>CM033392.1:52253607-54790304 GCA_019426215.1 Buddleja alternifolia | reverse complement strand
GGTGAGTCTCTGCTTCTCTCCCCCCTCCGCCCGGGCGGCGCCCCGTTCGGTCCGCTTCCCTCTTCTCCTCCCTCTCTCGTCTTCCTCCCTTCTCGATCCTATTCTCCCTAGGGCTCCTCCTCGCTTCTTTTCCTCTCCTCCGTCGGCCTTCCTTCTTCTTGCTATCCTACACTGCGCCCCTCTCGCGTACCGACAGAATTGAGAGGAGGCTAGAGAGTGGACCGAGATCACGACGACACGAGAACCCATAGGCGTGGAGTGGTGTTCTTTGCGCCTCATGACAAAGGAGAGACGAGCAGAAAGAGCGCTTCCCCCATGTGCGCTCAAGTATGCCCCCGGAACATCCCCCCTTTTTTTTTTTTTTGTGAGCCCGACCGTTTATGAAACCGAGTTGTCCAATCGCCCCCCCCCACCCCCCCCCCCCGACCTTCGTTCTTCTGCCCTAAGAGCACGAGACGAGCGCGAGGAGGGGCCATTCTACAAAAAAAGAAGGACGAAAATTTCACATTTAGAAAGTAATAAATGAGTTGTTAAAATATAGAGATAAGAAGCTTACCCAATCTGGAACACTTGAGATCGGAGCAGAACTTATCCCACAGGACACGAGTATAGACTCGTCCATAAGTTTGGAGACTCGAAGGAGAAAAAAGACATTAATAAATAAATAAATACAATAAGGAATGGTTTAAAATTTTATAAGTGACTGAGATAGAACAAAGTTTGACCAACATAAGTAAGTAGTTAATAATGAAACCATTCTCCATCCTTCTGAGAGAGAGTGAGAGTGAGAACACCAATACATGAAAACAGAGCAAGTAAGTTAATAATAATACTTGTTTTTGCAGTAAAAGATATATTAATTATGTTATATTCTTCAGATGAAGAATTCTAGTGAGAATGAAGTGGTCTAATAAAAGCCTACTTTGTGGAGAAATTTCCATATATATATATACAGATCATCGTCACTGTTGAAATTAAAGTCTATGATCATGTGATTACTTTAGGCAATAAAATCATGCATTAGCCTAGATCGATCATGTGATTAGTCAATGAAACAAGAACAATCTGAACTTAACAGGAATCACTCACTAAAATTATACTGGTGGCTGATCGTTCATAACCTTGGTTTCTGGGAAAGAATAGATACGCATTACGCATACAATACAATACATACACAGACACAGTGTGTGTGTGTGTGTCACTGTTAGGATAAGTAAGACAAGTAGCCAAACGAACACAGAAACTTTGTACCTGGAATAAAAGTCTCCGCTTTCAGCAACAATGATAATGGATTGGGTTGATATTTGACACGCACTAAAAGATGGGAAAGACAAAACTTGTGTTGGGTTGTGTTAGATAATATAATATCTTTCCATATTTTTCTAGTATTTATGTTAATTTAGGTTTCTTTATGTTTCCTTGTATTTATCTTTTCCTTGTTTATAGTTAGGGTTTCTTGTTTACCAAGTACATGTATATATCTCTATAAATATGTTATTCAGTAATACAAGTTCCCTACGGGGTTTTCTCTAATCTAACATGGTATTAGAGCCATGGCTTCGAGTCATGGTCTCTCGATCTCTCGCTTCCGCTGCCATCCTCAAGTTGTTGTCCCCGTCCGGCGCCCCTTATATAGTTTAGTTTTTCTTTATCTAATTTTTTTCCCCTTCTTTCTCCTATGGCCTCAACCGCCGCCCTCTTTCTTGGTCGTCGCCGCCGCCAGCGTCTTCTCGCTTATCTCGTTTTCTCTTCTTTTTCTTTTTTATTTTATGTCTCCGCCGCTCACCTTTGGAAAACGAGGACTTGGAGCCCCGTCTTTTTATTTTATGCCGCCGCCTTCTCTTTTTGGTCGCTGGCGCCGCACTTAGCCGCCGCCGTTTTTAGTTTTGTTAATTGCCACCACTCACCCTTTGAAAACGAGGACTTGGAGCCGCCGTCGCCGCCACCTTTAATATTTGTCGTTGTCTGACACGAAAAATCCTTACGTGTATTAAACAACAAGTGGACTGGTCGTGTGTAGTAATAAAGTGGACTTTAAGTCCGAGTTATCGATCCCATAGAGACAAGATTATTTAAAGCTAGGAATTTAAAAGCAATTAAAATTGAATTAAAAGATTGTGATTAATTTACAATAAAAATGTAAAAACGAGACTTAGCAAATAGATTTAGATTCTTATGAGATAAAACAAGTAAGGCACATGCTTCAACCAAATTTACTTGTTAATATAAATATGAACTATTCTTCGTATTATTAGACTACTATTGCTTTGGTGAAAATTTCTTAATTAATTACTACCCGATGTCTCGGCTTTAATAATCCTATGATAAATTGACAGTTCTCTAAATATGTCTATCCGAGAATTTAATCAATAATCATGCATTCAAGTTCTAGAATTTTCCCGAATAAATCCGGCTAACTGCACCCGGGAATCTCTACCAATCTCTAGGGGCAATTCCCTATTTTTTACGGATGATGTGATGATTTCTTTGAACCCTAACTTATATTCTTTCAAACTATTAAGTTAGGCAATATGACAAACATATGGCGATCAAACATATGCAAGTAATTACGCACAAAATCAAAACACAAAGCAATTGTAGAATAATACGAAGAATAATATCATATATATATACTCATAACTTTGGCCTTCACATGGCCCTAGTTAAGGAAAAATTAGTTCATAATTGAAATTGGGAAAACAATAAAAACATAGAATTACTCATAGATAAAGATGAATATCAAACTAAGAAACTCCCTATTTTGGATTGATGAACGATTCTTGATTGGAAGCTTGAATCCCTCCTTTTCCTCTTCTTAGCTCTTTAAGTATGATGATAGGATGACTCAAAACCAAGAGAATGCTCTCCCAAACCCCTGAATTTTCGTCCTCACACTCTCAAAGGATGATTTTTTGATGTCCTCAAGTGAGCTCCCCACTCCCCTTTAAATACCCAAAAATCCACCTACCAAGAATTTGAACTACCCTTCTCTTTCTTTCCTCCTACCAAGAATTTCTACCTACCAAAAATTTCTACCTACCAAGAATTTGCACCTACCATTCTCTTGTTTTCCACCTAACAAAAATTTTCACCTACCAAGAATTTGCACCTACCATTCTCTTGTTTTCCACCTAACAAGAACATGAGCTGCCACTTTCGTGTTTTCCAGCGCAGGGATAGTGGTTTTATTCATAAACATTTCCACAGATCTCCGAATTGGATGATTCAAGTACCCATGTAAAGATAAGACATAGATCTAAAACTTTGTAGAAGGACACTTCATCCATTCTGTCTCTAAAAATATCAAAATGGCGTTCCAACGTGGAGGTTGTTTCTGATTTGGCGCCCAGGTGTGCGGAAAGGGAAATGGTACTAAAACATGATTTTGGCTAACTCCAGCTTATTTCTTGCTTGTTTGGTCGTGGAGGTGTGAAACATCTTGGCGTAAAATTGTTTTATACATCATTTTTCCACCCTTTCTACAATTGTATCCACTTAAGGCCTGAAATCACTTAATGCACGAATTAAACGCACAAGTGACAAAATCAAGTGATAAATGAACCTAAAACATAAACGCAAAGGGGCTTAAAAACACGTAAAAATGACTCCTATCAACTCCCCCAAACTTATCATTTGCTCGACCTCGAGCAATAAAAGTTCTAGGCATGAAAAACATCATCAACCAAAAGGAGAAAACAAAAACAACAAACGAACTCACTTTCGTGGAGTAAACGATTGCCCTTAGCATGTGCAACAAGCCTTTAAACCTTTGAGTTACCTCAAAGGACTAGTTATAGTCTCGTGAGGGTTTGCAGAAGATATACCCACAAAATCTAACAAACTTTCAATCCCAACCAAATGAATACATCTCAACATAATTAACAAGAATAAATGGCACAAAA
This sequence comes from Buddleja alternifolia, assembly GCA_019426215.1. NCBI lineage: Eukaryota > Viridiplantae > Streptophyta > Magnoliopsida > Lamiales > Scrophulariaceae > Buddleja > Buddleja alternifolia. Next base: position 54,786,402 of record CM033392.1, on the reverse strand, counting down.
TCATCCTTTTATAGCTCACAAATATATATACATATCAACTACTTTTGCTCATGTGACACCAATACTCGAAAAGACTCCATAGGGTGTAGTGAAAATAAATCTAAGGTATTATAGTTGAAAGGCATCCTTACCAAATTTTGGACATTAATCCCATATCTATCAACTTTTGATCAAACACAAAGCATAAGAATCATAGAAAATCTCATAGCCATTTAAATTTCATTATCTCAACCATTCAAACTTTCAATTCATATGAAACTTTCCAATTAACTTCATTAAGGCTAGATCATGTGCAATGTTTTATTCCATTAGGCTTTCTATGACACCCATGTAACAAGCTTTAGATCAATGACTCCCAAACTAGATAGTTTTGGGGCATTAAGTGTAAAGACACTCTAAGGATTTATCACTCGAGTGCAAAGGCCACGAAATAAAACTAGATCTTTTAAACAATTCGTTTCTTTTTGGCTTGAGCTTAGCTCAAATTAGCATAATAGTACAGTATATAGGCATGAAACTTTTCACCTCCAGTACATATAGCCTGACCATTGTGGTCATACAAACTTCAACCTTTTTAATTCATTGTTTAGCATAAAAAATTACTACTCAACTTATAAACCTATGAAAAATCTAAGTTAATTGTCGGGAAAAAACTCCTTAAGTGTCTCAAGATGGTTATCCTCTCACTCCTCTACCCTCGATTTATTGTGCAATGTGAATCATCTAAGAAATCAATCCTAGTCTAGGGTCTCCATGAGCAATTTCAAAGATATATGTTCCATTAAATTCAAATTATTCAAGAAATCATGCCATTTTTTTTCAAGTTAATCAATTTAATGCATTAATTGGAAAGATAAAAAAAAAACAATTATACTTGATTTCTCAACAAAGAAGTATTTAAACATGATATCATACAAACTTTCCCAAAAACCGCTAAAAATTAGCATTGCATTTTCAATGTTCAAAATAAGCACTCTTCTACCCCCAAACTGAAATCAACATTGTCATCAATGTTGTTACAACAAGTATACGTAACGGTGTAAAAAGAAACTTACAACAAGGATGTTGAAAAACATCATTTAACTTCCAATGCATCGTTACAAAGCTCTTCTCCTCTCGAGTAAAATAAGCATCTCTAAACATGGGGTCCAAATGTCTATCATATCTAACACTTCAACTTTTCAAACCATCAGCATACGAAACATACATGCTAAAAGTGCATGTTTGAAGATAAACATAAACAAACAAACTAAACAAACAAAAAAAAAAGAAAAAAAAAACTTACAAACTTGGGTTGCCTCCAAGAAGTGCTTGTTTATAGTCAATACTCGACTATTCAGGATCGACTTAAGTCGCTGGTTCTCGGAGCTTGACAGATAATGTGTTTACGCTCCAGTCAGTGCCGAGTAGTGTTTCAGCCTATGTCCATTGGTTAAAAATACTTGTCCATCCTCAGTGATAAGTCCAAGCTCGGAAGAATACACTAGGGTGACTGAGCTGCCTGGGGAAGAGCTTGAGTCTAGAGTTGTACATAAGAACTTTCTCACCTTCCTCGAATTCCCGGGGTAGAATATGCTTGTCGTGCCACTTCTTGGTCCGTTCTTTGTACAGTTTGCATTCTCGTATGCTTCATGTCTCCACTCCTCGAGCTCATTCAGTTGAAGCAACCTCTATTACCTATAAACTTGTATCGAATTCAGGAATTTGATAGCCCAATAGCACGATGTTCAAGTTCGACAGGTAAATGACAAGCTTTTCCAATACAAGACGATATGGGGACATGCCAATAGGGGGGCAAGGCAAGTTCAAAGAGTAAAACCTCAAATCGGGGAAAAACGACAGGTGTTTCTGCCTAAAGCCAGGCAGGCCGAATAAGCAAAAACTAGGAGGTCAAATTTATATTAAGGGGCCTACACAATGCCCAACAAATAAAACAATATATAAAGGTTGTGAGTATGGTTGTCCAAGCTGTGCTAAAGCTTCAGGTCTGCAGGTCGGCGGAAGATCTGGTGTACTTGCCCTGAAGGAGATACCCAAAGCTGGAGACGATTATGCTAGGAGTGGTCATGAGATCACTCCAGAAGAAGAAAATACTTAGAACAAGAAGGAGAGAAGAAGGAGAACGAACCGCAGAAAAAATATCAAGCTCCCGAGGGACGCCAGATGCGCCGTCTGGGTCTAGAAGGGATCAAGAGCAAGAAGGTTGGGTGCCCCAACCTGAAATGTAGAAGTAGCGCAGCGGCATCTTGGAAAGGAGCCCCCTCACCAAGTGCGACAACAGCATAATGTCGTACCCGAAAAGGAAGATATCCAGGCAAAAGCAATGAGGAAGAGTTGCATTACCAAATGCAACGCCGACACAATAGCACACCTGAGAAGGAAGACCTCTAGGGACATCATCCAAAGGCTGTTTAGGAAAAGGCAAGGGTCTCAAAGACGAGGCCATCAATAATGAGTCAACCCATTCTCGTCAAGAAGACCCTGAAAAAAAGAAAAAGTTGGATCAGCCAGAGGTGGGTATTTTGACGGAGCTGAAAAAGATGCATCTGGGATCACAGGATGCAGGTTGGCGGGAAAGAAATGTCCTCACGACAGGAGTCAACTCTCAAGCTGATCATGGATCAGCTTAAAGAGATGGTAGGTGGACCTACCAAGCTGTGTAAGAATTGAAGAAAGGAGATGGAGATTTGGTGCCCCCACCTCCGAAGGGGACATCTAACGCGGGAAAAGAGGATAGTAGAGGTGATCATGAGATCACCCTAGAGGACAATTCCTTTAGAGGAGCCGAAAGTATGGAATACTTGGAGCAAGAAAGAAGGGAAGATGAACGTAAGCCACGAAAGACAGTATCCAGCTCCAAAGAGCCGCCGCAAGTGTTGAATGGAGTTAGAAGAAGAGGAAGATCGAGAAGGTTGGTTTCTTCAACCTAAGCCGCAAAAAGAACATGTACGCGAGAAGGGGTTGCATCATCAACGCACCTATGAAAGAAAACCTCCAGGAGGTCAGCCGCCAGGCTGGGCAGGAAGAGGCGAATGCCTTAAAGACGAGGTCAACAATTATGAGTCTACCCAATCTCTGTGGGAAGACTCTAAAATGAACATAGAATATAAAGAAAAGTAAGAAAAGATGGAGCTCATTTTAGAAGAGGAGATCCAACTATATCAAGGGATCCCATTCATGGAATCTATCATGAAGGAAGAATTACCCCAAGATTTAAGAAGTCGTTCCATCACACCACATGATGGTACCACTGATCTAGAATACCATTTGTACACCTTTTGGAACTATGCTTTATTGCATAGATATTTCTACGCTACGACCTAAACTTAGCTACACAAAGAAAGAAGTCAGTTGAGCTCCAAAGCTAGCGGATAATGAAAAGCTAAAACCTATTCAACAAGGCAGAGATAGCTGGTGTTCCAGCTAAGCTACTTCACTGGAAGTTCTAGCCCAGATGGGGCCATCCTAAAGTTCCAGCCCAGGTGGGGTAATCTAGAAGTTCCATCCCTACTGGCGAAGCCCAGAAGATCCAGCCCAACTCGTGTAGAATGGGGCTATCAGCAATGAAGGATTGCAAGATCATGAGGTGAAGACCATAATTACAAGAACAAGTGGATTAAATCCCTATGGATTTCCACTCTAAACTGAAAAATCTCGCCTGGACCGGATTTCATCCATTAAAAACTCATAGCAAAGCTAAAAGGCTTGCAGGAGCGTTGTTATCTGATCCATAAAAGGAAGAAGACAACAAAGTAAAAGGAGGCAACCAGAATATACACATTTGGGGGCCTTGTTCAAGGATGACTCAATAACCTCTTAAGTAGGCGTTGAGTGGTGCGATCGAGAAAGTTAGCCATACTTTTCACAAATCCCTGCTACATAGCTGGATTCTTGTTTTTCAGCACAAGTGTTTGAGGAGTACTTGGGGCTCGAGGCCAAGCCCTCAAAGCTGGAAGATCTAAAGATTGAAAAAGACCCAAGAGGAGAAACTTCTAAAGAAGCCTTTGGAGTAATCGACCTTTTTTCTAACTCGTGCTAGGTCACAACCTGGACGAGTTGGAACCATATGACCTAAACAGGGTGAAATAGTAGTTGGAGGCTGCACCACTAGTGGCTGCAGATTTGTCGGAGAACCAGTAGGAGAAAGAAGGAGGGTTCACCTCCAGTACAACAAGTGGTGCCACTACTAAAGCAACTGGCAGACCCTTGTCCGACGAATCAAATGAATCTTTTTTGCCATGGCTAAGATTCCTGGAAAAGCCAAATTTGTAGGTTCAGCGGAAGAATAGAGTTTCGAGTTTTAATCACTAAAAAGAGGAGAGGAGTGGAAAAAGACAAAAAAAGACTAGGATTTTCTAAACCCATCTAGAGAAATTGGAAGCTTTGCAGCTTGGGTAGCTTTGCAGCATTGTCAGCATACCCTTCATAGAAATTAGCCCTACACGTGGCCCAGATCCGTACGCTAAAAGGAGAAGCAGTTATGGCAACACACAAGGCCAGCGTAATGATGAAGCATGAGCTCTTAGGAGCCATCAATAGCCTGCGGAGCATGGGGAAGCTCAACCGTCAAGCCCTTTTTTATCAAATCAACATTAGGGTTTCCTAACCCTTCTATGGAGGTCATTTCAGCTGAACAACTTGGCGTTTCATGCAGTTCTGCAGCTTGATCAGCTTGTCCAATATTTTTTCTTCTCAACTCTCACAGTTTGACAAGTCAAACTGCTGAGTTGGGGGGACTATTGATGTAGGTGGAAATTGGACTTTGGGCCAAGCTGACAAACCCAAGACTTAATGGACTAAAACCCATTAAGAAGCCAGAGTTGGATCCTTTCTAGAAGATATCCAACCTGAGCTGGAAGACCTAGAAGACCTGGAAAACCTGCCAACCTGGACCTGCGGGAATAAGGCAAATCTATATATGGCAAGACTGGAGACAAGATCTAATTAAAGTCAAAGACTTTCCATAGCAAGAGGAGGAAATTAAGCCCCAGATCTGATTAATTAGGCCTAATTCCTTAATTGGATTTAGCCTAATTAAGAAGATTATAATTAACCTTAATTACATAAAGTAATTAAGGAAAGAAGACCAAGCATTATTCATTTACCATATTGAAGATTATCTATAACTTGTATAAATAGTCATTTTAGAGGATGAATGAGGAGGGGATCCATTGTAAAAATAATACATACTATAGAGAAATAAAGGAGACGAACTTTACGCCCCCGTGGACGTAGGTCATATTTGACCGAACCACGTTAAATCTTGTGTTATTTACATTATCGCACTTATATTATCGTCATATCTCATCATAACATTCATATTATCCCATATATTAATATAAATATTATTGGTGTGAAACTCAAACACATCAATTTGCATACTCTTCAAAAGTCCACATATCAAATTTGCATGCAATAGATAGATTTTATTTAGGAAACAAAACTTGCAAAAGATGAAATTAACTAACTATCCAGGAAACAAAAGTATTTGGAAGTATCTCTAGATCTCTACGTTATATAAGACACCAAAACCTAATCTCCTCATTCATTCAGCAGACACCCGAAAATTCTCTCCCTATTGGTGCTACATTCTCTCTCAATCTCTTCTGTCGCCTGATTTCTACCTTTCTTTCTTCTTCCTAATAATAAGTATTCTTGCTCTGTCGCTACTTGTACGTTCGTTGCATCTCTTAATTTCTTGATGTGAAGGTGTTGTTTAGCTTCCGCTTCCACTCTGTCGATCTGTGTTCTCATGGATTCTTTCACAGTTTTTCTTTTATCTTTGTTTCAAGTTGTTCTTGTAGTAACTATAGTGGTTTCGTTCACTTTTTCGCGAGTGTTGTAAATCTGTTTTTAATACCTTTGTTCTTTAAATCACCATATACGCAAGGGGGTTTTAGATATAATTATTTCAGTGATTTCATTCGTTCCGAATTAGCACGTGAACAGCACGTTAATTTCTTTACAGCAATTTCTCAAGGGTTTCTATTTGACACATGGACACGTCTTTTCACAATCTTCAAATTGATCAAGTAATTAAGAAGTAAAACAATAAAAAATCAAGGATTTCATTAATTAATCTAACAAAGAAAAATCATGCAGAAAAGATAGGACGTGATGTGTGTGGGAAGCACACCAATGATAATATGCGATATATGATATGAAAATACGATATAAAGCACGAATTATAAGTAAAGAACACGAGATATTTACGTGGTTCGGCCAATAATATGACCTATGTCCACGGGGTAAAAGAGTCGATCCTTTATTAGTGTTTGGAGTTGATATATATACATGTTTATGAGAGGGTGACTAATAAGGTAAGTCAACTATTCCTAAATGTACAATGGAAAGTAGAATAAATCTTAATCCTTCCATCTTGAGCCATCTCTTTTATGGTATAATTGGCAGGTCGGTTAGAGTGATCTCCGCAAGTCCGGATATGGTAAGTGCATCCCCTGATTGATCCTTCTCTGACCCTTGTCTCCAGGCTTGCCTTATATAGAATGTTGTATCTGGACAGGTCGGGATAGGGCGAACCTCCGGAGGGGCGGACCTGACTATAATGTCTTCTAACGGAGTCCTGCCCTTTTGTTCCTAGGGTATAGTGGAGCAAAGCTCACTTCTTCAAATCAAGTGTGTTTTGTCCTGTTAATATTTGTAGTGTCTGAAATCTTTCAGCATTTATCTTTTTCATTTTGTTCTGTATTAAGTTTTCATTTGGATCTTGTTCTGGAACTTCAAAGTTCCAATCGTTATTTCAATATAAGTATTTTTCAGTTTTACCTTTTGGTACTTATTGATTCCGCTTTGAATTTTAGCACAATTTTTAATAACCTAATTCAACCCCTCTTAGGTATATCTTGAGTTACAAATAGCTCATTGAAAAGGGTGATTGGGTACCTGATATAGTAGAATAAGATATGAAGCCCATTAGGAGTTGAATTAAGAACATAGGCCCAACAGAAGCCGAGAAACCGAATTACTAGACTAGGTCCGCGCTAAGTAACAGTATCAGGTCGGGTCGTTCCTTAACTCGACCCCACATGTACGAGTATCCACCGTCCATTGGTGCCACTTATTGGCATCCTACAGATGCCCAACAACCATTGATACTGAGGGTGTGCTATAAATACCCCCTCATAACATTTATTGGGGGGGGGGGGAATCTCTAAAATATTCTCCCAAGAATTAGCCTCGTATCTCCTTCAGTAACGAGTCTATAGACTGAGAAATATGTTCCTATATACATATAAATTTGGAAGTTAGAATCGTTCCTCGAGTACGACCCTGGTTATTCACCTAAATATAGAAATACATTGGCTTGATCCTAATTACGTACGTAGGTAGTTTAATTATCATTGAGTGCAGTCTATAATCTTCATTAGCATAATCGTGGTAGGGTTCGAATCCTTCCAGACTGATAGATTTGAGTTAGATCAGTTGACGCCGTTTGTGGGAAACTACTTTGAAGTTGTCGACCCTTGTTATTAGGAATGAAGGTTGGCAATATGAAGACGCGTTTGGTTCAGGTGGAGGGAAAGTTGGATCAAGGTGGTTGGTGATCTGCATGTTGAAGGAGGAACGAGCAAATGAAGGGATCGTCAGACTAGTAATCACGAGCAGCCCATCAAATGAAAGCATTGTCAGACTCGTAATCACGAGCAACCCAACAAATGAAGCGATCGTCAGACTCGTAATCACGAGCAGCCCATCAAATGAAAGGGATAGTCAGACTCGTAATTATGAGCAGCCCAGCAAATGAAAGCAGCGTCAGACTCGTAATCACGAGCAGCCCAGTAAATGAAAGAAGCGTCAGACTCGTAATTACGAGAAGCCCAGCAAATGAAAGAAGCGTCAGACTCGTAATTACGAGCAGCCCAGCAAATGAAAGAAACGTCGGACCCGTAATTACGAGCAGCCCAGCAATATTACAAAAACGATAATTATCGTTGAGACTATGAACGTCGTAATGACGCCCTTGTAATAACGATCAAAGAAGAAGAAGTATGAACCCAGTAGATTCGAGGTGTCAAACGAAGAGGTGAAGACTGATGGAAAGTTTGGACAAAAAACAGAAATGAGTTCAATGTCTCAAAATATATGATTTCAAGATGAAATGTATAAACAAACAAGCTTAGATGATAAAAAGCAATCATTGACATTATTTCATAAAAATGAGAAACCCAGAACGGATATCACAAATCGTCGTATGAAGTAAAGACGATAAAAAGCAAAATACTACCATTGTTTCATAAAACAAAAATGTAAAAATTAGTTGTTTAAAAGCCACACACGGCTCAAAAGATAAACATACAGATAAGAACAAATCAAGGGTCAACAGCAGCATCGTCCTCGGCTCCTTGGTTTGATAATTGAGCTGAGTTTGTAGGAGGAACATACCACGGGGCCAAAGGGAAAAATTCTGGAAATTCGATAGGTTCGATGTCTGAATCGTCAGCAAAGAACGAATCACGAAGCAGCTTGCGATTGTCACACTCTTCTAGGCAGCTTATATCAAAATCTTCCCTGAAAGCTACCAGACGGGTGCCATAATCGATGCATTTGTAGAATCCATCCTTCTCGTCCTTTAGGGCCTTGGAGAGCAGAAGGCAATCGAAGATAGTCGAGTTCATGAAATCGCGCGCCCCCTGAAGCGGCTCTCAGCTAAAGAGTTAGCATACTGCTGAGAAGCAGTGAACTCATTCCTTCCATCTACTTTTCCCATCTCATATGCCTCGTTCCTCTCTTTTTCCAGTCTTTCAACACGAGTTGAAAACTGGTTGTAATCTCCCTTCAGTCGGTCGTTTGCCTCGTGAAGAGATGCTAAAGATCGTTGACAATTCTCTCTATCAGCCATCATCTGCCTGCTCGTTTCTAGCAATTCTTTTTTCATGGCCTGAAAGGCCTCTTTTTCAGCAGTGTGACTGGCAATCATTTCGGCCGATTGAGCAATGACAACCGCCTTTTCTTCCTTAAAACCTGCACAGCATAGGGCAAGGTTGTGTGCACACATTGCTGCCTATATACGAGTTGAAACATGTTATATATATATAAAAAAAATTATCTAACGAACGAGTTGAGTATGTACGAGTCATACCTTCATTAAATGCCCAACCAGCATCTTCTCTACAGTAGCATACGACTGTTCAATCAAAATAGTCTTGTCCCGGGGCAGTAATGTGTTCTTATACATCTCATGAGCTACACTCATTCCCTGGGGCCCAAATAGAACGGAGCTATCTGGATAGATTCTTCAATCGGGGACAATAGGCTCTGCATTCGGCTTTTCTTCGCAACAACTTGCTATGCGGTAGGTTCGGTAGTCCTTCAAAGAAAGGGACTCCAGTTTATCCACTATAGCTACAAATTCTGGACGAGTTCCAGGAAGGACTCGTTCCTCTTTCGAAGATGACTCTCTTCGATGTTTCTGACGAGTTAGGTCTGATCGGGGTGGTCATTGTGAACCTGGGACCACGGAGGGATCCATTTTGGGCTCCTTTTCACCTGTGTTGTCATATGCAAGTATTGGTTCATTGATAGCCAGAGTCTTTTCTGTTGAACGAGGAGCAGGAAGTTCAAGTGGCTAAGTGACGGGAGTAGTGAGGTTAACGCCACGAGAACCGGAGGCTAATCCCTCGATCATTTCCCTGGATGGTGGAAAAGAAGGCTCGTCCATGGGTTGTTTGCCTCGTAATGATGCAAGAGTGGGAGACCTACCTTCTTCTTCTGCCCTAAGAGCACCGAGACGAGCGCGACGGGTGGCCATTTCTACAAAAAAGAAGGAAGTAAAATTTCACATTTTAGAAAGTAATAAATGAGTTAACAATATAGAGATAATAAGCTTACCCAAATCTGGAACACTTGAGATCGGAGCAGAACTTATCCCACAGGACACGAGTATAGACTCGTCCATAAGTTTGGAGACTCGAAGGAGAAAAAAGACATTAATAAATAAATAAATACAATAAGGAATGGTTTAAAATTTTATAAGTGACTGAGATAGAACAAAGTTTGACCAACATAAGTAAGTAGTTAATAATGAAACCATTCTCCATCCTTCTGAGAGAGAGTGAGAGTGAGAACACCAATACATGAAAACAGAGCAAGTAAGTTAATAATAATACTTGTTTTTGCAGTAAAAGATATATTAATTATGTTATATTCTTCAGATGAAGAATTCTAGTGAGAATGAAGTGGTCTAATAAAAGCCTACTTTGTGGAGAAATTTCCATATATATATATACAGATCATCGTCACTGTTGAAATTAAAGTCTATGATCATGTGATTACTTTAGGCAATAAAATCATGCATTAGCCTAGATCGATCATGTGATTAGTCAATGAAACAAGAACAATCTGAACTTAACAGGAATCACTCACTAAAATTATACTGGTGGCTGATCGTTCATAACCTTGGTTTCTGGGAAAGAATAGATACGCATTACGCATACAATACAATACATACACAGACACAGTGTGTGTGTGTGTGTCACTGTTAGGATAAGTAAGACAAGTAGCCAAACGAACACAGAAACTTTGTACCTGGAATAAAAGTCTCCGCTTTCAGCAACAATGATAATGGATTGGGTTGATATTTGACACGCACTAAAAGATGGGAAAGACAAAACTTGTGTTGGGTTGTGTTAGATAATATAATATCTTTCCATATTTTTCTAGTATTTATGTTAATTTAGATTTCTTTATGTTTCCTTGTATTTATCTTTTCCTTGTTTATAGTTAGGGTTTCTTGTTTACCAAGTACATGTATCTCTATAAATATGTTATTCAGTAATACAAGTTCCCTACGGGGTTTTCTCTAATCTAACATGGTATCAGAGCCATGGCTTCGAGCCATGGTCTCTCGATCTCTCGCTTCCGCTGCCATCCTCAAGTTGTTGTCCCCGTCCGGCGCCCCTTATATAGTTTACTTTTTCTTTATCTAATTTTTTTCCCCTTCTTTCTCCTATGGCCTCAACCGCCGCCCTCTTTCTTGGTCGTCGCCGCCGCCAGCGTCTTCTCGCTTATCTCGTTTTTTCTTCTTTTTCTTTTTTATTTTATGTCTCCGCCGCTCACCTTTGGAAAACGAGGACTTGGAGCCCCGTCTTATTATTTTATGTCGCCGCCTTCTCTTTTTGGTCGCTGGCGCCGCACTTAGCCGCCGCCGTTTTTAGTTTTGTTAATTGCCACCACTCACCCTTTGAAAACGAGGACTTGGAGCCGCCGTCGCCGCCACCTTTAATATTTGTTGTTGTCTGACACGAAAAATCCTTACGTGTATTAAACAACAAGTGGACTGGTCGTGTGTAGTAATAAAGTGGACTTTAAGTCCGAGTTATCGATCCCATAGAGACAAGATTATTTAAAGCTAGGAATTTAAAAGCAATTAAAATTGAATTAAAAGATTGTGATTAATTTACAATAAAAATGTAAAAACGAGACTTAGCAAATAGATTTAGATTCTTATGAGATAAAACAACTAAGGCACATGCTTCAACCAAATTTACTTGTTAATATAAATATGAACTATTCTTCGTATTATTAGACTACTATTGCTTTGGTGAAAATTTCTTAATTAATTACTACCCGATGTCTCGGCTGTAATAATCCTATGATAAATTGACAGTTCTCTAAATATGTCTATCCGAGAATTTAATCAATAATCATGCATTCAAGTTCTAGAATTTTCCCGAATAAATCCGGCTAACTGCACCCGGGAATCTCTACCTATCTCTAGGGGCAATTCCCTATTTTTTACGGATGATGTGATGATTTCTTTGAACCCTAACTTATATTCTTTCAAACTATTAAGTTAGGCAATATGACAAACATATGGCGATCAAACATATGCAAGTAATTACGCACAAAATCAAAACACAAAGCAATTGTAGAATTAATACGAAGAATAATATCATATATATATACTCATAACTTTGGCCTTCACATGGCCCTAGTTAAGGAAAAATTAGTTCATAATTGAAATTGGGAAAACAATAAAAACATAGAATTACTCATAGATAAAGATGAATATCAAACTAAGAAACTCCCTATTTTGGATTGATGAACGATTCTTGATTGGAAGCTTGAATCCCTCCTTTTCCTCTTCTTAGCTCTTTAAGTATGATGATAGGATGACTCAAAACCAAGAGAATGCTCTCCCAAACCCCTGAATTTTCGTCCTCACACTCTCAAAGGATGATTTTTTGATGTCCTCAAGTGAGCTCCCCACTCCCCTTTAAATACCCAAAAATCCACCTACCAAGAATTTGAACTACCCTTCTCTTTCTTTCCTCCTACCAAGAATTTCTACCTACCAAAAATTTCTACCTACCAAGAATTTGCACCTACCATTCTCTTGTTTTCCACCTAACAAAAATTTTCACCTACCAAGAATTTGCACCTACCATTCTCTTGTTTTCCACCTAACAAGAACATGAGCTGCCACTTTCGTGTTTTCCAGCGCAGGGATAGTGTTTTATTCATAAACATTTCCACAGATCTCCGAATTGGATGATTCAAGTACCCATGTAAAGATAAGACATAGATCTAAAACTTTGTAGAAGGACACTTCATCCAATTCTGTCTCTAAAAATATCAAAATGGCGTTCCAACGTGGAGGTTGTTTCTGATTTGGCGCCCAGGTGTGCGGAAATGGTACTAAAACATGATTTTGGCTAACTCCAGCTTATTTCTTGCTTGTTTGGTCGTGGAGGTGTGAAACATCTTGGCGTAAACTTGTTTTATACATCATTTTTCCACCCTTTCTACAATTGTATCCACTTAAGGCCTGAAATCACTTAATGCACGAATTAAACGCACAAGTGACAAAATCAAGTGATAAATGAACCTAAAACATAAACGCAAAGGGGCTTAAAAACACGTAAAAATGACTCCTATCAACTCCCCCAAACTTATCATTTGCTCGACCTCGAGCAATAAAAGTTCTAGGCATGAAAAACATCATCAACCAAAAGGAGAAAACAAAAACAACAAACGAACTCACTTTCGTGGAGTAAACGATTGCACTTAGCATGTGCAACAAGCCTTTAAACCTTTGAGTTACCTCAAAGGACGAGTTATAGTCTCGTGAGGGTTTGCAGAAGATATACCCACAAAATCTAACAAACTTTCAATCCCAACCAAATGAATACATCTCAACATAATTAACAAGAATAAATGGCACAAAATCATCCTTTTATAGCTCACAAATATATATACATATCAACTACTTTTGCTCATGTGACACCAATACTCGAAAAGACTCCATAGGGTGTAGTGAAAATAAATCTAAGGTATTATAGTTGAAAGGCATCCTTACCAAATTTTGGACATTAATCCCATATCTATCAACTTTTGATCAAACACAAAGCATAAGAATCATAGAAAATCTCATAGCCATTTAAATTTCATTATCTCAACCATTCAAACTTTCAATTCATATGAAACTTTCCAATTAACTTCATTAAGGCTAGATCATGTGCAATGTTTTATTCCATAGGCTTTCTATGACACCCATGTAACAAGCTTTAGATCAATGACTCCCAAACTAGATAGTTTTGGGGCATTAAGTGTAAAGACACTCCTAAGGATTTAATCACTCGAGTGTCAAAGGCCACGAAATAAAACTAGATCTTTTAAACAATTCGTTTCTTTTTGGCTTGAGCTTAGCTCAAATTAGCATAATAGTACAGTATATAGGCATGAAACTTTTCACCTCCAGTACATATTAGCCTGACCACTTGTGGTCATACCAAACTTCAACCTTTTTAATTCATTGTTTAGCATAAAAAAATTACTACTCAACTTATAACCTTATGAAAAATCTAAGTTAATTGTTCCGGGAAAAACTCCTTAAGTGTCTCAAGATGGTTATCCTCTCAACTCCTCTACCCTCGATTTATTGTGCAATGTGAATCATCTAAGAAATCAATCCTAGTCTAGGGTCTCCATGAGCAATTTCAAAGATATATATGTTCCATTAAATTCAAATTATTTCAAGAAATCATGCCATTTTTTTTCAAGTTAATCAATTTTAATGCATCAATTGGAAAGATAAAAAAAAAACAATTTATACTTGATTTTCTCAACAAAGAAGTATTTAAACATGATATCATACAAACTTTCCCCCAAACTCAAGCTAAAAATTAGCATTGCATTTTCAATGTTCAAAATAAGCACTCTTCTACCCCAAACTGAAATCCAACATTGTCATCAATGTTGTTACAACAAGTATACGTAACGGTAAAAGAACACTTACAACCAAGGATGTTGAAAAACATCCTTTAACTTCCAATGCATCGTTACAAAGCTTCTTCTCCTCTCGAGTAAAATAAGCATCTCTAAACATGGGGTCCAAATGTCTATCATATCTAACACTTCAACTTTTCAAACCATCAAGCATACGAAAACATACATGCTAAAAGTGCATGTTTGAAGATAAACATAAACAAACAAACTAAACAAACAAAAACAAAAGAAAAAAAAAACTTACAAACTTGGGTTGCCTCCCAAGAAGTGCTTGTTTATAGTCAATAACTCGACTATTCAGGATCGACTTAAGTCGATGGTTCTCGGAGCTTGACAGATAATGTGTTTACGCTCCAGTCAGTGCCCGAGTAGTGTTTCAGCCTATGTCCATTGGTTAAAAATACTTGTCCATCCTCAGTGATAAGCTCCACAGCTCCGGAAGAATACACTCGGGTGACTTGAGCTTGCCTGGGAAGAGCTTGAGTCTAGAGTTGTACATAAGAACTTTCTCACCTTCCTCGAATTCCCGGGGTAGAATATGCTTGTCGTGCCACTTCTTGGTCCGTTCTTTGTACAGTTTTGCATTCTCGTATGCTTCATGTCTCCACTCCTCGAGCTCATTCAGTTGAAGCAACCTCTTATTACCTATAACACTTGTATCGAAATTCAGGAATTTGATAGCCCAATAAGCACGATGTTCAAGTTCGACAGGTAAATGACAAGCTTTTCCAAATACAAGACGATATGGGGACATGCCAATAGGGGTTTTAAAAGCAGTACGGTAAGCCCACAATGCATCATCTAATTTCAGAGACCAATCAGTTCGATGGCTATTTACCGTTTTTTCTAAAATCCGTTTAATTTCCCTATTAGACACTTAGACTTGCCCACTAGTTTGAGGGTGGTAAGGGGTCGAGATTTTATGCTTAACACCATATTTGTTCAACAAGTTTTCAAATTGCTTGTTACGAAAATGTGTGCCTCCATCACTTATAATTGCTCTCGGGGTTCCAAATCGTGCAAAAATATGTTTTCTCAGAAATCTAAGAACAACCCTAGCATTATTAGTTTGCAAAGCCTCAGCTTCGACCCATTTAGACACATAATCAACAGCGACTAGAATATACCTATTGGAACAAGAACTAGGGAAAGGTCCCATAAAATCTATACCCCACACATCAAATAATTCACATTCAAGCACATTATTCATAGGCATTTCATGTCGTCTAGAGATATTACCTACTCTTTGGCATCTATCACATTTTTGAACATAAGCGTGTGCATCTTTAAATAAAGTAGGCCAGAAAAAACCTGATTGCAGAACCTTGGCAGCAGTCTTAGATGGGCCAAAGTGGCCACCTATCACCATGTCATGACAATGAGCCAAGACGAAGGTCATTTCTTCCTCGGGTACACAACGCCTGATAATTCCCTCGACACCAATTTTAAACAAGTAGGGCTCTTCCCACAGATAGTGCCTAACATCTTTCAAAAACTTCTTTCTTTGGTGAAATGTCAAATCAGGGGGTAAAATTCCAGCAACTATATAGTTAGCATAATCAGCATACCAAGGGATTGAAATAGAAGAAAGAGTAAAAAGCTGCTCATCGGGGAATTCATCTCCTATTGGGGTCTCATCCATTTTCTTATCCACTAATTCTAGTCTAGATAGGTGATCAGCTACTACATTTTCAGATCCTTTTTTATCTTTTATTTCTAAGTCAAACTCTTGTAGTAATAAGATCCACCTGAGTAGTCTAGGTTTTGAGTCTTTTTTAGGAAGCAAGTATTTCAAGGCCGAGTGATCAGTGTATACTATTACTTTGTTAAGCACAAGATAGGAGTGAAATTTGTCGAAAGCAAAAATGACAGCTAAAAGCTCTTTTTCAGTCGTAGCATAATTGAGTTGGGCCTCATTTAAGGTACGACTAGCATAGTAAATAGTATGAAAGATTTTACCCTTCCTTTGACCTAGTACGGCTCCAACGGCAATGTCGCTCGCATCGCACATCAACTCGAATGGTAGGCTCCAATCTGGGGCGGACATCACAGGTGATGAGATTAATTTCTCCTTCAGGGTGAGGAAGGCCTGCATGCATGCATCATTAAAGTCAAACACTGCATTTTTCATGGTCAAGTTAGACAGGGGTTTAGCAATTTTAGAAAAATTTGAAATAAAACGCCTGTAAAACCCGGCATATCCCAAAAAGCTTCTCACGGCTTTGACCGTGGTGGGTGGTGGAAGATTAGCTATCACTTCAATTTTCGCTCTATCCACCTCAATCCCCTTGTGGGAGATCTTATGACCCAGAACAATTCCTTCTTGTACCATGAAATGACACTTTTCCCAATTTAAGACTAGATCAGTCTCCTCACACCTCTGCAAAACTAAGGTTAGATTGTGCAAACATCTATCATATGTAGAGCCAAAAACAGAAAAATCATCCATGAAGATTTCAAGAAATTGCTCGACCATGTCATGAAATATAGCCATCATGCATCTTTGAAAAGTAGCAGGTGCATTACATAAGCCAAAAGGCATACGCCTATAAGCAAAAGTGCCGTAAGGACAAATGAAAGTAGTTTTCTCTTGATCCTCGGGTGTAATAGCAATTTGGTTATAGCCGGAGTACCCATCCAAAAAACAGTAATATTCATGCCCGGCTAATATTTCTAACATTTGATCGATAAAGGGGAGGGGAAAGTGGTCTTTTCGCGTATATTTATTCAATTTACGATAGTCTATGCAAACCCTAAAACCAGTGACAATTCTAGATTGAATTAACTCATTATTGTCATTACGAACTACTGTTGTACCCCCTTTCTTGGGCACTACCTGCGTTGGACTTACCCATGGACTATCAGAGATAGGGAAGATAATGCCGGCATCGAGTAACTTGATTACCTCTTTCTTCACCACTTCTTGAATTTGAGGATTAGACCTCCTTTGTGGTTGTATAGTGGGCCTTGAGCTTTTTTCCATTAAAATCTTATGCATGCAGATGGCTGGGCTGATCCCCTTGATATCAGCAATCTTCCATCCAAAGGCTTTTTTGTGATCTCTCAACACCTCCAGTAACCTTGCTTCTTATTGATCTGTAAGAGAAGAAGAAATGATGAGTGGCAAGGTTTCATCGTCATTTAAATAAACATATTTAAGATGAGAGGGTAGAGTTTTTAGGTCAAGAGTTGGTGGCTCTTCAATAGATGGTTTGGAGTGGCTAGACAGTGGGCTATCCAACTTCTCAAATTTCTTCGTGGGGTATTGTGCACGCCTCTCTAAGCTATGAACAACTTCCATTTGTTTATCACTGGCCGACTCAACATCCGTGGAGTTCATTATGCATACCTCAAGTGGATCATCAGAGATGTTCTCCTGAAAGTGCTCAATAATCAAAGGATCAAAAGCATCTATTCTTAAACATGACGCATCATCACCAACATGCTTCATAACCTTGTATACGTCAAAAGTAACTCTCTCCTCACCCACATTCAAAGTTAACTTACCATTGGCTATGTCGATCATAGCTTTACCTGTGGCTAGGAAGGGTCTTCCTAGGATGAGAGGAACTTCAACATCTTCTTCCATCTCCAGAACCACGAAGTCCACCGGGAAGTAAAACTTGTCAACTTGCACGATGACATCCTCTATGATTCCCTTCGGGTGTTTGATTGATCGATCTGCAAGTTGGAGGCTCATCGAGGTTGGCTTTGGATTCCCCAAACCCAATTTCTGAACAACGAGTAAGGAAGAAGATTTATGCTGGCGCCCGAATCACATAGCACTCGGTCGAATTTGAGTTGCCCAATAGTGCAAGGAATTGTGAGGCTCCCTGGATCCTTGAGTTTCTGTGGCAACTTGTTCAACACCACTGCTGAGCATGCTTCAGTCATGCACACCGTTCCATTGCCTTCCCACTTCTGCTTATTGGATAGAATATCCTTGAAGAACTTGATGTAATTGGGCATCTGCAAAATCGCATCAATAAAAGGAATATTAATTCGAACTTCTCGAAGAATTTCTAAAATCCTAAGAAAACTCTTATCCATATCTTTCTTATTCTTTTTATGTGCTAGGGGGAAAGGGAGACGTATTTCAATAGGATTAGACAAAGAAGGAGTCAAAGTTTCAGAAGACGCCCTGTCTGCCTGTGAAGTACGGACTTGATCCTGCCCCAAGTACGTACTTGAGCTGTGTGAAGTACTTACTTGGTTATGGTCAAGTACGTACTTGGGAGACAGATTTGAATTTTCAAGTTTATCAAAAGTTTGAACATTGTCCTCTTCAAGTGCGGACTTGGACTGCTTGGGAGGTGCACTTTTCAATTCTTTGCCACTACTCAGAGCGATGGCATGGCATTGCTCTTTTGGGTTTTTCTCTGTATCACTCGGCAGTGTCCCGGGTGCTCTTCCACCTGCATCAACCGATAATTGTGCAAATTGGTGCTGCATCTCTTTCATTCCCGTCATAACACCCTGTAACATCAATCGAAGCTCTGCGAATGATTCGTCTGATTTTTGCATGTGAGCCGCCAATCTTTCTTCGACAGTCGAAGGTCTTGGAACTTGACCTTGTGGCTTAAAATTTCCAGGCCTTTGAGTTTGGTTGTTGTAAAACAGAGGCCTCGATGCTTGGTAGATGCCTTGTTGTGAATTTTGTACGGGATTTGGCCTTTTCGGAAAATTCTCGGGTATGTGGAAGCTCAATTGAGGCTTGTTTGAATTTCCGACATAGTTCACATCACTAATGGTTGGCTCTGCCTCTAGATTAACATTTTGTTCTACCTCTTGAGCAACAGCAACCCTTCGGGATTGTAGAGGAAACTCATCGTCATCTTCAGCGTACAGTTCATCATCCCGTGCCATCTGCTCTAGTTTAGCCCACACTGTTCTGCTATCGAGACCCAAAAGATCACCGCCTGCTCCTGCATTAAGTCTGTGATGAATCCGAGACCGGACTCCATTACAGAAATGTAGCACTCGCTCGTCTCTTGAATAGTTGTGATCGGGGCACTTTCGAAGCAGACTCTTGTATCTTGCCCATGCTGATGCTAACGATTCATCCCGTTTTTGCTTAAAACCCTTGATCTCGCTTCTTAACTCGTTAATCCTTGATGGAGGGAAGAACTTGTTGAGAAACTCTTCGACTAACTCTTCCCACGTTTCAATGGATTGTGGGGGCAGCGACTTGTACCACAAAGTCCCTTTATCCTTAAGCGAAAAATGGAATAATCGGAGGCGGATGGCATCAAGATCTCTTGGGTGGAATTGCATGGTAGATAACACATTCTCAAAGTGCTCTAGATGGTCATGAGGTGACTCTTTCGGATCACCATAAAATTGTTCAGCCTGAACCATGCTAAACATGTGAGGTGGAATGTGGAAGTTCGGCGTGGCAAAATTGGGGACCACAACAGGCCCCGGCGTAGTGTGTACACGGGCTGGCTGATTACCACGAACAGATGGAGGTGGTGCTGGTAGTGTCGGTTGCATAGCTTGGAACAGATTTTGCAACCATTCTCTATTCTCGGGCAGATTCATATCAGGGAAGTTGCCAGCCATAGCTCGATTTCTCTGGTTTGCACGAAGCGTACGCTCGATCTCAGGGTCAAATTCCTCTAAAGCCTCTCCTGAGGCTCGAGTCATTCACCAAAAGATCAACCTGTTTGAAACAAAGAAGCAAACCAACAGAAATTTAAAGATAGAAAATAACAGTAAGAATAATAGAAAATAATAAAACGACAAAAGAAATTAAAGCTAAAATTGCAATAAAATCCGAAACTAAAATAATCAAGTCCCCGGCAACGGCGCCAAAAACTTGACACGAAAAATCCTTACGTGTATTAAACAGCAAGTGGACTGGTCGTGTGTAGTAATAAAGTGGACTTTAAGTCCGAGTTATCGATCCCACAGAGACAAGATTATTTAAAGCTAGGAATTTAAAAGCAATTACAATTGAATTAAAAGATTGTGATTAATTTACATTAAAAATGTAAAAACGAGACTTAGCAAATAGATTTAGATTCTTATGAGATAAAACAACTAAGGCACATGCTTCAACCAAATTTACTTGTTAATATAAATATGAACTATTCTTCGTATTATTAGACTACTATTGCTTTGGTGAAAATTTCTTAATTAATTACTACCTGATGTCTCGGCTGTAATAATCCTATGATAAATTGACAGTTCTCTAAATATGTCTATCCGAGAATTTAATCAATAATCATGCATTCAAGTTCTAGAATTTTCCCGAATAAATCCGGCTAACTGCACCCGTGAATCTCTACCTATCTCTTGGGGCAATTCCCTATTTTTTACGGATGATGTGATGATTTCTTTGAACCCTAACTTATATTCTTTCAAACTATTAAGTTAGGCAATATGACAAACATATGGCGATCAAACATATGCAAGTAATTATGCACAAAACCAAAACACAAAGCAATTGTAGAATTAATACGAAGAATAATATCATATATATATACTCATAACTTTGGCCTTCACATGGCCCTAGTTAAGGGAAAATTAGTTCATAATTGAAATTGGGAAAACAATAAAAACATAGAATTACTCATAGATAAAGATGAATATCAAACTAAGAAACTCCCTATTTTGGATTGATGATCGATTCTTGATTGGAAGCTTGAATCCCTCCTTTTCCTCTTCTTAGCTCTTCAAGTATGATGATAGGATGACTCAAAACCAAGAGAATGCTCTCCCAAACCCCTGAATTTTCGTCTTCACACTCTCAAAGGATGATTTTTTGATGTCCTCAAGTGAGCTCCCCACTCCCCTTTAAATACCCAAAAATCCACCTACCAAGAATTTGAACTACCCTTCTCTTTCTTTCCTCCTACCAAGAATTTCTACCTACCAAAAATTTCTACCTACCAAGAATTTGCACCTACCATTCTCTTGTTTTCCACTTAACAAGAATTTCCACCTACCAAGAATTTGCACCTACCATTCTCTTGTTTTCCACCTAACAAGAACATGAGCTGCCACTTTCGTGTTTTCCAGCGCAGGGATAGTGTTTTATTCATAAACGTTTCCACAGATCTCCGAATTGGATGATTCAAGTACCCATGTAAAGATAAGACATATATCTAAAACTTTGTAGAAGGACACTTCATCCAATTCTGTCTCTAAAAATATCAAAATGGCGTTCCAACGTGGAGGTTGTTTCTGATTTGGCGCCCAGGTGTGCGGAAATGGTACTAAAACATGATTTTGGCTAACTCCAGCTTATTTCTTGCTTGTTTGGTCGTGGAGGTGTGAAACATCTTGGCGTAAACTTGTTTTATACATCATTTTTCCACCCTTTCTACAATTGTATCCACTTAAGGCCTGAAATCACTTAATGCACGAATTAAACGCACAAGTGACAAAATCAAGTGATAAATGAACCTAAAACATAAACACAAAGGGGCTTAAAAACACGTAAAAATGACTCCTATCATTGTCTTCTTCTCAAATTCTCTATAACCGGATTTCTTTGGTCCAGTCTCAACGTTCAAGACTCTCACGTTTCGACTGCGGGGGAGTGTTAGATAATATAATATCTTTCCATATCTTTCTAGTTTTTATGTTAATTTAGGTTTCTTTATGTTTCCTTGTATTTATCTTTTCCTTGTTTATAGTTAGGGTTTCTTGTTTACCAAGTACATGTATCTCTGTAAATATGTTATTCAGTAATACAAGTTCCCTACGGGGTTTTCTCTAATCTAACAGGTTGCCGTGCTAGTAGTACAATTATTTGCTAGGGAAACGTTTCTCTTTCTTTTATGTATTTTGTTAACTATTTTGAGATACGTACTTATGATGGGTGTAAATTAATCCTTTTATAAATGCAGCTACAAATTTTGAATTGTTTTTCCTAAGCCACCATTAATGATAATTTTATATACTCCATGAGATGAGATTAAATTTGTTTGAATATTAGTATCTCTTTCACTATCTCTACTATTATAAAGTATGGGTGAATTTTTGAAACTTTTGATTTACCTAATATATGCCCATCTAATCTAGTTACTTATGGCGAAAGAATAGAAAACAAATTCTAAAAATAAAGATGTAGATTTCAATTAGGACTCTATAAAAAAAATACATAATGATGTAAGTAAAGATGTATTTAGAGTTTCATAATGACACTACGGCAAATTTATTCGACAAAAGAAAAAAATAGAAGATAAAAGTTAGAGAATTTTGTTATTAAAATCAAAATCTGTTTAATTAACATTAAGTAGCACCCACGTCATATGAGTACTCAATAATGGGCCATGAAGAATTTTATACTAATTTGTAAATTGGCAAAATTTCCCCTATCGAATAAACCCTAAATCCGGGCAATTATCCTCGACTTTGTTAAGATATAGAGTTCCACTTTAAGTATAAGTGGATTAGGGTTTTATGTATTAACGCTTTATTATATATCTTCTTTATTCTTATTTTACACACTTTAGTAATTAGTTGTCAAATAGCCGTTGGAGGACATATAAAAGGGGATAGCTGTTATCCTTTGTATTCATTATTCATTCTGTAATTTGCAGATTCTAGAAAATCAATAATATGGGTTCTTTCTTCTCTACCAATTCCCCTTTCTAACATGGCACCAGAGCTATGTTGATGGCGTTTTGAATCGCCGATCTAAATTGATCGATCCTGTCTTTGATTGTTCTTCCTCAATTTGGGGATTTTTTTATCAATTTCTCTTCCGCGCTCAATTCTTTGCCTAAATCATTGAGATGACGAAGGATGATGTTCCTCCGGAGACAACTTAAACTCGATCGTCTTCATCAATGGCGTCTGCTATAGATTTTCATAATCCGATGTATATTCATCCATCGGATGCGCCTAATTTGGATCTTGTGACAGAAATCTTGAGAGGATCGGAAAACTACAAGGTTTGGAGTCGAGAGATGCTGGTTGCACTTGAAGCGAAGAACAAAATTGGATTCATCAATGGAGCATGTAAACAACCTGATGAAGATTCGCCTCTGTTTTCAATCAATGGATTCATCAATGAACATATGTTGGTAAATTCTAATCTGCTCAATCATAGTTTTCAATCTTGTGTTTCTTCTAATGTTGTGAAATTGCCAAATGGAAGTGTCAGTATCATTACACACACTGGCACAGTCAATATAGGAACAGATTTATATCTTAAAGATGTGCTATATGTTCCTGATTTTGAATATAATTTGTTTTCTATCTCTAAATTGGCTAATGATAATAATGTTTATGTTATTTTTTTATCCCAATTTCTGTGTTATCCAGGAAATCTTGAATGGCAAGATCAAAGGGATTGGTAGGCAAAGGAATGGCTTGTACTACTTAGAACCAGTCCCTAATGATCCCCAATTTTCTCATGTTGTTAGTAATGTTTTTGATTGTAATAATGCTTCTATGTATAGCAGTACTATGAAGAATAAAGTCAATTTGTGGCATAAAAGATTTGGACACATGTCCTTTAGCAGATTCAAGTTTCTTCCTGAATTAGACATTAGGATTGATAAAGCTGATTCGTATTGTGACATTTGTCCTTTAGCAAAGCAATCCAGAAATGTTTTTCCTCACAGAAATGCATATTGATGTTTGGGGTCCATATAGAAAGCATACTTACAATCAAGAAGCATATTTTTTTAACTATTGTGGATGATTTTTCTAGATCTACTTGGGTTTTCTTGATGAAGTATAAATCTGAAGTTATAGACATTCTGAAAAAATTCTTCATTTATGTGGATACTCAGTTTTCTGTGAAAGCTAAAATTGTTAGAACTGATAATGCATGGGAATTTTTCAGTCATGAATGTAAACATATTTTTATTTCTTTGGGTATAATTCACCAGAGTTCATGTGTCTATACACCTCAACAAAATGGTGTAGTGGAAAGGAAGCATAGACACATATTGAATGTTGCTAGAAGTTTGAAATTCTTATCTCATGTACCCATGCAATATTGGGGTGAATGTGTCCTTACTTCTGTCTATATTATAAACAAGACACCTACACCACTTCTTGGTGGTAAAACTCCTTTTTCAGTTTTATATGGTAAAGCACCTTCTTATTCACATCTTAAAGTGTTTGGATGCCTATGTTATGCTAAGATTCTTCCTCAATCTGATAAATTTCAGTATAGAAGTAAACCATGTGCTTTTATGGGATATGCTTCTACCCAAAAGGGTTATAAATTGTTGGATCTTGAGACTAGGTCTTTCTTTGTTTCTAGGGATGTTTTGTTTCATGAAGATATTTTCCTTTTTGCTTTGAATAAAGATGATTTAAACAAACAAGATTTTCCTATGAATGATGTTAAATCTTATTATGAGGATTTTATTGTTCCTTATGCAACTAGACATATCCATAATGATGCTACTTATACTGATGATCATTCCAATGCTGGTGAGGAGAATCATGTTGATTCTAAAATTAATAATGATCAAAACCATGTTGATTCTGTAAATAATGATGATCATGTTTCTCATTCTCATGATACTGTGATGCCAAGAAGGTCTACTAGAGAGGTTAGATCTCCTTATTGGGTAAAAGATTATATTTCTCCTTATATTCATGATTCTAATGTTGTTTTTAGCACTAATCATCCTATATCCAATTATGTTCATTATGATAAAATAAGTGACAAATATAGAGCTTATTTGTCTGCTATTTCTAGTGATGTTATACCTTCTAATTTTTATGAAGCTAGCAAGGACAAAAAGTGGCAGGAAGCCATGGACAGTGAGATTAAAGCTTTGGTTTTAAATAGAACCTGGAAAATTGTAGATTTACCTCCTAATAAAAAACCAATAGGATGTAGATGGGTTTACACTATTAAATATAAGTCCAATGGTTCTATTGAAAGATACAAAGCAAGGTTAGTTGCCAAGGGTTATACTCAATTAGAGGGTGTTGATTATACTGAAACTTTCTCTCTAGTAACTAAGCATGTTACTGTCAAATTAATGATTTGTCTTGCAGCTAAAAATGAATGGCCTTTATGGCAAATGGATGTTACAAATGCCTTTTTACAAGGGGATTTGTATGAGGAGATGTATATGACTATTCCTCCAGGTTTCAATGTTCCAGATAATAATTCCAAAACTCAGGTATGTAAGCTTTTGAAATCATTATATGGTTTAAAACAAGCCTCTAGGTAATGGAATCATAAATTTACTCTTTCTATGCATGATCATGGTTTCATTCAATCTAAGAATGATTACTCTTTATTTGTTAAATCAAGAGGGGACAATTTGGTTATTTTTTTGGTTTATGTGGATGATATTATTATTACTGGAAATGATGTTGTTTTGATGATGAGTGTAAGTCTTATTTACATAAAACTTTCCACATGAAAGATTTAGGAGAGTTGAATTTTTTCCTTGGTATTGAAATTGCAAGATCAAATAAAGGTATTGTTATGAATCAGAGGAAATATGCTTTAGAATTATTAAGTGAAGCAGGTATGCTTGGATGTAAACCTGTGAGTGTTCCAATTGAAGTTAACATGAAATTGTCTGATATAACTAAAAATTCAGAAGATCCTCTTATAGACAATGTTTCAGATTACCAAAAAATTGTTAGCAAGTTGATATATTTGTGTTTAACTAGACCAGATATTAGCTATTCTGTTCAGATATTAAGTCATTTTATGCATGGACCAAGGAAGTCTTATTGGGAAGCTCTGGTTAAAGTATTGGGATATTTAAAGGGTAAGCCACGAGTAGGTCTTCTTATGTCATCACAATCTAACTTTAATTTGAATGTTTTCTGTGATTCAGATTTGGCATCTTGTCCCATGACTAGATGGTCCTTAACTAGCTATGCTATTCAATTTGGAGATTCATTAATCTCTTGGAAGGTGAAAAAACAAAATACTGTTTCCAGGAGCTCTGCAGAAGCAGAATATAGGGCATTGGGAACTGCGACCTGTGAGGTGATTTGATTGTTAAGTGTTCTTAAGAACTTGAAGGTTAATGTGAATCTGCATGTACCTGTTCATTCAGATGGTAAGTCAGCCATTCAATTGGCTGCAAATCTAGTTTTCCATGAGAGATCTAAACACATTGAAATGGAATGCCACTTCATCAGGGAAAAGATTCAAAGAGGTCTCATTGTCACACATTTTGTCAAATAGTAACCCGCAGATGTGTTGACTAAGGCTTTAGGAAAGGCACGATTTGAGTATTTATTTGCCAAGCTTGGTGTCATAAATGTCTTTGACCACAAGCTTGAGGGGGGGGGGGTGTTAAGATATAGAGTTCCACTTTAAGCATAAGTGGATTAGCGTTTTATGTATTAACGTTTTATTATGTATCTTCTTTATTCTTATTTTACACACTTTAGTAATTAGTTGTCAAATAGCCGTTGGAGGACATATAAAAGGGGCTAGCTGTTATCCTTTGTATTCATTATTCATTCTGTAATTTGCAGATTCTAGAAAATCAATAATATATGTTCTTTCTTCTCTACCAATTCCCCTTTCTAACAGACTTCAATTACATTCACGAAGGAAGGTAGAACTAAGCCGTGAGAGTGCCTTTCTCACCTAAAAGAAAAGCAGTCCGATTAATACGATTTATTCAATTCGCTTGCCTCGAAGACGGAAATTAGGCCACTACTGATGATAGGATTGATTCGAAGCAAAGGAAAGGGTAAACCAGACCCTGTCACATTATTCTGGGTGACTGGCCCCGAAACAAGCTCTACTTGGTCCAAGGAATTCATTTCATCTACTCGTTTCTCCTCGAATTGCTCTTATATGGCGGGACTGGTGATTCGTAGAACTTCTCTCTTATCTTCGAAGCCTTCGATTGCTTCCTCAGTTGATGTCTTCCCGCCTTGGAAACTTTCCATTCGAACTCGATCTTCGTCTGCAGTCGGAGGAGTAGTGTATCCGGATCTAGGACCATTCCCTTATTCTATTAGCCGTCAGCTGGAGATGACTTTTGACTAATAAAAAAGAGAATAAGTCGATTATACGACTCTATCCCACGGAGTGTTAATAAGGCCTAAGGCTTACTCAGGGGAGAGGACAGGATAAGCTAAAGAGAGGATGAATGAGGTATGCTTCACCGACCCTTGCTTTAAATAGAAGGAATTCGTAAGTGGAAAGACCTTGCAAATGCCTTTTCGACACTAGAATAGGCTGCTAGGAAGAAGGATGCTGAAATAAGGAACTTCACTTCGACGCTGGGTAACACTTCCTTCATCTTTGGAATTGAATCAATAGTAGGAGAAGGGGGCAAGTAACTGATTAAGGAAAGGCATGAGTTTCAATTTGCCAAAGAAGTTATGGAGATAAAGTTTTCCTTAGCTTGAACCTTTTCTCCGCTTCAAAAGAAAGGAGCCGAAGATACTTTCAAAGAAAGAACTTAAGACTTGTTAGACGAACCTAAAGAAAGAAGTACAGGAGCTAAAGTCGATTCACCAACAGAGAGGGAGGTCTTGTGGACATGAAACATAATAAAGGAAGGTGCCAAGAAGAGGACAAGGAGCTTCCATAAGGACTTGAGGAACAGAAGGGCTTGTTAGCAAGAGATGGCATGAATAAGCTCTTTTCAGGTCTAGAAGCAAGAACTCTTCTTTACCTTGAACGGGAGCGAAGTCCCTCCCCATACGTGTCGTGGGGTCAGGAGCGGTATAATAAGTCCTTGCTTTGGTTCTTCCTCTATCCTTCGTTACACGCCCTGCTAAGTACCTTGCCATCTTAAACCTTTTTGTGGATTTCTCCTCGGCATGTGACTCCTAGTCGATTTAGTAAACTGCTTTCTGTTAAAAGGCTAGGTCTCATCATCCCAAATAACAAATGAAAAGTCATGGAGGTAGTGCTCCAGAACAGTGACACCGCTTAAAGAAGACTCAGGTGTCTGGGTAAGGAAAATCAGCTGAGTTTGATGACATGATATATGCCGCTTTTTTTCCAAAGGTTGCCTTTCTAAATGCGACAGACCCCAGGAAGAGGGCTCGGGCCAGATGCTCATAACATTTGAAGCGGCGAAGTCTCCCCAAGGGGGATGCAGCTTGTTGAAAGGAAAAAGATTGTCTCCAAAGGGGTAAAGCTCTTCAACAGAAGAAGGAGGGAGCGTTTTCCAAAAGGGACCTAACATTCCCTTTTGTCCCTCATATAGTATAGAAAAATGGTTTTGGCATTGATGGCATTCGACATACTATTGGCTATCTTCCCCACCTTAGGACCGGCGGAACCACCCTCTGATGGGATAATTGAAGGAGGGGTTGGAGGAGAAGTCATGGTTGGCAAGACAAGAAAGGAAAAGCAGTTTATCAAAAAGCAATAGTATGCATGGACATATATATGCGTATACCAAGGCTCGTATCCCGACCATGGTATAGTACGTGGAAGAACAATAAAGAAAGCCGGAAGGGGTAGACGCACGTGGAACATAAAAGAAATGCCTTAGTCATAAATGAAAACATGTAGAAAGACACGTGTCCAGGACAAAAGGCTATCTCATCACACAAAAAAAGTAAAGATACAAAGATCAAAATTTTATTATACCTATAAAGGAGGCCCCAAATTCTTGTACGCAGATCAATGATTTTGGGCCGAGGACAGCTGAATTTTCCAAGTCTTTACATGTGGATGGGAGTTCTTCATGACATCAGACAGTTTGTAACCTTTCCCAAGCTAGGTTGTCATACACCTCCGTCGTCTTACGAGCCGGACAGGACCTGGGCAATGGGATGGCGCAAAAGAAAATCCTTACTCTATAGCGGCGCTAGCGAGCGCAACTTGGTATTTATTAGTTTTTCAGCTCCTTAAGGCGAGTCAGTTGCACGGGTAGAGATGGGCGATATGCACAGTAGGTTGTTATATGTGACATTGCTTTAGTCTCGAAGACCTACCCTCCCCTCGGTGTTGAGAGATGTATGGGGCATTCTACGGTTCGACCCGTAGTCCTTTTTTCAACATAGACCCTACACTCAGAATCCCTACTGAGTTTCCCCCTCATCTTTGATAGCAATAGATCGGTCTTAGATAGGGCGATAGCCCGCTTTTGATTGATACAATAGTTGCGACTGCACTTTTTTTTCCTAGCACCGGTCATTTTTTCAGCTATGCTGATCATCCATCGAGATGTTAAACACTATGCATTGATCTCACTTATTTCCTATCGGGTAATAGTAGACTCTCGCCTATCGAATGTCATTCCGTCCCGCCCCATCCATCAATGCTCGCCCTCTTCGTCTAGTCGTTGGAATTGCTGAATCTACGTAGACGGTAAGGTAGGTCCCTTGGGTGGACATGGGCAGGGAAGTCTCGTAAGAAAGCAGGAAGGGTCAAAATGAAAGCCTAATCTCCCAACATTTTTTCCTTTAGTCAGTGAAGCTATCTTTTCGTTGATCAGGTTAAATACATTCGTAACAACATGTTATAGAAGTCTATGCATATGAGCCCACTTATGATCTTTGTAGCATTAGAACAACAATGTTCACCGCCTACGTGCTTATCCACCTTTAAAGGGTTTAGGAACTAAACCAAGCCTTTTTGCGAGCGGCTAACATAAGGAAAGAGGATATGGATTTTTCCCTCTATAAATAGATCGCTTTTTTTGTCTTTCTTGCTACTAAAAGAGGGACCAGCCTCATCATGGTTCCTTACGCGGTGGCGGATTGGGGCTGGGATTGTCTCCTAGGCGGGGTGGCTGAAATTGCAAAGAAATGTTAATCAGTATGGGGCTCATGACCGATCTTTCTTCATCTTCATGATTATATAGACTATATCTAAATACAAACTACTAATCTAAAGACAGAAAAAATAAAAGTCAAATCGGCTATTTTTACAACCCATAGGAATTATATATAGGTCTCACCAGATTATATTTATCTTGTTTAATTTTCTATCCTATGCATGCATTCCAAACACATCATATATATATAGACAGAAAAATAAACCATCCATAAAGCGGTAAATTAGGATGAACCACCTCGAGCCCTACCTAATCAACCCACTGAGCCAAAATGGACTGGACTTCTAGGAAATAAAAACAACCTAATTACTACAATAGATCACCACTGCATACAAGTCTTCAATTTGGCCTTCGTCTTCTTTCTTCATCTTCTTGATTATATAGACTATATCTAAATATAAACTACTAATCTAAAGACAGAAAAAATAAAAGCCAAACCGGCTATTTTACAACCCATAGATATTATATACATCGAAAGCCAAAGACTAAACTAGGCTCGTGATTCATCCAATCACATACAAATATGTCAAGCCACATAATATGCGATATCCAAAATTTACCTACCTCTCGTTCAAAATAAATTGCAATTTATTAGGGATAATTTGGATTTTTCACAAAAATTATTTTCCAAGGAAAAATAATAATTTCCAAAAATAATTAAAAATCAAATTTTAATTCTCACCGAAAAATTGGGTCGGCCTAAGCGGGCCAGCCCGCGTAACAGGCTCGAAACTGTCCAACGGTTCGAGCTGGATGGTAATTCTCGGGTTTTGAGAACCCACCTCGGGCCGGGTTGTTAGTCGACTTTCAGACCTTTTGGTTCGTCCGTTTTGCTACTTTCCACCACCGGTGTTTCTCAAATCCTAAAAATTAACCATCAACATAAATTACACACAATCATAGGCTATGTTTGGTTATGTTTTGGGATTGCATTTTGGTGAGAATTGCTGGTGAGAAATTTATGGGGAAATGTGCATATTTGATGAGATTGTGTTTAAATTTATTTTGGTAGTTAGTTCTTTGGGGGCTTTTTTTTTTTTGTGAGATAGTGTTTGATTTTATTCCTATAGGGAACAAAAATTATTGTAGCAGTCAAATTATGAAGCTTTCGTCGGTTAATAATTAGTTAATGATTGAAAGCTAAGAGAGGGAGAGAGGCAAAAGTAGAGACAATACCTCAGTTGTAGATTTTTAAATAAATAATCATTATGTTTTTTTGGACCAAAAAAGTAACATATTTTAGAACCAAAATTGTGTTAACCAAACACAATTGGGCCAATATTTTGGACCAAATTGGGTTTGGAAACATATCCAAACATAGCCATAATTTTTCGTGAAACCAAATTCGTCATAAAATTTCTAAAATTTTGTTACGAATTTCATGTTAGATGTTTTGATGATGACAAATAGGACTTCCTGTTAGACCCCGAAAACTGTAAGTATAAAAGCTTTCATAGAATATATATTGTGTATAAGTACCTGAAAGCTTATTTATCTTAGGCTTATAGTTTTTATCTTTGTAGAATTTTAGACTAAGAATGTGATACTGAATCATTAAGGAGAACTCTGGGTGAGTCTACCAAGTGATAAAGTTGAAGATCAAGCGTCTGAAGCTACAGAAGATAAAGATCTCTTGAAGCGTCCGTCAAACGTTTTAGAGACTATTCCAGGTTACAACTCCAGCGCTCAAAATACGAATGGATAACTCAGGCTGAATACTCAACACTAAGTCAATGATGGAATTCTGAGTGAGCCTATCAAAGACAAGATTGAAGAGTAAGCGTCTGAAATAAAGAGAAGAGACTCAGGATTAGTCCAAGCGTCTGTCCAATGCACGAGAAAAACTGTCCTCTTCAGCAAGCGTCCAAAAGGCTAAACCAACACGACCTACAAAGAACATAACCTGAAGATTCAAACCCAAAGCTATCCAAAGACTTAAAGAATGCATGAATCAAACAGACAAATTATTTCCAACGGAAATAAGACAAGATGCATTAAAAGTCGGATAAGTGCTATTAAAATATAAGCACTATAACGTATGGGTAAGCCATTCATTTGACCAAGACTGTCAGAAGTTATGAAACCAAGAACATGCCTAACTAATTAAGTATACCCAAAGTTAGAAATGTCAGAACTCAAGGAATGTTTGGGGAAACGAGATTCCAACCGTGTCAAACGGACAAAAACCACCAATACCTTATAAATAGCCCTTTCAACAAATAAGTCAAGGACATATAGAGCAAAAACCGTGACATATACAAGAGATATACCTGAATATCCTAGTGTGAATAACAGTCACAACCTCTTGTATATAGAAAATTATACAAAAAGACACAAGAAAAGAATACCTACTTTGTTGAAAGAAAAGCTTACAAAAATCCATAGCCAAATATCCGTATAAGCTTTTCACAAATATTCCAGAGACAGTCAACTATATCTCAAACCCCTTTTTGAAGACCCTACATTACTATTGAGATATCCTCAAGTTGTTTGAACTTTCCAAAACCAAACAAAGCCATTACAAAACCTTTCAACATCTTTCGTCTGAGTGAGAAAGTGTGTTGACTTACAAGCGCCATTTTTGTGTAAAAGAAGCTTGTGGAAGAAGATCTCTATTGGAGCTGAAATCTGTGTGACCAAGGAGTTCCGGGATCAAGTGTAACTTGCAATATTTCTGGGTGAAAGAAGCAAGGGGATAGAAGGTCTTTAGTGGAGCTGAAATCTGTGTGACCAAGGAGTTCCAAGATCATATCCAACCTCTCTCTATTTTGTAGAAGTCTCTGTGTGACTCTTCGATAATCATCATAGTGGAAAACCTCTCTGATAAAGGGAGAAGAAGGACGTAGCTGGGATTACATCACCCAGTGAACCTTACAAATATCTTGTGTCATTTACTGTTTTGTTGTCTTACATTATACTGTCATATTATATCTTGAAAAGGCATTTAAACTAATAAGCGACAAATTGGTTAAAACGAACGCTAAGCTGTAAAAACATTTCCGCTGTGCTAACCCTGATTTAGTGACTAAACTCTGCCGTACTTTGGTAAGTGTTGAAATCACCGAATCTAAGTTAACTTTTCTCAAGCGCCTGAAACTAGCGCTTAAGTCATCATCCCTCAAGCGCCGCACCCAGCGCTTAAAGCTTTCCGAGCGTTCAAATACCTCACAGTAATACGAAAGTTTTTAGAAGTCGAAAAAGACTTCAGGGTCTATTCAACCCCCCCCCCCTTCTAGACCCTTTCGTATACCACTTGGCACCAACAAATTTTTATACGATTAAATCCCAACATAAAATTCAATTCATAATAACTTAAGGCATCTTGATTAACATGCTTCCAATTTATTCATACAAAAAATAAATGAAGCATAATAATCAGTTAACCACATAAATTAATTCGATTAAACTAACCAGGCTCTGATATCACTATTGGGTTGAGTAATCCCCGGGGTAGGTTAGCACAGCTAAATATTAAAAATTTTATAAACTACCCCAAAACAAGATTATATGATTGGTTTAATCAAACTAATATAATAAAGCCACAAACAAAAACTTTGTGAAATACTTTTCGCGCTATTTCCCTCGTACAAGTTTCTGATCTAGTAACCTGAACAAAAATTCTGACGCGCGCCTCAAATCCTGTTAGAAACCATCGGCATCCTTGGATTTCCGAGCTCCGATTTTCGTTCCTTATATCTTCAAGCAATCCAATTGTCTCGCCTCTAAGATGTGTTGACACGCTAGAAGCTAACGTGCTTTGGTAGCAAGTGTACTAGTCGTGATAGTAATAAAAGTGGACAAAATAAGTTGGGGTTGTCGAACCACAAGGACTAGGTATTTTAGTTTATGATTAATGAAAATGGACAAAAGTAAATTGCAACAAAACAAGTAAGGAAGCGAAGAACAAAAGAGAAACGGACTATAGATTAAATCTCAAGAGTGATAAAACGACTAAGGCACATGCTACAACCTAATCTACTCATCAATATACGTGAGCTACTCTTCGAATTATTAGACTCCTATTTCTTTGGTAGAAAATCCTTAATTAATTATTACCCGATGTCTCGGCTCATAATAATCCTATGATTAATTGACGGTTCTCTAAATATGTCTATCCGAGAATTTAATCAATAACCACGCATTAACGTTCTAGAGTTTCCCCAGATAAATCCGGCTAACAGCACACGAAAATCTTTACCTATTTCTAGGGGCAATTCCACATTAGTTTCGGATGATGTGTTGATTCTTGTTGCACCCTAACCTATGTTCTTTCGAATGAATAGAATAGGCACAAAAGCAAGCATATGGTGATCAAGCATATGATTGTGATAAAAGCACAAAATCAACACACAAAGCAATAGGAGAGTTAATACGAAAATTCACTTCACATATATTGATTTGTAAATAGGTCTTCACATGGCCTTAGTACTACAATTTAGCCCATCATCAATAGCTCAAGAACATCTAGAACAATCATATACATAGTTATGAACATAAACATGTAAATGAAATGCAAGTAAAACTCCCTAAGGCTTGAATGATGCTGAATCTTTCCTCGTAGCTTCAATCTCTAGCTCAATTCCCCTTCTTCCCCTTCAAAGAGTGATGAAAAGATGGCTCAAATCTCAGAAAATGGTCTCCAAACATCAAAATTCGAACCCCCTCTCCAATGCTGAAATTTAGCCTTTATACCTTGAAAAACGGTTACATCGGCGCCCAGGCGCGACCTAAATGGCACCTAGGCGCTGTCCAGGTGGCCTAATTGGCTTGGGGAATAAGTTGTCCGGCGCCTAGGCGCGGGTAAGGTGGCGCCTAGACGTCGGCTGCAGAGTCTGAACCGTTTTCTTGCTTTTCAGCGCAGCAATTGTGTTTTCTTCATAACGTTCTCCACGGACCTCGGATTTGGATGATTCAAGTTATCACGTGAAGCCAAGACATAGATATACAACTTTGAAGAAGGAAGTGTTCTCAAATTCGGTCTTGAAACATACAGAAATGGCGCTCAAATGTGGAAGATGTGGCCAATATCGCGCCCAGGCGTGGTAAAATAGCGCCTTATGCGTAACTTGAGCTCATTTCTTGTTTGTTCGGGCGCCCAGGCGTGTAGGTGCGAAGCATCTTGGCATGAACTTGTTTATACGTCGTTTTTCCACCCTTTCTTCGTTTGCATCCATTTACAACCTGAAATCACTTCACACACGGATTAAACGCAAATGTGGCAAGAGTCAAGCGATAAATGAACCTAAAACATAAACGCAACGGGCTTAAAAACACGTAAAAATGACTCTTATCAACCCCCCCCCCCCACACTTATCAATTGCTCGTCCTCGAGCAATAAGAGCTATAGGATAGGAAAACATCATCAAACACGGGAGAAACAAAAAGAAAAAACTACCTAACTCACTTTCGTAGAGTAAACGGTTGCACTTAGCGGGTGCAACAAGCCTTTGAACCCTTGAGTTACCTCAAAGGACGAGTTATAGTCTCGTGAGGGTTTGCATGCGATATACCCACAAAATCTAAAGATTTTCAACCCCGATCAATCAACGCAAATCACTATGATTAATAATAAAGCAATGGCATGAATTCATCCATTTAAGCTCAGAATTACATATATATACACGTCACACACTTGCTCATGTTACGCCTTAACATCGAAAATACCATCCCAAGGGTGTAGTGTAATAAATCTCACGTATTATAGTTGAGTGGCATTCTTACCACTTTTCAAGCATTAATCCCATATTTAGCAACTTTTGATTAGTCACATGGTACGAGAATTGAAGAAAACTTCATAGCCACTAAAAATGCATCACTTTATCCACTTTAGGCTTTAACTTATGCAACTTTCAACTTAAAACATTAGAGGCTAGACCATGTGCAATGTTCGATCCTCTTAGGCTTTCTATGACACCCTTGTAACGAGCTTTAGGCCAATAACTCCCAAACCGGACGACTTTAGGGTATTAAGTGTATATACACTCCTAAGGGCTTAATCGCTCAAGTGCAAAGGCCACAAAACCAAACTAGGTCCTTATTCACTTAACACTTGCATTGGCTTGAGCTTAGCTCAAATTAGCATAATAGTACAGTATTCTAGGCATGGTGCTCTTCGCCCCCAGTATCTATTAAGCCTGACTTTTGCAGTCATACCAATGTTCAACCTCTTTTATTCTTGACAAGCATACAAAGTTAACATTCTCAACTTATAACACATGTGAAAATTATAGATTGATATTCCGGGATCAAGCTTTTAAGTGTTTCAAAATGGTTGTCCACTCAACTCCTCTACCCTTGATTTATGTGCATGTGTTAATCATCTTAAGGACATTCTAGTCTCGTTTAGGATCCCACAAGCAAGGAAACGATGTGTATAGTCATTAAAATCCATATTGATAGAGAAAACATGCCATTGATTCAAATTAACGATTCTCAATGCATCGAGTGAAGGGTTAAAATTCTATCCAAAAATTTGTTATGCTTGATTTTCACAAAAAATAGCACAAAATATATGTAATAGCGACGATTCCCCCAAACTTAAACTAAAAACAAGATCACATGACACATAGATACCTTAGATACCCCCCCCCCCCAACACTTAAACTCAACATTGCCCTCATTGTTGACGCAATCATACATACTCAAAAGGGGAGTAAACAAGAGTACTTAGAACAAGGTGCTGAAAAGCAACCCTTAATCACGTGAGATCCGGTCCAAGCTCAAATCCGCCATGACAGATGTTCCAAAGAAAAACTTGTCTACTACATGTTATGCACTCACAATACAAACCATCAAGACTTAAAGAAAAACATGCCAAAAGTGCATGCTTGAACACAACTTAAAGAAACAAACTAAACAAAAAGGAAAACTTACAAACTTGGGTTGTCTCCCAAGAAGCTCTTGTTTATAGTCATTAGCTTGACTTTGTCGAGTTATTTTAAGGCGGTTTCCGAATTAATGCCTTGTTCATTCTCCAAGTAGGGATGAAATTTGGGCCGGTGTTGGTAGAAAATACAATGAGTAGTGACCAAGCAATCATCCACTCACATATTTTCTCATAGTCCATCACCACTTCCATCACTCTTTCTTCCCATTGCGCCGAGTGATGATTTGGACTATTCTCCAAGTTATAAGTAGATGACCATTTTTCTTCACCCATCGAGGTGGAAAACTTGGAGTTTGTGATGTAGGACTCGAGGAGGTTATTCGTTCTTCTTTCCTGAAAAAGCTCAACACTAAAAGGATCAAAAGCATCAATGCGTAGTGATAATGTAGAATCAACTGGATGTTTAAAAATCTCATAGTTATCAGAAATGACCATGTCATCTCCTACACTAGAGGACAACTTACCATCACGGGCAATAATTACCTCTATACCTATGGGGAGGGGAGAAGGTAAGTTATATAGTAACCTTTCCAATTCCGCTACTATTCCAGACGCTTGAATGTTAAACTCATCACGCTTTGGCATTGGAAAAAAAAACAAAATGAAAAAAAATCAAAGCAAAACCATGTACAATAAAATCAAAAACTAAAATAAACAAGTCCCCGGCAACGGCGCCAAAAACTTGACACGCTAGAAGCTAACACTAGTCGTGATAGTAATAAAAGTGGACAAAATAAGTCCGGGTTGTCGAACCACAAGGACTAGGTATTTTAGTTTAAGATTAATGAAAGTGGACAAAAGTAAATTGCAACAAAACAAGTAAGGAAGCGAAGAACAAAAGAGAAACGGACTATAGATTAAATCTCAAGAGTGATAAAACGACTAAGGCACATGCTACAACCTAATCTACTCATCAATATACGTGAGCTACTCTTCGAATTATTAAACTCCTATTGCTTTGGTGGAAAATCCTTAATTAATTATTACTTGATGTCTCAGCTCATAATAATCCTATGATTAATTGACGGTTCTCTAAATATGTCTATCCGAGAATCTAATCAATAACCACGCATTAAAGTTCTAGAGTTTCCCCGAATAAATCCGGCTAACAGCACCCAAAAATCTTTACCTATTTCTAGGGGCAATTCCACATTAGTTTCGGATGATGTGTTGATTCTTGTTGCATCCTAACCTATGTTCTTTCGAATGAATAGAATAGGCACAAAAGCAAGCATATGGTGATCAAGCATATGATTGTGATAAAAGCACAAAATCAACACACAAAGCAATAGGAGAATTAATATGAAAATTCACTTCACATATATTGATTTGTAAATAGGCCTTCACATGGCCTTAGTACTACAATTTAGCCCATCATCAATAGCTCAAGAACATCTAGAACAATCATATACATAGTTATGAACATAAACATGTAAATGAAATGCAAGTAAAACTCCCTAAGGCTTGAATGATGATGAATCTTTCCTCGTAGCTTCAATCTCTAGCTCAATTCCCCTTCTTCCCATTCAAAGAGTGATGAAAAGATGGCTCAAATCTCAGAAAATGGTCTCCAAACTCCAAAATTCGAACCCCCTCTCCAATGCTGAAATTTAGCCTTTATACCTTGAAAAACGGTTACATCGGCGCCCAGGCGCGACCTAAATGGCGCCTAGGCGCTTTCCAGGTGGCCTAATTGGCTTGGGGAATAAGTTGTCCGGCGTCTAGGCGCGGGTAAGGTGGCGCCTAGGCGTCGGCTGCAGAGTCTGAACCGTTTTCTTGCTTTTCAGCGCAGATATTGTGTTTTCTTCATAACGTTCTCCACGGACCTCGGATTTGGACGATTCAAGTTGTCCCATGAATCCAAGACACAGATCTACAACTTTGAAGAAGGAAGTGTTCTCAAATTCGGTCTTGAAACATACAGAAATGGCGCTCAAATGTGGAAGATGTGGCCAATATCGCGCCCAGGCGTGGTAAAATCGTGCCTTATGCGTAACTTGAGCTCATTTCTTGCTTGTTCGGGCGCCCAGGCGTGATTGTGGCTGCGCTTGGGCGTGTAGGTGCGAAGCATCTTGGCATGAACTTGTTTATACGTCGTTTTTCCGCCCTTTCTTCGTTTGCATCTATTTACAACCTGAAATCACTTCACACACGGATTAAACGCAAATGTGGCGAGAATCAAGCGATAAATGAACCTAAAACATAAACACAACGGGCTTAAAAACACGTAAAAATGACTCTTATCATGTGTGCACACCTCCGTATAGTTCCCAATATATATATATATATATCCAATCTAAGTTTAATATATAAAGGTAGGAATATTATGTGAAAGATTAAGCTCAACACATGAGCAAAACCTTATCTAAATAATAGGGTAGGGGTGGCTTTTTGGATAAAAATAGAAAACAAATTTTTCTATCTTTTCTTAGTGTAGTACGAAAATTTCACCTAGTAAAAAGTGTGTGTGTATTTTTCTTAACACACATACTTAAAGAGAGACTCATAGGTTTAATTTACTTGGAAGACAAGATAAAATCAAATCTCCAAGATTTGACTTTCATCTAATCATAAGCAAATTCAATTAAGAAGTTTCCTTAAAACAAGAAACTTAGTCAACAAGGTAATTTGTTCCTTTTCTCTTTCTTAAATATTTCCTTAATTCCTCCTTGATCAAGACTTGGAGAGACATTAATTCCCCTCCCTTTTCGTCTACCTACATGCCCCTCTTTAGCCTTGGAGTCCAAAAATTATATCTTGCTCAATTTAATTTTTGACTGTTTATTTAATTAAATAGTCCAACCATTTAAATAAATATTACATAATAATTAAAGTCCAACCATATTTATTATTACCCAATTATTTTGTTATTCTTATTTATTTTCAATCAAGTCTACTAATT
Source organism: Buddleja alternifolia (assembly GCA_019426215.1). Classification (NCBI taxonomy): domain Eukaryota; kingdom Viridiplantae; phylum Streptophyta; class Magnoliopsida; order Lamiales; family Scrophulariaceae; genus Buddleja; species Buddleja alternifolia. Next base: position 54,746,657 of record CM033392.1, on the reverse strand, counting down.
AAATAAAATCTTTGGACTCTACTAGGTCTATTAATTAATTAATCTTCTTTGATTAATTAAATAATCCAATTAATTGATTTCCTATTAATTAATTAATATTCCCATTTAGATAAGTAATGGACTTTCCCACTTTACCTCAACTTCGAAGTTGATTAATCATATCTTATAAGAAGGAACCTTAGGAGTAAGTGTATGACTCCTTAGAATCGGTCATGTGCTAGTAATAAGTACACTTTCCAAAAGTGTCAATGTACCTTTTTTTATTTAGAAAGTACTAGATTAAATCTTCCTTGATTTAATCTGATCATGAATCATTCACCATAATATCATGGTACCTACAAATGGAGGTTATTGTCTAGCAACGGGCCCTGAAGACCTAGACACAAACAATATTAAGATACTTAACCTATCATAACAACGATCCCCGCGTAAGTAAGATCCTTCCATCAAATTTTTCAGATTGGTATCTCGAATCAAAACTCTAACGACCCAATCTCTATGTTTCAGTCATTGCATGGTATTGATTCTCGCAATCCAAACGAGGAAACACTCCGCCTCTTTGGATTGCCATACTTTGACCAAAGTTTCCTTGAATTGATTCATTGAGCAAAACATAGGAAATGTCTCATCTAGCTAAATCAGTGATGGATCTCATCTTGGTCTCTCACGTACCTTCACACATAATCATACTATACCCAAGATATCCCATATGACGACTCATGAAGGAATCATGAGATGAGTCAAAGTATAACCGACTATACTCAAAGTAACCAATGGAACCTAAGGTCCATAAGGATTACTTCTGCGCCTACGTAATTATTGGAAATTCCATATTCGATCAGAAAAACCATTTTAGGAATTTCCGGTGGGTTGTTCAGTTAACTCATTACCCCAATGAGAACCCTTGTATGCATCTATGCCTATGAAACGAGGCACGTCCTCTAAGGACTCATGTGTTACAAACAAGTTTTTTGGGTCTTTGTCAATATCCCTCATCTTGATAGACCCTTTAAGGACTTGGAACCTTTTAAGAATCACGACCTTGGAGACATATTCCATCATCGTCATTCCCGATGTCCGATGATGTCCCATAGTCATGTGTGATTCAAGGAACTTCGTTCTAAGTATATAAAGACAATTAAAGAACAAAGAATGCCATAAACAAAAACGACTTTGTTTATTAGAAAAAATTGTCTCATAGAGTCTATTACACATAATTAATGGCGTTCAAATACTTAGCGTGCCGAACATCTACTCTATCAAGCGACATATGGAGAAACGAAATAATCTTCAGGTGTTGATTAAGTGGGAGCATTTGCCTGTTGATGAAGCAACCCCGAGAAGACTATGCTACTATCATTGCACACTTTCCTCGTTTGAATTCTTGAAGGGTTGTGGTCGAGTCTTTTACTGGGGATGCAATGTTAGGATGAGAATGATGGGTCAACGAAAGTCAAAAGCTAATCAACTCAAAGTTGTAAAATGAGAAGTTGTGTTTCTATAGTAAATGATGGGCGATTGTTCAAAAACGGTGTTGATTTTTCGGTGTTCAACTGTATTAGCAGTTGTTGGTTTTCGGTGTTGATTAATGGTGAGGCTGCCGGTTTCTTTAAGTCCAGTCGGGGATTAAGGCAAGGGGATCCTCTTTCCCCATCTCTCTTTATTATTGTTGCTGAGTTTTTATCTTGTGGCCTTGAAGATCTTTTTTCGAACAATCCAGATTTGTTTTTCCACTGTTAGGGAGGTATGAAAGTTTCGCATCTCACCTATGCTGATGATTTCATTATTTTCTCGAATTGCAAAGCTTTAAGTATTAGAAAGATCATGCATGGAATTTCTTAATAGGTATGAAGAGACCTCGGGGCAAAAGATTAATGGTGCTAAATCTTCCTTTACGGGTGGTAAAAGTTGTTCTTCGGCTTCTAAACGCAGAATTGGGCAAGTTACGGGATTCTGTCTAAAGGATCTCCCGGTAACTTATCTTGGTGCCCCTCTTTATCGGGGTTACAAGAAGTGTATCCTGTTTGACGATCTTATTGCCAAGATGCGAAGAAAACTGATCGAGTGGGAAAATGCGTCTCTCTCACACGGTGGTCGTCTGGCTCTTATTAAGAGCACCTTGTCATCTATGCCAATTTATCTTGCTCAAGTCATTAAACCCCCTCTATGGGTGATCAAAACAATGGAGCAAATTATGGCAGGATTTTTCTAGGGGTCCACTGGAGATTCCAAGAGAATTCATTGGGAGTCGTGGAAAGATTTTTGTCGGCCTGTTGTGGAGGGGGGTTTGGGAATTCGTAAACTCTCGGATGTTGTGGAGGCGTTTTCATATAAGTAGTGGTGGCGTTTCCGGGCTAATGATTCTCTTTGGGCGGAATCGCTGTTGTTTAAATATTGCAATAGAATACCTCCGTCTGTGGCTCCGACTCGTTATTTTGCTAGTCATGTGTGGCGTCGCCTTTGCCTTATCCGGGACCTTGCTCAAAAACAGATTTTTTGGTCAATTGGAATGGGTTTCATCTCCTTTTGGTTTGATCATTGGGTCGGACCTGAACCTCTTGCATACTTGGTTGGGCGAGCTGGCTTAGAGGTGATTTCGGATTTCTTTGTGGGAGCTAGGTGGGATCGCGCCCATTTATCTCAGGTGATTCCCCCCCCCCCCCCATTTGGTAGGCTTGGATTTTGATATCTCCAAAAAGGATTTGATGCTTTGGAAGCTTTCCTCCAACGGTAATTTCGGGTTTAAAGACAACTGGGAGCATCTTTGGACTCCGGGAGTGTCTATTTGTCTTCTAAAGGACATTTGGAATAAGCGTCTTACCCCAACTATGTCGGTTTTCATTTGGAGAATCATCAATAACTAGATTCCTATGGATGTTAGAATGCAATCGAAAGGATTTCAATTAGCATCTAGATGTCAATGTTACAATAATGTCGAATCCATTGATCACAGTTTTCTGAGTGGTGTCCAAGCTAGGCAGGTTTGGGAATTCTTTGGTAATTTTTTTCATATTAACCATCTTAACTCTACTCTTGTGGTTCATCATATCTAATATTGGAAGAACTCTGTGCCCTCCGCGTCCCCTCAACATGTAAGAGCTATCACTCCGCTTTTGATTCTTTGGTGTCTATGGTGTGAAAGGAATAATTCCGAACATAGCAATGTGTGTTTTTCTTGGTCGCGGGTTGTGTGGCTCGTTAAAAATTTACTTCATAACCTCAATGTTGGGAAAAACCTGGTCGTGTTTTTGGGCATACAGATTTGATTTCGACTCGCCGCTTGCCTCTTGCGATTGTGTGAGGGAAGCCGGCTAAGGGAGTTTTTAAATTGAATACCGACAGGGCTGTTAAAGGGACTAGTAGTATTGCCGGGGTGGGTGGAGTGATTCTTTTTTTGGTATATATCAGGGTTTCCCCAGCCGAACGCCGGAGACTATTTCCCTTCGAGGCGTAGAGATCACCGAAGTGAGTTTTGCCTCTCCCAACAAAGTCTTTTCCATGCACAAAGCCAGAAATCGAACATTGGACAAATGCCTTGGCCAAAGGAATTGATTACGCTCTAAAATGGGGAATTTCCAAGCTTTGGGTCGAGTTGGACTCTATTGTCATAATTAATTTGATCCTCCATCATGAGAGATGCCATTTGAAGCTTGCTAATTTGCGTGATCAGGTCCGTCGGAATTTGAAGTTAACAACCACCCACATGTCTCACATTTTTCGGGAAGGAAATAAGTTGGTGGATTTTTTCGCAAATGAAGCGTGCATTAACCAGAACTCTAGATCCTATCTCCCGCACCACATCAGCGGCTTAGCTTGGGGTTTGATTCGAATTGACAAACTTAATTTCCCTTTGTTTAGATTTCTCAATTCATTGCAAAGGGAGTAGTACTCCTAATTTCTTTGTGCATGTAGAAATTAGTAGCCCTACTTTGGTGCCCTTGTATATATACTTTTGTCTAGTTGATAAATATATGGGAGGGGACCCCGATAAATCCCCCCACCGCGACATTAGTGGCTTTTGTTAAAAAAAGAAAAAAGAAAAAATGAAGGAATGTGTTCGTCTATGTCGCTACTGAGAGTAAGAGATTCACATCAATTTACTGGCACAATGAAAGTCATGGAAATTCAACTCATAAGCCTAGTCCTGCACAGGAAGGAATGTCTACCATAAAGTAGTTAGCAAGTTTCTTAGCTTGGCTCTGGTGGCAATACTTTCAAATTCCGCATCCACTCACAAAAGCTAGGATCATCAAAGTGAATAAAACTACTTTTCAGCTTTGTTCGCTGATCTATAGTCAAAGTCCGAAGCTGAGGAAATCTTGCTTCCTGCACCGCAGTCAACATTAGATGTGGCTATTAGCAAATGACGACAATTTTCTGCTGCTTTGTGTATCTAATTTCATGTTCTCAATTAAAATCAAACCGATGGTGGAGCAAACCGGAGTACAGAGCAAACAAGAAGTAACATAAAGTAAATTGCAAACTTATTAGCACATACCTGTTCATAAGGAGGATCTTTATGTGCCGGTATCAATCGAGAGATAAAATATCGAGCCTCAGAGCTCCCCTCCTGACGAAACCAGAAGCACTCAGAATTATATGGAAACTCCACAGGAAGATTTGATAGCATCTTCGGCGTGGGGGGTTTTGGTTTTTTTTTTTTTTTGGGGTGGGTGGGTGGGGGGGGGGGGGGGGGAGTGATATTGAAACTGCTACCTTAAACGCAAGAATCCTAGGGGCTGGAAAACGCATCTCGGTGAGCTCTTCAGCCAATGTCCTACAAGCTGCCAAAGCTGCTGCACTCTTTCCTTCATGTGCAGTGAGTTCAGCACCCTGAATAACATAAAAGAACGAAGAAAGGTCACACGAAAGATGCTAAATAAAATTAATGATGTACCTTAAATTTGTTGTTAAATTTTGATACGAGACCCGTTTAGGACTTAAACTATGTTTTCCAACCTATAACCAGGAGCTTTTTTCCACATATTATCGGCAAGACACTGCTGCTATTGTGTTTCGTAAAAACAAGCAACAGTTCTAATTAGAAATAATAGTTATAGTTGTCACCATGCATTAAACATGACTCCCTCAGAGAAGTCATATCGTCCCGACTCCCGATGCCAACTAAGTAGAAGTTCTCTGGCAAAGATAATTTATTTGGATCCCATCACCATGATAGCACATAAATGTAGCAGAGGTGTTCATCAGAGTAGAAATATAAATCTTCGTCAATAAATTCTACTTTCAACATCCATCAAAACATGAACAGCCAGACCAGCACTTCAAATATTTTACTCAAAATTTCATGAGTTTAAAAAAAGAATTGGACAAATATGAAGTCCATATAGAGGAGCAATGATACAAGAGTATAGAGAATAGCATACATACCAGCCAAATGAAGATGTCAGTGCCGTGATCAAGAACAACTGCAGCATCAGACTGCATGACAAGGTCATACGCCGGAAGTTCCTCAAAAGTTCCACCTTCTCTATGCATTAGACAGCGAGGTGCCAGCATACGAAGGGATAGATCAAAGGAAGCATTCAGGAATAAAGACCGCAAAACAGACCTCTCGTCTTCATGACCAATTATACTTCCAAGGAGTGGGCCTCTTCTAAGATGGAATAAGAACTCAGGCAAAAACAAGAGCTCTTTAGGGTATCTATGAAGCTTCGACTTCGGAACCTGAGAACCAAACTTGCTTGCAACATCTTTAATTCTCTCATCAACTGTTACTCGCATATCAAGAGCAGCGTTGAAGTTTTTAGCTTGTAAAAGAGTTCTTTTACCAATAAGAACAGCGGCCACTTCATCTTGAACACTCTCTAGATAAGCTGAAATACTATCTACAGTAGGCAGCCTAACGGTAATCACTCTTGAGATATCAGCCTGATAAATATTTGTATACTGGATTGCAAATTGGAAGTACACGAAATCGCTCTTGATATCTAGACTAGCCTCCAATGATACTGCAAAACTTTGTGTTTCCTCAACACTCAGCATCTGTATAGCAAGAGCACTGTCGCTCTTGAAAGATTCATGGTTATCAGATTGTGCCTCCTCGCCGGGGCCCACAACTTGGCCAACAAAAATACCATCTGAACACCGGATTTCCAATAAACCATGAAAACCTGCAGCCCTTGTGGATGCCCTCTGCAAATTCACACCAAATGCTTCTCCAAAGTCATCATGGAGAATCATAACACCTCCAGAAGATTTTGCAAGAGGCTGCAGTACAGGAACCCGTACGGGGCATGTCCCAGCACAAAGTATATCAAGCACTATATTGCGACGACGAGCCTCACAACCTAGATTCTCCATCCATTTTAATGCTGATTTCTCCATATGCGGATAGTTTGGATGTCCCAGAGAATGGGGAACTGAACCAGGGCCATATGTGCTTGGTCCACCAGCACACACAATTATCCTGCTATTGCCACCAGGCCGTCTGACAACCCTTGTGGACATTTCAGCTGATGGCCCCTGAATGATTGCCATGGCAACTTCCACTGCAGTACCTAAGCAGCGATCTCTAGAAATCTCAGGCATATTCCGTTTATATGCCCTCAATGATGACAAGATTGCATGTGCAATGGGAAGAGAAGCATGAATTGGTGACAAATATATCCCAGTCCCATAGATCAATGATCTTAAGGCTTCCTCACTTGGAGATTCATCACCAGGAAGTACATCGGCGGATGCCGCTGATTCTTCAGAGAAATCATACACAGAAACTGCGCGGCCATAGAGCACAATTCCAATTCTCGTTGTTGGGGGCAAGGAATCTACAAACGCATGCAAGGAGCTCTGTAGATGCTGCAAGTGTTGTTCATCTAAACACTCGTCTATCACCAGAACAATTGGGGCCGATATTCTAGATTCAGATACTGGAATAAAACCAGGTCTCTTGTTGCCAGTTTGGACATAATCGACTAGAGGAGTTGACAGTTCAGGCAGATTTCGGAGGTCCTCTTTACTTGAAGCTATGTATTCCCCTTCACTTCCATTCAGATTCCTGCATATTATACATTGCCACTGTCCTGAACCAAGTAAGATATTGCAGTAGAGATTGGCATAAGCTCCACAATTGTGGCACCGATGGGGATCCCGATGAATTATCTGAGGACTCAGTGAAACCTCCCTGCCAGGAGAAACTAATGCCCCAAATCCTAAACTGGGTACATTAGCAAGCTTCTTTTGTTTCAACACCTGAAGGATCAAAGCAATAAGATACAACTACAACTTTTGGGGATATAAAGAGCAGTAGTAATATGGAATAACTCTACATGGAACAACCATGCTGATTCAAATCTTTTATCAGTTTAATCAAAAGTAACCTACAGAAGGAAAGTGGTATATGTTGCTTGTGCTGTTGGTGCATATATTGAATAGAATAGAATAGAATAGAAATAAAAACATACCTTGTGAGCTGAGAATAGAACATATGGGGACTCGGCATCCTGGGCTAGCTCTTCTGTAACGCTAGTAATTTGAGGCGGTGATCCATTTGAAAAATGGGGAGGCGAAGATGTGGGTAACGATGAGGTGGAGGAATAAGCAATGGGCTGAGGAGTAGCAGGAGAAGTTCTAAATGGGACGGCAGCTGGTTGGAGCGGAGGTGATGAAAAGACGGGAGGGCCTGGTGGTGTGCTCATGAGAGGAACAGGACTTCCGGTCCGGATCCCATTTGCTGGCGATGGTAAATTAGGAGGAGGAGTCGTTATTGATGGAGAATGTACCTGATTTGATTGCATTAGTACTGGCGGAGGAGGAAATCTTGGTCCTGATGGCGAAGTTGATGAGGTTGAAGGAAAGGAGGAAGGAGCTACCAATTTGGTATCAAGAAAAGGCGATTGCTGCGTGTTGGCCATTAAAATGAAGATTTCCAATCCCAGAGTTTAAAATTTCCAACTGAAAACAAAATTATACTTAACCCTCAATCATTCTCCTCACAACTTACGTTCAATATTTCCAAGCTGTAGCGGAGTCTTGAGTTTGGATCGGGGAGAAGCGGTGGATCTGTGTGACACAGCAAAATGGGAATAAAACCAATGACGGAAAGCGAATAACGGAGGAGTAAGCTCCGCCGCCGCCGCCTCCGCCTACGCTATCACACTGCTCAATTCCTGATCATTCTTCCCTCCCTAGTGAATTTGAAACCCTTTTCAGATTTAGCTAAACTATGCCGGGCCAGCCAAAATAAGAACTAGAAATAGAATGGAAAGAAACGAAGAGAAGAGAAGAAATTAGGATGTAAGGGCTTAATTGGAAGACACAATATCATTTCCAATTTTACCATTTTCAATTTTCTTCTTCATTTTTAGTTAAATTGTATTTGTTTAATTCATCCTAGAAATATCCAAATTAATGATACAGTATAAATTCCCTAACACAAATCTCATATTTGTATTTCTCTCAAAGTTTTCTCAAAAAAATTAACATACTATTATGATTAGAATTTCCACTCAATAACTGAAAGGTCTTTATTCGTCAATATATCAAAATGAGCATTAAAATAATCGCATATGTTGATTCGAAATGACGTAATATGCGATACAAGACTTACTTTGATTATTTGAGATACATTAATTGATGAATTTAACTTAAATATGTCTAAATTTTCTTGCAAAACAAAAGCCCATCCATATCAATTCTTAAAAAGATTTCTTCTTGTACCAAAAAAAACATATCGCATTTTCTTTAAAAAAAAATTCATCAAAACACACTTTCATCCTCATATGTTTTTTCCCTATAGAAAAATGATAAATAAGTAATAGCATCTCATCCAATTGGGTCATAAGCTTCTTCATCTCTTATAAAAAAAAATAAAAAAAAAAGTCATGGATAATTAAGATTTTATAAATTAAAGAAATTGAGTTCAAAATTTTATGGATTCAAGAAATGAGGTTTAGATGTGTTTGGGTAAAGTGTTTTAAAAGAAAAACGTAATGGTAGTTGTTTCCGTTATTGTTTGTTTTTTTTTGGGGGGAAATTACTCAAAACCCCCTAAAATAATTTTTCATATCTAAAAAACCAATGAAAATATTTTTCAATCTTAAAAACTCATTCTACAAACTTTTCATTCCAAAAACCCCAAAAGTGAGGATTAACAACTTTTTGGACTAAACTATCCCTTCATTTATTAAGTTAATAATTGATCATTTATTTTTTCTTAATGTATCGTTTTGTTTTGATTCTTTCAAATTGACGAATCATAAAATACGAATTTTCTTTTGTAATATTAATTTTTTTAAAATATTTGCATATAATTTATTTTTGATATTAATACGATAATTATCTATAAATATATGTTTTAATTTTTTAAAAAGATTAAAAAATCTGAAAACTAAAATTAAAATCATAATTAATATCAATTAACAATACAAAATTTTTAAATAAATAAATCTTATTGGATAACAATAATAGATTAATTTTTAATCTAAAAGGCTAAGGACAATTAAGTCCATAAATTTGTTAACCCTAAATATTGGGTTTTTTGAAATGAAAAGTTGATGGAATGAGTTTTTTGGATTGACAAATATTATCATGGGTTTTTTGGATATAAAAGTTTATTTTAAGGGCTTTTTAGTAATTTTCCCTTCTTTTTTTTCTGGTTTAGGGGTGCTCTAGTGCTAACTAATAGACAAGGTATTTTACATCCACTTTTTATGAAGTATTGCATTTGGCAAAGACCTATCTTTATGTTTTAAAATTTAGTATTCACCATCTCTATGTATAAAAAATTATATAAACTACATTTTTCACCCTTAGTTTATATATTATTTTCTTCCTATTTTCTTTTTTTCATTTCATTCCTTTTATTATCTTATTAAATAAAAAAAAGAAATATAAGTTAAGCTCATAAATTTTTCTAGCTAAAACTAAAATTAATTCCAATGGATAATTATTTTTAATTAGAAATAATTACAACAAATAATATATTAAAAGAAAAATTACTATAAAAAAAAAGAAAGTCAATTTTTATATCCAAAAAAATCAATAATAATATTTTTTCCATCTCAAATACCCAGGTTACAATCTTTTCATTCTAAAAAAATGCAATAAACAAAATCTAAAAATTGAAAGATCGATATCATTTATTAATCTCCTTTTAAGTACCAGTAGATGACTTTTGAGTATAAACTGAAGAGGTCATAAATATTATTTGATAATTTAGGTACACATTATTCAGTTTCACAATCATATATTGAATATTTCAAATCAAAATATTTTTTTCTTAGTGAATATTTAATTTTTTTAATATTTATTTTATTTCTTATTCGTCTTCACTCTACTTACAATAAAAAAGAAGAATAAAACGAGAATAAAAAATGGGAGTTTGAAGCTAAAACAAACTTACTCTACCAGTTTTCAGATTTTTATTTATTACAATAAACAATAATGTAAATCTATAAGATAAACACTTTTTAGTGTTTATAAAAAAAAATTAAACACTTCTAATTTATTAAGAAGTTGCTTGAAACATTAAAAAATATAATTTAAGGACCACACAAAGGAAATTGAAAAATGTACATATTTTAATTTATTTAAAATAATTATTTTTAATGAAGGTAATTTATTTTTCTTTCTTTTTTCTATTTAATAAGAAAAAGATATGAATGAAATGAAAAATAGAAAATAGCCTGGGGCAAAAAATGTAATTAAAGGTAAAATATCTAAAGAATATTTATTTCTTTTTCCAAAATTTATTCAACACTATTTAAAATTTTATTATTAATCTTTCTTTCATGTTCTATAATATTTTTTTGAATGTTTTAATTAAACAAAATTGGAAGCGAATTAGGAAAATTATAGTTTATATAAGAAATTGAAAACATTTTTTGTCTCTTATGTCATGAAAATTTGATTCTTTTTTCTTTTTTGCATAATAAAGCAAAACCAATATCCAAATTCATATTGGCTCATATCCGTACATATGATGTCTATCAACATAACAATCATATTTTGTGTTTCATTAGCAGAAAATTAATAAAAGCAAAAAAAATTTAGATAATTGAGTTTTGCAGATAAGCTAATTTAAAAAAAATTGAATAATCAGTAGCTTGACGCAATCATGATTATAATAAGCTTACTTGTGAAATAATTCTCAACTTTGTATGCCAAATTACCCACTGAATCAATAAATCTAAAATTTCTTATGGTCCCAACTTCCTCGTAATTCTTGGACACAAAAGAATAAAATGAGATTCAGAAACTGATCGGTATTGGAACTCAACAAACGGGATAGTGGAGTTTCCACCATAACTCATTGATTGATGATGATATTATTTATGTCAAAAAAATTTAGAGAAAACAATTGAATGAAAATGCAATTGATCATGTAGTAACACTATGTTGCCCCGTTAAAATTTACATAACTTTTGTTAATTGTGTTGCTTGATATGGAAGTTAAATAAAATGAAAAAATTCGAGTACTTTACAAGGTTTTCCATAAAAAGGTCAAAAAAACAATTATCCAACGTGAAAGATATTTTAATAATAAAATTTTAAGTGATGCTGAAAACATTTTAAACAAAAAATCGACTTTCTTTCAAAAATAAAAAAAGGTGAAAAATTACATAAATGAGATTTTGTGTTAAAAATGTTTGCTTTAGTAATTTATAAATTAAAATTTAACAATTTTCTCAATTTCTTATTCCCTGGACTAAAATTTTTGAAAATAAATAAAATAAATCAATTTGCAAGACATTGAGAGAGAAAAAATACTTGTCAACTTTTTCTATAAATTATAATTTTCTTAATTTGCTTGCAATTTTTCTCACTCAAAACGGTCAAAAAATATTATAGAACATGAAAGAAAGATTAAGAATAAAATTTTAAGTAGTTTTGAATAAATATTAAAAAGAAATAAACATTCTCTAGAAAAGAAATAATGAATAGAAGTAATATAGAGATTTTGTGATAAAATTATTACTTTAATAATTTATGAAACTTCTTACTCCCCTAATCCTAATTTTCGTAACAGAAAAAGGCAAATCAAACTATGTAATGCGAAGCCCACACTACAGCTTGGCTTTCGCCTGCCTTGGTATTCGCGGGTCCGTAAGGCAAACGGTTATTTATTATCCTTCTTGTCCATTTTCATAAAGAAAAAAGAAAAAAGAAAAAAGGATTTGTTTATTATCATCGGCAACAACACCCATTGATTCCGAACATCTAAAGGTCCCCTCCTTTCTTCTCTTCTCTTCTTGTTAACAACCTTCTTCTGTATTTGTGTATATTATGATTTGTTTGTTTCCTTTTACCATGAGCACATGTCGTATGTTATCTTGAATGCATACATACTCTTCAAATTAAGGTTGTGGAACATGCATGCATGTTATATTCTATATATATATAATGTCTGTGATGTGATAGGATATATATACATATATTGTCTCGTTTGTAGGATTCGTTCTTTCAATATTTTATTGTGGATCCTCAGTTTCTGTTGTGCTCCCTGGAGCTTCATTGACAAGTACTGCAAGAGAAAATGTCCAGCTTTGTGGGCGTTATTGTCTCTGATCCTTGGCTTCAGAGCCAATTTACTCAAGTCGAGCTGCGAAGCCTTAAATCCAAGGTATATATATATATATATATATGTGTGTGTGTGTCAATTGGTCAATTCATATTTTCTTTATCAACATATAAATTCAATCTCTATATACCTGAGACCGGGGATTAAATTGCGGGTACAGTTTGTGTCAGCAAGGAATCAATCTGGGAGGGTTACATTGGGAGCTTTGCCACCAGTGTTGGTGAAATTGAAGGCCATCGCTGATATACTAAGTGAGGATGAGATTAAGGACATCTTGAGTGAATCATCTTCTGACTTGGATCAAGAAATTGATTTTGAGTCCTTCATTCGGGTAAGTAAGTGCAGGCTTGTGAGAATTTTGAATCTGCGCTACACCATATGCTAAAACTACTAGTCTAATTGATTTTTAACATGCATTAATAAGTGCAGGCATATTTGAACCTACAAGCTCGAGCCACAGCAAAAATGGGTGATTCCAAAAGTTCTTCTTCATTTTTAAAAGCCACTACAACCACGCTTCGTCACACAATCAGTGAGTCAGAGAAGTCCTCTTATGTTGCCCACATCAACAGCTTTCTCAGAGAAGATCCATTTTTAAGCAAGTATCTCCCAATAGATCCATCATCAAATGCTCTCTTTGACTTGGCAAAGGATGGTGTTCTTTTATGGTACTCACTCAACCAAGTAATCATCATAACAAGATAGAATACTAATTAATTATATACATGTTGTTGTTGACCCATTAAATGCAATTATTATTTTGTGCAGTAAACTCATTAATGTAGCTGTACCTGGTACTATAGACGAGCGGGCTATCAATACCAAGGGGCTGCTCAATCCATGGGAGAGGAACGAAAACCATACTCTGTGCCTCAACTCCGCAAAGGCAATTGGATGCACTGTGGTCAACATTGGCACACAAGATCTTGTTGAAGCAAGAGTAAGCAAGCTATTGGAGTTGTTATATCTTGAAATTTTTTTATGCAGGCCACTTTATGATGGTATTTTTCTTACAGCCTCATCTAGTCCTTGGATTGATTTCTCAAATAATCAAGGTAATGAATATATGATTGTACAGTGCATACATACACATACATATATCCGCAGATTGAATATTATTATTAACCTACATCACCTTTAATGTTTCTCAGATACAATTGTTAGCTGATCTTAATCTTAAGAAGACTCCTCAACTTGTTGAGTTGGTGGAGGATAGCAAGGTAACCATCAATTGACTGTTTAATGTTCCATTTGTAGCATAACCAAATGCACTATTATTCTTCACATAACCAAATTCCAGGACGTGGAAGAGCTTATTGGCTTATCCCCAGAGAAAGTTCTACTCAAATGGATGAATTTCCATCTTAAGAAAGCTGGATATAAGAAGCAGGTCAACAACTTTTCATCTGATCTGAAGGTAATAAGAGTCCCAAATTATTATTTTTCGTAAATGGAGAGTGGCTTGTGATTCGTAAATGGAGATGATCCCGGGGTTTCAGTTCCACATACTTCGTCCTGCAGGAACTTTGACTAGTGTCAAGGACAGGGAGGTGTAATCTCCATTGTTTTAGGTTATCCTGATAATCATTTATCAAGATCGTCTCTGGCAGTTATGAGTCTGAAAAAAAGAAAATAAAGGAACTCGAAAATCTTATTGATTGAGGTTGCTGCCTACCCCTTGATTTAATGTCTATAGAACAATTGTATGCGTTTTCATGAACATAATTTTAGCACTGATAAGTGTTTCCGAATGCATAAGGACACACCATCTGAATAATTAAGGGACTTCTAATATTTTCTACATAAGAATAATTTGAAAAGATTTAAAAATACCTCAGATCAGAAAGTTTATGCTCATTATTGGGGCTACAATCCTTTCTTATGTTCGATTGGGATAAGATTTGAGGTTCCATGAAAGATACAAATATTTTTGCTTTGAATTTTTTTCTTTTGGAAAGATTGGGACAACCTTGGCTGGTACGAACTACAAAGGCTGAATTAGGCTTTCATATTTTCCCAAAACTTTAACAAAATGCAACAGGAATCAGTTAATGATGTTTTGCAGAATGAATGGCAGCAAAGTCTAGTGACTTCAAGCCAATAAATTTACTAATAATGCTAGAAGAATGCAACAGATAGAAGGTTTATTCAACCAGGGCGGATGTGCTTGAAATGAAGTTAAATTACTTCGGTTCCGTCATAGATGTTAAATTCCTTAAAACACAAAAATTACAGCAACATAGTCTAAGTGTAAAACTTTTAGGTGAGATAAGGATTTATATCAGTAAAGCAAAAACTAGACTGCGTACCCATATTTATTAACCCAGAGTTCTGTATGTCATTTATTTATGTTATCACTTGCTAAGCATTTGTACATAAATTTTAGTTTAATCTGCAAGTGTGGACCATTTTTAGCAATCAAGTCACCTTACAATTTTACCGGACAGAATAAAATCAATGTTTCATCATGGAGAAGAGATGGAAGAGGCTGGATAATAGTTATGGTGATCATGATGGCAACAGTAGATGTACAAAAGCAATACAAGAAAAGAAATATTATAGGGATAGTGATGTAAAATTATGGAAGCTTTATATTCTGCTATGATATGGTTCATTCTCTATATTATATTTGCAGCCTTCTTACAGATTTTTCTGGTTATTCTTGGATAACATCTTTCAATTTTACTATGATTCACTTATTGGAGAAATAATTTCCGAAGTTCCCTATGATGATGATTATTACTTATAAGTACTTGTGTTAATTTGCTGTCTCATTTTCTGTTCAAGGCTCGCTTCTGGGAGGATGCATAAAATTTATGGTTGATATAGTAACCCCCGCATTATTGTCCTTTTTTTAAATTATCTAATTTGAAATTTTTGTTCTAACACAAGTTTATTCTACCTGCAGGATGGAGAAGCTTATGCTCACTTGCTCAATGCTCTTGCACCGGAACATGGCACAACTACGACACTGGATGCCAAAGATCCTACTGAAAGAGCAAATTTGATTCTTGAGCAAGCAGAGAAGCTGGATTGCAAAAGATATGTTACTCCAAAGGACATTGTTGAGGGCTCACCGAACTTAAATCTTGCATTTGTGGCTCAAATATTTCAGCACAGGTTAGACGAGACGCTACTTTGTAGTCGTTTGGTGCAAGAGATAATCTCTTAATCTCCTTTAGCTCACCTTCAAGTATTTTCAGACTATGCCTCAATTATAAATTTAACATGATTGTCAGAACAACCCCTTTCTTGGTTATCTAACTAAAAACAGATATCATTGTATACATATCCACAACAAACAATGACATACTTCTGGGAAATATTGCTGTCATAACGTCTCGATCAATCTTCAAGAGTGCTTTGACATCCACAATGCACATGCTTCCAACCTTCTTCGTTTCTCCACTTGAATGTATGATCTTAAGGCTTTCATATTTTTTAGGATTAAATGCGTAAACCCCCCTGTGTTATATTGAAAATGCAAAAAAAAAAAAAAACATGTGTTAATGAAATAGCCTAATCACCCCCTAAGTTATTAAAAAAGTCTGCGAGAAATCCAAATTCGATTAGAAATAAACGTATTCACATATGTTTTTCACCTTTATACACATGCTCATTTGACATTTATGCATTCTCCGTACAATATAAAAGGTATATAATGTTATTTCACCCAAAACCAGACATATGTCCTTTTATCTTTTTAACAAAATTTGGATTTCGCACAGACTTTTTAATAACATAGGGGTGACTAGGCTATTTCGTTAACACAAGTTTTTTTGTTTTTTTGCATTTGTGATATAAACACAGGGGTTTTCTATGCATTTAACCCTTTTTTCTGTCAGTGATGTTCCACAATCCTTGGGGCACAAGCCTCATATATTTTCTTTCAAACTAATGATTCCATCATCCAAAATTTGGTAGGAGACACAGATCTTAAAGGCTCTGGATGCTATTTCGAATAGAACCCAGCCTATTTATTTCCTCATTTGAATAGAACCCAGCCTCTAAGATAGTTTATTGTCCATTTAAAGCTGAAAGTCTAAATGGTTGCTGCCGGAGTGCTCAAACATTGAAATATTCATTGAAGTATTTTAAGTTTTTAATTACAGAACTATTTTTTGTTATTTGTTGATGGCTTACAATGTCTGCAACCGAGTTCTCCTATTTACTGTACTCTCTGGAGCATCATAGAGATGACTTGGAACTTGAGAATTTGAAATGTTATAGGTGAAAAATCGATAGACAATTGACTAAAACACTTTCATTCTATTCTTCTCTAGAAATCTCTTGTCTATAATTCTATAGTCATCTGAAGAGCAAAAAATTATCCACTTCCTTGAGTAGTGCAGTTAGTGGATGAGAAGACATAACGGAGATTTGGGAGTTTCCTCTTCTTATTCTATTCTTTACTAATGTTCTCTACAAATTGTTATATGGTGCTTATCCAGATGCATGACAAGCCCATCCTGTGTTCAAAATATATGGGTACAAATGTAACTTATCACTCTCATGTAGATGTAGTATCATCTTTCTCTATTTTCTCGGTTATTTATTTTTTCGGAGAGAGCGAAAAGGTTTTGTGTTCCTATATACTCTTGGTTCACTCACTGTCTATAAGTTTATAATGGTTTACTCATTATCATCACTTCTGCTTCAGAAATGGATTGACTGTGGACAACAAAAAGATTTCCTTCGCTGAGATGATGACAGATGATGCTCAAACTTCAAGGGAAGAGAGATGCTTCCGACTGTGGATTAACAGCCTTGGAATTGATTCCTATGTCAATAATTTATTTGAGGATGTCAGAACAGGGTGAGGTTTCCATTTCTTTGTTATGATATTGAGCTATGAACTTTCGCTTGATTTTATTCGTCCTGCATGCAGATGGGTTATTTTGGAAGTGCTAGATAAAATTTCTCCTGGGTCTGTAAGTTGGAAACAGGCTACAAAACCTCCAATTAAGATGCCATTTAGGAAAGTTGAGAACTGCAACCAAGTTATAAGTATTGGGAAGGAATTGAACTTCTCACTTGTAAATGTAGCGGGAAACGATATCGTGCAGGGAAACAAAAAGCTCATATTAGGTAAGAATGCTACAAGTTGCTAATTCCTGAATGAAAGCATTAGAATTTCTGTTATGTTTATATTTAAAACATAACATGTTTAAGAGCATTACGTGTCCCATATATATATATATAGGGTATGGATCAAATACATCCTTATACTTTAGGTAAGATATAAGACTTAATCTAGACCATTTAAACCATTTGATCACAAGGTCCATATTTAAAGCCTATATTTCAGTTTTTATCTTTAATTTAATGATAATAGGGGTATTTTAGTCAATAAGTCTAACAAACTCATACAAATAAAATGCAGGATCAAAATCAAATCCCTTATTATATGCAATAACAGATTCCTCTTCCCTTTTTAATTATTCCTTCCAATTTAAACTCCCAGAAAGATACGATTTATATCATCTATTTTTGTTTATTTGGTGGAGGAAACTGAAGTAGATAAGCGAGGATAAAGTGAGTAAACTAACAATTTTGAAAGCTGAAATAGCAGAAAAGTATGGTGCACCAGTGTATTCACGATAACCGCCAACAACTGCTATCTTCCCTGGTAGAGGATCAGGCATTCAACAAATAGATAAGAGATTAGATAGCTAATTTTGATGAAGTTTACTGAAATTGAGGGTAGTGCATGCTGAAATTCATCCAATTCATACTGAAATGTATTACGCAGACAAAAAATGAAGTTTGATTACCTCAAATCTTTATTATTCCTCTTCCCTTTTAAATTATACAGTACATTAATCACCATTATACAGTATATTATATTACATTATACAGTTCATATAATGAGGTTATACAGTGTGGAAATAAATGCAATCCACATAGTCAGTTGAATACTATATATAGTAGAATGTACACAGGTATACAGTTAGTACAACAGCGATAGACAGTGCATGTTAACACATTATACTTTTTTTGATACATTAACTAATTAAACAGTATACAGAATATTTATGGGTGTTATACAGCGAGTTATTCAATATTATACAGTAAGAAGTCTTATTAATTATTTTATGCTATATGTTAACACATACTGTTTGTTACCCATTAACATACTGTATATCACATGTATATTCACTGTATAATATTGAATTTTGTTAACCCATCTGAGGAGTATTGTCCAAACAATTGCGCAGCTAATAAATTCCATATTTTGAGGTATCAAAAATCTTTGTGATGGGTTTTTCTACATGACTCAAGTATGGGTGCACTCTATCATTCACTGCCACACAAATTATATGTACATACGCCAGAACTGCAACAAACTTTCCCATGGCAGAGTTATGGGTGATCTTTGCCATCAATGTGTACAATAAATAATTTCTCTCTCTATGTTGTCTAATAAATTATTTGAGAGAGAAGAGAGAAGAACCGAAAAAACTAATGTTGAAGAAGAAGATGGTTGAGAGTTGAAGAAATACGCTGCAGTAATATATATATATATACACATTATATATTATATGAGGGATTTTAGGGAGATTGTGGAGTTAATTTAGGGAGTTGTTTGTTGTATAATGGGATGTATTTTACTATTATACCCCTAAGCCAAAAAAAATGGGTTTGCAGCGCTGATTCTAATTTTATTTTGGACTGTTGGATTTAATGGATCTAATGATATATATTGGGTCTTATATCTTATCTAAGAGAAGGTATGTACTCGATCTTGACCCTATATATATATATATATATGTTTCTCATCTGAAATTACGGACTTGTTTCATCCATAGGGATTTAGGTACTGTCAGGGACGGAGCCAGGGGGGCTGGAGGGTGCGGTCCGCCCCCCCCCCCCCCCCCCCTTCAATTTTGAAAAATTATTTTTTTACCTTTAAAAATTTTTGATATTTGGATTTCGCCCCCTCCTCAAAATAAAAAAATATCATATTTTTTCCCTTTATTTTGAGTTCGTCCCCCCAAATCCAAAATCCTGGTTATAACGAAAGAGATATAAGAGTATAAAATATGTCAAAAGTTGTAATTGAACCTAGTTTCTTATTATATTTTCCTCCACAGATATACCGTACCGTACCGCGTGGGGCGAGGGCCCCGCACCCCCCTTTAACTCCTTCAACTATCTACCGAAAAAAAAATGTATACATATATCACAATAATCTCACCCTCCTCTTTCAAATTTCTGGCTCCGTCCCTGTTACTGTAAAGTATTTATAACTTTTAGTGGACTATCAGCATACACAAGACCAATTTATATGTCAAAGTGTGCCAGTTCTTAGCTTTTGGATGCTTTCTTTTATTCCATCACATTTGAGTTAATTAAAAATATATGCAGTAATGAAGAAAGCACATAGTGTTACTATAACAAAAAGATGTTTCTCCTGAGGTTATGTTGTACTATCAAAAGAAAGTACTCACACTGTCAACTTGAGGAATAGGTATATTTGCTTTATATCCAGTTGATTGAAGTCAAATCAAGTAAGTACCGGGTTATAACACTTGTATAGTGATTGCTCTTGGAGAATGGTTGCGACACCTTACTTAGCCTCACTTGACTGGGAGACTGTAGTAAAAATACATGACCTTGAGAACCACTAAATTTTACATGATTTCTCATAACTGTCTCTTCCTTGAACACCACAAATGAAAAGAAAGAAAGTAGAAAATTGCAAATGCTGCTTCTTAAACTCTATGATGGGGGTGAGAAAAAGAAAATAACAAGATTCATGTCTCGATGTGCATTCTATTTGATATGGTTCCTGAATTGCTATCATGTCACAGAAGAGGAAGACTAGTGGAAGAGGCTGGCTGTCTTGGGTCCTGAACATTTTGAGATCACTATCGAGTACTGTTGTATGAGATCACTATTAATCTCTTTTTGATCAGATGCAAACAAGACCCTATTAATTCCAATTAGATAAGCATGACGGAAGGGGATGGCTGAACAATATACACCAATAAATTTTTTACTTGGCTCAGCTGCTCAGCAGTAAGGCCAGTGACAGAATCATGGATGTTTTCATAATAAGCTTATCAATGATCTTCTAGTTTTTCACATATGCCTCTTTGGTGTATCTAACATGCGCAACCTGTTTCTCTTTACCCAGCTTTTCTATGGCAGTTGATGAGATTTAGTATGCTCCAATTGTTGAAGAACTTGAGATCTCATGCCCAAGGAAAGGAGATAACAGATGTTGACATACTAAATTGGGCAAACAACATAGTTAAAGAGTCTGGAAGAATTTCCCAAATGGATAGCTTCAAGGTAATGCTCGAATCCTGAGCTTGTAGAGTATTTATAAGTTTGTCTGCTTTATATGTTTCTAATGTTTTTAACATTGCTAGGACAAAAGCCTTTCGAGTGGGACCTTCTTTCTGGAACTACTAAGTGCCGTGGAGCCTAGGGTGGTGAATTGGAGCCTCGTCACAAAAGGCGAAACTGGTATGCAAGTTCTCAATCACCATTAACCCAACCCTTACCATATGCTCTTACACCTTCCCCTTATCGAATGGCTTAGTTCAGGAACTTTTGTTGTTTTCATGAGTTTCAAGAATGCTTAAGTTGCATGACACTGAAAGTAATTGTTGAAACTGCAGTTTCTATTCCACGAGCAAAATCATTTTGTGGAAACTTTTAGGTTCTCACTTGCCCTACCCGCCCTTGAACCTCTACACATCTTGTACATGACTATATGTTACATCTTGTACCTTGGTACTCCTCCAATTTTCTGGCTGTTCCCCCTCAATCTAATCCAGTTAACTACTATATTTGGTGGGAACTAAAAGTGGCTTTATTAATTTATAATTGCAGATGAGGATAAGAAGCTAAATGCAACATACATAATCAGTGTCGCCAGAAAGCTTGGATGCTCTATATTTTTATTGCCCGAAGATATCATTGAGGTATGTATGCCAATAGCATTTACGCATGATTTACATTTTACGGTATCCTAGTAGTTACTCATCATTGTTATTGTGATATTAAACTGCTCCTCCAACTGTATCCCGGATTATGCCACCATTCTTAAACTCCCAAGACTGTTATTAATTACTTCGACTTTCCATATGATTTGCTGATTTTCACTTGGTATGGATTGGTGGTGACAGGTGAACCAGAAAATGATCCTCACCTTGACAGCAAGCATCATGTACTGGAGCCTGCAAAGAAAGGCAGAAGAATCTGAGAACTCATCCCCAGCAGATGGTGAAAATGAATTGGTTCCCGCAGCTGATACTAAATTGTCAATGGACGAAGCTTAATTAATTAGGAGTTGCAGCTCAAAACTTAATTATTTGGTGCTCATTTTTTTTTCCTTTTTTTCTTGAGAGTATATATATATATATATTAGCAAGTCATTATATTTTTTGGTAGCTAAATTCATGATGCCTTTTTTTGCTTCTAAAATATACAGTCCACTCTTTGAAATTTCTGAGTTATTCCGCCCTTGGCTCAACTTTTCAACTTCTTCGGTCTTTTGAATGATCTACTCATTCGTTTGAATTTTAACCTTAAACAGTTTTATTAATGGTTGTTAAACTAAGTCTTACAATCTAACGTAGTTTAATAGTTGTTAAATGTAACAATTTCTGTAATATTGAATATATATATATATATATATATGGAAATATGGGATAATTACAACTCAAACTCAATAAAGATAAAATATGGAATCCAGTGTTATGATCGAGGTAGCAATTTGAGCTAAAATTAGCTATCACCCTCGTAATTGAAAGAAATGGAAGAGAAGATAGAGTGAAAGACTAATTTGTAAAGAGAAATTGTATTAATTTTCTGGTTAAAACCCTCAAATGGTGTAATTCCCTCTTTTATACAATATTTCTAAAAATATCCTAACTAACATCACAGCTGCAACTAACTAACAATCCCTAGCTGTTTATTAGTTGTAGAACAAGCCACGTGTCGCATTCTGATTTGCAAGCGCCTTTAATAACCCTCGTAACACTAATCAGGTTAACCTTCCCGCTTTATGTTTTACTCCAAGCGTGTTTTTACTTATAAAAGCATGCTTTGCTTCTCTTCTTTTAGCATCCACTTTCGCATCCACTTTCTCTATCTGACAATACTTTCCCCCCCCCCCCACCCCCACCCCACAAAGACTTGACCTCAAGTCTTCAAACATCCAGCTGTGGAAATTGTTGAGTAATCACCTTGTAATCCTCCCATGTGGCTTCCTCTTCCGGCAAGTGAGCCCATCGAATAAGCAACTGGGTCACGGCCGTATTACTACGCTTCACCAGCCGGCGAGCTAGAACTGCATCAGGGATTAACAAAACCCTTTCATGCTCGTCAAGTTTAGGGAAATCAGCAGAAACAATAGTATGTGCACCAAGGGACTTTTTAAGGAGAGAGACATGGAACACATTATGGACTTGAGCAGAAGCAAGGAGTTGCAACGGGTAAGCCACCTTACCCACACATTCAATCACATGAAATGGGCCACAATACAGTAGACTTAACTTCCACAATTCACTAGTTCGAAGAGAGTGTTGCCTATAAGGTTGTAGTTTCAGAAAAACCAAATCACCACATTGAAACTCTCTATCCACACGCCCCCAATCAGCATAAAATTTCATTCAATCCTGAGCCTTAGTAAGATGATATTTTAACTCATGCACCAAAGTTTGCCTTTGCAACACCAAATCCTCTACACCCGCTACTATCATTGCTTTTAATGGGCCGATACTGAAATGACTCGGTTTATACTTGTAGAGGGCTTCAAAAGGAGCCATATGAATGGTGGTATGAAAATTAGTGTTATACCACCATTCGGCGAAGGGTAAGCACTTCGTCCACTGCTTAGGTTAAGAGTGACACATACACCGGAGATAATTTTCAACACATTGGTTAACTCGTTCACACTGGCCATCCGTTTGGGGGTGATAAGATGTGCTCATAGCTAACTGCACCCCCAAAGTACTCATGAGTTCTTTCCAAAAAGCACTTGTGAAAACCTTGTCCCTGTCACTGGTTACAGTGGCAGGTAAACCATGGAGTTTGCAAACTCCATCCAAGAAAACAGTAGCCACCTTAGAAGCAAGTAAAGGGTGACTAAGTGCAAAGAAGTGACCATATTTGGTCAATCTATCTACCACCACCATTATGGTATCCATGCCTCCAGACTTAGGCAGTTTCTCCACAAAATCCATACACACATGAGACCATGCCTGTTCAGGAACAGGTAAAGGTTGCAAGAGTCCCGGAGAGAGAACATGTTCAGGTTTGCATAACTGGCAGACTTGGCATTGGTTCACAAACAACTTAACATCCTTAGAAACCCCAGGCCACAGAAAAGTAGTTTGTAACCTTTGCAAGGTCCCCTTGACCCTAGAGTGACCCCCCACAGTAGAAGAATGCATAGAATTAATAATAATCTGCCTGAGATCAGTGTTGCCCACATATAGCCTCCCCTTGAATTTCAGAATACCCCCAAAGTAAGAAAACCATGATACATCCATAGGTTGTACTGTACAAGATGCAATAGCTTCTTGAGCAACCGTGTCATTCTCGTAAGATGATTGTAGTTGTTGCATCCAAACAGGTTGTACACCAATGATTACCTTACACATCACAATAGCTAAGAACTCTTTCTCATAGATGGGTAGGCCTTGACTTCTTGGTCCCAATGCTTTGCTCACCTAGAACATCCAATCCCTGACTTATCCTCATAATTACTTCTTGACAAGGCATCTGCATAATTGAACCTTAAAAGCCCCAAGAATCCCCTCAACGCTTTTACAGATTTGGGGATAGGCCATTTCAGCATACTCTCAACCTTAAAAGGATCAGCTGCCACTCTTTCCCCACTCATCACATGACCAAGGTATTCAACCTTCTGTTGAGCAAAGACACATTTCGATTTCTTAGCATACAACTCCTGTTGCCTCAATCGCTCCAAAACAAGCTGTAAATGATACAAGTGAGTCTGCCAATCCTTGCTATATACAAGGATATCATCAAAAAAAATCAAGCACAAAATCTCTCAAGTAATCTTTAAAAACAGTATTCATCAAACTTTGAAAGGTGGCCGGTGCATTTGTGAGCCCAAAGGGCATCACCTGGAATTCGTAGTGACCACTCACTGTCACAAACGCTGTCTTATCCACATCCCGTTCCTTCATTCGAATCTGGTGATATCCCACCCGTAAATCAATTTTGGAAAAGATCGTAGCGTCTCTTAGCTCATCGAGCAAATCATCTATTATCAGAATTGGGTACACGTCTTTAATGGTGATAGAATTTGACATTCTATAGTCGACACAAAAGTGACAAGTGTTGTCTTTCTTTTTAACTAATAAGACAGGAGATGCAAATGGGCTTTGGCTTGATTGGATAACTCCTGACACTAGCATTTCATCAACCATTTTCTCAATCTCTTTCCTTTACACATATGAATATCAATAAGGTTGTTGTTTCACAGCCTGTGCACCATGCTTTAATACTATGCTATGGTCATGTGATCTTATTGGTGGCAACCCTTTTGGTTCTTCAAAAACCATTGTATATTTATCTAGTAAAGTTGAGAGCTCCTTCTGCATTACAGTATTCATTTCCATATCAGATCTATCTTCTGCACCTATGATCACAAATAATTAGCTGACATGATCATAAGGTGGTTTGTTAGATAGCTTCTGCAATTTCGCTCCAGAGATCACTTTCAATTGAGGTTCACTGTCTAAGCCTTGAAGAGTCACTGTCTTGCCTTTTTTTTTGAATGGATGTATTTTGTTTCTCAAAATCAAATGTGACTGGTGCAAATCTTTTCATCAAATCAACTCCCAAAACCATATCACAACCCCCTAACTTCAACAATCTCATGTCAAAATTGAATTCTTGATTTCCCATAGTCCAATGGAACTTTTGACATTTAGAGTTACATTCTATTTAATTGCCATCAGCTACAGTTACCAACAAGAGGTTGGTATATTCCAATTCCAATCCCACCTTTCTTGCGACATTTGGATCGAGGAAACTGTGTGTACTTCCCGTATCCACCAATATAGAAATAGGGTTATTT
Organism: Buddleja alternifolia; assembly: GCA_019426215.1. NCBI lineage: Eukaryota > Viridiplantae > Streptophyta > Magnoliopsida > Lamiales > Scrophulariaceae > Buddleja > Buddleja alternifolia. Next base: position 54,721,050 of record CM033392.1, on the reverse strand, counting down.
TTCACTTTTCCCAGTAACTTTATAGTGGCATGCACTCTCTGTCCTGCTAGAGCGTGCACTGAAATATGGAAATTTTCCTCACAATTGTTCTCTTCATCCTGTTCTTCTCCTTCCTCACAATCCATTTCCTCAACTAAGATCACAAAGAGCTTCTTACACTTGTGTCCAAAATGTTAAGCCTCATCACAATTAAAACACACTCCCCTCCTTCTCCTAGCATCCATCTCTTCTTGATTTAATCTCCTGACAGGAGGAATTCTTTCAAGATTGTTACCTTTGCTCCCTGGTGGTGGATTATTGATGTTTGGCCTTGAGAATTTTACATTGTTATTGACAAAATTTCCTCCAAATTTCCCCACACTTCTTTGAGCTTTAGCAATAGCTTCGAGTGATGATTCCTGAAGTTTTGCATAATGCACAGCTTGACACAAGTCAAAGGATTAAACATTTGCACCATAGGTTTTATCTCTTCCCTCAATCCGCTTATGAAACTGAATACAAAGTACTCCTCTGTTAAATTTCGGTTCATATTCACCATGAATGATTTGAGTTCCTCAAATCTCTCTTGATACTCAGTTACTGAATTTGTCTGCTTTAGTTTATTAAAATCCCCCACAATACTTCCTCGCCCATTCTCCATAAACCTATCTAACAGTAAATCAATAAATCTACCCCAAGTCATGTTTTCTCTACCCTCGATGTAATCTTGATACCACAAGTCAGCTTTGCCCTCCATGTTCATGGCAACCAACAAAATCTTCTCAAAATCACTCACATGATTGACTAGAAAGTATTTGTTGCACTTTCTTACCCAACCTTTAGGATTTGTGCCATCAAACTTAGGGAATTCCAGTTTTACTCCCCTAGACAGATTCCCCATCATATTAGGGTTTCTATTTGCAATATTGTAGTCCATATTTCCAAAATTGGGTGTAGGTATGTGGTGGTTTTGTTCATTAATGTGGGAGTGAGTTGAATTATTTACAACAGGAGAGGTAGAGTGCGCGGGCTGCTTACCTCTGGAGGCATTATTAATATTTTTCACCAATTCCTCCATTTGAGCAGACATTAGGTTCCTCATTTCTTGCATCATCTCATTTTTTTTGTTACTCCATCCTTTCTTCGATCCTTTGCGTATTCTCTGCGAACTCTCCTAATTGTTGCTCGATTTGTTCAAATTGCCCCATATTCTCCATTCTTACTTGCTGTTTTGGCATTCCGTCCCCAAGATCAAATGCTCTGATGGCCAATTGTTATGATCAAAGTAGCAATTTGAGCTAAAATTAGTTATCACCCTCGTAATTGAAAGAAATGGAAGAGAAGATAGAGTGAAAGAGTAATTTGTAAAGAGAAATTGTATTAATTTTCTGGTTAAAACCCTCAAATGGTGTAATTCCCTCTTTTATACAATATTTCTAAAAATATCCTAACTAACATCACAACTACAACTAACTAACAATCTCCATCTGTTTATTAGCTGTAAAACAAGCCACGTGTCGCATTCTGATTTGCAAGTGCCTTTAATAAGCCTCGTAACACTAATCAGGTTAACCTTCCCGCTTTATGTTTTACTCCAAGCGTGTTTTTACTTATAAAAGCGTGCTTTGCTTCTCTTCTTTTAGCATCCACTTTCTCTATCTGACATCTAGCAACAATGGAAGAAAAAAGTATTTTAGGGATAATGGATACTCAAAAGCAGCAAGGAGAAGAAGAAGATAGGAGAGAGAGGACTCGTACTGCATTCAAGGCACTACCAAAATCTGAGCCCTACTCTGGAAATTTCGTCCACACAAAAAGCCTGCAATATTCCCCTTCCACGTGGATGAGCAGGATTGATCCGCTAATAACTAATTCTGGGCCCTAATTAGATTAATCCCTAAAATGAATTTAATTAATTAATAAACTAATTTTGTCCGCAAATCATTAAATCACCGCCCTTTTTCTTATAAAATCGTCACTCTTTGTTTACGTTTTATTCACAATTAAATTCACAATTAAGTGCAAAAAAAGTTGTAGCTAGTCACATTGGCATTAAGGGAGATAGACTTCTTTAACAAGGACACATAAAAAACAGAATGTACCTTGACATCATCAGGTAGTTTAAACTTATAAGAAACCTTCCCTACTCTTCCAATGACCTCAAATGGGCAACAATATTTAGCACTGAGCTTCCAAACTCTTTTGTCCTGTTTGTAGGGTTGTAGTTCCAAGTACACATGATCTCCTACTGCAAACTCCCTCTTGGTCCTATTTCTATCTGCATACATCTTCATCCTACTCTGGACAATAGCCATGTAGCCCTTGAGTGTTTGAAGAATCATTTATCTGTTAGCCATTATTTCTTCCACTCCACTGACTTTGATTGGTTGAAAGGGTCCTAAACTGAAATGATAGAGCTTGTACCCATACATGGCTTCAAAAGGAGTGATGTCAATCCCTATATGAAAACTGGTGTTATACCACCATTCTGCCAAACTAGTCCATTTTTCCTAATTCTAAGGTGTTGGTTACATATGCACCTTAAGTAATTCTCCAAACATTGATTAACTCTCTCACACTGCCCATCACATTGTAGATGATAGGAAGTGGACATAGCTTCTTCTATCCCCAAGATTTCTATCACATCTCTCCAAAACTGGCTAGTGAAGATTTTATCTCTGTCTGTTGTTAAGGTAGCAGGTAATCCATGCCGTTTATAAATGCCTTCAAGGAAAAACTCAGTCACCTTAGATACAGGTAGTGGATAAGACAAAGCAACGAAGTGGTTGTGCTTAGTGAGCATGTCCTGTAATACTAAAATAGTATATTTCTCTCCTTATTTAGGCAGTTGTTCTATAAAATCCATACAGATGTGGTGTCAGGTAGGGATGGAAATGGATCCGATGTTTTACCCGAAACAAACCCGAAACCAACCTGACGGTTTCGGTTCTAGTAACAGTAACAGGTTCCAATTCCGGTTCCAGCTCTGGTTCTGGTTCCAAAAAATTAGGCCCCAACGGTTCCGGGTCGATTCTGAGTAGGACCCAGAACCGACCATTTTTTTTAATGTGCTAGGTTTTCACATTTTAGTTTTAATTAGATGAATTTTTTACCCCAAAGTCCCAAAACAGAAAAAAAACGCACGACAAAAGTCAAAATCATCGCTACTCTCAACCCACCACCAACCATCGTCGCTGCTTGGGCTCCAGTTTTCGACGGCCTAACATGTTGTGATTCGATCTAACGGATAAAATTTATATTCGAATCACTCCAGAAATCGGATCCGGGGTTTCATGATATAATTGCGCAACATGAAAATTAACTCTAGAGGATAATCGAATTACCTCTTGATGACAAAAACTTGATTAAATTAGAAGCAGCCCTAGATTCCTGCCTCTAGATAATCACGCGGATGAATATCTCTAAAAGAGTTCCAATCTCCTCCATAACAGTAGGCGGCAGGGGCTAGTTAGAAGAGAGAAAAGCGCATTTTTGTCTTTTCTTTTGCTCTAAGTTTCTTTCTCAAAGTCAGATTCTAAATTAACTGAGTTTGTGAGTTCTCTTACTGACTAACAACTATTGGATTTTTAAATAAAACCCCAACACTAATACGAAAGGGTGGCCGCTAGGCCTCCTTGAGGTTGGGCTTTCGGGCTTTGTTCCATCTTAGCCCAAATGTAATTAATTAAGTCCAATTCCAAATCCAAATCCAATTTGACTAATTAGTTACTTTAATCTAATTAAACTTAGTCCAATTAATTCAATTCAACTTATAAATTAATTCCAATTAATTTAACTTATGAAGTAATGATTTAATTTATTTATTTAATCTAATTAAATATTTTTAATTAAATCATGACATCCATTTTGTTAGTCAATCACATCTAATGTGAATTTACCAAATTCCCTTGGCATAGAAAGTAATTCATTTTCTTCACATAGCGTGACTCTCTAGGCTCGATTCAATTGGCAATAGGCGGATACCAAAGGATAAGGTTGTCACCTACCCAGCACCGTGGAACCAAATCGTAGCCCAATTGAATACGAGATGAATATGTCATCACGAACCTTGATTACGATTATCATATGTGTATAAACTCTTCACCGACGTGATCCGATCAAGTAAGAGCTATGGTACGTCAAACTCATAGAACTTGATGTTGTACTTTATAAGCATAATAATGTGAAATTACCAAACTACCCTTAGTAACTATCACTAGCTAGTTTATATGCTTTAGCCAAAGACTTATAATTTCAATTACTTATGATCGTACAGGTCACATACTCGTTTGCTATCGAGATGGTGAATCCCATATTGCCAGTTATCTTACAATGTCGAATGCACCATTTAAATCGTACTTCGAGGTTGACCCCACCTATCAGGTGATACGGGTCTAACTACTCTGGTAACATATCCAATACTACAAACACATTGTAAATAGCTCCTCAGGTCAAAAGTCCACACATACTATCGCAATTTTAATCACAATCATTGACTGTTAAAAGGTAAATACCTATGTGATTGGATTAAAATGAGTCGAGTTTGAATATGTTAATTCCATTAACTATATTCATGACACAGGATTCCACTATCTAAATAGTGTTCGACTGGCACTCCTTGTCAAAGCAGGTGTCATGCGAGTTAAACTTTAATACCCAATTAAAATTCCTTAACTCGCGAACCAATATTAATAGATTAAGTACTTGATTCTTCCAGTGCCTCTTCTTATCCATACAAGAGGTGGAAAGTCTATCTTCAAATTTCAAAAACTATTTGTTCAATACAATTAAATGCTATTGAGATTTATATGAACAAAACCAAAGTACCTTTATTCTATAAATAGAAATATTATCATTAGTAAAAAATAACTTATTAATGCCCTACTCAATCTAATTCCTCATTGGCATTGAGGGCATACACCTAAAAGAACACTCCCCCCATTTTCGGCAGCCGAGCAAGTAAGAAAATGTCAAAACTCTTTATTTGGTATGTCAAAACTCAAAGGCCCCCCAAGTGTTTGTGAAAATGTCTAGTTGAAAAAAATGTCTCTTCTAATCTTCCTTTGCAACAAGTAAGAACTACTATGGATTATATGTACGTATGTATGTATGTATGTATGTACGTATGTATGTATGTATGTGTATATATATATATGCACTGTTTAGAAGGTTAAATTTTGGTTTCAGTGTAGAGTTCAGAGTCAAGTTTAGGAAAATTTCGATGAAAATTTGGGGGGTATCCAAAATTTTGATTTCGATTTCAATTTTAGAGAAATCATGAAAATTGATAGAAATACTTGGAAATTTTCAATTAAAATTTAGATAATTTTAATTATCATAATTATGCATCTTTTACATAAACAATATCATTTATATAGTATATGTATAGTGAATTTGGTTAAGTAGCATGACCAAAATCTGTGGCAAAAAATATAAAATAAATGTGATTTGAGAGTAAAGTAATAACCAAATCTTCTAGGAACTTCATTAAAATAAAGTACCACAATTTTAATATAAATCATCATTTAAAACCACATTGAATTTTTTGGAGGATCGAAATGGGCTCTCTTTTTCTCTCCTTAGATTTGGATAGAAAGGGACGTTTGTGGTTGGGGTGATTGATAAATGTTGACTCTCCATTTTAAACATATCCTTTGAAATTTACCATAAGACAACCACAATAATGTGTACTCATTTTAAATTTTATTTAAAAAATAAATAATTAAATATTATTTTAACTTTTGAAAAATTTCAGGTTACAGAAAATTTTGGAAAATTTCAGAAAATTTCGGTAGATATTTAACAAAGTAATTCTTATTTTATTTTAAGTTTTGAGAAATTTCAGGTTTCGACAAAAGTTTCGGAAAGTTTCGAAAACTTCAGAAAATTTCGGAAGATAATCTGCAAAATTGAATCGAAGGTCAAATTTCGCTTTGAGACCCCTGAAAATCCAAAATTTCGGTCAAAATTTCGAGATTTAAGACCATGACTGTGTAGTATAATAAAAGCATCAATATATGTGAAGCTACTTGAAAATGGTAGATAATCGTTTTAGATTGGAATATTTTGAGTCTGTTTGTGTTGGATTGATGGTATTCTTCTGTGTGGTTGAATTGGGTATTTTGATTTTGTTTAGTGGGGTGTAAGTAATTGAAAAGTTTTGATGTATTTTTGGTTGCAGTTTTGTTCCCGTAGTATTACTATTATCAGAAACATCCTGTGGAATGGGTTCTTGATTTGTATCCTTTTAATTTTTTGTGTTTCTTAACTGATGATGTAGTTTTAAATGAAATTTATGAAATGTTTTCCTGTTATATTTATGTATGTATAAGAGAATTAAGTTTATGTGGACTGTTTTTTGCTCTGTTATATATGCATGTTTGTTTTTCTTTTGTGCTAAAAGAGTGATTCAATTTATTTCTCTTGGTAATTTTGGCCTTTTGTTTTGTAGACGAACCCGACAAATGTGATTCTCTACCATCCATGTATTTAGGATATAGTGGTGCGGTCATGGGGGATAATAATAGAGCAATTGAAGAGGGAAGTGAGAATGTTTCTGTAAAAGGAAGCTAACATCAAACTTATGGGCTCATTTCAAAAGAATTAAGGTTGTTGGGTGTCAATATGGAGAGTGTAAGTATTGTGGAGTAAAACTCAAGGCTCCTAGTAAAATGAACATCTAGTTTATGCAAACATTATAATTTATCTTGTAAAAAAAATCTGGAGGTAGCGGTGTTCGTCAAAGCCCGTCGGTGGCAAACAAGAAAGTTGTTGGAAGCCAAAAGCATAAAACATTCAACGAAGAAGAAACAAGATGTGAACTTGCGATGATGGTTGTTTTACACAATTATCCTCTAAGTATGGTTGACCATGTTGGGTTTCGTAGGTCCGTTGCTAGCTTCAAGTCAAGCTTCAAGTGATGTCAAGAAACACTCTTAAAAATGACCTTATAAAGATTTATAGTCATGAGAGGGTCAAGTGTTACAACTTATTGGAGAAGCTTAAGTGTCGAATTGCCATCACAACTGACATGTGGATATCAAGCAACAACAAGAAAAGATTTATGGCGAATACGGGACATTACATTGATGATTCTTGGGTCTTACAGAATTGTATTTTGAGGTATTTGAAATGCTTTAATTCTTTAGATTTGTTATTGCATTTATGTATTTGGCAATCTTACCTGGGACATTCGACTACTTGGTGTAGGTTTATATATATTCCCGCTTCACATACCGCCAAAGCTCTGTCAAGGCATCTTATTGAAGCTTTGATTGATTGGAACATTGATCAAAATTGTCGACAATTAAGACAATTATACGACAAATGATGTAACGCCCCAAAATTTGGTCATAAAAGACCCACTTGAATACATAAGTCTATCGTAGCTGTAGTTCCAATTTTAAAACATGGACCCAATTTTTATCAATGTATCTTAGGGTCCTACTCCTGAAACTATCATCCGCATCACGAAGTAACTTAATATCCTTGAATAAAACTACCAGTTTTTACCTCTTGGATCGTCTATGTCTATTCCTGTTATCCTCCAAACTAGTCTCACTGCTCAACTCACCTACAGCTGGAAGGAAGGAATGAAACAAAATACATAAGCAAAGGCTTAGTGAGTGCTAGTGCTTGTGTGCAAGTTGCTTAAAATAGTTTTTAGACCCAAATGATAAATTATTGAGGGAAAAACAATAATAATTTTTGTTGATTTTCAAAGGATCATTGAAATCCTAAATAAGAAAAGCAATTTGTGATCATAGTAACAATTAAGCAATAGCTAGTATGAGACAAAGGTCTTAGTATATGCACGATGAGATTTTTTCAATATCATTGAAACATGCTTGGAAAAAGTTACGTTCATGATAAAGCTGGAACAATTGGTGGTATGATATTTAAGTTTCAAAACATGCATTTAAAAAAAACATGTAGTTCAATGCAAGTATCACGTACAAGACATGTTTAAGTAACACGTACAACACATGTTTATATAACACGTACAAGACACGCTTAAGCAGTAGGGGGCCATGTTAGCAATACCATCGCGTCCGATGATTTACCCACAGCACTTTGGGTCCCGCTGCTTCTCCCTTATCACCCCTGAACACGCGGCTTAAAAGCCATCACCTTATACCTCCCCACGCAGGCTCGCGATGCCCGATTTGGTCATATCCGGAGTATGCCACACGATAAATGACCCATGCACCCTCAAAGCACTCCGTCCTAGGTGCATGGATCTGGACGTGAATAGCGGGAACTGTTTAAGACCGCAAGCCCATGCTTGACCGGCCGAACCCTGCCCTATCCATTGCCCGACCTTGGGCCCCACACAACCACGTCAGATGCAACACGTCACAAGAACACCATCACGGCAAATGATCACGATACAAGACCAATGATGGAGTAATTTCACAAATCCATAAAAACCGATGTTTATTTTGAAATCATGCTTGCAAAATATGCATTTGAAACAAGTATGCAATCATGTATGTCACGAATGATTGAATGAAGCATTTTTGCTCATGAAGGAATATTGAATCGAGCGAATATATATATATATATATATATATATATATATATTTTTGAATTTCATTAAAAGAATGTTTTCTTGAAATCATTTTCACAAAACCTGCCTGGAAAATTATTCTCGCAAGATATGTCTTTGAAACGTGCCAAGAAATGGTTAATGCAAATTGAGTCCATGATTTGATTTGAAAGTGTTGAAATTCATTTTCATGGGAAGTATTGAAAGCATGATGAAAGTATATAGATATATATATATGACGTGCTCCTTCCAGTTTTAAAAGACATATAACTATAATTTTGAGAGGCAACTCACACTAACTTCCAAGTTATTCAGCGTCGTCCTCGAGCGGTTTACTAACACCACCTGTTAATCCAAGGATTATATTAGAAATCTATTCTCTAACACTCGTCTTAATAATCTACTCGAAAAATCCTATGCGGTCCTATGAACTACATGAACATGCACGAAATACTATTCTCCCAAACTATGCTTAACTTCATTATATTCAAAGATTGACAAAACACTAAGAAAATAAATCTGCGCGGTTTTGGTTTAAAATCTATTAAAATTCATAGAACATGATTTTACTTTTGAAATTTTTCAGAAACACCGGAGACTTACTGAAAAAGTTCAGGTAAAAGTTTCAAAGGTAAACTAGATTTGTAAGTAGCTGTTTCATCCTCCAAAACCCAGCCAAGCAGAAGCTGTTTTTACACAGGCAGGATACACTTCAAAAATTTGTATAAAATCTCTTGTTCATCAGAAAGCTCCAACATTTATAGGACATGCTCACAAGACACTCAAAATGGATCAGAAAATTTTTGGAAGCCAAATAAAATCTGTAGATACAAAATTTTCAGCTTATAACAAAGCATATCTGTAAATAAGTAATTCCCTGGCAGCAGTGGTTTGCCAATTTTTATAAAATTCACCAAAACTTCAAATATTTCCAAACTCCACGATTTTTTCTATAAACACAACAAAGTTTATTGAAAAATATTTTGGCTTCAAAATTTCATTCAATTGGATCTTCAAATACATTGTAGAACACACATGCAAAAACTGAAATTGAGCTCATTTTATTTTCATGACAAAACCATCATGCATGTCTTAAATGATTCTTAAAAATAAGTTAAAACTCACATGCAATCACTTATCCATGTATAAGCTACATATATGGTCATGGATCTACAACAATTTATCCAAATCCTTCACTCCTTCACACAAGCAATAAAAGTTTCTAGAAACTAAAATAGCAGACTGCGTAGGTCTATTGGTGGTCATTTTTAGACAATTTCCGCATCCATTTTCTGCAAACTTTATCATAAAACATATCTATATTCAATAAGGATTCTAATGGAGGTCTTGCATGTACAATTAGAGCACGGAAAAAGGGGTTTGTTGGGCAATTGAATGTGAAACACAGATTCTGGAATTGAAAAGAGCTTACTGGCAGTGGAACTTTAAATACAAATTATGTAATGATTCCTCAACGATTTCTAAAGAACTTTAAATGTAAAGATATCTACACTCATAGAGGTTTCTAAATATGGTCTTGCATGTAAGATCAAACCAACGAAAGAGTTGTTTCTTGCCCAAAGAAAATAGAACACCGTTCTGAAAATTGAAAATACGGACAGCTTACCGCACGGTTTGAAGCGATTTTGAAACTTTTGGTAGCCAATTTGATAAATCCAATTCCATAGTATTATTTCTTATCCTCTTGTGAAGATTTTGAGATAAGGAACTCCCAATTTGGACATCATTGCGTCCTTCAAAACGTGCGAATACCAGCACTGCCAGTGCTGGAAATTTCTGTGCGGAAATTGCTTTGGGAAAATGGTTTCTATGTTGTGGGTTAAGCTTTCTCTTTCCATGGCTCTCTTAAACGGTTTTGTAGCTGAAAAGAGATGAAAATGGGAATGAACTCTGATTTTAGAGCAAGAAATACATGAGTGGATGAGAGGAGAAAAGAAGAGCAAGATAGGTGTGCATATATATAGGGGTGATGAGGACTTTATTGCAAATTTTCTATTTATCTCCTAGTCCTACAATTATTGTATCTTATTCCAAGGTTTATACATGAATATGAATTGATATAAAATCTCCCAATTACTAATACTAATACATGTTAATCAAGTAATGTTCGTGGTGTCATACTACTAGTCATCGAATTAGTAAGTATACTAATACTAAGAAAATTCGGCTGTCACAAATGATGCTATGCTTGTTCGCCTCGTGGAAAAGCTCCCAGAGAGAGATATGCTATTGAATGGAAAGGTACTACACATGTGTTATTGCGCTCAAATTCTTAATTTGATTGTTAAAGATGGTTTGGGAGTGATTACTGATGCAATTTAGAAGGTACTGAATAGTGTGGTTTATTGGACTGCTTCACCCGCTAGAGTAGAAAAATTTGAGGAATGTGCTCGTCAGTTGAAAATAGGTATTACTAAGAAATTGTCTATTGATTTTTAAACTCATTGGAATTCCACTTATTTGATGCTCGAAACTGCAATAATCTATAAGGATGTGCTTTCACTAGTTACAGATCGAGAGAAATACTACCACAGCATACCAACTGACGAGGATTTGGTGAATGCAAAGGAAATTTGTGAAAGGTTGAAATTTTTTTATCGAGCAACTGAGATGTTCTCAGTGACTCTGTATCCTACTTCTAACATTTACTTTCCAAATATTAGTAATATAAAGGTAAAGTTAGATGAGTGGCTAAAGAGTCCGAATTGGATGGTTCAAAATATGGCAAAGAAAATGTTGGAAAATATAACAAGTATTGGGATACTTGTCATATTATGATGGGGGTTGTTGCTGTTTTGGATCCTAGGTATAAGATGATATTGGTTAAGTTTTACTTTCGAAAGATTTATAGTGATCACAGACTAAAATTGATGAAATTCGCCATAATTATTATGAGCTATTTAGCAATTATCAATCGAGAGCTGCAACTAGGGGTGATAGCTTGAATACTTGGGAAAGCCTTGGAAGTATGATACACGGTGGTGGTTCTGGTGTCACGGATGCATCTGCGGATGATTCTCTAAATAAGTATGGCTTCACGTTTTGCTGATACAGCGTCTTTGACATCTGAGTTGGATGGATATTTAGAGGAGAACGTCTTGTCAAGAACACAAAATTTTGATGTGTTGAGTTGATGGAAGGTAAATGGACTAAAATATCCTACCTTACAAGCTATAGCAAGAGATATTTTAGCTATTCTGATTTAACCGGTTCCATCAGAATCTGTTTTTAGTACTAGTGGAATATTACTTAACCCGCATCGGAGTATGCTCCATCCTTCGACTGTGGAGGAGTTGATGTGTTCTCGTCGTTGGTTGTGGAAAGAGGCAAATGGTAAGTTAACTTTGAGTTCAATTTTATCATTTAATATTACGTTATTAATATTATTATTCTCTATTTTCTTGCTTATTTTGTTAGGTACTTGTCCTACGTTTGGCGATTTATCAACTAGTCCTACAATATTGGATGAGGAGGAAGAAGAGGATGATGCGGAGGAAGAAGAAGTAGAGTGTGGTGTTGAACGACTTATTTAATTTATATTTTGTAGTTGTCAATATAGAATAGATTAGTATGAAAACTTTGTAATTATTCAAGATTGTTAAAATTGATAACTATGTTTATCTCTAATACTCTTTGAATATTGGAGCATAACAATGACTAGTAGACTTTTTAGAATATAACCTACTGCAATTTAGTCACTCATCATATTTTTAGTAGCTTGGTAGCTTGAGTGATTTTCTCTTCTAAACTATTACATAAAATATACATATGGAGAACGTATAGAAGAAAAAGTAGTGAAAAAGAAGAAAAATTAACGAATACCATTAGTCATGCAAAAAAGGAAAAGAAAAAGGGCAAAAATCTAGCTAAAAAAAAAGTCTCGCAGTTCCGGTTTTGGTTCCAAACTTGCGGGTACCCGCGAGTCTCACGGTTCCAGTTCTTGCGGTTACCCGTGAGTTTCATAGCTCTGGTAGTGAAAAACATGTCTACCGGGTACCCACAGGTACCCGTGGGTCTCGCGGTTCTGGTTCCTGGCAGTTCCGGGTCCTTTATTATGCAGTTCTGGCTTCGGGTCCTATAAACCTATGCAGTTCCAATTTTGGATCCACAAGAACTGACTCGGAATAGGCCCATTGCCATCCCTAGTTCCCGGCTTGTTCAAGTACAGGCAATGGCTGTAACAAGCCATGATGAGCCACATCTTCCCCTTGCATAAATTGCAAACTTTACACTAGTTCATAGCTAATTGTATATCTTCCTTTACCTTGGGCTAATAGAATATGAGTTGCAATCTTTTCGATGTAGCTCTAACTCTAGAATGTCCACCAGCAGTAGATTGATGCATAGAATCTATGATTTGTTTTCTTAACTCAGCATTGTTACCTACGTAGATCTTACCCTGATATCTAAGTATCCCTCCATAAAATGAATATGCAGATACATCATAAGGCCTCAACACACAAGTTGTGATGGCTTCTCTAGCTTCCTCATCCCCATGATATGAGTCTATGATATCTTGTGCTCACATAGGTTGTACTGCATAGATCATAGTACACTGTATCACTTGTTTACAGTGTGATTTTCTCTTCCTACCTTTGAAAGGCATCATCAGCTTTATTTCCTGGACCCTTCTTATATTCAATCTTATAAATATACCCCATCAATTTAGCAAGGTAATTCTGTTGTAGGGAAGTTGTAATCTTTTATTCTAACAGGTATTTTATGCTTTGCTTATCTGTTTTAATCACAAACTCCAATCCGAATAAATAGTATCTCCACTTTGGTACAGTCATTATAATTGCTTAAATTTCATTTTCATATATAGATTACCCCATTCTCTTGGGTCCTAGTGCCTTACTCAAATAAGCTAGTAGATGTCCATCTTGTATAAGAACAACACCAATGCCTCCATAGCTTGCATCTGTCTCTAACACAAACACCTTATTGTATTCTAGTAAGGTTAGGACAGAAGTACTAGCCATAACCAGTTTCAACTTGCTAAATATTTCCTCAGGTCCTTGTCCCAGTGAAACTGTCCTTTCTTCAGTAATGTGATGAGTGTCGTAGCTAGTATTCCATAATGTTACACAAACTTCCTATAATACCAAGTCAAATCCAAAAAAAACCCTCAAAGCCTTCATTGTCGTAGGTTGGGGCCAATCTAACATGCATTGTACCTTAGTAGGATCAGCAGATCCTTTTTTTGAGATCACATGCCCTAAGTACTCCACTTTAGATTGTGAAAATGGGCATTTTGATTTTTTGCCAACAATTTATCTTCCTATAACTTTTCAAACACCAGTTGTAAGTGGACTAGATGACAATCTATAATAGGACCGTAAATTAGAATGTCATCAAAGAAAACTAAGAAAAATCTCTTTAGATAATCCTTGAACACCTCATTCATGATAGATTGGAAAGTGGCATGAGCTTTGGTAAGCCTAAAAGGCATTACTCTAAATTCATAGTGACTTGAAACTATCACAAATGCAGTTTTTGGTATATCCTCTTACTTTACTCTGATTTGATGGTATCCAGATCTCAAATATACTTTAGAAAACACAACTGCACCTCTTACTTTATCTAGTAAATCATCATTAATGGGTATAGGAAACCCATCCTTTAGAGTAATGGCATTCAACATCCTATAATCAACACTGAACCTCCAGATGTTGTCCTTGTTCTTGACAAGGAATACTGGAGATGTAAGGGGTTGGTGCTATGTTGTATTATCCCTGAAGACAACATCTCTCCTACTAGCCACTCTATTTCCTCTCTTTGGACGAAAGAGTACATGTATAGTTGCTGCTTAATGGCCTGGGCATTTGGTTTCAGTTTGATTTCATGATCCCTTGCTCTCTTTGGAGGTAGCTCTGTTAGCTCTTTAAATAATTGTTTAGATCTACATAATAATCCATCCACAGTAATTAGATTTTTTCTTGTCAAGTTCCTTTCCTCACCAGACACAACATATAATTGACAGAGAGACATATAAGACCACTTATTGATGGTTTTTCTCACCCTCTACCCAGTGATCATATTCAACTTCATCTCATGTTGAGTTCCCTGTAGGGATACAGATTCTCCACGTTTTACCATAGATACCTTTTGACTGTCAAAATCAAAAGTGACTGACTCGAGCTTCCTCATCATGTCAACTCCTAATACCATGTCACAACTTCCCTACATAAGCATCCTCATGTCAGATTGAAGTTCGTGGTTGCCCATTCTCCATGTAAATTTAGGACATTCATTTTTACACTCCAACTTGTTGCCATCTGCAACCAGCCCTCTTGGCTACATTGGAATCCAGGAAGCTATGGGTGTTTCTTGTGTCCACTAGTATGGAGATGGTATTATATTTGACATGTCCCAATAGTTTGATAGTATCTTGCACCACCCTCCCTGCCAAAGCATGTACAGAAATCAACATGTTCTCATCTTCCTCACTCTCTGATTCTCCATCTATGTCCTCTTCTAATTCATCCACATCTACTGCTGCTATAGTAAATAGTATCCTGTATTTATGCCCAAAGTAATAGGGTTCATCACAATTGAAGCATAATCCCTTTTTTCTCATGTTGTCAATTTCCGCAGTAGTGAGTTTCTTAACTGAAAATCCTCTCTTTGGATATTACGTTCCAAAAGACTACTCACTGGTAAGAATTTGTTGCTCCTTTGTGTTGATTGGTGAGCCCGTCCAATGTTCCTATTAATTCCAAGTCCTTTGCACCTTAGCCACTGCACTGCCTCTAAGGACACTTCTTGAAATTTGGCATAATGAGTTGCTTGGTTAAACGGAGTTGGATTAAACATTTGGACCACAGCCTTTATCTCTTCCTTTAACCCATTAATAAAGTTATGCATAAAGTATTCCTCTGTAAGTTCTTGTTCATGCTCACCATAAAAGATTTGAGCTCCTCAAAGCGCTCTAAATAGATAGCCATATTTCCAGTTTGTTTGAGTTTGTTGCATTCCCCAATAATGTTACCCTGTCCAGCCTCCATAAATATTTCCAACACTAGTTCAATAACCCTTTCCCATCATACATTCCCCCTTCCTTTACATAATCATGATACCAGCCATCAGGCTTTGCCCTCCACATTAATTGCTGCTAATATGATCCTTTCATAGTCAGTTAGAGGATTGACTAAAACATACTTCTTACATTTCCTCATCCAACTCTTAGGATTTAACCAATCAGGGAAACTCTAGTTTACCTTAGTAAAGTGTGCAGTTACGTTATGGTAAAATTTCTCAGATTCTCATCCTAAAGTTCATATGAGCAATGCCACTCATTGTGTCATTATGTTGGTTCACAAGAGTATGAGGTCAAATTGGGGAAATAGAGCTAGAGGGTTCTTTACCTTTAGCTTCTTCCAGATTCCTCAGCAGCATTTCCATCTAGTGAGACATGGTCATACTCTTCATCTCTGTTAACATTTCCTCCCTTCTGTTTCTACAAGTTAGCTTCCATGGATCCATTTAGCTCTTAAAATTGGTTCTCTAAATCATCCATGTGATTGCTATTTGTTTTAGTCATCTCAGCTCAAGATCTATGCTCTGATCTGATGGCCAAATGTAACACTCTACTAAAATTTCTGTAATATTGAATACACCTATGGAAATATGGGATAATTACATGAACTCAAACTCAATAAAGATAAAATATGGAATCTAGTTCTAAGCTCCAGGTTATATCTGCAACAATGGAAGAAAAAGGTATTTTAGGGATAATGGGTTGATAGGATCCCAAATATGAGTGGGGATCTAATACTCCAAATTACAAAACTAAAACTTGACTCAAATTCTCCTAACTTCATTAATAGAACTTGCTGAAAATAAATACATGAACGCAAACACCAAAAATCCTAAAAATGAGGAAACAACATCCTCACGTTAACCACTAACTAAGGAACTACTCCCACTACAACTAAATTAACTTAATCTAAAATGAGGAAATTAACATATGCTGAATTAATAAAGCTAACAGGCTTTTCAAAATATAATCTTTGGCCTAATTGGGCTTCTTACTAGCTCTTTTGGATTTGGTAACTCGACCAGGCCCCTCAGTCATAACAATACTCCCTTCCCCCATATGGGCCTTGTCCTCAAGGTCCTAAATTAAATGGCCATCATTAGATTCAGAGTGGAGAGTATGCTGGTGCGGAAGAGGTGGTGTCCCGAAGTGTGTCAAGAGGATCAAGAAGATGTAACATTGGTTCTGGCGGATCAGGTGGTTCGAGCCAGAGGATGGTGAGGAATTGGGGAGCTTTACACTTATGACCGGGTTGGAAGCGTTCATCACAACTAAAACACAGTCCCTTTCTTGGATTTCCGTTGGGGTGAAGCGGGGAAGTAGAGGGCAAGGTGGGGATTTTTGTGGTGGGATGGAAGCAGAAATGAGGGGGTGTGCTGGTGGTGGTGGAAAAGGGTGAGTTAATGTTGGTGCCGGTTGATGTGTTGCAGGTTGAATAGGGTTTGGTTGTGTAGCAGGGAGTGGGTAGATGGCATCGTTGAACTTGGCCTCAACCAATTTGGCAATCCCAATGGCTTCGGAAATTGTATGGAGCCGCAATACTGCAAGTTCATTTTGGATATCAGAATGGAACCAGGAAATGAAGCAATTGAGGATGGAGTTGGTGGTCATGTCGTGCACACAATTGTATAGTTCTTCAAATTGGGTTTGATATTCAGTCACCGTGCTTGTTTGGCAGAGTTTAAAGAGGGCTGCCTGATGGTTGTCATACGAGGTCGGACCAAAATGTGTTTCGAGTGCGCGAGTGAATTGTTCCCAAGTAGTAAGCTGCCCCTTCGAATGCATCCATTTGAACCAACTGAGAGTCGTGCCTTTCATGAAAAATGATATGAGGGAGAGGCATTGTGGCGTCAACACGTTGTAGTACGTAAAGTATTGTTCAGCTTGGAAGAGCCAATCGAGAGGAATGGATCCGTCAAAAAGAGGAAGGCTGATTTTGGGTATTTTGAGGTCAACGGGGCCGGTGAAGAGAGGGTTGTATGGTATGTGGAATGTGGGATTGGTAGAGGAAGAAGCAACATTGTAGGTTGCTGCCGAGGGGGTTGAAAGAAATTCTAGAGCAGGTGGTGAAGGTTGTGGCAGAAGAGTGGATAACATGGCCAGGAGTGAGTGTGACGTTTGGTGGATTCGGCTTCTTTGTGCTAGGCTGCAGCATCAGCGGCCTCGAAACAAGATTGCATTTGGCGGAGTGATTCGGTGAGGTTGGCAACCTGTTCCTCGAGTGAGGAAGAGTTCGGATCGACGGGGGTTTCGCGGCAGGGAGCCATTGTTCGAGATAACGAGAGCACCAATTGATAGGATCCCAAATATGAGTGGGGATCTAACACTCCAAACTACAAAACTAAAACTTGACTCAAATTCTCGTAACTTCATTAAGGGAACTTGCTGAAAATAAATACATGAACGCGAACACCAGAAATCCTAAAAATGAGGAAACAACATCCTCGCGTTAACCACTAACTAAGGAACTACTCCCACTACAACTAAATTAACTTAATCTAAAATGAAGAAAGTAACATATGCTGAATTAATAAAGTTAACCGGCTTCTCATAATATAATCTTTGGCCCAATTGGCTTCTTCCCAGCTCTTTTGGATTTGGTAACTGGACCAGGCCCCTCAGTCATAACATGGGTACTCAAATGCAACAAAGAGAATAATAAGAAGAAAGGAATAAAAAAAAATGTTTCTCTCGCTAAAGTCTTTTCTCCATCCTCTCTCTAGAGTATGGGGCCTCACGCCCTGATTCTTCTTCATTGTCGTTATCAGCTCCTCTTCGGCTTCAATCCTCTCTTGCGCTCCCTCTTTTCTTGCTCCCTCCTTTTCCCTTCTCTTTCTGGCTACTATACCTTCCATGGCCATTCCTCCCCTCGCCAATTACTCCCCTCTTGTTTCCGCCAATCGCGTTCCTCCTGATAAATTTCCCGACAAACCTTCCCACCGTAGCTTTCGTGATGCCCTTCAGTCTTCGTTGGGCCCGTCTTTGGGTCCGTCTTCGCCTGGTGCTGCCAAGAAGTCTCTAATCGATGTTGGGGATAGGGGTTTTGGTGAGCCCCGTATGAAAAAAGGTCTCAGGGGTTGTTCTATTCTGGGGCTGAAATGGATGAGAAGATTGTTCCCCTTAAATATGCTCTTGTTGGGAAATTCTCCTATGGGGTCCCTACGATTAATTAGGTTCAGGCCCGATTTGCTAAATCTAGGCTTAAAGGGTGCTACACAGTAGGAATTATTGATATGAAGCATGTTCTGATTAACCTATCCAGTGATGAAGATTACACCCGGATATGGATGAAGAAGGAATAGCTTATAGATGGCTTTCCCATGAAGACTTTTAAATGGAACAAGGATTTTTCACCTACTGCTGAATTGCCTATTGTTCCGATTTGGGTATCCCTTCCCGATCTCCCTGTTGCTTTTTATCATCGGAAGTCTTTACACAATATTGCTTGACTTATTGGGACGCCTTTGAAAATTGATGAATCCACAGCTGATTATACTCGGCCTAGTTTTGCCCGTGTGTGTGTAGAAATTAATCTTCTCGACCCTCTAGTTCATGAAATTTGGCTTGGAGATGATGATGGGGATATTACTCAAAAAATTTATTATGAAAATCTCCCCATTTATTGTCCAGATTGCAAACACTTTGGTCATATTGAGAAAGATTGTCTAATTAACCAACAGGGGAAATTAGACTCTAACCTTGTTAACCCCATCTCCAATCAAGAGGATCTTTGGGCTATTCTGGAGAATAAAAAACAAAAAGGCAAGGCAGCCGTTAACCCGCAAGGGACCGCTGCTCACACTCTAATAACTAATCAACGTTTAGAGATTGGAGAGTCAAGCGCTGCCCAATCCAATAAAACAAAAGATAACGCTAAGGCGTGTTTCGCCCGCTTCCTGCTATTGTTGAAAATGAGGGGAATCCATCCTCCCCGGAAAAAATCTACCTGAATAATGCTGAAACTGTGGAAAACGCTGTTTGTGATGCAGTAGAGTTTATTCATCTAGTTGGAATGGAAGCTTTTGAGCATAATGGAAATACGGTGGGGATTGGCAAAAAAATCCCTCTTGATCTTTTGAAGGAAAAACAGGGGGTGAACAATCTCCCCGTCAAAAACAAGAAACGGAGAAATAAAAACAAACCCCAAACTAGAGTTGACCCAGAGTTATCTTCTACTTCAGTGAAAGATAAAAGCGTAGAAAATGGAGATGTAGACGAAGACATTCCAGTGACGATTTCAAATCAATTTCAAGCTTTAGCATCTAGCTCACTACCGCAAGAAGCTGCCCCTCCTGTGATTATCCCGTCTGAGTCAGATGGATCATCTTTTCCCATTGATACCTCAGTGGTTTCGTCGAGTTCTATTGATCTTGAAGAAGGCTCTGCCCCTCCTCGTCCAGTTCCCCTCTTCAGGAGAATCTCTCATATATCTCCTCTTGCGCCAATGGAGGTTCCTCTCATCCCGCCTGACTCTTTAGAGTTTTCGGTTCCAAAGACTGCCGACAATTCCCAAGCTATTGACTTCGAAGATGCTTTAGTGAGAAAAAATCATAGACGTAGCAAGTCGCTAGATGGTGCAGAATTAATTCTACCAAAAACAGGGAATAAACTCGGAAGGAAAATGTCGGATCTACCAGCCCAAAAACTAGCTACCAGGCTCATTTTGACTTCGTCAGCCTCTTCCAAAAGGTATCATGATTAAGTTGATTATTTGGAACATTAGAGGTATGGGTAGCCCAGAAAAAAAAGAGCTCTTCTTAGAATTGTTTGCTCTAATAAACCTCACATTCTGGTCTTATTGGAACCGTTTATAGAATTGGAAGATAATTTTTGGGGAAGACGTTTTGGTTTCACATCATCTCTTGTTAATCTATCTAATAAAATTTGGTGTTTTGGAGGTGAGGGAATTCAATTTGAAGTTCTCCGAGATCATGAACAGCTTCTTCATGTTAAAATTAAACATAATTTGCTTGATAATCATATCACTTGTACCTTTGTATATGCAAAATGTTCTTGATCTCTTCGACGGCCATTGTGGAATGAAATTATTGAGTTGTCTCATACAAATGACCCTTGGTTAGTTGGAGTTGATTTTAACACCATTCTATCGAGTAGTGAAAGAAGTGGCGGGGAAGATTCGAATGTTGGGTCAATGGAAGATTTTGGGAACATGTTGGCAGACAGTAGACTTTTGGATGCGGGTTTTGAAGGGGAACCTTTAACGTGGACTAATCGGAGGCTTTGGCAGAGACTTGATAGAGCATTAATCTCGATAAATTGGGCGGAGATTTTTGGCAGCACTCGGGTTATTCATCACCCACGTGGAATCTCGGATCATAGCCCGCTTGAGATCATTGCGGAGTCGTCTTCTAGAAGAACACCAGCTTCTTTCAGGTTTCAAAACATGTGGCTCAAGCACCACGATTTTTTCCAATCTTCTAAAGATAACTGGTCCCAACCTATTGAAGCGTATGGTATGTTCATCTGAAGCTAATCCGGCTTAAGACTTTCCTCAAAAGCTGGAACAAATCTATTTTTGGGAATGTATTCCAATTGGTTAGTATTACAGAAAAAGAAGTTGTCGAAGCAGAAGCCAATTTTGATCAATGCCCGATAGAGGGAAATCTGATTGAGATGAATCGTAAAAATGTGTCATTAAAATTAGCCCTTGCAAAGGAATCTTGCTATTGGAAACAGAAAAGTTCTTGCAAATGGTTAGAAGAAGGGGAAAGAAACACCAAATACTTCCATGCGTTGGTTAAAAAGAAGAGGCTGCGATCTGTAATTCAAAAAATTCAAGAGGAAAATAGAGAAATCACGAATCCATTGGAAAACAAACAATCAAGAATTGACTTCTTTGAATGTCTTCTATCCAGCCCAATTAATCAGGTGGATTTGAATTTGTCCGATCCGATTTTCGCTAATCTCCCGACAATCCAAGAGGCTGAAACTGGTAATTTTTGTGACATCCCATCTGTAGAAGAAATTAAACAAGTTGTTTTTGAGATTAGCCAAGATACGCCGGCTGGCCCCAATGGTTTCTCCGTGTCATTCTATCAGGTGTGCTGGGATTTTGTTGCGCAGGATCTTTTTGAAGCGGTTCGAGATTTTTTTTGTGGTACCCCATTGCCCCGTAGCTTCTCGACCACTACTATTGTCCTCATTCCTAAGACTGAGGCTCCGAATTCTTGGGTGGAATTTAGACCTATTTCTCTTTGCAATGTCTCGAACAAAATCATTACTAAGCTTCTATATAAAAAAATCAAGAAGGTTCTCCCCTCGACAATATCTTTGTCTCAAAGTGGTTTCGTCCCGGGTAGATTAATTGGTGACAACATCCTTCTTGCCCAAGAAATGGTGCATTCTATCGACTATCCAAGTTGCAAAGGTAATATAGTGATGAAACTTGATATGTCAAAAGCTTACGATAGAGTTTCATGGGTTTTCCTTTTTGCGGTTCTGGAAAAAATGGGCTTTCCATCTCAGTTTATTAGGCTCATCAAACATGCGATTGAAAATTATTGGTTCTCAATTCTTATAAATGGCGAGCCTTCAGGCTTTTTTAAGTCTTCTCGTAGATTAAGACAAGGCGACCCAATATCCCCGGCTCTTTTTATCCTTTTATTAGAAGCTTTTTCTAGAGGATTATCCTCCCTGTTCAATTTGAATCCCCAACTGTATTTCAGAATTAACGGGGGACGAATGGGAGTTTCGCATTTATCATATGTGGATGATACAATTATTTTTACCTCGTGTGAAGAGTCTGGGCTGATCCTCCTTAAACAATTTTTGTCTTCTTACAAACAAATTTCGGGGCAGCTTGTTAATGTTCAGAAAAGCTCCTTTGTGGTTAGTGAGAAAATGGAAGTTGCAAAAATTCAACTGATCAAGGATATTTCAGGTTTCTGTCAAAATAGCCTTCCTATTTCACACTTAGGCGCACCTCTTCACAAAGGAAAAAAAAAAAAAGATTCTGTTTGTTGAATTGATTGAAAAAATTAGAGTGCGGCTTGTTGGTTGGGAACATGCTTTTCTGTCTCATGGAGGTCGCTTTCAGTTGATTAAAAGTGTTCTTTGTTCAATGCCAATTTATCTATGTCAAGTCCTTGAACCTCCCATTGGTACCATTACCCAGATTGAAAGATTGTTTAATAGATTTTTTTGGGGTTCCTCAACGAAAAAAAAAAAGAACTCATTGGGCTTCTTGGGATAAAATTTGTCAGCCTTTGGAAGAGGGAGGTCTCGGAGTTAGAAACCTCAGGGACTCGGTGAAATCTTTCTCATATAAGCTTTGGTGGAGATTCCGGGCCCAAAACTCACTACGGGCTCAATTCATCTCTCGAAAATATTGCTTCGATCTTTTTCCAGGGGACTCTCGATCTCGTCCCAGTGACTCCACGGTTTGGAGAAGAATCTGCAAAGTTCGAGAAGAAGTTCAACATTTTATTTTTAGGCAAATCGGGAAAGGAAACATTTTCTTTTGGCAAGACCATTGGATCATGGATGGCAAAATTCAAGATTTGTTCCCATCTTTTAATTCCTCTCATGATCTTGTGAAAGATTTTTGGATTGAAGAAAACTGGGACCTATCTAGGCTTCATGAAGCATTACCACAGCCCCTTATTGACAAAGTCACAAACCTCCGAATTCGTGAAGATGAGAATAATTCCATGGTTTGGAAACTAACTAATAGCGGAGAGTTCACTACAAAATCTGCTTGGGAAAGCATCCGTGGTCCGATCTCCCCTTCCCAAAGCTTTGATCGAATTTGGTCCCCCCTCCTTACCCCAACCATTTCAATTTTTATTTGGAGACTAATTCGGGACTGGATCCTGGTTGATGTTCGGATGCAACGGAAGGGGATCCATCTTGCATCTAAATGCGGCTGTTGTCATCACATTGAAACCACTTTCCACGTCTTTATATCGAGTGGTTGTGCGTCGAAAGTATGGTGTCATTTTGAAGCCTTCTTTCAAATCCCACCCTTTCAACCTGACAACATTGACCGAATCCTACACACATGGAGAGAATCTGCCCCATATAAGGGTAAGGATCACATTCGTACAATTTTGCCAAATCTTATTTTGTGGTATTTGTGGGTGGCTAGAAACAACAAAAAGCATAGAAATATAGCTATCTCTCCAGACTGAATCATCGTGAATATCCATGACCATATAAAGCTTCTCAATAAAAGCAATCATTGGAAGAATGGTCATTGGATTGGAGATAGGAATGTGGCTCAGAAGTGGGATATATTGCTTGACTGCACAATGACTTTGTCAAAGTCTATCCCTATTTATTGGACTAAACCATCTCCAAGTTGGGTTAAGCTCAACACAGATGGGGCAGCTAGGGGTAATCCGGGTCTGGCAGGCGCTGGAGGTTTAGTGCGAGATAATAAAGGAAAAGTTTTGTTTGCCTTTGTCGAACCTCTTAGTATCTGCACAAATATGGCAGCCGAGCTGGCTGCTGTAAATCGGGGACTGAAGCTATGTATAGAGAGAGGATTTCATAAGGTTTGGATTGAATTAGATCCTCTAAGTGTGATCCACATTATCTGCTCCAAATACAAAGGTTCCTGGAGGTTTCAATGCACTCTCCAATCAATTAGGAATTCACTTAAACATCTCGAAACTTCCATTTCTCACGTTTACCGTGAAGGCAACAAAGCAGCAGATTTCCTCGCTAATCAAGGTTGTGAAGCCCCATCTCTTCAAGCATTTAACAATAGTGAGCTTTTTGGTGTAATTAGGGGGTATATTAGATTAGATATGCTTAACTTTCCTAACTTTCGAGGCTAATTGTAAGAGAGTAGTACTCCTTTTTTCATTCACTAGTTGGATAGGCTTGAAATCTTGTGTACTACTTTTATCTTGATATATAGAAGGGAGGGGATCCAGAAAAATCCCCCCATCAGGACATAGGTGGCTTTTGTTAAAAAAAAAAAAAAAAAGTAGAAGAAGAAAGGAGAGAGAGAGCTCGTACTGCATTCAAGACACTACCAAAATCTGAGCACTACTCTGGAAATTCCATGCACACAAAAAGCCGGCAATATTCCCTTTCCACGTGGGTGAGCAGGATAGGTCCGCTTATAACTAATTCTGAGCCCTAATTAGATTAATCCCCAAAACGCATTTAATTAATTAGCCTCTAATCAATCACGATGCGTGTAAGAGCGAAAGTTTCATTATTATTTTGTTTTACTCATGTACAAGAGCAAAAGTTTCACTATATTTTTATTTTGTTCTCATTTTCATTTTAGTTATAATGAGTGTAGCTTTTAGTTTATTCTCACTTTTCTTTTAGTTATAACAAGTTTAGCAGAATACTTGTACTGTGTTTTTTTCAAAGTTTGCATCTTTATATTTAGATTCATATAAAATATAAATTCTAATTCTGATATAATCAAGCTCTCCAGATTTATATGAGAAATAAAAAATAAACATATTGTTCCTATTTTCTAATATTTTTTAAGACAAAGTAATGATAACAAATTTATCATTCTAATATTTTAAAATCCTTTAATTAATCCAATATTTGAACACAAATACTTGTTTTATACTAAAATATTGCATTTTCTATGTGATTTTGGCTTGGCTTTGGTAATAGATTTGAATTAAAATTATTTTTCCTTATTGCTTAAGAATAGGAATGTATTTTCAATTTGGATTAGTTTTTCCTTACGTACCAAGCCTCGTACTATTATAAACAGGAGTTCTCTGTTAGGTTTATGTCGTCAAATGCCATTAGAGGATTAGAGAGAATAAGGACATTATAAGTTTATAATTGGTATTATATATTTCAATAAAGGCATTTTAGTTGTTTGCATTATTATTGGTATTTATGTATAATGTAATCATCTATAAGTTATGAGTTAACTTTCTAAGGTACTAGAGGAGTTTAATACTTGTATACTAATTTGGTCTGCAAGTCAAGGAGTCTCAATTGGGTATTGGAAATCATTAAGACTCGTGTGATATGAGTTTTGACGAGATAAGTGTCCGTCAATCACTAGGAAGTAGTGAATAACTCATATCGTAGGTGCACTGATAGAGATCACAACACTCAGACATGAGTCACGTCGATTCTATCACATGGGTTTCACTCTTTAACAGTCAATGATAGAATTGATTAATTGTAATAGGTGTGTCTGAACTTTAGACCTGAGGAATCTAGTTGAAGATATACTTGTCACATTAGGTTTGTCATTAGAGTAGTTAGGCCCAATTCATTCTTTTGTGGGGTCGACATCCAACTACAGCCTAATGGGCAAGTAGTAGTCTTAACTGATATCCAAGATGAAATTCGTTCCCTCAGAAGATTATCCTATACATTTATAAATAAGTTAGATCTAAAGACGTTGGCCAAAGCATACGAGCTATTTGAGAAAGAATCAAATAAGAAAGATCACTGATCTAGACTTATTATAAATATAGCATAAAGTCAAGTTTATGAGTTTGACCTAAACCATGACTCTTACTTGACCGGGATATGGAAACGAAGAATTTATATTCACACGGTAATTACAATAGGAAAGGTTTACAATGATCCACATTCAATAGAATCCTCTCATTGCCAAATTAAAATGAACCTAAGGAGTCACACTTAAAAAGGAAAAATTAAATGAATTTTTGGAGTATTTCTTGTAGCAATATTTTAAGTATTAGGTACTTAAAATTAATTAAATAGGATTAATTATTTGGAGGAATAAGTTAATTCATTTATGATATTAATTAATACATTATTTCATAGAGAAATAAAATTAATTAATCATTCTATCAATTATTTAATTATGAATTAATTAATTAAATAAATATTTGGATTAAGCTTAAATTCGTGCACCATAGGCATGTGGAGCGGCCCTTAGTGGCGCTTATATGGGCTTTTTAAGCCCAAGGTTGTAACTTAAGTGATATAAATATATCACTTAATTAAACCTAGCCACAATACAAGTCATTATGCGCTACAGCTAGAAGAAAAGAAAAACTATCTCCGCTTTCTTACCCTAGCAGTCGGCCATCAAGCCAACCAGGAGGAGATTTTTTGTTGAAGTTTTCCGATGAGATAATTTAGAGGCAACGTTATTGTATTGCTTAGATCAAGATTCAGTCAGCCTGATTAATTTGCGAAAAGCTTGAAGATTTCAAGAAGTTGAAGAAAGCTTTAGTTTCTCCAACCACTTCGCTACAATGGGTAATGTAACAAAAATCTTCTTTTACATACGCGTGATTAAACCCCGGGTTGATCTTGTTTTGGAAAAATCAGGGGGAAAAATTGATATACCATTTCCACTGCGTTTATTAATTTTTCCCGAAAGTGGTTTCAGAGCCAAACCGTGGGGTTCAGCGTACGTAATTTACGTGTAAATATGTGAATAGATGCATGATTTATAATTTTTCACGATGCATGATTAGATATGTAGATTTCACGTTTTTATGTTCTTGAGGAATTATTGTTTATTTTTATTCATTAGAAATTAATAAAATTAAATCTTATGTAATTTTAATGTGATGAAATAAAAAATCCCGATTTCAGCGGCTAACCCGTCGCCGTGGTTGCGACTGGTCGCAGGCGGTGAAGCCACCGGCTCGATGCACGGTTGTGCACGCATGTTGGGCCTGCACGCACACAGCGGCGTGATGAGCTCGGCAACTGGGCTGTCGAGATGGATGGGCCGCACAGCGCAGGCCATCAGCTGCAGATTGGACTGTATGGCAAGCCCACGTATGTGTAATTTAACACACATGTCAAACCAACCCAACCCAGGCTGACCCATGGGTGACCTGGGCTGTTTTCAAATAAATTATTATTTTAATTTTTTATTAAAATTAGATTTTAATGCAAAAATAAATAATATAGTTTATTAAACAGAAATTTTAAATTCAAGTTATCTAACTTTATTAAAGTTGGACTTTAAATGAAATTAGATATTTTCTATTATAAAATTTATTTTAATAGACTTAGAGGTTAATTTTTATTAAAATTGAATTTTAATATGTTATTAATTGGAGTCTATTAAATTGGATTTTCTAAAAGAATTAAATAAATTTATTTTCCTCAAGAATATGAATTCATAAATTAAATTTGGAATTTAATTAGAAATTAACATATGTATTTTTTGTGTGTTATATGATATACCATGTTTGACAAGTTATATGATGGGAGACACGATTCATGGACTTAGGCTCATTTTTTCAATTTGTATTTCTTTTTATGAGTTGTAAAGGCCATTTTGAGTTTATGTTTATTTTCTTTCTATGGATTTTTTCTAGGTTTGTGATATTAAATTGCAGACTAAAATGCATTTTCAGCCCCAACCTATGTCGGTCAGAGCACTTTAGTACCTATCTTAAAAAAAATTATACTTTGGTGCCCAACCTTTTTAATCTGTTACAAGTAAGTCCGCTAGAGCGAAAAAAGGAATATTCCCTTCGAATATGCTCTCATGGGTGCAAAGTGCACATAGAAGGCAAAAAATAGGAAGTCGGGTGCAATAAGTATTATAAGAAAGGGTGCAAAGTGCAAAGAATATTCCCTTTTTTGCTCCAGTGGACTTACTTGTAACAGATTACAAGGTTGGGCACCAAAGTGTAAAAAAATTTAGGATAGGTACTAAAGTGCTCCGACCGACATAAGTTGGGTCTGAAAATGCATTTTACTCTAAATTGTAATAGTTAGAAATCAAATATGCCCAAAGAAGAAATTCATGTCGAACCAAGGAGATACAAGAAGAAGCTTTGAAAGCTTTAATGTAGTTTTTTTAATTAGTGATTGAGGCATTGGCTTGACTCAATCTAGGATTATAGTCCATGAACCGTATGTTGTTAGCTTTCTAGGATTGCTTTCAATTATTATTTGATCCATGTTTATGTGCTATGTAAAAAATAGATTAATGTACAAAGTGAGACCTAATAAATAATTAAATTATTCCACATTTAAAATATTAAGTTGGTAAAGGGTACTAGGTATCATGTTCTTCACTGAACTTAGGACGAAATTAAAATGATATTTAATATATAATATCGTCCCTAAGCAGTGGGAGTTATATATTGAAATATAGTTTAGATTTTTCTAAGTGCATATAAATGCCACTGGTCGAAACAAATTTCACCCCACATATCGTTAAAATATTACAAGGTGAAATTCAACTGTTAGACTAATCGATGGTCAGTGGGTTAAGCTTAAATTATTCATAAATCAATATGACTGTTAAAAGGTTGCGATTTGATGAATAATGAACAAAGGGATTGAATAATCCATTTCATTGGTTGGTATTGGATATCACTTTAATAGATTAATTAGGTCACATACCGTTAAAAGGTTGCAATCTATTAAACTAGTTAAAGAAATCAATCACCACTACGAAGTCTACCAACGATGACTTCTGAATTCTACAGTGAGAGTGTGGATTTTCGAAAAATGCAGTGGAAGCCAAGTTTATTTTGAAAGTCCTTGATTTAAACTTGAAACAACAATTATGATCAAATCTAATAAGTTTATTAACATTTCTGTAGTTATCTCTTTCATATCTCTCGCAATATGCGTCCAAACCTCTGTCTGATTTGATAAAGATATACACGTTGACTAGACCCAACTACATGGAATGGCTCACAAATTTGAGTATGGTCCTAAACAGTGAGTTCATAGAGTATGTATTGAACTCAAACGCCCTTCTGTCCCAAAACAAAATGAGGATGAAAGAGTTCATATTTCCATCATGGCCTCGGTCTGTGATAATCATCGAGAAAGAGGATACATAATGAGCTTAATGTGCAATGAGTTGCAAAGCTCTCATGAAAAGATGGATAGTACAAGGGACATGCCAAACCATCTAGACTCTATGTTTGGAGAAAACGGTAAAACCGTTCGGCATTTTATATCGAGAGAACTCTTCAGAACAAGGATGAGGACGTGGAAGATCATATTCTAAAGATGATGACTTTGATCAAAAGTTAAAATCTTTAGACTTTTACATGGATCTTCACATTCAAGTTGATCTCATACTGCAGTCTCTTCCTGATTCTTTTTACTATTATGTCATGAATTTTGATATGAACGATATCGAGGGTTCGTTGGCTAGGCTGACAAACAAACTCTAAATTGCGCAAAGTCAAATGAAGACATACAGAAAGAGGAATACTTTTGTCACTCCTATGATTGAACCATTGGATGTCTACGAACATAGGAAAGGCAAAGGAAATATGGGAGTCCCTAAGAAAGCTCGAAATGAAATAGAAAATAAGAAGAAGAAAACAAGAAGCATAAGGAAGTGCCCAAGGAAAAGAGTAGGTGCCTTTTTAGTAGTGAGCTAGGTTACTAGAGAAGAGAATGTCCTGACCTTGGCAAGATAGATGCAGGTATCGAACCTTTAGTTTTAGAAATCAATTATTCTATAATTGTCTTTTCCACTTTGTGGATACTTGATTCTGGAGCTAGTGCTGATGTTTGTGTAATGAATCAGGATTTGGAGCGAAGTAGAAAGCTGGAGCATAGAGAGGTGTTGGTCAGTGTTGGCAGCGAGCAGCGTGGCGCCGCATCCCACATTGGATCCACTTTTTTATGTTTATTATCTAGACATATTTTAACTTTAGAGGATGTTTTAATTTTGCCCAACGGGTTTAAAAACATTATTTCAGTTCCTATGTTGGTTAGGAATAATTATGCTTTTAATTTCATTGACAGTACTTGTAATATTTTATATAATAATAAGATTGTTGGTACTGCTGCTTTAGTCAATGGCCTCTATTATGTAAATATGCAAAATGAGTGTGTTGTGAATGTTATCTCCTAGAAGCGTGGTAGGCATGGTTCTAATCTAAGCTTGAAATGGCATCTTAGACTAGGCCATGATGATGGGCAAAAGATGCACAAGACGGCGAAAGATGGGCTAATTTGCCCATTGGGATCGGGTCCCTATCCAACCTGTGAATCTTTTCTCAAAGGTATGATGGCAAGATCTCCCTTCACAGGGAATTTTGAAAGAGCTACTCAAGTATTAGAACTTGTGCACACCAACTTTTGCGGACCATTTGGATAAATGGCTCGTGGAGGTTTCCACTACTCATTACTAGGGGTGTAATCGAGCCGAGCTCGAGCCGAGCCTGGCGATTTTGCCAGGCTCGAGCTCGAGCTCGTCGAGCCTTATTTTGAGAGCTCGAGCTTGAGCTCGTAAGCTATAAGAACAGCTCAGCTCGAGCTCGCGAGCTCGAATTCACGAGCTTGAGTCAAGCCCAGGCTCGCGAGCCTAAGCCAAGCTCGCGAGCCTAGATCTACTGCTGCTGCTCATTCTAGTTTATAAGTAGAAAAAAAATAAGAAATAAAAACTAACAATGCATTTACAGAGAAGGTGGCGGTGGTGGCTTCGCGTGGCGGTGATGTGCGGGCGGAGGTTATGGTGGTCCCGCACAACGCGGTGCTTGCCGGCGAGGGTTCAAAGATTTGTACGAAGGATGTTTGATGCGGTTCAGCTCAGATCTACGGTGGTTTTTCGGCAAAATTTGGCAGAAGCAGAAGATGGATGGTTGGTTGTGGAAGGTTGTGCCCGGTGGTTGCTAGCATTTACAGGCTGGAAATTGGCCGGGAGCTGTGGTAGCGATTTGAAATGAAAAGAAGGCATGGGGTTCTACACTTTCCGCTGCTTTGTTAAACGTTGTGTTGTTCATGTTTCTTTATCAAATGTATTAGATATTAGTGGTTCTTTATTTTTAAGTTTAGTAAACTATATATTATTTTAATATATAAATATTATAATAATTCTACCCTTTATCTGAGTGGGAGACAAGGGAGGGAGTCTATCAAGAATAAAGGGCAATCCCCTATATTACAGCTAATATATATATATATATATATATTAATTAAAAATATATATAAAGTGAGCTCGCGAGCCGGCTCGCGAGCTTTTTTCAGAGAGAAAGAGGCTCGAGCTCGAGCTCGACTAAAAGCTCAAGCTCGTGAAGCTCGGCTCGAGCTCGTGAAGCTTGAGCTCGAGTCGAGCTCATTCAAGCCAAGCCAGCTAAGCTCGCGAGCCGGCTCGGCTCAAGTTACACCCCTACTCATTACTTTCACTGATGACTATTCAAGGTATGGCTAGTGTACTTAATAAAACACAAGTCTGGATTATTTGAAAAGTTCAAATAATTCAAGGATTTGGTGGAAAATCAAACTAGACATCATATAAAAGCACTGCGATCGGATCGTGGAGGTGAATATATGAATGATGAGTTTGAGACATTCTTAAAAGAACATGGAATAATATTATAACTCATGCCACCAGCAACTCCACAACTAAAGGGGCTAGCAGAGCGCAGAAATCGAACACTGCTTGACATGGTTTGATTTATGCTTAGCTATACTGATTTACCTATTTTCTTGTGGGGACATATACCCCTTACTATTATTCACATCTTGAATAGATGTCCTTTCAAATCGTTCCTAAGACTCCATATGAGATATAGAAGAATAGGAAACCAAACCTCAAATACATTAGGGTTTGGGGATGCCCCACCTACATCAAGAAGACGAAGACAGAGAAATTGGAAGTTGGGTCCCTTAAAGGGCGTTTCATTGGTTATCCTGAGGATTCCATAGGATACCTCTTCTACATACAAGATGGTCAGAGGATCATTGTTGAACTGTAAGCGTACTTTCTTGAAGATGAGTTCATTCAAAAAGGTGGTACAGGTAGAAAGATTGTTCTTGACGAAAGATACAACCAACGTTGCGAAGATCTGATAGAGTACCGCATCAACCTGAAAGGTACTATGGGTACTTGTTAAAAGAGAAACCAGGTCTTCACACTATAACAGTGGGAGTCCATGGAAAGACCCTTCTACTTATGACCAGCAATATGGACATTGACTCTGCAAAATGGTGAAAAGCTATGCAAGCTGACAGATCGTCCTGAAGGTATAACACCTATTGGGTGTAAATGGATCTACAAGAGAAAGATAGGCTCGAACGAAAAAGTTGACACATACAAGGCTAGGCTTGTCGAAAAAGATTATTGTCAAAAAAAAAGGAATTGACTATCAAGAGACCTTTTAACCAGTGTCACTGATCAAGTCTATTCGTAGTCTACTTGTAATAGCTGCACATATGGACTATGAGATATGGTAGATGGATGTGAAGACGGCTTTTCTGAATGGATTTCTCGAGGAAGATATCTATATGGAACAGCCTATCTGGTTCTGATATTCATAAGGTGTGCAAGCTTAAGAGATCCATTTATGGACTAAGCAAGCCTCTGTGAGTTGGAACTTTCGTTTTGACGAAGCTGTCAAAGGATTTAACTTATCAAGAATGAAGATGAGCCATATGTTTACAAGAAGGTTAGTGGGAGCAAGATCACTTTCCTAGTCTTATACGTAGATGACATCTCACTTATAGTGAGATAACATAGAA
The DNA here is from genome assembly GCA_019426215.1 of Buddleja alternifolia. Taxonomy (NCBI): domain Eukaryota; kingdom Viridiplantae; phylum Streptophyta; class Magnoliopsida; order Lamiales; family Scrophulariaceae; genus Buddleja; species Buddleja alternifolia. The sequence continues at coordinate 54,688,063 of CM033392.1, read as the reverse complement.
ATGTTGACTTCAATCAAAGCGTTGCTTTCTAGTACAGTCTCCATGAAAGACATAGGAGAAGCGACCTATATTCTACAAATCCGTATCTATAGAGATAGAACGAGTAGAATGTTAGGACTTTCCCAAAGCCTTTACTTAGAGAAGGTCCTAAAGAGATTTAGGATGGAAGACTCTAAGAAAGGTTTCCTATCCATGAGACATGGGGTGCACATTTCAAAGTCCATATCTCCTAAAAGTGAGGAAGATAGGAAGGAAAAGAGTACGGTTCCCTATACATCTGCAGTGGGTAGTCTCATGTATGCCATGTTACGTACATAGCCTACGCGGTAAGCGTGGTGAGTTGGTTTCAAGCAAACCTGGGTAGAGAACATTGGACCGCTGTAAAAAATATCCCAAAGTACATGAAGAGGACTAAGGATATGGTCCTAAGATATGGACATGGGAAATTGAAAGTGGATGGTTATACTGACTCAGATTTTCAGTCTAATGTAGATGATCGAAAATCCACTTCAAGGTTTATACTTATTGTCAATGGTGGAACGGTAACTCGAAAAAGTTCCACGCAAAGTACACCACTGAGGTGGAGTACATAGCGGCGTTTGAGGCTGCTAAATAGGGTGTTTGGATTAGGAAGTTTCTTTGAGAACTTCAAGTGGTCCCTAGTGTAGAACTACTATTGCCACTTTATTGTCATAATAACGGGGTTATTGCACAAGCAAAGGAATCAAGGTCTCACAACAAATCCAAGCACATAGAGAGGAGATATCATATAATAAGACAAATCATTGGAAGAGGAAAGATAGTTGTTCAGAGAGTAAATTCAGCCGACAATGTCGCTGATCCATTGACCAAGCCTTTAACACAGTCAGTGTTGGATTGACATCTTGAGAAGATGGGTATTAGATACCATAATGATTGGCATTGAGTACTAGTGGGAGATTGTTAGGTTTATGTCCTCAAATGCCATTAGAGGATTAGAGAGAATAAGTACATTATAAGTTTGTAATTGTTATTCTATATTTCAATAAAGGCATTTTAGTTGTTTACATTGTTATTGGCATTTATGTATATTGTAATCATCTATAAGTCCACGAATACATGAGTTAACTCTCTACGGCACTAGAGGAATTAATACTTGTATAATAAATTGGTCTGCAAGTCGAGAATTCCCAATTGGGCATTGGAAATCATCAAGACTTGTATGATATGAGTTCTGACGAGAGAAGTGCCCATCAATCACTAGGAAGTAGTGAAGAACTCATATGCACTGATGGACATCACAATACTCAAACATGAGTCGCATCGATTCTGTCACATGGGTTTCACTCTTTGACAGTCAATGACAGAATCGATTAATTGTAATAGGTGTGTTTGAACTTTAGACCTGAGGAATCGAGTTGAAGATATACTTGTGACATTAGGTTTGTCAATAGAGTAGTTAGGCCTAATTCACCCTTTGGTGGGGTCGACCTCGAACTGCAACCTAATGGGCAAGTAGTAGTCTTACCTGATATCTGAGATGAAACTCGTTCCCTCGGAAGTGAACAAGAAATTATCCTATACATTTATAAGTAAGTAGATCTAAAGACGTTGGCCAAAGCATACGAGCTATTTAAGAAAGAATCAAATAAAGATCATTGATCTAGACTTATTATAAATATAGAATAAAGTCAATTTTATGAGTTTGACCTAAACCATGGCTCTTACTTGACCCGAATATGGAAACAAAGAGTTTATATTCACACGGTAATTACAATAAGAAAAGTTTACAATGATCTAATCATTTCATCTTATTTGGGATGCGATGTGGGTCATTCGACTGGCTAGGTGTTACCCACATTCAATGAAATCCTCCTATTGCAAAATTAAGATGAACCTAAAGAGTCACACTTAAAAAGGAAAAATGGAACGAATTTTTGGAGTATTTCTTGTAGCAATGTTTTAAGTATTGAATACTAAAAATTAATTAAATAGAACTAATTATTTATAGGAATAAGTTAATTCATTTATCATATTAATTAATATATTATTTCTTAGAGAAATAAAATTAATTAATCATCCTATCAATTATTTAATTAGTTTAATTAATTAGATTGAATTAATTAATTAAATAAATGATTGAACTGAGCTAAAATTGGTGCACCATAAGGTGCACTATTGGCGTGTGGGCGGCCCTAAGTGGCATCCTACATGGGCTTTTTAAGCCCAAGGTTGTAACTTAATTAAACTTAGCCACAATACAAGTCATGATACACTTTGCTTGATGGCCGACAGCTAGGGTAAAAGAGAGGAGAGAATTTTTCTTTTTGTTCAAGTTTTCTGACGAGATAATTTAGAGGCAGCGCTATTGTACTGCTTAGATCAAGATTCAGTCAGCCGGATTAATTTGCGAAAAGCTTGAAGATTTCAAGAAGTTGAAGAAAGCTTTAGTTTCTCCAACCACTTCGCTACAACGGGTAATGTAAAGAACACCTTCTTTTACATACACGTGATTACACCCCGAGTTGATCCTGGTTTGGAAAAATCTGGAAAAAAATTCGTTATACCCTTTTCGTTGTGTTTTATTAATTTTTCCTAACATTCTCAACTTGTAATTATTTGATTCACTCAATTTACTCCAAGAAATAAAGATGTAGTCTAGCGTTGGCTCGTGGATATAGGCAGTTTGTCAAACTACATTAAATCTTTGTGTCATCTCAGAGGCTTAGCTTTTATTTTTTTTTATTTTGTTTATGTTCTTCATGCTCTGATGCTACCATTCTTAACAACTTGTATCTGAGCCATACATTGTAGATTTGGGAGACGTCTTAGATCTAGATCTATGGAAAATTACTTTGTTATACGAATTGAGGTCATGGTAAAGCTGAAGAATATGATAAAGAAGGATGAGATCAGTTAGATCACCAGCCATAAAGAGTAATCCCGTTTAACATTAACGAGAAAATGAAGAAAAAGTGTGATACTAGATAGACATCCGTAGCAATAAGGCTAGATTTGTATTTCAAGATGTGCAAACATGAAGCCAGTGGGAGCACTTGCGATGCCAAGTGGCTGATCCACAAAGGCAGAGGTTAGAGTGACAAAATTAATAGTCGGGGGTAGAGCCGTGTAGTTAATAGATGAGAAGGTAGACTTGTAGAACCGTGAGGCAGATTAACGTAGATGGGAACCATGAAGCATAGGCACGGCGCGGGGAGGACAAACATAGAGCCAAAATCGCGGGGGCAGGATGCTAAGCCAGATACGCAGATTCACATAGATGGGGTTTTTTGGCATAGGGTGTGACATAGCTCATACAGTGAGATCGAGTAGATATGTGAGTGACCGGAGTTGGCCATTGAAAAATCAAGAATGTTGGCGGATAGATCAGACATAGCTCATGCAGGGGGCACAAAGCAGATATATGAGGGATTCGATATTGCCATTGCAAAAGTCCATGGTGTAAGGATGACAGTTGGGGTTGACCAAGGTAGTTGTCTCCAGTGGGAAGGATGAGGGTAAAACTGAGTTCAACTAAAGTTACAGGTTGTGAGACATTTTCTAGGTTTTGGGGGTAACCAATATCAGTGGGTCAGTTGGACCGAAAAGATATGCCACAATATTCAGAAATTGGCTGATCACCAAAAGAATAAGGTAATGATGAGGGATTCAAAGAGAGGAACATATTGTGCATTGAGAAAAGGACAGAGTCCATCAAGCGGGAGGCACTAGGGGCAGATAAATTGGCGAGGCATGTATATGTCTTAGGTTTGATCTCCATTGAGTTTGGGAATGTGTCAACTAGATCGAGATTCACTTAGGAAAAGTGAAGTCATTATTCAAAGTGGAATTCGATAGGGGTGTATGCGGTGTAGGTTGGGGCTGTTTTACTATCTTTTGGCCCGACCCAATGTTTGCAGTTTTGGGACACCTTAGCTCGAGTCTGGTCTGACACGCCTCGAACCCGAACCTTGCAATCTACTTGGGTTGGGCCGGTTTTTGCGGTTTCTAACAATTTTATAATCTAAACTAAATTATTTAAAAAAAAACATTTCGGGGATTGCATTTCCAAAATTGACAGTTTTGCTTTCGATGAGACTAGTGAAGTAATTTTGTGCTCAATAATATAATAGTCTTTAACAATCAACATATTACTAACACTAGCATTCATTAGCAATATTTAAATTTGGCATCTCGAATGCACAACATTTAATGTATTGAGAGATCACAAGATTTAGTTTTATGTTTACTTTTTACTCGTCAAACTATCACACTACACTTTCTTTTAAGATGACTAGGAATTTGTTACTATGATAGTATGAGAGAAAGTACACTTGAGTTCTTTTTGAATTACTAGTTGATTAAAAAATTTGTATCAAGACTACAAATATGAAAACAAAAAAAAAAACTATTATGAATATAATATATTAAAACTCATTGTGCAATAGACATGGTTTAGTATTGAGACGGGGATTAATTATTAAGTACTGTGTATAAAATACTGTCAATACAATATAATGGGTTATTGCTACTAATTTTAATTAGTTATTTAAAATTAAATATGTCAAAAGAGTAATTAATATATATAAACACATACACAAGCGCGTGCACACACACACACATATATAGACAGTAATCTATTGTTAATATATATATATATATATTTATTCATACATATATATATATAGTAATCTATTGTTATTATATATATATGTATATATTCATATATTTATATAATTAAACAATCAATATAATATGTGATGCACTGATACAAATAATTGATAATTGTTAAAATTCAAAATAGCTACACAAAAGATTAATTGATGCATATTTAAATATATTTATATGTATTGTGGTTATGTGCGGTTTCTGCAGTTATGTAAATGAAATATATTTATATAATTAAACAATCAATATAATATGTGATGCACTGATACAAATAATTGATAATTGTTAAAATTCAAAATAGCTACACAAAAGATTAATTGATGCATATTTAAATATATTTATATGTATTGTGGTTATGTGCGGTTTCTGCAGTTATGTAAATGAAAGATCAAATATGATTGCAAAATTGTGGTCTTTTAAAAATAAAATCGAGACTTACCCATCCAAACCTCAACCCGCCAATTGTGGTTCGGCTTGGGTAGGATTAGGGCGGTTTAGCAATTTTGCGATTTTGATTAACACCCCTAGAATTCAAGAACTTTTTGATCAATCTTCAAGTGGGAGATTGTTGGGGTTTTGTAGAGATTCATTGTTACCAATGATTGGGAGAAGTCAATTGAGTGAAAAGAGAACCCAAAAAAGGGTCCTGGAATGGTCAATGGCAATTTAATAGTGGTCAAAGTGGTTTTCACCGCGATCAACATGGGTTTGGCCGAGTCAATGTAGAGTTGACTACAGGTCAACAGAGGGTTGACGTGGGTCACGACGGGTTTGACCACCAAATTTGAAGCTTGAAGGCATAGAATTGTGTTTTCTATGTGGTTTTGGCTTGGATTTAGTATTCGACTTGTATTATGATTGTTTTTCCTAATTGTCTAAGAATAGGATTGTGTTTCCAATTTAGATCAGGTTCTCCTTATGTATCAAGTCTATTACTATTATACGTAGGAGTTCTCAACTTGTAATTATTTGATTTACTCTAAGAAATAAAAATGTAGTTTAGTTTTGGCTCGTGGATGTAGGCAGTTTGTCAAACCACGTTAAATCCTTGTGTCATCTTAGAGGCTTAGCTTTAATTTTTCGTGTTTATTTTCTTCATGCTCTAATATTACCATTCCTAACACTTTGTGCATTAAGGCCATGGAATGAAGGGTGCAGTCGGATAATAAAATGGTTACTCTTTAACAATTACCCCCACCTATAACCATGCAACTATTTAGAGTTGATCCACCACAAAGTATGCATAAAATGATTATATTACTATTAATAGTTATTTATTTATATATATTTTTTAAAGATTATCATTGTAAAATAGTTAAGATTTTGCGATTAAATAATCTTTGACTTTTTATTTAGGGATAATTACATCCAAAACCCCTCACGATAGGCCTAATTACATATTACTCCCCCCCCCCCCCCCCCCCAATTTTTTTTATTACTCACCCCCCTCTAGTTACCAAAATCTTATATCACAGTGGAATTTTGGCTAACGGAACTGGCGAAAAGTCGGAAATGCCCTTGTATTAAAAAAATAAAAAAATATAAGTATATAAAAAATAAAAAAAATTCCAAATTTTTTTGAACGAAGTTGACCACATTCTGAGGACGATAATACCCTCAGGAGTGACAAAGTTATTACACTATTATATAGGGGGTTCATTGTTACCTTTAATTCATTAGTGGGGTGTATTTCTAAAATATAATTTTGATGACTATGCGATTACCTAAATACCCCCTTTTGAATCCGTAGATAAAATATCTATGTATTGATTCCTGCTAAAACCAATCTAAAATCAAGAAACTTTAACAAATCTACCCTCCCTCTGACATCCGCCCTCTGAGCTTCTCTATCTCTTTGACTCCCTCCCTATAATGCAGCTCACTGTCAGATATCTTTATATTACCTAAAACTCATGATTTGCTTTGTACCAAACAAAAACTCTGAAAAACGCTCACATTCTGACCGATCATTTGCTCTCAACCACTACAAAATAGTGTGATTTCACAATCTAAGGGACGATCAGAGTTAACATTCTCCTCCTCATTTGATTTTCAGAGTCATTCTTCAGCTGAAGGTCAAATTTTGTGTTTACTCTTACAAATACTTGTTGAATAGGGTGTATATTTGTAATATATTTTGTTTTTATTTTATCTCGAACCTGATTTGAGTGAAAAATTGGGGTGACGAAAATCTAATTTCGACAATTCGATTTTGCATATTTAGGATTTTTGCTAATAATGTCTTTATCTAAAATATTACAATAATTTATAGTAGTTAGACTAAATAATGTCGTTTTATTATTGTATGTGTTTTGGGGGGGGGGGAACCCTGATGAGGAGTTAGGGTATGCTGGAATGTATACGCTTAGGATGAACTACTTGGGCAAAAAGCGTAAGCTTCCCAACATTAACCATGACCGACATGGTATAATTGTCATGGTCAGTAATGTGAAGACCCTGTTTGGGTTGCCAAAATCAATAACCTTTAATATGACATCTCAGTTACATGACTCAAAAGATAGGCTACATGTTGGAAGTGATGAAGAAGTGATGGACATGTTTGGGAAGAATGTGAACTTGAATGTGTTTGTATCCATGGTTGGGCAGGACAGTGAGAGTGAGAATGAATTTGTGGTGGAAGATGGTGATAACGAAGGGTGCTGGAATATATGATGAAAGTGAAGAGGAAGATAGGGTGTCAAATGATGGAAGTTCTATAGACTCATGGCGCCATAAGGATAGCTCTGATTCGGATGGTGATTCTGTTTACTAGCAGATTATGAGTTAGATGAGTTGGATGGATATCAGTCTGATGACCATTGTCAGGTTGAAAACCTCTGATGAGGAGTTTGTTCCTGATCCTTTGAAAAGATCATTGAGTAGAGGTGTACCATTTATACACAATGAATTAGAGCATGTGGCACTTAATGTGGGTGATACGTTTGAGGATATTAACGAGTTTAGGAAGGACTTGAAAGATTTTGTCATCCAAGAGGGGTTTAACATTGTAAGGAAAAAAATTAGATGAAGAAGGTGGCTGCAGTATGTGCTACTAAGAGTTGTCCATGAAAAATACATGTTTCTTTACTTATTGATGAGAAGATATTTCAGATATAAAAATATGTTGCAATACATACTTGTATAAGAGATGATATTACCAAAGAAGCTACTGTAGATTGGATGGCCCGCAAACTGAAGCCCTTTTTGCTAAACAATCCTAGGGTAAAAAGTGAAGGGATTCAGAATGAGTTAGACAGGTATGGGATTAGGTCTCCTTACATGCAGATTTATAGGGCTAAGAATAAGGCCCTGGAAGAAGTTAAGGGTAGCTATGCTAAGTCCTTTGCCAAGTTGCCTTACTATGCAAAAATGATATTGTTGACCAATAACGATAGTGTAGCCACATTGTAGTGTGATGATGAATGAACTGTTGATCCTGAGGCACCATCATCTAGTATACCTCATGAACCATAGTTTCACATATTCTTTTGGGATTTTCAGCATTGAGAGATAGTTACTTAGAAGGGTGTAGCCCATTTTTAGGTTTTGATGGGTGTCATTTGAAAGGTCCCTTTGGGGGTTACTTGCTTGCTGCAATAGGGTTGGATGGGAACAATGGGTTGTACCATGCGTTTACAAGAAAACTAGTGGGAGTAAAATATCATTTCTATTCTTATACGTAGACGACATTATACTAATAGGAAATGATATTGGCCTATTGATTTTGGTCAAAGTATGGCTCTCAAGCACATTCTCCATGAAAGACTTAGGAGAGGCCACCTATATTCTTGGAATTCGCATCTACAGAGATAGAGCGAATAAAAAAATGGGGCTCTCCCTAGCCCTCTACTTAGAAAAGGTTCTGAAAGACAAGGAATGGAAGATTCTAAAAGAGGCCTATTGCCCATGAGACATGGACTTCATTTCTCAAAATTGATGAGTCCTCAAAGTGAGGATGATCGAAAGAGAATGAATGGAGTCCCTTATGCATCTATTGTAGGGAGTCTCATGTATGATATGTTATGCATGAGATCAAACATTACCTATGTTGTGAGCGTGTAAAGTAGGTTTCAAGCTAACCCGAGAGAAAAACATTGGATCGCTGTAAAATATATCCTTGAGTACTTGAAAAGAACTAAGGATATGTGTTTAACATATGGAGATAGGGAGCTTAAGGTGGAAGGTTACAACGACTCCGACTTTCAGTCAGATGTTGATGATTGCAAATCCACCCCAGGGCTTGTATTCACTTTGAATGGTAGAGCTGTAATTTGGAAAAGTTCTAAGCAAAGCATACTACTGACTCCACCACTGAAGCTAAATACGTGGATGCCTCAGAGGCTACCAAATAGGTTGTTTGGGTAAAAAAGTTTGAGGCAGAACTTTAAGCAGTTCCTAGCATGGAGCTCCCATTACCACTCTTCTGTGAAATAATGGAGCCATCATGCAAGATAAGGAACCCAGGTCTCACAACAAATCTAAACACATTGAGAGAAGATATCACATCATTAGATAGATCATTGGAAGAGGTGACATCACCGTGCAGAGAATAGATTCAGCAAATAACATTGCTAACCTACTGACCAAGCCACTATCACAGGCATTGCAAAACGACATCTGGAAAAGATGGGTATTAGATACCATAGCGATTGACATTGAGTTCAAGTGGAAGATTGTTAGGATTATTCCCTCTATGCCAATAAGAAATTAGATGGTTTAAGGCTTTTAGCTTGATGTTGTACAAACTATCTTTCATTAATAAAAGGCATTTGATTTTGTTCATATCCATCTTAATGGCATTAATAAAGTATTGAACATATAAGTCCAGAGTGATCAAGAGGGAGCTTTTACTCCTCATGGATTTAGGAGGTCGACACTAGAAGTATCAGTTCCTTTAAAAACTTAAATAGGGTTCGCAAGTCAAAGAGTCTTAATTGAACGTTATGACCAGATTTGTATGATGCAAGCTTTGACAAAGAGTGTCAGACGGTCATTACGGAATAGTGGGAACTTGTGCCATAAATATATGAATGGAATTGATATATTTGAACACAGCTCGCCATAATTAATCACATGGGTATTTACTCGGTTACTGTTGATGATTGAATTACAGGTCACGATAGTGTCTGTGAGCCTTAGACCTGAGGATTCATGAAGATTGTACTTGTGACACTGAATGAGTTATTAGAATAGTTAAATCCAATTCACCTATAGGTGGGATCAACCTCGAAGTGCGGTTCAGGTGGGCAAGTGGAAATTGTTCGGTGATTGCCAAAACGGGATTCATTACCTCGAGTAGTAAACGATTTAATGTCCTATGTAATCATAGGTAAATGAAATTATAAGTCTTTGGCCAAAGTAGGAAAACTAACTTGTGTGGAACACAAAGGGTAGTTTAGTAATTTCATCTTACTATGATTTACTAAGCACAACATCGAGTCATGTAAGTTTGACACATACCATAACTCTCACTCAATCGGGATGTTATAGTGAAGGGCTTATACTCACATGGTGTCTGTGACTAAACGGTTCATATTGATCTAAATTGGGCTTCGATATGAGTCTACGTGACTGGCTAGGTGACACTCACATTCTTGATTTTATCCAATTTCTAATTGAGACGAACCTAGAGAGTCGTGCATTCAAGAAATTAAAGCGAAGAGAATCTTTCGTTGTCAAATAACATAAATTAGGTAATTTGTCATTCGATGGACAAGTTTAATTTATTTAATTAATTAGATTAACTGAAATAAATTAATAATAAATTATTGGATTAATTTTTTATATTCATCATATCCTAAATTAATTATTAAATTAATTAATTTAGTTGATTATTAATTAATATCATATATTAATTGGATTAAAATATGTTGGACTTAATTAATAAGTGGACTAAGTTGAAAGTCAACTTAGCCCACCTAGGATTGAAATAAGCGTGTGAAATGGGGTATATGGGCTCAAGGAATTAATTAATTCGAAGTCCATCACCCTATCTAAATACACATGACCTAGTTGAAAAAGACTCTCATAATAAACTTGACAATAAAAAAAAGAAGAGAAAAATTCTCTCTACCTCTCTCCTTAGCCGTCAGTTTCACTCTGAGCCAAAAAGGGTGGATTTTTTCTTCAAGCTTTTTTCAGCATGATATCTAGAGGCAAGAATCCGAGATTGCTGTTATCAAGTAGATCAAGTTCTTTGTTTTCTACAACAAGGTTAGTAAATCGATGAAATTTGATTTCATCTTTTTATTTTATAAAATCATTAAAACCCAAAAGTGATCCGTTTGTGAATCCAGATATATTTTTCGTTTTCACTGTGCATGAACCAGGATTTACAACAGAATGTATGCTATTATTCAATATAGTACAAATTAACATTATAATTTAACTCTAACTAGAATAATTAAGTATGATAATCTAAGTTTGGAATGTGTTCAACTTATTACATATACTAAGAGTTCAACTTATTTAGCCAATATATTCAAAATTTGGCATACCATGAACAAAGCAAAGAGACCTAGGTATACAATTAGAAATTTGTTCAATAAATCAATGTTCACTCCACCTCCTACTCATGCTTCCCTTGCAATGCTACTAGTAGCCTCAAAATCCCCTTGCGTAGACGGACCATGTTGAGACATCACTCCCTCATGTTAAATTGGTAAACACCAATGCGAAAAATTGTGCTGCAGGCATTGATAGTAAAGCCTTCCCGGATTGGATGCTGATTTGGAAACGTATATTGTAGTTTCCTTCCCACAACCTAGTTTTTAGCATCTCTCTTTTCGATATTTCCATATGGGTACATTCATATATGATGTGTTGGAAGATGAAGCCATTCGAAATGGTGTATAAAATGATAAAAACATGAAAATATATATATGCAACATCTAAAAATAGCTAGAAAACGAAAATAAATTGGCTATATAATCATCACAATTATATTTGCAAATACACGCCTCTAATGAATTAAAGGTATCAATGACCCCCTATATAATAGTGTAATAAATTTTCCACGCCTGAGGGTATTATCGTCCTAAGAATGTAGTCACTTTGACAAATAAATAAAAAATTAAATTTTTATTTTATTTTATTTTTTTATTTTTTTTATTACAGGGGCAATTTCATCTAGCCAGGTCTTGGGTTAACTGAAACCTAGGGTAACCCTAACGGCAGTGGATGAATGTAAACAGTTGGTAACTAGAGGGGGGTTGTGAGTAATAAAAAAAAGTTGGGGGAATAATTTGTAATAGGGCCTGTCGTGAGGGAGTTTAGATGTAATTATCCCTTTCATTTACTACTTTTTTTTTATTCCACTAAATTACACATTGCTTGTGACGAAGGTAGCATCATTTTTTTTAACTAATTAATGCACCAACTCCGAATAAAATGAGATGAAAAATCAAATCATGTGAAAAATATTGGGAAAACGTTATATCACTAATAAATTAAATAATAAGTTCAGTATACTGAGTATTCATATGAGCAAATAGGTCCAAAACTAGTGTAATTTGGGGATAGTGAAGTGTTTTTTCTTTCCCATTTTTTTATATCCAGATTATTGGGGGTAATAGGTGTGTACCACGTGATGTCGGTCCGACAAGGGTACAATGGTCGGTGCGTCGTTTAGGACCAAAATTCACATGTATATGTAGTACAGGACTAAATGTGTTTATTCAAACATAGAGGACTAAATATGTTAAAATTTGTTAAGTTACATGACCAAATATACTTATAGAAAAGATGTTGGACGTATTTTGTCATGACTCCTGTATTAGAGGAGTTTTGTGACATCTAATCGCAATGACAAAGCACTTCATTTCTGATTCCACCCAATTTTACAATCCTAGTTTTGCAAAGAATGTTAATATTACTTCCACTATTCATGTAATTTTAGTTTGATAATAAAGATTATCAGTTAATAAAGGCATTCCAAGTATTGATAAAGGCACTCCAAATATTGATAAAACACTCCACTTTCATTTAAATTTATCATATAAACAAAAATACCCGTTAGCCTACTACATGCAATCCTTATCATTTTATTTGACAAACAAATTTAATAACATGATAAAAATTATCTAACTAAAATATAAAAATAAGTATTTATTAATTCGATAGTTCATGATATCAAAATTTAATGTAATAAATAACTAACATGGATAAGGAAAAAAATAGATAGCAAAATTTCATTTACTTGTTTGAATTTAAGTTAGAATAAACGTTATTCATATCGAGCAAACATTGACAATTATATTCAATTAAATTTAATAAAAATTCAGAATACTATTATTCTTGGTAGTAAAATTGAGTCCACTCATTCTTTTTAGGTGTATAATTGCTCAATAATTAGTTTTACCTTTTTGCTAGTTTTTGACCATTTGAAGTTATATTAATTACCAAAATTGGTTGTATATCAAATGAGTAACATAATATTATAACACGTTGGATGAAATTATATTCGGGGTTTGAATATCCATGACCAGATTATTATATATATTGGATAGATACAAAAGGTAGGTGTCAATAATTTGTGTAACCTCATTATGTGTTCAAAATACATTAGTAAAAAGAAGAAAATAAAGAAAAATATAATTGAGAAAAAGAGCAATTATGTTTAGTATTATTATATTTTTGTACCAAAAAAAAAGTTCATATCAAAAATATTTAAACGGGGTAATTAATTTAAAATTGAAAAGAATTCTATGTGATTTATTGAGAACATTATAGTAACCTTATTTACTTTGAAAAGAATGTGGAGTGCTTTTATCAAATTGTGGAGAGACATTATGAACCCTCTCTTACGAAAGAAGTTCGTATGATCTAAAGACATTTTGGATTAATTGCAATGGAAAAAAAAATTCACAAACAAACATAAACCTGGAGAATAGATGGGATGTCACCCCCACACCGTTCCAAGTATGCATGCAATGGTCTCTACATCATTGATTGCTCTTGCCTTCCAAAATGACACTTTAAAACATAGATCTATAAACCTACCATTGAACCGGTAACACACCATAACTTAGATGAAATGATAAGGTATTAAATCAGGGAAAATTACACTCAGACCCCCTCAGTTATTGTGTAATTACCAAAACCTCCCTTCACTTATTAAAAATTACCAACACACCTCCTAATGATAAGGGTTTATTACAACTACACCCCCTCTGCGTTTAACAATTCCTCAATGGTCCATTTGTAAGGTTCACAGGGGATAAAATTGTAAAAATTGTTAAGCGCATAAGGGGTGTAGTTGTAATAAACCCTTAGCATGAGGAGGTGTGTTGGTAATTTTCAATAAGTGAGGGGAAGTTTTGGTAATTACACAATAAGTGAGGGGTCCGTGTATAATTTTCCCTTAAATCTATAGTGCAGCAGCAGTCAAATAGGAAATATCTCTGAAAGGAAACGAACACTTGACAATTTTGATTTAGACGTCAATCAGTATTCAATACTTCATCACACCATCTGAAGACAAACCATCTCTTCTTTTTTGCAAATTTCAGTCATTACATAGTTTGCTAATCAGAAGCCGTAAGCAGACATCAAGTATGGCAGACAAGTGAAACCATGAGATGCATGTGATGTTATCCAGCATCAGGTTTTACAACCCAAACTAAATACTTCTTTCCTCTCCTGTTTTACTAAAATATCTATGGTACCAATGCTTATTACAAAGTATAAGAAATATCGGTGTCTATCCCTCCAGTCCTTGTGGAACATTCAAGAGTATATTCAGATTCACCACATTTCTCCTGCTCTGCCACAAGCATAAGCATCTCAAGGCGCTTGTCAAAGACTAGTGCACTTTCATCCCTCTTGTCAAGCTCAGCACCTTCAGCCTCAAGCCATTTCTCTCGCAAATCATCAAGAAGATTCCCTTCTGATGTATTTGCCTTAGCTCCTGGAGCACTTGGAGCAGTCGTTCGAAGTGTCGAATCTCCAGATGGAGGTGGCAGAGTGAGAAGCATTGCCCGAAACTGTGGAATTTTAGTGAAAGTCTCAAAGTTGCATGCTATTGCATCAAGACAGTATTCACGAATCTTCGAGACGCCATACCTTGGGAGGTAACAAAAGGTCAGTTCAATACCAGCACAGAGGGATTAAACAACAAACAGTTGAGGTCATCATGTGTGTGTGTATATATATATATAGGATATAACAAGAGGTCATTTCAATGATACCGTAACAGGGGGCATTGAACAACAAACATTTGAGGTCATGGGTGTGTGTGTATACATACATACATATATATAGACATATATATACATACATATATATAGACATATACATACATATATATATATATGTATTTATATATATATATATATATATATATATAGAGAGAGAGAGAGAGATTATTTATGTTGTTTCGGAGTTTCTCACTGGACCCAAGATTATATGTGTCGCCTTATAATGTGAGGAGAGAAAGAGTTTGAACACTTCCTCTGCAGCCCTGCCAAGCCAGATTTCCTTGAAACAGGGCAAAGAAAATAATATTTCTTCCATGAATCTAGGCTAAGCATTACAAGCTTTTGCAAATGCACTTGGCGACAATCAAGTCCGGAAAACGCAGATTACATGTTAAAGTTAATTTTCATTTTTCCCTCCTCTTTTTATTCCTACCCGTTCCCATTTTCCCTTCTTTCTTCTGTTTTTTTCTATTTTTGACATGATTTGAAGATGTAACAAGAATTCTTCTTCTTTCTTCTGTTTTTACATTTTTGAAATGATATTAAGATGTATCTAAAAGTCTTCTTCTTTCTTCCTTTTAGTTTCGAAATTATTTCAAGATGTAAATTGTTGATGGAACTACTGCATGAGATTTCTGTGCAGCACGCATTGGGCATAATTAATTTTGGCAAAAAGAGGGCCTGGCCACCTGGGGATCCATCGTGTTGGACCCACCAGGTAACCGAACTGGAGGAGATGGGGCCAGAGGGGGGACAGGTGAGTCCCAGATCACAATCGGGATTTGAGGGAGTGACACTTTATTTTTATTTATTTTTCCAACCGACCCACACCCAGTCTCTTGCCATTCCGAGTTCGACATTGCATATCAACATCATCAGGGATACCTAGACCACAAGCCAAATTAACCTGCATCCTCAAGTTGCTCTTTGCTATAAATTAACGGGTTCATAGTATCCAATTATGCACCTGTGCAGTCAGGGTACCAACAAATAACTAAGCCATGCTCTTGTGACTAAATCACCCAGGCCACCACGCCCCAACCCAACCTGCCATCCCGCCGCCTTGGCACCCCACCAGGGCTCCCCATCGCATTGCCGCCAATCTCAAATTTTCAATTTTCATCTCGTTTCTCGGATCCCACTTCTTCCCTACCCCTCGCGTTTCCATCCCACAGACGATGGTGGTGAAAGGGATGGGGAACGCGGCGAGCTGGGATAGAGGAAAGAAGGGGTTTGCAGAAATATATATATATATATACACAAAAATGAAATGACAAGAAATTGTTAGATGATACTACAGATCATAGAATTCATATTTAGTTTCACAAAACAAAAGATAGAGGGAGAAAAGTTGACTTTAACACCACTTTCGAGCTTCTTTGCAACTCAAAGGCGAGGGTAAAAAAGACTGTTTACACATACTTGCAAGTTTTACCCCATTCATAATATTTTCCACACTTAGGAGGGGCGTACATGTAGCTATAAGATAACAGAGGTACTTTTTGTAATTAGACTTTATCTCAGGGCAACAAGTGTGATTCACCCTATCTTAATACGTGAGGCAAGCAAAGTAGACAGAGTCCATGAGCGGCAGGATAGTTTCTGGTATACCTTGGACATACTAGAACAGATGGTAAAAGCTACATATAAATGGCCAGAAAAAGAAGTTTAAAAATCGTAGTACTGTAGGGCTAAGAAGCTGTGGCCCGAAAACAACTCTTCGCATTGTGTGTTGATGGCAAAGAAGTTGAAAAAAAAAAAAATTATGAATAAAACGGTAAATATGTTAAGCTATCTCAACAGAAAGCAAATGCATCAAATGTAGAGTTGAGTCGCAATTAGGGGGAAAGACAAGTCTTCAGTTTGTCTTGACAGATAATCATTTATAGCTCTAGCACTAAAAGGAGATCACTTCAGTAATTGAGCTGAGCCAGATAAATGCATGCAGTGTTACTTGATCTCTTGGGGACTCAAAGCTAGAGATAAACTGATGGGTGCAGATTTTTATAAATCGATAGAAACAGAATAAATAACGATAAAAGAAATACTTTCGATAACTCGAAAGTCCTACAAGAATAAATCTTGTCCAACAAGCCTAAGCTTGACTCTTTATTGATTCATAAACTGAATAACCAAAATAAACCCTAAAGACCCCTATTATAATAATAAGGTACTTGCTATGCAAGTTACAGACTGCTACTAAAAAGAAAATAATTAAAACCCTAAACAACTAGGAAACTCAATCAACTAGGAAATAAACTCGTAAACTAACAATGACTCAAAATAAGGAAATAAAACAACAAAATATAATAGTTAAATATGATTCTTTTTCTCTTCTGCTCGAATCTGCTTCACAACAATTCCACCCCCCTTAAAAAAAAACAGCCTTGTCCCCAAGGCTGAACTTGGGAAATTTCATCGTTGCGTGAGACATCGCCAATGCATTCTTCAAGTCGAAAGGCATGACTGAAAACCCATAGTGCCTAGTGTGGGTGTTTAACACAACCTTTGGAATTTCGGAAGATTCAGTCCGGGTGAACCAGGCAAAAGGGTCAATTCCGTTAAAAATAGGGAGTGTGGGGGTGATGTGGTTGAGTGTTTGTTGTGGGGAGGTTTGAGGAATTCGATAGACGGTGGCCATATTAGTTTCTGTTGGTTGGAAGTTAAGGGTGGTGGTGTGACCGAGATGGTTTGGTGCGGATTGTGGGGTAAAACTTGAGGAGGATGGTGCAATTTCAGCGGTGATGCAAGGGGTGCTGTTTTCGGCTGATGAAGCTGATGCGGCGGTGGCAACTACTGGTGGTGTGTGGGCGGCTAGCGGCGGGGAATTTTCATGGACGGTCGTTGGAGCAGTCTGAATATTGAGGGCATCAGATTTGAGGGCGGTGATCTCCGCCTTCATGTCGGCAATACAGTTATCCATGTTATCCATATGGGTCATGATGTTATCCATATGGGCCATGGCAGATTTCAAGCGCGAAACCATCGCCGTTATGAGAGATTTGTCGAAAGCGGAACGAGCCATCGTGGTGCCTAAAGATCGAGTATCGCTGGCTCCTGTACTTGTTTCAACCATGTTTTCGTTGGGTGGAAGATCCAGCCGGTCGGACCAAATTGATGGGTGCAGATTTTTATAAATCGATAGAAACAGAATAAATAACGATAAAAGAAATACTTTCGATAACTCGAAAGTCCTAAAAGAATAAATCTTGCCCAACAAGCCTAAGCTTGACTCTTTATTGATTCATAAACTGAATAACTAAAATAAATCCTAAAGACCCCTATTTATAATAATAAGGTACTTGCTATGCAAGTTACAGACTGCTACTAAAAAGGAAATAATTAAAACCCTAAACAACTAGGAAACTCAATCAACTAGGAAATAAACTCCTAAACTAACAATGACTCAAAATAAGGAAATAAAACAACAAAATATAATAATTAAATATGATTCTTTTTCTCTTCTGCTCGAATCTGCTTCAAAACATAAACTATGACAGACTCTTCTATTCAAGGTTAAGTGCTCCTTCTAAATGCTTGATACATGGCAAGGGTAAGGGATGTGGTTTCTTCTAATTTAATCTTAAATAAAATCATTAAATGTTTGGTGAATATAATTATACACAGACCTCAGTGCAAATTATCCAGGTCCATGCAACATCGGGAATATCCTTGAGTATTATCAAGGGATTGTTTCACGTGTAAATTGAATATCTCTGTACAATAAATCCTTTCAATTGATTGGAGAAATATTTACTCAATTTTGGGAGTCACTTAGACAGTTTCCATAGTTGTTCTGGCACTCATTGTTGGTTAAATTTGTATAATAATAATATAGCTCAAAGGGTAGCGGAGAAAAACATACGAAACAGATTAGACACTGAGAGAAAGGACGCAAAAAAAAAAAAAAGGGATTGACGAAGCATACATGTCAGATAATAGCAACCAATGACATAATTCTGCAGGAGAAACCATTTCTAGTTGTGGTAGAAGAGCATCAGCTACTGCACGTTTAAGAGGAAATAATAGATATCTTGAAGCAGCATCAAACATTTCTTCAGCCTGCATAATGCAAAGTTAAATAGCACATAAAAGATATAACACGCACTGCAAGGGTTGTAGGCGAAGCACACCTGATCAGGATCTATATCTCTTAGCCTGTCGGTATACCTGAATCAGCAAAACATTTTATTCTATTAGGATAGGAACGAAAGTAGATTAACCAGGGAGAAACACTGCATCCACTGGCTACATACTGATTCTTCCAGAATTATTTTTTTGATTACATTCTTCCAGAATTTATACTATACATATTTGTTGAAAACATTGTAAAGGTTATTTTCCAGGGAGTCAAAAACAATGCATATGAGCCATGGGTGGAACGTAAAAGGATGTTCAAGTGAGGGGGTGACTGGTCAGTAACATGTCCCATTTCTGGAGAAAAGCTTCACTAAGTATGAACGAGGAAGATGAAACCACAGATTATACAGCCAAAACCATATTATCACCCATCATCCAAAAACATTTGAACCTGTATGCATTCGCTATACTTAATTTGAACCTTTATCTCAAGCTACCACATAGAACCATATAACAAGGAGTACAAAGAAAGCAAGTAAAAATGTAAAATATTAAGCGTGTAGATCAATTTCTGAGACGTTTCTGGGGGTATGCTGAATGAAGGGATAGAGACAGCTAGAGATTGGATAGCAAGGTCCTGGCTAGAGGTAACAAGTTGGTTCAGCCCCCAGGGTCAACAGAAGCGTGAGATTCTAACAAGTGATGATATTATATCAGCATTTAGAAAGGTGTTCCTTTATTTTTTTGCAAAACTAGAAAGGTGTTATCAACTGTGCTTCGGACGGTTCCAAGACAGAAATTTCATAATTTTCTCAGGAAACTGACGGTTTAAGCCATGGATATACCTAATGCCTGGAGACGTGCTTTTTTCATTCAATCACACCTCGGCGTATAAATATCTGGGTTATTCCAAAAACCACAAGGCATTATGGGACTTCAAAAGACCTAGTAGAGAAGGAACAGAACCCTCTTTTAACATCTAAAATACCAAAACTGTTCGCAATATAATGGAAAGGTAGAGAAAAGAACTGAAAAGAAAAGAATAGGAGGATTTGCATGGCTTCTAATGACTTTTCACAAAATGCATTTGACTAGTATGTCTCTCTTTGAAGAAAACTATATTGCAAAGATTTGCATTCCCGGACCAAAAGTATAAAGACGCAACTCATCAATGCAGGTGCTATAATGACTGCACTTCTATATCTGAACGCGGTTTGGACCAGTGTATATTGCAAAGACCATAACAGACATGTGCTATAAATATAATCCTTTGTTCTTAGCAACATACTATTGTGAGTCAGGAGATCTTATCGCCTTCTGAAGTGCCAATGCACAGAAAACGTTTTCCAGTTAAGCATCCAATATCAACATTAAGAGGCTAAAATTACCAAACCTAATATTGACTACTTTTAGCACGGCTATCCTCCATGATATCCCTTGAAAAGTTTGTCATTTGACATTCTCTCTCTATTTTAATCACTAGTATGTGTGTGCACGAAAAATATTTATTTTAGTTTCTCGAAAGTGTTGCGCTCATAAAGAACACTCATAAATTTATCATATTAAATTCATCTAAAAATATAACTTTTGTTTAAAAAACTATTAATATTCAGCTTAACATTTTTTTAGTCATTAAGATTAATGATCATTATGAGTTTTGTTAATTAATTTGATCACTGAGACAATGGACAGAAGGGCCTTGACTGGAGGAGAAAGAACTTTGTGCATTAAATTGCATTTCACTGTTTGCAGCCTAAACAATGTTCGTATAATCAATTAGCTGGAAAATGCAAAGACTGCAATACTTTGTTTGTTTATAAAATACTAATTATTTTAAATTCTTGTATAAACCATAAGCAAGTAATTTTAGATATTTGTTAATGAGAGCTATCTCCAATGGTGAGACTCCGTAAACTTATGAGGTTTTGGAGGTACTTCACATCCATTCTGACTCATATTAATTTTACAAATGAGCTATGTACATGGTCAGCCATAATGTCTAAATAGTTGTACGGATGTGTCTGATTGATGCACAAATTTGGTTTAAGGAAATTGCTAGCGAAAGGAAAAGAAAACAAAAGGAAAACCATTTTCCATTGTTTAGTTACTAGAAAAAGTGAAAATGAAAAGAAAATAGGAGAGAAAATATAATACTAATTTGAGACAATGTCTTTTCCTCACCAATTGGTGAGGAAAGGGTGGGAAAAGGAAAATGGTTTTCCTTATGTTTTCTTTTCCTTTCACTAGCAATTTCCTTAAATGAAACAGAGTGTAAAAGTTATGTTTGGAAATTCAAATTATTACTGGAGAAATTTCAAGCACCCTTATTTTCTTGTTGATTATTTATCTTGTTGACTCATGTCAACTAATATTTTAGCATTTTCTAATTTAAAAGCTTTATTATTATTCTATTTCCTACACTTGTGATTTTATTTTCTCATTGTGGGCTTAACTATGTTACTAATTAAAATCTTATTAACTTGTTATACAAAGGACATTAGCCCATTAAAATAAAATTATTGCACTTCATCCCCAATCCCACACGAGTTCTTTGTTTTCCAATGAATTAAGTCATATCAAAGTTTCATGCTTTGATTTTCTAAATGAAATGCAAATACATTGTTATGTTTCCATATCAATTGCATCAAACACATCTTTTAAGAATTCTTCGAGCCCCAGAGACGTAATCCCTTGACAATCCAAATTTTGAATTGGGTGGAACCAACGTACAGTTGACCATATATAGATGATTTTGATTATACCAAACTCCAACGTGCAGAACTCCCAAAGAATCATCATCATCTTATGGCGGTAGCCAAACAATATTGATTATAAGGGAGATCCTAGAACACAAAAGTGAACGTGAACTGTTTTTTGTTTCCAAACTGGGGATTGAATGACTTGTGTTCTCAGAGAGTCGTATTAAACTTGCTTCACAATGATTAAATTCTTTCAGATTTAAAAAAAAAAAAAAAAGGAGTGTTTAAAGCTAACTAAATCTCTATTCAGAATAATTAAACACATGCCCTTTTCTCCTTTCCAGGCTCCATCTTCCCCCCAGAATTAATGCAAATGCAAGTATAGCTTTAATTATTTCTCTCTCTTCAAAAGGGAAATGTATTCTTCCAATGCGCGTGTGAATGCTAACATTTAATTTCCATGATCCTTAATTAAAAAAAATGACAGAAACCATTATCTGAATGTGTTTAGGCTAGTTAATCTAACACTTCACTTTTTTTGTGTATGTGTGTCAGAGAAAGAGATGCTTAACTCAAATTCTACTGATCCTTGACGAAAAAAGATCAAAAACCATGCTTTGAACATGTCTAGAGCTAGTTTATTCAACACTTCACATTCCTTGTGAGTGTGACGTGAAGAGAGAAAGCAAGAATGAAGAGGATAGATATAACAAACACTTACATATATTCTATCATTTTCTGAAAAGCCTCTGCGCTCAGATCATGTTCTTCGATACAAGGAAGAGTATTATGGGGTAAAGAATTTGTTCCTTCAAGAAAATCTTTCATGCGGGATAATCTTGCCTTGAAGTATTCAGATCTTGATGCTAAGATGACTTGATGGCATCGAAATATTTTCTTCTCAACCCTTACACAAACATCTGCTAGATCATCTTCTGAATCACTTGTCTGCATTGAACCAACAAGAGATACAACATCATCAATACTATTATCTAGGTTCTGTCCTCTGGAAGAGTTGGCAAGCGAGATTTGGAGGACTCGACTCAATGCAGCAGGGAGACGATCTTCTTCAGGAAGAGAAAGGCCCTGCAAAATGAACCGCTTCTGCGAGTTGTCTATATCTTTAAGAGCTTTGTACTCTGCATGTCTTTGATGAACTATTTCTTTCTCAAGAAGACTTTGTAGAGACTGGCACTTGCAAACTCGGCAAATTCTAACGAGATCTTCCATGTCATCGACGGCAACCTCTAACCTATCCGAATAAAAGAAGTGGACAAGGCTAAAAAGAGATGGATAAGAGAGCTTTTCCCGAGACAAACGTACTTCTTTTCTTCCTTTCCACTCAGTCTCAAATTTTTTCCTGAAAAATGGTGATCTGGAACTCAAGACTAATCTGTGAGCTTCAAGGGGCCTTCCTTGCACATAAAATACAATATCAGGGGGAGAGTAGCTGGAACTGGATTCCCCCCCGTTTGATGAATCACCTACTATTCCATGTTAAATCACCATGTAAGCATTCCCAGCAAATACTTAAGAAAGTACATTTCTTAACTAGGAGAACACAAGGATATTCCATTCCTACTTTGATGAACGGAACGTGGCCCATCCCATGGTTGTATAGTGTATTATTAATGTGAAAATTGATGTTCTCATTCCATTGCCATCTATAGCACACATATTATTTGCTCAAAAGTATCTAGAGCCAAACAGAGATCCCCAAAATATAGTAGGTGAGTGAGATAAGGGCATGCATCATCATCACTTTAAAGAAGACAGACAAACAGACAGACAGACACCTTTGGTATATATGTATATATACCTAGAACAATGCTGGGATGTAAAGTTACCACAATAGTTCTGGAGCAAGAACAATGCAAAAAATAATTTAAAATTTAATCTAATTAGGGCCGAAAGGGGGAACAATGAGACAAATTACAATTTGGTTGAGGAAAAAGAATTCTGACCTGGCAAGAGAGGATGATTGTTGTTGTTGTTGTTGTTGTTGAAGTGGTGTTGGAGGTAGCCTCGGTTGGCTTTGCAGGCCATGAAAGTGTCTCTCAAGGAGGCCTGTAAAGGTTGGAGAGGCGGGGGTCGGGCCTCGAAGGCCTTGAGCAATTTGCGGAGCTTGAGATTGAGGGCGGCGTAGTGGCAGCGGTCGCCATCGAAAGTATGTTCCGAGCATATGGCGCCACTCTCAAGAAGCATCAGAGCGGCATCCAGATGCCCCGTCAGGCACGCGTAATAGAGCGCCACCGAGTCCCACTGATCCCGCGCGTTGACGTTCACACCACATTCTAATAAGTAGCGCAGACGCTCCACGTCCCCGGCGCGGGACGCCTCGAAAATGTCGCCGTAAGGCACCTTCTTTAGCGGGATTGACGACGTCGTCAACTCCTCCTCGCTCTCCGCCTCCAACTCTATCTCATCCAGCCCCCCTGACATATTCTTTTGCGGGCGAACTCAACTCTTCCCTCCCTTTCCTTTTGGATTGGAGTTTGGTGACTGATGAAGAATGAATGCTGTTATTGGAGGATTATTCTTGAAATTCCTTCTCTCTTTTTTTCCTCTTTGGTGAACTTGAAATTATTTTCATTTTATTACACTAGCTACAAAAGCTGGCAAAATTACAACTTTAGCACATTTCACCATTTGTTTATGCGATTTTATTTGTAGTTCTCAAGTTTTTATTGAGAAATTGAAAACAAAATTTAACTAAACTTTTGTTATTTCATTTGTTCATTAAAACCTGAAATCGATTAAATCTCATGTTGTAATAATTAATCGAACTTTTTTACTTAATTATGACTCCCCCTCCCTCCAAATTATTAATCCTGGATTTGTCCATGACAAGAAGAGAGAAACTTTACTTTTTTATCCCAATTTTTTTTTCTCTCCATATCCTGATCAATCATGTATATATTTATCAAGCGTCTATACATGTAACATGAAGTGTTATTGAGAATTCTAACTAAAACAAGCTAGGCCCTTCTTTACTTCTTTCGATTAGCTTTAGTTATTGTTGTTGATATTGAATGAAGATTTCATCTTTTTCTTTCTAATAAAAATGCAAGGTGATTATGGTAAAATTCGTCAATCAGAGAATATAACAAGTGATTTACCACGTGGGGAGGGAATCCGGTCCAACTCACGACAAACTAGGTTGGGGTTAAAGAATTTGTAGACTGCACTAGCTGATATGTGAGTTGTCTACGTACCCGAAGAAATGGGATCAAGTCAGTTTGTAGTTCTATAATGAAATTACTCTCAAAAGTAGCCAGTGGATTTTTTTTTTAGAGAGTAGATAATCCATGTCATCAGCTCCTTTGGTAGTATATATAGGACTTATGGTGAGCTATGGGCTATGGGCTATGGGCTAAAAAATTAACGTTAGCCCATCAAACTATTCCTTAAATCCAATAATTGGCTATTTTATATTAAAATAGCCTAATTACTTTTATAGCCTCTTGAATATAACGGACCATATTTATAATGGGCCGCCAGCCCTATGGGCTTAATTATTATATTAACTGCGGACTTGATCCACGGGAGACGCCCTGGCCCGAGCCGGGGGTAGATTAATTACTATAATGCCCCTAAACATTTTTGGTGCACATCATAATGCCCTTCACTCCCGGGTGTACCGTATAGGATACACGGGAGTAGAAATATGTATGGGTGTATGGCAAACTTTGTCGCCTCAGGGGGTCTAACAAGTCATCCCTTTGAAAGGGGATATCTTAAGTATTATCTCGAGGCAATGTAGGTGTCAACTTAAGGCGACACCCATAGCTACCTTGAGGTCTGACACCTTGGGGTCAAGCACCACAAGATCGGATTCCTCGGGATTGAGTGCGGTGAGGTCGGACGCCTCGAAGTCGAGCGCCGCGAGGCCGGATGCCTCAGGGTCAATCGCCTCGAGGTCGGATACCTTGCAATGCCAAAGTGTGCAAGGTATTTCAATTTGGGTACGTGTTTCATGTCTAGGGGGAGCTCTTAAGTTATGAACTTCTAC
The DNA here is from genome assembly GCA_019426215.1 of Buddleja alternifolia. Lineage (NCBI taxonomy): Eukaryota > Viridiplantae > Streptophyta > Magnoliopsida > Lamiales > Scrophulariaceae > Buddleja > Buddleja alternifolia. Next base: position 54,662,429 of record CM033392.1, on the reverse strand, counting down.
CCCACTTGACTAATAACCTCAGAGGGGTTATTAAGTTAGCTGACGAGGCACTTTAGAAGAATTTTAGTTGGTGAGATGTGCTTCAAGTACACCTTTATTTGTAAGACACGTCTCATAAAGAGGGGGGTGCATGCCTGGCCTAAGGAGAGGCTTGCGCCTCGCCCATAGGAAGCTTGTCGTTTCGAAGGAGACTTAGAATTTTGAGGCCTCTATCCGGGGTTTCAGCATCACGGAAGGGACCTATAGTTTTTGCCCTCAATCCGAGAAACTACACTGAGGGGACTTGAAATTTATTAGACGGGCCTTTGCCCTGAGGTGAGGGGATAAGGGCTTTGGCCTCCAGGTATGGGGGCATGGTCTCTTGACTAGAGGTGAGGGGGCAAGGGCCTTCGCTCTGTGGCAAGTGGGCTAAGTCCTTTGCCTCAAAATGAGGGGGGCAAAGTTGGCCTCTAGATATGGTGGTTGTTTTCCCCCTATTGTAGTGTTAGATTTATTTCCTATGGTCTTTTGCGCTTGTTGGATATTATCTTATGCAACACCCATGAAGTAGGTAGGTCCACATGTCAAATTTCTCTTTCCCCTTAGGTAGGAGAGTCCCTCCCTTCAAGAGAGGGGTCGTTAACAAGCACCCGGAGGTGGGCGAGGGAGACACAAGATCAAAGGTTTTAAAAGCTTCCCACCTACTTTTATCTAAGTATAGGTGGGTTGGTGACTTTCACTCTCACACCCCTTCATATCCTCACTTTCTCAAGAAACTTTCTCTTGGAATATTTCTCTCTCTGGGAGCTCACTCCTTTAGCCAACCACGGGTAGAAACCAAGATGACCAAGGTAAATTTGGGATTCTTAGTACTTGCTCCTTATTTCGTAATGTCATGCTAGTAGTGTGAGAAGTGGCTTGTTTCTTTGCCAACACTTAATTGATTTACTTCATGACCTCTCTGTCCTCATGGAGCGTTTTTTCGGGGGTCTCTAGTGTTTAGAAGAATGTATCTCTCTATTTGGGTATCTCGTAAATGGGACATGAATCCCGCTCTCAACGGGTTGCCTCTAGGCATTAGGACCCAAACACCAAGGGGGGCACTGGCCAACCGTGAGACTTGACGCCTGGCGGCCAGCCGCGACACTTGACGCCTGGCAGCCAGCTGCGAAGCATCATGCCTCGCGGTGACAACGAGGCTTGGTGCCTCATTGGCTTTTTGACGGGCATCTCCCCCCGTCTTTAGATTAAAGGCGGGGATTATTTTCGCGCCTCTTATGACTTGTGAACTTTTTGTTTGTGCTATCTTTTTTGATACCATATATGAAGGATTTATTTCTAATTGAACCCCCTATTTTTTGTAGGACTAGGGAGCTTTTCTTCCTCCGTGGCTTATGAGCTCTAGTGGTGTGTACCCCGTGGCTTCATGAGCACTAAGTCAATTACTTGATTGTTTTGCTATACCCCGTGGCTTCATGAGCACTGGCTGGGTGTTGTGTACCCCGTGGCTTCATAAGCGCTTGCGAGGTGTTTTGTTAGCTAGTTATTCTCTAGCGTTTAGCTGGCTGCTTACTCATTAGCATTTCGTTTGTTTTGCTAGCTTATATAAACCCACCAACTTGGGGGGTATTTTATATCGAGATTTGTATCCCACTACGTGGGGGTTAAGATAAAAAAATGGGGCGTTAAGCCCTACAAATCAGGGGGTCACCATGTGGACACCCATGAAGAGGTTGCCTCGAGGCGCTACCCCGGGGCTTATTGCCTCAGGGGTCTTTAACAGCGTGACTTGTATCTTTCTTATATGCCTTTTGTACGTATCCATGTACTTTATCTTTGTTGGGAATCCTGTCGGCATGCGCAGCGGAAATGAAAAATAGATCTGGATTCCCAAATCAAGACCAATTCGTGGCTTTCATCGATTTTAATCATGAAAAAGATGAATACGAAAAACTTACCTTTTCGCGTATTCAACTTTAATCTTCTCGAATCTTCAATCTTCTCCAACAGTTCAACTGTACCGTCTCTAGATCATCACGCAGGAACGGACTCCGGGAAATCTCCATCTCCAATCTCCGTGGGCGGCTAGGCGAGATTGAGTGGAAAAGAAGAAAATATTTTTCTCTAATGTATTTCTGGTGGAGGATTTCACGTTATGTGAATTGTTGTGTTCTCTGACTTGTGTTAGAGGATTAAATAATTCCTCCAACTTAAAGCCCACCAGTATACGCCTATTAGGCCTTTTGGACAATAATTGGGCTAAGTTGACCCAGTCAACTTAGTCCATTTAATTTAATCAGTTAATATTTAATCCATTTAAATACATATTGATTAAATGAATATTAATTAATTAAATAAATAATCATTTAATATTCTTGTTTAAATATTTAATTAACCTAGTCATTTAAATATTCAACTAATTAATTTAATTTGCCATTGTTTAATCTAATTAAACAACCAATTAAATTAATTTGTCCAATTAATTAATTTGTCCTTCCAAAGGACAAATTACCAAAACACCCTCTAAATACAAGACTTGATTTCCCCGTCTATTCCTTTATAATGCGACTCTCTAGGTTCGTCTCAATTGGCAATGGGAGGATACCAAAGGATGTGAGTGACACCTAGGCAGCACCGTGACCCCATATCGTAGCCCAATCGAGCACGAAATGACTATGTCATTACGAACCTCTAGATGATGAATACGGTATGAGTATAAGCCCTTCACTGACGTATCCCGATCGAGTGAGAGTCATGGAATATGTCAAACTCACAGGACTCGATGTTATGCTTAAGAATCATAGTAATATGAGATTACTAAACACGAGTTAGTTCATCAGCTCTGGCTAGAGACTTTCAATCTCATTTACCTATGATCGCATAGGATACTTCTCATTTACTTTCGAGATAGTGAATTCCTTCTTGGTAATCACCTCACATGCTACTTGCCCATTGGAACGCATTTCGAGGTCGACCCCACCTTTCAACCGGTGATTTGGGCCTAACTACTCTAGTGACAGAATCCAACGTCACAAGCACACTGTGACCGTAACTCCTCAGGTCTAAGGCTCACGCATACCTTCATAATCAGTAATCCAATCATTGACAGTCAATGAGTAAAAACCCATGTGATAGGATTACTACGAGCCGTGTTCGAATACACTAATCCCATCAATGTATCTATGACATAAACTCCCACTATCCCATAGTCTTCGACTGGCACTCCTTTGTCAGAGTATGTGTCATACAAGTCTATACGAATCTCAATGCCCAATTGAGATTTTCTGACTTGCGAACTATTTAAGTGATCAAGTACCAAACCCTTCCAGTGCCCATCTCCATAAGGAATGCGAAGGTTTGCCTTGACACACATGGACTAATTGTTCATTTAAAAATTTATAGATGCCATCAAGAATTATACGTATAACATATTGTTGCATTTATATTAATTAGAGGTTGCACAATATAAACTTGTGCCTTGTATTCTAACTCCTCGTTGGCATCAAGGGCACATTCCCACCAATCTTATGGTCATTTTTTTCTTGTATGGCTATGAGCTAGTCGAACGTTGGCGGCATACTTGTTTTTGACTTAGCATACAACACATTTGTGAGCTACTCATTGGCCCTTCATAGACTTTGAGTAAGTCTTTTATTTTTTTAACCCCGTTGCCTCATGAGCTTTGTCGGAGTGCCAATGGTGGCGTTGCTTGTTAGCGCCATGTGATGCCAATGGTTACCAATGGTGGCATTACTATGCCCATGGCATGTTCTTCCCTGCCAATAGTATCGTTACTCTGCTCATGACATGTTTTTTATGGAGCCTCTACCCCTCCCAACACCACTGAAAGGATTATAAGTTGGACAAGCCTCATTTGAGCCTTTGCTAGCTCAAGGGACTTTCGTTGTTCCACCTATATTGACCTCTAATGGGGTCGTGAACTATTAAATACAGCCTCGAGCTGAAACTCTTAGTTCCAAAGGGCTATGGTGATATGTTGTTCTTGTAAGCCTTTATGAATTTTATTTGGGCTTTGTAAGACTACTTTTCGCTTGTTGCTTTCGTCTTATCATAGCTTAGCGTAACTTCGAGTACGTCTTATTTTTTCTACCCCTGTGGTTTGGTTTGGTGGGTGGACGACCGAGTAGGGTTCCCTGCCCCCCCCACTCCTTAGTGTTTTTCATTGAGAAACACTTGAAGGAGTAAGATACATATGAGGTAGATGTTATCTTTTGCTAGGGAAGCGCTAATTTAGAGCTTGGTTTCGCCCTTTATTCAGGCCTTTGAAAGAGCGGCGTGTTTAGTGGTGCTATTCTTAGTGGCCACGTTATATTTGGGGACTCGAGTTGCCTCTTGTGTTTTTAGTTTTAGTGCGACAATGGTCATCACTTCAATTATTTTTTTATAACCTTGGTCTAGAACCTTAGTAGGAGGGGGGAGATCCTTCGCTTGTGGAGCTTTAACCTCTCTCGATATTGCTGGAAGGATTATTAGGTGGAGCATCCTCGTTCGAGCTTTTGGTAGCTCGAGGAATTTTTGTTGTTCCACCTCTATTGACCTCTAATGAGGTCGCGGATTATTGGATAATGCTTCTATTGGAGGCTTTTAGCTCCAAGGGGTCATATTAATATGTTTCTTTTCCAACTATTTTGGAGAATGACAGCAAGCGTATTAAGTGTCTCGCTACCCTACGATAGCAATTTAAACTACTAAAGGTATAGCAATATATTTTGGGTATTTCATGACATAACCTTGTCTCTATTTTTTATGTGTGGGTAGGGGAGGGTCATTAGTTTGGGTATTATTGGTTGCGTATGTTTGCAAGCCAACATCCAATTTTTAGAATTATAGTGCCCCCCACTATTTAGGACTTTTCTATACATAGAATTTTTTATGAGGCTTGAATAGCCATATGTGTTATTCATTGGTGGCATGAGGTGAAATATCACACTAGCCGTATTGATATAATCTCGGTCCAGAGTCCATATTGGGCGGGGGGGGTAGTTTTACAAACCTCATTCCCTCTCGGTGCTACTGGAAGGATTATAAGGTGGGCTAGTCTCAACCAAGTTTTCATCTTTTCGGGGGACTTTTGTTGCTCCACCTATATTAGCCTCTGAAGGGGCCTCAGGTTTTGTGAATAGGTTCGGTCGGAATCATTGGACCGATGAGTGTTTTTTGGGTGTTGTTAAATCACCTGTTCAGTAACGCCATACACATTCATATGATATGCTAGCACTTTATCAAATAAAACTAACATACACCGCAGTATAATGAGAAAGTTGCCTCTTCGCACTTTACAGGCAGATAGCGAAAGTTCAGAAATATCCAAACATTAATGCAAAATGTATAGGGGTGCACATGGGCACCTCAAAACTCAAGTAAAGGTAGGAGGTGGTCGTGGACACCCTTACTTAATGCTTGGACAATGGTGAGTTTGGCACCCACCGACCACCTAGGGTGGCTCATCACACCGCGACGCTAGCTCGATCCGAGAGACTGTCCCTTCTCGAACCGGCGCCAAGCATCAGAACTTTACGAAATTTTTATCTACTAAGGCGCTATTCATGACATCTCCCACTGGGTACCTTGTGGCTTTAGTAGGGTGTTATGTGTGCTTATGCAGCCATTCCATGACGTGTTGGATGCAATAGCCTACATCTCCTTGCCCGCCATTCCTTAATGCCTTTTCCATAAGGAAAACATTTAGGAGCAAGGTTTTTATGGGGTGATTTATTATGAGCTATTTGTTGGGATAGCGTGGAGCCCCAGAAATGCCGGTGCAGCGGAAGACACGGATTACAAGAAAAATCCTGCATCCCCAAATTAAAGCTAGGTAGACATGGTGTCATCGGATTCAAAAACTATCCTAAAGATGAGTTTTCTCGTGTTTACCTCTTGAAGAACTTAAAACAGCAACGTCTTTTTAAACTACTCTATGCTATATCTCTCCAGATGGATTTGCCCTAGCTCCCCAAGTGTTGCACCTCTAAGTTTATCCACACTTTAACTTGTACCCTCGATTATCTTCACCAGTGCTAGCCAAGATAATATCGAATTTCGGCTTTATGAGAAAAGGGGTAAGAATATATTTTGGTGTTCTTCGTACTCAACACATGAGTTAGAAGAAATAGATGTGAAAGAGGTGGAAGAGAAAAAATGGAGAGAATAATTTCACAATCAAAATTGTGTAGAATCAATTAGTTAACTTAAGAATAAAACATCAATACACATATATATAGAGTGAGAGTCCACAATAATGGAAACTCACACACACATATACACGCCTATTATAGGCGTGTGTATATATTCCATATATATATATATATATTATACTTAGTTTCCTTTCGTCTTATTTCTCTTCCTTAGTTAATTAGATCCACTAATTAACAAACAAGACTTTTCCATATATTTGAGATCCTTCCCAAATATATAAGATCTATCCAAATAAGACCTTTCCATATAATTGGTCAACTAATTAAATAGATCTTACCATATCCACAATATCTATCCTAATATATTTATAAGATCTTTCCATATAAATTAGTCATCCAATTAATTAGAATAGATCCTACCAAATATATTATAAGATATATATTAAATATATATATATAGACTTGGTAAACAAGATAAAATTCTCCACCAAATCCATACACATACACACACCCATACATGTGTATTATATATATATTTATTTATTTTCTTCTTTCACACATTAATTAATTTGACCACTAATTAATTAATTTGTCTTTCCCAATTTAATATTTCAATATTAAATTATAAGACTATTATTTAATTAAGACCACTTATTTAAATTATTTCTTTTTCCAGATTAATTAATTATAAGACCACTTATAATTAATTAATCTCTCCATTAATTCACAAAGAATTAACTAGCCAGTAGGTACTACACTAAGTATTGTGTGTGACCCCTTAGATTCATTAACAAGTTAGAAATAAGTCACATGATCTTAGTCAAATAGGAAATAAGTTATAATTGTAAAAAGAAAGCAATAACTCATCATAAAAGACATGGTCAAACAAAATAAACGTAAAATGATAAATTAGAACTCCCAAATAGCGTTTCTTGATAAATCTTGTTTGAATTATCCATCTTTGCGGACAAAGATGACCTATTCTCATGTTCTCTCTCTTCCCTGATTTCTCTTCACCCTCTAAGTGTGTTTAAGGTGTAAAAGTCTCCAAAAATGGCAAAAGTCCCCGATTTTGCAATATCCTTTTATTAGAAAAGCCTGTGGTAATCCAAATGACATTTCAACTTGGATTCAATGAAACTTTTATGCTATTCAATGGCTGGAAAATCTTCTTGATCGTTAAGATCCATTGTTCAATTTCTCAACTTCATGGGACAAATTCAGGCTATTTGCTATATGTTTAATGGATTTTACTTGGAGGGCCCGAAACTCGCTTGTGCATAATAACATCGTGCCTTGTCCTACTAAAATCGCAAAATTGGCAGAGATGATATCTCTTGAACATTTTAAAGCCCAAATTAATATTTACATTCAAAACAAAGCTTATTGTGCCCCCAGACTTAGTTGCCTTAGTTCTTTAATGGTTTAAATCAGGGTTTTAAAAATCGGACCGGACCGGCCGGTCCGACCGGTCAGACCGCTGCCCGGAGCATTTACCGGTCCTATCTGAACCTCAAAACCGCTCTAGCTTGATACTTATAACAGCTCGAACCGCAGTCCGACTGGTGAACCGGTCGAACCGGTACAGGTTCAGTAAAACCGGCCGGTTTCCAAATGTGAAAGAAATTGGTCAAAATTAAATCCCTATTTTGATATTTTCCATAATTCAAACCCAAAATTGAACCCCAAAAATCCTCTTTCTTTCTCTTTTTCATGCAGCAGGCGAGGAGCAGGGCAGAGGAGTTCTCTTTCTTTCTCTCTTTTACGTGAGACCGTGAGTTCCTCTTTCTTTTTCTATCTCCATCTCTAACTCTCTCTTTTACATGTTTACACTTTACTCTCTATCTCTATCTCCACCTCTAACATTGATTATTTGGTAAAAAAAATTGAAGAATTATAATTAAAAATCAACGAAGGGTTTTATGCAATTTTGTCTTTAAATTCTTAGTTTCTAGCTACTTAACATAATTGTGCAATTTTCATGTTCATAGATGAGTTACTTACGATTTACGAGTATGCATTGTAAAGAGATTTGAATTATTTGGAGCTTTTGTAGAACCCTATGAATTTTCATGTTCATAGGGTTGTACATAATTTGAATTTTTGTTCATTTGCAGATTGCAACCAATCTTTTGGAAAATTGAATCATGGGATTTATGTGGCCTTGTCCATGATAAGCTAGAAATATTACATGAGTTGATTATTTGAATTTGGAAGTTTTATGTGATTTATGGGATTTATGTGGTTGGCAAAGTATAAGAAGTTTTATGTTCAAATAAATTAGTTGAGACTAAAAACTCTAGCTTTAGTATGTTAGCATTTTGTGGGCTGTCTAGAATGGGATACTGAAATATTGATGGATTGTGGTGGAACAGAACCGGGTTTCCTTTAATTTTGTGAAGAATTGTCTAAAGTTTTGAAGGAACTGTGTTTACTTTGTTTGCCTAGACTTTTGCTTTATAATGCAGCTTAAGAGTTGTTCATAACGACCTTTCATACTTGTGTCAATTATCAACGACTGAAACTTAATTCCCCTTTGAATTTTTCGCAACGATATGTCATCTGGTGAAATATGTCGTCTAGTGAACAACATAGGAAAGGAAATGGTTCTAGTTCTAGTCCATATGTTCAATAAGTAAGGGGCAAGACTGATATAGCTTGGAATCATGTTGTTGAAAAACTTATCAATGGGAAGAGATCTATTAGTTGTTTGTATTGTGGAAAGGTGTCAACCGGTGGTGGCATAAATAGGATGAAACATTAGATATCAAATGGAAGAGTCGCTTAAAGAAATTGCCACCCAAAAAAAAAAAGCCAAGACATTTACAAAATGGAGAATACATATGGCCCTCCTATTTTTCGAGGGAGGGAGGGGGGGGGGACAGAGATGACGAGGAGGAGGTTGGAGAAATACCTAGGTAGACATGGGAAAGGATTGGAAGTGCACGATCTAGTGCTCAAAAAGAAAAATCGCAAGTTGGGCAGAGCAGCAAAGTGAAGCCATCAGTTAGAATTGGTGATTACTTTGCTCCAAGGACGACTCCGGGGTCCCAACCTTTGATAAAAAGTGTCTTGGTAGGTAAGGAAGCAATAGCAAGAGCTGATATGGAAATAGCCAAGTTCTTTTACGATACATGTATTCCAATCAATGCTTGTAACTCGAGATATTTTCAACGTATGTTTGATGCTACAATTGCAATTGGGTAGGGATATAAGGTCCCCAATTATCATGTTCTTCGGATTCCTCTCTTAAGGGATGCAAAAAATGAAGTTCAATTGTGGGTTGATAGTATTCGCAATACTTGGGTAGAATATGGATGCACAATCATGGGTGACGGTTGGTCAGTTAATTGGGACCGTAAATTGATTAATTTTCTTGTCTATTCACCTCGGGGAATAGTATTTTAGAAATCTGTGGATGCATCTGATATTGTAAAAGATGCATAAGCATTGTTTAAGTTGTTTCAAGAAGTAATCGAATGGGTTGGGGCATCTATGTGGTTCACATGGTTACTGATAATGGAGCAAATTATGTTGCTACGGGAAAATTGGTAGAACAACGTTATGCATCTATTAGTTCATCTCCTTGTGTAGCATATTGCTTGAATTTAGTGATGAAGGATATAGCGAAGATGGACCATGTTGTTGAAATTGTGAGTAAAGCATCTCGCATCACTAAATTTGTGTACAACCACGGTTTTTGGTTGGCTTGGCTAAGGAGATGCAAAGATTGGACAAAAATAATTTGTCCAGGGGACACAAGGTTTGATACTACTTTTACTGCTTTGTATAATGTTTACCATCACATTCACGATTTAAAAGCTTTAGTAACTTGTAAAGAGTTTATTGATTCAAGAATAGCAAGGGAGAGAAAAACAAAAGAAGCAATTGCCATTGTTCATGATATCAAATTTTGGAATGATTGCTTGATTATTGTGAAAATTATGGAGCCTTTGATGCGTCTCTTGAAAATTGTTGATGGGGATAAAAAACCCTCCATTGGGTACATTTATGAAGGGATGCATAGGGCATGCAAGAGAATTAAAAGCCTTTTCAAGAAAAAAAAAAGTTTGTACAAGCCATATACACAGGTCATCAAGAGTGTTTTGGATAGACAATTGAGGAAAGATATACATGCCGCTGCTTATTACTTGAATCCCGTCTTTCAGTATAATAAAGCATCATTTTGTGAGAAACCTGAGGTTATGAATGGTATGCTTAAAATGCTTTCCTCTGAAGGAACAGGTAGTAAGACAAAGTTGGTGAATGAAATTAGGTTATTTCGAGAACGTTTAGGAAGTTTTGGACAAGAACTTGCTTTTGAGACATGCCGGGACACACAGCCGGGTAAATTTTCTTTATTAACTTCGATTAAGTTATTTATTTATTATTATTTTTTATTTTCTTTTCTTTCTTCCCTAGATGAATGGTGGAGATTGTTTGGCAGAAGTGCACCTAATCTTAGAAAATTGACAATTCGAATTCTTGGTCAAACAAGTACATCATCCAGATGCGAGAGGAATTGAAGTGTATTTGAACGTATACATACCAAGAAGAGGAATCGACTAGAGCATCAAATGTTAAATGACTTGATGTATGCTCATTACAACTTGAAGTTAAAAGATAGGTAACAATAATTTTATTAAACTTTTATTTATTATTTCTTTTTGTAATGTAATTATCACATATCACCTTGATAAATTTACTTTTATAAATACTTTAGGTGGCTCTTGAAGCCTGAAAATTTTGATCCAGTCGATTATGAGAGTATTGACAAGACCGAGTTTTGGGTTGTTGATGATGAAGATGAGTCATTTCTTGATTATGAGGATATTGAGAACATGCTTTATGAAGAATTAGATCCTCCAAGCATGCAAATAGACCGTCGTCGTCCTCGAGAAGGTTTATGTGGGAATTATGTAAAAATTATAATAAAAACCAGTTTTAAATTATGATAAGTGATTACTATAAAATAATATACTTTAAACTCATTTTTTTATTTTGATTAAATGTAGATGATTATGACCAAACTGATGATAATGAGGCTGTAGAGGTTGATGATGATGTAGACTTGTTATCTTTTGATCGTTTCTATATTGGAGATGACTTGCATGATGTCTCGATCGGAGTTGGAATAGGTGGTAGTACTAGTGGTGGTGGCACGAATGAAGATGATGAAGAATGGCTAAGGCGAGAGGATTGAGCAACTACTTCACTTAATTTTAAAATTAGATTGCATATTTGAAGTTTGTTAATTGTTATTAACTAGACTATGTTTATTTTGTTGCACTTTTATGTTAATTAGGTGCCTATTTGGATATTTTTATTGGATTTGTCATTTGTGGATGCTTAAATTCTAATGATTGTTTTTTTTTATATATTTTTGTTGCATATTTATGTATTTTATTTTATTTTTTTCAAATTTTAATATATTAATAATTATTTATATTATAATTATGACATCATCGGTCTGACTACGATTGAACCACGGTCTGACCAGTGAACCTTGAATCAGTTGATTTTCCGGTTCGATAGCTGGTCCAGTTTTTAAAACATTGGTTTAAATTCAAGACTAACACGATTTTCTTTGATAGTGCATATGCCTTTGCTGCAATTTTTACCGACTTATATGGTTTTATTCGGTTTTCCATTTTCCAAATCTCCTAGACTCAAGACCCTACACAAGCCGAATCTTAGATGCTTAGGCTTGCCGCTCAAACTACTGATCTGTTCCATATTGACAGATTGATCCTTGAAATTTGTTTCAAATCTGTTTCCTTGCTTATTTATCCCCTTTCAAATCCTGATTGGAGTTGTACATGGCCTGTGGAGCAATTGGAATTGCTTTCCATTCCTAGCTGTAATGAAAAGTTCAATTTGTTAGGCGTACTACTAATTCGTCGGCTCATGCCTTGGCAAACTGGGCATTGCATTCAAATTGGGATGAGTTATTCCTAGTGAGTTATGTTAATTCCTTTTGTACACTATTTTTTTTTTTACAAGAAAACGATAGCGGATATTATTACTCAAAAGAATTGTTTGCAGCTAAAGCGTTTACTATGAGAGTTGGGAGACCAAGAACAGACTCATGGTTCTCCAGAGCAGAATGGGAAAGGATATGAGCAACCTTGTTCCAGAATGATAAACAAAATTAAAACTAACAAACAAAAAACTAATTGTTGGGGAACAAAATAAAAACGCAGCGGAAATAAATTCCTACGGTGGTCATCTCTGATTTTTCATATTCAAACCATAAACAAGGAAAACTCACCCGTTGTAGCAAAGTGGTTGGAGAACAATCCTAATGTCTGTGGATCTGAGCTTGCTTTGATTTTTCTGATTGGAGCAGCAAATCTGTCACTGCCTCTAAATCACCATGATGGAATCCAAAGCAGAAATCATCTTCTTTGTCTCCTTGATAGACGGCTAGAGAGAGAGAGAGAGGTTGAGAGATTTTGACTTGGTGGCTACGTTGCACTACGAGAGACTAGGGTTATTTTTCCACTAAGTAACATATATATATATATATATATATATATATATCACACAACGAAAATAAGCCCATGGACTCCAAGTAATAAAAAATGGACGCCTACTTAGGTGTGTACTAGCCTTCGGGCTAGTCCACCCACTTGGTTCCAATTTTATATTATTTTGTATTATTATTTATCCAATAAATAATTAATTAAATAAATAAATAGATATATTAATTCAATAATAATTTCTCCAAGAAACTAATTAACTCATTAATATTATTATTAATTAATTAGCTCATTCAATGACTAATTAATTACTTAATTCATTTTTGATTTAACCAATAAATCAACGAAATCAAATACCAAAAAAAGCCCTTTAGGTCTAAATCATATTTCCTTTGCAATTCCTTTAAGCGTAACCCTTTAGGTTTGTCTCAAAAGACAATTGGGAGGAAACCAAAGAACGTGGGTAACACCTAGCTAGTCATATGACCCACATCGTAATCCAATTGGAAACGAATGAATAAGATCATTCCAAACTTTTTTCGCTCCGAATACCGTACGAGTATAAATTTTTTATTCTAATATCCCAGTCAAGTGAGGGTCATGGTTTAGTCAAACTCACAGTGCTTGACCATATGCTTAAATCATAATGAGTCGAGGTCACTAAGTTTACTCTTGTGTCTAATACGAGTAACTCCATTGCTTTGGCCAAAGACTTTTCACCTCACTCATTCATGATGACATAGGATATATGCTCATCCACATATGAGAGAATAAATTCCATCTTGGTAATCAGTTGAGACTGCTACTTGCATACTAAGTTGCACTTCGAGGTCGACCCCACCAACGGGTGAATTGGGTTTAACTACTCTAATGACGAATTTGATATCACAAGCACATCTCCAACGTACTTCCTCATGTCTAAGGTTCATGCGCACCTATCAGAACAAATAAGTTCTGTCATTGACTGTCATTAAGTGAAACCCATGCGACAGAACTGATGCAAGTCGTGCTCAAACTCACTAGTCTCACTGATGTGTCTATGACACAAGCTCTCACTAACCCATAGCATTCGACTGACATTTCCATGTTAAAGCTTATCTCATACAAGTCTTATCAAGTTTTTATGTCCAGTCAAAACTCTCTATGACTTCATCAAGCACGTAACTCTTCTAGTGCTCATCTCCCTAACCCATATGGAGTAGAAGATCCGCCTTCATGTCACGAACTTGAGTTGTTTATAATTTTACAAATGCCAATAAGAAAACAACATAAATGCCTTTATTAATAATTAAATGTTCAAATATAATTAATATGCCCTATATTATCTATCATCTATGGCATTTGAGAGCATAACACTAACACGAATATCATCTAACACAGGACCTCAAGCAGAATGACAATCCTCTTCTGAAGAAATAACCATTATGAGTCCTTCACAGTCACCATAAACAATAATATTGGACAACCTCGTCGACAGGCCAACTCTAGAGCTTCCTTCGCTGCCAATGCCTTTGCAAGTTCCGATGAGGGAGTAGCCGAGAACTGCTGAGCACCAATCCACACACGTCACATGCTCATCTCTCACCACAATACCCGACCCCAATCGCACCATCAGCCTCGAAAACTGCCCCATTGAACTTAATTTTCAACACGCCCTTGTCTGGAGCTCACCACTTTCGCTCTCCCCTTGATATGTGCGTCGCCTTCTCAATCAAACAACCCCTTTGAAATACCTTGAGGAACTTCAGGATTTGAAACTTCAACTTATCTGGCGGGATTGTCTCCTTCTCCATGGTAGTCGTATTCCGATTATGCCAAACGTACAAACAAGTCACTAGGAAAATATTAAACTCCTAGTAAATTGTTTGTAACTTTGATAAGAATCGATTGAAACTCTGCTGTTACTTTGCTTTTCTTTTATTTTTAATGAGATTTAATTACCAAAAAAGAAATCATTTCATACGTCATGAATAAACAGATAACAATTCTAACTATTTTCAAAAAGACAATCAAATATAGGTATAATTTTTCAAAATATAGTCATAACTATTTTTTCGCATACATTTTAAAAAAATAACATTTGAAAACAAAACAACACATCCAAATAAAGCCTATAAAAAAGAAAAAGAATAATTAAAGTGGGGAAGACCATTCGGTTTTGAATTGTTGTAAGAAGTGGGCTTGTTTGTGAAAGGCCCAGGCTGATGAGGACACAACGAAGTAGAGTAAAAGCAACACCATATCATCTGGGCATTGCAGAAATAGATATATAGATACAGATACATATACATTGGCCAGGACTGCCATTGCCAGTGTACGTACTTCTCTCACATACACATCCACACACTCACACACGTACGGAAACACACAGAAACACGCAAAACGCACACAGGGAACGGCAACATGCATTGCACGCTAATAATGTAAGAGGAAGAGCGCAGGGAGAAATGAGATCTTCTATACGTTCATATTTTCAACTTGTTTGATCTCATTCTAGCTTTTTTCGGAGCCCTTTTAGTAGTATCGCAGTTTCCTCCCTCCAGATCCTCTGCAGCTGCACATCTGCTTTTTGATCAAACAAGGTGAATAAGCAACTGCAAGTGCTCTGCTTTTGTAATTTTTAGTGTTTTTTTTTTTTTGGTTTTTTTTGTTTTTTCTCTTTTGAAATTTCTCCTTACCCTCCCCAAAATTGTTTCCAATTTCAGTTGCACATCTGCATTTTTTGATCAAAGTAACTGCAACTTTTCTGCTTTTCTATGTTCGAATATATACAAGCCCAAGCTTGTATATTGTTAGAGGCCCAGCTCAGTTGAAGATTGGTCCAAATCGTCCAGCCCATGTTCAAGATGACCGTTGGTGCAGGGGTTGAAGTGCAAATATTATTCTTCAGCCCTATTATAAAATACGGATAACACCCACATTCACAGACAACATTCTTCTTCACATCTGCCATCTCATTTTAATGTTACAGCTTTTTCCTTCTTCATTCTCTAGCAACATACTTGTGTGCTAAATCTCTTCTTGTTCTTGTAATTTAGCAAGGTGATAGTTTAGAGTGTACAACTCTTATTTAGATATTGTTGTTGTAATGATTAGGGTTTAAGTCTTTTCCCTTTCATCTTTCTTGTAATATTTTGAGATTAATTCTTCAATAAAATGTTCTCTTTCAAATTTTAACATGGTATCAGAGCATTAGGCTCTTTTACCGATCTATGGACGTCTTTCTTTTTCGATTTTTCGTTTTCTTGAAGCGAAGGGCCTTTTTTTGATTTTTCCGGCGGTGTTTTTGAATTTCCCGGCCGTTTTCTTGGCGCCTCTGTTTCTTCGTAAGATTTGCCTCGTCAAGTCTTTTCTCTGCTGCTGCAGGTTCTTTATGATTCAATGCCGTTCACTTCACGAGAAATTCTTCACTAAATTCCCCCTTCGTTTCACTCAACAAATATACTTGCATCATCACAGCCTCTGTATAACATATTTTGAAGCTCGGAGAATGAGGCATCAGAGTGATGATATATAATGGGAATTCCTTCAAGGGTGGTTGCCCCTCTCTGCTTTTGCCTATGATTTCTATTTATTTAACCAACAGCCCTTTTCCAATGGGAAAATTGCATTGTACATCCCTGAAGTTTGCGTTAATTACACTTTGCACCCTCTAAATTCTGATGTAGAGCTGTTGCTTCTACGGTGTCGTTCAACAGTCGCGGCGATCTGCGCGTGTGTAAGTGTGTGTTTAAATAGTTCCATCCACTTTTGGGTTCTTTTTCTGACTCTTGGATTCAGTCTTGCTTAATTAAATTTTTTATTTACATAAATCTGTGGTAAAGTATTATTGGTTTTTAAAATAAATTGGCTTAGGTGTCTTATGATTTTGAGTTATTATATGGTAATTTTTGAGTAGTGCAGCAGCATAGATCTATCTATCTTTGTATCTATCTGTGTGAAAATGTGGTGGGGAGGTTTGAGTATGTAACGCTTCATTCATTCACTGACTGGGACTACTATTAGGGATTTGTGGTGTTGGATTTGTGTTTGTGCAGATCAGTTTGAGTATTTCTGCTGCATTGGAAAATTTTAGCTTTTCTTGAAGGGTTGGAAATGTGGTCATACCTGTTTGATGAAATGCCTGAAAGACATATAAATTCTTGGAATTCGGTCGTTTGGAGTCTTGACACACTCGTTTCTTCGTGACGGGTTCTTGTAATAATCTGCTGAAATTATGTTGATAGCATCTGCTATTTTATGAGCATTGAAGTCGATTTATACGGTAATGCATGGTGAACTTTATGTGGAGAGAAAAAGGGTTTAAAGAGGAAAAAAAAGGAAAAAGGCCGCAGGTACACAGCAGCAGTTTTTTCTGGGCGCGCAGCAGAATTGGAACTGTCATTTGAGGGGTCATTTCTTGTCGGATTTGGCTGAAATTTGGACAGCAGGTTCACGACACATTGTGGTTCATTCTGTCCGGTCAGATTTCCATTTTATGTTGCCTAGATCGAGTTATTCAGTTCGAACAGAAGCCTCTGTTTTTGGTGTAATTCTGTTTTTCAGTCGTGCATTTTTTCTGTATTTTTTTGGAAACAAAAATACAGTGGTAATGTCGCTTTTACCCTTGATCCTTGAGATTCTTTGGTATTCTGCTTGTTTGTTTGTATATGCCCAATGGCTGTTTATAGCTATACAAACTGTTTTGATTGATTTGTCTTGATTCGTATGTTCTTATTCAGTTCTTAAGTGATATGTTTAGTTCTATGGTTTAGGCGATCTTTCTGGTGGATAAATCTGTTAAAATCGGCCCGATTTGAGCATCTACTTGTATTACATGAGCTTATTTGTGTGGTCAGATTCATCTCTTTAGGGTTGATTGTAGACTTTTCTCAATCTGCTTATTATTTTGTCTTGCTTATGTGTAGTGCATGCTGATATGATTTTCTTTATCGTATTATGGTTAGCTTCAACTGATGTTATGTTGGCATGAAATGTGTTTTAGCATTTTCTATATGCATATCGGTTTATGCTTTCACACACCTACGAATTTGGCACTCTTTAAAGTCTTAGACATCGTTTATGTGGTCTTCTTCAAGAAACACAACCACTGTTATCACTGGAACCTTTCGCAGTTCACTCTTCCGCTCTATTCTCTGTACTGAATTGTCTGTATATCTATTTTATTTTATTTTCGTGTTTTTTTTTGACAAAAAATACGGTGGTAAATTGGCTTATCCTCTTTTCAGTTTATCGATCTGTGTATCGATTTGTATTTTGATATGTTATTTGCGGGTTTATGTATCGGTCTGTGTGCCGATTTATATGTTGGTTCAGTTGCTTCCGCTTCGCTCGCATTCTTGAATTGTTGTCCAGTTTTTACTAAATTTTCGTGTATCTATTTTGTGGGGTTTGTGTCCCTTTGCTACAACATGTTATGTTTCTCGATTGTTATATTGCTGCATTTTATGCATCACGGGGGGAATATCACGTGTTTCTCCTTCATTATGTGCTATTCTATCATACTGCCGTATCATTTTCTGAGTATATGCTATTCTATCATCCTGCCGTATCATTTTCTGAGCATGTGTTCAATGTTGATCACGTTTGATAGTTGTTTATGATATTACATGTTGTCATATGATGATTAAGATCTCTACGGCATGTTATTGGTTATGCTGACCATATTTTGGTTCAGATTCGATGCGATGCGACATGTTTGTTGTGTTTTGCGGTTGCTTCTTATCTGTTTCATCCTGCGATTTATATGCGGTGGATGGTGGATTTATCTTTGGTGGATTCTATCCGTGTCGATTCATTGTATGGTTTCGATTTATATTCGGTGGGATTTCCCTTGTTGTTCTGTCCATATTTGGTCAGATTTTTGTGACATGTGTCACTTTGTCAGTTGCTTGTGTAGCTGATTTTGGTAGTACTTTTATGAGTACTACTCTTGTTTTGGATCTTTGTAATTTTTCCGTGGGTTCCATTATTTGGATTCAAATGCGGTAATTGCGATCCTTGTTATGCTTATTTGGTCCTGTTTTTTTTATTTCGTGGGTTCAGTGTTTGTCTGATTGAAATGCGAGATATGCGACCTTATTTGCTTGTTTATGGCTTTATTTTTGTTTCGTGGGTTCGGTTTATACCGATTCAAATACGGACTTGTGGCCATTGTTTCTTGTTTTCGATCTTGTTATTTATCCTTAGGTTCAGTGTTTTTGGCTGTTCATTTTTTGGATATTGCGATCGATTACATGTTTATTCGTTTTGTCATTTCTCACTGGATTCAGTGATTTGACTTTGGTTTAGTATTTAGTGTTTTGTCATATGTTTGGTGCTGTTGTACCTTTTTTGGATAACTTGTTGGATTATCTATTCTTATATATCATATGCTCGATGTTAGTGATTTGGCTATGCTTATGGTTTGGTGTTGAGTGTTTGTCTTAGGTGACACTCGATGCTTTTTGGTTCTTCATTGCTGATTTTGGCAATCTTTTTTCAGGACTCTTGTAAGTTCAGCCTTTTGGTGTTGACGGTTCGGGTTGTCAACTTGGTTTCTGTCCCGGCTTCGCTCGATTGTTGGATTGGTCCTTGCTTCCTACAAGAAGACCTTACTTTCAAGCGACTCTCATTTCAAGTTTGATGATCAATCTTTGAAGTTTCAAGTTCATTGTCCAATCTCATGGTCCGTTTTTGGCTCGCTTTTTGCGTGTTCACTCCCCATGAGCTTGAGGGGGGGTGTTCGAATATATACAAGCCCAAGCTTGTATATTGTTAGAGGCCCAGCTCAGTTGAAGATTGGTCCAAATCGTCCAGCCCATGTTCAAGATGACCGTTGGTGCAGGGGTTGAAGTGCAAATATTATTCTTCAGCCCTATTATAAAATACGGATAACACCCACATTCACAGACAACATTCTTCTTCACATCTGCCATCTCATTTTAATGTTACAGCTTTTTCCTTCTTCATTCTCTAGCAACATACTTGTGTGCTAAATCTCTTCTTGTTCTTGTAATTTAGCAAGGTGATAGTTTAGAGTGTACAACTCTTATTTAGATATTGTTGTTGTAATGATTAGGGTTTAAGTCTTTTCCCTTTCATCTTTCTTGTAATATTTTGAGATTAATTCTTCAATAAAATGTTCTCTTTCAAATTTTAACATTCTACTTTTTTATTCTCTCGCTCTCTCCATCTGTCCGTGCTTTCTTTTCTTGGTGGGTGTGTCTTTTTGATTTCTGCTTTCGGGTAACTGGTTTTAAACTTTCCTTTCGCTATTTGTGGCTTTGATTGGCTTCTAGCATAGAGGGTGTAATAAAGTTCGATTTATTTAAATTTTGATGGAAACTTGTACTTCGCTTCAGTGTTTCTGTGCCCTATTGTATTGGATCATATATGGCATCGTCGGATGAAGAGGGTGAAATTGTGGCAGAACTTGTCACAAACTATTATTTTGTTGATAGTAGAGGAGAGCCCATTCCGTTTTCGAGTCTACCCCTTGAATGGAACGACAATGAGTCTGTGAGATACAGTGAGCGGGACCTGAAATCCACCGAACTTGCATTTATGCGAGGAATCGATGGGCGTCGAGAAATCTATCGGCAGGTAATTGCATGGAAATTTGAGCTTTCTTATGTCCTTCCTGAAATATATGTCCTAGTTGAGGGCAAGTATGAAACATGGATAAAGCTCCAAAGACCTCGAAAGAGTTACGAAAATACTGTAAGGACTGTCTTGATCTCAGTTCACTGCCTCCACTTTATGAAAAAGAATTCCCAGGAGGAATCTGCGGAAGCCTTATGGAAACACATCCGAAGAGCCTTTAGGTAGGAATACATTGGTCACTAGAGATCTTCCTTCATTGTTTTGCTTATTTTTGTCTTACACTAAATACTTCACCTGCATGTTGCATGCAGTACATATGAGGTTCCACCTTCCGAGAGTGATCTTGTGGACCACATGCAATGGATAAAAGAAACCGTGTTAAGGGATAAAGATATAGCAAAATCCAAGGTTCAAGTTCTCCCAATAATTACTACAGAAGTGGGGCTGGGTTGATATCATATCTGCTCTCCTTGCTTGAAAAATGCAAGATACATCACTGAATCCCATACTAACTTGTTGCTCAGTAATTTATGTAGTAATTCATAAGAGTTTTACTTTGATATGATATATGTGAATGTGTTGGAGTGTGTTGGCACTTTGGAGGGTTATCCATAAGTAATATCTTGTATAGCTTGAGGCTTCTGTGTGAACTAATTAAGAGCAATATGAACTGTCCTGATATGAAGATTCATCCCTTAGCTAGGCTCTGCACAATATTCCTAATTTCTTATACATTTTCTTCTTTTAGTTTTCTTTGGTTATATCTGTACTTTGTTGTTGAAGAGTTACACTCTAAATTGTTTTTTCAACAATTTCCAATGTCGTACTAGATATTTGGTATGTTTCCATTGTAAATTGGTTTACTTCTGTAACTTGTCTTCACGTAATCCCGTTTATAACAAGTTGCTCAATGAAACAGATTTTGCCTACTTTTCTTTCTGAAATGTCTGGAAAGAGGAAAGCCTTCTATGAGGTCAGTGCTTACAGTTTATGAACTCTATTGCAATTGCTCTCATGGGTGATCTCTTCTTATTTCTTGATGAAGTGTTACATGCTTTCATTTGCAGGCAAATCGAGCAGAGAAGAAACCAAAGTTTATCGTTGATAAGGATGATTCAAACATTGATGATCATGATGATGGAAGCGATGCCGACAAAGACGAATTGTTTGATCGTGTTTGTGCATTTTGTGATGATGGTGGTGAACTATTGGGGTATGCAAGTAGTTTTTAGCTTTTAAGACGCCTCTAGAAGCAAGGTTTAGTAAAGATGAAAGAACTTGAATAAGTAAATTTGGGAACATGTACACACAAGAAATGAGTTCTTCCTATAATATCATGAAGCATTTTATCAGCATAAAAGATATAAGACAGCTGCTGTTGATCTCTTGCATTACACCTAAAACTGAACCCAACTTGCTTAGTGATGCTTTTACTTCCATCTAGATTTGGGAGGTTGGTATTTGGCTATTAGTTAAGGTTCTGCATGATCCTTGTGATGAAACAAAGAGGATCAAGAAAAGGTAAATGAAAAGGACATTTTCAGCTCTTACGGTGATCGGTTATAGCTCAGTGTAGGCCTTGTTTCAGTCAATACATGTTGTTTATTGCCTTGGTACTTGTAATAGTTACAGTCACACATAAGTCAATTTTACTTTTATATATATATATATATAAGAATTCTTTATTTCTGTTATTAATTCCTTTACATTTCTACTAATGATAGTACTAACTTTGATAATAGAGATAGTGTAATTATTTCCTTATTATTCTTATAAACATTTATTAATGATTACTTCTCTTTTCCTCTAATATACTCCATTTGTAATGAATTTAAAAATTGACCCGTTTCTTTAATACATATAAATATAATCATTGTTGTGATTGTTGCTTAATTTTATTCTCTCTATATCTTAATGAATTCGATTTCAACAACTACAGAAACAACAAAAATATGTTGCTTATTATCCTTTTTGTCTCATTTCATGTTTTTTCCTTTATTTATTCTATTTTTGAAAGAAAATATTTGTCAGCGAAATGAGATTCTAAAAAGGAGGATCAATAAAGATGAGATCAAAAACTGTAAAACACATAAGCACGGAGGTGGATCAAAAGTTTTTGTTGAGCTGTATGGTTTTGACTTTAATATGGTTTACATGGCATGATGTCAATGCAACAACTTTTAGGTATCAAAATGTTATTGTGAGATAAATTTGTCTCTTTTTGCAGCTACAGAACAATACTCCAGGACCTCTCTGTGGGATATCTCTTTTTATTTTCTGATATGATTATAAAGGGATTTCTAGACAATTATGATTCTGTAATATATATACGTTTCATGTGTAAGACATTTTTTTCGTACGCCGAACTGTATACCTTAGTAAAGCTCTTATTTGGGTATACACTAAAGAACCACCATTCCTACACATCGTCACAGCCTATAATGCACACACGATAATAGATCATATTATACCATCTAACCATAGTACTTTGTTTTTTCCAGTGGTTGGTCTTGTGATTTTGTTGTTTAACTTCAATGCAGTTGTGAAGGGAGGTGCATACGATCCTTTCATCCAACTATAGAATCTGGCACTGGTTCTTTTTGTGAATCTCTTTGTTATAGCAGTGAGCAAGTTGACGTATGCACCTAACATTGTCCTCATTCTCTCTCTTTAGTGCTGCATATGTTAACACATTTTGTGCTTCGGCAAAAAGGGATGGCTTTGCTAGTTTCTATTAGTCACTGATCTCAACTGAAAGCAACATCTTGTAATGTGGCAGGCTATTCAGACTTTCCTGTGCAAGAATTGCCAATATCAACAGCATCAATGCTTTATATGTGGTAGGCTGGGTTCGTCAGACAAATCTTCTGGCACAGAGGTGCAACTTTTTTTGACAATTTCAAGGGAGCAAATTTATGGAGACTACTTGTTGTTTTTCTGATTTTTAACCTTTGAAATGCTTGTAGCTCTTCTAATATTGTCTCACTTTATCATTATAACGAAAGTGCAGTTTATTTATTTATAGACAATGAATATAGGGAATCATGTTTTCAACTGCCTATTATTTCCCCCTTCAGTTTATATGAATTCTTATTGGACAAATCAGTTCTGGAACTCATATTTTTGTGCCATATAAGATTTGGCTAATGGTGCTCATTCATCTTATTGATGTTTTTGGACAAAACTTTAAAATTTAAGTCGCTAATGGACCCAGGACAAAGACCTTTTGTTTAGCAATTTGTACTTGCTTGTGTTACTTTTCAGAACCCAATGGAAAAAACCTTGTTCTTGTACTTGGTGGTTCGGAAGTTGACAGAGGTTGCATCTTTAAGGTCCGCGCCAGCCACAACAAACACATAGTCGAAAAAGAAAAGTGTGCAAAATCGCATTGGTTAATATTGCTTTACTAGGATAAGGCTTAAAAACTGTTCAATACCTCACATTAGACATGCTAACTAATGGTGTTTTATCTGCTTCACAACATGCTAAGAGGACTACAAATTATTGTTGCAATGTAATACATTATTGTCAATGCATCTCATTTTAAGATATCTAATCTCACGAACTGGAGTATCATAAACAACACTTTCCATTTATGACTATTTATTATTATACATAATTATTTACCAGTAAATACTTTTGTCAAATACTGGTTCTCGTCTCAGTGTTAATCTTTTGTTTCATCCTACTTGCCTTGTTTTTGTTTGCCTCCTTTCAGTGCAACTGGGCAGTGTGTGGGAGAATGTGTGGTGCTGGTCCAACAATAGCTGGATATGTAACTTAGGTTTGCTTTTCTGTCTTTTAAGGTCTTCCCTTGTGTCTCGGCAACATGCGGACACTTCTATCATCCACATTGTGTGTCAAAGCGGGTTTTCCCTGGAGATGATTATCAAGCTCAAGAACTCCGAAAGCAAATCGAAGTTGGAGATTCATTTACATGTCCTGCTCATAAATGTTTTGTTTGTAAGCAAGGAGAAGATAGAAATGTTCCTCATATGGAATTTGCAATATGCAGACGTTGTCCAAAGGCATACCACCACAAATGCTTACCAAGGTCGCTGTGAACTTTCTGTCTTTTGTGTTCTTTTTCTCCTCAAAACATTGTTCAGGAATACGTTACAGTACTGGTTTAATCCTAATTATAACAAGTAAATCTTTGAGTCTTAACACGCTGATGATTTCGACAGGAATATTTCTTTTCAGCGCAACGATGCTGAAAATATTCCTCAAAGGGCTTGGGAGGGTCTTTTGACCAATCGAATCTTGATTTATTGCACGTATGTTTCGTTTAAATGTTTAAAATACTTATTTGAGATTCCCTCAATTCTTCTAAAGTGCAAATGTGCTATTCAGGGATCATAAGATCTGTCGTAAAATTCTGACACCAAAAAGAGATCATTTGCTGTTCCCTGATGTTGATGGAACAAAAGAGCAGTATCCTACAGAGTCACTACCAGACAAATTAAATGCGACGTCCGGAAAGAGGAGTAAGGCTTATGGAATTCTAACAGAAATAGATAAAGTTAAAGTGGAAAAACTGTCAAGAGGAATAACTGGCGATTTTAGAAGGGGTGATTCCATCAATAGAAATGAGAAAAGCTTTGCTGGAAAGACTTTTAAACAAAACTTAAGTTCAAGCATGTTTTCAAAGAATGTTGCTTCCTCTGAATGCATAAAACCAAACAAGCCTCCCACAATGGAGAAAAGCAAGTTGCCCTGGAAACATGGCGAGTCAGTGTCAATGCTGGCAATGAAAAGAACTTCAGAAAAGGCTGTGGTGCAAAAAAATCCTGCTGGCAGTGCAAGGCCTTCGAGAACTGTTGAAATGGAAAAGCGGTAATAACCTTCATTTCTATCAATACCTGATGTTGCATCCTTCGCTTTTTTTTGGTGGAAGATTATCTATTTAACTGAAGAATGATATTCGGTGTGATCTTTGCTCTGCAGAATACAAAAATTAATGAAAGATTCCATTTCCTCAATTAATGTGGTTGAATTTCTCAACGAGCAGAGGAGGAAATGTAGTCATGCTTCCTCCCCACATTTCAGAGTGGATAAGACAATAACCATGGGAAAGGTGGAGTGCTCAGTGAAGGTGCTTTTTCTCTCTCCTAATTAGCATAACTAAATTATAAAAATGTCCAAAAGAATATAAAGTACAATTAGTAACACTAACATAATGAGTTTATCCATACCTTTATGGTGAATAAACTCTAAATAATCGATAATGGTGGACTTTTTCTTGCATTTAAATTTGTTGATGTCTTTATTTTTTATCCTTATGAGTACTACTTTTTAATTTTTATAGGGTTTAGAACAAGTATTTGTTAATTGAAAAACACAATATACCACTGTTAATTTTAATCATAATATGTTTTTATCAACAATGTTTTTTATTAATTTTAGAAAAAGTGCTTATTAATTTTAATCTTGTAAGTGTGGGAAAGAAGTTCAAAGAAAAAATTGGAGTTATTCATGTTTGTCGTATTACCTCTTGGCAGAGAAAAAAAGTCTCATTTATGTTTTGACACCTACACTCAAATTTAAACTCACAGATTTGCCCTCCACTTCTATCACATGTTTGAAATAAATCTGATATTGGCCATTAGTTCGTGCGAATTTCTTCTGCTAACATTGAAATACTTCTTGAGTATCTCTGTTGTTTGGTGGCAATGTTCTTCTTGAGAGTTTTCGAAATGGAAGTGTGCTAAACAATGTGATACGAAGGAAACATCCTCTTTGATGTTGCTATTCGTGATGATTTGTGTCCGAAAAATAGTGTTGATATCATCTTGTTTTCTAATTCAACTCACTGGTGATTGATTTCCTAGGCTACCCAAACAGCTCTAAAGACATTACAAGAAGGGGGTACTGTTGAGGATGCAAAAGCTGTTTGTGAACCTGCTATTCTCACTCAGATGATCAAATGGAAGGTTTATGACATTCTGACATAACTACTTATACCTTTGTGTAGGGTACGGTTATACACATGCATCAATATTCTGTATCGTAGATGTATTATGTTCCCCAAGTAGTTTTAAAAAAAATTATTCTTCAGATACTTGTACGAGAGTAACTTCTTGAGCATTTTATAATTGAGCACAAGAACTCTTTCTTGATGCAAAAGAATGACATTGCAAGCTGTACAGAAAGCTCTTACAGAAAATTTAAGCAGGTCATTGAGGCAGTTAAGACTTGCTGGGGGGTAGTTTTTACATTAAATAATTTTTCATACTTGCGTATAACTAGTTTGATTTTGCTATCTGTAATCTAATTAACAAGACATACACAGTGTCATATAAAAACTACTCCACCAATGAATTCCTTGGGTACTTTTGAAAGCAGCACACGATCTGATTAACAAGATTTGCATTGCTTTATTGAAAAACTGATTATCCATGAGTGGACGATGGTTTCTAAACCAGTAAATAAGTCCAAGATTGGTTGAATTTTCATTTACCAATTAAGGTGAATGCTATAATGTCTATTCTGTGACCATGTCTAGATATTCTAATCAAGGTCATCTGATATTCATGTGCCATATAACTTCACTTTATAATAAATTGTAAACATGATCTTTTATCATGCATTTACATGATGTAGGGATTTCTAAGATTGGAAACATTGAACATTTATTGTTATCATTTGCTTGTACTTTGCAGAAGAAGCTAGGGGTGTATCTTGCTCCATTTATACATGGAATGCGCTATACATCTTTTGGTCGGCACTTCACGAAAGTGGACAAGCTGAAGCAGGTAAAAAAGTTTTTCTATTTCCTTGTGGTTTCATTGTAAAGATAAAATTTCAAATATGGTTCTTATAAGTAAGACCAAGCAGAGAGCAAGTGTCAAGTGCATCCTCCATTGGCTCTTCCTGAAATATTTGTCAGCTTTTCCTAAGATTTTTTTTTATTTTCTATTCTTCTGTGTCACAAGCTAATTGAGCTTTTTGCTTCCATTGTAGAGTCTATAATTATCTTTTCTTGTATTCTATTAACTTTTAACTCTAGCCATAACTAAGAGCAGCTTGGAGTGCAATGTCACTTTGATTGATTGTTGATTATTGGAGAAAGATGAGAGGAGTAAAAGGAGAAAGATTGCTTACTTAGCCAGTTTAAAGTATTATGCACATCAAATCAATAATGAACTACTCTATGGGCGTAAGAAGATTTCTGATACATGAGAAAAGGACCAACTCTCTGTAGTAAAAACTAGAAACTTGATTCTGAAACTAATCATGGATGACTAAGGGCTACAAACAAACTCAAGTATTCAGTAGAAAATCCTAATTTAAGACATAACTAAAAATTTCTGAAATCTGAAAATTAATAATTATACCAAGGTAAATTGCTTAAGACAGCACTAGGACAAATTAAATAGTATTGGGGACTAATCTATGCTGTAAATTAGCTCTAGAGTACAAGATAGCCTTTTCTTCTAGAGTGTCTAGCATTTTTGGTCCTTGCCCTTTGTATATTTAGTTTCATTCTACGTCATCTATCATAGCCGGTGGCCTAGAGGATCTAAATTAGTCTTTCCAAGTTGCTTGAGAAAATCATCATTCATGAACATGTTCAAACACACATTATAAGGCCCGTTTCAGGAAACATAACCAAAACTTACCTGTGGCAATCCATGGAGATTCCTTTTTCCGTTTGTTTGCCAGGCCTCAAATTATTGTCTTTGGTAAGATTTCTTAAATTTTGGGAAAGGAATCTGATTCTCAAAACAAGGAATCTAAAAATCCTTATTTTTTTAGGGTTTCTTATTCCATGTTTTGGGAAATCTGAAATTAAGACTTGCAATACATTATTACCTTGCATATTATGTTTTTTTCTATGAATAAAAATATTTTATATATATATATATAATCATATATTTTAATTTAATTTTGATTTGTTTTACATAATATATATATATATATATATATATATTATAAATATATGTATTCATGTATATAAATAAATATATTTTTACATAAATCTATATTGTAAATTTTTATATTTTATTTATGAAAAAATATCTGTAAACTAGTACTAAAATGAAATTATTAGTATAAATACGCATATATGATTAATGTTTGAATATACTGAATGATGAAATAATATCCCTGCTTCCGAAACTATTAGAGTTTTTTCTTTAAAAATTACTATTGTTTGTGCTTCACAATTTAATTAATTTTTATAAAATCTTCAAAAAAAAAAAAAGAAAAAAAAAAGAGCAGGCGGTTGATGCTCCAAAGTGATGGGACACTTTGGACCCATTAATTGTTTTGACATGTCCTAGTCTTTCTCATTTATTAATTGACTATTTAGTAACTACATATTTAAATATGAGTACAAAATAATATTTAGTATATCAAAAAGTGTTAATTTTTTTAGTACAAAAATTTCACAAACTTAGGTGGCACAACATATACAAATAACTTTATTAAAAAATAAGATTAATTTAATGAAAGTCATAAAATGTGAATTTCATTTGTTACGAAATGTGCATGAGCTAAACTTTAAAAAAATTACTTAGTCAGCTTTCTAGATACAACCAAACACTATTATGTAATCAGATAACTGAAAATCTGATTATCAGTTATTTGATTCCCAATTCAGATTCCATTCTTTGACAAACAAACGGAGCCTTAAAAAGTTGTAACTGTGGCATGAGTACCAAAACCTTTACAGGTCTTGGCCAGTTGACACTAAATACTTCATGTTCATGAAGTGAGTGAAGAGGATCACAAGTGAAAAGGATATTTTCAACGAAAAGATTATCTTCTGTTTCTGTTGTGGACATTCAAAGCCCCAGTATCTTGTGTTTGTATTTGTTCTAAGTTCCGTCAAATTCAGTCTCTGCTATTATTTATCTACTTAGGTGCACTTTCTATTAATTAAGACTTGGTACCAGATCAAGCTAACAAGCACTGGTTCAAATCTGCAGGTTGTTAATCGGCTTCATTGTTATGTGCAAGATGGTGACACAGTAAGAACAGTGCATACCCTTTTCAGTTAAAAGTTCATTACATAATCTGTTATCTTAAATATTCTGGCGATCCTGCATCTTATATAGCACTGCAATCATTTCAGAAGTGGCACGTTTAGTCTGCATTGGCATGTCAGTATCATTCGATTTTCTTAAGTCTGATACTTAGTAACTTACTCAAACAAATGTGAAAAAAGATATATTATCATCAAGATAGTTGGCTAATGGCAGTCATCTCATAGCTGCTCACTGGACATAAATTAGTCTCTAACTACTATTTTGATGAATGACCAATTTTGTTGAAAAGGAAACCATCAGAGTAGATGAAAGTGGTGCATTATATTTCACCACGGCTCTTGTTTGGGATACATTAGAAGCTGTAACTTATACAGTTCTTCAAGTCCACAATGAGTGGACAAGAAAAGGTGAATCCAGAAGTGTGTCATTCAACTAGAGGCTCTTCAGAAGTAAATTATGACAAAAGTAATATCATTTGGCTCCAAACACTTAACAAGAAACACCATTACGAATCATTACCGTGACCCTCATTTGTCATCCACTGTGAAGTCTGCTGCTAGCTCCCCTCATTGGCTTAAAATCAATGCAGTTCCACCAAGATGCAATAAAAGACATGCAAAAAGTAGATCATCTCAATCTTCACAATTGCCTCTGCAAAACAAACTTGATAGAGGATATGACCTGAAACAGCCATAATCTATCCTGTGCTGCAGCCTTCTGAGATGCTAACCTCAAGAATCATAAGTTAGGAATAGAACTAGTGAACCATACAATAAATTCCAATTTATAATTCTGATGTAATCCCTAGCTTTCTTCACAGTGCTTTTATGTTTCTTTCACCAACACACGAAGTGCTCATTTTATTTTAACTATAGATTCATTTTTTTTTTCAGATTTCTGGTAGCAACACTTAAACTATGTAACCAAACATTTTATTGTGGAAGTGAATGTAACTTTTGTGCATCGCAACCTTACAAAAAGTAAGCACTGATATGAGCAAATAATTTTTATGAAACAGATAGTCGATTTCTGTTGTGGATCAAATGATTTCAGCTGCTTAATGAAGGAAGAACTTGATAGAATGGGAAAGAAATGCTTCTTCAAGAATTATGACCTCATACAACCCAAGGTATACTTTCATATAAGTTTCATATAAGTTTTATTTATCTCTGCAACAAGCACTCTAAATATATTGGGACTATTGCTTTCCTAGAGTTGCATGCTTGGGTAATTTACTTTACCTGTTGAAAATTCAATTGAACTTGATGCTCATATTCCTGGGCCCTCACACATTAGATATCTGTTTTTATTCATTTTGCGTTTTACTAGTAAAGTGCACACAAGTTGTTCTTGTATTTTTGATTATCTTTCTTCTTTTTTTTTTTTGAAAAATAGTGTAGTAATTAAAATTCAAAGAAGAACCAACATGAACAAAATCCTTTATTACTATGATGGAGATGATATGTTGTTATGTTTCAGTGAAACTTTATATTCTTGAAATGATATTTTGTTAAGTCCATTCACCTGTCATTTACAACCAATCAGTCTAGATGCATATTCTCTCCAATGCATTACATTGAATTAATCTTTGGGTCTAAGTATTATTAATGTATCTTAATACAGTGATTCATTAATTCCTATTCAATATAGAACATTTCGGTTAAATCCGAAACCCAAGATAGTTATCTTGATATTTGCCAGTTCTGTTAGTTTGTCTAACAAAATTACTGCAATATCATCGCATCCAAATACCTAATTGCTATGTGTAAATATAAATCAATTGGGATAATATCAAATAGTGCATAATACGCGATTTAAAAGATACTTAATAACCATTTACTTAATAAATATTTTGTTGAAGTGCAGTAAGTATCACTGTCTAAATCACAAAAAGTTAATGCTAGTACGGTGTCTGCACAAAATGCATATAGTTTGATAAGGTACCAGTTACATTATATTTTATTTTTTGTGATCTATAATTTTAGCAACCTTTAGATATATTTAAAGTTAGATAGGTCTAATTTCCCATTAATTAGAAGATCCTGAACGTTATCACAATTTTTGCAACATTGTTACATTTACGAATAAGTATTTACCATCCTCTAACCAGTGTTGTCAAAACCGGATTGACCTGGACGATCGGACCGCTAAAAACCGGAACCGGTCATCAAATCGGTCCGGTTATGCGAAAAAACCGTTCAGGGGTCAAAACAGGTCAGAACCGCTCAGAACCGTGGTTCAACCGGTCAGAACTGGTCAAAACCGGTTGAACCGGACGATTTTGAAAATAATGAAATTCAACTTTTTAAATTCTAAAAATCTGAAATTGACCCCTTTAAAGTCTAAAAATATGCAATTGGCCCCCCAAAATAAAGGAAATACATATTTTTTTTTCCATATTTTCATATATATATAGGAAATACATATTTTTTTTCATATTTTCATATTTTATATATTTAATAGTATATTAATTATTATTTATTGCATAATTATGATGTCACCGGTTCGACCCCGGTTGACCCGACGGTTGAACTGGTGACCCGTGACCCAGTCACTTTTTTGGTTTGCTGTCCGGTCCGGTTTTAGAGGTTGCATGGTTATACACAAATTACATTGTTATTTTGAAATTACTTCTGTGGAATGTATTTTTTTTTTCTTTGTTACCTCATATCCCCAGGCCAGCACCACATAATGAAAGAAATAATTATATAAAAATTACTGCATCAACGTTATATGCTGCCTATTTAATTTCTATATCTATTTAAGTTTTTCAAATAAATTTTCATTTTTGTTTTACTTGTAACCAATGATACACCTTCAGTACTATTATGTATCTGAAAGTCACATCCTTTACATTTTTCTTTAAATTCAAATTTGTCAAAATACCAATAGCAAAAAGGAAATACTCCATTTACTTCCAAAAGAAAAGAGGAAAAACACCAATTACATCTGAAATATAAATAGTAGTTTTTAAAGACAAATAAATTTTTAAAATTTAGGAATTGTTACTAAACTCCCCAAAAACGGACCTCAGGTTGCGTTTCGATTGAAGGAATTGAACTTGGGGGAAGGATTACACTCACCTTAACAAATCCATACACCAATTCACCTGCCTTAAATAATCTCCTTATTGGAAGGAATCTGTTATTCTGTCTCATCAGTGCCAAAAAAAGAGGAAGAGAAAAGCATAATGAGTAAGCTTTTTGGAGAACTTAACTGCAATTATGGAATTTTCATTTCTTTCTGTAGTAAACAGGGACATATTATTCGTGAAAGCTAATGTCAATATATATGTTCAGTAAGACAATTACATCTCCTAAGTTTTTCGCATTTTCTGCTCTTGTGTTCTTATTCCTGCTCCAAATCTCAAGTTCCCTCAATTGGAAGCCTTAGGTCTGGAAGGTCCCTTGTCCATGAAATCCTTGGTTATTCCTAAGATAATACTTCTATATATTTGCGCTTACATTACTGTATTGAAAACTATAATATGATTTGCTCTTCATATTCTGATTGTCTTTGCCCTTCATTTAGTTAGACTTGATGTTTGATGTTACATCCCATTCCCAAGTGGAAATACGATAATTCCTGAATACCACCAAAGATTTGAGCTTTGGGCTGTTCTGCCAGGAAGATCCCAATGTGGACTACTATGTTTGACTAAAATACCACAAAAATGTGGTTCTTGGTTTTGGGATATTTGGCGAATTTCACCTTCATACTGCCTCAGGCTGAGTTCTTTTCAGTGTTCATCCGTTTAATCCTGTAGTTCAAGCCAACAACTATTTAGTTAAATAGCATTGGTCTCTCACTTAAAAGTGAGAGTTCTTGTGTTTATATCCCCACCCTGCTCAATCCTCTCCACTTTATTTTTGTTTTTCTAGAAATAAGAGACAAAAACCTTCTAATTTCAATACGGGGTCGTATTGGTTCTTGTTTGTACTTCATCTTAGTTATCTGCCGCTCTACTCTATAGTCATATCATTTTATCTTCCTATATCTAGAATGACTTCAATTTTGAGAAAAGGGACTGGATGAGTGTCTGCTTGGAGGATTTACCAGAAGGATCTAAATTGGTAACTTTCCTTCAATTTTTTGTAGTAGCAAAATCCTTGTGTCAGGGTGTACCTTTTTGTTTCACTGAAGGCATTGCTTGCATCTTGAACAGATCATGGGGCTAAATCCTCCTTTTGGGGTCCAAGCATTCCATGCCAACCAATTTATAGAGAAGGCTCTAAAATTCAACCCAAAGCTTCTCATCCTCATAGTTCCCAAAGAGACTGAAAGGTAGGCATTGATAACACAAAATTTTTTAAGGCATGTCATTTTCTTGGTCCACATATCATTTGTTTGTGCTACCGCAGCTTGGATAGAAAAAAGATTCCGTATGACCTAATTTGGGAAGATGACAAGATTTTCTCTGGCAAGGTATAGATTGATTTAGTTGTCCTATTTTCTTTTCTTCTATCTTTGTTGTGTAAAGAAACTTGGTTATAATATTGAAAACTGAACCACACTGATTTCCGTATTAAACTGGATATTCTTGAAGTCCTTTTACCTTCCGGGTTCAGTAGATGTGCATGAACAGCAAATGGAACAATGGAACCTGGATGCTCCACCTTTATACTTATGGAGTCGACCAGATTGGACTACCAAGCACAAAGCGATAGCTGTAGAACACAGGCACATAATCAAGAATCGGGACACGGAATACTCAGGAGGGATTAGCCCCAATGCAGTCTCTAATTATTTGATGGAAGAAAATCAAGATTGCTATGGTGATTTCTCAGATATTGCAGATGGCTATGGTGATATAAACTGCATACTAGAAGATCTCCCTGAAGTATCTGATTGATATTGGAGCCGTGGCAATGAGCATATGATGAGTAGATGAATATTTTTGCATACTCTGAACTCCAATCTTGGCTATTGACTCCTAATAGTAGGGTTTCATTTTGATGAGTAGTCCTTTTAGAAAAAATATTATATTAACAGAAGGCTCAGGAATGATCATTCAAACACACATCAACCTCTATAAAACAAAGACAAGTGGAGAGTTGCCTTGCGACAGTTTGAATATGATGAGGATGTAGTGTCACTCGGACACAAATTTCCACAGCCCACAATTTACAATTATACATCTATTTATGCTAGTAGTTTGTGAATCCCATCAAATTGTTGGAGTGGCGAAGCTCTCTATTATACTACTATCTTATTTTTCTCATGGCCATTTATGGAATTTAGTCGTCTTATTCTCTGATCAAGCTCTGCCATCACAGCTGGCTCCTGCTTTTTCCTCTGCTTTGATATATTCGTCGTCGTCATAAACCCTATCTTTTCAAAGGCAACCTACCAGAACATGAAACATTCCACAAGGTCATGCTATAGTAATTCGAGATGAGAAGATGAAGAAATATTAAAGTTACCGTCAATAATTCATCAGGATCAAACAGGTGATGAGTAGTTCTTTGTATGACATTAATCACATCACCAACATGATGCGTCATAAGCAACTCTTCTTCATTCATCTGCATTCATCAAAACACAAACTCTACCAATCTTCTCATGTTTGCATATTCAGTAATTGAAACAACAAAGCAAATCCCTATTTCAAAACATGTTACCTTAAAAATTGCTAATGCCACATTAAATAAAACCTTCGCCCCTTCATAGAAAAGGACATCCCATATGCGTAAAGTTGTCTGAAAGGAATGACAACCTGGAAGTGTTAGTTATGATCATCCAGGTAATTTGATGTTTATTAATACAAGGCAAATTTAAATACACATAGATGCATTTTCACCTCTGAAGGCATGCTTTTAGAGAATAAGCATAAAAACCACTCCGTGCAAACAAGAGAAACATCAAACTCCAAAGCTTCCAGATGAGCAGCTATCCTGCATTATTCTTCTTCTTATCTTTAGTAAACCAAATAACATCATATCAGCTACATCATCAGACAAAACAAAATGAGGCACAACCTCGGACACTTTTTGGTCAGCAGATCTTTGAACACTTTTTGTTCAACGTGACATCCAGACAAGTTATTCGTGTAACAATCATTGACCAACACATTTTCTAACAGAACAGCGAGCATCCAGAAAGCATCTTCTTCAGTTTTCATGACAAGCAATAATAATGCCGCAACATAATTTAACCCCTGCACCATAGTTCATTAAGGCACAACTCTATCGAGATAACAGATTTGCAAAAACAGAAATGAGCAAGTAACATTTATTATCAGTATGATAAAGAAAATTCACCTGACAATAACCGACATCAGAATCTCGGAAAGAATACCCAACAAGAACACGCCTTAGAGCAGCATGTCCGTCTGGAGTGTCCAACCATGGGTGACCAGGGAAAGTTCGAGGGAGATCCTGCATCCATATAATAGAAGAAATGATTATGCGAGTTGGTAGCTTCTTAGTAATCACTTCCTTTAATCAGGTTTTATATTGTTTAAATATTCACAAATGAGTGAAATTTCCACTCTCAGGATCACTATCAATAGAAGTTTAGAGCCAATTCATGTCAAACAAAACGTAGCAAACATTATCTCAAAGACTCGTGATCATTTACAAGAATTGTACCCGTAAAATTCATCAGATAATCCTGACTGTGTGTATTATGTATTAAAAGCTAACTCAAGAAGCTGATGCACCCCATACACGAATATTAAGCCGAATAGTAAGCCTACACGCATCAGACATTTAACAGAATGATACAAACATTACAGCAAATAAGATTAGTTTACATACATGATCGATCTGCTTGGTTGCAGAGGTGACTTGATGGAGAACAGCAGAAGTGAGATCATTGTAATAGGTGTCAGGAACGGTGGATTTCTTCTTGGCGGCGCCGGATAAGGAAAACCAGACCTTGGGCCTCAAATTGGGAGGGATACCCTTCCTGATGAGCTTCTTGAGGGTGATGGAATTGACGAGAGCAGAGAATTTGGTGGTGGTAGTGTGATCCAAATACCACCAATTGGCACCTTTGTGTGACTCCAAACCCCACCAAACCCTACCTTGTTCCCTGACCTTCTCTCTAACCTCATTCAATACATTCACATCATCCACATTCCCTTCAACTGTGAAACCATACAGATCTTGGAATTTCACTGTCATCATAGCCCTTCTTGAATGGATGCTTGGCCTCAAATTCAATACGGGTATCCCCCGCTCCTCCTCATTCTTCTTCTTCCCATTTCCACCATACATCATTTTATGTTGATTGAGAGAGAGAGAGAGAGAGAGAGAGGGAGAGACCCAGAAAGGTAATGGGATGCGATCGATCAAGAATACATACAATTATAATATTAGTATCACACACAGAGGGAAAAAGAGGGAGAAACCAAGAACGAACGAACGAACGTGAAGGTAATTAATTAAGACCATGAACGAATCAACGAAAGAAATGAAGGGGAAACGGTCAGGTCAGGTCAGCCCTCTCCTCTTCTCTACTCTACATTCTTCTACAACAGAGCCAGACACAGAAATTCAAAATTAAACAACTCTCTCTCTCAAATAACTCACAAGAGGACTACAAGGTGGGGCCTTCTCCGAAATCGGTATTTAACAACTTTCAGAAAAGAAGGGCAAAAAAATGTCCAATTTTTTGTACTACTGGTAAAGAACACGTGTTGATTCATACGAAATTATTAAGAGAATTGCACATAAAACATATTAAATGCTTGAAAGAAAAGGAATGAAATTCTGAGGGCACATAAAATATAAAGAAATAATGATTCATCTTATTTGAACTTCTCACTAATTTTTCTCTTGTTTGATCTGGGCGTTGCAACTTTATTTTTTTACTTGACTTTATAGATTTCCGTTTACATTATTTTTTTTAATATAATGCTCAATGTCTCTTCATCATTATTTGAAAATATATTTTTGATGTTGTCTTTCTGATTGTTAATTTTTAGTTGTTTTTTCCCCCATCAATTTCCCCAGAAATGATGGTTTGTTTATTTTAAAGTTGCTTTGGTATAGAAACCTTTGTTAGAGTTTCACTTGCGTTCTTCTGAAGACGATTGTTGGTTTTCTTTTTCTCCTTTTTTGATTGTATCATTTGAAGTGAATTTACGATGAGACTAAGTTCCTCTTATTCGTTTATGCATTTCTATTAAGTGCCATGAAAAAGCGAAATTTTGTTGATTCTTGAAGTCTTAGACATCTATAATACTATTAGTTATGATCTCCCTAAGAAAACGCATATATTAGAAACTTAAATTTAGCAATTTATATATAATATAATATGATGAAAAATTAAACATTATATACAAAGAGATAAAGAGACAATCTAAAGTAGTATAAAGTTACATCTTGAATTGATGTTGTGCATGTATTCATTTACGTGGCATCCAACACACATGGTTATGCCTCTTATTACAAGGGATAAAAATGTCTTTACCCTGCCTCGTGCAAGGTACATATTAGTTGTCACATCGTGTTTGTGAGGATTCTTTACCTAAACTCACCATGTCTTCTGCATCTTCGTCTAGTTCTGTCTTCCCACCTGTGTCCAGTTCTCCTCTCTCATTTTTCCTTCCCTATTCACCTTGCTTAGGGTCCTCAGCTTCTCCTTTACCAAATCTTCTTCCATTGCATAGGCTACTATGTCTACCACTGAGTCTCTTCATGTGTCCACTATCGAGTCTTCCCCTTTCTTGTCTCCACCACAGAGTGTCCTTTGCCTTCATCTTGTCCAAGCCCTCTCCCGCCCTATCATTTAGCCCGCCGTCTCCATCCATATCCCTTGTTGTTCTGTCTGAGTCATCATTACCCTCTGTCTTTACTATCTCTGCTCTTTCTCTAGCCTGTTCCCAAATGTCACCCAGTTTCGTGATGGCACTTATAAGCCCCATGGCCTCCTTTCTCTGCATGTTGTCTCTATATTGATTGAATGATAGGTGTGAGATTCACGTGTTCTAGAGCTTCACATTCATTGCATTTACATTGGTTTATGCCTGATTTATGCCACATATGCGTTTAATTTGTGTGCTTATTGAGTAAAGGTGGAAAATTATTGCAATTGAGGAAAATTGGTCGGAAACGCAGAATTTCTGAGTACTTAGAGACTGAATTTGACAAATGTATCTTCTACAAAAGTTGTAGAGCTATGTCTTAGCTTCATGTGGCAGCTTGAATCACCTAAAATGGAGGTCTTTGGAGAAAGTTAGGAAGAAAACAATATCGCTGCGCAGAAGAGAAATTGCTACTGCATCCAACGTTTGAACGTTGGACATGTAACGTTCGAACGTCAGCCTAGTCAACGCCCAGTCACACAACTTATGCCACATCACAACGTTCGAACATTGGGTTGGTGACATTTGAAAGTTGAGGTCGGCTGGAAGAATTTTGGCAAGTTTTGATACCTAATTCAAGTAGAAGACTTGGAGATCCTATTCTATAAATACCTCCTCTTATAACAAACAATGAGGTTCAAACATTTGAGCATTGGAAGAGATTTTTGAGCAAGAAGACAAGCAAGACGAAGAGAACGACGATTCTGCATCAATTCGTAATAGGGAGATTTTTAGTTCTAGATTATTTGTCTATGAATAATTTTATGTTTTTGATTATTTTCTAAATTACAATTATGAACTAATTTTCCTTTAACTAGGGCCATGTGAAGGCCGAATTTATGAGTTTATATATATATGAAGTCATTGTTCGTATTAATTTTTATATTGCCTTGTGTGTTAATTTTGTGCTTTTATTCCAATCATATGCTTTATCACCATATGTTTGCTAATTTGCCTAGTCTATTCATTCGAGAGAATATAGGTTAGGGGTTAAAGGAATTAACACATCATCCGGAAAAAATAGTGGAATTGCCCCTAGAGATAGGTAGAGATTCTCGGGTGCTGTTAGCCGAATTTATCCGGGAAAATTCTAAAACATAAATGCATGGTTGTTGATTAGATTCTTGGATAGACATATTTAGAGAACCGTCAATTAGTCATAGGATTGTTACAGCTGAGACATCGGGTAGTAATTAATTAAGGAATTTCCACCAAAGCATTATTAGTCTAATAATTCGAAGAATAATTCATATATATTAACAAGGAAATACGGTTGAAGCATGTACCCTTAGTTATTTTATCTCATAAGAATCTCAATCTCATTGTCAAGTCTTGTTTTCAGTTTTTCTTTAATTTGTGATACAATCGTGATAATTTAATTTCAATTGCTTTAAACTCAATCAATCTAAAATACAAGTCTCTATGGGTTTGACATTCCGGACTTAAAAATTCAATTTATTACTGCACATGACCAGTTCACTTGCTGTTTAATACACATAAGGATTTTTCGTGTCAAGTTTTTGGCGCCGTTGCCGGGGACTTGATTTATTTTAGTTTGGGATTTTATTGCAATTTTTAGCTTTAATTTCTTTTATCGTTTTTATTTTTATTGTTATTTTTTTTATTTTTCTATTGTTATTGTTATTTTCTAGCTTTAAATTTCTGTTGGTTTGCTTCTTTGCTTCGAGCAGGTTGATCTTTTGGTGAATGACCCGAGCCTTAGGAGAGGTTTTAGAGAAATTTGACCTCGAGATTGAGCGTACGTTTCGTGCAAACCAGAGAAATCGAGCATTGGCTGGCAACTTCCCTGATATGAATCTCCCAGAGAACAGGGAATGGTTGCAAAATCTGTTTCAAGCTATGCAACCAACACCTCCAGTACCACCTCCATCGGTTCGTGGTAATCAGCCCCCTGTGTGCATACTACATCAGGACCAGTGATTCTCCCAAATTTTGCTACGCCAAACTTTCACATTCCTTCTCACATGTTCACCATGGTTCAGGCTGAACCATTTTATGGTGACCCGAGTGACTCACCTCATGACCATCTGGAATACTTCGAGAATGTGCTACTTACCATGCAATTCAACCCACGAGATTTGGATGCAATCCGCCTCAGACTATTCCACTTCTCTTTGAAGGATAAGGGGACCCTATGGTACAAATCGTTACCCCCACAATCAATTGAAACGTGGGGCGATCTAGTCGAGAATTTTATCAACAAGTTTTTTCCACCATCAAGGATTAATGAGCGAAGAAGTGAGATTTAAAGGATTTAAGCAAAAGCGGGATGAGTCGTTGGCTTCAGCTTGGGCAAGATACAAAGGTCTACTTCGGAAGTGGCCCGATCACAACTACACACGGGATGAGAGAGTGCAACACTTCTACAATGGAGTTCGATCTCGAATTCGACATCGACTCAATACGGGAGCCGGTGGTGATCTTTTGGGTCTTGATAGCAGAACAGTGTGGGCAAAGCTTAAGCAGATGGCACGAGAAGATGAACTTTACCCTGAAGATGATGATGAGATCCCTCCCTGAACCCGACGGGTTGCTAATGTTCAAGAGGTAGAAGAAGAGGTCGAGGAAGAGCCCACGATTGGCGATGTGAATTATGTCGGAAATTCAAATAGACCTCAAGTAAACTTCCACATACCCGAGAACTATCCAAAAAGGCCAAATCCGGCACAGAATACACAACCGGGCGTCTACCAAGCACTAAGGCCTCCGTTTAACAATACTCAACCTCAAAGGCTTGGAAATTTTAGACCACAAGGTCAAGCTCAGAGACCTTCTACTGTCAAAGAAAGATTGAATGCTATGCAAAAATCGGACGAATCATTAGCCGAGATTCGATTGATGTTGAAGGATGTTTCCATGGGTATGAAAGAGATGCAGCATCAACTTGGGCAATTATCAATGAATGCGGGTGGAAGAGCACCCGATGCACTGCTGAGCGATACAGAGAAAAACCCGAAAGAGCAGTGCTAAGCTGTTACTTTCAGGAGTGGCAAAGAAGTGAAGAATGCACCCTCCCAACACCCAACGTCCGAACATGAAAAGGACAACGTTTGAACATTGGAAAATTTTGAGAAATCGGACACACTGCATCCAACGTTCGAACGTGACCAGCCTGACGTTCGAACGTTGACTGGTCAATGTTCGAACATTAGGAAAAACAACGTTCTAACGTCAAAGGCAGACAAGACCTCTTCTGAAACTTTGACTCCTCATTCGTCTAATCCTGTTGAAATACGTCTCCCCTTCCCCCTAGCACATAAAAAGAATAAAAAAGACATAGATAAGAGTTTTCTTAGGATTTTAGAAATTCTTCGAGAAGTTTGAATTAATATTCCTTTTATTGATGTGATTTTGCATATGCCCAATTACATCAAGTTCTTCAAGGATATTCTCTCCAATAAGCAGAAATGGGAAGGCAATGGAATGATGTGCTTGACTGAAGCATGCTCAGCAGTAGTGCTGAACAAGTTGCCACAGAAACTCAAGGATCCGGGGAGCCTCACAATTCCCTACACAATTGGGCAACTCAAATTTAACCGAGTGCTATGTGACTCGGGCGCCAGCATAAATCTTCTTCCCTACTCGTTGTTACGGAAATTAGGTTTGGAAAATCCAAAGCCAACCTCGATGAGCCTCCAACTTGAAGATCGGTCAAACAAACACCCGAAGGGAATCATAGAGGATGTAATCGTGCAAGTTGACAAGTTTTACTTCCCGGTGGACTTCGTGGTTCTAGAGATGGAAGAAGATGTTGAAGTTCCTCTCATCCTAGGAAGACCTTTCCTAGACACAAGTAAAGCTATGATCGACATAGCAAATGGTAAGATAACTTTGAATGTGGGTGAGGAGAGAGTTACTTTTGACGTGTACAAGGTTATGAAACATGTTGGTGATAATGCGTCATGTTTAAGAATAAATGCTTTTGATCCTTTCATTATTGAGCACTTGCAAGAAAACATCTCTAATGATCCACTTGAGGTATGCATAATGAACTCCACGGATGTTGAGTCAGCCAGTGATGGACAACTAGCAGCTGTTCATATCTTAGAGAGGCGTGCACAATACCCCACAAAGAAATTTGAGAAGTTAGATAGGCCATTGTCTAGCCACTCCAACCCATCCATCGAAGAGCCACCAACTTTTGACCTAAAACCTTTACCTTCTCATCTTAAATATGTTTATTTAAATGATAATGAAACCTTGCCACTCATCGTTTTTTCTTCTCTTACAGAGCAACAAGAAGCAAGGTTACTGGAGGTATTGAGAGATCACAAAAAGGCCTTTGGATGGAAGATTGCTGACATCAAGGGGATCAACCATCTGCATGCACAAGACTTTAATGGAAGAAAGCTCAAAGCCCACTGTACAACCACAAAGGAGGTTTAATCCTCAAATTCAAGAAGTGATGAAGAAAGAGGTAATCAAGCTACTCGATGCCGGCATTATCTTGCCTATCTCTGATAGTCCATGGGTAAGTCCAACTCGGGTAGTGCCCAAGAAGGGAAGTACGACAGTAATTCGTAATGACAATAATGGGTTAATTCAATCTAGAATTGTCATTGGCTTTAGGGTTTGCATAGACTACTGAAAATTGAATGAATATACCTGAAAAGACCACTTTCCCATTCCCTTTGTCGATCAAATGTTAGAAAGATTAGCCGAGCATGAATACCACTATTTTTTGGATGGGTACTCTGGCTATAACCAAATTACCATTGCATCAGAGGATCAAGAGAAAACTACTTTCACTTGTCCTTATGACACTTTTGCTTATAGACGGATGCCCTTTGGCTTATGTAATGCTCCTACTACTTTTCAAAGATGCATGATGGCTATATTTCATGACATGGTGGAGCAATTTCTTGAAATCTTCATGGATGATTTTTCTGTGTTTGGCTCTACTTATGATAGATGTTTGCACAATCTAACCCTGGTTTTGCAGAGGTGTGAGGAGACTGATCTAGTCTTAAATTGGGAAAAGTGCCACTTCATGGTACAAGAGAGAATCGTTCTGGGTCATAAGATCTCCCAAAAGGGGATTGAGGTGGATAGAGCAAAAATCGAAGTGATAGTCAATCTTCCACCACCCACCACGGTCAAAGCCGTGAGAAGCTTCTTGGGACATGCCGGGTTTTACAGGAGTTTTATTTCTAATTTTTCTTAAATTGCTAAACCCTTGTCTAACTTGACCATGAAAGATGCAGTGTTTAACTTTAATGATGCATGCATGCAGGCCTTCCTCACCCTGAAGGAGAAATTGATATCAGCACCTGTGATGTCCTCCCCGGATTAGAGTCTACCATTTGAGTTGATGTGCGATGCAAGCGACACTGCCGTAGGTGCCATACGGGGTCAAAGGAAGGGTAAAATCTTTCATACTATTTACTATGCTAGTCGTACCTTAAATGAAGCACAACTCAATTATGCTACGACTGAAAAAGAGCTCTTAGCTGTGATTTTTGCTTTTGACAAGTTTCACTCCTATGTTGTGCTTAACAAAGTAATAGTATACACTGATCAGTCAGCCTTAAATACTTGCTTGCTAAAAAAGATACAAAATCTAGCCTACTTAGGTGGATCTTACTACCACAAGAGTTTGACTTAGAAATAAAAGATAAAAAAAGGATATGAAGATGTAGTAGCTGATCATCTCTCTAG
Organism: Buddleja alternifolia; assembly: GCA_019426215.1. Taxonomy (NCBI): domain Eukaryota; kingdom Viridiplantae; phylum Streptophyta; class Magnoliopsida; order Lamiales; family Scrophulariaceae; genus Buddleja; species Buddleja alternifolia. Next base: position 54,618,745 of record CM033392.1, on the reverse strand, counting down.
GCTAGAGTTAGTGGATAAGAAAGTGGATGAAACCCCAATAAGAGATGAATTCCTGGATGAGCAACTTTTTGCTCTTTCTTCTATATCAATCCCTTGGTATGCTGATGATGCTAACTATATAGTTGCTGGAATTTTACCCCCTGATTTAACTATTCACCAAAGAAAGAAGTTTTTAAAAGATGTTAGGCACTATTTGTGGGAAGAGCCCTACTTGTTTAAAATTGATGTAGAGGGAATTATTAGGCGTTGTGTACCCGAGGAGGAAATGGCCTCCGTCTTGGCTCATTGCCATGACATGTTGATCGGTGGCCACTTTGGCCCATCCAAGACTGCTGCCATGGTTCTGCAAACAGGTAATACGAGGTTGCTTCAACTGAATGAGCTCGAGGAGTAGAGACATGACGATACGAGAATGCAAAACTGTACAAGGGATGGACTAAGAAGTGCCATGACAAGCATATTCTGCCCCGGGAATTCGAGAAAGGTGAAAAAGTTTTGATGTACAACTCTAGACTCAACCTTTTCCCAGGAAAACTCAAATCGCAATGGTCGGGACCATTTCGAATCACACGAGTGTATTCTTCAGGAGCTGTGGAGCTTATCACTAATGATGGCCAAGTATTCTTGACCAATGGACACAGGCTGAAGCATTACTCGGGCATTGACTGGAATGCAGACACATCATCTGTCAAGCTCCAAAACTCATCGACTTAAGTCGATCTTGAACAGTCGAGCTATTGACTATAAACAAACGCTTCTTGGGAGGCAACCCATGTTTTGTGTTTTTCTTGTTTGGTTTAGCTTTTAGTTTGCTTTAGCTTTTAGTTTGCTTTTGTTTTTGTGTTTAATACTTCATTTTTTTTGGTGGTGGTTGTTTTGTTTGCAGGAAACTGGTCAAAAAGAAGTTTGCATTGTCTACACAGTACCCAACGTTCGAATGTTGCCCAACGTTCGAATGTTGGGTTTTTGCCTTGAAAAAAATAATTTGAAAATTAGATTTAAAGGAAAACAAAAACGCGTCCTTCTTCATTCACACATCAAGAAAACAAAATCCCCAATTTATCAACAAACCCTAATTTCAAAGGAACCCAAATTCTCCACCACAAATCGCCACCACCAACGCCACGCCATCACCGCCGTTGCTCCACCTCATCCCCACTTTTGATTGTGAAATCCCTAATTTCAATCCTTTTCAATCGGGCCACACCACCATTCCACCACCACGCCTCTCCATTATCACCACCACCGGAACCAACCGCCGCGGCCACTTCCGTCACCACTTCGTCGTTTTCAACAGATTCAGCCAATGTTTAAACGTTGGCCAAGTGACGTTCGAACGTCAGGTTTAGTAGCCGCATATTTTTTTTGAACTTTCGCAGTTCGACCCGGTAAGTGAATGGCTTACCCATCTTCGTAATTTCATCAAATGCAAAGCTATGTGGGGCTCGTGCTATTTTCTGTTGTGATTGTTGCTTGTTGGTGTGAAATTGGATTGTTGAATAAGTTTGGGGGTATACGGTTGGTTGTTGGGGTTTGATTGTTGAGGGTTATTATTGTGATTGTTGAATTATAACCGAGGTTGTATTGTGTTGAGGATTGTTGTTGTTGATTTTTGTTAGAATTAGTTGAATCGATTGCAATAGCACGTACGAGGGGTAATAAAGCGGGTGAGGGAACCTCGAGAGGTAAAGAGCCCGTTGTAAACCCCGAGGCTTCCGCTGATGAGGCGAGTACTGTCACCCTTGATCCTCATTTTGACAGTTTAGTGGTTCAAGCCATTTATAGGAGGCTCAGTGCACGAATAATTCACAAAGAAAAGCCTCTCTTTATTCAGAAGGCCCCAGTTAAAGCACTTTTACGGTTCCATAAGTGGCAACCATTTCATGTGGAGCCTCACAAAATTCATCCGGTCTAGGTACAGGAGTTCTATGCTTCTGCCATAGTCAATGCGAGAATTCGAAACCACTCGAGAAGATATGAGGTTTCATCTTCAGCTACGGTGAGGGGGAAAACAATTACTTTTGATCAGCCAGCTATTAGAGCGTACCTTGGGCTGTCACTGATGCCATCTGATTATGGTTACAATGCTTTAGTGCGAGATCATTACGGTGCTGTGGATTTAGATGCTGTTATACAAGAAGTGGCAGTAGAGGGCACACAGTGGATTAATAATACTATGCTTAAAGCACAAGCACTGAAGACTGAGGCAAAATTTTGGTATGAGTTTGTGCGTCACTGTGTAATGCCCACTACGAATAAGTCGGAGGTGCCAAAGGATAGGGCTATTCTTGTCAATGCTATTCTACAGAAATTGGAGACATCGTTCAGCTCATTTACACAGCCTTACAGACCCAAATCCACAGATTCTCTATGGAATTGTCTGGAGATGACCCCACTGCCCAGTTGAAGAAAAGAGCCCCTTTTATTTTCCCGTCATTGATCAGTGCCTTATGTGAGCGAAATTCTGTGGAACAATTCCAGGGTGAGGAGTTGGATGCCCCGGGGATTATTTTGGCATACACCGATTATTTTGGCAGCCCCAGGAATTGGTTCCACCATAGTCTGCTTCAGAGGTCGCTCTAGCACACGAGATGTCTCAGATTAGGATAGGCCAGTCAGTGATGATGGGTAACATGCAGATGCTAGCTCAGTACCAGAGGCAGTTGATGATTGCTTCTGATATCTGGGCGACCCCATTTTGATTATCTTGTGGTTCCTGACTTTCTTCCTCTCCCGAAAGATGATGTGGATGAGCCGATGATAGATCCGGCTGAGCTAGATGAGGATGTTGAGGAGGATGGCGAAGTTGATGATGCTGAGGGCGATGATGTGGATGAGCCGTGATGATAGTTCGACATATGGATCCTTTTAGACTTTTTCCTATTTTTTTATTTTGTTTTTATTTTTAGTTGTTTTCTTTCCGATTTTGTTCTATTTTATGCTTTGATAATTCTGTAGGCATGTACTATTCTGACTTATGCTTTAATCTATCTGTACTGCCTTTCTTATGTCTTCTATCTTAGTTTGAGCCTGTATGAGATGTATATCGTTAGCTGAGATGAATGGAAAGCGTGAGTAGGAGAGTCAAACGAGTGTTGAGCATTTTGATAGGATCGCCTCGATTTTAGGCTTAACCGACTACTCCTAGGTTTGTTTTTTTAGCATTACGGTTTTGTAAGTACTTCTTTTACCCTTTTCACGATTTGAGTTTAGATGTAACATTGAGGGCAATGTTAGGTTTAAGTTTGGGGCTGTTAGGTAGTGCTTAGTTATATTCATATTTTGTGCTTATAATGAGAAATTAAAGCATGAATTTTTTTTTAGCCACCAATTAATGCAATGAAATGGATTAACTTGAATTTGATGACATAATTTCTTGATTTATATTGGAATTCAATGCAATACACATATCTTTACTTTGCTTGTGGGACCCTAGATTAGAGTAGATTTTCCTTAGATGATTCAAAAATGCACAATAAGTCGAGGGTAGAGGAGTTAAGTTGGATAATCATTCTGAAACACGTAAGGAATTTCTCCCGGAAATATTGACTTAGATTCTTCTTAAGGTCATGAGTTAAGTAGTTGCTTCATATGCTTAATGAATAATGAATAAGGTTGATAATTGATATGACTATAAAGTCAGGCTAATATATACTGGAGGTGAAAAGTTACATACCTATAAACTGTACTATTATGCTAATTTGAGCTAAGCTCAAGCCAATTAAAGTTAAAAATGAATGAAGGTCTAGTTTTATTTTGTGGCCTTTGGCATCGAGTGATTAAATCCATAAAGAGTGACCGGACACTTAATGCCCTAAAACTGTCTAGTTTGAGAGTCATTGATCTAGAACTCGATACATGGGTGTCATAGAAAGCCTAAGGGAATAGAACATTACACACGACCTAACCTTAATGAATGTAAATGGAAGTTTCATGTGAGCTTAAAGTCTAAATTGGTTAATTAATGAAATTTAAAGTGGTTATGGAATTTCTTATGAGACTTGTGCTTTAGGATTGATCGAAGGTTAATAGATATGGGATTAAGTCCGACATTTGGTAAGGATGCCACTTGACTATAATGCCTTAGGCTTGTTTTCACTACACCCTTTGGAGATCGTTTCGAGTCTAGGTGAAACATGAGCAAGTCTTTGATATGTGTACATAATTTTGAACTTTAACGGTTGATTTTCTGCCATTAATTCTAGTTAATTTTGTTGAGTTGTCTTGATTGGCTGTGGTTGAATTTTTTTGGATTTTGTGGGTAAATCTTGTGCAAACCCTCACGAGACTATACTCGTCCTCTTTGGTAACTTTGAGGTTTAAAGTCTTATTGCACATGCTAAGTGCAATCGTGCACTCTACGAAAATGAGTTGTTTTTATTTTTGTTATAGTTTAGTTTTAGTCTTAGATTGATGTTTGATCATGATTTTGTCGCCTAAGTTTTTTTATTGCTCGGGGACGATCAATGTTAAGTTTGGGGATGTTGACAGGTGTGAGATTCACGTGTCTAGAGCCTCACATTCATTGTATTTACATTGGTTTATGCATGATTTATGCCACATATGCGTTTAATTTGTGTGCTTATTGAGTAAAGGTGAACAATCATTATAATTGAGGAAAACTGATCAGAAACGCAGAATTTCCGAGTACATAGAGACTGAATTTGACAAATGCTAATTCTACAAAGTTTTAGAGCTATGTCTTAGCTTCATGTGGCTGCTTGAATTACCTAAAATGGAGGTCTTTGGAGAAAGTTAGGAAGAAAACAATATCGCTGCGCAGAAGAGAAATTGCTACTGCATCCAACGTTCAATCGTTGGACATGTAACGTTCGAACGTCAGTCTAGTCAACGCTCAGTCACACAACTTATGCCACGTCACAACGTTCGAACGTTGGGTTGGTGACGTTACAACGTTGAGGTCAGCTGGAAGAATTTTGGCAAGTTTTGATACCTAATTCAAGTAGAAGACTTGGGGATCCTCTTCTATAAATACCTCCTCTTATAACAGCAATGGGATTCAAAAATTGGAGCATTGGAAGAGATTTTTGAGAAAGGAGATAAGCAAGACGAAGAGAACGACAATTCTGCGTCAATTCGTAATAGGGAGATTTTTAGTTCTAGATTATTTGTCTATGAATAATTCTATATTTTTGATTATTTTCCAAATTACAATTATGAACTAATTCTCCTTTAACTAGAGCCATGTGAAGGCCGAATTTATGAGTTTATATATATATGAAGTAATTGTTCGTATTAATTCTATTATTTCTTTGTGTGTTAATTTTGTGTTTTTATTCCAATCATATGCTTGCTAATTTGCCTAATCTATTCATTCGAGAGAACATAGGTTAGGGGTCAAAGGAATTAACACATCATCCGGGAAAAATAGTGGAATTGCCCCTAGAGATAGGTAGAGATTCTCGGGTGCTGTTAGCCTGATTTATCCGAAGAAATTCTAGAACGTAAATGCATGGTTGTTGATTAGATTCTCGGATAGACATATTTAGAGAACCGTCAATTAGTCATAGGATTATTACAGCCGAGACATCGGGTAGTAATTAATTAAGGAATTTCCGCCAAAACAATATTAGTCTAATAATTCGAAGAATAATTCATATATATTAACGAGTAAATACAGTTGAAGCATGTGCCTTAGTTATTTTATCTCATAAGAATCTCAATCTCATTGTCAAGTCTTGTTTTCAATTTTTCTTTTATTTGTGATACAATCGTGATAATTTAATTTCAATTGCTTTAAACTCTATCAATCTAAAATATGAGTCTCTGTGGGTTCGACATCCCGGACTTAAAAATCCATTTTATTACTGCACACGACCAGTTCACTTGTTGTTTAATATACGTAAGGATTTCTCGTGTCATGAACCCACATGTTTTTTCATAGTTAGTCAAGGATCCTTTATGGGGCATCCAACAAGCATGGTTATGCCTTGAATTATAAGGGTTACATATGTATTTACCCTGCCTTGTTCAAGGCTTATATTAGTCGTCATGTCGTGTTTGTGAGGATTCTTTGAATTACACCAAGTGTAATTCAACTCATTAGATAAGGCTAGCCAAACATCCTCTAAGTGTTTTCTGTACAAGTTCCTTCTGTTTACGTAGGATGCTCTTAAAAAAATTATAACATAATATTTTCTCTTCAGTCTACCTATCACAAGCTGATTTGAAGATCATTGGCCATACTTTGTATAGAAAATTGAAAAATTAGAAGGAAAATAACTAATAGTTAACTATAAAACATATATGACTTCTGAGTCAAATGCTAAATTACATAATACGCGTCTCATAATTTTTTAAAGAGCTGGGAAGCCAAAACAATATCTATACAATTTAATAGTTGACTTACCTTGTTATTAGTGTAAGACCTAAAATAAGCTAAATGATTGATTATCCACATATACCATATAAATACTTTTAATTTATTATTTATTTCACAAAAGTTATTATTTTATATTTCAAGCCTCTGACAATTTTTTGAGTGAATAGAAAGTTAAATTTCTCACACTCAATGGTCAGTTTTATATATTTTGGATACGGTTATATAAATTTCTAGAAAATAAATATAATAAGAATTTAAAAATTATTTGTATTTTCATGATAGTAAAATAATACAATTTGATGTAACAAATATAGGAATACAACATTATTCAAATATAGTAATTTACGTGTCGCAAGATTCACAAGTAATTTATAGCAGCATAAGTTTTTCATCTGATTTTCAAGTTTGTTTTAATTTAAGAAAATTTTTATATTTGGTTTGCTTGTCCAAAAAACTATATATATATATATATATATTAACCAACATTATATTTTACAACATATTCATATTTTATTTTAGTACCTCAAGATGACATACTCATATTTTTACTAACTCAAATTTCAATATCTTCTAAACGCAAAGTATAGAACCTTAAATTTACAAGAAGAAAAAATGGAATAGTTATTTGAGAATTTAAAGGCTGATGAATAAGTATCATGGGATGTCGAAGTGATAGATCCATAAGAGCTTTAACAAAAAATTTAATTACAGTAACTATAGAACTATTTTGTATCCTCGATAAATACTTTTTGACACTCAATCAAAAAATTAATGTCTTTCAAAGTATAAAACCTATAAGAATCAATAGTGTTAATTTTATATAACTATTTAACAAATAATCATTATCTAATTTCTTAGTGCAATTTATTATTAAATTCTATTTAGTATAATTAATTTAATGTAATAATCTACGACCTATTTTATTCGAAGTTGTTCAACAAACAAAACAAAAGCGAAAAGGTTAATAATACATTTTTTTTCAAGGATAGTAGATCAAAAGGTATGATTATAAACAAAAATGTAGATTGGGAAAGAAGAAAAAAAATGTGACATGCAAGGTTGATTCGCATCGTGATTGAAAACTAATTGATCTTATAAGGATAATTTTTTATGATAACATAAATATAATCAAATCAAATCAACAACTAATCTAACACAAGAACTAAAGCCACATAATCATATTAAACTTCTAAACTCAATTGAGAATATTAAAAATAAGCATTTCTTCTTCTTCTTTTTCTTTTGGTATATTGAAATGAACTTAGCTTCATTATTGGGAAATTACTTGATGTGGTTACTGCAAGATCATTGGTCATGCGGACCGATGAAATGTAAACTTCGGGTAAATGTATCCACGATTGGAAACTGTAAAAGATTGTAAGTCAAAGCCATAATTGGAAATAGAATATGTATCATTGGGGCAATGACAGTAAATAAACTAATATAAAAGTGGGAGTGCAAATCTAATTTTTGATGAACCAAAAAATTGGTTTCTTTTCAAGTAAATCTTGTGCAATTACTAAATTTTCTATTCACATGGTGGTCAATTGATAGCCCATTCGGGTCTACCTCAACCGCCACTCCTTGTTCTCCCTCGCCCTCCCCCTCTATCTGCTTAAGGTCTTAAAATTTTAATTACACTAATTAGAAGGTTGATCCATTGTGCTTCAAACCTCAGACCAACAATGTGAACTTGAATCATTTATATTCATAAGAATAATTTTATTAGTACTATTTTGAACTTGAATCATTTATATTCATAAGAATAATTTTATTAGTACTAAATTCTACCTATATATATATATATTGAACAATCCTATGAACTATTAATTTCAAGTTTATGAACATTCAACAATAATAATTATTTTTTAATTAGAGGGTAATATTAACTTTTTATTGTAGGGTCTTTTTGAACTATTCACATTCATAATAAAGTAATAATATCCACTAAACATCTACATTGACCAAACTTGTGAACTATTAGTTTCAAGTTCGTGTACTTCATATGATAATAATAATAATATATTTTTATAAGAGGATAATATTAATTTATTACTGTAGCGATATTTTAGTCTTAACAAAAAAAAAAATAAGAAATATAAATCATCCCATATGTAAATCATATAAATCATCCAATATCATTCATACTTTTAGAATAGACTAGTAAAGAGCACGTGCGTTGCACGTGATTCAATGAAATTTATTTAAATAATAGCCTAAATTAAATTTATATGAATATTAATATGTACAATAAATATGACTAAAAGACGTTGCATCCTTGCTATAAATTCTAACATCGTAATGTTTCATATGAATAAGTTATAAAAATTCCAAATATGAATAATAATAGGCTTGTCAATCAAGCCAAGCAAGTCGAACGTGGTTAGCCTCACGTTCGGGTTGATATTATGCGAGTTTTTATCATCAATACTTGAAATTATAAGAGTGTTTTTACTCAAAGCTTTGGATAATTTGTTAGATACAAAGGTAGTGTCTATGAATATTAGAGAGTTACATAAAGATTGTACATGATTTGAATATAAAGAAACAACAAGAAAATTGGCTTTTATGTGAATGTAAACATTTCGTATTACATAACCAATAAAAATACCTTGTTCCTGTTCAAGATTACTTGATTACATTCTATCACTAACATAAGTTGAAGGGGTGGAAGCGAGTTTGGAAAATATTTTTATGTTACCTCTTTTGACCTTCAGGGAAAAGAATATTATAATGTAGTTGGTCATAAAATCCATAATAATGCTTAATTTTGTGCCAACGACTTGAATGAGCATGGATTAAATATCTTGTTTGAATGGTATGTTAGCATTATTTTCTTCAACCCATGTCGCTGCAACTTGATCAGTTGATGTGGAACTATACACTTGTTGATTTAATCTCATATCTTTCGAAATATAAAGTTGAACATCTTATATTGGAGGATAATCCTTCTTAAGATTTTCTGCATATGGATTTGCATATAGATTCAGATAAACACGAATCTTGTAGTATCTTCATTGTATTCTCAACCTCATTGTTAGTATCAACAAAATACAACATGAAAAAATCTAGACCATCTTCTCTTAGAAGTAAACCTGGTAGCTTGTCATAGCACATTCCCTGTGCACAAAAAGTGTAAAGTCCTCGCCTTGTAGATTTCACACCAAATAATGTAAAAGAAAATATGGAATTGAAAGCTTGAATAATTTTTCGAACTTCCGCAACGTCTTCTGATTGGGACGTAAGCAACTCGTATAACTCATCTGAAACTTCAATAAGAGAAAGATTTCTTTTTCCATCATTGCAAGAAAAAGAACCTGAAACTCATATTCAAATTTTACAATAACGCAATGATTGCATTTCAAAACTATTTTCAATTCATGCATCTCAGACGTCACACACTCATAAATTCTTGGACCTAAAGATTGAAACATATAATTATAGTAAAGTCTAGTAGAGTATGAACATTGGTTCCACATATCATACTTACTAAAGAAACCTTTACATTTATAACCTTTTGATTCATACAGAATCACTTGAGCTCTAAGAAGCCGAGGAACCTGTGATTTTTTTAAAAATGGACGTAACAATTTTATTCTCTTAAACATTTTTAACATAATATATTCTCTACCGTCTACCATAAATTTTTTATTTGAAGCTCATTAAAAATATTGATAAAAGTTTTGAAGAAAAATAATAAAAAGTTAAAAAAAAATTTGATTAGGGTAAAATTTCTTTTGTCCCCTTCGCTGTATAAAAGGCACCAAACACCCCTGTGTACTCATTTGCCAAAAAATCCTATACAAACAACCTCTTGACGTATTGATGAACCAAAAAAGCCGTTGAATTATGTAAATTATAATTTCATCTCCATCCTTATAATCTATAACACTTTGTCCCTCTACAATAAGACTTCCGTATAATTTGAACTACTAATTGATTTAATGCTAAATTAACTAAATAACTATTGAGAATTCATATGATTTATTTTTAGAATAATACTTTTTAATAAATTAATTATTTATCTTTTAAGTACTATAGTACTCAATTAAGATAAAGTGATATGCAACATGTACATACTAATTAATCTATGAGCACAACTTTTTGTATGTTAAAATATTAGTGATTAGTTCTTTTGTTTATTTTCTTTCTTTTAATAGTGTAAATAATATTTTAAGGTGTTCATACATATTAAATAAAAAAAATTAATATTTAAATATTTATTTTTATGAAGTGAAAGCTATATTAGAAATCATTATCAAAAGTTCAAATAAAAGTTAAAAAGGTACGGGTTCAATGGATTTCAATGAATTTGATTTATATAATATTTTGAGCAATTATGACCTTGCAAATATTTAATTTATAATTAATCCAATAACTATTTAATAATATTAATGTTAAATAAAATTTAGGGTCAAATAAATTAAAATATAATTATAAAAGTGACTAAGTACTCCAAAAGTCATAGATGGATGCAAAGTGAATTACTCTTTTAAGCATTTTCGTTTATCAATATTTATGAGGGATGTTCAAAAAACTTTTGATCAAATGAGGGGAGTGTTTGATGCGTTCTCTATATATAGTACAGCGGGATAAAATAAATTTGGGCTTTTGATTATGTCGAAGTTTTAGACGACACAATATCAATTTTTAGTTAAAATATCTTCTTCATTTAAATAGAACTTGTGGATTCCAGTTTAGTGACAATTATTGAACTTGGGATATAGTTAGAACGAATTAGAAGATTCAATTTGTTATAGTATAGGATTTTGTTTTTCTAGAAAAAATTTAAAATGATATACGCACAATGGTAATAGATCCTATTAATCAAGAATTTCAATTTTTTTCTTGTAAAAAATATTGGTTATTTTTAAATTTAAATATTTTTTGATAAGATGTATTAAAATTTTATTGTTGTAGAAGTGTATAAGAAATATAAAACTAAATTTGTCAATTTTTTGGATTTAGATAATAAAGTCATCTTAATTTTCACAAAAACACATATAATAAGAAATTTGTAGATTGATATTTTGTGTAATATACTATAATCTTCGTATTAAAAATATTTTAATATATATTCGAAAGTAAATTATTAATAATGAATAACCCCTTTATTGAATTTTTTTTGTTGATATTCCTTAATTGAACCTCCTTGATTATAATTTATTAGAACCTTCTACATGTTCTCTCATCTCTTCTGCAAAGTAAATGTAAATTCTACGTTGCCCGACCTCAAAAATCGAACACTCTTACTCTGTCACCCCATGGCAACATGGTACCATCGTGACAGTACTTCCGTCTCGCACATTATATTAATCAGCAATTCCACATATTTGGTGTCTTGTGCTTCCAAAAACTATGAATTTTTTTTTCCAGGTTTATGGTTTTTATGAATTTGTGGTGAATCAGATTCGTTTCACGTCACAATTCTACCACTAATACTTCTCAGATTTCTCCTTTTCTTCTCTCCAATAGTAACCTTGAAAATTAACGTACTAAAATTTTCATAAGCCACATTAAGAATATATTTATAGATTCTATATATTTTTCTCCAGTTGGTTTGGTTTCTTCCTACATTATAATTTTAAAATAATAAAATACGAAAAATTATTTGAGAATTTGAGATGGATGAATCAATAGCATGTGAAAACCGTCTGAGAAGTTGCTTGGCATTAGTAATAAGAGAGGCAAATAGCCATGGTTGATAGTTTTGATGAGGGAAAATTAACTTATTGTGAACCTTTTACATCATTATAATAATAATAATAGTATATACATTAATCAAGTTTCAGCTTCTTTACTATTACTATTAAATATATACAAATTCATGCACATTGATTTGGTAATAATTATTGTTTAGATCTTTCCACAAATAAAATTATTTTTTCTCGTCGTGTCATTTTTGATGACTCTTTTTTTCCTTATGCCTCTGTTTCCACACAGTCCACTGTTCCTGACTACTCTTTTCTTCACTTGGACGATGACCCCCCTCCTCAGCTCCAACACTCTTTTTCGGGGCCCCCTACCGCCCCTCCTCCTTCAGCTGTGCCTACCCCGCCGCCGCAGCCGACCACTTCTACTCATTCCATGGTGACTCGTTCGAAATCCGGCATCACCCGTCCCCGGCAGCTCCTTAACCTTTCGGTTCCGTCTTTTCTCTCTCCTATCCCTCGAAATACCGCTCAAGCTTTATCCGACCCTAATTGGAACTCCGCCATGCAAGCTGAAATCTCCGCTCTTCATTCTAATTCTACATGGGAGCTCGTTCCGTGTCCCCCTCTTATTGTTGGCTCCAAATGGATTTATCGTCATATATTTCGATCCGATGGCTCCCTCGAACATTTTAAGGCCCGTGCCATTCATAAATAAAGCATCAGTTCAACATAACTGTACCCAAAAAAAGAAGGAAAAAAGAACAAAACATTTGAAAATGAAAAACATGTGCCTATGAAATGAAAATGTAAAAACATGTACCTATGAAATCAAAATGGTTAAAGAAGCCGATGCTGTCGATGAAACTATGAAAAAAGGACAAATACTTGAAAATTAAAATTAGAAATCAATAGACCAACCTTGCATAAGAAATGAACAACATTGGTGTTACAATAAAATTCAGTGACTATCTCTACTAAATACTCTTGCTTTTATAATGAACGAATGGTAATTAAAAACTTAGAAGAGTAAATGGTATACATTATTTTCCACATGCACAATTATAAGAATTCTGGTATGATAAAAATTGCAAGGTGTAATCTCACCGGTTTATTTGTATGGCCTACATGCTTTTCAATTTGGCATTAGAAAGTAAAATATTATTTGAAATACGAATATGACTCATAAAGTTGAGACATTTTTCCAATGAATATCAAGAAAGAAGAGTGAAAGAGGCTAAGGACGCACCATGAGCCCATTTGATAGTATTTGCTGCAATTTTTTAATTTTTGAAAATGAAGATTATGAATGGAATTTGTAGCAATGCAAAATAAAATTATATGTAACTTCACCCCTTCATATTATTGTGAATCATTCATCCCAATATACATTGAACAAGCTTGTTTACTAATAATTTCAAGTTCATGCATATTCATTTAACAACAACAATAATAATTTTTTCTTAAATTGGAGGATAATATTAATTTATTGTCATAGGGTTATTTTAGTCTTAACAAAAAAGTTTAGAAATGTAAATCATCTCATATGATTCATACTTTTAGAATAGAACTATGTTTCTATCCTAATTTTTTTCCTTTAACTCTCTATTGAAAAAGTAATGTTCTTCGAAATATATAACCCTGAGTTAGTGAAGTTAATTGTATATAATCATTTAAATAAAATTCTATTTTTCGGGTTGAATTTACATTAATTAATGTTAAATTAGGTTTAGTATAATTTTATCTAATATTGTCTACAAGTTATTCTAAGTAGTTCAAGGAATGAAACTAAAATTCAAATGCTAAAAATACATCTTATTTCAAGATTAGTAGATCAATTCTAATTCATGAGATCTAAAACACATAATCATGTCTAATATAATTGAAAATGCTAATTGGGGAAATAAAAAAAGGTTGACATGTGAGGTTAATTCTCATCGTGATTGAACAATGACTAATCGTTTAACAATAACTTCTTATGTCAGAATTTTATTTTTTTCAAATCAAGTCAACACTTAAGTTAACACCAAAAAATAGAGGTACATGATAACATAGAAACTCTTAACTCAATCAATAATATTAGAATAAGTGTTTCCTCTTATTAATTTTTTAAAATTTTAGTACATTGAAATGAAATTTGCCTTGAGCATTAGAAAATTTCCATGACCTCGTGAATGCAAGAACATAAGACGTGACAGTCTGCGAGGTGGAGATCTTGGATAGATGTACACACGATCAGGAATTGCAAAAGATTAAAGTAAAAAGCCATGATTGAAAATAGAATGTGCAAATTGTTGGAGCAATGACTATAAATAAGATCTTCAAATTTAAGCATTCATACCCAAAAGAATAATTTAATTTAGTATTAAACTCCACCAAAGATATACATTGGACATTGGACATTGGACAAATTTAATCATTGATACCCAGAAGAACAACAAAGGATCATGGACTTAATATTTTTTATTTTTATCGAGAAACCCATCTTTTCTTGAAATATCTTAAATAAAATATAAGATATTCTTTCTTTTCTATTTTATTTTTCTACTAATCACGTGATTAAATCATATCACAGTATTGTAGAATGCAATTATGCACCAGGTAGCTCATCACATTACCCTTCTGGAACAAATAATTTGAAGTGCTGACTAACTTAATGGATTAAAATTAATGTGTATGAAACTCTTGCACATTGTTCATGCTCTAACTTCTTGACTAATGCTTACATCACAAAGACAAAAATTTACACTAACTCAACACTATTATATACTTGGAAAAAACTAATACATTGACATCATTTTTGGATGATGGATGACAGATTGACAGTTAACCATAATGTAACAGGAAAAACCAACGGTTAGGAGTGTTTTATTGAATATTGTCACGCCAATTATTTACCATAATCATATACCACATATTATAATTATACTTAACAAAATTATAAAGTTTTAAATTAACAATTGTCACTGATTAATCTTTTCATACTGGCTCACAACTTCTTGAGTAGACACTAATTAATAAGAGATTATGTAATTCACAAATATACATTCATCTTTCAATTCGTCATATTTCTAAAAGTTACATTCAAATACATGACTTTCAAAGCTACAGATAATAATGTACCTACCAGATTCTAAATCAATTGATCCAATATCCTTGGAGTTAAGTCTATTTGTAGCGTTAAGCAGATTGAAGCACACAATAAAATAAAAATAAAGACCTAGTGGATGTATTACAATTTGAAATTTTATTTTTCACCAATTCCACGAGGAAGATTCATATTTTACACTTCTATAAGACAGAACTTTTTGCATCACAGTTACCCCTCCTTAAGAATATGAAGTCCTTGCGGCGCAGCGACATATCTCATGATCGGCATCCAGGGTCAGGACTCTAGAAGTGACTCTCACAGTTTCAAGGGGGTGGATCCCGCACATGTATAGAACAAATGGACCGTAGCAATAGGAACAAATGAAATCCAACTATGGACAGTGCAGTTAATAAGATTCCAAAATTTAAGAAGCACAGTAGCAGTAGCAATAGGAAATCAGACTCTTAAAATTAATTCAAAACCACATAGTATATCAATTCAAAATCAAAGTTTATATTCCACTAATTCCACAAGCAAGATTCATATTTTACACTTCCATCGGGTAGACATGAAAAATAAAAAATAAAAAACTTATGATATTTCCACTAAAAGCAATGATCATTACATACATAGAGAGTGTCAAATGACAAAACATAATTATAGACGAAGCCCGAGAATTAGAGGCCAATATGACATCACACACAATCCATTGTATGGATTTGCAGCATTTCAATTACCTTCAAGACTATTTAATGGAATTGGCAGAATGATGGAAGTGCTACAAAACACATAAGTCAGGGGGCAAAGGTCCAATTTTTATGATAAGTGAAGTGCCCAAATCTGCCCGAGCTACTCGAGGGAGTGAAGTGCACATTTTATGATAAGTGAGGGGGTAAAACGCACATTTCAATAAGTGGGGGGGGGGGGCAAGTGCACATCACCACATAACTAGGTGGGGGGTGTATGCTATTATCCCAAAGAACAATGATCATTATCATAATCCATTACACACAAAGATTGAGGATTCCCATACATTGACAAAATTGTATCTATTATTCTTTATGTTTTGGAATAGGCCACTTGACAACACTTAAGTGCGAAATTCAAGTCGTATAATATAATGAATAGTTGGAAAGATAATGATGGGTTTGGTGGAGTCGGATCAAAATAAGGTCAAGAAGAGGAGCCAAAATAGAGCCAAGAAGGGTCGGGCTTGACCGGGTTTGCAAAAGGATGAAAAGGAGTCAAAAAACGGATCGGGGAGACCCCAGACGCTGCCGGCGGCGCCCAGGCGCGGGGGCCAGCCCAGACACTTCCGGCGGCGCCCAGGCGTGGGTCAGGCGGCGCCCAGGCGCGGGCAGCGCGCTGACAACGCGTTTTTCGACGTGTTTTAGTATTTTGGCGGATTTTTGACATATTTGAGTCCTACTTCGATTGGAATTGTTTCCTATTGTGTTAGGAATTATTCCCTAGTTGTTTAGGAGTGTTTTTCCTAATTTGTTAGGGTTTAGAATTCTCCACCATTATAAATATGAGAACTCACTTGTAATTCGATTGATGTACTTTGAAAGAAATAAAGATGTAGTCTAGGTTGGCTCGTGGATGTAGGCAAGTTATGCCGAACCACGTTAAATCCTCGTGTTCGTTATCTTCATGTTTAGGCTTAGATTTTATGCTGTTTCTTGATTATTGTTCGTGCTCTGATGCCTACCATCCCTAACAAGATAATTCCAATACCACTTCAAAAAGAAGAAACAGAAAGAGGGAAACAACATAACATGATACTGTAGCTAACTTATTACAAATTCAAAGTTAACAACATATAAGTAAAAGAAACTTCATTACGATATCTACGACCCCAGCTTAGCCCGAGCGACCACTCCACAAGCCCCATATGCCTCTTGTACTCATCAAGAATGCATCCTCTCACGATATATTTAATTAGAATAGAAGCTAAACAATATGTTCAAATAACATTGACTCAACTACAATTATATTGAATTTAGATTAGAATATATAGTAGTTTATTTTACATTAAAATACATCGATAACTTGTATATGGATCAAACAATTGTAAAATAGTTTATTTTGCACATTAGAGTATCAACATTCCGAGAATCTAATCTGTTTATGATGCATTTTACAGAATCTCTATATAAGATTCAAATCGGTAAGAAACCTAAACAACAGGCTATAAAATGGAGAATTATTTTCTGCTTTTCTTACACTAATAAGCTATTTTGATTTGGGAAAAGTACCTGTTGTCACTGGGAAGGTGTAAGACCACTGTGCCACTGAAAATCTGTCAAATGATCATGTACATATTAGTGGTATACTTGGCACAATTAATAAAGAAAAGAATCTTCACTCAGAACAAACACAAATGTTAAAACTTATTTACTGTTGACTATCAAAAACTAAAACTCATTTACTCTTGGCTAAGACTCACGTTTGATTAGTTTCTGTAAAGATAATTCATCTACACCGATGCTATAGAGATAAATTACAAAGACAAGTCAAGTGGAAGAGTTAAATGTTGACAATTAAATGGGATCGAGGGTGTATATGAATGGTCAATAAAATGAATTGGCTACATTAGGCGATCATCAACAGATAATTCTCTCACAGAATCTTCACTTCAAAGTCTTCCGCGGCTCCAATAATATTTACAGCAGTTTTCTTATCCGTTGAAAATGAAGATTATGGAATGAAACTTGCGGCAAGGCAAAAGAAAGTTATATGAGACTTCATCCATTCATATTCTCGTGAACCATTTATATTAATAATATACATTGAAGCTTGATTACCATTAGTGTCTATTAGTTTCAAGTTCATGCATATTCATTTGATAACAAATATTTGTTTTAATTTGTGAATAATATTAGATTATAATTAATATAGGGTTATTTTGGTCTTAACAAAAAAGTTAAGAAATGTAAATCATTTCATAACATTCATACTTTTAGATTAGATAAGAATTAGAATAGTTAAGATAAGATAAGATAAAAATTGATGCTCCAGAAACTTACTTTAGAGTTTTAACATACAAATCAAAAAGAGAAAAAATAAAAAACAGAGCTCATAGAATAGAACAAAAATAGAGCACTATACATACATTCAAAATCGCGATTCCACCTGAGACATGAGATAAAACCAGAGAATTAGATTTTACACACTTAATATTAAATTACAGAAGACCTGATTGATGGTAATTGCAGCAATTAACAAATGATTTGGCAGAGGCCATTGGCATGCTTGTTAACCTGGCGGCCATTGGCATGCTTGTCAACCTGGCGGCCATTAAGATGGTCAAAAATTATTAATTAGATTGTCAAAAAATATTAATTACAAGTGCATGCATAATGTATCTTCTTTTTAATTTTCATATTTTATTTAATATTTGATGATTAGGATAATATTAGAATAGGGTTATTTTGGTCCTAATTCAAAAGTTGTAAATCATGTAAATCACCCTAAATCATTCACACTTTTAGAATAGATATAGATATAGATATAGGTAAATAAGTAGGCCGCATAGAAATTTTGGTAAGAAAGTGAAAAGCTTGGGCTATGTTTGTTTGTGTTTCGAATCCATATTTTCATTCTCATTTCAAAATGAAAATACACAGTTTATATTATTTTCAACTAAAAGTACACTTCTTTTCATTTCACTATCACATTCTCTAATAACTACCCTTTACATTATCAATTCACATTCACCTTTTTCTTTCTGTCACATCTCCTTCTAAAATCCTATTTATTAGGCAACAATTGTGGTTCTATAGAGTATAGTTGAATAAAATACATAACATTAACCCTTATAGGCTTGTGCACATTTTAAGACACATTTTGAGTATTTCTATTGTTTTAATTTTTTCGGTCAATATTTATCATTTATACTTACAAATATATTTTATCAGTATAATAGTATCTATTACTTTATTTATACTAAATACATAATCATTACTTTTAATTAACTCATTTCTTTCATGCATCATTAAATCATCAATTTCAACCATTTTCAAAAACACAACCAAGCATGCCATCATTTTCATGCAAAAATAAAAAAAATCCGAATTCTCGTACATTTTAGAAAATGACGGATGAAATAAAATAAATATACATCCAAATAGAGCCTAGGATTTTTCTTGAAATGCCAGGCATTCATTTACCATAAAAAAAAGAAAAAAAAGAAAACGGGGTGAGACAGAAAGAAAGAAAGAGAGAGATAGAATGGAGGAGAAGAGGTGTGAGAACTGAGAAGTAGCAAATTGAAATTGGTCTCAACAGGTGAGAAAGATATTCCAACTGCTGAATAGTCTCAATCTCATATCCGACTCAGTCTTTATTACTATCATTATTTGTTATTAAATACTACTATATAATCAAGGTTTGATAGTCTGATGGTATCAATTTTCATTTTCTTATGAGATGTCCTGGGTCCAATTTCAGCCAGTCACAAATTGTAACTTTTCTTTTTGTTGGATCAGGTTATCCTCCTTCGTCTAGAATAAAAAAAGGGAAAAATACATTTTACTACCCTGACTATTTCATTTGTATCAAAAACCTCCCTAAACTAAATTTTGACCCATTTACTCCCCTCAATTATGCAAAGTGACAATTATACTTTTTCTTTATCCTGGAATTGTCTTTATTATCCTTAAACCTATTTTTATATTTATTATCTTTTCTATTTCTCTAGTTGTTTTTCTTTATGTTTTCACAAATGGTATTTTCTTTTATTCTTTAGCCTATTCGAGGGTTTGGGTTACTAATTTTATTCTTCAATGATTTTAATATTATGAAACTATATATTGCAATATGTGTTATGTTTGAACATATGTAGATTTTTAATAAAGAATTCATAAAAAAAAAATTAAAGTCAAAACAAAAAGATGGATCACAAATTCACAAATTTAAAATTATATCATGTAAATGATAGAAAGTATGTTTCTTAGTATTTCTTCATTAAAATCTAAATTAAAACACATGGGGCTAAGATAATAAACATACCTTGTTGTGTAATTAAGAAAATTGATCTACAGTGTATCTGTAAGGATTGCGGAGAAGAGTCCAGCAATCTTGAGTAAGCACTCCGAGGGGGTGTGAATCTGTGTCGCCTTTTGTAACCATATTTAGTACCACCTCGAGAACTTATAGACACAGATTCACACCCCCTCGGAGTGCTTATTCAGGATTGCTGGACTCTTCTCCGCAATCCTTAGAGACAGCCTCTTACATCATAGGAAACAGAACCTATGAAATTAGTGCAGACGCCTTAGCACCAAAAGTGGAGAAATTTACCATATAGAAATAGCCCAGGTGCATATCCAGAACCTCTGGGAGGAAATTTATTTTAATTAAGCTCCTTTTGTACCAAAAAATTATATATATATATATATATTGTGAAAAGTGTTAGTTACATAAATAAAATTAAAAGCTCAAATTGGACGTACGATTTTCTGGAATTGGAAAGTGCACTGGAGTGTGTGAGTTGGTTGAGAGATAGTTAGTTATAACTAACTTGGCACATGTATATACACATATATATATGTATATATAGACTGAAAAGGAAGCATTGCAGATTCTTAACTAACAAACACATCAATAAAAGAGAGTTAGATACATTGTGAGAGATATATACATATATAGATAGATACACTTCTTGAGAGCTATGTTATTTCTCATTATAATTGTATTCTTGAAAAACTCTTGGTGAATAAAATTGAGTGAGGAGTGTTTGATAGTGGATGTAGATCATTTTGATCGAAGCACTTAAATCTTTGTGTGTTCATTTCATTCTTGTTCTATTCGATTTTTGCTTGAATTGTTTGAATTCGATTAAATCTCAACATATCTCTCTCTCTCTCTCTCTCTCTCTCTCTCTCTCTCTATATATATATATATATATATATATATATAACGTCGAATAAAGAAAAAGAAAAATGGAAAAAATAAAAAAGTAGAAAAGAGAATACAAAATAGAAATGGTTTAAGGGTAACAAAGACAATTGCATGATAAGAAACGGGGTAAATGTAACTTTGCATAGTTGAGGGGGATAAATGGTACAAAATATAATTTAGAGCGGTGTTTGATACAAATAACATATTCAGGGTAGTAAATTGTATAATAATAATCATAATAATAATAATAATAATAATAACAACGAAAAATCACACTTTTGCTCCCATAACTTTGACCTTTTTCGATTTTGGTCCTATTCGTTACGGATTCTCACATTATATCTCATAACTTTTAATTTTTCTCACATTTGGTCCCACTAAAGAATTCTATTCAATATTTAACGGTCAACTCCGTTAGTCAATATTTTGATCGAAGTTTTCGGGCACAATTCGTGCATGAATGCACTCACACATGAATTATATTTGATGTAGGTGAAAATTGGACTTTGGGCCAAGCTGACAAGCCCAAGACTTAATGGACTAAAACCCATTAAGAAGGCAGATCTAGATCCTTTCTAGATGATATCCAACCAGAGCTGGAAGACCTAGAAGACCTGGAAGACCTGCCAACCTGGACCTGCGGGAATAAGGCAAATCTATATATGGCAAGGCTGGAGACAAGATCTAATTAAAGTCAAAGACTTTCCATAGCAAGAGAAGGAAATTAAGCCCCGGTCTGATTAATTAGGCCTAATTCCTTAATTGAATTTAGCCTAATTAAGAAGATTATAATTAACCTTAATTACTTTATGTAATTAAGGAAAGAAGACCAAGCATTATTCATTTACCATATTGAAGATTCTCTACAACTTGTATAAATAGTCATTCTAGAGGATGAATGAGGAGAGAGCTGTTGTAATATAAGATATAGAGAAATAAAGAAGAAGAACTTTATACCCCGTGGACGTAGGTCATATTCGACCGAACCACGTTAAATATTGTGTTATTTACATTATCGCACTTACATTACTCGATTATATCTCACAATTATACTCATATTATCCCATATATTGATATAAATATTATTAATGGTGTGAAACCCACACACACCAATTGGCGCCGTCTGTGGGAAATTGAGTTCAAGACATGAGAAAATTACAATCAAAACGGTGATGTTTTTATGGTATTCGATCCCAGCAATTCGGCAATATCTTTCTCTTTGGTGCTTATGAATTTGTATACATATATACGTGTTTATAATAAATCTATTACTGCTTGAGTATTTCTGATCTTGAAAATGGATTAGAATATGTTTTACTGCATGTGATTGTAAATTAGGCTTCATGATAAATTGATAGAATATTAGCTATTTTATTGTTGTTGCGATCCATCCACCTTTTGAGCTTTC
Organism: Buddleja alternifolia; assembly: GCA_019426215.1. NCBI lineage: Eukaryota > Viridiplantae > Streptophyta > Magnoliopsida > Lamiales > Scrophulariaceae > Buddleja > Buddleja alternifolia. Next base: position 54,596,348 of record CM033392.1, on the reverse strand, counting down.
TATAGATTTGCACTATTTTGGATTTCTTAAAAGCTTTTTTATATATTTTATTGATTACAATAAATAAATAAATAAGTTGTCTAATTAAATAAACCTTCTGCTATTGCAAAAGAAAAAGAGGGCAATTACTATGGTGGTTGGCTTATTATGATATTTTGATTGAATTAAACGAATTATAGTAACTCTATATTTGCATGCTTAAGTCGTATCAAAATTCAATTAAGTTTTCATACGCCTCATTTTCTGTAAATAATTGTGATTTAATTTGGAGTAACGAGTTATTACAAAAGTAAAATCTCTACATGGATTGTTGCTTGGTTGACATGGTTAAGGTTATATGAATGGTAAATCCTCAATTGTATACATTTTTGATGAATATGCATATTTTTATAATCTTCATCAAGGAATAAATGGATGATTTTCTAATAAATATTGATATTTACTTCAAATTGATTTTCTATAATGACAAGTGCCATCATTTACTGGGGTAATAATTTTCCATATGAGATCTAATTATTCGATATGAGATTTCACTTGTGGTTGAGAATACTTGCAGAAACTTTGCCACGAAGTTTACATATTTGAACAAATTGAGTTTAGCGATTCTCAAGGCCCTACTTCGGACATTCAAGTTATGCTAGTAGCAATAGTCAATGGTGAATCAAGGCGTTGGTAAGCCAGGTATGCAGGTTTGATCGAGCAACATTAAAATTGGTAGCACACCCGAGACAAAGCTGGAAGAGCTGGAGCAGCCCATGCTGCTCCGCAGATCTGGAAAAGCTGGATGGCAAGAATAGCCCATGATGCCCTGCAAAGCTGAAAAGCTAGATAGCGAAAGCAACCCAGGTTGGACTTTTGTCCAAGCCAAGAGTAAGATTAATAGATACTATCGTGGAAGGAGACAATTGTTTCACAAAGCTGAAATGTGGCTTTGCCAGGTTAGAAGGGAATACAAAAAAAAACCTATTGCGGAAGCAACCAACACCGTTTCACAAAGCTATGGTGCAAGTTGGGCCTTTGCCCGACCTAGAGAAAGATTAAAAAAAAATAAAAAAAAAATTCCCATGGCAGAAGTTGTCTATGAATGCATCATAAGCATAGTCAATCATCATCTATGCATCATAAGCATAATCATGCATCATACGCATAGTCAAGCATCATCCATGCATCATAAGCATGGCCAAGCATCATCTATGCATCGTGTGCATAGTTGATTATATAAATCATGAGTTGATTATGCTAATCGAAAAGATGAGATAATTTTGCAGGGCTATGCTAAACTGAAATTATAATCTTCTGTTGTTTTTTTTATGAAAGAAGAACAGGGAACTTCAAATAGAATAAGGGAAACAACTCCCTCGCCCATGGAGTATTCAAAAAAAAAAAATCTTTTATGTTTGAATAGTTTTTATGTGATTGACTAATACTCTCACTTGTGAAATCTGAATGTCTGTCCTTTCATGAAAACCTGGAAGAATGTAACACACCTACTACAGGTTTAGATGGGGAGCTCCACTCGGAAATTTTAGTAAGAATTTGCTTTGTTTTTATAAAGTTTTGCGAATGTTGTACCTATATTTTGCTATGTGAATAAACGTGGATATATTTATGAAACTGTGAAAAGAAGTAAGGGGGAGTTGGTGGAATGGGAGGTAGCCAGAGATAGGATGCACCACCTGGATGGGTAGCCCGGATTCGTATAGCCAGGCGGCCTGCGGTTTCGAATCCGATGGCCCCATACCAAGAGGATATAAGGGTGGGTTGGTGCGGAGTTATTTTGGGAATAATTCTGTGACCAACTCGCATTGGAAGACCGGGGTTAAGGAAGCTACAAGGTTGGCTGGAGATATAAGGCTGGAGGAGGAGACTAATTCTCCCACTCGTGGCTGAGATAAGGTGGGAAAATCGAGAAAAGAGAGTATAAGGAAGGATGCCAATGGTAGCAGGTTGGCCAGCTGTGAGCCCGTTGATGAAATATGTGGGAACAGAGAGGAGAAAAAAGGGAAACAAGGAAGGTGAAAAATAAGAATGGCAGGTCTCCACGACTGCGCATAAGAATGGCAGGTCTTCACGACTGCATGAGATTGGCAGGTCTTCACGACTGCATGAGATTGGCAGGTCTTCACGACTGCATGAAGAAGGCAAGTCTCCACGATTGCTAATGAGAATGAAAGGCAAGTCTCCTTGATTGCACATGAGAATGAACTATGCAAATCTCCTTGATTGCACATGAGAATGAACTATGCAAGTCTCCACAATTGTACACCTGAACTACCAGCAAGGCTGCCGCTCAGCTCTTGCTGGTAGAAATTCTTGAAAACTAACAAGTTTATATGTTTTGGTGGAAGGAATACCTGATGTTTTGTTCACAGGAAAATTCTTAAGTCAAAAATGAGAAATAAACTTTAAAAAAAAAAAAAAAGCAGGAATGACACAAGCAAAGCTGAATACTACAATTTATAAGCAAGTAAGTCAAAATATTTCCATAATATTTGTGATACGTATGCAATCAAAGTTAAATGCAGGAATAGCAGGAGGTATAACTTGACCTGCACAAGGAAAGTTCATAGAGTAAAACCTCAAATCGGGGGAAACACAAGTGTTCCTGCCTAAAGCTAGGCAGGTCAGGATAAGCAAAACCAGGAGTCAAATTTATCCAAGGGGCTACACATGCCCATCAAAAGCACAATATTCATAAAGGTTGTGACGTCCAAGCTGTGCTAAAGCTTTAGGTCTGCAGGTCTGCGGGCTCGAAGAAGACCAGCAGACGTTCCTATGATAGTTTGTTGGTGGGACTGTGTCGACTACCACGGAGATGTACAGTTAAGTGAAAATCTGGTGTACTTGCACCTGAAGGAGACGCCCAAAGCTGGAGACGATTATGCTAGGAGTGGTCATGAGATCACTCCAGAAGGAGGAAATACTTAGAACGAGAAGGAGAGAAGGAGGAGAACGAACTGCAGAAGAAATATCAAGCTCCCGAGGGACGCCAAATGCGTCGTCTGGATTTAGAAGGGATGAAAAACAGGAAGGTTGGGTGCCCTAACCTGAAGTGCAGAAGTAGCGCATTGGCATCGTGGAAAGGAGCCCCCTCACCAGGTGCGACAGCAGCATAATGTCGTATCCGAAAAGGAAGATATCCAGGCAAAAGCAAATGAGGAAGAGTTGCATCACCAAATGCAACGCCGACGCAATAGCACACCTGAGAGAGAAGACCTCCAGGGACATCATCCAAAAGGCTGTGTAGGAAAAGACAAGGGTCTCAAAGACGAGGCCATCAATAATGAGTCAGCCCATTCTCGTCAAGAAGACCATGAAAAAAAAGAAGAGAAAAAGCTGGATCAGCCAGAGGTGGGTATTCTGACGGAGCTGAAAAAGCTACATCTGCGATCACAGGATGCAGGTTGGCGGGAAAGAAATCTCCTCACGACAGGAGTCAACTCTCAACCTGATCATGGATCAGCTTAAAGAGATGGTAGGTGGACCTACCAAGCTGTGTTGCAAACTAAAAATACAGGTATCACTACTACAAAAATGACCTATGACAGTGGTTTTTTGGGGCCTATTACAGCGGTTTTAACCGCTGTCATAGGTACCGCTGTTATATGGTTTGGACCTATTACAGCGGTTAAAAACCGCTGTAATTGGTCACCCTATGACAGCGGTCCCGGCAGGAACCGCTGTCATAGGGTTAAAAAAATTAAATTAATTCGAACCCTATGACAGCGGTTCTGTATGAACCGCTGTCATAGGGTAGAACCTGCGATAGCGGTTTCGCTGAACCGCTGTCATAGGGTAGAACCTGCAACATCAGTTCAGCAGGAACTGCTGTCACAGTATTGAATTTTTTTTCTTTTTATTTTATATTTATCACCTATTATGATAATATTCCTGTACAGTAATATTCAATAAACCAACCAACAAATTTCAACTAACAACAAAACATATTCAACATAAACAACAACCACCCCAAACGTCCCTCCAATAATATAATGTTATAATCTCCAACGACATTTACAATCAACTAATTAAATTACTAATGACAATTTAAATACAATAAATCAAATCACAATTTACAACAAGTCCCAATGCACAAAAAATACATTACCTAATTTCTAAGGAGCTACTAAGAAAATGTAACGTGCCACTTCGCAGCATACTTCATCAATTTGCTCTTGAGTATAGAAGGATTGAGAATCATGAAAGTACTGCAAGATATATATAGAGATTAATTGCAAACTGAAATGATATTTCAATTACCTACCAAAGGTTTAAAAAGGAATAGAATTAAGTATATATTGGGATTATGCATACCGCTATTGGGATTATAGATTGTCCGTCGCTAATAATCTCTTTCATGAATCTCATTACGAAGTAGCCACAATCCACCTCGTTGGTCTGCCGGGGCCACTACAAAAGTAATCAAAGTTACGTTGTATTAGAACACTAACTTCTATACGAATATATAATCTCATGAAACTAGAAAACGCTAACCTTTATGTTAAACCATTGACATGCCGAGGTTTTGGATTTCTTGGATTGGTTGTTGCGATCTGCACGAAATATCTGCACAACCCTATAAAAAAATATAAAAAACAAGGAAATATGTTAAAAAACAAGCAATTATTTGAAATAAATACATTTTTAAAAAATATTAAATATAATAGATACATTGATTGAATGAAAAACTTACTGATTAATTTTTTGTATCATATCATCTCGGTATTGCGGCTCACCATGCACAGAATCCAGATCGTAAATGATCTCTTGAAATGGATCAATTGCAAGCAACAATCAATGTCCCCTACAAAACATTCAAAAGATAAGTTCAAAATTTGTTTTGCGTAGCTAGTTTTACAAATTAAAATTGAGTCTTTAGTAGCTCACCCGGTGTTGTAAGATGCAAGAAATAACTTATTCGTTTGTGCACGCTGTATCATAGCACGTGCTATGTACTGCACTTGTTGAATTTGCGAGCTTGTTCTCGCAGATATGGAATGTGGGTTAAGGAACCCGAAACTTGCTTCTTTCCCTTCGGGGATTACGTAGTTATCCCACAAACACCTAAATTGAGCATAAAAAATGAATTTCGAGTAACGAAAATAATCGTAGTTCATATGCAATAAAATAATTAAAAAACTTACTTTATGTACGTTGTAATGATAGAGACTCCTATCTCTTTTTGAAGCAGAAAGTGACAGATCTCCTCCTTTACAATATACTCTGGGAATGCAAAATTCATAATGGGTTCCTCGATGTCTATAGTGATCTGGGCACTAATAGACATCATCTTCGTGTACTTTCCCAGAAATACTAGGTCATGAGGGAGTCCATCTAGTTGAAGGTCTGCACATCTGTCACCTTCACGTGCAGGCTTGGCCACTGGCCTTTTTCCTTTGACAGCTGACTGCTTCGACGTCCCTGATTTTTGGTTTCCAGATGATTTGGATAGTCCTAGAGACTGTTTAAGCAAAGAAAATAAAACATGAATCTTACACACCAAAGTATATTTAGTAACCTCAAACAAATTGTTATAATTTATTAATGACTAGCTATTAATTACATACCGGTGCATCAGTGACAATGACAAGACTCCCTGGCCAAGCAACAAAGGTACCCAGAACACTAGAAATGGTGAGCATTTCATTATTGAGAGGGACGGGTAGGGGTGTATTCGCCTCAACTGCAGTGTCAATGCGCACTTTCACATGGTTGGTGGCTAATGGACAGCTGTGAAGTATTCTATCAGTATCAGGTCGATTGTACATCTGTCCTTTAGCCACCACACGATATGACGGTGATGAAAGTGCTAATTGACATGGAGCGATAACCTACACACACACACACACACATATATATACAACATTCTATTAGAAAGTTTTGTGTGATTTATAGAAATAGAGAGTTGCAAGTTATGCGATCAATGAACAAGTTCAAATCATTACCTCGGGAAGCATCTTATAACCTGGTTCTGGGCTGCTATATTTCAAAAAAATCACGTCATCTTCATGTGGCTGACGCGAGTTAGGCGCTTCCAAAACATCAATTCGTTGTTGCATGGCAACCATAGTTTCAGAGAGATTTTTCACCATGCTTCTCAAGCTTTCCATCTCCATTTCTGTAGCAGGCTTTGGATCCTTAAAATAGCCTCTTTGTGAGACCCCAAAGCCAACACCCCTAACGTGACCCAGATGCTCCTTCTTTTTAAGAGTTTTAGCCAATAGGTCATCTCGACTCTTCTTATTTCCACTATGGCTAGTACTCTCTTGTGAAATGCTCTCCTGTAATAATACATTTTAAAAAATAAAAAAAATTAGTGAACTTTGTTCTTTCAATAGTATTTCAAAACAAACATACAACACATTATAGAGCTAAAATTGCAAATAACTCACCATTTCATTTACTACTCTTCTAACATTGTCGTTATCAATTTGATTTGTTTTATCGGAACGCGCAATCCTCCACACGAGTGCTCGTGTCACCTCTGTGTAATCGGATCCCGCATCCCTTCATTAAAAAAATATATATGTATTAACATAGAATTTTTATTAAAAGAATTGTAAGGATTCACTGTTAAATGAACTACATACCTCCATTTGCTCCATAAGAGCATGTCCAAGACTCGCTTTCCGGTAAGGATATTCAGGTTCCTTTGCTCTTTCCAGATTTTTCCTACTTAGTTTCTGTTTATTACATTATCAAATTATTAGCTAAATATAAACGCAATAACCAACAAATGAAATCGTAAATTAAAATGACTAGCTACCTGAAAACGTTCATCTAAGCGAACAACTTAAAATGCCGTCCAATCGGCTTGAGATATCTCATATTGTGGGGGTGGGTTGTCATTAATGTTTCCAACATCATCTCGCACCCACTTTCTACTCAAGTAGCTCCTGAAGTTACGTGCTAGCTTCCCAGCTCCTCCTAGTACGTACTTTTGTCTACTTTCGTCAATATCAAATGCCAACTACAAAAAACAAACAACAAAGTATATATAAAATTATAATTTAGAGAATATGATAATACATTAATACCTACAAGTATGATAATATCCAAATTACCTTCATTTCATCCCAAATGTTTTTTTTTATTGGTGACGGGACTTTTCGCCAATCACTCATGGTAATCGACACCTTCTGTCGGGCTTGCACACCTATATAACTAACAAATATTGATTTGTTTGGGTTAACTGCCTGACCTCTGTCATTCCAGCCGACAGGTAGCCTTATGCCTTTACTTCTAACATTGATAACTTTTTTCATAGCCATGACACCTCTCCGTATCTCCGCCTCATGACGGCTATCTGATCCATATACATCATCCTCGGGAAAACTATCAGCAGGATCTGAAGCCATCGACCTACAAAAGCCAAAAAATACAGAAGTTAGATTCATATAAATTTGGCAGATTCATTTGACAATAATAATTTTAAAATAGAAGTAATAAATACAGAAGTTAGGTTCATATCCATTATTCTAGAACGTAATTATCCTAAACCACAAAATAAACAAAATTTAATCCCCAATTAAATGTAATTAACCCCCAGCTAAACCAAATTAACCTTAAATTCAATCAAGCCCCTATTTCCCTTAAATTTTCCACAAAAAAATAGGCAAATCTCAAGAATATAAATTTTCTAGCAACTAAGTATAAATACTGATCAAAAAATAAGTCTATCATACAATTATGAAATAAGTTTAAATACCTTTCATCGTTTTCTTTTTGTCGTTGGCTTAGCAGTCTTTTGCTTCCCATCGGTACGACCATTTTTTTTTAGTACGCCGACGAACTGATGGATTAATCCATATCCCCTCTTGGTGATCTTGTCGCATATACAATTCATCATCACTTATATCCAAGTCATCGTCACTATCAATTGATTGTGAATCACCTAATGAGTTAGGATTTTCTCCATCATCTTCACTTTCTTCATAATCATCATCAATACAAGTATTTTTGTTTGCCAATAAAACAATGGACCACCTCTTATCAATAGGATCGGTGACAAAAAACACTTGTTTAGCTTGTGACGCTAAAATGAAAGGTTCATCTTTGTATCCCACCCTTTCAAGGTCTACTTGAGTGAAGCCTATTTCACTATTATCGACACCGTGTTTATTGTCAACCCACCTACACCCAAATACAGGCACCCAAAACCAACTATAATCAAGCTCCCATATACGTTCAATCACCCCGTAATATGATAAATCGGCATAGATAGAATTATTATCTTTCGCACTTGAGATATGCATTACTTGAGCTACAAGACTCACACCACTATTCTGCATTGTACTTCGTTTATCTTGGTCTTTTGTATAGAATGTGCGACCACTTATACGATAACCTGAATAACAAAATACTAGTCTGTCCGGACCCATCGACAGTCGTGTCAATTTATCTGAAACTGAAAGCTATGGATTCTCTTTCTGTTTCTCTTCAAAATGCTTTCGGAACCAATCGATGAAACTTTTATTATGCTCTCTTGAAACCCAGCTCTCATTTTTAATTGGATTGAATCTCCTAAGTTGGTTCTTATGCTCTTCAACATATGGGTCAACCTCATCGGTGTTGTGGAGCACATATAGGTGTGCTTGATCCCTTTGTGTAATATGAACACTAACTAATTGCTTTCCAATTACGTTTTTTCCTTCTGTTCCCTCTCCCACAACATGAGACGGTGCTAAGCCTACAACATTAGAATCTGCCAGATACTCTGTGCAACATGAAATGGCTTCATCAACTATGTACCGTTCAACAATGCAACCTTCCGGTCGACTACGATTTTTCACGTAGCCTTTTAATACCTTCATATAACGCTCAGCCAGATACATAGATCTCATAAAAGCCGGTCCGCATAGTTGAGTCTCTCTAACCAAGTGAATGGGTAGGTGAGTCATTATATCAAAAAAAGAAGGTGGAAAATACATCTCAAGCTCACACAAAGTGATGACAATTTGTTTCTGAAGTGCAGGAAATTGCTCAGGATCAAACACCTTGCTACACATTGCTTTGAAGAAGAAACACAATCTAGTTATTGTGTCTCTCACCTTTTTTTGGCAAAATGGCCCGTATAGCAATTGGTAGCAAATGATCCATGATTACATGACAATCGTGAGTCTTCATGTGCTTTAGCTTCAAGTCCTTCATAGATACAAGACTGCTAATGTTTGAAGAATACCCTTCTGGAACTTTCACTCCATTAAGAAACTCACATAATGCAATTTTTTCTTTCCTGGCTAGAGTGTAAGCTGCGGGAGGCAAATAAGTACGTTTCGCCTTATTTGTTGGTGCCAATTTTCCTCTTATCTTCATTTCAACCAAGTCTAACCGTGCCTTTACGCCATCTTTTGTCTTTCCGAGCACATTTAGAAGTGTACCAATGACACTATCAAATACATTTTTCTCAATATGCATAATATCAAGAAAATGTCTAACATGTAAAGACGTCCAATACGGCAACTCAAAGAAAATTGACTTTTTTTCCACCCAATTTTTGTACGGCCACCTGCAAAAGTTTTTCCAAATTTGACCTCCAAGTCTCTTACATTCTCAAACACTTCTTCACCAGTCAAGCACTTAAAAGCTCGACCTTCTTCTATATTCCCATTGAAAGCTTTCTTCCACCGACGATATCGATGGTTCTGATTTAGCCATCTCCGATGGCCTTGGAATGCATATTTCTGAGAGTGAGTCAATCGATATTGATCTGTACACCATATCCCTCGAGCTTTGCTCTTGCCGGAAAATCATTGATTGTTCCAAATAACATGACTCTGAGTTTAAAATTTTCTTTTCTGAACCCGTCATATACTTGAACACCGGTGTCCCACAACTCCTTCAAATCCTAAATTAAAGGAGCCAAGTAGACATCTATATCATTTCCAGGTTGTTTCGGCCCCGAAATGAGTATAGGCATCATTATATGCTCTCGCTTCATGCATCGCGATGGGGGAAGGTTGTAGATCATCAAAATCACCGGCCATGTACTATGTGAGCTACTTTGCAAGCCATGAGGGTTCATGCCATCTTGCCAATACAAGGCGCAGCTTTCTTGATTCTTCACCAAATTCAGGGAAATCATCATCAATCTTTTTCTATTGAGGAGAATCTGAGAGGTGTCGAATCTTGTCATCTTCAATCCTTTCTTCAAGCCTTCTATCAGCATGCCATGTCAAGTCTTTGGCTAACTCTTTACTACTGTACATGCGCTTAAATCGTGGTATTATAGGTAAATACCACATGGTTTTGACAGGCGCAAATCCATTCTTCTTGTACCGTGAGGCGCTACATTTCGGACAGGCCTTCAATGATGCATAGTCAATTCTAAATAATATGCAATCATTGAGACATGCATGTATCCTCTCATATCCCATACCAATTGAGGTTAACATCCGTTTAGCCTCATAAGTATGATTAGGTAACACATTATCCTCAAGTAGCATGCTTTTTAATAGACCAAGTAAGTCTGTGAAACTCTTATCACTCCACCCATTGTTGGCTTTTAACTTGTATAGGTTTAGAACTGCTTTCAATCTTGTGAATTTACTACCACTATACAGTGGTGTCTTTGAATCACTTGTCAAATTGTCAAACATTTTAGGACAATTTCGTAAATCCTCCTCAATCACATTTGTCATCTCCTCCAAACGATCAGGCTCATAATCATTCATGTTGAAATCTTGTGATGGATATGATGTACCACCCAAATCATTTGATGTGACACTACTTTCACCATGTCTTGTCCAACGTGTGTAGCTTTTATCAATTCCATTACACACCAAATGATCTTCCCACTCACGTGGACTAATTCTCTTTTCAAAACAACAACGTAAACATGGGCAAGTGATCCTAGTTCGATCTGGTGCATGCTCAACCGCAAACTTTATGAACTCTTTCACCCCTTTCTCATACTGTTCCGACATACGATCCGCTAAAATCCAACTTCGATCCATCTTGATTCTGAATTAATTAAATTAAACAATTTTATCATCAGTTGAATTAATTAAATCATTTTCATTTTAATTTATTTTCCATTATTCTAGAAAAAATTCGGCAGAGTAACAACACAAAAATTTCTACCAAGTTCTCGACTTAATCTTCACCCAGGTAGGTTGCAACCAACAAAATTCGGATATTACGATTCGCTAAAATCCAATTTCAATTTTAATCGGTTAAATTAAATAATTTTAACATCAGTTGAGTTGAATTAATTAAATTATTTTAATATCAATTTATTTCCCATTAGCTTAGAAAAAATTCGGCAGAGTACCGACGCAAAAATTTCTACCAAGGTCTCGACTTAATCTTCTCCCAAACTTACAACTAGGGATGTAAGTTGAGCCGAGCCGGCTCGACTCGAGCTCGAGCTTCACGGACTCGAGCTCGAGCCTATTCATTTCTTCAAAAAGCTCGCGAGCCTTCTTCAACTAATATTTGTAATTAATTTATATATATATATATATATTAATATATAGCATATATATATAGCTTTATATTGCTGCTGGTATACAACTGTGTACAGCTGTATACCAGCTGCATATGTGTATTATTATATATATATAATACTATTATAGATATATTATAATATTTATATACTAAAATAATAATATAATTAAAAATGAAAACCACCAAATAAAAATAACTTAGAAACTTTCCATCTTCATCTCTCTCACTCTTCGTCTAATGTGCAGAGCTCAAATATTCAAAACATGTCAAATTCGATTAGGGCACATCACCGCCACTAAATCGCCCATCGCCGCCGCCGGAAAATCATGCATCTCCATCGCCCGATCCATGCTTTCCACGCAGCAGCTAACAACATGGCCCCAGCCACCGCCGCGCGAAGCTCCCCCCCGGAAGCCACTACCGCCTCCGCGAACTTCTTATTGGTAAATATTACGGCGCGTATCTGATTTTGTTGAAGTAAATAACTCCATGAATACTTTCATTCATGGAGTTGTTTACCCATAAACAAGCAAAAAGCTTGCTGCAAAATACAAAAGAAAAAAAAAAATTGGAGCCACAAGGCTCGCGAGCCGCGCTCGGCTCGCGCTGGCGAACTCGAGCTCGTGTTATTTGAGCTAACGAGCTCGAGCTCGAGCTCTCAAAATACGGCTCGATGAGCTCGAGCTCGAGCCTAGCAAAATCGCCAAGCTCGGCTCGAGCTCGGCTCATTTGCACCCCTACTTGCAACCAACAAAATTCGTATATTTCAACCACAACAAACCCAATATTCTAATCTTTCACCCACAACAAACCCAAAATGTCGATCTTACTAAACGAAAATATTGATCACCAGTTGGATCACATAAAGCATCATATTTCAATCAACTACAAATATTGATCACCAGTTGAATCACATAAAGCATCATATTTCAATCAACTACAAATATTGATCACCAGTTGGATCACATAAAATCACATAAAACTAAAAATAAAGCATCATTTTATAAATATATATTGATCACCAGTTGGATCACATAAAACTACAAATAAAACATCATATTTTCAACAACTAAGTATAAATATAGATCACCAGTTGGATCAATGTACCCTAAACCACAAAATAACCACAATTTAATTCCAAATCAAACGTAATTAACACCCGACTAACCCAAATTAAAACTAAATTCAGTCAAACCCTATTCCCCTAAATTTTTCAATAAATAGGCAAATCTCAAGAATATACACAAATAAACATACACCAACACATACACAAATATACATACACCCACACATACACAAATATATATACATACACCCACATATACACAAATATAGATACACCCACACATACTCAAATATATATACATACACCCATACATACACAAATATTTATCTATCTCAAACTCTATACTCTATGTGTGTGTGTGTGTGTATATATTTATCTAAAAAAAATTACCCACTAAATGATGATGGCGGCGGCGGTGGGGCAGCAGCAGCGGCAGCGGTCCTTATATATATATATATATAAAAAGAGTTAGATATATATATATATATATAGAATATATACACATATATATAGAGAAAGAGAGAGAGAAAGAGAGAGAGAGATACCGAAATAGGGAGGTGGACGGCGGCAGAGGACGGCAGCGGTAAGAGAGAGGTCGAGTAGAGAGAGAGAGAGAAACCGAGAGACCGCGAGAGAGAGAGCTAGAAGTGGTGCACGGCAGTGATTCACGGCGGCGGTGGTGGTGGTGGTGGTGGTGGTGAGAGATAGAGAGGACGAGAGAGAGAGAGAGAATTGGGGGGGGGGGCGGCCGGGTTAGTAAAAACCTGACCGCCTATGACAGCGGTTCGGGGTCGAGCCGCTGTCACAGGGGGTTTTTTTATTTTTTTTTTCTTTTGAACAGCGGTTCGGGTTGAACCGCTGTCTTTTTTTTCTGGAAATTTATGACAGCGGCATAGGTCCGAACCGAATGGTCCTATGATAGCGGTTTTTCCAAACCGCTGTCATAGGTACGCTGTAATAATGTATTTTTGTAGTAGTGTATGCAGGAATTGAAGAAAGAAGATAGAGATTTGGTGCCCTACCTCCGAAGGGGACAACTAACGCGGGAAAAGAGGATAGTAGAGGTGATCATGAGATCACCCTAGAGGACAATTCGTTGAGAGGAGCCGAAAGTATGGAATACTTGGAGCAAGAAAGAAGGGAAGATGAACGTAAGCCACGAAAGATAGTATCCAGCTTCGAAGAGCCGTCGCAAGTGTTGAATGGAGTTAGAAGAAGAGGAAGATCGAGAACGTTGGTTTCTTCAACCTAAGCCACAAAAAGAACATGTACGTGAGAAGAGGTTTCATCATCAACACACCTATGAAAGAAAACCTCCAAGAGGTCAGCCGCCAGGCTGGGCAGGAAGAGGCGAATGCCTCAGAGACGAAGCCAACAATTATGAGTCTACCCAATCTCTGTGGGAAGACTCTAAAATGAACATAGAATATAAAGAAAAGTAAGAAAAGATGGAGCTCATATCAGAAGAGGAGATCTAACTATATCAAAGGATTCCATTCATGGAATCTATCATGAAGGAAGAATTACCCCAAGATTTTAGAAGTCATTCCATCACACCACATGATGGTACCACTGATCTAGAGTAGCATTTGTACACCTTTCGGAACCATGCTTTATTGCATAAATATTCAGACGCTACCAATGGACATAAGCTTGCTATGCAAAGAAAGAAGTCTCAAGCTGGCGGATAACGATAGTTGAAACCTATTCAACAAGGCAGAGATAGCTGGTGTTCCAGCTAAGCTACTTCACTAGAAGTTCTAGCCCAGATGGGGTCATCCTAAAGTTCCAGCCCAGGTGGGATAATCTAGAAGCTCCATCCCTACTGGCGAAGCCCAGAAGATCCAGCCCAGCTCGTGTAGAATGGGGCTATCAGCAATGAAGGATTGCAAGATCATGAGGTGAAGACCATAATTACAAGACCAAGTGGATTAAATCCCTATGGATTTCCACTCTAAACTGAAAAATCTCGCCTGGACCAGATGTCATCCATCAAAGACTCATAGCAAAGCTAAAAGACTTGCAGGAGCGTTGTTATCTAATCCATAAAAGGAAGAAGACAGCAAAGTAAAAGGAGGCAACCAAAATATACACATTTGGGGGCCTTGTTCAAGGACGACTCAATAACCTCTTAAGTAGGCGTTGAGTGGTGCGATCGAGAGAGTTAGCCATACTTTTCACAAATCCCTGCTACATAGCTGGATTCTTGTTTTTCAGCACAAGTGTTTGAGGAGTACTTGGGGCTCGAGTCTAAGCCCGCAAAGCTGGAAGATCTGGAGATTGAAAAAGACCCAAGAGGAGAAACTTCTAAAGAAGCCTTTGGAGTAATCGACCTTTTTTCTAGCTCGTGCTAGGTCACAACCTGGACGAGCTGGAACCATATGACCTAAACAGGGTGAAATAGTAGTTGGAGGCTGCACCACTAGTGGCTGCAGATTTGTCGGAGAATCAGTAGGAGAAAGAAGGAGGGTTCACCTCCAGCACAACAAGTGGCGCCACTACTAAAGCAACTGGCAGACCCTTGTTCGACGAATCAAATGAATCTTTTTCGCCATGGCTAAGATTCCTGGAAAAGCCAAATTTGTAGGTTCCGCGGAAGAATGGAGTTTCAAGTTTTAATCAATAAAAAGAGGAGAGGAGTGGAAAAAGACAAAAAAAGACTAAGGTTTTCTAAACCCATCTGGAGAAATTGGAAGCTTTGCAGCTTGGGTAGCTTTGCAGCATTGTCAGCATACCCTTCATAGAAAATTGGCCCTATACGTGGCCCAGATCCGTACGCCAAAAGGAGAAGCAGTTATGGCAACACACAAGGCCAGCGTAATGATGAAGCATGAGCTCTTAGGAGCCATCAATAGCCTGCGGAGCATGGGGAAGCTCAACCGTCAAGCCCTTTTTTGTCAAATCAACATTAGGGTTTCCTAACCCTTCTATGGAGGTCATTTCAGCTTTTCAGCTGAACAACTTGGCGTTTCATGCAATTCTGCAGCTTGATCAGCTTGTCTAATATTTTTTCTTCTCAACTCTCACAGTTTGACAAGTCAAACTGCAGAGTTGGGGGGGCTATTGATGTAGGTAAAAATTGGATTTTGGGCCAAGCTGACAAGCCTAAGACTTAATGGACTAAAACCCATTAAGAAGGCAGATCTGGATCCTTTCTAGATGATATCCAACCAGAGCTGGAAGACCTGCCAACCTGGACCTGCGGGAATAAGGCAAATCTATAAATGGCAAGGTTGGAGACAAGATCTAATTAAAGTCAAAGACTTTCCATAGCAAAAGGAGGAAATTAAGTTCCGGTTTGATTAATTAGGCCTAATTCCTTAATTGGATTTAGCCTAATTAAAAAGATTATAATTAACCTTAATTACTTTATGTAATTAAGGAAAGAAGACCAAGCATTATTCATTTACGATATTGAAGATTCTCTACAACTTGTATAAATAGTCATTCTAGAGGATGAATGAGGAGAGAGCTATTGTAATATAAGATATAGAGAAATAAAGAAGAAGAACTTTATACCCTATGGACGTAGGTCATATTCGACCGAACCACGTTAAATATTGTGTTATTTACATTATCGCACTTACATTACTCGATTATATCTCACAATTATACTCATATTATCCCATATATTAATATAAATATTATTAGTGTGAAACCCACACACATCAATATTCAATATCACGATATTTTTATTCACTATCACGTACATTCATGCACGAATTGTGCCCGAAAACTTCGGTCAAAATATTAACTAACGGAGTTGACCGTTAAATATTGGGCGAAATCCTTCAGTGAGACCAAATGTGAGAAAAATTGAAAGTTATGGGATATTATGTGAGAATTCGTAACGAATGGAACCAAAATCGAAAAAAACCAAAGTTATGGGACCAAAAGTGCAATTTTTCCTAATAATAATAATAATAATAATAATAATAATAATATAAATTCTTGTTCATGGGATGCCTCAACGTTTCTATTGGGTCGCATGATGTCCACCAAAAAAGGAACTACAGCCCATCCCCACTCCCTCTCCACGTTAGATCTCAAGTCTCACTTATTCGGCAGAACTCACACAAAATTAATAAATTCCACACCAAATCTAACGTTCCAATTTCTAAATTCAAATCGAAAATGAGCTAAACTTGTAGTATTAAATATGGCCTTATCTCATAAATAAAAGATCGAGACCAAATAATTGAGCACAAAGGACAACAAACTAAGTATTCTACATTTAGAATACTTTGACCATAATTACACAAGAAAGATAAAGGCTTGATTTTAAATAGTTCAAATTAAAAGGTTCAAATTTATTTTTTCTTCTTGCAGTTTGGTGAATTAGCAATATATGTATCTTTTGAAAAATAAAAATTTAGCATATATGAGTATGACTTGGTTTATTACAGGTAGGCATATCAGCTTTCAGAACCAGTTTGCTCAGTAGTTAGCTTGCAGTTTGCGCATGCTTCAAGAATCATTCAAGTCTTCCATGTTATCCTCATCTGTACACATAACATTTTTCTTGATATTCATATCGTCGAGACCCAAATCAACCAAATCTCTGAACTCTACGCTGCCGTAAATCCTCGAGGGAAATACTCGTCTGATTATCGAATGGCGACAATCCATCCTCACTACGCTCTGTCCCACACATTTCACAAGCACTCAACCAACCCTCATTATCAAATGTACATGCTCCACATCTCCATACACCAGATACATTTCGTCGGCCAACAGTTCCTCTACCAAAAACTCGGCCCCGAGAAGTTCGAACCACCCCACGTGCAAATCTTAAAGGCCAACCCAATGCATTAGTGACACCCCTGATTATCTTCCTCACAAATGGATTAGCACCCGAATAAGAACCTTTTAGATATAGAAACAAAATACCAGCCAGTATTCCTCCGAGATGACCAAGAAAAGAGACACCAGGTACAAACATTTGGACCAGAATAAGTTCTGCCCACGCAGCATAACGTGCTGGCACCATAAGTCCATGCACGTACGTATAATCATCCGACTGGGAATAAAGTACTACTTTCATGGCGAAAAGAACACCAGAAAATCCCACAGCATATTCATTATAATAGGGTCTCTCATAGTCAAAAAGCACAAGAGCTTTGGCTAGCAAAAGTGTGATGCCCTGGGACATGCCAAGTAGAGCAGCAACCATAGATGCATATTCAACACTTCCCATTGTGCCCTCCAATTGTATTCCCTTCCATAATAGGGATAACATATTGTAGACAAGGTGGGATTCACCAATGTGATAGAATGCTGATAAAAACAAACGCTTCAGATCCTTGTGCTGCTTCAGAAAAATGTAAAGCTATGTTATTATGTGCACACAAATACAGATGACATAGGGTTAATCACATCTATAATGCCATGACTTCCATAGAATTCTCATTTTATCCACAAGTTCAAATTTCAAACAATGATCAGCAACAAACAAATTTGGACAACTAAATGTGACTTGATCTTTCTTACAAGATTAAAACACCGGAGTAGTCTGCATCTACCCATGCATGTGAATGGAGACATTTATTTTTTACCATTGCTGTTGCCAGTTTGATCCACTATTTTATTGGTCGAAAGCCCAATTTTCACCATTTAAACAGTTAAGAACAAGAAAAATACTCCCAGATCTTCTAAGATCAGATTTTGTTAAAAAGAAAGACATTTAAAAATTGGAATTTAATGTCATAAATGAAATTATACAATCAAGTAAATATCTAAACACATCAAGGCGGCCCTGTTCTACTTAAAATCGGAAGTCTATATATTCTTGCTTTAAGTATAAGAATCACAGTCAATTATTATCATACATATTTTTCTTAAATTGATCTTACGTCTTGCATCACACCTCAACATTTTCTTCTCATTTTACTCTATATGAATAATTTTTTTTACCTACTCCTCTTTTCTTTACATTTATTTACATAAACATATACAAGTATACCAAGCAATGACTAATCATTTGTTACACTGATGCAGTTATTTAGTGTCGGGTACTAACATTATACTAGATAAGAAATGGTTATGCTTAATTGAAGGTTATTTTCTTTAGCACGACATATTTGGATCCTGCAATTTCCTAAAAGGGTCCTCTATTTTATAACGCCCGACTGCAAAATGTACCAATCAGTGCCTAATTATTGACACTTGGGGAAATGTGTTCAAACAAAATGTGCCTAATTATTAACACTTCAGCAACTAGAACTCCGATTAAGACATAATAATCAAACACAAAGCAATACGGTAATTAGAGTATTTAATACCTCAATCCAACTTGACCTGCATTATACAAACAAAATGAAGATAAACATCAGGAGCATTAAGTTCACACTGGTTTGTTCAGTAAGAAGTTAGAAGCATGATTGAGGACAGGTATACATACAAATTGACCTAGAAATGTATGTATTCCTGCATACATAAACCAACCTTTGAGAGAGTCCAGAAACAATATATATTTATATATCTTTAAAAAGGATGAGTTCCCAAGATCAACCAGGCGACCTTCCTGGGGAATTAACTTAACCTAACTAACTAAATAACTAACCTTGAGAATGAGGTAGGGATTGAACCAGACTTGATTGAGAGTTGGGAGAATAGGATGGAGAATTGTGGGTCGCCAGTAAATGAGTGTATTAGCAGCTATAAGCCCCGCCGTGACGGGCGGCTTTCTCTCAAGCCGGTAATACTCGCTCACTGCCTGCACCAAAAGCAGTCCAAGCATCCCGCCCCTTCCTCTTCCACCTCTCTCCATCTCTAGTTAATTCTCTCGATTTTCTTCTCTTTCTCGAAGATGATTAGTATCTGAAATGAAATAATAATAGTGTTCTTCTTCTAATCTCGTTTTTCTTCGCGGGCAAGTATACCAGAAAGTTCCGTATGTTTCATCCCTTCCCTTCCCCTATGATATTTGGGAATTTCGGGTTTGGACTTTGGACTTGGGGCGGGTCCGGCTCATTAGAGTATGACTCGGGTTTGAGTCCAACATAACCAGCCGAGCTCAATTCGTAATGTGAGATTAGTTCTCTTACCTAAGATGTCATGGCTGGATGGTATATTGCCCACTGCACTTTGATTAAATCTTACGGCGTATTTTGGGTGTGTCTGGAGGTACTACTGGACAGAGATGACATTAGATATGTAATTCATCCGAGGATGGCTGCATGATATTTCCTATGTAGTTATGCAACTTTAATGATATGTTAAAGCCTCTGATCAAAGCAGTGTCTTAAAAGAGGGAGTAAAATCCCTGCTTACAAGATTGGATCATGAGAGTAACATTGCAGTCATAATCTCTGGGTTATTAGGGTTTCGACTAGTGCTATGCCCTAGACTTTAAGCACGAAAAGGATGAAATGATTCGACTTACATGAAGATCGTAACCTAGAGAGGTTTGTTGCTCATCGTTAACATTTAGGAAGTTATGGCGTTGTTGCTAGATGTCGAACCATGACCAATGAGTACCTTGAATTAATTTGGTGAAATTAGTTCGAGGCCTAATTGATTATTTGAATAAATAATTAATTGAGTTAATTTAAGGATTGTCTAGCCTTTGAGGAAGGACCTATTGTTAGTTTGTTAATGAGCCTAAGAGGTCACACACTAACTTAGTATAATACTTATTGGCTAAATTAATTCTTAGTGAATTAATTGAGAGATTAATTAATAGTAATTAATTAATCAGGAAAAAAGAATAAAATTAATTAAGTAGTCTTATTTAATTAATGTCGTGAATTTAATATTGGATATAAAATATTATTAACTAATTAACTAATGGTCTAATTAATTTAATGAAGAGAGGATAGTTAATTAAGTGGGCTTAATAAATTAGTAATTTAATTGGGCTAATTAAATTAACAAAAAATTCAATTAATTAACTAGTGGGCTAATTATTCAATTAGACTTAGAATTCAAGGGTATAAGGAGAGCCCACTAGGTCAAGAGACCTAGTGGGACGCCCACTCAGGCGTGTGATGAGGAAAAGAATTATTCTTCCCCAAGTCATTCACAAACTTGCAACACAGAGAAAAATCACTGTGATATTTTCTCTTCTCTTCTTCTCTCTCTCTACATTAGAGCCTATACGGTAATTCCTTCCCTTTTTCTCCACTAGCTAAAATAATATTTGATCTCTTTAGTCTAGCATTGAAAAGGAGGATCGACGGTACAAGCTAAGGTGTGGATACACTTAGAGATGTTTTCGTTGTCAAGACACTAGAGCAAGCCAATCCAAGATTGGAGAAGAACAAATGATTGCTATCAAGAATTCAACTGGTGGAAATTCATGTGAACGTTCAAGTAAAGATTTCAACTGGTGGAATTTCGGCAAAAAGGAAAACATGAATAACCCTACTTTATGAATCCGATGGTACCATATTAACCTAGTCCTTGTTTAGAGATTGTGTTTTTGATAAAGATTTAAATATTAATTTTCGCTGCGTACACACAATCCCGGGGGATTAGCCACCGTAGGAGTAACGATCCCAACAATTAGAAAGGTGGCGGTGGAGTTGGACTCTCAGGCAATTATCCAACTTATTGAAAAGGCTAAGATTGTAGCTCACCCTCTGGGATATATCATTAAAAACTGTTGACTCCTCTTGGGAGGTTTCAGGTAAGTTCGTATTCAACATACTCTTCGCGAAGGTAACCATTGTGCCGACATTCTTGCAAAACTTGGACATCAGCTGGGTGTGCCTCTGATCGTTTGGGTTGAACCTCCTCCAGACATTAAGGATGCCATAGCTGTAGATATGTCATTCTAATTTTTTTGATCATTTATCTCTGTTTTTCGATTTTATTTTCATCGGTTGTAACCAAAAAAAGAAAAAGAAAAAAGTGACCCAAATTATGAACAAAAACAAAATAGTCATTTGCTCGCTAAGTTAAGTTAAATAAATATTTATCACAATTCATCTTAGAAATTCTTCATTTACTTCAATGCCACTAGTAGGCCTCAATAAATGAATGCCAATCACACATACTCTTTTCCTCACTTTCTCTCTCTAGGAGAGAATAGTGACTGTTGTTGTTAAGGTTCCCTTTTAACCACCGGGGCAACGGCGGCGGCTGGGATCATCTTCCCCATCTCCGGTGCATGTTAGTGGAAGTTTTCCCTTCATTTCCTTCTAACTTTTCTCCCCCACACCAAATATCATGCTTTCTCTCTACCACCACCAAAACCAAACCTCCTTAACCAAGATTCCTTCTATTTCGAAAATCCTCCGGTTTACTACATCTCTACCACCGCAACTCTTGTCATTCACAACTGAAAACACCTCAACCACCATGCTTTCTCATTGGATCTAGGGCTTTATACACCCACAGCTCGCCTACCGTCGCTTTTTCAATATAATTTCAATGTTGGTGGTTTATTTGGAGTCATCTCATCTTCACATAAGAAATAGAGCGCTCTATTGCTTTGCAGTTATCCTACATGTTGGCAAGGCATCCCGAAATCTTAGATCATGTCGCTTGCTGACAATCTGAGATTTTATCAGGTTTCACCTGTGTTACTTCTCGTCTCTCCAATATATCAATCTTATGAGTTAATGTTTCTATCGGTGGATTAGTTTGTACTTCTTTAGGATTTATGTTGGATGTAACTTTGATTGGAGTTGTACTTTAAGTCTATGATTAATGAAAATTAAATTTACCCGATAAAAATAAATAAATAAACACTATTCACAAAAGTTGAAGTCCACAACTTATTAGGCCCAAGAGTTCTGTTTTCTTTTGACAGTTTATTAAGCCCAAGAGTTTAGCTATAGATCCTCAACACCCACATTACAAAAAGTTCATTCTTTCTAAATTTTAGACCCAGTGAGTGTAAAAGATTTTAACGAAAACCATACCTGAACAATTACTTGAACAAAGAAGACACATTTGAAGAAAGAAGAGATCTTCATATACCAATTACATTTTGTAGCTACGATAGGTGATCAAATATAAAAACAAAGTGCAATCAAGCAATCAATTGCTATAAATAAATTGATAACTCCAAAGGAAAGAAATTATTATCAAAATATTCAGATATCCATAGCCACATTTGAAGCCCTCTTTAATTTTTTTTTGGTTATCACGTATGAATTACTTCTATTTTGCCACTAATATTGTTAATGCGCATTTCATGCATATATTTAATGTATTTTCTTTCTTCTTTTATTGCGATTTGAGTTTAAATAATAGATATTTATTATGATTTTTATTTTGATAGGTGAAATTTCAAAGAAGAAGAAAAAGAAAAAAAAGATGGAGAAAAAGAAGAAAGAGGAACTACACCTGAATGAGGAAGAGAATGATCCTAATATTTAGGAATCTTTACTATATTTTAGGAGTCTTATAAGTGTTTGTTCTTAGTAAGGAATTAATTTCCTTATTCTATTAGAGTTAGAGTTTTATTTTGGTAGGAGTCCTTTTTGGCTAGGCTTATTTTATTATATATAGCTGGAATATTTATTTTTTCTCCTACACATTATCCCATTACACGTTTTTACCCTCTTGGAGGAAGAAGAATTCATGCGTTTTTCATTCTTTCAATATGTATTGCTAAAGATTTTATTTCTAGGCAAGGATTATTGAAATTTTGATTCTACAAAAGTTGTGAGATCTAATTTATGTTTATTTCCTTCTTTGTTCTTGAGTATTTCCATATTTTTTGTGTTTATTGAAATTATTATTTTAATTAATTGAATAATAAGGGCCCGTTATTTGATTGTTGGAATTGTATATAGCCATTTAGAATCCCAAATCCATAATTATTTGGCCAATTCTAATATTTGTGGCAGTTAATAACGTTGCTTATGGACAAATTTTCGATTGTTGTTATGGGAATATGTGATCTAATCTAAATGAATCGAGCTTGCGAGTTTGTTGGTTAGAATTGGTGTTTCTCTATTTTTTAATGCTATTGTTAAATTAAATCCTAAGAGCTTATTTAGGATTGTTTAATCAATAAGAGAATGAAAGAACTTGTTTTGGTTATCGATAAATTAAGGAGAAACTAGATTGTTAGAGCTTGTTAATAACTATAGCTAATTTATTCATGAACATTGAAGTATCTTTGCATCAATGATTAACTCTTGAAATCAAAATGGAGATAACTCCTTAGGCTAGAATCTCACCATCTATTGAATTAGTTTACTTGTTTAATTTTACTTTTCTTAATTTTTAGTTTATTTTTAGTTTAATCAATTATAAAAAAATCCCCCCTTTATTTCACTTTTGTTTATTGAGAATTAAATCTGAAACAATCCCTGTGGATTCGACCTTGCTCATTGCTATCT
This sequence comes from Buddleja alternifolia, assembly GCA_019426215.1. Taxonomy (NCBI): domain Eukaryota; kingdom Viridiplantae; phylum Streptophyta; class Magnoliopsida; order Lamiales; family Scrophulariaceae; genus Buddleja; species Buddleja alternifolia. The sequence goes on along the minus strand of CM033392.1, from coordinate 54,572,534 downwards.
ACAAGTTTAGGAGTAGGAATTATTCGACACCCATCCAATTTTGGCGCCGTTGCTGGGGATTGGTACCTCTAGATTTATATTATCTTTGTTTTTAATTTCTTTGACTTTAAGTTCGCAGAGAAGACAACAGCAGCCTTCAGCTTAAGCGTGGGCACGTCTAACTTCAAGTAGTAAACTGTCCAATTGTCACATCTAGTGATTCAGAGAAGAAGCTGGAAGTTAAGACCAACGCTAATGAGAGGACTCTTAGGGAGCTAGCTATACCAAACATAAACCAAGAACCTCTTTGCATTCAATATCCTACTCTTGAGGTAGATTTTGAATTAAAATCTGGTTTTATTCACTTACTCCCTACTTTTTGTGGTCTTGCAAGAGAAGATCCTCACAAACAGCTGAAAGAGTTCCATGTGGTGTGTTCTACAATGAAACCAAATGATGTTACAGAAGAACAAATTAAAATGCGAGCTTTTCCGTTTTCATTAGCCGACAAAGCTAAGAATTGGCTCTACTATACACCTTCTAGTTCAATCAATACATGGACGGAGATGACAAAATTATTTTTGGAGAGATTCTTTCCTGCCTCACGAGTTGCCAACATCAGGAAAGAGATATGCGGGATAAGGCAATTCAGTGGAGAATCGTTATACGAGTACTGGAAGCGATTTAAGCAATTGGTCGCCAGCTGTCCACAACATTAAATCCCTAAACAACTCCTCATCCAATATTTCTATGAAGGCTTATCAACAATGGAGAAAAATATGATAGATGCTGCAAATGGAGGTGTATTGGTATACAAAACTCCCACTGAAGCAAGAAATTTGATTTCCAACATGGCTACCAATTTGCAACAGTTTGGTACTCGACAAGACTGTGCATCCAAAGGGATGAATGAGGTGAGTATATGTTCGTTTGATCAACGATTAAATGATTTAACTTCTCTTGTGCAAAATTTGGTTGTAGGTGATAAGTGAATGAGAAAGTGTCCTATGTGATTATAGATAATAGAGATCAAAGTCTTTTGCCAAAGCAAACAAGTCGATTGTGCTAGGCACAAAAGTAAACTCAATGATCTCGTATTATTATTATTAATACATATGGTCAAGTTCAGTGAGTTTGACTTTACCATGACTCTCACTTGAATGGGACACGTGAACAAAAGGTTTATACGTATACCGTATTTACGATTGGAAGGTTATGGAATGATCCATTCATTCGATTTTGTTTGGGCTACGAAGTGGGCTACGTGACTGGCTAGGTGTTATCCACTTTCTTTGGATTCCTCTCATTGCTAAATGGAACGAATTTAAAACGTCGCGCTAAAGGATAAGTAAAGAAAAACAAAAGGATTTTTGTATTGTTAACTAGGAGATTTAATTTATTGGATAAATTGAATATGATTAATTAGTTACTCATTGGATGAGATAATTAATTAAATGGATAAGATTAATTCTTAACTAATATCTTAAGAAAATAAATTAATAAATTAATTTATCTAATTAATTTGGTTATTTAATTTATTATTTATTTGTTGAATATAATAAATAATTGATTAAATAATAGAAAATTAATTAAAACACAAGACGAGCTGGGCCGAGGGAGGGCGTCCATTTGGACGCCTACACTAGGCGAGTTGGCATCCTCTTAGATGCTCAACATGGGCTCTAGAGTCTTGTTTTGAACAACACGTTAAGTGATATTAAAATACATCACTTAAGGTTTTTGACCTAAGATAATTACAGAATTCATAACTATCCTAGAAAGAAAAAGACAAAGCTCCTCCCTCTCTCGCAAGCCTATAGCCGTCGGCCACCAAGAGAAAAGAAGGGTGATTTTTCTTCATCAATCTGCGTGATAATTTAGAGATAGTGTAGTTTCGTTATTCCGATCATACTTCAAGAAATCTTCAGAGAATTCAAGAATGGATACTACAAGAAATGGAAATCTCAACTCTGCAGTAAATTCAAGATTTTTAGCGTATTTGAGATTCATAAATACAAATCGAGATGAGAACTGTGGGTTAATTTTATTCCGCTGCGTATTTTTCGCAAAACCCAACAACGATGGCTGAGAGTAAAGATATCAAACAGTATACAAATCACCTTGAGATGTCACTGTTGTGATTCTGTCTAGCGGATAAAATTTTTAATCCAAATCACACCCGAGAATCCAATTCAGGGATATTCATGATATTAGCGTATAGATCAATTAACGAGAATTGTCAAGAGTAATCGAATTACCTTTTTCGTCTATTGATTCTTGAATTATCAGCAGCAGCCCCGGTCTCCTGCCTCCAGATAATCACGTGGAATAAAAATTCTCCAAGAAAAGCTCGATCTCCTCCTCGGCAACTATTGCAGGCGGCTAGAGTGGATGGAGAGGAAGAGATTTTTCTTTCCTAATGCTCTAGATTTATTTTGGCTCAGTGTCGGATTCTAAAATAATGACTTGTGTTTGTGGAGTTCTGACACTGACTGATTACTTATACCAAGTAAAAAACTCCCCCAGGGTTACATAGCGAGGGGCGGCCAAAATGTCCTTTTGCAGATGGGCTTTGGGCTTTGTTTTTACTTAGCCCATGTGTAATTGATTAAATCCAAGTCCAATCAAATTGGTAATTAGTTAATTACATTAATCCAATTAAGGTAATTCAACTTATAAATTAATTTTCAATTAATTTAACTTATGAATTAATATGATTTAATTAGTTAATTTAATCAAATGAAATATCTTTAATTAAATCATGCCATCTATTTTGTCAGACAATTCATATCAAATGTGATTTTACCAAAATACCCTTAGCTTAAGGAAATATTCCTTTTCTTCACATAGCGCGACTCTCTAGACTCGATTCAATTGGAAATGAGAGGATTCCAAAGGATAAAGTTGTCACTTAGCCAACACTGTGGAACCAAACCGTAATCTAATTGAAAACGAGATGATCATGTCATCACGAACCTTGACTACGAATACCATATGTGTATAAACTCTTCACCGACGTGACCCGATCAAGTAAGAGTCATGGTTTACTCAAACTCATAGAACTTGATATTGTACTAAGAATCATAATAATGTGAAATTACCAAACTACCCTCAGTGCAATCACGAGATAGTTTATATGTTTTGGCCAAAAACATATAATTTCAATTATTTACGATCGTACAGGTAACATACTCGTTTACTGCCGAGACGGTGAATCCCATTTTGGCAAGTTATCTTGTAACATCAAATGCACTATTGGATCATACTTCGAGGTCGACCCCACCTATTAGGAGATACGGGTCTAACTAATCTGATAACATATCCAATACTACAAGCATGTTATAAATGACTCCTCAGGTCTAAAGTTCACACATACTATCGCAATCTTAATCCCGATCATTGACTGTCAAAGAGTAAATACTCATGTGATCGGATTAATGCGAGTCGAGTTCAAATACGTTAATACCATTAATCATATTCATGACACTAGCTCCCACTATCTAATCAGTATACGACTGACACTTCCTTGTCAAAGAAGGTGTCATATGAGTTGAATATTAATGCCCAATTAAGATTCGTTAACTCACGAACTCCCAGTTTTAGAGATTAAATTCTGGACTGTTCCAGTGCCTCCTCTTGTCCATAAGAAGTGGAAAGTCTATCTTGAAATCTCTTGGACTAATTTGTTTAATACATTTAAATGCCATTAGATTTATATGAACAACATCAAAACCTTTATTTTATAAATAGAAATATCAAACGTTTTGTACAAATAACTTATCTAAGCCCTACACAATCATATTCCTCATAGGCATTGAGGTCATACACCTAATAGTCACCGCTGAGGCTGTTAAAGCCAAAACTAGAGGAGTTCAAGACAACCACTCCGTTGCAACCATCCACTAAAGAAACTTTCCCTGCATTAAACTTTTTCTCTTTATACTTCAATTATATATTTTTAAAAGAGAATTCGTATTCACTTTTTACTATTTCAGGTTCAATGATAGAGTTTGGGGGGAAGGAGCCTTCATGCAATTGGAAAAAACATAAAAAGGTTCATTCTTACAAAGTTGACATTACTCCTTACAATCCACCTTGAGTAGTGCACGAAATCGAGTTAATGACTTTAAACAAGCACTTCATGGGAGACAACCCATGTTTATTGCTTTCCGTAGTTTAAGTTGTTTGAGTTTGTTTTATTTTTGCTTTGTTATTAGTCATAGATGCTTGCTTAATCGTGTCTCTTTCTCGTCTTTGTAGGTTCTCCACTCACACTTACTGGACTCTGTACCCACTATCATCGTTGGCTTTCTTCTCCTTTTCAGGGTTAGTCTCTTACCCTCTTACTTAAGTTTTTACTCTACTTTCTTTTCTTGGACATTGGGGACAATGTGTCTGTCAGTTGGGGGGGGGGTGAGTTTTTGCTCATTTGAGCGTGAGATGACTGAGCTTGCATTTATCATGCTTTATTTTGCTACTAGATCATATAACTTCATTCACTAGTCAATGATGATGATTAATCAAACTTTGTGATGGTTATATGCTTATGAGGGGAATCAATCTATGAGAACTTAAATACTTTGCAAGAACATAGCCAGTAATTGTGAGTTTTGATCTTCAAAGCACATTGAGCCAAGTTTATGTGAAATGTGTATGCTTGGGTTTCCATAGAATCTGAATTTAATTTGTGAGTTTGAGTCACCATAATTTGTGAATTTAAGTTGAAAGTGCAATGAAAGTGTGAAAGTGAAAATAATTTTGAGAAAAATCATCAAGTTACGGACCCCGTTCAATTCCAATTTGAGTGAGCCTTTTGGAGTCTCAATGGACTGTGTAGTGCTCTTAAATTTCGATGAAGTGACCAAAGTCGCTGATCTTGCGTGGGGCAATGGGACGAAGTCCATGTAGCAGTCCCCCTCAACGACTTAAAATTGTCAATAAGCTATTAATGATGAAATTTATTTGAGACAATTGAGTAATTGGTTTGAAAGATGAGATTTTGATGATATGTTTTGCTTGAAAAATACATGAATCATACAATTTGGCTATTCACACACACACACACACACACGTTGAAGCTGATGAGCTACTTGGTCTTGTTTTCAGTAAAAGTTGTGAATGTTTGATTGGATTGATTTTTCTATTAAATTACATATTATCACCTTGTTTGATTGTTGAGATATGCGGAAGCTTTTACTTGAGTTTGGTGTGAAATCTGGCCTTAAATGCTCGTTTGTAATCTCATTTGATCGAGACGATCGAAGCTTAGTTGGGGGGTAGTTGATAAGTCCATATTTTACTCCATATTTTAGGTCTCTTATGTTGTGGTCGATGTTTTAATCATTTTTTATCCCACATTGTTCGTTGATGGTATTTATTGTGTTTTGTAGGATATGAGTTGATTTGAGCATAAAAGGCGAGAAAATGTCCAATTTCTGCACAGCGTTTATAGAACCAGGAGATTTTCATTATCTTAGGGGCCAAATTTGAGGAAGGTTTCTTCTAAAAAGTTGTATATCTATGTTTTAGATTCATGTGGCAGCTTGAATCATCCAAATTCGATGTTTGTGGAGCAAGTTATGAAGGAAACAAAATCGCTGCCAATTTTTCGTAGAATTGCTACACCCGCGGGCGCAAGATTCATGCCCGGTGCCTAAAATTTATAACCCCACGCCCGTGGGAGCAGATTTCATGCCCGGGGACCTCCAGAACTAATAAGAGCCCTACAAGACTTTTTACATCATCAAAAGACCCAAGATACAAGGTAGAGAGGGGAGAACAAGAGGAACTTGAAGATTTCGACTTTAGGAACAAAGACGGAGGATTCAAGCTACGTGCACCAAAGCATCATCAACAATAGGGAGATTGTTTTTGTCTTCTAGAGTAGGATTTACAATCATGTTGTTTAAGATCTTAATTGTTTCTCTATTTTCAATTATGAACTAATTATCTTAAGACTAAGACTATGTGATAGTTGATTATTGATATTCATTTTGTGATATTTCAATTTATACATTAAAGTTTGCTTGTGACTATTGTTTATATCAGTTTTTAATGCTTGTGATTGTTTGGTCAACTTTTGCATGACATAGCTTATTGCCTATGTTTAGGATTGGGAAGAAATAAACTAGGGTTCATGAAAGATAAACAACACATAGCAACATTGACTAGGGATATGTTCGGTTTTTAATGTCGTGGCTAGCTTTGGAAAATAACTCGAAAGGTTGTGGAACAAAGGAAATTCCATAGATTCCATTAAGGGCTAAACACAAAATGCCCCCCGAACTATCCCTAATGTCGCATATACCCCCTTAAACTTTAAAAGGTACCAAAATGGTCCCTCATGGAAATTCATGAGTTATCCGAATGCTCTCATCCAAACACAACCTTGCAATATTAAGCACTATATTGACTTAACCGATGATTCCTTCATTTTTTTTAAATGAATTTATCAAATTAAGTCTTCAAAATTAACAAATCATTTGAATCTTGTAATCTCTTAATTCAAGAATTATGAAGAATTATTATAATTATTTAAATATTGTTTAATTAAATCTTATCAACTAACAAATCATTTAAATCTTGTAATCTATAAATTTATAATTTATAAATTAAAAAAATATTTAATTTAAATTAATAAAATTAACAAATTATCAATTAACAAATTGTAGATTTAAACTACGAAGATCCATGTTCTCTAATTGTATCATATTCAGTTATAAGTTATTTAATTGTATCAACCAACAAATCCTATTTAAATCTATTTGCATTTTCTTACAAATCATATAAGTTCAATGAAAAAAGAATTAACCAAGTTTATTTGGTGCTTAAATATTGTAAGGTTATGTTTGGGTTGAAGTATTTGGAATTGCTTGAAAATTTCCACGAGGGACTATTTTGGTACCTTTTAAAGTTTAGGGGGGGTATATGCGACAGTAAGAATAGTTCAAGGGGGCATTTTGTATTTATCCTTTCCATTAATGCATAATTCTTAATACATATTTCACTATAGGGATATAGGAAACCAATAGGAATTATAGGGTTGCTACATTCAAGGGACTGGGTAGTGATTTACATAAGGAAATTTCATTATAGCCTGAGTAAATCTGAGAATTTATTGAATTGGAATTCATAGAATGAATTAATTAATCAACTTGATAGTAGATCTTAGTCATGTTCTCTACCATTGTGTACACACTTTTATTTCTTTGTTTTATTTAGTTTACTAGTTATAATTCACCTCATCACCAATCGATAGACTTAAGAATTAATAATATAGTAGTCTTAGTACTTGAATAGCTATCTACGATATTCGGACTTTAAACCACTTTATTACTTGCATGACCCTGATATACTTGCTAGGATTTTTCTATGTCACACCCAACCCCCGTTTTGGAATTTCTTCAGCAGCACTTAGCAAACCATGATGACATAATGTGCTAAAATACTTCTAAAACGCGCTTTGGATCGTGATTCAATGTCACACGCATAATCAAATGTGGTAAGGGTTCGTGAGCACGTTTATACAGCATAGTGTTCTTTATGTTTTTTCTTCTTCTCATTTTCCCCCTACAATTCTACTTTAGGAATATCGGACTAGTCGAAGGCGCCCCTTTGCTTACTTTTTTACAGAAAACTACTGAGACCCCCTTATATATTCATAAAGCTAACGATAGTAGTTTTCAATTCTAAAAACCTCATTCACCAACATTTTATTAAAAAAGTGACTAAATTTGTGACTCAATTGCTCTTAATCTTCTAAATAAAATTAATCAATTGTACTTTTGTATACAAATTTATTTATTTGAAACTTTTATATTTATAACTGATATTAATTATGACGTTAATTTAAATTTTTTCAAATTTTTAATAGTTTCAAAAATTAATAAAAGAGTACATTTAGATAATTATTACCATGTTCAAAAATAAATTGTTATCATATTATACAATTTATCAATTTGAAAATTTAAAGGAGAAAGATTTAGATAAAAAAGCTAATTGATGAATTCTCAACTTAAAAATGAACAATTATTTAGTCCAATGAGTTGTTAATTAACCGTAATTTTTGAGTTTTTTTAAATGAGAAATTTGTAGAATGAGTTCTTGAGATTGAAAAATATTATCATGAATTTTTTGGATTTAATAACTTATTTAAAGAGTTCTTAGCAATTGTCCAAACTTTTTAAAATTGTGTTATTTTGATAAGTGTCGTTATATTTTAGGTTATGTATATTGTTAAAAAATAGGTTATGTACATTGTTAAAAAATACGTGAATTTGAGCATAATCGAGAGACTACTTCTTACACGAGTCGCTTCAATTCTTTACTCTACTAGAAATAAATGTACTAGCTAGAAATAATTCAATGAAATTATTTACCAAAAATGATATTCCAATTTTTTGTTCACTATCACACAATCATTGTTAACCCATAATTAACTCAGTCATTTCTCATAATGTCAATAAAAATCAACTTTATATCACATCGACACTACCCCGAATCTTCTTCTAAGAGCACATCCAAACAAAGAACGAAAGTCAGTATTTTCATATGAAGAACTATAATACACATTCTTCTAAAAAAAAAAAAAAAAAAAAACTCAGAAGTCATTATCGAAAACACATCCATACAAAGCCTTAGGCCCCGATTGGATGGGATGCTGTTTCTCATTTCTCGATTTCTCAGAGATTTTTGTCATCAAAAATGCATATGTTTGACATCTCTCAAAAATATTCCAAAACAATACTACACACAATTTTTCAGAAAAAAATCTCAAATTTATTTGAAAAATGGACATTTCTCTCAAATTTTTCTCATAAAGTCAGAATTTTACTATTCATGATAAGACAGTTCACCCAATAATAAAAAGTACTTTATCCGCCAATATCTTGATATAATCATCAAAATAATTACATATCTTTATTTGAAATGATGTAAGCTACGAAATAAGATCCACTTTGCATATTTTTGGATGCCTTAATCAATGAGTTTAGGTTAAATATGTTAAATATTCTTACAAAAACAAAACTCATTCATATCAATTTTCTACAAAAAAAGATTTTTTCTTACAAAAAAAACATATCACATCACACTTAATCATTACACTTTTTTCTATCAAAAAAACTCATTCAAACACACTTCCTTTTTCATATCTCTATTTCCTTAAGAATAATTTCTCTTACTTTATCTATGAAAAATAAGAAATTGGAAATAGACGTCCATCCAATCGGGCCTTAATGTTCTCCAATTGGTTTTTTTTTGACTGAATTTTCAATTATTATTGCACAAGTTAGTTGATAAATGAGAAGTTAAAAAATGAGTGGTTTAGCAAGGTCAAGCTTGTATCCAAGGGAGCATGCAAGAATTGAGGATGTGAGGCTAAAAATCAATCGCAATTTGGAGTTAAGTAGTACGTTAGGAAGTAGAAGAGGCGACAAATGATAATGGCATTATTAATGTGTTCAGCACAAAGAATGAATTGCAGTTGCAGTTGCAGTTGCAGGGTAATTAGAAATGAAGTGTACGTTGCAGCTGTGCCATTGAGAGGCCCAGCTCAATTCCTCTTCTCCACTGCTATTCACTCTATCAATCTATTATGGGATCTTCAACATTTCATGGTCCTCGTCAAACCAGTACATGACTACGACTCTTCTTCTTCTTCTTCTTCTCCTCTTCATCCCCAGGTCAATTCTTCCATCTCTTCGTTATTCTTAATCTTAATTAATTATTCATCCATACATACATTTTCACAATTTCCTTTATTGTCTTTTTACGTATTGTAGGTTTTGGTATATGATTTTCAGCCTCATGATCCCGAAAATATTTTTGTTGCTGTTACAGCATTGTCCGGCAGAAAGGTACCTGGTGAGCCTCATGCATATATAATTCTACTTTGCACTTTTCACATTTCTCTAATTAATTAATGTTTATTTATTTTCAGCATTTTAATTATGATTTCTGAAATGAAACTAATTAACTAGATTTTACAGGAGTTATTGTTGTGAGAAAGCTAAGTAAGGTTCCTAAGAAAAAATGTTGGTTCGTTGGTTACTCCAGAGGCAGAGAGAATGCCTCCGTAGAAGATGCAGCACTACATTTCAATGAAAAATGGGAAACTGATCTCAGGATAGGCCATCATGACTGTCGAAATTATTGCCAAGGTATATATATATATATAACACATATACACATATTCTGGGTTTCACGGTGCTTCCCTTGACTTCATACACTGTCTGTTTTACTCAACTAAGCCTAGCAAACAGCAGTTTCATGGAGTTCATACTTTGGACTAATTTATCGTTGTTTGGAAGGGCTGGTGGAGTACCTAACAGATGAGAAGTTTGTGTTGGAGGATCTGAGAGACGGCTAGCAGTTACAACACGACATTAAGCAGCTAGGTTCGTTCATGATGTTCAGAGCAAGCTAGCTTGTATTTATATTGCATCTGGTTATGTACATATATACTAGTAGTATATTACAAGTATCAAAACATTTTCTAGCGACAGTTATGTTACTTTAGCTGAATCTTTCGTGATGCTGCAGGCTAAATAAGTGACTGAAGAGCATTTGATTGAAATCATATTCAATATACTGTTACCCATATGAATGTGAAGGCTCTGTTGATACTTAGAGAAGCCTAATATTTTATGAAGTTTGTGCAATCAAATGTTTGTTCCACAGATTAAGCATTTGCTAAATGGAAGGAATGCGACGTGTACCTCGGAAATAATCAAATGGGACTTGGAGGAAGCCTATCTTAATGCAACAAACGAAAGACTGTTGGCTCGAATTTGTAAATAAATAAGACGATACTTATAAAATTCAAAGAACTATTGATGCTCGTTACTACAAAAGAATTAACTGTTTGATTATTCTCTTCAGTTGTTGTATTTGTTCAGAGATGTTGCTTGGACTTAATTGGTCCGAGTTAGTCAAAATACAGTTTATAAAAATGACCACAACTCATGTTCAATCAACTAATTTTAAGCTAGGAAAGCGGGGACACTAATTATTCTTGAACAATATCACACTCCCCTTATTTTTCTCCTTCACAAATACTTTTCTTCTTCATTAATTCAATTAGTAGTTCACTTTTCAACAAAACAGCATAGGGGGAGATCGGATATCTGCTGAAAAGTTGCTTGATTATCAATCAACCTCTCTCAAGACTTAATGAACATTACCCAAAATGTTCAATCTCAATTCCATTACTATTATTATTAGTAGTATTGTTGTTCTATCTGGATGGCCAACACCATTACCACAAGCCTTTGCTCTTAAAAGGGTATTATTATTCATGGATAATTCCTGAATTTCTTTAATTCTCCACATTTTTCTATCTTTTGATCATAATTCTAATTTCTTCAGTCATACATTGTTTACATGGGAGAATATCCGGATGTCCTACAGCTCACCGACTCTCTTCTTCGTGCCCGAACAGATTCTCATATTGAATTCCTTGGTTCTATTTTAGGACGGTATCAAATTGCTCCACAATCCACATTTTTTATTAACAAGCGCATTCCATTTCTTCTATTTCCCTAACAATTATAAAATCACGTATGTAGCAAGGACAAAGCCAAAGACTCGATATTTTATTCATACAGAAGACACATCAATGGCTTTGCAGCAGAGCTTAATGAGGCGGAGGTGGCCGCCATTTTAAGTATATAGCCAATTTATAACAACATTCAAACATAGCCTAAATATAAGTTGGATAAATATAAGTTTGTTCTTTTTTCATGCATGGCAGAGAATCCTCTGGTTTTATCTGTTTTTCCAAATGAGGAGAGAGAATTGCAGACGACCCATTCCTGGGATTTTCTTTCCTTGGAAAAAAATGGAATTGTTCCATCAGATTCCCTCTGGACAAAAGCCAGGTGCGGTGAAGATATTATCATCGCCAATATTGATAGCGGTATGCCTACATAATTCAAATCTATTGCAGCCACGGCAATTTCTTTTCTGTTTCGCCAATCGATGTTATGAATTCTGTAGGCGTTTGGCCAGAATCACCTAGCTTCAATGACGAAGGATTTGGGCCAATCCCACCAAAATGGAGAGGAAGGTGTGAGGATGATAATGGTTCCCCTTTCCCTTGCAATAGGTATGCTTCTTTCACAAAAGAAAATTAAAAAAAATAAATAAAAAATACAGAATAAATATTTTTAAGTTTCAATACCATGTCCTATTTTTGTGCCTGCAGAAAGCTCATAGGAGCTAAATATTTCTACGAAGGATACGTAAAATCCAGAGGCATCACTAATTTCACAACTTATTCTCCAAGGGATTCTGATGGTCATGGTACCCATACTCTATCCACAGCCGGAGGGAACTTTGTTCCTGGAGCAAGCGTCTTGGGGATTTACAACGGGACAACGAAAGGGGGTTCACCTAAAGCTCGTGTGGCTGCATACAAGGTATGCTGGCCATCATGTATGGACGCTGATATAATAAAAGCCTTCGATCACGCAATAGACGATGGAGTGGATGTGATCTCGGTCTCCCTTGGTGGCCTTTCTCATAATTATTTTGACAATGGACTAGCAATAGGAGCGTTCAGTGCTAACAAACGTGGAATAGCTGTGATAGCTTCTGCTGGGAATGATGGCCCTGATTATGGAAGTGTTGACAATGTCGCACCATGGATGATAACCGTTGCAGCCAGTACCACTAATCGCAATCTCCTTTCCCATGTCAAACTTCAAAATGGCCTTCGCCTCAAGGTTAAGAGTTATATATACGGTTATATATATATATATATCATTTTTCTTGGGGATGATGTTTATATATCTATCTGATACTAGGGTAAAAGCATGTCCAAGCCACTGCCAGAAGAAAGGTTCTATCCACTTGTTACCGGTGCAGATGCTAGAGCCGCCAATGGATCTACATATGAAGCGTAAGACAAATCCGTGCCAACTCTAGTTCTTCCGTAAACAAATTTCCTAAAACGGGATTGTTATCAGCAGAGTAATATTGTATTAGGTTGCATTCAGCTCTCTGTGTAGGCCAAGAGCACTGGACCCTGAGAAGGTGAAGGGAAAGATTTTGGTCTGTCTTACTGGGGAATTTCCAACAGCCACAAAGGGCAAGGCCGCTGCTCTAGCTGGTGCTGTTGGGATGGTTCTGTGTAATGACGAAATCTATGCGAATGATATTGCAGTCGAACCCCATCTCCTTCCTGCTACACAAGTTACTTATACTGATGGTCTCTCCATTTTTGCCTACATCAACACAACCAGGTTTCTCTCTCTCTCTCTCTCTCTCTCTCACACACACACACACACACACACAAAGGCACACTCTTCTCTAAATAATTCTACTTCCACCAACTTTCTAATCTAGGCTACCTAACATTTATTGTTTTCCATAGAAATCCAATGGGTTTAATTACATCCCCAAAGGCAGAATTTGGGATGAAGCCAGCTCCTCTAATGGCTTCTTTCTCCTCCAGAGGCCCAAACACTGTGACACCAGAAATCCTAAAGGTTGAATTACTTTTGTATTTACTCCATTCACCACTAAGGGTTGAGTTAATTCTTCACTTATAACTGAGTTCCTGTCTGGTCTGACAAAGCAGCCAGACATCACAGCGCCTGGAGTTGAAATCATGGCTGCCTACACAGAGGGAAAGGGCCCAACAAACCTGGCTTCTGATCAACGTAGGACTAAATATACATTTCTTTCTGGAACATCCATGGCTTGTCCTCACGTTGCTGGAGTAGTTGGTCTGTTCAAGGCATTCCACCCTGAGTGGAGTCCTGCAGCCATTCGATCAGCTCTGATGACTACTGGTATAACTATTCCTTTTGCTTACAGGAGAAGATAATTTCATTTTTTCATTTACGGAGAATGAATTTTTTAGATATGAACGCTTTATCTATGTATGTGACAGACCACAGCCTTACTTTATCTTTATGTGCAGCAAGTACAGTTGATAACACTCACAGGCCTATACGTGATGATTTATCCTTAGTTGAAGCAACACCATTAAGCTATGGAGCAGGGCATATAAGACCGGACCTCGCTGCTGATCCGGGCTTGGTATATGACTTGAGCACGAGAGACTACGATAACTTCCTTTGTGCTAATGGTCATAACCAAAGTGTAGTGACGAAATTCACCTGTCTCTTTGCCAACACACTGAACCCCCTGGATTTTAACTACCCTTCAATAACTGTGCCTAAACTCTCCGGGTCAGTCAAAGTGAATAGAATATTGAAGAATGTTGGCTCACCTGGGATATATGTTGCGCAGATTCGCCAACCACTCGGAGTTTCAGTTTCTGTACAGCCTAGTGCTTTGCAATTTACAAAGATTGGTGAAGAAAGGGGGTTTCAGTTAACCGTGACCAGAGACGCAACAAGTGTACAGAAGACATACTTATTCGGGGAGCTACTATGGTCAGATGGGAGGCACAACGTGAGGAGCCCAATTGTTGTAGGTCCAGCATGAAATAAAATGTATTCTTGGATCCCATAATTTGGAAAATAGTGTCTGCTCTAGCGGGGGGGGCCACAAAATTAGCAACAACATGATGCATACAAATTGGTAATTGTCTTCGAAGTTGGAATGCTTGGCTTCTTTACATGGAAGAGCCCTCACTCAGGATAAAAAAAACCAATCTTCTTCACTAGTTTCTACGAAAAAACACATTTTATATTACAATAACTATCTTAACCAACACTGCACAAATTCACAACATCTGAAAGATTCATTGCCATTCATAAAAACTTCAGGGGTCGGCCCTCCATGTCGGCAACCATGTGAGACCCCATATGTATAGTACAACACATGAATATTGAATTTAGGTCTACCAACAAACAGACAATATACTTTAAATGGTAGGTGTTATTGGAAACTCTAGTGGTGTAAATGTTTACCAGACAAGTCTACCCAACAAAAAGTACATAAAGCAAAGCACTACTTCTTCCATCAACGGAAACTATAATCTTTATTTATCCTTATCCATCGTATAAGTACAAAATTCCAATAATAGCAAAACCAAACTCAACAATACTATATATATATATATATATTATTTGTCTAATAATTCCATAAAATATACAAACTAGCAATTGGACAAGAAAGAAAGAACAAGGCAAGTAAGTAAGTACCTTAGCTTCCTAATTGTGGGCATAACGTGTGTAAAATGAGGATGTATGCAAAAAGTGGAGTCAGCCCAAACCAAAACATTTCCACAAACACATTATGTGCAGTGCAGCATTAATAGTTTTGTTCACATGAGAATGGCATATCGTAAACTGTCACGAACCATGAGATGAGTAACCTCGGAAGTTTGGGGCAGTTCCGCCGACACCCAAACGCCATCAGGGCTATTTATACGGGGGTGCGATAGGCAAGAAATCAGTGAAAATGGGGTTAGCAAAATGCCACACAAGAAGGAAACCCCATTGTTCAAATCTGATCGTGATCTAGTGACGTTAACATTATTAATGTTCTCATCTGCAACGCGAGACCTCTTCTTCTTCTTCTTCTTATTCATCATCATGGCTGTCAGTAGTCTACGCATACGCATGTTTGAGGAAGGAGAATGAGTTATTGTTGCCTTTCCTTCCTTGGGAGTTGGGAGTGAGTGAGTGAGTGAGTGAGAGAATGAATGAAGACGAACGAATATTTTTGTAGGTAGTGGGGTGGGGGTGGGGTCTTATGATGATAATGCAAACTGGCGATAGATATATATATTTTTTTTGTTGATAGTGGTAGTAGTAGTGCTAGTGATTGTCACCATGAAATGAAAACGAAAGGGTGGTTGTTTTATTGATAGCTACTTTACTAGTTTTGGTGGGGGACCATAATATGCCAATATGCCCCATTGCCATCGAACCCCCCACTCACCAAAAACCGCCTCATCTATTTATTCTATGCTGCAAATTAAGACACACAATGGAATGGACATGTGTGATTCTAGGTCAATAATACACCGAGTCTGAATGATTATTGTATTTTCCACCTGATCCAACAATGTTTACTTTGGTCCCATGTAGTAGGTGACCATTTCGTGCGGGTCTGGGGCATTTGAGTGTCAGTCGATCAATTTAGATGGTGGGAGGTTGGTCATAGATATATTAATGGAATTGATATATTCGAACACAACTCGCCGTAATTTAATCACATGGGTAATTATTTTTTGACTGTCAATGATTGAATTACTGGTCACGGTAGCGTGTGTGAGCCTTAGACCTGAGGATTTACGAAGATTAGACTTGTAACACTAAACGAGTTATTAGAGTAGTTAGATCCATTTCACCCTTTGGTGGGATCAACCTCAAAGTGTGGTTCAGAAGGATAAGTGGCAATTATTCGATGATTCTCAATAGGGGATTCACTGTCTCGTGTAGTAACGAGTTAACGTCCTGTGCGATCGTAGGTAAATGAAATTATAAGTCTTTGGCCAAAGTAGGAAAACTAACTTATGTATAGTACATAAGGGTAGTTCAGTAATTTTATCTTATTATGATTCCTTGAAGCACATCATCGAGTCTTGTGAGTTTGACATAATCCATGACTCTCACTTGATCGGGATGTTACAGTGAAGGGCTTATACTCACATGGTGTCTGTGACCTATAGGTTCGTATTGATCTATTCATTTCAATTGGGTTTCGATGAGAGTCCACGTGACTGGCATAGTGACACTCACATCCTTGGTTTCCTCCCAATGCCGATTGAAACGAACCTAGAGAGTCGCGCTTCAAAGGAATTGAGTGAAGAAAAGATTTCGTTGTCAAAAACATATATTAGGTAGCTTGCTATTTGATGAGCAAATTAATTTATTTGATTAATTGGATTAATTGAAATAAATTAATAATAAATAATTAGAAGTATTTATTATGAACACATTAATTTATTTGATTAATTAGATTAATGAAAATAAATTAATTATAATAAATAAATAGATTTATTTATTATACTCATCCTTTTATTAAATAATTAGATTATTTAATTTAGATGATTATTATTCAGTATTATATTCTAATTGGATTAAAATATGTTCGACCTAATTAATAATTGGATTAAGTTGAAAGTCAACTTAGCCTAATAAGGATGAGAGGGGTGTGTGGTAGGCGTCTATTTGAGGAGTTGGATGAGCTCAAGGAATTAGTTAATTCCAAACCCATCACTCCTTATAAATATCTAACACTAATTCAGTCAAAACCTGACTCTCACATTAGACTTGACATCAAAGAACGAAGACGAGAAAAATCTTTCTCTCTTCCCATCGACCATAGTGGTTCTTAGGGTAGTAGATTTTTCTTCAAAGTTCATTCTGACATGATATCTAGAGGCAGGAGATTCGAATTGCTGCTACCCAAGAGATTCGAATTTTTAATCAAATCAAAAGGTTAGTGAAAAAGATGAAATTGGATTTCATCATCTTGTTAATTTTTGAAATTATAAAATCATTAAAACCCAAAAGTAATCCGATTGTGAATCCGGATATGTATTTACGTTTCCGCTGCGTATGAACCAGGATTCACAACATGAATAACAAATATAAAAAAATATATTTGAAAGTAAATTCATATAAGTAATTTTTATGAGAATATGATGTATTTATTATTTAATTTTGAAGTAGTTTCATTAAAATGAGTAATGTTTATGTGATGTGTACAATTGTTTTTTATTTATATCTCATATAAAGAACATACTCTATAAGTTACTACATATAAATATGACAATTTACATTATATTTTCAATATTATTAGAAAGAGTAATAAGAGAAGGAAAATAAACCTATTTTTGTAGATCACGCGGAACAAGACAACCATCTTAGTCATAAATTAAGAAAAATATATAGGTTAATAATCATATACATGTAAATGCTAGAAAAGAATATTGATGTCAAAAATTTGTTCTGCATTAAAATAGATCAAAATATTGCATTTGTTTATGTCAAAAATAGTAAAGGCCAATTAAGAGAAGGAACTTTTAGTAGTATGAATTTCTACATTGTCGAAAACTATTTAAATAATGCGCACTTAGGTCTTTCACCTCCAATCGAGGTTTATCTAACAATGAAGGATTCAGTTTTGTTGACAACCTCCTTATGACTCTCGTTTCTGAATAACTACCTTATCCGCCAACTGCAAGGAGCGACCTTGCTAATAAACAGACATGCCCGGGTACATGTCTAAATCTACGACCTCATCGCTATGATACGCTCTGTCCATGCGCGGGAGGGGAATCAAAAATCATGGGGATGTGACCAACCATTACAACAAGCCCGATGTTGCACGCAAGGTCACAAACCTCGATGCCTCAATTTGGGCTCAGATAATAATCAATAATCCACTAGGGACTCATATAATCAAGATAACATCACGTCATGCACATGCGAGATAAAGTACTACGTCAGGCCGATATCAACCATTCCACAATGATTACAGTCCATCTCCCCACTGTCCCATACCAGCAGGAGACTTCACGTGTTTCAGTGTTCAACGCATATCACACAGCGACAAGGTGTGATAAAGTACGACACCCAGGTTATATAAATAAGTTTGTTTGACAGTTATGTATATGTAATGAATGACAATGACACTATATAATGCAGAATACATTAAACTAATAAATAAAGCACTCACGATAAGAAGTTAATGTTTCATTTATAAGTTATCTTATCTTTTTCCAAAAGTCCACAGCTCATCAAAACCCGGGATATTCTAGCCAAGTGTACCTGGTGTTTTGAAAATAAGTACAAATATTAATCGAATGTACTAACCTATGAAGCATGGACACGCCGAAAATTCGCCCCGTGCAGTGTCGGACACACGGTGGACACGGACACGGCACAAACATGTTCAGGACACTTCGGAGCTGATTTTTTGCATTTTTAATGTATTTTTAATATAAATGTATTTATATATATATATATATGTAATTATATATGTATGAAGCTTTATAGTTTATAGAAACATTGTTATTAATAAGTTATTATTTTGTGTAAAAATAGGTTGCTCATATACAAATAGTGAATATATATATAGGTTGTTATTAATAAGTTGTTGAATTGTTGATTATTGTCTAATAGGTGTTTAATCACTCATAAGTTTATAACATATTATATATATATATATATATAAAAAATATGGGCAGATGTGTCCGAGCCGTGTCCGTGTCCTAATTTTTTAAGAATTGATGTGTCCTGTGTCCGTGTCGTGCAGTGTCCGTGTTCGTGCATCCTAGGTACTAACTGACCATGAGATCCATTTATAAAAGTAAATCCCTAAATAAACTAGTGTTCAATAAATAAATTAGTATATTAGTATGGGTCAAGATCTAATACATACCCTCTCTTAGATAAGATATAAGACCCAATATACACCATTTGATCAATTAAATCCAACGGTCCAAATTATTCACTGTACACGCGGGAAACCCAAATATTAAGCTGTTTGCGGGGTATTTTGGTAATTTACACCCATTATACCTCGATTCTCTCCTACATTCTCTCCCCCGTCTCCCCTGAAATCTCTCCCAATTTTAAACCTAATAAACATACAGATTTCGTCGAAATCTCTCCCATTTTTAAAACCTGCCAAAATTAAACTCTAATTTTCTATAGCTGGGAACCCTAGTTCTGATACTCTCGCAAACCGATTTCATTTTCATCAAAAAAATGAGGACGAAAAATCCATCCAGAATAACAGGTATCGATTATACACACTTTTCATTTCTTCTTCGACCTATGGGTGACAATATTACGTATTTTGTGGATTTTGATGGCTTCTGTACGTATACTCTGTGTATTACAACTATATTGGGAACGCGCAATGTATCTATACGCTGGTTTTATTTGTTTTGATGGCTTATGTACCTATGGGTGTAATATTATGGTTAGGTTATATGCATATTTGAGTAACATATGCTGTATATAATTACGTCATTTTCTTCATTCTAAATGTATAATATATAATACGTAGATGTATAATGGTTTGCATTGTAATGTATAATAATGAATAACACTGTGTATAATATTATACATCATATTAATTGTACTGTGTATGCACATACTGCATATTTGGGTGTATAATGGTTTGCATTGAAGTGTATAAAACATGAATAACACTGTGTATAATATTTGTGTATGTATAATCTGGATTTGTGATTTACATTATACATTATACTTAATTTTTTAGTGTATGATGTCTTTGTCTACTCTGTAATGCAGATGCTGAAGCAGATTCATCCTCTACCAATTCAATTGAGAGGTTGCAACTTGTGCCTGCCGATGTTGTTGAGCCTCTTAGTGTTGAACAACCTAGTACTGATGAGGAATACGTACAATCAGCAGAAGAATCGTCTGATCAAGACGAAGATACCAAATCAGACCAACAACCTGCTGCTCGAAAAAGACGCGCGACACACCGCCCTCCTGTAAAAACAAAATCTAAAAAACAGAAAACCCAGACCGTATCCAAACTGCCACCAAAGGGGAAAAGGAAAGTGGTTGAATATACACGAATAAGAGTATCGATGAAGGTCTTGGTGGATACTCTTTCAAAACTGACCGAACCACAACGGGAATGGGTGAGACAATCCGGGTTCGGATCCTTTTTGGATTTCAACATTACAGAGCTGCCTCACCGGCTTGGATATAAAGTTCTAAAATCTTTAAATCCAGCAAATTTCAGGCTTACTCTGCCCGGAGGAAAAATAAATATTACAGAGTATGATGTGGCCGAGGTTTTGGGATTTCCACACGGGAAGCGGCCTATAGACCTCACTGTAAAAAATCAAAAGAGATTAGACACATTCACTGACCAATTTGGCCTTGATAAGTCCAAAAAGTTTAAAGTTTCAGCGTCAATGGTCGTGAAGGCAATTCAATCTGATAAACAACTCACAACTCAATTCAAGCTGAATTTTATGATGATTATGTATAATTGCTTGATAGAGACCCCTGGTACACCATTCGTCAACAAGAAGATACTCAATTTCAAGGGGTCTCTTGATGAGTTGTCAAGATACAATTGGCCCGGACTAGTCCTGAATAGTTTGGGAGACACAAAACACGTTTGGGAAGAGGATCCGGCGAAACGCATGTACACTGGACCTCTTCTATTTATGATTGTAAGTTTACAGTGCCTCTTCTGATGTTGATTGTGTTCCAATAATGTGTTTTTGTTGATTTAGTGTATAATGTGTATAATGTGTTAAATGAACTTAACACTGTATTTTACAGTGTATAACTCATACACTATAATGTGTTATAATTTGCTATATGAACTTAACACTATATTTTACAGTGTATAACTCATACACTATAATGTGTTATAATGTGCTATATGAACTTAACACTATATTTTACAGTGTATAACTCATACACTATAATGTGTTATAATGTGTGTAATGTGTATAATGTATTTTTGTTGATTTAGTGTATAATGTGTCTAATGTGTTAAATGAACTTAACACTATATTTTACAGTGTATAACTCATACCCTGTAATGTGTTATAATGTGTTATATGAACACATTATAATGTGTATAATGTTTTATAATGTGTATAATTTACAGTGTATAACTCATACCCTGTAATGTGTTATAATGTGTTATATGAATAGCACTGTATAATAGTATATTATCTAGTGTATAATGGTTTATCATATACTGAATAATGGTTTACATGTTACTGTATACTTCTATGATCTCAACTTTTTTCTTTTCCTCCAAATTCAGATATTGTATGCTGACAGAGTCAACTACAAGGGGCATAGGACAGTACCAAGATCAATCCCAACTTGGCTCACTTGGACAGACTCTGCGCTACGGAAAAAGAGTAACATAGAGATTAAACAGGGAGTTTTTGGCCAGGGGATCATATCAAAGGGGCAGTGGGAAATGAAGGCTGACAAAGGGAAGCATGTTGCACAACATATTGAAGCTCCCAAACAACCCACTACCTCTTTAGAAGCTCCCACAGTATCAGATGCATCCATCAAGGACTGGAATACATTTGAAGAGGTATGCATCTTTATGTAATTAGTCAAATTATTATAACTGTATACTTTTCAATCACATGATGTATAATTGTACTTAAATATAGTGTATAATGGTTTGAACACTACTGTATACGCAGGGGATGATTTTCAATTTGGAAAGGGCTGCATTGGACCTGGTGGATAAGCTTATTAAGTACAATGGATACATCCAATCATGTGACTCCATTCTTCCATCAAATCCACGGTTGAAGGTGATTGAAAAAAGGGTGTTAGATCATGTTGAAAAACTGTATAGAACAAAACCAGAGACAAGTTCTTATCAACCAGAGGCCCCTTCCTCACCTGAACAACATGCATCCGCCCAATCTGATCCGCCTCTCCAACCCAAACAAACTACACCAGTTAAGAGAATAAGTCCACCAGTTTATTCACAGCCCACCTTCAATTTGTTGACACAAACACCGGCAAAACCGCGTCAGGAGGATCCAGTGGGGGAACCAGAGGCAAGAACATATCAACCAGGTGCCCCTTCCTCACCTGAACAACATGCAGCCGCCCCAGCTGATCCGCCTCTCCAACCCGAACAAACTACACCGGTTAAGAGAGTACGTCCACGAGTACATTCACAGCCAACCTTCAACTTGTTGACACAAACACCGGAGAAACCGCGTCAGGATGATCCAGAAGGGGCTGTGTTGTCAATTGCTAGACAATACACCGGTGACACCTCCCACATCTCTGAGCAAGCATCTCCAGATGTGACAACAAGGGACGAAAAATCCATTGTCACAGAACGATTCCCTCATCCAGACGTTACCATTGCCCCGGCTGTTGAGATCATTAGAGAAACAAAGAGACAATTCAAACCAGCTCCAGACTTGTGTTCTCCATATGTTCAACGGGTTGTGAATATAATCTCAAAACAGGGCGCAAATGAAAGAAGGCTATGGGATTGGGTGAATCAAGTTGCCGAAGACGACATGTGAGTACATTTATAATACAATTGTTCTATTTGTATTCCTTTGAATTTTAAATACACACTATGTAATAACCGAATGTACTATGTATAATGGTAATATTGATTAACATGATATTACATCATTATACATTCTGTATAATGAACAATAACTTATTACACTATATATATGATTTTACAGAACTGTTGTTTTCACAAGTGGTGATGTACTTGGCTATATTTGGGATGTAAAGACATTGTCTCAACGGACCGAGCTTTTATCTGGAGTCATAGACCTCTGGTCATACCTGTTGAACAATGGCGAGTCAACAAGAGCACCCACATCACCGCTTAGATTTTTTTTCCACGTGTCCGACACGGTAGAATATACTTCTTTACTTCTTGTTAATGCATACGATATAATGTTCTGCTCGCTAACTAATTTTTTTTAAAAATTTGATAACAGGTTTTTTTCACGTCAAACAAAGGCGCCAAACATGATGATGCACTGCATCAAAAATTCGTGGAAAACATCACAAATCGTCTGAACATATTTCCAAGAGTGAACATAACCGATGTAACGTTGGTAAGCTAACACCGTTACATTGTTAAAATTATCGAATTTTATGGAGATTCATTAACACCACTTTCATCCCATCGATATATAGGTTGTCTTTCCTATTCTTCACGCTGGACACTACTACGTGATGTGCTTTAATTTGAAGCAGCCAGCTATTGAGATCCTTGACAATAGCAAAACGGATGTGTCGTTCGAAAACAAATACCAACATGTGCCATTCACTTTGGTAACAATCCTTTAAACACTAATGTTTATTTTTTTTATGTCAATATATATGTGTTAAATCTTCATTATCACACAATTAACCCACTTAATAATGATATGATAATACACTGTTAATAATATTATACTGCTGTATAATGATTGTGTATACATTGTATAATTATTAATTATACACTGTATATTAAGTCGATAATGTACTGTATAATGATATTAATATATTTATACACTGTGCCTCATAGCTTTTTTGTTTGATTGTTTCAAAACAGAGGGCCATGTTTACCAAATTCCTAAATGATATGAACCATCCAGCTGCACAAGCATTGTCAACGGTAGAAATGGAACGGCTTCCAATGCCATGGCGTACGCACAGAAACAACTCGGACTGTGGTGTTTTTGTAATGCGTCACATGGAAACTTACTTCGGTGGGGGATTAAAGACTTGGGATGCAGAATTGGGTGCAGAAAGCGTAATGATTTACACTTTTTTATTCTACGAAATGAAAGTTTCTGAAAATCTTTATTTTCCTGTCTATCTAACTTTAATATTTATATAATGCAGAAAGGACAAGTTGCAAAACTCACTAGATTGAGAGCACTTTATCTGGAGAAAATCCTCACTTGTGATTTGAACACACTCAAGGACGACATTATCAAACGATCAAGGGATTGGGAACATGAACAAGCCCAACTGAAAAAGGGGAAGAAACGCTAGATTTAAACAACGTGATACGTTTACAACATTTTTTGTTAGATGTACATGTTATTAGTTTTTCTACAATTTATTAGTTTTTGTACATCACGTTATTAGTTTTAGTTGAACAGTTTAAATATATAAAAAATTTGTTCATTGCTCATAACCTGTTTATATTGTTCTGGCCATTGAGTTTAATTGTTAATGTTATATAAAGCACATAAGTATACATTCTAACAGCCCCAATATATTCACTGTACATAATAAAAAAACTCAATTAAAGTATATAATTAAACAGTATAATTAAAAAAACACTAAAAAATATACAACATACATTATGACATTTTTTAACATACACTTCATTCACTTTCAATAAATGTTTCAGTATACACAGAGATCCTTTGAATCATTATACATTGATTAACATATCATTATACACTATAAAATGATATGTTATACATTGAATGCTACTTAATTGTACAGTACTAATTGTAAAAAAAGAAAACACTTCTATTTTTCTTTTGATGGACATGTTCTTGCATTATGCCCATCAACTTTTCCGCATACAGTGCATTTTCTCCTCTTAGGAACATGCTTTGATATCTCGGCACTGCTCTTAATTCTTTTACCGCACCCTTTAGATCGGCTCATTTGAGGATTTCTGATCCCGAGCTCGTTCTCAATTTGGGGTCCCACTAGTGTCTCGATAACAGCATTCTTATTGTTCTTATTGTTATCGTCCGCACCGACACTCAAATGAGACTTCATATCCACCAATTGATTTTTTATGTAGTCGAGTTTTTCTTTGTTAAAACCTGCAAGATTTAAACATGATTGAAAGTCAATCCAAATTTGACTCACATCATTTGTGTTCTTCTCAATCATCGCGCGATAATGTCCGACTTGGTTATTAATTATATCAGAAGCCATAATTTCTGCATTTTTTTCTCCATCTATTCAGAACATACTCGGCGGGCAATTTGAGTATTCGGCTTTGGTTGAATGCAAAGAAAATGTGTCTGCACAAAATACCCCGCCTCAAAAACAGTCGGCAAGAACAATCAACCTGATCGTTCGATGCAAAATGTTTCACCTATAACATAAATACAATGAACAAACTGTAACATACATTAACTGTTTAATAATATACAACATATATAATAATAACATACACTATAAAAAAATGATATACCTCATATAACTCTGATTCGTTGTCGGAGTCAAATACGACAAATGATTTCACACCATCAACAACATTTAGACTTTGAAGTATCACTTGATACGCAGACTTTTTGATCTCCGCTTGTACGTCATAGAAAACAGCGCGTGTATATACCTCTGAAGCATCCTCCTCTATCGGCAGAGGGGTTTCTAATGATGGTTTAGAGACCAAAGACTCGTGATTTAATCTTGCATTCGTATTCCTTTGCCTGTCCATAGCACTTTCAAATCTACTATAGAACTCAATGATTGTGTCACCTTTTACATAGAATTGATTAAAGAATGAATTAATCGACTCTGAAATCGATGTAGTCCTCAGTAACCCACTCATCGAAACATCTCGATAAAATGCGGATACCCACGAATGTCTGTTGTCGTAAATTTCAGAAAGCCATTCAATATGGCTTAGCCCATACTTTGAAATAAGAGCATTCCAACCATCTTCAAACTCACGTGGCGTGATTTCGTCATTATACACAAAATTATTCACCTTTCTCACTACTTCAGCATATTTACCTGTATGTGGTGAAATCTGGAGAAAAAATAATCAAATGCAAAACATATTATACAGCATAATATATTGTACTATACACTACATAAAGGTATCATTATACAATCTATATCGAACACATTATACATTATAAAATTAAATCTTATTAAAATGTACTGTACACTAAATACCATATCATACTACAGTATGTCAAATGCTATTGTAACACATTAATATAATATGGATTCAAAAAAGCAGTAAAGGCACAAACCTTAGTTGGGAACTTCTTCATGAAATGCCACGCGCAAAGACGATGCCTAACATTTTTAAAAACACTAGGAATAGCTTGTTTCATAGCAGGACATTGATCAGATACAATATAGATTGGTTCCCGTCTCATTGCACGTGTAAAAGCTTCAAAAACCCACGTGTACGTTTAGAATCATTATACATTTATTAACAGGGTAATCAAATATACATTAACTAATGATTCATTATACATTTATTGAATGAATAATATACATTAACTGATAGTGTGTTATACAGCATATGTTCATTACATATTAAAAAAAATATGTATTATGCATTCAAACAAGAGTGCTTACTTATTGGATCGAAATGTTGCATCGACCGAGCAAACATCACCAAATAGTTCAAAATTCCTTACTGCAATCGGATCAGCCCAAAACAACTTACTCATACAACCGTCATCATCTGTGGCATAATAAAAAAAAAATCCTTCACACGCTTTTTTCAAATTCATAAATTTCCTAACAATCATCTCCCCATCGTTCTCACCGACGTATTGCTTCACATCCCTTTTTGCGTTTTTGAAGTCTGTAGAAGTTGACCCAACATTATTAAACCCACCTGCAATCTCCTTCAGGAATGAATGTGATTTGACGGCGCCAACATTCACCTTTGATGCGTTTAAGCAAAACATAATCTGGGATGGATCAATGTTCCGATTAACTTTCAGAAACTGTTTTCCCTCGTCGGTCGCCAACTCGTGATTGTGCCGCTCAACAAATTTCTTTATAACATATCCCTGGGAAGCACTAAACCTCACTACAATCTTGGCGTTACAATCACATCGACCAATCATACACTTCTTCTTCCTACCAACATCATCACATTTTGTGTAAACACCGGAACGACTACATACATAATGTTTAGATATAACCGTACCATCCTTATGAGTTTTTTGGGAACACTTGCGTACATCAAAACCACATAACCGAGCATAGCTTTTGTAAAACTCAAATGCAAACTTCAAGCTTTCAAATACCTTACCAATGCAAGGTTTAAACTCAGTAGCACACACTGGTTCCCAATATTTTGAACCGCCCGGAGATGATATAGAATTAGACGAAGAAGAAGATCCGACACATTGATTCTCAACATCATTATTGCTATACACTACTGATCCTGTTAATAATAATCAAACATCAAAAAACTGTGATTATTTAGCCTATCACAAACATACGATGTGTTTATAATATACTATATAACATCACTATATGTAATGTATAATAGTGTATAATACAGTGTATAATGCCATATAAGATAATGTATAATGTATTCAACTTACTGCTTCAAATGTATACAATAAATATACATTTGAATCCATACCTGTATCCATCTCTGCCATAAAAAACGAAATCAATAATCCACGACGCTCATGAATGAATTGACGATGAACTGATATTGTTGATTAATTGCTTATGATTGACTGATCTTACCCAGACAATTGCGATGAATACTGTGATTGCTGATGATGAATTGATCTTACCCAATCAATTGCGATGAAAAAGACGAATATGATGAAGCGATCTTGCTGATTACTTCGATTGATGATGAATACTGTATAATATTTGCTGATTAATTCGATAGGATTGATGATGAACTGATCTCGATGATGGACTGATGAAGAATGGATTCTGGTGATGAATATTGATTTTAATCAAGCTGAAATATATGGTAAATTCTGTTTTTACGCATTAATGGGGATTTGATTTGATCATGCATTAAATGTGCATGAGTTTGTTGGGTTTTATTGACAAAATTGCCCTCCCAGCATTAAAAATATTTAAATAATCCGAAAAAATGATATAATTTCACACCTTTGGATCAAATTGAATCAAAGGCCTAGATTGGGTCTTAGGTCTTACCTAATGACAAGGTATGTATTTGATCCATATCCTATTAGTATAACCTATTAGTCACAATTATTAGGCGAATGTAGTAATTAAACCCTTAGTCTAAACCATTTTGCCTAAATGTGTGATGTGTTTTCCAAATGACAAGAGCCCTACCTTTCAACCAAAAACAGAGAAGAGTTACTGTACTTACATATGTGTATATTCCTTTATTAGAGAATCACTAATAGCTTTGACCAATAAATTCTTAATCAAGGTATTTGCACCCAAAACACACATCCTTAACACACTCGGTAGTAGCAGCACACAACCAAACAACTCAGAATACCCTCCTGTTGGAAGTTGGTAAAGTGGGTAAGACAAGATGGGATATTAACAAAGAAAAACCTCAAGTGCGCTAGATATTTCAAGAAGTAATTGATACATCTAAATAATTTCTAATCCACGGGAAAGAATCAACTAATAAGCGAACAGGTTTCATAAGAGTCAATATCAACTTTCAACTAGTCAATGCCGAAAAGATATATCTATTAAGAAACATTGCAAATTAGAAGAGACCATTAGGCTCCAAAATATGTATATTTTGGTAAACAAAGAAATGAAGTTTCTAATTATTCAAAACCACGTGAATGCGTATAGGAATGTACAAATCCATAGGTCTTAGAAGGATGAAATCAGTTGAGTTTGAATAAAAGACAAGTTTAGAAATAGGAAAGACTTAAAATAGAGGTTTCGTTGTATAACTGAAACTATTGTTCAAGTATTTAATTAAGTCAAAAACTTCTCCATGGTAATATATTTAAATTTATTTAGATTGCTTACTAACCATCCGTATAATAACTTTTAGCTCAAATCGTCTCAACGATGATTCTCAACATGCCATTTGGACGAAAAATGATACAATAGAAGGAGATAATGAAATGATATTCTCAACCACGATAAATTTAATATGGTCAAGCGGGGGAGGAGGTGACGCCCCACATTATTGTACTAGTAAATTTTCTTGCTTTTACCTTTAGGTATTTTAGTTTGAATAATTGGGTATAATTAATTTGTTACCGTATTCGCTTCATTTAACTATACTAGTATAAAGTACGTGCGTTGCACGTGGATGCCCTATTCTTCTAATAATTATTTCTAAATGAATTTTTTAAAAACAAAATAATCTAATATTGTAGTGATTGATTATTTTAACTGAATTTTTTAAAATCATAACAATTGAATATTGTAATAATCAGGTAATAAATGAAAGTACTGCGGGTGCTTTCATTGAAATTTGTGTCAAAATTCAATGTTCGACTTTAAATTTAAACGTTTTACTGAAGAAGCTAATTAGTTGCTCTTTTGATTAACTTCAGACTTTTTCAATAGTTTTAACTAATTTGTTAAATGATAATTTAAATTATACGAATAATGAATAGAGGAGGCTAATTTTTTTTTATTCCATTTGAAAATAATTGCAAAAGAACTGCCATTGCATCTACTTTATCCATTTTTCAATTTTTTGACATGATTGTCCTATTAATTATTTATTCTTCTGATATCATAAACATACTTAATTAAATATGTCAATGTAATTAAATATTTATAAATATTTTTTTTTCACATGATAGTCTTATTAATTATTTATTCTTCTGATAACATAAACACACTTAATTAAATATGTCAATGTAATTAAATATTAATAAATATATATGTTAGCGTAACCATCTTCTTTATGACTCATATATTTTTTCTTTCCTCCATCTAATTACTTTATTCTCTTAAGATCATATCCCCGATAATAAAAGATATTAGTTTAAAAATATATTTATACGAGAAGTAACCACAAGAGTTTCTTGTATATTACAAATAAATAATTATAAACATTAAGTTATGAGATGTAGTACAAAACTACTTGATGTTTTGATTTATATGTCCATTGCACATTACATATTGTAGATATTGAAAATATGAAGTTTCTGCTTAGGTTCTTCTTAGGATTCTCGGAGTTTTAAGTTCCAAAATAATCATAAACATTCATGTACCATGGGCCTTGATATCCCAATAAGTGCCAAGAAACAAACTGATTATGCCTCTCAAAAGTAAAGTGATCTTCATGCAACCTCCTTTGTCACAGTAAGGAACTAATATTTCTATTAAGAAGCACACAACAATATTGCTTTGAATGAAAATCTTCATGGTAGCATATATATAGAAACTAATTTAATACATAACCATAAACTTCCTCAATTATGTTTGTGTCCTTTAGAGTTCCATAGGGATACAAAAAGTTGGATCTTCATTATTACATGGTTAATGTAAAAAAGTGGAGATAACAATTGAGGGACTCTTCAACTGCTTTTCATTAATAACAATTATAACATTACACATTACTTAATTGTCTCATTCCATCAAATGACGAGCAAATATATTTAAATTTTTAGTAAAAAATTATGCTTAATACGAATAAAAAAATCGAATGAACAAATGGAGAAACCCTCACATAAAACATATTTAAATTGTTAGTAAAAAATTATGCTTAATACCAATAAAAAAATCGAATGAACAAATGGAGAAACCCTCACATATTTAAATTTTTAGTAAAAAATTATGCTTAATAACAATAAAAAAATCTTTATGAACAAATGGAATAACCTTACATAGAAATTCTACCTAAGATAGGTTATAAGTGAATTAGACTTTTAGGCTCCCATACTAAGCATTGGACAACTTTTAATTGCTATTAGGGGACATCAATTTTCTAGGAAGTGG
Source organism: Buddleja alternifolia (assembly GCA_019426215.1). NCBI lineage: Eukaryota > Viridiplantae > Streptophyta > Magnoliopsida > Lamiales > Scrophulariaceae > Buddleja > Buddleja alternifolia. Next base: position 54,541,515 of record CM033392.1, on the reverse strand, counting down.
GGTGCCATTTTTATGACTAATTACTTCATTATTCATTATTGTTGTAGGAAAGTGGAGGTGATATATTTTATTATTCATTAATTTTGTAGTTACTTAATTTTCATTAATATCAATTATAACATCACACATTACTTAATTGTCTCATTCCATCAAATGATGAGCAAACATATTTAAATTTATAGTAAAAAATTATGCTTAATACGAATAAAAAAATCGAATGAACAAATGGAGAAACCCTCACATAAAACATATTTAAATTGTTAGGAAAAAATTATGCTTAATACCAATAAAAAAATCGAATGAACAAATGGAGAAACCCTCACATATTTAAATTTTTAGTAAAAAATTATGCTTAATACCAATAAAAAAATCGAATGAACAAATGAAGAAACCTTACATAGAAATTTTACCTAAGATAGGTTACAAGTGAATTAGACTTTTAGGCTCCCACACTAAGCATTGGACAACTTTTAATTGCTATTAGGGGACATCAATTTTCTAGGAAGTGGGGTGCCATTTTTATGACTAATTACTTCATTATTCATTATTGTTGTAGGAAAGGGGAGGTGGTATATTTTATTATTCATTATTTTGTAATTGAGGGTAGGAGTGTAAAATCACAATTGGAATAAACAATAAGATATCAACGCTTTTAGTATAGTATATATATATATATATATATAGGGTCAAGATCTAATACACACCTTATATTAGATAAGATATAAGACCCAATCTACACCATTAGATCCATTAAATCCAACAGTCTAAAAAGAAAGCAAAAAACAGGCGAGAAAATTGATTCCAATTAGATCAGGGGTATATAGTCAAATTTACGTCATTATACACCATCTACAACCCAAAAAAAGGCACAGAAATCTCCCTAAAATCTCTCAAATTGAAACGCACAAAATCTCCCCTACAATCTCTCAACTTGTTGCCAAAATTAACTCAATTATCGATTAACTTTTCTTAATTTAGTTATATGGAATTTGGAATTTGACATTTTAGATCGCCACTGAAGCGGCATTAATATCTGTGTTAATGGCTTTCGGAAATCTGATTTATCCTGAATTGCATATTCGACTCGTGATTTACAATATTGGTGTAGAGATTCTAGATCTTGTATTACATGATCCGTAGCTTAATTGGGGATTTAATTAATCATAGATAAATTTGTCTTTCCAGATTCATTATATTGCATTGCTTGGAATACACTTTATAAGACAGTAAATATACAGTATGTAAACACTACTACAGAAATGACCTATTACAGCGGTTTTTCTTGGCCAATTACAGCGGTTTTAACCGCTGTAATAGGTACCGCTGTAATAGATACCTATTACAGCGGTTATTTTTATAACTGCTGTAATCGGTATACCCTATTACAGCGGTTATACAAATAACCGCTATTAAAAAAAAAAAAATTATCCGGGGCCTATTACAGCGGTTTTTTCCAAAACCGCTGTAATAGGCCCCGGAAAAATAATTTTTTTTTTTTTGACTGTGTTGGAATGACACGAAATTCGCACGGTCATAGAGAAACGGCATTCCAAACAAAACACAAAATTTGTGCTCTCGTGATTTTAGCCATCTGAGATCGTTTAAGGCCTCAAATTTGCATTTTATTACAAAAATACCCTATTTTCGTAATAAAACGCAAATTTGAGGACTTAAACGATCTCAAATGGCTAAAATCCCGAGATCGCATAATTTATGCGTTTTGTTTAGAATAGCGTTTCGCTATGACTGTGTGAATTTCGAGTCATTCCAATACCGCAAAATTTCAACCGAGATATTTTCGTAAATACACAAATATATATACACAAGTATACATACACCCATCAACATATACACAAATATACATACACCCACCCACACATACACAAATATACATATACCCATCCACACATACACAAATATACATACACCCATGAACATATACACAAATATACATACACCCATCCACACATACACAAATATACATACACCCATGAACATATACACAAATATACATACACCCATCAACATATACCCAAATATACATACACCCATCCACATATACATACACCCATCCACATATACGCAAATATACACAAACCCATCCACATATACACAAATATACATACACCCGCACATACACAAATATACACATATACACAAAATAAATACACCCACACATACACAAATATACATACACCCACACATATACACATATACAAATATACATATATATATATATATAGAGGAAAGGAGAGAGAAAGAAAGAAAGAGAAGAAGCTTACTATCGTCGTGGTGGTGGCGGCGGCGGCGGCGGTAAGTGGTGGTGGCGGTGGCGGTGGCGGTGGCGCCGGTAAGTGGTGGCGGTGCCGAGCTTTTGGGAGGGGATCGAGAGAGAGAGAGAGACCGAGAATAGAGAGAGAGAGAAGCTAAAATGAGTTTTAAATTTTGAGAGTGAGAGAGAGAAGCGGGAAGATAAAAATATTTCAAATTTTTTCGTCATGGCCTATTACAGCGGTCTTTCAAAAAACCACTGTAATTGGGTTAATTTTTTTTTATTTTTTATTTTTTTGTAGCAGCCTTTTACAGCGGTTCAGTAGAGAGCCGCTGTAAAAGGCCTATTACAGCAGTTCATGAAAGAACCCCTGTAATAGGTCCCGCGTATTACCTATTACAGCGGTTCTTTCAAGAACCGCTGTAATAGCCCCCTCCGTTCAGCGGTTTTTTGAAAAATCGCTGTAATTGAGGCGCTGTAATAGGTTCTTTTTGTAGTAGTGAAACAAACAACATTCAGTAACTTATATATCATTATACAGTAAATATAACTGTGATATACAGTATGTTAATGTATAACATACAGTAAATATTGAAAACATGTTAATCCAGTTTGTATTTACTATATATTTGTTTATTAGCTATTGTATAATGGATTAATTAGCTATTGTATAATATTTATTAGCTATTGTATTCACTGTATAATGGGTTATATGATATTGTATATTGGTTTATATGATACTGTATACTGGGTTATAAGATACTGTATAATGGTTTATAAGATTGTAACTATATGATGAATAAACACACACTGTATAAATAGATTATAAGATACTGTATAATGTGTTATAACATACTATATAGTTGTTTATAAGATATTGTATAATGGTTTTAAATCACTAATTGTATGTCACTAATCACACACTATATATCACCATTGTATTTACTGTATAATGGTGATTTAAACCATTATAGATATATATCTCACTACCATAAAAAAGTCCTATTACAGCGTACCTATGACAGCGGTTTTGAAAACTGCTGTAATAGGTGGTATTCGGTTCGGACCTATGACAGCGGTTCGAGCCAAAACGCTGTCATAGGTGTCAGAAAAAAAAAAAAAAATTTGAACGCAACAGCGGTTCGGCCAGAACCGCTGCCACAAACGCACATGTGCCAGCGGTTCAGCCGAACCGCTGGCACAAGGTTCGGGTTTTGTACAACCCGCCCCCCCTCTCTCTCACTCTCACTCTCACTCTCACCCACTCACTCTCTCTCTCTCTCTCTCTCAACTCTCTCACCACCACCACCACCACCACCACCACCGTCCGCCGCCACCCTCTCTTTTTCTCTCTCTATCTCTAGATCTACCTCTCTCTCTCTCTCGGTTTCTCTCTCTCTTGGTTCGGCTCGATCTACTTCTCTCTCGCGCCGCCGGTTGCCGCTCCTCCGCCGTCCGCCGCCGTGGTCCATTTAGTTTTGGTATTTTCTTTTAGATAAATATAAATATATATATATATACACACACACATAGAGTATGTATAGATGTATGTATATGTGGGTGTATGCATATATGAGTGTATGTATATATATTTGTGTATGTGTGCGTGTATTTGTGTATATATGGGTGTATGTATATATATTTGTGTATGTGTGGGTGTATAAAAAATTTAAGGGAACTAGGAATTTGACTGAATTTAGTATTAATTTTAGTTAGTCGGGTGTTAATTCCGTTTGATTTGAGATTAAATTGTGGTTATTTGGTGGTTTAGGGTACATTGATCCAACTGGTGATCTATATTTATACTTAGTTGCTGAAAATATAATGTTTTATTTATAGTTTTATGTGATTTATGTGATCCGACTGGTGATCAATATTTGTAGTTGCTGAAAATATAATTAATTAAGATTGAAATTGGATTTTAGCGGATCGTAAGATCCGAATTTTGATGGATTCAACCTACCCGGGTGAAGATTAAGTCGAGAACTTGGTAGTAATTTTGCGTTGTTACTCTGCTGAATTTTTTCTAGAATAATGGGAAATAAATTAAAATTAAAATTATTTAATTAATTTAACTATCAACTGATGATAAAATTGTTTAATTTGATTAATTCAGAATCAAAATGGATCGAAGTTGGATTTTAGCAGATCGTATGTCGGAACAGTATGAGAAAGGTGTGAAAGAGTTCATAAAGTTTGCGGTTGACCATGCACCAGATCGTACTAGGATCACTTGCTCGTGTTTACGTTGTTGTTTTGGAAAGAGAATTAGTCCACGTGAGTTGGAAGATCATTTGGTGTGTAATGGAATTGATAAAAGCTACAAACGTTGGACAAGACACGGTGAAAGCAGTGTCCCGTTGGATGATTTGGGTGGTACATCATATCCATCACACGATTTCAACATGAATGATTATGAGCCTGATCGTTTGGAGGAGATGACAAATGTGATTGAGGAGGATTTGCGAAATTGTCCTAAAATGTTTGACAATTTGACAAGTGATTCAAAGACACCACTGTATAGTGGTAGTAAATTCACGAGATTGAAAACAGTTCTTAACCTATACAAGTTAAAAGCCAACAATGGGTGGAGTGATAAGAGTTTCACAGACTTGCTTGGTTTATTAAAAAGCATGCTACCTGAGGATAATGTGTTACCTAATCGTACTTATGAGGCTAAACGGATGTTAACCTCAATTGGCATGGGATATGAGAGGATACATGCCTGTCTCAATGATTGCGTATTATTTAGAATTGACTATGCATCATTGAAGGCCTGTCCAAAATGTGGCGCCTCACGGTACAAGAAGAATGGATCTACGCCTGTCAAAACCATGTGGTATTTGCCTATAATACCTCGATTTAAGCGCATGTACAGTAGTAAAGAGTTAGCCAAGGACTTGACATGGCATGCTGATAGAAGGCTTGAAGAAAGGATTGAAGATGACAAGATTCGACATCCCTCAGATTCTCCTCAATGGAAAAAGATTGATGATGATTTCCCTGAATTTGGTGAAGAATCAAGAAACCTGCGCCTTGTATTGGCTACAGATGGCATGAACCCTCATGGCTTGCAAAGTAGCTCACATAGTACATGGCCGGTGATTTTGATGATCTACAACCTTCCCCCATCGCGATGCATGAAGCGAGAGCATATAATGATGCCTATACTCATTTCTGGGCCGAAACAACCTGGAAATGATATAGATGTCTACTTGACCCCTTTAATTGAGGATTTGAAGGTGTTGTGGGACACCGGTGTTCAAGTATATGACGGGTTGAGAGAAGAAAATTTTAATCTCAGAGTCATGTTATTTGGAACAATCAATGATTTTTCGGCAAGAGCAAACCTCGAGGGATATGGTGTACATGGCCAATGTGGATGCCCCATATGTGTCAAGAGTACAAATCAATATCGATTGACACATTCCCAGAAATATGCATTCCAAGGGCATCAGAGATGGCTAAATCGGAACCATCGATATCGTCGGTGGAAGAAAGCTTTCAATGGGAATATAGAAGAAGGTCGAGCTCCTAAGTGCTTAACTGGTGAAGAAGTGTTTGAAAATGTAAGAGACTTGGAGGTTAAATTTGGAAAGACTTTTGCATGTGGCCTTGCAAAAACTGGGTGGAAAAAAAAGTCAATTTTCTTTGAGTTGCCATATTGGACGTCTTTACATGTTAGACATTTTCTCGATATAATGCATATTGAGAAAAATGTATTTGATAGCGTCATTGGAACACTTCTAAATGTGCCCGGAAAGACAAAAGATGGCGTAAAGGCACGGTTAGACTTGGTTGAAATGAAGATAAGAGGAAAATTGACACCAACAAATAAGGGAAAACGTACTTATTTGCCTCCAGCAGCTCACACTCTAGCCAGGAAAGAAAAAATTGCATTATGTGAGTTTCTTAATGGAGTGAAAGTTCCAGAAGGGTATTCTTCAAACATTAGCAGTCTTGTATCAATGAAGGATTTGAAGCTAAAGCACTTGAAGACTCACGATTGTCATGTAATCATGGATCATTTGCTACCAATTGCTATACGGGCCATTTTGCCAAAAAAGGTGAGAGACACGATAACTATATTGTGTTTATTCTTTAAAGCAATGTGGAGCAAGGTGTTTGATCCTGAGCAATTTCCTGCACTTCAAAAGCAAATTGTCATCACTTTGTGTGTGCTTGAAATGTATTTTCCACCTGTTTTTTTTGATATAATGACTCATCTACCCATTCACTTGGTTAGAGAGACTCAACTATGTGGACCGGCTTTTATGAGATCTATGTATCCGGCTGAGCGTTATATGAAGGTATTGAAAGGCTACGTGAAAAATCGTAGTCGACCGGAAGGTTGCATTGTTGAACGGTACATAGTTGATGAAGCCATTACATTTTGCACAGAGTATCTGACAGATTCTAATGTTACAGAGCTCCTAAAGTCTCATGTTGTGGGAGGGGGAACAGAAGGAGTCGGATTAATGGGAAAACAATTAGTTAGTGTTCATATTACACAAAGGGATCAGGCACACCTATATGTGCTCCACAACACCGATGAGGTTGACCCATATGTTGAAGAGCATAAGAACCAACTTAGGAGATTCAATCCAATTAAAAATGAGAGTTGAATTTCAAGAGAGCATAATAAGAGTTTCATCGATTGGTTTCGAAAGCATTTTGAAGAAAAACAGAAAGAGAATCCACAGCTTTCAGTTTCAGATAAATTGACACGGCTGTCGATGGGTCCGGACAGACTAGTATTTTGTTATTCAGGTTATCGTATAAATGGTCGCACATTCTATACAAAAGACCAAGACGAACGAAGTACAATGCAGAATAGTGGTGTGAGTCTTGTAGCTCAAGCAATGCATATCTCAAGTGCGAAAGATAATAATCCTATCTATGCCGATTTATCATATTACGGGGTGATTGAACGTATATGGGAGCTTGATTATAGTTGGTTTCGGGTGCCTGTATTTGGGTGTAGGTGGGTTGACAATAAACATGGTGTCGATAATAGTGAAATAGGCTTCACTCGAGTAGACCTTGAAAGGGTGGGATACAAAGATGAACCTTTCATTTTAGTGTCACAAGCTAAACAAGTATTTTTTGTTACCGATCCTATTGATAAGAGGTGGTCCATTGTTTTATCGGCAAACAAAAATACATGTATTGATGGTGATTATGAAGAAAGTGAAGATAATGGAGAAAACCCTATCTCATTAGGTGATTCACAATCAATTGATAGTGACGATGACTTGGATATAAGTGATGATGAATTGTATATGCGTCAAGATCACCAAGAGGGGATATAGATTAATCCGTCAGTTCGTCGCCGTACTAAAACAAATGGTCGTACCGATGCGAAACAAAAGACTGCTAAGCCAACGACAAAAAGAAAACTATGAAAGGTATTTGGATTTATTTCATAATTGTATGATAGACTTATTTCAATATTTATACTTAGTTGCTAGAAAATTTATATTCTTGAGATTTGCCAATTTTTGTGGTAAATTTAAGGGAAATTGGGGGTTGATTGATTTTAAGGTTAATTTGGTTTAGCTGGGGGTTAATTATGTTTAATTGAGGATTAAATTTTGTTTATTTTGTGGTTTAGGATAATTTTGTTTATTTTGTGATTTATTACTTCTATTTGAAAATTATTATTGCCAAATGAATCTGCCAAATTTATATGAAGATAACTTCTGTATTTATTACGTCTATTTGAAAATTATTATTGCCAAATGAATCAGCCAAATTTATATGAATCTAACTTCTGTATTATTTGTCTTTTGTAGGTCGATGACTTCAAATCCTGATGGTAGTTTTCCCGACGATGATGTATATAGATCAGATAGCGGTCATGAGAAAGAGATACGGAGAGGTGTCTCTGCTATGAAAAAAGTTGTCAATGCCAGAAGTAAAGACATAAGGCTACCTGTCGGCTGGAATGACAGAGGTCAGCCAGTTAACCCCAACAAATCAATATTTGTTGGGTGTATAGGCGTGCAGGTTCGGCAGAAGGTGTCGATTGCCATGAGTAATTGGCGCAAAGTCCTGTCAGCAACAAAAAAAAAACATTTGGGATGAGATGAAGGTAATTTGGATATTATCATATTTGTAAGTGTTAATGTATTATCATATTCTCTAAATTATAATTTTATATATACTTTATTGTTTGTTTTTTGTAGTTAGCGTTTGATATTGATGAAAGTCGACAAAAGTACGTACTAGCAGAAGCTGGGAGGCTAGCACGTAACTTCAGGAGCAACATAAGCAGAAAGTATGTGCGAGATGATGAAGGAAACGTTAATGTCAACCCACCTCCACAATATGAGATATCCCAAGCCGATTGGGCGGCATTTTTAGAGGTTCGCTTAGGTGAACCTTGGCAGGTAGCTAGTCATTTTAATTTACAGTTTCATTTGTTGGTTATTGCGTTTATATTTAGCTAATAATTTGATAATGTAATAAACAGAAAATAAGCATGGACAATCAGGAAAGAGCAAAGAACCCAGAATATCCTTACCGGAAAGGGAGTCTTGGAGATGCTGTTGTGGAGCAAATGGAGGTATGTAGTTCATTTAGCAGTGAATCCTTACAATTTTTTTAATAATAATTCTATGTTAATGCATACATATATTTTTTAATGAAAATATAGATAAATAAAAGAAGGGATGCGGGATCCGATTGTACAGATGTGACACGAGCACTCGTGTGGAGGGTTTCGCGTTCCGATCCGACAAATCAAATTGATAACGAAAATGTTAGAAGAGTGGTGAATGAAATGGTGAGTTAATGGCAATTTTAGCTCTATTAATTGTTTTATTCAAATACTATTGAAAGCACAAGGTTCACTATTTTTTTTAATTTTAAAAAATATATCATTACAGGAGAGCATTTCACAAGAGGGCACTAGCCATAGTGGAAATGACACGAGTCGAGATGACCTATTGGCTAAAGCTATTAAAAGGAAAGAGCATCCGGGTCGCGTTAGGGGTGTTGGCTTTGGGATCTCACAAAGAGACTATTTTAAGGATCCAAAGCCTGCTTCAGAAAAGGAGATGGAAAACTTGAGAAACATAGTGAAAAACCTCTCCGAAACTATGGTTTCCATGCAACAACGAATTGATGTTTTGGAAGCCCCTAACTCGCGTCAGCCACATGAAGATGACGTGATTTCTTTGAAAGATAGCAGCCCAGAACCAGGTTATAAGATGCTTCCTGAGGTAAAATTTTGAACTTGTTTATTAATCATACAACTTGCGACTCTATTTTTTGTAAATCATACAAAAATTTCTAATATAATGTTGTATATATATATATACGTGTGTGTGTGTAGGGTATCACTCCATGTCAATTAGCACTTTCATCTCCATCATATCGTGTGGTGGCTAAAGGACAGCTATACAATCGATCAGAGACTGATAGAACACTTCACCACTGTCAATTAGCCACCAACAATGTGAAAGTGCGCATTGACACTGCAGTTGAGGCTAATACACTCCTGCCCGTCCCTCTCAATGATGAAATATTCTCCATTTCTCATGCTCTGGGTACCTTTGTTGCTTGGCCAGCGAGTCTTGTCATTGTCACTGCTGCACCGGTATGTAATTAATAGCTAATCATTAATAAATTATAACAATTTGTTTGAGGTTACTAAATATACTTTGGTGTGTAACATTTATATTTTATTTTCTTGCTTAAACAGTCCAAATCATCTGGAAACCGTAAGTCAGGGACGTCGAAGCGGTCAGCTGTCAAAGGAAAATCTCAAGTGGCCGAGCCTGCAGGTGAAGCAGACATATGTGCAGATCTTCAACTAGATGGACTCCCTAATGACCTTGTATTTCTGGGAAAGTACACGAAGATGATGAAGATTGGTGCCCTGATCAATATATATATGGACGAAGCCATTATGAATTTTTCATTCCCAGAGTTCATTGGGAAGGAGGAGATCTATCACCTTCTGTGTAGAAAAGAAATAGGAGCCTCTATCATTACAGCGTACATAAAGTAAGTTTTTTAATTATTTTATTACATCTAAACTACGATTATTTTCGTTACTCGAAATTCATTTTTTATGCTCAATTTAGGTGTTTGTGGTTTAACTACGTGATCCCCGAAGGGAAAGAAGCAAGTTTCGGGTTTCTTAGCCCACATTCCATAGCTGCTCAAACAGACCCGTCAGTTCAACAAGTGCAGTACATAGCATGTGCTATGATGCAGAGTACACAACAAAATAAGTTATTTCTTGCACCTTACAACACCGGGTGAGCTACTAAAGACTCGACTTTAATTTGTAAAACTAGCTACGCAAAACAAATTTTCAACTTATCTTTTGAATGCTTTGTAGGGGTCATTGGTTGTTGCTTGCAATTAATCCATTTAAAGAGATTGTTTACTATCTGGATTCTGTGCATGGTGAACCGCAATACCGAGATGATATGATACTAAAATTCAATCAGTAAGTTTTTCATTCAATCAATGTATCAATTATATTTAATATTTTTTTAAATTGTATTTATTTCACATAATTTCTTGTTTTTAACATATTTTCTTGTTTTTTATATTTTTTTATAGAGCTGTGCACATATTTCGTGCAAACTGCAACAACCAATCCAACAAATTCAAAAACTCGGTCTGTAAATGGTTTACTATAAAGGTTAGCGTTTTCTAGTTTCATGAGATTATATATTCGTGTAGAAGTCCGTCTTCTAATACAACGTAATTTTGATTGCTTTTGTAGTGCCCCCGGCAGACCAACGAGGTGGATTGTGGCTATTTCGTTATGAGATTCATGAAAGAGATTATTAGCCACGGACTATCTATAATCCCAACAGCGGTATACATAATCCTTATATATATATACTTAATTCTATTACTTTTGAAATTATTAAACCTTTGGTAGGTAATTGAAATGTTATTTCACTTTGCAATTAATCTCTATATATATATACATATATCTTGCAGTACTTCAAGGATTGTCAATCCTTCTATACTGATGAGCAAATTGATGAAGTACACTGCGAAGTTGCACGTTACATTTTCTTAGCAGCTCCTTGGAAATTAGGTAATGTAGTTTTTGTACATTGTGACTTGTTATAAATTGAGATTTGATTTATTGTATTTCGTAAGGTCATTAGTAATTTAATTAGTTGATTGTACATTTTGTTGGAGATTATAATATTTTATTGTTGGAGGAAAAAAATGGTAATATTGAAGTTTGGGGTGATGTTTGTTTATGTTGAATATGTTTTGTTGTTAATTGAAATTTGTTGGTTGGATCATTGCATATTACTGTACAGGCACTATCATGACAGGGCAATAAATAATTAAAAAAAAACAGAAAAAAAGACAACGGTTCTAGGAGAACCGCTGCCACAAGTCCTTTATTTATTTATTTTTTTTTGGTTTTTTCACAGCGGTGTTCAGGGAACCGCTGTCATAGGTGGACCTATTACAGCGGTTTTTTAACCGCTGTCATAGGTCCACCCCTATAACAGCGGTACCTATGACAGCGGTTAAAACCGTTGTCATAGGCCCAAAAAAACCGCTGTCATAGGTCATTTTTGTAGTAGTGTCTATATATATATATATATATATATATATATATATATATATATATATATACAGAGAGAGTGATCCAAATCCCACCCACCTTCAGGGGAAACTCCGATAAGGAGTGAGTCTTTGGGAAAGGGAGAAGCGGCGGCCGATCTGCTAATGCCAACTATCATATATACAATAATAATAATGAAACACAATGGTAAGCAAACCTTTCGCACTCTAATCATGTTCTTTATATCTTAATATGAAAATTAAATCCAAATACAAATCGATGAAAATAAGCAAACAACATACAAATCAAATCAAAATAAGTTGTGAGTGATTAACGAACGAATGGGTGTGAAATGATTTCGATATGTCTGGAATTACATTAAAAAAAGCTGCAAAGGAACGGGATTGGATTACAATGGAAAATGAAGATGGAATGAAAGGTGAATCTGTTATGGCGCAATAAGTGGGATTTGATTTTGATCCTGGATGATATTTGCATGAGTTTGTTACGGTCATTGACTAAAATGCCCCTGTCATCATTAAAAAAAATTATATAATCAGTAAAATGAAGTTAAATCCGGACCTTGGGATCAAACTGTATCAAAGGTGTAGATTGGGTCTTATATCTTACCAAATGTAATGAGATGTATTTGATCCATACCCTATATATATATATATATATATATATATATATATATTATATTGAGTTCCCAAATCTTGAAAGTCGTTATGGAATAAACTTGGGCATACCTGGAAATAGTTTAATGTTCAGCGAACGAATTAATTTTTTGATTTATGGATTAAATTGGACTTCTCATAAAGAACTGGGGTCAAGATATAATATTTGGAAACTTAGGGAGCAATGTGTAATTTCTGAAAATAAAATTAGAGGTGATTAAAATAAGAGCAGCGGAGGACACAGTGCCACTCAAATCCTTAGAAAACGCCACCTATCTAGCAATGCACATATAACTTAGATACAAGTTTAACATGTATATGTATATATATATATATATATGGGATAGTTGCATATCATACCCCTATGAAACATGAAACCTGCACACATCCTCCCTGTGTTAAAAAAATAGCCTGAAATACCCCTATGATTTTCAAAACCCTACACGAAACCCCCAATCCGTGTTAAATTCGCGGAAGGTAGCATTCACGCGCAGTGTATTTGAAGCAGGGTTGGGGGGTTTCGTGCAGTGTTTTGAAAAACATAAGGGCATTTCAGGCTATTTTTTTAATACAGGGGGGATGTGTGCAGGTTTCATGTTTCATAAGGGTATGATATGCAATTATCCCTATTACGTTCTCGCTTTCTTTTCCTTTAATTAATAACTGATTCAGATTATGATTATGCTAATTGTCCAAGTAGTTAAATAATCTTGATATTGTCATTTGAAAGCTCTCACAGTGATCATTTGTATATTTATTTACTGAGATTGATCCGTTAAGTAGTGTTGAAGAATCTAATCTTAGTTAAGTGTTAATAGGTGTATCATGTATGTTAAATTAATTGGTTAGCTAAATTAACCAAGGTGCTTAATTGAGTTTAGTGATCTAATGGTCTAGTTTACTGAATATTGAATACTAGATAATGTTGTGGAACTCAGAGTCATATTCCACCAAATATAGAAATAGCGAGGGAAATATTGTACTAGAAAACCACACTAGATTTAATTCCCAGGAAAGATTGGAGGCGTCACAACGGTCGCGCTTAAAACCCAACCTCCTAGACAGAATTAACTAGACGAATTTAATAGCACAATATAACACTACAACTATAACTAACAATGGCTACTTGAAGAATTGCACAAAATAAAGAACACCAAATTTAACGAGGTTCGGCTAATTTAGCCTACGTCCTCGGACCCCACCAAAATATTTCACTAAAGGACTAAAGTGAAACTATTACAAACTATAGAGGAAGAAAGAAGAAATTGCTAAAAGACTTAGGCAATTTGGGATGATTTACAAAGTGAAGAGGTGGGCTCCTTTTATACAACAAATGAGCCCATCACTTCTAATGTTTTTCTATGTGGGATTCTTTGCTCTTCTTTTGAAAGAGCCATTCTTCAACAAATCTCCACCTTGGCGAATTTCAAAATCTTCAATCTCCTCGTCAAACGGGGTCACCAAAACCAATCTTCAAACTTTGACAATGTTGATCAAGTCCAAACAAAATTTGAACTTGATTGCAGTCACAACTTTTGTCAACATATCAGCAGGATTCTCAGTAGTATGGATCTTCTCGATTCTGACTCCACCTTCTTCAAGTATCTCTCTTATGAAGTGATACCGAACATCAATGTGCTTCGTCCTTGCATGATAAACTTGGTTCTTTGCTAAATGGATAGCACTTTGACTATCACAACGTATTTTCACATACTTTTGTCCAATCCCCAATTCACCAAGCAACCCTTGAAGCCAATTTGCTTCCTTTACAGCCTCTGAAATTGACATATACTCTGCTTCCGTAGTAGACAGAGCAACCGTTGACTGTAAGGTAGACTTCCAACTGACCGGTGCTTTAGCAAGAGTAAATACGTAGCCTGTAGTTGATCTACGCTTATCTAAATCACCATCATAGTCTGAATCGCAATATCCGACTACATACTGACTATGTTCCCACTCAAATATCAAACCAACATCAGCTGTGTCATGGATGTATCGCAAAATCCATTTCACAGCTTGCCAATGTTCCTTTCCAGGATCATGCATATACCTGCTCACAACCCCCACTGCTTGGGAAATATCAGGCCTCGTACACACCATAGCATACATCAAGCTACCAACAACATTTGCATACGGTACTTTTGACATGTATTCCCGTTCTGCATCATATTTCGGTGACAAAGCGGCGCTAAGCTTAAAATGAGGAGCAAGCGGAGTACTAACTGGTTTTGACTTTTCATCAATGCCAAAACGCCTCAACATCCTACTCAGATATTGTTTCTGAGTCAAACAAAGCCTCCTCAATTTTCTATCTCTGAAAGTCTCCATGCCGAGAATCTTCTTCGCCTCACCTAGATCCTTCATCTCGAACTCCCTTTTCAAATGAGTCTTCAACTTTTCAATTTCTATTAGACTCGGGGAGGCAATCAACATATCATCAACATACAGAAGAAGATATATGAAGGATCCATCTTGTAGCTTGTGCAAATACACACAATGATCGTATTTGCTTCTTGTGTACCCAATTCCCATCATAAACTTGTCAAATCGCTTGTACCACTGCCTCGGAGATTGCTTCAATCCGTACAACGATTTTTGAAGTTTACAAACCAAATTTTCATTTTCAGCAACTTTGAATCCCTCTGGCTGAGTCATATAGATTTCCTCTTCCAAGTCTCCATGTAAAAATGCAGTTTTTACATCCAACTGAACTAGTTCAAAATCCAACTGTGCTACTAAAGCCAACAGAATTCTAATGGAGGAGTGTTTTACAACTGGAGAAAACACCTCATTATAATCAATGCCCTCCTTCTGAGCGTAACCTTTGGCCACCAATCTGGCTTTGTAGCGAACATCACCTTGGCTAGGAAACCCATCTTTCTTTGCAAATACCTATTTACATCCAATTGCCTTCTTTCCCTTCGGGAGACTGGCCAGTTCCCATGTTTGATTCTTATGAAGGGACTGCATTTCTTCACTCATGGCAATCCTCCACTTATCTTTCTCTGGTCCTTTGACTGTTTCAATATAAGTGGTAGGAACATCATCAGCGGCAATTGCAGATGCACAAGCCACCATATCATCAAAGCGAGCAGGCTTTCTGATTGTCCTCTTTGGCTTGCTAGTTGCAATTAATTCAAGTTGCTGTGGAAGTTCTTGGGGTTGAACTTCCTCTTCTTCAAAATCTCCTTCTACCGTAGGAGAATGATCAAGAGTTTCTTGATCTGCTGGGCCAACAAACTTTTCAAACTCCACCTGTTTGGGAGTACCATCCTGCTGTTCTGCATTCACCTTTTCCAACACGGTAGATTCATCAAAGGTGACATCCCTGCTAAATATTATTTTCTTTGTTTCTGGACACCAAAGGCGATAGCCTTTTATACCAGAGGTGATCCCCGTGAACACTGCTTTCTTTGCTCTAGGATCCAACTTTGATTCCTTAACATGATAATATGCAGCGGAACCAAACACATGTAAGATATCATAATCAGCAGCAGGCTTTCCAAACCATTTCTCAAATGGTGTTTTTCCATCAATAGCAGTAGATGGTAGACGATTAACGAGATGACACGCATATGTCACAGCCTCAGCCCAAAATTCTTTACCCAACCCAGCATTGGATAACAAACACCGAACTTTCTCCAGCAAAGTCCGGTTCATGCGTTCTGCCACTCCGTTCTGTTGTGGTGTATGTCTAACAGTAAAGTGTCTGACAATGCCTTCATCCTCACAAAATTTTTGAAATGGACCACTCCTAAATTCTCCACCATTGTCTGTACGGAGACGTTTGACCTTTTTATCAGTCTGAGTTTCCACCATCTTTTTCCATTTGAGGAATACCTCAAACACTTCATCCTTCGTCTTCATAGTATACACCCAAACTCTCCGGGAAAAATCATCAACAAAGGTTACAAAATAGTGTTTCCCTCCCAAAGAACTCGTTTTTGAGGGACCCCATACATCCGAATGAACATAATCCAAGATACCTTCAGTATTATGGATTGCTGTTCCAAATTTAACCCTTGTCTGTTTCCCATGAACAAAATGTTCACAAAACTCTAATTTGGAGTATTTCACTCCTTTCAACAATCCTTGATTTATGAGGAGATTCAAGGATTTTCCACCTGCATGTCCCAAGCGCATATGCCATAGCCTAATTGCTTCTGAATTCCGATCATCAACAGTAACTGTTGCTACTGCACCCACAACTGTACCACCCATGTAGTGATACGTATTGTTGTTCTTCCGAATTCCCTTCATTACCACGAGTGCACCAGAGATGATCTTCATCACCCCATCCTTAGCTCTTACTTCAAAACCTTTCGATTCTAAAGTTCCAACGGAAATAAGGTTTTTCCTCACTTCTGGTGCATACCGAACACCCTTTAGGGTTATGATTGATCCATCGTTATTCTTTAAGCGAACTGAACCAATCCCAAGTGTAGTAAGAAGAGCTTCATTTGCTGTGAAGACAACGTCATTTTGTTCTTTGAAATCAAAAAACCAATCTAAATGTGGTGTCATATGATGACTACATGCTGAATCCAGCATCCATACTTCAGAAGCACCGCTGGATGATGTCGCCAATGAGAAGTCTGATTCGGCATCATCACACGCGGTTACATTTGATTCCGCCACGGCCTTAGAATTGCCCTTAGTTGTCAGCTTTGGGCAATCTCTCTTCCAATGTCCTGTTTCTCGACAGTAGGCACACTCGTCTTTGCTTAGTTTATGCCTGGACTTGGATCTCCCTTTCTTTCCTTTGTTTTTCTTTTGTGAACGACCTCTGACGAACAAAACCTCTGCATCTCCGCCTGAACTAACTTGCTTGTCCTTCTTTCTCAGTTCATAACTGTACAGGGCAGCACAAACTTCGCTAAGAGATACAGCAGCCTTCCCGTGAAGTAGAGTTGTTTCAAGAAACTCAAACACCTCAGGAAGGGATCCCAGCAACATCAGAGCCAAATCCTCGTCTTTAAAAGTCTCATCCAAATTGATCAAATCGGTAACCAGTTGATTAAAACTGGTAATGTGACTATTCATAGTGGAACCCGAAACAAATGTGAAGCGAAAGAGCCGCTTCTTCAAATGGAGCTTATTCTGACAGCTTTTCTTCAGAAATTTCTCCTCCAGTGCCATCCACAATTTATATGCCGAGTTTTCTTTCGAAAACGCATATCTCTGCTCTCTGGATAGACACGAACGAATTGTTCCACATGCCAACCGATTCATCATACTCCAATCTTTTTCCTCCATATCATTTGGTTTCTTTTCTTCAATAGCTAAGTATAGACCTTGTTGAAAGAGTGCGTCTACAACTTCGCTTTGCCACATACCAAAATGGCCTGTGCCATCAAAAGACTCCACTGCCAATCGCGTATTCGCCACAGTGGTTCTCGCCCAAATGGACGACGACGATGCTTTTGAGCTGCCTTCCATTTTTGGTTACAAATTATTCTTCAACAGCCCTCCAAATGCGAAAGCCAAATAGCCCGGGAAAACTTTTCTGATGTGGAAGATCAGATTAAACTGCGACCACAGAGCATACTCAGAATACCCGAGCTCTGATACCACTTGTTGTGGAACTCAGAGTCATATTCCACCAAATATAGAAATAGCGAGGGAAATATTGTACTAGAAAACTACACTAGATTTAATTCCCAGAAAAGATTGGAGGCGTCACAACGGTCGCGCTTAAAACCCAACCTCCTAGACAGAATTAATTAGACGAATTTAATAGCACAATATAACACTATAACTATAACTAACAATGGCTACTTGAAGAATAGCACAAAATAAAGAACACCAAATTTAACGAGGTTCGGCTAATTTAGCCTACGTCCTCGAACCCCACCAAAATATTTCACTAAAGGACTAAAGTGAAACTATTACAAACTATAGAGGAAGAAAGAAGAAATTGCTAAAAGACTTAGGCAATTTGGGATGATTTACAAAGTGAAGAGGTGGGCTCCTTTTATACAACAAATGAGCCCATCACTTCTAATGTTTTTCTATGTGGGATTCTTTGCTCTTCTTTTGAAAGAGCCATTCTTTAACAGATAATAGTTCCATTGTGGAAAATTGGGTGCATGGTAAGTAATTTATTAACTAATTATCTAGAGATTTTTGGCATGGTAACTTAACCTTTTCAACATGACTTTCTTCTTGTCAACCAATTTAGATTGCTTTTTAGTTAGTAAGAAGTCTCAGCATGTAATTGTTTCCATTACCAGCAACCACTCTTATCATTAAAGAACGTCTTTTATATTTGGTTAATCAATTGAACTTAGGTGAAACAAATGAAGAACTTAAGGTATATTAAGCATAAGTATATACAGTTAAGCACGCACAATAAACATATTCTCGGCTAAATACTTTTTATGTTCCGGTGGATAGCATAACGATATCTCTAGAGAGCCTTGAACCGAGAAGATTAACTTGAGAGAAATTGGATTCAAGTCGCAACTCATACTCTATTGTGAGTGCTTTGTTTAATTGTTTATTTTCTTATGCCATATTTAGTGTTATTGTCATTCATATAGGAAAGATTACATTATAAGCGTGTTTTATTTCTGTACACACGCCTATTTATGTTAACCCGTGTGTTTTACTTTATCGCACTTGTGGTTGTCACTACGCATTATACTTGAAATCCGAGTGTAGTACTTTATCTCACTCTGGATATGTGATGTTATTTTGATATTTGAAAGATATATGTCGATATTGAATGTGTGAAGTCTCCTGTTGGTATGAGACAGTGGAAAGACGAACCACAATCATTGTGGCATGATTGATGTTGGCCTGACGTAGTATTTTATCTCGCCTGTGCAGAAAATTTCCTATTCACTTCCTTTTTCTTATTTCTTTTCTTTTACTTTTGTTTCTATTTTCATTGTTTACACAAATTACTACTGGTCTCTAGGCATTTCATAGTTTATAGCTCATCCCCATCACTTTTAGAATTTGTACGGTGAACCCAGGTTTACTTAACAATATACAGTGCAACCCCTTATTATAGAATTTGTTGCACTCTTGCCCATTGGTCTCTATGATTTTAAGTTAATAAACCTCTAAATGAAAATTGGCAAAATCGATAAACTACTAAACTTACCACTTGGAATTGAGGGGCGTGACACATAGCAAATTGTATTTCACCTTTTTTTGTTGGGCTAATTGCATTTTTTGTTTGTTATCATTACCATCTTTGGATTTAGGTCCTGTTCTTTTTTCGATTTGCAAGTCGTCCAGTAAGTACCAAAGTTTTGGCAATTTTAGTCCCATTTTGACCAGAGCGACCAATTTGGCAGAAATTTGCCACGTGTCGGACACGTGGTGCTAACATGGACAAAAAATTGGGAATTTTCCAAATTTTATGCCAAAATGGACGCTGACTGGGACAAAATTGATGAGGTAGCATGCTATGTTCTCATCAATTTGGCATGCCACCTCATCAATATAATTTTGTCCGGTCAGAATCACACGTGGCAAATTTCTGCCAAATTGGTCGGCTTCGGTCCCAATCAGACTAAAATTGCCAAAAGTTTAATAGTTATTGCACGACTTTACAAATCAGAGAAAAAATAGGACCAAAATCCAAAAGTAGTAAAGATATAGGGAAAAAAAATACAATTAGCCCTTTCTTTGTGTGTGTGTTTTTCTGTGTTGCTACCATGTTAGCTATGGATTTCTTTAGACGGACAATTAGCATTTTATGTATACACTACAAAAGAATAAAATATTAATGACAAAATGTCAAGTGACAATGACAAAGTTGTTACTAGTTATAAGTTTTGAGTAATAATATTTTTCTTTCGTCACAAAAAAGTTTTACATGTTTTTAATAGTGACAAGATTTGTATATAAATTTTCACTTTTGATAATTAGTTATAAGGAAGTTGTCGTTATTATTGACAATTAATAACACACCTGTAGTGACAATTTAGTGACAACAAATATAGTTGTCACTCTATATGTATCGTCACTAAATTGTCACTGAACATGTGTAGCTCAACCTATATATGAGTTTATTTTATTTGCTGGGGTTAAAACAAATTCAAATTCTTATACGAGCTTATTTCATACTAGATAGCTAATTCTATCATATTCTCATTATTATTAAAAAAAAAAGACTTAAACTGATTGCACAATAAAATGAATTCGATGAGACCTAGTCTTGTCTAGTAGACAATTTATAAGATTTGCAATAGTGAAAAATAAATATATTGACTCCAAGCACGCAAGTAGTGAATCAAAATAGAATATTAAGAAACATTAATTCCAAACTTTGATTAACATGGGCCATATCTTTTGCGTACGTTCATGTACAACACAAAGTAATGCAGTTGTTTACAAAATTATTGATGATCTGAGCACAGCACAAAACTGGTTATAAGCGCACGTGTAGCTTTTGTATATGTCCTCAATGATGATATATATATATATATAGAAAAATCGTAGCCGGTATGTATATATATTGATATTGCTTGTGATCTGTAGGAGGCTAAGTAATTAGCATTTTATTCCAATACAGAAAGAAATAAATTAAAACATGCAAGGGAAAGTAATAACTATATATGTAGCTAGGATTGAGAAAATGAATTAATTAAGAAGACTGAAGAGGAGTGGCACAGACTGGTGGATTCTGTTTTCCGAAGAATGTTGGTTTGATGTTGTTGCATTTGGTGGTGATATTGCCGTCTGTTCCAATATATGTAAGATCAATGTTACCTATCTCCACATTTTGGCAGGGCTTAGCCTCGCTGCAATTAAATACCATTGCGTCCTGACTCCATGACGTGCCCCTTATGTTGTTAATTTTCACTTGACCAACTTGGACAAGAGATGGTTTCTGCCAACAATTACCAACACAAGATCCAGAGATATCGATCAGACCGACCATACATACATATATATATATGTATACGTAGTAGCTATATATATATATATATATAGCTGATTGATTAATTAATTCAAGTACGTATAATTGTACTAGCTAATTAATTACCTCTAGCTTGCACAGACTATGCGGACAATACGCTTGATCAATGATGACAGGGCTGCTGACATTGTCCATGATCAGATCTTCGAACAACAGTTCTGTGACCTGTAAAGTGGCTGGCGCTGATGGCCATGTCTTCACCCTCACCCCATTACTTGTCTTAATGAATGTGCAGTTCTTCACAGATATCCCCGTTACATCCTTTTCTTCTGTAGACCTGCCTAGGCTTCCAACACTGATCCCATGCCCCGGCCCGCATGTCACATTCTGGATGTGGAGTTTTTTGGTTTCATCACCTATGGAGACACAATCGTCACCCGTCCCGATTGTCGAATCCGTGATGTTTATAAGGCTTGCACGCGCTATGTGGATCCCGTCGCTGTTTGGGCTGTCGCCAGGGGCAGAAATGGTAAACCGTTGGAACGTGACGTTGTGGCTTGATATACAATTTACGTGCCAGTTCTTGCTATCTTTGGTTGTCACGTCACGAATGATTGAGTTGTTCATAAAGTTGAAGCTCAAGTTCTGAATACATATATATGAAACAACGATTCGTATATTAAGATTAACTATTTAATCGGCCAGGAGGTAGAGGTGGTCAATATATAAGATATATATACACACACACACACTAATACTAATACTAATACTAATACTAATTTAGTTACGTACTATGGGAAGTTTGACGCAATTTGGATTTTTGTGACAATCATTTTGCTTCCAAGCTTGCTGGCCTTGGCCGTCGAAAACTCCACCACCGGAGAGGGTGAAATAATTGACGTAATTGATAGTAATCCATTCCCCCTTTTTGTTTGGTAGTTTATTGATATCTGGATCAGCTTTTACGGTGCCTTTGACCTGAAGCTCAAGAGGGGCCTTGTTGCCTTGCATTCTTACTTGGCTAAGTGACCATGTCCCTTCTGGAATCACAATAATGCCTGGGCTTGTGGAGTTGCTTGCCTCATTCCAAGCTTTCACCAACGCCTATTATACGTACAAATTTTGTATTTTGAACAATAAAATTAGCAAAGTCATATTTACGTATACATAGCATCAATTAAATGATAAACACATTTATACATACAATTTGTGATGGAAATTAAACATACTATAATTAATATTATTTGTACCTCGCTAATATCGGCTTCAGGTTTCGCACCATATTTTGTGATATCATACACAACGGGCTCCTGGGCATTCACATTGTATGCCATCAATGGCAACAACAAGAGAATAGCGGCAATGGAATTCATAACGTCCATGATTAATTCTTTTTTCCTTTTCTTAGATCGATATTGGTATTTGTGTTCATAACCGGCGTTCTCAATATCGATCGAATTTATAGTGTAAGAGGAACATTGAGCTCCGGAAAAATTGCCTAATAACTATTTTGGGTGATGCCATATGCAAGAGCTTGCGATGCTTTGGGGTTGAACTTGCATTCTATACCAAGAAATTAGAAGAGCCTCTTATATTTTCGCTCCTAGTGTATTTTAATTTCATTTTCTTTTGTTTCGTCATTCTATTTTTACATCTTACTTATGTGAAGATGTGATATTAGGAAATATTAGATCTATTTATACATTTGATAGAATTTAGTTTAATCAAATCAAATATAGTTCGTATGAAAACCGAAAAGAGGATTATAAGTAAATTAAATACATTATATATTAGATAAATCATTATAAAAAAATTTCCGTAAATATCAACTATTCGGTTGAACTAAATTGACAATTTCCAAGTATAATGACTTTTAAACGTTGTTTTTAAACCCGGACTTGAAACCGGCGACCGGCAATACTTGAGTTCACTATAAAAACGGGCAGCTTAAAACCCGTTGCGAACCAAAAAAAAGGGTAAAAAACCGTGACCCGGGCAGACCAGTCAAACCGGTTTTTACAAGTGTTACGTTGTTTGAACTTTGAACGAAGGTTGCAAGTTGCAACGTCGTCGAGCGGGCGGCGGTGGGTAAAAGGAAGCACCAAGCTAGCTAGCGATGGCTCCGGCGATGGAAGATGTGAAAAGAAATGAAGAAGAAGACCCACCTTCGGCTTTGAGATGAAAATGAAAGACGGATGAACACCTAAAGTATAACATTAGGGCTTCACATGTTTTGATTTTATTATTTCAATAGAGTTTAGTCAAAGTTGGAAGGTCAAAGCCACAAAAATAAATTTAGTTGCAAAAGATGAACTTTGATAACTGCATAATTTTTCAAGCCCATGTAGTTGTAGCTCACTTATATAAGGCAAAATTGCACTTTCAGTCCCATAATGTATGTAAGTGAGCACTGTTGGTCCCCCGGTTTACAGGACTTGCACATTTGGTCCCATAGTTCTCATCAATTGAGCGCTTTTGGTCCCTTTAGCCAAAATTGGCAAAAATAGTCCCTGAAATATATCAGGCCCAACATGCTTTCGAAAAATATTAAAATTTTATAAATTTATACCTTTGGTTGACCGCCTTATCACCGGGTATTCCAAGTCCTTGTTTTTACGGATTGTATCCAACCACACAACCTTAGCAGATGGTTCGCAGGTCCTCAGTTCCTTCAGTAATACACAACACAACCCAATTTCATTTCCTACCTTTGGGCGTAAAGGTACTTCAGAATAAAGGATTAATAAATTTTGGAAGACAGAGGTTGAACATAAAAGCGTTAAATACTTTTATTGATGAAATAAAGCTATTATTAATAGATATATTCTACTCCGCAATTGGAGGAGAAAACTAATTAGCCTTTCATGTATGAGAAATGGCTATACTTTTTGGGTGTAGGTGGGTTGACAATAAACATGGTGTCGATAATAGTGAAATAGGCTTCACTCGAGTAGACCTTGAAAGGGTGGGATACAAAGATGAACCTTTCATTTTAGTGTCACAAGCTAAACAAGTATTTTTTGTTACCGATCCTATTGATAAGAGGTGGTCCATTGTTTTATCGGCAAACAAAAATACATGTATTGATGGTGATTATGAAGAAAGTGAAGATAATGGAGAAAACCCTATCTCATTAGGTGATTCACAATCAATTGATAGTGACGATGACTTGGATAGAAGTGATGATGAATTGTATATGCGTCAAGATCACCAAGAGGGGATATGGATTAATCCGTCAGTTCGTCGCCGTACTAAAAAAAATGGTCGTACCGATGGGAAACAAAAGACTGCTAAGCCAACGACAAAAAGAAAACGATGAAAGGTATTTGGATTTATTTCATAATTGTATGATAGACTTATTTCAATATTTATACTTAGTTGCTAGAAAATTTATATTCTTGAGATTTGCCAATTTTTGTGGAAAATTGAAGGGAAATTGGGGGTTGATTGATTTTAAGGTTAATTTGGTTTAGCTGGGGGTTAATTATGTTTAATTGAGGATTAAATTTTGTTTATTTTGTGGTTTAGGATAATTTTGTTTATTTTGTGATTTATTACTTCTATTTGAAAATTATTATTGCCAAATGAATCTGTCAAATTTATATGAAGATAACTTCTGTATTTATTACGTCTATATGAAAATTATTATTGCCAAATGAATCAGCCAAATTTATATGAATCTAACTTCTGTATTATTTGTCTTTTGTAGGTCGATGACTTCAAATCCTGATGGTAGTTTTCCCGACGATGATGTATATGGATCAGATAGCGGTCATGAGAAGGAGATACGGAGAGGTGTCTCTGCTATGAAAAAAGTTGTCAATGCCAGAAGTAAAGGCATAAGGCTACCTGTTGGCTGAAATGACAGAGGTCAGCCAGTTAACCCCAACAAATCAATATTTGTTGGGTGTATAGGCGTGCAGGTTCGGCAGAAGGTGTCGATTGCCATGAGTAATTGGCGCAAAGTCCCGTCAGCAACAAAAAAAAACATTTGGGATGAGATGAAGGTAATTTGGATATTATCATATTTGTAAGTGTTAATGTATTATCATATTCTCTAAATTATAATTTTATATATACTTTATTGTTTGTTTTTTGTAGTTGGCGTTTGATATTGACGAAAGTCGACAAATGTACGTACTAGCAGAAGCTGGGAGGCTAGCACGTAACTTCAGGAGCTACATAAGCAGAAAGTATGTGCGAGATGATGAAGGAAACGTTAATGTCAACCCACCTCCACAATATGAGATATCCCAAGCCGATTGGGCGGCATTTTTAGAGGTTCGCTTAGGTGAACCTTGGCAGGTAGCTAGTCATTTTAATTTACAGTTTCATTTGTTGGTTATTGCGTTTATATTTAGCTAATAATTTGATAATGTAATAAACAGAAAATAAGCATGGACAATCAGGAAAGAGCAAAGAACCCTGAATATCCTTACCGGAAAGGGAGTCTTGGAGATGCTGTTGTGGAGCAAATGGAGGTATGTAGTTCATTTAGCAGTGAATCCTTACAATTTTTTAATAATAATTCTATGTTAATGCATACATATATTTTTTAATGAAAATATAGATAAATAAAAGAAGGGATGCGGGATCCGATTGTACAGATGTGACACGAGCACTCGTGTGGAGGGTTTCGCGTTCCGATCCGACAAATCAAATTGATAACGAAAATGTTAGAAGAGTGGTGAATGAAATGGTGAGTTAATGGCAATTTTAGCTCTATTAATTGTTTTATTGAAATACTATTGAAAGCACAAGGTTCACTATTTTTTTTAATTTTAAAAAATATATCATTACAGGAGAGCATTTCACAAGAGAGCACTGGCCATAGTGGAAATGACACGAGTCGAGATGACCTATTGGCTAAAGCTATTAAAAGGAAAGAGCATCCGGGTCGCGTTAGGGGTGTTGGCTTTGGGGTCTCACAAAGAGACTATTTTAAGGATCCAAAGCCTGCTTCAGAAAAGGAGATGGAAAACTTGAGAAACATAGTGAAAAACCTCTCCGAAACTATGGTTTCCATGCAACAACGAATTGATGTTTTGGAAGCCCCTAACTCGCGTCAGCCACATGAAGATGACGTGATTTCTTTGAAAGATAGCAGCCCAGAACCAGGTTATAAGATGCTTCCTGAGGTAAAATTTTGAACTTGTTTATTAATCATACAACTTGCGACTCTATTTTTTGTAAATCATACAAAACTTTCTAATATAAAGTTGTATATATATATATATACGTGTGTGTGTGTGTAGGGTATCACTCCATGTCAATTAGCACTTTCATCTCCATCATATCGTGTGGTGGCTAAAGGACAGCTATACAATCGATCAGAGACAGATAGAACACTTCACCACTGTCAATTAGCCACCAACAATGTGAAAGTGCGCATTGACACTGCAGTTGAGGCTAATACACTCCTGCCCGTCCCTCTCAATGATGAAATATTCTCCATTTCTCATGCTCTGGGTACCTTTGTTGCTTGGCCAGCGAGTCTTGTCATTGTCACTGCTGCACCGGTATGTAATTAATAGCTAGTCATTAATAAATTATAACAATTTGTTTGAGGTTACTAAATATACTTTGGTGTGTAACATTTATATTTTATTTTCTTGCTTAAACAATCCAAATCATCTGGAAAACGTAAGTCAGGGACGTCGAAGTGGTCAGCTGTCAAAGGAAAATCTCAAGTGGCCGAGCCTGCAGGTGAAGCAGACATATGTGCAGATCTTCAACTAGATGGACTCCCTAATGACCTTGTATTTCTGGGAAAGTACACAAAGATGATGAAGATTGGTGCCCTGATCAATATATATATGGACGAAGCCATTATGAATTTTTCATTCCCAGAGTTCATTGGGAAGGAGGAGATCTATCACCTTCTGTGTAGAAAAGAAATAGGAGCCTCTATCATTACAGCGTACATAAAGTAAGTTTTTTAATTATTTTATTACATCTAAACTACGATTATTTTCGTTACTCGAAATTCATTTTTTATGCTCAATTTAGGTGTTTGTGGTTTAACTACGTGATCCCCAAAGGGAAAGAAGCAAGTTTCGGGTTCCTTAGCCCACATTCCATAGCTGCTCAAACAGACCCGTCAGTTCAACAAGTGCAGTACATAGCACGTGCTATGATGCAGAGTACACAACAAAATAAGTTATTTCTTGCACCTTACAACACCGGGTGAGCTACTAAAGACTCGACTTTAATTTGTAAAACTAGCTACGCAAAACAAATTTTCAACTTATCTTTTGAATGCTTTGTAGGGGTCATTGGTTGTTGCTTGCAATTAATCCATTTAAAGAGATTGTTTACTATCCGGATTCTGTGCATGGTGAACCGCAATACCGAGATGATATGATACTAAAATTCAATCAGTAAGTTTTTCATTGAATCAATGTATCAATTATATTTAATATTTTTTAAAATTGTATTTATTTCACATAATTTCTTGTTTTGAACATATTTTCATGTTTTTTATATTTTTTTATAGAGCTGTGCACATATTTCGTGCAAACTGCAACAACCAATCCAACAAATTCAAAAACTCGGTCTGTAAATGGTTTACTATAAAGGTTAGCGTTTTCTAGTTTCATGAGATTATATATTCGTGTAGAAGTCCGTCTTCTAATACAACATAATTTTGATTGCTTTTGTAGTGCCCCCGGCAGACCAACGAGGTGGATTGTGGCTATTTCGTTATGAGATTCATGAAAGAGATTATTAGCCACGGACTATCTATAATCCCAACAGCGGTATACATAATCCTTATATATATATACTTAATTCTATTACTTTTGAAATTATTAAACCTTTGGTAGGTAATTGAAATGTTATTTCACTTTGCAATTAATCTCTATATATATATACATATATCTTGCAGTACTTTAAGGATTGTCAATTTTTCTATACTGATGAGCAAATTGATGAAGTACACTGCGAAGTTGCACGTTACATTTTCTTAGCAGCTCCTTAGAAATTAGGTAATGTAGTTTTTGTACATTGTGACTTGTTATAAATTGAGATTTGATTTATTGTATTTCGTAAGGTCATTAGTAATTTAATTAGTTGATTGTACATTTTGTTGGAGATTATAATATTTTATTGTTGGAGGAAAAAGATGGTAATATTGAAGTTTGGGGTGATGTTTGTTTATGTTGAATATGTTTTGTTGTTTATTGAAATTTGTTGGTTGGATCATTGCATATTACTGTACAGGCACTATCATGACAGGGCAATAAATAATTAAAAAAAAAACAGAAAAAAAGACAGCGGTTCTAGGAGAACCGCTGCCACAAGTCCTTTATTTATTTATTTTTTTTTGGTTTTTTCACAGCGGTGTTCAGGGAACCGCTGTCATAGGTGGACCTATTACAGCGGTTTTTTAACCGCTGTCATAGGTCCACCCCTATAACAGCGGTACCTATGACAGCGGTTAAAACCGTTATATATATATATATATACAGAGAGAGTGATCCAAATCCCACCCACCTTCAGGGGAAACTCCGATAAGGAGTGAGTCTTTGGGGAAGGGAGAAGCGGCGGCCGATCTGCTAATGCCAACTATCATATATACAATAATAATAATGAAACACAATGGTAAGCAAACCTTTCGCACTCTAATCATGTTCTTTATATCTTAATGTGAAAATCAAATCCAAATACAAATCGATGAAAATAAGCAAACAACATACAAATCAAATCAAAATAAGTTGTGAGTGATTAACGAACGAATGGGTGTGAAATGATTTCGATATGTCTGGAATTACATTAAAAAAAGCTGCAAAGGAACGGGATTGGATTACAATGGAAAATGAAGATGGAATGAAAGGTGAATCTGTTATGGCGCAATAAGTGGGATTTGATTTTGATCCTGGATGATATTTGCATGAGTTTGTTACGGTCATTGACTAAAATGCCCCTGTCATCATTAAAAAAAATTATATAATCAGTAAAATGAAGTTAAATCCGGACCTTGGGATCAAACTGTATCAAAGGTGTAGATTGGGTCTTATATCTTACCAAATGTAATGAGATGTATTTGATCCATACCCTATATATATATATATATATATATATATATATATATATATTATTGAGTTCCCAAATCTTGAAAGTCGTTATGGAATAAACTTGGGCATACCTGGAAATAGTTTAATGTTCAGCGAACGAATTAATTTTTTGATTTATGGATTAAATTGGACTTCTCATAAAGAACTGGGGTCAAGATATAATATTTGGAAACTTAGGGAGCAATGTGTAATTTCTGAAAATAAAATTAGAGGTGATTAAAATAAGAGCAGCGGAGGACACAGTGCCACTCAAATCCTTAGAAAACGCCACCTATCTAGCAATGCACATATAACTTAGATACAAGTTTAACATGTATATGTATATATATATATATATGGGATAGTTGCATATCATACCCCTATGAAACATGAAACCTGCACACATCCTCCCTGTGTTAAAAAAATAGCCTGAAATACCCCTATGATTTTCAAAACCCTACACGAAACCCCCAATCCGTGTTAAATTCGCGGAAGGTAGCATTCACGCGCAGTGTATTTGAAGCAGGGTTGGGGGTTTCGTGCAGTGTTTTGAAAAACATAAGGGCATTTCAGGCTATTTTTTTAATACAGGGGGGATGTGTGCAGGTTTCATGTTTCATAAGGGTATGATATGCAATTATCCCTATTACGTTCTCGCTTTCTTTTCCTTTAATTAATAACTGATTCAGATTATGATTATGCTAATTGTCCAAGTAGTTAAATAATCTTGATATTGTCATTTGAAAGCTCTCACAGTGATCATTTGTATATTTATTTACTGAGATTGATCCGTTAAGTAGTGTTGAAGAATCTAATCTTAGTTAAGTGTTAATAGGTGTATCATGTATGTTAAATTAATTGGTTAGCTAAATTAACCAAGGTGCTTAATTGAGTTTAGTGATCTAATGGTCTAGTTTACTGAATATTGAATACTAGATAATAGTTCCATTGTGGAAAATTGGGTGCATGGTAACTAATTTATTAACTAATTATCTAGAGATTTTTGGCATGGTAACTTAACCTTTTCAACATGACTTTCTTCTTGTCAACCAATTTAGATTGCTTTTTAGTTAGCAAGAAGTCTCAGCATGTAATTGTTTCCATCACCAGCAACCACTCTTATCATTAAAGAACGTCTTTTATATTTGGTTAATCAATTGAACTTAGGTGAAACAAATGAAGAACTTAAGGTATATTAAGCATAAGTATATACAGTTAAGCACGCACAATAAACATATTCTCGGCTAAATACTTTTTATGTTCCGGTGGATAGCATAACGATATCTCTAGAGAGCCTTGAACCGAGAAGATTAACTTGAGAGAAATTGGATTCAAGTCGCAACTCATACTCTATTGTGAGTGCTTTGTTTAATTGTTTATTTTCTTATGTCATATTTAGTGTTATTGTCATTCATATAGGAAAGATTACATTATAAACGTGTTTTATTTCTGTACACACGCCTATTTATGTTAACCCGTGTGTTTTACTTTATCGCACTTGTGGTTGTCACTACGCATTATACTTGAAATCCGAGTGTAGTACTTTATCTCACTCTGGATATGTGATGTTATTTTGATATTTGAAAGATATATGTCGATATTGAATGTGTGAAGTCTCCTGTTGGTATGAGACAGTGGAAAGACGAACCACAATCATTGTGGCATGATTGATGTTGGTCTGACGTAGTACTTTATCTCGCCTGTGCAGAAAATTTCCTATTCACTTCCTTTTTCTTATTTCTTTTCTTTTACTTTTGTTTCTATTTTCAGTGTTTACACAAATTACTACTGGTCTCTAGGCATTTCATAGTTTATAGCTCATCCCCATCACTTTTAGAATTTGTACGGTGAACCCAGGTTTACTTAACAATATACAGTGCAACCCCTTATTATAGAATTTGTTGCACTCTTGCCCATTGGTCTCTATGATTTTAAGTTAATAAACCTCTAAATGAAAATTGGCAAAATCGATAAACTACTAAACTTAACACTTGGAATTGAGGGGCGTGACACATAGCAAATTGTATTTCACCTTTTTTTGTTGGGCTAATTGCATTTTTTGTTTGTTATCATTACCATATTTGGATTTATGTCCTGTTCTTTTTTCGATTTGCAAGTCGTCCAGTAAGTACCAAAGTTTTGGCAATTTTAGTCCCATTTTGACCAGAGCGACCAATTTGGCAGAAATTTGCCACGTGTCGGACACGTGGTGCTAACATGGACAAAAAAATTGGGAATTTTACAAATTTTTTGCCAAAATGGACGCTGACTGGGACAAAATTGATGAGGTAGCATGCTATGTTCTCATCAATTTGGCATGCCACCTCATCAATTTTGTCCGGTCAGAATCACACGTGGCAAATTTCTGCCAAATTGGTCGGCTTCGGTCCCAATCAGACTAAAATTGCCAAAAGTTTAATAGTTATTGCACGACTTTACAAATCAGAGAAAAAATAGGACCAAAATCCAAAAGTAGTAAAGATATAGGGAAAAAAAAATACAATTAGCCCTTTCTTTGTGTGTGTGTTTTTCTGTGTTGCTACCATGTTAGCTATGGATTTCTTTAGACGGACAATTAGCATTTTATGTATACACTACAAAAGAATAAAATATTAATGACAAAATGTCAAGTGACAATGCCAAAGTTGTTACTAGTTATAAGTTTTGAGTAATAATATTTTTCTTTCGTCACAAAAAAGTTTTACATGTTTTTAATAGTGACAAGATTTGTATATAAATTTTCACTTTTGATAATTAGTTATAAGGAAGTTGTCGTTATTATTGACAATTAATAACACACCTGTAGTGACAATTTAGTGACAACAAATATAGTTGTCACTCTATATGTATCGTCACTAAATTGTCACTGAACATGTGTAGCTCAACCTATATATGAGTTTATTTTATTTGCTGGGGTTAAAACAAATTCAAATTCTTATACGAGCTTATTTCATACTAGATAGCTAATTCTATCATATTCTCATTATTATTAAAAAAAAAAAGACTTAAACTGATTGCACAATAAAATGAATTCGATGAGACCTAGTCTTGTCTAGTAGACAATTTATAAGATTTGCAATAGTGAAAAATAAATATATTGACTCCAAGCACGCAAGTAGTGAATCAAAATAGAATATTAAGAAACATTAATTCCAAACTTTGATTAACATGGGCCATATCTTTTGCGTACGTTCATGTACAACACAAAGTAATGCAGTTGTTTACAAAATTATTGATGATCTGAGCACAGCACAAAACTGGTTATAAGCGCACGTGTAGCTTTTGTATATGTCCTCAATGATGATATATATATATATATAGAAAAATCGTAGCCGGTATGTATATATATTGATATTGCTTGTGATCTGTAGGAGGCTAAGTAATTAGCATTTTATTCCAATACAGAAAGAAATAAATTAAAACATGCAAGGGAAAGTAATAACTATATATGTAGCTAGGATTGAGAAAATGAATTAATTAAGAAGACTGAAGAGGAGTGGCACAGACTGGTGGATTCTGTTTTCCGAAGAATGTTGGTTTGATGTTGTTGCATTTGGTGGTGATATTGCCGTCTGTTCCAATATATGTAAGATCAATGTTACCTATCTCCACATTTTGGCAGGGCTTAGCCTCGCTGCAATTAAATACCATTGCGTCCTGACTCCATGACGTGCCCCTTATGTTGTTAATTTTCACTTGACCAACTTGGACAAGAGATGGTTTCTGCCAACAATTACCAACACAAGATCCAGAGATATCGATCAGACCGACCATACATACATATATATATATATGTATACGTAGTAGCTATATATATATATATATAGCTGATTGATTAATTAATTCAAGTACGTATAATTGTACTAGCTAATTAATTACCTCTAGCTTGCACAGACTATGCGGACAATACGCTTGATCAATGATGACAGGGCTGCTGACATTGTCCATGATCAGATCTTCGAACAACAGTTCTGTGACCTGTAAAGTGGCTGGCGCTGATGGCCATGTCTTCACCCTCACCCCATTACTTGTCTTAATGAATGTGCAGTTCTTCACAGATATCCCCGTTACATCCTTTTCTTCTGTAGACCTGCCTAGGCTTCCAACACTGATCCCATGCCCCGGCCCGCATGTCACATTCTGGATGTGGAGTTTTTTGGTTTCATCACCTATGGAGACACAATCGTCACCCGTCCCGATTGTCGAATCCGTGATGTTTATAAGGCTTGCACGCGCTATGTGGATCCCGTCGCTGTTTGGGCTGTCGCCAGGGGCAGAAATGGTAAACCGTTGGAACGTGACGTTGTGGCTTGATATACAATTTACGTGCCAGTTCTTGCTATCTTTGGTTGTCACGTCACGAATGATTGAGTTGTTCATAAAGTTGAAGCTCAAGTTCTGAATACATATATATGAAACAACGATTCGTATATTAAGATTAACTATTTAATCGGCCAGGAGGTAGAGGTGGTCAATATATAAGATATATATACACACACACACTAATACTAATACTAATACTAATACTAATTTAGTTACGTACTATGGGAAGTTTGACGCAATTTGGATTTTTGTGACAATCATTTTGCTTCCAAGCTTGCTGGCCTTGGCCGTCGAAAACTCCACCACCGGAGAGGGTGAAATAATTGACGTAATTGATAGTAATCCATTCCCCCTTTTTGTTTGGTAGTTTATTGATATCTGGATCAGCTTTTACGGTGCCTTTGACCTGAAGCTCAAGAGGGGCCTTGTTGCCTTGCATTCTTACTTGGCTAAGTGACCATGTCCCTTCTGGAATCACAATAATGCCTGGGCTTGTGGAGTTGCTTGCCTCATTCCAAGCTTTCACCAACGCCTATTATACGTACAAATTTTGTATTTTGAACAATAAAATTAGCAAAGTCATATTTACGTATACATAGCATCAATTAAATGATAAACACATTTATACATACAATTTGTGATGGAAATTAAACATACTATAATTAATATTATTTGTACCTCGCTAATATCGGCTTCAGGTTTCGCACCATATTTTGTGATATCATACACAACGGGCTCCTGGGCATTCACATTGTATGCCATCAATGGCAACAACAAGAGAATAGCGGCAATGGAATTCATAACGTCCATGATTAATTCTTTTTTCCTTTTCTTAGATCGATATTGGTATTTGTGTTCATAACCGGCGTTCTCAATATCGATCGAATTTATAGTGTAAGAGGAACATTGAGCTCCGGAAAAATTGCCTAATAACTATTTTGGGTGATGCCATATGCAAGAGCTTGCGATGCTTTAGGGTTGAACTTGCATTCTATACCAAGAAATTAAAATAGCCTCTTATATTTTCGCTCCAAGTGTATTTTAATTTCACTTTCTTTTGTTTCGTCATTCTATTTTTACATCTTACTTATGTGAAGATTATGTGAAGATGTGATATTAGGAAATATTAGATCTATTTATACATTTGATAGAATTTAGTTTAATCAAATCAAATATAGTACGTATGAAAACCGAAAAGAGGATTATAAGTAAATAAAATACATTATATATTAGATAAATCATTATAAGAAATATCAACTATTCGGTTGAACTAAATTGACAATTTCCAAGTATAATGACTTTTAAACATTGTTTTTAAACCCGGACTGGAAACCGGCGACCGGCAATACTTGAGTTCACTATAAAAACGGGCAGCTTAAAACCCGTTGCGAACCAAAAAAAAGGGTAAAAAACCGTGACCCGGGCAGACCAATCAAACCGGTTTTTACAAGTGTTACGTTGTTTGAACTTTGAACGAAGGTTGCAAGTTGCAACGTCGTCGAGCGGGCGGCGGTGGGTAAAAGGAAGCACCAAGCTAGCTAGCGATGGCTCCGGCGATGGAAGATGTGAAAAGAAATGAAGAAGAAGACCCACCTTCGGCTTTGAGATGAAAATGAAAGACGGATGAACACCTAAAGTATAACATTAGGGCTTCACATGTTTTGATTTTATTATTTCAATAGAGTTTAGTCAAAGTTAGAAGGTCAAAGCCACAAAAATAAATTTAGTTGCAAAAGATGAACTTTGATAACTGCATAATTTTTCAAGCCCATGTAGTTGTAGCTCACTTATATAAGGCAAAATTGCACTTTCAATCCCATAATGTATGTAAGTGAGCACTGTTGGTCCCCCGGTTTACAGGACTTGCACATTTGGTCCCATAGTTCTCATCAATTGAGCGCTTTTGGTCCCTTTAGCCAAAATTGGCAAAAATAGTCCCTGAAATATATCAGGCCCAACATGCTTTCAAAAAATATTAAAATTTCATAAATTTATACCTTTGGTTGACCGCCTTATCACCGGGTATTCCAAGTCCTTGTTTTTACGGATTGTATCCAACCACTAAACCTTAGCAGATGGTTCGCAGGTCCTCAGTTCCTTCAGTAATACACAACACAGCCCAATTTTGTTTCCTACCTTTGGGCGTAAAGGTACTTCAGAATAAAGGATTAATAAATTTTGGAAGACAGAGGTTGAACATAAAAGCCTTAAATACTTTTATTGATGAAATAAAGCTATTATTAATAGATATATTCTACTCCGCTATTGGAGGAGAAAACTAATTAGCTTTTCACGTATGAGAAATGGCTATACTTTTTGGGGAAATCCTCATACACTCAAAATGAAAATTAAAACTATTTTACAATCCCTTTTCTTTCTAAGTTCTTGAATTTTTAGAAGAGTGGGAGAGAATGAACAATGCCTTCCTTCTACTTCCTTCTTTTCCTTTTATAGGCTAACTTCGGACTTAAGTAGCGGATTTCCAAACCAATTTTATTGCTGACGTCATTGAGTGCGTCAGCATCTGTCCTAATCCACAGTTGTCACACGGTGCTTTGTCGACTTCTTTTTTACTTTTCTTTAGCCGCCCTACATCAGCACCTTCGTCTGTTTGCCGGTTATTGTTGGTTTACCCCGACATTTTGTGTTGGGTCCAATAGCGGAGTAGGTGATCTATTAGGCCAAGCCCAGCTCCAATTAAATTGTGTTGGGTCAACCCACCCTTACATTAAATTTAATTCGAAGTTGGGCCAAGCCCAACACAAATTTAATGTGAGTTGGGCTCAGCCCCCAATCCACACAAATACATTGCTGCTAGGGCAGTAGTGTCTTCCTCATCATCGTGCCGTCATCGTCGCTCCGGCGCCGCGCCGGAGATTCACGATCATGGCAGCAGCGCCGGCCATCGTCCGTCAAACCTTCGACAAGAACACCCCCAAACGGCGTAAAGAACACGATTTTTTCGGCCTATTTCAGCCGTTCAAATCAGTTATTCTCACGCCCATTCAAGCCGTCTTCTCCGGCAATTTCAGCGACGTGAATCCTGCGATTGATTTGCAGTCAATTGCAGAGGGCCTTTCAGCGTTTTTCGCCTGCAATTTCTCACGACCAAATTCGACGATTGCAGCGTCCATTCACAGGTCATCTTGAACGACGACTTCGGCCACGTCTCAACGACGAACACCAACGAACATGGCGTCGCCGACAGCATCACCCACTGACCCGTCCGGCGTCGCACAGTTGCTGTGCGTCCAACGGCGCAGTCAACTTTTTCGGCGAAGTTCTCTTTTCCGAAGAACACGATACGAATTTCCAGATTTTAGCTTCTCTAGCCCAAAATTAAAATTGATTTTCCTAAAACAATTCATCAAAAATTCTTGTCAGCGAGTATTCCAGAATTTCAGTTTCTCAAAAAAAAAAGATTTTCAGATTTCAATCGAATTCAAGAAATCAAAATCAGAAACAATAGATTTTTAGCCCCATGAAAAATCGATTCAATTCACACAAAAACAAATCAGATTTTCGATCCATTCATATTGATTCCAAATCAACAATTACGCGATAAACATGATCAATAACAATTAAACATGCAGGGACGGATTGGGAGTGAATTAGCTTCGTCATTTTTTTTTTCTTTTTCAATATTGTACATAGATATTCAATTGATTTTATTTTTAATAGATAAGTAAAATAATAATTATTACATGTAAAGAAAAAAAAAAGATAATTTTCATGAAATTGTATTAGTTTCGAAATGTATAAGCAGCTCTTAAAAAAGTTTATTGAGGTCGCACATGACGTTCTTTGAGTAGATATTTATCATATTGAATAAGTAAAATACATAATTTCATGATAGATGCAGTAGGGGGTCTTTAGGCTCATAATTCAATAATCAGTCAATTTCATTGAATAAGGGTCAAGACATTTGTTAAAGAGACACTTTCTTAGAAATTATTTCACAAAATATAGTTTTTCAAATAATTCATGACTTTCACCAAACATACAATGCAATGGTTAAGCAAAGTGTTTTTAAGATGAAAGCGTTGAAAAGCATTTTCATTTGATAAAAGATCAGACAATGAAAAATACGTATGGATATATACACGACGTGGTAAAATTTTCTCCAATTTTGAAAGACGTATATATAATTTTAGGAGGCAACTTATAGTACACTTTCGAGCTACTAGGATTGTCGCTAACTGAGTCTCCAACACTACCTGCTTTGGTCAAATATCACATTAGAATCTTATCCTATATACTTGAACTTAATAACCTACCCGACTTAATTATCCCAACGAGATCTAAACCAACTGAGTGAACATGCAATACAAATTCAGTCTGGGATATAGTGAGATGTTATCCTCATACTATTTATTTTTGAGTTGCTGTATGTCACGCCCTCCAAATTCAGTCTCAGAAAGGCTCAAACGGAAAGCGTGAACCTACCAATACCATAGTCCAAATCAAAATCCAAATCATAATTAATAGTTTATAATTGGGTCACAGCCCTAACACCGTCAACTAACAATTAATTAACTTACTTTCTCCACTAGAGAATGAGCACTATACTCGACGGTCCTCCTAGCTAATTTCAGTGCTCAACTCACCTATAACTAGAAGGAAGGAAAAAAAAAAGTGAAGTACATCAGCAAAGGCTTAGTGAGCGCCAGTGTTCGTGTGAAAGGTGTGCAAAATAGTTTTTAGACATAAAACGATAATTTAGCAATGTTAAAATGATATAAGTTTCATTCAAAGGTCATTGAAAGCTCGTGCCTGTCAAGCCGAACCCTAGCCCTATCTACATCCGACACTTGTGTCCGACATTAAACCATATACAATATGCAATCATATAATGTCATGATTCAGTAATCAGTCAATTTCATTGAATAAGTGTCAAGACATTCGTTAAAGAGATACTTTCTAGGAAATTATTTTCACAAAATATGCATTTCAAATACTTCATGACCCTGACAAAACATAGAATGCAATGGTTAAGCAAAAGTGCTTTAAAAATTATTTGGAAAGCGTTGAAAATTATTTTCATTGATAAAAGATCAAATAATGAAAAAAACGTATAGATATATACACGACGCGGTAAGATTCTCTTCCAGTTTAAAAAGACATATATATAGTTTTATGAGGCAACTCATTGTACACTTTCAACCTACTAGGATTGTCGCCGAGCGAATCTCCAACACTACCAACTTTGGTCAAACATCACATTATAGTCTTATCCTATATACTTGAACTCAATGACCTACCCTACTTAATTATTTCAATGAGACCTAAACCAACTGAGCGAACATGCAATACAAATATCCAAAATACCAAAAGTTTAACCCACGCCTGTAAGACTAATGGAGTACACAAGAACACAAACAAACATTGAATATTGCAACAATGTCCGATTGGCAGGTTATAGCATGAGAATTTTATAAAGTCAAATAAAATTTAAACTTATTCCAAACTTTATAGCAATATTCTCAACACACTTATAATCACACAGAAAAGTTATAGCACCAATTTAAATCGGAGAACACCTCTTTTAGATATTAAACATCCACTGTTGCTAAACAGAAGTATCAGGATCACACAGTCTATTTTAAAAAAAATTTAAATTCATGTAAGGCAAGAAAATCTTTCAATTTGAATATGTTACTCCTAACATATCAATAATACTACAGTAAAATTTGCAAGTGAAAACAAAGCATAAAAGTATGAGTTTGGGGGTACAAAGCTCCTACCACCACCATGTCAGCTAATTTCATCAAAAGAAATATGCATTTGACTGTGTCTTATGGTGTTGTGTTTGTGGGTGAAGTTGTGCGTCTGTGTGTGAGTAGCTTTAAAAGAGGAAGAGAATAGGTCATTTGCTTTCCTTGTGAATGTAAAGTTGGTGAGCAATGTTTCTAAACTCGGACCGGTCATATAACCGAAAAATTTATTGGGTCACTGGGTCATTGGTCTGACCTGTTGGACCGTTTTAAAAAACCTGGTTGACCCGTATATATATATGTATATGTGTGTATATATATATACACATAAAAAATATAAACTTAAGACATAGAGGAAAATGAAAGCAATAATTTAATTAAATAGACAAATTAAATCCAACCACATAAAACTAAAATGAGTAGAGAATACCCAAGTCAGGGGTTACACATGTCTCTTTAAAGGGATTGATAGGTCTACCATTCTAATTTCTAAAAAAAATCTGACAAAGCCACCAACTTTAAGGCTTGCGGCTAATCCTACTTCGAGGAGAGAGAGATGTTGAGAAAATACATTAGTTTTTAATTAAATACAAAGTTCTATTTGTCTTTTAAGTGCAGTAGGTAGGCGTGAGTGTTGAAGACTAAAGTCTTGAAAGTTGAAAGAGAGTAGAAGAAATCTGGAGAAACTTTGAATATTGAAGTCTTGAAGATGGTAACTGGTAAGGATTAAGAATTAAGTGAGTTCTTAAATTTGAATTTCCTTCTTCTTTCAGACTTTCTCTGGCTTACAAATATGGAAGAAAGGGAAGAAAAAGCTAAAAAATGAAGAAATATCTCCATGTCAGCAAGGAAATTATAAAATATTTTCAAGGAAAAGACTAAGGTCCAAGCGGTTCACCGAGCCACTGGTTTGGCCAGTTCAAGTCCGGTTCGCCCCTATTCGAGTCCGTTATGGGTCTGTGGCCACCTGCTCTGAGCACCTACCCCGGACGGAGCTACTGGTCCGGTCCGGGTTTATAAACCATGATGGTGAGAGGAAAATTAGAAGACTATTAAGGGCATATATATAGGTGTGGGAAGGATTCAAGTGCAATATAAATTTTTTAATCCTATAGCCCCCTATATATACATATAATTTAGACTCAAGTCCTTACTAGCATGTAATTTGACATTCAAGACAATCTAAATACTAAAGATAATACTAGTACATAATCAAGTTCCAGTTCCTAAGTAGAAATAACATAATCAATGACACAAAATTGACTTTAAGAAATGAATAAAGTTAAAATAATTTTCCATGAATACGTATTTCTTCTTAATCGTTTAATTTATATGTGCATATACATCACATTAAATATTATATATTTTATAAGATTATAAAAATCATCAAAATAGTAAGTTTAGGGTTACGAAAAAAACTCGATTGTCGTGCTCTCTAATTCTCACAATAATATTGCTAATATTATATTACAGAAACCATGCAATGACATGGTATATATAAAAAAGATTAAATTGCTCAAAAATGTGAGGGGTATCACAATATATCCTTAACCGGTGTATAGCTCGAAGCTCATTATATTATGCTCGCTGGTCACACGATCCATTTGTTTGTATGGAATTGTGAACATGTCTAGCCTTCATGTGCGAGTGGTGGATGAAGGAAATTTATAATATGAGTCATATGTTGCCCATGAGGGCTGGCCCTACCCAGTTAATTTGAAAGAAGAAAAATGGAGGGAGTGTTTTTATTAGGAAAAAATACCCTCAACTTCCTTCCACTCTCTCCTGTTAATGTGATATTGAAAATAAGATAAACACACTTTTAATATCAGAAAATCCTTAGCATCAAATTGGGGTAAAAAGACAAAGGCATGAGAAGTCGTTCTGGTGTAACTTTGGCAAAGGAAATTCATCGTTTGAAGCACTTGAATTATGAAGAGCAACTCTCTCATTTTGACTGAGTTTGTAGACTGATTGGAGCATAAAAAACGTGTGGAAAAGGTTGTGAGCCAACTAAGTAAGATCCGGTTTTAGTAAGTGATTATTATCTTGAAATTGAATGTAATATGTGATTATTTTTCCCACAAGTTGGATACCAAACTTACAAGTGCAAGGCTCCCTACTATAATGTGGCGCTGAAAGAAACAATGTTCCCTCATATCCAATATTGATTGGAAAACGTATGTACGTACGTTATAGTTTAATTAACGAAGGTTCCACTCACACGGGCCTCATGGACCATCACATATATATTTCATGTGTACACCAGTAATTCACCTGTCTCTGCTGTGAAAAACGTACAAATCATGAATCTGTTCGAGCACAGAGTAGGAATTAAGTAGATGAGAGCCACGATAAGGTAATTAAACTTTACTATAATTTTATTTCCTTGAAACAAAGAAATTACAACAAGGGGAATATAATTTATTAATTAATTAAGAATTAAATAAATTGATCATCATGTACAATAATAGCTGAATAAACTAATGAATGAAATTAAGCAGACTTGGGGAGAGAGGCACAGACTGGTGGGTTCTGTTTGCCTTTGAAAGCGGTAATGACATTGGTACAGTTGGTGGTGATACCGCCTGGTGCTGTTCCAATGTATGTAAGATCAATGTCACCTACCGTCACATTGCACGGCTTCAGCTTGCTACATATGAATGTCAACGCCTCCCGGCTCCATGTCGTGCCCCTTATGTTGTTAATGTTCACTTTGCTGATCTGGATCAGCGACGGTTGCTGCATTCATCCATTCATTATTAATCAGATTAACCATATATATATATATATATATATATATTGCTGTCAATATATCCTACATATTTATTGAAGTAAATACTTACGTCTAGCTTGCACTTATTATAGGGGCAGTATTGTTGATCAAGTATGACAGGGCTGCTGACATTGTTCATGATTAGGTCTTCGAAATGCAACTCCGACACATGTAAAGTGGCCGGCGCTGATGGCCATGTCTTCACCCTAACCCCATTGCTTGTCCCAATGAAGGTGCAGTTTTTCACATATACTCCCGTCACATTCTTTTCAGTTGTAGACCTACCTAGGCTTCCAATGCTGATCCCGTGGCCCGGCCCGCAAGTCACATTCTGGATGTGGAGTTCTGAGGTCTCATCACCGATGGAGATACAGTCGTCTCCAGTACCGATGGTCGAATCAGTCACGTATATAAGGCTTGAACGTGCAATGTGGATCCCGTCCGTGTTTGGGGAATTGCCGGGTGCAGAAATGGTGAACCTGTTGAACGTGACATTTCGGCTTGATATACAATTTACGTGCCAGTTTTTGCTATCTTTGCTGGTAATGTCTTGAATTATTGTGTTGTTGATGTAGTTGAAGCTCAGGTTCTGCAAACAACATACATATTATATACATGTCGTAGTTTCGTTTAACAATAATAATAATAATAATAATAATAATAATATATTTATTTATTTATATATGAATTATGAGCAAATTAATTAATGATGAGAGATTAATTCGAGATATATACATCAATATGTTGATCTTACCAATGGAGTTTTTTTGCATTTGCGTACGTGACAATCGTTTTGCTGCCAAGCTTTAAGGCCTTGACCATCAAGAACTCCACCACCGGAGAGGGTGAAATAATTAACGTAATTGATAGTAATCCATTCCCCTTCAATGTTTGGTAGTTTATAAAGATCAGAATCGGCTGTTAAGGTGCCTCTAATCTCAAGCTCAAGAGGGGCTTTGTTTCCAGCCAATTTGACTTGACTTAGATACCATTGGCCTTGTGGAATCACAATCTTGGTTGGGGTGGTTGAGTTTGATGCATCATTCCAAGCACTCAGCAAAGCCTGGCTGATGTCTGCTCCTCCAGGTTTCGCGCCATATTTAGTGATGTCGAAGACAGCAGGGCCGCCACCTTGCGCGTTAACGGCGACAACATTGTACAATGCCGGCAAGAAGAAGAGAACTGCAGCAGCAGCAGCAATATTGTTGGCCATGGTACTCTAGATGATGATGATGATGATGATTGAGAAGCTAATTAGGTGGTTTCCGTTTAAAAAACTGTTTTCAGTGTATTCAATATTTATATTGATTGCCATTGAATGCCCTCCACTAACTATTTTGAGGATACGTACAATACATGGGTTGTGGTTGAACATGTTTTTTGTACCAAGAAAAAAACTGTTTACATGTACAACCACACTTGTACCTAGAAGATAGATAGATGGCTGGCTGGCTGGTGTTTATCTTTTTTTTTAAAAAAAAATAATTAATAATTAACTAGTAAACGTAATTAAATTAAATTAATCATTAATTACCCGATCGATCGACGAGTAAAATAATATGGGCATCTCTCATGCAAAAAGTTCATTTATTTATATTGATAATCAATTTAACCTTCCTCGCTGTTTCATTATACATGTCTCCCTGTATTCTCCTGATCAAACCTTTGGTCTACTAGCAATCTTTATAGGGTTAAGGCAATAAACGTCATTAATTTGTTCCAAACGGCTATAACTAATAATATTATTACAAATACGCCCCTTATGTTTTAAAAATTAACATGCAGACCCCTAGTGAATCCACATAAATAGGTCTTAATGTGTATATATTTCCAAGGGTTTTCTATTAATACTTACAATGATATTAATTGATCATCACTAGCTAATTACAAAATGTCTTATTTGCTCCACCAATTTTTCTAGTATGCAGTATTTATGCTCAAAACATCCATGAATTAACTATTATAACTATGTGTCCTACTAA
Organism: Buddleja alternifolia; assembly: GCA_019426215.1. Lineage (NCBI taxonomy): Eukaryota > Viridiplantae > Streptophyta > Magnoliopsida > Lamiales > Scrophulariaceae > Buddleja > Buddleja alternifolia. Next base: position 54,497,280 of record CM033392.1, on the reverse strand, counting down.
AATTAAATATCACGTCGCCTAGGGTAAAATCGGTAGTTCACCATTGTTGTATGATGTCCGCATTTTGCATTCAAAATCCTAACGGAAGGAGGTGTTTCTAAACATTTTATTTTCAAATGGAAGGTATCTACAATTTTCATTTTTCAAGGGGATAAACTAGTAATTACACTATTTTGAAGGAGGTGTAATCAATAGAACCAACTCGATGACTAAATTAACCAGAACTTAAAATGTCGTAACTCTCTTAAAATCACCCTTGAATATATGAGCTTACACGAACAATACCACGTACTTCATGAGTGTGCTTTAAACAGTAGTGCTTGTCTAGGCTAATTCCATCCAAGGTCCTAAATCTATAAAACACGGACACTCCGAAAATTATCTCCGGGCTGTGTCGGGCGCGTGTCGGACACGACAAACCTCCTTCACGTGTCGGACATGACTAATATGTGTCCTTGGTTCAAAAATAAAAAAGCAATTCGGACACCGTGTCGGACACGACCAAATGTGTGTCCTACATGGTGATAACATGGTTGACAGTTTTCCTAAAAAATTAAAAAGTGTGAGATACCAATTGTAAATAGAAAAACTTCAAAAATTCTAATTCTAATTGTTGAGCATTTGATACTTTGATTGTATTTGTAATTGTTTTGTAATTTGTGACTATTTATATTTTTGTTTTGCATTCGTTATTGACTTACAGATGATAAGTAGTTGAATTTTTCAAATATATAGAGATTTACAAAGAAGGAAGAAAAATACATGTTTAACAAAAAACAAGTAAACAACATTTTCATAGTTTATTTTTCTAACAGATTATATTGAAATTAAAATCAATATCTAATTTATGATATATATATATATATATATATATATATATATTTGACATTCATGTCGGAGTCGTGTCGTGTCCTAATTTTTTGGAAATGCCATGTTCCGTGTCGTGTCCTAATTTTTTGGAAATGTCGTGTCCCGTGTCGTGTCCGTGTCGCTATGTCACGTGTCCGTGCATCATAGTCCTAAACTAAAGCTCAATTATTGTCCTTCATTTATAACGACTTAATATATATGACATTGTTATAAATAGATAATGGAAAAAGGTGGTCTAGCGAGACCTATGGCTCGTTACAGACATTTCTATCAGATAAAAGCAGAGAAACCTTACACCTAAATTTAGTTTGAACATCTTGTGGTCTTAACCTATCTATTCTTTTCCTATTTATATATATATATATATATAAATTGTTTTCACTATTGAACAAATACATTAAGTCACATATAATAATACATTATATACTCATTAAAAACTAGAAAGATGAAAGCTACATGGATTATTTTCATATTGTTGGCAATGGTAGTGGGAAATCAGGCTGCAGATTTCAATGTTCTTAAATACGGTGCCAAGGCCAATGGAAAATCAGATGATAGCACGGTGAACATTCTATTCGCGAATACTCATTAATTCCTCGGTTAGTTGCATCATTATACATTAGTTTTATTTATTTATTTTCTCATGTTTCTGGTTAGGCGATAGCGAATGCATGGAGAGATGCTTGTAAATCAATCAGGGCGAGCAATGTAGTGATCCCGAAAGGAACGTATATAGTTGGTCCAATAAAACTTCAGGGCCCTTGTCAAGCTCCAGTTAGTATCCAAGCTCATCAAGCGCGTTTCATGGCGCCGTCTGATCCCAACAAATTCAAGTCGCAGAACGGATGGTTCGTCTTTCAGGGTATAAACGGCTTCACCCTATCAGGAGGAAGTTTTGATGGTCAGGGAGAAGTTGCCTGGAAACAAAACGATTGTGCAAAAGCAGGGAAATGCAGCTCAATGCCTATTGTAAGTTGTTCATTATTTTCTCTGTCTTTCAATTTGATTCGGGGAAAGTGATTAAGAACAATTTCTAATATTTGTTTTAAACAGAATCTTGTCTTCAACAAGCTGACGAATTCTCTAATCCGGGACGTCACATCGTTAGACAGCAAGTTATTCCACATGAACGTGTTGAACTGCAGAAAAATGACGTTCCAGCACGTTACAATCAACGCTCCGGAAGAAAGCCTAAACACGGACGGGATACACATAGGGCGTTCGAGTGGGATCAACATCACTGACGCTGACATCAAAACAGGAGATGATTGTGTATCCCTTGGAGATGGGAGCCAACAAGTGAATATCGAGAAAGTGACGTGTGGGCCTGGGCATGGAATAGCCATCGGAAGCCTAGGAAGGTACCGGAACGAAGAACCGGTGGTAGGGATCACAGTAAGGAATTGTACAATCACAAATACTATGAATGGAGTGAGGGTGAAAACATGGCCAGCTTCTCCTTCATCTGGTATAGCTCGTGATTTGCATTTTGACAACATTGTTATGAACAATGTTAGCACCCCTATTTTGATTGATCAAGAATATTGTCCTTATAATCAATGCACTCAAGAGGTACACAACATTTAATTTATTATCTAAAAGTTTAAGCTGTTAGTCACAAGAAAAATTAATCATTCAATATATCTTACAAAACCCTTTATTTGTTGTTGTTGTTGTCGTTTTTAAGGTTCCGTCGCGTGTTAAGATTAGTGATGTTAGCTTCCGGAATATTCGAGGAACAACGGCAAACCAGGTAGCGGTGCAGCTGAAATGCAGTAGAGGGAATCCCTGCCGAAATGTGGAGTTGAGTAATATAAATTTGGCATATCATGGAAGCAGCAATGGAACTGCAACATCTGAATGTGCTAATGTCAAACCAACCCTCAAAGGCCATCTCTTTCCTCCTGTTTGTCAACTGTCCTCTACTTAATTATTAGTCTACGTATTGGACGGACGAATTCAAATGCAATTCATATGGCAAGTGAACTACAATTTGTTATATAGTTGGTCACTCATTCACCTTATGAATTACAATCGAACAGAGTTAGAATAACTAAGTTAAAAATTAGGATACATATGGAGAGTTTAATTAGTTGCACCCCCTCTTCATGCTTTGATGCGTGATGAGTTGGTTGGTGGCAGAGTATTGTATGGTTATTTTGATGTTCTTTCTTTTATCTAATTTAATTACGTACACACATATGAAGAGCTTGGTGTAAATTATAGAACTAGTTCCCATCATGACTTATTTAATTAAATTTCCAATTGCTCTATGAAAAAACAACTCAACTAACTTATTTACAAAAACTGAAAATATAAAGCCCAAATCTTTAGGGAATGATTTGGACCAAAGTTAATTAGAAAATTGGGCCAAGACTTGGACAAATTGGACCCAACTTTTCTAAAATCCGAAAATACACTTCATAAAATTACTTTCATTTTAAATATTAATTGTATTACCAACTTTTAATGTAACTCATGAAATATTTATATACAAAATGAAAAGAGGGAAAAATGAATCGAGTAAATAATGAAATCATGCTAACATGATTAATGTGATAAGCATTGCATTTTTCATAAGTTTTCAATAGAAGTTCTTGTTAACTATAGAAAAAACTGAAGTTGAAAAAATTCTAGCTCATTTATAGCTCAAAACAATTATTCAAGCCAATAAATAAGTAGTGGGGGAGGAGATTAATGCTGAGATAACTAGTTAAGAAATTAGTTAATTCCAAATGGAGGTTAGTGACTTCATATGTACTTCAACATAAATTTGTGATTATACCGAAACTCTGAAGTTTATATTATGGAATTTTTAATATGAATAATCTCAACCAACATGATATGTCTAAAGTAGACATCCCAACCCAAACATACGACCTTAAATGTCGACCACAGATCATATTTTATTTAGCATTGTCAGGAAGCACCACCTACCCTTTATATACCCATACACCATGAAAACTCTATAAACAGCCTACAATTAGACATTTTAGTACGTATTCGATCCAAAAATACTTATGTTACCTAGATTTAAAGTAATTCACATATTTGTCTTTGGATCACACCCCATGTTGCAATCGTGTTGATCATTATATCAAGAAAATATGAACTACGTAATAATTAAATTTTAATGAAAATAATATATAGCTTGACCAAAAACAATTGAAATTATTAACAGCATAGGTGGTGCCTAACCTAAAGACTTATTGAGGAAGATTGACCCGTAAATTCGACCCATATATATATAGACACAGTTGTATGCACATTTTGGAATGTTCTCAATCAACTTTCTGATCACATATATATAGATATTTCGGAGAAAGCAAAACGTGTAGATTAGATTGGGGCTTATTTGTCAATTGCTTTGTAGAAAATTAAGTTTGGGACGCGGTTTGCCAAAGCATCTTGCTGACTTTTGATGGCTGCAAAAAAAAAATCCCACTTCAATTCGCAATAATTAACAAATACGAGTGGGCTTACGACACGTTATTTTGATATTATATCTGAACAAAATCTTTGATAAAAGAAAAAAACAGTTTATGACAATGGGAGTATATTTTTTTAATGAGGTAATCACGGTTAATATCTTCCCATTTTAAACTTAAAAAGAAAAATAAGTGAGAAGAAGTAGTACAACTCTAGAAGCTTAAATCAAAACCATGGGCGATGGTGCAATAACATACTCCGTAGTCCATAACAATATACAAACATAAAAAATTACATGTCAATTATCTATCACTAAAATCGTAAATAAGATATACAAAAAAGAAACATGGACATGGACTCAAATAATAATAATAGTAATGATAATCTGCCTCACTAAAGTGGAATCCCCTCAAGAATAATAGTTGAGCTACTTATATATATATATATGTGTGTGTGTGTGTATAGATACATATATCTATAAGAGAGTGAGACTAATTAAGCACCATGTCCATTGACTCCATTGGAAGTGTTATGCGGATGCTTATTAGAATCCGTTTGGCCCTTCCTCTTGAGCACAATATACCATGTAAAAGGTTCCAACACAAGAGCAACTGCTCCTAGAAATATCAGCACACCTATGTACGCTCTTCTCCATTTCCTTTCTGGGTCCAATATATCAAATCCTTCGAATATGTTGACGATGCTAAGAATTATTACGCTGTACCCCACGACGTGATGGTATATGTTCCAGTAAAATCTGTACTTGTGTTCCGGCTTTGGCCGCAGAAGCAGGGCAAATACCTGAAGTGTTCCGAGGGCAAACAGGGTAATGCCAATGTTCCTGTGAGTTGTTCGCTCGATTCCTGGTGAATCACTGCCGAGTTTTAGGCCCGTTCCCCAACCGGCCACGCCTACTATGTAGGCCGATGCTTGGCACGTTATGTGTAGGTAAAACCACACCGGGTTAGCTGCCTTGAACACCTTCATATACCTTGCTGCCATTGCACCTAGAGGCAACAATATTCCCCAGCTCACCACATTCAACACTCCATGAACCTGCAATAACGATTTCCAAAAACGAAATCAAAAGGCGAATACATGGATTGACCCGGACCGATACAAAACACGAGGGTGGACGGACCCATCAATTTATAAGATTGTAATAATATTCATTTTATGGCAAGGGTGGTATATTAGTGATTATTGATGGGAAATAGGAAATAGGAATAGAGGAACACACTCACATTTCTTCTGCGTTGTCTTGATCCTCCGGTGGCTGCCCCAGTATCGGTAGTGGTTCCAGTAGCAAAATCAACATTCCCAAAAGACCTCACATTATCTCCGGTCGGACTATGCCCCTGAGGAGTGGTCCCAGAAAGGTCCCCATGCTGCCATACTTGAGTAAAACTCGTCCTTCCCTGCGGAAGCTCAATCGTAGCATATATTATCATCTGATTACTACTAGCAACAAACTCAGCTCTAAGTGTGGGAACCCTGAAACTCAACGGGGCCTCTTGCAGCGTAGTATCGTACCCCGATATCGGAGAAGTGTAAGCATGGATGGCTCCGCTGGAGTTGCGAAAAGCAATCAAAGACTGGGCACCAACCATGGGGCGCCCTCCCCCGAGATTGAGTGCCCAGGCAATCCAGTTGGAGTTGGTCACTCCAGTGTGCCTGTACGCTATATCAACTGTATGGTTGCTGGGATTGTAATTCCAGTGAAGGAACGAGTTTAGAACTGGAAGGCTGTTGCATGTGCTGTATATGTTGTTTGAGAAGTAGGTTGCGCAATCCTGGCCGTTGGATGAAGAAGCTAAGAGGGAGATGATGATCAAGAGAGATGGGAACAGGGCAGCCTTTGATGATAGCTTCTCCATTTTTTTAGATGACACACAAATTATTATAGTAGAATTATAATTATACTCCAAAAAAATTAAGATGATTAATTTCTTTCTCTCTCTCTCTCTCTGGAAGATCAGCAAAGTGCTTGATTTGATCAAGGAGTTGGTAAGAAATTTGTGGTGATTTATAGATACAAGATGAAAGCGAATCTAGAAGAAAAGTAGTAGGCGCTGTGGAATTTGTAGTGTGAAGACTTGGGTATGGTTGACTACGTCTAATTTGGTGCAAAATAATTGTCTCCAAGACAGAAAAGGGAAGCAGCCAGGAAACTCGTATTAAGGGCTATACATTCATACTGTTCAAATCTCCTTAAATCACAATTCCGTTTCCGCAAAAGATTTGATTATATAAAAAACGTTGAATGAGTTCAAATCACTATACATTCTATTATTGGGGCAGTCGATACGACCAGTTCGCTCACTAGACAGTAACTATGACTCAATTCAAACATTTCTCAGCAAGAGAACTTTCACGATACTACTTTTAAACGGAAAAAGACTGTTAGACCCTTCCTATTCTTACTTTTACTTTCTTTGAAATATTTGTGTTTTGCTGATTGGCCCAGGACACCAACCACTCCCCTGCTTTCGTACTGCTGCTTTTTCGGCGATTAATCTCTGTAAAATATACTCTTGGTCATAGAGGGTGCTTACGTACAACATTTGAATAATTAGTTTAAGATTAGTGATGTGTTTTTAAATGAACAAGAAAGAAGAAATGGTAAAGAAATGAAAGGAATGGTTCCTACTTTTACGTTACGGCTAGATACGGCAATGCCGGCTTCCATCGTCACCATGACCGCATTACAGAGCGAATCATAGGGAGTTTTCATTTGGGACTTAGGGTTTCATTGTTATTATTATTATTTATGTACGGCGAATGTACTTATAACTATTTACGTACATGTATACAAAGGCCTGACGCAAATAAAAAATCAATTTTTTTTTTTAACTATTGATATGAATCTTCTATTGTATATTTTATGGCAAGATATTGAGTGAATAATTTTGTGTTTTATTAGATTTTTTATTGAACACATCTCGTTCACTCAATATCTTGCAATAGAAAATCTCATCTAGAAAGAAAAAAAAAAATACACTCCATGAAATTTTAATGATAGAAGACGAAACTCCAACATCTATATTGCACTCAATAAACTATTATAGAATGAGCTCAACATACACACGTCGAGCCAAGCTTTAGCCTTGGAAGAGATTCAACAACATTCTTTCAACATTCTAGACTAAATAATTGAGAAAATCATGGAGATTATGGAACAACGTGTCCGTCCCATAAGTTTGACCAATATAAACAAACATTTCGTAATGTGCGGTGCTAAAGACCACTTCAAAATTGTGTATAAAATTGCGAATATGTTTATTACTATTATTATGTAACCAAAAAAGAAAAGCTTATTTCTATCATATCCCCAGAATATATTCTAGTTAAAGTTATAAAATAGTAACAATCCAATTCAAAGTGTAATTGACTAATTCTCTACAACCAAACCAAAGGTTTAAGTATAACCAATTTCACAGTAATGCAATATTAAATGCGTCAACCATACATACAAGTTCAGCCCATTCAAATTTCAATATTTCCAATCATAACTCACACAAAGTCTTGTCGTTAATCAGATGTTGTTAGGTTTGGAAAACTTAGGCATGAAGAGCAAAATTAGTGAGATATGCCAAGAAAATAGACTTTTTCAATCCCAACTTCCCACCTAACTCCTCAATATACTACACAAGGCCCTTTTACATGGTAAACAACTTCCACCTTAATTCACTGATATGATTTCTTCCAAACCCAATTCATTCCTGCATATATAAACCAAATAATGTGTAATAACTCTAAACATATTCCAGCAAACTTCACTTAATCCAAAACTTGCCTACTAACCCAAAAAGATTTCTAACACTAATGGCTTCTGCAGTTTTTACAGTCAATTTCCTCCTATTCAACATTTTTGTTTCTTTTTTGACCATTTCCTCTGCTACACATGCTCTAATTACACTTTCTCGCCCGCCAGAGTCTTTAATTCCTGCAGTGATCTCCCTTACTTAGGAGCTCATCTTCACTGGAATTACAATACAGCCCTCAGAAAAGTCTCAATTGCATACAGAGCTAGGATAGGTTCAGGGGGCTGGATTGCTTGGGCAACCAATCCTACGGGCATAGGCATGGTTGGATCACAAGCTCTAGTTGCTTTTCATAATGCCAATGGTAGCATCACCGTTTATCCAACATCAATAAAAAGCTACAATCCATCAATGCTACCAACACAACTCAGTTTTCAGCTTTCAAATATCTCAGCAGAATATAAAAACAATGAGATGACAATATTTGCTATAATTGGGCCACTACAAAATGGAACCATGGTTAATCATGTATGGCAAGCTGGACGTTCGGTTTCAAGCAATATTCCTCGCATTCATTCAACATCACCTCCTAATCTTCAGTCAATGGGGAAACTCGATTTCCAGTCAGCTTAAAAGACGGGATATAATCTTGTACTTGAATGGTTCATAAGATAATCGACTATATATACCAAGTTTATTGTACTTCTAAAAACTATGACACAAGTTCTACATGTATATGTACCATATGATAATTTGCATTTTCAGCCTACAAAAATGTTCAATACATTTGTCCAGGTTCCCGGAATTTAGGGAAAGAATGCAATGAAACTGTTTAGACATATAATACAAATGGAAAATTCCCTTGGAGTAATCTGGCGGGAGCAACAAATAAAGAGTGAAACACTATAGAACTAATGCATGCAACTACTCAGTCGTAATCTAGTACACGCAACTTCTGGAGCAATATGATATGAAGAACAAATTAAAAGTAAAAAATGGACAGTTATTTCATGCCTCATTTCTTATAACTCCTGCCCACAAATACAACTTACTCAAACCACAAGAATTATTCTAAGGGTCCAAATCGTTCCGCATTAAAGGTGTCTAATGGCTTGTGTGGCTAGTTGTGAAGTAGAATATTCACAAATGAGCACACATTTTTGCCTGAAATATTGGAAGAATGGTACTTATGGGTCATGAATGAGTTACAACATTACCAATTAATTGATGCAGTTCATCACTCTTGGATTCCGTTATTTGTAGTTCCAGTGTAACCTGCAATACACCAAAAGGATACTGATCAGAATAGAAATGAGACTACCCATATGACGGAGACATTTTAATTTATATCCAATCCCTGTAAGTCTAACAGCACCGAAGCTACTAATCATTCGAACCACTATAATCATTCTGATAGCCATTGAAAGAATGGACTCTAAGCACAGTCGCTTCATCATAATAAAATGCACTTTGCACCCCATAAAGTAGTGTTTTTGGCACTTTCCACCCTTAAAAAAAATTAACTAACACTTGGCACTCTCAAATCCTCAGTCAATGGCAAGTTGCACCCTCTTAGCATATTCCAGCCAAAAGAGTTGCTTCTCACAGTTAACCGAGGGCAAATACGTAATTGAATAGTTTTCCACCATTTTGAGGTCTATTGACCTCAAATAAAAGTTGAAATATCTCTCTCTCTCTTCTCCCAAATAAACTGCATTCTTTTGGCAAAAAAATACTTTATGGAGATAGCCAAGATTTTGAGAAACCCATGCGATAAAATAAGGAGAAACTACTAACCATAATCATTGGGCTATCAATCAATCAAGTCGAGTAGACTGAGCTTGCTTCTACACACGGTCGAGTTGATATTAAATGAGCATTTGTATCACGTCCGGGCTTGACTTGACGAGTTTCAAGCCGTCAAGCCGAGCCCTGAGTCTGCTTGAATTTGGAATTTAAATATTTTTATCTTTGTAGTACAAGTAAAAAAGAATAACTATAACTTATTTTTAATTTTATTTTTTATTTGAACTATTCATATTATTCTTATAATTATGGATTTTTATTTGACATTTATGAGTGGTATTAATATAATTTTACTTGTTAGTGCACTATTTTTATTATCTGCGTGTATATATATGTATATATATATATATTATTTGTGTGAGATCAAGCTTAAACCGAGCAGAATAAAAACCAAATGTATGTTGAACACAAAGTATTGACAGATTTACCTTTGGTTAACTAATATGATAAGGGGATGCAACTTGCCATTGACTTAGGTTTTGACGGTGCAAATTGTTAGTTTAATTTTTTGAAGGTGGAAACTGCCAAAATCTCTACTTTATAGGGTGCAAAATGCATTTTACTCCGCTTCATCATATATGCATTAGTTTTAGTAGTCCGGCACGTAGTGTTAGCTAGATCTCCAGGCATGCCACCATGATGACAAGTGATAACAATATTAGTTTCGTTTAATTGTGAGAATTAAGGAAAATGATATAGCAGCATTCGAGACCAAATATTTACTTTATTGAATCATTCTCTCTCAATGAAATTTTAATGTGGTTGAGTTTTCCTTGAGTTGACATCACTACATTTCAAAGAGCAGACAAACTCAAGAACATTCACTTGAACTAAGTCTCTATAATGATACATTCTTTCTGAGGATTAATTGCAAAGTCTTTACCAATAAATTTGTTTCGTGACAACACATAATAAAACTAATTATTGCACCCTTTAAATAAAGAGGGTGCTAAAAGATGACGTGCTCACCTCTTTGAAGATTCCACTGTGAGAAGTCTCCTTGAAACCCTGAAAGAATACATAATTAGTAAAATGTGTCTTCGTCAATACATAAATAACATCGTATAACCCTGTAAAAAAGATAAAAGATAATCCTGCACAGTGTCCAAAATTATTATATGTGAATGTATACTCATTGATGTAAGCCAGAATGTATCTGTCTGTGTGTATTTGCATTTGATAGAGAGAGAGGGCGGGTCTCACCAATTTCTGGAATAGATTAAGAGAAGCTTCATTTGATTCTCCAATTTTTGCACGAAAGACACAGATGCCAAAATTCTTAACTGCAAATGCCAGCATAAGCAAAACTGATTCTTTTGCAAATCCTTTGCCACGACTATGAAAAGAGTTATACAAAGAGAACTTTGAGTAAATTGTAGATAAATTACATACGAATATGAGAATTGGCTATAAAAAATGGTGAGCCACTACAATAAATGATAACGAAAAATACACAGGATTTACTGGATGATAATCATACACATAAAGCACAGTAGCAGAAAGACATGACAGTTGTGTTAACATTTTTAAGGATGACGACTACTCTCTCTTAAAATCAATCTTTCAATGGATGTATATGTATGTGTCTTGTAGCAATAGTTGCAAATAAAGATATATAAAGTTTAATCTGCGCATATTCATGGACCTCCCTAGTCAGCAAGTTCCTATGCTAACTCTTAAACTACACAAACCAGAAAAATTGAACTGTATCTTTATAATTAAAGTTTAAATAATCTTAATCAATGAAAATAACTGCTGAAGTTATGCTAATTGACTATATAACTAATTTCCTAATGAAAATTTTCTCCTCAGCTACTGAAAATTTTCCTTCAAAAAGTAATGATAAAAGTGATATTGGAAGATGTCCATACCAATGTCTAATAGTAGCTGAGAAGTCTCCACGCATGCAGCATTTTATTGAACATGTAACAAGATATAACTACTCAGACAAGATATGCACAAATGTAGACAGAGGCGCATCGTTTCCTAAGTTACTGTTATAAACACTTTTTCCCCCATATGTTACTATAATGGACTTAGAACTTAAAATAATATACAAAGAATATGGACTATCAATTTAGAATATGAAAAAGAAAATAAAAAAAATGAGAGAAGTGAGATGAGTGAGAAGAGTTTAGTTGATTAAAATGTCATAAAATATCAAAAGGCAGATACCTTTTTTGTTCCGCAATCATAATTTCTATCTCTGCCATTTGAAGATCATCCAGGTCATTCATAAATATATTTACATCACCAACCATGGCTGAAAGGAAACACTGAAAAAAGTAAGAATGACATACCATGCAATACAAACAAATTAATGACAATCACCAAGCAATTTTTATTTGTCAGTCTCATATTTTCAACGTCTACTAGATCCTCTAGGAATATCCTGGTGGAGATATAAACTCTAATTCAGTGCTTCAATAAGTTTCTTTTTGCCTTCCACATGAATAACCATGTAAAAGGCATTCTCTCTGCTAAAAAGAAAAAAAAATGACTATTCTGTAAGCAATGTTGAAGCTCTTTCTAATTATCAGGCTTTCATTACTTAATCTGACAACCATATTTGGGAAGAAATAGGACAAACAATCTACTATATTACACACGATACAGGGAACTGCATCCTATGCGCAAGATACGGTAGTACTAGGAAGAGTGAGGAGAAAAAACATAAAAAGAAAATGGCTCACACGCAGCGGAAAACTGCAGGACTGTAATTTCAAGGCATCATTTGCTAGAGAATAAATAAACAGATATTGCAGCTTGTCTTGCAAAGATTAAAACGGCACTTGTACTATATGTTAGTGTAATGACCTTCAGTATAGGGCTGTCCGTGGACGAAATCTCCAATAACTAATTCTTTGTCCAGCACTATAAAGGTCTGCTCTGCGAAGACCCAACAACCATAAGTCATCTTCTTAAACTATTGCTCGAAAATTTTCATGAAAAGTAAGGAAGCCTGTATATATATATATATATATGCATACTAAGGGGATCCTGAACCCATGAGAGTTGCATCTCGAATTCCTGGTCAAGAGTGAGCGGCTCGGATGCAGTGGCTTGCAGGATGGCTGGGTCTTGCATCCACACATGGTACTTGGGCACATGCTCTTTCATGTATGGCACTAGTATCACCTTTTCTCCTTCCAGACTCACCTTCATTCTCTTCTGTTTTTTTTTTCTTTTGTGTATCCTGCGATAGAATAGAGTTGGAGCGTTGATCAAGCGAATTTCATCACCAAATTCCTCCCCTAACAAATAGGTACATATAGACAATCAAATGGAGCAAACACTTCATTTACAACTTCACCAGCTGAGGCCTTCAATGGGAATATAGACAAAAAAAAAAAAAAAGATTTTGATTGTTTAACGAGCTTCAAGAAAAGATGAAAGAAGTTGAGAAATGCTCAAAAGCAAAGTTTTAGTTTGATTCAGACATTAGATCAAACAATTCATATGCAACCGGTTGAAATGAAACATATATATCAACCTCATCAACAAAGATTGCAGTTTTTCAACAAAATCAAACCTAATTTCACGAATATGATGATGGATTGATTACCTTCACTTTCAGCAGCAGCAGCGGGAGGTGAGCTGAGGCAAGAGAAAATGATAATGGGATTTTGGTGTAATTTGTGCTAACTAATAAGTGGTAAGCAAGCAAGAGTGACTAGTGTGCCTCCGTGAGACAAACGCCGCTAACTCAAACAATTAGGCAATGTTTGGTTGCCCGCCCCCATGGCCGATGCTCTCTGTTAAGAAATGAGCAGTGGCTCAGCGGTTCGTACCTTGGGTACCCAAGTAGTTAAGAGTTTGAATCCCAACTCTTATCCAAGTGGTTAGGAGTTTGAATTCCAATTCTTACCCAAGTAGTTAGGAGTTCGAATCCCAACCCTTTTGAATAGAAAAAACTACTTGGCCAACCTCCTACCGCTTAGTTCGCTGACAGTGGCGCGAGGAATTAATCTCACGGCGGTCCGCTGTGGGGATACCTTAGAAAACCCAAAAAAAAAAATGCTCTCTATTAAGCACCTTTGATACTGATGATGTAAACATCGTCACTAGTTGAATGTCACGGGTTTGATCATGTGGGATGGTGGAATCGATCCAACGAACGACAAACTAGATTAGAGTTTGATGAATGTATAGACTGCATTTACTGTTTAAGTGAGCTGCCTACGTACCCGACTTATGTGGGATCAAGTCAATTCGAACTTTTGTATTAGTTTTACTCTCATTTCTTGCCAGTGAATTTTTTTAGAGAGAGTAGATAATGATTATTTCCCAATTTATAGGGAGCTGGTAGTGGGCTATGGGTCGTAGGCTTCGCTTTATCAGCAGCCGATCAGGTTTAATAACATTACCCTTAGACTAATAAACTAACCCAGGTACTCTTAATGGGTCGTTAGTCCTTTTGGGCTTGACTAGTATGTTCACTTCTGGTTTATACCCAAGGGTGGAGCCCTGACTCTAGCCGGGTGTCGATTAATTACCATAGTGTCCTAGATATTTTTGGTGCACATCATAATGTCCCTCACTCCCAGGTGTACCTTATAGGATACCCCGGAGTAGGAATATGTATGCCAAACTTGAGCGCCTTGGAGGGCCTAACAAGTCACCCTTTGAAGGGGGATATTTTAAGTGTTACCTCGAGGTAATGTAGGTGTCGACTTAAGGCAACACCCGTAGTTACCTTGAGGACTGATGCCCCAGGGTCAAGCACCGCGAGGTCGAATGCCTTGGGATCAAATGTTGCGAGGTCGGATACCTTGCAATGCCAAAGTGTGTGAGGTGTGTCAATCCGGGTATGTGTTTCATGTCTTAGGGGGGAGCTCTTAAGTTATGAGCTACTTCCCAGCTTGACTAATAACCTCGGAGGGGTTATTAAATTAGCCGACGAGGCCCTTTAGAGGAATTTTAGTTGGTGAGAGGTGCTTCAAGCACACCTTTATTCATGAGATGCACCTTATAAAGAGAGGGGTGCACGTCTGGCCTAAGGGGAGGCTTGCGCGTCGCCCAAAGGATGCTTGTTGTCTCAAATGGGACTTAGAATTCTAAGGCGTCTATCTGGGGTTTAGTATCCCAGAGGGGACCTATAATTTTTTTGATGGGACTTTGCCTAGAGGTGAGGAGACAAAAGGGGTAAGAGCTTTGCTTTTGCTACTAGGTGAGAATGCAATGTCCTTTGCCTCAAGGTGAGGGGGCAAAGGCCTTGGCTCTGTGGCGAGTGGGAAAGGTCCTTTACCTCTAAGTGAAGGGACAAGGTCATTGGCCTCTAGATGTGGTGATGAGGGCATGGTCCTTAACCTCTATGATGCATGGGCAAGGTCTTTTGCCTCGAGGTGAGGGGGCAAAGTCCTTGGCCTCTATGATGAAGGGCCAAGGTCTTTTGCCTTGAGGTGAGGGGCCAAAGTCCTTAGCCTCTATGGTGAATGGGCAAGGTCTTTTGCCTCGAGGTGAGGGGTCAAAGTCCTTGGCCTCTATGGTGATTGGGCAAGGTCCTTTGCCTCGAGGTGAGGGGGTAAGGTGGGCCAGGTCTTGTGCCTTGAGGTAAGGGGCCAAAACCCTTGGCCTCTATGGTGAGTGGGCCAGGTCTTTTGCCTCAAAGTGAGGGGGCAAAGTCCTTGATCTCTATGGTGAGTGAGCAAGGTCCTCATCGTAGTGTTAGATTTATTTTTTATGGCCTTTTGCGTTTGTTGGATGTTTTCTGATATAACACCCATGAAGTAGGTTGGACCAAACGTTGAAAACTTTTGTGCTCACCCATCGGGTAGGAGAGTTTTTCACCTTCAAGAGGGATTTTGGTAGCGAGCGGACGCATCGCCCATTTCTGACGAGGGGTGGCCCGGTTGCTGTCCTACGGGGCCTCCTCTTAAACCTCATGGTTGTGTGTCGTTGCGGCGTGTAGCCTTGGGGACATTTGCTGAGTTTTTTTGCCCTCCGTGTAATTCCTAGCCTAGATGTTGCGCAAGTCACCTCGTATAAACGGGTGAGCCCTGACACCATGGTCTAGCCTCGTATGGCATATTTATCAGTGAATCATATGTTAGGCCTTTTTTAGACCTCAAGTAAGTTTTACTTCTTTCTTCGTGGCTTCGCGAGCTCTAGAGGGGTATACCCTATGGCTTCATGAGCACTAGGTCAATTACTTAATAGATTTGTTGTGCCCCATGGCTTCATGAGCACTAGCGGGTTTTTTTTGTACCCCGTGGCTTCATGAGCACCAACGGGGTGTCTTGTACCTCTCGAATTTATGAGCATTAGTGGGATGCTTTGTACTTCGGAGCTTCATAAGTGCTAATGGGGTACTTCGTATCTTTAGTAGGATTTCACCCAAAAAAATACTATGGTTTTGATAGCCAGTTGCCCATTAGTGTTTTGAAAACATTAGCGTTTTGCTAGCTTGTTTAGACCCACCAACTTGGGGGTTATTTTATAGCAAGATTCGTATTCCCATACGTGGGGGTTAAGATAAAAAAAAATATGGGGGAGGCTTTAGGCCCTACGACCAGGGGGAGGTCACCGTGTGGCGACCCCTCGAGGGATTGCCTCGCAGTTGGTCGCGAGGTATAGTGCCTCGCGGCTGGCAATGCCTTGCGGTGTCCGCGAGGCGTGTGCCCCGTGGTGCCACCGTGAGGTCTCTTGCCTCGCGGTGGCGGCGAGGCATCTTCTACTGGGTCGTTGACCCGGGGCTTATTGCCATTTAACGGGGGCGACTTATGGCTTTTTTACAGGCCTTATGTACGTATCCATGTAATTTATCTTATGGATGCTTTTTGCTAGTATGGCTATGAGCTAGTCGAATGTTAGCAGCATTCTTGCTTTTGACTTAGCACATTTGTGAGTTACTCATTGGCTCTTAGTAGGCTTTGAGTAGGTCTGTTGTTTTCCTAACCCGTTGCTTCATGAGCTTTGTCGGGGTGTCAGCGGTGGGGTTACTTATTAGCACCGTGTGATGCCAATAGGTGCCCATTGTGGCATTGTTGTGCTCATGGCATGTTTCGTTTTTCCTACCCCCATGATTAGATTTGGTGGGTGGAAAATTTTGGCGGGTGGACTTAGCACCTCATAAGGTTCCTTGCCCCCTACTCCTTAGTGTATTTGCATGGTTAATATCTTAGGGAGTAAGGATTGTACGGGGTAAATGTTATCTTTCGCTAGCGAAGGGCTAACTTAGAGTTTGGTCTCACCCTTTGTTTACTCCTTTTTGAGTAAGTGGTGTTTAATTGTGTCTAGCAAGACTATCTTTTGTCTGCTCATTTTGCCATAGTACCTTGTGCTTCATGAGCACTAGTTTAGGCACTTGGCCATTTTAACACACCATTGGTGGGATTCAATGAATGGTGGGGGCGATGCCTCTTGGGCATTTTTGCTATGTTCGAATTCATTAGTTAGCAATTGGCCTTTTAAATGCTGAAAATTACTTGGCCTTGAAATATCAAATTTTCATGGCCTTTGCGTATTAGCTAGCTAGCCTTTGCATATTAACTAGTTACTAGCTAGCTATTTGTTCACTAGCTAGTCGTTTACTACTACTGGCTAGCTATTCGTTCGCTAGCTAGCTATTTGTTTATTCCATTCCTACTTCCCCACTACTTGCCCCTCTACTCCTCAGTATGTGAATCATATTCAGAAATAATTTACTAAGTGGTGTTTCTTTGACACCAGAGGGTTAGAGATGGTTCCTTGATGATGATGAGAGCTCTAGGCTCTGTTCGTCAAATGCCGATGTTAGGTGTCGAACCTTCAAAAATAATTCCTACTCCTAAATTTGCATATAGTGGTGAGCAGGGTCGATTTCTCAGGGATTGGTTCAGATTAATTCTCAAATTACTAAAATTTAAAATAAAGAGGGGGGAATTTTTAATAATCGATTAGAATAAAAATTAAAATAAATAACAAAAATTATTAAAATCAAGAGATGCAAAATTAAACAAGTACAAGAAATCAATATGTGGTGAGATTCTAGCCTAAGAAATTTTATCCGTTTTAATTCTATAATTTGATCCTCGATGCAAAGATAATTCGATATTCTTGAATAAATTGGCTAGAGCTGTTAACAAGCTCTAATAACCTCGTTTCTCTTTATTTTATTGATAATCAAAACAAGCTCTTTGATTATTTCCCTTATTAATTGAATAACCCTAAACAAGCTCTTAAGATTTAATTCAACAATAGCTTTAAGGATTAGAGAAACACCAAATCTAATTAACAAACTCACAATCTCAGTTTATTTAAATTAGATTACATGTTCCCATAATAACAATCGAAAATGTGTTCATAATCAACGTTATTAATTGCTACAAATATTAGAATTAACCAAACAATTACGGAATTGGAATTCTAATTAGCTATATATTATTCCAACAATTAAACAACCGGCCGAATTACCCAATTAATTGAAACAATAATTTCAACAAGCACAAAGAATATGTAAATATTCAAGAATAAAAAAAAAAGAATAAATTAGATCTCACAAATTTTGTAGAATTAAAACTTCAAATATCCTCGGTTAGAACTTGAGTTTTTAGCAATACATCTTCAACAAAAGCAAAATGCAGAAATTTTCTCTTCTTCTTTTTTCAAAAACGTGTAGTATGAAGTGTAGGAGAAAAAAAAAATTCCAGCTATATCTAATAATATATGCCTAGCCAAAAAGGACTCCTAACTAAATAAAACTCTAATTATAATGGAATAAGAAAATTAATTCCTTACTAAGATAAAACACTAATAAGACTTCTAAAAAATAGGAAAGCTCCTAAAACTTAGGATTTTCTCTTCCTACTTCACTCTAAAATACCGTGTAGTTCCTTTCTTTTCTCCTTTTCTCCATCTTTTTCTTCCTTTTTCTTCTTCTTTGAAATTTCACCAACCAAAATAAAAATCATAATAAATACCTATTATTTAAACTCAAATTGCAATTAAAGAAGAAAGAAAATATGAAAAATATGCATAAAATGCACACTAACAAATTCCCCCACACTTAGCTCTTGCACGTTCGCATGCAAAGACAAAAGACTCAAAAATCAAGAAAAATAAAAATAACGAAAACAACTAAAACTAACCACTTTCGTAGGTATCACAATTGCATTTAGCGTATGCAACACGCCTTTAAACCTCTAGGTTACCCTAGTGGACGTGTTATGTCTCGTGAGGGTTTGCAGACGATATACCCACAAAATTGATCTCTCAGTGTACAACAAGCAAGTCAAAGAAACTTTTTTTTTCCAAACATTAACCTTTATCATCAAATATTTTTAACAAGATTCTTTAAAGATGTCAATCATGCCTCAACTATCATTTTCATATCCAAACAAACTCTTCAAAAATTTGCAAAAATCCATGACTGTAGTATCACGTATACAACATTCAACTCGCATTATCCATTTCTATCTCCTCAAGCATTTAATAACAAATTAGAACCAATATTACACTTTCATTTACTTAAGCAATTACTTGTATTTTGATGCGAATACAAACATTGGTCATGAATGCACCCGATTACTCAACAAGTTTATCTTTTATCATTTTATACCCTCTTATAGCCCTATTAGGATACTAACACAGTAGCAAGTTTGGGCCAATAGATCCCAAACTAGTTGGCCTTAGGTTACCAAGCTTGAAAACTCCTCAAGCTTAATCCCTTCAGTGTAGTTAGCCCTAGGCTCTACAAGAGGTTATATCATACACCTTTTAAGCACAAACTACTTCATAGGATCTTAATACCCATATTTTCAATTCATCATCAATTTAATTACACCAAAATTTGAACCTAAAAAACATATCAATGGATTTCTGCGAGTCAAACATCACATACATAATTATGCTAGATTACAAACTTCCGTAAATTTCTCAAAGAAGCATGTACTTTAACAATTGTAATGGCATAAGCATGCTTGACTTCTCTCATGAATTTCAACAAATTTTTCAAATCAAAAGAATTGATATTTTGAAAAAAATTTACACTAACTTAACTCGTTGCACACTAAGAGAATTATAACACACACCACGACAAAGGATTTAACCCCCTCCCCCACACTTATTACATGCATTGTCCCCAATGTATAAAAATATAAAGCATAAGAGGAATAGAAAATGGAGGTAAAGAAATGGGACTCCCTGAACATAGATGAGTGAACCCAAGATCAATCCGGTGGAATATGGAAGTGAGTAAGGATTCGGTCCAACTTAGATTCAATACGGTTGAGCCGATCCTCGAAGTGGCTAGAGAAAGAAGGCATGTCTGAGGTCTCGAGAGT
This sequence comes from Buddleja alternifolia, assembly GCA_019426215.1. Lineage (NCBI taxonomy): Eukaryota > Viridiplantae > Streptophyta > Magnoliopsida > Lamiales > Scrophulariaceae > Buddleja > Buddleja alternifolia. The sequence continues at coordinate 54,477,149 of CM033392.1, read as the reverse complement.
AGAGGAGGTAGTGGCACTCGGTAACTCCTCCACATCGCGGTGTTTTTGCTTTTTCGATTAAGCAGTGTGGGTCCCGAAGATGTAAAAGTAGCACGTCCGTGGTTGAGAGACACGATTCCCATCCTATGCAAGCAATCAATATCCAATGGTTCCATGTGACAAGAAATGTGCATATTAGTGTTACTCAAATCAAACAATTTAAGAGAAACAGCTAAATGTGTAATGTAAGAACTTAAGATAAGACGTTTTTTGTTCGAGGCAGATTGGAATTGAGTGGCTAGCCAAATACCCAAATTAACTTTGATTTTGTTTTGCATACACCAAATGAAATAGAACTCGGCTTTAGTGAAAGTGTCGGGACTATCTTTCCTGCCCGAGTAATTTTAAGCCAAAAAACATTGGATATATTTCAAAATAGGCTCACGTAAATAAGAACTTTTAGACTGGCTCGGGTGATAGCAAGTTGTATCAGTTGAAATAGTGTTCCAAAGTGAAATTGGTCAAAAATCACGCGAATAATCACAACTAGAGTTTGATATTCGTCAGTTTGAACATATTCGTTATCAACAAAGCCCAAAGCCACATTAAACCAACGCCGAGATCCAAAATTCCAGAAATCTTAGATTTAGCCCAGAATTTTGTTCCATGAATCCACAATTCAAAACTCAATTCCAGATTCATTGGCCCAAAATCAAAATTGTTTCAGAAACAAATTGTAGATTTAATAATTTAATAATTTCAATTCAATCAAATTGATTCGAAATCAACTTTTCGAATTTATCAGATCAATCAAGTTAATTCACGAAACAGCAGCATATACATGAACATAAAATCAGATTCACAATCTAAACAAGATTGATTCAAAAAGAATCCAAATTTTTCGATCCATAATTATGATGATTCTAAATCACCCAAATGCAATAAACATGATAATCAAACCAAACATGCAAATCATGCAAACTAAAATCAACGAAGCCAACAAATTTGGCTCTGATACCACTATTGAGAATCCTGTTGGGCATGCGCAGCGGAAACAAAAAACAGATCCGGATTCCCAAACCAAGATCAATTCGTGGCTTTCGTCGATTTTAACAAGAAAAGGATGAGTCAAGTGTCTCGAGAGCTCCAGCTCGAGCATTTCAGTGGAATTACCCTGCTCGAGCAAGGTAATTGAATTCACATCTGTTCTAAGGTTTCCCATGGAGATCACACACGTTTTTCGATGGAATTAATTATTATTTGCTGGCTTTTGTTGTCTAAGATGAAATGTGTGAATTTGGTGGATTTTTTAAGTCAACATCTCTCGAACACTGTGAAACAAAGAGCAGGTGAGGATGAAACTTTTGATAAAGGTGCACAGACCCCAAGCCATAGAAATTCGAAAAGAAGGGGCTGAGTTAAGCAGGAAAAACTCGAAAAGAAAGAAAAATTGGGCCTACAAATAGATAAGACAAGGCTCATTAAATTCAGAAAATGGCAAAAACATGGGCTGGATTAACAAAAGCCCAAAAATCAAATCTGAAGAAATAAAATGAAGTCCAAATAACCAAATCATCTGCAAAGACGCGCTAATTTGAAAAGATTTGAAAGAGCGGTTGAAGACGGTTGACAGCGGTTCCAGTAGTAGAGGAGAATGTGGAGGTTGCGAAGAAACCGACAAAAGAAGTGGAGTATATAAGCGCGAAGAGAAAAAAAGAAAAAAGACATCACAAGATCATCAGACTTCTACATTTTCAGTTCTCTTAGAATTAGCTCTAGCCTTAGGAGTAGTTTCTAGCGTAATGTAGGAGTAGATTGTAGCGTAAATTAGGAGTAGCTGTAGTGTAATTTAGTATTAGACTCGATGGGATTTGCCTTCAAGGCTTATATCGGCATTGCTTGCTTGTAATTTTTCAGAATTGAAAACTTTCATGGAGGTATAAATTATCTTGTATTCAGATTTAAGTATCGAATAGGTAATTTGTATCTTGACTTGAGTTTTTCATTCGCTATTCTCATATTCGAAATGAACAACTAAAACGTCAATTAATGCGACTCGAACGCAGGGGTTGAGAAATAATACATTCGATCGAGAGATTCTCATGGAGGTATAAAACTATCTTTTATTCAGATTTAAGTATCGGATAGGTAATTTTTATCTGGACTTGAATTTTTCCTTCACTATGTTACTATTTCATTCGAAGACGATAATTCGCATTGAATCCAACTATCGTATTCAAAAGAAAGATTCTCACGTAAGTATAAGATTATCTTTTGTCAGATTTAAGTATCTGAGAGATAATTTTTATCTGGATTTGAATCTTTTCTTTCATCTTATTATTGCATTCGAAGATAATAATCAACTTCTAATTTAAGACTTGAAAGTCTTTCGATTCACTGTTGTTCATACTCGAAATCAATAATTAAGAATTGCGGTCCGAACAACAAATTTAAACAACACGACGAAGTGTTAAAGTCTGAACCACCGTCTAGCGTATCGAATTCGAACGCGGGGGTTGTTAGATAATTCTAAGTGGAGAATTATCACGGGGCTCGAATCAATCATATTGATTCCTCCCTATTCAATTTGTTTTTATCCAGAAACAGGTACACATCAAGTATTCAACAAAAACTCTTCTTAACCAACCTAATTAACATATATATATATATATATATATATATATATATATATATACTAGGTAACCCATAACACCGCGTATATACGACACATTTTGCAACTTTCAATAATAAGGCATATATTAAGCCATTAAATTTACATGCACACTTGAACAATTAAAATCCAAACCCACGCGAGGAGAGCATTCCATGACTATATACAATAAATTAATTTATAATATAAAGAAAAATAAAGGAGGAAGTATTAACTATATTAGATGACAAAATTGATCTGGACAATGGCATGCATTGACACAAAGACTACGGGAAAATTGTATTTTTGGTACATCAAAGGGACGGGTACGTTTTTTTTCATACAAACAAGGGTCCATTTGGCAATTTCAGTACAACTCTCGCCGGAAAATTCAAAATTAATCGGAAAATGTCTATGTGGCATCCAATTTGGGGATTTTGGTATGTGGAGGGAAAATTGCCTACATGGCAACTAAATTTGGAGGGAAATTGCCTATGTGGCACCAAAATTTTGAGGGAAATGAGTTGAAAAGTCAATATTACCCCCAAACCTCATTTGAAAACAAAATTATCAAAATAAAATAAATAATTCTAAGAAATTAGAAAATATTAAAATTTTATATTTCAAACTAATTTAACTTTTAAAAAAACAATTATTTATTGAAAAAATATATTAATATAATAATTATATAAATGCGAATATAGTTACAAAAAGTATTTTTATTTAGAAACATTTTTTTTTCTTATTTAAATTATCAAATATATTAAAAAATTATCTAAAAATATTAAAAACACAAAAACTTTGAAAAATAAAATTATGAAAACTTATATCTTAAATAAATTTATTTTTGATGGCGAAATGTTTTTTTTCCATTGAAAAATAAATAAATTAAAAACTAGAAAAAAAAACCAGAAAAAATTGGAAAACAAAATAATTTTTCTTTTTTAAAAAAAAAAATCAAAAAATCAAAAAATAAAAATAAATAAATAATAAGGAAATATTAAAAATTATATGTTAAACGAAATTTTAAATTTAAGTAAAAGTATCTTCATAGATGGCAATTTCTATTGACAAAAAAAATTAATTTAAAATCCAATTTTTTTATTAAAGAAGCATAAGAAAAGTATATATAAAATCAGAAAAACATAATTTTTTTTGAAAATTCAGAAAAAATAATTTTAAGATAATATTAAGAAAAACATAGCTTAATTTGAATTTATGATTAATATTATAAATTTTTAAATAATTTTTTTATTATTTTTATTATTTATAAATGTATTAATTATACAAATTTTATTCATTATAAATAGAATAATAATAACTTCGATAAAAAAATACTTGATTTAAAATTTTCAAAAAGTGAAACAAATTAAACTAAAAAATTTGAAAGTATTTGAGTTAAAATCCCAAAAGTAAAGTTAATTTTCCCTCCAAATACAAAAATCCCCAAATTGAAGGTCAATTTTCCCGCCAAATGAAAAAAATCCCCAAATTCAAATTAATTTTCCCTCCAAATGGTATTTTCCGGCGAGATTTGTACTTAAATTGTCAAATTTCTCGCCGGAGTGTACCAAAATTGTCAATTGGACCCTTGTTTGTATGAAAAAAGGTACCCGACCCTTTGATGTACCAAAAATGCAATTTTCCCCACAGACTACACATGCATTATGCAGCAATAGATCTCATATGATGTTACACGTGCACGATATTGAATCCTCGGTGGGCAACAGGTGGTTCGATATGGCCCAAATAATGAATGCAAAAATTGTCATCTGAGGCATCCCAACAATTTAAATAGATGAATGCACTCGGGCAGTTTGCCGCGTTACTTTTGGAATGGGAAACACGTTAGTAATATTTGTTTTCGGGGTTGCTGTTCTTAACCAGGCTACTTCTTAATACCTTGTGAAATTTGTCCATAGGAGACGAAAAACATGTCATCTAGTTTTTAGCAATGAGGCTAAAAGGATGGATGATTACTCATATTCAGCGAAAGTTGGAAATATTTATTTTGAATTGTTCTTATGGTACAAACTTCACAACCTATTCTGGAGTAAAAATGGTTGACATATGTAAGACATGCCAAGATCAAATACCATCATTAGGAGGTGCAGAGGTTTGATTTCTATTATATTACTGTATTATGTCAATAATAATAATTAATGTTGCAGGCATAGTAATATGGAAATTATATCCAGAAATCGGAAGTAGTTCCCAAAGAAAGTGTATTACATTTGTCTTATATTGGTACGTTTATCTAGAAATACCACATGGATTTTGCTTATTTGAAATATGTATAGAATTTCCCAAAAATATAAAGTCATTTTTTTTTTTGAGAAATTTATTAAGACAACGGGAATAAAGATTTTTATTTCTTTTAAAAAGGCGGATATATATAGCTAAGAAAGTCAATTTTCAACAACTCATTTTAAAAAATATTGCAAACTTAGTAGTAACACTATGGTAAATTAATTCAACTTCATCTAGTAATTAAATAAATTTTCAGTGGTTTAGATATTAGGGTTTAGGTCATGTTAATGAGTTTAACGGTGGGTTATGTGATACTATGTGATAATAAGACACACAAGCAAACAATCAACATAGATGAGATGAGGCTAGGGGTGTAAACGAGCCGAGCTCGAGCTGAGCTTGGCGATTTTGCCAGGCTCGAGCTCGAGCTCGAGCCTTAATATTCAAGCTCAAGCTCGTCGAGCTCGATTTCGAGAGCTCGACCTGTAAAAACAACTCGACTCGAGAGCTCGCGAGCTCCAGCCATGGCTCAAGCTCGCGAGCCTGTCATCAAAAAAAATTAAAAAAAAAAAAGCTTGACGAATTTGCAGCCAAGTTTGTGCAGATGGAGATGAACAGTACAAAATGAAGACAAAAACCTCCAAAATTTCTGTGAGTTTTTATTCCTAAGATGCAATTTTAAGGTGAGAGAGAAAGAAACCTTCAAAAAACTCGATTTCTATTCCTTTCCAACATAAAATCAGAAGAAAATGCAACACCGGTGAGATTTGAGGCGGCGGCGGTACTGGCGGTGATTCGCACAACAGGCGGTTGGTGGGCTTGACGACGATGTGAAGGCTATGGTGATTTTCCGATGGCAATTTGACTTGAGGAGGGCCATGGATGGAGGCTAGGGTTCAAGTTTTTTCACCTGGGTAGAGAACTCTGCTAGCAGAGACGGAAAAGTGAAAAGAGGAGTTTAACAATTTATTGTTTTAATTATGTGTAATATATCGTATGCATATGTAAATATACTAACAAGGTTATTTTACCATTTTGAATTTCTAAAGCTTAACTAACTCCTTTAAAACCGCCCAGTTTGTAAACCATGTGAAAATCAAAATCCTAAATTAAACGCCTGTAGCATGTATTCTCCCTCCTTTAAATCTACATCGTAACCACCGCTTTCATACCCTTAGATATTTTCATAATCAAATATCCATTAGTTTGGTTTACTCTAATTAACTGTTACAAGGTTTTCATGTATATATTATTATCTAATTTTTAAACTAAAAATACAAGAAATTTTTTCTTAATTTTTAAAAATAGTTACTAATTTAAATATTGTTTTAAAATCATATTATGCACATGTTATAAAAAAGTCAATCAATGCCGACCATTAGGCCCTTAATTCTAGCTCTCACTTACATATTTTAGTTATATCACCTAAATGCACACGTAAAAACACACATTATTTATATGATCAAACTTTCTTTCCACTTTGTGGTCTTCAAGTTGTGAATATCTTTCACTTATGCTACAGTTGCTCTATCCAATAATTTTAATATATTTATTCTTTTCTCTATTTGACCGCTTAGATAATTGTTGTCTTTTTTCTTCTCTACCTCTGTACTATCATATTTTTGGTGAGTAATCATTATTTTCTATTTGAAGATGTATCTATCGTGTTTATAAATTTTTTTGATATGCTTAATTGTGATTTTTCGGAAAGTAATTTACAAGATAAATTTTGAAGTCGTGGATTTGCAGTAAAATAAAATTTTAACTTTTTGTAAGTTAGGATTTTGATCAAACTGTTAATGTAATATATTTTAATTCACTATAAGTGGATTGCATGTTAAAATGATAAATACATGTTGCTGGATTGTAAAAAAAAAAAAAGTAGTACCTAGATTATTTTTATGATTTTCTACTCCTTATTTTATTAATTTGTATGTTAGCAAAATTTTCTGAAGTTCCATTATGAGCAACCATTTTTGGCCCTTTTACATTTTTGGGGTAATGGCATTTTTCCATCCAAACTATTCGGGTTTTTGCACTTTTGTAAACAAACTTTTTTCTTTTGCATCTTTTTATCCGAACTTTATAAGCCTAAAAACTTAAGTAAAATTTGACTGAAAAATGTTAAAACTATAAAATTTTGTAAAAATTCGTGTAGTTCATATAAGAAAGTGTAAAAAATAAACAAGTTTAGATAAAATAATGCAAAATGCGTTTAGTTCAGATAAAAAAGTGCAAAAAAAAAAAAAATTTATTTACAAAAATGCAAAAACCCGAATAGTTTGGATGGGAAAATGTCATTACCCCTACATTTTTCATGTGATAGTACTATTTTGTTGAGATGTATGTATAATTTTATGTAACTTTTAATTTGGCAACTTTTGGTTTTTCAACGAACGGAAAACATAAAATTTGTTTGGTATTGTTATGAGGTCATTTTATACAAAAAAAATTGTACCAAAAAAATGTCTCTTATAAAGCTTAGACAATTTGGAAGACAGGCGAAAAAACTTTAATATTACAAATTTAGTATACTCTGGAGTTTGTGTATATGATGATAATAGTATTTAACCGATTAAATTGAAGAAATTAATGTTTTATTAAATTTTATGCCCTTTAAACTCAAGTATGATATTCTCTATTCGAATCTTACAATGGTAGACATTAAATCATGTTATTCTTCCTTTTAATCTACAGTTATAATTATCATTTTCATTCCTTGAGTATTTTCTTAATTAAATATCATTTATGATATATATATATATGTATCTTATGTATTACCTTGACATCAATACATTTTAACAAATTATGGTTGTAGGTATATATATCCACTACTTTACATTTCTATTACATTTTACAATAAAATTCTTTAATTTTCATGATGTGTGGGTAAATCAATCGTCAATATCAAGCTAACATAATCTTATCCAACTTACGAAGTAATAGTCCCTTGATTTATGTGAATTTAAATATGATTTATGTTACTCTTCATATTGTTATAATGTAACTGATAATATTCAAGTTTGAACTTTTCTCCAATTAGTCATTTTTGTTCTTGATTGTATTGCATTGAAGGCTCTCCTCTAATGATCTCCTCCATTCAATAACTCCTATAACGTCTCCTTAATTATCTTGATAACATTTTTCTTAAATCTTATATATTCAAAAGGTATCACGATTAGCCATTCGTTATCGATAATGCCTCCTTTTTACTTCCTTTACCCATTTATTTTATCATTTGCTCTATATATATTTTCTGATCGTTTTCCCGTCACTATATTCCAGAAAGGTGCAAGACCTTTACGCATAAGAAAAAGAAAATAAACATTTTCTTAATAATCTCTTATGATGTGATACTTTGAGTGTGTTGCTTTCTCTTTTAAAATTCGGTTCCATGGAAGAGGCAAAGCATTGAAATTAGAAAGAAAATCAAAATAGTTAGGAAGAATAAAAAACAATTTTTTTTTGAAGAAAAATCGGTCTTATATATCATTCAATCGAAAGTTTACAACGCTTGGAACAATACAATTCATATCGACTCAAATGATGTAGTAAGAACATCTGAAACACTAAAGATCAGGTTCTTGAAGATAACAAATCTTAAGAACTCACAACCGAACACAAGAAAATTCTTGTGTAACTCCTATTCAAAGAGAGATGAAACTCTCATTCGAGAGAGAAAACAAACTCTCATACGAGAGAGAAAGTAAAGTACTGAACAAAAAATCTAAAACGCTATATAAAAACTTATGCATCACCCGTCTTCATCTCGTTAGATCTGTCTCTGTTTCGTTAGATCCATAGTCATCTCGTCAGATTTGAAGATGTGATGTACAAGTTGAAGAAGGTGCTCCAACCCAACCCGCCGACGATGGTGGTAACAGTGGTGAAGAAGACGACTGCTTCACCAAGCCATCGCTGGCGGAGGAATATAGAAGAAAAAGAAGGCTAAGGTTTAGAGAGAGATGGGGAGAAAGAGAAGTGAAAATTGATTTTGATCGATTTGAATGAAAAGCAATTTAGTGAAGTTGATTGTAGAAGAATTTGATTGAGAGTGATCGATCTTCCATTTAATTATTCTCAATGTTTGTAATAAGTTTTTACTATCTTATTTTATATATTTTAATCTACTGCAACTTTAATTTTGTAAAGCTGATTAGATCATTTTTTATCATTTTATTGTTTTTGAATTGAAGAATCACAATATCAGCAAGTTTTTCTTATAAGACATTAGTCATTAATTTGTTTTTTCTTTTCTCTTTCAAGCCTAATACGAATTTGATGCAATTTGCCGCTGGTATTATAACTTTGAGAGAGTACTTTGATGCAATTGTGGCATCATTATTATGAGAATTATCATTTGCACTTCATTTTCACGGTAATGTATAAATATTTTTTATCCTAATTTTAAAAAGTATACAATAATTAAAATGGCACTTAACAATTTTTTAATCTACTCCTTTTTCCTATTTATCGAATAATAGATTTTCTTTCTCCAAAAACAATTAAACTATTTCTTTTTTGTTTATTCTATTTTTTTACCATGTCAGCCACATGCCATCCAAAGTAACCATAGTAAACATTACTTTTGCAATATAGTTAGGTTGATCCAAGTGGGGCAATGCAATAATGCATAATATATGGTGGGAGATTGGTTTGCCGGATTAATCAATGGCTGCAATTCATGCCTTATCTAGTTGTTACGTACACCGCCGGTTAAAGAGTAATAATTCCTCTGTTCAATCCACTGACACAAATATGTGACGCACACGATAATTTTGGTGATACTTGGTGAATCCGGAAGTCTAACTCCCGGATAAATATCCACCCCAAATAGTGTTAAAACATGTGGTGGGTCAGCAATATATATATATATATATATATATATATTAGTATTTTTAATATTTGTGTGATGGATATTGTCCGAGAGTTGGACTCTCGGATCCACTAAGTATGACTCTGATAATTCGGATGATATCGGTGGCAACTAGGAACTCAACATTCAAAAAATACCACCACATATAGGGTTAAAATATATGTTAGTCTATCTATAAATATATATAATGTATATATTTTTTTTCCTAGTTTAACAATTTATGTGGTGAATATTTTCCGGAAATTGGACTCATGAAGTCACCAAATATTAGATCGAAATTACACTCATGGATATGCATCAAGTTGTGTAAGTAAAGAAGGTATAATGTGGATTAAAAATACATATAGTCTGTATACATTTTAATTAATCGTGTATATATTTTACATGCTTATGAATTTTTTTTGTTTTTGATTAGTCGAAACAATTTCATTTTTAAGTTATAATCAATATATGATACATGTCAAATATGATATAAGGAAAACAAATATTTTTAAACCGCGAAATTTAATAGTCGTGTATATACATGTCACACATGTCGTTATAAATTATACAAAGCTCAATGACATAAAAAATGCACACATGGATATATACTTGCAAATATTCTAAAGAAAATCATTGATTCAAACAAATTTTATCTTTTATGCCCGGACAACATTAAAGACTTTAATATACACATGTCATTCACATAAATATGTATCGCAAAATAAATGTGTAACAGAAAATTCAAAATTTATATTTTATAGTATACATGTGCCCTGCCTGACACAAATTGTAAAGCAAGTTCGTAAAAAAGAAAAAAAAGAATAAAATGCAATGATTACATCTCAATATAAACCGATGCATCACCCACGAAGTAAACATAAAACAAATACACCTTATTTCATATACAGCTATGTCGATCGTCCCAGGTATTTTTTTTAATTCTACTTTGCCACTATCATGTTATTACCTTCCTGATGTGTATATTTGAATTTCTTTTAGATCATCACTTCAATTTCGGGTCACTATTATGCGTATAATATAATTGTTATATAGAAAACAGCCTACTATTATATGCAAATGGTATGTTTGTTATAATGTATATAGCAGATGAAAGGAAAATGCATTTTTTTAAAAAATAAATTTAGTGTAACCTAGTGTAGATTTTTTCTTTGGTTAATAATGATATAATTACACTACTACAGAAATTACCTATAGCAGCGGTTTTTTTGGGCCTATTACAGCGGTTTTAAACCGCTGCCATAGGTACCGCTACCATAGGTCAAAACCCTATGGCAGCGGTTCCGGAACCGCTGTCATAGGTCACCCTATGACAGCGGTTCTATAGAAACCGCTGCAGTAGGGTGACCCTATGGCAGCGGTTTCGGCAGAACCGCTGTCATAGGGTCATTTATTTAAAAAAAAAATAAAAAATTGGACCCTATGGCAGCGGTTCCGGCTGAACCGCTGCCATAGGGTGGTATATTTATTTTTTTTTAATTTTATTTTATCGTTTATAATGTTACCATGTTGGAATAACACGAAATTCACACGGTCATAGCGAAACGGCATTCTGAACAAAACGCAAGTCTTTGTCTTGCGCTCTCGTGATTTTAGCCATCCGAGATCGTTTAAGGCCTCAAATACGCGTTTTATTACATAAATACGTATTTTTGTAATAAAACACGTATTTGAGGCCTTAAACGATCTCGGATGGCTAAAATCACGAGAGCGCAAGACAAAGTTTTGCGTTTTGTTCAGAATGCCGTTTCTCTATGACCTTGTGAATTTCGTGTCATTCCAACACCGCAAAATTTCAACCGAGAAATATTTTCATAAATACACAAATATACGTACACCCACACATACACAAATATACATACACCCATCAACATATACACAAATATACATACACCCATCCACATATATACATACACAAATATACACACACCCACACATACACAAATACACCCATTAACATATACACATATATGCATACACCCATGAACATATACACAAATATACATACACCCATCCACATATATACATACACAAATATTCATACACAAATATACATACACATACACCCACATATACACAAATATAAATACACCCACACATACACAAATATACATACACCCACACATATATGCATACACCCACATATACATACATCTATATATACTCTATGTGTGTGTGTGTGTATATATTTATCTAAAAAAAAATACCAAAACTAAATGGAAGGCGGCGGCGGCGGCGGAGGAGGGCGGCGTCGGCGTCGGCGGCGGCGGCGGAGGTGGGCAGCGTCGGCGTCGGCGGCAGAGGCGGAGGTGGGCGTCGGCGGTGGTGGTGGTGGTGAGAGAGTTGAGAGAGAGAGAGAAAGAGAGTGAGAGAGTGAGAGTGAGAGTGAGAGAGAGGGGGGGCCGGTTTGAAATAAACCCGCCCAAATTTTGAACTTTTGGCAGCGGTTCGGGCAGAACCGCTGCCACAAAGTTCAAAAAATTTTTTTTTTTTTTTTTTTGACAACTTTTGGCAGCGGTTCGGGCAGAACCGCTGCCAAAAAGTTCACTTTTGGCAGCGGTTCCGCCGAACCGCTGCCACAAAGTGAACTTTGTGGCAGCGGTTCGGCTGAACCGCTGCCAAAAGTCCAATATTTTTTTTTTTTTTTTTTTGACACCCCTATGACAGCGGTTCGGCTCGAACCGCTGTCATAGGTCCGAACCGAGTACCCCCTATTACAGCAGTTTTCAAAATCGCTGCCATAGGTGCGCTGTAATAGGACTTTTTTGTGGTAGTGTTAGTTGACACGGGTAATAGGAAAAAATGATAAGTTAAATTTCTCGCATAAGTTACAAACAAAAAACGTTTAATTATTTGTGCTGGGTTTACATCTTCATAAAGCATTTATTACGTTATATCTCATCTGAGTTTGATCATTGACCATGTACACAAATTGCAACTAACACAAAAGTGGTTGATTGTTTTGTATATATGTTTGGCAGGTTTTGAAGTAGTTGACCTCGACATGGGTTACTTGGGCAGTAAGGGAACCTCACGAAACTTTGCCGCTTGTGAATTCCAATGGACTGTGATTCACTTCAGTCAGCGAACAAGAGCTGCTGACATGAAAATACTTCCAGCATAGCGTGGTCATATTCTCTTGCAGCACGGATAACCGCGCATACTTCCTGATGCATTTTCGCTATATTATAGCGCAGCGTGACCCCGAAATCATAATTGTTCTAGACCCTGGAGTGCATGAATCTGCTTATCATGGTTTCTTCGACGCAGTCAGTTTCTCTATGCATAGGCACCTGTACATAACTGTTTACATAGAACCACTCACGCTTGTTAGTCAGCTGCTAAACTTCATCTATACTTACATGAGGATTCACGGATTCCAGGATTACATTGCCACTATCTACCAAGGACCTCGCGCCAGATCTAGTCACTATGTAATTGCTAGATAAATTGGCACGAGAAGAAGTATTAACAACATCCCGGTCAAAAGACAAACCATCTTCGATGCGAGATGGTGAATTGGCGCAACACTCTCTTATAACCAATGGCCGACCATTCCTGGCGGCGTATATTGATCTACGACGATCTAAATATTCATTTCGTTGTTGGGCTGATTTGTTTGTGTACCTAAGTCTACGAATTCTATTTGCTTCACTCATACTGATACGAATAGCTACTAATCCGACCCAATTAACGTGCTAAACCCATTCATGAGTGAAAAAGACAAGAATGACGAGCAATATGAAATTGAAATTTTAGTATAAGAAAAAGTAAATTTAAAATTTAACAGATACATGATATGGGCCTAAGAACAAATAACCGAACCGCAAAATAAATAACAAATGAACAATTTGAACATAAGAAGTAAGATAAAAGAATGTGAGGAAGAATCATCAAAAGAATAAAACAAGTATACGGGGCTAAAAAAATTTCACATTTGGATTCTACTTTTTAATATGCCGCACAAACATACAAGGATACACACAGGGATGAACCGGTTCAAAACAATTGCCAAAAAATACCCCGTTAATCCAGTATAAATAAATAATATTACATATTTAATAACGAGAACAGGTCTTGAGCCGAACACCATGAGTTTTTTTTCTTTTAACAATAAATGGAAAAAAAAAAAAAGAGAACGGACGAGTGAATAAACCAAATAAAGAAATGACGATATGTTATAAATTAGTAACCTTGCATATAGTCCTGAACAACAGATTCAAACTCACAAACGCAATCAGGATACAATTATATAACACGGCAAAAAATTTATAGGCAGCTTAAAAAAAAAGTACAGACAATTAATGAACGAAGACCGGGAGAAATTATCACTACCAAACACCAACTGAAATAATCACAAAGGATAAAGAATTGAATGTAGAAATGAAACAAAACATCGATAATAACTCTGGAAAGAAATTAATACGAAAACAAATGTACGCAAAGATGAGAATAAAAAACATGAATTATTAGAAGAGTTTTGAAAAAAAAAATACAACAAAAAATTATTGACAGTCCATAACAACTGTCCCACATATGTATGGAGCTTGTGTTTGGAACAAATAATATTCCAATTCAAACAATACACCAACACCAAATTTAAAATGAATATACGCAAAGAAACATAAAACAGCTGAAAAACAAAATTAGAGTTGTAATATGAACATTATAATTCTATTAACTCATTAAGTAGCCAAACGACATCATTAGATATAGTAAGAAAGTAGAAATTAACATTAATTAAAGAAATAAAAATTAGGGAAAATAAAACATGCAAATGGATTTATCATTATATAAGTATGACCGATTTACAACGGAGGGAGACCACCAATATGGTCACCACCAGAAATCATGAAACGGTTAGCAATATAAATTCAAAAAACAAGACTAAAAATAAAATGAAATTCATGAGAAATGACAATCTACAAAATTAAAAATGTGTAAATTAAACGTCAATATAACAAAAAATCTTAAAAATTTAAATAATTAACAAAGAGGAAGAGAATAAACCTTGTACAATTACAGGTTTGATCTCTCGGAATTGTTTGCGCTACAAGTGCGTGTGAGAATGGCAGGAAAGAAGCTGGGTTTTATAGATAAAGATGAGAGGGTGAATAATAATATGTGGACTGGACTACCCACATCGAAATAATAGAAACAATCTTATCTAAAAAAAAAAAACAAAAAGACATATGGAACATAAAAAAATTATATATAATATGGCAAGTTGGAATTAGTGATCCCATGCATCAAGATAGAAAGGTCGTAAAACGGTGGCACTTTGAAGCAAAGGAAAAATTAAAGAAAGAAAAAAGCAAAACGACGTTGTTTTGCAAGGGGAATAAAAAATTGCAACTCACTAAGCGACAATGAACAGGGCGACCAAAGTACAGTAGACAATGAAGACACTTATATATATATATGGTAATATATATATATATACATACATATATATATATATATAGCTAGTAGAATAGTAGATTGATAGTGCCAAAGTTCCTTCTGCAATTACAAAGTCAAACACAAAAAAATTATGCTAGACTAAGTTCAATAATTCTAGTGTCTGTAGCTCTCACTGTATTGTGTGTGCTCCCACACACACATTTATACAAAAGAGATAGATACATAATACACACTAGAATTATTAGACTCGATCTCGCATAGAATTACCCATGAAACTTTGAAAGAAATTACCTCTAACACTACCAAATTTTAATGATTGAAAGATGTCATACCAAACAATCGGTGGGATAATCACTTGTATGGTCCCTCTGATTTTTATTTTGTGTCACTTTGGTCCATTTACTAATAATTGTAGCACATTAGTCACTATACTATAACATGTGTTCCACCTTGGTCCCTGAACACACTTTTCGGCCTATTTCCTCCGTCCAACCCAGCATGTGAATTACACATGCTTTTCATCAGGGGCTTTTTTGTCCATTCCAACCCAAAAATTTCAACAGTAAATAAAATAGACAAAGGGATAAAAAACGATCGAAACCAAACCATTTAGTTACTAAGTGTAAAAAAGAGGAAAAAGATTAGGGCTTTGCTAGGCTAAAGTCTTCACTATAATACCTCAAAAAATCCAACAGAATGGCGAGATTGTGTGTGTTGTACGGTGTCCGAAAATCTTCATCAATTTTAGAAAATGCAGATTCGTCCAAGAGGGAATATTGCACCTCTATATGGTAAGTTTCTTAATCCGCATTAGATGATAATGTCGTTTGTTTAGCTATAGTAATAAGGTTTATTTTAGTGTTGAATCATTGTTAATCTATCTTTGGTTGATAAAATAGTCTTTTTTTGTTCATTTCCTTAGGATTCATATTGAAATAGAATAATGTTAGGGTTGTGCCCGCCTATATTTAGGACTAAAGTGACACACTTTAATTTTTCTGAATTTTGTGTTGAAATGGAGAAAAAAGCCCCTGATAAAAAACATGTGTAATTCACGTGCTGAGTTGGCCGGAGGAAATAGGCCTAAAAGTGTGTTCAGGGACCAATGTGGAATATATTTTATAATATAGAGACTAATGTGCCACAATTATTAGGAAAGGGATCAAATTGACATAAAATGAAAACCAAAGGGACCATAGAAGTGATTATCCCAAAATAGGCTGGCTAAAGGCAGTTATTTTAAAGTCCCCTCCATTTATATATAGTTGATCATATATATGTTTTATATCGTACATATATAATCTAACCCCCATATAAATGTGTAAATAACTCAATTGTTTGTTCCATTGTGAAAAGACTTTCATACACACCCTTACTATTTGATGCGTGTCCGATTCACACCAATAATATTTATATATTAATATGAGAAATTGAGCATAATAATTATATTAAATGCGTAAATGTAGAGATAATAATGTGTAAAGCGTAAGAGATAATATAGCATAAAAACGTCAGAGCTTTATCCATCATCAAATGCGTGTATTTATACAAGTTGAATGGCGTCGGGCTGAATAAGGTAAGTAAAATCGGGCTGACGACCTTCCTTACTTATCTTCTGCAGATCTGGCTATTTTAGGTAAGTCTTGAGGTCCAAAAGATTATGTTGGATCTTTCCGAGAATAGGCCTTGATTTGATTGGATTATGCCGGCTTGCTTTGGTAAGTTATTGACTGATATCTCTAATGGATCTTCATTAATATCTTGATTGGTCTTTAATTATATCTTAATTAGATCTTGTCTCTCAAAAGTCTTCCTTTCCTTTTATAGGCCTTGGACCAGCTCCGCGTACAGTTGGCACCTCCAGCTATGTCATAGTGGGTTTGGGTTTGCCTCTTCTTGATTTATTAAGCTTATTGGGCCTACTTTGATGTGGACTTGTCAGCTTGGCCCAATGGATTATTTCCACACACATCAATAGTCCCCCCAACTCTGAAGCTTGACAAAGTCAAGCTGTGAGAGTTGTGAAAAAGAATGAGGCCCAAGCTGACAAAATTTGGAACCCTTCTTGAATATTTCAAAAATTTTATTTGGGCTCAAAATTGGGCTAAAAGTCCTCCTGATCATCGGGCTAAAGACTTGCCTTGGGCTCCTTGCTATTCAGGAGGCCCTTGGTCATGTGGGTTTCTGGAAAGTTCTCCCGAAACCCTAAACTATTGATGTGACTTGATAGGTAAGTTATGGACGTTTGGCCTTCCCCATGTTCTGGATTTGGCACCAGCTTGACCTAGGTCAGAGCACTGTCATTATTGCGGTTGAAAAGCAATGCCGCCACAACTGCCCTGGGGCTCCTAGAAATTCGGCCACGTGGGTACCTTGTTAACCGAGCCCACCTTCTTGGTGGTTGGAAGATCTTTCAACTTCCTTTTTTGAATTTCAAAAAATCCTCCAACTGCCTTGCTTGGATAATCTTTTCTTTCCTTCTTGGCTTCCTTCATTCTTATTTAAAGACTCCCTCAATTCCTCTTTTTTCCTTCAGCCATTACAGACTTCATCCATTTTCAAAGGTTTCAACTTCCATCTACCCACGTTTGCCTCTGAAAACTCTCCTAGGTACTTCTCTCTTCTTCTTCATTTTTTGTATATATAATTTGTTGTGTGTGACTCTTTCTTCTTTGTACTTTTTTGAAAAAATGTCTCATGTCACCCACAAGAATTTTATATCCTCTGATGACAATGTGGAGATAATTCCTCCTCCGGCGAACCCGCCGATGGCTCCGCCTCCTGAAAATCCTCCTTCTCCTTAGGGGATTACCACAGTGCTACACAACCTCGTAATTTCGTACGCGTGGATTCCCCTTCTCAAGGTCCTCATATTTTTGGTTTTTAGTCTCCTTTTCGTACTGCTTCCGGTGAGGGTCCGGCTGGGCCTCCCTCAGATGATGAGGGCCTGGACCAACCGGATCCGGAGGCTCTAGATGAGATCACCGAAACAGCTTTGAGTAATCATGAGAGGATTTTAATGGCTGCTCCAGGTGCACGATTCTGGAACATTTTTCGGTCTCGTTTTACCCACCAACAGAAGCAAATAATTCGAGTAAACTATGGGATTCCTCCTTCTTATCGTATACTTGTGCCAGCTGCCGAGGATTGGGATCACCTTTCCTCTCCGGGTTTCGTTTGTTTTGATGTGGCTCATCTGAGGGCCGATTTACGTTTTTCGATCCCTCCCCTGTACATTTCTATTGCTAGGTGCTTTAAGTTGCCCCTGAATCAGTTGGCTCTGAATGCAATGGGTATTATAGTTAGCTTTGCTATTTTGTTGAAAAGTTTGGGTCATCGTCCTACTGTGGACTTCTTCAACTCCCTTTATTTGCCTCGCCGTTCAGGGGGAGATAAAGGCGTGTTTTACCTCACTTCTTGGGGAGATGCCAAGTTTCTCACGGGCTATCCTCCCTCAGAACGTGACTGGAAGAAAAACTTTTTTTTTATTGCTCCGCCTGAGGAAATCCTATGGGATTTTTCTCGGGATTTTCTTCTAGAGTTAGAGGGTCACAATCTCTACCCTTACCCCTCTAGGTCTCCCTATCATCAAAGCTTGTTGACTTACTTGAATTGGATCGAATATGATGTCGGTAAATTGGTTGACCCTCGTCTGTTGTGTCATTATGAATTGAGTCCCATCGATGTTGATATGTAGGGTGAAACCATAGGTAGCAAAATTTGCTTAATTCTTCTATTTCTGCATGTTTTCATCTGGTTTTTTGCTGAAAATTGTTCTAATATGGTGGCTACTTGTCTCCTTGTTTTGCAGCTGACGTGATGGAAAACGCAAGGTTGGTAGAGGCTAGGCGCCGCAGGACTAGACCTCTTGGTGCAGCTCTACCTATACTGTCCCCAGCTCCTGCTGGGAATCCTCCGGGCCACTCACCCTCCCGAACTGCTCGCCAATCTGCTACATCTCCTCATACCTCTGCCTCTAGAGACCAGGCGAGGTCAGCTCGTGACTCAGAACGGGCCAGAGAGATCGCTGAGGAAAACAAGGAAATTCCAGTATGACCTCCTGCTTGGTAAGTGTCGCTAGCTATAGAATCCTTCATGTGTCCTGATTTAATGAGATGTTCGATCTCCTCGGCTTGCTCTTTGCAGTTGTCTGTGTGGTTCCCTTGTTCTTTATGGAATCGGCAATAAGGACCCCATGGGGCTCCCTGGGCTTCCTTCCCAGAACTGGCTGGCCATTGCACTATATTCTTATTTCCACCTCCATTAGTTGTTGTTGTAAACCCCCTCGCTGCGGGTGATAGTGGGATTGCTTTGGAATCCGGGCTGGAATAGGCGCTGGCATATGCCACCTGCCTCGTCCATCACGACGCTGCCCATTCTAACTTTCTTCCTCTCTCTTATCCTTCTTTTGCTCAGATCGCCTTATCAGCTGGGCATCCTCCATATTAACGTACTTTTCAGCCCTGCTAAGCAGGTCATCGAAGTCTTCAGCGGGTTTTTTGGTCAAGGATTTGAATAAATCACCCTCACGCAGCCTCTGGGTGAAGGCGCTAGATTGCAGCTCAGCCATCGCCGATGGAACTTCTAGGGTGGCTGCGTTAAAGCGTTTCACGTAGGATTCGGAAGGCCTTATCTCCTCTCTGTTTTATGTTAAACAGGCTCAATGGTGTCTTCTCATGCCTTTTCCTGCTGGCAAATTGGTGCAAGAATCGCGAACTAAACTCCTGGAAGGATCCGATGCATCCTTTGGGCAGCTGGTTGAACCACAGTTGGCCCAACTTGGTTAGTGTCGTCAGAAAAACTCTACACTTGATGGGATCCGAATACCTGTGCAGCAAGGCGTAATTTCTAAAGGTGTAAAAATGATCCTCGGGATCAGATGTACCATCATAAGGGGCAATGTCATGGATCTTAAAGTCTCGCGGCAGGTCCTCCATCATAATGGATTCGATGAATGGGATTACTCGCTCTACTTGCCTTTTTTCTCCTGCCATTCGCCTTTCCATCTCTTCCATCCTCCTGGACATGAGCTCCAATTTGTCCTGAGCAGCCTTGGTCTTAGCCTGTCCTCTTGGATTTCCCCATAGGGAATGGGCGGACTCATAATTACTAGCCTCCTCATCAAGGCGATTGTCTTCATCCTTCCTGAAGATGCCGGCGATGATCACCATTCATCGGGGCTTCTTCCCGTGGGTATTTTTTCTCCTGCCTTAGGGGCAACTTTTCCTCCCAGAATTTCTCTTGAGGAGGTTGAGGCGGTGGGACCCAACCCTCCTGATTTGCTTCCTCCTGGAAATCAGATCGACGCATCTGGCGTTCTTCTGGAGCAGGGTATTTCTTGCGAGGCTCTCTTTCCTCCTGGTTTTCTTCTTACTCCAGGAACTCCATCCTTCTAGCCTTTTTTCCAGGGCCTGTTTCAGGGGTGATCTCCAAACCTCCATGGCAGCCTCCATTTCCTGCAATACACACCTTTTCAGGTGTGGGTGTCATGAGATTCATTTCACCATTTGTCAGATCTCGTGGATCCAGATGTTTCATCGCTATTTTGACAACATCACCTATGATTTTTTGCAATTGTTCAGCTGTCAGGTGGTACGCCGGGGCGATTCGCAGGGGGGTATCCCTCCAGATAGCCTGCCCTTCTAGCTGTAAGGAAATTTGTTTCCGTCCAGCCTGGATTTCGACCTCCTCGTCTATCGGGGACTCTCCCAGATCACCAATTAGTTGTCTAGCAAGGTTAGATGTCGTCTCAAGGGCATCCTTTCCTCCATTTACATCAAATGTTACTTTTTTCTTACCTCTCTTCTCCAAGACTTCTCGCATTTCACCCATTTCTTATTCTGCCATTAGACTTGTTAAAAGAAAATTATGAAAATAACAATAATTAAAATGTACCTCACGTCTTGAACTCAATTTCCCACAGACGGTGCCAATTGATGCGTGTCCAATTCACACCAATAATATTTATATATTAATATGAGAAATCGAGCATAATAATTATATTAAATGCATAAATGTAGAGATAATAATGTGTAAAGCGTAAGAGATAATATGGCATAAAAACGTCAGAGCTTTATTCATCATCAAGTGCGTGTATTTATACAAGTTGAATGGCATCGGGCTAAATAAGGTAAGTAAAATTGGGTTGACGACCTTCCTTACTTATGTTCTGCAGATCTGGCTATTTTAGGTAAGTCTTGAGGTCCAAAAGATTATGTTGGATTTTTTCGAGAATAGGCCTTGATATGGTTGGATTATGCCGGCTTGCTTTGGTAAGTTATTGACTGATATCTCTAATGGATCTTCATTAATATCTTGATTGGTCTTTAATTATATCTTGATTAGATCTTGTCTCTCAAAAGTCTTCATTTCCTTTTATAGGCCCTGGACCAGCTCCGCGTACAGCTGGCACCTCCAGCCGTGTCACAGTAGGTTTGGGCTTGTCTCTCCTTGATTTATTAAGCTTATTGGGCTACTTTGGTGTGGATTTGTTAGCTTGATCCAATGGATTATTTCCACACATATCTCTATTGATAATTAATTATTAATAGTTAATAATTGAATTTGTTAAGTAAAAGAAACCATTTAGTAGTAAGAGTCCAATTACATTAAGAGAAAAATAATAGGACAATATTAGTAGTAGGAGTCCAATTACATGTCCAATTATATTATTATTATTATTATTATTATTATTATTAATAAGAGGAAAAGTGTCCAATTACACTTATTATTAAGAGGAAAAAATTTCGGTGGACATCTAAAATCTTTGGGCTTTGGTGTATTACCATACAACTAAAATTAATTATTACCTCCAAATATTATAGTTGATAATGGGCGAGCGTAATTAGTATTAGCTACATATAGGTTGACTGGCTAATTGTTGGGTTTATTAGCAATCTGTCGTAAAATTGTGAATTATTTATCAAATTGACTTGTCATTGAAAAGTATCAAAGTAACCTAAAGGCGCCATTTTATATGGGCCCTTCAGGTAAGACCTCAATTTTTTTTGGTCCCTCACCTTTTACCTCAATCTCAAATTGGTCCCTGTGGTTTTTATTTGTGTTAATTTAGTCCTTGTGGCAAAAATAATCCTTACTTAATAGCATTTTTCAATATTGGTCTTACTACACAATATGAGTAAAACAGGCCCAACATGCTTCTGAAATAAAATTAAACTCTCATAAATTCATACGTTTGTTTGACCGTGTTATTCACAGTATCCCAAGTCCTCATTTTACGGATTTGATCCAACCACTTAACCGTAGTAGATGGTTCGCATGTACTTAGTTCCTTCAACAATAGATAGCACAACCCTAATTCATTTTCTACCTTAGGGCGTAGAAGTTTTTCCAGAATGAGAGATTAATTGGAATTTTGACAAAACATGTTGAACAAAAGCCTTGAACTTCTATTGATGAAATATTTTAAAATATTATTACATAGATATATTCTACTCCGCTATTGGAAGAGAAAACTAGTTAGCCTCTCATGTATGACAGATGGCTATACTCTTTGGGGAAATCCCCATACACTCAGAATGAAAATTAAAAACTATTTTACAATCTTTTTCTTTCTGGATTCCTGATTTTCTAAAGAGTATGAGGGAATTAATGATGCATTCCTTCTGCTTCTGCCTTTGCCTTTTATAGATCATCATTCAGACTTCAGCGGCGGATTTCAAAATCCATTTTATTGCTGACGTCATTGCGTGCGTCAGCATCTGCCCTTATCCACAGTGCTTTGTCGGCAACTTTGTTTACTTTTCCTTAGCCGCCTTACGTCAACACCTTCGTCCAATTGCTGGTTACTATTGTTTTACCCTGTTTTTACAAAAGCTGCTTTTGGCTTTGTTTGCCATTTGTCCGCTTTTGATTATTGTTTTCTGACATCATTGCATTCGTCAGTTTCCTGTAATAGATTACAATAATGCCCTTTTTTTGGACACGACTTGCAAATTACATTTTAAAACTAATTATTACATTTTGTTTAAAATTGTAAACTGATTGAGCCTAACTTAGACTCGCTTTTGTTTTTTACTACATCTCGTAATTTTTACCGAAGTTTGTGAAAACCCCTCAGGTGCGCTGGTCTTTTACCCTTGTCCTGTTCAGGTTCAGGTTTCTTTTTTGTTACCTTAATTCTTGTGTCAAACATGGGTTTCTCTTGTGTTTCACAATTGGGGCATACATGATTATGACATTGATCAACATGCATCATATTGCATGATTTCTTTCTTGTCATTTCGATTGCAGACAACTTGTTTTTTCAGATGAGCGTTCATTTCTGTTCAAATAATTTTTTTGCAAACTCTGTACTCTTTCCTGTAATAGAATTGAGTAAAAATGATCCATTTATTTTATGTGAGAAAATTTTAAATGGGTACTTTACTTTGTCCATCTCAGTAAGACAAACCCAAAAACCCCAAGCTCTTCTAGTAGAAATCTCATCTTCGCTGATAGAGATTACTAAAGGTGCTTCTTCCTATACGACCTTCACTCGGTTATAGGCCGCCATGTCCGGTCTTTGTAATTTGATGAAATGGAAAGTCGGATGAGACCCTTTTCCTGCGATTGTTGGAGCTGCTGAAATGAATTTTAGCTCCACAATTTCTCCTCTCTTGAGCTGTGGATTGTTTTGCCATGAATCATACTCGGCTGCACTAACCCGTTCTGGAAATTTGGAGATTTTCGTGAAACTTGGTGACATAGTATGGATCGAGGCGAGGGCCCTAAAATCATACCATTCTCAGACCTCTTCTGGTTTTGACCCCTCGAGCATCCAAACTCTGGGATATTTCTCTATTGTTTCAATCAGGGTCCTGCTTGGATTTATTCCCTTTCTTGAGACTAGTTTCTCCCATGATCGCTGGTATTCTTGCCATGGTAAATTAATCTCATTAGTATTAACCTTAGAATTGCCTGTCTGTGGCCTAAGGTTAATCTCCCACTCTTTAACCCCAGAGGTGCTGGGTTGACTTGAAGAAATTGGAGTTTGTACTTCCGATTGTTCAATTGTTTTCTTTTTACCAGAGTTTGGTATAGGACTTGTGCAAGCAGTATTTGAATCTACCGCTCCGGGTGTAGAGCCGTGTTCTCTAAATGTAGGTTTCGAGTCCTACTCTCTCAATTCTCGAGTCATCACTGAGGATGATGCCTTTCGAATTGGCTTTTGTAAGGTATCCCATAACAAAGTCATGGAATACATGGTTCCCTTGATTGTGTTCTGGACTGTGTCCAAATCAACTCGTTGTACATGTCCAGCTGCCTCATCGTTAACTGATAGCTGTCCAAACTTTTTGTCAAGCTCTTCTAGATTTTCCCTGAGATGCCTGTATCCGTAAGGATGGAATTTGCCTCAGATGTTTCCATCTCTTGTTAGAAAATCTGCAAGAACATTCTCATGAGATTTCAAAATAATAATGTCAAAACAATAATATTGACATTCAGCTTGCCATCTAATAATACGTGCTTTTTCAATCTTTGATTCAAGTTTATTTTTTAAAAAAGCTTTGACATTCGTATTATCAACTTTTAAAGTGAATTCCTTGGATAGTAAAAATAAAGACCATTTTTTAAATGCCTTTCAAACAGCATAGAATTCTTTCTCATTTATGTGCCAAAGTTTAGCTTGTTGTTCAGTGAACAATCCTCTCGTATATCTACAGGGTTCTTCACCCGTAGTTGTCTTTTTCATAAGCACTACTGCCCACCTATAATCATTGGCATCTGTATAGATTATCGAATCATCGTTGTCTTGTGGTATTGCGAGTTTAGGCAAGTTATTGCAAACTTGTTTCAACTTACGAACCCTTTGAGTGTGAAACTTTTGGCCATTTTGAACTTTCGGTTTCTTTTAAAAGTGGCCGAAAATCTTTCTTGTATCTTGCAGGGTCTTTGATAAAGATACCTGCAAAGTTAACAACTTCCAAAAAACTTTGTAGCTATTTCTTATCTTTTAGAATATCAGAAAAATTGCAGATTTTTTCCACAATATGTTCTTGAAATTCAATACCTGTTTTGTCAATAAGGATACTAAGAAATTCCATCCTATTAACTCTAATTATTGCTTTCTTTTCAGATAACACTAATCCTTCTTTAAAGCATACATCAGAAAATATCTCAAAGTGTTTAATATGTTCATTCATATTTTTTGATGCAATCAGGATGTCGTCTATATAGACAAATTTAAATTCAAAATAATTTTTAAATAGATTATCCATTTTCCTTTGGTATATCTGGGGTGCATTTGCAAGACCCATTGGAAGTACATTCCAGATATACTGTCCTTGTGGAGTGGAGAATGTAGTATATTTTCTAGACTCATTTTCCATTTTTATCTGATAAAATTTAGATTTACAATCGAACTTAGAAAAGACTTTAGCATTTTTAACACAATCAATTAAGTGTTCTCTACTCGGGATATAGTAACCATCGAATTGAAGTATCTTATTAATACCTTGATAGTTGATTACTAATCTGGCTTTTCCTCTTTCTACTTCACCATGGTTTCATACCAAAACCCAGGGCTACTGTAAGAAGAGACTCTAGGTTCAATGAGTTTAAGATTGATATGCTCTTTAATTATTTCTTGCATATCTTTCTTATCCACCATATTCATTTGGATTGGTTTATATCGAACATACTCGTACTTACATTGTTCTTTCAATTTTAGAGTAGCTTCGATCTTGTTTCTGTCCCACCATGCCAAAGGGTTCTCATTGAAATTCCTTTAGATTAATCTTTTGATATGTTCGAGAGAAAGCTTACTTTCTGCATCCATATCAAAGAAGGACTTCTTTTCTTGTAAAGTATTATTAAGAAGGTTAATTCCCTCTTCATCAAGAGGCTTAGTTCCTTCTTTAGTAACTTCACAGTATCCTTGTTGTCTGAAAGACAAAAGGACTTTACCAAATTTTCTTTTATCTTGCATTTTAGGATGGGTTAATTTGGAGTCAAAATCACACGTTTGCTGTGAAAATTTATAGGCGTAATTCAGTTAAAAGGCTTTGCTCGCACAAAACCTGTATCTCACTACCACAATTAGTAGTAAAAATAAGCAAGTTCTTGTGGTTATCTTGCACATATTTTGCAAAAGTTTGGATAAAATTATTATCCAACAAAATATCTGCTTCTGTATCATGAAAGTAGATAGGTGGAAATTTTACCTTAAACCAAGGTGTACCAAATAAGCCTCTAATCATGATTTGTGCTTCAAGTATACCTTTATTGAGTATTAGGATTTTTTGAAAAAAAATCTTTGCCTTCAATAACAGCTAAAGATTCCATAGCCTTGTTAGGCAAAACTTTGAGTTCTGCTATACAAATCCTTGATCTCGAATCAATATAAACTGCAAAATATTCCGACTTATATTGTTCATATAAGATACCGACAAATATGTATATTGAAAATGGACAAGTCATTTAAGTTGCCAACTTTGAGGCTACTTCCTGTAACATTTTCAACTCGTTTGGTAAACAACAGTTTATATGATGATTTACCTATTGTTGATAAATCCTTGAACTATTTTGAGATTCAGGTGAAGTAATCTCCTGTTTCCAAAATTCATTAGTTTTTAAAACATAGTATTGTTTGGTTCTATTTCTTTTGAACCAATCAGTTTGTCGAAAATTCTAACAGTAATAGGGGCTGACGGCGTGATGTAAAGTAGGATGAACCTAAAATATTTTACACCCCAAATTATGGTGTAAGATATAATGTTTATACTCAGCCATAATTTATATCACAAGAGATTAGTTATAGAAAATTGATTTAGTCATTCAACTTTAATGAGATGACCATTTAAACAAAATTCCATACCTGTTTCTTTTCTTCCCCAAGGTTTATGATCCTCAAGGAAACTCAATCTCAAGGTAACAATTCCTTGGCCACGTCCTGCAATACCTGAAACAAACACTTCATGGCCTGCCATTTCTAACATGCCTTCATATTTGTTAATTACAGGTTGCTGCAAGTAATATAAATCTTCACAAGCAAAGTAATTATCTTTCTTTGTAATATCAAATATAACTTGAACTTCTTTCCATCCTTCAAGGCATCTAATTTTTACATTATTAACCCTAATAACTTGAGGAGTTAAATCTTCAATTAATTCTTTTCCTTTTAAATTCCTAATCCTTTATTCCGAAAAGGACATCCTATTATTAAAATCTGTTCTAGAGCTAAGTGATCGATCTAGAACTGGATGGTCTCGGATTAAAATATCAACCCTTCCAATTCTTGGTATTTGAATTGGATCAGGTGCCATTACTTCAGCAAATTCCTTGAAAATTCTTGGAATTTCAATATACTCTTTCCTTATAAACAAATTAGAATGATGTGTATTGGAAAATGTATATGCAATTCTATAAGTTATAGAATATGTTCTATTCCCTTCTTTCATAAGATCATTTCTTTTGAAATCTTGATGAAGGGTTATGACTCGACTGAAATCTTACCCGGCTAGGTTATATGCAATTCTGGGATGAATATCAAACGTAAGTTTACCTGCATATAAATTTCCTACCATTGTACCAAGACAACCATGTCTTAAGTTATTGATTCCCTTATCCATTATAGATAAATATAATGGAGAATCAACTCTTTCTTTAAAAGTGGCTTTAATTACAACTTCAATAGTTCCGATACGGATCCATTTCATAGTAACCGCTACTTCTTCTGAAAGCCTAATTAATTCCTCCAGAATTTCTTCTTTTGGAATCAATTGCATATCTATCATGTTAGGAAATTTCATGTTAGATGTTTTGATGATGACACGATAGGATTTTATGTTAGACCCCAAAAGAATGTAAGCTTATATTTTCATAGAACATCTGTATAAGCATTTGAAAGGTTGTAACTTTATTATGCTTGTAATTTTTATCTTTGTAGACCTTAGACTAAGTATTGGATACTAAATCGCTAGTAGAATTCTAGGTGAGTCTATTAGAGATGAAGTTGAAGATCAGCGTCTGAAGACAAGCGAAGATGAAGATTTTGTCTTAAGCGACTGCCAATTGTTATGGACTATTTCAGGGCTTATGAATCAAGCAATCAGAGTAATCAGTCGATCAAGAAGATCAAATTCACCTAAAATAAATTCGAAAGTCACTAAGGACTTAAATGCAATCATTTAACGGGCATTTATTTCCAACAGGAAATAAATTCAAATGCATTAAATGCTTGATGAGAGCATTAAATGTGATAAGGACAGATTGTATACGAAGCAAGCTACCTATTGTCTTAGACTGTCAGAATTTCAGAGTTTGAACCTATCACATCAAATCAGTGCAGCAGGATTTCAGGAATGTCAGATATGACTCACTTGCACGTGAGAGGCACGCTCCTACACGTGTCCAATGGACAAATCCCAAGAAATTGCCTATAAATACCTTACCTCAGCAAACCCTAAAATAATACGTACATACATAAGAAAGTCAAAACTTTGTTGAAATTCTCTCTCAAGAAAAAGCTTAGAAACTCCATAACCAAAATTCTTCCAAGCTTTTTACATACATTCCAGATAGTCACAGATATCTCTAACATCTTCAAAGAAGAACTATACATTATTATTGAGATATCATAAGTTGTTTGAACTTCCTAAAATTAAACAAACCCGTGATCAAAAACCCTCAACCTCATCTATCTGTGTGAAGAAGAAGTTGACTCTACAAGCAATATTTCTGAGTGAGAGAAGCTTGTTGGTGAAGATCTTCATTGGTGTTGAAGTCTGTGTGATCAAGGAGCCCAAGATCATCAGCCCTTCCTCTACTTTGTAGAAGCCTCTGTGAGATCTTTTGATTATCAACTTAGTGAAATTCCTCCAAGTGTTTAAGAAGAAGAAGGACGTAGCTGGGATTACACCATCCAGTGAACCTTATAAATTCTTGTGTTATTTACTGTCATTTACTGTTTCATTATCCTACTTTATATTTTACCATTTAACCTGAAAAAGATAAGTAAAAAGGTTAAGAGACTATTTGACCAAAACAAATGCTAAATCTTTAAAAATCATTTCCGCTATACTAACCCTGATTAAGCGATCTAAGCGTTACCCTACTTTGGTAAATTGCTAAAATCACTAAGTCTAAGTTATCTTTACTGAAGCGCCTGACCTAAGAGCTCAGCACTCTAAGTGTTTAAATCTTTAAAAGTGTTACAAAATCTTTGAAGTCGAAAAAGACTTCAGAGTCTATTCAACCCCCCCTACTAGACCCTTTCGTATGCCACTTGGGACCACCAAGTGGTATCAGAGTGGTTGAAGTAGAAACCTAAGCGTTTCCGAGCGTAACTGCTTATTCAGATCCATTTTTCTAAACTTAGTCACTTTATTTCTTCTTTTAAAATCTCATATTATGTCTTTCAACAAGATGCCTAAGCTGGTTGAATCAAACTATGATTCATGAAAACTTAGAGCATTTGCATATCTATGTTCATGTGATAATGAGATATGTGATGTAATTACTGATGGCCCCATTCAGATCATGAAAGTTGTAACTCGAGCCCCTGGAGCGACTGAGGCTAATCCAGATGGTTATGTCGTGAAGCCCAAGATAGAATGGACGTCATAAGATCGGAAAAGAGCAAATCTAGATAATGTTGGACGAAGTGCACTATACTCAGCATTAGGAGACAATGATGCATTGTTCAACAAGATTAAGCAATGTAAGACATCAAAAGAAATATAGGATAAGTTGGCTATCGTATGTGAAGGTTCAGCACAAATGAAGGAGAACAAGCTCTCCATAGCCATGCAAAGATTTGAGCATTTTAAGATGTAGAACAACGAGACGCTAAAACAATTGGACGCAAGATTCACTATGCTCATTACAGAGTTAGCTTCACTGGACAAGGAGTTGACTAACAAAGAAATGGTCAACAAGATATTCAGGAGTCTTCTAAGCAAATATTTGATTAAAACGGTTGCAATGAGAGAATCACAAGTATTGGAAACTCTAACTCCAGAACATGTATTTTAAGAGTTAAAGGCATTTGAATTTGAACTGGGAGATGTCAGCAACACAATGACTTCTACATCAGCGATTGAATCAGGAGCCCTAATAGCTACTACTAAAAATAAGGGAAAGTCAGTCATTGAGGTGAAAGCGACAGAATCGAATGAGGAAAAGGAAATGGCATTATTAGTTAAGAAATTCAAAAAATTCCTAAGATATGAAAAGAGAAACTCTAGTGGACAGACATCATTTCAAACCCCTCCCCCTGCACCAGCGCCGCAGTATCAAGCTCCAGTGTATTCTGCTTCTTAGCATCCAACGCCGGTTCAATACCAAGCGCCTCCGTCTCCAGTACAGAATGTTTCAATGCCAATAATTTCCAAGTGATTAACTACTGAACTGAAAATGAAAACTAATTTGTGTTACAATTGCAGGAAACCAGGGCACTACCAGGTAAATTGTCCTTATCCGAATGTATCTAAGCCCACAAGGCAAGATTATGCGAATAGAAACCAATTCAGGAGCAAACTTCGCCAACAAGGTTTGCTAGCGGGATCTGAACCATTCTCCGCACCTGAAGAGGATTTGGAATCATCAGATGAAAGCAGTGATGATGAGCCAACAAGTGACTCAGCGTTAATTTGTCTTATGGCAAGAGATGAAGAAGCTTCTGATGACTCGCTATCTAAGGTAAACACTGAATTATCTCATCCTCTTTCTTATGGTGAATTACTTGACAAAGTAACTGAGTATTACAAAGATTGTCAAGATGCCGCCAAAATATATCAAAATCACTTCGATATTATTTCATCGCTCACAAGTGATAAAATGACACACAAAGCAGGGTTGCAAGTTCAGCAACAATGCATTGAGAAGAATCAATCGCTTGAGAGTGAAAATACTCAATTAAAAAGTGATATTGATATAATAGTCAAGAGAGAAGCTGAACTGATCGCTAGACTTGCCAAATCAGAGCAGCTTGTCTCATCATTATCTAAAGCATCAAGAAACGTAGATAATGTGACTGAAGTTACCAGACTTTTTGGTGAAAAGACCGGTTTAGGTTGTAATAAATTTGGTCAAAAATCAAAAGTGTCTAAGGTTACGGCAACCAACAAAGGAAAAGGTATATTCTTTGTTGAGAAGAATTCAAACAGTCAAACGCTGAATGAACCCAAGGACAATGGTAAGAGGCCAAATGAGAAGGTCAATACCAACTCAGGCAATAAGGAGAAGACGAAAGTGAATGATTCACAGAAGAAGGTTCATCCAAACGCTCAAAAGGCTAACGATAAACCATGTACAAGTGAATCAAACGCTAAGCGTCAATCGCCAAAAGCGACTCCTAAGCCAGTGCCGAGAAAATACCAGCGTCAATATCCTTAAAGATCTAGATCATATTATTGATACTATGATAATTATGATTATGATTATGACTATGACTATGATTACTATTATAATCGAGGGTATTACTATACACCTAAAAAGCACACACAACACAAACCAAAACCCAAGAAGATCAATCTTCCCGTAATAAAGACAAGGCAAATATGGGTTCCAAAAGCTTTAATTCAAACAAAAGTAACTAACATTGAAGGACCCAAGACAAAATGGGTACTTAAGAAGAATTAGAACTACCCTTTAAATGCAGGCACCTAGAGCCAACACTGATATTTCAGTTTGGTACATTGATAGTGGGTTATCAAGGCACATGACTGGCTCAAAAGATCTCTTGGTCAACTATCGTGCAACCAATGGTCCTCAAGTTATATTCGGTGATAAGTCCAAAGGAAAAACCAAAGGTATAGGTATCATGCATAGGAGGAACATCATGATTAGTGATGTATATTATGTTGAGGGTCTTAAGCATAATTTGTTAAGCATTAGTCAATTTTGTGAGAAAGGCTTTCAAGTCAAATTTTCAAGTGACTGTTTCTATGTTAACTATGCTAAGACTAAGTCTACTAAATTAAGAAGGAAAAAAAACAAAAAATGTGTATTTAGTAGATTGGGATTCCACAATTGATAACAACCCCACATGCTTTGCTGCTAAGAGTTAAAATGAATTGGGTTAGTTATGGCATAGAAAAATGAAACACCTCAACTTTAAGGTAATTTCTCGGTTAATATCCCTGAATCTAGTAGAGGGATTACCTAAAGGTTCCTTTCAGAAAATTTGCTTATGTGATGCATGTCAAATGGGTAAACAAGTTAAATCATTTTTTAAGAAGAAATCATGCCTATCTACTTCTAGAATTCTTGAACTGTTGCATTTAGATTTGTTTGGTCCTATTCAAATCATGAGTGTTAGTGGTAAAAAGTTTTTGCTAGTGATAGTTGATGATTTCTCACGTTACACATGGATAGAATTTCTAGTGACCAAAGATGAAACTAGTGTCAAGCTCACAGCGCTAGTCCGTCAATTACAAATTTCAAAAGATCTAAAGGTGACGAGAATTAGAAGCGATAGAGGAACTGAATTTACTAACCAATTTGTTGAGAAGTTTTGTAAAGATTTTGGAATACTTCATGAGTATTCTGCCCCTAGAACACCTCAATAGAATGGAGTTGCCGAGCGACAAAACAGAACGCTTAAAGAAACCGCTAGGACAATGCTTGCAGAGTCTAAGTTGCGTCAAAGGTTTTGGGCCGAAGCTATCAATACCGCTTGCTACACTCAGAACCTGTGTATGATCAACAATCAACATGAGAATACTCCATATGAGTTGTGGAAGGGACGTAAGCCTAACATTTCATATTTTCATGTATTTGGTTCAAAATGTTTGATTCATAACAATGGATCCCAAAATCTAAGGACATTTGATACTAAAGCGGATGAGGGAATTTTTCTAGGCTATGCCAAGAATGGAAAGAGTTTTCGCATCCTAAATAAGATCAAATCGAAGGTTGATGAATCCATTCATGTTGTGTTTGTTGATGCTAACCAAGAACCGAGTAAGGTTAATCCTAATGATGTAGGAATTGAAGATCTTGCCCAACAAGTGTCACAAATCAATCTTGGTGATGATAGCGATGATGATGAGGATAGTGAGATCTTTGTGCCCAATCCTAAGGTTACTCGTGAGGTTACAAATGGTGATATTGTCAGAAATGTTGATGATCATGAAGAGAATGATCATCAAGAGCAAATTGGAACTGTGAATGATGTAGTGACTGCGCAAGAGACAAATGAGGGTCAAGCAATTGATGATCAAGAGTCTCTCAACCCATTCCAACCAGATCGTAAATGGCTTAGAGACCATCCACCAGAGCTAGTGATTGGAGATATTGAAGCACCTGTTAGAACTAGGTCCGCAACAATCAATGAGGCCATGTTCGCAAGCTTCCTATCTCAAATGGAACCAAAGAAAGTGGATGAAGCACTCAGTGATTCAAGTTGGGTATAAGCGATGCAAGAAGAGCTTAACCAATTTGAGAGAAGCAAGGTTTGGACGCTAGTACCAAGACCAACTCACCAAGAAGTTATTGGAACTAGATGGGTATTCAGGAACAAGATGGATGAAGATGG
Organism: Buddleja alternifolia; assembly: GCA_019426215.1. Taxonomy (NCBI): domain Eukaryota; kingdom Viridiplantae; phylum Streptophyta; class Magnoliopsida; order Lamiales; family Scrophulariaceae; genus Buddleja; species Buddleja alternifolia. Next base: position 54,443,510 of record CM033392.1, on the reverse strand, counting down.
AATTGTTATAAGAAACAAAGCCAGATTAGTCGCTCAGGGTTATTGTCAAGAAGAGGGTATTGATTTTGATGAGACGTATGCCCCAGTAGCCCGACTTGAAGCGATTCGGATGTTCCTAGCGTTAGCCGCATTCAACAAGTTCACAGTGTACCAAATGGACATGAATAGTGCTTTCCTGAATGGTAAACTCCAAGAAGAATTTTATGTGGAGCAACCACCAGGATTCATCAACAACCATGGGAAAAGTAGTCTATAAATTGGATAAGGCGCTCTATGGCCTTAAACAAGCACCAAGAGCAAGGTATGACACTCTCCCTATCTTCCTTATAGGTAAAGGCTTTTCAAAAGGCAGTGTTGATACAACGTTATTTAAAATTACCCATAATGAAGATATTCTCTTAGTCCAAATTTATGTTGATGATATTATATTTGGTTCTATTAATAAGCAATTGTGTGAGAAATTTTCGAAAATGATGCAAGATCAATTTGAAATGAGTATGATGGGTGAATTAACTTTCTTCTTAGAATTACAATTTAAACAACTCCCTAATGGCATATTTATAAACCAAGCTAAATATACAAGAGATATGATTAAGAAATTTGGTATGGAAAATGCATCATATTCAAAAATTCCAATGAGCCAAACGTTAAGTTAGATAAAGACGAATCACACTTAAATGCTACCGAGAGAATCCTTAAATACCTAAAAGGCACACAAAATGTGGGCTTATGGTATCCAAGGGACTCTCCTTTTGAACTAATTGATTATTCAGACGCAGATTTTGCAGGATGCAAAATTGATAGAAAGAGTACTAGTGGTACATGTCAATTTCTAGGTAATAGACTAGTTTCGTGGTATAGTAACAAACAATAATCCATAGTGACTTCTATAGCTGAAGCAGAGTATGTAGCCGCTGAGAGCTGTTGTGCACAAATCCTTTGGATGAGGCAACAACTTAGAGATTATGGAACAATCTTAGGTCCTACCCCAATCCATTGTGATAACCAAAGCGCTTTAGCTATGGCCCAAAATCCAGTCTTTCATTCTAGAACTAAACACATTGACATTCGCTACCATTTCTTGCATGACCATGTTCAAAAGAAAGATATCTCCATGCATTTCATTGGCACTGACAAACAATTGACAGATATCTTCACCAAAGTGCTCAACAAACAACGCTTTCTCACTTTGATAAGTGAACTAGGTATGATTGATTTAAACGCTTAATCATAAAACATCATATCCTTTATAGGCATATAATTTAGGGGAAATCCACTTTATTATAATGTCTCAAGCGATTTCAAAATTGAACAGAGTTATCAATTTTAGGGGGAACTTTAAAATTGTACTTATTCAAATCAATAAGCGTCTATGATCAAAAATAACTTTCAAAATCCTGTGCATTGATCAGTAGCGCTTATCTATTATGCATGACAAAATCAATCTCTAATAAAATTGAAAGAAAAAGTCTTTTCAGAGCGATTGAACATTATTAAAGACTCCAGCATTAAGAATATTCCCACTTAAACGCTAAGTAACTTTTTTCTGAAATTCATGCATTGTTTTCATCGCTAAAAAGGTAGCGTGTGGATAAGTCCAAAAGATAAGATTTGACAACTGCCCACGCACTCCTATCAAATCAAACTGACAGTCAATGATTCCTATAAATAGGCGGTTTAGTAACTGCGCTTGTCTGGGTACGTGTCAGTGTACCATTAGGCGCGTGTAACTCACGCCGAACATTTTCAAAATTTCAAATGTTTTTGAAAAGTAACTGCGGACCCCATAGTTTATATTTTTCAGCAGTTAACCTATTTTACCGCACCTTTTTAAATCCAACTTTATGACCAAACGGCTCAAATTCAATTTTTGTTATTTCCAACATTAATTTCTGGATACGTGGCATCCATCTAAGCTATTGAGGAGTTACTTTTTGCCTCTATTTAAACCTTCCATGTTCTTAAAAAAAATTTTTATCACTCTCAAATTCTCTTGCTGTAAAAACTCTCTCTCTCAATGCAAAAAGGCTCTCGTTTTAAACTCTTTCACAAAGCTTCAAACCTTCATCAATGGCGCCACCAAAATATTCAAAATCATCCAAATTAACCACCGGAAAATCTTTCAAATCTCATAAATCAGTCACTGTTAATGCTGGATTTCTTATGAACTGGGACTACCTTTTTGATAACCAGAACTTTCCTCTTAGGATTGTTCTTTCTCTTGTCCAAGAATCTGGTTTACGCGAAATGATTACCTCCCATTCAAACATCTATGAGGAAGAGACCTTTTTCCTCTTCAAGAATGCCAAAATTTCTGATAATGGAAACTCCATTTCCTGCGCCTTTCTGTTTGCCCGAGAGACCTTTGTTCTAACTCCTTAACTTTTATCTTCTTTACTACATCTGCCCAATGATGGTGGAGAAGTTGAAGACGTCACTCTTGGTGATGCCACCAAGGTCTGGGCACTGATCAAGAAAGATAAAATTGAAGTTGCGTATGAACCGAACTTCAAAAAGAATGACATGAAGGGCGAATATGTCATTCTGCCTGACATATGCTCGAAGATGATCGAATGTAGGAAAGGAAGTTTTGATAAGATCTCCAACATTCAGTATAAGATGATGGTAACCATTCTGACCAAGTTGAAAATCAATTGGTTGCTTTACGTTTTTAATCGCTTTAAGGCAGAGATGGCTGAGTCGGTGAATCCCAAGCCTTATGGGATTATTTTAAGATTAATTTTAAGCGCTAGCGATTTTGCAACACCGCTGGAAAGAAATTCCCAACGCTTAAATTCTACGGAAAAAAGATGATCGGTGAGTTGGTGGATCATCGGTTCCCAAGGAAGAGCGTGAGCGATTCCTTGTGGAAGATATTGTTCGCAGCGATGATGAAGAGCAAGCGTCTTCGTCTTCATCATCATTTTCTTCGGAAGCGAAAATGGCTATTAAGCGACCGAAACGAAAAATCATTGTTAAAGTCACTGAGCTAGCTAAGCCAGCAAAGAAGCAGAAGAAGAAGCCGAAGCCAAAGAAGAAACAAAAATCTCCTTCTCTTTCTCCCAAATCGCCCTCTCCCCCTCCAGTGTTTATCTTCACTGTAGAAGAAGAAGTACCGATAGCTCGCAGACGTACTCCTTTATCCATTCCAGCTGCATCAACAAGCGCTCCAGTCGAGCTAGCGCTTAAAGAGCCAGCGAGTGTTGTTCCTCTTTTTTCTGACGTTATTCTTGAAACCTGCTCAGAGCCTAAAGCCACTACTCCATCTGAAAGGCTTTCTCATGTCCAGAGTAAGTACTTGTGGTAAACAAAGTATTATATCCTTTCCTCGTTAGTTTCTCGTCTCTAACGCTAGGATAAAATTCTTTCAGCCGAGTGTGAAGAAAATATCTAGACTGTTCTTAACACTTTTGCGAAATTGCGTATTCCCATTCGTGCTGATTCCCTTACTTTTTTCCTCGATTTAGATCCTGAAGAAGTCCCGGAGCCTGAGGATCAAGTACCATCTGTTGAAACAGATCAAGCGACTGAAACAGTCGATGAACCTCCTCAGGGTTAGCGTTATAGTCTTTTATGTCTATTTCTACTTTGTGGAAATTTTGCTTGCTTTTCTCAAACGGTTACATGTATCAGCTCAAAGTATGCCTGACGCTGATGCACCTCCTCCCAAGGTCAATGTTGAAGTGGACGTTGAAATGGCAACTGTTCTAGATATCGCAAAAGAAGTTGCTCAAGATCTTCCTGACACTGAAATATCTACATCTCATGAAGACACTATTAATGCTGAGCGGTCGATAGAAGTGGCCCCTATCCTGACAGAAGCGATTGCCATTGTTCCTACTCCAACAGGACCTCTTCCTCGTGTCATTGATTTCTTTCCTCGTGGCTATACTACGAATGTTGAATATTACTACGCAGCCATAGAAAATGAGACCCGAACTTTGGTTGACATGGAGATCAATTTTCAAGATACTCTCCACGGCCCGAAAATATCCAATTCTAACAAATTTGGATTCTTTGAAAGATTCACTGATCTTGGTCTTTACACTCTTGAGCGTCTGCAATCCCGGTTAGAATACATTCGGCGACCAGCGTTCAACATGACAGAATTTGATGAAAAATGTTTCAACTTCACTTGTCATTCAGCAGAATCCTTCTACCCTTTGCGCCAAAACAAGATCGTCATCAAAAATCCCCACATGGGTGATTGGTCAAAGAACCCTGATGAAGAAATCCTTAACAAGATTGGATACTCCGCCGATCCCAAAGTTATTCATTCTCCTTAGAACGCTCTATCTCCAAAGCCACTCAAGTTATGGAAATGTAAAGGACTAGTTATCGCTGAGCATCCTAATCCTATTAACGCATGGATAGAAGATGAAGCCCTCGAGTACCTAGCAAGGGTATGGGCTGATGATTATGATGAAGAGGTCGAGCGATTCAAGAAGTATCTTGCTGCCAGAGCAGATAAGAAAAAGGCTGATAAGCTTGGCAGAAGATGGATGATGGATACCGCTAGATGGGCTGAAGAGTTCGTTTTGAATTTCTACACGCTAGAAGAACTAGTGAGGTATCCCTTCTTATTTCAATTCGGAGTAGAATACAGAAGAAAAGGTTTTGCTGTGTTCCTACTCGAGCAGCGCCAGAATCTGGTGGGGAATATCAGTGACTTGCCTTATTACCGGCAATCGATAGAACACTATATTCGCCAGCATCTAAGCCTAATTGCTCAGAGAGGACGCTACATATATCACCCAACTCAAGATTTTGTACAGCATATCTCTCTGGACCTAAATGAAGATGTTTCCACCAGCAAGCGGCCTATATTTCAGGAGTTGATCTGCTAGAGGATGTACAATTTGCGGTTGGACAATGACCATGCTGAGTTTGAAGAATTCTACAAAGACAAGAGAGCAATTGTAGAAAATGCACAATCGCTGGACATCTCATTCGCTGAATATTTTAGCCTGAATCCATTCAGAGGCTATAATCTTCACCCTGTCCTAATGTGTGAGCAGAATATCTAAATGGCCAAGATGATCTCGCAAATTAGGCCAGTGGACCAAGAAGCTACCCAAGCGGTAATGCCATTTATTTTGGACTTCTACAATTCCTATATTTCAGGAGTTGATCTTCCAGAGCATGTGCAATTTGCACTCAGCACCGAAGAGCGCGAAGACGCTATATTCCATATTCCGCAGACCAACATCCTAAGTCCAAGGCATGTTATGGAAGCGATTGGCCCTCTCTGGGTCATTGTCGTTGCAAATCCTTCTCCCCAGATTGAAATTGTTGAAATGGAAGTGGAACAAACTTCTGCTATGGAAGTCGCTCAAGCCACAGACACTGATATGCAAACTGAAGTTGCCCCTAGAGTTCCAGTAGTCGAGGTTCCCATTCTTGAACATGTTGATCAGATTGAGGAAGCGACTCAATCTCTTGCCTCAGCGATAGAAAAAATTCATACTGAAATTGCCGAAGAGCCTAAAGAGACGTTTATCAGAGATAAAACCAAAGGCAAGGCTGCAATTTCTAGCTCATACTGACTCATTCCGTCTCCTGAACGTCCTTCTTCATCGGACTCAGATTCGAAAAGTGATCAAGAGACTCGAGACTTTAGAAGAGCTGTTAGGAACTCGCTCAATACCATCGAGGTTTCCTGCTAAAAATACTTGAAAATGATGATATACATATCAAGTTAGTCTCTGATACTAGAAGTCATGATATTGCAAATGCTGCTACAAACAGGACCATCGCAATCATGAATAGCATATCACCACTGATCACTACCCTTTCCGAAGAGTTCAATCATAATTTAGCCCGGAACGCTTCAGCCAATACTGAAAGGCACAATTCTTCCAATTCAGTTGCACAGAGTATCGCTCAACAAGTCGCTCTACTTGTTGATGAAGTTAGGCTATTGCGCAAAGACATTGCTGAGTTGAAAACTTCTCTTGATGATGTCAAGAAGGGGGAAGAAAAGTCCCAAGCAAAAAGAAAAACCTTAAAGGAGCTCATCTCTAAAACAGAGAACAAGCATTGGCGCTCCATGTTCGAAGAAATAGTGAGCATAAAGAAAATGCTTACTAAGAAGTGAAAGCCAAGATACTATCAAGGCAGGCACTTGCTTCCGGACTTAGACGTTGAATTCTTAGAGAGTATGGGTTTTCATCCATACGCCGGACCTTTTAGAAGGCCTATGAATTGGAAATCCATCAACAGTCGAAGACAAGACATTTATCATGACTTGACTCGTGAACTTAGAATCCCTCCAAGGGATTGGGTGGAAAGATTGTTGGAACCGAATGAAAGCGCTAGACAAAGAAGGCACGATTATGATAAAGTTCAACATACAACTATGATAGACGTTGATAGACTTCTCCAGGACCTAGCGAATGAAATCTGCCAAGAAAAGGCAAATAAGAAACCACAGAAAAGATGATTACTTATACTGTTTTATATATTTCTGTTGTCGCTTTAAATATTTACTTTCAGTATAAATCATGTATGCTTATCTTTCATATGAATAAATGAATGATTTATCGTTGAAATAATTTGTTCAGACTAGTCTAACATTAGCTAACTTTCCAAACGCTAACTTATGATTATTTTGGGCTTTTCTTTGTACTCTTAATCTATAAAAGAGTTATAAAAGTTAAGGTTTTGACATCATCAAAAAGGGGGAACTTGTTAGGAAATTTCATGTTAGGTATTTTGATGATGACAAGATAGGATTTTATGTTAAACCCCAAAAAAATGTAAGCTTATATTTACATAGAACATATGTATAAGCGTTTAAAAGGTTGTAACTTTATTAAGCTTGTAATTATTATCTTTGTAGACCTTAGACTAAGTATTGGATACTAAGTCGCTAGTAGAATTCTAGGTGAGTCTATTAGAGATGAAGTTGAAGATCAGCGTCTGAAGACAAGCAAAGATGAAGATTTGTCTTAAGCGACTGCCAATCGCTATGGACTATTTTAGGGCTTATGAATCAAGCTATCAGAGTAATCAAGCGATTAAGAAGATCAGATTCACCTGAAATAAATTTCGAAGTCACTAAGGACTTAAATGCAATCATTTAACGGACATTTATTTTCAACGGGAAATAAATTCAAATGCATTAAATGTTTGATAAGAGCATTAGATGTGATAAAGACAGATTGTATATGGAGCAAGCTACCTATTGGCTTAGACTCTCAGAATTTCAGAGTTCAAACCTGCCACATCAAATCAGTGCAGCAGGATTTCAGGAATGTCAGAGAAAAGGTATGACTTACTCGCGCGTGAGAGGCATGCTCCTACATGTGTCCAACGGACAAATCCCAAGAAATTGCCTATAAATACAGCAAACCCTAAAATAATACGTACATACACAAGAAAGTCAAAACTTTGCTGAAATTCTCTTTCAAGAAAAAGCTTAGAAACTCCATAGCCAAGATTCTTCCAAGCTTTTTACATACATTCCAGACAGTCACGGATATCTCTAACATCTTCAAAGAAGAACTATACATTATTATTGAGATATCATAAGTTGTTTGAACTTCCTAAAATCAAACAAACCCATGATAAAAAACTCTCAACCTCATCTATCTGTGTGAAGAAGAAGTTGACTCTACAAGCAGTATTTTTGAGTGAGAGAAGCTTGTTGGTGAAGATCTTCATTGGTGCTGAAGTTTGTGTGATCAAGGAGCCCAAGATCATCATCCCCTCCTCTATTTTGTAAAAGCCTCAGTGTGATCCTTCGATTATCAGCTTAGTGGAATTCCTCCAAGTGTTCAAGGAGAAGAAGGACATAGTTGGGATTACACCACCCAGTGAACCTTACAAATTCTTGTGTTATTTACTGTCATTTACTATTTTATTATCTTACTTTATATTTTACCAGTTAACCTGAAAAAGATAAGTAAAACGGTTAAGCGACTATTTGACCAAAACGAACGCTAAAGCATTAAAAATCATTTCTGTTGTGCTAACCCTGATTAAGCGATCTAAGCGTTACCCTACTTTGGTAGATTGCTAAAATCACTAAGTCTAAGTTATCTTTACTGGAGCGCCTGACCTAAGCGCTCAGATCTCTAAGCGTTCAAATCTTTAAAAGTGATACAAAATCTTTGAAGTCGAAAAAGACTTCAGGGTCTATTCAACCCCCCCCCCCCTCCTTCTAGACCATTTCGTATGCCACTTGGGACCACCACATCACATTACCAGTTAATTCCATAGAAATTGCAAACTCTCCTGAGCTTACTTTGTATATGATGTTATGCCTTCTCTAATTTAATCCAATTTGGTTTAGGATTCGGCTTATTCCATTAACTCTGAAACCATCATATGGTCCAAGGTTAGAGTTTTGCAGTTTTGTTCGTTATAGATGACCTTGAAAAGAATTCTGACAGGCTTTCTGAAGTTTGGAGCCTATCACATTCGTTGAAGTTATTCTGATTCGATTGAAGTTCCATCTGAATCACTTTCTATTTATTCCTCATAGATACTTTCATCTGAGGGAATATTTTTGAATTGGTAAACTGGTACCAATTCTCCGTAGTAAACTGCATCCAGAATGTCTATCGTGGCTTTAAATTGTCGTAATTCCCCACTTTTTTGCGAGCAATCTGGTGAAATGTGGCCTCGAGCTCCACATGTCCAACAATAACAATCTTTGAAACCTTCATTTGTCCGGGTATGGGCACGTCTGAAAGTTCATCTTATGGGAATTTTTTCGTCGAATTTTCGGGATCCATGGGAAGATCCCTTGTCGGTCCTGATCTCTGGACAGATTTATAAGGTCGGGCTTTTGATTTAGACCACCAAAACTTTCGTTTGAAAGATGAACACTTTTTGTAACCCCTACTATCGGAGTTACCGTATTGCTTTCTCTCCTTTCTATGCTCAATGGATTCTCCAATAATTGTTGGAAAATCATTGTTGTCGCAGCAAAGAAGAGTTTTCTTTATTTTCCCTCTGAGCTTCTTCATGTTCTTTTGAAGGGAAGCTTGATAACACCAGTCTTTCAGTTTGTCTTTCAAGAAACACATTCGTCTGGCGACTAAATTAAGTTGTCCTTCCGGTACCTCGTAGGATTGGGTTAACATTTCCCTCTAAGGACTGTAAATGTTTGCAAAGAACATGGGTGCTGCAATATCTGATTTTACGTCACTTTGAAAGAAGTATTTGCGGAACCAATAGATATATTCATCTACTGCACAAATATTTCTTAGTTCAATACCATAAAGAGCTTCTGTGTACTCTCTCCGGCTAAAAATTCTTGCTTAGTTGTTTCCGAGGTATGATCCCTTCCAACTTTTTCAGATCCTTCCAAGCTTAACTCCATTAATCTAATAAAGTTTTCTTTATCGAGTTCTAATGTGGTCGCTGCTATTTTTATAGCCGCTACCCTTTCGTCGATTAATTTTTTGATGTTTCTGAAATCGATGGCATTCAAATTTAGAATAGTACCATATGGATGCAAGGGTTGTAACATGGTCCTTGCCCAAGGTGTATTTTTTGGAACCCTATTGGAATTTCTTACTGGATTTGCTCTAAACCTTGTACCCCCAAGAGTTGGGGATGCGTTGGTATGCTAATCCTCACTTTCACGCATCGTTTCATTTGATGGAGGATTATGTGATACAGAACTTCCTTCTGGTGGTGGTAAAGTCAGGGTTGATTTATTGGTTTAACATTAACCAAATACAAAACTGCTAGTTGAGAAAAAGACTCAACTAGTTCTTGAAGATCAGATAGATCTACTCTTGATATCTCCATATTAATTTACATTTTTGAGGATATCATTAATTAGATCTTCCTGGGTTTTTAGTTTCGGAACTTTCGTAATCTTACCTTTATGGTGTAGAAGAGGTACCTTTCCAAGGGCGTCGTTGATCCTTTCTTTGTTGGATTTGGATGTCCCTGCGTGTTTTCCTTTTAGATCTACTATGTCAGTTTTCAGATCTATCATAATTTTACCCAGATCTTGTAAAATTTGTAGTATTTCATCAATGTTTTGGTTCAAACTTTCTATTTTTACAAGTATATGAATTAACCTGTGGCCATAGTCTTGAACCGTCTTTTGGATTTCTCTAAGGTTCTGAGAGAACTTAGAATTATCCACCTCAATTTTCTTCCATGTAATAAAGGATACCTGTTTTTCATAACTACTCGAACAATTGTTCGGTTGTACCATACTTGTTTAAATCTCCTCCGTGAGGGATAAAATAACAATATGTAATAATAATTAAATATTTCATTAACAAAACCTAAGGCTCTGATACCACTTTCGCACAGGATCCCAATATTGCTTAAATGGCTTGTTAGTTCCAGGTGTAAGAATAATTTTTGCGAATAATATCTTTAGTAACTTTCAGAAAGACTAAAGTAAGATTTTTTAAAAGTTGAGGGACTAATTTGAGATTGGACGTAAAGTTCAGGGACTGAAATGGATTTCTCCCCTTTAGGTTACTTTAGTGAAACTTTTAACATATAAGCCATTTTGATAAATGGTTCCAATTTTTTGGTTAGTTTATTTAAAAACCCCAAATTGTTTATATTTGTTAGTATAAAAAGATTAAGCAGTCTTCAGTGAGATCTCCATCGTCCAAGACAAATCAAAAATAATTTCATCCAAATTCAGGTCTATAAATTAGCCCAAAAAAAATACCAAAAAAAGGTAAAACACCCTTGAAATTATTCTAGCATTAATATTGATTACACCCTTAAGAATGTATCACTACTACTGATTAATTGTAAACAATTACATGAAATTGAAATCTGAAGGTACTAAAATAAAATAGATTTTCACCCACAACCACCAATAAAGAAGAAAAATTTTACACCCACAACCAACATTTCAACTTAAACAAAATGTTAGTTATTAATTTTGATAATCTTGAATTACATAAACACTTTTAGTATTTAGTAATTAGTAGTACATTGCTTTAGTGTTAGATAATTATTTTGAGTGAGTTGATTGAAGATAAAAAAAAAATTAAGAAATTATATCTTATTTTGACATCCCAAAAAGAAAGAAAGGAAGTAGTAACTATGTAATAACTGTTGGGATCTCGATATGAACCCCCTGGGATGCCGGCGCAACGGAAGGTATAAATTTAAAAAAATAAAGCGGCATCCCCGAAATTAGGGCTAGGTAGACATGGTGCCATCGGATTCAAAAACTATCCTAGAGGAAGTTTACTCGTGTATACCTCTTGAAGACCAAAAAGCAGCAACGTCTTTTTAAGCAATCCCTTGCTGCACCTCTCCGAATGGATTTGCCCTAACGCCTCAGTGTTTCGCCTCTAAGTTTATCCACACCTTAGCTCATACCCTCGATTATCTCCACCAGTGCTAGCAAGGAGAATATCGAATCTTGGCTTATGAGAAATGGGTATGAATATATTTTGGTGTTTTTCGTACTCAAAACATGAGTTGGAAGGATTTAATGGAGAGAAAGAATTGAAACTTTTGGTTTTTAGTTTATGAAAAACTCTTAAGAGAAACTTAAAATTGATTAAAACTCCTTAAACAACAAAACACATACATATATATATATATATAGGGCACACACGCCCCTACACACACACGCCTAGTGTGTGTGTGTGTTCACACTTAAAAGGCGTGTATATATATATGTATATATATACATGTTTATTTATTTAGTTTCCATTCTTTCTCAAACTCTCTTCCTTAATTAATTGGATATCTTTCCAACTAAAATGATATTTCCATATCTATCCAATAAGATCTTTTTCATATAATTAGTTAACTAACTAATTGATTAGATCTTACTATATCTATAATATCTATCCAAATATATTTGTAAGATCTTTCCATATCAGTTAGTTACCTAATTAATTAGAATAGATCTTACCAAATATATTATAAGATATTATTAAATATACATATATACATAGACTTGGTGAACAAGATAAAATCCTCCACCAAAGTCATATACATACACGCCTAGCGTGTATTATATATATAAATATAGGGTATGGATCAAATACATACCTTGGCATTAGGTAAGATCTAAGACCCAATCTTAACCATTTAAACCATTTGATCTCAAGGTCCATATTTAAAGCCATTATTTCAGTTTTATCTTTAATTTAATGATAATAGGAGCATTTTAGTCAATAGGTCCAACAAAACAGATGAAAATATCATGCAGGATCAGTTTATCCCCCTTATTTCGCCCATTAACAGATTTTTTTTCTCCAATTAATTTTTTCTTTCCAATTACAATTCGATCAGTTCACAAAACTCAATTAATCATCATCAAACTCAATATACAGAAATCAAATCCCCCTTATTTACGTTATTCATTATCAAGCTCAATTAATCATCAAGCTCGATTCATTATCATCGTCAATTCATGCAGCAGGCCTTCAACAATCTCGCCCTTTTCTGGTAAAAAGTAACAAATCAGAGAGAGTTAACTTCAACACCCAAATTTGATTCAATCTCAACTCATTAATTGCACTCAGATCTTCAAATCATCATAGTAAGAAAATAACAAATAGGTTTCTCTCTTATTTCTCTGTAACGGACCATTATACACTATAATAACAAACCATTATACACTACAATACAAACCATTATACACTGTGAATTTTATACACAACTATATAAAATGGTATAACAGATTATAGATTAGATTCATCATTATACACTACAATACAAACCATTATACACTACAATACAAACTATTATACACTGTGAATTTTATACACAACTATGTCACTAAATACCACATTGTATATCACCACTCATGTATTGCGTTTTTCTTTAAAAAAATAAAAAAAATATATTTTTTAAATTTTCGAAAGGCAAAAACTGTTTTTGGAATTTGGTCCCAAGCTCTACTTCAATCTTGTAGGAAACGTAGTTTTAAAAACATCTCAATATACTTATCATAAGTATGCTGAGCACCACCCTCTCGGGCCCAAATTCCATCGTTTTAATAGGTTTTTCGCGTTTTTATATTTTCAGTCGGATTTTTATTTTTATTTTTATTTATTTCCATTATTTTTGTATTTTACCTTGTTTATATTTACTGTATATTTGATTTTTAACGATTATATAATGGATTAATTAGCTATTGTATTCACTGTAAAATGGTATAACAGATTATAGATTAGATTCATTATTATACACTACAATACAAACCATTATACACTACAATGCAAATCATTATACACTACAATACAAACCATTATACACTGTGAATTTTTATACACAACTATATAGAATGGTATAACAGATTGTAGATTAGATTCATTATTATACACTATAATACAAACTATCATAAGTATGCTGAGCACCACCCTCTCGGGCCCAAATTCCATCGTTTAATAGGTTTTTTCGCGTTTTTATATTTTCAGTCGGATTTTTATTTTGATTTTTATTTATTTCCATTATTTTCATATTTTACCTTGTTTATATTTACTGTATATTTGATTTTTAACTATTATATAATGGATTAATTAGCTATTGTATTCACTGTAAAATGGTATAACAGATTATAGATTAGATTCATTATTATACACTACAATACAAACCATTATACACTACAATGCAAACCATTATACACTGTGAATTTTTATACACAACTATATAGAATGGTATAATAGATTGTAGATTAGATTCATTATTATACATTACAATACAAACTATTATACACTGTGAATTTTATACACAACTATATGGAATGGTATAATAAATTATAGATTAGATTCATTATTATACACTATAATACAAATTATTATACACTACAATACAAATCATTATACACTACAATACAAACCATTATACACTGTGAATTTTATACACAACTATATGGAATGGTATAATAAATTATAGATTAGATTCATTATTATACACTACAACCATGCATGCATGTTATTATATATTCAAAAAATTTAAAAGTTTAATGTTGTCACGTAGTCTATTATTAATTAGGTCTCTTGAACACTTCAAATTTAAAAGTGGTCACTATTTTATGTCTCTCTCTCTCGAATCACCATAGACTTCGTTTGATGATTGGATCATCACAATTAGGACTTCACAGAAATCAGTATGAAGTTCATGATTTTTCCTTTGAGCTACAAACCATTGGAAGTCTCCCACAAATCATTATTTTTTTTCACTAATAGAATATATTTGACGTGTTTTGATGGGTGAACAACTATCAGGCATTCATTGGTGGTATAAGACAGCAATTTATATTAATTTTGAAAAAAGTGTATGCATATTATGCAAGCGTGCATATATGTAACTTATCAAAATACACATCAATATATCTGATGTATATGCATTACACAAAGATCATATTATTAACACAGGAACTTATAGCAAGTGTTATATTCTTCTTTATGGATTCAACTTATAAATCTTATTTTATAGAATAGTATAACAAATTATAGATTAGATTCATTATTATACACTACAATACAAACCATTATACACTACAATACAAACCATTATACACTACAATACAAATCATTATACATTACAATACAAACCATTATACACTGTGAATTTTATCCAATACAAACCATTGGATACATTCAATCACAGAGAATTTCAAATTTTAGATTTCGAGAAATTCTGAAATTTCAGAATTTTAATTCAATCAATAACTGATTCTATTAATTTTCTGTGATTTAATTTTGGTAACAAATCGAGAGATTGTAGGGGGAGATCTCGGCAGTTTCAAATGGAGAGATTTTAGGAAAGATTTTGTCCCTTTTTTTTTGTTGGTTAAATGCTGTAAAATGATGTCATTGACTGCTATACCCCTTGATACAATTGGAGCCAAATATCCAACCTATTTATTGATTAATTGTGGACTGTTGGATTTAATATATCAAATGGTGTATATTGGGTCTTAGATCTTATCTAAGAGAGGGTATGTATTAGATCTTGACCCTATATATATATATATATATATATTTCTCTTTTACATAATAATTAATTAGACCACTAATTAATTAATTAGGATTTCCCAATTTAATAATCTAATATTATATTATAAGACTATTATTAATTAAGATCACTTATTAATTTATTCCTTTTCCTGATTAATTAATTCCAATTAATTAATCTCTCCATTAATTCACAAAGAATTAACTAGCTAATAGGTACTACACTAAGTATTGTGTGTGACCCCTTAGGCTCATTAACAAGCTAACAATAAGTCCTTCCATAGGCTAGATTAATTATTCATAACAATTAACTAGGCCTTGGATTAATTTCACCAATTAACCCAAGCCACCTATTGGTCGTGGTTCGATGTCTAGAAACACCGCCACGACTTCCTAGATGTTAACGATGAAAATGCAAGCCTATCCAAATTTCGATCTTTGTGTGAGTCGAATCCCTTCATCTTTTTTCCGTCTAAGACCTAGGGCTTGGCGACGGTCAAAACCCTAGTAGCCTCGGAAACTATGACTATATTGGTTCAACTAATGATCTGGTCTTCTAAGCAGGGATCACCAATCCCTCTTATAAGACAATGGTCTGGCCAGAGACTTCTCGATCATTCAGCTTCACTCTAAAGCATAGGAAATACCGGGTACTTATGACCTTGGATGAATCCCCTCTAACTGTCACTTGTTTCTCTGTACTACCAGACTATACCCAACATACACGCCGTATGACTCTTTTGGAGTGCACATTCATATCAAAGCAGAGTGGGTAGTACCCCTTTCCAATGACATCTCAGGTCTAAGGATTATCTCACACTACGAAACTGAAAGACTCCAAGTTCGACAGCACCAACGAGGAATCCTTGCGGGGCCGTTCAATCCAATACCTCTCAAATGTATGGATCTTCATGCATGTATTTGCTATACTAGTCATTGACAATGGAATGCGTCAACCTCTTGGAAGAGTTTTACACATGAACAAGTCTTGGCGAGGCCAGTGATATCCCACATCTCACAGCCTCCATGATTTGGAACAGTATTTAGGATTACAGTCTTTGGAGCATTTCATATGTATCCCGACCGCTCCCCTAACCATATGTAATCCATGAGATCTTTATCTATACTAACACTAGTTATAACAATAAAGAAGCATTCCGTAATAGGTTTGATATAATCTAAGTGATAAGACTGACATTGTATTAATGTTCAAACCAACAAATGGCTCGCTGGGTACATAACACTTTCAATAACACATACACATATTACAATAACTTTTATGGAATATAACATATTTGTACAAATAAATTATCATGATATATTTAATAGTTTTTACGTACAAAAAGTTATTAGTATGAATAACAAATATATATAAAAGCATATTTGAGAATAAATCATATGAGTAATTAAAGTGAGAATTTGATATATATATATATATATATTTAATTTAAAAAGAAGTCATAAACACAAGTATTCTTATGTAATATGATATTTATAATTATTTTTTCTTTAGAATATCATAATATTAGAGTATACTCTTATATGTTAGTACGTATAAACATAAAATTTCATACTATCTTTTCACCACTATCAGAAAGAGTGATAGAATAAGTGAAATAATAGATATATTTGTGTGGATCATGAGGAACAAAAATAGATGGTTCTGACAAATTAAGAAAATAAGTAGATTAATGAAAGCATGAAAACGCTAGAAAATAAACACTAATATTCTTGTCAAAAGGTTATTTTGCATTATCTTCAAATAGGTCAGAGTAGGGGTGCAAACGAGCCGAGCTCGAACCGAGCCTAGCGATTTTTCCAGGCTGGAGCTCGAGCTCGAGCTCGAGTTGTGATATTTGAGCTCGAGCTCGTTAGCTCAAATAACACGAGCTCAAGTTCGCCAACGCGAGCCGAGCCCGGCTCGCGAGCCTGGAGGCTCCAGTTTTTTTTTTTTGTGTTTTGCAGCAAGCTTTCTGCTTGTTTATGGGGTAAACAACTCCATGAATGAAACTATTCACGGAGTTGTTTACTTCATAAAACTCAGATATGGACTATAATATTTACCGGCAAGAAGTTTGCGGAGGCGGTGGTGGTTTCGCGCGGCGGTGGCTGGGGCCATGTTGTTAGCGACTGCACGGAAAGCACGAATCTGGGCGATGGAGATGCGTGATTTTTCGGCGGCGGCGGCGATGGACGATTTAGCGGTGTTGATGTGCCCAATCGAATTTGACATGTTTTGAGGCTTTGAGCTTTGCGTACACAACAGATGAAGAGTGAGGTGAGAGAAATGAAAAGTTTTCAAGTTGTTTTCATTTGGTGGTTTCTCAATTTTAGTTTTAATAAATTATATTATTATTTTAATATATAAATATTATAATATATATATATATATAATGCACATATGCAGCTGGTATACAGCTGTATACCAGCAGCAATATAAAGCAATTATATATATATATATATATATATATTAATTAGAAATATTACTGAAGAAGCTCGCGAGCTTTTTGATGAAATAAATAGGCTCGAGCTCGTGAGGCTCGCCAGGCTCGTGAGCCGGCTCGGCTCAACTTATACCCCTAGGTCAGAGTATTGCATGTGCTAAAACACATCATAAGTAAGACAAGATAAAGGTTGACTGGGAAATTCTAGCCCGCTCCCGGTTCGGCCAAACTCATGTGTATTTTATAAACTAACTTACCAATCATATGACAAGTGTAATACACTCTCCTTGTGAAATATATTTGGGTTCAGCCAAGTTGGGTTTGGTCTAGAATTTTCCAGATTGACTAAGGAAAAAAGAAATCCTTAGCAATATGAAACTATTTAGTAGAAGAAAAATAAATTTTAAGTTTCTATGTTGTCTAAATTGCTTCAAAAATGTGTTTAAATAATTTAGTTATAAATGGGAAGAATGCTTGATAATAAAATCATATTGACTCAAAAACAGAAAAAGGAAATAATGTCATATAAATAATTTTAGAAGAAGTATGATGTATTACGGTAATTTGAAAAAGTCTCATGGATGCAAGTATTTATATATAAGATGGTATTTAGGATTATTTTATCTTTAATATCTTACAATAAATAAATATACTTTATGTGTTACTACATACATAATATGAGGATGGATATTAAAATTTCCATCATTGTTAGAAAGTGTCTCAGGATGAAAGAAATAAATCTGCATATGTTCATTACAAAGAAGAAAAGATGGTTATTACATTTTCATCATTGTTAGAAAGTGTGATAGGATGAAATAAATAAATTTGCATATGTTCATTACAAAGAAGAAAAGATATGTTATTGATAAAATTAGAACAGAGACGTAAATTAATGATCATATATATGAACGTGCAAGAAAATAAAGTACCAATATTTTTTTGTCAAAAGTGTACTTATGTTCAAACAAGACAAAATATTGTGCATGCTTACAGAAGTGTCTTAAGTATAACAAATAGATGTTGATTAAGAAAAAACTAAACTCGCAATAGTAGGAAACTCTTTGGTTAGAAAGAAAATAAATATTCAGATTTCTACTTTGTCTAAAACACTAGACAATACACTTTAAAAACCTAATTATATACATGAGAAGCTTTAATAAAATATAATATAGCTTTTAAATTTGTAGGGGTTTAACTATGAGGTGTTGGGTAAAAGTGGAGAGACAAATCACGAGTAACAAAAGCTCGCTCATCTAAGATAAAATTTCTTCCATCCAAATTTATGTTTAATTTTTACCAAATTTTAATTTTTAGATGAGATTTGAAAGTTTAAATAAAAATTAGTATTTCATAGTGGTTAATAGTTACTAATTATCAATATATATCTCTATTTTAATTGAGAAGTTTACTAGAGAAAATTCATTTTTAAGAAATGACATGTTATTTTGGCAAATAAGAAGTAATAATTATGAAATACGTGAAATATTATATTTTGATAATAAGGACATAGACGTATATTCTGGAAATAGTGATGGATTAAAATCTTACATAAGTATTTATCAAACTCTTTAATAGATGTTTATGGATAGATAAATTAAATATAGAACATGCTTGCACAAGTAAATTATCAACTTATATGTAAAAGTGCTTTTGTTTTTCTAGTCGTATAAATCTAGAAGTTCATTTGCAAATGAAGTGATTAAAATAAATAACAAATGTAAAAATGTACTTGAAAATAAAAACAAAGAAGTAATTTGAGTGAAAATAGGATGGGATTTGAGTGAAAATAGGATGCATTCTTTATTTAATTTACAAAAAACTTATAGACATGAGTATTCATATAAGATCGGTTGTTTGCATTTATAATTTCATAATAAAGAATATATTCAGTGTTACTGCATAGAGATATGAAAAGTGGTATACATTCTACATTATTAGAAGTGGTAGAATAATGGAAAATGAACAATGTTATTGGCAACTAATAAAAGATACATATACTGATAATCTACGCATACATCATAAATATGCTAAAAAATAATACTAATATTATTTTATCAATAATTTGATCTTTTTAAATAGATTTGGTTAAAGACACATGGTGATGATGTAAGACTACAAAACAAAAAAATTAAAGGTATTAGATAGACACTACCAAATAATCAATTATACTTTTAAGCAAGTATTAATTTATCAATAAACTAGACATATTTACTTTAATTTAACGATCGAATCACCATATACAAAACACGTAATACTTCCTAGTAAGTATAAACAGATGAAACAAGCTTCTAATAAAAGCCCAAGGGTACACATATCAAATATTCAACAAAAACTCTTCTTAGCCTACCTAATTACAGTCTGTAAGGTTAAGAATCCTTACAGACACTTCTCAGCCACAAATTGTGGCTGAGATAAACCTGCAACTTGCTTAGCAAGTTGCCAAGTCTTATTTACAATATTTCATAAATTAGCCCACATATATTTTATAACAGTCTATAAGGTTAAGAATCCTTACAGACACTTCTCAGCCACAAATTGTGGCTGAGATAAACCTGCAACTTGCTTAGCAAGTTGCCAAGTCTTATTTACAATATTTCATAAATTAGCCCACATATATTTTATAACTTTATATTTTGCCCCCACCTTTCCTTTCTTAATTAACTCTTTACACCTACAAACATTTTATTTCATTTGCAGAGCGAATTCTTTAGATCAATTTCTTCATAAATGTATAATATCAACAAAAACAAATTATATGAGAAATATTTTTTATCAAATATATGTTTTAAAAATATCATCCAACGACTAAGCTCTATATAATTACCATAATTACTGAATTGAGTACCGTATAATGTATGATAATTTAATTTTTTCGCACTATGATTTTACATTCAAAAGAACTTTTTCGCACTATGATCTAAATCTATGTAATTAAAATTAAGCTTGAGATCATTAAAGAACATTATTTTATTTATTGAATAACTAAGCAAACAAAGTCTAGACATGTTTCCCTAATCTTCTAGAATAATTATTTTTAAATATTAATAATATTTTTACAATATGAGACAGAATCAACAAAAATAAATAGAGGCTTTTATTTCACAATAAAATTTATAGGCGTATCAACACAAATAAAGTAGCTCAACATTCTCAATTATATAAGTCCAAGAAGAAGATAAAAAGAAATACGAAAAATAGTTAATCAAATATATATATATATATATACATATATATATATATATATATCTGCAATGAGACTGCAACATATTCACTTAGACGTATCCCTTACATGCAAGCTACCAATCTCTACTACTTCAAATCTGTCTCGCTGCAATACAAAATAGAAGAAGTTATAATCTTAAATTAAAAAGTTTTTTAATATACTAATAAAATAATTCAAATCGTAATCAAATATTAAATTAATGGGTTCAATATTTAAAACTCAAACATGTAATAATATTTAACATACTCTTCTTTAGGGCTATGAACTGGTCCTGCAGAAAAAATAAAGGATGAATTCGGGGGTTGCGTTTCAAAGTTATTATAAACCGCTGCCATAAAACAAAAAAAAATTGTTATACAAATAATATTTCTCCAAACGATATAAACCACAATAATTAGCTTTGAAACAAATTGAGGAATATATCTCACGTATGATACTTGAGAAAGGCACTTGATATCCAATGCTTCTGAAATTGTGTTCTTGAGAGCATTGTGCCTAGAAATAACCAGAAAATGCTTGAGTATGGATGGCTAAGAAGTAAATTTCAAAAAAAAAAAAACGAATATTTCTAACCAGGAGAGACTGAAAACTAGGTATAGGAGATTGTGTACATGAATATTGCGCTAAGCTAGAATCGTCGAGAACCATAGGTTGGATATGTTGTTGAAGGCTCAATTGATTTGAATTTATTTCTCCACTCGCCACAACATCTTGTTGATCCTACTCCAACCAATGAAACAAGAATAAACAATACAATAAACATAATTTAAACTCTATTGTTGAATATTTATTAATATTTAAGGAAAAATTAAAGCACGCAAAAGAAAAGGAAGAATATTAGACAAATTAAATACCTCTATTTTTTTTCTTAGTCGTTTTGCAAACCTTATGCACTTGAGGTTTGAGACGACATTTTTTGGGGCGTCCACGTCGTTTTGATTGTACCGGATCTTGTACTATTTTCTTTGGCATGTCTTGTGGAACTTCGGGTGTTTTTTCAGATTGTTCACTCTCGATTTGGAGAAGTTTCTTGGTAGATTCCTCAACTCTTGTAGAGCAACAGTAAAGTGCTTTTTAGAGACTACTCCTTCTTCCACTAATTGAATTGCTCGTGTGAGCAACTCATCATACCATCCTTCAGAATTGTCATAGTCAACATCATTTGAAATAATTTCTTGAAGATATTGACGTTTGAAATCCTTTCTCCAACGAGGTACAATATATTGCATCGGTATCTCTTCAATGCCATTATGATGAAATACACTCAAAGTATGTCTACATAGGTAACCTTTGAAATTGAATAGATTACAAATACAATGAATCTCTACCTCTGTTGTATTGTACAAAACTTCATAATCTACAATGCGAGTCATGTTTTCAACAATGGTCACTCGCTCTTTAACAATGTAAGTCACAATAGAACCTTCTGATTTCACTTGGGCTACATTAAAACACGAAAACATCTCTTCCACTTCGACCTGGAACTTTTTAAAAATATTGTGTGTATAAATTTTGGAGAGTTGATTTTCATATAAGCACTTTGTCTTTACGAAAGGCTCTGAATGCCTTGAGTGGAAGTCTGCTTTAGCTTCTTTTTGATATTTATCTTTCAAAGCTACGGTATATTTACTGTCAAAATCACTTAAAGTTGTTCGAGAATGTACATAGCCATCAAAGAAAGCATTCATGCTCTCACTCCTCTGAGTAGTAAACATGCCCGCAAAAAAAGTACCTCTGAGATATACCGGGACCCATTTCTCCTTGTCATCATATAAAGACTGAAGCCATTCATTATCTCCCAATCCATGATCATCATTCATTTCTTTCCAAGCTTGTTCAAATTCACTCACTCTTAATGAATCATAGACAGCTGCTTCCATTGCATGCTTAATCGATTTATACTCATTATATCCATTCAGTTTCTGTGGTACTTTTTGCAATATGTGCCATAAGCAAAGACGATGACGAGCCCTTGGGAACACTTGAGCAATTGCAATTTGCATAGCTTTGCATTGATCAGTTATTATAGCATGTGGAGCTCGACCACCCATACAAGTTAGCCATGCATTGAACAACCAAACAAATGACTCAGTTGTTTCATCTGCTAACAAGCCACACCCTAAAAGAACGGATTGCCCATGCTGGTTGACCCCCACAAAAGGTGCAAATGGCATATCATACTTATTTGTTAGATACGTGGTGTCAAACGTAATGGCATCCCCAAAAAATTCATATGCAACTCTGGACCTTGCATCAGCCCAAAAAATATTTTTTAACCGTGATTCATCATCGAAATCAAGTAAATAAAAAAACTTTTGATTTTTCATTTGCATATGACAAAAATAATCATACATAGCCTGTGCATCTCCTTGAACTAACTTTAGACGTTTATAACCAGCAACATAATTTCTGACGTCCTTTTCATCGAAAGCTAGCTTCTCTGGTCCTCCAGCTTGTACAATTAAGGAATGATAAGTCTTGTTAATACGAATCCCGGAATCACAGTTTAACTCAAGTTTTTTCTTTACCGATTTGCTCATATTTTTGTGAGATTTGTAAAACCGCACACTAGACGGGGTAGTATTATGATTATGGTCAAGAATAACTTCTGTAACCATCCACTTTCGAAGCTTACTTACCTTGATCCTCATCATTGCTTGACAACCAATTCTTTTTCCTGGTCTAGGGTTATTTACTTCGTTGTCTTCCTTAAATCCTTGGTGGACACAACAAAGTATAGCACCTTGTTTTTCCTCAGTATTTCTTCCTTTATAAGAACTTTTCACTCTAACACCGAATCCTAAATTTTTCGCGTAAAGGTTATAGAAATCATATGCATCATCATAGCACTCAAATTGCATACCTACACAAGGTGGAATTGGTATTGACTTTGTCGGAGTTAATATCTTATCATCATCACCATTAAACGACATGTCTTCCATCTAAAAATATATATATACCCCCATATGATTAGTAAGTGTATACATTGGGATTATTAAATCATAATTGAAAAAATTATAAAACAAACAGAAAATTTGGTTTTCCGAAAACTGAACCGAAGCAAAACTGAAATTTTGAAGAAAAAAAAAATAATATATAAACCATCACTCTTTCACGCTTCTATCACCAAAAAAAAAAAAAACTCTTTTAGGCTTTCATTACTGAATTAAATGGATTTTTAGCAACATTTTTGGGAGAAAAAATAATTTACACTCAAAGCATCATTCTTCCTCATACGATTCTTCTCTTTTTCACATATCTCGCATTAATTTACACTCAAAGCCCTAATTTTGGGAGAAAAATTATACCTTGAGAATGAATGAAGCGGTGGCGACGAGGAGGAAGAAGGAAGCGGCGGCGGTGGTGGAAGGACTTGCGGCAGCATCCGGCGTCGAGGAAGAAGGGGGGTTTTCCAGATTTTTGTGAAGCTAATTTTCTGAATTTTGAGAGAGAGAGAGCACGTAGAAGAAGGGGCTAAGGCTTTTGTTCTCAAAGTCAACCTATTTGATTTGGGGTCAATTACAAAAAGAAGAAAAGTTGAGATGGCCTTTTGTCAAAAAGAAGGAAAGTTGCAAGGAGTCTGTCAGCGCTAATCTCACATAAATCTGTGAGATTAGCACTACCCATATATATTATGGGTAGTGCTAATCTCAACTTTCCTTCTTTTTGTAATTGACCCCAAATCAAAGGTTTGACTTTCAGCCCCTAATATAATTCCAAATCTTTTTTTATCTTCACTTCCAAGTCTTCAACAAAAGAAAAGCAAACCCTCCCCTGCTCGACTGCTGGACTGCTGCTCAGACGACCACCGCGGAGACCAACCGGACATCGATGAGACGACGACCACCTCAGAGACCAAGCCTCAATCCGTAATTTTTTTTATTTTTTCTCTATTTTCTTTATATGGTTTTAAATTTTCAAGTAATCTTGTATGGGTATTAACTTATTTTGTATGGTTTAGTTTATTTTGTATTTGTATGAGTTTAATTTAATTGTTTAAATTTATTTGATTATGGTTTAGGGTTGTGTAATTTGAAATTTGAAATGAGCTTAGCAACCGGGTTGTGTAATTTGTGGGTTGTGAAATAAACAATTTTTTTTTCCAGGTCGGTTTAACTGAACCGCCGAGATTTGACGAGCAACTTCGAGATTTTCTTCTCTTTTGAAAGTTAACGAGGTATTGAATTTTATCAACTATCTTGAACTAATAGTCTATTTCCTTATCAAATTCATAGATTTTGTAGTTTGTTAATCTCGTATTTTCATATTTCTGCATCTATTCTATTATGATATTAGTTATATAAATTTAGCGAATATGAATTTTCTGTTTGTTTTATAATTTTTTCAATTATGAATTAATAATCCCAATGTATACACTTACTAATCATATGTGTGTATATATATATAAATAGAGGTATTTAATTTGTCTAATATTCTTCCTTTTCTTTTGCGTGCTTTAACTTTTCCTTAAATATTAATAAATATTTAACGATGGAGTTTAAATTATGTTTATTGTATTCTTTATTCTTGTTTCGTTGGTTGGAGTAGGATCAACAAGATTTTGTTTTTTGGCAGCTGTTTATAATAACTTTGAAACGCAACCCCCGAATTCATCCTGGACTTATTCTGCAGGACCAGTTCATAGCCCTAAAGAAGAGCATGTTAAATATTAATACATGTTTGAGTTTTAAATATTGAACCCATTATTTTATTATTTGATTAAGATTTGAATTATTTTATTAGTATATTAAGCAACTTGTTAATTTAAGATTATAACTTCTTCTTTTTTGTATGGCAGTAAGATACGCTAGGCGGAGTAGTCGCAGCGAGACAGATTTGAAGTAGTAGAGATTGGTAGCTTACATGTAAGGGATACATCTAAGTGAATATGCTACAATCTCATCGCGAATATATATATATATATATATATATATATATTTGATTAACTATTTTTTCGTACTCTTTTTTGTCTTCTTCTTGGACTTATGTAATTGAGAATGTTGAGCTACTTTATTTATGTTGATACGTGACATACGTCTATAAATTTTATTGTGAAATAAAAGCCTCTATTTATTTTTGTTGATTCTGTAATATGCAAATGAAAGCTAACGTCTGTAATTAAGAAAGGAAAGTTGGGGGCAAAATATGAAGCTATAAAATATATGTGGGCCTAATCATAATAATATGCAAATGATAAGGTCTAATTTATGAAATATTATAAGTAATACCTGGCAACTTGCTAAGCAAGTTGCAGGTTTCTCTCAACCATAATTTGTGGTTGAGAAGTGTTGTAAGGCTTCTTAACCTTACAGATTGTAAGACTTTGTATGGTTAGGAATTTCGGATCACATTTTTATTTTTTGGATCACCAGAAAATGAAAATGCACACTACAAGGTAAATTCAACAGAAAATACTCAAATTTTAAATCCTACTACACATTCTCCTATATAACTACTCTTCATTTCATAAATTCAATCACTTCATTCTTTCTCTTTATTAATTACACAATTCAACTATCCAACACATTCTCTTTCTTACTTTATCATAAATAAAATATTATTCTAATTTTTTCTCCTATCATCATTACATATATAACTAATTCAATCAACTTTATATCACATCTACACAATTTCCAAACATTTCTCAAAAACACATCCAAACAAACAAAAAAAATTAATATTTTCATACGAATTTCTATAATACACATTCCCCAATAAAAATTTAAAATTCATTTTTAAATACACAACCATACAGAGCCTAAGTAAATCATTTTCCATATATTATATAGCTAGTTGAATAATAGTAGATTGATAGTGCAAACTGCAAAGTTCCTTCTCCAATTACGAAGTCAACTAGTGAGAGAAAGAGAGAGATAGAGAGCCACAAAAAAAAGATGGAGCAGATAGTGCACAAGAACTTGAAGGTGAATGGCATAAACATGCATGTAGCCGAGCTTGGCCAAGGCCCCGACGCCGTGCTGTTCCTCCACGGCTTCCCGGAGCTGTGGTACTCATGGCGGCACCAGATGCTCCACCTCTCCGCCAAGGGCTACCGCACCATCGCCCCCGACCTCCGAGGCTATGGCGACACCGATGCTCCGCCTTCCGCCACCAGCTACACGGTGCTCCATATCGTCGGGGACGTGGTGGCGCTGTTGGATGCTCTGGGGCTGGAGAAGGTGTTCATGGTGGGACACGACTGGGGCGCAATCATAGCCCGGTGGTTTTGTATGCTGAGGCCTGACAGAATCAAAGCTCTGGTGAATACCAGCATGGTCTTTCAGCCAAGAAATCCATCGGTGACGACAATCCAGGGACTCAGAGCCCAGCTTGGAGATGGCTTCTATATGTGCAGATTCCAGGTTATTAATATTAATTAATTAGTTTCTTAATTATTATATTTTGTTACTTACAATTTCCAACATATTCCATCATTTTATTAATTATGACCATTTTTTATTTGCCTGAGAATTAAATTCAAGTTATATATATATATGATCAGGAAATTATTAAATATTAATACTTAAGGAGCATGGTCCGTGCGAATTGAATACAGGTAGAAGTGCACTTACTTATTTGTATTATTATTCTAATATATATATATATATTGTTCAATAGCTTTTTCTTTTGTCTTCCGATGATAAAGCACATTGGATAGGTATTTAAGAAAGGCGGCCGGGCCCTGTGACCTCTATCATGTCAACAAATTAAAGACGACTACAACATTATTAAAGTTCAAAGTAAAACAGACAACTCAACCTGCTGCTCATAATTACATTTCTACCTGTATTCAATTCGCACCAACACTAGTAGTTTTTTAAAATTAATATTTGACACAACTTATTAATGCGCTGATAATTATTATCATGTACTAACTAATTGATAAATAAAAAAATGAAATATTAATTAGTTATGTACGTTTTAAATAATTAAGTAGATGCTTATAATTACATATATTAATGTTTTTGAATGATTCACCAACACATAAAATCAATTCATTTATATATATTGGACTAAGAAATACATATAAGTAATTTTTCTTCTTATCTTTATTAATTAATGGTTAATACAACTGGTGTTAGCTAGACAGAAAACCAAATTGAGAAAAATTGGAGAGAGAGAGAGATATTAATGGAGAAATTAATTCCATGAATGTGTTGTGTGATGGGGAAATCAGACGGAGACAGATCACGTGAAAGCAAGGGATGCTATTGAATAGAGTTTATGCATTCACATCCAATATTTATTATCTAGCTCAGGGACATTTAGCCAAAGGTAAATGATATTGGCTATTGACATTCCACTGTTCAATACAAATTTCTTTCTGAAAATAATGAAAAGTAGAGTTCCAGTAGTGATTTTTGGAGTGCCAATATCAACTCCCTTAGCCAAATAGTCCCTTTTTCAAATTCCATAGCACCTTCCTCTTTCAACTTCTTTTGCACATGGGTCTAGTAACTTTTGGAGACATATGACTTTGGTCCTTTTAAAATAAATTTTTACAAAGCAACGCAATTACATAAAATATGAACAGTGTCACTAAATTATTATTATTTAACAAGTCAAGTGTTCTATTCTAAATTCTCATGTAAGAGGGTTACTTCGTAAATCCAGTTGCTTCATCAACGAAAACTTATGTTGGATCTGGAGTTAAGTACCTATTTTACCCTTTTGAATTTTAAAATATAGTTTTAACTTATTTAATAACTTAAACTCATGAATACTAGGAAAAATGAATTTTAACACACATCTAATTAAGAGATTCAGAGAAAAAGAAGTAAAAGTTACTACAAATGTTGAAAATATAAGCTTAGTTAGCGAAGAATGTATAAAGCAATTAAAGTAGTTAAAACAAAAATATATACATTTAGGAATTAAAATAAAAGGATTAACTAGAAAAGGAACCGGAGGAAAGGTTTAAGTTTTATTATTAGATAAAAGTTGGACAGATGCTAAAAGAGCAGTGTTTGCTAGTATGGAAATCGATATGAATAATAATGTAGGAATATTTTATGTAACTCCAAATATGATGAAAAGTATTAAAGATATTAGTAAAATCACTATAGGATTACAAACTAGAGGGTATGAAAAATATGATGGTAACAATTTAGTAGTTTCTATAGCATTTTTAGGAAGGGTAACCAATAATAGTTTCCCTCAATATAAAATTAATATAGATTGAATAATAGATGGATTAGCCCCAGTAGGAGTAAAAATGATTAAACCCTTAAATATAGATAACAGCGATTTAAATGGAGAAGAATGAGAAATAACCAAACACTTAGAAGAAAATGAGACGGTTAAAATTCCAGGAGAAAGTGTAATGTATACAAATAGTAGAGGTAACTCTTTAACCCCGTGGACGTAGGTCTGATTTTGGGCCGAACCACGTATATTTTGTGTCCATTTTACATTATAATTCGTGCTTTATATTATATCTTTATATACTATATTGCATATTCTTATTGATGTTAAACTCACACACATCAATTAGACATTCTATAAGCATCATTACAAGAATTTGATGGGGGTTAAAAGGGGTAAGTTAACTATGCTAAATATACATTTGGTGGTAAGAATAAATCATAATCTATCCATATGAGGCTACAATCAATCGGGTATAAATGGTAAAGATAGGTCGGATCTCCGCAGGTCTATATATGGTAAGGTTGATGATTGATTGGATCTTGTCTTTCAGCTGTCCATAATGAGCGATGCCCTACCTGTGCAGGTCGGTCATTTGGGCCTCCAGCTAAGCCTGTCCGAATATGATGTCTTCTAGAAGGATCCAAGTCGAAAAAACCACTGGGCTTGGGCCCACACGGTATTGGACTACCCAACTTGGCCCAAAGACGGATTTTCACCCACATCACTAATAAAGACGAGTTAATTAATCTAATATAAAATAAAAAAATATTTTCAAAATTTGATCCAAAAAGCGGATATAATCAAATTAAAATGGTAGAAGAAGACAAAAAATGGACAGCATTCAGCTGTAGCTAATGACATTTCGAGTGAAATATTCTATCTTTTGGTTTAAAAAATGCTCTAGCAATATTTCAAAGATTTATGGATAGTATATTTAAACATTTAGACTTTTGTTAGTATATATTGATGACATTTTAGTAACTTCTGAAAATATTAAACAACATCAAGATCATTTAAAACAAGTGATTAATTTAATAAAAAGAAAACGGAATAGTAGTGTCTAAAAGAAAAATGGAACTTTTTAAGAGAAAGATAAGCTTTTTAGGTTTAGAAATAGGAAATGGACAAATTAAATTACAATCCCATATAGCTCAAAAAATTCTAGATTTCCCTGATAAACTAGAAAACTTAAAACAAATACAAGCAAGCATTTATAAGAATGTTGAATTATTCTAGAAAATTATTCCTCAACTTAGTAATTAGTTAGACTATTATATACGAAAACAAGAAAGTCTAGCCAGAGACACTTTAATCAGGAAGATATTAACATAGTTAAAAAAATTAAGAAAATAGTTAAAGACTTAAAGCCTTTAGAATTACCTTTAAATACTGATTATGTTTTAATAAAAGTAGATAACTCTATAGAAGGATGAGGAGCAATATTAAAATGTAATCCTCATAAATTTTCTCCATAAAATAAAGAAAAAATAACGGCTTATTCCAGTGGTAATTTTAATAAAACAGGAAGTAATTGGACCAGTCTACATAACGAAATAGCAGGAATAGTTAAAGCAATAAACCATTTTAGATTATATTCAAATAAACTTTTTACCAATAGAACCGATTGTGAAATTTTGGTTAGATTCATAAAAAATGAAAATTCTAGAAAACAAAATAATTAAAGATGGTTAAATTTTAGAAATGCAATAGAAGGTAACAGATATAAAGTAGAATTTGAACATATTAAGGGAAAAAACAATAGCATAGCAAATTTATTAAGCAGACAATTAACTTTAATCTTGGGTCATAGATCATAATCTCCAACAACCAGGACAACCAACAAACACAACCTCCCTCTGCAGCTCACAACCAAATAGCCCGAAGATCAGCTTTCAAGCCTAACTTTCAACAAATTATCCAGAATAGACCAACCTTTGCAGTTGAAACACAGTTTTTTAATCTAGCCACTCAGAATCTTTTTAAAACCTTTGGCAAAGTACCACTTCCAATTAGACATGCTTTCAAACCTCCAAGAGATACTCCCTATATAATGGAAGATCAAAGCATTCTACTAAATGATTTGTGGGAAGCTCATAATTCAGGCAACAAACTAGCAGCACTCAATGCGTTATATTATTTTTTTGAAAAAGAAAATAAAAATTTTCCAATAGAAGAAGCAGCAGTTTATCTTCTTATCAGAGGACCATAGTTGTTAATGGCGAATGGCGCGGCGTGGCGACAAGGGTCCCATGGCGTATGGCGCGGCGAGGCGCGGCGTGGCGACGCCTTATCGAGGAAAAAAAATAATTATACATAATTATAAAATAAATAATATGCCACTTTTTTAACAATAATAACTATAAATATAAATAACAAGTATTTCACACATAAGCATTTCAAAGTAATAAATATAGAAATAGTCTAGAAGTTTAAATTAATACTCTAATCATCTAAATCTAAACTTGCTAACTGGACATCCTCCTCCTCTTCCTCGTCCTCCTCACCACCACCACCACCACCACCATCCTCATGCTCATCATCGTCACCATCATCCTCCTCCTCATGGGCCTCACCAATGATATCATCATCCTCTCCTTCATAGCCATCATCGTCTTCTTCTTCATCAATTAAATGCAATGCGCCGCGATTAGATGCTTTCTTTGTTGTCTTTGATGAAGATGCCTTTCTTGTATACACTTGTGGAGCTCTTGAAGGTCGTGATCTAAAAGCATATGCATCTTCATCCACTCCAGCCGCTTGTGAAGCCATATTCCAAGTTAAACCGTCCTCCTCACCATGTACAAAATTGTTCCCATCTTCTTCCATTTCTCCCACCAACCACTCGTTCGATTCATCTATCTCCTCAAGAGAAATTGGATCAATCAAATTACGCTCATCATAACGACGAATTAGACTTCTATTGTATTTGATGAAAACCAAGTCGTTCATGTTTTTGTGAAGCAACTTATTTCTCTTCTTGGTATGAACCTGTATAAGTTTATGTTTAAAAAATTACTTTAATAATATAACTAGATAAGTACTTTAATATGTAAAATTGTAAATTATACTTACAAGATCAAATATACTCCAATTTCGCTCACATCCAGATGAGCTACAAGTGAGACTGAGTACTTTGATGGCAAACTTTTGTATATTTGGGCAATTTGATCCAAAAGAGAACCACCAATCAGCTAAATTTGATAAGGAAATGGAAATCCAAATGTTAGGTGGTCCAAAATAGGTAATAAAGCATTGTAACTTGTAAAATAAATATAAAAAATGCTTATTACCGGTGATTTTATGGTTCTTTGTCTAATAGCTGCTGGTACTCCAAAAAGTCCTTCGGCTTTTATGTAGGACGATAGCTCCACGCTAATCTTATCTGCTGTCTCAACATCTGGAGCTAATCTCTCGACACAAGCATAAAAACCACTCATAAGCTTTGGGTCTTCATTTGTGTTTGCATAAAAGAACTCTGGGTTAAGGATGTAACCAGCTGCATGTAAAGGTTGGTGGAGCTGGACTGCCCATCTTCTATCAATGATCTTGAAAATCTCGGCATACCTTTCTTCATTTCCTCCAAAAGAGTCCTTTATTGCTTCCTTAGCCCTATCCATTGCCTCATATATATATCCCATTGGAGGCTTCTGCTCCCCATCTACTAACCGAAGAACTTTCACTAATGGACCGGCAATTTTAATTGCATAAAGCACATTGGTCCAAAAAGTAGGCATCAGTATCACTTTAGCCGCCGTCTTACACTTTTCCTCTTTTGCATACTTACTTTGGGTGAATGCATCAGATGTAAACATTTTTTTCAAATTTGTTTTCTCTTCATGAAACCGCTTCAAAGTTAGAAAGGCGGTCGCAAACCGGGTCTTCGCCGCCCTAACCATTTCCTTATCATTGGTGAACTCCCTCATCATACTCAATAATTGTAGTTTAGAGTAAATACAACCACTAATTTGGATTGCTCGCTCAATGGTCTTCTTCAATAAAGGAATTTTAAAGATGTCTTCGAGCATCAAGTCTAAGCAATGAGCGGCACACGGCGTCCAATACAAGTGTGGATATTTAGCCTCCAACAATTTTCCTGTTAAATAAAATAATAAGATAAAATATTTTATACTTAAAAAGCTTAAATATTTAATACTTTCTTTAATTTAAAAAATTATAATAATTTCTCACCTGCTAAAACATTTGAACTTGCGCTATCTGTGACTACTTGAACCACATCATTCACGCCAACTTTTTGCACCATTTTATCCAACAAGCTGAATATAAACTCACCCGTGTGAGACTCATTTGATACATCAAGTGATTCAATGAACCTGCTTCCTCTCGGTGTATTCACGAGGAAGTTAATCAATGACCTATTTTTTTTATCCGACCAACCATCAGCCATAATTGTGCAACCATATTTAGCTTGCTCTTCCTCGTGGCATTTTAGGAGGTTTTTTGTGTGCTCCATTTCTTTCTTCAAATAAACAACCCTCATCTCATGATATGTAGGAGGCTTCATATCAGGTCCAAATTGGCCAATAGCTTGAACCCAAGGGCCAATGGTGTCACCGTTTACAACATTGAATGGAAGAGCTTTATCATACATCCACCTAGCGAACTTTTGCACCGCATTATCCCTCAGAATCTTCCTACTCTCATTGTATGCAAAAGCACCTGCACTGTTCCTCTTTCTCTCATCACAAATCTCATCCTCATCTTTTCTATAGTATATATCGAGAGGACCGATTTGCCTTGGAGGTTTCGGCTTAGGCTGTGGGAATGATGAGTGAACCGACGAGCTTGAAGCCTGTTTACCTTTACTAGTACGATCAAAGTTTCGTTGGTCCATTTCACGTTCTTCAGCTACTTGATCAAAATGAGGCATTGCGTTCATTTGCTCTTTTAGCACTTTCTTTTTCTCCATAAGAGTCTTTATCTCTTCTCGAACATACTCCGGACATTTATCACAACGGTTTACATTCTTAAAACCTCCAACAAAGTGTTGCTTGAGCCTCGTGATTCCTCCCTTTGTAACCATTGGACAAAAGATGCATTTTATATTGTTCGTATTGTTAGAATTAGGCAATTCCCCGTATTGCCATGCTGGATCCTTTCGGTTCGAGTTCGAGTTCGACATTCTACAATTTTCAACAATATATGAAGTATCAATATATAATCATCAATATACACATTTCAACACAAATATAAACACTAAACATATTATATATGAGTATAACTATAAACTATAGATAATAATAATTTAATAATTGATAAAATATGGGGGCATGAAAAACTTAGTAAGGCAGTTAGCAGTAAGCTCACCTCACTGCCTTAAAAATGACTTGTCAATTTTCTTTTTTCAACTTTCAAATTTTCAACACTAAACACACAAACATATTATATATAGTATAACTATAAATCAAAGTAGCAAATAATAACTAAAAAATGGGAAAAAAAAAAGAAAGGAAAAATGAAAAAACTGACTGCTGCAATGCTGCCTTATAGTGTGCCTTTTAAGTTTTAATTTTAACCCATTTCATTTCCTACCACTACCACTACACACTACACAACACACTACACATATTATATTATACCTACCACTACCACTACACACTTCACAACACACTACACATATTATATTATATATATTATATATATATAGTTATAAGCTAGCAAAAACAGCAAAAATGGAAGAAAACAAAAACAAACTTACGACGGGCAGCGACGGCGGCAGCTGGGTTCGACGACGGCGACGGCGACGGCGGCAGCTGGGTTCGGCGACGGCGACGGCGGCAGCTGGGTCGCGACTCGCGAGTTCGGACAGGCGGAAGACAGAGAGTAGAGAGAGAGAGAGATCGCGACCGAGAGAGGTGAGAATTAGGGCTTTAATATTGTGTTGGATTGTTGGGTAAGCTTGGGTTAAGTAATATATCCCAAATTCAGCCCAATTTTGCCCCCAATTTTGTAATTTTGACCTATTTTGACTTGATTTCCTCACCATTTAATTTCATGCATATGGCGGTAAAGGCGAGCGCCTTGACGGCGCTCGCCATGGCGGTAAAGGCGCCCCCTGGCGGGCGCCATATTGAGCCTCACCGCCACGACATGGCCCATGGCGTTGAGGGGGCGCCATGGGCGCCTAGCGCCACGGCGAGCGCCATGGCACGCCTTTGATAAGCATGCAGAGGACAGCCAGTCGGAATTTTTGAAGATTATCAGATGGCTGTAGAAAGCATTCAGAAGATTTCCAATGGTTATTTAGTACCTTTCAAGCAATTTCATGAAGCCATAGCAGCAGCAAAAAGACTTTTAGGCCCAAACTTTTTCATACAACCCAATATAGAAAATGCAAAGCACAAAATACTTTCAAAGGGAAAATAGCCTATAAAGCCCATATGTTGAACAACTCGAAGACGATCTAGAAATCATAACTAAACAGTTTACCAACCTGAACAAATTTTATCAAGACCTATTAGTCCAGCATCAAAATTTATCATCCCATTTAATAAACCCTAGACAGATAGAAATGCCCAAAGAAATCAAGGATAAATGCTACCAATTCTTCTATGTTCGAACCTTTTTTTCACCCCTGTCAAACAGTTCTAGCATTACCAGAAGAAATTTAGACTATAGTTTGGAAGAAAGCAGAAGATAGTTTCTTTTCAAGAATGCTAAAAGTAGCTCAAATCATCATCAATCAGAAAATAGAAGGAATAAAGCCCCTGTCACATTTATTGCAATGGAAAGGAGAACCTATTCGCCAGGAAAGAACCTTAAATTTTTATACAATCAAGTATTTTGATTGGCCTAATGTTCACTTAGACGCTTCAATTTTCAGAGAAGAATGGATAGATGATCAGTTTATCTGCATACAACAACTACTGAACTTCGGTTTTGTATCAAAAATATTTGCATCAAGTTTTCGTTTAGCCAAGGTGCATTCAATCTTTGTTTAGACGTAGCATCTTTACCTTTAGTTTGGAACACTACAGAAGTAGAAATGAGATAGTCCTTTATAACTGTAAATGAGAATTATGAAAGTTGGGAATCCGCTAAATTCGAAATGTTTAGACTATGCCACGAAGTATCAAACTCCTTAACAGACGCAGACGAACTCAAGCTACCTCTAGAAGTAAGAAGAAGGACACAACGACAATATATGATACCATCTCTTGATTTATCACCAGATTTTCAGCTGATTTTCCAAGAACCTAATCAAAGTATTTTTATTCCATCAAAGGTCGGATGCCATTACAGGATTACGACATTGGGAAAGAAAGCAATAATGAGCTTGGAATATCAACCAAAGTATGATCCAGATTTAGCAGAATCCAGCCGAGATGCATACTAGAAGATAAAGTTTCAATAAGTGAATCATCATACCAAAGGAATAATTATTCAGTATCAGGACAAAGCGATAACTGCACCATCAAGGACAATAATTTGCAGCAGTATTAAAAGCAGCAAAATTTCAACTTATGCCATAAATGGAGCAACAGTAAAAGGACAATAATCCAGCTACAAAACAAGAGTAGTGACTTCAGGAGTCAGCTGTGAAGGCAACCATTTATGAATCAACAACTATTGTACCATATTTACTATTCACTTTTTGCTATCTATGTACTTTTTTACTGTTTGTAGTACAATAATAGGCAGGTGCTGTAGCATTTACCTGCAACCTGTTGTGAACGTCAATTTTTCTTCCATTTTGTTGTAATGTTTTCAAATCCGGAGCCTATAAAAGGACTTCTCTTCTCAATTGTAAAAATTGTCCCTTAACACTCTCCAACCCAAACTTTTTGGTTGCTAGAGAGTCTCTCACGTTTCTTATAATAAAATATCTTCTTTGTGTGCAAAAATTACTTATAAGTTTTTATGTGCAAAAATTATGTTTTTATATGCTAGAGAGTCCCTGGGGTAGTTTACTCACTATGCTTTATAACTATGATAATTATGCATAGTGAGTAAACTACCCCCAGGGACTCTCTAGCATATAAAAACATAATTTTTGCACATAAAAACTTACAAGTAAATTTTACATACAAAGAAGATATTTTATTACAAGAAATGTGAGAGACTCTCTAGCAACCAACAAGTGTGGGTTGGAGAGTGTTAAGGAGCAATTTTTACAATAGAGGGAAGGAGTCCTTATATAGGCTCCAGATTTGAAAAACATTACAACAAAATGGAAGAAAAATTGTCGTCCACAACAGGTTGCAGGTAAGTACTACAATACCCGCCTATTATTGTACTACAAACAGTAAAAAAGTACATAGGTGACAAAAAGCGAATAGTAAATATGGTAAAATAGTTGCTGAATCATAAATGGCTGCCTGCACAGCTGTCTACTGAAGTTGCTACTTTTGTTTTGTAGCTGGATTATTGTCCTTTTACTTTTGCTCCATTTATGGCATAAGTCGAAATTTTGCTACTTTTCATACTGTTGCAAATTATTGTCTTTGCTAGTGCAGTTATGACTTTGTCCTAATATTGAATTATTGCTCCTTTGGCATGTTGATTCACTTATTGAAACTTTATCTTCTAGTATGCATCTCGGTTGGATCCTGCTAAATCTGGATCATACTTTAGTTGATATTCCAAGCTCATTATTGCTTTCTTTCCCAATGTTGTAATCGTGTAATGACATCTGACCTTTGATGGAATAACAATACTCTGATAAGGTGCTTGGAAAATTAGCTGGAAATCTAGTGATAAATCTAAAGATGGTATCATATATTGTCGCTGTGTCCTTCTTCTTACTTCTAGAGCTAGCTTGAGTTCGTCTGCATCTGCTAAGGGGTTTGATAGTTCGTGGCATAGTCTGAACATTTCTAATTTAGCGGATTCCCAACTTTCATAATTCTCATTTACAGTTAAAAGGAATGTCCCATTTATGCTCGTATAATGTTCCAAACTAAAGGTAAAGATGCTACGTCTAAATGAAGATTGAATGCTCCTTGACTGAATGAAAACTTGATCGTATCTGATATTTGCCTGCTAAATGTACTACTTGATCTGGATCTGATACAAATATTTTTGATACAAAACCAAAGGTCAGTAGTTGTCGTTAGGGGTGGGCGTTCGGTTCGGGGTAATCGGGTTCGAGTTATTCGGGTTCCGGTTTGGAAATTGTGCTACCCGAAACCGAACCGAATTAATCGGTTTAATCGGGTTCGGGGTTTATTCGGGTTCGGGTTAATCGGGTTCGGGGTTCGGCGGTCCGAACATAATTTTATGGGTTCAAAATTCAAATTGTTTGGAACAAATGTTTGGGCCTCTAAAAATAGGGGCTATTTTTAGAGGCTCAAATGACTGAAAAACAGAGGCATTTTGCCTCTGTTTATGCCTCCCTATAATTTTTATTTTATTTTATTTTTGTTTGCTAAATTTTTGGTTCGATTTTAATTATAGGTCATTTACAAAATATTAATAAATTAAAATAAATTCAGGGAACAAAATATTAATATATTAAAAAATTTCTTCAAAATATTCATCAACTAGCTAGTTTCTGCTCTAACTTTTCTAAGTGTTTCTCTTTTATTATTTACTTTGGCAGAGAAAATTTCTTAGCCACAATTTAGGTGTCTTGACTCTTGGGTCAAAATTGCCTTTTCACATTATATACAAAAGAACATAATTGAATAAACTAAATAAATTCTTTCTCCTCCCCTCATAAAAAACAAATTCTTTCTCCATCAACTAGAGAACACGGCTACCGCCTACCAGTAACAAAAGCATGAATGAAAGCTTAAAAATCTCTTGTATGAATGTATACAATGTCATTTCTATCTTTCACCTGGTTTTCTTTCACTTCCCTTGTGCTTGAGAGTTCTTTTGTCTTTTTTTTTAACCTTAGGTCTATTTTGTTACTTTGTTCTGTTCTGAAATTGCAGTGAAACTTAATTGGACTCTCGTTTGGTCAGGTATCCTTGGAGAATTTTGATCTTTTTTCTTCAGATTTATCATATGCTGAAAACCAGAGATTTGGAAATTTGGATCTACTAGTTTGGACTCTGGGAGAAGGAGAACAACGAAATTTTTCCAAAGAGGAAAAGAAACTTTCTACTTTTTCATGGTTTCGACCGAAACCATGGAAACATACATGTTTTCGTTGGAAACCATATAATTTCAAAATTGCCTTTGTTTTTTGTTTCGATAAAATGAGAAACCGAAAAATTCGTGAGTTTCGGAAGATTAACAAAAATTAGAACAAACCTCCGGCTCCGGTGAGATAGTGTGCGGCGGTGGTCGACGACTCGGTGGTGACTGGTGGCTGCGGACTGCGGTGGTCAGCGGTGGTGAGTGGACTGGTGAGGCAGAGAGGTGACTAAGTGAGTGAGGTGTTGACTATTGAGACTTGAGGGAGAGAGGCGTGAGAGTGAGAGGAGAACTGAGAAACCCTACTGACTCTTAACTCTTAAGACAAATTTTTTTTTAAAATTTTAATTCGGGTTAATCGGGCCCCGAATTCCCCGAAAAAAATAAAAACTCCAACCCGACACCGAACCGATTTCTGTAGTTTGGGTTCGGTATAAACCCGAACCCGATTTTTACTCGAATAAGCCGAACCCGACCGGGTCGGTTCGGGGTCCGAATAACCCGAACCGAACGCCCACCCCTAGTTGTCGTATACATATAAACTGATCATCTATCCATCCTTCTCTGAAAAGTGAAGCGTCTATGTGAACATTAGGCCAAGAAAAATACTTGACTGTATAAAATTTTAAGGTTCCTTCCTGGCGAATGGGTTCTCCTTTCCATTGCAATAAATGTGATAGGGGCTTTATTCCTTATATTTGATGATGATTTGAGCTATCTTTAGCATTCTTGAATAGAAACTATCTTCTGCTTTCTTCCAAACTATAGTCTGAATTTCTTCAGGTAAGGCTAGAACTGTTTGACAAGGGTTAAAAACGGTTCTAACATATAAGAATTGATAGCATTTATCCTTGATTTCTTTGGGCACTTCTATCAGTCTAGTGTTTATTAAATGAGATGATAAATTTTGATGCTGGACTTATAAGTCTAAATAAAATTTGTTAAGGTTGGTAAACTGTTTAGTTACGATTTCTAGATCGTCTTCAAGTTGTTCAACATATGGGCTTTATAGGCTGTTTTTCCTTTGAAAGTATTTTGGGCTTTGCATTTTCCGCATTGTGCTGTATAAAAAAGTTTGGGCCTAAAAGTCTTCTTGCTGCTTCTATGGCTTAATGAAATTGCTTGAAAGGTACTAAATAACCATTGGAAATCTTCTGAATGCTTTCTACAGCCATCTGATAATCTTCAAAAATTCCGACTGGCTGTCCTCTGATAAGAAGATAAACCGCTGCTTTTTCTGTTGGAAAATTGTTATTTTCTTTTTCAAAAAAGTAACATAATGCATTGAGTGCTGCTAGTTTGTTGCCTGAATTATGATCTTCCCACAAAGCATTTAGTAGAATGCTTTGATCTTCTGTTATATAGGGAGTATCTCTTGGAGGTTTGAAAGCATGTCTAATTGGAAGTGCTATTTTGCCAAAGGTTTTAAAAATATTCTGAGTGGCTGGATTAAAAAACTGTGCTTCAACTGCAAAGACTAGTCTATTTGTTGAAAGTTAGGCCTGAAAGCTAGTCTTCGGGCTATTTGGTTATGATCTGCAAAGGGAGGTCATGTTTGTTAGTTGTCCTGGTTGTTGGAGGCCATGATCTGTGACCCAAAATTAAAGTTAATTGTCTGCTCAATAAATCTGCTATGTTATTTTTTTTCATTTATTGTTCAAAGTCTACTTTATATCCATTACCTTTTATTGCATTTCTAAAATTTAATCATCTTTTATTATTTTGTTTTCTAGAATTTTTATTTTTTATGAATCTAACCACAGCTTCACAGTCTATTCTACTGGTAAAAGGTTTATTTAAATATAATCTAAAATGATCTATAGCTTTAACTATTCCTGTTATTTCGTAATCTAGACTGGTCCAATTACTTCATGTTTTATTAAAGTTACCACTGAAATAAGCTGCTATCTTTTCTTCACTGTTTGGAGAAAATTTATGAGGTTTACATTTTAATATTGCTCCCCATCCTTTTATAGAGCTATCAACTTCTATTATGACATAATCAGTATTTAAAGGTAATTCTAAAGTCTTTAACTATTTTCTTAATTTTTTTAACTAGGTTAATATCTTCCTGCTTAAAGTGTCTCTGGCCAGACTTTCCTATTTTCTTATATAATGGTCCGACTAATTTACTAAGTTGAGAAATAAATTTTCTAGAATAATTCAATATTCCTAGAAATGCTTGTATTTGTTTTAAGTTTTCTAGTTTATCAGGAAAATCTAAATTTTTTTGAGTTATATGGGGTTGTAATTTAATCTGCCCATTTCCTATTTCCAAACCTAAAAAACTTATTTTTCTCTTAAAAAGTTCCATTTTCCTTTTAGACATTACTATTTCGTTTTCTTTTATTAAATTAAACACTTGTTTTAAATGATCTTGATGTTGTTTAATATTTTCAGAAGCTACTAAAATGTTATCTATATATACTTAACAGAAATCTAAATATTTAAATATACTATATATAAATCTTTGAAATATTGCTGGAGCGTTCTTTAAACTAAAAGATAAAACATTCCACTAGAAATGTCCTTCACTACAACTGAATGTTGTCCATTTTTTCTCTTCTTCTCTACCATTTTAATTTGATTATATCCGCTTTTTAGATCACATTTTGAAAATTTCTTGTTATTTTGTATTAGATAATTAACTCATGTTTATTAGGTATTCTATAAGCATCATCTTTTGTCTTATTATTAAATCTTTTATAATTATAGACTATTCTAGGTTTTTCTCCTTTTATTTCTGCATTATTTCTTACTATAAAAGGTTGCCGATCTATGAGGACTATCACTTCTTCTTATAATACCTATTTCTAACATTTCCTTTATTTGTGTTTTGAATTCCTTTATATCTTCGGGCGTATAATCTATAGCTGCTGTTCTTATTACTGGATCAGGGTTTAAAATATTTAGTTTAAAGGTATATTTTACTTTATTTTTGGCTAAGTTCTCTCCCAATATTTCTAACTTGTGCAGAATTCTTTTATTTTCTAGGTTTAGAACTTCTAATCACTTTCCTATATCTCTAATTTCTTCATCTAATAGGATGTCTAAGGTTTCAGATTCTATATTGTTTGTTCTAATTCTTTGAAAAAATTTAAATCATTATTACCATGTCCACCACGCTTCACAGTCAACTCTGATTTATAATATATCTATTAGTTGGGAATGTATAACTATGTTTGCTAATAGTAATATAATTTTTTCTTACTAATATACTTCAATTTAATGCACAACTAAAATTTAACCCTAAAAGGAATTCTTGACTTGTTATGTTATTTGATGCTATAAGTACTTGTCCTAATGTATATTTACTACTGTAATTTCCTGAAAAATCCTTAAATTGTTTTCCTACGTTAATTAATTTTTTTGTTATTTTCATTAATCTATTCTCTGCAGTTCTACTTATAACAGTGTAACTTAGTTGTGTTTCAAATTCCTTTGGTCCAAGACTAGCACTAAGCATACTTTTTGTACTTCCTGTATCTAAAATAGCTTTAGT
Source organism: Buddleja alternifolia (assembly GCA_019426215.1). Lineage (NCBI taxonomy): Eukaryota > Viridiplantae > Streptophyta > Magnoliopsida > Lamiales > Scrophulariaceae > Buddleja > Buddleja alternifolia. The sequence goes on along the minus strand of CM033392.1, from coordinate 54,401,171 downwards.
TTCAATATATTTTTTTTGATTACACCATATTCGACAATCTAAAAGTATTAAACTACTAGTATAAGGTACTTGTATTTGAGGTTCGTACGCTGTATTTGGTAGATGAGTTTCTTCTAATTGTTGGTTAATTTCATCAAGTTCTTCTATAACTACACATTTTCCTTTAGTTTTGTAAGTGCAGTATCTTGTATGAATGTACTTTCTCTTCCTGGATATATTCCTATTATAGTAAAATTGTAAGGACTGTTTCTTAAGGCTTTTATTTCATTAATTTTACTTGGATCATTTTTCTTTTTACTTTGTCAAATAGATAAAGTTGTAGTTCCTAAGCATGTATCTAAAAAGTTAAACATATACATATCAGCCTTTTTATTTATTTTCCAATGTCTTACTACGCATTATTCCCATATATTTACTTCCTCTGACCACATTTGAGGATTTCCTAATTCTATTACTAACTTGGTTCCACTCATGATTTTTCCTATGGGCTGCCTCATTCCTACATATTTTCCTGGTTGAGTTGATCCATATTCATATACTGGGTTTTTTCATTCTGGTCTTCCACTTAGTTCTACGTTTCTAGCTGGAACTTCACTATAGTCGGGTTCTACTTTAGTTCTTTTTCCTGAATTACTACTAGTACTAGCTTGACTATTTGCCATAAAGGTTATTTTATTACTATTCTTTTCCTTATTTATAAAGAATTTTTCAAATTCTACTTTTCCTGAGCATATATCATCTACTAAATCAATATTATAATGTTGTTTAAATTCTTTTTCAGCTGATTCTAGATTAAAATCTAAATTCATTGCTTCGAAATATATCTCATGTACTAATTCTCTTAAATTATTATTTCAAAATTTTTTGTTAATATTTATTTTATATTTTTTGGTCTATAATCATTTTTAAGCTGACTTTCTAGTTGTCTAATCTTTTCATCTATTTTTTCTATATTTTCTTCCTCTTCTTCGCTTTCTATGTCAGATTTTATTTCCCAATTTGCAAATCTACTAGTTATTCTTATTTCTTCTTCTTCTTCTTCTATTATATTCATATAACTTGTTTCGTTTTCATTATCAGATTATTCTTTTAGATCTTCTAAATTTTCTTTGGGATCTTGCTTTTGGTAATTAAGGAATTTAATAGAAGTTTGACTTCTACTATTTGTATACATTACGCTTTCTCCTTGAATTTTAATCGTCTCATTATCTTCTAAGTGTTCGGTTAACTCTCATTCTTCTTCATTTGAATCACTATTATTTATATTAAAAGGTTTAATCATTTTTACTCCTACTGAGGCTAATCCATCTATTATTCCATCTATATTAATTTTATATTGTGGGAAATTATTATTGGTTACCCTTCCTAAAAATGCTATAGAAACTACTAAATTGTTACCATCATATGTTTCATTTCCTCTAGTTTGTAATCCTATAGTGATTTTACTAATATATTTAATACTCTTCATCATATTTGGAGCTATATAAAATATTCTTACATTATTATTCATATCTGTTAGAGTAGATAAAACCCCGTAGGGAAAACTGTATTGCAACTCACATATAAATATAGTACAAGAGATTACAATAAACCCTAACTTATCATACAAGAAAAGATATATAAAATATCTACAATATATTTCCTATTTAACACCCCCCGCAGTTGGAGCAGGGGATTCTCGAATGCTCAGACTGGATCTGAAATCCAAAAAAAGCGGTGACGGTAAACCTTTAGTGAAGATGTCAGCAAACTGATGGGCAGACGGAACATGCAGCACACGAACCTCACCTAAAGGGAGTTTTTCTCTTACAAAATGAATATCAAGTTCTATATGTTTAGTACGTTGGTGCTGTATGGGGTTAGAAGCAAGATAAACAGAGCTAATGTTGTCACAATAAACAATAGTGGCACGAGGTAAAGGACAATGTAATTCTAAAAGAAGATTGCGAAGCCAAGAGGCTTTGGCGATAGCATTAGCAACACCTCGATATTCGGCCTCAGCACTAGAACGAGAAACGACAGGTTGACGTTTAGATGACCAAGAAATGAGATTGTCACCCAAAAAAATACAATATCCCGAGGTAGAGCGACGGGTTTCCGGACATCCGGCCCAGTCGGCGTCTGAGTAGGCAAGAAGGTGATCGACAGAGGAAGGGCGAAGACAAAGACCATGAGAAAGAGTTCCTTTGAGATAATGAAGAATACGCTTAAGAGCATGCATATGGGGCTCATGTGGATCATGCATGTATAGACAGATTTGCTGGACCGCGTAGGCAATATCAGGCCTAGTGATAGTGAGATATTGTAATGCTCCAGCAAGACTACGATATAGAGTGGGATCAGAGACAGAAGAGCCAGTGGAGGGGAGTTTCGATTTTGTATCAATAGGAGTGGCACAAGAATTACATGTGGTCATGCCGGCACGTTCAAGTATTTCAGTGGCAAATTTAGATTGAGAAAGAAAGAGGCCAGAAGAGGGGCGAATAACAGAGATACCTAGAAAATAATGGAGAGGACCAAGGTCTGTCATAGCAAATTCAGAAGAAAGTAACCGCGTAATCGTGTGGAGAAGAGAGGAGGAAGAGGCGGTGAGAACGATATCATCAACATAGAGAAGTAGATACGCAGTGTCGGGACCATGACGAAAAACAAAAAGGGAGGTGTCGGCTTTACTACCAATGAAACCTAAGGAAGAGAGGAAAAGAGCAAATCGTTGATACCAAGCACGAGGGGCTTGCTTAAGGCCATAAAGTGCTTTCTTGAGGCGACAGACATGATGAGGGAATTGCGGGTTGATATAACCGGGACGTTGTTTCATAAAAACTAACTCAGAGAGGTGACTATGTAGGAATGCATTCTTGACATCCAACTGATGAAGAGGCCAAGAACGGGATAAGGCAAGACTGAGAACAGTGCGTATGGTAGCGGGTTTGACCACCGGACTAAAAGTCTCATCATAATCTAAACCCGGTTGCTGAGTGAAACCCTGAGTGACTAGACGTGCTTTGTAGCGCTCAAGACTGCCATTGGCACGAAACTTATGCCGAAAGATCCACTTAGAACCGACAAGATTAACATTTTGAGGACAAGGAACAAGATCCCAGGTAGAGTTGGCATGAAGAGCAGTAAGCTCAACATCCATGGCAGACTTCTAATGGGGGTCGCGAAGGGCTTGAGTGTGGGACCGAGGGAGAGGGGACGGTGAGGATAAGGCACAGAGATTTAAAACCTGACGAGGACGAAAGATTCCATCTTTGGAACGGGTGGTCATTGGATGAACAGAAGGAGGAACGGAAGATGGGGGAGTGGGGCTGGCAGGAGCCGTGGGGACATTAAGGGTGTCGAGTGTGGTCGAGATGGGGACGGGAGGTGGCGAATGAAGAGGAATGGAGGGAAGAAGGAGAGGAGGAGGGTCATCTTCGGGAGGAGAGAGAAAACGGTAATCCTCTGGTGTAGACTGATTTTGAAAAGACGGAAAAGGGAAAACATTCTCATCAAAAAGGACGTGGCGAGAAATTATAATTTTGTTAGTAGCAAGATCAAGACAACGCTATCCACGATGATTTGAAGGATAACCTAAGAAAACACAGGCAGAGGACCTAGGTGCAAGTTTATGACTGGCAGTGGCAGTGAGATTAGGATAGCAGAGGCACCCGAAAACGCGGAGGTGGTCGTATGTCGGGAATAAGTTATATAAAAGTTCGAAGGGGGTGCGATAGGAGAGGGTGGTGGTAGGGAGAAGATTGAGGAGATGAACAGACATATGAAGAGCCTCGACCCAAAATAAAGAGGGCAATTTAGCTTGAAAAAGCAAAGAACGAATTATATTATTAACAGATTGAATTGTACGTTCAGCTTTACCATTTTGTTGAGAAGTATATGGACAAGAAAAACGAAAAAGTATACCGTGAGAGGTAAAAAAATTATGAAAATCTTCATTATCAAATTCACGACCATGGTCGCATTGAAAAGCTTTGATTTCAGAATTAAATTGATTTTTGACATAGTTACGAAAATTGCAAAAAATATTAAAGACATCAAATTTATGACGAAGCGGAAAAACTCATAAGAGATGTGAAAAATCATCTAAAAATAACACATAATATCGATAACCATTTGAACTAACAATAGGCGAGGTCCATAAGTCAGAATGAATAAGATCAAAAATACGAGTAGTTTTAGTTCCTGAACTAGCAAAAGGAAAGCGACGGTGCTTGCCTAACTGACAAGCATGACATAAAGACGAAAAAATGCCTTGAGACTTAATAAAATTCCTAGACGATAAAAATTTAAAAATAGAAGAGCCCGGGTGGCCGAGACGACGGTGCCAAATTATCGGAGAGACGACAGCGAGACTAACAGCGAGAAAAGAGGAGGGAACACCAGTGGAGTGGAAAGGATATAAGTCACCATTGCTGTCACTACGATAGATTATGTCGCCGGAATTAAGATCCTTCACAGAGAAACCAAAGGGGTCAAATTCGATGGAGCAAGAATTATCACGAGTAAATTGACGGACGGAAATAAGATTTTTAAAAATATTAGGAGCCACTAAAATATTATGAAGATGAAAAGAAGATGTAGAATTAGGAATTAAGGATTGACCAATAGAAGAAACAGGTATTACAGCACCATTACCTACTAAAATAGATTTTGAAAATTCACAAGGGGTAATTGAAGAAAGCGTACCTTGTTGAGAGGTTATGTGAGCAGAAGCTCCGGAGTCCATGTACCAACCATCATCGGGCTGATTTACAGTCATAGTGGAGAAGAGGGACTCAAGGTCCGTGGGCTGCTGGGGATGGGGCGTGTGCTGTTGCATTAGTGGGTATTGGGCGGCTGGAGTATTGATGACTTGGGAATAATATGTGTAAGGGGGCTGCTGCATGTGAGGCCCATATGGCGTAGAGGAGGGGCTTGCTGGAAAAGCTGGATTGAAAGGGGGCGGCCCAAGGAGCCCAGGAGCAGAGTTGCTGGGCTGCGGAGCTGAGGCCCAAGAAGGGGCGCTGGAACGCTGGGCCAAATGGGCTGGATTTCCCTGATAATGACCTGCAAAATAAATGGGGGTGGGGGAATTAGTGGGGCCCGACTTAGGGGCTGAGTGTGGAGGAGCCCAACGTGGGATTTGGGCAGAGTGTTGTGGAGCAAGTTGATGCGAAAAATTGTGAGATTGAAAATTATAATTTGGAAAATTATGTTGCTGAAAATTCCGAGTGCCATGACTATTGTTTCGGCCAGAACCGCGGCCAAAATTCTTGCCCCTACCTCGACCTCGGCCTCTACCGTTATCATGGCGGTATGGGGTTTGGGAATAAAGAATGAGAGGGGAATCGGAGGAAGGAGTAGAAGGTGGAATTTGAGATTCACGAGACTCGTGTAAAATTAACATATTGCGAGTCTTAGAGAAAGAGGGAAAAGGAGTTTGATTGGTGATTACGTCAATTATACTATTGTAGGAATCCGATAAATTATTGAGAATTTGAAGAACCAGTTCCGAATCAGTAATAGGAGAATCAACATCTTTAAGGTTATCGGCGATGCGTTTCATATCCCGACAGTAATCAGAAATAGAGAGGGTGCCTTTTTTAAAATTTCGAAAGCGATCTTGCAATTGAAGAGATCGGGAGGGTTTATTGTTGTGAAAAAAAGCTTCAAGATTATCCCCAATTTTTTTTGCAGTAAATCCATCATCACTTACACTATCAAGAAGATTGGCATCAACGGAATTATACATCCATGTTTTAATTTTGGAATCAAGAGAAACCAATCTTCATCATCATCATCTTTGGGTAAAGAGGACCCATTGATGTGATTAAGGACCCGGTAACTACGACATATATCAGAAAATATGGTTTTCCATAATTTAAACCGGGGATCTTCTTCACAAAGTTTGAAGTTAAAGAGATGAAAAACAGTATTAACGGAGTAGGCCGGATGGGTAGGGTGGTGTGTGGTTGTGGCATGTTCATCAGGTTTGGGATTTGGGGGAAGTTCGACCATGATAACAAATAGAGAAACAAGGATGGATAATTAGAGTAACAAGAAAAACAGCCAAAGGAACTTACCGAGAACAAGGAAGCCGACGAGAGAGATGTGATAGGTGAGAAAGAAAGTAGTGGGGAGCAGAAAGATTCTTGTAAGGTAAAATTGATAATTATGCGTCGCGGGGTTCGACGGATTGGAAGAAGGAAGCGTACGGTTCGACGAAGAAGGAGAGTTTCCATTGTTAGGCTGATACCATGTTAGAGTAGATAAAACCCCGTAGGGAAAACTGTATTGCAACTCACGTATAAATATAGTACAAGAGATTACAATAAACCCTAACTTATCATACAAGAAAAGATATATAAAATATCTACAATATATTTCCTATTTAACAATATCTATTTCCATACTAGCAAATACTGTTCTCTTAGCATCAGACCAACTTTTATCTAATAATAACACTAAAACTTTTCCACGAGTTCTTTTTCTAGTTAATCCTTTTATTCCTATAATAATTAATCCTAAATGTATATATTTTTGTTTTAACTGTTTTAATTGCTTTATACATTCTTGACTGACTAAGCTTATATTTTCCACATTTGACGTAACTTTTACTTCTTTTTCTCTGAATTTCTTAATTAGATATGTGTTAAAATCCATTTTTCCTACTTTGTATAATGTTTTTAGGTTTTAATTTATCTATTCCTTTGTTGTTATACAAATTTAGATTTTCTTCTACATCTATTATTTCTTCTAATTCTACCTCTCTAGCTGAGCTTTGGCTTCCTGATCCTCTAAATATTCTTTTAGTGAAAGTGTTACTTATTTTTCCTTTCTCTTTTTCTTTACTACTTGATTCACTTATAGTTCTACTAGTACCACTAAATAATCTCAACATTTTACCAATATATATATTTTTTGGGTTCCTTTTTGGGTTTTTCAGATTCGTCTAATACTAGATTTGCTAATTTTTTTTCTAAACTATCTTGTAAATCTCCTTTATTTACTTGAGATATAGTATCTATCTTAGTACTTAACCTTTCAATTTTATTTTCTATCTAGCCTTTCATATATTTGTAGAATTAAAGCAAATTGAATATTTCAAAGTTTAGGTTATAATTTATCTGAATTACTATTTTCTTGGTAGGTAGTAAATCCTACTCTGTATCTAAATATTTATTTGCTAGTTCAATGGCTCTTTTATATTCTAGTCTATTTTCCAGATTGTTCATCCACTAACTATTCGTTCTATATTTTTTAAAGTTTTATTAGTCTCTAAAATTTGGGCTTCAAATTTATTTATTTTATCTATTACTTGGCTTAGGATTTTCTTAGTATCAATATCTATTTGTTTTATTTTATTACTATCCAATCTATATTTAACTCTATTATTTCGTCTTTAGTAGGGAAATGTTTATTATATTTTTTTAACTATTTTTAAAGTTTTTTCAGACTGTTGTTTAATGTAATCTAAATTACTATTTTCACCTCTTTTTGTTATTTCTCTATTTATTAAAACTGCTTCTTTTAATGATTCTAAGGTTTTATAAAATTTTGTGTTTTCTAATTCTAAGTTCGACGCTAGAGATATAAGTAAATCTGTTAAACTATTTAAGTGTTTATGTTTCGAATGTAAGTTGTGCTTAAAACTTGAATCAAATCTACAAATAAATTTATGTTTATCTAAAGAGATTATGGATCTATCGGCTAAACTATATTCTAGATCTAAATTTTCTAATCTTTTAAAATTAGAATGATCTATTTTAATAAAAGTCTACTATTATAATATAGTTTTGGTGATCTCGTACTCTAGGTGGTGTGTTAAAATAAGTATTGACTCAATTATCTCTTCTAATTATTAATTGATTTCGTAATTCTAGTATTAATTCCTGATTGTTATAATTTAGGTTTTCTAAAGTATTAAGACAATCAATAAAAGAGTTTAAAATATGATCGGGTACAAGCATATAAATAAATGTTGAGTGCAACAGAAAATTTTATTACTCTCATGGGTTTATAATAATTTTATAAGAAAATAAAGGGATCAAACTGAAAATAAGAACAAAGCATATGTACTTAGAAAATAAATATAACCTGCCATGTGTCAGATTTTGTTTGGTTTTGGGCATTTTGACTTGGTAAAAAACAGTGGCTTGGCTTTGTAATCTTGAGGGACCAAATTGCAAATTTGAGGGTGCTCTGCCCTTAAAGTTTTTGAGTTTGGGTGCTAAGCCCTTAATTCATTATGCACAAAAGTGCTATTTACTTAATTTTCCTGATCAGATATATATAGATATCTATTTGATCAACAAACATTCCATCAAAAAATGCGACATGAATTCAAAATATTAAAGTATTATCACTAATATAGTACACCTTATAAGTATCAAAATGAATTTCTAATGATTTCTTAACTGATTTTATAGTAACAAAACAATAATGTCACCATTTAATTGATTAAAATCAGTAATACATGTATGTTGACGTTTCAGGAAGAACATTAATTGCTACATCTATTAAGTGATTATATTTATTTTGTTATTGAGTTGTCACTATATCTATAAATGTAATTGTAGTTGTAAATGACTTAGAAAGGGACAATTTTATTGTCGATTGGATTTTTATTTTCAAAACAAAAGCTGTTGTCTCTCAATTAACCACTTGACATTGTTTTCAGATGTAAGAAGCACCGTCAACCTAAATCAAGAATAAGGAAAATCCAAGAAGTGTTATTTAATTTTCTTACTTAGACAACCTTAATTCAAAATTTCTTTCTTCAAATTTAATCTTATTTAAGCTAAGGAGAGCTCTCTCGCCCACAACAACTACTTTTACTTAGAAAACCAAATTCTAGTCCGGGTATAATCTGATTGAATTCTTAAATCATCTACGAAATCGATGATTGAATTATTCTACTAGCCACATATTTAGTCTCTTGTTGCTCGCTCGATATATAGAATTGTAATAATGTATTAATCAACCGATGATAAATATCGATATAGGAACCAGGAAAAGCAGAAGCGGCATTTGCATCAACAGACACCGCAAGTGTAATAAAAACATTTCTTTCAAGCCGGGATCCAAAACCTCCAGTCATACCTGAAGAAATAGCGATGGACGTATTGTTCAAGGCTCCAGTAGCATTGCCCTCATGGCTCACCGATGAAGATATCAACTATTATGCCTCTAAATTCGACAAATCCGGTTTTACCGGTGGGTTGAACTACTACCGAGCCATGGATCTGTAAGTTATTCTCCTAAACCCCTCCTTAATTAATAATATCAATTTCTCGATTAATGCTGCATGTTCAAATCACATGTTTTCCGAATCACAGATTACAAAATACATGCATAATCTATTCGACAATGATTGTTTTAAGGGTTTACAGACCAGGGTCTGGACTAGAATTTTCCTTGATTTAAAGATACTTCCTTTTTTACTTTTAACGAGACAATATTCACAACTTCATTATGACTGATTTGATGTAAAATTGGGGTCACGGTCAGAGTTGTAAACCCTGATTGAAATTAAATGCTCTAAGCGTATGTGACAGATAGTGGTATAAGAGAAATTCATATTTTACCTAATTAACCAGCTATGATCATGATGTGGACAATAGAGTCGGTACCGCTGCGCTCATAATTATTAAGTCACACATATCTAATTTAGTTAGACAAATTTGTAGATTGGCCTTAAATAATTAATGACTAGTTAATATTGCTGCTAACTAATTACGTACTGGTAGGAGCTGGGAGTTGACGGCGCCATGGACGGGATCGCAAATAAAAGTTCCAGTGAAGTTCATAGTAGGTGACCTGGATATAACGTACCATTTCCCAGGAGTGAAGGAATACATACACAGCGGTGACCTCAAGAAATTTGTCCCACTTCTGGAGGAAGTCGTAGTTATGGAAGGAGTTGGTCATTTTCTCAACCAAGAAAAGGCCCACGAAATCAGTCAACACATTTACGACTACATCAAAAAATTCTAATCTATCATCTTAAATTGATATCATCTTCTTAATTAATTTCTTCCCACTAGCTACTTCACGCGTGCCATGCCACGTGTTCTTTTCATAATTACTCTCTCCATATATATATATATGTTCGAATAAAGGTGGACTGGAGGAACAATTAATAAATAAATGAAATTATAATCCTTTAGCCAAAACATGAAAATTAACTTGTGTTGAACAATAAAGGTAGTATAGTAATTTCATCTTACTATGATTTAAGTAGCACAACATCGAATTTTGTGAGTTTAACATAAATCATGACTCTTACTCGATCGGAATGATACAATGAAGGGTTTATACTCACATGGTGTCTGTGCCCAAAAGGTTCGTATTGATCTAATAGATTTGATCTCAATTGGGTTTCGGTGTGAGTTCACGAGATTGACTAGGTGATACTCGCATCCTTGATTTCCTCCCAATACCAATTGAGACGAACTTAGAGAATCGCGTTTTTAAGAAATTAAGCGAAGAAATTTTTTCGTTGCCAAATAATATAAACTAGGTAATTTGTCATTTGTTGGACAAATTAATTTATTTGAATAATTAGATTAATGGGAATAAATTAATGATATATAATTAGATTTATTTGTTATAATCATCTTATTCTAAATTAATTATTAGATTAATTAATTTAGTTGATTATTAATTAATATCATATTTTAATTAGATTAAAATATGTTGGATTAGTAAATGGCCAAGTTCGTTTAACACATGGAGGAGATGGTTAAGATTTGCTTTTAGAACATGGAGACTAAAGCAAATGGTGGTTACTGTTGGGATTGCAGGGGCCTTAGCGGAATTCTAGAATATTTGGACAGAGAGTAGCTACAGTAGATAGTGTGTTTCAAAATCCACAATCAAATTTAAAACTCAGAATTATGGGCTGTTTGAATAGGAGCCTACCTGATAGAGATCATTGTTATTTGAGTAGTCTTTTGGATTAAAATTTTCTTTGTGTTAGTTGTTTTGTCTAATACCTTATGTATAGTTGATTTCTGGGCATGCTGGTAGTAATTTGCTCCAAGCATGGGCCGCTAGTTTGTATTTGGAAATGTTGATAGTGGGTATATATCTTACGGTTTACCTAAAAAATAAATATATGTTGGATTTAATTAATAATTGTACTAAGTTAAAAGTCAACTTAGCCCAAGGAGGATGAAGGTAGGCATGTATTTGAGGTTTGGTGGGCTCAAGGAATTAATTAATTCCAAACTCATCATCCCATATAAATACATACTACCTAGTTGGAAAAATCTAAGATTCTCATAATAAACTTAAAAGCAAAGAAAAGAAGAGAAAAATTCTCTCTCCCCTCACCTATAGCCGTCCGCCTCTACTGAGTCAAAGGAGGTGGATTTTTTTTCAAGTCTTATTCCGGCATGATATTTATATTGTGATTCAATCTAGCGGATAAAAAATTTAATTCGAATCACTCCAAAAATTGAATCTAGCGTTTCATGATATTAATTCCCAAAAAGAAATATATAAAAGAGGATAATCAAATTACCTCTTGACGACAAAACTTTAATAATTAGCAACAACACAAGACTCCTGCCTCTAGATTATCACGCAGAGGAAAAATCTCCAAGAAAGCTCCGATCTCCTCCCTGGCAACGATGGCGACGGCGGCTAGGTGGAGAGAGAAGGAGGGAATTTTGTCTTTCTTTTGCTCTAGGTTTTCTTTTAGCTCAAAGTCAGATTCAGAATTGTGATTTGTGTAGAATTCTAGCACTGACTAACAACTTACACCAAGTAAACAAAACCTCTTGTCCTACTAGTGAGGGGCAGCTGCTAGGGCCTTTTAGGATTGGGCTTCCGGGCTTTGATTCATCTTAGACCATTAGTAATTAATTAAATTCAAATCTAATCCAATTGATTTTTAATTAATTACTTTAATCCAATCCAATTAATTTAATTCAACTTATAAATCAATTTTCAATTAATTTAATTTATGAATTAAATGATTTAATTTATTTATTTAATCTAATTAAATATCTTTAATTAAATCATGTCATCCATTTTGTTAGTTATTCACATTTAATGTGAATTTACCAAAATACCCTTAGCATAGAAAATCATTCATTTTCTTCACATAGCACGACTCTCTAGACTCTATTCAATTTGCTGCGGAAGGATTCCAAAGGATAAGGTTGTCACCTAGCCAGCACTGTGTAACCAAATTGTAGCCCAATTGAATACGAGATGAACATGTGATGTGCGAAAATCCAGTCCTGTAGTTTAACAGTAAAAGGACCGATCGTGCGTAGTAATAGAGTGAACAATTAAGTCCGGGATGTCGAACTCACAGAGATTTGTATTCTACTTTTATGGAGAACTAATGCAACTATAACTTAAGATTTAAAAGATATAAAAATAAGATAATTAACTATACAGAATTTAACTAAGATGCTAAAAACAATGATGAGAGAAGCAATTAAGACACATACATCAACATAGATTTACTTGCTTCATATATGATTGTTATTTCTTCAACTTATTAGACTACAATGCTATGGTGGAAAATTCCTTAAAATTATTATCAATCCGATCCCTCGCTCATGATAACCTACGCTCGATGGGGTATAGCAATCTCTCTTGTATGCATTACAAACTAGAATTTTTTTCGAATAAATCCGGTAGTTTCCAAATAAATCCAGCTAACAGCATCCGGAGTATGTAGCTATCCCTAACATCAACTGACTTAGAAGATATTATGATTTCTTTTGCACCCTAATTCACTTTCTCCCGAACAGATAAACTAGGTAATTAATTAAACATATGGTAGCTAACCACATGAATGTAATAAAAGCACAAAAATCATATTACATAGCAATCATAGAATTAACTTGAATCAAACAACTCTCATAATTTATTCAAGATCAATCCGGCCTTTGTATGGTCTTAATCTAAGAAATTAGTTCAAGATTATAAAAGAAAAGATACAAAGAACTAGATAAATATTCATAGACAAAAAATCTATCTAAATCTAAGAAACTCCCTCTTGTAGAAGATGATCTCCTTCCTTCATCCTGCTCTTCAAAACTTATGTAATCTTGATCTAAAAGTATCCAAGAATATGGAAGAATTAAACCTTAACCCTAAAAACTTGTATATAGCTCTCCTCTAACCTAACACCTCCTTTCTTTTCCAGTTGTATCTAATATTTATAGATATAATTTTGGAAGAGTCCTTTTAGGTTTAGAGTTGGAAATTTCCAAAACTGTCCAACTGAAAACCACGTCCGTATGTAATGCATCCCAGCGTCCGTGCGTAATCATTCTCACGTTCGTGCGTAAGTCATTCTCACGTTCGTGCGTAGACTCTTATTTCTCAGTTCTTCACTGAATATGTACTTTTTTCCCTTATTTTCCTCAATTGTGATGATTTATACCTAAACTCAAATATCAAACTGATTACACGCTTTTGTGGCATAAACTTCTCATAATCGAGCCTAATTCATATGATTACATGAGATTAAATTACGTAAATCTCAATCCTATCAACACCCCCAAACTTAAGCATTGATCGTCCTCGATCAATGATAATCATGGAATTAGGATAAAAAACTTCTAAGAAAAGAAAAATAAAAACAAAAAGGATAAACTCATTTTCGTAGAGTAAACGATTACACTTAGCATGTGCAATAAGCCTTTAAACCTTTATGTTACCCAAAAAGGACGAGTATAGTCTAATGAGGGTTTGCAAATGATATAGCCACAAAATCTAACAAATTTCATACCCAAACATACAATACACATCAACTTAATTAACAAGAAGCAATCACACAAAATTATCCTATTAAAGCTCAAAAATATATACCTACCAAATAATATTTTTCTCATGAATACTCAAAAAGATTCCATGGGGTCTAGTGAAAATAAATCTCAGGCATTATAAACGAGAGACATCCTTACCAAATTTTTGGACATTAATCCCATGTTTATAAACTTTTGATCAATCACAAGGCACAAGAATCATAGAAAACTCCATAGTCATTTAAATTCCATTTTCTCAAATATTCAAACTTTAAATTCATATGAAACTTCCCATTAAATTCATTAAGACTAGATCTTGTGCAATGTTTTATTCCATTAGGCTTTCTATGTCACTCATGTAATAAGTTTTAGATCAATGGCTCCCAAACTAGATAGTTTTAGGGCATTAAGTGTAGAGACATTCCTAAGGATTTAATCACTTGAGTGTCAAAGGCCACGAAACAAGACTAGATCTTTCAACAATTAAACTTTCTTTGGTTTGAGCTCAGCTCAAATTAGCATAATAGTACAGTATGAAGGCATGAGATTTTTCACCTCCAATACATGTTAGCTTGACCTTTTTAAGTCATACCAAAATCCAACCTTATTAATTCATTATCTAAGCCAATATTACAGGGGAAAATTCCTTAAGTGTCTCAAGATGGTTATCCTCTCAACTCCTCTACCCTCGATTTATGTGCAATGTGAATCGTCTAAGGAAATCAAATTTAGTCTAGGGTCTCCACGAACAATTTCAAGTATATATAAATTCCATTAAATTCAAATTATGTCACAGAAATTATGCTATTTTTCCAAGTTAATCAATCTCAATGCATCAACTGGAAGGACTAAAATTTTTTCATACTTGATTTTCCCAACATAAAAGCATATATCTCAAAAACAAATTGGCACTCCCCTAAACGTGAACTAAAACATGAAACATGCATTTTTTAATACTTTCCTACCACCAAACTTAACTCCAACATTGTCCTCAATGTTGCACAAGCTAAAGCGGAAAAAAGGAAAAAGAAAAAGAAAAAAGAAAATGAAAAAAGAAAAAAATACTACCGACTAGGATGCTGAAAAGCAAACCTAAATTCCTCATGCGTGTTTTTGTGTGTAAGTTCACTTGGAAGCTCAATTCCAATGTCGTTCCAACTCCAGCAATCTAAAAGTGAAAAACTACTAATCATAACCAAACTCAAACCAAACATCAAATATCCAACAAAACCAGCATATATAACAAAAACAAACATCCACAAACCAACATAAACAAAACATAAAAACTAAAAAAAAAAATCCAAAGACATAAATAAAAACATAAAAATTAGAAATACCAACTGTCTTTACTCATTAGCCTCGCCATCATCATCATCCTCATCATCCAAATCATCCTCATCATCCTCATCAAACATATGAGCATCAGTGGTAGGAGTAGGAAGACGTGGAACTCCGGAACAGGAGAGTAGGCATAGACAGGTCTCCTCGGCAGACAAATTCAACTCCATAGCTATCTGCCTCTATAACTAACTCATCATCTGGAAATTAGTCGTGGTCAATGACATCCCCATCTGAAAAGTTTCCTCAAGATTGGTCATGCGGGTCTGTAGATGGGTAACGTCCTGTCGCAGCTCATCCATAGTAGTTGGTGCTAGTGCTGTTGCTGCTGAACCCAAGCTTTGCCCCTGTGAAGTCCTAGCCTTTTTGCCTCTGGTGGGTGCCTTAGTCGTTTCGGAATAATTAATCGGAATACCACACTTCTCGGAGATGTCGTCCTCAAACTCGGGCACCTCATGAGCAGTCTAACATAAAGTTGTAATCAAAGACGGGAAGATAAATAGAGTCTTCTTCTTCTTTATCGTTTTGTCCTTTTTTTTCCTCTTCTTCCCCTCATCTTCCTTTCAACGCTTAGTGAATCAAGTTCATCTGTAGGATGGCATAGACCAATACTGCTCTATCTCTCGTCACCTCCGACTTATTCATAGTCGAAAGAATGCAGTGACAGATCATCTCATGCCAAAAGAATGTCACACTAGTCAAATCTCCTCGGCGAAGATGCCGGCCACCAGTGCCCCACTCAGATCCCTCCATAGTAATAGCCTCCCGAACTACCTCCAAATTCACCTGATACTGACCCGAATCTTCGAGCATCATATTATACTCACACTCGTCTGGCACTGACAACCCTATATTGCTTTGTATGTGGTCCTGCGATATATCAACCACAGTACCTCGGACTTGGATTTGGTCCATATTCAGATATACCTGCCTCCTATACAACTCAGTCGGGTGGGCATAAAATTCCTAAACCCACAGCACCACTATCTTCTGTGGCTCCTCATAAAATGGCTCTAACATGTGAAATCAAATGATATTCATGACAAGCTTGGAACGTCCTATAATCGGGCTCTCTTTGTGAATCATCCTAGTAATTAACTGTCGGTACATACTCTGCACAGCCAAACTATCAAATATGTGGTCCAACTGCTCTGTCTCCAACCTCTGTATATCCTCCGGCATGGGGTTGGGATTCCTCGATGAACTGCTCATAACTTCTTCTCCTTTTGTCCTCACCATTTTTTCAGCAATAGAATTTATAACAGTAAAGTCTGCAACCCAAATTCACACTATTGTTCTAACCACAGTTCCCCAAATCACAAACACCCAACTCACAGCAATCCAATTTCAACAATAATCCACCAACACTCCAAATTCACACAAATCAACAGTATATCAACAACCAACAAGCCCCACACGGATTTAAAGTAAAAGTTCAAGAGGGTGTAAGCCAATCACTTACCAGCAGACATGAAACTCAGAACTGGAGAACTCACGCCCGAACGTCGCGCAAGCCACGCTGGGACGTGACACTGGGAAGGGCGAATCGTCGGTCGCCTTCGGTAGAGATGACTGCGATTTCTTGTGAAGAAGGTGGTAGAGACGATTGGAGTGGAGGTGTGAGTCAGTTTTAGCAAAGATTGAGCTTTTAAAATAGGGATTTTTGAGAATTTGAACATATAGGGCTTTTGGGTTTTCTTTGTGACTGCGCTCGAACGTTTGGAATCTGAGGGGTCCACCCTAAAATCTGAGTTTTTATAATTTTTTTCTAAAATTGGGCCCCATGTTCGAACGTTGAGAATCCACATGTTCAGACGTGATAACAGGATTACGCCCGAACGTAAAAGTGCCCACGTTCGAACGTTGAATGCAAAAAATTTTAAGGAAAAAAACTTGTGTTCAAAAAGGTTCACCACATTCCCAACCATAAACTGGATGATGTCGTAACATGCCTAGGATCTTCTATCTATAAAAATTTAGGCTTGTAATTTTTTATTTAGGCTTGTGATTTTTGTCTTTATAGAATTTAGACTAAGTATTAGATACCGAATCGCTAATAGAATTCTAGGTGAGTCTATTAGAGATGAAGTTGAAGATCAGCGTCTGAAGACAAATGAAGATAAAGATTTGTTCTTAGCGTCTGTCAAACGCTAAAGGACTGTTTCAGAACTTATAAATCAAGCGCTCAAATTACTACAGCGATCAAGGATCAGATTCACTTGAAATAAATTCTCAAGTCATGAAGGACTTAAATGCAATCATTCAACGGACATTTATTTCCAACGGGAAATAAATTCAAATGCATTAAATGCCTGATAAGTGCATTAAATGTGATAAGCTATTATGACTTGTGGACAAGCCACCTTTTGACTAGACTGTCAGATTTCAGAGTTCGAAACCTGCTCCTATTCAATCGGAACTAGCAGGATTTCAGGAATGTCAGAGAAAAGGTAGATTCACGCACCGCGTGAGAGACACGCTCCTAGATGTGTGCAACGGACAAATCCTAAGAAATTTCCTATAAATACCTCATTCCAGCAAACCCTAAATAGAGCAACATATAGAGATACACGTACATACACAAGAAAGTCAAAACTTTGCTGAAATTATCTCTCAAGAAAAGCTTAGAAACTCCATAGTCAAAATTCTTCCAAGCTTTTTACATACATTTATGACAGTCATAGATATCTCAAACATCTTCTAAGAAGAACCATACACTATTATTGAGATATCCTAAGTTGTTTGAACTTTTTAAAATCAAACAAACCCGTGACCAAAACCCTCAACATCCTTTGTCTGTGTGAAGAAGTTGTTGACTCTACAAGTAGTATTTCTGAGTGAGAGAAGCTTGTTGGTGAAGATCTTCATTGGTGCTGAAGTCTGTGTGATCAAACAGCCCAAGATCATCATCCCCTCCTCTATTTTGTAGAAGCCTCTGTGTGATCCTTCGATTATCAACTTAGTGGAATTCCTCCAAGTGTTCAAGGAGAAAAAGGACGTAGCTGGGATTACACCACACCACCCAGTGAACCTTATAAATTCTTGTGTTAATTACCAATTTACTGTCTTGCTTTACATTACTCTATCTATTTTGAAAAAGGCAAGAAAACCGACTAAGCGACTATTTGAACAAAACGAACGCTAAAACCTTAAAAATCATTCCCGTTATGCTAACCTTGATTAAGTGATCTAAGCATTACCCTACTTTGGTAAATTGCTAAAATCACTAAGTCTAAGTTATCTTTACTGAAGCTCCTGACCCAAGCGCATAGCTTTCTAAGAGTTCTAATCTTTAAAAGTGATACGAATTTTTGAAGTCGAAAGAGACTACAGGGTCTATTCACCCCCCTCCCTTTTAGACCCTTTCGTATGCCACTTGGGACTAACAAGTGGTATCAGAGTGGTTGAAGTAGAAACCTAAGCGTTTCCGAGCGTAACTGCTTGTTTAGATCCATTTTTCTAAACTTAGTCGCTTTTAATTCTCTTTTAAATTCTCATATTATGGCTTTTAACAAAATGTCTAAGTTGGTTGAATCAAATTATGATTCCTGGAAACTTAGAGCATTTGCTTATTTATGCTCTTGCGATAATGAAATGTGTGATGTGATTACAGATGGTCCCATTCAGATCATGAAGTTGTAACCAGAGCCCCTGGAGCGACTGAAGCAATTCCAGATGGTTATGTTGAGAAGCCCAAGATAGAATGGAAGCCAGATGATAGAAAAAGAGAGAATCTGGATAATGTTGGATGAAGCGCACTCTACTCAGCATTAGGAGATAATGATGCATTGTTCAACAAGATCAAACAATGTAAAACATCAAAGGAAATATGGGATAAGTTGGCTATCGTATGTTAAGGTTCAGCACAAATGAAGGAGAACAAGCTTTCCATAGCCATGCAAAGATTTGAGCATTTTAAGATGCAGAACAATGAGACGCTAGAACAATTGGACGCAAGATTCACTATGCTCATTACAGAGTTAGTGTCACTGGACAAGGAGTTAACTAACAAGGAAATGGTCAACAAGATATTTAGAAGTCTTCCAAGCAAATATTTAATTAAGACGGTTGCAATGAAAGAATCACAAACTTTGGAAACTCTAACCCCGGAACATGTGTTTTCAGAGTTGAAGGCATTTGAATTTGAACTAAGAGAAGTAAGCGACACAACAACTTCTACGTCAGCGACTGAATCAGGAGCCTTAATAGCTACGACTAAGAACAAGGAAAAGTCAGTTAGTGTGGTGAAAGCGACATAATCAAATGAGGAAAAGGAAATGGCTTTATTGGTTAAAAAATTTAAGAAATTTCTAAGATACGAAAAGAGAAACCCTAGTGGACAAACCTCATTCCAAACTCCTCCACCTACACCAGCGCCATAGTATCAAGCACCAGTGTATTCTGCTCCTCAGCCTCCAGCAACAGTTCCATACCAAGCGCCTCCGTCCCCCACTCAGAATCTTTCAGCACCAATAGTTTCCAAGCGATTGACCACTGAACAGAAAATGAAAACTATTTTGTGTTACAATTTCAAGAAACCAGGGCATTACCAGGTAAATTGCCCTTATCCAAATGTATCTAAGCCCACAAGGCAAGATTATGCGGATAGAAACCAATTCAGGAGCAACCTTCGCCAACAAGGCTTGCTAGCAGAATCTGAACCATTCTCCGCACCTGAAGAGGACTTGGAATCATCAGATGAAAGCAATGATGATGAGCCAACAAGCAACTCAGCGTTAATTTGTCTCATGGCAAGAGATGAAGAAGCGTCTGATGACTTGCTCTCTAAGGTAAATAATGAATTATCTCATCCTCTTTCTTATGATGAATTACTTGACAAAGTAGATGAATATTATAAAGATTGTCAAGATGCCGCTAAGATATATCAAACTCACTTTGCTATCATTTCATCGCTCACAAGTGATAAAGTAACACTCAAAGCAGAGTTGCAAGTTCAGCAACGATGCATTGAGAAGAATCAATCGCTTGAGAGTGAAATTATCCAATTAAAAAGTGATCTTGATATAATAGTCAAGAGAGAAGTTGAGATGATTGCTAGACTTGCCAAATCAGAGCAGCTTGTCTCATCATTATCCAAAGCGTCAAGAAACCTAGATAATGTGACTAAGATAACCAGACTTTTTGGTGAAAAGACCGATTTAGGGAAATTTGGTCAACAATCAAAAGTGTCTACGGTTACGGCAGCCAACAAAGGAAAAGGTGTATTCTTTGTTGAGAAGAGTTCAAACAGTCAAACGCTGAATGAACCTAAGGACAATGGTAAGAGGCCAAATGAGAAGGTCAATACCAACTCAGGCAATAAAGAGAAGACAAAAGTGAATGATTCAAACGCTTAAAAGGCTAAGGATAAACCATCTACAAGTGAATCAAACGCTAAGCGTCAATCGCCAAAAGCGACTCCTAAGCCAGTGCCGAGGAAATACCAGCGTCAATATCCTCAAAGATCTAGATCATATTATCGACCCTATGATGATTATGATTATGATTATTACTACAATCGAGGGTATTACTATACACCTAAAAAGCACACACAACATAAACCGAAACCCAAGAAAGCCAATCTTCCCATAATGAAGACAAGACAAACATGGGTTCTGAAAGTTTTAGTTCAAACCAAAGCAACTAACATTGAAGGACTCAAGACAAAATGTGTACCTAAGAAGAATTAGAACTGCCCTTTAAATGCAGGTACCTAGAGCCAACACCGATACTTCAGTTTGGTACATTGATAGTGGGTCATCAAGGCACATGACTGGCTCAAAAGATCTTCTTGTCAGCTATCGCGCTACCAACGGTCCTCAAGTTATATTCGGTGATAACTCCAAAGGTAAAACCAAAGGTTTAGGTATCATGCATAGGGGGAACATCATGATTAATGATGTATATTATGTTGAGGGTCTTAAGCATAATTTATTAAGCATTAGTCAATTTTGTGATAAAGGCTTTGAAGTCAAATTCTCAAGCGACTGTTGCTATGTTAACGACGCTAAGACTAAGTCTACTAAATTAAAAGGAAAAAGAACAAACAATGTGTATTTAGTGGATTGGGATTCTACAATAGATAACAACCCCACATGCTTTGTTGCTAAAAGTCAAAATGAATTGGGTTGGTTATGGCATAGAAAAATGAATCACCTTAACTTAAAGGCAATCTCTCAGTTAATATCGCTAAATCTAGTAGAGGGATTACCTAAAGGTTCCTTTCAGAAAAATCGCTTATGTGATGCATGTCAAATGGGTAAGCAAGTTAAATCATCCTTTAAAAACAAACCATGTTTATCTACCTCTAGAATTCTTGAACTATTGCATCTAGATTTGTTTGGTCTTATTCAAATCATGAGTGTTAGTGGTAAAAAGTATTCACTAGTAATAGTTGATGATTTCTCTCGCTATACATGGGTAGAATTCTAGCGACCAAAGATGAAACTAATATCAAGCTCACAACACTAATTCGTCAATTACAAACCTCAAAAGATCTAAAGGTGACGAGAATTCGAAGCGATAGAGGAACTAAATTTACTAACCAACTTGTTGAGAAGTTTTGTACAAATTTTGGAATACTTCATGAGTATTCTGCTCCTAGAACACCTCAACAGAATGGAGTTGCCGAGCGACAGAACAGAACGCTTAATGAAGCCTCTAGGATGATGCTTACAGAGTCTAAGCTGCCTCAAAGGTTTTGGGCCGAAGCTATCAATACCGCTTGCTACACTCAGAACCGGTGTATGATCAACAAGAAACATGAGAAACTCCATATGAGTTGTGGAAGGGACGTAAGCTTAACGTTTCATATTTTCATGTATTTGGTTCAAAATGTTTCATTCATAACAATGGATCCCAAAGTCTAAGGACATTTGATCCTAAAGCAGATGAGGGAATCATTCTATGCTATGCCAAGAATGGAAAGAGTTTTCCAATCCTAAATAAGATCAAATCGAAGGTTGAAGAATCCATTCATGTTGTGTTTGATGTGCTAACCAAGAACCGAGTAAGGTTAATTCTGATGATGTAGAAATTGAAGATTTTGTCCAGCAAGTGTCACAAAACAATCTTGGTGATGATAGTGATGATGATAAGGATAAAGAGATCTTTGTGCCTATTCCTAAGATTACTCGTGAGGTTATCAATGATGATATTGTAAAAATCACTGATGATCATGAAGAGAATGATCATCAAGAGCAAATTGGAGCTGTGAATGATGTAGCGACTGCGCAAGAGACAAATGAGGGACAAGCGATTGAAAATTAAGAGTCTCTCAACCCGTTCCAACCAGATCGTAATATCTTAGAGATCATCTCCCAGAGCTAGTGATTGGAGATATTGGAGCACCTATTAGAACTAGGTCCACAACAATCAACGAGGCCATGTTCAAAAGCTTCCTATCTCAAATGGAACCAAAGAAAGTAGATAAAGCGCTCAGTGATTCAAGTTGGGTAGAAGCGATGCAGGAAGAGCTTAACCAATTTGAGAGAAGCAAGGTTTGGACGCTAGTACCAAGGCCGACTCACCAAGGAGTTATTGGGACTAGATGGGTTTTTAGGAACAAGATGGATGAAAATGGCATAGTTATAAGAAACAAAGCAAGATTAGTTGCTCAGGGTTATTGTCAAGAAAAGGGTATTGATTTTGATGAGACGTATGCCCCATTAGCCCGTCTTGAAGCGATTCGTATGTTCCTAGCGTTTGCCGCATTCAACAAATTCACAGTGTACCAAATGGACATGAAGAGTGCTTTCCTGAATGGTAAACTCCAAGAAGAAGTTTATGTGGAGGAACCACCACGATTCATCAACAACCATGGAAAAAGTATGGTCTATAAATTGGATAAGGCACTCTATGGCCTTAAACAAGCACCAAGAGCATGGTATGGCACTCTATCTATCTTCCTTATAGGTAAAGGCTTTTCATAAGGCAGCGTTGATACAACGTTATTTAAGATTATCCATAATGAAGATATTCTCTTAGTCCAAATTTATGTTGATGATATTATATTTGGTTCTACTAACAAGTGATTGTGTGAGAAATTTTTGAAAATGATGCAAGATCAATTTGAAATGAGCATGATGGGTGAATTAACTTTCTTTTTAGGAGTACAAGTTAAACAACTCCCTAATGGAATATTTATAAACCAAACTAAATATACAAGAGGCATGATTAAGGAATTTGGTATAGAAATGCATCATCTTCAAAAATTCCAATGAGCCAAACGCTTAAGTTAGATAAAGATGAAAGTGGGAAGAAAATTGATATCACTAACTATAGAGGTATCATTGGATCACTTCTTTATCTTACCGCTAGTAGACCCGATATTATGTTTTCGGTATGCATGTGTGCACGCTTTCAAGCTGATCCTAGAGAATCACACTTAAATGCTGCTAAGAGAATCCTTAAATACCTAAAAGGCACACAAAATGTGGGCTTATGGTATCCTAGGGACTCTCTTTTTGAATTAATTGGTTATTCAGACGCAGATTTTGCAGGATGCAAAATTGATAGAAAAAGTACTAGTGGCACATGTCAATTTCTAGGTGATAGACTAATTTCGTGGCATAGTAAGAAACAACAATCCATAGCGACTTCTACCGCTGAAGCAGAGTATGTAGCCGCTGGGAGCTGTTGTGCACAAATCCTTTGGATGAGGTAACAACTTAGAGATTATGGAACAATCTTAGGTCCTACCCCAATCCATTGTGATAACCAAAGCGCTTTAGCTATGACCCAAAATCCAGTCCTTCATTCTAGAACTAAACACATTGACATTCGCTACCATTTCTTACGTGACCATGTTCAAAAGAAAGATATCTCCATGCACTTTATTGGTACTAACAAACAACTGGCAGATATCTTCACCAAAGCGCTCAACGAACAACGTTTTCTCACTTTGAGAAGTGAATTAGGTATGATTGATGTAAACGCTTAAATCATAAAGCATCATACTTTATAGGCATAAAATTTAGGGGGAATCTACTTTAAATTTATGTCCAAAGCATCTTTCTAAATTGAAATGAGTCATGAATTTCAGGGGGAACTCTAAAAATTGTACTTATTCCGATCTATGAGCGACTGTGATCAAAAATGACTTTGAAAATTTATGCATTGATCATTAGCGCTTATCTATTATGAATGACAAAATCAATCTCAAATAAAATTAGATAAAAATATCTTATCAAAAGCGATTGACCTTATCAAAAAGACTTCAGCGTTAAAAGATTCCCACTTTAACGTTAAGTAACTTTGTCTGAAAATCATGCATAGTTTTTATTGCTAAAAATGTAGCGTGTGGATAAATCCAAAAGATAAGATTTGACAATTGCTCACACGTGCCTATCAAATCAAACTGACTATTAATGATTCCTATCTAAAAGCTAGGCGGTTCAGTAACTGCACATGTCTGAGTACGTGTTAGTGTACTATCAGGCACGTGTCAGTGTACTATCAGGCACATGTCAGTGTACTATCTGGCGTGTGTACTTCACGCTGAAAATTTCAGAATTATTCAAACATTTTGAAAAAGTAACTACATATTTCAAACTTTTATAATTCACAGTTGTAACCCTATTTTACCGCACTTTTTGACATCCGTCTTTACGAGTAAACGACTCAGATTTAATTTTTTTTATTTTCAAAATTAACTTTTGTATACGTGTCAATCATCTAATAGTTGAGGAATTACTTTTTGCCTCCTATTTAAACCCTTTACAATCTTTACAGTAAAATTTTATCACTTCCAAATACTCCTACTGTAAAAGTTCTTCTCTCTAAGGCAAAATGACACTTTTTTCTCTCCTCAACCGAAGCTTTTTCCATTCATCAATGGCACCCAAATCTTCAAAATCTGCTACCAGAAAATCTTCCAAATCTGAAAAACCAGTCACTGTTAACTGAGACTCCCTTCATGACAACCAGAACTTCCCTCTACGGACTGCTCTTCCCCTGGTCCAAGAGTCTGGTTTGCGTGACATGATAACTTCCTTTTCAAACATCTTTGAGAAAGAAACCCTTTTCTTCTTCCAGAACGCAAAAATCTCCGATGATGGAAACTCAATTTCCTACGTCTTTCCCTTTGCTTGCGAGACCTTCGTTCTCACTCCCTAACTCATATCGTCTTTACTCCATCTACTAAACGATGGTGGAGAAGTTGAGAATGTTACTCTCGGAGATGCTACCAAAGTCTGGGCATTGATCAAGAAAGAAGATGTTGAAGCTGCCTACGAACCTAACTTCAAGAAAAATGACATGAAGGGCGAATATGTCATTTTGGCTGACAAATGCCCTAAGATGATCGAATGCAGAAAAGGAAGCTTCGATAAAATCTCCAACGTACAATACAAAATGATGGTTGCCATTCTGACCAAATTAAAAATTAATTGGTCACTTTACGTATTTAATCACTTTAAGGCAGCGATGGCCAAGTTGGTAAATCCCAAGCCTTATGGGATTGTGTTGAGTCGTATTTTAAGCGCTAGCGGTTTCGTTAACACCGCTGGAAAGAAAGTCCCAGCACTTAAGTTTTATGGGAAGAAGATGATCAACGAGCTGCTCAAACCAAGGCGACGTGGCGGTGCAGTTGTTCCCAAAGAAGAGTGTGAGCGACTTCTTGCCGAAGGAGTTGTTCGCAGCGATGATGAAGAGCAAGCATCTTCATCTTATCGGAAGAAGCAGTGGTGGTTAAACAGCCAAAACGAAAGATCGCTGTTAAGGTCGCTGAGCCAGCTAAGCCAGCAAAGAAACAAAAGAAGAAGCCGGAGCCAAAGAAAAAATAGAAGTCTCCCTCTCCTTCTCCCAAATCGCCCTCTCCTTCTCTAGCGTTTATCTTCAATGTAAACGAAGAAGAAGAAGAAGAAGAAGCAGAAGAAGAAGAAAAAGAAGAAGCAGAAGAAGAAGAAAAAGAAGAAGAAGAAGTACCACTAGCATGCAGGCGTACTCCTTTATCCACTCCAGCTGCATCAACAAGCGCTCCATCCGAGCCAGCGCTTGAAGAACCAGCGAGTGTTCCTCCTCCTTCTTCGGACGCTGTTCCTGAACCCAGTTCAGAGCCTAAAGCCACACCTCAATCTGAAAGGCTTTCTCGTGTTCAAGGTAAGTACTTGTGCTAAAAATAGTAGTCTATCCTTTCCTTGTTAGTTTTTCGACTCTAACGCTAGGATAAAATTCTTTCAGCCGAGTGTGCAACAAATATCCAGAATGTTCTTAACACTCTTGAGAAATTGCGTATTCCCATTCGTGCTGATCCTATTACTTCTTTCCTCGATTTAGATCCAGAAGAAGTTGTCGCGGAGCTTGGGGAAACTGTACCAAATGTTGAAACAGATCAAGCGACTGTGTCAGTCGATGATAGTCCTCAGGGTAAGCGTTGTAGTTTTTTTTTTTGTGATTTCTACTTAGTAAAAATTTTGCTTTCTTATCTCAAACGCTTGCTTGTATCAGCTCAAAAAACACCAGACGCTGATGCACCTCCATCATCAAAAGTTCCTATTGAAGTAGATGTTGATTTGGCAACTGTTGTGGATATAGCTAAAGAAGTAGCTCACGTCCTTCCTGACGCTGAAACATCTCCAGCCAGTGAAGCGACTCTACACGTTGAGCGGTCAATAGAAGTGGCCCCTATCCCAACAGAAGCAATCACCATTGTTCCTACTCCAACTGGATCTCCTCCTCATGTCATCGTTTTCTTTCCTCTCGGATATATTGCCGAAGTTGAATTCTATTATGCCGCTAGAGAACGGGACACCAAGACCTTAGTTGAATCGGAGATAACTTTTTAGAATACTTTCCACGACCATCGGCTCTCCGACATAGACAAATTTAAATTTTTCTAAAGACTTGCAGATCTTGACCTCTACACGCTTGAGCGTCTTCAATCTCGCTTAGAATATATTCGAAGACTAGCGATCAACAGAACAGATTTTGACCGTGCACATTTTAATTTCACCGGTCGTTCTGATGAGACTTTCTATCCTCTTCGGTCAAACAAAATTTTCATCACAAATCCCCACATGGGAGATTGGCAGAAAAACCCCGATGAAGAGGATTTCAACAAGATTGGGTACCCGGACCTTCCAAAAGTCGTGAACTCTCCTCAGAATGCTCTCTCTCCTAATCCACTTAAACTTTGGAAAGGAAAAGGACCGATTGTCGCTGAGCTTCCGAATCCGATTAACTCGTGGTTCGAAGATGAAGCTCGTGAATACTTGGCACGACTTTGGGCTGAGGACTATGATGAAGAAACTGAACGATTTGAGAAATATCTAGCCGCTCGAAAAGAACAGAAGAAAACTGACAAGCTTGGTAAGCAGTGAATGATGGATACAGCCAGATGGGCCGAAGAGTTCATTTTACACTTCTACACACTTGAAGAACTTGTGAGATATCCATTCTTATTCGAATTTTGAATCGCATACAGACGCTGAGGGTTTGCTACCTTTTTACTTAATCAGCATCAGCATATTACCGAAAACATTAGCAATCTGCAAGCATACAGGCAACCTATTGGACGCTACATCCGCCAACAGCTAGCCTTATTCAGTCAAGGAGGACTCTATGTGTTTCACCTTCATCAAGCGTTTGTTCACATCATCTTTCCAGATCTGACCGAGGATGCCTCTACAAGTAAGCGAGATGCTCATCCTAGTCTAAGTACAACTCACATGAGATTGGAAGATGATCATGCTGACCTTGCAGAATTTTATCGAGAATGCAAAGCGATTATTGAAAATGCCCAATCGCTGGATATCACCATTACTCCACATTTTGGTGATGGTCTCAGTGCTTTCAGAGGGTACAATCTACTTCCTGTTCTATTCTGCAAGCAAAATATTCAAGTGGCTAAAATGATCTCGCTAATCAGGCCAGTGGCCCAAGAGGCTACCCAAGCGTAATGCCATTTATTTTGGACTTTTACAACTCTTACATTTCAGGAGTTGATCTGCCTGAGGATGTGCAATTTGCACTTAGCACTGAAGAGCTCGCAGTCGCTATATTCTTCATCCCACAGACCAACATTATCAGTCCAAGGCATGTGATGGAAGCAATTGGCCCACTCTGGGTCCTTGCCATTAAAGCTCCTTCTCCCCAAATCCAAATTGTTGAAATAGAAGAAGATACTCCTACTGTGGAAACCGCTCATTTACCAGATGCTTCTTTTTCAGATCTTTCTAGCGCCCCAGTAGTCGAGATCCCATCAACGACTGTTGATCCTACTCTGGATCAAGCGATTGAAGAAGTTCAAGAAGCCATTGATGAGCCTGAAGAGCATCTCATCAGAGATAAATCTAAAGGCAAGACAGTAGTCTCCAGCTCTCACGAACCTGAGCGTTCATCTTCGGACTCGGACTCAGACTCCAAAAGCGATCAAGAGGCTAGAGATTTCAGAAAAGTCGTTCGCAATTCTCTTGTTAACGTCACAGGATCATGTTCTCGATTGGAAGAACGAAGCAACTCAATGCTCAACCAAGTAGAGAGACTTCTTCAAGTTGACATGAGAAACGTGAACAAGCTTACAATCAATATGATGAACAATATTGCTCATATAGTCAAAGAAATGTCTGATGACTTCAATCGGATGCTAGCCCAAAATGCTCTGATGCTTCTCAGAGTATCGCTGAGCAAGTTTCTCTTTTGGTAGATGAAGACACGTTTCTTCGTTGGGACATGGCTGAATTAAAGACCTTCCTTGATGATGCCAAGAAAGGGGAAGATCTTAAAGAAAAGTCCTAGTCCAAGGCCATCTCTAAAACAGATAACAAGCACTAGCGATCTATGTTCGAGGAGATAATGAGCATAAAGACGATGCTTACTAAAAAGTGAAAGCCTAGATATTATCAAGGCAGGCACTTGCTTCCGAACTTAGACGTTGAGTTCTTAGAGAGTATGGGTTTTCACCCATATGCCGGACCGCTTAGAAGACCTATCAACTGGAAATCCACCAAGCATAGAAGACAAGACATTTATTATGACTTGATCCGAGAACTTGAAATCCCTCCAAGGGATTGGGTGGAAAGTTTGATGGAGCTGGAAAAAAGCGCTAGACAAAGAAATCATGACTACAATGAAGTCCAGCATATAACCATGATAGATGTTGATAGACTTCTACTGGACTTAGCGACTGAAATCTATCAAGAAGAAGAAGCATATAGGAAGCTACATAAAAGATGAATGCTTATGATTGCTTTATATATTTCTGTTTGTCGCTTTAAAATATCTATCTTCAGTGTAAATCATGAATGCTTAATTCTCTTATATGAATGAATGATTTAACGCTGAAACAACTTGTTGAAGCTAATCTAACTTTAGCTAACTTAACTAATCTTCCAAACGCTAACTTATGACCTTTTTGGACTTTTCTTTGAACTCTTAATCTATAAAAGAGTTATAAGAGTTAAGGTCTTGACATCATCAAAAGGGGGAAAGTTGTTAGGAAATTTCATGTTAGATGTTTTGATGATGACAAGATAGGATTTTATGTTAGACCCCAAAAAGAATCTAAGTTTATATTTTCATAGAACTTATGTTTAAGCGTTTGAAAGTTTGTAATTTTATTTAGGCTTTTAATTTTTGTCTTTGTAGAATTTAGACTAAGTATTAGATACCAAATCGCTAATAGAATTCTAGGTGAGTCTATTAGAGATGAAGTTGAAGATCAGCGTCTGAAGACAAATGAAGATAAAGATTTGTTCTTAGCGTCTGTCAAACGCTAAAGGACTGTTTCAGGACTTATGAATCAAGCGCTCAAATCACTCCAGCGATCAAGGATCAGATTCACTTGAAATAAATTCTCAAGTCATGAAGGACTTGAATGAAATCATTCAACGGACATTTATTTCTAACGGAAAATAAATTCAAATGCATTAAATGCCTGATAAGTGCATTAAATGTGATAAGCTATTATGACTTGTGGACAAGCCACCTTTTGCCTAAACTGTCAGATTTCAGAGTTCGAAACCTGCTTCTGTCCAATCGGAACAAATAGGATTTCAGGAATGTCAGAGAAAAGGTAGATTCACGCGCCACGTGAGAGGCACGCTCCTTCATGTGTCCAACGGACAAATCCCAAGAAATTGCCTATAAATACCTCATTTCAGCAAACCCTAAATAGAGCAACATATAGAGATACACGTACATACACAAGAAAGTCAAAACTTTGCTGAAATTATCTCTCAAGAAAAGCTTAGAAGCTCCATAGCCAAAATTCTTCCAAGCTTTTTATATACATTCCAGATAGTCATAAATATCTCAAACATCTTCTAAGAAAAACCATACACTATTATTGAGATATTCTAAGTTGTTTGAACTTTTTAAAATCAAACAAACCCGTGACCAAAACCCTCAACATCCTTTGTCTGTGTGAAGAAGTTGTTGACTCTACAAGTAGTATTTCTGAGTGAGAGAAGCTTGTTGGTGAAGATCTTCATTGGTGCTGAAGTCTGTGTGATCAAGGAGCCCAAGATCATCATCCTCTCCTCTATTTTGTAGAAGCCTCTGTGTGATACTTCGATTATCAACTTAGTGGAATTCCTCCAAGTGTTCAAGGAGAAGAAGGACGTAGCTGGGATTACACCACACCACCCAGTGAACCTTATAAATTCTTGTGTTATTTACCATTTTGCTGTCTTGCTTTACATTACTCTATCTATTTTGAAAAAGACAAGAAAATCGACTAAGAGACTATTTGAACAAAACGAACGCTAAAACCTTAAAAATCATTTCGGCTGTGCTAACCCTGATTAAGTGATCTATGTGTTACCCTACTTTGGTAAATTGCTAAAATCACTAAGTCTAAGTTATCTTTACTGAAGCGCCTGACCCAAGCGCTCAACTTTCTAAGCGTTCTAATCTTTAAAAGTGATACGAAATTTTGAAGTCGAAAAAAACTTCAGGGTCTATTCAACCCCCCCCTCCCCCTCTAGACCCTTTCATATGGCACTTGGGACCAACAGTGCTTTACTAGTATCGTCCATCTCACAAGTCACAAAATCCACTGGGAAGTGATACTTCTCGATCTTCACTAGTACATTCTCAACAACTCCCTTCAAGTGTTTTAAAGATTCATCTTCGAGTTTGAACCTCATTTCTATTGGCTTTAGTTCTTCAAATCCCAATTTTTTGAACCATATGTAAGAAAGTAGATTTTGTCTGCTTTCCTCATCCAGAATGACACGATCCAATTTTGTTTCTCCTATGGTGTACGAGATAGATAACGGTCCTGAGTCTTTGTACTTTTTTAACAAATTCGTGATAGTAATTATCGGGCATACTTCTTCTAGATAGCTCGTATTCATTTCTTCCCACAAATGTTTGTTCATTAAAATGTCCCTAGACAGCTTAGAGATATATTACATCTGTAAAATAAACTCGACAAGGGGTTCATATAATTTCATCTTCCGTAAATTGTCGAAGACTTGATCAAATTTACTCTTTTCTCTTTTTAGGGCTAAAGGGAATGGTAAACAAAATTTAGGGGGTGGAGAAAAAGTAGAAGGAGATTTTTTGAAATTGGGGCTAACTGTTCAGGGCGTCCGAACGTAAGGGGTTAGCACGTTCGAACGTCCTGATTGAAACGTTCAGATTTTGTTAACAGTGGCTCATCGATTTCTAATAGATTCACGCGCGCTTGAACGTTGGATGGTGCACGTTTGGACATCAATTCCTGGGCATGAATTTCTAGACTTCCTGCTTTTTCTTCTTTTCTCTCCTCACGTGTTGCAACAATATACGATTGTCCCTCTGCTTCCTTTTCGTCCCTTGTTGATACTACCTTGGGTACTTTCTCATGGATATTACTCGACAAACTCTCGATTTGTAGCCTTGTCTCTCTCAATCCTTGATAGAATTCCTTCATTGAATTCCGAAAATCCCCATAAGTGTAATCGGGTTTTGGTTCCGAAACAAAACTTTGTATCTGATTTTGTTGCAGGATGACGTTAACCATTACCGTCATGGTAATTGGCATAGGTGATTCAACCATTGGTAATACATCCCAAGGACGCAGTAGAACTACTAACGGTTTCATGCTTCGAATAGTATTTTGCAACCAGATGATTGTTTCTTTTAGCGATAAACTGTGAAATTTTGCTGCCATTGTTGGAATCCTGAAAATTAAAGAACAAAAAAATTAATACTTGGAACTAAATAAAAAGCTTAAATAAAATAAATCCCCATCAATGGCGCCAAAAACTTGATGCACGAAAACCCCATCGTGTATTTTAACAACGAGAGGACTGATTGTGTCTAGTAATAGAGTGCACAACTAAGTCCGGGATATCGTACCCACAGAGATTCGTATTCTAGTTTTATGGAGAATTAATGCATGTATAACTTAAAATTTAAAAGATATAAAAATAAGATAATTAACTAAACAACATTTAACTAAGATGCTAAAAATAGTGATGAGAGAAGCGATTAAGACATATACATCAAGACAGATTTACTTGCTTCATATATGATTGTTATTTCTTCAAGTTATTAGACTACAATGTTATGGTGGAAAATTCCTTAAGATTATTATCAACCCGATCCCTTGCTCATGATAACCTACGCTCGATTGGGTAGCAATCTCTCTTGCATGCATTACAAACTAGAATTTTCCCAGAATAAATTCGGGTTTTCCCAAATAAATCCAGCTAACAGCATCCGGAGTATGTAGCTATTCTAGCATCAACTAACTTAGAAGATATTATGATTTCTCTTGCACCCTAATTCACTTTCACCAGGACATATAAACTAGGCAAATAATTAAACATATGGTAGTTAATCACATGAATGTAATAAAAGCACAAAAATCATAATACATAGCAATCATAGAATTAACTTGAATCAAACAACTCTCATAAATTAGTCGAGATCAATCCAGCCTTTGTATGGACTTAATATAAGAAATTAGTTCATGACTATAAAAGAAAAGATACAAAGAACTAAATAAATATTCTTAGACAAAAAATCTATCTAAATCTAAGAAACTCCCTCTTGTAGAAGATAATCTCCTTCCTTCTTTTTGCTCTTCAAAACTTATGTAATATTGATCCAAAAGTATTCAAGAATATGAAAGAATTAAACCCTAACCCTAAAAACATGTATATAGCTCTCCTCTAAACTAACATCTCCTTTCTTTTCCAGTTGCATCTAATATTTATAGATATAATTTTAGAAGAGTCCTTTTAGGGTTAGAGTTGGAAATTTTTAAAACTGTCTGACCGAAATCCACGTACGTACATAATGCATCCCAGTGTCTGCGCATAAATCATTCCCACGTTCATGCGTAAGTCATTCTCTTGTTCGTGCGTAAATCTCAACCCTCTCAACATGTCATCATGAACCTTGATTACAACTACCATATGCGTATAAACTCTTCACTGATGTGACCCCATCAAGTAAGAGTCATTGTACGTCAAACTCATAGAACTTGATGTTGTGCTCAGTAATCATAATAATGTAAAATTACCAAACTACCCTCAGTGACCATCACTAGTTAGTTCAAATTATTGACTATCAAAGAGTAAATACCCATGTGATCGGATTAATGCGAATCGAGTTCAAATATGTTAATTCCATTAACTATATTTATGACACCAGCTCCCACCATCTAATTAGTGTTCGACTGGCACTTCCTTGCAAAGCAGGTGTCATACGAGTTGAATTTTAATGCCCAATTAAAATTTCTTAACTCGCGAGAGAACTATTTTTTAAGAGATTAAGTACTTGACTCTTTCAGTGCCTCCTCTCAACCATAAGAGGTGGAAATTCTATCTTCAAATCTCAAGGACTTATTTATTCAACACACATAAATGCTTCAAAATTAAAATCTTTAGAAACATATAACCTTTTGTACAAATAACTTGTCAAAGCTCTACTCAGTCTAATTCCTCATTGGTATTGAGGGCATACACCTAGCAATCTCTTACTTGCACTCAATGCCAATTGCTATGGAATTTGATGCCCATCTTTTCAAGACGTTTATCTAGCACTGCCTGTGATAATGGCTTGGTGAGTGGGTCAGCCACGTTGTTTGCTAAGGCTATTTTCTGCAAGGCGATATCGCCTCTTCCAACAATTTCTTGTATTATATGATATTTCTTCACCATGTGTTTAGATTTTTTGTGAGACCTTGGTTCTTTAGCTTGCGTAATTGCTCCATTATTGTCATACCCAAGGTCTTCAATATCAGTTTTAGGGTAGATATCGGTGTAGTAAATTTACGGAAATTTCGATGGAAATTTCGGGGATATTCAAAATTTCGGTTTCGATTTTAAAGAAATCATGGAAATTTATAAAAATATTTGGAAATTTGCAATAAAATTTAGGGTAACTTTAATTATCATTCTTATGCATCTTTTACATCAATAATATTCTATATATAATATATGGATAATGAATTTGTTAAATAATATCACTGAAAATTGTTGCGAAAAATATGAAATAACTATAATTTGATAGTAAGATAATAACCAAATCTCATAGGAACTTCATTAAAATAAAATGTACCAAGATTTAAGTAAAAGTTACTACTCAATACCACATCGAGTTTCTAGGAGGATCGAAATCACTATCACTAGTATTCGTCCTGCCTCTACTTTCATATTGCAAGTGAAAATTATTAGTTACATGTTGACAATATTCCACTCATGACATAGAATATTGGTAGTACTGCATATAATGATGATGATGATATACTTTTAGTGTTGAATCTTGAAGAACCACAATGGGTACAACATACTCGACAGGAGTAGTAACATAAACCTATGGCAAATGATATGAGTAGGGTTGGTGTGGCATTGTATCCACTGAGTATCCACTATGTATCCAAGGTAGACACATATTATGTGAATTCGATCCATATTATGTGTATAAATATAATTTTCTATAATTTTCTAATTATATGATATTTAAAAAAAATTAAAATATAAAAACACATTCGGCCGAAATTTCGGTTTCAGTAAATATTTTGGGAAATATCGGGTTTTGGCCGAAATTTCGATGGATATTTGACAAAAATATTTTAAATTTCGAGGAAATTTCGGGTTTCGGCCAAAATTTCGGAAGATATTCTGCAAAATTAGATCGAAGGTTCGATTTCGCTTCGGAACCCCCCGAAATCCGAAATTTCGACCGAAATTTTGGTGTTTCGGTCGAAATTTTAGACCATGGTCATATCATAGTGGAAATGGCATTTCCACGCTAGAAACCACTTGAAGTTCAGCTATGAACTTTCTCATCCAAATAGCTTCTTTGGCTGCCTCACATATTCTGCCTCGGTTGTGGAATCGGCAGATGTGCTTTGCTTGGAACTTTTCCAAGACACTGCTCCACCATTGAGCGTGAAGATGTACCTAGAGGTGGATTTGAGGTCATCAGGATCATATTGAAAATCTGCATCAGTTTAACCATCCACTTTCTATTCTGCATTTCCATATATCAATAGCATATCTTTATTCTTCTTAAGTACTTCAAGATACACTTCACTGCTGTCCAGTGTTTCTCCCCCGGGTTTGCTTGAAACCTACTAACCATGCTCACAGCATATGCCAGATCCGGTCTCGTGCACAACATCGCATACATGAGACTTCTTACTGGCAATGCTTTGGGTGTACTCCTCATTTAATTCTATCCTTGTCCTTCTTAGGAGTCATAGATTTGGGGAGATGAATACCATGTCTCATGGGCAAAAGTCCTCCCTTAGAGTTATGCATCTCATATCTCTTAAGGACTTTCTCTTAGCAGAGCGCTTGAGAGAGTCCTATCATTTTATTCACTCTATCTCTATATAGGAGAATTCCCAGAATGTATGTAGCTTCTCCCAAGTCTTTCATGGAGAACATGCTTGAGAGCCATGTCTTGACTGACGTCAATAAGCCTATGTCATTCCTTGTAAATAGTATGTCATCTACATATAGAACCAGGATTGTCAACTTGCTCCCACTAACCATTTTGTAGACACATGGTTCATCTTCATTCTTGATGAATCCATATTTCCTTG
Source organism: Buddleja alternifolia (assembly GCA_019426215.1). NCBI lineage: Eukaryota > Viridiplantae > Streptophyta > Magnoliopsida > Lamiales > Scrophulariaceae > Buddleja > Buddleja alternifolia. The sequence goes on along the minus strand of CM033392.1, from coordinate 54,365,087 downwards.
CTTCTTCATCGAACCATAGATCAACTACGAGAGGCATGCTTTAGTCCATAAACGGATCTATTGAGTTTTCAAACTTTATGAGAATCAGCTTCGGATCTGAAGCCCATAGGTTTTTACATATAAATGTCCTCCTCGAGGTATCCATTTAGAATGCGGTCTTCACATCCATTTGCCAGATTTCATAATCCAACTTTGCAGCTATGGCTAGCAAAATTCTAATAGATTTGATCATGGCCACTGGTGAAAAAATTTTCGCATAGTCAATGCCCTTCTTTTGACTATACCCTCTTCCCACCAGCCTGGCCTTATTGGTATCCACCTTGCCATCCGGACCAATCTTTCTCTTATAGATCCATTTTCTTCCAATTGGCCTTACACCATTTGGTAGCTCAGTAAGAGTCCAGACTTGGTTCGAATACATCGAAACAATCTCTGCTTTCATAGCCTCAAGCTACTTCGAGGAATCTATATACGCCGTTGTTTTATCATAGTCATAGGGATCATCTTCAGGGTCCCTTTTGAAACAGCATACAAATAATGTTGTGTATCATGCAGATAGCCATATCTCTTAGGCGACTGAGATACTCTGCTAGATCGTTGCTGCGATGGTTGTGTCGTTTTGGGTTCAGTTTGTGATTCTTGAACTAACATTTCCGAAGGGGCGTCGTCTTGTTCTTCCAGAATATTCTTTCTACCTGCACCACCTTCTCGAATGAATTCTTCTTTGATAAAATAGGCTTGCAGGGCCATGATGATCCTATGATTATTTTGCAAGTAAAAGAGGTATCCCATCGAAATCATGGAAAAACCGACAAATCGTCCTTTCAAGGATCTATCCTCTAATTTCTCTACCTTGGTCTTCTTTAAATATGTGGGCCAACCCCATATTTTTATTTATTTGAAACTAGGCTTCCTACTAGACCATATCTCATATGGCGTAGTGGGAACAAATTTCGAGGGACATTTGTTCAAAATATGCACAGCTGTAAGCAAAGCATGCCCCCAAAGTGAAATGGGCAGATGAGTGTATCTAAGCATGGAACGTATCATGTCCAACAGTGTACGATTCCTTCTTTCTGCTACCCCATTTGGTTGTGGAGTTGCTGAAGGAGTTAGTTGTAATACTATGCCATGTTCTTTTAAGAACTCATCAAACTCTGCACTCAAGTATTCGCCACCTCGATCAGATCAAAGTGCCTTGATACTGTGCCCAGTTTGCAGTTAAAGCTTTGAATTCCTTGAACCATTCAAGTGCTTCTAACTTATACTTCATTATATAAACTAGATCATACCTAGAGTGGTCATCTCTGAAGGTTATAAAGTACTGAAAACCTCCAAAGGCCACATCCTTAAGGGGCCCATAAACGTCAGTGTGAATTAATCCTAAAACTTTATTTGCCCTTTCGAAATGCCCTGTTAATGGTGACATAGTCATCTTGCCTTTTAGTCATAATTCACAAGTAGGAAATGGGTCAGACCCAAATGAACCAATAAGTCCACGTTTTTCCAACTCATGAATCTTAAAATTCACCAACATGTCACAGTCTAAGATGCCATATGAGTTTTTGGTTTACGTCATTCATACTACACTTTCTAGTCATAGTATTAACCAAACATTGATTTCAAATATTCAAATAGTATAAGCCATTAATTAAAGATGCAGAGCCAACACACTTATTTCCAAAATAAATACAAGAAATATGTTTAAAAGAAAACAAATATCATTTCCTGACAAATACAGGAATAAAAATAATATTGTTGAGCTTATTGGGCAAAACTAGGCAATCATCGATGTCCAGAAGATAATATAACAAAAATAATTCCAATGTGTGTCGCAGCCACGCTGTGTTCGCTTCCAACATTGGCTATTACTTCTTTCTCATCCAGTTTTCTACTTGCCTCCAGATCCTGGTTCAAAACACAAATATGAGCACTAGCTCCGAATTTAGAATCCAAGAAGTAGAAAATATCATCATAGAAAAAATCTAGAATCCAAGAAGTAGAAAATATCATCATAGAATAATTTGTTTCAAAAACATAAAGTTTTATACCTTATTTGCTTTTAGCTCTTGATTAAGACAGTCATGCTTCCATTCATCCACTTTCTTGTAGTGGAGCCAAGTATTTTTCAACTCTTGAGCGTTTAGATCTCTGCTCATGGTCTTAAGAAGCAATCCTTACTCCAAGTAGCCTAGTTGGAGGTGGCGTATCATCATCCCATTCCTTTCTCAATTAGGCTTGTATATAAACAAGTCTGTCTCTGAGATCCATTAATGATCCTGTTATATCGGATAGCTCAAAGTTACTGACATAAGCAGAGAAGGACTTAGGGAGGGTTTGAAGAATGAGATCTACTTCCAGACTAAAATTCATGTAGCTACGCAGAGACCGAAGTCTTCCTATCATGGATATCATATTCATACCATGATTTGCAACTTCATCATCCTCTCTCATTCTAGTTTGGAAAAGCTCTTTCAATAGGTAGTACCGAATTGCCTTTCCATGTTCCCCGAACATTTTCTCCAAGTGTAGCATCATTGACTTGGGACTTTCCATATCAAAAATGTATACGCCTCAGTTCATTGCTCATAGAATGCAACATATAGTCATTGACCTTCTGGGCATCAGAGATCCATCTCTTATATGCTTTTAGAGCAGACTTTCCTTCATCAACTCCAGGTAAAGATGGACCATCTTGCTCCAAAATATACTCAAGTGATTTCTCCTGGAGCTCTGCCCTTAGCACTTTGATCCAATCATAGTAGTTAGGTCTAGTGAGAACATTTTTCTCAAGCATTGCTTTTAAAGGGTTAGACATTGTGTAGGAAATAAATTACAGAAAATAACAAGATTTATGATTAGATGTGCTATTATGTAATTTCAAGTAAAATCAAGGATTTCAATATTTACTTGACTCTCTCTATTTTTCTCGAAACATTGCACTCCCACTGCAATAATCGACCACCTCATTAGATGGGTTTCATAATGAGAGATTGGGTTCCTCGATGATCTAAACAACTTGCAACCTTTATCGATATATGACTTGTTAGATCTTTGAGGTGGTGTCTTACACCAATCGGTCTAACCGATGATTCAATCTTCTTTAGCTCATAGATCACAAAACCGCAACCTTTTTTGATATATAGGTGGTGATCCATCTGAGTCATTTTTTCCATCAACTCCTTTCAGTCCAACAATTTAATCCCACCTTGCACCCTTTTTCGATATATGGGGCGAAATTCGTTTCGACATGAAGGTATCAAATGAACTAGAGAAGATAAAGTACCAAGTCTTGATGCATGACCCCCTTATTTCGATAAGTCGCCATGCATTAGAAATGAACCCATCTTTTAAAGCTTGATGGAGAGCTAGGACATCCAATGCCCTTTTACTTAGTCAGTATTTTTCTAATGGGAGAATTATAACATATGAAATGTTAATAACACCGGTCTCACTTTGCACATTAATTTCTTTATTGCGCAATTTAAAGGAAATACATAAGAAAAGGCCTAACAATTCTAACAGCACACACATGTATGGACTATTCTAGATCAACTCGAGCTAATGAGTGATCGGGGAGGGGTTCTATCTATTACATGGGTTCTACCTATATAAGATCTATTCTTCTTCTCCAAGACTTCACGCGCCACCATGAACATCCAATTGGGCCTATCTCTAAAACAATTACCTAGAAATAACATATACAAAAATTCTATAAAATTGAAGATACAAACTGAAGGGCTCAAACTACGGCCCAATACAACTCAAATAAGACAGTAAAGATAAACTCTTAATTCATACATGGTGTCACCATTACATAAATAAGGAGCATGTAAAACAATTAAACACTTATGTAAATTAAACATTAAATCTAATTTAATATGTTAAATCTAATTTAATGGCTGATTAAATCTAATTTAATCATATCAAAATAAATCTAATTTAGCTTGACTACTTTAATCAAATTAAAGTCTGACTATATCAAATAAAGTCACATGGGTAATCTAATCTAAACACATATCAACATCATGTAAAATAAACTAGTTGGTATCTAAATCTAATTTTATATATACCAACTTATTTGAAAAGAATTAAAATCTAATTTAAATCATTTAATAAATCTAATTTAGTTTGAAAAAATTAAGTCCAATTAAATTGTTCAATATAAATCTAATTAAAATAAATTTAAATCCAATTTAGAATTTGAATAAACTTAAATCCAATTTAATTTTTTTCACTAAATCCAATTTAGAAGTTGAAACGAAAAATTTATTTAATTATGGTTTCTCAATTGATAAATAGCTTGGTCAAACTTTTAATTGGGTCAAACCTACATAATTAATTATTTCACAATTGGCTAACCCAATTAACTCGCTGGGCCAAGCCCAACATAATTGATTATGCTGGGTCCGATCCAGATTTAGTTTTAAATAATAGTTGGGCTTGGCCCAGCACTTTAAAATAATGTGCTGGGAAAAGCCCAGCATTGTTTGATCGCGCTGGGCCAAGCCCAGCCTATTTATCTTGTGTTGCGCTCGGCCCAGCGCGAATCAGTTGTGTGTTGGGCCCAGCCCAACGCTTATCCATCTCGCCCTGGGCTCGGTCCAGCTCTAAATATCTTTGGTGTTGGGCTTAGCCCAACACAACCCTAATTGTGTTGAGCCAAGTCTAACACCCCGCCTACCTCCAGCAGTAGTAGCACGGTGGCGCGTGCTGTCGACCGTGGAGTGCCGCCCTTCTGGCTGCTCATTTTTCCAAAAACGTGTTTTTTTACAATAATGAATCCAATTCAATTTTCGTTTTAGCCTGTAAATCCCATTCAATTAATCATTTAATTTTACAAATTCACATGCATAACATAAATTACCCAATTACATACAATATGTAAAAACATGTTTATGCAATAAATCAATTAAAGCACATAAACATACATTGAATATCATGAATCTCCCGAACTTTGGCTCTGATACCACTGTTGTGATTCGGTCTAGCGGATAAAAAATTTAATCTGAATCACTCCAGAAATCGAATCTGGGGTTTCATGATATTAATTCACAAAAAAAATATACGAAAGAGGATAATCAAATTACCTCTTGACGACAAAACTTTAATAATCAGCAGGAGTCCCAAACTCCTGTCCCTGGATTATCACGCAGAAGAAAAATCTCCAAGAAAGGTCTGATCTCCTTCCCGGCAACAATGGAGGCGGCTAGGTGGAGAGAGAATGAGGGAATTTTGTCTTTCTTTTGCTCTAGATTTTCTTTTGGCTCAAAGTCAGATTCAGAATTGTGACTTGTGTAGTATTCTGACAGTGACTAACAACTTATACCAAGTAAATAAAACCCTAGTCCTACTAGTGAGGGGCGGCCGCTAGGGCCTATTAGGATTGGGCTTTCAAGCTTTGTTCCATCTTGACCCATTAGTAATTAATTAAATTCAAGTCCAATCTAATTGACTTTTAATTAATTACTTTAATTCAATTAAAATTAATCCAATTAATTTAATTCAACTTGTAAACTAATTTCTAATTAATTTAACTTATGAATTAAATTATTTAATTAATTTATTTAATCTAATTAAATATCTTTAATTAAATCATACCATCCATTTTGTTAGTCATTCACATCTAATGTGAATTTACCAAAATACCCTTAGCATAGAAAATCATTCATTTTCTTCATGTAGCGCGACTCTCTATGCTCGATTTAATTGGCAGTGGGAGGATTCCAAAGGATAAGGTTGTCACCTAACCAGCACCGTGGAACCAAATCATAGTGCAATTGAATACGAGATGAACATGTCATCACAAACCTTGATTACGGCTATCATATGTGTACACAATCTTCACCGACGTGACACGATCAAGTAAGAGTCATGGTATGTCAAACTCATAGAACTTGATGTTGTACTTAGTAATCATGAGAATGTGAAATTACCAAACTACCATCAGTGACCATCACTAGTTAATTTATATGCTTTTGTCAAAGACTTTGTAATTGCTATTACTTATGATTGTATAGGTCACATACTCGTTTACTATCGAGACGGTGAATCCCATATTGGCAGTTGTCTTACAATGTCGAATGCACCACATGAATCGTACTTCGAGGTCGACCCCACCTATCAGGTGATACGGGTCTAACTACTTTGATAACATATTCAATACTACAAGCACATTGTAAATAACTCACCAGGTCTAAAGTTCACACATACTATCGCGATCTTAATCCCAATCATTGACTGTCAAAGAGTAAATACCCATGTAATCGGATTAATGCGAGTCTAGTTCAAATATGTTAATTCCATTAACTATATTTATGAAACCAGCTCTCACTATCTAATCAGTGTTCGACTGACACTTCCTTGTCAAAGCAGGTGTCACACGAGTTGAATTTTAATGCCCAATTAAAATTCCTTAATCTGCTAACTATTTTTTAACAGATTAAGTACTTGACTCTTCTAGTGCCTCCCATCAGTCATAAGAGGTGGAAAGTCTATCTTTAAATCTCAAGAACTTTTTGTTCAACAAACTTAAATACCATTAGATTTATAAGAATAAAATCAAAACTTTTATTCTATAAATAGAAACATATAATCGTTTGTACAAATAACTCATCAAAGCCCTACTCAATCTAATTTCTTATTGACATTGAGGGCACACGCCTAAATTAAGATCCACATAGGTTTAAATTAAATTTTTTTGGTTATTAACCAGGGTGTCCGCCTCCGATCGCAATGATTAGTCCCCTCGCTGATTTGCCGGCACCTCTAAGGGTGGGACAGCTGGCCAAGAAAATCTGCTTCATTCCCAAAATTAAGGATCGAACCCTTGATATTTGGTTAAGGGTGGCGTAGCCCTTACCACTCCACCACAACCCCTTAGTTAGGTTTAAATTAAATTGAAGAATCAAATCACGTGTCTTTATACTAGTAGCAGAAATATTAATGTCATATTGACAGAGAGTTGCAGCAATAGCAGCATAAGAGGGACTGAATATTACAACACATTCTTACAAAAAGAAAACAAGAATATTACAATATATATGATCCGATAAACATCAATAGAGATATGTTTGTGTCTATCTGTATTGTTAAGTAGTTCATTCGAATAATTTATGCATAAAACTCTATTATTCAAACGACAAAAATATAAATTTGATGATGTACTATCAAGAGATAAACATTCTACGTTTTAATCAATTATTTGCCAAACACGTGGGTACGTACGTGTCTTCAGTCCTTTGGAATTGAAATTATTGACTTTGTTTATTAACCATTATTATTATTATTATTTATTAGTAGTAGTAGTATTGTGAAGCTACATATAGGAAGCTCCCTCGTACTTTTGAGCGGTGCTACGTAAGTTATCAATTTTCGACCAAAACTTTGGGTTATATTTGATTATGTTTTAAAGTAAGATTATTTGGTGTGAAATATATTGGGAAGTACGCATGTTTTGTGAGTGTATTTAGTTTTATTTTGAAAGTTTAGTATTATTTTTCTTTTTTTTGTTGGAGATTGTGTTGATTTAGCCATTGATTAATGCTTTGTAGTTTGTTTTTCGGGTGACACTTGGTGGCTCTCGGAGTTCAATTTTCGGGAAATATCCACTACATAAAGTGTTAAAATATAATTAAATTTATATATATTTGGTGGACCTCACACATATTTTAATACTCTGTGTGGTGGATATTTGCCCGGAAACCACCAAGTATCACCTTTGTTTTTTCCATAAAATAATCTTTGTTTTTCAAAATACTACAAAATTACAGTAACAATTAAATGGTGTAAACTTTTATCATATATTTATTTACTCCAATTTTTATGGACAAAAATTGTGTTATCTAAACATTTTCTCCAATCCAACTCTTTTGAGTCTTGACCAAGCCATGAGCAAAACATAACCAAACATCCCATTAACGATTTTAATCGTTTTACGTTTTATTTCTTCTAAAAAGAGATCGTTACTATGTAATAACTAAGAACAACTATACTTCATCAAAGAAAAAAAAAAAAAACTAAGAACAACAATAATTAATTCCTATTTTCTTGTTCACAGTCACTACCAATATAAGCAAAATACATATTATTTATTATATAAAACAAAAAGAAAGGACACAAGGACTCTATGGAGCAATTCCTTAAGTGTAAATTGAGAAAGCCAAACAACCTGTCTGCATCATTTATTCTAACTAATTGCAGACTTCCAGTTGTACACTTGAAGTGTGTCCTTAATTTTTACAAGATATCATTATTTTATTTATTATTTTGTTGTATAATTTTTTTTTAATATCATATGTATTGCTTGAAATTATGCAAACATAAAGTTTACTTGTGATTATATGTTAAGTATTATAAATAGTTAAAAATTAGTGCAATAGAAAAGAAAAAAAATTGGAAGAAATAAGACGAAAAAGTGAGTGAGGAGAAGAGGAGAGAAGAGGGGGTTGAAAATTAAAAAATTTATGTTAGATTAAACTCAGTAATTCTAGTGTCAGCTCTTACTGAATTGTGTATACTCCTACACATAAATTTATGTAAAAAAGATAGATACAGATTACAGAATACACATCAGAATTATTTTGGACACAATCTCATATAAAATTACCCGTAAAACTGTAAAGAAATTACCTCTAACACTATCAAATTTTAATGATTGAAATATGTCCTACCAAAAATTGGCCAGCCAAAGGCATTTATTTTAAAGTCCCCTAGTTTATCATATATATGTTTTCTATCTTACATATATAATTAGTATAAACAGATGAAACAAGCATTGTAATAAAAGCCAAAGGGTGCACTGTGTATTCAACAAAAACTCTTCTTAGCCAACCTAATTATCATAACTATATATATATATCTAGTAGAATAATAGTAGATTGATAGTATAATTTGGAAAATGCTTGTAGCATATTGAAAGAGTACATATTCGCACATATAAAAAGGAATATGGCAAGAGTTTGCACATATTTAAAGATATATCAGTTTTTTGACTCCTATGAATTCATCATTCCGTACCACAATTTCTTCCCCAGGCTCGCACCTGGCCAATATGCTACCAGGGATTTTGCTTCCTTATTTCTACCCTTTTTCTCCTGAATTTTGCCCCCTTATGCTACCATGGAGTACGAGTGGACGTGTATGTCTCACCCCATCCTGGGGATCAACCAAGAGGCTGTCCCCCCAACCTTATTTCTTCTAACCATCCTTATTTCTTCTAGTTTGAGAAGTAGACTGAGAAATCTCCAACCTCATTTCTTCTTTGACTATCCTTATTTTTTTTTTCTGGAGTGGGGCCAGATAGATCCACAACCGACTTTTTCCTGACTGGAAGGATCCGGGTTACCCCTCCAACTTTCCTAATCACCGTCTACTTCATTTACAATGAACTCCATTGATTTACTCTTTATTTTTCTTTGATAACTTAGTGCATTAATGGATATTAAAAAAATGTTATTTTGTGTTTTCTAATTTTTGTTGCACTTCCATAAAAATAAATAACTAAATATTAAACCTATTTATTTAACATGGAAAGAGAAGCAATAATCACTAATTAATATAAAAAATGTCGCAATCATAAATTAGCACGGACATGTTATATAATAAAATGACAATATAAAAATAGGTTTATCATTGTATCTTAATGAGTAATACAATACTTCAAAGATAAATTAATAAGTTTTGAAAAAATAATTATTCTAACAATGAATAACATAGATCATAAATAGTTATTTAACTTAATTAAAGTATAAGTCTGACATATGCAAGCCAGAAAGCTATCAATAGTGACCATAAAAATTTATGTAGGACTATTTTAAGTTTAGTTTATCTCATTGATATGGTGAAATAAAATTTACCCCTAAAAAAAATGCAATTTACCCCTATGTGTCTGAAGGGACAATTCACCTCTATGTGAAAAATAATTTAAAGCAAGTGAGCTTCCTACGAACGCCATTCACCTAGTTTTCTTGTTATATTGTTTTGTCCCTTTTAAGACAATTTCGTCATAATATTTACAACCATTTGATCAATGTGTTAGAATTCAACGTTCAACATTAAATTCCTTTATATTTTTTGACTGAATAATAACAATCAAAGATTTCAGTAAAGATTAATGCCCCATATTTAATATCACATATTTTATATTAAATTATATATATAAATGTACTATGCTTATATTAAAAAATAACAAGGTTGTGGTGCGGTGTTGACGATGGCGGCGATGGAGCACCACGACGGAGACGGCTTGGGAAGGCATGCTTGGAGAGGGTGGAAGCTACTAAGAAGGGTAGAGACTATGGTGGTTTTGATAAGAGGTTGTAGCAATTTTGATGGGGGTGTGCTAACAGGGGTTGCGCCAATGACCCACAGCATCAAAGGTGGCCAAGGAGTGAGAACTTGGCGAAGATGGCCTAGTTTCAGCGAGCTGTGGTGGATTTGTGTGTGAAATAAAGGTGAGCAGTAGTGGGGAAAAATGGAATTTGATTAGTTATTGAAATTATTAAAAGGAGTAAATGGTAAATTAAGCATTTTTTTCTCTTATTTGGATCTTTTTGTCGCATATGATAGATAAGGTGAATGATATTTGCACTCCACGAAATATTATAGGAACTCCAATTTTAATTGTTCTATACATCAATGGGCTAAGAAGGTGGATGAGGTTGTTTGGATGGATGGTGGGATGAGGGGCATGGTGAATTGGGGTTAAGGTTTTTGGCAAGGAGTTAAATTAGGGAAATAGATGGGAAATTTTTTTTAATATAAAATGATTAAAAATAGAAAATTTAATTTAAATATATTTAAAAGGTCAAGGTGTTTTGGTCTTTGTATTGATGAATCTAGGTTAAATATATTCAGGAGGCATTGTGCTTCATGGAGGTCTATTGCCTTTTTTTATTTATTTCCCCCTTCTCTTTACTCTTTTTGGATTACACGAGGAGGTAAAATGCTATTCAAACCTTATTTATAATATTACAATCTTATTTTACTGTTTTATTTTATTTAAGGTTAATTTATTTAATGAATTTAGCATTAAATCAATTTTTGAATCAAATATACGGAGCTTTAATTGTAGAAGGGCGAAGTGTTATTGACTATATTAGATGAGTGGAAAGTGAAATTATAATTTTATATAAATCAACAATAATTTTATCAATCAATAGGTTAAGGGGATATTTGAAGGATTTTTGGCAAATGAGGGGGTGCTTGGATGTTTTTGTTGTACATGGAGGTGTTTGTAATATATTCTTCTTCTTAGAGAGAACATAAATCAAAGATTCCAATCACTAATCCTACAAACATCAAATGAGTTTCGCTTTCTCATCGAACTTGATAGAAAAGCATAATAAATAAGGAAAAACTTTGTATCATAGAAAGCATTTGTAAAAGTACAACCATAAATTAAGTAGGAGAAAAAATAAAGAAAAACAGGAAGGCTCAGGGAAAAGATTGCATGTGGAAATCTTGGAAAAGTTTTTACATTAAATGAACTTCAAAATAAACGTAAGACAAAATTTGAAGAAAATGATGCAAACAAGAGAAAGAAAATGTCAAGGAATAATAATAAAGGAGACATCAACAACATACCAAGTGATAATGAAGAAGCGTGTGTTTTGAGAAAGAAGTATAAAATAAAAACGTGAAGTCAAGTAAGAAGAATGTTGCAAGTTCCATCGAGATTAGAGAAGGAAATGAATAATTAGACTTTCAGATAATATTAAACCTAATTGATTTATATTTCATGTTATTTACTATTTCAACCTTTCCAATTCTAGATCGTTTTAAATTTTTGATGAACTGCCATCGAAATTTCAATTTTTTATTCCAAAATTTAATTTATGTTCAATACCACAACTTGAAAATCATACAAATTCTTGCTTGTTTACTACATTACAATAAGTAAAAACAAAATATGTTGTTCCTCACATCCATAAATACATATCAAGAACTAACATGTGTCAATTTAGTTGCATGAAGTCCTCTGTAAAACACGTCTCAATTTACATAAATTTTATTAAATAATATAGGTAATTTGGATGATAATATGGCTTTGTATCATCCTTCTGGCTTGAACAATCAAATTGACTTTGAAGATGATTTATACTTTATTCATAGAAAATATTTCGGTATCGAATTTGTAGTAAGAATGGGACGTCTTTTAGTCATATTAATATTAATTTTAAAATTAAATTGGGTTATTATTTCAAAGGGTTATATTTGGTCAAAGGGTATACGTCAAGTATTCAACAAAAACTCTTCTTAGCCAACCTAATTATCATATATATATATATAGCTAGTAGAATAATAGTAGATTGAAAGTGCCAAAGTTCCTTCTGCAATTACAAAGTGAACTAGTGAGAGAGAGAGAGAGAGAGAAAAAAGATGGAGCAGATAGTCCACAAGAACTTGAAGGTGAATGGCATAAACATACACGTAGCCGAGCTTGGCCAAGGCCTCGACGCAGTGCTGTTCCTCCACGGCTTCCCGGAGCTGTGGTACTCATGGCGGCACCAGATGCTCCACCTCTCCGCCAAGGGCTACCGCACCATCGCCCCCGACCTCCGAGGCTATGGCGACACCGATGCTCCGCCATCCGCCACCAGCTACACAGTGCTCCACATCGTCGGGGACCTGGTGGCGCTGTTAGATGCTCTGGGGCTGGAGAAGGTTTTCCTGGTGGGACACGACTGGGGCGCAATCATAGCCTGGTGGTTTTGTATGCTGAGGCCTGACAGAATCAAAGCTCTGGTGAATACCAGCGTGGTCTTGCAGCCAAGAAATCCAACGGTGAAGACAATCCAGGGACTCCGAGCCCAGCTTGGAGATGGCTTCTACATGTGCAGATTCCAGGTTATTAATATTAATTAATTAGTTTCTTAATTATTATATTTTGTTACTTACAATTTCCAACATATTCCATAATTATGACCATGTTTTCATTTTATTATGGCCTGAGAATTAAATCCAAGTTATATATGATCAGGAAATTAAATATTAATATTTGAGATGCATGGATAGAGAGATGTAATTATAAGCAGCAGGGTTGAGTTGTCTTGTCTGTTTGAACTTTAATAATGTTGGGGTAATTTTCCAATAATGTTGACATACAGGGGTCACAGGGCCCGGCAGCCTTTCCTAATTAATTACCCATCTAACTAATGTGTTTTATTATCGGAGGACAAAAGAAAAAGCTACTGAACTATATATATATATATATATTTTATTTTATTTTTTTGATAAGGTCTATTGAACTATATATAGTATAATAATAATAAAATAAAAAAAATAAATGCACTTCTACCTGTATTCAACTCGCACCAACACTAGTTGTTTTTTCAAATTAATATTTGACACAATTTAATGCGCTCATATTTATTTATATCATGTATTAACTAATTGATAAATGAATAAATAAAATATTACATAGGCACGTCTTAAATAATTACGTAGATGCTTATTACATTAGATTGTTTTTGAATGGTGCATCAACACATAAAATAATATGCACCATTCAAAAACAATCTAATGTAATAAGCATCTACGTAATTATTTAAGACGTGCTTATGTAATATTTTATTTATTTATTTATCAATTAGTTAATACATGATATAAATAATTATGAGCGCATTAAGTTGTGTCAAATATTAATTTGAAAAAACAACTAGTGTTGGTGCGAGTTGAATACAGGTAGAAGTGCACTTATTTTTTTTTTTTTTATTATTATTATTATACTATATATATATATATATTGGACTAAGAAATACATATAAGTAGTTTTTCTTTATTATCCTTATTAATTAATGGTTAATACAACTAACCGGTGTTAGCTAGAAAGAGAGCCAAATTGAGAAAAATTGGGGAGAGAGAGAGAGACCCCAATCAACTAACTCCATGAATGTGTTGTGTGATAGGGCCTAGGGGAAATGAGAGTTGAGAGAGAGACAGTTAGATCACGTGAAATCAAGGGATGTTATTGAGTAGGTTGACCACATAAACGTTCACATCCAATATTTATTGTCTAGATCCTTATTTTTATTTTTTTGATCAACAAAAATATCTTATTATCTAGATTAGATATATATAGTTACCCTATATATATATATATATATTTGATCAACAAACATTGCATGAAAAAATGAGGCATGAAATGAAAATATTAACATGTTATCACCAGAATACTATACATATTATAAATATTAATGGGTTTTTTTTTGGTTTTTTGGGGTGGGGTTGGTCGGTGCCACCGCCCCCTCAAGTTTTTAAAAAATTTCACCGTGCCTATAAAATTTGTAATCCTCCCATCCCTCAAAATTTTAAAATAGTAACTTCTACCTATAAGGTTATGGCATTTGTAATTTTGTCCCTCTCAAAACTGAAAAAAAAAAAATAACCTCTCTATTACTCAAAAGTACTTAGTCAATGTTTGGTTATGTTTTCATACCATGTTTGGTTCGAAATTCTCACCAAATCATGTTTGGTCCGAAATTCTCACCAAATCATGTTTGGTTCACAAAATATTTGGTCAACATACACTAATTTTTTTGTCCCAAAAAAACATAATAATTATTTTTCATCTTTCTACATCTACTTTGTCCCTACACTCCTCTTTATGTGTTCTCTCTCATCTCTAACAGACAAAAATTTCATGATTTGACTGATACAGTAACTTTTGTTCCCTCTGGAAACAAAACCAAACATTATCTTACAAAAAAAAAACACCCAAAAACCAACTTCCAAAATAAAACCAAACACAATCTCATCAAACACGCACGTGTCCCCATAAATTTTTCACCAATAATTCTCACCAAAATACCATCCCAAAACATAGCCTTAGCATTTGACTTTTTCAATTTATTTCCCCAATTTTCAAATTTTCACTTTTTCCCTCTTTCATCGTACGTTTCTACAACTCAAAACAAAGGGAGGGATAGAAATCTTAGGACTTATTTTCCTTAAACTACATTCTCAATTTGGTTGGTGAAATTTTTAGATTTTTCACTTCAAAGGCCAAGAAGGTATTATATTATTTATTTATTTGAATACAAATATTAAAATTTGATTTTGATTCTCAATTTGGTTGGTGAAATTTTTAGATTTTTCACTTCAAAGGTCAAGAGGGTATTATATTATTTATTTATTTGAATACAAATATCTAAATTTTGATTTTGGTTTCTTTCACTATAATTCATATGTTACTCTTAAGTTTTTATTCTTGATTTTTTTTTATTTTTTGATTTTTTTTTCTTTTAGCTTTACATGAATATTGAATGGGTTTCTTTTTTCGCGGGGGGGTGGGGGGTTGAGAAATATACTTCATAGTTAATTGTGATTTGTATATTTTGAATTTAATATTATCTTGAATTATGATTGTTTCCCTTTTTTATTTACAGTTTTTTTTTTAGAATATTTATCAAATATGACGTGTCTCATAGAAAAAAATACATAAATATAAATATTAAAATAATAATTATTTAATATTAAAAATAAATATTAAATTTTTTGACATCTCTCCCAATAATGAAAATTTTGGCTCCGTCCCCGTGTATGTTGACGTTTCAGGAAGAAAATCAATTGCTACATGTATTACATGATTATACTTGTTTTGTTATTGAGTTGTCATTGTATATATAAATGTAATTGTAGTTATAAGTGACTTAAAGAGACCATTTTTTCGTCGATTGGATTTTTATTTTCAAAACAAAAACAGTTGTCCCCTAAATGAAAAATCTAGCATTGTTATCAAATGTAAGAAGCACCGTCGACCTAAAACAAGAACAAGGAAAATCCAAGAAGTGTCATTTAATTGCCTTACTTAGATCAACCTTATTTCAAAATTTCTTTCTTCAAAATTTGAGGAGAGCTGTCTGGAAGTCTCGCCCACAACTCGTCGAACGCCCTAATTAACTACTTTTACTTAGAACACCAAATATAATTCTAGTGCGGGTATAATTTGATTGAACTAAAGTCATTTACAAAATCGTGATTGAATTATACTACTAGCCACGAATTATACTACTAGCCACAAACGTAGTCTCTTGTTGCTCGCTCGATATATAGAATTGTAATGAATTATACTACTAGCCACATACGTAGTCTCTTGTTGCTCGCTCGATATATAGAATTGTAGTAATGTATTAATCAACCGATGATAAATAATATCGATATAGGAACCAGGAGAAGCTGAAGCGGCATTTGCATCAACAGACACCGCAAGTGTAATAAAAACATTTCTTTCAAGCCGGGATCCAAAACCTCCAGTCATACCTCAAGAAATAGCGATGAACGTATTGTTCAAGGCTCCGGTAGCATTGCCCTCATGGCTCACTGATGAAGATATCAACTATTATGCCTCTAAATTCGACAAATCCGGCTTCACGGGTGGGTTGAACTACTACCGAGCCATGGATCTGTAAGTTCATTCTCCAAAACCCCTCCTTAATTAATTCATTTCTCGATTAATGCTGCAAATAATGTTTCTATTAATTTCCGAATCCTTACAGATTACAAAATACGTACATGCGACGATGATTGTTTTAATTACAATGCTCATGTATAGAGAAATTTAATAGGCTATTGGTTTATATATCACCTAATTAACCAGCTATGATCATGATGTGGACAATAGAGTCGGTACCGCTGCGCTCATAATTATTAAGTCACACATATCTAATTTAGTTAGATAAATTTGTAGATTGGCCTTAAATAATTAATGACTAGTTAATATTGCTGCTAACTAATTACGTACTGGTAGGAGCTGGGAGTTGACGGCGCCATGGACGGGATCGCAAATAAAAGTTCCAGTGAAGTTCATAGTAGGTGACCTGGATATAACGTACCATTTCCCAGGAGTGAAGGAATACATACACAGTGGTGGTCTCAAGAAATATGTCCCACTTCTGGAGGAAGTCGTAGTTATGGAGGGTGTTGGCCATTTTCTCAACCAAGAAAAGGCCCACGAAATCAGTCAACACATTTACGACTACATCAAAAAATTCTAATCTATCATCTTAAATTCATCATCTTCTTAATTTCTCCCACTTCCGACTTCATGCCAACCACGTGTTCTTCTCATAACTACTCTCTCTAATCTATGCATGTTTGAACTTGAATAAAGCTGGACTGGAGGAACAATTAATAATTATTTATATGTTTATGTATTTCAGTAACTACGTACATCATCGATCCATCTCTTGTGATATTTGCTTATTTAATTTGCGTATGATCTCGATCATGTGAAGTTTGGAGGCAATTAATGTGAAGGAACTTTAATTTGTTACTTTGCGGGATCGGTAGCCATGCTTTGGATTTGGCAATTCGGATCGTCTATTACAAATGCATAACAATCTTTTATTGCACTTCATATATAAATAACATGTGTATAATATTTCATTGAATATAAATTAAATATGAATTATGTACACTTGTCGGGAAAACATAATATGCAAAACAAGATACAACACTATTTTGCAATAGAAGATCTTGCGTGCAGATTTGGAATTATATATAATCCAACAATTTCAACTTTATGTACCTTATGCGATGGACTTTGGTCAGTAAATTTAAGGCTAGCGCAGTTTAGGTCCATACTGGGTTAGCGATATACCAAATTTGGCCAAAACAGGATTTATATTTCGTAGCCTCGTTATTACTAACTAAATCCTAATAATTATAGGGTAGTCACGAGGCTATAGGTCGTAAATATCAAAATTGCACCAAATGCCCCTAACGGTCCAGAAATTGCAAAACACTACAAGATCTGTGTGTTTCTTCTAATTCGGATCGGGTCAATCCATGACCCGACCCTACAAGGTATAATCCTGGCCACTCCTCAAGGACACGTGGCATCATCCTAGTAGGATCTCCAGCTGGCAGAACAGCATATTCGTCCAGCGTGTGAACACTATAAATATTCGCACTTATTGAGAACAAAGGTTCAGGAATCTAAGCATTTAATTTACTTCGTAAGCTTGTTCGTAAATTCGACATTAAGACTAATAATTGACAGTACGATCCCATTACATATAAAGTTGGATAAGCTCATATACGAATTAACAATACAATAGGTGAATCGCATATTACATTTGAACTACGTTAGACTTGATCCCTAAGAGGTACGCAGGCAGCTCAGTAATTCGAGTGCAGTCTATATTCTTGATTAGCTTGTATTGATTCGTGTTAGGAGGTTATCCTGACTGAGTATAGATAGGGTTAATTATGACCTAAATCAGTTGGCGCCGTCTGTGAGAAACTATTAAATTCGATGTGATTTGGGTGTGGACGAATTCAATGTGATTTAGGCTATTGGACTGGTGGCAACCCTCGCCGTTCTTCTCCCCTTGCGTTTTGCCATGATTGGTTGTGTGGTGCACGTTAGATGGCTAACGTGTGCCGAGAGCTTTCCTCAAAACCTTACGGGAAAATTACACTTTTCGTCCCTGAAGTTGAAGCCAAAAACACATTTGGTCCCTCATGTTTCGGCCTCAACACATTTGGTCCCTCAACTTACAAATTTCGAACAAATGTGGTCCCTGCCGTCAATTTACCGTTAGAACTAACGGAATCCGCACTGTTCATCATCTTCCCCAACTCTAAAATCCGATTTCAAACTTTAAATTATGATATCTCACTCATTTCAAGTCCATTTTTAACGAATCTTATATGGTTAGAATCGTCTCAATGAGTAGAATCCATCCATGTAAGTTTTGTCCCAAAATAAGCTGATTCTATTGACCCGAACCGCACAAATTCGAAAAAATCCGTTTTTTGAATCAGCCTATTTTGGGATAAAACTTACATGGATGGATTCTACTCGTTGAGACGATTCTAACCATATAAGATTCGTTAAAAATGGACTTGAAATGAGTGAGATATCATAATTTAAAGTTTGAAATCGGATTTTAAAGTTGGGTTAGTTGGAGAAGATGATGAACAGTGCAAATTTCATTAGTTCTAACGGTAAATTGACGGCAGGGACCACATTTGTTCAAAATTTGTAAGTTGAGGGACCAAATGTGTTGAGGTTGAAACATAAGGGACCAAATGTATTTTTGGCTACAATTTTAGGAACGAAAACTGTAATTTTCCCAAACCTTACTAATGCTATTCTTCAAGCAATCATTTTTTATTTCTTAAAAACAAAATTAGCTAGTGTGAGCTAGCTAGCCCAAAATAAGTTCAAAGGTAGTAGGAATTGAATTAAGTTTGGACAGAGCCAAAAGAAAAATTTGTTAGTCTAAGTATGAGCCTATACCCATCAAGACCAGTTAAGTTTGAGTTTGAGGAGTTTAGCGTAAGCTCACGAGACCTGATTGACAGTACTAATAAAAAAATATGTAATCTTGTAGATTGCAAATGTACTACAATGATTTTTAAGGTAGGGAAGTGCCTATTATTATTGTTTTGATATAACAAAGCATCAAAATCTTTTTCTTTTTTTAAGATGTATTCAAACTTGTGACACTCTAGGATGACAATGTTAAGACAACTTGTCAATTCATCCTAGTATATTTTTTGTTTATAGTCAAGTCATAACTTATCGATAGTGGTTATTGATAAAGTATTATAAGTCCGTCATAGTTAGCTTAATTACACACATATAAAGCGGTGATTGCCACCACTTTCATATTATTAATAGAATTTGAATTTGTAATAACTAAGTGAACATTCGTAACTATCGCTGTTGAAGTGTGGCTTATTTTTTAAAGAGGAAAATATCCCACATAGATAGAATTTGTAAAGGGTGGGCTCATTTGTTGTATAAAAGGAGACCACCTCTTCACTTTGAAAAACATCCCAAATTGCCTAAGTCTTTTAGCAATTTCTACTTTCTTCCTCTATAGTTTGTAATAGTTTCACTTTAGTCCTTTAGTGAAATATTTTGGTGGGGTCCGAGGACGTAAGCTAAATTAGCCGAACCTCATTAAATTTGGTGTTCTTTATTTTGTGATATTCTTCAAGTAGCCATTGTTAGTTATAGTTGTAGTGTTATATTGTGCTATTAAATTCGTCTAGTTAATTCTGTCGAGGAGATTGGGTTTTAAGCGTGACCGTTGTGACGCCTCCAATCTTTCCTGGGAATTAAATCTAGTGTGGTTTTCTAGTACAATATTTCCCTCGCTATTTCTATATTTGATGGAATATGACTCTGAGTTCCACAACAAGTGGTATCAGAGCTCGGGTATTCTGAGTATGCTCTGTGGTCGCAGTTTAAACTGATCTTCCACATCATAAAAGTTTTCCTGGGCTATTTGGCTTCCGCATTTTGAGGGCTATTGAAGAATAATTTGTAATAAAAAATGAAAGTTACCTCAAAAGCATTGTCGTCGTCCATTTGGACGAAAACCACTGTGGCGAATACACGATTGGCAGTGGAGTCTTTTGATGGCACAGGCCATTTTGGTATGTGGCAAAGCGAAGTTGTAGACGCACTCTTTCAACAAGGTCTATACTTGGCTATTGAAGAAAAAAAACCAAATGATATAGAGGAAAAAGAACGGAAATTTGGATGAGAAGGATTTGGCTCTGATGTTGCTGGGATCCCTTCCTGAGGAGTTTGAGTTTCTTGAAACCACTCTACTTCACGGGAAGGCTGCTGCTGTATCTCTTAGCGAAGTTTGTGCTACCCTATACAGTTATGAACTGAGAAGGACAAGCAAGTTTGTTCAGGCGGAGATGCAGAAGTTTTGTTCATCAGAGGTCGTTCACAAAACAAAAGGAGTGAAATACTCCAAATTGGAGTTTTGTGAACTTTGTGTTCGTGGGAAACAGACAAGGGTTAAATTTGGAACAACAATCCATAATACTGATGGTATCTTGGATTATGTTCATTCAGATGTGTGGGTCCCTCAAAAAATGAGTTCTTTGGGAGGGAAGCACTAGTTTGTAACCTTTGTTGATGTTTTTTCCCGGGGAGTTTGGGTGTATACGATGAAGACAAAGGATGAAGTGTTTGAGGTATTCCTCAATTGGAAAAAGATGGTGGAAACTCAGACTGGTAAAAAGGTCAATCGTCTCCGTACAGACAATGGTGGAGAATTTAGGAGTGGTCCATTTCAGAAATTTTGTGAGGATGAAGGCATTGTCAGACACTTCACTGTCAGACATACACCACAACAGAACGGAGTGGCAGAACGCATGAATCGGACTTTGCTGGAGAAAGTTCGGTGTTTGTTATCCAAGGCTGGGTTGGGTAAAGAGTTTTAGGCTGAGGCTGTGACATATGCGTGCCATCTCGTTAATCGTCTACCATCTACTGCTATTGATGGAAAAACACCATTGGAGAAATGGTTTGGAAAGCCTGCTGCTGATTATGATTCCTTACATGTGTTTGGTTCCGCTGCATATTATCATGTTAAGGAATCAAAGTTGGATCCTAGAGCAAAGAAAGCTGTGTTCATGGGGATCACCTCTGGTGTAAATGGCTATCGCCTTTGGTGTCCAGAAACAAAGAAAATAATCTTTAGCAGGGATGTCACCTTTGATGAATCTACCGTGTTGAAAAAGGTGAATGCAGAACAGCAGGATGGTACTCCCAAATAGGTGGAGTTTGAAAAGTTTGTTGGCCCAGCAGATCAAGAAATGCTTGATCATTCTCCTACGGTAGAAGGATATTTTGAAGAAGAGGAAGTTCAACCCCAAGAACTTCCACAACAACTTGAATCAATTGCAACTAGTAAGCCAAAGAGGACAATCAGAAAGCCTGCTCGCTTTGATGATATGGTGGCTTGTGCATCTGCAATTGCCGCTGATGATGTTCCTACCACTTATATTGAAGCAGTCAAAGGACCAGAGAAAGATAAGTGGAGGATTTCCATGAGTGAAGAAATGCAGTCCCTTTATAAGAATCAAACATGGGAACTGGCCAGTCTCCCGAAGGGAAAGAATGCAATTGGATGCAAATGGGTATTTGCAAAGAAAGATGGATTTCCTAGCCAAGGTGATGTTTGCTACAAAGCCAGATTGGTGGCCAAAGGTTACGCTCAGAAGAAGGGCATTGATTATAATGAGGTGTTTTCTCCAGTTGTAAAACACTCCTCCATTAGAATTTTGTTGGCTTTGGTAGCACAGTTGGATTTTGAACTAGTTCAGTTGGATGTAAAAACTGCATTTTTACATGGAGACTTGGAAGAGGAAATCTATATGACTCAGCCAGAGGGATTCAAAGTTGCTGAAAATGAAAATTTGGTTTGTAAACTTCAAAAATCGTTGTACGGATTGAAGCAATCTCCGAGACAGTGGTACAAGCGATTTGACAAGTTCATGATGGGAATTGGGTACACAAGAAGCACATACGATCATTGTGTGTATTTGCATAAGCTACAAGATGGATCTTTCATATATCTTCTTCTGTATGTTGATGATATGTTGATTGCCTCCCCGAGTCTAATAGAAATTGAGAAGTTGAAGACTCATTTGAAAAAGGAGTTCGAGATGAAGGATCTAGGTGAGGCGAAGAAGATTCTCGGCATGGAGATTTTCAGAGATAGAAAATTGAGGAGGCTTTGTTTGACTCAGAAACAATATCTGAGTAGGATGTTGAGGCGTTTTGGCATTGATGAAAAGTCAAAACCAGTAAGTACTCCGCTTGCTCCTCATTTTAAGCTTAGCGCCGCTTTGTCACCGAAATCTGATGCAGAACGGGAATACATGTCAAAAGTACCGTATGCAAATGCTGTTGGTAGCTTGATGTATGCTATGGTGTGTACGAGGCCTGATATTTCCCAAGCAGTGGGGGTTGTGAGCAGGTATATGCATAATCCTGGAAAGGAACATTGGCAAGCTGTGAAATGGATTTTGCAATACATCCATGACACAAATGATGTTGGTTTGATATTTGAGCGGGAACATAGTCAGTATGTAGTCGGATATTGCGATTCAGACTATGCTGGTGATTTAGATAAGCGTAGATCAACTACAGGCTACGTATTTACTCTTGCTAAAGCACCAGTCAGTTGGAAGTCTACCTTACAGTCAACAGTTGCTCTGTCTACAACGGAAGCAGAGTATATGGCAATTTCAGAGGCTGTAAAGGAAGCAATTTGGCTTCAAGGGTTGCTTGGTGAACTGGGAATTGGACAAAAGTATGTGAAAATACATTGTGATAGTCAAAGTGCTATCTATTTAGCAAAGAACCAAGTTTATCATGCAAGGACGAAGCATATTGATGTTCGATATCATTTCATAAGAGAGATACTCGAAGAAGGTGGAGTCAGAATCGAGAAGGTCCATACTACTGAGAATCCTGCTGATATGTTGACAAAAGTTGTGACTGCAATCAAGTTCAAATTTTGTTTGGACTTGATCAACATTGTCAAAGTTTGAAAATTGGTTTTGGTGACCCCGTTTGACGAGGAGATTGAAGATTTTGAAATTCGCCAAGGTGGAGATTTGTTGAAGTGTGGCTTATTTTTAAAAGAGGAAAATATCCCACATAGATAGAATTTGTAAAGGGTGGGCTCATTTGTTGTATAAAAGGAGACCACCTCTTCACTTTGAAAAACACCCCAAATTGCCTAAGTCTTTTAGCAATTTCTACTTTCTTCCTCTATAGTTTGTAATAGTTTCACTTTAGTCCTTTAGTGAAATATTTTGGTGGGGTCCGAGGACGTAGGCTAAATTAGCCGAACCTCGTTAAATTTGGTGTTCTTTATTTTGTGTTATTTTTCAAGTAGCCATTGTTAGTTATAGTTGTAGTGTTATATTGTACTATTAAATTCGTCTAGTTAATTCTGTCGAGGAGATTGGGTTTTAAGCGCGACCGTTGTGACGCCTCCAATCTTTCCTGGGAATTAAATCTAGTGTGGTTTTCTAGTACAATATTTTCCTCGCTATTTCTATATTTGGTAGAATATGACTCTGAGTTCCACAACAATCGCCACATAATGCATGTTTTGTTGGTAAGTCGAAGCATATAAATTATAGGGGAACATGATATTTAAATAAGATCTTCTATGTAAACTTTATTGCAAGGAAATGAGATATAATGGGATTTACGACAAAAGATTGCATTTGAATGATATTCGGACTCCTATCTATTGATTGACGTTATTCAACAACTAAATCAGTAAATTAAACACATTATATATCATGCATGTTATTGGTAATTACTTACTCAAAGGATATAATTTAAAGGAGAGAATGATACTCGCGCACTCCCATCTATTGAATGTTATTGAACAATCAAATGATCAGTAAAATACAATAATATATAATCTTCATTTATATATATATATATAGTACCGACTTACAATTCCCTTCTCTCTTCACAAAGTCAACAAGGGAGAGAACCACAAAAAAAGGAGGAGCAGATAGTGCACAATAAGTTGAAGGTGAATGGCATAAACATGCACGTAGCCGAGCTTGGCCAAGGCACCGACGCAGTGCTGTTCCTCCACGGCTTCCCGGAGCTGTGTTACTCATGGCGGCACTAGATGCTCCACCTCTCCGCCAAGGGCTACCGCACCATCGCCCCGACCTCCGAGGCTTTGGAGACACCGATGCTCCGCCATCCGCCACCAGCTACACGGTGCTCCACATCGTGGGAGACCTGGTGGCGCTGTTGGACGCTCTGGGTCTGGAGCAGGTGTTCCTGGTGGGACATGACTGGGGCACCATCATAGCCTGGTGGTTTTGTCTATTGAGGCCCGACAGAATCAAAGCTCTTGTGAATACCAGCATGGTGTTTCAGCCAAGAAATCCTGTGGTCAAACCAGTTGAGGGTTTCAGAGACATCTTTGTTGATGGCTTCTACGTCTGCAAATTCCAAGTAATTATCTTTCATTTCATTTTCATCACCCTGAAAATGAATGTCTTTAAATGTTTAATTAGCTGCCTCCTTAATTTTCATTTTATGAACATATATATGTTGTGTATATATAATTCATACGAAAAATTGCAATAATGATCCCATAGAATAAGATCTAGTTTTCATAGTTGTAACTTGTAAAGATGCATGGTACCACAATATTCTTATATTTTTATATTTTTGCAATTTTGATTCCATCCATTAGAAAATGTGAAATTTCATGTCTGAAATGCGTCGTTAAATTAAGTATTCAATACTGTCTCTCACGTGACGTGATTAAACTAACGATTTCAATCTGTTTTTTAACATTAGGATTAAAGATGCAAAAATCTACATACATTAGGGAAATTAATGCATGCAAGCAAACTTTTTGCTTTGGCACATGCATCTAGTAAAGAAGCGAAAAAAAAATTTGTGAGAATAATTTATAAATTTATAAACAATGAGATTAAAATTATAAAAGATTCTATTTTATGAGATTCAGTATACTGCAACTATGTCGACACATATTTATGATCATAATATTTACATCAATAATGTTTAAAAATTATTTTATATACTTCATACATGTGTGTGTGTATATTTATTAAGATAAAGTATAAAATTAGAAAATATGATCCGAAATGATTTAGTTACTAAAGGGATGATGATTCATAATAAAGGTTAATTAAAAAATTCAAGATACATATGATCGGCGTGGATCCAAATAAATCTAAACTTGTATCTCAAGATTGTAACAGTATTAGTTTATCACTATATATATATAAACTAGCGGCGGTGGCACGCGATCCTCGCGCGCTTAAAATTTATGGCATGCCATCATGGCGTGCATAATCTGATTTCTAAAAGTATAAGTATAATAACTGAAATTTGTGTAAGCACAAACATATATATATAAGCTATTTCGCTATTGATAAATCTTACTTTCATTTTGGGAGGAAATTTTCTGATTTTACTCTTGAGCTAATAACCAAGATGTCCTTTTAGCAATCCATGCATGAGAGCAACGTATACATATTGACGACTGTTATCTCAAACTTTTGTGTATATGTACAGGGATGTAGCCATGCTTTAACTCTATAATGCATCATAAATTAGTATATTTTTGTTGAACACCAAATATCATTAATAATAGTAACCATTACATGAAGGCAAAAGGCAAAACGATAACGAAAAGATGGAAGAAATACCTCCACTTAAAAAACATCAGCGACATTATCCACACTCACAAACTTATCATCTCATGTTAACACAATCTCTAAAAAGTTAATTATATTAAATATAGAAAAATAATCAGGAATTGCATAACTCAGTAATGAAACCTTTCAGAAAGAAAACACCATGTTTGGGTTTCACACTAAATATTCTAACAGGAAAATTAACGCCACTTTGCTACAAAATTTGACCTTCCAACAATGGATTTTCTTAAAAATTCAATGAAGCTTCAATACATGTAACCGCTGTTCTTTTTACCTTCCCCAACACCATTTATTTCCTAAATATGGTTCAATCCGCAGCCGCACATATTTAGAAACACCTATATTGTTAATAGTTCGCTACTTGCAAGATGATGCAAACCGTACCTTTCATGAATGCAGTATTCTTAAAAATGCAATCGCATATATACCTTCAATCTTCTCATTACTGAGGACCTGAAACTCAAAAAAGAAAATAGATTAGAAAAGGAATAAAAATGAAATTAAAATTGAAATATACAAAGCAAAAGGAAAAGCTAAATTGAAATAGAAAAGTGGGAAGCAATAAATGTCAAGTGGAGTCAAGATGGAAAAGGAAATTTAAAATGACAGAAATTAATGGAGGGACGTGGCTGCTTGAGTAGTTAGAGCAGTTTTTCTGGACGTGTTCCAAGTAGTTTTGTAGCAGTTTTTTTCGGATGTGTATTATCCGCTGAGAAGGAAATGCAATACATTCGATGCCCTTCTCTCAACCGTTCTATTTGATAGGAATTGTAGGGGCAATTTTGGAACATTTCCAAAGTTGGTGTTGCGGTGTCACAAACCGCCGTTTGTGAGTTAAAACCCTCTTCCTTTTTTATATTAGTATAGATACGAGGAAAATTCTAACCCGCTTGCTTGGCCAAAACCATGTGTATTTTTTAAAATAATTTACCAATTATATGGCAAATGTAATACACTCTTCTTGTGAAATACATTTGGGTGCAACCAAATCGGTTCTGGACTAGAATTTTTCATATATATATATATATATATATATATATATTATAGGCGCCGTACGTGGTAATTCAATAAGATGACCATGTGCCCGGAATTATTGACACTAGTCGTGTGGGCACACTCGATGCGTGTGCTGAGTAAATAAAAAATTTAATGAAAAATTCATTAATATGTCAGCATTTTATGTGAGGTTTTGTAAATAAATAGAAATGAGTTGAACAAACTATTAAAAATATTGGGTGAAAAAAAATATGACATAGGAGAGAGAGTGGGTGAGAGAGAATGTAGGAGAAGTTGAGGATACGTGATATAAGAGAGAGAATATTGGAAAAAAATTATCTAAAAAATACGTTTTAAATGGAGGGTAATTTAGTCATGACACTCCAAAACACACCAAAAGTAGTTATTTTAGGGTGTTGGTGCTTTATAAAAGAGTATAGATTACATGCGTATTAATTCCCTCAATCTAGTTGACTTTTAAAAATAACATAAACATTTTAATTTACTTAAGACACAAATTATCCTTTCGCAAAATTAGTAGGTGACTAATAAATTCGAAAACTTTCACTAAAGTTAGAAAATGCTTGATAATATTGCAAATCATAGCCTAATCATATTTAGTTAGGTACGTGTTAGAATTCAAGAAAGCATAAAAGAATGGAGAAGATATGAAGCTGCATTTCTGAAATTGTAAACTAAACATTCTGATAAAATTACAAAGGAGAATTACTATTTATAGGCTACTCTAAACGGAATAGGAAAGCTTACTTTCTAAGCTAACAGAATCTGTTAACAATTAACAGATTCTTAACTAACTAATTAGCATATTTACATAAATACCCCTACATACATATAAATATTTCAATATCCTCCCTCAAGTTGGAGTTTGTAAAAGATTACAAACACCTAACTTGCCAAGAAAAAATGTTAACTGTGGTTTGCTAAGGGACTTGGTAAACAAATATGCAACTTGGAGCTTGGTGTGAATATAACTTGGATCAATGAGCCCTTCTTGTAGTTTTTCCCTCACTAGATGACAATCATGCTCAATGTGCTTGGTTCTCTCATGATAAACCGGATTAGATGCTATATGAATTGCAGTTTGGCTGTCACAGGCCAATGGCACAGGTGTTAAACCTGTAATCTGAAATTCCTTCAACAAATTGATCAACCATGTGAGTTCACAAAATACAACAGCCATGGATCTATATTCTGATTCAGCTGAAGACCTTGAAACAATATTTTGCTTCTTGGTTTTCCATGATATAAGTGCATCTCCCAACTTGATACAATAACCAGTCACTGATCTCCTTGTCATGGGACAAGATGCCCAATCAGCATGACAATATGCTGTCACATGAAGTTTCTGATTTGCAGGAAACATTAAACCTTGCCCCAATGTTCCTTTAACATATCTCAATACTTTATAGGCTATGTTTAGGTGTGGAGTTCTAGGCTTTGCCATGAATTGGCTAAGTATGTGTATGGGATAAGCTGGATCAGGCCTTGAAATAGTTAAGTAAATGAGTCTTCCTACCAATCTCCTGTAAGTAGAAGGATCATCCAACTCCTCTCTATCTGTGTTGTTGAGCTTATGATTTTGATCCATTGGGATAGTGCTCGTTTTGGATCCTGATAAACCAGCATCTGAAATGATATCTTGAGCATACTTTCTTTGATTCAAATAAACTCCATCATTTGTTCTAAGTATTTCAAATCCTAGGAAATATTTCAGATTCCCTAAATCCTTTGTCTTGAATTTTTGATCCAGTAATGCCTTCAAGGTGTTAATAACCTTCTGATTTGTTCCAGTTAGTACTACATCATCAACATAGACTAATAAAGTTGTGAAATCTTTACCATCAATTCTTGTGAAAAGAGAATGATGACACTGTGATTGTTTAAAACCAACTTCAATAAGTGTGGAGGAGAATTTTGAAAACCATTGTCTTGAGGCCTGTTTGAGTCATATAGAGATTTTACCAATCTACAAACTAGAGTGTTGTGATATCCTCCCTGAAGTGTAAATCCGGGAGAAAGCTCCATGTACACTTCCTCAGTTAACTCACCATGCAAGAAAGCATTATTAACATCCAATTGAGATAGAATCCAACCTTTTGAAGTTGCTATTGCTAAAAGGGTTCTCACTGTAATCATTTTAGCAACTGGAGCAAAAGTGTCATGATAGTTAATACCTTCAGTTTGTGTATATCCCTTTGCAACCAATCTAGCTTTATACCTCTCCACACTACCATCTGATTTATACTTGACCCTGTACACCTACTTACAGCCAACAATATGCTTTCCAGGGGGCAACTCGGTGATATACCATGTATGATTATCCTCTAATGCTTTAATCTCTAATGTCATTGCTTCTCTCCACTTAGGATTAGTGTAAGCTTCTGAATAAGTGTTAGGTTCTTTGTGTAATTCAGTATTGAGAGCAAAGGTTTGATAAGAAGAAGGTGTGTGAGAAAGATAGATGAATTTGGAATAAGGATAAAAACAAGAAGTAGAATCAGTGTGAGCAGAATGAGTAGAACAAATGTAGTCTTGTTGCCATTTTGGGGTTACTCTCGGTCTAGTGGAAGCTCTAGGAGCTAACTGGGAAGAAGAGTTAAGAGGTGGAGCAGAAATGGTGGAATCAGGAGAAGAATGTGGAGAAGTGTGAGAGAAGGATTCAAACTCAATGAGATCAGTGGGATATAGAAGAACTGGAGTGGAATTTGTAGATAAGTGCTTGAAAGGAAAAGTGGATTCAAAGAATTTAACATCTCTATTAATGATGATTTTATGAGTAGCAAGATCATACAATTTGTAGCCCTTTTGGCCATATGGATATCCAAGAAACACACATTTAGTGGCTCTAGGTTCAAACTTATCTTTATGAGGAGAAGTAATTGATGCAAAACATAGACAACCAAATATTTTTCGGTGATCATAGGGAGGAAGTTTATTGTATAAAAGCTGAAAAGGAGATTTGTGATGAAGAACAGGAGATAGCAGTATGTTGATGAGATAGGTAGCAGTCAAAACACATTCCCCCCAGAATTGAATAGGTAATGAAGCATGGAACCTGAGAGCCCTTGCCATGTCAAGGACATGTCTATGTTTCCTCTCAGGGACCCCATTTTGTTGGGGAGTATAATTGCAGCTACTTTGATGCAAAATCCCATGTGTGAGAAAGAAAGATTTGATGGTATGATTGTAAAATTCAGAGCCATTGTCTGTCCTGAATGTTTTAATGGTTGTATTAAATTGATTGAGGATCAAAGTATAGAAGTTCTGGCGGATGGAAGGTACTTCACATTTAGAAACCATTAGATAACACCAAGTATTCCTTGTAAATCCATCCACAATTGTTAGGAAATACTTGTAACCATTATGAGTAGGTGATTTGTATGGACCCCACACATCACAATGAACAAGATCAAAAGGTTTAGTAGTGAAACTTTCACTTTTGTTGAAAGGTAATCTAGATTGTTTTGCAAGAGGACATATGTTCACATTCTATGGATTTTACATCATGTAAATCAGAAATACATGGAGCAAGATGTTAGAGTTTATCTAATGAGGTGTGGCCCAATCTATGATGCTACAACTCAGTTTTATTTGAACAAGCAAGAAAGACATTGTGTGAAATAAGAGAACAAGGATCAAAATAGTAAAGACCACCAACTTGATTACCAATTGCCACTGCTTTCTTCAGTAAAAGGTCCTGCAGGAGGCAAGAATTGAATTGAAACTAATGAGACAATTTGAATCATGAGATAATTTGCTGACAGAAATTAGATTGTGCTTAAAAGAAGGAACAAGAAGAACATTGTGCAAGGTGATGGATGGATGAAGGGTCACTTTGCCAATATGAGTAATTGAAGTGATGGATCCATCAAGGAGATGAACAGATTGAGGGCTAGAGAGCAATTGAGGTGATTCTAGTAATGAAAGAGAGT
Organism: Buddleja alternifolia; assembly: GCA_019426215.1. NCBI lineage: Eukaryota > Viridiplantae > Streptophyta > Magnoliopsida > Lamiales > Scrophulariaceae > Buddleja > Buddleja alternifolia. The sequence continues at coordinate 54,334,137 of CM033392.1, read as the reverse complement.
GAGTTATGTGGTCTGATGCGCCACTATCAATGATCTAATGTTGGATTTATGTGACACAGATAAGCAGTAACTAATACCTGCTAGATGCTGAGATGAATCAGGATTGTTATGAGATGGTTTATGAAGAAGACTAAGGAGTTGTGTGACTTGTTCAGTGGTGAGTTGAGGTGGTTGATGAAGAGTTGCAGAAGCATAAGGTGTTTGATGGAGAGTTGCAGAAGCATAAGGTGTTTGATGGAGAGTTGCAGAAGCATTATTGATTTGAGACATCAGATTCTGATCACCATTAGTATATGTACCCGTTGAACTAATGGAATTAGGATTGCTTGTTGTAATGTGGTGCACCATATGCCCACTATTTCCAGTGTTGACCTTAGATTGAAAGTTACCAGTACCTCTTCCCCTTGGTTTATAATTTGTAGGAAAGCCATGGAGTTTGAAACATTTTGCCTGAATATGACCAGTTCTTTGACAATGATCACAATACAATTCTCTCTTATCCTACTGATTGTTTTGTGTCCAACTCTTTGGCTTATTGTTACCCCTTCCAGTCATTAATGCAACACTAATCTCATCTGGAGATATGGTCTGGGAAATATCCATGTCTTTCCTTTTGTTGTATCATAGAGTAGGCATCTTCCACAGAGGGCAAAGGTTTCATAAGCAATATTTGGCCTCTAACTGGTTTGAATATGTCATTTAGTCCTATAAAAAATTGCATAAGTTTCTGCTCATCAACTTGAGCCTCCCAAGCCTTCAAAACTCCACAATGAACATTGACTCCACAAATAGGCATATTAGTCATAACATCTAATTCATCCCATAGTTGTTTTAACTTGGTATAGTAACATTCAACACTCATAGTTTGCTGACTACATGATGAAATTGCTTTTCTTAAACCATAAACTCTAGAACCAGTGTTACTAGAGAATCTCCTATATAGATTTGACCACATGATGGCTATTGTGCTACTATGTAAGATTGAGTTACCAATTTCCTTAGAAACAACATTGATAATCCATGAAATTATCATGTTATTTACCTGTTCCCATTACGGTAGTGTTGGATCACCATCTTGAGGTTTAGGTAGAGTTCCATTCACAAAACCTAACTTGTTTTTGCTGGATAAGGCTATCTCCAGGGATTTGCGCCATGAAATAAAGTTGGAAGCTCCAACAAGAGGTTGATTTACAAGAATCATTCCCAGCATATCCCAAGTTTGAAGATTCAAAGCCCCTAGAGTAATCGTGATCTGATTTGCGTGTATATTCGCCATTTTGATTCAGAATAACAACAATCAATCCGTAGAACAGCAATCAAGAAATCAATCAATCGATTGAAATATAACAAAGATCGATTCAGATGAAAAATTGAATAGATTTGAAGATGAGTATCTTTATACTCTTGATACCATGTTAGAATTCAAGAAAGCATAAAAGAATGGAGAAGATATGAAGCTGCATTTATGAAATTGTAAACTAAACATTCTGATGAAATTACAAAGGAGAATTACTATTTATAGGCTACTCTAAATGGAATAGGAAAGCTTACTTTCTAAACTAACAGAATCTGTTAACAATTAACAGATTCTTAACTAACTAATTAGCATATTTACAGAAATACCCCCACATACATATAAATATTTCAATAGTACGTCTGCATTTCGACAAATAAGCAATGCAAAATTGCACATGATGGTGGTGGTATTAAGAGACGAAGGGAAGGGAGGCGGGTAGGGGCCATCAATTTTTCATAATGTTCAATATAGTGTTTAACTATATAGGGTATGGATCAAATACATCCCTATACTTTAGGTAAGATATAAGACCCAATCTAGACCATTTAAACCATTTGATCCCAAAGTCCATAATTAAAGCCATTATTTCGGTTTTAATCTTTAATTTAATGATGATAGGGGCATTTTAGTCAATAGGTCTAACAAACCCAATCAAATAACATGCAGGATCAAAATCAAATCCCTTATTATACGCAATAACAGATTCCTCTTCCCTTTTTAATTATTCCTTCATAAAATTATATACATAAACAGGGATTTCAAATTATCATCAAAATCGCAAACCAGGTAAAGTTTGCTGCCAGCGTGACACACTTTCAAGATTTTCTTGGCAGAATTAAACGCCCTCTTCCATTTCTTCAAGCAAACAATGGCGGCATCAGGAATCTCATCCACTCGACGTCTCTAATCATCGTCAATTCATCATCATCGTCAATTTCACTAAATAATTGTCGTAATTAGAGTAATCAATTGTTGTATTTGATGGGTTTGAATTGGATTTTAATGAGTGATATATGTATTATTTAAGTTTTTTCCTTATTTTAAAAATTTTTATTTGTATTAAATCTTGCGAGGACATACAATTAGTGATTTCAAACTATTATACAGTATCTTATAAACAACTATATAGTATGTCATAACACATTATACAGTATTTTATAACCTATTATACAGTGTGTGTTTATACATCATACAGTTACAATCTTATAAACCATTATTTACGTTATTTATCATCAAACTCAAGTTATCATCAAGCTCGATTCATCATCATCGATCGTGAATACAAAATCTTATGCAAAAGATTTTCACTTTGTTATGTGATTCCTCTGTATTTGCAAATAATGCATCTTCTGTCTCTGGAATCTTAACCAGTATAGAGGTGAGTCGACTAAATCTTAATCTCTGGAATCTTAATCCAGTTCCAGTATTTTCTACCACAGTTAAGCATCGAATATTTGTACAGGAAAGGGGAGCAATAAGAGAAAACTACAAAATAAACTAATCCAAGTAACATTCTCATTTTTAAGATTGACTGCATGATTTTGCATCAGAAACTTAAACTATACACCTGGTTTTGAGGCTTTCCAAAAACTAGAAAATTCCCTCATTGAATGTAATATATATATTTAGTGTATGTTATACAGCAAATAATAGTATATTATACACTAAAAACTCAGTATACATTAGCTTGTAAATCACAAATACACCATCATACAGTAGCTTATAAAACATTATATAGTAGCTTATAAACCATTATACAGTAAATACAACGGTGATATATAGTATGTGATTAGTGACATACAATTAGTGATTTCAAACCATTATACAGTATCTTATAACCCAGTATACAGTATCATATAAATCAATATACAGTATCATATAACCCATTATACAGTGAATACAATAGCTAATTAATCTATTATACAATAGTAATAAACAAATATACAGTAAATACAAACAAGGTAAAGTACAGAAATAATAGAAATAAATAAAAATAAAAATCGGACTAAAAATACAAAAACGTGAAAAAACCTTGTAAAATGATGGAATTTGGGCCCAAGAGGGTGGTGCTCAGCATACTTATGATAAGTATCTGAGTTTTTTTTAAAACGACGTTTCCTTCAAGATTGAAATAGAGCTTGGGGCCAAATTCCAAAAACAATTTTTACCTTTCGGAAATTTAAAATATATATATTTTTTTATTTTTTTAAAGCAAAATACAGTACATGAGTGGTGATATACAGTGTGGTATTTAGTGACATCACAATTAGTGAAATTTTAAACCATCATACAATAGCTTATAAACCATTATACAGTAAATACAACGGTGATATACAGTGTGTGATTAGTGACATATAATTAGTAATTTCAAACCATTGTAGAGTATCTTATAAACAACTATATAGTATGTTATAACACATTATACAGTATCTTACAACCCATTATATAGTGTGTGTTTATACATCATACAATTACAATCTTATAAACCATTATACAGTATCTTATAATACAATATACAGTAACATATAAACTAATATACAGAATCATTTAACCCATTATACAGTGAATACAAATCATCCTAACAAATCATCCTAACATGTCCCATACTCTGCATGGAAACTAATAAAAGACAATATTACAAACAAGGAAACAATAATTAATAAATTCCAAATCAATTCTAATCAATATGCCCCTCCACAGCGCCAAACTTCTTCTTCCTTCTTTCATACACGCGTATGCCACTTGTCCCCACGTCATCAGTCCCGCGCGCCATGTCACCTGCCACATGATACAGTGACATGTAAAACATTATACAGAATATTATAACACATTTTACAGTATCATATAACCAATATACAGTGTGTGTTTAAACATCATACAAATACAATATAATAAACCATTATACATTATATTATAAGACATTATACAGTAGCGTACAAGGCAATATACAGTGTGTGCACACACATAATACAGTAACATTACACGCACTAATTGCAATATACAATGTGTGCACACACATAATACAGTAACATTACACACACTAATTGCAATATACAGTGTGTGCACACACATAATACAGTAACATTACACACACTAATTCAAAAATAAACAGCATGTTTTACACAAATATGCACACAAAATCAATAAAAACACATTATTTGACCTCAATAAACAGAGTATAGATGCAGCGAATTAACCAAAAGACGTTTTTTTTTAACAACAAATCAACAAAATACATGAATTCGTCCGTTATATGATCGAGAAATAACTGAAAATAAACCGTATAATCGATACCTGTGACTCTCGACGGGGTTTTCGACCTCATTTTCTGTTGGAAAAAAGTCCGATTGGGTGTGATTTTAGGGTTGATGGAGTGCACGAAATCCGAATATGCAATTAGTTTTGGAAAGATATGGCTTAAATACAGATTTCAATTGTGATTTACAGTTGAGTTTCGTGGGTTTAAATGTGAGAGATTTTAGGGAGATTGTGGAGTTAATTTAGGAGGGGATTTGATGTATATTAGTGTCTATTTTACATTTCTACCCCTCTGCCAGTTACAGTATGTTTCCCGCGCATTTTTTAGTGTTTAATTTGGACTGTTTGATTTAATTGATCCAATAGTATATATTGGGTCTTATATCTTATCTAATATAGGGTATGTATTAGATCTTGACCCTCACTATATATATGAAAAAATTGATCTCATGAAAATACTAATAAAGCATTTCTTGTAATGATAGATGTTATACGTTAATGTGGCATAATTTGAATATTTTGGTGTATCCAGGACCAAGATATTTAAATACTAGTTATAGTTGCAGCATCATGAAAATGATTTATATATGTTATTTCATTTTACTTCATTGAATTTTAATAGAATTGTACTTATTTTGGTTTAGGAACCAGGAAAAGCAGAAGCAGATTCAACAGACACCGTGACTCTAATGAAAACATTTCTCTCTAGCCGGGATCCGAAGCCTCCAGTCATACCGAAGGAAATAGATATGGACGTATTTATAGCTAGAAAGAAGAAGCATGTGGAAACTGAAATCTGTATTTCGGTATCTCAAACTCTACATTACATGGCTTTATATATACACATTCTTATGAGCATATATTAGGAAAAGTATAAATGTAATCCCTAAACTAAAGCTAACTCCTAATTTACAGGAATCAGATTATGACTAACTGATTTATAATCCCCTAAATTCAGTCTCAAGGATTCCTCCAATTCAGTCAGCAAGAATAGAGGGGGATTTTATATGTTAACAGTTCAAGGCTCCAGTAGTATTGCCCTCATGGCTCATCGACGAAGATCTATGATGCACGGATACGGATACGAGAATACGGGTACGATATAATACGGATACGAAATATGGCAAATTTCAAAATTTTAGGATACGATACGCCGAGGATATGTTTATATATATGCATGTACGATATATAAAAATAAATTTGATTCGATAAATTTATTGATATAAATAAAATTCTGTCTAGTTCTGTTAATTTCTTTGTCATTTATTTAATTTTTATGTGTTAATTTTTAACAAAAGACCGAAAATATTATCTATTTTTCTATTTTAGTCCAAAAAGTATTATATAATATTAAACAAATATTCTATCTGGTATCGAAAACGTATCGGAAATTTCAAATTTTGTGTCGGATACGGTATCCAGAATTTTTTCTTTCCTTTTGATTTTTGGACACTTCAAAAATGGTCTGGACACGGTATTCAAGAGTATCCGTGATGGATACGGGTACGATACGAATACGATACTACACTGGATCGATTTTAGTAGTATCCGTGCATCATTGACGAAGATATCAGTTATTATGCCTCTAAATTCGACAAAACTGGCTTCATCGGTGGATTAAACTACTATCGAGCCATGGATTTGTAAGTTTCCACAAAACCCCTTCAGTTCCTAGTCTTTGGTTTGTTTGTTTTTCTTTTCGGAATATATAACTTTTAGACATAAATTATATCGCAGCATAAAATACAGGGGAGGGAAGATTATTGATAGTTAACTGTCACACTGCAAGAGACGCACAACAGAGTCTAGCTTGGCTACTAACGGCTATTATAAAATGATCAAAATACTCTTTTGAAATTATATATTTAATTCCTATAACTTGGTGTTGTAGGAGTTGGGAGCTAACGGCACCATGGACGGGATCGCAAATAAACGTACCCGATAAGTTCATGATCGGTGATGTGGATTCAACGTACTATTTCCCAGGTGTGAAGGAATTCATAGAAAATGGTGGTCTGAAAAAATATGTTACTCTACTGGAACAAGTTGTAGTTATGGAAAGAGTTGCCCATTTTATCAACCAAGAAAAGGCAGAAGAAGTCACAGCCAACACATTTACAATTTCATCCACAAATTCTAATCTTAATCATTCTTTATTACTACTATTTATCATATTTGAATAAAGGAAAAACATTACTAATTGACAATAATAATATATGATGCGCACCAAAAAAGTATGGTATCTGGGGCGCCACTCGTGGATCAAGTCCACTGTGTCAGGTTCAACTAACTCAGAAACGTAAATAAGGTTGAGCGTTTTTTATTTTAGAGTTATGCGTTTTCTTGTCGCGACGTAGTTTGAATAAAGGGTGTTAATTAGGGCTTGGTTAATTAAGCGAGAATTAATTAGTTAATTGGGGACAGATTCTGACAATTAGTTATAGGCCGGGAAAAGGCAGAGGAGCACATTTTTTTGGAGAATTGGTTGATGCAGTAAGATCCTTTTCTCTCTCCCTTCTCTCTCTTTCCTCCATTGCTGCATTATCCAAGCTCTGAAATTCATAATTCTTCTTTATCTGTTCATTGCAGATCGGATTTGGGTTCTTGAGCTAGAGCGGGTCATTTTGAGTGGTGATTTGTTCATAATTATATATTGTGAGTGAAGTATTTTGCTGAGTTTATTGTATTAATCCCATAAATATTCAGAAAATTAATTCGATCTTAACATTGGTCATCAGAGCATATTCCTGGGGACTGATATGACCAGAGGGAATCAAAGCAGAATGGATCCAACACGTATTGACGAAATCAAACACCAGCTGAATGGGTTGAATGAAAACCTTGAGTCCAGAATGGGAAGGCAGAAGGAAGAAATCATGGCAGAAATGAGAAATCTGATGAACATTCAAATGGAAGCATTACTGAGGAATTTAGAAAACGCGAGGAGTAAGGAGGCTGGGCAATCGAGTTCACCTATTCTACCTTCATCTCCAGTGAACCCACACGCAGAACACATACCTGGGCTGCATAATCCGAATCCCAGAGGTAATGATCCTATGAGACACTTTAACCCTACTGTTCATTTCACAAAGGGAGTCAAACTGGATTTCCCCCGTTTTGATGGTAATAATCCCAAGAGTTGGATTAGGAGGTGTAACAAGTATTTTCTAGTGAATCCTCTTACTGACTATGAGAAAATCATATTGTCTGCTGTTAACATGGAGGGGAAGGCTGATACATGGTACCAAGATTATGTGGAAGGAAGGGAAAATATGTCCTGGGAGAGATTTTGTGAATTGATATTAGAAAGGTTTTTGGATGTTGGACAAGGAAGTATTATTGGGGAATTCAACAAGCTAAGGCAGACTGGGCTAGTGGCTGTGTACCAGGAACAATTTGAGGAGTTAAAATCCTTTATGGTTAGCATGAATAGAAATCTCACTGATGAGTATTTTATGCACAGTTACATCAGTGGTTTAAAGGATGAGATCAAGGCAGTAGTTCAAATGTTCAACCCTCAAACACTGAGTCAAGCTATGCACTATGCCAAATTACAAGAAACATCACTGGAGGCAGTAGCCAAGGTGCAGAAGACTTGGCATAAATCATCACAATCACCACACACTGTCAATACTAGTGGATAGAGAGGTACCAGGTACACACAAATGCAACTATCACTGAACCCTCGAAGTCACAACTCTGGATTTGAGAGACAAGTGCCTGTGAAGAGATTGAGTCCGGAGGAGATCGAAAACAGAAGGAAGAAGGGCATGTGTTTCAATTGTGATGAACCTTATCACTTTGGGCACAAATGCCAGAGATTATTCATCATTGCAGCTGAAGAAATAGGAGTAGAATCACCTGATGAAGTCACAGAGTCAGAGTTAGAAGAGGAAGAAAATCCACTCATATCTGTTCATGCTTTGGCAGGGAAGAAGGTGCCAGATACTATCAAACTACTAGGGCATGTGAAGAACAACACTATATCAATTTTAGTAGACACAGGGAGCACTCACAGCTTCCTAGACCCCAATGTAGCAAGGAGAACTGGATTTGAGATAGAGTATACCAACCCTCTATTGGTTACTGTTGCAGATGGCAACAAATTAGAGTGCAATACAAAATGCCCTGATTTTACTTGGAAGATGGGGGACTATGAATTCCAATCTGACATGAGAATGTTGAAGCTAGGAGGATGTGACATGGTGTTAGGGGTAGATATGATGAAGAGATTTGGGCCAGTGACTTTTGATTTTGATAATCAGAAAGTTACCATGGTTAAGGAAGTGATTGTATATCTTTACAAGGAATTCAAAGGGAAGCTGATGTGAAAATGATAAGGGGTAAAAAGATGCAGAAACTTCTTGATAAAGGCTCCTATGTATCACTGTGCCAGCTGTATGTGGTTTCTGGACAAGAAAAACAACCATTATCTACAAAAATCACACAGCGAATAGACATCTTACTGGACCAATATGAAGATATATTTGCTGAACCAGCTGGACTTCCTCCACAGAGACCACAAGACCATGAAATTAAGATAAAACCTGGGGCTCAACCAATTAAACAGCAGCCCTATAGGTACTCCTATGTACAGAGATAAGAAATTGAAAAAATGGTGGAAGAGATTATACAATCTGGGATCATACAGCACAGTAACAGTCCATTTGCATCTCCAGTCTTGCTAGTTAAGAAGGACAATAGTTGGAGATTCTGTGTAGATTATAGGATGTTGAACTCCATCACCATTAAAGATGGATTTCCCATTCCTATAATTGAAGATTTACTGGATGAACTCAAAGGGGCCACCATATTTTCCAAAATCGACTTAAGGGCTGGGTATCATCAGATTAGAGTGAAGAAGGAGGATAGAGACAAAACTGCATTTGTCACTGTGTCAGGACACTTTGAATTTCTAGTAATGCCATTTGGGCTAACAAATGCTCCAGCCACTTTTCAATCTCTCATGAATGTGTTATTCAAAGATTACTTGAGGGAATTTGTGCTAGTATTCTTTGATGACATACTAGTTTATAGCCCTGATATGGAGACACATGTCAAGCAATTACAGCTAGTTTTGGAAAAATTAAGAGAGAACCAATTGTATGCAAAAAGGTCCAAATGTTCTTTTGCCCAGGAGAAGATTGAATACTTAGGGCATGTGATTACTAAAGAGGGTGTAGCAGCTGATCCCTCAAAGATAAAATGCATGGTGGAGTGGCCAACCCCAAAGACAGTAAAAGGGTTAAGGGGGTTCTTGGGCTTAACTGGGTACTATAGAAAATTTGTGGACAAGTACGGTGTTCTTGCCAAACCATTGACCAATTTGTTAAAGAAGGGACAGTTTTTGTGGAGTGATGAAGCAGAGCAAGCTTTTAAATCATTAAAAAGGGCCATGTCTAATACTCCAGTTTTGATCTTACCAGATTATGACAAAACCTTTGTACTTGAAACAGATGCTTGCTATGGAGGAATTGGAGCTGTATTGATGCAGGAGGAACACCCCATTGCTTACCTAAGCAAAGCCTTAGGGCCCAAAAGCATGGGTTTGTCTATTTATGAGAAGGAATTTTTAGCTATCATTCTAGCTGTGTCAAAATGGAGGCATTATTTGGTGGGAACTCAATTTATCATAAGGACAGACCAACAGAGCTTAAAGTATTTACTAGAGCAGAAGATCACCACTGCTTTTCAGCAAAAATATTTGGCTAAACTCATGAGGTTCAATTATAAGATAGAGTATAAAAGAGGCTTAGAAAACAGAGCTGCTGATGCATTATCTAGGCAGGGAAGGGAGGATCAATCCAGTGATCAACAAGTGTCAAAATGTACTATGGTGATAGCTGTGCAGCCTGCATGGATTCAGCAATTGATAGAATCATATGAAGGGGATGATGAAGTAAAAGAAGCAATAACAGCTTGTATATTGAGGCCCTTTGATGTGTCTTGTTTTTCATTTCATGGAGGGATTTTAAGGTTCAAAGGGAGGTTGTTTGTGGGCAAGAGTACTGATCTCAGGCAACAGATTATTAATTCTATGCATGCCTCAACTTCTGGAGGCCACTCAGGAGTAAGAGTAACAATGAAAAGGTTATAACTGCTGTTTTATTGGCCAAGGGTTCATCAGGATGTACAGAAAATGGTGGAGAGTTGTGAGGTTTGTCAGTTGTGCAAGGGAGAGCACGTGGCTTACCCTGGGCTGTTGCAACCACTGCCTATACCAGATCAAGCTTGGCATCATGTTTGCTTAGACTTTATAGAACAGTTACCACTATCTGAAGGAAAAGATACTATCTTAGTAGTGGTGGATAGACTGACCAAATATAGCCACTTTATACCTCTTTCACACCCTCTACCAGCTTCTAAGGTGGCCAAGGTTTTCATGGATGAAGTTTATAAATTACATGGATTACCTGCTACTTTGACTACTGACAGGGATAAGGTTTTTGTGAGCCAATTTTGGAAGGAGTTGATGAATGTTCTAGGTGTACAAATGGCCATGTCCACAGCTTATCACCCCCAAAGTGATGGGCAAACAGAGAGGGTGAACCAGTGTTTAGAGGCTTACTTGAGATGTATGTGCAACCAACATCCAAAGCAGTGGGTTAAATGGATTAGTCTTGCTGAATGGTGGTACAATACTAGCTTTCATACTAGTATTAAGATGACTCCTTTTGAGGCCCTATATGGCTATCAGCCTAGTCATTTCAGTTTGGGGCCATACAAGCACATGTTGGTTGCTGGGGTTGAAGATATGGTAACACAGAAACAACAAATCATCCAAAACCTTAAAGGGTATTTGACTACTGCACAAAATAGGATGAAACAATTTGCAGATAAGAGGAGAAGTGAAAGGGAGTTTGTTGTTGGAGATCTAGTGTACTTGAAGTTACAACCATACAGACAAAATACACTCAGGGATAAAAGGGTGTGGAAACTTAGTCCTAAGTATTGTGGACCATTTAAAGTATTGGAGAGGATTGGTCAAGTAGCATACAAGTTGAGATTGCCAGAGGATGCTAGTCCACCCTGTGTTCCATGTATCCTTATTGAAGAAATCAGTTTCTGCTACTGCTAGAGTGTCTTCAACTTTTCCTATGTTGACTGATGAAGGGCATGCCATATTGATGCCAGTGGCCATTCTTGGCAGGAGGATTATGAAGAGGAACAATAGACCTGTCAGTCAAATTTTGGTGCAATGGGCTCATTTACCAATTGAAGAGGCAACATGGGAGGACTGGGGAGTCATTACAACACGATTTCCTCAGTTAGAAGTTTGGGGACAAACTTCTTAAAAGGGGAAGCATTGTCAGGTTCAACTAACTCAGAAACGTAAATAAGGTTGAGCGTTTTTTATTTTAGAGTTATGCGTTTTCTTGTCGCGACGTCGTTTGAATAAAGGGTGTTAATTAGGGCTTGGTTAATTAAGCGAGAATTAATTAGTTAATTGGGGACAGATTCTGACAATTAGTTATAGGTTGGGAAAAGGCAGAGGAGCACATTTTTTTGGAGAATTGGTTGATGCAGTAAGATCCTTTTCTCTCTCCCTTCTCTCTCTTTCCTCCATTGCTGCATTATCCGAGCTCTGAAATTCATAATTCTTCTTTATCTGTTCATTGCAGATCGGATTTGGGTTCTTGAGCTAGAGCGGGTCATTTTGAGTGGTGATTTGTTCATAATTATATATTGTGAGTGAAGTATTTTGCTGAGTTTATTGTATTAATCCCATAAATATTCAGAAAATTAATTCGATCTTAACACACTGTTAATAAACTAGTCGAGCCCAAAGGGCTGACGACTCAATAAGAGTAATTAGGCTATTTTAATATTCTAAGGGATATATTATTAAGCCTGATGAGCTACTGATGAAATTGAGCCCACGGCTCATAGCCCACTACGAGCTCCATATAAATACCTTAGAGGAGTTGGGAAAGACTCATTATGAACTCTCTCCCGAAAAATTCACTGGCTACTTCTGAGAGAAATTGCACCATAGAACTACGAATTGACTTGATCCCATCACTTTGGATACGTAGGCAACTCGCGTAACAGCGCGCAATCTATACATTCTTCAACCCCCAACCTAGTTTGTCGTGAGTTGGATCGGATTCCCTCCCCACGTGGTCAATCACGTGATATTCGTTGACTGACGAATTTTACCATCATTAATATATATATATATATATGTGTGTGTGTGTGTGTGTGTGTGATAATTTGTAATTGCATTTGGACTCCAGTTCTTCGTCCTGTATCAGTACTATCTCTATATGACTATATATGTGTGACAAATTGCTTCACTTTCTAATGAAGTTGTTGTTCTGTTTTTGAGTGTACAAGAACTAGAAGTATAGAATTATATTTTTATTTCGATCCATGTTATTCGAATAGATCTAATATCAATCATACTTGGTTTTCACTATTTAGTTTTCAATATTGATGCATACCATATATAACATCACACCAACGATTCTCTCAGTCTCAGATAGTCTCGTTGTTCACATAATATTCAAGATACAAAACTATGATAGATAATTGTTGTTCTGTACCATCTCCTAGACCTTTTCTGGAGAGTTAAACCTTTGTACTGTTTTTTGATCGTTTAAGAGCAAGCATTTTTCTTATTTAAAAAAAAAAAACTATGATAGATAATTTTGTTGTTTTCGTTATTTATTTTGAATCAATAAAATCTGTAAGTTGAGTCGAAATTAACATATGTAAAACGTAATATAAGTCCAATAAATCGAGGAAGATATTGAGTTGAGCCGAACAAAGTTCAATAAGTGTCAATTAAAACCACAATCTTCACCTAGTATCAAATATATGTACATAAAAATTAAACCATAAAATCAATAAAATCTTCTATTAATGTGTTCCATAAATGCTACTAGCCTAACAACAGCAAACCATGATGCAACAATACATATACATAGACAATTAAACAGCATTATCATCTGTGTCAATAACAACATGAGAAAGAAATGGATCCTTTAGAAGCTCAGCAGCTGAGGGTCTCATTCTTGGCTGTCCAATGCACTTCTCTATGAACCCCTTCAGCTCCGTATCCTTCACTTTGTCCATCGCTTGAGGCATAGTTCCACTCGTAACCTTCTTGTATATCTTCCCGAGGCTGTCACATTCGCTATACGGTATCTCACAAGTCGCCATCTCGAGCAAACACATACCAAAAGAGTATATGTCAACTAGTTCTGTGTAGTTCTCCTCGTACAGCTCTGGTGCCATGTACTCGGGCGTGCCTATTAATGAATGCGCTGCGTGGCTCTTCCCCACAACTGTGGCTAATCCCAAATCTCCAATCTTCACCTGTAATAAGAATCACAATCTTATAATATCTTGAATCAATGTAAAAGTCATGATTCATTATTTAATAATTGAGGAATGGTAATTGGTCCTGATCCGACACTTTTCTGTGCCATGGCGATCTACACACAAAAATTGGCGGGTTGGGTCCGAGTTTTGGTAAATCCACCCCAAACCATACCAGATGCCATCCCTAATACTTATAATTGGTTGAAAATTGAATGCATAGTCCGGATTACACCAAATAAACAGTGGCATACATGCATCGATGTGGCATAATCAGAACCTTTTAATGAATTCTCCAATTATTATAAATTTTTCGTTTGAAAATCGTTTAAAAATGTAATCATGGTTCAAAGATGCAATATCAATAATATTGGCATGTCATTCTACATCGGTAACAGTATATTGAGATTGTATTGAACCATACTAAATAAATGCATTCTAAGATGCTCAAAAAATTCTAAGACGATATTATAGAAATATTTAATATCCCAATATGATCAAGAACATATCATTAAATTGATGACACCATTCGATATGATTTCATACTAGCGCAGATACATATAAGCTCGAAGATAATATATATCAGCGGATACTTGAATCATGGATATATATGACATGAACATAATGAGATTTTCAACCAAAAACGGGGTGCAGGAAATCGGAGAGCAAAGATGAAATTACCTTGCCTATGTTTCCATTAATGAAAATGTTGCTGCAATTCAAATCTCTGTGAATGATGCATGGCTCATGAGTATGAAGATAATCCAACCCTATAAGTATCTGAACAGACCACTTCTTGAGTGCCTGAATAGAAACATGTCTATGCTTTTTCCTATAATCCCTCAAATTTCCAGATGCACAAGCCTCCGTTATGAAATTAAAGGTACTATGCTCCACATCTTTCCAGCAATGGTACATGGCTATGATATTATCATTACTCAGAGTCTTCAGCAGCTCGATTTCGGAACGAAGCCTAATGATGACAGATGGATCACTGCTGAAGTTCCTGAGCCTGACTTGATTCCATGCCACGTCAGTGCCTTCTCGTTGATCGAATGCACGATATACTTTTTTGACAGCTCCGGTGCCAAGCAGGTCGCTGTAACGCCCGTATCGGCCTGATGGATCCACCTCCACAAAGGGTTCCATGTCTTCATCATCAGTTATGCTGTTTGATGGTGGCATTTTAAATGAGACTGCACAAGGAAATCAGATTGGAGTACTTCAAAATTAGGATCTATTGAAATATATTTTTCGTGGAAAAATTCGTCTCTAATTTCTCAAAGCTTAAGCAATATGAATCATCTAGATAGAATAATTTCCGTCTCTAAAACTCTGTTTTCTTCAGTAGTAATGAAAGCGATTCTTTTGTTGTTAAACTATGAGTATTCATGTGAAATGATATTTAAGACGTATATATGTAGATAGAAATTATAAATGCAACCAAGAAGGTGTAACAAAGAAAGATCAAGAGTGCATAACAAAAAGGTTATTCACTTTGCAAAGTACTCTTATGATTGAACAGGGGGAAAAAACAATTAAATAAAAAACAAAATATGCTAGAAATTGAGGAATTAAAACTGAAACTAGCAAGTGGACTACGTAAATTACCTCAGGATATTCTTGAATATGAAAAAACAAAAATGAAGAAAAGGGAGAAAGGTGTGATGAGATTATAATTGCTTAGTATATTGTTGAAGAAGAAGAAGAAAAAGATACGTGTGATAATGTAGCTAGCTATATATACAAGTATACAAGAGGGGGGGGGGGTTACTTTGATAGTTGACTTTAATTAAGACTTGATAGTTTATCTTATTTTAATTAGGCTTAGAGAAAAAGTATCCTAATACGACTTTGATTTTCCATGGCAGCGGCATATTCTGTATTGAATACTATTATCCAGTAAATAATCATAGTTTTATTAGGTGTAAACTAATATAGTAAAGTACAGTATTCTTGGATACACGAAGGTTTTTTTTTTTTTTTTGTAATTTTGTGTAACTAATCAAATCGAGCTCAAACAGTGTTTCTAATGTTATTGAACAGAAAATCAAATCGTGTTCAAGCTTGTTTCAATATATTACGAATTTTTAGTAATCGATATCGAGTTGAGTATTTAACAATGCAATTTACTTTTCATCCAATGAAAGATGAAGAATTAAGGAGAAAAAATCACAAAAGATCTTCTGCCAGCTAATTGCATGTGAATCTTGTGGAAACAATTAATGGAAATGTTGTTGAACAAATATCAACACATACATACCAAACTAAAAGCCATCGGGGAGGTTCATGCAATACCCATGCACAATCAAATTAAAGCTATCTACACATCTCTTTACAACATATATTAGCACATATTTACCATTTCCAAGGATATATATCCATGGGTGATTCATAGGAGCCGAGACTTCAAATTCTGATATAATCACAATCATTTGAGTATCGTGGCCTACACGTAAATCCCACATCAAATTGACGATTTTGCTTGCACAGGGCCTAAGATCATAGTTGGACTTGGAATGAGAAACTCATTACGTAATCATTAATTGTAGGTTTAAAACTGAAATCATACTGATCACGTCTTCTTTTCTCAATTCTTGAACCAGACAGAAGAGCTTCTGGTTAGCATTACTGGAAGCCATGTGAAATACACAATAATTTGAGTAAGCTCTAAGATGCCAATGCTCTGTTTTGAACCACAAACCAGCTCATTGATTCAGTATGAAGGCAGCAATATATTAAAGTTACATAATGCATTGAATTACTAAAATAACACAAATGCAACTTTATTGTAGAAGATTACGATAAGATCAGTGGTCAAAATAATTCCAAAAAATGGGATCATACTAATTGAAAGCAAAGGCAAGAGATAAGTCCACAAGGAACCATTAAATTCAAAGAGAGTGCAGGAGCCAGGAAGGAATACTGACCATTGCACTGGTCCAGAGAAGACGAGCAGCAACGTTCTTCATAAAGGTTAGGCGGCTAGCCAGTTCTACCTTTAAATTACCAGGGGCCAACACGACATATCTTGGGTAAAATAACTTGACAACTACATGCCATATATCTCTGTATTAAGAAAGAATATTAACAGATACATAATGAGTCCTTCTTTACAACCCTTCAATACCTCTAATTTAATGTAATAGTTTGCCAAAGGTATAAGAAAACCCAATTTATCAAGGATTAGAAAGATACACAAACCTTTCCTTCGTATCTGACTCCCGTTATTGGCAATTAAGTTTTATGCTACACAACTTCAATATTTTGTGAAATATACAGACGTAAATAAGTTCATTAAGATATGAATAAACAGAAAACAAAGCAAAAAGAGAATGTGGACACAATAGGAACTTCCATGTCTTGTTAATTATCTCAACGTCCCAACATTTAAAATACAAACTACTGTACATCCAGCCATATATTACTCACAACAGTACGAAACGCTAACTCTAGACAGAAAGATGGCGAGACCAAACTACCAATGTGGACTTGGAAATCGCATTCTTCGTAAACTTCTCTTCAGGGCAGGCAGCAGATGAAAGTGTCCGTGCGCTTGGACTTGCACTTCCTCCTCCTCTTACTGGTGAAGGCAATGGTGGTTTCTTTGCAGTCTCCTTCGACAAAGAATGCGCCTTTAAATCTCTTGAAGGTGGCATGAGGATTTTAAAATTGTGGCCCATCGCCGGCCACTACCCCCAATAATAAATATCAATTGGTGTGTTCGTCCTCTGACTCTAACCTCTTCAATTTCTATTCTCCCCAGGTAATTAGGTTATGAATGGTGAGTCGTCATCCACCTCTGGAGCAGGGGACGGTGTCCATTGTCTGCCTTTTTCTCAGACTCCACATAAAATCTAGCTAGTTGGGATTCTCCAAATCATACTTGTTCTCCAAATCAAGATCTCATCGCGATATTGGAAACGGGGTAGCCCCGGAAACAGGAGTGTAAAGCACTGCAACATTGTCATATAGTTGTCCAATTCATTAACATCCATCGCTTTTAACTTGCATGGAAACGAGTATTCGGTCTGCTAATCTCCTTCCTTAGTTAATAACGCTTTTAGCCTCAGGGTCAGGCCTCTCTCCTCCTCGGTTAAAGACACCTCCCCTCTATGAGCCAGATGATACTGCACATCAATAAAGTTCTTCTCATAGCCTACAGCCAGTGGAGGCGATCACGCAGCTTGGGAACAAGCCCCGCTCAATGATCTTCTCGATGGCGGCGACGTAGGAATCCTCGGCGCTTGCGGGTGGGGAAATCGGGGTGTGGAAGCAGCGGAAACAAGGGAGGAACTAAGATATCGCGGGAGAGGGAGGGAGTAGAGAGGTGGCGGGGAGAGTGGCCTGCTGGGGAAAACATCATTATTATTCATCTAGCTCCAAGGTTCTTTTTTCTTTTTCTTTTTTGTTTTGGAAAACTTACTATAAACAACCTAAAATAAATTTTTGTATCTAAAAAACCTATGAAAATCTAAAAAGTACGTTCCACCAACTTTTCATTCCAAACACCCTCAAAAATTTAGGGTAATAAGTTTATAGACTTATACGTCCTTAGCCTTTTAAAATAAAATTAAACAATTGCGGTTTCGTGTAAAAACTTATTGATTTAGAACTTTTATATTGATAATTAATACTAATTGGTTTTAATCTTAAATTTTTCAGATTTTTTTAATATTATAAAAAATATAATTTTAGATAATTACTATATTAAAATAATAAATAAATTATATAAAAGTATTTAAAATATCTAATATTGATAAATAATATTCATATTATACGATTTATCAATTTGAAACTTTTAAAATACAAAATCAAATAAAAAAAATCAACTAATCAATTATTAACTTAATAAATGAAGGGTAATTTAATCCAAAAAGTTGTTGATCCTAACGTTTGGATGTTTTGGAAAGAAAAGTTTGTAGAATGAGTTTTGAAATTGAAAAAAAAATTCATGAGTTATTTGCATACAAACATTTATTGTAGGGGGTTTTAGTAATTTTCCTTCTTTTTTTACTAATCTCAGAATTTTGTAATTGGGAAGGAGATGAGGATGCTACAAATTTGAAGAGTAATTGGGATACTAATACTTCTCATTTCTCATTTTTTTTCTTTTAAAAAATGTAAAAGAATTTATTTAGAAGGGGAGTAATTAAGATTTGATGGGAGAAGTATGGTTATATGAGTTTATATATATATATATATATATAGATAGATAGATAGAAAAAGAATATAATAATTATGTGTAATGTGGTTTTTCTTTTTGGTAAGAAAAGTATGGATGAGTTTTTATTTTTTAAAATAATTTAGATATATTTAAGTTAAACTCATCGATTAAGCAATCCAAAAATATTCAAAATGGATTTTATTTTGTACATTACGTCATTTTGAATCAAGATGTGTGATTATTTGGATGACCATGTTAAGATATTGGCGGTTAAATGTCTTTTAGTTCTTGAGTGAATCTTGAATAGTAAAAATCTAATTTTCTTGAGAAAAATGTCAATTAAATCCATTTTTCAAGAAAAAATTGAGATTGTTTTAGGGAATTTGAGTATAAGTGTATAACATTTCTTTGAGATATTTTTAGAAGATGTTAAATAAATGTATTTTTTATGAAAAAAATTTCCAAAAATTCAAAAAATGAGAAATATCATGTCATCCAATTGGAATTTGGGGAAATTGGAATTCGGGTGTATCATGGGGAAATAAAAGAAACCAGGGGTAACTAAACACTATGTGCTGGCCACATAGAATGGTGAGCAATAATTATTAGGAATAATTAGGACAAAATTCTAATTTTAGTCTCATAAAATGTCGTCATTCTAATTTTAGTCTCACAATTTACGAAATTCTAAAAAAGGTCCCAATAATTTGAAAATGTTGTAATGTTAGTCCTTTTTAAATGAAATAAAAATATATTTAAGGGGGTAAGTGAAAAAAAATTATGTTTACAAGGGTGTTTAATACATCTTGTATAGTTTAGGGAGTAAAATGTAATTTTTAAAATACAAAATAAAGTATGGGACTAATATTGTTTAAAAAAAAGACTAGCATTACAACCTTTTCAAAATATTGGGACGTTTTTTAGAATCCCGTAAAGTTTGGGACTAAAACTAAAATAACGATATCCTGTGGAACTATAATTGAAATTTTGCCGAATAATTAGCATTATTATAAGGGCAAAATACGTTTAGGATCCTTCGTACTATATTAAATGTGGTAAACAAGTTCCTAAACTCCAAAATGTATCAAATTGGTCTTTCCGCTAAGGTTCCGTCAGCAATTCCGTTAAAAAATCCCATGTGGCGTTGACCAAATTTTTGTTGCCCCATATTAGCTGTTTAACTAGCCAATAAAAGATATCAGACAAAATTACCTTTCCCCTCTATTATATAAGGCCAAGAATTCTATGCCTACACATACCCAACATTATTCAAAACGCTCCTAAAAAATAGGAGCACTGCAACCTCACGTAACCTTTTTGCCTAAGGTTTTGGTCGGCGTCCAGCTCCGCCTCTGTGCATGGAGGAGCCGGATAATGATAAACCACCGCCGTTGGTGGTCACCCCCAACAAGAACTTGAAAAAACTGAAGCGAAACCTACTAGGAGCCGATGAAGGAGGACATATGCAGTCGGACTCAGAGGCGACGATGGGTAACCCTAGACCCTCGTTTGAAGTCGGGAGTGGGTCTGCTGCTAAGGGACCGACGACGATACCACTGGAGGCAATGGATGTGAACAAGGAGAATTCGAACACCAAGGGAGACAACCCTCAGAACACGTGGAACTCGAACAACCTTCGACAATCATGGAATCGGAAACCTGTTACACCGGCCTTCTATACGGGAGAAGGGGAGGATGACGACTTCTTTGACAAAGCGGAATTGAGTGAAGACGAAGTGGATGACTCGGTTCCAGCGTACACAATACCCGATGAGGATATCCGTGTAATGGCAACCCCGTACCATAGAGCCTTGGTCATGAAAGTACTTATCCGGAAACTGGGTTATACAATGCTAAAACAACGCATGAAAGCCCTTTGGAAACTCCCGTACGAGGATAACCCTGTCAACATTGGCAACGATTTTTATCTCGTTCGATTCCGAATTAAAGCTGAGTACGACAGGGTGCTTCGCGAGGGACCATGGATGATATTGGGACACTATTTAACGGTTAGAAAATGGGATCCAACGTTCAATCCTAAGAAAGAAAAGATTTCGAACACTTTGGTCTAGGTTCGTTTCCCAGATTTACCGATACACTATTTCAATGACAAACATTTTTGTGGGATGGGACAACTAATCAGAAAGGTTAGGGGAATTGATAAGCATACGGAATAGTCACTAAGAGGTCGATATGCCAGGGTGTGTATTGAAATTGATTTAGCGAAACCACTTGTGCCAGTGATCAAGGTTAACAAGAAGCTTCGAATTGTGGGATATGAGGGCTTATCTCTCATCTATTTTAGTTGCGGCGTGGTTGGACATAGAAAAGAAACTTGTGGTTCGCACCAACACCACGGACAAACTAATAAGACCAAGGTAAAGCAAGCCACGCCCACCACCCTCGGTCCTTGGAACATAGTTCCACCCCGCAAAAGAAGGCCCCCTAGAAAGGATGACAATACGGGCATAACACAGGAACATTCTGTTTTCGTGTTTGGAACAGGGAACCAAACCGAGCCAATGACGACACGAAGCAATTTGGATAACATGGAAAATGGTACTGGTCGGGCCAACTTATCTAAGGGTACAGGGAAGAAAGCTACAACTCGGTTTCCATATACTAAAGAACCAAATAAGTCGACTTTGGCTTCGAAGGGGTCACGGTTTTCGGCGTTACAAGAGTTGGATGAGCAGATGGGGTCAGAAACCATCAGAGAACAAGACAAGTTAGGAGAGGGGAGCAAGAGTGATGGGAATACGAAAGTGTGGAGACGGGTTGACAGGGACCATCAGTTGTTGCAGCCGGATACGATAGTTGCACTAGAAAAAATCACACCAATCACTCACGGGTCTACATACTTAATAAATAAAAATTCTATAACTTCGGTTGTAGACACGGATTGGACCATGATGGACGGGAGTTCAAGCATACCGAGAACACATGGATCCCAGTTCGATCATCACCGACCTCCAGATGATGGAAACGAGGACATGCTAAGCTCAGATGAAGAGTCGGTTGAGGAAGTGGATATATCGAAGATTGACGCTTATAGTGGCGGTATGGGTTATAGCGATGGTGTGCATGCTGAATTTCATGGAGATTTGGCTACAAACACTGCCTTAACCACAGTTAGGGGGGTTCCAACCCCCCCCCCCCCCCCCCCCCAGGTATGATTTTTTGTTTACATTGAACTTTTCCCTCTGTGTAGATAAATGACATCTATATTTTGGAATTGCAGGGGTGCAACAAAACCTGAGTTCTTTAACGCGCTATGAGAAGTTCTTATTCGGCATAAGCCGATGGTCCTGGTACTTGTGGAGCCACGGGTTCCGGGGCACAAGGCAGAGAATATTATGACATTCAGTAAATTTGATAGGGTGGAAATGGTGGAAGCTCGGGGATTTGCCGGAGGTATCTGGCTTTTCTGGAATTCCTCTGAAGTTCATATTGATATTATCGAAGCAAACGATCAAAGTATCACCTCAATCATACGTCAGGAAGGAAAGGTGGATTGGGTTCTTATAGCCGTGTATGCGAGTCCTCAAGTACAGACACGTAACCACCTTTGGCAGCATCTTATACGCATGGAACCTCACATTCATGGCCCATGGGCTATTGCGGGGGACATGAATGTGATTACGACTCAGGAGGAATAAACGGGAAGAGCTCCTTTCGAGATATCCAAATGCCGTCAATTTTTGGAGTGTATGGACAAGTGTGGACTAATTGATTTGAAATATATTGGTTCACCTTTCACCTGGGCCAAAGGAGGGAGATCATCTTTACAGGAAAGGCTAGACCGGATAGTGTGTAATGACAAATAGAGGATTGAATTTTCGGAAGCGATGGTATGTCATTTACCTCGTATAGGGTCAGACCACGCACCTATATTACTCACATTATCTGAACACACTCGGTTCACTTCTAGCTTAGATTATTTTAGATTTCAATCTGTTTGGTTCACGCATCCAAAATTCCACGAGTTAATTGAAGAACAATGGCAATTGCAAAGAGTTCAGGGAATCAATGCTCAAATCCAACATACTCGGGTAGCCGTGCATGCTTGGAACCATGATATTTTTGGTAACATCTTTAAACGTAAAAAGCAACTCATTGCTCACATTTCGGGGATCCAGAGGGCGCAGGGTATTAACTTTCGATATTCTCTACGGAAATTGGAGAATAAGCTACAAGCGCAATATTTTGAAACTTTACGTCAAGAAGAATTATTTTGGAAGCAGAAAGCAAGGGCACAATCGCTTAGAGCGGGAGATCTTAACACAAGCTTTTTCCATCTGTCAGCCGTGAATCGTCAGGGACTTAGGGTAAAGCCAAGGTGTGTGCTTTGCACAGAGAGGATGGAACGGTAGCTACTGAACAAGAAATCCTTGAAAATATGGCAGTTGAGTACTATAAGAATTTGTATGGGCAAGGAGAAACGGTGGGAAATTATACTCTCACATCGAGTTTCCCAAAGCTTCGGCAATCTCACATTGAGGATCTTTCTCGCCCAGTCACTAAGGAGGAAGTAAAACGAGCTTTATGGAATATGAGTCCCTCTAAGTCACCAGGCCCAGATGGTATTCAACCCATGTTCTACCAACAATGTTGGGACACCGTGGGCAAGGACATCTTTTAGCTGGTACAGGGAGCTTTTCAAACAGGTACTATCGATCCATCTCTCAATAAATCCCGTATTGTGTTAATCCCCAAAGTCAAAAACCCCACACATCTCTCGCAATTTCGTCCAATTAGTCTTACGAACGTAAGTGTGAAAATTGTAACGAAAACTTTGGCTAATCGTATAAAAGAGTTTATTGACGAGCTTATCCCACAGTCTCAAAGTAGCTTTATTCCGGGGAGACAAACAATCGATAATGTGTTAATAACTCAGGAGATTTTACACGATTTACGTTGTCTAAAAGGCAAAAAAGGTTTTTTCATAGCCAAAATTGATTTTGAAAAAGCTTACGATCGGATTGATTGGACATTTCTTGAAAATGTGTTGAGGAAAATAGGTTTCCCCGTGTCTTGGAGTTTGCTTATTATGGAGTGTACCACACAAGCTCAACTGTCCCTGCTGTGGAATGGTGTGGCAACGGAGTGGTTCACTCCAAAGCGAGGTCTAAGACAGGGGGACCCCTTGTCTCCTTATCTTTTCGTGTTCTGTGTACAGAAATTAAGTTGCCTAATCGAGTCGGCGGTGCGCGAGAAGAAATGGCGTCCAATTCCCACTTCTAGACATGGCCCTTGTATATCGCATCTGATGTTTGCAAATGACTTACTTCTCTTTGGTGAGGCCACGGTACAACAGGCCACGACGATCATGGACACGTTGAAATATTATTGTCATCTCTCGGGTCAAGCATTGAATTCGCAGAAGTCAAAAAATTTCCTTTCGACTAACGTGCCCCCGGAGCTGAAATGCCGAATCAGTGCATGCATGCAACTTGACCGTACGGAAAATTTGGGTTGGTACCTAGGGATACCTCTACAGCATGGGCGAGTCCTTCGCCGGGACTATGATTTTTTAATGGAACGAGTTAAGAAGAAATTGCAGGACTGGAAAAGAAAACACTTATCTTTAGCAGGTCGTGCAACTTTAATTAAATCGGTCACTGAAACACTATTTGCCTATCATATGCAAACAATGCGTCTCCCGCTAGGTGTTTGTGATGCTATTGATAAGGCTAGTCGGCAATTTTTGTGGGGTGGATCTGAGACGGAAAGGAAAATGCATCTTATTAATTGGGATATTGTGTGTAAACCAAAGAAACAGGGTGGATTAGGGCTACGCCATACTCGAACTACAAACTTGGCTCTACTCGGTAACTTAGGGTGGCAGTTACTCAATGATGACAACAGTCTGTAGGTTCAAGTGTTCAAGCATAAATATATTCTGAGACACAGAGCTCGAGCGAAGCAGGCGACGTCGGCCACATGGAGGAGTCTCCAATTGGTGTTCCCCCTCCTAAAGATGGGAATTAGATGGATTGTGGGCAATGGGGCACGGATTCTCTTTTGGGAAGATATTTGGCTCGGCGATGAACCCTTAGCCAGACTACATGCACACCCATTTTCCCCGGAAGACAAGAAATGCATTATTGATCAGTATTGGATACCGGGACTTGGCTGGGATTGGGAGGGATTACAGGGTCTGTCGAATAGCACTCGCTCTCGTTTGCAGGAAATTGATTTGGATCATTTAGCTGACCAGCAAGATAAGCCACGCTGGTTATTTTCTCCAGATGGTAAGTACAGTTGTAAAAGTGCTTATGAAGCACTTACGCAAGCAGTGGATGACACCGGGGATTCGAAAAGGTGGACGAAGATTTGGAAGGTCCCGGGCGCACATCGTCGCAGAATGTTCCTTTGGCTCTTTCGGCATAATAAAGTGATCAATTCAGTTTTGAGAAATAGGGGGATAGTGGCTTCGGACACCTATACCATTTGCGGGATTGCTCCGGATACCCCATTACATGCTGTTCGTGATTGTCACTGGGCCAAAACGTATTGGCTTCAACTTGTGCACCCTAATTTTCATCACTCTTTTTTCTCAAGCACAGCGAAGGAGTGGATTGACTGGAACTTATCGCACAAGATAAATGGGATCTTGTGTTTACTGAGACTCTTTCCTTTCTTTGGCAGGTTAGAAATGGGATAACCCATGGTATGAGGGATGAGGTACCTACAGGGGACCTAGATGTGTTACATAAACGAATTGACGGTTCACTTACAGCCCTTAACTTTGATCCAGACGTGATGCACTTTACGTTACACACGGGCTGGAAAAAACCGGCATCCGATTATACCAAAATGAACATAGATGCGGTGGTTACGTCGGGTGGACAGGTGGGGGTCGGTGGTACTCTTAGAGATGAACATGGAACTTGGTTAAGGGGGTTCAGTGGTCACATTGACCCGTGCTTATCGTTGGAGGCTGAGATGCGAGCCATCCTATTGGGACTAGAGATGGCGTGGGCTACAGGAGTGAAGAAATTAATTGTTGAATCTGACTGTCAAGCTGCACTTAATAGCATTGTGGAAACCTCCACTGAACATCTCCACTTTGAGGTGATTTCGTGCATCCGGAGTGTGCAAGAAAGAGATTGGGAGGTCTCTTTTCAATTTGTGTGGCGAGAAGTTAACCAAGTGGCAGACGCCTTAGCAAAATTGGGTATTAATACTAATATGCATTACATGGATGCTCCTTTGTCGCAAATATATCATCTCTTAGACAATGATAGAGATGGCATTACATGGCCACATTTTGTGACTATTAGCCCGAGTTTGTCGGGCTAACGTACTTTGTAAACTTTTTTGGGTACCCCTTTGGAATGAAAAAAAAAACATACCCAACATTTTAGTTGTTTCTCTCTTGATTTTTACAGCAAAATTATTCAAAAAAAGTGCTGAATTTATTTATTTTTGGTGGTGCACTTTTTAATTTCTCTATATAATAATGTCTACTATTAACTCAAATTATTATTCAAATTAACAAGGTTCGGTTTCACCATGTCAAAGGTCAATCCCTCAACATAATATGCTTCCAGCAGGGCAATTTTATGACTTATTTCGAGGTTTTGCTGAAAACTTTAGGAAAATATAAAATGGGATTTGGGATTTTCTAGAGGGCCTTTTAGGAGAGTTAGGAGGAAAATTGATGAAGGATTTGCATCTGATTCTTTTGAACTTTCCCAGTTTCCCTTGAATAAAAATGTGTTATTTTCCTTTTAAAACATTGCAACTTCTCTACAAACATGAACCCCAGTTTTTTGGACTATATTTGTTCCAGCCCACTTAAGGTTATTTTGGGAATTTCATAAATATGCGTGATATATGCGCCCATCTAAGCAATATTTAGTTTTACATGTTATGGGCAAATAGGTAAATGTACAAAATAAATTAACGCTGTTTGCCTTCTAACGGTTTGACCACTAACCTGATGAATCAATTTGATTTGATTTGGAGTTCAGGGACTTATATACGACAGTTAGTATCAATATTTTGCCCTTATTATTGTTATTGTTATTATTTAATATTTAATATTACTATTATTTTATCATTATCATTGTTATTGCTATATCATGAGTTAATCAACCCCCGTTGTAACAAAAAAAATGTTATTGCTATTATTAGTTGTATTCTAGATCACATAATCTTTGATACAGAGTTGGTGCTCTAGCGCTACAAGCTCGCTCTCACAACTTAAGAGTGAAAGCCTCACTCTATTACACTCTTAAATTTCTTAAAATTTATGGGTCACATTTCAAAAAATAACAAGGACTTTCAAGTCATAGTTGATATTTCAAGTATATATATTACATTCTTAAATTTCTTAAAATTCATGGGTCACATTTCAAGAAACAACAAGGACTTTTAAGTCATAGTTGATATTTCAAGTACATTCAGTGGAAATTCTTTCATTGATGAAATTAAGGAAATGAGTTGCCCCTAAACAATAAAAAATAAAACTACTGATTTAAGTTGCAACGTTGAGTTTAAATCAAGTTTAAGCCTACCGAGAAAGATAACCACTCATTTACTTATTTTTGGAATTCAAGTTTATTTTTTAATGATATTTAAAATTTAATTTAAAAATTATTCTTCTGCGAGGTTATCATATAAAAATAATATTGGGAAATAATTTGGTTGAACAATTTATAATAGGTAAATGATATTAGCACTCCAAATGTGTTAGTGGCACTCCATTATTCAATACAAATTTTTTAGCAAAAATAGTGAAAAGTGGAGCTCCAATAGTAATTTTTGGAGCTCCAATATCATCTCCCTTTATAATAATTGTTTTTGTTTTATTTTATTAACATACGTTTTAAGGCACTCCTGCTCTTAAATAATTTCAGATTTTGACGTTCTCACGCTCTCGCATTATGTGACTTATTGTACTTTGTATCTAGGGCTTTTGCCCACCGTCACTTCGTCAGTATATGAAAGTTTAATTATCAAAAAAAGAAGTATTAATTGTTTGGGCAAATGTCACTATAATTTCAAAAAATATTATTTTTATTACTTTGATCCTTAAAAATACCAAATACTATGTTATTGTCCTTAAAATTTAGTTTGTATTTCACATTTGTACGTAGCCATTTTTTGATGGACTTTAAATGAATCGAGCATCATGATATGTAAAAGGACAAAATTAAGAAAATTCAAAACCTTAAACATACTTTGGTGATTTTCACTTGACAAAACCTCCAATACATGGTCAAAGTCAAACATGTCGTTTTTCACTTGACAAAGAAAAAAGATGGATGCCGAAAATCCAAAGAATTACTGTGGACTTTGCTGGTTTTCATATCATATTATTAGCCTGCACTAAAATTTTCCATTTTATTATACGTATATATGTGTAAGAAGTTCGAATTGTATGACCACAAAATAATGAAGTTTCCCTTACTAACTATTAATGAAGGAGATACTCTATCCATAATCTGTTAAAAACTAGATATTAAAAATATAACATAAGATATACAAAACCTCCCAAATTTGAATTACTTCTAGAAGAGCTAATTACTATATATACTTAATTGCTTAGATTAATCTAATATTGCATATATATGACTACGGGAATGTATCCATATTCCTCAATTCAAATTTTAGAATTTTTAGAATATGCAATGAAATGAAATATTAGTCCAACTTCAATATAATCATTGGGGAGAAACCATTAATTTATGATTTTAAAAATTGAGTTGAAGCAAGCTGATTATGTAAATTTATTTTCTCAAAACATTATAAATTTGCAGTTTATTAGCAAGATTATTTCTCAATACTAATTCATCACAGCGAGAACATATATAGAGAAAGAGTAGAAATTAATCTAATACATGGAGTCAAAATGTTTCTCTACGTGGATTATTCTTTTCAGTTTTGCGTTCATTTTAAACGCTGATGTTTATGGTCAGACCAACAATTTCGTGGTCACTGATTATGGTGCCACTCCTGATGGAACAAAGGATAACAGTAAGGTAATGTTGTATTTGCAACTCCCCAACCCATGCACGGAGTTAAGAATTTTGGTACGGGGATGAATACAAAAAAATGGGGTGGGGAGGCAGGACTTGATATTAATAAATATTAATCAGGGGATAAAATTTTAAATATAAAAAAATAATTTTCTTAAAATTGAGGGAGATCCAGAACCAGCCTCCCGTTTTTTGTGTCCCTGTCCCCACCGCATACGTACACCAAACTATCAAAATTCAACGACGAGAATTATATCATGTCAATAATTAGATGTATACGTACTCTAATATTGGTGTGTCATGATATTCATCATTTATTATGAAAACCTTTGATCCCAAGTTTTCATTTTCTTAAATAGCACAGGCAAGAATACATATATATATATACGTATATATTTTA
Source organism: Buddleja alternifolia (assembly GCA_019426215.1). Lineage (NCBI taxonomy): Eukaryota > Viridiplantae > Streptophyta > Magnoliopsida > Lamiales > Scrophulariaceae > Buddleja > Buddleja alternifolia. The sequence continues at coordinate 54,304,702 of CM033392.1, read as the reverse complement.
ATTTAAATCTATGTAACATCTTCTATTATATGATTATTATTGGACGATTTAGGAATTTTTGAGTGCATGGAAGAAAGCTTGTCAAACTAAAGGAGGGACGATTTCAATCCCACAAGGAACATACTTTGTAAGCGGAGCAGATTTTGAAGGGCCGTGCAAGGGCCAAACACACTTCTACACCAATGCAACCCTAAAAGCTTCTTCTGATCCTTCGTCACTCCAATTAGATTACTGGATCCTTTTCAATAACGTAGATAGCTTAACAATTTCAGGAAACGGCACATTTGATGGCAATGGAGCCTCGGCTTGGGGACGAACCAAATGTAGCGGATCTTCGTGCAAACAACTCCCCAGTGTAAGTGTTCTAATACATGAATATATGTCTTAAATGATGTTTGATATTTTATTTTGACTTTCCACGATTTTTTTTTTATAAAATGGATTTATCGTATGTGATCGTGGAATTTAAATTTAAATTTATAATGATCGAATCAAATTATCTTTAGTCATGGAAATAAATTCTTATAAAAGGCAACCGATATATATATATATTTTGCAAGAAAGACAGTGAATAATGTCAATTTTGAAAGGAAAAAGACATACGTAACACAAAATTCGTCTTTTTTTATTTTTGGAGAAAAGGTCAAATTGGTACATTGTTCGCCATAACCATTGACTTCATTTTCACTCCACTTTTTCACAGTCAATAAAATTCAATCAGGTGACAAATACCGTAATCCAAGACATAAATTTAGTCAACAGCAAAATGTTCCACATCAATATCTTTGGGAGTCAGGGAGTGCTTGTCAACAAGGTGAGCATATCAGCCCCCGCCAACAGCCCCAACACCGATGGAATCCACATCGGGTACTCCGACAACATCAGGATCACCGATTCCGGGATAGCCACAGGAGACGACTGCGTATCTATGGTAGACGGATGTACTAACATCAACATAACTGGGGTGTCATGCGGGCCTGGCCATGGGATTAGCATAGGAAGCTTAGGAAAATACTCAAGGGACAAAGATGTTAGTGGAATCACAGTAATGAATTCAAGTTTCACTAACACTGATAATGGGTTGAGGATCAAAACATTGGCGCCTTCTTCACCAAGCATTGCTTCTAACATTACATTTGCACACATTTTCATTAACAATGCAAGGAATCCTATCATCGTTGATCAACATTATTGTCCAAACTCATCTTGTCCCAACCAGGTATATATGTACATAAAAACCTTAATTCTTACATCTTTATGGATCATGCATATAATTCAAAACCTTAATTATACCTTATATGTTCACTCAGGGAGAATCAAGTGTTCAGATAAAAGGCGTGAAATTCATCGATATACGGGGCAGCTCGGCATCACCAGTTGCAGTAAATGTTCAATGTAGCAAAAGTAAGCCATGTCAAGACATAGTGTTCAGCGGCCTTAACATCACTTATAATGGAAAACCCACGACTGCGTCATGTTCTAACTGCGATGATCAATTTCAAGGAGATCTTCAAGTTCCTTCAAACTGTTCTTCTACATGATCAGCGTTGTGGAAAGTAGGGAAAAATTTTGTTGGGACCGGGTTTTGGCCATACCTAATTAATCATAAGACAAGTGTCCACTCTCATCAAATTGTATACAATTACATGATAGTTGTGATTCACTCGTCACAGGTTGGCGAAATTTGATCTTGACAAGAATTTTTCGTAAAATAGATAATTTTATAGTTAACATTGTCCTATTTATGACATTTAAGTTGGTTATGTAGTTGATCACTAAGGAGAATAAACAATTAGATAAATTATGGTTTTCTTGGAAAATTATTGCCAATTTGGTTAGCTGTAATTTTAATTGGCAAGCAAAGGTGTATCATGTATTGAAGTCATTACTATTTGATGAGGATTTGGATATCTATCTACCTATTTCTATTATAAAAGTATGAGTTTGTTTTTTGACATTTTTGATGTATCTAAAATATCCCTATGAAATTCAATTTTTCAATGTGACACTACAAGAAAATTGAGTATTGGCAATGAAATATATGTCATGGGCCATGGCTTATAATCGTAGTCTATAACGATCTAAGCTCATGGCTAGATTGGCCGTGGTAGATGTTTCATATAGCCACACTAAAGTTAGCCATGGTGAAAAAAAATGCTAACTATTTTAAGCACTAACTAGCCATGGTGGAAGAAATATTAACCTATCACTTTTTTACCATGGCTAAAAGTCATGATTTTTACAATGAACAAAATATTGACCATGGCTATAAGTCATGGTAAATGTTTTGGCCATGCTTGCAAATACCACGGCCAAAGCCGTAGCAAAGTCATGGTCAATTGATTGTAACCATGGCAAATGAATTTTTCACCATGTCATATTGACATGGGCAATAATCATTTTTTTTGTAGTGTGAGTAAAAAACAAATAATAGAAATAAATTTAAATATCTACAACAATAAGAAGTGTAGTTACATTAGAACTCTACAATGAAATTAACATAAGTAATACAATATATATTTATTAGGACTTTACAATTTATATATAAAAATCATTGACAGACTCTATAACGACAATAACATATGTACAAGGAAGAAGGGAACTAATTATTCCCCGTGTGTGTATATATATATTGATTCAATTTTGCCAATTGTTACAACTCTCCAAACTAATATATACATGTGTGTTGATCAACCTTCAGCTGTGACCAATATGGTTGCAGAAAGAAAACACCGAAAAATAAACATGATTGCACAAAATAAACACCAAAAATAAAAACACAGCGTATATTTAAAATATTAATCTATTACACCACTTATTTGTTCATTTTTGTCTTTGAATTCATATCTATCAGAATGTTCATGCAAATGACACTAATCAATCAAATAAAAAATCTATTTATCTATTTTATTACTAAAGTACGAGTTATATTTTGAAACTTTTGACTTACTTGAAATATCTCTATGTAACTCAATTGTTTAATGGTAAAAGAGTAAAAAATAAAAAATGAAAATGAAATTTAAGTATCTACAATATTATTTTTCTGGCACGTAGTATTAGGTTTTTTTTTTTTCAAAAGTAAATTCATTCACGAGATCAAATGGTAATTGATTCATTTTTTCACCATTGGTATATGAATATTCAACAAGCTAGAAAGTTTAAAGAAAAAAAATACACAAAGCAAATTTAAATTGAGAAGTCATCTGACAAAAAGTACTTTAACTGAAGCAATACAAATCTAACACGACAATGATGTTACAGACACTATCGAATCCTAATTATCTATCATTACTACTTATATATAGTGCAATTTATAAGATAACTTATTGAACAAGAATAGCAGAAAAAGATACTAAAGAAAAGTAGCTCCTACGGTTCAATATGATTTTTCTTGGTGCTTTAATATTGATTTGTAAGAATAACAATGATGTGTTAACTGTAGTACACTTCATTATGGACTATGTTATCAGTACAAGTAACTTTATTTTTAATATTCAGTTTTTGATAAAAATTAACGTGATGTGCTATCTATTTAGTTTAGATTATTTTTACTTCTACATTTTCATCAATCAATATCGTATCTTATAAACAAAAATCATTTTAAGATCTCATACTGATTACATTTTTCGTAGTCCTGTAATTTCTATTTAGTTAGCGGGATCAATTTTTTTCAATGTATGTGTGGATGAATATGTATGTTAACTGTTATATGGTCTAAGAAAATCACATTAAAGATTGTTTAAATATTTAAACTTCAAAATTTATATTTTTTTAATTGTTATTAAACTTTCATTATGTACTATGTGTATCTAAATAATTACTTTGTGATTCTTACAAAAAGTTATATCAAAATAAGTGATTTTTTTTCTAATACTCAATTTTTAATAAAAAAAATAACGTTATGTGCTATGTATTTAGTATAGATTATTTTTACTTCTCCTACATTTTCATCAATGAATATCGTATCTTATAAACAAAATCGTTTTAAAACCTCATAATAATTACATTTTTCATAATCCTGTAATTTCTATATAGTTATCGGGACCAATTTTTTTAAATGTATTTTGTTAACTGTTATATGATTTTTTTTAAAAGAAAAAAAAATAAAAAATGACAAAGTTGTCCACGAGCGACGCTTGTGCGCCTTACTTCAAAGTAAATACCTTATGTACATTTTGATATACCTAATATATACCATGCAATTCTATAGTATAGTGGCAAAAGAGTCAAACATAAATAGTATAAATAAGTTTCACAAATTTATACCAATAACATATATAGTTATGTTGTGACTCTACAATGAGATCATGTAAATAGTTAAATGCACACACAACCACATTAAGACACATATAAATTTTAATTGCCTTAAGCATTTTAATTAGTGTTAGGAAATTTCTTGTAAGATATTTTGATGATGACAATTAGGATTTACGTTAGACCCTAATTTATGTAAATTTAATTTCATTAGAAACTATGTACAGGCTTTGCGCGTTAGATTTGTATAAGGCTGTTATTGGTTTTTATTCTAGATTGATAGGCTAAGTACCTTAGACTGAGGGTCTGATATTTCTCTAAGTGAGTTTGTCATAAGTCAAGTCTGAAGTACAAGTGTCTGAAATCTGAATGAAGATGAAGATTTTTAAGCAAGCGTCTGAGCATCAAGCTACTTCAAGCATCGATGTCAAGGATTCAAATTAAGGATCATTCATGGTTGAATGAGCGTCCATCAAGATAAGACTTCACCTAAATTTATTCCTAATTCCAGAAGGAGTTAAATTCAAATATTCTCAGAGCATTAATGTCCAACGGGCATTAATATAATTTCAAATGCATTAAATGCTGATAAGAGCATTAAATGTGATAAGCTCTTCAGGACGTACGGAGAAGCCTTCCCATTGGACTGTCAACTCTACAGAGTCTGCAGCACCAACTTTTGCAGCAAAATTTCAGGGATAAGGGACATAAAGCTGTCTACTCGCGAAAGTGATAGACAAGCACCAAGCTTAGTGTCAAACAGACACTTTACCCAAGAAATTTTATAAATAGGATTTCAGCAATAAGCCAAAAAATATAGAAAAACAAGCTTACAAGCCGAATCTCTGTTGCATTGAAGTCTCAAACCTTAAAATTTCATAAAAGCTCGAATATTCAAATCAAACATTCCTTTAGCTTTTCATCAATCCCTGAGACAGTCATCCAATATCTCAAATACCTTTTCAAAAAGGACCCTACACTCCTATTGAGATATTCAAGTTTTTTGAACTTCCAAAAATCAAACAAACCAGTTGACAAAAACCCTATTCAGTCTTTCAATCTGTGTGAAAACGAAGTTGAATACTTGCAGTATTTCTGGGTGAGCAAGTGGATCAATGTGTCTTGGAACTGAAATCTGTGTGACCAATGAGCTCAAGCCATTCTTTATTCAATCTATCCTCTACGTTGTAGAATTTTCTATGTGATTCTTTGAAGATCATCTTAGTGGATTTTCCCCGAGTTAAAAAAGGAGAAGAAGGACGTGGTTGGAATTACACCACCCAACGAACCTTTCAAACTTTGTTTTCTTTACTTTACTGTTTATTTTCTCTATTATTTCATATCATTGCATAAACGAAAAAGTAAACACATTGATAAAATTGTTTAAGCTAAAAGCAACTAAGTAAAATTGTGATGCTCAATTGTTTCAAAACGAAGACTTAAAATATTTTTTAGAAGACTTGTTTGGCTATCAGGACGGAATTGTCAATTGGATTGAACTTGTTTGACTATCAGGACGTAATTGTCAATTGGATTGGACTTGGCTTTAGTTAATTACATATAGGCTAAGATGGAACAAAGTTTGGAAGTCCATCCTCATAAGGCCTTGCGGCCGCCCCCCTCTCATTAGACCTAGGGGTTCTGCTTATTTGATATAAGTAGTTAGTCAGTGTCAGAACTCTACACAAGTCATTAAATGAGTTGTTGAACATGTTGACAAGTGCTGAGAGCACCATCAAGAAGGACAAGTCGGTGCTTCTTATGAATTCATCTTCTAAACCTAAGAAGGGTAAGAAGAATAAGGCTAAGAAGCTGAAAGGTACAGATGGTGTCAAAAAGGTGAAAAGGGCCAAATCGGATAAGTGCTTCAAATGTGGGAAGACTGGGCACTGGCAAAGGAACTGCAAAGAGCCACCAGCTCAAGGTACTTTCTTTGTTGAAGTTAACTACTCGGTTAATGATTCTTCTTGGATTCTAGACACTGGATGTGCAGTTCATATCTGTAATAACTTGCAGGAGATGACAAGAATCAAGGAGCTAAGTAGAGGAGACATGACCCTGCGGATGGGAAATGGAGCACGGGTTGCTGCCAAGGCCGTGGGGACGATTTACTTATAGATAAAAGATAGAAACTTAGTATTAAATTCTATTTAATTTGTTCCTGAAATAATAAAAAACATTATCTCGATTCCGGTGTTGGATCGAGAGGGTTATTATTTTGAAGATTCGTAATAAAACGTTTGTTTTGTCTTATGAATCGTCTCTTATTATGGAATCAAAATTTCAAGATGGATTTTGTACTGTTTTCCCAACAATTTCTAATCTCAATATTCAACAAAGAAATAAACGTAAACGAGATAATCAAGCAAACGCACTAATGTGGCACGAGAGACTAGGTCATATCTCCAAAAAAAGAATTCGAAGCTTGGCAACTCATTTAGGTCTCCAAGACTTAGATGAATTGACAACTTGCAAATCGTGTCTCAAAGGAAAAATGACCAAGTTGCCATTTTCGGGTAAAGCAGAAAGAGCCACAAGTCCATTGGACTTGATCCATACAGACGTGTGCGGCCCTATGAGCATAAATGCTCGAGGAGCGTTTATCTACTTCATAACCTTCACCGACGATCATTCTCGGTATGGTTACATATATCTGATGAGATATAAATCTGAATCTTTTGAGAAATTTAAGGAGTTTAGACATGAGGTAGAGAATCAACTTGGAAAAAGTATTAAAGTGCTTCGATCTGATAGGGGAGGAGAATACTTGTCTTCCGAGTTCATTGATTATCTTAAAGAGAATAGGATTCTCTCACAGTGGACTCCGCCAGGCACGCCTCAACATAACAGGGTAGCCGAGCAAAGGAATTGAACATTGTTGGATATGGTTCGATCCATGATGAGTTTCACTGAAGTTCCTAAGCCTATGTGGGGCTATGCCCTAGAAAGCAACCTATCTGTTGAATAGGGCGCTGTCCAAGGCTGTGCTCAAGACCCCGTATGAAACTTGGTGTGGAAAGTCACCCTCTATGCTCACTTGAGAATATGGGGGTGCCCCGCTTATGTAAAGCATTTAGTGGGAGACAAATTGGATCTCAAATCCTCTTTGTGTTATTTTGTAGGATATCCAACGGAAACTATTAGATATTACTTCTACAACCCTACGGAACAAAAGGTGATTGTTTCAAGAAAAGCTAATTTTCTAGAAAAAGGATTTCTTTTGGATATGAAAGGTGAGGCTGTAGAACTTGATGAGATGAATCAAAGTGATTAGAATCAAGGAGTACAAAATAACCCACCCGACACCAATGAAGCTAATTCTGATATACCTACTGAGAACACACAACCCTTGAGGAGATCTGAAAGAGTTTCAAAGGCGCCTGAAAGATGGTTTGGCCTGTTGGAAAAAAAGAACTCAGAAGATCCTCCCTTAGACTCTAATCCAAAGAGTTATAAGGAAGCAATGTTTGACATTGATTCGGGAAAATGGCTAGAAGCCATGAAGTCTGAAATGGACTACATGGACTCCAACAATATATAGACCTTAGTGGACCCACCAGAGGTCTATATATTCTTGGAGTCCATGTATAAGCGTGCCTTGGAGTCGATGAAGAGGTGGCAACCTATAAGGCACGCCTCGTGGCAAAAGGATTCACTCAGAGACAAGGCATTGACTATGAGGAAACCTTCTTGCCATTAGCGATGTTGAAATCCATTAGGATTCTGCTTGCTATATCTACATATCTCGATTTTGAGATCTGGTAGATGGATGTAAAGACTACATTTCTTAATGGAGAGATTGCGGAAGAAATATACATGCAATAGCCAGAGGGTTTTACGTCCGAGACGAGCGAACACAAAGTGTGTAAGCTCCAAAGGTCCATTTATGGATTAAAGCAGGCTTCCCGAAGCTGGAATAAACGATTTAACACTGTCATACAAGAGTATGGATATGTGCAAAATGTTGAAGAGGCTTGTGTTGATGATATTCTTTTGATCTGAAACGATATTGGAATGATGCAGTCGACTAAAGTATGGCTCTCTAAACAATTTTCCATGAAGGATATGGGAAAATCATACTACGTACTTGGTATGAAGATATACTGAGAGAGATCGAGTAGGTTGCTGGGACTCTCCCAATTCGCGTATATCAATCATGTACTTAAGAGATTTAAGATGGAAGAATCCAAGAGAGGATTCTTGCTAATGGGACATGGGATTACACTTTCCAAGTCGATGTCTCCTAAGACTCAAGAAGAAAGAGTAAGAATGTCCCACATACCTTATGCCTCGACTATAGGTAGTATAATGTACGCGATGATATGCACGAAACCCGATGTAGCGTACGCATTGAGTGTATGCAGCCGTTATCAAGTTGATCTCTGTGAGAAGCACTGGAATGCTGCAAAAGCGACCCTTAAGTACCTTAACAAGACTAGGACATGTTTTTGATATATGGACGTGGAAAATTGGAGTTACTGGGATACACCGATTTGAGTTTCCAAACAAATGTGGACGACTCGAAATCAGTCTCTGGAATTTTCTATCTGCTTAATGGAGGAGCCGTCAGTTGGAAAAGTTCCAAGCAAGCAACTGTGGCGGACTCCACCATTGAAGCAGAATATCTCACAGCTTCAGAGGCTGCGAAGGAGGGTGTTTGGATTAGGAACTTCATCCAAGAATTGGGTGTAGTTCCATCCGTTGTAGACGCAGTACCTTTGTACTGCGATAACACCGGGGCTATTTCCCAACCAAAGGACCCAAGGTCTCATTAGAAATCCAAGCACATACAGAGGCGATACCACTTGATCAGAGAGATCATTGGGAGAGGCGACGTTCAAGTGGAATGTGTGGACTCGATAGACAATGTGGCGGACCCACTCACCAAACCCTTAAGCCAAAAAGTATTTGAAGGACATCTAGGGAGAATGGGCCTCAAGTACATGGGAAATTGGCACTAGGGCAAGTGGGAGATTGTTAGACTTTATGCCCGGCGCACCAATTTTAGGCGCCATTCTATGTAATAATAACTCTAGCTGAATGATCTTTTTCATATAAATAAAATTAATCTTTTGGCATTCTTTATTCGTGTATATAGCTTGGTCTTAACTTAGAATAAAGTCTCGAAGGATTACACATAGTTATGAGACATCATTGCACATCGGGAATGGTAATGATGGAATATGTCTCCAAGGCTGTGATCCTTAAACATATGTTCCAAGTCGTGAATGGGCTCGTCGAGATGAAGGGATATCGATGAGACTCAAAAGACTTGCTTATCTGATGCATACTAGTAATAGAGTGTATCTCGTTTCATAGATATTGGCACGATGAAAGCCTATGCATGTATGAGGGTTCCTATTGTGGGAATAGGTATACTGAACAACCCCATGGAAGTTCCATTAAATGGAATCCCAATCGAATCTGGAACTTCCAGTGGTCTTGTAGTATAAGAGTAATCTATTAGTATGCATTTTATGCATATTTTTTATATATTTCCTTTATTCTTTTATTGGTATTTGTTAGGTCTTAAAAGTAACATTGATTTAGTATGTTTTTACCTCATATTTGTCTTGAATTCATACCTTGAGTTGATCTTTTTAGTTGTTTTTATTTGTAATTGTGTATTTTGTCTTCTAAGTCGTTTAAATGCTTTTATAGGTAAATGACGATTGATTTGGCGAGTAAATGAAGGAATTTCTAAGCAAAGTGAAGAACTCAACTAAGAGACTTAAAGAGGGGCAAAGAAGAGTCCAAACGAAAAGAGTTGAGTTGAAGAAAAAGTAAAGAAAAAAATGGACAGCAGAATTGGCACAGTGGTGCCAATATTCGGCACCACTATGCAGCGCGCAGAAATCAGAATTTCTGGTTGGGCTCAGATTTTATTTCTTTTGTTGGGCTTTTTGTAATTAGAATTCCTGTATAAATAGAAGAAGTCAGAAAAATAGGAGAGTTTTTTAACTTTTCTTTTGAGGATAGAAGACGTTATTTTGGGAGAGAGAAAGAAAAGAGAGAAACTTGGAGAGAAAGAAAAGGAAGCCATTGAAGAGAAGAAAGAGAAATCTTGATTCTTTCCATCGACATAAGGATTCTTCTTTGTTTTTCTTGAATTCTTCTTCTTCCCCAATTGTTCTTATTATTTTCCACCATTGTTAAACATGAGAATTCTTAGTTTTATACAAATTATCTCTTCTTCTTGTTTAATTATGAGTAGCTAAATAATTTTCTAGGGTTTAAGATGTAGTCTTGAGTATTATTATGGATTGTTGATTTTCATTGGGTTATTTCTTGATTTAATTAATCTATCAATGAGGGCTTAATGCTTGTAGATGATTGGCCACCAAATACATGATTTAAGGTGAATTGAGAAGTACCGGGAGGTGAATTAATTCATTAGTTCAGATTTGATAAACGTGTTTAAATTACTCAATAGGGATATTAGTAATTGTGCATGAGGCTAGCTAACGAATTTCATGGAAATTAATGGATTCATCTAGATTAGTTATTGATCATGGGAGTGACGAGAACGAGTTTAGTTGGGTACTCATGGAGATCTCGGGAGAGTATCCATGTAATTAAGGAAATTCGGGTCTTTAATGAATGCAAGAATTTACAATCCAATGATGTTCATAATCCATAAAAATACCTTGATGAAGTCTTAATCCCTAGGCTTTCCATTTATCGAATTATTGTTTATAAATTTTGTTATTATTTATTTCTGTTTTTAATTAGTTAAAATCTTAAATCTTACTAATCGCTAGTCTAAATAATAGGATAAACTTTGTATGGTACTTGACAACCTTCCCTGTGGAGACGATCTTACTTACTCTATATTATTTGTCGATACCGTGTTGTTACGGGTGTTAACAGTATTTGAGTTTAAATAATAGATATTTATTATGATTTCCTATTTTTATAGGTGAAAGTTCATAAAAGAAAAAAAATGAAGAAAAAGATGGAGAAAAAGAAGAAGACAAGTGAATTAGGAAGAGAAATTCCTATTTTTTAGGAGTCTTCCTATTTTGTAGGAGCTTTCCTATTTTTTTAGGAGTTTTATTAGTATTTTATTCTAGTAAGTAATTATTTTTCTTCTTCCATTACAATTAGAGTTTGATTTAGTTAGGAGTCTTTTGGCTAGACATATAAAAATAGAAATTGCTGAAATTTTATTCTATCTCTCCTTCACACTTTGACAATACACGTTTTTTAGATGGAGAATAGAAGAATTCCTGGGTTTTTTCCTTCTTTCAAGATGTATTGCTAAGAACTATATTTCTAGCCATGGATTATTGAAATTTTGATTCTACAAAAGTTGTGAGATCTAATTTATGTTTATTCTTTCTTTGTTCTTGAGTATTTGCATATTTTCTGTGTTTGTTGATATTATTATTTTGATTAATTAAATAATAAGGGCCCGTTATTTGATTGTCGGAATAGTATATAGCCATTTAGAATCTCAAATTCGTAATTGTTTGGTCAATTTTAATATTTGTGGCAGTTAATAACGTTGATTATGGACAAGTTTTCGATTGTTGTTATGGGAATATGTGATCTAATATAAATGAACCGAGCTTGTGAGTTTGTTGGTTAGAATTGATGTTTCTCTATTTCTTAATGCTATTGTTAAATTAAATCCTAAGAGCTTGACACGCGAAATCCTAGCAAGTATACTAGGTCGTGCAAAGTAATAAAGTGGACTATTTAGCCCGGGATGTATCGTCTCCACAGGGACAATTGGATTCAATGCTCGTAATTGCTATATTACCTATTTCTAAGCTAAATCAAATTATAAGATGATAGGTGTTTATACTATGAAAATAACTAAAGATAACTAAAATGATTATCAAGGTAATAAATCAAATGGGAAGAGGTGATTGGGTTATGATCCTACTATGTTCTATTCTATGTTCATGAACTCTCAATTATCCGGATTTTTAGAACGCTCTTGTTATGGCGAAACCCCCTAATGTATTTATTATTCAATCTCTTGAAATAACAAGCCTATACTAGTTAACAACTTCCTATATCTCTATAGTGAAGATTGAATTAACTAACATGCATTTAGGTTCGAAGGAATTCCTTGTTTACGAAGATCTTACATTCAATCGGGTCATCTTATCACAAAAAGCCACACAACGCAATCGATTCTATCTCTAGTCAATTGTTACGTTATGATGTTTGATTTTCGATCTCCCTTTATCTATCTCCTCTCGGTCTCAAGACAAAGCATTTTATCAAACACATGGTGATCAAGCATATGCAAGCATTAAGCATAAAATCAAACATGTAACAAGAATGTAATAAATCCGGAAATTAATCATTCATTAAACACAAAACATCACAAAGTATTCACATAACCCAACCACAAAGATGCTTAGCTCATACTTACACTAACAAATGATTCAACGATTCTATAAGACATAGTTGATAACTAATCAAAGAGAAAGAGTTGAATTACTCCCTATTACAAAGTGTGAATCCAAGCTTTGATGATGAAATTGATGATGATTAGGATGATGAGGATGAGGATGATGATCCTCTTCAAGCTTCCTTGGGTGGTGGCTGATATGTAAGGAGTCTAGGGTGTGTTTAGGGCATTTTCTAGGGTATATCTCGTCCAAATGACCTGAAAGTCTATTTATAGGCCAAGTCCACTGCCTTGAACGCCGCGGCGTTGATGGTCGAGCGCCGCGGTGATCAACATTCTGCCTCCGAAAGCCGCGGCGTTGGTGATGAACGTCGCGGCGTTCCCCTGCTGCTCCGTACAGTTTTGGTAAAATATGCATAACTTTCTCTACCGATGTCGGATTGAGGTGATTCAAATTGCTACGCAAAGCTAAGACAACAGTCTACAATAGTGAAGAAGAAACCTTAGTCTGAGTCGGCTGGAAAATGGACAAAAATCGCGTTTCTATATGAGCATTATGTAAAATCTTTCGTCAACTATCTCATTTTGTTTCTTTCTTCAATTTCAAGCTCAATTTGGATCTCCTTTCTCGTCTTTCATGCGTAAATCAACTTGTATTCTACAAAACAAAATCTATACCAATCAAAGCATTATGAGGGATAAAAAGTGATCAAAGTAACGATCAAATCACATTACAATGGGGCATAAAATACTGTAAAATATGAACTTATCAACTACCCCCCAACTAGGCTATGATCGTCTCGATCAATAAATGGCGAACAAGTATTCATAAGTTCAGATTTTACAACTTGGTTTGGGATCTTAAAAGATTTCATGTCTCAATAATCAAGCACGTACAAGAATTAGACCCTCGAAAATGATTATGACAAGTTACACTTTACCTAGAACACTCAACAATTTGAAATCCCCCAAACATCTTCGAATCCATCTCGAAATCATGAACTCCAAATCCATTTTTATGTCAAGAGCACACTTTAAACAAGATTATGCAAACTCATTACATAATAAAAACATTAAAACACTTCAAAACTTTGCTAACCTATCGGTGTGCATGAAATGTGAAAGTTAAGATCAAAAGGTCTTTTTGGCTTGTAACGTAAGGCTGGGTAATGGCTTGGACGGGAATATATGGATAAAGTGACTAAACTCAAGAAAGCATACAACTCGATATCATCGAGCTAAACACTCACTTATCAACCGAATAAATCTTCACATCTCGCCACTTATAGCTTTTTGATTTCTTTTGCCTTTGAACTCATAACCCCAAAACTTGTTTCTTTTGATGCTAGGGGTGGAAAAATGATTCCCAAACCAAATAAATCACATTGAAGCTCAGTTCGTAGCCAAGTCGAGAGAGAGCTCACAATATATTTTTCGGTAACTTCCAATCTCTCGACTCTTTAGCCAACTTACAACATTTCTTTTTCCTCTCTTTATTTCACATAAACTTAAGACCTCAAAATTTCTCAAAATCATCAAGAACAAACACACCTTTTAACCCATTAATCCATGAGATTCGACACCCAAAATAAAGCGTAAACCCAAATTAAAGCCAAATGATATGAAGTTATATGCTCTCTTACTTGGGAAATAGACTTTGTTTTTCTTTCTTTTAGGCTAAAGGGTGGTTGGTGTGGCTTGCGAAAGAAAATCGAATGGTGGTTTTTAGTGTGCTAAACACACTCCATTCTTATCAATACGGCTCAAAATAAGGTCTATAGATTATGTAATATCGTGAAGGCCAATTGTAAGGTTAAAGAAAATGAAAGATGGCCTAAATCATTTCATGACTTCGCACACTCAACACACATTTCAAAGTTGACAAAATTGAACGCTCAATGCTTTGAATCCTCAACAATTCACATAAGCATGGCTAAAAAGCCTTTCACATATAAAATATGCCAAATGATTTCATCTTAGATGAAGTAGAGACACTCAAACGAATCATGCTCCAAGCAAAAGTATAACAAATCATGAATATGAAATCATTGACTATCACAGTTTTCTAATCCCAAATCAAGCATGAAACTTAACAAATGAGTACAAGTTACTCCATATCACCACATCACAATAAAATTAAGACGTCTATCCCACCCCCCAACTAATCTAGCACATTGTCCCCAATGAGCGAACATACAAATGTAAAGTAAAGGAAGGAAAGACGTCCCTGATGTTTGAATCTAAGTGATCTCCAGAATGCGAAAAAGCAACAAGGTGAAGAGTCTGGAAATAACGCCTAGCCAGCTGTAAAGTTAGAAAAACAAGAAGAGACAAAAAGCATCATCATAACACTAAAAACACACAACACGAGAAAAACAAAACAAAAAGAAAAAAAATGGAAACAAAAGAAAGCATGTAAAACGTGGGTTGCCTCCCACGAAGCGATTGTTTTAAGTCATTAGCTCGACTCCCTTGTACTGCTCACGGTGGATCATAAGGACCAATGCCAACTTTGTAGGGACGAGCCTTTTTGTGCTTTTTCCAGTTGCGTAAAGGCTTATCATGTCCCATCACATTCACAAATCCTGAAAAACTAAGATATAAGCTCAGATTTACTTTTATAAAAATGTAATAAAATTGTAAATAACTAAAAGTGAATTTTAAAGATGGAGAGTTTTCCATTGATGGTTTTAATAAGTATGTGGCTAGGCCTAACTCCCCGAGCCTTGATTCTGACAACTTTAGTGGTGATATATCCCAGTGACTTTTATATCTTCGGATCTTCTCATTTTCAACCGTAGTATCACTTGGGTTCTTAGTGTATGCCTCGAACGGGCCACTAAAGTTGTAAACCTTGTCTTCATCCTCCACCACTCTATCTCTCTGGTTATTGATGCACTTTCTTAAGAAATCAAGAGATATGATGGTAGGTGGTGTTGGATTCTTGATGATTTCTAATGTTTTTTCTTGGTCATTTGATGGAGTGGATTTTGGGATCCCTATGCTGAATTGAAGGTGCTCCAGTGATGTTGTATCTACTTCACCACACATAGATTCTGAAGGTAGTGGTGATGTAGCAATGGGTTGTAGACAATGTGGTGCCGAATCAACAACTTGTTCAACCACTGTATCAGATACCTCATCATTCTCCTCTGTGCCACTCTGAGAAGTGTCTGATGATCTCTCTGCCAATAAGTTGGAAAGTTGGTTGAGTTGTGTTTGCAATTCCATTATAGATTCTTCGAGATTTTGAGACCGCTCATCGTTCGACTTCATCCGCTCATCGTTCGACTTCATCCATTGGATCATCAACTCCTCAAAACTTGGGTTCCTATCACATTGTTGCTGATAGTCCCCATAGTTCTGAAAGTTAGTCTATTCAAATTCTCCCTGCATTAGAAAGGGGGACCTATCTTGTTGCAGGTATGCTTTTGAATCTCTCATAACATAATAACTCAATGGTAAGTCTTCCTGACTTCTCCATCCGTGTTGACAATAATCGCTATGATGAACGTCTCCACACCACGAACATAAATCTTGCACTTGACTCCCGTATTCGGCACCTTCATCCCATCCTTGTTTAGACCAATAAAAGTCATAGTTGCTCATCTATTCAAGAAAAAAAAATACATAACAAAAAATAAAAATAAATAAAACAACTTAGTCTTAGAGAAGATAAGTGAATTACAATATCAAATAACGCAATTGTCCCCGGCAACGGCGCCAAAAACTTGACACGACAAAATCCTAGCAAGAGAACTAGGTCGCGTAAGTAGTAAAGTGGATTTCTAAGTCCGGGGTTATCGTATCCGCAGGGACAACTATAATCTAAGTACCGAGACTACTATATTACTCAATTCTAAGTTAAATCGGTCGATAGAAAGGTTGATTAACTAATTAATAAATACTAAAAAATAAACTAAGGCAACGTCACACCAAATAAAGGGAGGAAACAATAGAGAGAAGCGATCAAGGCACATGGTTCAACCAATTATGCATTTCGATTGTGATTTAGGTTCTATTGGATTATTAGATTGATTTAGCTAAGGCGAAATTCCCTAACGTACGTACCACCCAATCTCTTGGCATAGCAACCCTACCCTTGGTAACGATTTCCTATATATCTCTATATGAAAACTCGATTAACGAGGATGCATTTAAGGTCTAGGAATTCCCCACGTGAATGGAAAGCCACCTAAAGAAACCGAGTCTATCTCTAGTCGGTTTAACTATAGGGTATTCAATGTTTATATCTTCCCTAGGTTATTATCTCTCGATCTCTAACCTAGGCATTTTATCAAACACTTGGTGATCAAGCAAATGTAGCATTGAGATCAAATATTGAATACATAGCTAAAACCAAAATTAATCCAATAAACACCAACAAAT
Organism: Buddleja alternifolia; assembly: GCA_019426215.1. Classification (NCBI taxonomy): domain Eukaryota; kingdom Viridiplantae; phylum Streptophyta; class Magnoliopsida; order Lamiales; family Scrophulariaceae; genus Buddleja; species Buddleja alternifolia. The sequence continues at coordinate 54,287,691 of CM033392.1, read as the reverse complement.
CAACAATCAAAATAACATAAATGGCCTATCCATGGCCTCAATCAAACAAGTTTAGCTCATATTCATGTCAAAAGTGCAAATATAAATCATACAAGTCATAGGAGATTTGAACAAATTCAAGAAACAAATATGTAAAAACTCCCTAATTCTTGTAGAGATGTGGATTCCTTGTTGAATTCTCCATGTTTTGACCTTTAATCTTCTCTTCTAAGCTCTCCCTCTCTCTATTTTCGTGTGGTTGCTGATATCCAAGGTGAGTTAGGGTAAAAAATGGCTAAAAGGGGTATTTATAGACCAACCCGCTGCCTCGAACGCCGCGGCGTTCGCTTGTTGAACACCACGGTGGTCACCATTCTGTCCCGAACGCCGCGGCGTTGGATGGTGAACGCCGCGGCGTTCAATTTCTGCCTCTGACCAGTTTTGGTAAAATTTGCATAACTTTCTCTACCGATGTTGGAATACACTGATTCAAGATTCTGTAGAATCCTAAAACAAATATCTACAACTCTCAAGAAGACACTCGGGCCTAAATCAAATGTTAAAGATGACAAAATCGTCTCACAAGTCACTGGATGAGAAAACTCCATCGTAAGACGTCTCTTCCGATGACGTTTTCACTTCCTTCCCTACATATCTGATCTTTGTCTTCAACATAAGAAATGTAACTTTGCCTCTTATCTTTCCATTGGTAAACCAAGTGTGTAATTTGGACATGGTTAGAAAAATTGATTCCAAAAACTCCAGCACTGCGCAGACAGCATTTTACCTTGTGTTGTATCATTTTGCATGATTTACCTTCAATCCTTGTTTTTCCTCCAAATGATATGTTATTCTAGAAAATATGAGAAAACAAGGGTCCAAGCATCATATGTCATCAAATTATCAAGAAAACAATCAAAACCAAGTCAATAAACGGGGGAAAACTAGTGTAAAAATAACATATATCAGAGCTTATTTAGGGTTGTTTAATCAATACGAGAAGCAATCAAAGAGCTTATTTTGGTTATCGATAAATTAAGGAGAAACTAGGTTGTTAGAGCTTGTTAATAACTATAGCCAATTTATTCAAGAATATTGAAGTATCTTTGCATCAAGGATCGACTCTTGGAATCAAAATGGAAATAACTCCTTAGGCTAGAATCTCACCACATATTGATTTCTTCTACTTGTTTAATTTTGCATCTCTTGATTTTAATAATTTTTGTTATTTATTTTAATTTTAGTTTAATCAATTATAAAAAAATCCCCCCTCTTTATTTAATTTTAGTAATTTGAGAAATAATCTGAACCAATCCCTGTGGATTCGACCCTGCTCACCACTATCTGCAAATTTAAAAGTAGGAATTATTTTTCTAGGTTCGACACCTAACATAATCCTTAAAACCTAAGGTTCCATTGGATGTCTTATACACAATCGAACATGTCTTCGTTTGTTACATGATTACTTAGATGATCACAAATCGGCAAAATCAGACATGGGCTGATTGTGTATGAAGGCACGTGAGGATCAAGATGGGATCTATCTCTAACATTAGTCTTGTCAGTGAATCTCCTATGTTTACATAGTGAATCGACTTTAGGAATCTTCGGCCGAAGTATGATATCTAAAGAGGCATAGGGTTTCCTCGTTTAGATAGTCGAAAGTCGATCTGCCCGTATTTGGGAAACAGAGTTATTGAATTAGTAGAGCTTCGACCTTAGCCACTGCTCTAGATTCAATCGGGAGATTAGATGGAGGGATCTTACTTATACAAGGATCAAGATCACGAAAAGCGTATCTTTATATTCGTCTTTATCTAGGTCTTCGTGGCCCGTTGTTAGACAATAACCACGATTTGTAAGTGCCGAGAATTAATATGGTGATTAATTCGAGGCTTGATTAAATCAAAGGAATTATTTAATCTAATACTTTCTATTTTAGGAAAGCACACTAGCACTTTGGAAAAGTGTACTTACTACTAAATAGTAGACGAGCCTAAGGGGTCACACACTTAACTCGTAAGAGTCACTGCTTAAATGATGTGATTAATCAATTTGAGGAAATTGAGGAAATTAGGAAAGTCTAGTCCTTTCCTAATAAGAAAGGCGATTCAATTAATTCGACTATTTTAATTAATCTTGTTGACTTAATTAAATTAATAGACTTAGTAGAGTCCAAGTATTTTATTTAGTTGGGCTTGGCCCAAGTTAAATAAATAAGCCAATTGGAATAAGTAATATATATAATTAAATGGGATTTAATTATATGGGAATATTTAATTGATGGGTTTAGCCCATAATTAAATATGGAGTCAAGAATTAATTCTTGAATTCCAATTAAAGGATGATGGGCGATTTTGAGCCCAAAGATGAGAGGGGTTCGAATTCTTGGAGAAGAAGCAAAAGGTTTTCTTCTTCTCCAAGTCTTGCAGTTGGATTAGGATTCTAGGACTCCTATTCTATATATATGTGAATGCAAGACTAAAATTCTAAGCATCATATGAGTGTAAAATTTGATCCCTAGCAGGAAAAAGAAGAGAATTTTTTTTCTTGTCATCCTTAAGCAAAATCGCCCCCTACCTTGTTCTAATACGACATTGTTTTGTTCATGTGTTGAACTCAACGGTTCACATATTCCATCCCTTTACATAATCAAGCCTAGGTTTTAGACTTAGATCTATTTTGTTTGCTAGCACCAATAACGAAGTAGGTGGTGACTTGAACGAGGTGTGGATACATCTTAGAGGTGCGACGTTTGGAGCACTAACACCGGGGATACGATTGACGGGCAATTTCCTCCAAGAAATCGTGTGGACTTGCACCACAGGGTTGAAAAGATCATAATCGTTGCTGCGAGAATTTAGTCAAAAGGTAAAAATTCTCGTAACCTTCTTTATAGCCTAATCGAGCACACCATTATTCCTGTTTCGGGTGGTTGTACGTTTAAATTTTAATTTCCGCTACCACGAGCCACCCGGGGAATAAAACCAACCCAACATTGTCTTCATTCAATCTTGGAGGTTTCAACTTCCTCTCCCCATGTTCGCCGCTCAAATTTCCCCTTAGTATTTATCTCTCCTTTCTTCATTTTTTTATATAACTTGTTGTGTGTGTTGTTTTTTCTATGTTTTTTCTGAAAAATGTCTAACGTTTCAAATCCGAACTCCATTTCTTCCAATGACAATGCTGAAATACTTGTTCCTCTAGTGGCTCCGTCGGAGGCTCCGCTACTTGAAAACGTAGCCATAAATCTCCCTTCTCCTTCTTTCTCTTTAGGTGATTCTCATAGCGCCACCCAACCACACGATAAATTTAGTGTCACCTTCTCGAAGTCCTCATATCTCCGGTTTCACCTCTTTTTCTTATACTATTTCCGCTTGGATCAAGCTAGTGTACCCTCAGACAATGAGAGCCTGGACAACTAGATCCAGAGGCCTTGAGTGAGGCTGATGAACTTGCCTTGAGTAATCAGGAAAGGGTCCAAATGGTTGCTCCTGGTGTGCGATTCTAGAATATTTTTCGATCCAGCGAATAATCTGGGCTAATTACGGGATTCCCCCAACTTATCGCATCAGGGTTCCAACGGCTGAGGATAGGGCTCACCTTCCTCCTCGGGGTTTTGTTTATTTTTATGTGGCTCATCTTAGGGCTGGTGTATGTTTTCCAAACCCTCCCCTATACCTCTCCATCGCTACGCTTTACCCTCACTATTTCGGCTTGATTCCTCATATATACATGTGGCACGTTTCTTATTAGGCCCAATAAAGAAAGTGAATTTTATGGACGTTGTAGACAATGCAAATTTATGTCCAATCAAATGATGACAAGTTTAAAATATTAGATTAATTATCAATTTTAGGTCCTTTAATTTACATTTTGGAATTTATCAAAATTAATTCCAAAATTAAATAATTGATTTAATTTATAGTTTAATATGTAGTTTATTGGCAAATCAAATCTCGCCATGAGTCAAAATGAGGTGTTTCAACCAATCAAATTATATTTTACAATTAAAAAGTCAATAATCAATCAGACTGCGCCAAGTGAATATGATCATTTGTCAAATGATGTTTAAATCTAGTGATATTTTTCTCTTTTAATTAATACAGATATTCAAGGGATAATATCAATGAAGTTTATATTCTTCATATATGAGCCAATCAAATGGCTCTAAAGTAATTGATATTTATCTTCATAAAATACAAATATTAAAGAGATAATTATCAAAGATGTTTATGAATTTATGACTCCTCCATCCTAGGGTGTGTGGGAGATCATAATAAACACACTAAAGTTCATATCCAAGCTAGAGAAGACAAAGGAAGCTCTTCTTCCTCTCTACAAAAAGTTATTCAAATCCAAGAAGGTCCACGGTGTTCATGACAAATATCAAGTCGTTCTTGAAGAAATCCATCAAATTATAATGTTTAATCCGAGATTAAGGTGCTAAATCCTCGCGTAAATATTATAGAAGTTCAAAATCAAGTTGAAGGAAGATCCAAGTGACGAGCCGGTCATGAAGCTTTTAACTTCCACATATCATTTATACTGTTTGATCTGAGATTAAGCTACTGAGCCCTCGCATTAACATTATAAATGCTCAAATCCATATCAGAGAAGATCAAAGAAGTGATTTCTACCCCCAACGTTCATATCATCATATTTTGAAGAAAGAATCAGAGGATTAGATGAGACATTGTACTTTATTTCTCATTTTAATCAATATAAATTCATTTGTCATTATATTTTTGTGTTTTTTATTTACAGACATAAAAATTATTATGTACAAATGTATCAATACTTTTATGTAATTATTATTTGGGGTAAAGACAGTAATACATCCAAACTTTTTGTGTTTTACACTTTTTTATATAAACTTTTTCTGTTTACACTTTCTTATTTGAACTACACTAATTTTTTACACAATTTTATATTTTAGCATTTTTCAGCTGAGTAGACAGAGTATTTTGACGGGATTCCATCAGAAGCATCACATGTGACCCCTTTAAAAGTAACAATGACATTTTATTAGTTGCAACGATATTTTCTTGTAATTTCACTATTTTGAATTGCACAATTCAAAATATCATTTTAATTTAAAAAGGTAAATATAGTGAACCAAAAGGGCCATAAAATTTTATTTTTAGCCTTAAAAGTGTCACATGCAATGTATGTAATGCTATTCTGGCGAATATTGCACCGAAAAATGCTAAAAGTATAAGTTTGTAAAACTAATATAGTTTAGATAAAAAAAAGTGTAATTAAAAGAAATTATATAAAAAAGTGTAAAAATGTAAAAAGTTTGAGTGAGTTATAGTTATTAACCCTTACGGCACGTTTGGTACGCAGACTACTTATTACAGGAAAGATCAATCCAGGTGGAACGGGAATTCACTTGGAATGACCTTCTCCAGGCCATTGTTTGTCTAGAATCATGTACTAAAGAGAAAATGAAAAACATGTCCCCATTCATTTGTTTGGTTCCCTCATTTATACCAGTTGGACTAACGTACAATTTTACTTATTATGACCGTAATACCCATATGTGTGCTAATAACTCTAAGACACACAATGTGTGTGTGTGTGTGTATTGAAAGTCGTTTGAATTTTTAAAATAATATTTTATTTTAGATAATTTACGAAACCAAATATCCATTATTTGAAGTTCATCGTATTATTAATATCACGAGTCGACATGCCTCTGCATTCTCATTTCTATTTTGAACTTTTTCTTTTTTATACCAGATTATATCTTTTAACTACTTAAAATTTAGTTACTTTTTAATTTATTTATGTTGTCTCATTGCTATGGAAAATTATACCACGAATCTGCTAAAACTATTGAATAATCTCAAAATAGAAAGGAATGCCAACTTTATTTCCCTTGTCTTTAATATCTCAGAAGCATATCATAGGATAAAACAAAAGTAATAGATCAAAAAAATTACTCACTTGTTCTTGTTGTTCTTTGTGAAGAAAAAATTCTATGCAATAATCTGGCAGATTGAACGTTGACAGTGTTTTATGGAATATTTTGGATATGTAAACAATTAGAAAAGATTTATAAGATATCTACCGTGATTTTAGGGATAATAAAGGAAGTTACCTTCTTAATTGTTATTACCATTAAATCCATTTAAGTGGGAATAAGGATTCCCCATGATTTGATGAGGATTGAACTTTTGCACTTTTAGTGGGAATGGACAATCCAATGACTTATGAGTCTCAGTTCTTGTAGACTTATCAAACATTAAGTGGGAAAAGCCTTTCCAAGAATGACCATTCCCTTGTACCAAATGTGTTGTTATTGTTTCAAACGAACTATGCATTTTTAAAAGCATATTATAGTATTTCAAAATTAAAATGGTAGTCACAAAGTGTTAATCATTTTTCTTAGGCAAAATTGCACTTTCGGTCCCATAATGTATGTAGGTGAGCATTGTCGATCCCCTGGTTTACAGGACTTGCACAATTGGCCCCATAGTTCTCAGCTATTGAGCGTTTTTGGTCCCCTTAACCAATATTGGCAAAAATAGTCCCTAAAATAAATCAGGCCCAACATGCTTCCGAAAAATATTAAAGCTTCATAAATTTATACATTTGGTTGACCGCCTTATCACCGGACATTTTGAGTCTTTATTTTTACGGATTGGATTCAACAACACAACCGCAGTAGATGGTTCGCAGGTCCTCAGCTCCTTCAGTAATACACAACACAACCCAATTTCATTTCCTACCTTTGGGCGTAAAAGTTACTCCAGAATAAAGGATTAATAAACTTTGGAAGACAGAGGTTGAACAAAAGCCTTAAACTTTTATTAATGAAATAGAATTATTATTACATATATATATTCTACTCCGCTATTGGAGAAGAAAACTAGTTAGCCTCTCATGTAAGAGAGATGATTATACTCTTTGGGAAAATCCCCATTTTCTCAGAATGAAAATTAAAACTATTTTTCAATCTTTTTTCTTTCTGTATTCTTGAATTTTTTGAAGAGTAGGAGGGAATGAACGATGACATCCTTATGTTTCTTTCTTTTCCTTTTATAGGCATTATTCGGACTTCAACAGCGGATTTCAAAACCAATTTTATTGCTGACGTCATTGCGTGTGTCAACATCTATCCTAATCCACAGTTGTCACATAGTGCTTAGTCTTTTTTATTATTCCTTAGCTGCCCTACGTCACACATTCGTCCGTTTCTTTGATTTTTGTCGGTTAATATTTGTTTATCCAGTCATTTATCTTGCTTTTATCAAAAGTGACTTTTGGCTTTGTCGGCCATTTTTCTGCTTTTGATAATTGCCTTTTGACGTCATGGCTGTCATCATTTCCATGTTGAAAGATTACAATAATGCCCTTCTTCGGACAAAATACTTGAGAATAATTTTAAACTAATTATTACATTTTAAAATCGTAAAATTATTGAGCCTAAACTACACTCGTTTTTACATCTTGTAGTTTTTACCGAGGTTCACGAAAAGCCCTCAGGTAGGTTGGTCTTTTACCCTTGTCCTATTCGGGTTTCTTTTTTGTTACCCTAATTCGTATGTCGAACAAGGGTTTCTCTTGTGTTTCACAACTAGGGCATACATGATTATGCCATTGATCAACATGCATCATATTGGATGTTTTCTTCCTTGTGTTCTCGGTTGCAGGTAACTTGTTCTTCCAGATGAGCGTTCGTTTCTGTTCGAACAATTTTTCGCAAACTCCGTACTCTTTCCTGTCATAGAATTGAGTAAAAATGATCCATTTATTTTAATTGAAGAAATTTTAAATGGATACTTTACTTTGTCCATCTCGGTGAGACAGACCCAAAAACCCCAAGCCCTTCTACTAGAAATCTCGTCTTCGCTGATAGAGATTCCAGAGATGCTTCTTCCTTAACGACCTTCACTCGGTTATAAGCCATCATGTCTGGTCTCTATAATTTGATAAAATGGAAAGCCGGATGAAACCCTTTTCCTGCTATTTCTGGAGCTGCTGAAATGAACTTTAGCTCCACAATATCACCTCTTTTAAGGTGCGGATTATTTTGCCTTAAATCATACATAGCTGCACTAATCCATTCCGGAAGTTTGCTATTTCCGGGAAGCTTGGTGACATAGTATGGATTGAGGCGAGTGCCCCAAAATCACACCATTCTCGAACCTCTTCTGGGTTTGACCTCTCGAGTATCTAAACTCTGGGATATTTTCCTAATGTTTCAATCAGAGTCCTGCTTGGATTATCCCCTTTCTTGAGACTAGTTTCTCCCATGATCGCTGGTATACCTACCATGGTAAATTAATCTCGTTGGTATTAACATTAAAAGTGTCTGTCTATGGCCTAAGGTTAATCTCTCCCTTTTTTTCTCCAGAGGTGTTGGGTTGACCTGAAACAATTGGAGTTTGCACTTTCGATTGTTCAACAATTTCCTTTTTACCAGAGTTGGTATCGGGCTTGTTCAAGCAGTATTTAAATCTGTCTCTCCGGGTATAGAACCCCATTCTCTAAACGCAGGTTTCGAGTCCTACTCTCGTAATTCTCTAGTCATCACAGAGGATGATGCCTTTCGAATTGGTTCTTGTAGGGTATCCCATAAAAAAGTCATGGCATACATGGTTCCCCTAATTGTGTTCTGGACTATGTCCAAATCAACTCGTTTTACATGGCCAGCTGCCTCAGCCTTAACTGATAGTTGTCCAAACCTTTTATCAAGCTCCTCTAGGTTTTTCCTGAGATGCCTGTATCTTGTGAGGATGGAATTTGCTTTAGATGCTTCCATCTCTTGTTAGGAAATCTGCAAGAACATTCTCATGAGATTTCACAATAATGATGTCAAAGCAACAATATTGACATTATGATGTCAAAGCAGCAATATTGACATTTAGCTTGCCATCTAATAATACGTGTCTTTTCAATCTTTGATTCAAGTTTATTTTAAAAAGAAAAAAGCTTTCACATTCGTATTATCAACTTTTAAAGTGAATTCTTTGGCTACTAAAAATGAAGGCCATTTTTTAAATGTCTTCCAGACCGTATAGAATTCTTTCTCGTTTATATGCTAAAGTTTGGCTTGTTGTTCAGTGAACAATCCTCTTGTATATCTACAAGGTTCTTCTTCCATAGTTGTCCTTTTCATGAGCACTGTTGCCCACCTATAATCATTGACATCTGTATAGTCTACCAAATCATCGCTATCTTGTGGTATTGCAAGTTTAGCCAAGTTGTTACAAACTTGTTTCAATTCACGAACCCTTTGAGTGTGAATTTCTTCGCACTTCCATTTCTAACTTTCGATTTCTTTTAAAAGTAGCTGAAAAGCTTTCCTGTATCTTGCAAGGTCTTTGATGAAGATACCTACAAAGTTAAGAACTCCCAAGAAACTTTGTAGTTGTTTCTTATCTTTTAGAATACCAGAAAAATTGCGGATTTTTTCCACTATATGTTCTTAAAGTTCAATACCTGTCTCATCAATAAGGATACCAAGAAATTCTATCCTATTAGCTCCAATTATTGCTTTCTTTTCAGATAGCACTAATATTTCTTTAAAGCATACATCAGAAAATATCTCAAGATGTTTAATATGTTCATTCATATTTTTTAATGCAATCAGGATGTCGTCTATATAGACAAACATAAATTCAAAATAATCTTTAAATAGATTATCCATTTTCCTTTGGTATATCTGGGGTGCATTTGCAAGACCCATTGAAAATACATTTCAGATATACTGTCCTTGTGGAATGGAGAATGCAATATATATTCTTGACTCATTTTCCATCTTAATTTGATAAAATCCAGATTTACAATCAAACTTAGAAAATACTTTAGCATTTTTAACACAATCAATTAGGTGTTCTCTACTCGGGATGTAGTAACCATCAAATTCGAGTATCTTATTAATACCTCGATAGTTGATTACTAATCGGGTTTTTCCTATTTTTACTTCACCATGGTTCCTTACCAAAAACCCCAAGCTACTGTAAGAAGAGACTCCAGGTTCAATGAGTTTAAGATTGATATGTTCTTTAATTATTTCTTGCATATCTTTCTTATCCACCATATTCATCTGGATTGGCTTGTATCGAACATACTCATACTTACATTGTTCTTTTACCTTTAGAGTAGCTTCAATCTTGTTTTGTCCCACCATGCCAAAGGATTTTCATTGATATTCTTTTGGATTAATCTTTTGATATGTTCGAGAGAAAGCTTACTTTCTTCATCCATATCAAATAAATACTTATTTTCTTGTAAAGTATTTTTAAGAAGGTTAATTCCTTCTTCATCAAGAAGTTTAGTTCCTTCTTCAGAAACTTTACAATATCCATGTTGTCTGAAAGACAAAAGAGCTTTACCAAATTTCCTTTTATCCTACATTTTAGGATGGGCTAATTTGGCGTCATCAAAATCACCACGTTTGCTGCGAAAATTTATAGGCATAATCCGGTTAAAGGCCTTTTCTCGCCGCAAAATTTGTATCTCATTACCACAATTAGTAGTAAAAATAAGCAACTTCTTGTGGTTATCTTGCACATATTTTGCAAAAGTCTGGATAAAATTATTTCCGAGCAAAATATCTGCTCCTGTATCATGAAAGTAAATAGGTGGCATTGTTACCTTAAACCAAGGTGTACCAAATGCGCCTCCAATCGTGATTTGTGCCTCTCGTATACCTTTATTGAGTATTTTCTGAGAAAAATCCCTACCTGCAATAATAGGTAAAGGTTTCATAGCATTGCTAGGCAAAACACCGGGTTTTGCTGTACAAATCCCTGATCCAGAATCAATATAATCTGCAAAATATTCTGATTTATGTTGTTCATATAACATACCGACAGATAAGTATTTTGAAAATGGGCAAGTCATTTAAGCTGCCAACTTTGAGGCTGCTTCCTGTAGTAATTTGAACTTGTCTGGCAAACAATAGTTTACATGATGATTTACCCGTTTTTGATAAATCCTAGATTTATTTTGAAATTCAGGTGAGGAAATCTCCTATTTCCAAAATTCAATACTTTTCAAAACATAGTATTGTTTGGTTCTATTCATTTTTAACCAATCAATTTGTCGGAAAACCCTACAGTAATAGGGGTCAACGGCGTGATGTAAAGTCGGATGAACATAAAATATTTTACACCCCAAATTATGGTGTAAGATATAATGATTATACTCAGCCATAATTTATATCATAAGAGATTTGTTATAGAAAATTGATTTAGTCATTCAACTTTAATGAGATGACCATTTAAATAAAATTTCATACCTGATCTTTTTCTTCCCCAAGGTTTATGATCGTCAAGAAAACTCAATCCCAAGGTAACAATTCCTTGGTCACGTCCTGCAATTCCTGAAACAAATACTTCATGGCCTGCCATTTCTAACATGTCTTCATATTTATTAGTAATAGGTTGCTGCAAGTAATATAAATCTTCACAAGGAAAGTAATTATCTTTCTTTGTAATATCAAATATAACTTGCACTTCTTTCCATCCTTTAGGGCATCTAATTTTTACATTATTTACCCTAATAGCTTGAGGAGTTAAATCTTCAATTAATTATTTTCCTTTTAAACTCCTAATCATTTCTTCTGAAAAGAACATCCTGCAATTAAAATTTGTTCTAGAGCTAACTGATTGATCTTGAATTGGATGGTCTCTAATTAAAATATCAACACCTCCAATTCTTGGTATTTGAATAGGATTAGGTGCCATTACTTTAGCAAATTCCTTGAAAATTCTTGGAATTTCAATATACTTTTTTCTTATAAATAAATCAAAATGATGTGTATTGGAAAGTGCATATGTTATTCTATAAGTTATAGAATACAGTCTATTCCCTTCTTTCATAAGATCATTCCTTTTGAAATCTTGATGAAGGGTTATGACACGACTGAAATCTTGGTCAACTAGGTTATATGCAATTCTAGAATGAATATCAAACATAAGTTTTCCTGCATATAAATTTCCTACCATTGTACCACGACAACCATCTCTTAAATTATTGATTCTATTATTCATTATAGATAAATGTAATGGAGAATCAATTTCTTCTTTGAAAGTGGCTCTAATTACTACTTCAATAGTTCCGATATGGATCCATTTCATAGTAACAACTACTTCTTCTAAAAGCTTACTTAATTCCTCCAGAATTTATTCTTTTGGAATAAATTGCATATTCACTACATTACCAGTTAATTCTATAGGAATTGCAAACTCTCCTGAGCTTACTTTGTATATGATGTTATGCCTTCGTTGATATAATCCTATTTGGTTTAGGATTCAACTTATTCTGCTAACTCTGAAACCATCATATGGTCTAAGGTTAGAGTCTTACTGCATTATCCTTTCCATGATTTTTTCTGATACAGATATCCTAGAAAAGAATCTTGATAAGCTTTCCGATGTTTGAAGCCTATTACCTTCGTTGAAGTTATTCTGATTCGATTGAAGATCCATCCGAATCACTTTCTATTTCTTCCTCATAGACACTTTCATCTGAGAGGACATTTTCAAATTGATAAACTGGTACCAATTCTCCGTAGAAGATTGCATCCAGAATGTCATCTGTGGCTTCAAATTGTCGTAATTCACCACTTTTTTGCGGGCAGTCTGGTGAAATGTGGCATCGAGCTCCACATGTCCAACAGTTACAATCTTTGAAACTTTCATTTGTCCGGGTATGGGCACTTCTGAAAAAATTTCTTGTGGGGGTTTTTCCTGTGGATCGTCCGTCTGTTTTTCTGGATCCTTGGGAAGACACCCTTATCGGTCCGGATCTCTAGCCAGATTTGTAAGATTGGACTTTTGATTTGGACCACCAAGACTTTCTTCTGAACGAAGATCGCCTTTTGTAACTCCTTCGGTCGGAGCTACCAGCTTGCTTTCTCTCCTTCCTGTACTTAATTGATTCTCCAATAATTGTTGGAAAGTCATTGTTGTCACAGCAAAGAGAGGATTTCTTTATTTTTCCTCTTAGCTTCTTCATGTTCATTTGAAGGGAAGCTTGATAACACCAGTCTTTCAATTTGTCTTTCAAGAAAAACATTTGTCTGGCAATTGAATCAAATTGTCCTTGAGGTACCTTGTAGGATTGGATTAACATTTCCCTCCAAGGACTGCAAATCTTTGCAAAGAACATAGGTGCCGCAATATCTGATTTTACGTCACTTTGGAAGAAGTATTTGCGGAACCAATAGATATATTCATCTATTGCACAAAAGTTTTTGAGTTCAATACCATAGAGAGCTTGTGTGTACTCTCCGATTTTTTCAATATTGGTTTCGTCGAAGTATCCATCTCCGATGAAATGCAATTTAACTAGCCTTCCAAATCTTTCTGCAGTAGCACTTTTAGATTCTCTTGCTAAAACTTCTTGCTTGGTTGTCTCCATAGTATGATCCTATCCAACTTTTACGAATCCTTCCAAGCTTAACTCCATTAATCTAATGAAGTTCTCTTCATCGAGTTCCAGTGTGGTCCTGCTATTTTTATAGCCGCTACTCATTCATCGATTAATTTCTCGATGTTTCTGAAAACTATAATATCCAAATTCAGGATTGTACCATATGGATGCAAGGGTTGTAACATGGTCCTTGCCCAATGTGTATTTTCTGGTGCCCTATTTGGATTTCTTCCTAGATTTGCTCTAAACTTGTACCCTCAAGGGTTGGGGATGCGTTGGTAAGCAAATCCACACTTGCACGCATCGTTTCATCCGGTGGAGGTTTATGTGATGCAAAACTTCCTTCTTGAGGTGGTAATGCCAGGGTTGATTCATTAGTTTTGACATTAACCAAATCCACAACTGCTAGTTGAGAAAAAGACTCAGCTAGTTCTTGAAGATCAGATAGATCTACTCTTGATATCTCCATATTAATTTATATTTTTGAGGATATCATTAATTAAATCTTCCTGAGTTTTTTGCTTCAGAATTTCCGTAGCCTTACCTCTTTGGTGTAGAAGAGCTGAAGAGGTACCTTTCCAAAGGCGTCGCTGATCCTCTCTTTGTTGGATTTGGATGTTCCAGCGTTACTCCTATATTTTCCTTTTAGATCTAAGATCTTAGTCTTCAGATTAGTCATAGTTTTACCTAGATCTGGTAGGATCTGTAGTATTTCATCAATCTTTTGGTTCAAACTTTGTATGTTTACAAGTATATGGTTTAACATGTGGCCATAGTTTTGAATAGTCTTTTGGATTTCTCTAAGGTCCTGAGAGAACTTAGAATTATCCGCCTCAATTTTCTTCCGTGTAATGAAGGATACCTGGTTTTCATAACTACTCAAACGATTGTTCGGTGGTTCCATACTTGTTTAAATCTCCTCCGTTAGGGAGTAAAATAACATATGCAATAATAGTTAAATATTTCATCAATAAAACTTAAGGCTCTGATCCCATTTTGTCCGCCCCACACCCGAAGGCGTTTCCCAACAAAAGGCACCTATCAGTTTGCTAACCCAGAGGGCCACCTTTCGCATCAGGCCTTAGGTCATCCTCTACGGAGAGCTACGCTTCAGGGCCATACGGCAAGCAATAGAGGCTCGGGGTTTTTTATAAGCTATGATACCATTTTGAAAGCGCGGGTAATAGGGGTACATCTTTTTGCTAAGTTGGTTAGATATGGGACTAAAAGTGCAAAATGCATAAAAGTTATGGATTTAATAAATTTTGGGACTAACAGTGCACACACTGCTACATTGTGCGACTAAAAACGCAATTTTCCTGTTTTTCTTCAAAGAAATTGTGTTGGGAGAATTGTTTTTTTGGTCCCATAATTGGCACCCTCTACACTTTTGGTCCCGCGCTTGTTGATTTTCTCACTTTTGGTCCCATGACCAAATTCTGTCAAGAAATTAATGAGTCAAAGTCAAAGTAAAAAAGAAGCAAAAACACTATTTATCTTCTTCTCCACCCCACCCCACCCCTAATCACACACACTCACACAAATACACGCACACACACACAGTCACACACACACGTACCCACACGCGCACACACACAACAATACACACACTCACACAATTACACGCGCACACACACAATCACACACACGCATTCACACACATTCACACACACATGTGTATATATATATAATTATTTTTTTTTCAGTTTAAATTTTTATTTTAAAATTGGTATTAGAAGTAAATATAAAAATATGAAGGGGTAATATGGTAATTCAATTTTTTTTGTTTTTTTAATGTTTTTTCTTTTCTTTTTTCTTAACTTAATGGCCCGATCCGTTAATTTCTTGACGGAATTTGGTCATGGGACCAAAAGTGAGAATTTTCAACACTTATGGGACCAAAAGTGAGAAAATCAACAAGCGCGAGACTAAAAGTGTAGAGGGTGCCAATTATGGGACAAAAAAATCAATTTTCCCAAATTGTGCTTAATGGTGAAGGTTTCGATTACAAATTACATTTCATTATTATGTTAAATGGGTTTAAAAGGCAAATATTCTCCATCCGTAGATCTTAGGTCATAGCGTGGGGTTTTGTCCGCGGGTGCTATCTAACGGCTACGATTAAATCAATGGACTCTATAAATATCTTACTCACAGAACTTCTTCTCCACAATATGAGTCTGCCTCAGCTTCAGCCTCCATCGTGGGTTCTTGGCGAATCGGCCGATACAGATACATATACACACAGATAAGCACGAGCACATTGAATTAGTTTCGATTTCTCGATTATTTACATTATAGATTTTCGCGACGATTAACATATAATTGGGGCGAGCTTTGATTAGTGTTCGTAAAACTCAAGTGCAAAATCGTCGCTAGACAAAGCCTCCATCTTCGTTGAGATCTTTGAGATCTCCGAAGGGTGGGGAGCGATCTCATATCCTATCGCCTTGTGTAGCAGGTTCTGCTATTATCGCTTGGGATTGGCCATGAGATAGACATTTTTTAAATTTATTATTGAATTACTATATATATATATATATGTATATATTATGTTGTTAATGATTGAGTTGCCTGTGAGGAAATCCTTGAAAAAATACACCATCTTTCGGGACTTAATGGCCTTCTGGCCTTGCTGATATATTCTGCAATTCTGAGGCTTTCCGATTTGTATTTTCCTTTTTCTTTAAAAAAATTCATTTTCTTTAACTTGGTAAGGTTATTTATTTATGAGAGATTTCTACGATGCTGGTTTTTTGAAATTGATTTGTTAAATGGAGTATATATTGTGGCGTGCTTATTGACGGTCTAGTGCTGTGTTGAATTAGTGAGCAGCACTTAACATAATCATAAGCTATATAAATGAAAGCCAGATTTGGTGTTTCTAAGTCTTTTCTCTAACTCAAAAGAGATCAGCCTATCTATCCACACCCTGGCTCATATCATAATATATCATCATGTTGCTATATTTATATTTTTTTGTGACAGTTCATTGCATTATAATTTTGTTTAATTGACTGAATGATAATAGCATTGAAGATGTAAATCATAAACATAAATGCCTTCTTTGTTGTGGTTGGCGGCGTTGAACAATGTATTTTGCTATTTATTATGATTTCCTTCACCAAGTTATCAGCAATGCCCATGAATGTAACAGTTTCATATCATTCGACACCATATGTTTTGGTAGTTGAAGATGGTGATCAAATTACAGTGCGTCAGTTTCAAATGTTCATAATTCTGTCAAGTTTTGTAAATTGTTCATCTTTTGAAAGACTCTAATAGTATCGGAGGCAAATACTCTTGCTTTTGTCCCCCAATGTTAGTTGTGTCTTGAAGATTAAGCAAATGCTGCATTCAGAATGAGTTGGATCATGGATGTTAGACTAAATTTATTATTTGGGAATTGCAATTCTGGAATCAGGTGGCCTACTTTGTTTATGATTAGTAGCGCTGCTATTGAAATGATTAAAGAGAGATTAAAATGTTGAATTATGCCTCAACATGGGTTAAAATCCATGTTGAGACGTAACATAGATTGAGACTAAATTTTATGTTGAATTATGTTTGCCCAATCAGAAACTAAAATCAAACAAGGATCGAGACGTTCGTATTGGGTCCATATTGGTCTCTACTATTATCAAGGAAATGCAGTGCAGGTGGCATTATAAAGTAATATCCTATAACATGGATGCACTAGAATTTCAGACAACAGTTGCTCATGAGCACCGTATCTCTCAACTCGTACTACTCCAGGATGTCTTTTTTGCTAGTGCTCAAGAACATCATTAACTTTCCTCACACAGACACGGGGCTCTGGGTGTAGTTGACGGAAAAGTGCCTGAACACAGTAAAAAGGATTGTTATGTTTGTAATTTTGTTTTCTTTTATTTTTGTCGGCTAAATAGATAAGAAATGTCCAAAATATCCTTTTGAATAACGTCTCCCTAAGAATTTACAAGCCAAGTCCCTGCTTCTTAAAAATAGCATCTTTAGTCCTTTAATTTTTAGGTTTGGTTTATTTAGTCCAGAATATATATAAAATGACATTAATTAATTACATAAATTACCAAAGTAATTAGCATAATTAAAAAGAGTAATTACAAAGATTAATTACATAAAAAACTTTAGGGTTATTGTTTTCTTTTTAGTTTTTGAATTAAAATTCATATTTTATTATTTTCAAATTAGAGGGTTGTTTTGTGAGAATTCGATTGCTTCATCGACAAAGGCATATGTTAGAAAGAAATGAAGTACTTGTCTTACTCTTTTGAAATTTAGAATATAAACTTAGTTTTTTTAAAATTTTAAACTTAGGAACCCCGTTCTGATGCCAGATTGCTTGCACACTGGGGGGAATTATTCCGCACATTTTGTCTCTCAACCGATACACCGAGAAGGTAAACAAATTTTTTTCAAAGCAGTATCAAATATTATTGAAAACAATAATTTGTACAGCGAAAACATATTTTTGAGACAGTGAAAGGACAGAAGTTTACTGCATTTCATTGTCATTTTTTATTTTTATTTGGATTTTAGTATTTTTAATGTTTTTGTATTTTTTTGAACATAAGAGAAAAATAACATTTTTAAATAGTAAGGAAATTTCGTCCTTGCGGTAAACTACTCGCTATGCATATTAATGAAGCTTAAAAACTTACAAGAAATGTTGGCATACAAAGTAGATATTTTATTACAAGGTGCTAGAGATTCTCTAGCAACCAAAAAGTGTAGGTTGGAGAATGTTAAGGGGTGATTTTTACAAATGAGGCTTTAGAATTGAAAAATATTACAACAAATTGAAATAAAATTTTGACATCCGCGGTAGGTAGCTGGTAAAACTACAGTGCAACATTTATTATATGAACAGTAACTACCAATAATGCGGCATTAGGCCAAATTAAATTAAAGTAAACAGTAAAAAGGTTGCTGAAACTTTGAATGTTGTCTGCAAGAGTTGTCCCTTGAATTTATTGCTTCTGTCTTGTAGCTGTATTATTGCTCCTTGGTGAATTCTTGCTGCTAAAGTCTTCAACGCTTTTGCTGGATTATGGATTTCTTATTCCTGAGCTTGATGCTCCAAAGTCTGGTGCATATGCTGGAGAACATTCTACACTTGTCAATGCTTTAGTTCCTTGAAACCGTATTCGATAATAAACTCGATCATTAGCTGGAATGAAGATATATGATGTAGCTCTTGAAACAAAAGTTGAAACCTTGTAGCTAAATCCGTGTTTAACATATATCTTTGTTGATCTTTTCGACGAGTCTCAACTGCTAGTTTCATCTCTGCTGTGTCTGAAATGAGATTTATTGTTTCGTGTAATAACCAGAATGCTACTGAAGCTGGTTCTCTTTTTTCAAAGGATTCATGTATCCAATAAAATGCATGTCCCATTTGAACGTTTGACTTTCCCCAAACTAGTGGTATAGATGTGACTTCAATTTGTAGAATATTTATTTCCTCTACTCAGCTAGAGGCTTACTGCGTCAGTTAAATGTCTTCCTAAATTTTTAATTTGATTTAAATCAGTAACATACAGTCTTGATACAAAACCAAAGCTTAGAAGCTGCTGGATAGTAATAAAAATGTCTTCAATCCATCCTTCTTGAAAAATTGACGTGTCTATCTAAATATTTGGCCATAAAATATACTTAGCAGTATAAAATTTTAGGTTTCCTTGTTGTCTGGTCGACTCTCCTTTCCATTGTAAAAGGGTAGTGGTAGGCAATATTCCATCTATTTTAGTGGATACAATTAATTGAGCTACTTTTAACATTTTTATATAAAAATTATCTTCTGCTTTCTGCCAAATTATGGTTTGTATCCCTTCAGGTAGGAATGAAACCGTCTGGGTAGGGTAATGAAAAGTTCTAACTGATAGGTACTGAAAGGCCTTTTGTTGTATTTGTTTTGGTATGTCTCTTTGATTTGGACTTAAAACATGGTCTTGTAGGTTTTCATGTTGAACTAAAAGGTTTTGATATAATTTGTTTAGGTTGGTAAACTGAGTTGTTATTGTGTAAAGATCAATTTCTAATTTTTCAATTTCTAGGCTTATAGGTTGCTTTCCCTTTGAAGATGTTTTGGGCTTTGCATTTTCTGCATTGGGCTGAATATAAAAATTTAGGGCTAATATTCTTCTTGTTGCTGTTATTGCTTCATGAAACAGCTTGAAGGGTACTAGATATCCATTTGAAACCTTTTGAATGCTTTCTAGTGCTTGTTGATAATCCTCAAAGATTCTCACTGGCTCTCCTCTAATAACGAGATAAACTACTGCATCTTTTACTGGAAAATCATTATTTTCTTTCTCAAAATAACAACAGAGGGCATTTAATGATCGAGTTTATTATCGAATTTGCTGGATGAAGTATTAGTTTCCAATAGAGCATTGAGTAAAATACTCTAATCTTCAGTTATATAGGGGCACTATTATAAAAATACACTATTACAGCGTACCTATGACAGCGGTTTTGCAAGACTGTTGTGATAAGGCTATTCGGTTCGGACCTATGACAGCGATTTTGCAAAACCGTTGTGATAGGGCTATTCGGTTAGGACCTATGACAACTCTATCATAGTGCCGGGATATAACAGCGGTTCGTCACGAACCGCTGTCATAAATTTTTCAGAAAATAAAATAAAAAAAAAAGACAGCGGTTCGACCTCAAACCGCTGTCATAGTTCTGGGCTATGACAGCGGTTCTCCCCGAACCGCTGTCATAGTGCCGGGCTATGACAGCGATTCAACTGAACCGCTGTTAAAAAAAAAATTAAAAAAATCCTATGACAGCAGTTTGTACCTGAACCGCTGTTATAGGCGGTCGGGTTTTTAGCTAGGTAACTCGGCCGCCCCTCTAATTCTCTCACTCTCAAAACTTAAAACCCATTTCAGCAGCCTCTCTCTCACTACTCTCAGTCTCTTTCTCTCTCGATCCCCCCCCCAAAAGCTCGGCACCACCGCCGCCGCCGCCGCCACCACCACCACGACCGTAAGCCTCTTCTCTTTCTCTCCCTATATATATATGTATATTTGTATATGTGTGGGTGTATGTATATTTGTGTATGTGTGGTGTATTTATATTTGTGTATATGTGGGTGTATGTATATTTGTGTATGTGTGGGTGTATTTATATTTGTGTATATGTGGGTGTATGTATATTTGTGTATGTGTGGATGAGTGTATGTATATTTGTGTATATGTTGATGGGTGTATGTATATTTGTGTATATGTGGTTGTATGTATATTTGTGTATGTATATATGTGGATGAGTGTACAAGACGCATGTTATGCATTGCGGTCTTGTGATTTTAGCCATCTGAGATCGTTTAAGGCCTCAAATTTATGTTTTATTACGAAAATACCCTATTTTAGTAATAAAGCGCAAATTTGAGGCCTTAAATGATCTCAGATGACTATAATCACAAGACCGCATGTTATGCGTTTTGTTCAAAATGCCGTTTCGCTATGACCGTGCGAATTTTGTGTCATTCCAATACGGTAACATTATAAATGAGAAAATAAAATTAAAAATAAATAAATAAACGACCCTATGACAACGGTTCAGCCGGAACAGTTGTCATAGGGTCCAAATTAAATTTTTTTTTTGAACCCTATGACAGCGGTTTCTATGGAACCGCTGTAATAGGCTCAAAAAAATCGCTGTAATAGGTCATTTCTGTAGTAGTGGGGGTATCTCTTGGAGGCTTGAAATTATGTCTAACTGGGAGTGATATTTTGCCAAAGGCTTTTAAAATTGGTCTAGGATAAACGCTTTGTGTAGCTGGATTGAAAAACTGAGTTTCTATTGTGAATGTTGGTCTATTCTGGCTAATTTGTTGAAAATTAGGACTGGAAGTTGGTCTTTGGACTATTTGGTTGCAAGCTGTAGAGGGAGGTCGTGTTTGTTGGTTGTCCTAGTTGTTGGAGGCCATGATCTGTGATCCACAATTAAAGTTAATTGTCTGCTTAATAAATCTTCTATGTTATTGTTTGATCTTATAATATGTTCAAATTCTACTTTATATCCATTACCTTCTATTGCATTTCTAAGATTTAACCATCTTTTGTTATTTTGTTTTCTAGAATTTTTATTTTTTATGAATCTAACTACAGCTTCACAATATGTTCTAATAGTAAAAAGTTAATTTAAATATAGTCTAAAATGGTCTATTGCTTTAACTATTTCAGCTATTTCATAATCTAGACTGGTCCAATTACTTCCTGTTTTCTTAAAGTTACCACTGGAGTAAGCGGCTATCTTTTCTTCACTTTCTGGAGAAAATTTATGAGGTTTACATTTTAATATTTCTCCTCATCCTTCTATAGAGCTATCTACTTCTATTATGACATAATCAGTACTTAAATGTAATTCTAAAGGCTTAAGGCCCTTAACGATTTCCTTACTTTTTCTAACTAGATTAATATCTTTCTGATTAAAGTGTCTCTGGCTAGACTTTCCTGTTTTCTTATATAATGGTCCAACTAATTTACTAAGTTTAGGAATAAATTTTCTAGAATAATTCAATATTCCTAGAAACGCTTGTATTTGTTTTAAGGTTTCTAGTTTATCAGGAAAATCTATAATTTTTTGAGCTAAATGAGGTTGTAATTTAATCTGTCCATTTCCTATTTTCAAACCTAAAAAGCTTATTTTTCTCTTAAAAAGTTCCATTTTCTTTTTAGACATTACTATTCCGTTTTCTTCTATTAAAGTAAACACTTATTTTAAATGATCTTGATGTTGTTTAATATTTCAGAAGTTATTAAAATGTCATCTATATATACTAAGCAGAAATCTAAATGTTTAAATATATTATCCATAAATCTTTGAAATATTGGTGGAGCATTTTTTAAACCAAAAAATAGAACATTCCACTCGAAATGTTCTTCACTACAGCTGAATATTGTCCATTTTTTGTCTTCTTCTATCATTTTAATCTGATTATATCCGCTTTTTAGATCAAAGTTTGAAAATATCTTTTTATTTTGTATTAGATTAATTAACTCATCTTTATTAGGTATTCTATAAGCATCATCTTCTGTATTATCATTAAATCTTTTATAATTATAGACTATTCTAGGTTTTCCTCTTTTTATTTCTGCATTATTTCTTACAATAAAGGCTACTGATCTATGAGGACTGTCACTTCTTCTTATAATACCGATTTCTAACATTTTTTTTATTTGTGTTTTAAATTCCTTTATATCTTCAGGATTATATTCTATAGCTGTTGTTCTTATTATTATATCGGGGTTTAAAATATTAATTTTAAAGGTATATTTTACTTTATTTTTGACCAAATCATCTCCTATAAATCCTAACATTTCTACCTTGTGCAGAATTCTTTCATTTTCTAGGTTTAGTACTTCTAATCCTTTTCCTATATCTCCAATTTCTTCATCTAGTAGTATGTCTAATGTTTTAGATTCTACATTAATTTGTTCTAATTCTTTGAATAAATCTAAATCATTACTACCATGTCCACCACGCTTCGTAGTCAACTCTGATTTGTTTAATATATCTATTAGTTGGGAATGTATAATTATGTTTGCTAATAGTAATATAAAATTTTTCCTACTAATTGATAGGGTGTGAATTTACATATTTTAGATCCTCATATTCATGTGCTTTATATTGTTTTATGCATGATTTGTGTCACATATGCGTTTAATTTGTGTGCTTATTGAGTAAAGGTGGAAAATCATTGCAATTGAAGAAAATTGGACAAAAATGCAGCATTTCAGAGTATTTAGAGACGGAATTTGACAAATATTTCTTTTACAAAGTTGTAAATCTCTGTTTGAGCTTCATGTGGCAACTTAAATCACTCAAATCGGAGGTCTTTGGAGAAAGTTATGAAGGAAACAAGATTGCTGCGCAGATGGCAAAATGTTACTGCTCCTAACGTTCGAACGTGAGATTTTGGACGTTCGAACGATGCATCTGACAGGAAAAATAGGTTGATCATTTCCTAGGGCTTTTATTTCATTAATTTTAGCTGGGTCATTTTTCTTTTTACTTTGCCAAATAGATAATGTTGTAGGTTCTAAGCATGTTTCTAAAAAGTTAAATATATCCATATCTGCCTGTTTATTTATTTCCTAATGTCTTACTACACATTATTCTCATATATTTACTTCTTCTGGCCACATTTGAGGGCTTCCTAATTCAATTACTAACATGGTTCCACTCATGATTTTTCCTATGGGCTGCCTCATTCCTACATATTTTCCTAGTTGAGTTGATCTATATACATATACTAGGTTTTTCCATTCTGGCCTTCCACTTAGTTCTACATTTCTAGCTGCAACTTCACTATAGTCAGGTTCTACTCTACTTCTTTTTCCTGGATTACTACTAGTACTAGCTTGACTATCTACCATAAAAGTTATTTCATTACTATTATTTTCCTTATTTTTAAAGAATTTTTCAAATTCTACCTTTCCTGAGCATATATCATCTACTAAATCAATATTATAATGTTGTTTAAATTCTTCTTCAGCTGATTCTAAGTTTGTGTCTAAATTCATTGCTTCAAAATACATTTCATCAATTAATTTCCTTAAATTATTTATCTCGAAATTCTTTGTTAGTATTTCTTTTATATTTTTTAGTCTATAATCATTTTTAAGCCGACTTTCTAATTGTCTTATTTCTTCATCAATTTATTCTATATTTTCCTCTTCTTCATCTTCGCTTTCTATGTCAGATTATATTTCCCAATTTGCAAATCTACTTGTTATTCTAACTTCTTCTTCTATAATATTCATATAGCTTGTTTTTGTTTCATTATCAGTTTATTCTTCTAGATCTTCTAAATTTTCTTTGAGATCTTGCTTTTGGTAATTAAGAAATCTAATAGAAGTTTGACCTCTACTATTTGTATACATTACGCTTTCTCCCGGAATCTTAACTATGTATTTTCTTCTAAGTGTTTGGTTGATTCCCATTCTTTTCCATTTAAATCGTTGTTATCTATAGTTAAGGGTTTAATCATTTTTACCCCTACCGAGGCTAATCCATCTATTATTCCATCTATATTAATTTTATATTGAGGGAAACTATTATTAGTCATTCTTCCTAGAAAGGCTATAGAAACTACTAAATTATTACCATCATATGTTTCATATCCTCTAGTTTGTAATCCTATAGTGATTTTATTAATATCTTTAATACTTTTCATCATATTTGGAGTTACATAAAAATATTCCTACATTATTATTCATATTTATTTCCATACTAACGAATATTGCTCTCTTAGCATCAGACCAATTTTTAGCTAATATTAAAACTAAAACTTTTCCACCAGCTCCTTTTCTAGTTAATTTGTTTATTCCTATAATAATTAGTCCTAAATGTATATATTTTTGTTTTAACTGCTTTAATTACTTTATACATTCTTGACTAACTAGGCTTATATTTTCAACATTTGTCGTAACTTTTACTTCTTTTTCTCTAAATTTTTTAATTAAATGTATGTTGAAATCCATTTTTCCTACTTTATATAATGTTTTAGGTTGTAACTTATCTATTCCTTTATTGTTGTATAAACTAAGATTCTTATCTACGCCTATTATTTCTTCTAATTCTACTTCTCTAACTGAGCTTTGGCTTCCTGATTCTCTAAATATTCCTTTAGTAAAAGTGTTACTTATTTTTTCTTTCTCTTTTTCTTTACTACTTGATTCACTTATAGTTCTATTAGTACCACTAAATGATCTCAATATTTTTACCAATATATATATTTTTTGGGACCTTTTCTGAGGTTTTCAGACTCGTCTAGCGCTAGATTTAATTTTCTTCTAAACTATCTTGTAAATCTCCCTTAACTAATTGAGATACTGTGTCTATTTTAGTACTTAACCTTTCTATTTTATTTTCTAAGTTGTCTACCTTTTCAAATATTTGTAAAATTAAAGCGAATTGAATATTCCAAAGTTTAGGATATAATTTATCTGAATTAATATTTTCTTGGTAGGTAGTAAATCCTGCCTCTGTATCTAAATATTTATTTGCTAGTTAAATGGTTCTTTTATATTCCAATCTGTTTTCTAGATTATTCATCTACTAACTATTCACTCTATATTCTTTAAAGTTTTATTAGTTTCTAAAATTTGGGCTTCAAATTTATTTATTTTTTCTATTACTTGACTTAGAGTTTTCTTTGTTTCGATTTCTATTTGTTTGAGTTTATTACTTT
Organism: Buddleja alternifolia; assembly: GCA_019426215.1. NCBI lineage: Eukaryota > Viridiplantae > Streptophyta > Magnoliopsida > Lamiales > Scrophulariaceae > Buddleja > Buddleja alternifolia. Next base: position 54,262,109 of record CM033392.1, on the reverse strand, counting down.
CCAAACTATATTTTAACTCTATTATTTCGTCTTTAGTAGGAAAAAACTTATTATATTTTTTTTAACTATTTTCAAAGTTTCCCCAGACTGTTGTTTAATATAATCAAAATTATTCCTTTCACCTTTTTTTTTCTATTTATTAAAATTCTTCTTTTAATAATTCTAAGGTTTTATAAAATTTTGTGTTTTCTAATTCTAAGTTCGACGCTAGAGATATAAGTAAATCCGTTAAACTATTTAAGTGTTTATGTCCCGAATGTAAATTGTGCTTAAAACTTGAATCAAATCTACAAATAAATTTATGTTTATCTAAAGAGATTATGGATCTATCGGCTAAATTATATTCAAAATCTAAATAATATAATCTTTTAATATTAAAAGGATATATTTTATTAAAAAGCTTGCTATTAATATATTCAAGATTGAAAGGTATTTAATATAGTTTTGGTGGTATCATAATCTAGGTAGTAAGTTAAGATAAGTATTAACTCAATTATCTCTCCTAGTTATTAATTGATTTTGTAATTCTTATATTAATTCCTAATTATTATAATCTAAATTTTCTAAAGTATTAAGACAATCAATAAAAGAGCTTAAAATATGAGTGGGTACAGGCATGTAAATAAATTATGAGTGCAAATGTAGAGTTTTATGCAAATTTATAAAAGCGGGTTGGGATTCCCTGTTCTTTAAAATATGTATAATTACTTTTATGAGTTTAAATAATTCTACAAGAAAATAAAAGGACCAAATTGAAAATGACTAAAAAGTTTATATGCTTAAAAAAGAAAAGTCACCTCCCATGTGTCAGTTTTTACTTAGTTTTGGGCATTTTGACTTGGTCAAAAATAGTGACTTGGCTCTGTAAACTTGAGGGACCAAATTGCAAATTTGATGGTGCTATGCCTTTAAAGGTTTTGTGTTTCAGTTTGGGTGCTAGAGACATATTAAATTATGTAAAATTGTGTTATTTATTTAATTTTCCCACTTCATGCTGTATGGTTGATGTATGTATAACAAGTTTCTTCATTTTTGAAAAAAATGTTAATTATAAAAGTAATCCTGAAATATTAGTCATGCATCTAGTCACTAGAACAAACATAAGGTAATACGTGGGGTTGGAGATATAAATGAAAGTTATTCGATATTTGATTTGAGCTGAATTGATAAAAGCTCGTTTGAATTCAACAGATAAATCTGAACACTTTATTCTTCTTAATATTTGATAGGTTTGAAAATCGTTCGAACTCGACTCAATTAAATTAAATAAAATAAAAGTATCAAATTATTCAAGCTCAACTAGTACTCGACTCAATTAAAATTATTCAAACTCGAGGGAATTAACAGTTAAATTAAATTTAACATAGTATTTGCAACTTGATAAAATTTTAATAAACCTTGAATAATACTTTGTTAATCCGACTCGATTGGGTTGGGTACACCCCTAATTGTATTTGTATTGGGTGTGGCCCCTTAGTCCATTTCACATTGTAGGGGTGTAATATATATATATATATATATACATATATAATAACTTGGTCCAAGTCAATTTCTACTTCTTCTTCTGCTTCTGCGGTCTCTTTCTTTTTCTTTCTTTCTACTGCCAACCAAAAACTCTGACCGTAAAAACCTGTCTCCCGACGGCCGTCCTCCACTCTCCGGCCGCCGTCTCTCTCTCTCTCTCTCCTCCGTCAAAGCTGAGGTAATTGATTTCTTCTTCTTCTCCTCTTTCATTTTTGTTCATAAATTAGTACTACTCTGAAATTCAACAGAGAAATTACTCGTCTTCTTCGTTGCTAGGTTCTGTGAATTAATTAATAAGAATACTCTTTCTTCCTTTCCTCTTTACTTATAGGATTTCAATTTTTGTATTCTTTGCTTCTTTCGCGATGGTATGTGTGAGCTTTTGATTTGGTACTTATCTGCCTTTTCTTCTCTTCTTCTTCTTCTTCAATTTTACTTTTATTCCTTTACGAGAAACACAATTTGCACTAAAAACTGAAGTTGAACTTCCTTAGCAAAGCAAGCAATCCTTTTTTAAAAATAAAAATAAAAACGAAAACAAAAACAAATTTATTTATTTCTGAATGATTTTTGTCCCGCCACAGCTGAAGGAAGCTGCAAATAACAGTTTTGAAAAACAATAAAACATTCAGGGAACAAGCCATATTTCGGTTGTCATATTAAGGTTAGTGCGTGCAACAACGGAAGCACAATTCCATTTCAATATTCTAACTCTGGATTTTCTATTTATGACTACAAGTTTAACTTTTCCTTGTTAATTAGTATTTGTTCGCTGCCTCTATAGTTTCTTTTTACACTTGTAGATGTAGTAATATTTGGAATTCTTATTTTATTTGGTAACATTTATTCTCTACTATGTGAGAAGCCCTTGGAAAGGGGGATTAATAATCATGCCTTTTGCTCTTTAACTGAGAGTCAAACAAGTCTTAGAAACTAATACTTCCTCATTTGTTGAGCTTTTTTAGTTTTTTTTCTTTCTTATGTAGTCATAATATAAGACGTGTTTTCGGAAAATCTACGCCTGCCACGTTAAGAAAGCTGGTAGCTTATATGTTTTGGAGTTCTAAATCCTCATGGGTTTGGATAAAACAGTGATTTTTAGCCTCCACATATTTGTACATGTTGGTTGACTATTATCTCTGCTTAAAAGGTAGAGGAACTTTCTACCACATGTCATGGAAGTTATTATTTATTTATTTTTTACATTTTAAGAAATTCCTGAAAGTCATTGACATGAGTGAACATTATGCTCTTCTCCACACTGTCATAAATTGTGCTCTTTTCCAACTTTAAACTGGCGTCGTGCTCGCATTGGTTTAGTTTTAGATTGCTATAGGTTGTTGCTGTTAGTTGTAAAGCATGATTTTCATTCTGACAGTATGGTGAGGGTTTCTTTCTTAAAAAAGTGGATGAGCATCTGGGGATTTCTGAGATTGCTTATCTCAAATTGGAATAATTTTTGTTGGCCAAATATCTTTGTTGATCCCTCAAATCTCTATTTCATTCCACTTTAGCCCCTCAAGTATAAATTGCACTCCCTCAACACACTGCACCGTTAGTGTTGGATGAAGTATCTCCCCGAATGGATGGAACACTCCACAACCCAGGGCAAAACCGGTAAAATAGTGTAAGGCGGTAGCCATAATTTTTAGGTTATAAGGTCAATTTCCAACCAAAATCCTCTAAATTTTCAGCTTAATTTTGGGAATTCTTAAAGACCTCAACTTAATTTCTCAACATCTGAGGAAAAGTAGTGTAAGAAATCCAAAGGCGATGCAAGTTCATCAAATAGCAGATTATAGGGGCCTGCATACAGTAAGTTATTTGTTTTTTTCCCTTTTTAAGTTTCGACTTTTATTATTTGCCATTGAGCCTCTTGTATCAGAATTTTTTTGTTACTTCTTAAATGTAGTGTTTGTTGTATGCTCAAAATTCTTCATTGCATAATATGCATTAGTAGTCCACTGTATTGTGCTATTCAGTAAAGCTTTATTTATGGTCCCTGGCACATGTCTGAATAAAATTAGACGAATATCAAAATATGCATTTTTATGGCACATTTGTTGTAAAAGTTTCGACTAAACTGATATTTTAATCGATTTTTTATGTTGACTATCAATTGAAGAGGGTTTTGTGTTTCTTTATTAAACTAAATTAAATCAAGATTTCAATAAATACGTATCCACTCTGATAGGTGTTTAAATTTAGGACTTAAAATAATGTTGTACAATATTTTGGTATAACTAAGGTGTTTTCGGACAATTTTATTTCATTTGCTGATATTCAATATGAAAAAGGTCCAAAGTATTTGTCTGATTTTATCTTCTCTTCATAATGCATTTGTTAATACAATTTTTTTAAAATATTTTTCTATCTTGTTTATTTAAAATTAACTCTTATTTGATTTTCTAATTTTTAAATTTAACAACCTTCACATTTATTTAAGTTTATTGTGCAAACTTCAATATAAAATGATTTTAATTTTTTCCAATTAAAAGTAATTTTATTAAAATATAAAGATTGTTTTAACTATATATATTTATTTTTATCCCTTTTTAAGCAACCCAAATGTATTTTTTTCCACCTTGAATGGTTGTAACAATGATACTACTTCAATTTGGAGATAAAATAAGTGTAGAGTTTAAAATGACCTCAGGCCTAACCTTATGGAGTCACTTGCATTCATTTTCCGTCCAATATAAACTGTGGAGTGTGTTCAGGGACTGTAATAGAATGTTTCGGAGAGTTGAGGGACCAGTGGGGCACATTTTGAACTTGAGGGACTAATGTGGGATGAAATAGAGATTTGACCACTAAAGGTATTTGGCCTTTACAATTTCAGTGCTTGGACTGATAATGCCAGAAACAATTACAGAAGCCATCTAGTTTTATATCAGTTATAAAATAACTTCAATACATTGTCCGTACTTTGCTACTAATTCTTGTTGTCAAGCATTTTTCACTCTCACAGACATCTTCAATGCATTCATATACCTTTTCTATTTCATGATGATATGAGATGACTCTATTTTGTATTCTGAATTCTGTTGGATGGAAATTCTTTTTCTTTCCATGAAAGATTTTCAGAAGTTGTTTTAAAATGCTTATTCTGAATTAAATGTCTATTTTGTGTTCTCCTTTCTGAAAGCTTTTTTTTTAGTAACTTTTCTTTCACCTTTGAGTGTTGATCAATTATTTACGTTGTCTTTCATATTATTCTAGTTATTACAATCCCAGCTATTTCTTTTCTGCTTCAGAAATCAATCTGCATCTCCCAGGATTTATTTAAACAGAGTACCTTATAACATGTCGCAGTGAGTTGGCTTTGATCAGTTAGTTACATTGTCTTTCATATTATTCTAGTTATTCCAATCCCAGCTATTTCTTTTCTGCTTCAGAAATCAATCTGCATCTCCCAGGATTTATTTAATCAGAGTACCTTATAGCATGTCACAGTGAGTTGGCTTTTACCACCACTTCTTGGCTTTATCTTTGTATTTTCACCATCTAAATCTGGAGAATATTATGGTTCTGGCAGATGAATTGAACGATGTCCTCCGTTACTCCTTCAACTGTTCAACATACATCAGAAATGAACGAGGTCTCTCCAGCAACCAAACAAGAACCTGATGATTTGCATCAGAGACAAAGGTCTGATGCTACACATGATGTTTCAGAATCCCATGAAGAAGAAAGAACTATGTCTTGTAAGATTGAGAAGGATTTGCATTTGCCTATGCAAAAACCAAGTTCAAATTCAGAGCTCCTTGCACAACAATCAAAGTTGAAATCCAGGGTGCTGGAGAAATTGCAGCCTAGGCGGAACCCGGACACTGGAGGCTCTTGTTCACAATCTGATCAAGTAAGCGTTCTTTCGAGCGTGTCTGAAAAATTATCCATTATACCAAAAGAAAAACCGAAAACTAATAGTTTACAGCCTAGACAGTGCTTAGATGCTGGAAATCATGCATTCGTGAGCAAAGAAGAAAAAAACATTTGTAGGGAAATTGTGACCGTCCCGGAGAATTTGATAGAAATGCCAACTTTGAGTGTTGGGGTGCCTGTATTACAATCTGATCAACAAAATTTAACACATTTTAAGAAGTCTGAGAAAGTGGAGAAATTGCAACCAAGGAGAAACCCCGACCCTGGAGTTCAAGTTTCACAAATTGATGCTGAAAGTACTCCCTCTAGAGTAGTAGAAAAAGGATTGGATGATGGATATAACTGGCGAAAATATGGTCAGAAGCTCGTAAAAGGAAATGAATTTGTTCGAAGCTATTACAAATGTACTTTTCCTAGTTGCCAGGCAAAAAAGCAAGTAGAGAGATCATATGATTGGTGTAAAACAGAAGTCAATTACCTTGGGAAGCATGAACATCCTAAACCACAACCTAATCCACAAGTAATACCAGAAATGGCCTTTATGACTGCGTCAAAAAGTAAGTGTGATCATTAGTGCGAAATTTTTTGAGTTCATATTGTTTAGATCTACAAAGGGTTATTGATCTTTATGGTGTAATCTTAGCTGGTGTAAAACCCAGCACTGACCATGGCAGTGCCAATCAACATATGACGCCAACAGAAACCTCAGGGCAATCTATTGTTGCAAGAAGTGGTGATGGTGTGGCCAGAGCAGTTTCCCCTTCAAATGATAATAGTAATGACAAAGATGTTTATCCAGACTCTAAACGACAGTATGTTTATCTAGAAGCTTCTTATATTTTATATTCCATACTCATAGCTGCATTTTAAATTATTATGTTAAATGGGCTAATGCCTTTGCAACAGGAAGAGAGAAACTACTTCTGTAGATGACAATCTGCTGAATAGACCTAGTAATGATTTTCGACATGTTGTTCAAACTTTGAGCGAAGTTGATCTAGTGAACGATGGATACCGTTGGCGTAAATATGGCCAGAAATTGGTCAAAGGCAATCCAAACCCACGGTAACTAAACTTTTCAATTCTTAGCATTAATATTCTTCACTGTCTTCTACTCCCTGTATATGTGTGTGTGTATGGAGTATATCAGTTGTCTCCCTCGTCCTTAAATAATTTTCATCACCATTTATATTGTATGTTGTGCTCTACTTTTTATGATTATTTTCTCTTCTAATTCTTATGATGCGATAATAATTGGCATCCTGCCAGTCCAAATTTTATGGACAAAAGTTTTTGTAACATAATATTTAGGTAAATAAATTATGTTGTGTATGTCAGGGCACTAATTTTCATCAATCAAAATAACATGGTGTTAAATTTGATCCAATTCGACGCCTTAATTGTCTATTTATTTTTACTTTATGTTCTTATTCAATCTCTTATCCTATTTTTCATATTTAGTTATGAGATATGAGCTCAGCAATAGATGCTCTAGACAACAGAGGCGAATGTTACACCTGTGGTTACAGACTGGTAAGTTTGGTGTGGCTGTGATGAGGATCTTTTTTAGAAGTTGTAGTAAGCTTTTGTTAGCGGCGGTGATGTAAGATCTGTATTAGTATTTAGTAGTAAGGATAAAATCAAATATTAGGATAGAAGCCTAGTAGGCTGTTGCTTAACGGGCCCCGTCTAAGATGATTTGATAATGGTCCAACAAAAGGTTTTAATTTTCGGAGTGGTGGAATGAGGATATGAGGCAGTGAGAAAGCTTTATTTTGTTCTTGTGCTCGTTCCCATGTTCACGGTGGAAAAGAGGTTGCAACATGTCTTCATGCCTCTTAATTCTATTGTAGCATGGATGTGTGCACATCTACATAAATTACAATGAAAAATTATATATTTATTTTTCTGAGTTCATAATTAGCATATGACTATACTTTATTCCACTATGCAATGACGTAATGCAATCTACATTATCCATCAAAATTTATCTACTCAGAAAGTCGGTTACGCCTGTTGTTCTTTTGCCTACTCGTCAAACCCCATGTTATATATAGGTACGCATATTTTTCTTTATTCGGAAGCTTTTTACGTTAGTGGATTTTCCCTAATTTGGTAAAAGAAACAAATAAGTAATAACTGGTGTGCTAAACTGATTGAAATGAGGTATGAAGTGTTTGCGTTTCCGATCAGTTCTGTTGTAGTTGAAGTTTCAATGCTATTTTGACTTTTATCATAGACATCCTTCCCCTGGTATATGGTTCCTACTTTATTATTATAATTTGACTCATGTTTTAAAAAGAATTAACTGCAGTATGGTGGTTTACGAGTCATTATCTGAAACACTGATTAGAGATATTTGGGTATTAACGCCTAGAAGAACTACGGTACCGCGGCCACCCTAATATATCAGCCCATTGTGTTGTGCAGGAGTTACTACAGGTGTTCAAATGCTGGTTGCCCAGTTAAGAAACATGTGGAAAGAGCTTCACATGATCCAAAAGTAGTTATTACAACATATGAAGGAAAACATGTCCACGACATCCCGCCTTCCAGGACTGTTACCCAAACTACAGCTGGAGCCGATGCAACCAAAAATGAGGAGTCAAGATCCAAACCAGGAGAGACCAATCCCAACTCCGTAGGGCTTGAAATGGTTCTTCATGTTAGTGCAAACTGAGCAATCAAATGCTACTGCTATTTTTTATTATTGTATTATGTGATTTTTCTAATTAGCCGAGCGATACTCTTTATTAAAAACAATGGTTTCGACACCTTAATTGGTCACAGCAGTGGAAAAATTTGTCTTTATTGTGTAAATTATTCAAGTGAGAGATTTTTATTTTTTATTTTTGGTTACAAACTTGTGTGACAGATGAAATATAATATAGTTTAGATGTTCCCAATAGCTTTGCATGTTTAGTACTGCTGCTTTTATCTTGTGCTGCAGATAGTGTTTCTTTCTAAATACATGATGGGTTCTGTGCTTTATCTTAGGATTAAATAATTTGACTCAAATATTTAGGTTACACTTAAATTTAGGAAAGACGTTTCTTTATTCCATAATGGAGTACACTTGTGAAGGAGCTGATTGCCGTAAACAAAGGAAAAAGTAGGAAAACTTATGAGTTCAACTTGCTCTTCGTAAAAAATTCTTGCCTTAATCAAGTTTGATCGCGTCCGACTAATCACATTGCAAGGACTATAACACTTATTTTGTGATCAATTACTCCCTTTAAAGTCTAGAAAAATCGTACATCAGTTACATGATCTGATTATAACACTTATTTTGTGATTAATTACTCTCTTTAAAGCCTAGAAAAATCGTACATCAGTCACATGACAATGAGTGATATACTTATCGATTCGATATAAGTGGCTTAGTTTCAATCAAACTCGATCAGGGTTAGAATTTCCAACTCTTCATTTCCAAGCACAAGCAACGACCAAATCTCTATTCAACCAACCAAGATATAGGGCTCCATCTCTTTCTTCAACCCTATATTTATTGCAATAGTTCCCAAGCAATTGTTTTATTGTAGCATTCACCAGAGAACTCAAGGGATATGGACTAAAACCAGCCATATTAAACCTTGATTTCCACTTCCCAACAAGTTCATGTCTTTCAACCCTTTCTCTTCCCTCGCATGCTATTATGTTAACAACATCTCTTGCCAAGCAATTTTGCTCGACATTTATTCGCTCCTTGTGTTCCCGTGAAAGCGCCACATCAATCGACTCAAACATGGCAGTGTAATAATCCAACGCTTCAATAAACCGAGGATAAAACGCAGCAGTATTAGTATTCAACTCTTGCTCAACTAGTGTCACCACTTTCGGGTTAAGGCCTTTCACCATCCTCAACAACCTATCCCGGTGATTCTCAGTACTCACACTTTCATCAGGCATGCGATGTAACATGAATGCAAAATTCACCGCCAACGCTTCCCTGGGTCGAACCACAAGATTCGCAGGTCGAACCTCACTACCGGACAAGTCCACACCATGGAATTCAAAAGGAACTTTGAAGGTCTCGGCAAGTTTAGATAGCCTCTGGCCCACAATACTCAATCCTCCTCCACGTGCATATGCTGACGTAAAGTCATCCATACCCGTCAGCCGAATACGGGGCGGCCCCCCCGGTCGGGCAGCAAAAGCTTGAATTAGAGGTACCCATTGGCTCCCTTGACCTATTTGGAAATCAATAATGTGAACCCTATCTTCATCCTTCATCGCCTCTGCAATAGCGCCATTGGCTGACATATAACCAAATTTGAAATATGGGCAAACCTCATGAAGTAAATGCATATAAGATAGAAGCTCGAAACTTGCGGGCTCTCGAAATTTCAAAGATTTATATATCGAACTTCCGGAAGCACTCAATTTGGCAACAAGCCCTTCCAACATGTATGCTCCTAGACGTTGTATTGGTTCACCAGAAACTGAAACTAGTTGGCGTAACTCGGACATCAACCATTGTGCCATCAACAAATCATTGTTTGACACAGACATTGCACAAGCAATAAGTATATCTTTCAAGTCTCCTCTAGGTATAGCCTCCATCATCTGTCTCCAGCTCTCGATCTCTGCTGAGGCTACGCCGCTTAATAATGTATCATCGTAAGTCTCGAGAAAATCAAGATCGGGGCCCAACATTACAGTCTCCAGTTCTTTCAACTTGTGTTTGAAGTCATTCACATCTTCTGTTACACAAGAGCCACTGATAGGGGAGCCATAGTTATTTTCCGGGTCGAGAGGGTACGGTTGAGATTCTTGGTGAGACAATGAACTCTCGTTGGGTGAGAAACTGACGTTTGAAGGTGAGTCGTACATGTTGTAATTGACAGTTAATGAGGATGACTCGAGCGTACAATATCGGTCTTGAGAAAGATGAATGTAGTAGCCAGTTTGATCACTACCGTCGTTGTAGCTCAACTGTTGGTGGTTAAAAGGTTGATGAAACTGTGGAAGAGAGTAGGGCTCTAACTTTTGGACAGGCTGTTGTGACGCTCGCATTGCAAATCGAGTGTTTCGTTACCTGGATTAACATATCATATCAAGAGAACGAAGATTAGCAAATCCCACTATAAAAGTTCGAAAGAGGAAAAAGAAGTACGACCATGACAATCATTAACAAGAGACTGCAAGTTCATATAACAACACACTTATTTTGGTCAAAGGTAAATGCTAATTAGTTGGACTACAAAAACACACAGATTATTCAACTCTCGTACAGAACAATAATCCAACAATTCACAACGAAAGTTTGATCGGATTGACTACTTGTTTCGTTCTAGATGAAAATGGAATGAGACTGACTTGTTGTTTGATTCACGTTGAGTGGGGCCCAATTCTAAGAATCCACAAATCACGTTATAGCTATGAACCCACAATTCAACATTGTAACAAAACCAAGAAACAAAAAAGATATCATCAAATCCAGTCCTAAGCTAGCTACACAGACAACATAAATTATCGCAAACAAACACCAATCATTAAAGAGAAGTGAAAAAAACTAAGCAAAAAATGTCATCTGATTTTTCCAGTTTAATCAAACTTGTTCCATTTTTCCAGTTTTCATTTCTGTCTAAAGAGGAAAGCGTAAAAAGCATCTGATTACACTCACTTAACAATCCATAAAAAAACCAGGAATTGTAAATTGTAATACAGCCCCCAATCCATCAATTACGGATGTTACTTGACTTCATCATATGCTTAGTTAGTAGTAGCAACTAGCAACCAAATAGAAGTTGTTTTTAATTTGATATTAGAAAAAAACAGAGCAACTCCAAAAGCAAGTAGGAATGAGTTACTACTTTACCTCCTCTCTCTCGCCAACCTTCACAATTTTCTGTCTTCTCTGTTGGTTGGACTTGGTGTTGTATCTATTACTTTACATACACTCTTCTTCTCTGAAACGAAACAAACCAAACCGTGTTTTTAGAGAGAGAGAGACGATGATAATGCACAGAACAGAGCAGAACAGAGCAGTGCAGAGGTTTCTTTATCGCACTGACAAGAAAACTAACCAAAATGGAATTTGTTTTCTTTATTATAAAAGGAAATATATTGGAAAGAACCATAGAATTAGAATATATTACGTTACTGCCACTTTACATTAGTGGGCATTGGCTAATGAGGGGTTGTCTTAAAGTTGAATCAAGGGAAGGTTAACCGTTAATTAGGGAATTTTTCCAAAAGTCTACATCATGTTATATCAATATGGTGTCCGCCAAGAACTGGGCTTGGTTAGTAGTGTCCGTCGATCCATTCTCTCTCACCCGCTTCCCGACTGCTCCTTGGGTGTGTGAGTGAGCAAGAAGCCGGCGAAAAGAATGCTCTGCTCATCTTTTTATGCTCGTTACTTATGTCGGGCGCATGTTGTGGATCCGAAAAGCCGAGTCTCGAATCAGCCTAGTGCTCCAAGCACGACTTCTTATTGTGGAAGAGATCAAAGATCAGGTCAACCATATAATTAGCGTGCGTCCTTTTGCGTTTGGACTAGCGATTTCGGTAAAAAACATATTTTTTTACCCAACACTTGCTAGTATAAAGGAATTTACTGTAAATTAGTTGACTACTTGTGTGGTTGGGAGGGCTATAACTTAAAGGATGGTGCACATAATCTTACAATAATAGTAACAATAATCATATTTAAATATCAGCATAGGTGGTCAATTTCTTATGACATGGGGACTCGAGATACGTTTCAATTTTAATAATAGATAGTTTACATTCTAGTTATTCTCAAATCACTTTTATTTTCTTTTTTATAGTAAATTGTGAAGATTATATCACGTCAATATAATATGTGTAATGCTATATATCACTTTTTTATTTATAATTTTGTTGTCACTTTGTTTTTTTTTTCATTTTAGTTCGAATCCTATGTGGCAAAATTCTATTTCAGTTTGTATTTTGCTCTAAGCATGCACTAAGTGAACACTATATTTTCAAAAATATAAATATAACATGAAATATATATATTTGGCATGACACTTGTTATGAAATACAAAATGATACATTAATTTCAAGATAGAAGATCTGATGTGTAGTCAAATATTTTGAAATTAGAATTTCGATAAATTTGCATTTTTTGACCCAATGGATAAAGGGATTAGCACATTTGATCACAAGATTTATAAGCTCTATATATTTGGTCTCACAATTTTAAAAATATTACGAGTTTGGTCAATATGATCTACTATTGGAGGCAACTTGTCACATGAGTATCATGTAACATTCAGCTATGTTAATTTGGTAAAAAAGAAAATAAGAAAAAATCTCATGTGGAATATATATGATTGCTTCAACGAGAGAATAATATTCGTCATTTGATAAAAAAAATTCATAAAAAAATGTCCTTCAAGTGATGTTAGATGACCAATTTCGTCCAAAAACTATGTAATTCGACCGAATATACAATAATTTTAAAATTATAAACTAAATGTGCATAGCACGAAAAGTTTAAAACCAAAAGTGCCGATCCCATATCTAAGCATATATGAAAAAAAAATAAAAATGCAATTCTGCCTTAGAGTTTTGTTTTAGAAATATTTAGATGTGGGCACATCTAAAGTTTGAACTAGTGGTAGCCTTAAATTCAACTTTAAATACAGAGGTCCTAAAACTAAGTTAGGTTAGTGAATGCTCTAGTTCTATGTTATTGTCGACCCACTCATGTATTAATATCCTAGATCAAATTAATTGGAACAGGAGTTAAATACATTAGGAGATGAAAACGTGACAATTTGATAGAAGATTATATGTTCGTTTGTGATTGAGAAAATTATCTGTATACCAGCCACGTATATAATAAGAGACTAAAGTTTTTTTTTTAAAAAAAAAAACCATTTTTATGTAGATAGGAAAGATTCCTGTAACCACGCACAAAACTAGGTACAATAAGGGCTCTTTTATAAAGGACATAAGAGGTAAATATGATTGGTCTTATATTTAGAGCGTCACGGTACTTCAAATTAGCATTATAAATTTAATTATTTGTGTAAGGAGTATCACTTGTAACTCCGAAATATGAATGATTATGATTGCTTGAGAATTCAAAGTTTTTGAACATGTTGGAATGATTATGTCTTTAAATACAAAAATTCATTGTAAGACGTGAAAAGACTTTTATATTAAAAACCATTATAATAAGACAGGAAATCGTTATTTTAAAAAAAATATAGAAGTCTTGAGAATTCAAACCATGAAAAAAATTACAAATATTTGCATACAACCATATCCATAAAAGTTCGATACTTTTTATTTATATGCAGGTTGACATTGTTTCCCTTCCTCTTTTACTCGATGGTAGTTCTACTGGGGCCGACAAGAAATCCCATCTCCACAGCCATACCCGATAGCTCTTAAAAATGAATCCTTCCTCTAATGGCTTTTTAATAATAAAAAAAGCACTGTTAATTATCAAAAAGCATGAGATGAGAGATGAGATATGAATTGGAGGGGTAAAGTAGAGAAAATGGGGTTGGATAGTGACCCACACCACACGGCTAAGGAGACATATTTATTTTTTAAGGTTAGAGATAGAGACATGACGTAGGAACAACTGCCTTCCACTCCACCATTCCACCATTACTTATCTTTCACTTTATTTTAACTCTCAAATACTCTTATTCTAACACACTTTTTCTTTCCCCTCTATATCGACCGTCCATTGAAAAATTTAGACAAAGGAGATACTGCTCCGATAATTATGAGTTACACAGACTTTATAAAATTCTAAATAAAAAAAAAAAAGTCACTTGTGACAACTTAAAATTGAACCTAAAACCTCTCACATCAAAATAAAAGTTGATATAATAAACTAACAAGTCTTGAGTCCATTTAACTTTTGAATTTTTTTTATCGATTAACATTTGATCGTGTTGATGAGATAATAGGTCTAATGGTGTAATTAAGGGTTGAGTTCACTTTACCCATTTTACTATAAAGCTGGTATCAATTTATTCCGATTTATTGATTTTTTTAAATATCCCGTTAAATGATATTCATGGACAAAAATGTCTTTTAATTATGTACAATGAAATTCATTTTGCACCCTATTACAAGCTATAGGGTTTTACTCCACTACAATCAGATTTAAATCAATATGACCCCAAATTTTATTCATGATAACTTTAATAAATATATTTCAACCTTCAATTAAATAAATAGTAAAATATAATTGCATGAATAGTATAAATAAGATACATTACTCTTAAATTATCTCACAAAAACTTTTGGGATTAAAATATTGTCTTTTGTTGTATGTCGTAGTACTACTAATAATAAGTATTGTGAAATTGCAATATCCATTGTAAATAGAATATATTTTTTAAATAAACTAATAATTTATATTCAAGTACTATATTGTTATTATTAAGATACGAGATAAAGTTATTTATATCTCTTTTTTAATATACATGCACATACATATATCATTACTTTCAATCGTAGAACTAATGCTATTATGTGAATAAGACGTGCATTCATAGTTCAATATATATTAAATAAATAATTTTAATCTATTTATGGAAGTGCAACCAAAATTCGAAAGCATAAACGAGAAGATATTTCCTCCAATTTGTCTATTAACACAACTAATGTTTTCAAGGAAAAAAAAATGTTGGATGTTAGTCGTATAAATTCATATGAGATCAACTTAAAGTATATTGTTTCTACTCTTTATATTACTGTGATATGCCCGTAAATTATTACGACATGGTCTTGGACTTTATTAAAAGATGGGCTCAAACGAAGGATGAAGCAGTGAGCCAAAATAAGAAGGAGGGCCAAATGTTCGAAGGAGGCTTTATGAAAGAGGGCTCAAAGGAATCCTAAAATAGAAAGGATAGCTGAGTAAGTTTTAAAGAAGCCGAAAGATAGCTGAAAGGAATACTGGAAGGCTCGAATCAAGAAGGATAGCTCGAGGAAATAGGTGGGAGGCTCGGATCAAGAAAGATAGCTCGAGGAAATAGGTGGGAGGCTCGGATCAATAAAGATAGCTCGAGGAAATAGCTGTGGCCACCCACTCTTAGGAAAAAGAGGGGAGAGAATTCGGCTATTGAGGCCTATAAATAGGAGAATTTCCATTCGTTGTAATTTTAGATTCAGAAATTAAGAAAAGAAAAGTAGATTATTTCTATGTTCTTCATTTTCTTTGGAGAAAAATAAAAGCATCAATAAAGAGAAATTTTTGTCTATTTTTCATTAAAAGTTCGACATTCATTTCATAAAATTATTCGTCTTCCATAAATGTTGGATTTCTCATACATATACAAATAAAGTCGCGTTTTTAATTAGCACGACTTTCTTGGTGTAAAATCAAACTGCATCAATTACAATCATATATTTATATTGATTTGAATGTTAATTTATTTAATAGAGTTGCCATTGAATAAATCTTGATGTCAAATTAATTAAAATATAATTGCAGAGGGAGGAAAGTACTACAAAGATTGCAACGGATGATGCAAAGTGGATTTATCAATATACATAACTCAAGGGAATTTTATCTTACAATATTATTCAAGGGGTATTTGAAATTTTTATAAGTAGAGAGGGTAATTGAATTGAACCAAAAGGAACAAAGTGAAATTATCCCATGGAAATCTAGTCACCTTGTATTTGTTTAACAAACCTAAAAAAAATCACCACAAAAAACTTAATTTAATTTGTCTAATAATATTTCCACTAAAAATTCACTATACCACCTTTTGATATTTCCCAATGTGTAAGAGGTTTATGCATTTTTTTTGCAACTATATAATCATAGTCAAGAACAGATGTCAATTACACAATAGTCGTTTATGTTGTGAAATTTTTCAATATTTGCATGCAATAACATAAATATAATTTCTTTAGATTATCATGTGAACCAATTTGCATAAAATAATATAATTTAAAATTATATAAAAGTAAGAACGGCTGGCCTGTAGGAGTCACGCCACTTGACGCTGTCCTAAGATCGTGATGGCCTCCCCTCGTGCAGGTACTGTCGGCTCACCACCACCCCAAGATAAAACCCAAGAAGGCCACGCCGGTGTTTTCTTTGTGAGCACGTTCACAAGAAAACTATGTGAACAAGACCTTATCCTAATTGCCCAAAATATAGAGAAAATATAGAAGATGAATGTTGTATGCTTGTGTTGTGTGTTTTCTACCAAGACCCCTAGGACCTATTTATAGTGCTAGAATGCATGTTGAAACCTACAAATTAAAATCACAAATAAATACAATGTGGGAGGTTATGGTCAAAATTGTTAATGCCAATAATGCAAAAAATTAAATTTGGTTTTTGAAGTTTTGAAACTTTCAATTTCCAACAATCCCCCACAAGGTTTAAAACTTCAAAATGATATATAAAATATATATAAAAGGGCAACTAAATACCATGCAATGGGTGTAGGTGCCTTCCGGGCTTGAACCTACACTTAGTGTTGATGATTTCCATTTGAGGGAGCCATAATGGACTACACCTGGAATTAGGTCCCTTGGCCAAACTTCAATACATCACACACACAGTATTGACATCGGTCTCAGTTCGCGGGTTAGCGCATTAAAGGCCCTGCGCTCTAATCTTGATTCTCGTGAGGTCTCTAGGGTTAGCCCAACCCATAGCCACGGCCTATGTATGGCAACTCTCACTTAGGTGAAACCTCCAAGGGTACGTGTGAACTCTACCCCGCGGATTATTTCCCGCCTTGGTCTCATTAAGGATCAAAGCCAACCTTAACATCACACTACAAAAGCACTATCACCATAGGGACGGGAAGGAGACACTCTCCTCATAAATTAGTGCTAAACGAGTCACGCATTACAGGTTGTTCCTACCCATTGAACCTTCTTCATGGGGTCTCCAATCACAAAGGTTGGGTTACTCCCGGAGGTGACTCCCTTGTGGGCTTATGCCCATCCCCCTCGATGATTCATAAACACCCTTATTGGGTAGACCTTTAGTCAAGTTGTCAGCCAAGTTTCTCTCAGACTTGACAAAATTAAGTGATACCACATTTCTCTTTATTAAAGATTTTACACTTTTATATCTTGCTTGTAAATGTCTACTCATTTTCTTATTAGAATGTGTTTGCTTCACAAGATCTATCACAGCCTTAGAATCACAATGTATAGATATGGCTGGTAAAGGTTTCTTTACTAATGGAATATCGAGTAAAAGGTCTCTTAGCCATTCAGCAGTTGTACAAGTTAAATCTAACGCTATTAATTCAGCTTCCATTGTACTTTTAGAAATAACAGTTTGTTTCTTAGAACCCCAAGTTATCGCTGCTCCCCCCAACATAAATACAAAGCCACTAGTAGATTTTATTTCAGAGCTATCGGTAATCCAATTAGCATCACTGTACCCTTCAAGTACATTTGGAAAACCTTTATAGTATAAAGAAAAGTTTAGGGTTCCTCTAAGATACTTAAGAATTCTTTCTAACGCATTCCAGTGATCTTTACTAGGATTATGAGTGTATCTACTAAGTCTCCCAACTGCATAACATATATCAGGTCTGGTTCTATTAGAAAAATACAATAATGACCCTATAATTTGAGAATATTTCAATTGTGACACGGGTTCTCCCAAATTTTTATTTAGATGTACATTAGGATCATACGGAGTAGACACTATCTTACGATCGTAATAGTTAAATTTTTTCAAGAATTTTTCAATAGCAATCGATTGATCTAGTGAGATTCCTTCTTTAGTTCTACTAACTTTCATGCCCAAAATAATATGAGCTTCACCCAAATCTTTCATTTCAAATTTATTAGACAAATAATCTTTCACAATTTTAATAAAATCCGAATTAGACCCAAAAATTAATATATCATCTACATATAAACATAGTATCACATATTCACCATTTTCTTCCTTAGCATAGACACATTTGTCATGTTCGTTTGATTTAAATCCATTAGCAAGTATAACCTCATTAAACTTTTCATGCCATTGTTTAGGAGCTTGTTTTAAACCATATAATGATTTTACTAATTTACATACTTTATGTTCTTGTCCTTTAACTTTAAAGCCATCAGGTTGTTTCATGTAAATTTCTTCATCTAAATCTCCATTTAAAAACGCCGTTTTTACATCCATTTGATGAATTATTAATTTATGTATAGATGCTAACGCCAGTAAAGTTCTAATAGTTGAAATTCTAGCGACAGGCGAGTAAGTATCAAAATAGTCAATTCCTTCTTGTTGTGTAAACCCTTTTGCTACTAGTCTTGCTTTATATTTATCTATAGACCCATCAGCTTTTAGTTTCTTTTTAAAGATCCATTTACATCCTATCGGCTTACTACCAGGTGGTAAGTTAGATAATACCCAAGTATTATTTTGAATAATTGAATTATATTCGTCATTTATAGCTTCTTTCCAAAAAGGTGCGTCTATAGAAGATATAGCTTCTTCATAGGTTTGGGGATCTCCTTCAACTAAAAATGTTATAAAGTCATCTCCGAAATTCTTTTCTACTCTAGGCCTCTTACTTCTTCTTAATTCTATTGATTCTTCTTCCTTATTTTCTAAAATTGAACTGTTAGATGATTCACCTATATAAGATTCTATTCTTGGTGTTTCTAATTCACTTGTAATTTTAGTCTTAAAAGGGAAAACATCTTCAAAGAAAGTTGCATCTCTAGCCTCAATAATTGTGTTATTAGAAATACCACTAACATCAGAATTAACCACTAAAAATCTATTCGCACTACTATTTTGAGCATATCCGATAAATATAGCATCTACTGTTTTAGGACCTATTTTCTTTCTTTTAATATCAGGTATAGCTACTTTTGCTAAACACCCCCACACTTTAAGAAAATTCAGGTTAGGGGCTCTCTTTTTCCACAATTCATAAGGAGTTTTAACATTATCTTTAACAATCACACGATTAAGTATAAAACATGAAGATAAAATAGCTTCTCCCCATAAGTTTTCAGGTGCTCCAGAATTTAATAACATAGAGTTAACCATATCCATTAATGTCCTATTTTTCCTTTCAGCTACTCCATTTGATTGAGGTGAATAGGGAGGTGTGAATTCATGTATAATGCCATTATCTTCACAAAATTTTTCTAACTCACCAGAAGAATATTCTCCTCCTCTATCTGACCTTAATATTTTAATATGTTTCTCTAATTGGTTCTCAACCTCAGTTTTATAAATCTTAAATTTTCCAAAAACTTCATCTTTAGACTTAATAAGATAAATATAACAATATTTAGAAAAGTCATCTATAAATGTTACAAAATATTTATTTCCACCTCTAGTTGGAGTTCTATTTGAATCACATACGTCACTATGGATAAGTTCTAAGATAATTGAATCTCTATGAACTGATTTATAAGCTCTTTTTGTTTGTTTAGCTTGTACACATATTTCACACTTATGATTAGTATTTACTTGAGATTTTGGAATTAATCCTAAATCCATAAGTCTCTTAACTTTTATATTACTAACATGTCCTAATCTTTTATGCCATAAAATATTAGATTCAATATTAAATATAAAGGAGGAATTTTCATCATCATTTAAAATATTTAATTTAAACAAACCATCACTTACAAAGCCTTTTCCAATAAAATCATTCTTTCTAGTTATTACAACTTTATTAGACTCCATAACTAATTTATAACCATTTTCAACTAAACAAGACCCACTAACTAAATTTCTTCTAACTTCAGGTACGTGTCGCACTCCATCTAGGGTTAATATCTTTCCGGACGTCATCTTTAACTCAACGCTCCCAATTCCATGTACTGGTGCGATAGTGTTGTTCCCTAGTGTCACGCTTCCTCCACTTGAGTTCTGATATGTTTTAAACATTGATTTTTCAAAACAAACATGAATATTAGCTCCAGAGTCTAACCACCATTCATTATTTTTATATGTAAAGTTTATTAAAGGTGTTATAGATTCTAACCTGACTGATGGTTCTCCGTTCACCAACATGTTTACTTCTTGATTTTTAGGCTTAGTATTGAACCTAGGGTTGAACTTCTCGGTCTTCTTGTAGTAACAGTCTTTAGCCATATGATTAGTTCTTCCACACACGAAGCAAGGCTTCTCTATCTTTTCTTTGCCTTTATTATCCTTATAGTTTTGTGTCTTAAATCGATTATTATTATTATTATTGTTATTGTGACGGTAATCTTTCTTCCAATTCTTGTTGTTCATTTTAAACCTATTTTGGTTATGGTTTTTATGTTCCACTAAGTTAGCCTTAGCTTTCAACCCTTCTTGTTTAACATTAATCCTATGTTGTTCTTCTACCCTCAAGGATTTAAAGACTTGACTTAGAGTTAAAGACCCTTGTTGATGTCTAAGACCTCTAGCAAAATTAGACCATGAAGGTGGGAGTTTATCAATTAGACATGAAACTTTATAATCTTCACTAAATTTTGACCCTCCTTCTTCTAAAGGTTTTAGTAAGTCTTGAAATTCATGAATTTGTTCATTAATAGACTTTTCATCAACCATTATATATCTTGTAAAAGTAGAGGCATTAAATCTAACAATTCCCGCATCATCAATTCCATAATCGGCTTCTAAGGCATCCCAAAGTTCCTTAGCACTTGTAAAAGTTTGGTAAACATCGTAAAGCCTTTCAGACAAAGCACTAAGAATACGATTACGACAATGATAGTCTACATTTTCAGGGGTTTGCCAAGAGCTAGACTCAATATTCTCATCTATGGCAGACATAAACCCAAGAACGGTCAACCAATATTTCAATTGGTTTTGCCATCTTTTAAAATTTAATCCGTTAAATTTCTCGGGTTTAACACTACTAGCGTCTTCACGAGATGTCATTGCACTTTTTATTTTATTTTTTATTTTAATTTAATTAGTTACAATAGATAATAATAAGGGCAAAGAAACGATGTAAATTTTAATCACGTAACTGTAGGAGTCAATACGATATAGTCAATATCTAAAATAATTGCGGTGGTATTAAAATTCAAGCGTGAACGGTATTATGTCAATTAATGAAATATAAACAGCAAAGCATACGTTTCTGTCACTAATGTTGATGCATAGAAATAATAGAAAAGTTATCGTTAGTGCCAGTAAGTGAAATATTTCATAAGATATACTAAAAAATGTTTCCAACCAGGTGAAGCTACGTTATACGTTATATGGAAATAATAATGAAAATGATGACTTCACTTTGTTAGTTTAATTTGTAGAAATTTAGATACATGTGAGCAGAACCTTTTGAGATGCTGGCTAATTAAAATAGTAATTTCCTGTTAATTATCTATAAACAATTGTAAATAAGTGGTTACTAATTTTACTACTAATACATTAGTGCACAACACTTCCAGAAACAATATGATTATCAGAAAATTGCAAATCCGTAGGTTTCTTTTGTTCTTACTAACACGAGCAGTTTTAAAATCTTGCAATTAAACTTAGCAACAATAGATCTTCCAGTATAAATATTCAAGAATTAGTCACTTTAGTGAAAATTGCTCAGAACCTTATAGAGTATAGCTAAGAAGGTGTATTACATATATTATTAGAATATAATTTAAAATAATGCTTTTAGAGTAATGAAAACAATGAAGCTAGATAGCAGTTACAATGAACAATTTCAAAATAAAATAAATTATTCAATACAATTCATCACCAACGTAGCAATCAATTTTAGCATGTACTTCAATACACAATATACAGTAGACTAAGCAAAATCAGAATTAACATAAAATAAAGCATCACGATCTTAGATTGTTGTGAAATTTTTCAATATTTGCATGCAATAACATAAATATAAATTCTTTAGATTATCATGTGAACCAATTTGCATAAAATAATATAATTTAAAATTATATAAAAGTAAGAACGGCTGGCCTGTAGGAGTCACGCCACTTGACGCTGTCCTAAGATCGTGATGGCCTCCCCTCGTGCAGGTACTGTCGGCTCACCACCACCCCAAGATAAAACCCAAGAAGGCCACGCCGGTGTTTTCTTTGTGAGCACGTTCACAAGAAAACTATGTGAACAAGACCTTATCCTAATTGCCCAAAATATAGAGAAAATATAGAAGATGAATGTTGTATGCTTGTGTTGTGTGTTTTCTACCAAGACCCCTAGGACCTATTTATAGTGCTAGAATGCATGTTGAAACCTACAAATTAAAATCACAAATAAATACAATGTGGGAGGTTATGGTCAAAATTGTTAATGCCAATAATGCAAAAAATTAAATTTGGTTTTTGAAGTTTTGAAACTTTCAATTTCCAACAGTTTATTAGGGTACTTCACTTTAAGATGTTAATTACAATCTTAAGAGGTGAAGAAGTATTACTCGTGGACAACTATATAAATAAAAAATATGCAAATTAAATAACTAATTACAATAACCAATAATCAAACCAATAATCATAACTCTTGCCCAAGCGTCAAGACTTGATTCCTTAAACTCTACCAACATGAGTTCCATTTTGATCAAGCCCTATAAGACATATATACGAGTATAATTATCTCACTTAATTAATCTATTTATATTTTTTGATAATTCTCACTTAATGAATATGAGTATTGTTATTTCTCCTTATTTATCATTATTCCCAAAAGAAGGAAAAACCATTTTAGTATGAGCCGAACCTAACATGGTTTATGTTCAGCTTCAACTCAGCTCAACGTTATTTAATCCTTCACTACATAAAATTAGTTTTGAAAATTATCAACTAGGAGGATCCATTAGCTCTGATATTCTCGAGATTAAACAAGTATATATGTAGTAGATTATATGTATAACATTACACAAAATCACATATCGATTTGCCCAAGAAATTTGTAAAGGAATCAAAGCACATAGAGTTGAGAAAAAGGGAATCTTGTTGTTTCTTTGTCTCCTAATTTGTTAATAATTGTGTCCCACATTCTCATCTCCACGCATTTCTTGTCTACTTAATTAATACTACTCCCTTTAATCACTTTTTCCTACTCAATCAATTATTTTTAACTGATCAGACAGAAGTTTCTGAAATTAATATTGTTACTATAGAGTTTAGAAAGTCGTGATTAACTGATTATATATATACATACATATATATATATATATATATATATACACAAACACATTAGTGCAAAATGTGAAGCATAGAGTACATAGCAACAAAGTCATGAATAATAGGGGTTGATTATAAATAATGAGTGTATGGACAAAGTTCTTGATTTTTAAAACTGGTTCAATTTTATCTCGATCTCCAATTTGTCAGGGATACGCTTTTAAAAGATTCATTTCACTTTATAAAGTTCAAAAGTTGATAATGAAGATGACAATACAATATGATAATATTGTCTACCATAGTAAGTGCAAAATTATTCAAAAAATATACCAGAGACTAAACAAAATTGGATTTTAGATCTAAGAAAACAATCTAATTCTAATGACTCAAACACATAAGAGAATCACTATAACTATCATTCGAGATAGAAATAACTGTTGGATAAAATGGTACAAATTGTGGTTGAGTACGAAATTCGAACGCCGTTAGTATCCGGGATACTTAAGATTATTGGATAATCTTAATCTACGTTCCGAGTAGATGAGTTTAGCATTTCGAATTTCTCTAATCGGAACGAATGAGAAATTAAGTGCTAAATTGAAGGGTTTGAATTGTGTATCCCATATTTTGATATAATTTTATTTAATATGTCATGCATATATCATGAATGACACAACACATTTTAATGGAAAATATGTCATGAATACATCATGAATGACATATGAGCACTTCAAGGTGGTGGAGCATCTTGGATGGCTAAGATTTGATCTTAGAAATGGATGGTGTGGATTGATTCTTATGGAAATAGAATTTGCCTATAAATAGCAACCATTCCAACCATTTTGAAACAACAAACTTAACACTAAATTTTCTTGTTGTTATTCAAAAGTTATCACTTGTTCAAATGGAAAATATGGGAAATGTTGATGGTGCTACTCTTGATTTCGGTCTTGGACCAGGTGCTATTCATGGTCTCGGTATTATCAATGGCTCCGGTGGAGGTTCTGGTTTTAGTTACGGTTCAGGGCTGGGTCCTGGTTCCGATTTTGGCATTGGCTCTGGTGGGGGTGCCGGGCTAGGTTCTGGTTCAGGGTTGGGCCCTGGTTCCGGTTCTGGCTCTGCTCCGGTCCCTCCATTTGTTTCAATGGCTAATCCTGTTATACCGGTTCAGGCTGAAAAATCGGAGAAGTTCAGCGGGGCTGACTTCAAGAGGTGGCAACAAAAGATGTTGTTTTACCTCACGACTTTGAACCAAGCAAGGTACTTAAGGAAAAATGCTCCTTATGTCCCGGTTGAGTCAACTGATAGTGATCTGAGGAAGGCATATGATTCCTGGATACATGGTGATTTCCTTTGCAGAAATTACCTACTCAATGGATTGAATGATTCGCTTTACAGCGTATATTCTGAACTATTGATAAGTATAAGGCCCGTTTGGTAGTCAAAGGATACCGACAAACAGAAGGTCTTGATTTCTTCGATACTTATTCTCCAGTAACGAGAATAACATCCATAAGATTATTCATCGCTATTGCTGCGCTGCATAACCTTGAGATACATCAAATGGATGTTAAGACTGCGTTTCTGAACGGAGAATTAGAAGAAGAAATATACATGGAACAACCCGAGGGGTATGTTGCTCCTGGAAAGGAGAAGAAAGTGTGTAAACTTGTAAAGTCGCTATACGGACTTAAACAAGCGCCAAAGCAGTGGCATGAAAAATTTGATAGCACAATGTTATCAAATGGTTTCAAGATCAACGAGTGTGATAAGTGCGTGTATGTTAGACAAACACATAACGCATACGTCATAGTGTGTCTATATGTAGATGACATGTTGATAATGGGTAGTAATCATGAAATTATCATGAATACTAAAGGAATGTTAAAGAAGAACTTTGACATGAAGGATATGGGACTTGCAGACGTCATCTTAGGGATTAAAATCCTGAGGACTTCTGAAGGACTAGTCTTATCACAATCTCATTACGTTGAGACGGTTTTGGAAAAGTTCCTTCCGAGTGATAGTGCACCAGTTAAGACGCCAGTGGACTTGAGCGTTCATTTACGCAAGAACCATGGCGAACCCGTATCACAGTTAGAATATGCTAGGGTCATTGGGAGTCTGATGTATATCATGAACTGTACTCGCCCTGATCTAGCTTATTCTATGAGCAAGTTGAGTAGGTTCACAAGTAATCCAAGTGAAGAGCATTGGAATGCTTTAACTAGAGTTCTTAAGTATTTAAAGTATACTAAAGAATATGGATTACACTACTCAAGATATCCAGCTGTAATAGAGGGATACAACGATGCTAATTGGATATCAGACACGAACGACTCTAAGTCCACAAGTGGATATGTATTTACCGTTGGTGGAGGAGCAGTGTCGTGGAAATCTTCTAAGCAAACTTGCATAGCCCGTTCCACGATGGAATCAGAATTCATAGTTTTAGATAAAGCTGGTGAAGAAGCTGAGTGGCTAAGAAATTTCTTAGAAGATGTTCCCTGTTGGGAAAAACCTGTGCCTCCGATTTTGATTCATTGCGACTGTATGTCGGCAATTGGGAGGGCTCAGAGTAGTATGTATAATGGTAAGTCTAGACATATTCGTCGTAGGCATAATACCATTAAGCAGTTGATCTCTAACGGGATTATTTCCATTGATTATGTGAAATCAAAGGAGAATATTGCAGATCCTTTGACGAAAGGATTGCCTAGAGATCAAATATACTGCCTATCAAGAGGAATGGGATTAAAGTCTACAATTTAAGAATAGATACAGCGGAAACCCAACCATGTTGACTGGAGATCCCAAGATCATTGTTCAATGGGAAAACTAAGTTGTGAACATTCATTGAGGCACTTAAGAGTTAATTAATAAACTCTAAACCCATTGCCTAGGATAAAGAAGTGCAACCTGCAAGTTGTAGCAAAAGGTTAAGCCGGGCTTTTAATGATTCCTATATTGTCTAAATGAAGTGGAGTATTGCAGGATACTCTTAATTAGGAAGTCACCTATGTAAGTGTGAGGTGTAGGCCGCCTCAACATTGAGTAAAATGTAAACACTTCTGAAACCAAGAGGGGGTGCCATGGCCAAAATGGACCCAACCGTGAGAACTGAAAAACTGCTGAAAGTTTATTATGTGAATATTGTTGTCTAGATTTACACGAACGACTGACCAATTCAAGACATCACGTTCATTGGAGAGCCTAGTAAATCCGATGATATTTCACTAGGAAAGGTTCAAAGCCAAAAGCTACCTCTTTTGATGTGATAAACTTTCAATCGAAATCTCAAGAGCATGCATTGCATTAATTTCATTCGTGTGGGGGATTGTTGGATAAAATGGTACAAATTGTGGTTGAGTACGAAATTCGAACGCCGTTAGTATCCGGGATACTTAAGATTATTGGATAATCTTAATCTACGTTCCGAGTAGATGAGTTTAGCATTTCGAATTTCTCTAATCGGAACGAATGAGAAATTAAGTGCTAAATTGAAGGGTTTGAATTGTGTATCCCATATTTTGATATAATTTTATTTAATATGTCATGCATATATCATGAATGACACAACACATTTTAATGGAAAATATGTCATGAATACATCATGAATGACATATGAGCACTTCAAGGTGGTGGAGCATCTTGGATGGCTAAGATCTGATCTTAGAAATGGATGGTGTGGATTGATTCTTATGGAAATCGATTTTGCCTATAAATAGCAACCATTCCAACCATTTTGAAACAACAATAACACATCAAATATTACCTAAAAACTAAAAAAGGGAAAGATAGGCTTTCTTCGGCTTTAGATTATTTTAAATAGTACCGCTTCCAATAATATTTTAGTTAAAGATAGAAATGTTACATTACTTTTGAAATAGAGGGAGTTTTGGGTATATTGCTAATTTTTCCTACAAAATTACAAACATGACAAAGATTATTTTCATTTTATAGACTACGGGTTGCTTGTGAGCTAAGCACAAGTATCTTATTAGTTTCGCTACAATGTTTTTAATGAAAAGAAATCTACATGACTTCATTTACCTCTTATATCAAGCAAGATGTTTCTAATTAAAGGCGGTGTGTGTATATAAATATATATGCAGTATGATCCACTAGATTTTTTTTTAAAAATTTCTAGTATTATAAGTATGAATTAGTGAATGCAATAGCTTTGTGAAACAATAAATGCATCTATCTCATAATTATATTTATATACATATTTTATTTGTATAATTTAACTTTAACGCATAAAAGCTTGTATAGATTTTACTTATTCACTAAAGTTTGTATAATTAAACTAATTCTCTCTCCGTTAATTATCTATAAATACATAATTATCATATATGCCTCAAAAAAAAAAACATAATTATTATATATAAAATCTCTGTACGTAATTAATTATGAGAAGACAAATTTCCATCATAGATTCGATCTTGAGGTTTGTTGCAAATCTTATCATTAGCTATCGGCTATCATTTAAATGATATTCTACACGTAGAGAATCAAGTAGATTTATAAAATGATATTATCCTAGACGTGAATGATAGAGTTCAAAGCACGAAATGTTTATGAACTCATGTATATATTTTCTGAATAATATTACAATGATACAACCATATGTATAAATAGAAATGAAACGTAACCCTAATACATAGATGGGCTGGACTATAACCTATACATGGGTCGGACTGTAATCTATACACTAACACCCCCCCCCAATCTGAGCAGTGGGACCAACGCAAAGATTGGCCCGAAGTTGGGAAAACTTGGTCGGTGGTAAGGCTTTGGTGAAGATGTCAGCAACTTGTTCAGCGGCAGGAACATACTTGACCAAAACATCACCGATGGCAACTTTTTCCCTAACAAAATGGTAATCAATCTCAATATGCTTCGTACGAGCATGAAACACAGGATTAAGAACGAGATATATGGCACTAATATTATCACAGTAGACCCGAACTGGATGCGGAAGGAAGATGCCCAAGTCACGCAGAATAAAACGTAGCCAACAAGACTCAGCGACAGCATAGGCAATAGAGCGGTACTCAGACTCTGTACTGGATCGGGAGACGGTAGCCTGTTTCTTGGCAGACCAGGAGATAAGATTATCACCAAGATAAACAGCATAGCCAGTGGTGGAACGACGGCTGTCTGGACAACCAGCCCAATCTGAGTCAGCATAAAGAGTCAAGGAGTCCACAGTGGAAGAACGAAGGAGAAGGCCATAATCAAGAGTACCCCGAAGATAACGAAGAATGCGCTTGACCATCTGAAAGTGGCTATCCCGAGGTGAGTGCATGAACTGACTGACTAAAGCAACTGCATAAGCAATGTCAGGCCGAGTGTGAGTGAGATACTGAAGACCCCCAACAATGCTGCGATAAAGAGTCGGATCAGAGAAAGGATCGCCCTGAAGAGCGGAGGGAGTAGACGACGCAGAAAGAGGAGAAGTAACAGGCTTCAAGCTCATCATGTCAAAATGCTGTAGCAGCTCAGTGGCATACTTTTGTTGCGAAAGAAACAATCCAAGAGAGTCCCGTGTAGCATGAATACCGAGAAAATAGTGAAGAGCTCCTAAATCCTTCATAGCAAATTCCTGGGAAAGGCGAGAAATAAAAGTAGTAACGGCAGCAGAGTCATTCCCAGTCAAGATAATGTCATCAACATAGAGCAAGAGAACCAAGGTGATAGAACCAGAACGGTAGACAAACATCGACATGTCATCTTTGCTGCTAGTGAATCCAAGACGCAGCAAATACGAACCAAATTTCTGAAACCATGCTCTAGGTGCTTGTTTCAGACCATATAAAGCCTTCTTTAACTGACACACATGAGAAGGATACTGGGGGTGAGTAAAACCACGGGGCTGAGCCATGTAAACAGTCTCGGTAAGATCACCGTGAAGAAAGGCATTCTTCACATCAAGCTGTCGGATAACCCATTGACGAGAGACTGCAATAGAGAGAACAGTGCGAATAGTAGTCGGCTTAACCACAGGGCTAAAGGTCTCACCAAAATCAATACCAGCCTGTTGCTTAAACCCTTGAGCAACCAAGCGGGCCTTATAGCGCTCAACAGATCCATCAGAACGTAACTTAACCTTATACACCCATTTGGAACCAACTAGATTTTGCGAAGGATGCGATGGCACCAAAGTCCATGTGCCATTGGCTTGGAGAGCATTAAACTCATCAGCCATGGCAGCACGCCAAAGGGGATCCTTGGCGGCCTGTGTATAGCATGTCGGCTCGAGCGGAGGGTAAACAGCAGACAAGGAGGGAAGAACACGAGGCTTACGTGTACCATCACGTAAGCGGGTGACCATAGGATGACGAGGACACGGAGGAGGAACACTAAGTGAGGACTCAGGAGAAGAAGAGACCGAGGAAGAGGTAGTGGAAGGATATTGGACATAGGGAGACACGGGAGTCGGGGAAGATGATGGAGACGGTCCTGGACCAGTGGGATGGGGAGGACTCCGGGGGGAGGGTGGTGTAACAGATGACTCTAGAAGAGGCGGCATGGAGGACACAGTGGTGGTGGCAATAGGTAGGTCAGGCGGCATGGAGGACACAGTGGTGGTGGCAATAGGTAGGGCAGGGGGACCGAGATAAGGAGGATGAGGAAGAGAAACCGTAATAGATTCAGCAGCAGACTGGTGGGTACCAGAGGCGGAAGCGGAAGGTAAGGTCGGATAGGGAAAAGAGTCTTCATCGAAGACGACGTGACGACTAATATGAATAGTACCAGAAATAGGATCGAGGCACCGATACCCCTTATAATTCGGGGCATAACCTAAAAAGATACATGAGGCGGAGCGAGGATCGAGCTTATGAGTAGCACGATGACCAAGATGTGGAAAACATGCACAACCAAAAGTCCGAAATGTGGAATAGTCGGGAGAACGACCAAATAGGACCTCATAAGGAGACTTGCGGTGAAGCGTAGGGGTAGGGAGACGGTTAATAAGAAAAACAGCAGTAGAGAGAGCATCAACCCAAAAGGAGTGAGGGAGATGAGCAGTAAGAAGCAAAGTGCGAAGTAACTCAGAAATATGACGATGCTTACGTTCTGACACACCATTTTGTTGTGGGGTGTAAGGGCATGACAGACGAAACTGAATACCAGAAGCAGCAAAAAGATGACGGAATTGAGCATGATCAAACTCACGACCCCCATCACTTTGAAACATTTTGATTTTACTTGAAAAAAGATTTTCAATTAAAATTTTAAAATTACAAAAGTGAGTATAGACTTCAGATTTAGCACGCATAGGATAGCACCAAGTAAAACGTGAAAAATCATCAACAAAAATAACATAATATTTGAAACCGGTAGGAGAGAGAACGGGAGAAGTCCAAACATCAAAGTGAATTAAATAAAAGGGTACGGAGCTACGGTTCTCAACATGCTGAAAAGGTAACTTGTGTGACCGACCTAACTGACAAGTTTGACAAAAAGAGACAGAACAATCCTTAGATTTTATATTCCCACTACGAGACAATTGCTGAAAAGTAGAAAGACTAGGATGACCCAGGCGGCGATGCCAAACATCACCAGAGACGGTACGGGCAACAAGGGAGGACACTAGGCTAGGGGAGATCGGGTACAAACCACTACTGGAAGGGGACTGCAGAAGAACATGCCCTGTTGCGTTGTCCTTGACACAGAAACCAGTGGAAGAAAACTCAACCATACAATCATTATTCTGACATAATTGTCTAACAGACAGGAGATTATGAGACAAATGAGGAACATGCAACACATTAGATAAAATAAGGGAACCAGTAGGGGTACGTAAAGTACAAGAGCCAACATGCTTAATAGACAAAAGTGCACCATTACCAACTAAAATTTTGTTGGTACCAGTATAGGGAGTAAGGTTAGAAAGATTACTGGCATCCGGAGTCATATGAGCAGAGGCACCACTATCAGGATACCAGGGTATGCCAAAGGTGGCAGCAGCAGACAGGGCTGAAAAAGACGGTGGAAGCTCCGCAGAAATATGTGTGTGGTTAAACCGCTGGGGACACGAAACACAAGTGTGACCCAAAATACCACAAAGCTGACATGTCTGACCAAGAGTAGGAGGCGGAAGTAGACCAGGACCCGGAGAGTACTGAAAAGTATGAGGGGATGGGGACGATCCACGACCATAACGGTCCTTCCCATGTCCGGAACTAGAACCGTGACCATGGGAGCCACCATTACCGTTAGCACAAGAATTGTTGGAATTCGAGGAGGGAGAGTGGGCGACAAAGGCAGAAGATGTAGATAAAAGGGAGGGGACAGATGAAGTTGGGGAAATTGGGGTTTCATGGGGGCTAAGTGTGATAGGAGGGTTATTATGGGGGCTGTTTTGAAAAGAAGAGGGATTTTGAGGGCAGCTTTGTAAAGTAGAGGTTAGGTGGGGTTTGTTTAGGGAAGGATGATAAACATTGGGGCTGTTTGGTAATGAGGGGTTTATGGTGGGGTGATTTGGTAAAGTGGAGTGAAGTTGGGGGTATTTAAAAGAAGAGGAAGAATAGAGGTAGGGTTGCTGTGTTGTAGCAGACCCATGCGCACCGCCAAGAGAAGAGACGCCGGCGACCGAAGGAGGAGCACCGGCGGCAGCTGCGGCGACGGGAAGAGCAGCAACAGCTGGGAGCGTGGCGGCAGCGTGTTCGGGGTGGTTTTGAAAAATCGAAAAGAATGAACCACCGTTGGAAGAAGAAGAAAAGGCGCCGGCGGAAGATGGAGATGCGGCGGCAAGCTGTGGTGGAACTGCGCCGGTGGCTATGGAAGGAACACCGGCAGCCGTGGTATCTTCAGCGGTGGTGAGAGAATAGCCGGACTCGGCACCGACGTCGGTAGACATTAGGGCCGAGAGTTGGAATGAGGAAGAAGGAGGAGCGCCGCCGGTAGTAGCCATCGTGGTGGTGGAGAGGATAGTGGCAATATCCTTGGGAGAGAGATTGAGCGTCAAGAGATGTTGAATGAAGGATATGCTATCAGCCGAGAAAGAAGAGGGACATGGCACGGCGGTGAGGAAGGTGGACGCCGGCGAGAAAGACAAACAAGGAGACTGTACAGGTTGGTGAGAGAAAGAAGCAGCAGCTTGGTGTGGAGAAGAAGATGATGTAAGAGGGAAGATGGGTGTTGCCGTGATGACGGCATCGGCGGTGGTGGCGCCGGACAGAGGAGAGGAGATGGCGGCGGATATGGTTGCCGTGAGGGCGGTAGAAAAAGCCACAGGCTCGTTGTGCCCGGTGACTGATACCATGATAGAGTTCAAAGCACGAAATGTTTATGAACTCATGTATATATTTTTTGAATAATATTACAATGATACAACCATATGTATAAATAGAAATGAAACGTAACCCTAATATATAGATGGGCTGGACTAGGCCGGATTGTAATCTATACACTAACAGTGAAGAATCGAGAAGATGAGTAGACGTAAAGTTTATAGAGAATTATTTGATCCAACCAGTTACGGTTAATCACAATAAACAAATATATATTATTTTGTATATATATATATATATATGATCTCTAATATTGGCAATCAAGATTTTCTCTCCTCGAAAACATAAAAAATCAATTAAAAAAATTGCATGCGGAAACATGTCTACTTTCTTTACTTCTTTTATTTTTAATATTTTGGTTTCTTCCTTGTAATTTCCTATTTTTGTCTTCTTTCCTTTGGGGTAGCTAAAATCCGCATGCATATGCTGATTAAGCTTCTTCATTATTATATACAATTAATATATACATGCACTTTTAATTTGTGAGTGCTACGTTCACTTGTACTTTATTTAACACTAGTACTACTTGTCATATATATGCATGCGTGCTTTGGAACATAAATAAGTGAACTCAAACGTAGGCCATACACTGTCTGAACAAAGTTTTTCATATGGGTTCCATAGTTACTTCAAATCTTTTTAAAATAAAATATATTTAAAGTTGATTTGTTATATTAAATTAATTGAGTTTTTAGTGATCGAGTTTGAGTCGAGTACCATATAAATTTTATTTTATTTCTAAGCGCCACATCCAAATAATCATGTTATTCTTGGATAAGTCTTTCAAATTTAATCTTTGATCATTTTTAAATTAATTTAAAACTCGACAAATTATTACAATTAATATATAGAGATATTGACAATGTTAAAATCAATCATTTTGATGATTTTGGAATCCCAAAACTTTGGAGTAACCTCATCTATTAATTATGCATGATAGGAGAAACTTTTCAAAGTAGCTAGCCTATCATGCTAGGGCGCATTAGAAGGAGCTCCCCCTAGGTGGTGTCGGGTCCATCTCTATCCCTATCCCTATCCCTAGAGGTAAGGAGTTACTTACTTTTTTCTTTCACGAAAATTTTATGCCACACCGGGACCAATGGTGTATACCATTGGATGAAGGGGTATTTTAGTAAATGCCCCCTATTGGAAATCCAATGGTATACATCACACCGAGATCATTGGTACCGGGGTAAATCAGTATTTCATCATTAGATTACATCTTAAATGTACATTTTAAGTGTATGTACTCGTAATCAAATGTATTGTTTGAAGAAAAATGTTATATATGATATGTAATAGAAATGAATTTCGAGGGTCTTTGTGTCAGTAGAAGTCCAAATAGAAAGGACTTGGATATTACCTTAAAATACTCTAAAAAAGCGTAACTTTTGATAGATGAGAAATTAGAAACAGATCCCTACGCATGCAATCATCTTCATGCTATTGTCATGAGGGGGCCATTGTTTGTCCCGAAATTCTATTATTGGATCCTTGTTCAAAAATTTCTATTTAATTTTTCCCATTACTTGGTGAATTTCGTTTCTAAGTCAGAAGTCTTTTATTTTTTTCGATCATCTTTCTAATTAGTCCAAGTCATGTTCGAAAGTCTTTCTACATATATAGCGACACGTAGAGATATTACTCCAACATATACATACGCTTTCAAATGCTTCAAATTTCCATGAAAAAGAATCCAAAACTTGACTTTGATGGCTCTTTTATGCATCACAAGGCCAACAAAGTCATGGCTTTTCAGTGATTGACCTTTCATATTTTCATTACAAAAACCAAAATGTTTTACCTATTCTCTTCCCTAATTTAGTCTGCATGGAATGGAAGTAAGTAACCTTTGGTTTTTGTCCTGGTCTCTAAAGTTGAAGTCTTGCCACAGTACTCCAAATGGGTCCCCAAAAGACATCCTTTGTTCCATGTTTTGGTCTTCTGCGGGGGGCCCTTTTCACTTCTTTGACTTGGGGTTTTCTTCTTTTGTCGGTTGGGTAATTATTTGGTGGACTGAGATTAATAAAGTCCGTCAATTGTACTTCAGGGCCAGTGCTAAAAATTACATTATTCACCCTAATCCAACAATATATAATAACTTCACTTTATTAATCTCAATTCACTACGAAGTAACCACTTTTGTCGGTGGTGGTCAGGTAGTGTTTGTTAGACATCGGTTACAAGCATGAGCTCTTAGCTAATTTCGAAGTATTGGGAGTGGTGTCACAATTGGCAACTCCATAGTCCATACATCTAGGGACTAGGGTTATCAATTCATTTGGCACACTTCTCATTGGATCTCAATTTACAAATCTGCACTAGCTATACAAAGATCATTATGTATTCAAGCAAAGTTAGATATTTATATTTTTATTAAAAAAAAAGTTAGATATTTATTGTTAATTGGTTAGTATCATATAATGATTCTTGAGTGTAGCTAGGTGTTATTGCTCGACTCATGACGCTTACGAATCTAATATAATTTTTTGTGTTGCTAGCATATAATAAAATAAAGTTATAGTTTTTCTAACAATTAAAATTATTGGCTTAATGATAAGCATTTGATTTTAATAATTAGTAGTAGACTGAAGTATATGGACTCAACTCGAGCTCCTGAAAATAAAGGGGTGATTGTTGGTATTTATTTTCTACATCATCATCAACACGGAATTGGCGAAGGTAAATCGTCTGACCTATGGTGCTTAGCCATTTGCCAATCGTCACTTAGTATGCGGCTTTGAATTATCGAGTTTATAAAAAGATTAAATTACTTTTGAACAACTATATATTACTTTTGCTTTAGTAGTGATTATTTAGTCCTCATAAGTGTTATTCAATGTGAGTACTCGTCTCACAACATCGTTAGAAAGGCACTTGGACTATAGCATGTCTATATAGAGATAATTGGTTCACCTATTACTACTCAAACAAGTACGAATATATTACCCGTGGAAAGAGTAAGACCAAAGTATATAACACCTGCGACCATTATGGTCGTTGGGTTCGGGGATTCTGTGGTGGAATTGGCACATCAACGCCCCTTGGTGCCGAATTGAAAGCAATTCTATTTGGGCTACATTTGGCCTGGGATACTCAAGTGAGAAATGTGATCATTGAATCTGATAGTAGGGAAGCTATTCTGAGCATTCGAGACGGGACCACCTCGCACCACCACTGGGATCTGATTAATCAAATACGGCATAAGCTAACGTTTGCATGGCAAGTTGAGCTGATTAATATCTGGCGGGAAGCCAACCGTGTGGCAGACGGATTGGCCAAGAAGGGTCTTCAGCAAACCCTCAATGTCATGTCATCTCCGCACTCGGACCTAGACATTATTATGGAGCAAGATCGATTAGGCCTTACTTGGCCTAGACAAACGACTATTAACCCGGGTCTGTCGGGATAGATAGTTAGGGTCCCCCCTTCTCTTTGTATTAAAAAAAAAAGTATATAACACCTGTTGCGTTACTATATATCTTGAAGTTCTAATAAAAAGCAGATTGCACCCTCAAAAGTAGGGGTGAAAGATGAACCAAATTACTCGATACTCGGCTCGAGCTCGATCACTAAAAGCTCATTTGAGCTCGGTTCGTTAACTTATCAAACCAAGCTTGAACAACTTTTTGTGTTTGATAAGTTTTCAAGCTCGGCTCGAACTCGACTCGATTAGTAAAAAATAATAAAAATATGTACAAAAAAATCAAACTACTCGAGCTCGACTCGTGTTCGGCTCAATTAAAGCTCGTTTGAGCTCGACTCGATTACTAATCAAACAAGTTCAAACAGAAACTTTGAAGCTCGATTGTATTTCAAACAAATTTGAACAACATCTCGTTCGGTTCAACTCGGCTCGTTTACACCCCTACTCAAAAGGGTGCTTTTTGGCACTTTCCACCCTAAAAACTAAAAACTCACAGATTACACCCTCAAATCAATCACTTATTTTCAGGCAGATTGTACCCTAACCCATTTTCAGGCCAATTTTATCATGTGAGCTGCAAAAACAGAGGGGCAAAAAGGTCCGAAAAAGTTGATTGACTTTGCCTAAAATGTACAAAAATTGCACCAGATGATTTTCAACTAGAAATTTCAAGATCCCCTGTTGATATTAAGGCAAATATTTTTCCAACAATAACTTGTTTATAGTTGTGTTTTAAATTAAACATTAATAAAAGCAACGCCTATCTTATGTTTCTTTTAAATATTAAAGTTTTGCCAAATTGTCCAAGTTGGCTCACCTCAAATAAGCAAGTTGAAGAAAATAAATATTTGGCAGTATGCACATGATGAGAAAAATTAGAGGGCCAATTTCCCTCAATTTTTTTTAACATAGTTTAATAATTTTAAAAATTGTTGAAGGACAGCCTTCATTACGTATACTTTTATGACAAAATGATTGATGCAAAAGATTGTAAGCTTTTGAGAACATTATGCTCTTAAGCTCTAGTGCAATTTTTTTTTTAAGTATATGCATCAAGTAATTGTTTTTCTTCGACTTTTTCATGGGTTCTTTATATTTTCTTTATGCTTCATCTGTTCAAATTTTCTTTTTC
This sequence comes from Buddleja alternifolia, assembly GCA_019426215.1. Classification (NCBI taxonomy): domain Eukaryota; kingdom Viridiplantae; phylum Streptophyta; class Magnoliopsida; order Lamiales; family Scrophulariaceae; genus Buddleja; species Buddleja alternifolia. The sequence goes on along the minus strand of CM033392.1, from coordinate 54,224,812 downwards.
CCTCACAATTCAGGTATTAATTTTTTGGATTTATCACACATTTTTCCTATCATTCTTTTGAAATAACTACATTATGTTTCATGCTAAAATAACATTTCATAACAATTTGGTGCAATAGTAACCTAAAATAATGTATCCTAGGTGGGATAGCTGTTCTAAGACATTTTAACCCCGTAATTTTTGCAACTCAAATGATAAACTTGGCTTGAAAATGGGTTAGAGCGCAATTTGGCATAAGTGATTGATTTGAGGGTGCAATGTGTGAGTTTTTATTTTTGAGGGTGCAATATGCTTTTTACTCTGATAATTCTATTATACTTGAATCATGACTTTTAGCCATAATCTATAGTTCTATCACATAATATACACCTATGGAAGATGACATATCTATGTCATAATGGCCATAAGTTAGATTAAAAATTAACTCCGTCGCAAAATGATCATAGCGCATGAGATGTTATTGATGAGGCAAGGGCATTATATATAGTTTATTCATATATATTAACTTTTTCTCTTTACTTTCGGTCCCTGAGATGAACTTGCATTTACAATTTACTTAATTGGTGTTTTATTAAGATAATTGCCCCATAACCTGCACGTTACTATCTTTTTTTTGTGCACTAGATGAAAAATAAATTTATAATGATCATGAAATAAGAATTGTAGCATAAAGATAGAACTAGAACAATATATTAATAATAGTATTTAATAATAATAATAATCTATGTACTACTGTATTGGGCCAAGGTAGCCATCTTATTATTTGAACCTGTCCTGCTGTCCACAATCTTTTTGACTACTATATCTCAATACAAGAGCTACAAAAGTGGGCCAAGGCCCATTCTTTGGTTATCCAAATTTTGTTATTAATCTATGACTCGAATCCGGATTGAAAACCGATTACAAATATCCACAGATAAATAGATTGAAATTTTACACGATCAAGCCATTTATGAGAATATATATGGAAAATTCTAGTTCGCCCGAGTTTTACCTACCAAGCCCAATTTATTCACTATGCGAGTTGTGGCGTGGAGGGGGTTGGTGGTGGTGGCCGTCGTCCTCTACTCCCACCCCAACTTTAAATAAATATTTTTTTTAGTCTATACATTTTTTATATTTCAATTTCGCCCACTAAAAACTTAAAAATATCAAGTTTTACATTCTTTGTTTTGTATTCATCCCTCAAACCAAAAAATTTAGTTGAGCTGGTTCTATTCCTGAGTAACCCAATTTTGTGTAATAATGCTTATTTCGAGTTCAACTAACCCTGACCCGAGCAAGAATTTTATATTTCTTAAGAAATCCTTGTGAAATGATCGGGCTTCATCATTTTCACCTCGGGGCTGAACCTAAAGTCAAAGGAAATAAACCAATATAAGAGAAAATCCAAGTCCAGAGTATGTGGCGAAATACTCGAATAGAGTTGTCTTTCATGAATGGGAAGAATAATACTTCATTTACTATTGCCCTTTGCAACAAAGCACACCAGGAATTTTCTATTCAAAGCCAACCTATTTGTTTGTGGGGGAAATTCTAGCCCAATCCTGACTCGGCCAAACTCATGTGTATTTTTTGAAATAACTTACCAATTATATGGCAAGTATAATACACTCTCCTTGTTAAATACACTTGGGTGCGGCCAAACCGGGTCTGGGCTAAAATTTTCCTTGTTTATGTGTGCCTTTAGCATGACCAATTCCTCAAACATTTCGAAAATCATTCCAAATACTAGTGGAAAGGAACCGTAATCGGGCTACAATATTACGTACACATTCACAATTAATAAAACTAAAAGCATCATTGTGCAAATGACAAGAAATTACAGACTCTACTACAGATACTACCTTTTACCTTGTATATTTTCAACACAACAAAATATATATCATAGTTCATAACATTTCTTTGAGTGACCAACGCTATACTATACCGAGTAAACGTATATAGAAACGAACACAAAATGCCACTGAAATCCCTTTTCTGCTATATGAAAGATGAAATGTCATTATCAACTTCAAAAGCAAATGGGCTATCTGGAAGGTTTATTTCTTCATAGCTGCAATTCACATTGAACAATCGTTAAAAAGAAAAGAAACTAACTAAAGTTTTATTTCGCAATTCGTCTCGACTGCCAACAATGCACGAATACATCGAATAACACATGGATATCCAATTAAAAATCAAAAGGTTAACATATTTACCTCTCCTGAACATTGTCTTTGTTGCCACGACCATTTTTCAGTATACCTTTAAAAGGCTTATTAATAAAAAAATTATTAGTAAATTTTACGCGAAATAGAAAAAAAAATGGAGCTGGAAATCCCAGCTAGATCATTAATAGAACGAGAAATAATTAACATAGAGATGGTTTATTTGATAGGAAATTTAACAACCTTCTGCAAGGTTGGAGCCATCGGGTTTGTGATCGTTTTCTTCAGTTAGCTTCTTCTTCAGCAATGTTATATTTTCACCTGGTTTAGATGCTGCAAGAGGAAATAAAACATAGAGAACATATATGGAATATGTTCACAACAAAATAATTTATTTAAGGAAAAAAATGATAAAACTTGATATAACGGAGAAAAAGTTCGAGTCTTGCTTGAAAAAGTCGTGTATTCTGCATTCTGAACTTTCTCCTCTGGCTTTCTGCATAGAAATATACTAGATACGTCACATTCAATGTTAGACTCATAATGTATGTTTGGATCAAGGATTTTTATGAGGATATGATATAATTATATATGAAAGAAGAGGATATGATATGATAAGTGTTCTAGATCTTTATGTTTGAAACATTAGAAATTCAATTTTTTTCTTACAATGTGATTATTCAAAATCATTTCAAGATGGAGTTTCAATGAGTTACTTGCGCGTCAAGAATTTAGCCACCAACATTACACGTGTAACATGTTATTAATTAAGCGGAGAAAGTTAACGTCACGAAATATGCGACAAAAAACAAACGAAAAAAAAAACGCTTAAATTGAATTAAGAAGAATATCTGTCATGGATTCGACAAAGTATAAATCACGTGAAAAGGTCGTTGGACATTCCTAGATATGCACAAAAAGAATGAAACAAACTCATAGATGTTGTTTTCGAGGAAGACATTAATTGTACCTATCGAAGAGCATTGGTTTAGGGCGATAAGGTTTCACCACCACTTGAGCGCCACGAATAAAATGAGGATTTGCTATTGTCAAGATCAGCTCGACTGTTTCGGGGTAGACAAAAGTGACGAATCCAAACATCCTCTTCTCTTTGCTCGGAATCCTAACATCTTGCACGGGGCCAAATTTACTGCAAATGAAGTAAAAACCTTTTGTTATAACTCAATGATGAAAAATTCTTGTGTAGGCCTGGCGTGGAAATATCAAAAGGTCTGGATAATGCCATGTCATCACACAGTGGATCCAGCGGTGATGTGGCATAATCCGGACCTTACTCGCATTTTCACTCAATGAGCTAAGACAAACTTTCTTACTTGAAATAGCTTCGAACATCTTGATCACTAAACACGCTCTGTGGAGGGAAAGTCAAATAAACTTGGCACGCATCGGCGACATTTGCTTCGTTTTCATTTATTTCTTCAACAAATTTCATGTACCGGGGGATATCTTCCGCCAAAATCACGCACTTATGCCCGTGTGGTCTGCAAAACAAACAAAAGTCAAAATATTGATCACGTTTATCCGATCATGAAATGCTATAAAATAAACAATATGTCAAAACCGCACCTGTCGAACACACGAATGGTATTCGACATTTGAGAAAGGAGTTGGACAAGGGCACAACCGATATTTCCTTGTTTATTACTATCTTTAAGATACGCCTCAGGCTGAAGTATCATCCCATATTTTTCATAGTAAAGTATCGGTAATGAAGAGATCGGAACAGGGATCCCTCTTCTAGATTTCAAAAGCTCAATCAGTTCTATCTCAAACTGCTTAAGAGATCCACGAGATTCGTTTCCATCGGGCAGGTTAAGAACCATTACATAACCGTTATTCAAATGAAGAACATGCAAGAACTTACAACTAGCACCATGCTTACAATACCCCTGCTTAAAATATTCACAAATCTGCACGGGTAATTCATGAAAATTTGGACACAATTCATGCAAGCTTAGCTTTTGATCGGGGCTCGGATGTTTCGCAACTTCCGGGCCAGGCTGGAAGTACGCACCACCCGCATTACAAGGCTCCAAAGGCGCTTGACTGTACGACGGATCCAAATAAGCCGTTGGAAAATATTGAAAGTTAGGAATTATTGGTTGGCCAATAGCAATTTGAGGATTTAACGGGCCATGATCAGCCGTCAAAACTGTAGAATACAAAGGAGTATTAGATGAAGAAGCTGGTGTGAACGGAGTGAAAGTTTTAGGAAGATTCGAATGCGGGCTGGGAGGTGAAACATGAACAGGGGTGTTTGGTTTGGGAGATAAGGGGAAGTTTTGCTTAGAATTGTTGATCAAGGCTCGAATCATAGTATCCGGGCCGAAGGCCAATCGAATCATTTCATGCTCGGCATGATCTTCTAACAGAATGGAGCCAATGATTTTGGATACATTTTCAGGGTCTAGTTTTTGGATTCTCTGAAACACGATTTTCGTAGACTCGGAAAACTCCATATCCAAGCTCAACCTAACATAGAAACAAGAAATTGCGGAACAAAAACTAATCATTTAAAGAGACTTTTAGAAAATGAAACAGAAATGTAAGAATTAAAACAAATTAAAAAAAATGCATGGATAAGATGAGAATCATTTCATTGAGCAGATACTGTATTTACTCTAGTTTGTGTAGTGATACCAGCTTATCCTAATTTAGGTAAATTATGATTGCTAAAAGCATTTATTGCAACAAATTATTTATCCTAATTTCTATAAATTAAATTCGCCAGCTTTATGTACAGTAAATGCAATCAAATTCAGTCTCTTACAATTAGGCTGGCATGGTGACATTAATAAGTAATAACCAAAAGAATTAAGATGATTATATATGCTATAAAGCTACACATAAATTCAATGCAATTCTCAATGTTTGATGCAAAACGGATCAAAAAATAAGTACAAAGTTTATGTAGAAATAAAGATGAGCTCCTTCTACTGTATCAAGAAATAGCTAAAATATTTCATCCGCATGCCCCATTTTCCATCAAAACCCATGTTAATTCTTCAAACATTATTAACTGAAAATGGACAATAGGAAAATGAATAAATTAGTTATAATTTAAGCAAATTATGAAATACCAACCAAAATATTGTTGCAGCTGTAGAACTCTGATAAAATGAGTGAACTCACTTCTCTCTCTCTCTCTCTCTCTCTCTCTCTCTCTCTCTCTCTCTCTCTCTCTTACTTATAATGAGTGAAATATGTAGCGATTTTTGGTGGGTATAAATGTGCTCTCACTCCATAAAAACGACAACATTGCTCACGAAAAAGAGAATGAAACGACGCAGAAATTCCTCGTCATTTGTTCGAACCATGCGCCATTGTCACTTCTTCTATACCTACACATGCAAATAAGCACATCGCACGATCCATCTTTTTGTTTCTCTAAGAAACTCGAGAAAAGTTCAGTATACTGTTTGGACTTAATTTGGAGAATGTTTTTCATGTTTTTTTCACCTGGATCCTCTAATTTAAAACAGTAATTCATGTTATATATATATATATATATATTTCAATTTATGAATATATATAATCAAGTGTACAATATCCATTGTCATTTATATATCCAAGAAAATTTTATGTCACATTGGTGGATATAAAAAATTGAATACGAAATAAGAGAAATTAAATTTTACTTTTAGTCCCATCGTAGTTCGGCCAAAATATTTTTAGTCTTATAGGATTTTTTTTTTGACATTTTTAGTTCCATTGAAGTCAAAATGTGACATCTTTAATCCCGCCCATATATTTTTGGGTGAAATTTACCCGTGTGAGACACACATTTTGTTACTTACCTGCCTCATGATTCAAATGAAACATGTGAGGGGCAATTAACTAACAGAGGATGTGTCTCACGTGGGCAAATTTTGTCCAAAAATAGACGAACGAGACTAAAAGTGTCACATTTTGACTCCAACGAGATCAAAAGTGTCAAAAAAATTCTTATGGGACTAAAAGTGTTTTGGCCGAAATCCAATAGGACCAAAAGTGAAATTTTCCCACGAAATAAAATTGCAAATTTAAAAAATATAAAAAAATTGAATACGATATAAAAATATAACAATTTAAAGCAAAAAACTCGAACCAAAATTTTGTAGTTAAAAGTTTGCTGTGAAAAGGAAATACTACTCCAAAACTAATTTAATTGACTTTAAGTTATTTATAAGATACGCACACTACAAGGAAATGTGTATTATATACAACTCCTTCTATCTATATATCTTTCTATGTTGTTTCCATTTTCTCTGAATATTGGACTGATTGAAGTGTAGTAAGATTTTAATTCGAAAAGCTCTCAACTATTTTAACACTATATTGTATATCAATCTACATGATTGTAGAATATATACATACTTGAAAGAGTTTTTAATTTGTAGAGAAATTTGTCTAGTACTCTATGGTGAAGTTAATAATTAGAAAAAGGTGAATTTTAATGCTCACCTCTTTTACTTGAGACTTCTATTTTTTTTAAAAAAATCTTTTTTTACAAAAAGTTACGTAAAAAAACCTAATCCCTTGGTCCATATCGAGCAAAGAAAAGTGAGTTTTTTTTCTCCTTTTTGGATGTAAAGGTATTATAATCTTACAAAAAATTGCGGTTAAAATCTTCTATTCCAATTACATAATTGGCGTAAAATGGGATCATTTTAAATATGGTCACACATTCTGAGTCAGGATGGGCAAGAAATCGAAATTTTTTACATGTTCGGGTTTTGAACACCAAATGGTCTGGACGATACCATATCAATAATGACGTAGTAACTATACTGGTATGACATTATCCAAACTATTAATTAATTTGATGTATAAAAAACCCGAAGGATAAGAAAACTTTCCGGTAATAAATCCCCCGACAAGATGACATCCATAGAAACCAAACATGAAGGTATGATTTTAGGTCATATATACATAACTGCAATAGTGTACCTAACTTGTATTGTCCTTAATTAAGGTGAATATAGATAGATACCTAGGTGACAAAACTCACCTCTTCCAACAACATTTAGTAGGGGCCCAAACAACGTAAGCTGTGTTGTGTGAGCATGCAACTGAAACTAAAGATCAAACAACAAAAGTACTACTACTAGTGCTTTTAGCATGAGCTAAGGAATTGTGATGGATCACATTTAAACTCACCTACCATATTATCTTTGCATGCATGCAAGCCATTTGTCAAAAAAATTTCCTATAATTTTGTTGAGAAAATTATTGTGATTACCTAAAGCCTTCAATTGTGCTGAATATCTGCATCCAAACATGCATCATTGACTTGGATCATGGATAACTTGCCACTCAAGCTCATGATTCTTCGAGGTCTGGCTTAAGCTGTAAAGTTTGGTTGTATTCCATGACTTTGAGAGCTTAGGTCCAAGTCGGGTGATTTATTAGAAACGAGGGTGGCTTCATAATTTGATTGTGTATGATTAGTTTCATTTATGAGCTTTGATGGATGATAAATTACTCGTTATCTACACAGAGTAACTAATTAATAAATGTTATGATAGAATATAGTAAGCATAGAGCAAACTGACTTTCTGATGGCCCACTAGCTAGAAAAGACGGGGGGATCAAATCGTGAGGACGCACAACTAAAGTTGTGCGAGCATGAAGAGCCCTTGATCTAGCAAAGGAGCGTACCAGCCCTTTATCAATGTCATTTGTTAGCGTTGACTGGTGATTAATTAGTCGTTATGTACTCGAAAAGTAACTAATAAATAAATGTTATGATAGAGTATGTGAGCATAGAGCAAAGTGATTTTCTGGCGACCCACTAGAAAGCCAAGCGGGGGATCAAAGCGTGAGGATGCGCCAAAGGCCCTTGATTTGGAAAGAAATGTAGCCGCCCTTCGTGGACCTCGGGGTGTGGTATCTACTTCATTAGTGCAATAATGTTACTTTTCTTGAGTTTTTGAGGTCCCAAACAATGGCTTCTTTTGCTCGTGAGTACATACTTGATCTAAAGTTCTAATCTTGTGATCGGAAGATAGAATTCGAACTTGGTAACATAATCGACTCTATAATGGTCAATATGCTTGTACACCCCACGATGGAATAAAACTACGATTCACGGTTGACATAAAAAACCGAATATATTTATTTGCATAGTTGGAAGTCTTTTTTTAGGAGAAAATTTAATGAGTAATGTACTATATATGATCGATCAAAAAAAAATCTGTATAAAAACCGAATATATTTATTTCCATCTCATTTTTTAATTGAATTAAATGAGGGATTTTATGATTTTTGGGGTTAAAAATGATTACAACTTGAGGAGTAAATATGGTGATGATTTATATAGCAAACAAGTCTATGACGAAGTAATGGCCCCGTTTGTCCATACCATCAAGTATCTAGAATCTTCATATGTCGTTATTCAAATTGTTAAACTAAATAAAAATGATAAAACTTGATATAATAGGGAAAAAGTCAAAGTCTTGGAATTTGCATGCTGGACTTTCTCCTCTAGCTTTCTGCAAAGAAAAAAACATTAGAAACGTCACACTCAATTTTAAAAAGACTCGTAAGTTATTTTCAGATCAAGAATTTTAATGAGGATATGATATGATAATAGTCCTGATCTTTTTGTTTGAAAATTTAGAAATTCAACTTTTGTTTTACAATGTGAATATTCAAAAGCAGTTCAAGAATGGAGTTTTAATGTGTTACTTATTCATCAAGAATTTAGTTGCCATAACATGCAATTGATTAAACGACCAACAGAAATGAACATGATTAATGTGATGAGAAATGCGATAAAAGCAGAGGAGACATAAAAAAAATGCTTAAACTAAATAGAATCTTTGTCGTGGACCTGACAAATTATATAAACCACATGAAAAGATCGTTAGACATTCCTATATATGCATAAAAAGAATGACACAAACTCGTAGATTTTGTTTATGAGGAAGACATAAAGGGGGGTTTGGCTAAGCTTATTTAAAACATCTTATAAGATGTTGGATCTTACTTAAAAATAAGTTCTCAAGTATTTGATAAAATAAGATGTTTGAACTTCTAAAATATTCTTACATTTTATAAGACATTTGAGTGTTCAGTATTCACAAAATTTACACACATTTTACACACTGCACATATTTCTACACACACGCGGCATACACTTACATGCACATACATTGCACACATTTTACACACACACTCTGCTTATATTTTACATAGTTGTAGAAGCTTATAAAATATTTGGGTGTTTGGTGTTCTGAAAATGGGGAAATTCTAGCCCGAACCCGGTTCGGCCAATCCAACCTATAGTAATGCGCCAAGTGGAAAATAATTATTTTAATGAAAATATGCAATATTCTTGTATCTCAACCAAACCATGGTTAAGCTTTCTTTCCCCTCACGTGCCAACTCATTCACTGCTCACGTTTTCCTTCTTCAAATTCGCTGCTGTTTGATTTTGCTAAATTCTGATTTGGAAAGAAGAGAAATTTTAGCTACAGTCCTAAATGAGAAAAAGTGCAAATCAAAAATTTCCATATGTGGAGAATCCATGTCCATCGTCTACGAGAGCTTTTGTTTTTCATTTAACAAATTATAGCTTCACCCAATTTCAACCATTGTTGGAAATCTCCACCGAATTTTAAGATTTGAAAGAGGTAAACATTGTTTGTATGAAATTACTTTTATCTAATTTTTTTGTAAACTCATGGTGGATTTGGGAAATATGGCTTAAGCAATCAGTTTTTGGGTAAAAGGTGTCATAATAATATTGCATATAAATAATGCTTGTAATCAACTCAAGAGTTTATTGGTTGATATAGATGTACTGATTATAAACTTACAATTTTTATTTTATTATGAATTGTGTCTAATTCTTATTGATATAATAATTTTACTTGATAATAATTGTGTCTACTTGAGTCTGTTGTTCATCCCATAACTTGGACATTTTCACAATTTTGCTATACTTTATTGTATTCTGTTTAGTGCAACAGGATAATTTACTTTTATGTAAATTCATAATTTCTTTTCCTGATTTTGATTTATTGTTCATAGTGTTCATGCAAGTCATATTTTTTTAGCATACTTTTTGAATTTGATATGAATTCTTGTTCGAGGTCTACAATTATCTCTAACTGCTATGAAGAACGTCAAAAGGAATATAGTCAAAGGGAGTATATGTGTGTGTGCGTCTTAGTTAGTTTCTTCTTCTTGTTGTCTATCACTTATATTTATTCATCTTGATGTTTATGTTGATAGACATGCCCAATTCTAGTTATGGAATCGAAAATTCCGGGGATATAATATGTTTAGAAAGTGAGGATGACGATATTGTATGCCCTCGTCCCACTGAAGATGAAGAAGTCCACAGGGATGAGATTCCTTTGGATTCCGATATTGCAGAAACTGAGAAAAAGTTATCAGTATATGTTTCACAGAGTGAGGATGAAGCGTATGCTTTGTATCAAGATTACGCTAATTTGGTTGATTTCAGTGTTCGCAAGGGAAAACAATATTACATTAATGGGACCAAAATTATTAGATCAAAGTCATATTTGTGTTCTAAAGAAGGAGTCAAGGACGAAAGGCCACGATCAAATGGAACTAGAAAGAGACATACTAGTAGGACTCATTGTGAGCTTTTATCTATTTTCTGCATTTTGGACCTATTGTGCTGTGAGTTGCTTTTGTTGTTTGAACTCTGGTTGTTTAATTTAAACTTTTATTTTTCAACACAAAGGAGAATCAAAAGGCTCCTTGGCGCATAAGATGACTGTTGGGAGGAAAACAAGATCAAGCAACGAAAGTGACAAACAAGATTGCAATTAGACAATCAAACTCTCTCCCCACTTGTATGAACTTAAGAGGAAGCAAACAAGCACACCAATTGAACCAATCGTAGCATCAATAACAAGTATGGAAATAGATAGCAAACAATGACACATGAGACACCAGATTTTACGTGGAAAACCTCTTCAAATCGAAGAGTAAAAACCACGGGACACAACGGTCCAAACCAAAGCTCCACTATAATCAATAGAGGTCACAAAATACAAGTTACAAATCACCAAATGGGTACACAACCCCAACAACACAGCAAGTAATCACTCTTGACAAAACAAGATAAACAAAAACAGAATTACACCAAAAACAGAGGCCACTGTTCGAACTGAATAACTCGAGCTAAGAAACATAAAACGGAAATCTGACCGGACAAAATAAACCACAATGTGTTGTGAACCTGCTGTCCAAATTTCAGCCAAATCCGACAAGAAATGCCCCCTTAAACAACAGTTCGAACTCTGCTGCGCGCCAAGAAAACTGCTGCTATGTACCTGTGGGTTTTTCTTTTCTTTTCTCCTTAAACCCTTTCTCTCTCTTTAAACCCTTAGATATTTCCACCCTTTTTAATATCTAAGTAAAGGCCAAACACTTGGGCTTAAAAGCTGATAGGAGTCATTTTTACGTGTTTTTAAGCCCCTTTGCGTTTATGTTTTAGGTTCATTTATCACTTGATTTTGTCACTTGTGCGTTTAATTCGTGCATTAAGTGATTTCAGGCCTTAAGTGGATACAATTGAAGAAAGGGTGGAAAAATGATGTATAAAACAAGTTTACGCCAAGATGTTTCACACCTCCACGACCAAACAAGCAAGAAATAAGTTGGAGTTAGCCAAAATCATGTTTTAGTACCATTTCCGCACACCTGGGCGCCAAATCAGAAATAACCTCCACGTTGGAACGCCATTTTGATATTTTTAGAGACAGAATTGGATGAAGTGTCCTTCTACAAAGTTTTAGATCTATGTCTTATCTTTACATGGGTACTTGAATCATCCAATTCGGAGGTCTGTGGAGACGTTTATGAATAAAACACTATCCCTGCGCTGGAAAATACGAAAGTGGCAGCTCCCATTCTTAGTAGGTGGAAAACAAGAGAATGGTAGTTCACATTCTTGGTAGGAGGAAAGTAAGAGAATGGTAGGTGGAAAACAAGAGAATGGTAGTTCACATTCTTGGTAGGAGGAAAGTAAGAGAATGGTAGGTGGAAAACAAGAGAATGGTAGTTCACATTCTTGGTAGATGGAAAGCAAGAGAATGGTAGGTGGAAATAAAAGAGAATGGAAGCACATGTTCTTGGTTGGTGAATTCTTTTGGCTATAAAAGGAGGATTGGAGGCCATCCTACAAACACACTTGAAAACACATTCCCCATTGGGGGAGCCTAAACACATCCTATCATCATCTTCATCATCCTTAGATTAGTTATGAAGATTATCAACAACCTCTGAAGGTGAAGAAATCAAGAAGCATGGAAGAGATGAAGATCGAAGTTCAACCATCAAAAATACGAGGGAGTTTCTTAGATTTCGATTTATTTTTGTCTATGAATATGAATCTTAATTTAAGTTCCTATCTTTTATCTTTTATGATGAAATAGATTCTTCGAACTAAGGCCATGTTGAGGCTAAATTATGATAATTGAGTTATAAATTGTGTTTTTCATATTAATTCTATTGTTGCTTTGTGTCTTGATCTTGTTTGAATGCATCATATGCTTAGCTACCATATGCATGATTTATTGCTTAAATTATTCGTTCGAGAGAAGTTAATTTAAGGTGCAAAGAGGATCATCACATAATCCGTAAAAAATAGGGAATTGCCCCTAGAGATAGGTAGAGATTCCCGGGTGCAGTTAGCCGGATTAATCCGGGGAAATTCTAGAACTTGAATGCATGATTGTTGGTTAGATTCTCGGATAGACATATCTAGAGAACCATCAATTAATCATAGGATTATTATACAGCCGAGAAATCGGGTAGTAATTATTTAAGGTTTTTTCCACCAAAGCAACATTAGTCTAATAATATGAGAACATGTTTATAATGAAAATTGATTAATTTATGTCAACACATGTGTCTTAGTTGCTCTTTTCCATAGCTATCTTGATCTCGACATCTTGTTTCTTATATCTTACTTACATAATATTTTAGTTAATTCTTGTTTTAGTTTAAGTTCTTCAATTGCTTTAAAATCATAAACTAAAATACAAGTCCTTGAGGTTCTACAACCCGGACTTTATTGTCCACTTTATTACTACACACGACCAGTCCACTTGCTGTTTAATACACGTAAGGATTTTTCGTGTCAAGTTTTTGGCGCCGTTGCCGGGGACTTGTTTAATTTTAGTTTTTGATTTTATTGCAAGTTTTAAGTATTTATTTTATTTTTATTAAATTTTTTTTTATTATTATTTTTATTTTTTTCTTACACTATTACCTCGCAATGGCTAGAAATTTTCCAGATATGACCCTTCCGGAGAATCAATTATGGCTGCAAAGCGTCATTCAATTTGCAAAGGATAGCAATTTTCCTGATATGACACTACCGGAGAATCAATTATGGCTCCAAAACGTCATTCAAGCGTGTTATGCACAAGGGTTCTTTCCACAACATTACCAAGAAAGAATTCCTACTCCGGAGGAACAACTTGATAACACCATTGGAGAGCTCCACTTTATGATGAAGGACGCACGGCGGGAAATGAAGGAGATGAATCATGAACTCAAGCAACTAACGAGCGACATATCTGAGAAAGTACCATGGGCATTGTTTGGTACCACTGAGATAGATCAAAAGGAGGAATTCAACACCGTGACGTTGAATGAAATGAAGTTGGAAAATTCGAAAGCAGATTCCTCCAACGATGAGCATTCGACTCCTATCCTTTCTGAGGGTGTTGACATTTCTTTACTTTCTTCCCTAGCCACAGGTAAATCGGTATTTGATGCCGACGATGGTAAGTTGTTATTGAATGTAGGAGATGACATGGTTAATTTCGATAACTATGAGGTTTTTGAGCATCTAATTGATTTTGATTTGTCTTTACACATTGATGTTTTTGATCCTTTTAGTGTTGAGCACTTTCATGAAAAACGAGTCAATAATCTTCAACATCCATACATGATGGAGCTGAAATATGTCAAGGTGATTGTTGAAGAAAAACGAGACATTATCTCTAGCTTGGAGAAAAATCTGCACCACCATCCGGAGCATGAGGAAGAAAAGGTAATAGAGGTATTGAGGGACCATAAAAAAACTCGTGAGTGGATGATTGCTTGGTCTAACCCTAGGATATGTAGCACAAATAATTGGTCAATCTTCACTACAAAGGGCAAAAGGTTGAAGCGATACTCAATAGTGGATTGGAGAACGAATAAGGCATTCATACATAAACCACCTTGAGCCAATATCTTATATAAAGTCAAGCTAGTGACTTTAAAAGAGCGCTTCTTGGGAGGCAACCCAAGCTTTGTGAGTTTTCTTTTGTTTTTTTGCTTTATTTGTTTGTTTTTGCTTTTCGTTTTATTTGTTTTGTCTAAGCATGCACTTTTGGCATGTGTTTTAATATGCTTGATGGTTTGTTTGATAAGTATGTTGAACATGTTAGTAGCAATTTCCCGTTGTTTTGAGAGGCCTATTTTGATGAGATGGGTTTGATTTGGAACATATTTGTGATGAAGGATTGTTTTTCACCAATCCTTGATTGTAAGTACTCTTATACCTTTTGCATGCGTTTATGTGAGACAACATTGGGGACAATGTTGAGTTTAAGTTCGGGGGTAGATGTGGGTAGTACTTTGTGGTTTTAATACATTCATATGATTGATCACCATGTGTTTGCTATTTTTGTCATGTCATGTGTACCTCATTTAGCTCAAGTTTGGGGGAATTTGTATGCTATCATGTTTATATGTGTTTATGTTGAGAAAATCAAGCATGGTTTTTTTTTTAGCCCTTCCAATTGATGCATTTAAATTGATTAACTTTAAAAAATGGCATGATTTTTTGAAATAATTTGAATTTAAATGAACATATATATCTTTGAAATTGCTCATGGAGACCCTAGACTAGGATTGATTTCTTAGATGATTCACATTGCACAATAAATCGAGGGTAGAGGAGTTGAGAGGATAACCATTTTGAGACACTTAAGGAGTTTTTCCCGGAAAAATTAACTTAGATTTTTCATAAGGTTATAAGTTGAGTAGTAATTTTTTTTATGCTAAACAATGAATTAAAAAGGTTGAAGTTTGGTATGACCACAAGTGGTCAGGCTAATATGTACTGGAGGTGAAAAGTTTCATGCCTATATACTGTACTATTATGCTAATTTGAGCTAAGCTCAAGCCAAAAAGAAGCGAATTGTTTAAAAGATCTAGTTTTATTTCGTGGCCTTTGACACTCGAGTGATTAAATCCTTAGGAGTGTCTTTACACTTAATGCCCCAAAACTATCTAGTTTGGGAGTCATTGATCTAAAACTTGTTACATGGGTGTCATAGAAAGCTTAATGGAATAAAACATTGCACATGATCTAGCCTTAATGAAGTTAATTGGAAAGTTTCATATGAATTGAAAGTTTGAATGGTTGAGATAATGAAATTTAAATGGCTATGAGATTTTCTATGATTCTTATGCTTTGTGTTTGATCAAAAGTTGATAGATATGGGATTAATGTCCAAAATTTGGTAAGGATGCCTTTCGACTATAATACCTTAGATTTATTTTCACTACACCCTATAGAGTCTTTTCGAGTATTGGTGTCACATGAGCAAAAGTAGTTGATATGTATATATATTTGTGAGCTATAAAAGGATGATTTTGTGCCATTTATTCTTGTTAATTATGTTGAGATGTATTCATTTGGTTGGGATTGAAAGTTTGTTAGATTTTGTGGGTATATCTTCTGCAAACCCTCACGAGACTATAACTCGTCCTTTGAGGTAACTCAAAGGTTTAAAGGCTTGTTGCACAGGCTAAGTGCAATCGTTTACTCCACGAAAGGGAGTTCGTTTGTTGTTTTTGTTTTCTCCTTTTGGTTGATGATGTTTTTTGTGCCCTAGACCTTTTATTGCTCGAGGTCGAGCAAATGATAAGTTTGGGGGAGTTGATAGGAGTCATTTTTACGTGTTTTTAAGCCCCTTTGCGTTTATGTTTTAGGTTCATTTATCACTTGATTTTGTCACTTGTGCGTTTAATTCGTGCATTAAGTGATTTCAGGCCTTAAGTGGATACAATTGAAGAAAGGGTGGAAAAATGATGTATAAAACAAGTTTACGCCAAGATGTTTCACACCTCCACGACCAAACAAGCAAGAAATAAGTTGGAGTTAGCCAAAATCATGTTTTAGTACCATTTCCGCACACCTGGGCGCCAAATCAGAAATAACCTCCACGTTGGAACGCCATTTTGATATTTTTAGAGACAGAATTGGATGAAGTGTCCTTCTACAAAGTTTTAGATCTATGTCTTATCTTTACATGGGTACTTGAATCATCCAATTCGGAGGTCTGTGGAGACGTTTATGAATAAAACACTATCCCTGCGCTGGAAAATACGAAAGTGGCAGCTCCCATTCTTAGTAGGTGGAAAACAAGAGAATGGTAGTTCACATTCTTGGTAGGAGGAAAGTAAGAGAATGGTAGGTGGAAAACAAGAGAATGGTAGTTCACATTCTTGGTAGGAGGAAAGTAAGAGAATGGTAGGTGGAAAACAAGAGAATGGTAGTTCACATTCTTGGTAGATGGAAAGCAAGAGAATGGTAGGTGGAAATAAAAGAGAATGGAAGCACATGTTCTTGGTTGGTGAATTCTTTTGGCTATAAAAGGAGGATTGGAGGCCATCCTACAAACACACTTGAAAACACATTCCCCATTGGGGGAGCCTAAACACATCCTATCATCATCTTCATCATTCTTAGATTAGTTATGAAGATTATCAACAACCTCTGAAGGTGAAGAAATCAAGAAGCATGGAAGAGATGAAGATCGAAGTTCAACCATCAAAAATACGAGGGAGTTTCTTATATTTAGATTTATTTTTGTCTATGAATATGAATCTTAATTTAAGTTCCTATCTTTTATCTTTTATGATGAAATAGATTCTTCGAACTAAGGCCATGTTGAGGCTAAATTATGATAATTGAGTTATAAATTGTGTTTTTCATATTAATTCTATTGTTGCTTTGTGTCTTGATCTTGTTTGAATGCATCATATGCTTAGCTACCATATGCATGATTTATTGCTTAAATTATTCGTTCGAGAGAAGTTAATTTAAGGTGCAAAGAGGATCATCACATAATCCGTAAAAAATAGGGAATTGCCCCTAGAGATAGGTAGAGATTCCCGGGTGCAGTTAGCCAGATTAATCAGGGGAAATTCTAGAACTTGAATGCATGATTGTTGGTTAGATTCTCGGATAGACATATCTAGAGAACCATCAATTAATCATAGGATTATTACAGCCGAGAAATCGGGTAGTAATTATTTAAGGTTTTTTCCACCAAAGCAACATTAGTCTAATAATTTGAGAACATGTTTATAATGAAAATTGATTAATTTATGTCAACACATGTGTCTTAGTTGCTCTTTTCCATAGCTATCTTGATTTCGACATCTTGTTTCTTATATCTTACTTACATAATATTTTAGTTAATTCTTGTTTTAGTTTAAGTTCTTCAATTGCTTTAAAATCATAAACTAAAATACAAGTCCTTGAGGTTCGACAACCCGGACTTTATTGTCCACTTTATTACTACACACGACCAGTCCACTTGCTGTTTAATACACGTAAGGATTTTTCGTGTCAAAAGCCACCATTTGGGCCTCCCCAAAATTGGACTCTTTCCACATAGGAAGGGAGCCAAAACCCAACAATGACTTGATCTGACGCAAAATAAAGCCTTGGGTGAAGTCTGATGTGGTGGAAATGCCAGAAGCCCATAACTCGTAAACAAGAAAAAGTTACAAAATTGGGTCAAACATAGGGGTGCACACAAAGCGAGTTCGAGCCGATTGGTTAAATAAAATAAAATATTATCATTTTATACACATGTAAAATTGACCCAAAATCGACTAGTTAGAAAAAATCGGCTTCATGTACAATTCGCTCAAACTCGACTTGTTAGAAAAACTCGATTACATGTATAATTGGCTCAAACTGACTTGTTAGAAAAACTCGACTACATGTACAATTGGCTCAAACTCGACTCGTTAAGCTCGAGAGCCGACTCAATGCCCACTTCTAGTCAAACAGGTTGCTGGTAAAGTACAAGTTTAGAGTTAAAAATATGATAAATAATTGAAAACCTCCAATAATCTCAAATACTCAAACAGAAATAATAGACATCAGAAAATTATTGCTAAAACTAATGAGAGACGACCAATTCAAACTTCGACACTTAAAAGCCAGGATACATAGATGAAAATTTAAATATTGAGCTAAAATGATAAATTGATCAAGTAAAAAAAATTATAAATTTCTGAAAGAACCCCAATTGCATTCACACTAATATGAAATTATTTCTTCTCAATTTCATTATCGTCATTCTTACTCAAGGCTACAACATGGCAGAGTCGATTAAAGGAAACCCACAAACTCTTTAATTAGTGAATCTGATGTTGATAATTGATCTTCCATTATGAAAAGCTTCATAACTCCTTTCTGCACATACTTATCCCTTCATATCCTTGAGAGCTTAAATGCGAAAAAAATTGGATTTTGTTGCTAGCTTGGTACATCACCTCAACTGCCGAGAAATATCAATTTTGGTTCACAAGCTCTCGGTCATAATGGACCACCTGCAACTGCAAGGGTATTTAACACTTTTTAAGCACTTAATCAGTGAGCGACAGTCAGAAAGATTAAAAACAAAAAAAAAATCATAAACCCGCACAATTTTGACGAATAAAGTTCTATACCGCAGCCAAAAAGGCATTCATCTTCACCGAGCGAATTGTTCAAAGAACTAAATCTGGAACGTTCATCAAATGGGATGAAGAATTTCGCCTATCATACTTGTGGCTCTCTTGTAAGACTTTGGCTTTGCTAATCACATAAGAAAAACAGTGAGCAGAGAGTAGTAGAAAAATGAATTACTACTCCCGATTTTCATGGTTGAAAGCTTTATTTGAATTTTTTGAATTGCAAAGAGCCCGGTGATTTCCGCCATTCAATTCACGAGAGAGATTTGGGGAAATCTGAGCAGTGAATGAGTTGGCACGTGAGGGGGAAGAAAGCTTAACCTTGGTTTGGTTGAGTTACAAGAATATTGCATATTTTCATTAAAATAATTATTTTCCACTTGGCGCATTACTATAGGTTGGATTGGCCGAACCGGGTTCGGGCTAGAATTTCCCCTGAAAATGTTCTAGACTTTGGAATTCAAATGATGCTCTAATTAAATATTAGATTATAAATGTGATTTTTTTTTCTTATAACAATAATTTTGTGTGCACGTGTGTGTGTGTGTCAACTTGAGTTATGTATGTGAATAAATATATTCTTGTGTGAGAAAATATGTGCTATGTGTGAAAATATTTGTTGTCTGTGTAAAATATATGATGTGTATGTAAAATATGTAATGTGTGTTTAAAATATATGTAGTGTATGTATAATATGTATTGTGCCTGTAAAATGTGTGCAGTGTATGTATAATGTGTATTGTGCATGTAAAATATGTGCAGTGTGTGTATAATGTATACTATGTGTGCGTAAAATATGAGCAGTATGTGTAATATATGTGCAATGTGTGTAAAATGTGTGATGTGTGGGTAAAATGTTGCAGTGTGTGTGCAAAATATGTGCAGTATGTATGTGTAAAATATGTGCAGTGTGAGTGCGTGTGTAAATGTGTGCAGTATATGTATGTTATGTGTTTTTGTTTTTGTTTTTTTGTGTGTAAATGTATTGCACAGTGTGTGTGTGTAAATTGTTTTGTGTGTGATTATACATGTGTATTTGTTATGATTTGAAGAATTAAGTTGGTATCTTTAGAAATAAGTTGAGAATTCCCTACGTATTTTTAAATAACTTATAGGATTCTAACATCTTATTTTGGGAACTTATAAACTCCTCCTAAAAAAATTTATTTAAACACTTGTAGGAAGCTTATATGATCTTACACATCTTATGAGATGTTTTGAAAAGTTTATAAGCTCACCCAAACACCCTTTAAATGTACCTATCCAAAAGCATTTGTTTTGTTAATAAGGTTTCACCACTACTTGTGCACCATGAATAAATGAGAATTTTATATTGTCAAGATGAGCTCATCTGTCTCAAGGTAAACAAAAGTCATGAATCTAAACATTCTCTTCTCTTTGCTCGGAATCCAAACATATTGGACATGTCCAAATTTACTGCAAATAAAGTAAAAACCTTTTGTTAAATAACTTAACAATGGAAAATTCTTGTATAGGCCTGACATAATTAAAGATACCGAACAATTTGGATTATGCCACATCATCACACTATGGATCTAATGGTGATGTGGTGTAATCAAAACCGTATTAACATTTTGTTCAATGATCTAAGACAAACTTCTATTAGGTCTTATAATTTTCAACTTTTTACCAGGTTTGACTATGCATTTATCTTTAACTTATGTTTTGTAGTTGATTATTTTCATTGTTTTTAGCCTTATGCGCGTATTTTGGCTTCTAAGTCATTTCGATGCTTGTGTAGGCAAAAGAACAATTGATTTAACACGTAAAAGGGGAATTATAAAAGATAGCAAGGAAGGCCAACCAAGAGACTAAACGAAGTGCAAGAAAAAGATCACATGAAGAGATTTTAGCTGGAGAAAAATTTTGAACGGCAAGTTCGACACAATTGTGCCAGTGTTTGGCACAACTGTGTTGTGTGTAGATTTAAAAATTGATGGGTCACGATTTTTTTTTTTTTGCTACACTTTTCTTATACCTAGGGAATCCTTAAAAGGGTAGGAAGCCTTAAAAATTGTCAACTAACACTTCGAAGATGTTTTAGATGTGACCAAGGAGAGAGAAGACTTGGAAGGGGATAAATGGAGTTTCCCCGAAGATGGGAAGGAGATTTCTTGAATCTTCGCCAATCAAAAGAGGATTCTAATGGGATTTTTAAGTTCTTCTTCTTCTCTAAATTGTACATTTTTAGTACTCTGTTACTGAATAAGGTTTATTTTATAGTTTTATTCAATTAGTTTATTCTTCTTCTTTAATTATCTGTCTTTACTTTTCTTTTCTAGGGCTTAAGGTGTAGTCTTGTATATTTATATGGATTCTTGATGATACTTTGGGTTTTCTCTTGCTTTGTTTAACCTGTCATTGAATGTTTATTGTTTGTAGTTGCTTGATCACTAATTACATGATTTAATGTAGTTAAAGAAGTATCAAAAGATGAATTAAATTACTAGTTTAGATATGATAGACTTTTTGAAATTGTTGAATAGGGAAATTAGTAATTGTGCATGAGGGTAGTGAAACAATTTTCATATGATTTAATAAATTCATTTAGATTAGTTATTGATCGTGGGAGTTACGAAAACGAAGCTAGTTGAGTACTCATGGAGATTAGGGAAGAGTCTTCATGTACTTAAGGAATATTGGGTCTTTAACTAAGATAAGACGATATAACCCATTGAATATAAATCCTAAGAAATATTTTGATGAAATCTTAATCCCTAGGATTTTCATTAATTGATTTATTGTTTAATTTCATTTCTGCTCATATTAGTTTAAAATATCAACCTCTTCATTTCGATCATCTAAATAATAAGATAAGCTTAGTTTGGTACTTGACAACCTTCCATGTGGAGACGAAACTTACTTATCACTATATTACAAGTTACGATACTGTGTTGTTACGGAGAGACTGCCAAATTGGCGTTGTTGTCGGGGAAGCAACAACTAGTCAATAGCAATAATAAGTTGATTTTTATTAGTTTATACATTTTTTCTTTTCTATTTATTTTATTTACTTTACTTAGAGGACTTGTCAGCATAGGGAAAGCAAGATGGCAGATGATGAAACCCTGAATCGAAGATGCACTACCTGCTCGATAAAGAACTCTTAAGAACTATATTACACCAAATTCTTCGAACTGCTCTTTGAGCAATGTGGTTGCCAATGTTCAGGCAAATAGCTTTGAGCTAATGTCGGCCATAATACTAATACTACAGAACAATGCATATGAAGGAGACATTGAAAAGGAAGATCCACACGCCGATAAGAAAATAGATTGGAATTGAACAAATAATAGAATCTATTAATAGGCCAAGCCCCTATATTTTACTACACAAATTGTAAAAATATTCGTTTTATGTCTCTCTTTTTTGGGATAGTTTATGCTTATACTTTTCATTAGGGTGAAAAAATTATTTTGTTAAATGAAGCCGACCAATTCATTATATCAAAATATTACGGCTCGTTTGGTTGCTATGCATGGGTGGGTTAGTCAATTAAACCCACCCAGCCTGTAGTTTGGTTGAAAGAACGCCGGCACTTTAATATAAGGCGGCCCGGTTGAACATGCCCCACAAATCCTTGTTATGTAACCCACCATATGAGGTGGGTTTAATAAACCCACTCATAATGCCCAACCCACTTTAAGCGTGGAATGACTAAATTGCCCCTTGTTTATAAAAAGATGTAGCAACCCTAATATCCCTCATTTTCCCTCTTTCCTCTGCGCGGTATTATACTGATGAGAAGCTCTCCATTTTGAATCTGGAAGATATTAAGTCGATAGTCGTCGAGACGAGCTTCATAGCAGGTATATCAATTGACTTTATTTTTTAAATAAAGATTTATCTTGTTTGTGGACATTAAATTAACAAACCTGCTGCTCATATGAACGATTTTTCCTTTTGAAAAATTAAATTGTGAGATGGAACATGTATAATCATTTACTCAAGATACCTATCTCCTTAGATAAAATACAACATTGATAATGTATGTTTATAAGTTGTAATTTCTGAAAATGAGCAATAATAGTGTGAATCCAAATTGTTGTTTTGATGATCCTGTTGGTGGAGTATGTTTTTCTTGGTCCATCGCATTACCCCTATTATACCTTGTTGTTTTGACAATCATGGATATTATGTTACAGTTTATTTCAATTAATTGTTGAGATAATGAAATTCACATTTCAAGCTTGTTAGTGACTGTGTGATAATTTTTTATTTTGTGTAATTCAACTAACGTATGTAATTGTGTATTGTAATACGAGGTTGGTTAATCGTGCGCTTTTGGTGTGCTCAATAGTGAACAAGCAGTACCACATTCAAATCAGGTTATAAGATATCTACTTGTTGAATATTTGAAATTGTTGTCAATTTTTCGAAGGGTGTGAATTTTTTTAGGCAATCATGTATCTTTGATTAGTTTATTTAAATGGTGTGATGATAAAATTGACAATTTTTTTTGTGTGCAAGTGTTATTTGCTGCTATTGTTTAACTTGATACACATTGAAAATATTGAAATTAAGCACAGTAGTATGTATTCGTTTACTAATTACTTTTTTTATATATATGCAGTCTATATGGATGAAATAACACGAAAAAATCTCGAAATATTGATGATTGTAGAGGAGATAATGTTTCAATCATTTTTTGCCATCACCTTTGTAATCCGTTTGATATTAGATGGTAGGTTAAGGACACGTAGGAGACCTAATAGGAGGGTTGTGAGATATGTAATGGCCCAAAGGAGACCCACACAAGATGTTCATTTGTGGCGTATGATTAATTACACAGACGCTGATTGTGTTGACAATCTATGCATGGATAGAAATTGTTTTGCTAGTTTGTGCTTCCTGTTAGAAAATGTGGGTGGTCTAGCTGATAGTCGACACATTCGGGTACAAGAAAAAGTTGCTATGTGTTTTGTGCGTTTTATCGCACCACAAGAAGAATAGAATTGTAAAACATGATTTTTGGAGATCTGGATGGACTGTTAGTGTCCATTTCCATGCTGTTTTGACAGTAGTTTTGAAACTGCATCCGTTACTTCTTGTAACTCCAACACCTATCTGTGATGACTGCACAGATATTAGATGGAAGAATTTTAAGGTATAAAATTAAGTTCTTTTATTATCATCAAATAATCAGACGTATACATATACATCTCCAATAGATCATTTATTAATCTTTAACTTTACTCATAGGGTTGTCTAGGTGCATTGGACGGTACTTATATTGATGTCCAAGTCCGTTTAGTAGAGAAACCTAAGTACCGGACTAGAAAGGGGAATATATCCATCAATGTTCTTGGTGTCGTAGATCGTAATGCAAAATTTGTTTATATGCTTAGTGGTTGGGAGGGGTCCACAACAGACAGTCGAGTGTTACGTGGACTCCGAGTACCATTCGGTAAATAAATGGTCACCCTAATTAGTTTCATACATAACTGATCCTTTCTTATCAATATTTATATATAATAAAATGGTGGCTAAAAACACTACTTTTAATTAAGATTTATATGTTCCCAGGTAATTATTATTTGTGTGATAATGGTTATACAAATTCAGATGGATTTCTAGCACCCTATAGAGCAACTAGATATCATCTGAATGATTTTGGAGTGGGTCGTTCGCGTCCTCAAAATAAAAAAGAACTATTTAATTTGAGGCATTTAAGGGCAAGGAATGTAATTGAACGGTCATGGGGAATGATGAAGTAGCAGTGGGCAGTCCTTACGAGTAGGGGTGGGTATCGGGTATTGGGGCTATCGGGTACGGATTTTCGGGTATCGTGTATCGAATTTTAGTACCCAATAAGTACCCAAAAATTTCGGGTACCCGAAAAATCCGTGTACCCGGTTCCTGTAGCAGATATTTATTTTATATATATATATATATTCCTGCTTAGTAGTTAGGTACATATTTATTTTATATATATATATATATATTTTACTGTTTATCTCGGGGTTACTGTTCATTTCGGGTACCCAATGGGTATATCGGGTAGGAATTTCCTACCCGATACCCGACCCGAAATCCCAATCGGGTATTGGTTAATACCCAATATCCGATTGTCTGCAAAAAATCTCACCCAATATATCCGAACCCGATTGGGTCGGGTGGGTACCCGAAAACCCAACCCGTTAGCCCACCCCTACTTACGAGTACTACATTTTACAATATTAAAGCTCAGAATAGAATAATTATGGCATGTGTCTTGCTTCATAACTTCATTCATTTTGAAATGCGCGAAGATCCTGCTGAGGGCCTCACACGTTGCTGACCTCGTTGATAATTATGATCGCGATGACGAAGAGGAAAATGATTTTATTGATGTAGTCGAAGCAACTCAAGCATGGAATGATTTCCGAGAAAACCCATCTGATCAAATGTTTAATGAATGGCAGAGATCTGGTTGAAATTAGTTTGTGAAACTTGTGAACATTAATTTAAGCTTGAGTAGTATAATTTATGTTGCAACTATTTTTAATGCTTGAAAAGACCTTTTCATTTATGTTGTTTTGTATTTGTGAACATCTATTTATGATTCTGATGGAATATGACATGTTTTATTCATACACTTGTGTTGTGTGATTTATGTTGTGATATATAATGCAAAATATTTGTTGGACTATGTATAAGCACTTTACAATTTTCCTAATATGACATGTCATTTTAGATCATGGATACAAATTGTAGCAAAGAGACTGGCAATAAAAGAAAGTGCCGACGTAGTTGGACAGCAAAAGAAAAAGAGGTACTAATAGCTACATTAAAAGACATCATACATGCTGGATGGAAGGCAGACAATGCTTTTAAAATTGGATATCTGACTGTGCTTGAAAAACACTTGCAAAAGGCTTTCCCGGGGACGAATCTACGTGGTCTCCCACACATCAATTCCAAGATACATTCTTGGAAAAAAGATTTCTCCTCCCTGTTTTCTATGTTGGATAAGTCTGGAATTGGATGGAATGAAACCACTAAAATGCTAGAGACAATTGATGAGCATTGGGAAAAGGTTGTCCAGGTAAATTTTTCTTACATAACATATGACTAATCACTGTACATATTTTATCATTTTCAACAATGATCCTATTGTATATGGTACAATCTTTTGTAGGCTGATGCAAACGCGAGGACTATGCGTTTCAAAGCGTGGCCCTACTACAACCATTGGCTTGAAATCTTCGGGAAAGATCGTGCTACTGGTGCAGGTGTTGAGGACTTTCCTGATGCTGTGAATGGATTGATGAGTGACGGGTACATTCCTGAGGCATTTGCACACCCTGAAAAAGATGTTATTTACACTACTTTAAATGATGAATTTGATACCTAGTCGTTTACTCACCCTTCACAAAGTGAGTGTTAGGAATTTCATGTTAGATGTTTTGATGATGACAATTAGGACTTTTTGTTAGACCCCAAAATATGTAAGTTTGTCTTTCAACTTTAAAGCGTTAGATTTGCAATAGGCTTTGCTTTATTATTATTTTAGATTGGTAGGTTAAGCTGTCTTAGACTAAGCGTCTGATATGTTCTCAATGAGTTTATCAGAAGTATAGTTTGAAGACTCAAGCGCCTGAAGTCTGAATAAAGATGAAGATTCCAAGCGTCTAGAATGACCAGCTACACCAAGCGTCACCCTATAGGATAGAAGTGATTCAAGGTTGAATAAGCGTCTATCAATGACTATTTTCACCTGAATTTATTTCTAAGTCCAGAAGGAGTTTTAATGCAAATATTCTCAAAGCATTAAATGCTGATAAGAGCATTAAATGTGATAAGCACTTTCAGACGTACGGAGAAGCCACCCTATTGGACTGTCAACTATTCAAAGACTGCAGCACCAACTTTTGTGCAACAGATTTTCAGGAAAAAAGACAAAAGTTGTTCACTCGAGGAAGTGAGAGACACGCGCTCTTGCATGTGTCAAACGGACACTTTTTCCAAGAATGCCTATAAATAGGACTTCAACAACAAGCCAAACACAGAGAACAATTATCAAGTCGAATTGTTGTTGCATTGAAGTCTCATTCCTTACAATCTCAGAAAAGCCAAAACTTTCAAGAAAATATTCTCTTTGCTTTTCTTCAAATCCTGAGACAGTCAACCAATATCTCAAACACTCTTTTTAGAGAAACCCACATTACCACTGAGATATTCCTAGTTGTTTGAACTTTATCAAAATCAAACAGACCATTTAGAAAAACCCCTATCCAAGCCTCGCGATCTGTGTGAAGTCGAAGTTGGATACTTGTTATATTTATGGGTGAAAGAAGCAAGGGGATTGAAGTGATTTGGAGCAGAAATCTGTGTGATCAAGGAGCTCAAGTCATCGACATCCATCTCTCCCTAATTCGTAGAAGATTTTGTGTGATTCTTTGAGAATCATTTTAGTGGATTGCCTCCAAGTGTTCAATGAGAAGAATGACGTAGTTGGGATTACACCACCCAACGAACCTTACAAATATTGTTCTTTATCTTACTTTCAGCATTCATATTGTCATATTATAATCTGATAAAGTAAAACTTAATCAAAAGCTAAGTAACTAAATACACTTTGTATGACGTTAAAGCTTACCAAAGAGAAGACTCCAAAAATTATTCCGTTGTGCTAACACTGATCAAAGAAGTGAACGCTCAAACCTATTTGGTTGTAGTATTCAAGTCTTGAAATCTAAGTTAACTTTATAAAAACAGTATTCGTTAGACGCTTCACCAAAGCGTCTATATTTTCAGTGAACGCTTAAGTCAAGTGTTAGACACTTCAAGCGTCCAAAAACATTTTCAATACGAATCTTTTGAAGTCGAAAAAGATTTCAGAGTTTATTCAACCCCTCTTTCTAGACCCTTTCGTATGCCACTTGGGACCAACAAGTGGTATCAGAGCGGTTAAAATTGAAATTTTAAAATTTCCAAGCATAACTGCTTGTTTAGATCCTTTTTCAAACTTAGTTGCTTTAGATTTTAAACATGGCATTTGCTAAAGTTCCCAAACTAACTGAGTCAAATTTTGACACATGGAAAGTCAAAGCATTTACATATCTCTGTTCATGTGATGATGACATGTGTGATATTATTTCAGATGGGCTAATTAAAATATATAAAGTTATCACAAGAGCGCCAGGAGCCACGGAAGAAACTCCCGATGGTTATGTTGAGAAACCAAAACAAGAATGGTCTCTAGATGAGCGTCGAAGAGCTAATTTGGACAATGTTGGTCGTAACGCTCTATATACGGCTATTGGTGATAATGACAACTTATTCAACAAAATCAAGTCTTGAAAAACCACTAAAGAAATATGGGACAAGTTGGCTACAATTTGTGGTGGTTCAGCTCAGATCAAATAAAACAAACTTTCCATTGCCAAGGAAAAGTTTAACGGATTTAAGATGCTACCCAATGAAACTTTAGAGCAATTAGATGTAAGATTTACAACTCTAGTTAGAGAACTTACATCGTTGGGAATGGATTTGCAGAATCGAGAAATGGTGGTTAAGATTTTTAGAAGTTTACCAAGTAAATTCCTGATGAAGACAACTGCAATGAGAGAATCAAATATGCTGGATCTCCTAACTCCAGAAGACGCCTTTTCAGAGTTCAAAGCATTTGGGTTTGAGTTGAATTCTGCTAGTGATGTTGTAAGTAGTCCGGTGATTGAATCTGGAGCGCTTATGGCATCAATCAAAGGCAAATCGGGCAATAAAGGAAAGAATTTAGATATCAATGAAGAAGAGGAATTGGCTTTGATGAATAGATTCAGAAAATTCTTGAGATATGAAAAGAAAGGAAAAAGTTTCAATAATCAAGGACAAAGTTCATATCAAGCGCCTTTTCCGATGCAACAACAGCTTCAAGCGCCTATTCAATACCAAGCGTCTACTCAAAATCTCTCAATTCCAGTGCTCTCAAAACCACACATTGCAAGATTAACAAATGAACAAAAGATGAAAACTAATCTTTGTTATAATTGCAGGAAACCAGGGCACTACCAGGTAAATTGCCCTTATCCAAACATATCCAAGCCCTCAAGGCAAGATTACTTGGATAGAAACCAATTCAGGAGCAACCTTCGTCAACAAGGTTTGCTAGCGGAATCAGAACCAGCATCCGCACCTGAAGATTTAGAATCATCGGAAGAGAGTAGTGACGATGATGAGCCATTAGATGACTCAGCGCTCATATGTCTCATGGCCAGAGATGATGAAGCGTCTCCTGAGGTAATCAATGAATTATCTATTCCTCTCTCTTATGATGAATTACTTGACAAAGTTAAAGAATACTACAATGAATGTCAAAAAGCTACCAAAGTATATCAAAATGATCTCGCTATTATTTCATCACTCACAAGAGATAAAGTAATGCTCAAAGCAAAGTTGCAAGTTCAGCAACAGTGCATTGAGAAGAACCAATCACTTGAGAGTGAAATTATTCAATTAAAAAGCGATCTTGATATAATAGTCAAGAGAGAAGCTGATTTGATTGCTAGACTTGCTAAATCAGAGCAGCTGATCTCATCATTATCAAAAGCCTCTAGAAAACTGGATAATGTGACTGAAGTAACTAGATTATTTGGTGAAAAGACCAGTTTAGGATGTGATAAACTCGATAAACAACCTAATAAATCTAATGTTACGTGATAGGAGTCATTTTTACGTGTTATTAAGCCCCTTTGCGTTTATGTTTTAGGTTCATTTATCGCTTGATTTTGTCACTTGTGCGTTTAATTCGTGCATTAAGTGATTTCAGGCCTTAAGTGGATACAATCGAATAAAGGGTGGAAAAAGGACGTATAAAACAAGTTTAGGCCAAGATGTTTCACACCTCTACGACCAAACAAGCAAGAAACAAGCTGGAGTTAGCCAAAATCATATTTTAGTACCATTTCCGCACACCTGGGCGCCAAATCAGAAACAACCTCCACATTGGAACATCATTTTGATATATTTAGAGACAGAATTGGATGAAGTGGCCTTCTACAAAGTTGTAGATGTATGTCTTATCTTCACATGGGGACTTGAAGCATCAAATTCGGAGGTCTGTGGAGAATTTTATGAATAAAACACTATCTCTGCGCTGGAAAACACGAAAGTGGCAGCTCCCATTCTTAGTAGGTGGAAAACAAGAGAATGGTAGTTCACATTCTTGGTAGATGGAAAGTAAGAGAATGGTAGGTGGAAAGAAAAGAGAATGGAAGCACATATTCTTGGTAGGTGGATTTTTTGGCTATAAAAGGAGGATTGAAGACCATCCTATAACACACTTGAAAACACATTCCCCATTGGGGGAGCCTAAACACATCCTATCATCTTCATCATCCTTAGATTAGTTATGAAGATTATCAAGAACCTTTGAAGGTGAAGAAATCAAGAAGCATGGAAGAGATGAAGATCGAAGTTCAACCATCAAAAATACGAAGGAGTTTCTTAGATTTAGATTTGTTTTTGTCTATGAATATGAATCTTAATTTAAGTTCCTATCTTTTATCTTTTATGATGAAATAGATTCTTCGAACTACGACCATGTTGAGGCTAAATTATGATAATTGAGTTATAAATTATGTTTTTCATATTAATTCTATTGTTGCTTTGTGTCTTGATCTTGTTTGAATGCATCATATGTTTAGCTACCATATGCATGATTTATTGCTTAAATTATTCGTTCGAGAGAAGGTGATTTAAGGTGCAAAGAGGATCATCACATAATCCGTAAAAAATAGGGAATTGCCCCTAGAGATAGGTAGAGATTCCCGGGTGCAGTTAGCCGGATTAATCCGGGGAAATTCTAGAACTTGAATGCATGATTGTTGGTTAGATTCTCGGATAGACATATCTAGAGAACCATCAATTGATCATAGGATTATTACAGCCGAGACATCGGGTAGTAATTATTTAAGGTTTTTTCCACCAAAGCAACATTAGTCTAATAATATGAGAACATGTTTATAGTGAAAATTGATTAATTTATGCCAACACATGTGTCTTAGTTGCTCTCTTCCATAGCTATCTTGATTTCGACATCTTGTTTCTTATATCTTACTTTCATAATATTTTAGTTAATTCTTGTTTTAGTTTAAGTTCTTCAATTGCTTTAAAATCATAAACTAAAATACAAGTCCTTGAGGTTCGACAACCCGGACTTTATTGTCCACTTTATTACTACACACGACCAGTCCACTTGCTGTTTAATACACGTAAGAATTTTTCGTGTCATTACGGCAAACAACAAAGGAAAGGGTGTTATCTTTGTTGAGAAAGGTTCACAAGGTCAAACGCAAAAAGAAACTAGTGACAATGGTAAGAGGCCAAATGAAAAAGCCAAAACTAACTCAGGCAAGGGTAAGGCTAAGGCAAATGATTCACAAAGACGAGTCTATCCAAACGCTCAAAAGGCTAAAGATAAGACTGACCACTGTGAATCGAGCGCTAAGCTTCCAGCACCAAAAGTGCAACCCAAGCCAGCGCCAAGGAAATACCAGTGTCAATATCCAAGACAGTCAAGATCATATTATCAATACTGTGATGATTATGATTATGACTACCATTATAATCGAGGATATTATTATACACCCAAAAAGCACACACAACACGTTGTGAAACCCAAAAAGGACAGTATTCCTAAAATGAAGACCAGGCAAATATGGGTTCCTAAAGTTCTAATTCAAACTAACAATGTTACTAATGTTAAAGGACTCAAGCAACAATGGGTACCTGAACAGAAATAGAACTTCCCTTTTGATTGCAGGTACCTAGAGCTAAAGCCAATACATCTGTGTGGTACTTCGATAGTGGGTCATCAAGGCACATGACTGGTTCCAAAGATCTTCTGATCAACTATCAAGCTGCCAATGGTCCTCAGGTTGTATTTGGTGACAACTCCAAAGGTAAAACCAAAGGTATAGGTACTATGCATAGGAGGAACATCATGATAAGTGATGCTTATTATGTTGAGGGTCTAAAGCACAATTTATTAAGCATAAGTCAATTTTGTGATAAAGGCTTTGAAGTCATATTCTCAAGTGACTGTTGCTATATAAATGACGCTAAGAATAAGTCTACTAAATTGAAGAGTAAAAGAACTAACAACGTATATTTGGTAGATTGGGGTTCAACACTTGATAACAACCCAATATGTTTTGTTGCTAAAAATGAATCTAAAACGGGTTGGTTATGGCATAGAAAAATGAATCACCTCAACTTCAAAACAATCTCTCATCTTATAAGTCAAAATCTTGTAGAGGGATTACCAAATGGACCATTTCATAAGGATCGCCTCTGTGACGCTTGTCAAATGGGCAAACAAGTTAAATCATCGTTCAAGGAAAGCTTCATCTATCTACCTCTAGAATACTTGAACTACTTCACATGGATTTGTTTGGACCTGTTCAAACGATCAGTGTAAGCGGTAAGAAGTATACTTTGGTGATAGTAGATGATTTCTCTCAATTTACTTGGGTGGAATTTCTTTCATCCAAAGATGAAACATGTGACAAGTTAACAACGCTTATTCGGCAACCTCAAATATTGAAAAATCTTAAGGTTGCAAGAATAAGAAGCGATTACGGTATTGAGTTTACTAACAAGATTGTTGAGAAGTTTTGTGCAGAAAATGGAATACATCATGAGTATTCAGCTCCCAGAACTCCCCAACAAAATGGTGTTGCTAAGCGCCAGAACCGAATGCTTAAGGAAGCCGCTAGGACTATGTTAGCAGAATCCCAGCTTGCTCCTAGGTTTTGGGCCGAAGCAATCAACACTGCCTGTTACACTCAAAACCGTTCCATGATCAACAAACAGCATGGGAAAACTCCATATGAACTGTGGAAGGGACGTAAGCCTTATGTTTCATACTTTCGCGTCTTTGGTTCAAAATGTTTTATCCATAATAATGGATCCCAAAGTCTAAAGACATTTGATCCTAAAGCGGATGAGAGAATCTTTCTAGGCTACGCCAAGAATGGAATGAATTTTCGCATCCTCAATAAGATCAAATCGAAGGTTAAGGAATCTATTCATGTTGTTTTTGATGATGCTAAACAAGAACCGAGTAAGGTTAATGTGAATGATGTAGGAGTTGAAGATCTATGTCATCAAGCGTCTAAGATTACTATTGATGAAGATACTGACGACAATGATGAGATCTCAGTGCCACCTCCTAAGATTACTTGTGAGGTTAATATGGACAATATTGTAAGAAATGCTGATGATCATGAAGAGAGTGATCATCAAGAGCAAACAAGAATCTGTGAACTTGAAGCGCCTACGTAAGAGGATAATCAAGCGTCTGTTCGTCAAGCCTTTGTTCGTCAAGAGTCTATTCAACCTCTTAACCCTTTTCAACCAGATAGACTATGGCTGCGTGATCATCCACCTGAGCAGATTATTGGAGATATTGAAGCTCCTGTTAGGACTAGAGCCGTTACATTCAATGAGGCTATGTTTGCAAGCTTTTTATCTCAAATTGAACCTAAGAAAGTGGATGAAGCGCTAAGTGATCCAAGTTGGATTGAAGCCATGCAAGAAGAACTTAATCAGTTTGAACGAAATAAGGTCTGGAAGCTAGTACCAAGACCAACTCACCAAGGAGTTATTGGAACTAGATAGGTTTATAGAAATAAGATGGATGAGAACGGCATTGTGATAAGGAACAAAGCCAGACTCGTAGCTCAAGGATATTGCCAAGAGGAGGGTATTGACTTTGATGAGACATACGCTCCTGTCGCTTGTCTTGAAGCAATCCACATGTTTCTAGCGCATGCAGTGTTCAACAAGTTCATGGTGTATCAGATGGACGTGAAGAGTGCCTTCATGAATGGTAAACTCCAAGAAGAAGTATATGTGGAGCAACCACTGATAAGTTCACATTTTACGAGTTTTTACCCCTTTGATTTAGGTATTTTCGTCATAATTTAGCAATGAATATCCCGCATAGTGCTTTGATTTGTTTCAATTTCATGTGTGTAGGGATTCAAGTCAAATAGATTGATTATCGAGTAAGAAGGCCGAACAAGAGATGGAAAAGCGAAGAAAAATATGAATCTGCCACTCAGGACCGCGGTACAGGACCCGGTGCAAGACAGCAGTCGCGGTGCAATGCCAAACTCAGAAATCCGAATAGGACCATGGCACGGAACAGCGGCCTTCGGCGCCCAGAAAACCGCGACACAATGTCGCGGCCCATTAATGACTCTTCGGCGCCCTGTGTGGACCTTAGCTCAAACCGCGGCAATACTCGCCAATTGAACCGCGGCGCTGTGCCGCGACACTACTTGCCATCCGGACCGCGGTCAGCTAATAATGTGTGCCGCGGTCCAATTCCCCGATGCCCTAATTTTAAGTCCGCCATTTTCTTCCTTTAAAACACACTTTTCTCTTGGAAAACACTTACACTTGTTTTAAAACACTTAGGGGAAGCCATAGGAAGACCCAAGGAAGCTTGAAGAGCCATCATCATCCTCATCATCATCATTTTCATCATCAAAGCTTGGATTCACACTTTATAATAGGGAGTAATTCAACTCTTTCTCTTGATTAGTATTTCAATTATGTCTTGTAGAGTTGTTGAATCACTTGTTGTTGTAAGTATGAGCTAAGTATTTTTTTGATTGGGTTATGTGAATACTTTGTGATATTTTGTGTTTAATGAATCATTAATTTCCGGATTTATTACATTCTTGTTACATGTTTGATTTTGTGCTTAATGCTTGCATATGCTTGATCATCATGTGTTTGATAAAATGCTTTGTCTTGAGACCGAGAGGAGATAGATAAAGGGAGATCGAAAAATCAATCATCATAACGTAACAATTGACTAGAGATAGAATCGATTGCGTTGTGTGGCTTTTTGTGATAAGATGACCTGATTGAATGTAGGATCTTCGTAAACAAGGAATTCCTTTGAACCTACATGCATGTTAGTTAATTCAATCTTCACTATAGAGATATAGGAAGTTGTTAACTAGTATAGGTTTGTTATTTCAAGAGATTGAATAATAAATACATTAGGGGGTTTCGCCATAACAAGAACGTTCTAGGAATCCAGATAATTGAGAGTTCATGAACATAAAATAGAACATAGTAGGATCATAACCCAATCACCTCTTTCCATTCGATTTATTATCTTGTTTATCACATAGTTGTCTTTGATTATTTTTATAGTATAATCAACCATCATCTTATAATTTGATTTAGCTTAGAGTTAGATAATATAGCAATTACGAGCATTGAATCCAATTGTCCCTGTGGAGACGATACACCCCGGGCTAAATAGTCCACTTTATTACTTTGCACGACCTAGTATACTTGCTAGGATTTCGCGTGTCAAGTTTTTGGCGCCGTTGCCGGGGACAATTGCGTTATTTGATATTGTAATTCACTTATCTATTCTAAGACTAAGTTTCTGTTTTTGCATTTTAAGTTACTGTTTTTGCATTTTGGTTTGGTGTTTTTACGTTAAAAGTTGCTGTTTTTGCATTTTGGTTTGCTGTTTTTGCGTTTTAAATTTGGTTCTGTTGATTCTATTGTTAGGTTGACTTCTTTGAGCAATGCATGACCAGCACATCTCAAAGAAACCTTGAAGATTTTGATTCCGAGATCGAGCGCACTTTCAAATAGAAGAAAACGAGCACAAAGCCAAAACGAGAATCAATTTGAGGCAATGGAAGGGAACAATCCCGTCAATTTAGAGAACCCGGAAATTCAAGCCTTGATTGAAGCCGTTGTTGCTGCCACATAGCACAAAGACAAGAGCAAGCTCCCCATCCTTTACGTGATTACATGCAACCCACTATTCATGGAGCCGCTGGTGCTATCGTACTACCCACGGTAGAAGCAAACAATTTTACAATCTCACCGGCTATTATTCAACTCATTTTTAATGAACAATATCGGGGTACGGCGGATGAGTCACCACATGCTCAGATTACCAAGTTCCTTAGCTATTTGAGCACATTTCGACAAAAAAGGAGTGATCGATGATGCTATTAGAATGAGACTCTTTCCGTTCTCATTGAGGGATAAAGCAAGAGCTTGGCTTGACTCATTGCCAACGACATCCATTCATACTTGGGACCAGTTGGTGGAGAAGTTTTTGAGTAAGTATTTTCCACCGGGGAAAATAGCCGCTATCAAAGTTGAGATACAAGGTTTTCGACAAATTGAGGGAGAGTCACTCTATGAAGCACTTGAAAGATTCAAGGAACTTCTCCGAAAATGCCCTCACCACGGTTTTGCGGTTTGGACTCAAGTGACCATCTTTTATCAAGGCCTTGGACCCGGCCTTCGCACTCATCTTGACGCAGCTGCGGGTGGTTCATTCATGAATTTACCACCACAAGCGGCTTGGGAAATGATCGATAGAATGTCGGAAAACAACTACCAATGGCCTACCGAGAGAGTAATACTTCCAAAGAAGGCGAGTGGAGTTTATGAAGTGGAAGCTTCAACTTCACTAGCTAATCAGGTAGAACTTTTGCACAAGAAATTGGATGTAATGAATTTCTCGGTAAACCAAGTGAAAACGTTGTGTGAAAATTGTGGTGGAAATCATCACCTTACGGAGTGTCAACATGGCAGTCAATCTTATCAATCCGAATGTGTTGAAGATGCAAATTATGTGCAAAATTCGAATAGGACACAAAACGACCCATTTTCAGAAAAATATAACCCGGGGTGGAGAAATCACCCGAACTTCTCATGGAGTAACAACAACAATGTGGTGAAGCAACCTCCCGGGTTTCAAAACACCGTGATAGACCGCCATTTCAACGCAAGGGGGTTTTCAACCCAAACACATTCACAAACAAGGAGGTTACCAACCACAGGAAAAGAAACAGAGTTTTGAAGAATTGATGCTCCAATATGTAAAGAAAACTGATGAATATATGAGGAGAAATGATGAACGGTGTCACAACCTTGAAATTAATGTGAGCAACATACAAACTCAATTGGGACAATTGGCTAGTCAACTTTCAGGAAGAACACCGGGATCGCTACCTAGTGACACCGAGAAAAACCTGAAAGAACAGGTTCAGGCCATTGCATTGAGAAGTGGTAAAAACGTTGGTGCTGAAAATCTCCAAAAATCCGACTTGAACCGCGGCACTGCACCGCGGTTTGAAATTCCAGTGTCCAATTTTTCAGAAGAGGACTGCGGCACTGAACCGCGGCTCACCATCTCGGACTAGCAATTCTCAGAACAAGACCGCGGCACACCACCGAACCGCGGTCCAATGTCGTGGCACAGTTACCTATTTCGGAAAACGGCGAATCTGCATCCCACACCGCTCCTGAACCTGTACAGCCACGACCACCTTTTCCTTTGGCACTAAAAAGGGGGAAACTTGATGCTCAATTTCTCAAATTTATAGAAATGTTTAAACAATTGCGCATTAACATTCCTTTTGTAGATGCTATTCTCCAAATGCCAAGCTATGCTAAATTTCTCAAGAAAATTCTTTCGAACAAACGCAAGCTTGAAAAACATGCAACGTTGCAATCACCAGGGAGGAATGTTCCGAGGATACTTCAGAATAAACTTCCCCTAAGCTTAAGACCAGGGAGTTTCAGATTCCTTGCACAATTGGTTCCCTTACTTTTTCTAAAGCTATTTGCGATCTAGGAGCGAGTATTAATCTCCTTCCTTTTTGTCTTTTCAGGAAGTTAGGGCTTGGAGAACCAAAACCGAGTACCGTCACTCTCCAATTGGCAGACCGATCCATTAAGTACCCAAGGGGGATGGTAGAAGACGTACTAGTCAAAGTTGATAAGTTCATCTTTCCGGTGGATTATAGTATTGGCATGGAAGAGGACGTCGAGATGCCGCTGATTTTGGGACGCCCATTTTTGAATACGGGTAAAGCTTTAATTGATGTCGCAAATGGTAAGCTCATACTTAGAGTAGGGGATGATCAGTTACTTTAATGTATATCAAGCAATGAGGCATCCTTCCCCTACCACACTTGTTATGCTATTGATATTGTTGATCATGCTTCTGTTGAGTATTTTCAGTTCCATAATGATGATGACCTATTAAAAACTGCTTAATTGGTCTTATGGACAAAGAGACCGATTTGGATACTTACAAGAGACGTTGGCTAGCCTTGAGGCCAATCCTCCTCATAAACGGAGTTCGAACCAAGATTTGGAACCTCTAGATCGCCCAGTTGACCACTCCACCAAAACCATCAATAGAAGAACCTCCGACACTCGAACTCAAACCTTTACCATCTCATTTGAAATATGCTTTCCTTGATACTTCGGAAACTTTACCTGTGATTATTTCTTCATCTTTGACAGGAAGCATGGAATAAAAACTGTCCGAGTATTGAGGACTCACAAAGGGGCATTCGGTTGGAAAATCACAGACATCAAAGGCATCAGTCAAGCTTTGCATGCATAAAAATCTTATGGAGGACAATTACAAGACCACAATCCAACCTCAAAGGAGATTAAATCCAATGATGCAAGAGGTATAAAAAAGGAACGTGGGATTAAATTGCTTGACTCAGGTATAATATATCCTTTCAGATAGTGCATGGTACGCCCAACCCAGTCGTGCCAAAGAAAGGAGGAATAACCGTTATCTCAAATGGAAAAAACTGAGTTAATCCCAACTCG
The DNA here is from genome assembly GCA_019426215.1 of Buddleja alternifolia. NCBI lineage: Eukaryota > Viridiplantae > Streptophyta > Magnoliopsida > Lamiales > Scrophulariaceae > Buddleja > Buddleja alternifolia. Next base: position 54,186,278 of record CM033392.1, on the reverse strand, counting down.
CCTATCATTTCACGGATCACTACACAGTTTGATGCGGCACTGAGAGGCGCCAAAAGCGCATATAGCGATGTATCAGATACCAGTTTTCGAGCACGCTCCACTCCGACCCAGTACCACCCCCCACTTTCACCCCCTCCCTTTATCACCTCGCCATAACGCCATAGCCCAGCTCTGTGAACTCTCATGGGGCCCACATCCCCTTAGACATTTTATTATTTTTTTTTTTTCTTTTCTTCTTCCTTGAAAGCGTTGGATTGTGTTTATTACGTTTTATTTGTCATTTTCCTGGGTTTATTTTGTTTTTGCTTTTTCTCATTGTGTGTGACCTTAGTGTTATGATGATGCTTCTTGTCTTTTCTAACTAAACAGATGGCTCGCCTTTAGTTTCAGACTCTACGCCTTGTTGCTCTTTCGCTTTTTGGACATCACTTACCTTCCACACTCAGGGACGTCTTTCTTTCTTCTTCTTTACATATATATGTCCGTTCATTGGGGGCAATGTGCTAGATTAGTTGGGGGGTGGGTTAGACGTCCTATATTTTATTGTGATGTGGCGAATTGGTGTAACTTGTGCTGATTTGTTAAGATTCATGCTTGATTTGGGATTAGAAAAATGTGATAGTCATTGATTTCATGTTCATGATTTGTTATACTTTTGCTTGGAGCATGATTCGTTTGAATATCTCTACTTCATCTTAGAAGAAAGCATTTGTCGTAATTTTTCTGTGAAAGCCTTTTTAGCCATGCTTATGTGAATTGTTGAGGATTTAAAGCATTGAACTTTCAATTTTGTCAATTTTGAAGTGTGTGTTGAGTGTGCAAAGTCATGAAATGATTTAGGCCATCTTTCATTTTCTTTAACCTTACAATTGGCCTTCACGATAATACATAATCTCTCGACCTTATTTTGAGCCTTATAGATAAGAATGGAGTGTGCTAAGCACATTAAAAACCACCATTCGCTTTCCTTTCGAAAACCACACCAACCACCTTTTAGCCTAAAAGAAAGAAAAAAAACAAAGTTTATCTTCCAAATTAAGAGAGCATATAACTTCATATCATGTGGTTTTGATTTGGGTTTGCCCTTTGTTTTTGGTATCGAATCTCATGGATTAATGGGTTAAGAGTTGTGTTGGTTCGTGATGATGTTGAGAAATTTTGAGGTATTGAGTTTTTGTGAATTAAGAGAGGAAAAAGAAATATTGTGAGTTGGCTAAAGAGTCGAGAGATCGGAAGTTACCGAAAAATATAATTGGTGAGCTCTCTCGACTAAGCTATGATGTGAACTTCAATGGGATTTAATTGGTTTGTGAATCATTATTCACCCCTAGCATAAAAAAAAACAAGTTTTGGGGTTTGGAGTTCAAAGGGAAAAGAAATCAAAAAGCTTTAAGTGGAAAGATATAGAGATTTATTTCGATTGATGAGTGAGTGTTTATCTCAATGATATTGAGTTGTATGCTTTCTTAAGTTTTGTCACTTTACCCATATATTCCCGTCCAAGCCATTACCTAGCCTTACATTACAAGCCAAAAAGACCTTTTGATCGTGACTTTCACACTTCATACACACCGATAAGTTAACAAAGTTTTGGAATGCTTCAATGTTTTTATTATCTAATGAGTTTGCATAATCATGTTTTAAAACGTGCTTTCGACATATAAAAAAAATAGAAATGGAATTCAAAATATCTTAGAGGTTTTCAAATTGTTGAATGTTCTAGGCAACGTGTAACTTATCATGACTATTTTCGAGGGAGTGACACTCACCTATTTTGTGGGAAGTGCAAAAATTGAGCCTCAAGTGCGTACTTGGTTCTGAAACATTCGGCCTTTAAAAGATCCTGAATCACAGCGAAAAATTTGAACTTATGAGTATTTGTTCATCATTTATTGATCGAGACGATCAAAGCCTAGTTGGGGGGTAGTTGATAAGTTCACATTTTACGAGTTTTTACCCCTTTGATTTAGGTATTTTCGTCATAATTTAGCAATGAATATCCCGCATAGTGCTTTGATTTGTTTCAATTTCATGTGTGTAGGGATTTATGTCAAATAAATTGATTATCGAGTAAGAAGGCCGAACAAGAGACGGAAAAGCGAAGAAAAATATGAATCTGCCACTCAGGACCACGGCACAGGACCCGGTGCAAGACCGCGGTCGCGGTGCAATGCCAAACTCAGAAATCTGAATAGGACCGCGACACGGAACCGCGGCCTTCGGCGCCCTGTGTGGACCTCGGCTCAAACCGCGGCAATACACGCCAATTGGACCGCAACGCTGTGCCACGACACTACTTGCCATCCGGACCGCGGTCAGCTAATAATGTGTGCCGCGGTCTGATTCCCCGATGCCCTAATTTTAAGTCCGCTGTTTTCTTCCTTTATAACACACTTTTCTCTTGGAAACCACTTACACTTGTTCTAAAACACCTAGGGGAAGCCATAGGAAGACCCAAGGAAGCTTGAAGAGCCATCATCATCCTCATCATCATCATTTTCATCATCAAAGCTTGGATTCACACTTTATAATAGGGAGTAATTCAACTCTTTCTCTTGATTAGTATTTCAATTATGTCTTGTAGAGTTGTTGAATCACTTGTTGTTGTAAGTATGAGCTAAGTATTTTTGTGATTGGGTTATGTGAATACTTTGTGATGTTTTGTGTTTAATGAATCATTAATTTCCGGATTTATTACATTCTTGTTACATGTTTGATTTTGTGCTTAATGTTTGCATATGCTTGATCACCATGTGTTTAATAAAATGCTTTGTCTTGAGACCGAGAGGTGATAGATAAAGGGAGATCGAAAAATCAATCATCATAACGTAACAATTGACTAGAGATAGAATCGATTGCGTTGTGTGGCTTTTTGTGATAAGATGACCCGATTGAATGTAGGATCTTCGTAAACAAGGAATTCTTTTGAACCTAAATGCATGTTAGTTAATTCAATCTTCACTATAGAGATATAGGAAGTTGTTAACTAGTATAGGCTTGTTATTTCAAAAGATTGAATAATAAATACATTAGGGGGTTTCGCCATAACAAGAACGTTCTAAGAATCCGGATAATTGAGAGTTCATGAACATAGAATAGAACATAGTAGGATCATAACCCAATCACCTATTTCCATTCGATTTATTATCTTGTTTATCACATAGTTTGATTACGAGCATTGAATCCAATTGTCGCTGTGGAGACGATACACCTCGGGCTAAATAGTCCACTTTATTACTTTGCACGACCTAGTATACTTGCTAGGATTTTGCGTGTCAAGTTTTTCCAGGATTTATCAACAATCATGGTAAGGGTATGGTATACAAGCTAGACAAAGCACTTTATGGGCTTAAGCAAGCACCCCGAGCATGTTATGACACTCTCTCTATCTTCCTGATTGGCAAAGGCTTTTCAAAAGGCAGCGTTGATACAACGTTATTCAAAATTACCAATAACGAAGATATTCTCTTAGTCCAAATTTACGTTGATGATATTATATTTGGTTCTACTAACAAGCATTTGTGTGAGAAATTTTCAAAAATGATGCAAGAACAATTTGAAATGAGCATGATGGGTGTATTAACTTTCTTCTGAGGATTACAAGTTAAACAACTTCATAATGACATATTTATAAACCAAGCTAAATACAGAAGAGATATGATTAAGAAATTTGGTATGGAAAATGCATCATATTCAAAAATTCCAATGAGCCAAACGCTTAAGTTAGATAGAGATGAAAGTGGAAAGAAAGTTGATATCACTAATTATAGAGGTATCATTGGATCACTTCTTTATCTTACTGCTAGTAGACCTGATATTAAGTTTTCGGTATGCATGTGTGCACGATTTCAAGCCGATCCTAAAGAGTCACACTTAATTGCTGCCAAGAAAATCCTTAAATACCTGAAAGGCACACAAAATGTGGGCTTATGGTATCCAAGGGACTCTCCTTTTGAACTAATTGGTTACTCAGATGCAGATTTTGTAGGATGCAAAATAGATCGTAAAAGTATTAGTGGTACATGTCAATTTCTAGGTGATAGGTTAGTTTCATGGCATAGTAGGAAACAACAATCCATAGCTACCTCCACAGCCGAAGCTGAGTATGTAGCTGCAGGAAGTTGTTGTGCACAAGTGTTATGGATGAGGCAACAACTTAGAGATTATGGAATAATCCTAGGCCCAACCCCCATTCATTGTGATAACCATAGCACTCTAGCCATGACTCAAAACCCTGTTCTTCATTCCAGAACTAAACACATTGATATTAGATACCATTTTCTTCGTGACCACGTTCAAAAGAAAGATATCTCCATGCACTTCATTGGAACTGACAAAAATTGGCAGATATCTTCATCAAAGCACTCAACGAACAACGTTTTCTCACTTTGAGAAGTGAATTAGGTATGATTGATTTAAATGCTTAATCATTTTGCATCATATTTTATTAGACATATAATTTAGGGGAAATCCACTTGATTTATATCTAAAAGATTTTCCTAACTGGTACAAGTTATCAAATTTAGGGGGAACCTTAAAGTTGTACTTGACCATAACTGCAAGCGTCAATGATCAAAATTTTCAGATGCATGATCATCGACGCTCAGTATTACTTATACAAAAAATATTGGACGCTCAAACATAAAAAGTCTTTTCAATCTTAAGCGTCTAATTCTCATATACCAACAAGTGGTATAGTATCAGTTACGCGTTGAACCAATTCCATTCAACTCTTAATATAAATTTTTTTTAAAACAGTCATATATAAATTTTCCAAGTTTTTTTTAAGTAGTGGGTCGACTCAAAAGTCTATTTTGTACTCTACTCGCACGCTTATATCACATCAAACTGGCGGGTAACCAAAACTTTTAAAATAACGGTTCAGAGATAGCACGTGTTTGTGTACGTGTCAGTGTACCATCAGGCGCGTGTGCTACACTCTGAAAATACCAAACGTTTTTCTTTTCATTTTAAAAAAAAAAATCGGATGTCAAATCATTATATATGAGAATTACCAAATGTGACTTCTCTCTCTTACACAAAACTTGCGTCAGCAGTTAATGAATTTATGGCTGAGATTCAAAAGTCTTTACACGTGTCTAAATCCTACAGAGACTAGAAAACACAAGTTTCAAAATTCTTTACTGTGTCCTTTAAAACACAACTTCTGCAGAAAAATCATTTGCTTTTACTCAAAGATTTCTGCAAATTTCTCTCTCTCTCAAAGCAAAAGAAAATCTCAGTTCTCTTTACTTTCAAAAATGGCCCCAAAGAAAGCTTCATCTACTTCTGCCAAACCCATCATCAAGGTTACTGAAGGCCTTGTTGTTGATTGGAAATTCTTGTATGATCAACCCCAAATCAACCTGCATGATATGATGGATACTGTTACAAAGGCTGGACTCAAGACGTTCTTAACACAGTACTCATACTTATTTCCGACGAAAGTTGATGTTTTCTGGAGGAATGCAAAACTCTCGAAGGACGAGAAGTCTATCTCTTGCCTCCTCCCTATGTCCAAGAAAGAGGCCGCAAAAGAATTTGTGTTGACTGTTGACTCCATTGCAAATAACTTCAATCTTCCTAATGAAGGTGATACACTGGATAGTGTCACTCTGGCACAAATCAAGGAAGCCTGGACGGTTATGAGGGCATACAATGATGTACCTTACACCCAGCACTGTGAAAAGAAAGATTTGGTATCTCAATACAGACTGTTGGCTGATTTCTGCAGTAAAATTGTTGAATGCAGAGTAGGTACATTTGATAAGGTCAACCCCACACAATTTCAAATGATGACTGCTATACTCCTCTCCATCAAAATCAACTGGAGTGAGTATATCTTTGGAAGGTTTAGGGACTGTCTGAACACCCTTAACAAACCGTATGGACTTGTTTTGAGTGACCTTCTGTACAAATCAGACTGCGTTTACTCCTCTGGTCTCCCGCTGAATAAGACCAAGTTTTTTGGACGAAGGATTCTGACCAATCTTTTCAATCCTCCCAAAATTGGTGGTGCTGCTAAACCACTTTCTGAGCGTTAGACTGTACGTGAAGCGTCTGATGAAGAGGTTGAGCGTCTTGCTCCAGAGAAAGCCGTGAAGTGTCCGACTGTTACCAAGAAGAGGGCTCCTAGAAAGCCCAAGGTACAAGTTGTTCCTGCTCCTCAGAAAGATGATGAGGATGCACAGGACAAGTTACCTCTCAAGCGGAGGAAGATGGAAGGAATCATCAAACAAATCGAATTCGATGAACCAGTTGCTGCTCCTCCTGCTCAAGCGCTTAAACTCGTTGAAGGGGTCAACGTGAAGAAAATATTCAAGCATTCCATGACAAACAAGCGTCGAGCTGCTCCTATTCCTGAAGAGCCTAAGACTGTTGAGCCAAGCGCTCAAGTTGCTGTTGAGCCAAGCGCTCAAGTTGCTGTTGAGCAAAGCGCTCAAAGTGTTGCTGTTGAGACAAGTTCTCAGGGTAAGTTTATTTCTTCCCACAGCATTCCCATTCCTACATCTGTAGAAGATCCTACTCTTATAGAGGATAGTTCTTTTGTTACAGCTTTAGTTCCAGCTGCTGCTGAAGCGTCAACCGATGTCCATTTAGATGTTGAGATGACCGAAGTTGTGGCAATTGCCAAAGACATTGCCGCACAAGCTGCTGTAATTGAACTTGAAGAACCTGCCCTCAAAGAGGTTCAGTCATCAATCACTGTTCTGGCTATAACAGAGGCACGCTCAGAAGGCCAGAGCGTTGCTGAAGACGTTACAAAGCCAAGACACTTCTTCCAACTGGACCCGCTGAAGACGATTGATCATTCAATCAACTACATGCCTCCAGCACTTGAAGAAGATTTCATTCCTGCCGGATATAATGAAGACAGATATATTGCTGCTGAGAATGAGATTGCACTGCTAATTGATATCGACAATAAAATCAGGGATATAGTGTTTAACATTGAGATGACCGAAATTGAGAGAGAGTATTATAAAGCCATTGAACTAGGAAAAACTCCTGGTCAAATACCGTCCTCTCTCATTCTTCAACAAGACAGACAAGGAGGTCGAATTCCTAGATGTGATGTGGATCTGGCATATTACTTCGACTATGGCCACAGCAAGAGTACAGGTTTTGCTCTTAGAGACTATAATATTCATATGTATGAGCCTTTTCGCCCTAGCTTTCTCAATTCATCAGAGGCAGTATTGAACCGAGAAGGCTACACACACTTTCCTCATATTGCAAACAGTCCTGAAAACCTAGCTTTGGTCAATCCACTTCGTTTATGGAAAAATAAAGCAGCTCATGCCAGTGAGCATCTAGAATCTCTCACAGATTTGATCCAGACTGAAGCTGATGCACATTTTGATAGCGTCTGAAATGCTAACTATCAGACCGATAGATACCGTTTTGAATCTATCAGGGACATTCACCATGAAGGCATTAGAGATATTGTCAACGCTGGCACAGACTACTGCATGAACGAAGGGTTGAAGCTTACGTGGGCAACAAGTACACTTTCTCAGAATTAGTTCAAACTCTCCATTTGTTCGGCATAGGCATGCATGACAAGAAGCGTCATTTCGCCAAGTATTGCCTGAAGAAACGTCAACAGAGAGTTGGACCTGTTCTCAAGCTCCCACTCATTAGACATCAAGTTGAACAATGTCTTCGTCAAGAGCTTCACAGACTATCCATTACTCCTCTACATTTCAATGCTCAAGCGTCTACCAGTGGCAGTACTCAAACTACTAGCCTGAACTTAGCTCCCAACTACTGCGGAGATAATTTTAACTCTATGGTGAAGATTATGACTCCATTATCTCTTTTCGACAAAATCTTCACTGCCAATCTCAGACAATGGAACGACTCCGTCATCAATTCTTTTCAAGGATATCCACTGTTCCCTTCTATCCGCAAAGAGGTACTCAATCATTATGAGTTTGTCCTCTCACTGCTAGAAAGAAATCAGGGACTAGCTCAAGTGATCTATCCATATTTAGAAGAGTACTACGCTGCTTACATGCTTGAGGATCAGCGTCTCAAGTCTCTTTCCTCTGACTGCTTGATTGGATTCTCTCGAAATTACTCTCTAGACTCCATTTTCTCTATCTGTCAAGCGCCATCCAAAGTCTTTCCGCATCATGTGCTTGACATCATTGGTCCCATGCACATCAGGGCCATGGATAGTCCTTTTCGCACATTTATTTCTAGTTTCTGCTGCTCTCGATCCAGACTGACTGAACTTCTGGAAGCTTCGTCCACTTCTTTTGTCGTTTTAGAAAATTGGAACTTCCAATTCGATGACTTTCGCCAAACAGAGTCAGCGCTTGAGGAAGCCCCTGCTAAGACAATTGAAGCGTCCACTTCTGAAGTTGCCAGTTTTCCAGCGTCTGCTGAAGAACCCGTTCAAGCGTCTCAACCAGAGGATATTCCTGACGCTCCTGAACCGGTTGATGCTGATATTGCTGAGGATCTCTCTCTTGACATACGAGGTACTGTCTTTGATCCAGCATATCAAGCTCCCCTTGACTCTCTGAAACACTCATCCAGATTCAAGCGACCGACTCCTCAGGCGGTTCAATCAGATGAGAGTCAATCTTTTGGTCCTGTGCTCAAATCCGTTCAGGAGGATATCAATGCTCATGCTACTCAGAATGAAGAATCCCTTCACTGGATTAAAGACGATTTGGAAAAGATTGAGTCTCACGTTATGAGCGCTCAAATTGCTCATATGCGTAGCTCAGCTCAAGCGGCTGTTGGTGAGTGCAAACAAACTTTTCAAGAAATCCATGATGCTACTCATGCCCACCAACTTGCTATGAAAGAAGAGCTAGAAAAGCGCCTCGAAACCTTAGAGACATCTCTGAATGATGCTACCAACGCCAAGCTTCTTGCCCTGCAAGAACGCTTCGACAAGTGTCTGGACGACATCTCAGACTCTATGTCTCAGATTGCTCATCAGGTCAGTTTACTTACAGAACACTTTCTGAAGTCTGATGATGGCAATAAGGGGGAAGAGAAGAAGAAAAGAAAAAAGAGGAAAACGTCTAGTTCAAGAGCTCAAGAGCCTACACCTCTTAAGCGTCAAGTCTTAACCTCTCCTTCTGCACTAAGTCTCCCATCTTTGATAACTGCTTTTAAAGTAAATGACTCTGGAGCGCCTAGTAGAACACTAAAGAACCTCCAAGAGCACTATATCCAAATCTACCAATACCTACAAGAGCAATGTTAGAGCAGTTTGACATCCCTCTTCAAAGAGCCTCCATTCCAGAATCTTCAGATCCAAAAATTTTAGCTGAAGAGAGGCAGATGTCTGACTTCATCCGAACTTTCAGAATTTGTCTAAGGTATATTGGTATTGATCCAACTGATTGGGACAACACTTTACTGCCTTCAAGAAGAGACAACAAGAATAGAATAAGCTCATAATCAACAAAGATCATGAAGCGATGATGACCTTGGAAGATAATCTGACTGAAGCTATCCGAGCTGAAATGCCCAAACGATACAAAGTTAGATCAAGTCATTAAAGCTTTTTGATTTGCATTATCTACATTCTTGTCTCTCATATTTTGTTTGTTTAGTTGTAAAAATGCTTGTAGTCCCTGATATATATAAAATGCATTTTTCAGCTGAAACATCTCGTTGAAGCGTAACTAACTTTAATCTAATCAAAGTTAACTTTTATTTTGGCTGTCTAACTCTTGAACTATAAAAGAGTAAGTATTGTCATCATCAAAAAGGGTAAAATTGTTAGGAATTTCATGTTAGATGTTTTGATGATGACAATTAGGACTTTTTGTTAGACTCCAAAATATGTAAGTTTGTCTTTCAGCTTTGAAGCGTTAGATTTGTAATAGGCTTTGCTTTATTCTTATTTTAGGTTGGTAGGTTAAGCTGTCTTAGACTAAGCGTCTGATATGTTCTGAGTGAGTTTATCAGAGGTATAGTTTGAAGACTCAAGCGCCTGAAGTCTGAATAAAGATGAAGATTTCAAGCGTCTAGAATGACCAGCTACACCAAGTGTCATCCTATAGGATAGAAGTGATTCAAGGTTGAATAAGCATCTATCAATGACTATTTTTACCTGAATTTATTTCTAAGTCCAGAAGGAGTTTTAATGCAAATATTCTCAAAGCATTAAATGTCAACGGACATTTAATTCAAATGCATTAAATGCTGATAAGAGCATTAAATGTGATAAGCACTTTCAGACATACGGAGAAGCCACCCTATTGGACTGTCAACTATTCAAAGACTGAAGCACCAACTTTTGTGCAGCAGATTTTCAGGAAAAAGGACAAAAGTTGTTCACTCGCGAAAGTGAGAGACAAGCGCTCTTGCATGTGTCAAACGGACACTTTTTCCAAGAATGCCTATAAATAGGACTTCAACAACAAGCCAAACATAGAGAATAATTATCAAGTCGAATTGCTGTTGCATTGAAATCTCATTCCTTACAATCTCAGAAAAGCCAAAACTTTCAAGAAAATATTCTCTTTTCTTTTCTTTAAATCCTGAGACAGTCAACCAATATCTCAAACACTCTTTTCAGAGAAACCCACATTACCACTGAGATATTCCTAGTTGTTTGAAATTTATCAAAATCAAACAAACCGTTTAGAAAAACCCCTATCCAAGCCTCGCGATCTGTGTGAAGTCGAAGTTGGATACTTACCATATTTCTGGGTGAAAGAAGCAAGGGGATTGAAGTGATTTGGAGTAGAAATTTGTGTGATCAAAGAGCTCAAGTCATCGACATCCATCTCTCCCTAATTTGTAGATGATTCTGTGTGATTCTTTGAAAATCGTTTTAGTGGATTGTCTCTAAGTGTTCAAGGAGAAGAAGGACGTAGTTGGGATTACACCACCCAACGAACCTTACAAATATTGTTCTTTACTTTACTTTCAGCATATTGTCATATCATAATCTGATAAAGTAAAACTTAATCAAACGCTAAACAACTAAATACACTTTTTGTGACGCTAAAGCTTACCAAAGAGAAGACTCCAAAAATTATTCTGTTGTGCTAACACTGATCAAAGAAGTGAACGCTCAAACCTATTTGGTTGTAGTATTCAAGTCTTGAAATCTAAGTTAACTTTATAAAAACAGTTTTCGTTAGACGCTTCACCAAAGCGTCTTTATTTTCAGTGAACGCTTAAGTCAAGTGTTAGACACTTCAAGCGTTTACTTTTCAAGCATCCAAAAAACCTTTTCAATACGAATCTTTTGAAGTCGAAAAAGACTTCAAGGTCTATTCGACCCCCCCTTCTAGACCCTTTCGTATGCCACTTGGGACCAACAGTGAGAAATCAACTAAATCCGGTAAAAATAAGAGAAAGTCGATGGATGGAATTGATCAAATTGTTGATGTGTTGGGAATGATGGTTGACAAAACTGATGCTAGGTTAGGTGAAATGGTGAGAAAAATGGGTTATGAATTCAGAATTTCGTCCAAAAGAGAATCGGTGTCCACATGTGTTGGTGAAATTGAAGGACTTACCCAAGACGAGAAACTCATTGCTGGGAATATGCTTGTGAAACGTACTGACGTGTTGGAGTACTTCTTCACGCTGTCTATGGATGATAAGAAAAAGTACATCCGGTTGATGTTAGATGGTAGGCTTTAGGCTTGTCCAATTATTTATTTGCTATTATGTATAAGCACTTAACCCCACTGATTTTGTGATTGATGTGAACAATCGTAATTTGGACATGCTGTTTGTAATTCGGTTGAGGGGTATGCTGTTTTGTAATTCAGAATTGTGGGTATGTTGTCCTGTTTAGTAGGTGAATTGCGATATGCTGGTTTTGTAAACAATGTCTTGAACAATTATATATGTTTGGAGCCATTAGGTTGTACGATTGGGACAAGCAGCTATTAATATGATTCATATATTTTTAGTTTGTCAAATTATATGTTATTAGATTTGGAGTCAAAATTTGATCCATTCCAATTTCAAAATAAGAGAAAACATTTAAACGTGGCATTTAGACCAACATGTATGGCAGTAACCTCATTTGACTGCATTTATTTCATGATAGAAAACCCATCAAAATCCAATTTGTAATTTCACAATTGGTAATCAACGACATGTATTCACATGAATTTTGTGTAATTTGAAAAACCCATTGGTTACCCATTGTCAACATAAATTAATCACAACAATTTCCATCTAAAATGAACGTCAAACACCGAAAACTGTATAAAGACAAAAAACCTTTGCCTCGAAGATTAGTCAACCATTGATTTCCCGAGTTGAAGAACTTACCTTTCACACCTATTTTCAATTTTCTTGAACAATGGCGGATTGGGTGGCGTTCACAACAATGACGGAATTCAACTGCAATTTCTCTTTCGTGAATACCGAGAATGAAACTGCGTAAAAAATTAAATGGGGGCTTTGTGGAATATGCAAAACGATGTAGTTCAATATTTAGGTTGGGTAATGAATTAAAAAACCTGAGGGGTAAATATGGAAGTTAAATTAAATGATAAGGATAATTTTGTCCAAAGGTAAATATTAACCGATGTCTAAAAAAGAACCAAACACATGTTATGGTAATAGACATTGGACAACCCATTGTGAAAAATTTAGACCAAACATGGGTTGGGCTTTGTAACCCATAGTCATTTCAAACCACAACCCATATAAACCTAAACCCACTTAAACCACCCAAAGCAATCAAACGAGCCGTTATAGTTATACTTATTCGAAGCTAACAAATGGACTTTTTAAAAAAATAATATAGTTTTTAATAAAAATTATATAAATAATACACAAAAAATTATTACTCCAGAAATAGCACGATACGCCGTTGATAATGGCGTATCCAAGCTGATTTTTCCTTTTTTTTTTTAATTTTGTTATTGGATACTCCATTAGTAATGGAGTATCCAGTCATGTGATTGGATACGCCATTAACAATGGCGTATCCAACCGGATTTTTTTAAAAAAAAATTTGTTACTGGATACTCCATTAGTAATGGAGTATCCAGTAATGATATTAAAAGATTTTTTTTTTCTTTTTCTTTCTCTTTCTGTCCTCTTCCTCCCTCTTTCTCTCCGCTGTTTTGGCTATGACTTGAACAAAACAAATGTAGGTGATGCTATGAACTTTGTAAAAGTATAAGATTTGGCTCATTCCGACACCCGTGTGAAGAAATATGGCCACGCAAGGTAGCCACGTTTGAGCATTTTTAGTAAAAAAAAACTGTTTTTTTTTTCTGACTCGTATTTGGCCTATTTTTGTACATTTTTTGGCTATGACTTGAACATAAAAATTGTAGGTGATATTATGAAGTTTGTAAAACTATAAGATTTGGCTCATTCCGACACCCGAGTAAAGAAATATGGCCACGCAAAAACAGCCCGCTTGAGCATTTTTTGTTAAAAAACCTTTTTTTTTTTTTGGCTCATTTTTTGTCATGACTTGAACATAAAAATTGTAGGTGATGTTATGAAGTTTGTAAAACTATAAGATTTGGCTCATTCTGACACCCGAGTGAAGAAATATGGCCACGCAAAAACAGCCCGCTTGAGCAGTTTTTGTTAAAAAACCTTTTTTTAAAATATTTTCTGGCTCGTTTATGGCTATGACTTGAACATAAAAATTGTAGGTGATGTTATGAAGTTTGTAAAACTATAAGATTTGGCTCATTCCGACACCCGAGTGAAGAAATATGGCCACGCAAAAACAGCCCGCTTGAGCATTTTTTGTTAAAAAATCTTTTTTTAAAATATTTTCTGGCTCGTTTTTGGCCATGACTTGAACATAAAAATTGTAGGTGATGTTATGAAGTTTGTAAAACTAAAATATTTGGCTCATTCCGACACCCGAGTGAAGAAATATGGCTACGCAAAACAGCCCCGTTTGAGCATTTTTAGTAAAAAAAAATTTTTTCTTCTGGCTCGAATTTGGCCTGTTTCTGTACATTTTTTGGTCATGACTTGAATATAAAAATTGTAGGTGATGTTATGAAGTTTGTAAAACTATAAGATTTGGCTCATTCCGACACCCGAGTGAAGAAATATGGCCACGCAAAAACCGCCCGCTTGACAATTTTTTGTTAAAAAACCCTTTTTTTTTCTGGCTCGTTTTTGGCTTGTTTCTATACGTTTTTTGGCCATGACTTGAACATAAAAATTGTAGGTGATGTTATGAAATTTATAAAACTATAAGATTTGGCTCATTCCGACACCCAAGTGAAGAAATATGATCACGCAAAAAACAGCCCCGTTTGAGCATTTTTAGTAAAAAAAACTGTTTTTTTCTTCTTCTGGCTCGAATTTGGCCTGTTTCTGTACATTTTTTGGTCATGACTTGAACATACAAAATTGTAGGTGATGTTATGAAGTTTGTAAAACTATAAGATTTTTTGTTACTAACGGTACAACCAAAAGTGAGAAACAAAAGCATTTTTGGTACCAAAATTGCAATTTTTCCTAATAATATAGACATTAACTATAGGAAAACAAATTAACATCATTGTTTTATTTGAAGGCTAAAAAAATACGAAACTAATACGCAAATTAAATTAATATGAAACTAATTGACAGGTATCTAGTTATTCTCCTCATCAGACATTTCAACATCCGATCGATATTGAGGACCTATACTAATCTCCCACCGGCCTCTTGCTTCTTGCACATAACCACATAATGCGTATTCTCGAGAAATTTCTTGGTAATTTAGACGTTGCATACCCACAACCATCCTGTTATTCTCCTCACGTATCCTATTGAGTGCTGTAGTTTTTTCTTGCGCCGTTACACGAGGCATGAGTATGGCTCTTCGTCTGGGGCAGGAAATTTGACGCTCACGACAAGCCCGTCTTGTTCTTAGACCCGATGAACCCATTCATCTTCCATCGTTCGTAAATATATTTCTGAATATCTTTGATTTGGATTCAATGAGTAACAGTAATCATCATCCAACTGCCAACTACGACCCATGGCACGAAAAATATCACCAGGAGTGTAATACAACTTTAGAGCTCTAAAAGGCTCCATTTGTAATAATTTTTGTTGGCATTGGTGTTTGCTTCATTTGTATATATACTCACATTTCGAATACAGTAGTTCACAATTTTCACAACCCGTGACTACAAATGAGCCTAATCTTATAGTTTTACAAACTTCATAACATCACCTACAATTTTTATGTTCAAGTCATGGCCAAAAAATGTATAGAAACAAGCCAAGCCAAAATATGAGCCAGAAAAAAAAAACAGTTTTTTTACTAAAAATGCTCAAACGTGGCTGCTTTGCGTGGCCATATTTCTTTACTCGGTTGTCGGAATGAGCCAAATCTTATACTTTTACAAAGTTCATAACATCACCTACATTTTTTATATTCAAGTCATATCCAAAATAGTTGAGAGAAAGAGGGAGAAAGAGGAGAGAAAGAGAAAGAAAAAAAAAATTCTTTTAATATCATTACTGGATACTCCATTAGTTCCAGTAACAAAATTAAAAAAAAAAAATCCAATTGGATACGCCATTGTTAATGGCGTATCCAGTCACATGACTGGATACTCCATTACTAATGGAGTATCCAGTAACAAAATTAAAAAAAAAAAAAATCAGCTTGGATTCGCCATTACCAATGGCGTATCCATGTGGGTACGTACGCCATTATCAACGGGGTATCGTGCTATTTTTGGAGTAATAATTTTTTGTGTATTATTTATATAATTTTTATTAAAAATTATATTATTTTTTAAAAAAGTCCGCTAACAAATATGTACATGAATTTGATATAATTTATTTACATTATTAAATATTAAACTTTAGGAACTAAACTCGTTTAATTTTCTCAATCATATCTTAATTGGGTTAAATGAGGGATTTTATGGTTTTTGGGGATTAAAAAGGATAATAAGGTGGGAAGTAAATATATATAGAAAAAAAATCAGACAACCCCCAAGCCCCAACGCCACCACGTGCTCTCCTCACCGGCGCAACCCAACCCCCACTCCTTCGTCGTCGTCTCCACCATCTATATCTATCTTGTATGTAAAGATCCATATAGTTGTATGTATACAGAACTGTTCCTAGGTATTTGATTAATTACAAGGAGGATAATTTGTATTAGGAGATCATCATAATAACAATGTATCAGTGGAGGAAATTCGAATTTTTCGAGGAGAAGAAAAGCAAAATTCCAGTGGAAATTGAGGGCGGAATCAAATGTTGTTCCAGCGGCAGAGGCAGGATCGTATTGGGTTCTCAAGACGGCACAGTTTCGATGCTCGATCGTGGCCTTCAGCTTCAATACTCATTCCCTGCTCACTCTACTCTGTTCTCTTCCTCCAGCAACTCAAGGTTTAAAAGTTTTCAATTATGTATTCGTTTGATTTGTGATCAATTTGATGATGATGAACTTAATAATTGTGGTATTTACTTGATTTTGGGGAAAACGATTAATAATGTTGACCTTTTATGTGATTCTGCTGTACCAATGTTATTGTTATTCTGATTATGATAACTTGATCAATGTTGTTTTTCGATTATTAACTAAAAAGTTACTATACTTGCAACAAAAACTGATAATGTTGTGAGTTTTTAGTTAAATCTGGACTAACCAAGCCTCTTGGCCCATTGGTATAAGGCTGCCACTGAGACAACTTGGGGTCGACCTGGTGTGCTCCCAGGATCGATTCCCCAACGTTGTCAAAATAATGCTTGGCCAGCAGTAGCCACCCATCGCGAGCGGGGATTAGTAGAGGTGGGAGAAAGCTGGCCCGGACACCCGTGGGGAAACCAAAAAAAAAAAAAAAGTTAACTCTGGACTAATGAGGAGTTGGAGCTCACAGTAGACCTTTGTTTTGGTTGTTGCAAATTACAATTGGTTTGTGTTTTTCAAAATTTTACTAATGAAAATTGTTGTCGTTGCACTGGTGAAATCAGCAAAGAAATTTCTTAGTGACAGTAGGAGAGGAAGAGCAAATAGTACCACAGCAGTCGTCTATGTGTCTAAAGGTTTTTGACCTCGATAAAAGGCAAGAAGAGGGGCCGAGTTCATCGAGTCCAGAATGTGTTCAAATTTTGAGGATATTTACCAACCAATTTCCTGAAGCAAAGGTAGAATTTGCTTTATCCCATGTATTATTCTTATAGACACATTCTTGAGGTTGTTGACGTTCAAATGAATTGATTGCATCACTTCCTGTTCGAATTTGTATATAAGGACCAGAAGTGAAATAACATCATTTGCTTTTCTACAGATCACATCTTTTCTAGTGTTTGAGGAAGCTCCACCAATTATATTTGTTGCCCATGGACTCGGCAACGGTTGTATTTATTGCATTCAAGGCGACATTGCCCGTGAACGCATTAAGCGCTTCAAACTTGAGGTTGACAGACGTCAAGCTTTCATTACACCTTCAGCTATTACAGGTCTCGGGTTTCGAGTGGATGGTCAAGCGCTTCAACTTTTTGCTGTCACTCCAAGTTCAGTTAGCTTATTTAACTTGCATACTCAAACGCCTATTGGGCAAACACTTGATCAGATCGGATCTGAAACTCCTAGTGTAGCAATGAGTGACCGCTCGGTAGGCATTTCTTGTTACTTTTCTTTTGTTACTCCTTTCATCCCAAAAATGATGTTCCCTTTGACTTTTCTTATGAATTAACAAAAGTCCATTGTTTCTGAAAATTACCCTTTCCATAAAACAAAAGAGATTAAATAACATTACCTTCTAAATCATGCCATTATTTTAGTTTAGCTTGTAGTTGTTTTCTATCATCCATGTATGAGACCTTTTTTCCTTAAATATGATTGCAGTTTTACAGTAAAATTGGATTGATTTTATCTTTCTCAATTAAAACGAAGGGTAATATTGTCAGATAAGACACTAAATACCTAATTTTATAGTGACAAGCATTTGGGACAAACAAAAATAGAATAGTGGACATCCTTTTTTGGACGGAGGGAGTATCTTTTATATAGAATATCAGCTAATGCTTTTATTGAAGTACCATAAAATTTTTTCAATGATTGTCTTGGATTCAGGAACTGATCATTGGTCGAACAGAAGCCGTCTATTTTTATGAAGTTGATGGTCGAGGCCCATGTTGGGCCTTTGAGGGTGAGAAAAAGTTCCTCGGCTGGTTTCGTGGTTACCTTTTATGTGTTATTGCTGATTAGAGAGCTGGGAAAAATACCTTCAACGTTTATGATCTTAAGAACCGTTTAATAGCCCATAGTATAGTTGTTCAAGAAGTTTCTCACATGATCTGCGAATGGGGTAGCATATTGCTCATAATGGCAGACAAATCTGCTCTTTTTATTGTGGAGAAGGATATGGAAAGCAAGTTAGATATGCTCTTCAAGAAAAATCTTTACACAGTAGCTATTAATCTTGTACAAAGCCAGCAAGCTGATGCTGTCGCAACTGCTGAAGTGCTAAGGAAATATGGTGATCATTTATATAGCAAACAAGACTATGACGAAGCAATGGCACAGTATATCCATACCATTGGGCATCTAGAACCTTCAAATGTTATCCAAAAGTTTTTGGATGCACAAAGAATACACAACTTAACTAATTACTTGGAAAAGTTACACGAGAAAGGATTCGCTTCGAAGGATCACACCACCCTTTTGCTTAACTGTTATACCAAATTGAAAGATGTTGAAAAATAGAATATATTCATTAAAGGTGAGGATGGGCTGGCAGAACATAAATTTGATGAAGAAACTGCAATACGGGTATGTCGAGCTGCCAATTACCATGAGCATGCCATGTATGTTGCGAAGAAGTCTGGAAAACATGAATGGTACTTGAAAATTCTACTTGAGGACTTAGATAGGTATGACGAAGCATTGCAATATATAAATAGCCTTGAGGCAAGTCAAGCTGGAGTTACTGTTAAAGAGTATGGAAAAATTCTCATTGAGCACAAACCAAAGGAAACTATTCAAATACTGATGAGGCTTTGCACTGAAGAAGGAGAACTGGCTAAGAGGGGGGCCTCGAACGGTACCTTTTTATCAATGTTGCCATCTCCTGTTGATTTTCTCAATATTTTCGTGCATCATCCACAGTCACTTATGGAATTTCTCGAACAATACACTAACAAAGTGAAGGATTCGCCTGCTCAAGTTGAGATTCATAACACTCTGTTGGAGTTATACTTGTCTCATGATTTGGACTTTCCATCTCTTTCACAAACTGGCGATGATGAGAACAATGATCATAGAACTGATGGAGGATCACACTCTAATGGAAAGATAATTTTGGATCAGAATGGTGTAAATGAGGAGAAAGATCGTCAGGAGAGACATCAAAAGGGACTATTATTGCTTAAAAGTGCATGGCCATCTGAACAAGAGCAGCCACTTGACGATGTTGATCTTGCAATTATTTTGTGCTAAATGAACTCTTTTAAGGAAGGGCTTTTGTATATCTATGAGAAGATGAAACTGTATAAAGAGGTCATTGAGTGTTATATGCAGGCACATGATCATGAGGGTTTGATTGCATGCTGCAAGAGACTAGGGGACTCGGGTAAGGGTGGTGACCCTTCTCTTTGGGCAGACTTATTAAAGTACTTTGGAGAACTTGGAGAAGATTGCTCGAAAGAAGTGAAAGAAGTTCTGACTGACATTGAAAGGGATGATATATTGCCTCCAATTATAGTTCTTCAAACGTTGTCGAGAAATCCATGCCTTACGCTTTCTGTAATAAAAGATTATATAGCTCGAAAGCTGGAACAGGAATCGAAGCTAGTTGAGGAGGATCGGATAGCAATTGATCAGTATCAGGTTGTTCTTCATATCTCTTGAGATTATGTTTGTCACTTACATGTCTTCTTCAATTAACTTGGTTTAAAAATAAGGGTTGTTTCCGTGATATAACCATAGTTTGTTTTGTGCTGAAATAATTTGTGTTATACCAATCCCCTAGTAAAATTAGTGGATGCTATTGGTATAGGTGAAGTAAATCCAGATTTTCTGTTGAAAATTTGTCTGCCCGTCCTCTTTATTCTTCTCGGTTTTAGGTACTATGGTGCTTGAAAGTTATTTCAAGAATTTGTAGGAGTTTAAAATTAACTAGTCTTTCCTTTTGTAGTACTTTTAGCATCAACGTCTTTTTGTTCTCTTTCTTGTTTCCAAATTACATATTTTTAAATCTTCACAATTATAATATCGTGATTGTTGTAGCAAATTGGTATATGCTAAAGTTGATATGCTATGTTTTTAGTAAATATACTGAATCTATCTTGGATCGGTTATTTTCTAGATAGTACTCTTGCCAAAGACGTTTCAATTTCGAAACATAGAAACAAGAAACTACAGGAAGTACATTTTTATACTAATCAGAACTGGAATAAACGAAATATGCTTACTTTTTTTAAAAAAAATTATTTTGCAGGAGAAACATCAGCCATGAGAAAAGAAATCCAGGATCTTAGAACAAACGCAAGAATCTTCCAGCTCAGCAAGTGTACTGCTTGCACTTTCACTCTTGACCTTCCTGCAGTTCACTTTATGTGTATGCACTCGTTCCATCAGCGTTGTCTCGGTGACAACGAGAAAGAATGTCCTGAGTGTGCTCCTGAGTATAGAGCTGTTTTAGAAATGAAAAGAAGCTTAAAGCAAAATTCTAAAAACCAAGATCACTTCTTTCAGCAAGTTAGAAGTTCAAAGGATGGCTTTTCTGTGATTGCCAACTACTTTGGTAAAGGAATCATCAGCAAAACTAGAAAAGGACCCGAGGAGGCTCTTAAATCGAACAATGACTATTCCAATGGTAACTTTTGAGAACAAAATTCACTATCTGCAGCAAAAAAAGTAGAAACGAAAGATCTCTCTCTTTTCTCTCTGTTATGCATTGGCCTCCGTATTTGTGTATTGTGATTTAAATTAGCTGGTATTTTACAATAACACGAATGTGGCCTCCTTGAAGCTTGTATATTATGCAAGTGGTCGGTGAAAATTAAGTCTTGGTGAGGGAAGAATAGTTTGGTTATTGATTTGGCTCAATAGGTTTATGATTTTTGTTATATATCATGTATGATATTGTAATTTTTGCCAAGAGCTCCCATAGTGTTTTTGTTTTTGAGTGCTGCTTGTTATTGTCTAGAACCAAATTGACTTCTGTACCATTGGATTTGTGATGTGTTATTTATGCTGTGATGATATCACTGGTGAATTAATTTATACATTTTGTGTGATGCATTATTTCTCTGTAAGTTCAAAGTAGTAGTTAGTGAACTAGTAACATATTACGTATCCACTGTAGTGGAGAGATACAATGGCACTTTGGTCGGAGCTGTGTCGATGAAGTCGCCCTTGAAGTAGTAGCTAGAATCGAGCATTCCTCGCTAATGGAGGACTCATACGGTCACATCTAATCATTAACTAGATTCGAGCATTCTTCAGTAGTAGAAGACTCGTGTATAGTTATGCTTTGTTACTCAAGTGTTTCGTTCAACCTATTAACCAAATAAACGTTATTTTAATATGGGACACGAACTTACTGCGACTTGTAGAATCATGTTTAACTCAAAATAAAAGACAGTAAAAGAATAATCAAAGACCGTTGGAAAATTAATACTTCCATCTTTTTGCTTAGGATAATAGACCTTCCTATAAATTAAATGTTTATAGTTAAATTACATGTGAGCGAATCAATTATAACCAATCACTCAATAAAAAGGATATTAAACCCTTATAGGTGATTCTACGGTTAATCAAATAAAACACTCTCGGTTAACTGAAGTTGTAAGATTTTCGAGACCTATCCTTAACGGTGTCGATAAAAATTTAAAGAAGAAAATATTGCAGCAAATGCAGTATAAAATTAAGTGAAGGTTGTTAGTTAGCAAATTTAACAAAAAAAAGAGAGTGAAAGTGTAGTTTGGAGAAAGCAAATGAGAAAAATGGGCCAATTGATTTGACAACAACAACATAAACTTCCAAACAAAAGCAGCTTATTTTACTTTAGTTTAGTTTAGTAGGCCTCTCTCTCTCTCTCTCTCTCTCTCCTCAGTGAACTGCGAGTGCAAGACTGACTTTACACACGCGCACTCACCTCACCACCAAATGTAGAAAATCACAACCCTTAATCGCCCCATAGTTTTGAAAGGTATGGATTTCTTACAATTACAATTATTGCCTATATCAATCAAATGTTTCTGTACTTTGCTGCTGCTTCTTATACAAAATCTCTGATAAAAAAGTAGTTATATACAATTCCACTCCTGATGATCTGAAATGCACGCCGCTTTTTGATTCCTATTGTTGAAGCTTATTAGGGTTGGGGGTTTCTTCTTGTTTATTCATATCTGATTTCATTTATTTGGAGATAGATACATACATAGATAGATATGAGCAGCATACACAAAGCGAAGCCACCGGAGCCTCTTGATTTCTTTATTTGGACTGTTGAGGTAATTGAACCCTTTTCTTTTTTCGTTTTTGTTGATCTTGAATGTCTATTCTTTGGATCTTGTGCGTTTATTATTCTTACTAATTTTAAGTTTGATTTGTGTTGTAATTAATTGTACCCCTTTCATCAATTTCGTGTTTTTTCATCAAAGCTGTTAGGTCTAGTATTATTAACTACCCTTTTGGTATATTATTTTTGACTACTACTCCTTCTGCTGATTGTGGGAAAATTGGTTTTAAAGTGTGAATTGATAAAGTGTTAACTCTTAACATTTGCAAAAACATATTCACAAGGGAATGAATGAGCTTGGCCTTGCCACTTCCCATCTTTACTAGCACTAGCACTAGCACTAATATATTTGTTACGA
This sequence comes from Buddleja alternifolia, assembly GCA_019426215.1. Classification (NCBI taxonomy): domain Eukaryota; kingdom Viridiplantae; phylum Streptophyta; class Magnoliopsida; order Lamiales; family Scrophulariaceae; genus Buddleja; species Buddleja alternifolia. The sequence goes on along the minus strand of CM033392.1, from coordinate 54,163,508 downwards.
AATTGTTAATTCATCCACAACATCATTCTACTTGGATTCTGAACTACCTGTATATGGGGGGTTCTTGGAACTTTTAGAGAGTGATGGGAACCGTAAGACTGCTTCAATGACGCGAGAAAGTATTTTGATCAATTCTCAATGTTTTGGATATCTTTTCTTCCTAGGATGTTGGTCTGTGGTTGGAAGAGATAAATCTTGGTAGCTATCGCCAAATTTTCAAAGAAAATGGGGTCAATGGAGAGTATTTGGAAGGGATGTCGATGTTTACAACTGAGCAGATCCTCCGGTTCATAAGGAAGTGCCACATGAAATGGGGTGATTTCATAACCTTGTGCAAGGAGCTGAGGCGAATAAAAGGTCCCTTTCTCCCTCCTTTTCTCTTGCTGTCTAAAATACCATTTGAATACATGTTAAGTTGCACTATTATCAAACTAATGATCTCTCGAAACTCTATGATGATATTGAACTGGTACCAACATTACTATGCATGTGATAATACAGCCATTACTTACATGCTTCTCTTTTAGTACATTTTTCCTCATTGCACACAGTACCTGGATGGACTTTGGAGACAGATTGATTCGTGACAATTTTTCTTGACATCTCTTATAGAGGGTTCCCATGTTCTTCTCAATTGGATTCTAAATAAACCACAAAAGAATCTCATTACTTTAAGATTGATGTATTGAGATTAATTTATAAATTTTGTGCTTATTTGCAAAATGTGACGGATGACCGTTAATCAAACATTACTTGTATGGTTCACTTGCTTAGGAGAGGCTTTAATTCCAACTGTTTTTGCTTTGACCAAATGAACCTTCCTTTTACCAATGTACTCTTCGATTTTAAAAAGAGGAAAAAGATCAAAAGCTAGAAGATGCGATCCGGACATTGGATCCTCTTTAACCTGTCCCACCACATGCACCAACCACCACTACATTTTACAGAGAGCCTACCACCAGCCTGTGCCAGAAGAAAACAGAATAAAGGCTTCCAAAAATTCCATAAATTACAAGCACAAGAAACACGAGAAAGAGGATCGAATTGAAGGAGTGGGGACGGGGGGGCATACCATTGAAAATGAAGCAGCTCCCAAACACTTGTAATTCAGTCTTTCGTGATACTAATCTCACTTGTCGATCGAATTGTTTCTGGGATTCTCAGGAAGACTGCAAGTTTCTATATAATTACAACCATTCTTGTATGGTGGACTCGACTCGACATGGGTGGTTGTGATTGCCCAAGGTTCGCATCGAGGGATCTCCCAAGAATTGTCCGGTTGTAAGGGAGTGAAATGTAATGATCTTGGCTGTGAGATAGAGACTGGCCAATTGTGTTTTCAAGAGGGAATCCATTTCTTAAAGGGCAAAGTAGAAGAACACTTACTGTGAATTCCTTTTGTGGCTCCTTTGATAAATGAGAAAATATTTTAGTGCCTGGTCGAGAGCTTTGCTGTTATCCAGTTTCTATTTATGCTGCTTAATACCTGAATTTCTGGAGAAAAATTCTGCAACTTTACAGTTCTCATGTCCTTAGAATATCCCATACATCTAATATGAACGTGGGCCGTAATTATCCATCTTCATCCTTGTCTTGATTCTTCACATTCCTTTTTATTTTTTTGGTGAAAATTCTTCACATTCTTGTTCTAAAATATGTACAGATTTTTTGGAAGTTTTTACTACTTTCTCTTAAATCTGCTATCTAGAGAGCCTCTTATACATTGTCCTTTGTGATATCAAAATTACGAATCTTTACTCTACTCTAATCATTGCTTTTAGTGGCTTGCTTGAAAGGGGAGCAAAAGGTACGACGGCCTTGGTGGGCTCCATCTTGTCTTTCAGTAGTATTCGTCAAGGCAAATAAACGCAACAGGCAGTCACGAGTTGTTTCGTTGAAGCTGGAACCTTGAGGAGATGTAGATTTGCTTGTATTGTATGTATGTAATTTACTTTTTTCAGTTCCATGTGGAAAAAACTAGAAATAGGAAAGAAATTCAACATATTTCGTTTTGTCTTAAATTTTGCGCTTAAAATATCGTTGGTTCTTCTTTGGAGAACCTTTCCTTTGTCAAATCTCTACTGGATAATGTTATATTGTTTACTTAGTTTGTTTGGGATTTGTTGAAAAAACATATATCTATATTGTTACGGCCTTGTTTACTTTTATGTGGGATGTAGAATGATTGATGAACAACGCGAGTCGTTGTGGGATATTTATCGTTTTATCAACAAATAACATGCGTAAGTGTTTTGATGATATATTAGTACATATTTTAACACATGCATACTCTCCATTTGTAAAATCAAGAACTATCCATGTGATGAAGAATACGCAGAGACAGAGATCCTAGCAATTTTTTTTTCTTTTTCTCACAAATGTAACTTACTATAATTTGAAGATTATATTTCTATAAACTCGTTGTAACCCGCGAGAAGGCACGGAATGTGGTTTTATGGTGAAAAATGATAAGAAATATGCACGAAGTATACATAATTTAAATTTTTGTAGATGTACGATTAAGATGGATGAGAATTTTGACGAGTATTATGTTAGAATTATATATATGAGTATTAGTTCTTATTAATTTAATTGATATGTTATAACACACGGTAAAATAATCATCATAAATAAAGAAATACGTAGAACAAAAAAGAAAGTTATTCATTTGAAATTAGACTAAAATTGTTAGGTATTGTATCTTAAATGTTAGTTGTTAACTATTTTCAATAAAGACGGATATTTAAATTTACTAAGTTTAGTTAACAAAATGTATATGTATATTTATTTGGTTTCGATGATGTTATTAATATATGTAGTGTGCTTATTTGGATAATCCATGTACTTCATGTTTTATTGTATATAGATTTGGCACATTGTGTCCCAAAATAAATCTCAATTTTTGAAATGATATTATTATTGAGAAATATTCAAATTAGTACATTGTAAAATATAGATGATTTTTATTTTACTTTTTCAAAATTTTATTAAATTTAAATTTGTACTGTTTTTAAACCCCAAAAGCGCCCCGAGCTGTAGAGATTCAAAAATGAAAATGATGTAATAGTGTAGCTCCTCTCCTTTCTTCTTCTTCTTCTTCTTCTTCTTCTTCTATGAAACTAAAACCCTAAATCCCCTTTTTGTACACACTGTTAGAGAAGTAGCAATGTTCTCTCCTCCTTCGAGGAAATCCGCTCGGAAGAATGTCGGAATCCAAAGAGATTACGATGTTTCCACGCCGCTGGCGGAGAATCGGAGGCCGCCGCTGGCGCTCGACAGTCCCGCCGTCCCCAATCGCCCCGCCACCGGCACCCCTGCACCTTGGTCCTCTCGCCTCTCCGTGCTTGCCAGGTCGTATTTACGTATATTCTTCGCTTCGCTTCTTCTCTCTCTCTCTTTCATTTCCTGTTTTTTCTTGTTGCCTTTTTACCTTTTTTCATTGGATTAGGATTGAGGACAGCTTCGCGTTTGCTTATGAACTTTTGTGTGCCAGCTTCTTATTATTTTCGTAGTGTCGTGATTGCAATTGGAAGTGTTAATGGTGGTGTTAAGAGTTTTCTGGATGTTGGTGGAAGTTACAAATGAAATGAAATGTGTTTGAATGTCTATGAAATGAAATTCTCTTGATATCTTTGTGTTGAAAATCATGTGGAGTTGATGCAGAGTTTGATATATATATATTTGCACCAATGGTTTCGTTTTAGCTATTCTGATTCAAGACTTGGAATTCTGATGTTTAGATTTTATGAATTTCTGCTCATACAAAATGATTTCCCTTAGCTTCTCTCCGTAGGATTTGTTGAGAAATGCATGCAGTTGCAAGAATGCAGCTGAAAGCTTGAGAGGGAAAGAAAATGAGAATTTCTGATGACAATTGGTCTAATCTTTCATAGAGTTTCTTTTGTGAGGTTACCTGTTGTAAGTACTTACTGGTTTGAAGCTTTTTGAGAAAGGCATGGGTGGACATAGAAACTTGAAGAAAGATAAGAAACGACCTCATCTATATGTTCATTTAATCTACTGATAAATTTAATCTTGTTCTTTAGATGAATTAAAAAGTATAAAATATAGATATAGGTCTTCTTTGCATGTGGTAGTTGAGAAAAAGAGCTTGAAATTGCAGTGTACATTTAGTCGCTAATCTGTGAAACCTGTTGCTGTTAATATATTCAGAATCCCGCCTGTGAAGAGAAGTGACAGAGGAGATGAGGTAGATGCTGTTCAGCCTGTATATGTTGGGGAGTTCCCTCAAGTAGTACGTGATGCACAAATCATGTCATCACAGAATCATGCTCCTGGTACGTCCAGCAAAATCTATTCCAGACTCCATATTATGCTTGGGTTTATTTCAAATATTTTAAAAGATTTTTAACGTTAGTTCATTTAGCAGCTGATTCGTCTCTCTCTGGTGGAATGGACAAGGAGACATCTCTAGCATGGATTATATGTGGAAATAGACTCTTCGTCTGGAATTACTTATCACCTGCAGCTTCAAGAAAATGTATCATCCTTGACCTTCCTTCTACTACATCAGAAAGTGGAGACAAGGGCAGAAGTGCACTTCACAATAACAATTGGTTAGTCTGTGTCGTCAACTGGGATACTTCAAAGAGAACTGGTAGCCAAGGTGTTCAAAAGTCCAATTCTGCTGGGATTGTGATGTGTAACAAAAAGACAAGCTCTCTGTTCTTCTGGACAGATATCTATGATGCTAATAGGATTTCCCCACTCACTTGTGTTGCCTTTTCTGGGTCAGAAGCAACTTATTTAAATCAAAATGGAAAAGCCATCTCAAGCAAGCAGCGGCCCAGTGACAAACTTGGTAACAGTTTTGCAAAATCACACTCTATCAACTCTTTGATTGCTTCAGCAATCCCTTCTGCCACCAACAGCTGTATTGCTCTTGCATGTACTTCTGATGGCATGCTTTGGAGATTCATTTGCAGCCCTTCTGGTATTCAATGTAACCAGATTGAGCATGGCATGTCAAATATATTTTCTCAAGGAAGTGATAATAGCCCACTTGTGGCTAGTAAGGGTTATCCAAGGTCATTGATATGGCACTCGTTTAGTCAGTCATCATTTAACCTTACAAGACAATTTTTCCTACTAACTAATCACCAGATACAGTGCTTTGCTGTCAAACTTTCTTCTGCGTTTGATGTGTCCAAGCTTTGGTCACATGAAATAATTGGCACCGATGGTGATTTAGGTATCCAGAAGGATCTTGCTGGCCAGAAGAGAATTTGGCCTCTTGATTTGGATGTGGATAGTGATGGCAAGGTAATTACTATTCTTATTGCTATCTTTTGCATGGATCGGGTCGCCAGTTCAAGCTACACTGAGTACTCACTTCTTACAATGCAATATAAATCTGGAGTGGATATAGCGAAGCCAATAGGTGAAAAGATATTGGAGAAGAAGGCGCCTATCCAAGTGATTATACCCAAAGCAAGAGTAGAGGATGAGGAAGTTTTGTTCTCAATGAGACTGAAGGTGGGTGGCAAGCCAGCTGGTTCGGCTATTATACTCTCTGGTGATGGTACTGCAACAGTGTCCCATTATTGGAGAAACTCAACTAAACTTTATCAGTTTGATCTGCCTTATGATGCTGGAAAAGTTCTTGATGCTTCAGTGTTCCCTTCCTCAGAGGACAGTGAAGACGGAGCTTGGGTTGTACTCACTGAGAAAGCTGGAGTTTGGGCTATACCTGAGAGGGCAGTTTTAATTGGCGGAGTTGAACCACCTGAACGAAGCTTGTCACGTAAGGGGAGTTCGCATGATGGATCTTTACAGGAGGAGAGAAGAAACTTCTCTGTTGCTGGAAATATAGCTCCAAGAAGAGCCAGTTCAGAAGCTTGGGATTCTGGCAATAGGCCAAGGACAGGCTTAAGTGGAGTTGCCCGCCGGAGCCCTCAAGATGAGGAATCAGAAGCTTTATTAACTCAGCTTTTCCATGATTTTCTTTTGTCTGGGCAGGTTGATGGTGTGCTTGACAAACTAAAAAATTCAAGGGCGTTTGAAAGAGAGGGTGAAATAAATGTATTTACCAGGACAAGCAAATCGATTGTTGACACTTTAGCTAAACATTGGACAACAACCAGGGGCCCTGAGATTGCTTTGTCGGTCGTGTCCACACAGCTTGCGGAGAAGCAGCAGAAGCATCAAAAGTTTCTTCAGTTCCTTGCTTTATCCAAGTGCCATGAAGAATTGTGTTCCCAACAAAGTACGATTAATTGTGTTTCCAATCTGATTAGTTTATGGTTAAATTTTTGCTTTTTGTCCCTTGAAATTATGCAGTTACTTTTTCTAATCTGTGGTCAAGGTGTTTTAATGTAAATAATCTCGCGGATTTCTGCCTCCCGTAGCTGGTAGGTGCCTTTTTGAATCAAAAAGTTCCGCGTTAACCTTATTATTTACCACCCGTTATTGACTTGATGAGAAAATTACTTTAACAACCCTTTGTAAGAGTCATGTTATTGTCAGTAAATGCCGCTGTTATCTTCTTTACCAGGACAATCTTTGCAAATTATCATGGAACATGGGGAAAAACTTGCTGGTATGATCCAATTGAGAGAACTGCAAAACACGATTAGCCATGCCAGTGCAACTGGACGTGGTTCCTATTCTAGTTCAGATGCTCGAACTTCTGGAGCTCTTTGGGATCTTATCCAGTTAGTCGGTGAAAGAGCCCGGCGAAACACAGTTCTTTTGATGGATAGGGATAATGCTGAAGTATTCTATAGTAAGGTTTCAGATCTTGAGGAAGTTTTTCATTGCTTAGAGAGACAGCTAGAATATGTCATTAGCGGGGAGATGCCGATTCTTGTCCAATTTCAAAGAGCTTCTGAACTCTCAAATGCTTGTGTGACTTTATTCCGTGCAGCCATGCAATACAGGAGCGCACACCACATGTGGTATCCTCCTCCTGAGGGCTTGACACCATGTTATTCCAAACTTACTGTATGGAGTGGGCTCTGGAGTGTTGCATCATTCATGGTTCAGTTGCTCAATGAAACAAGTTGCCTTGATGATTCTGCAAGGTTCAATTTCTACTCCAATCTTGAAACACTCTCGGAGGTACTACTTGAGTCGTATTCTAATGCTATCGCAGCAAAAGTTGACCGTAAAGAAGAACATAAGTCACTATTGGAGGAATACTGGAAGCGCAGAGATGCCCTTCTTGACTCCCTTTATCAGCAAGTGAAAGTTTTTGCCCAAGCAAAACTCCAGGTTAGTTTTTCTGATCAATTCTTTGATAGAAGCTTCATATTAGGTTTCAAAATTGATAGAAATGGTTGAACCTATGTACAATACAATCCTCTCCCTTCTTTGTGATTATTTTGTAGTATGGATCACTGTGCACTGTGCAGCATCAAGGTCCACCTGACCGGTGCATTTGGGAATAACATAATAAGAAAAAGATTTATGGAAAGTTTTCTTTTAAATGAATGAAACTAAAAAAAAGGTTCTGTCACCTTCTCCATTGAAACAATTTGAATCAAATTTCAGCTCAACAAGCACCACAAAGTCCAAACTATATAATCCCAACATATTATTGAGATTTTTCAGTTAAAATTTAGCAGTGATGCAATTAGTACTTATACTGTTCTATACTACAAGTGCATTCAATTGAGAAAAGGAAATGTAGCCTAAAATTTTCCCTTGCACACCTATTTAATAATCAATTCTCATCCTTTCTTCAACTATCTAAAATTTAAGACATTTTTGAACTTGCCTGCTGCTCCAACTTTCAGCCTCAGATAAAAAGATGACAGCAAACATGTTAATGCTAATGAACAGATTTACAATCACTCTTTTAATGGAAAGACACATGGGCAAGCCTCAAATAGTAATTATATGGATAACTTAACTCGAGAACTTACCTTGTGGACCATCCGAGAACATAGTTTCTGACTGCTCACTCAAGTGCTTTTGCCATGAAACTGGAAATCAAGAAGAAGAATTTGAGAAATATGAGTGAAGTCTAAGAGCAGAAGAAAGAAGGTTTGGGAACATGGGTTATGGAGTCAAAATTTATTGCTAGGATCTTGCAGCTAGAAGGTTATGCTTATGAAGAACTGTCTTTTATTAAAGGCAGAATAAAAACCAAACCAAGACCATATTCAAGCACCGAGTTGTCTTCCATCGTAAAAGAGTAAGATGAGAATCTAAGTCTAAATAGAAATTAATTTGATGAATTAGTACAAGTATATAGTAAGGAGCAAGCTTTCAATAATTGCGCTTTTAAAAAATCAAATCCTACGCAGTAGGTTTGCTGCTCCTGCACCCGAGGCTTTTGAGCTTCAGATCCTCCTCAAGCTAGTAGAAAGTTAGTAAGATCTCCTTCATACATACTGTGTCGCAGCTGACATTACTTGTTTTCTTTCCAATGCAATGATTATTTTGAAACCTATTTGTAATGGCCTGGTGGTTAGAAAGAAGAAATATCATCCCACAACATGATGGAGAAATTTATTTGGTTTACCGTCCGTAATCATTTCCCTTTCTGCTGTTGCAGGATTCAACTGAAGAAGACGAAGAGCAGAATAAGGATGTTCTGATGAAGCTTTCTTCAAGGCTATTGTTTATTGCAAAAAGACATGAAAGCTATCAAACTATGTGGAGTATATGCTGTGACCTCAATGATTCTGAACTCCTTCGAAGTCTTATGGTATGAATATAAAGTACTGAGTTACCAAGTCCCATAACCCCACTGTTTGCAGAGGCAAAGGGCTGGCCCTGCTAGTTGTGACTACGATTCTTTTGATTGTTTAAATGTTTTCCCCCTCATCATTATTATTTAGTGGTATGATGGGTATGTCTCCTCTAATCTTTGCTTAATTTTCTCTTCGCTGTTACATTTTAATGAAAATGTGACATCTTTTGTTTTGTAGCATGAAAGCATGGGACCTAAAGGAGGTTTTAGTTGCTTTGTCTTCAAACAACTCCATGAAAGCAAACAATTCTCAAAGCTTATGAGACTAGGTGAAGAGTTTCAGGAAGAGCTAGCTATGTTTCTGAAACAGCATCCTGATCTACTCTGGCTCCATGAAGTGTTTCTTCATCAATTTTCCTCAGCTTCTGAAACTTTACATGCATTGTCTCTTTCTAAGGATGATAGATCAATTTCGGATATTGAGGAGATTGAATCTAGTGGCTCAAGGATATTAACTTTGAAGAACAGAAAGCATTTTCTGAATCTCGCAAAAATATCAGCAATGGCGGGTAATGTTTCTAGCTATAATGTCTTCGAGTTTGCTCCTTATCAGTTCACATCATCCTTTTGTGGCATTGATGTTTCATTGTAGGAAACTTGATAGTTGTGCCTGTCTGCATGTCAAAAATTAACTAATTTGAATCTGGATTGTTTCCATTTTTCCTTTCTTTAGAAGAATGCAATTTCTCCAGCTCTAACATCTGTCTAAATCGATTTGGTCAAATATCCTGCTGCGTGATAAGCAAGAATCTGTCTGTAGCTTGGCGGCAGAAAGGTATCATTGCTGATCCAATTTGAGATAATAGCAATTGTAAATTCAAAAATGGCGAGAGGAATAGGACTGTAGAGCATAACTGCTAAAGTCTCTTGTGATTTGTGATTTCTGGACTAGAAATTCCATGATGATGTACTCATTTTGCATAGGTTTGACTTTCACCAAAGTCTGTTTGGCACTTCTATCAGTTCCTTGTGGCATTTTTTCTTGCGGCTTCTATTAAATATATCCGATTAACAAATTTGCGTTTTCTCTTTTGCGGCACTAACTCAGTTTCATTGAGATTGACTGGGTTGACTTTTTCTGGTCAGCCAATCGTCATTGTTTTCATTTGAAGAAATGTTTCATTTCCAATTGTTTACTTAAAACGGAAGTGCCTATATTATTAATGTGAAATGTAATTGCAAAAAGCTGTTCGGTTGTGTAAAATGGTTATCCTGGCCATCTCTTATGAGACGAATGTGTGTACTCCAGTTGACTGTTAATACTTATTGTAGAAGGATGTATTTTGTTTGTCGTTTAGCATTTTCCACCATACAGTGTTTTCCTTTGCACCTGAAATAATGATCTCAGTATGTGATTTTCCAGGAAGAACAGATGGCTACGAGCTAAAGGTGAAGCGCATTGAAGCAGACCTGAACATTCTACAGTTACAGGTAATGCTAATTTTATTTTTTTTGGTTACACAGGTAATGCTAATGCATCACATTATAATCAATATTTTACCCGTTTTGACACTGCTACCTTTGAAAATTCCTCTCTCTGCAGTTAATCTCGATTAAAAAAATTAAGTGACTGAATTCTTGGGATTGTGTAGCTACTCTACATTATTTATCATATTTGATATTCGCTACGCTGTCTTCTCGATTTAAGCTGAGTATTTCAAATTATCTGCCTGGATTGTTGTCGTCAATAGTTTAAGCCTTCAGAATTATACTTGAAGTGTTATTGTCATAGAGTTTAAAATCTTCAATTATAACAATTTCCTCTTTTTGTAAAATAAGTAATACAATTTTGCCCACGGACTTACTTCCATCTTTTACAGGAAGAAATTTTGAGGCATATACCCGATAATGAAGAAAAGCAATCAATCGAACAGAAGCTTCTTCCTCCAATAGACCTCATCGAATGGTGCCTCAAAATCCAAACACGAGAACTTTCATTACGTGCCTTTGATCTTTTTTCATGGACCAGTGCCTCGTTTCTTAGAAATAACACAAGCCTCTTAGAAGAATGCTGGAGAAACGCAGCTAACCAGGATGATTGGGAAACACTACATCAAATGTCTATAACCGAGGGATGGAGTGACGAGAGAACTTTTGACATTCTCAAGGAAACTGTACTTTTCCAGGCTTCTATTAAGTGTTATGGGCACGAAGCAGAAAATTTTGAAGTTAGATTCGATGAAGTGTTGCCACTGAGGCAGGAAAGTTCGAGTTTAAAGGAAACAAGTTCGTCTGTGGAAAATGTTCTGATGCAGCACAAGGATTTTCCAGATGCGGGAAAGTTGATGATTACTGCAATTATGTTGGGGAGTGTTTGGGATGGTGGGTTGACCAGTATCAGTGACGGGCCTTCTCCAATGGAATGAAATCAATCATGGGTATGAATGACGGGCCTTTGACCAGGCATGAGTAACGGGCCTTGTCCCATGGAAAGATATAGTAATAGTCCTCGTATACTTTGTTAAATCAAGAGTCTGGAATTGTGAGAGGGTTTAACATGGTCTCGGTGAGGACGTTAGGCATATTATATTTCGAGTGTATAATGTAGTTAAGAGTGCTTATATGAAAGTGAGATTTTGTTTTGGGAATGAGAATGTTTCTCATCTTCTACTTCATCTTGCTTTTTTGGGGGTGTTGTGAATCTTAGTAAACTATGTAAGTGGAAATGAATCGAATTGCACTTGAGCCAGAAAATTTATGCTGCCTCAATGATCTTAGTTGATTTCCAAATTTAATATTCTTATTTTTCTTTAGGACATCTCAAATATAAGATTTCATTTCCTTAAACAATAAAGAGTATAGTGTCTGACAATTATTCAGGGCACAGTAACATTTGCACGATGACTATCGCGTCAAATTCAAGTTGGATACAATTTTGATTTGTTGTAACTACCTATAAGAGAATTTTGTGATTTAGAACAAACGTAATTAACTTCATGAATAAGGTGACATAAAACACTTTGGATTTGTTTTGTAAGTTGGTGAAATTTCTCAAATGAAGAAGATAATTTGATGCTGGTCCACAATATCCTAATCCTCATCTGTAGGCCCCCGGTGCTGAGGAATTATTGGAATTCAGAGATTTGTGGTGATAGCAACTATCTAAATGAGTGGACTCAAGTAAAGTATACCATGCGAAGATTGATTGTTATTATATCTGAATTTTAAAGTCGCAAGAAATACTCTCAACAATTTTAATTTATTCTCGAACAATTTCAATTATTCATGTGATAAGACTCACGTAAAACACACCATACCAAAACAATTATTGTCATTTAAGAGTCTAAAAATCACTCTTGATTTCTTCAATTTGTTCTTGAGCAATTGCAACCATCCGTAATACATGACAATTTGTTCAATACTCGGTTATTTCAGTCCGTGGACGTCTTTCTGTGGGTTGGCTATAAATCTCTAACAGAGATTTTTCATTGCCACGTGGCAAAATAAGGACCTGGGGCTGTCTTGGAAATATCAGGGAGGAAATCTAAACTACAAACATGAACCAATAAGATGATGCTGAGCTGTACATATTGCAATCCACTAAATCATCTTAGTGCAGTATATAACCTCCTCCCTCTTCTACCACCACTTCATAGCAATAAGGCACATAAAAAGAAAGAAGCCTGAAAGTAGTAAAATGGCAACTTCAGCAATCCAACAATCTGCATTTGGTGGGCAGGCAGCTGCTTTGAAGCCCCAAAATGAGCTCATCAGAAAGGTCGGCAACATCTCCGGCGGCCGCTTCACCATGAGGCGTACCGTCAAGAGCACTCCTCAGAGCATCTGGTAAATATATATATATATATATAATAAGAACATATAACGAATAATCATGCATAAATTATATGATTTACTAAAAATATAATTCGTCTTTTCAAATAGGTATGGGCCGGATCGGCCCAAGTACTTGGGCCCATTCTCCGAGCAAACTCCATCATACCTAACTGGTGAATTCCCCGGCGACTACGGCTGGGACACTGCTGGACTCTCGGCTGACCCCGAGACATTTGCCAAGAACCGTGAACTCGAAGTGATCCACAGCCGTTGGGCTATGCTCGGTGCACTGGGCTGCGTATTCCCAGAAGTCCTTTCCAAGAATGGTGTCAAATTCGGTGAGGCGGTTTGGTTCAAGGCCGGATCCCAGATCTTCTCAGAAGGTGGGCTCGACTATTTGGGCAACCCTAACCTCGTGCACGCACAAAGCATCCTTGCTATCTGGGCCTCACAAGTTGTTCTCATGGGCTTGATCGAGGGATACAGAGTTGGAGGAGGCCCACTTGGCGAGGGTCTCGACAAGCTCTACCCAGGTGGAGCATTCGACCCATTGGGCTTGGCTGACGATCCCGAGGCCTTCGCCGAATTGAAGGTTAAGGAATTGAAGAATGGAAGATTGGCAATGTTTTCAATGTTTGGATTCTTCGTGCAAGCCATTGTCACTGGAAAGGGCCCAATTGAGAACCTCTATGACCATGTTGCTGATCCAGTGGCCAACAATGCTTGGGCCTATGCCACAAACTTTGTTCCCGGAAAATGAGATTAATTAACCATATTTAGATGTTGGTTAATGTGGCTGAGAGATTGTGTAAAAATTGGTAACTTGAGCTTTTATGTAATGGGACAAATTTTCAGCCATAAATCGCAGTAATTTTAACAATATCCAACAGAACAGTGTTGACGTTAACATAAAACCTCAGAGTATATAAAAGAATCTCACGAGACGTGTAATATTTACATGATTTCATCGAGAAGTACTTCTTATAATGATACTTCTGGCTTGAAGTTTACCAAAATAACTATATAATTATGTATAGTATAATACATTTACATACAAAAACTCATATTATATCTGTATAGTACTTACAAAAATGATCCAATTACAAAAATAATATAACGGAAATTATAAATTCACAAGTTCTATTAGTAAAAAATCGTACTATATCAATATAATACATCTATGTAAGAAAAATAAAAAATACATTCATTTTCTATAATTTTACAATCTTCACAACCTTTCCAAAAATTCATAGATATACTTATATTGTCCTTGTACATATTAAATATCAAATTTTTCCTTACAATATTCTTTTTGAGTGATCTTACAATTATAATTTTTTTTTTTTGGTTGACAAAAATTTAAATAAAGTCGACTCCGATATGCATCGACTTACAAATGCTTAGTCTCGAGTTTTAATGGGAAAATAACCCTAGAACTTAACGGTCTTACAACAATTGAAAGAGATCCAAACTTAACCATATAACATCATCTAAATATTTCTTCAAAGGCCAACACAACAGCCACCCCCCCACGCTATCAATCCATCTCCATTGCTGTGGCTTCCCCTTTTCCACGTTCACTCATCCATCAATGCGCCTCCACATATGGCATTCCTATTCCTATTCCTATTCCTATTCCTATTCTCCTCCGCATTAACAACCCATGAACTCTCTCGCCGCCGCCGCCACACTCTCCACCACCGGCGGCGTTGTTATTTCTCGCAATGGTAAAATCCCTTAAACCCCAATCTCCATCTCTCTTTCTTAATTTCACCCGCTTACTTTGTCCTTCAATTAATTTCTCATCCATACCCCATCCCCAAAATCTGGGCTTTTCAAATCTAATTCACAGAGTATGTGAAATATTATCCAATCCGCGAATCCCATGGAAGGGGTGCCCCGAGCTGAAAGCCTTGACCCCAAAGCTAAAACCTTACCACGTTGCCAAGATTATCGAAACCCATAACAGTACCGACTCTGTTCTTCACTTCTTTTACTGGGTTTCTAAGAGGCATTTTTACAAACATGATATGTGCTGTTATGTGTCCATGTTAAATAGGCTTGTTAAGGATGGAAATTTTGCGCCTGCGGACCACGTTAGGATCCTGATGATTAAAGCTTGTCGAAACGAGGGAGAGATTAGAAGGGTTGTTGATTTATTGAAAGAGATTAGTAAACTAGGCTTTTCTTATACTCTGTATAGTTTTAACACTCTTTTGATTCAATTAGGCAAGTTTGATATGGTTGTTGCAGCTCAGAATGTGTATAAGGAATTGTTGAGCAGTGGGTTTAAGCCCAATTTGTTGACTTTGAACACCATGATTAATATTTTGTGTAAGAGGGGAAAGGTTCAGGAGGCTGAGATTATATTGGCTCACATATATCAGCATGAAATGTTTCCGGATGTGTTCACTTACACATCTCTGATTCTGGGGCACTGCAGGAATGGGGATTTGGATAAGGCATTTAAGGTTTTTGATCATATGGTAAAGAAAGGGATTGACCCGAATGCAGTGACATATAGCACTCTTATTAATGGGCTGTGTGATGGTGGAAGGTTGGATGAAGCTCTGTGCATGATTGAAGAGATGATCGAGAATGGCGTAAAACCGACGGTGTATACCTACACGGTTCCAATTACTGCATTACTTGCGATTGGGCGCATCGATGAGGCTATCTCTCTTGTTGCAAGCATGAGACAGAGGGGTTGCCAGCCCAATGTGCAGACATACACGGCCCTGATTAGTGGGTTGGCAAAATTGAGCCAACTTGAAGTGGCAATGGGATTGTACCACAAGATGGTGAGCGATGGCTTGGTCCCTACTACCGTCACATATAATACTCTGATAAATGAGTTGTGTGAGGGAGGCAAACTAGATACCGCTTTTAAAATCTTTAATTGGATGGGGAGACATGGTCACTTGGCAAAAACTGAAACTTACAATGCCATGATTAAGGGATTCTGCATGATTAGAAATATTGAAAGGGCCATGAGTCTATTCCATGAAATGCTGAAGGTGGGTCCCCCTCCCAATGTGGTAACATATAACACACTCATCAATGGATATGCCAAATGCGGTTGTTTGGATAATGCCATGAGGTTGATGGAGGTGATGAAGGAAAATGGATGTAAACCCGATCAATTGACATACGCAGAACTTGTTTCGGGGTTTTGCAAAGGTGATAAGCTTGATGTGGCTTCTTCACTATTTCAAGAAATGATGCAACAAGGTTTAAGCCCAAATTTAGTGAACTATACTACTATGATTGATGGGCTATGCAAGAAAGGGAAAGTTGATGATGCACTGATTTTATTTAAAAGGATGCAAGAGATTGGTTGCCATCCAAATGTCGAGACTTACAACGCCATTTTCAATGGTTTGTCCAAAGAAAGTAGGCTATCTGAAGCGGAGGAACTGTGCAATAAAATGGCAGAAAGTGGGCTGCTTCCGAATGTGATCACATACACTACTCTAATAGATGGTCTCTGCAGGAACGGCGGGACACATCTTGCTTTCAAGATTTTCCATGAAATGGAGAGAAGAAATTGCTTCCCCAATGTATATACCTATAGTTCATTGATTTATGGATTGTGTTTGGAAGGCCGAGCTGATGATGCTGAGATGGTTCTCCAAGAAATGATGAATAAAAATTTATCTCCTGATCAGGTCACGTATACCTCATTGATTGATGGGTTCGTAACTCTAGGTAGATTAGATCATGCGTTTTCGCTGCTTCGTCAGATGATACATGCGGGCTGCAAACCGAACTACCGAACCTACTATGTGTTGCTCAAAGGGTTGCAAGAACTTGCAGTCCGACATGAAATTTCATACAGTCACTTTTTAGATGAAAAAAATATTACTTTTGGTATTGATACCTTTTTCAATCTCTTAGGTAGAATGTCTGAGATTGGTTGTGAGCCTTGCGTTGATACATATTACGTCTTAATTGCTGGTCTATGTCGTGATGGCAGAAGTCATGAGGCAGATCAGTTGGTTAAATATATGAAGGAGAAAGGGCTGAGTCCTAATGAGGCAATATATTGCTCTCTCCTTAATGCTTATTGCAAGAATTTGAGAGTTGACTCTGCTCTAGATATACTTGATTTGCTACTTGTAAAAGGTTTCAAGCCCCATTTATCACATTATGCAGCACTTATATGCGCTCTCTGCCTAAGGAAACGGATCAAAGAGGCTGAAGTCGTGTTCGGAGACATGCTTGAGAAACAATGGAATGGTGATGAGATTGTATGGACTGTCTTGATTGATGGCTTGCTCAAGGACGGGGAATTAAAAGTATGCTTGAATCTTCTTCAGACAATGATTTCTAAGAATGTTCCTATTAGTAAGCAGACATATATAATACTGGCAAGAGAAATGTCCAAAACTGGCAAATCAATCGACGAAAACCAAGTTGCTGATACATTGAGAGTTCTAGGTGACCAAAAACCATGATAAGATGGCCTATATGAGTTTGCAAACAGAAAAGACGACGTATCATAGAAGACACGTCGTTCTTCAACATCCCTTCGTTTTGGTGGATGGGATGACTTTTCTGCAGCACCTGTAGAAAGAACTTTAAGCTGCAAACTACATCAAATTTGGTGAGCTGATTATGCTATTCTATGTATAGTTTATTTCTATTTTCTTTTCATGTTTGACTACAATAGTTTTTTCTTTTATTCTTTGGTTGTCAATTTACCATCTTTTTTTTTTCTTTTTTTTCAGTGGTTATTTTTATCATATCGATCACGTTATTACTCACGTAAGTTTTTGTGGAGCTGCCCAATTCTTGAGATCTTACTCATAAATTTGTCATTCTAGGAGGAGAGCGATGTGGCGTAATGACAGGCATTACTGATTATTTATGGTAATATACTGACCCTTATTATCTTAATTTTGTGCTCGAATGGATTGTCCTAATAAGTGATGCAATGTAATGGTTTTCAATTTATATTGTCATAATAATTTGTTATTCTAATATGTCTCTTGCTCGTTTGTTTTGGTTTTTTCTTCAGAACTTTCTTGAGATAATATAGCCTAATGCAGAATTGTCAACTTATGATTGCAGTGATCTAGTGACCAGTTATGAGTGAGATGATGATTGGATGCATGTGATTTGTTCCCTTGTTGGATAGCTGATCACTTACAGGTAACAACAGAATGCTTGTGTTTAGAAGCTTTGCTGTAACTCTGAGAAAAAACACTTCTGGAATGATATAAAAAAAAGCAAAAAACAAAAATTCTTCTTCTACTTGTGGTTGAGATTCTACTTTTATCAACTAATATAAAAGCACGACCTCGTGTGTAGTAATTGCTGAGTCAGATGCACTGTGCTGTCTTTAATCCTATTTCGAATAAGTTGGAGCATGGAACTGAATGTGCTAAGCTTCATATATGTCCCCAACTTGTTTGGGTATATGGGTAATACTTATATGAATATCTGTATAGATATTGTTGGCATTATATGTATGCACACAGGAGCATGCATTTATATTGTGCATATCTGTATGTATCCATATTATTGCTTTTGTACAAAGAGCGATTGAAGGGAGCTGTTAGATATTTCTGTTGATTGAGTAGGAGATATGGTTTCCCACTTGAGAACAATAATATATAAGAGGGGCTTACATACATGTAGGCATGACCTAATATCTTGAGCTTTGGGTCAAACATTGAGCTATTTTCTATTATTTGGAGCTAATACCCTGCAAGAGTTGAAGCAAATCCACACAAAATTGGTACTCTTCTCAGTGATTATCTATAATCAATCGTACTCAGATACTGGACTATTTTAGTAAGAAAAACGTTGAAGAAAATATTTTCTCCACTTTAAGTGATGTAATTTTTAGTAAGAAAAACGTTGAAGAAAATATTTTCCCCACTTTAAGTGGTGTAATTTTCTGCTTAATTTGTAAGACTATATCTCTTTTCCATTCCCTTTTCTACACCGAAATTCTTGTCCCGAACATAGGTAACCCCTTCCCCTTGTCAATATTGACAATGGACATAAGAAGATCAAGAAACAAAAAAACAAACAAAAACAATATATATGAATTATACACTTGCTCTCTTCTTAACATCTTTTACTGAAGCCTCCGATATATTTTTCCCACCTAACCTGGGCATTCATGGAAGTTGATTATTTCTTTTCACTTTTTAGGTTCTTATGAAACTGCTCGGAAGTGACGTGTACAGTATTCATCTCAAGAATTGAAATCATTTGCGTCAATTTATTGAACTTGAAATTGCTCCTCCAGGAAATTTGTTGAGGATTAATTTGGTCATGCTTACGAGCATTTGAGAATCAGAGTCACAGTACATTTGCAACCATTCATGTTGTCAGATCCACGTGGAGTCCACACACAAATGATCGTAATTATACTAATACTTGAAGTCTTGAGACTCTCTAAGTGTGGATTAGTTCATTCATATGAAGTGTTCCTTAATTTATGATTGATGTCAATCTCATGTTGTGCAAAGCCTTTTCTTATTATGAAGGAAAGGAGGTATTCGGGACAGTTCTCGTGGGCATCAGCTGAGTCACCTGCCAAATGGGTTTTCTTGTAATTGTAAAGCTTAAAGTTATTTAGCATGTAAAATACTTCATGATTTTACTGGAAATTAATATATTTTTTTTTCAGTATTGACATGCTTATACATTGAAAAATTGGTGTTGGTATGATTTCTAATTTAGGTTTTTGCTTCTCAAATATGTGCTTCTCTCATATGAACCAAAAAGCAACAAGTCATTCGTTAGCGAGCTGGTCTGAAGATGGATTACTGTCAATGTGCATGATTCGAAAAATTGAAGTTGTACCCGTTGCTCCTACCCCGAATATCATATTCGGACTTTAGCTTAATTGCTCCTTCAACGAACATGATTAGTAATTACCACATCCCCCCATCACCATTTGGAAATTACCAACACCCCTCGAAGGGGTTTATTTTGTAAGGTTTACAGAGGTAAAATTGTTAGAATTTTTAAAAACACATGGGTGTAATTGTAAGCATGTCTTAACATGAGGATTGAGGGGGCTTTGTGTAATTTAAAAAAATATTAGGTATTTTGATAATTACACAATAAGTGAGGGGTCTGTACGTAATTTTTCCAAAAAACAAAAAAGGTTAGAACCAAATTGCTAACGCCCAAATGCTTTACCAAACTTACCTATCTATTATTGCCGAATATTATTTAGAGGCCACTGACAATTTTTTTTCTCCTGAGATAACTCCTTTCTCTTTCTCTCACTAATAGTATATTCAAACAATAATCATCCCCATTTCTTTTATATGTAAATAAATTCATTTCGTCCTTGTCTCTTCTAATTATTACTCATACTTTGTATTTAACTTTTTTCTTCTTGTCCTGGCTCAAAGCTACCAAAACTTGGTTATCATATGAAAACCTATTATATGTTTGTAGGGAACATGGGTGCCAAAATTTTAGTTCAATGGTTCAAAAGAACCAAGGGCTAAAATTTAAGTTCAAGTTTCTCCAGCAAGTTGTTTAGTCTTTGTTATTGATACTTAAAAGATTGATGCTCCTAAGAGTCTAAAATTATGGGAAAAAATCAATATACCTCCTGAACTATATCCTAAACATCAGTTATCGTCCTGAAGTATGAAAACATTACTTATCCCTCTGGTTTTCAAATTCGTTAGTTATCGTACAAACTTCGCCAAAAAATGTCTACGTGGAATCAAGTTTGGGAATTTTGGTATGTGGACGGAAAATTGCCCACTTGGCCGCCAAATTTAGGGAGAAATTGCCTACATGACACCAAAATGTGGAGAAAAATGAGGGGAAAAAGTCAATATTTCCTCCAACTCCCATGTCAAAATTGAAAAAATAAAATATAAAAAAATCTAGAAAATTTAGAAAATATAGAAATTGTATATTTCAAACTAATTTGTAGTTTGATAAAAATAATTGTTCATTAAAAAAGTAGAATAATATATATTTACATAGATGCAAGTCTAGTTACAAAATATTTAAAACTTATATAGAATATTATAACCATTATAGAAATTTAAAAAAATCAGAAAATGTAAAAATTTATATCTTAAACTAATTTACAAAATTTAAATAAATTTACTTTTACTGGAAAATTCTTGTTTTTCATTAAAAAAATATAAATTAAAAACTCATGAAAATAAAATAAAAAGTTTAGAAAAATAAAAAAATTAAATAAGTTTATTAAAATATTTGGAAAATCAGAAACAGTAAGGAAAAAATATTAAAGAAAATTAATGTTTTAAAACAATTTGAAAATATAAAAAACTATATCTTAAAATAATTTTTAGATTTAAATAAATTTATTTTTTATTAGCTGCAAAATTTTGATTAACAAGAAATAAAAATAGTTAAAAGCTCAAAACAAATTAAAAAAGGTAAAAAAAGAAAGAAAAAATTAGAAAGAAATTGAAAAAATCATAAAAATAAAATAAAGTTAGAGAAGATAAATTTTGTAAAATCAGAAAATAATAAAAAACAGAAAAAGCAAACATAGAAAAGAAAATCAAAATCAGACATATTCCACTCGACAAAAATCAAAATGATAATTTTCAACTCACCTAACGGTGTTAAAAAGATAACTAACGGATCTGCAAATAGGGGGTAAGAAATGTTTTGATTGTTTAGAGGGATAACTGATGTTTATTGTATAGTTCAGCGGATATAATGATTTTTTCCCATAAAATTAACATAAGAGATATTATGTTTAACTCCGATCTATATATGCTTTATTTTGATTGTAGTTTCTTTTATGTAAATAATGCTTTGTTATTAGTAAATAACCAAACCTCTTGGCCCAGTGGTATAAGGCTACCATTGGGACAATTTGGGGTCGACCTGGTGTGTTCCCAGGATCGATCCCCAACATTGTCAAAATAATGCTTGGCCAGAGACAGCCATGCACCGCGAACAGGGATTAGTCGAGGTGCGCGAAAGCTAGCCTGGACATCCCATGGGGAAACCAAAAAATAAAATAAAATTAGTATTAAGGTTGAGACTCCAAGACTCTGAATTATTATTAAGAGACTCTAAGTTCGAGTCCGGTCAATGTGTGATTACTGATTGATTTTGATACAAGTTTCTCTCGCGTAGATATCTATGTTAGGGGTGTTCGTGGTGCGGTTTTTTTTTTTTTTTTTTTTAACTAATTTGAAACCGAATTGCCAAGTGCGGTTTTTTGGTAGAGAAATCTCAAATTGCCATTTTGAAAAATAAAACCAAGGGTGCGATTTGGAGCGGTTTTGGGCGGTTCGGTGCGGTTTACGCTTTTTATTAAACTAAAAAGAAATATTTAAGGATATTTACATAAAAGTGTCATTTTTTAAACATTACCTAATTAAACCTAATAATAATATTTCACATAGATAAAAGTTATGCTTAACAAAAATTATTTATCCAAAAACTACATAACATAATCAAAACTTCGCAAAAAACTTAAAATATTGCACTAATATAAAAACAAATATATATAAAAAAATGAAAAAACTCGCGAGCCTTACGAGCTTTTGAAAGACTTAGAAGTCACAGACTCAATCTTTTAGAATGAAACTTGTTTCCTTGTTTTAATATTAATCATTTTTAGTTTCATGATTAAGATGAATATGGATTCAGTTTTTTAATATAAATTAATTTTTACCTATAATTTTTATTTTGAATTAATATAAAATTTTAATTTTATCTACTGTCTCCGATTGAAGATGAAATTTAAATTTATATTTCCGTCTCTAAACTCACCTCAAATTTATAAGGTTGAGACGAGATATGTGTTAATACGTGCATTATAAGTTATCGAGAAATGATCTCTATCAAATTATAATTCAATTAGAACATATCATCCACAACACAAGATTCAAAAATCAATTGAATAACATTTTAAAGTACCTATTTTAATTAGTCTAAAGTTCAAAAAGATATTATATTTGTAGTATATAAATTGGTTTATCTAAGATTTCATTTATTTCCCCAAATCCATGCTTCAAGAAAATATGGACATGCATCTTGGGTGAACACTTCGATAATTGTTATATACTTTATATTGGTCCATATTAGATAAAAACTCATTCTATTTATTTAATCTATCATGCATTTAGGGCTTAGGGTTTAGAGTTCATGGTTTAGGGTTTAGATTTCATGGTTTAGGGGTTAGAGTTTAGGATTTAGGGTTTAAGGCTTATGGTATCAATCTATAGAGGTGTTCATCAGTTCGGTTCGTGTTATTTGATAAATCTAATCTAGTATTACTTTAATCCTAATTCAAAATGAATAATTAGTTATAGCAAATGAAATTTAATTCTCAATATCAATTTCAATATGATTAAATAACAAATTCATAATAAATAAATGTATAGAAAATAAAAATAAAAATATATATAAATATACATATGTATAAATAAATATATATATATATATATAAAATAATGGCGGTTTTGCGGTTTGGTCCAAAACCATCACCAAACCGACTTTGCGGTGCGGTTTTCGTTTAAAATCGAAACCACGGTTTGCGCAACAATTTGACGAAAACGGTTTGGTGCGGTTCGGTGCGAGCGGTTCGGGCGGTTTCAGAAAATTGTTGCCCAGTCCTAATATATGTGATTTTGTACAAGAATTATATGAGGCCCGCGAGCCAATAAGGCCCTTTCGGACCCAACAAATGCTTTTTAAAATTGAGCTATGTGAACAAGCTGTCTAAAATGAATCAACTCTATTACATTTGAGTTTTGGCCCGTGCTTATAAATTGCATACTATTTCTCATTTTACGTCATGAGGCATCGGGATTTTAGGGGCAACTGAGTGTGTTCATCGGTTCGATCGATCGATCCGAAATTGAACCAAAATTTTGGTTAATCGAAATTTCGGACTGAAAATCGAATTGTAAAAGTTTGGTTCGGATCAATTAAAAATTAAGCTTTTCGGTTCGGTTCGGTTTTCGATCGAACCGAATTTCTAAAACAAAAAAAAACTAGATATAAATAAATACTTGAATTTTAATTATGACTAGTTTTAATTCATTTTCTTTCTTTTTCTATAAGTTGTCACTTGTCACTAGGAAACACAATATATATATATATTTTATACAGGATTTGGTCTATATTATGTTGAGATATTCTCTCCAAAATTAATGGGATTGCAGAGCTGTCAAATATCTTTGATTCCTAATTTAGCACTAGTTAGATAGCTGTAAATACTCTAGTATTTGTTTCCATACATAGTTTCAATATTGTTGTATATATGTATACCTTTGTGCAGAACGAGAAAGATGAGAATGAAAAACCTTTTCCCCTACATATTTCATCTTGGTACCAGAGCCAGGTTATACTCCTTGAAACCTTAAAATGGGTGAAAAAGGAATTGAATCATCTGGATCAAAATCAGTCCCTATTGTTGTCCAATCTGAAGGTGCCTTCAATGCAGGGATAATTCTTACTGAATCAAACTATGACGTATGGTCGCAACTAATGGAGATGCATATTGCCGAAAGGGAAAAACTCTCTTATATCCATGGTAAAACAAAACCACCAACAGAAGCGGAAGAAGGTTACAAAAAGTGGTATGCTGAAAATCAAAAGGTGAAAAGGTGGCTTTTGATGTCAATGAGTCCAGAAATTATGAAGCGATACTTACGTTTACCCACCGCCCGTGAAATTTGGAATGCACTGTCAAAAGCTTTCTATGATGGAAGTGATGAGTTGCAGGTCTTTGCCTTGAACCAAAAGGCATTCACTACCAAACAAAATGAAAAATCCCTCTCTGAATTCTATGGAGAATTAACAGGAGTTTTTCAAGAGTTGGACCATCGAGATAAAGTGGTTATGAAAGACCCTGATGATGTTCTTGCATATCGAAAGTCTATTGAACGACTCAGAGTGCATATATTCCTAGCCGGACTGGATGATGTTTTCGAACAGATTCGTGGGGAGATTCTACGAAAGGACTCAATCCCAAATCTGGAAGAAAGCTATGCATTGATTCGACGTGAGGCAGTACGTCGGGAAACTTTGAAAGGGGAATCTGGAAATTCTGAACCTGCAGCCATGATAACACAAAATAAATCAAGGACAGCTAAGGGATTCCAGAAATCTACCTACAAATGTACCCAATGCAACATGACTGGGCACACCAAAGATTGTTGCTACGAAATTGTAGGATATCCAGATTGGTGGGATCATAATCGAGCACCCCGGAAAAAGAACTCCAAGAAGAACCCAACTGCTGCTGTTGCTGAAACAAATATTGATGGAGCTGAGATAACTTCCGGATTAGTAACATCTACGGAAAATAGTGGTAAGGTTTTTAATGTTTCTACACCCGTTTATAATAGTACATGGATAATTGATTCTGGCGCGACAAATCACATGACATTTGATTCTAAGCAGGTCAAACATGTTAAAAGTTCCTCCAAAAAAATTGTCTCTACAGCTAATGGTAACGAGGCCCCAATTATTGGAGAAGGATCTTTAACTCTCACTAATACTCTAAATCTAGACTCTGTTTTGGTTGTGCCATCCTTAGATTATAATCTATTATCTGTTTCTCAAATAACAACAGCCCTATCTTGTGTTGTGATTTTTTGGCCTAACCTCTGTTTTTTCAAGGACATCCAAACAAAGCAGACGATTGGTTGTGGTATTAGGCGAGGAAATCTGTATTACTTGGATTTAATGTCGAAAAGCTGTGACAAATTACATCAAGTTTTGGTTGTGGACGGCTCGAAGGCGAAGGTGAATAAAGATAAACTTTGGTTGTGGCACCGGCGTTTGGGACATGCTTCTTTTGGGTACCTCAAAAAATTGTTTCCTAGTTTGTTTGAGAATTTTGATGTTTCTAGTTTCCGCTGTGATGTTTGTGAACTTGCAAAAAGTCATCGAACCTCATTTCAATCAATTTTGAATAAAAGTCCTTTGCCTTTTATGGTTGTTCATTCTGATGTATGGGGTCCGTCCAAAATTCCAAGTTTGGGTGGATCTCGTTGGTTCGTTACTTTTATTGATGATTGTACCAGGATGACTTGGTTGTGGTTAATGAAGTCTAAAAGTGAGGTGAACTTATTATTTCAGAAATTTCATAAAATTATTAAAACTCAATATAATGCACAGATTCGAGTTCTTCGCAGTGACAATGGTGGAGAGTATCAGAGTTCTGAACTAAAGCCCTATTTGGAGTCACAAGGAATTATTAATCAAACTACTTGTGTTGATACACCCCAACAAAATGGGGTGGCCGAGAGAAAAAATCGACATTTGCTAGAAGTTGTTCGCTCCTCGTTGATTCAAGCCAATATGCCATTGTCTTATTGGGGAGAAGCTCTTTCCTCAGCAGCATACTTAATTAATCGAACTCCTTCTCGCTCAATTAACTTCCAAACACGACTCCAAGCTCTTACTAATGCTGTAGCAGCTCCATCAGTACCAAATTTACCTCCACGTGTATTTGGGTGTGTAGTATTTGTACATATCCATAAGCAACAACGCAATAAGCTTGCTCCACGGGCCTTGCGATGTGTTTTTCTCGGGTATGCAACAACTCAAAAGGGGTATAGGTGTTACCATCCGCCAACTCAACGAATGTTCATAACAATGGATGTAGTTTTCCATGAAGATTCAATGTATTTTTCTTTCGAGTCTGATTTTCAGGGAGAGAACCAGAAAGAAATTCAGACCCTAGACTATGATTTTCATGGGGAATATGACTATCACCTCGTTGATAGTACTGGTGTTAATGATTTGAATATGAGTGCTGAAACTTTGGAACATGAAGGGGCGATCGAAACAGACGACATAAGTCCATTAACTGAAGAATCTGAGACCCTCGCTGATATACCACACCAATCGTTTACTGAGGATGTTCCTATCTTGGAAACTGAGCCACCCAGAAAACAACTTCCAGAACGTCTCACAAGAGGTATTCCTAAACCCACATATGAACCTGAGATTTCTAGCAGAGTCAAATATCCCATGAGTCATTATGTGTCAAATCACAATCTGTCAGAATCAAATAAGTCATTTGTGAATCAATTATCTTCTGTAGCTATTCCTAACAGTGTGCAGGAAGCCTTAGCTAATCCAAAATGGAGAGCCGCAATGAATGAAGAAATGAACTCCTTGCAGAAGAATAAAACTTGGGAGCTTGTTGACTGTCCACCGGGAAAGAAGCCAGTGGGTTGTCGATGGGTCTACACAATAAAGTACAAAGATGATGGCACAATTGAACGATTCAAAGCAAGATTGGTTGCAAAAGGGTATACCCAGACCTATGGGATCGATTATACGGAGACATTTGCACCTGTAGCTAAAATCAATACTGTAAGAGTATTATTATCTCTAGCTGCAAATTTAGATTGGCCATTACAACAATTTGATGTAAAAAATGCCTTTTTGCATGGTGAATTGTCTGAGGAAATTTATATGGAGCAACCGCCGGGATGTATGGCATCAGAAGGACAGAATAAAAAGGTTTGCAGATTGAGAAAATCATTATATGGCTTGAAACAATCTCCTAGAGCATGGTTTGGAAGATTTACAAAATCTATGATAGCTTTTGGATATCGCCAAAGTAATTCAGACCATACTTTATTTTTAAAAAGAAAACGAGACAAGATTACTGCTCTTATCGTGTATGTGGATGATATGGTGGTTACAGGAAATGATCCAGTAGAACAAAAGTCACTGCAAGCACACTTGTTTAAAGAGTTTGAAATGAAAGATCTTGGTCACTTGAAATATTTCCTTGGGATCGAAGTTTCTAGATCAAAGAAAGGAATTTTTCTATCCCAAAGAAAGTATGCATTAGACTTATTGCAAGAAACTAGTATGTCAGCATGTCAACCAGTTGATACCCCAGTTGAGGAAGGTTTAAAGTTATGCGTTGAAACAGTCCAAGTACCTGTTGATAAGGGAAGATATCAGAGACTTGTAGGGAGACTAATGTACCTAGCTCACACAAGGCCTGACCTAGCTTATGCATTGAGCGTTGTTAGCCAGTTTATGCATAATCCGGGAGAACAACATATGAAGGCGGTAGTGCGTATCTTGAGGTACTTGAAATCTGCTCCTGGAAAAGGAATTTTGTTTACCAAAGATACAAATGGACACGGTATAGATGTGTATACGGATGCTGATTGGGCTGGAGCAATAGATGATAGACGATCTACTTCTGGTTACTTCACATTTGTAGGGGGGAATCTTGTCACATGGAGGAGTAAAAAACAAAATGTAGTTGCACGCTCAAGTGCAGAAGCAGAATTCAGAGGTATGGCACCAGGACTTTGTGAAGGTTTATGGTTAAGACTTCTTTTGCAAGACTTGGGTTATCCACCTAGGCAATCAATTCGACTGTATTGTGACAATAAAGCTGCACGTGATATAGCTTACAATCCTGTCCAACACGATCGAACAAAGCATGTTGAGATTGATAGATTCTTTATCAAAGAGAAATTAGATATGAAGATTTTAGAGTTGCCTAAGATTCAGTCTGAGGATCAATTGGCGGACATTCTTACGAAAGCAGTATCAAATCACGTGTTCTCAAAATGTCTTGACAAGTTGGGCATAAGGGACATCTATGCACCAACTTGAGGGGGAGTGTTGAGATATTCTCTCCAAAATTAATGGGATTGCAGAGCTGTCAAATATCTTTGATTCCTAATTTAGCACTAGTTAGATAGCTGTAAATACTCTAGTATTTGTTTCCATACATAGTTTCAATATTGTTGTATATATGTATACCTTTGTGCAGAACGAGAAAGATGAGAATGAAAAACCTTTTCCCCTACATATTTCATCTTATTATACTATATATATAAAAAAAATATTTTGATTTTCGATTAACCGAACTGAAAACCGAACTTTTCTAAGAAAAAAAATTTTAAAATCGAATTTTTCGGTTCGAACAAAATTTCAATTTTCAATCGGTTTAGGCGATTTAATAGATCCATGAACACCCCATAGGGGCAACTCCTAAAGGAGCACAAGGTGGAATTAGTCAACAAACAATACGGTCAAAATAGATACCTATTGTTATTTGTTACACTTGAGTGCTCGAACTTAACTCACAATACGGAGACACCACAAATGTAATCAACTAGTCATTAATATCTTAATCACAATTGCAATTGATCTTGTCTCTCTTTCAATTTATATTATACATATTCCAAACAATGTTATTCAAATAATAAATATAATATATCTTATTTATAAGATTAGTTAAGAAACAATGAATGAAGCATGCAATAGGCAACAAAAGTGGAACTATCCATCAAAGTATGTACAAACTGATTGCTCTAAGACAAGCCGACGCCAACATCAGCCAACCTTATATTTATATATAGGGATAATTACATTCACCCCTTTCAATAATGGAGTAATTACACAAATTTCCCCTCACTAATTAATAATTACAAACACACTCCCCCATGTTCAAAATTTCTTACAATTGCACTCCTTGTGTGTAACAATTCTTATAATTGCACCCCGTGTAAACTTTATAAATAGATCCCCTGGGGGTGTTTGTAATTATCAATTAGTGAGGAAAGTTTTATGTAATTACTTGAGGGGTGAGTATAATTATCCCTATATTCCACAAAACCACATCCTTCCAATCACTATATATCACCACTCCCTCCTTTTGGCTTTTTCCCCTCACCATTTAATTTCTCTACCAAAAATTTCGATCCTCTTCTCCTTCACCATTTTCCTTGTTGGATTTTGCTGCAGAATCGCCGATTCGCCCTCACCCTTATGCGTCATCCAACTAATCATTATCGATAACTTCATAAACTAATTGGCAAAAACTATAACACCTCTCTCTCTCTCTCCGGCTCCCTATATATATATATATATATACAGAGAGAGAGAGAGAGAGAGAGAGACATACACACAAAACCCTCAAAGAAAAACACAAATAACACATACACACGAGAGAGAGAGAGAGAGAGAGAGAGAGAGAGAGAGAGAGAGAGAGAGCATGGGAAGGCAAAACAAGGATGGAGGAATGGTGGGTTCATCGATTGTGTTGTTACAAGAAAGATTTAAGGAGTTGCAGAGATTGAAAGAGATGAGAGAAGAGAGGAAGCAGCAGCCGTTGGTGGTTAACAATAATAATAAACTGTTAGTACTGGCTGATCATCATCACTGCTCTAGGGGAGATGATGATGATCATGTTTATATTAATTGTGAAGATCATCATCATGATCAGGCTGCAGCTTTTAAGGATCCTCTCGCTCTTGAGCTGAACTCAAGTAATAATCATGTTCAATATGTTCGGCCTCATCAAGATCATGAGTTTCTTCCTCCTCCTGCTAATAAGGTGGCGGCTCTGCATAGTTTCTATGAAAAGCGTGATGTTGTTGATACTTCTCTTCGTCTCTAGACATATGTCTATCTATCTATCTATCTATCTATGGATATAGATACATATGTATGTACGTACGTATGGAGATCATTTGTTATAGCCTGATTATTATGATAGAATTTGTGAAGGTGCATTTAATCAATAAATTATTTTCAAAATAAGAAAGGTGATAAATTGATGATTGTGCAAGTAAAGACATATAATACCATTATTTGATGGGTGTCGAATCCACATCAAAATAATTCCTACTCCTAAACTTGTAGATAGCAGTGAGAAGAAACAAATAAAATAAGGGGGGTGGGGGGTTTGATGATGATCTATGATGCACGGACATGGATACGAATACGGCGACATAGACACATATCACGACTATTTGAAGAAATCTAATTAGGATACGACACGGTTCGCACACGGGTATTAAAAATATACATATACATTATATGCTTGCATCTATTTGATTAAAATAGCATCTGTTTCTTTTTGCTAAATGAGATCCACCCTATCATTCCTTATCTTTAGTGGCCCGTTTGATAAATTAGATAAAGAGCTCAAGCGCAGCCTACGTTTTTCTAAAACCTAAAAATGAAAACAGAAAACCAAAATCTATTGGTCTAATGATACCCACATCTTATTTATATGAGAAGTCCTAGGTTCGAATCCAGGCTGGCACAAGTTGTGGCTCTCCCCTCCTTTATGAAGTTAGATAGAGTTTTTATAGCTTAGGATTATGACTATCGACTCGTGTTGATTGAACTTAGATATTTAGGGTATCCCTCTTCATCTTGAATTAAAAAATTAATAATAATAAAAAAACCAATTCGCCACTCATATTCTTTTCCACAACTTGCGCCGCTGATATTCTCTGTTGTCTGCAAATCAGCCTATGAAAAATACCACTATCCGTCAATTGATTTTGCTTCCTAATTCTTATTTGGTTTAGTTTCATTTCTACATAGATTGAGAGAAGCTTTCCATATGACAAAAGCCCCACCGTTACCTATGGCTTCTTCACCATTTTTTCTGTTTTATAACTGTTGAAATGTAGAGAAAAATATGATTTCATTGAATGAATGATGCTGGACACAAAGGAGCAGATATTTATACAATCTATTTTTAGAAACCAAGCTTGTCTTCTAAGTCAACTAACTAACAAACTAATTAGCTATTAATAGCCTAACCACCTGCGGCTCAACTAACTAATAACAATAAATAATATCAATATTCCCCTCAAGTTTGGTCCCTTTTAAACATGTCAACTACACCAAACTTGCCAAGTAAATGTTGATATTGTTCTCTGCCACCTCTTGTAAGTAGATAACCAGTTGATCTTCTCTTTTGATATAATCTGTGCAAATGACACCTTCTTGAATTAAGTTCCTTATCATGTGACATTCCAACTCTTTGTGTTTAGTTCTTTGATGGAATACAGGATTTTTTGCTATACTCATTGTTTATTTGCTGTCATTAGAGACAAGAACTGGATTCTTCAATTTTACACCATTGTCCTTTAGCAAACCAAGTAACCACACTATTTCACAAGCAATAACAGCTACGGATCTATATTCAGCTTCACAGAGGTGGTCATAATGGTGGTAGAAATGTTACTTCACATCATGCTAATTTTGTGCAAAACTCAAGCAGATCAATCTGGTTGCATAGAATCTAGCACTAATCATACATAGCCTGCATCATCTTCATTATCTTTAGCTCCACTGTTTACACCACAACAATATCAA
Source organism: Buddleja alternifolia (assembly GCA_019426215.1). Classification (NCBI taxonomy): domain Eukaryota; kingdom Viridiplantae; phylum Streptophyta; class Magnoliopsida; order Lamiales; family Scrophulariaceae; genus Buddleja; species Buddleja alternifolia. Next base: position 54,131,914 of record CM033392.1, on the reverse strand, counting down.
CAATTTCTGAACATGCTCCAATCACAGACACCACCTCAAAATAACTCCTCCAATGGAAACACTGATTTAGCTTTATAGGCAAACTTTGCTACTACATTTTGGCTACTACTTGTCAGACAGGTAACATTTCAGAGTTTTGTGCCTTTTTAACTAACCAAGACATGTCTTATAATTTTAATTTGTTTGATACCTCTTCACACACTGCACCTTCTCATGCATCTGTCAAACTACCTACTGGTAATGTGGCTCAAGTAGAGAAAATAGGGACAGTTAAACTAGCCAATGATATGTCTCTCCACAATATTCTTTATATCCCTAATTTTCAGTTCAATCTCCTGTCAATTTCTAAAATCATTCAAGGCAACAATTGCTTTGTTGCTTTGTATCCTCATTTTTGACTTTTTCGGGACCTTTGGAGTTGCATGATCAAGGGGATTGGTAAAGTCAAAAATGGTTTGTACATCCTTGATCCTTAGTCTCTACTACCGAATGTTTCAATACATCTCCATGTAATTCATTTCTTTCTTATATGTTACTTATTGTAATACTTTCAAGAACAGTATTGATACTATGTGTACTGCATCTCTTTCTGTGAAAAACAACGTTCTTGTAATAATGACATAGTGGCTTGTTCAAGTTATATGGATCCTACTCTATGGCATACTAGAATGAGACACATTTTTCATTTCACATTGAAATATCTCCCACATATTGGCTATTATCTTACACATAAACCTACACACTGTCAAATATGTCCCCTTGCTAAACATTCAAGATCTCCTTTTCCAACCAGTACTCACAAGTCCTTAGCCAACTTTAATTTAATTCATCTTGATATCTGAGGTCCCTATAAGACACCACAAAATCAAATGGAAAATATTTCCTCACAATTGAGGATGATCATTTAAGAACTATATGGGCATTTATACTAAAACGTAAATATAATATTCTGCCCATTATTCAAAATTCCGTTGTATATGTTGAAACTCAATTTCAAACCAAAATCAAAACCATAAAAACAGATAGAGCTTGGGATTTCTTTAAAGTCTGTTGTACTCAATCAAAAGGCATTGTACATCAAAGTTCAATACCTTATACTCCATAGCAAAATGGATTAGTGGAGAGGAAACATAGACATATTCTTAATGTAGCAAGATCTCTTATGTTTCACTCTCACACCCCTATTCAATTCTGGGGAGAATGCATCCTCACTGCAGTCTACCTTATTAGTAGAACACCATCTCCTCTTTTTAATAATCGAACTCCTTTTGACTTACTTTTTCACAAACCACCATCCATTACTAATTTAAGAGTTTTTGGATATCTTTGCTATGCCAAAATCCTCCCTTAGCCAGATAAATTCTTTCACAGATCCTTACCTTGTATATTTCTAGGCTATGCTATTGTACAGAAAGGTTACAAATTACTTGACCTAGCTACTCATAAGTTCATTATCTCAAGAGATGTTGTATTTCATGAAAACATATATCCCTTTTCAGTTTCCAATACTAGTAGTCAAGATACATTAGTTGTTCCTCATACACAAGACTTCATTGATGATTTTATTTCATTATATGTTTCTCTTCCTTTGCATCCTTCTCCATCATGCATTTATTTGCCTTCTTTTCCTATTGTCACTCATAGTCCTTCTTCTGAAAACATTGCATCCCATTCTAGAAGGTCTCACAGAGTCCTACTAAGCCCTCTTGGACTAGTGATTATATTTATCTTACTTTGCAAGCTAATTCTGCAGTTTAACCCCTGTCTTCACATATTTCCTATCCTCATCTCTCACATATATGTTAGGCTCTTATCTGTTGTCTAGATTCTCATATTGAACCTAACACTTACCACAAAGTTGTTAAGGATGTTAACTGGAGGGACGCAATGAGTGCTGAGATTCAAGCACTTGAAATGAATAAGACATGGGAATTGGTCCCTTTGCTACCTGGTAAGAAAGTAATTGGCTGTAAATGGGTGTACAAAGTAAAACTCAAGTCCGATGGACCAGTGGATAGATATAAGGCAAGGTTGGTTGCTAAAGGCTATACTTAACAAGCTGGTCTAGACTACAATGAAGCTTTCAGTCCAGTTGTTATGATTGTAACTATCAGACTTGTTCTTGTCATGGCTTCTATACATGATTGGTCATTATGTCAAATGGATGTCAAATATGACCTTACAGAAAAAGTATATATGGTTTTTCCTGATGGTTTTATCAATCAAGGGGGAATATGATATATAGATTGCTAAAATCCCTATATGGCTTAAAACAAGCCTCAAGACAGTGGAATTTCAAATTTAGTGAAGCACTGCACAAAGCTGGATATGAGCAGTCTATGCATGATTACTCTCTTCTCACAAAAGGGATCAATGACAAGATAGTAATCTTACTAGTTTATGTGGATGAAATAATAATCATAGGAAATGATAGAGTTATGATTCAGGAATCCAATTAACTTATAACAAGTATCCTGAGATTGTCCTTTAATTCCACAATTCTCACAAGTAACATTTGGCTTCTTTGATTTCTGAGAATTAGAGTAAAGGCTGATAGGATTTTCTAATGTATTAACTGGATTCTGTATCATTCTTTGAGATTCCTCATTATAAAACATGGAATAAGCGTGTTTGTGTGTTGGAGATGGAATCATCATCAAAAACTGAGATCTAAGGGCAGAGTAAGAACCATTGAGGCCTATAAGAAACTGTATCAGCTTGTGTTCATGTGTATAGTCACCATAGGCCTTTGATGCAGCACATTCACAATGAAGAAGTTTGAGTAATGAGCCATACTATTCCCACATTTCCTGAAGTTTAGTATAATAAAATGTAATTGAATTAGGTCCTTGCACATGAGAATTGATATATCTAAATAGTGCAAATATTCTAGATCTGTTTACTTTGTTGAATTGATCATATAGCTCAATCCAAGCATCAAAAGCTGTATCACAATGTGCCAGGCCATTGTATATCTCATAACTAACACATTTCAATATCCAAGATAACACTAATGAATTGCATTTCTCCCATTGATCTAAGTAAGGTGAATCTGCATCAGGTTTAGGGCATTTACCATTGATGAAACCTATCTTGCTTTTCATTTCAATGCCAGCATCATCGATTTGATCCGAACTCCATAGTGTTCTGATCTATGCAACTCATGAGGTACCAAATGAAGATTCGACACATCGGATGGATGAACATAAAGAGGATTGTTGACATCAAATGTGATCTAATTTGTAGTGGTGGATTGCAAATTGTACATATCCCGATCTAAATTTTGTGGATTCATCGCGAAGAGAAGATAAATCGCAGAAAAAAATTGATTGATTGATGAAGAAGATGAATGATGAAATCAAAAAAGAAATCAAGCAAAAATGCTTTGAAGATGATCGATCGATTATGATCGAACAATTCGCAGATGATTCAATGAAGGCTGTGGAAATTCCTGAGATTGAAGTAGGATTTCCCAGCTCTGGATAACATGTTGGAATGTAGAGAAAAATATTTCATTGAAAGAATGATACTGGATACAAAGGAGCAGATATTTATACAATCTATTTTTAGAAACTCAGCTTAACTTCTAAGCTAACTAACAAACTAATTAGCTATTAATAGCCTAACTACCTGCCAGCTCAACTAACTAATAACAATAAATAATATCAATATTTCAACAAAAACCGACACCATAGTGGAAACAACGGGCTGGTGATTTCTGCATATTTCGGAAGTAGAGGATTGAAACAAAGCCTTGCCTTGTCGGGTTTCTTTTTTAATTAAAACTTTTTAGACACGTATTAACTATGTCGGACACTTGCCAAAGCTGTGTTCGTATCCGACACGTGTCGGACACTGCACAGACCAATTTTTGGCGTGTCCATACATCTTAGATGATGACGAAACTAACAATTATTGTAAATAACAGAAATCACTAAAAATTAAGAGAAGCAAAATTAAACAAGTAGGGAAATTCAATAAGTGATAAGATCTTAGTCAAATGAGTTACCCTTTTTTATTCCAAGAATTGATCCTTGATGCAAAGATAATTCAATGTTCATGAAAATATTGGTTATAGTTGGTAACAAGCTCTAAGAACCTAGTCTCTCCTTATTTTATCGATAACCAAAACAAGCTCTTTGATTAATTCTCTTATTGATTAAACAACTTAAAATAAGCTCTTAGTACTTAATTTAACAATATCATTAAAAACTAGAGAAACACCAATTCTAACCAACAAGCTCTCAAGCTCGGTTCATTTAGATTAGATCACATATTCCCATAACAAAAATGAAAACTTGTCCATAATCAACGTTGTTAACTGCCACAAATATTAGAATTAATCAAATAATTATGGATTGGGATTCTAAATGACTATATACTATTTTGACAATCAAATAATGAGCCATTATTAGTATTCTTCTTCTTCTACTACTACATCTATCAACATAAAAATATCATAAGTATCTAACAATTAAACTCAAATCACATCAAAAGAGGGAATAAAAAACACAAGATATATGTATAATATGCACTCTAACATTTCTCATAATAAATTATGCCAATTTTAAGCATTTAATTCCTTTTAGATAGAATGACAAATCTAATTTTACTTATTTACAATTTCTTCCAAGCTACATTATATTGGTTTTAGATTCTTTGTTTCAACTTAGTTTTTCACTTTGTATTCCATTCGGTATATACAGTCATGTGTATAAATATCTTTTCTTAAATATACATGTAACATAAATTTTAACACCTCGTGTGTATATGAAATATAATACGTATGAAATAAAACGTTACTTCAAAATAGAAGATCATGTCGTAGTATGTAAACTTGCAAACTCTAAATTACAATTTCCCTTTATGGTTTCAAGTTGATTGGCATTGCAATATAAATTTCACAAAATTAGAAGAGTGTGATTGGATCGTGGAGTGATCGATAAATATAAAACATTGTACATAGTTTTGGAAGTTGGTAATAACATCAATTTTGTAGTCTATACTTCGATTATAAATAGATAAAGACATGTCTGCTGTGATTTGGATCTCAAATATAGATGATAAGATCACTGTGTGGTCATGAAAATAAGCATTACTCGCTGAACTACACCAATCAAGTCTTGGTTGTGTGTCCGAGTCTATTTTTGACATTCTTCAATCACTTTATTCGTTCCCCAACAAACAATGCTTGACTTTATGGTTGACCCTTTTAGGCTTTGTGCATTTGCGTACATTATGAGGCCGGTGTAACATGGGTTAAATGAGGAAAATTCATATAAAATGCACATTACGACCAATTAATGCATTTTCACATGAGTTTTCCGATCAATTAATGATACATATTTACCTTATTTGAAGCATTCATGTGCCTTTCATCTGAATATCTCTCATGAAATCTGTTTAACTAATAGCCACGTGACACTCGCATGACCAATTTCATCAAAAACCAATGATGTCGACCCAATATGCAATATTTTTCAATTATAGGATTTAAATGTGTAGAGTCTGTAAAGTTCGGGATTAAAATTGCTTAATCCCCATTCAGAGGTATACCCATAAAGCAATTTTGCTACACCTACACAATCAGCCAACGACAGGCGAGAATGCAGAGCTTATCCGTAGAAGCTGAATGTTTGAATGGGCCTAGTAAAGAAGAAGGTTTTCATCTTAATGGGCCTAATTGCTGGACTAACGCAAAATATTTGAATGAGTTATAAATTGAACCTGGCTAAGTAATAGATTTAAAAACCAGATCATAGTAAAGTGACATTGTATTTCTATATTTAAATGCATAATGTTCTTAGAATTTTGGTTTGTTTTAAAATGAATAAATAATATCTTATGTTTTAATCATCTTTTATGTATTTTTAAGATACTACGTTATGATTAATTAATATTAAATATCTTTATATCACCGAGACCTAGGCCCTATTGCGTCCTAATATTTTGAATTTGCAAACTAGATCAATGTCCTTCCTTATATCACATGTTCGTTTAAAGTGCTAGGGACATATATAGACACGCATGCAACATAGATACGTAGATACGCATGCATACACTCATGCACACGAGTAGGCATGCAAGCATGCACATACTTATAACTTTCATAAATACGTGTTTACACATACATATAATAGATAGGTACATAAGAACATGTATATATGTGGTAGCAAATGCTAGTCTAGTTTCCTGCACGAAAAATTGCAATGTCCGTCTTATAAAATAGTGCATGTTGCAATTTTGAATCTGAACTTGTAAAATTAATTCCATAAGATGCATCTTTTTTATTGGACTCATTTGTTAAAAGGACGTGGATGGAATTTTGCCTGTGGAATGCTTAGGCCGTTAAGTTTATTATTGATCACGTGCCTTACTAACGGGTTTCGTTCGTTGTTTAGTAGCTGGGACTAATAATGCAAAAATATGCATCATATGAGATAAATTTTGCAAATTTATAAACATCAAAACTGCAGTTGAAAGGGGACACATCCTATAAGACTAAAGTTCCAATTTTCCCCAGTTTGCAAAGTAACTAGATAATGTGGGAGTATCTGTTAAGTCCAACACTTAGCATTATGAACTAAGAGGGTGCTAAGATCACGTTTTGAGGAGTTTATATTGTAAAAGCTTATGAATGTTTGTAATATTTACTCTTCACATTACAAGAATAGTTACATGCACACACACACACACACACATATATATATATCTATATACAAAAAAAATTATATGAATGAAAGGAAAAAAACTAAACAAAAGGCTTACTAAAAGGCTAAGAAATTGTTAATAATATAAAAAGCTGAAGATAGTGCTACGGGCAGATGGAAAATTTTGTGGAGCAAAAGACGTGAATTGGCTTGATTCATGCAATTTGAATCTTTGACTTATTGCTGAATCATTTTATCTTAATTAGATTCATAGAAATGCATATTTTCTTGATTTAGTAATATTCAACTCTCAACAACCCCCCTCAAGCTGATGAGGGCATAGGGTACATCAGCTTGCAAAATCGGACATTTCTTATTGTGAATACAACCTCCCTCAAGCTGATGATTTTGTGCTCTCAATCCCAATTTGGCGTAGAATAGTGCAAAACTGATCATGGCCAAGTCCCTTAGTGAAAACGTCAGCCAATTGCTTGTGAGAAGGTACGAAAATTAAGTTAAGGATCTTAACTTGAACCTTCTCTCTTAAAAAATGACAATCCAATTCTATATGATTTGTCCTCTTGTGAAAAACTGAATTTGAAGTAATGTGCTTAACTAACTTATTATAACAATTTAAGTCAACCTGTCTTGGCACTTCAACAAACATATCTTCCAGAATACTAATCAACCAAACAATGTCTTTTGTTGTTGTGCCCATAGCCCTATATTTCGCCTCTGCTAATGATAAGGCTACTGTGAGTTGCTTTTTTGAACGCCAAGTAAGATGTGCATTCTAAGAAAAGTCAGAAACCTCGATACTGATCTTCTTGTAGTATGACAAGTAGCCTAATCAACATCACAATACGGTTTTAAGATTAGACTATTGTCTGCGAGATAGAATATTCCTTGACTTGGTGACTTATTTATATCTCGAACAAGTCGTTTTGCCATGTCCATGTGTCGTTTCCTCGTGTCCTTCAAATATTTACTAAGTAAATGAACTCCATAAAACAAATCAGGTCTGGTAGGGGTCAGATACAAGAGTATCCCGATCAACCTTCTATAGGCACTTGCATTCTCTATAGGCTCATCGGTATCTGCTGAAAGCCCATGCTGTTGTGGTACAGGAGTATCATCATACTTAGCATCTTCTAGCTCGAGTTTGTTTATTATATCCTTATCATATTTTTGTTGTCTCAAATGGATTCCATGTTTGGTTCCCTTAACCTCTAACCCAAGTATGGTCCTAAATCCTTGATTTGGAAACACCCTTATACTTCTTAAACTGCTCAAACTTTGCTTTATCATTTATAGCAATAATCAGGTCATCAACGTATACTAATACCACCATTTCACTATTCCTTTTAGAAATAGTAAAAAGAGAATTATCTGAAATGCTTTGCTTATAACCATACCTTAGAAGTGCTTCGGATAGCTTTCGAAGCCACTGTCTTGAAGCTTGATTTAGACCATATAGAGACTTGTTGAGTTTGCAAACCATTCCTTTCTATTTGTTGTAGACCCATGGTACTTTCATGAAGACCTCTTCATCCAAGTCCTCGTTGAAAATGCATTGTTGACATCAAGTTGATGCAACTCCCAAACCTTAATGGCCAAAACTGTAATAAGGCACTTTACTGTTGTAAATTTAGCAACTAGTGCGAAGGTTTTATTGTAATCCAGACCTTCAACTTGGCTATACCCATACGAGTCTGGCCTTGCATCTTTCCATGGTGCCATTAGGATTGTACTTGATCTTGAAGACCCACTTCAATCCGATTGCCTTTTTTTCTTTGGGTAATTGAACAAGACTCCAAGTGTTGTTGTCAATGAGCACTTTCAACTCTTTGGTTATCGTTTGTCGCCATTTAGGGCTTTGCGCTGCTTCTTCAAAACTACTCTATATTTTTTTATGCATATATTTTTTTTATGCATTATTAGTAGTAATCATTACAGAATTTGAAATATTACAAATAGAATTAGGCTCAATAGGATTCTTACCATGATTACCTTGAGGCTCGATTAGAATTAGGGTTTGCTTTAGGGGGTATCTTCCTTTTTGGAACAGTGCAGAACATATTTCTCAAGTTACCTTGGTAGTTTTCTCTCCCTTTATGGTTTCGTAGATTGATTAAAATCATGTCCATGACTATGAATTTCTTCATGAAATTCTTTTGCCATTTAGTTTCTGTATCCATTCTTTCTTGAGTGATTTTAGTTTCTTCATTAAGAAATTCATCACTAATGTCAATATCGAAATGAGGAGTTGCAATTGGTTTCTTAATGTTGGTCACCATCTCATGTCTTCCATTTTGACAGGGGAATAAATCCTCATAAAAAATAACATCTCGTGATTCTAGAATTCTCTTTGTTTCAAACTTGAGAACTTTATATCCCTTTTCCCTAAGGTTTATCCCATGAAGATGCAACGCCTTGATCTTGACTCAAACTTGTCAAGTTGTTATGGTTTGTTAAACACATAGCATACGCATCCGAAGACTCATAGATGCTAATAGGAGGGATTCTCTTTAAATAATATCTCATATGGAGATTTTTCTTGTAATCTTGGAGTTGGTAAGGGATTGATCAAGTGTGTTGCAGTCATCACACACTACCCCAATATCGTAAGACAATATTAGATTGGAACCTTAATGCTCGCGCCATTTCAAGGAGATGTTTGTGTTTTCTTTCTACAACGCCATTTTGTTTCGGCGTATGTGGACATGAGGTCTGGTGAATCATCCCTTCTTCCTTTATGAAATTCTTAAAACTTCCAATAACAAATTCTTGCCATTGTCAGATCTAAGTTTCTTTACTGATATGCCAAATTGTGCCTTGATCTTCTTCACAAAATGCTCAAATAAACTTGGTGCTTCCGCCTTGGTTTCCATCATATATAACCATGTGCTTCTTGAACAGTCATCAACAACGGTAAGAAAATATGAATAGCTAGTGTGTGTTTTAGTGTTATAGAGCCCCCAGGTATCAAGACGATCTAGATCAAAAATATTTTTGGATTTATTATCTCCGATAGGAAATACATTTTGACATGGCTTTGCACGGCGATATGTATCACATGGTCCCAGCTCTGTATTGTCATATGAAATTGTACCAAAAATATATTTTAATGTTATAAATGGAATATGCCCTAGTCTTCAATGCAAAACCTCCATTTTCACATTCAATTTGACAACATTGATCCCACCTTTTGTTTCTTCATTGAAGTAGTAAAGATCCCCATTTAGCTTACCCACTCCAATCACCCTCTTGGTAGTTGTTGTGGAACTCAGAGTCATATTCCACCAAATATAGAAATAGCGAGGGAAATATTGTACTAGAAAACCACACTAGATTTAATTCCCAGAAAAGATTGGAGGCGTCACAAGGGTCGCGCTTAAAACCCAATCTCCTCGACAGAATTAACTAGACGTATTTAATAGCACAATATAACACTACAACCATAACTAACAATGGCTACTTGAAGAATAGCACAAAATAAAGAACACCAAAATTTAACGAGGTTCGGCTAATTTAGCCTACGTCCTCAGACCCCACCAAAAATATTTCACTAAAGGACTAAAGTGAAAATATTACATACTATAGAGGAGAGAAAACAAAATGCCTTAAAGACTTGGGCAAATGTTGGGATGGATTCTAAACTAAAGAGGTGGTCTCCTTTTATAGGAGAAAGAGACCATCCTTTACAATATGTTTCCAATGTGGGACAAATGTGCTCTTCATTATCAAAGGAAATGAGCCATTTCTTCACCACACTTCAACAAATCTCCACCTTGGCGAATTTCCAAAATCTTCAATCTCCTCGTCAAACAGGGTCACCAAAACCAATCTTCAAATTTTTCAATGTTCCTTTCCAGGATCATGCATATACCTGCTCACAACCCCCACTGCTTGGGAAATATCAGGCCTCGTACACACCATAGCATACATCAAGCTACCAACAGCATTTGCATACGGTACTTTTGACATGTATTCCCGTTCTGCATAAAATTTCGGTGACAAAGCGGCGCTAAGCTTAAAATGAGGAGTAAGCGGAGTACTAACTGGTTGTGACTTTTCATCAATGCTAAAACGCCTCAACATCCTACTCAGAATTGTTTCTGAGTCAAACAAAGCCTCCTCAATTTTCTATCTCGGAAAATCTCCATGCCGAGAATCTTCTTCGCCTCACCTAGATCTTTCATCTCGAACTCCCTTTTCAAATGAGTCTTCAACTTCTCAATTTCTATTAGACTCGGGGAGGCAATCAACATATCATCAACATACAAAAGAAGATATATGAAGGATCCATCTTGTAGCTTGTGCAAATACACACAATGATCGTATTTGCTTCTTGTGTACCCAATTCCCATCATAAACTTGTCAAATCGCTTGTACCACTGCCTCAGAGATTGCTTCAATCCGTACAACGATTTTTGAAGTTTACAAACCAAATTTTCATTTTCAGCAACTTTGAATCCCTCTGGCTGAGTCATATAGATTTCCTCTTCCAAGTCTCCATGTAAAAATGCAGTTTTTACATCCAACTGAACTAGTTCAAAATCCAACTGTGCTACCAAAGCCAACAAAATTCTAATGGAGGAGTGTTTTACAATTGGAGAAAACACCTCATTATAATCAATGCCCTCCTTTTGAGCATACCGAACACCCTTTAAGGTTATGATTGATTCATCGTGATTCTTTAAGCGAACTGAACCAATCCCAAGCGTAGTAAGAGGAGCTTCATTTGCTGTGAAGACAACGTCATTTTGTTCTTTGAAATCAAAGAACCAATCCAAATGTGATGTCATATGATGACTACATGCTGAATCCAGCATCCATATTTCAGAAGCACCGCTGGATGATGTCGCCAATGAGAATTCCGATTCGGCATCATCACACGCGGTTACATTTGATTCCGCCACGGCCTTAGAATTGCCCTTAGTTGTTAGCTTTGGGCAATCTCTCTTCCAGTGTCCTGTTTCTCGACAATAGGCACACTCGTCTTTGCTTAGTTTATGCCTGGACTTGGATCTCCCTTTCTTTCCTTTGTTTTTGTTTTGTGAACGACCTCTGACGAACAAAACCTCTGCATCTCGGCCTGAACTAACTTGCTTGTCCTTCTTTCTCAGCTCAAAACTGTACAGGGCAGCACAAACTTGGCTAAGAGATACAGCAGCCTTCCCGTGAAGTAGAGTTGTTTCAAGAAACTCAAACTCCTCAGGAAGGGATCCCAACAGCATCAGAGCCAAATTCTCGTCTTTAAAAGTCCCATCCAAATTTATCAAATCGGTAACCAGTTGATTAAAACTGGTAATGTGACTATTCATAGTGGAACCCGAAACAAATGTGAAGCGAAAGAGCCGCTTCTTCAAATGGAGCTTATTCTGACAATTTTTCTTCAGAAACTTCTCCTCCAGTGCCATCTACAATTTATATGCTGAGTTTTCTTTTGAAAACGCATATCTCTGCTCTCTGGATAGACAGAAACGAATTGTTCCACATTCCAACCGATTCATCATACTCCATTCTTTTTCCTCCATATCATTTGGTTTCTTTTATTCAATAGCTAAGTATAGACCTTGTTGAAAGAGTGCGTCTACAACTTCACTTTGCCACATACCAAAATGGTCTGTGCCATCAAAAGGCTCCACTGTCAATCGTGTATTCGCCACATTGGTTCTCGCCCAAATGGACGACGACGATGCTTTTGAGGTGACTTCCATTTTTAGTTACAAATTATTCTTCAATAGCCCTCCAAATGCAAAAGCCAAATAGCCCGGGAAAACTTTTCTGATGTGGAAGATCAGATTAAACTGCGACCACAGAGCATACTCGGAATACCCGAGCTTTGATACCACTTGTTGTGGAACTCAGAGTCATATTCCACCAAATATAGAAATAGCAAGGAAAATATTGTACTAGAAAACCACACTAGATTTAATTTCCAGGAAAGATTGGAGGCGTCACAAGGGTCGCGCTTAAAACCCAATCTCCTCGACAGAATTAACTAGACGTATTTAGTAGCACACTATAACACTACAACTATAACTAACAATGGCTACTTGAAGAATAACACAAAATAAAGAACACCAAAATTTAACGAGGTTCGGTTAATTTAGCCTACGTCCTCAGACCCCACCAAAAATATTTCACTAAAGGACTAAAGTGAAAATATTACAAACTATAGAGGAGAGAAAACAAAATACCTTAAAGACTTGGGCAAATGTTGAGATGGATTCTAAACTAAAGAGGTGGTCTCCTTTTATAGGAGAAAGAGACCACCCTTTACAATATGTTTCCAATGTGGGACAAATGTGCTCTTCATTATCAAAGGAAATGAGTCATTTCTTCACCACACTTCAACAGTAGTAAGGTCCTGTATAACCCAACCATTGGGGAGAAAAGCAATAGAACAATTTAGTTGTTTTGTCAGCTTACTAACGGAAACTAAATTGCAATTGAAATCAGGTAAATACAAAACATTCTTTAAAGAAATATCGTAACCCATTTCAGCACTTCTTGTCAGTTTGACTTTAGCTCCTTCTTCATTAGGTAAAGACACTCTAATAGGTCTTGCTAATTCTTTATTTTCTTTTAGTGGTGTTTCATCTGACACAATGTGATCAGATGCCCCATGTCACTTCCTATGCTCATAAGCCCGTCGGACCAGTAAAGTCTCATCGAACCTAATAAGCATTACCTTGAGTTAGGTATTTAAACCACGATCCAAAATGGATATTAATTGTTACACTTGAGTCTTAGGGTTCTCTTTATAAACTAATTCATTTTTCTTTAATTATATCATGTGAGATACGGTCATCACAATCATCCCCCTTTTAAGAGGGGTGTCCTCTTTGAAGCGTGACTCAGTCCAGGATCCGTTACTAGGCATTGGAACTCTAGTGGTGGCTCTCACGGGCTCAAGAGGTGGCTTTCACGCGCGTAACGTGAAGCATTTTGCCCCGTGTACATTTATCATTTGTCATGCCCCGAGCCCACGAGCTCTGTGATGCCCGATTTTTTTTTTTAGTCGACTAGTTACTATCTAAAGCATTAGGACATGACCTAGGATATTAAACATATGTTCAAGAGGGATATTATATTATACATCTTATGTAGATTAAAGGAATAGAACCAAAATTTAACTAGACACTAGGAGAGAAGTTGAATTAGTAAATTGCCCAAATACACCAATAATCCACTTTCATTTCACATTAAATAATAATAAAAAAAAAGAGAAGAAAAGTGGAGCACTACACGGTCACACACACCTATATATATAACATACAACCTTCAACCTCCAACCCATCTTCACACTTGGAAAGTGGGGCTTGACCGACCACCACCACCATCACACCATATATATATATATATATATATATATATATATATATATATATATAATATGCCTTAACTTCATCATTCTTTTACAAGCATACATCTCTTCAACTCTTCTTCCCCATTTTCATCATCTTCAACCTCTCTTCATCCTTCCATTCAAGATAGATATATATAGAGATAAATTAGTATATTAGCTTCAACCTCAACCATCTTCACACTTGTTGGTAGCATTAAAGGTAACTTGTAATTCTTTGAGCTTACATTAGTAGGTAATGGTAGAGGCTAAATTTGTTTTGAAAATGTTATTGCATGTGTATTAGAAGAGTAGATCTATGAGTTTTAAGCTTAAATTTACAATTTATAGTAACTAACCTAAAGGCTTAAATGAAGAAATCACACATGCATGACAATTTTAAGTTGGGTCTTTAAATCTGCTATTGATTTTGAAGAATTGTATCGAAATGAGGAAATGTTATTTGAGTTCAAAACTTTTACTGTGTATGTTACTGCATGTCTAAAATATCTCTGGAATGTTGTGAGATTTTTGGAGTGGTAATGTGAATTATGGAAATTGTTAAGTATAGGCTGCCAGAAGCCTCACGGGATTTCAAAATGTTTGTTTGAGACATCATTTGGGGTTCTTACAAACTTCATTTTGATTTCAAAATTTTACAAGGGATAATCATACGTATTGGGGTTGTTGTATGTGAAATTGGGGCTTATTCGATTAAATGGTGATTTTATATGAATTTTAAAGTAATACTGCCCCAGTAAAAATTGAACCCAATTTTACTTCGGTTTTGAGTAAAATAGCCACATTTCAAGTGACCATTTACCTTTGAAAAATTTATCTAAGGTCTTTTAACAAATTTAGAACATTTATGGAAATTTTTTTACCCACAATTATTGAGTTTATGATTTTTAACAATTCATACACTAAAACTGCACAAATCTGTTTTTATGCCTCTTATCGACCTTTTGGGGAAGATTGAAATTAAGCCTAGTTTTCATTAAGGTAACTTGTTGTGCATGATTGTATAGTTATTAGGATCTCATAGACTACCCCGGGTAGACTTTAGACGAGTTAGAAAATGAGTTTCTGATATAATTTCGCTTAGCAGGTGTTGTCGGTGAGACGAACAAGGACAACGCCGTATAAGCTTGGACGTAGTGTGAGTGCCTCTCAAAATTATAGTTATATGTCTTTCAAAACTGGAAGGAGCACGTCGTATATATATCTATATACTTTCATCATGCTTTCAATACTTCACATGAAAATGAATTTCAACACTTTCAAATCAAATCATGGACTCATTTTGCATTAACCATTTCTTGGCACGTTTCAAAGACATATCTTGCGAGAATAATTTTCCAGGCAGGTTTTGTGAAAATGATTTCAAGAAAACATTCTTTTAATGAAATTCTGAAAAAAGAATATTTGCTCGATTCAATATTCTTTCGTGAGCCAAAACGCTTCATTTAATCATTCGTGACATACATGATTGCATACTTGTTTCAAATGCATATTTTTCAAGCATGATTTCAAAATAAACATCGGTTTTTATGGATTTCGTGGAAGTACTCCATCATTTGGGTCTTGTATCATGATCATTTGTCGTGATGGTGTTCTTGTGACATGTTTCATCTTGCGTGGTTGTGTTGGGCCCAAGGTCGGGCGATGGATAGGGCAGGGTTCGGCCGGTCAAGCATGGGCTTGCGGTCTTAAACAGTTCCCGCTATCCACGTCCAGATCCATGCACCTAGGACGGAGTGCTCTGAGGGTGCATGGGTCATTTATCGTGTGGCATATTCCGGATATGACCAAATCGGGCATCGCGAGCCTGCGTGGGGAGGTATAAGGTGATGGCTTTTAAGCCGCGTGTTCAGGGGTGATAAGGAAGAAGCAGAGGGACCCAAAGTGCTATGGGTAAATCATCGGACGCGATAGTATTGCCAACATGGCCCCCTACTGCTTAAGCGTGACGTGTACGTGTTACTTAAACATGTCTTGTACATGATACTTGCATTGAGTCTTGTACATGATACTTGCATTGAGTCTTGTACATGATACTTGCATTGAGTCTTGTACATGATACTTGCATTGAGTCTTATACGTGGTACTTACATTGACTGCACACTTTTAAAAATGCATGTTTTAAAACTTTATCGTATGTATACTAAGATCCTGGTGTCATACCAGCTACTGCTTGAACGCAAATGTCATTCTTACTCGCCTTTTTAATGAGCGTTTGAAAAATAGAAACTATTATTGTTTTCACCTTATTAATTTATCACTTTGGGGTCTAAAACTATTTTAAGCACCTTTCACACGTACACTGGCGCTCACTAAGCCTTTGCTTATGTACTTCACTTTCTTCCTTCCAGTTATAGGCAAGTCGAGAAGTGAAACTAGCTTGAAGGATCGGAGTATAAACTCGGACTATCCTGGAGGTGAATGATGTAGATTGACTCATGTGTATTAAGTTCGCATAGCTATTTAGTTGATGTATTGGGGTTGTGACCCGATAAGATGAATTGTTTAATTGTGTCCAGAATTTGGTTTGTACTTTTGTAAGGATAGGATAACGCTTTCGTGTTGGATTCTTTAGGATTAAATTTGAGGGCGTTACAAGCTCGTTGGACCAGAGAAGTCCCATCAAACCCATTGAGCGTAACCTTAAGTTGGGCATTTAAACCACGACCCAAAATGAAGTTCTATTTTTACACTTGCATCCTAGGGTTATCTTTATAAACTTATTCATTTTTCTTCCATTATCCCATGTGGGATACGGGCATCGCACTCCACTATCTAGAATCCATTCAATTGATTTTTTTGTTGTTCTAGCCACATTACAGATAAAATTTACAGTTAGTGCAACCTATTTCTCCCTTGATAGTAAGGTCGCAAGTTGGTTGAATTGCTCCTATGAGAGGCTTGTTGGGTGTAAAAGTTGCTGCCGATTTTTGTCCCTTGATCAGCTCTTTTTCTTTTGTTTCTGTAACAACTGCATGAGCTGGGAGTTTTCCCTTCTTCTTGTCTTTCTAATTTGCTGGATAACCTATTATCTCAAAACAATTGTCCATGGTGTGATTAGTTTTCGTGCAGTTGTCACACCTCAGCCTTTTGTTTTGATCCTTCCCTCTATAACTGTCAGCGTTTACCTTAAATGCCATTTGTTCTGTAAGAGGCCTCCCAAGTGTCACTTCTTTTGATGTTAATAGAGCAAAGGCATTTGATAAGCTTGTCAATGGATCTTTATATAAGAGATTGGACCTGACAACTCCATAAGTATCGTTTAGGCCCATGACAAATTGGTAGAGACTCTCTCCTCCTTTTCTTTTGATGTGACTCCAAACATGCATCCGCTGCAAAACCTGGTTTGTATGGTTTAGAAAAACCAATAAGCTATTTCCCTAAAGTTTTGATTCTAGCATAATAAAAGGAAATTGTGATGTCGCCTTGTCGAGTATTTTCTATTTCTCGTTTGATTTCTTAAATTCTAGGGCTACTTCCTTGAGAAAATCATCCCTCTAGATCTTTCCACATGCCACTAGTTGTTTCATGATAGACTACACTACCATGCAATTCTTCATTCAAGGAATTCAGAATCCAAGACCTTACCATCGCGTTGCAACTAACCCAATCTTTTTTTATAAGGATCACTCTATAGAGGCTTTGGAAGTCGTTCGTCCACGTAGACCATTTTGTGCTTTGACATCAAGCATTGGTTACCACCCTTCTCCAAGTTGAGTAGTTCGTTCCTTTCAGTGGATATGCAACTATTTAGTCACCCCACCTATTAGAGCTACTCAATTGGTAATGTGGTGGTTTCTCACTCTTGCTTGATGTTGCTTTGGTTGTTTCTTCCGCCATCTCTATCTTGATCAATAGACAAGGGTTAATTTTATTTGTATGAGAGCAATGAACTTGCTCTAATACCAATGTAAAAGTCTATGATTTTTTGTGATATTTACTCTGCATTTTACAAGGATGGTTACAAGCATATATACACAAAAAAGAAGTATATGAAAGAAAAGAAAGAAACTAAACAAAAAGCTTACTAAAAGGCTTAGCAACTGTTAATAAAATAAAAAGCTGAAGATAGTGCTATGGGCGGATGGAAAATGTTGTGGAGCAAAGGAAGTGAATTGGATTGATTTATGCAATGTGAATCCATGACTAGTTGCTGAGTCATTTTACCTTAATTAGATTCATAGGAATGAATAATTCCTTGATTTAGGAAAATCCAACTCTCAACAAATTCGACAAAGTGTTTGGATGATTTTTTTGGGATGAGTTTATAAGCTTTTGAAATAAGATGTTAAAGAGGTTTCTTATTCTTAACTTATATACAAGATATTAATAAACCTTTTTATTTTGGTGATCTTTATTACATAATTGCTATTACTTATAGTATATCTTATGAGCTTTATGATTTTATTCTACCCAAACATTTAAAGAGCTTATTTCATAAATAAGATGCAACAACTTATATATTGTTGAAAATGGCTCTTTCAAAAGAAGAGCAAAGAATCCCACATAGGAAAACATTAGAAGTGATGGGCTCATTTGTTGTATAAAAGGAGCCCACCTCTTCACTTTGTAAATCATCCCAAATTGCCTAAGTCTTTTAGCAATTTCTTCTTTCTTCCTCTATAGTTTGTAATAGTTTCACTTTAGTCCTTTAGTGAAATATTTTGGTGGGGTCCGAGAACGTAGGCTAAATTAGCCGAACCTCGTTAAATTTGGTGTTCTTTATTTTGTGCTATTCTTCAAGTAGCCATTGTTAGTTATAGTTGTAGTGTTATATTGTGCTATTAAATTCGTCTAGTTAATTCTGTCGAGGAGGTTGAGTTTTAAGCGCGACCGTTGTGACGCCTCCAATCTTTCCTGGGAATTAAATCTAGTGTGGTTTTCCAGTACAATATTTCCCTCGCTATTTCTATATTTGATGGAATATGACTCTGAGTTCCACAACAAGTGGTATCAGAGCTCGGGTATTCTGAGTATGCTCTGTGGTCGCAGTTTAATCTGATCTTCCACATCAGAAAAGTTTTCCCGGGCTATTTGGTCTATACTTAGCTATTGAAGAGAAGAAACCAAATGATATAGAGGAAAAAGATTGGAGTATGATGAATCGGTTGGCATGTGGAACAATTCGTTCGTGTCTATCCAGAGAGCAGAGATATGCGTTTTCGAAAGAAAACTCGGCATATAAATTGTGGATGGCACTGGAGGAGAAGTTTCTGAAGAAAAGTTGTCAGAATAAGCTCCATTTGAAGAAGCGGCTCTTTCGCTTCACATTTGTTTCGGGTTCCACTATGAATAGTCACATTACCAGTTTTAATCAACTGGTTACCGATTTGATAAATTTGGATGAGACTTTTAAAGACGAGGATTTGGCTCTGATGTTGCTGGGATCTCTTCCTGAGGAGTTTGAGTTTCTTGAAACCACTCTACTTCACGGGAAGGTTGCTGTATCTCTTAGCGAAGTTTGTGCTACCCTGTACAGTTATGAACTGAGAAAGAAGGACAAGCAAGTTAGTTCAGGCGGAGATGCAGAGGTTTTGTTCGTCAGAGGTCGTTCACAAAATAAAAACAAAGGAAAGAAAGGGAGATCCAAGTCCAGGCATAAACTAAGCAAAGACGAGTGTGCCTACTGTCGAGAAACAGGACACTGGAAGAGAGATTGCCCAAAGCTGACAACTAAGGGCAATTCTAAGGCCGTAGCGGAATCAAATGTAACCGCGTGTGATGATGCCGAATCAGACTTCTCATTGGCGACATCATCCAGCGGTGCTTCTGAAGTATGGATGCTGGATTCAGCATGTAGTCATCATATGACACCACATTTGGATTGGTTCTTTGATTTCAAAGAACAAAATGACGTTGTCTTCACAGCAAATGAAGCTCCTCTTACTACACTTGGGATTGGTTCAGTTCACTTGAAGAATCACGATGGATCAATCATAACCCTAAAGGGTGTTCGGTATGCACCAGAAGTGAGGAAAAATCTTATTTCCGTTGGAACTTTAGAATCGAAAGGTTTTGAAGTAAGAGCTAAGGATGGGGTGATGAAGATCATCTCTGGTGCACTCGTGGTAATGAAGGAAATTCGGAAGAACAACAATACGTATCACTACATGGGTGGTACAGTTGTGGGTGCAGTAGCAGCAGTTACTGTTGATGATCGGAATTCAGAAGCAGTTAGGCTATGGCATATGCGCTTAGGACATGCAGGTGGAAAATCCTTGAATCTCCTCATAAATCAAGGATTGTTGAAAGGAGTGAAATACTCCAAATTGGAGTTTTGTGAACATTGTGTTCGTGGGAAACAAACAAGGGTTAAATTTGGAACAACACTCCATAATACTGAAGGTATTTTGGATTATGTTCATTCGGATGTATGGGGTCCCTCAAAAATGAGTTCTTTGGGAGGGAAGCACTATTTTGTAACCTTTGTTGATGATTTTTCCCGGAGAGTTTGGTTGTATACGATGAAGACAAAGGATGAAGTGTTTGAGGTATTCCTCAATTGGAAAAAGATGGTGGAAACTCAGACTGATAAAAAGGTCAAACGTCTCCGTACAGACAATGGTGGAGAATTTAGGAGTGGTCCATTTCAGAAATTTTGTGAGGATGAAGGCATTGTCAGACACTTCACTGTCAGACATACACCACAACAGAACGGAGTGGCAGAACGCATGAATCGGACTTTGCTGGAGAAAGTTCGGTGTTTGTTATCCAATGCTGGGTTGGGTAAAGAATTTTGGGCTGAGGCTGTGACATATGCGTGTCATCTCGTTAATCGTCTACCATCTACTGCTATTGATGGAAAAACACCATTGGAGAAATGGTTTGGAAAGCCTGCTGCTGATTATGATTCTTTACATGTGTTTGGTTCCGCTGCATATTATCATGTTAAGGAATCAAAGTTGGATCCTATAGCAAAGAAAGCTGTGTTCATGGGGATCACCTCTGGTATAAAAGGCTATCGTCTTTGGTGTCCAGAAACAAAGAAAATAATCTTTAGCAGGGATGTCACCTTTGATGAATCTACCCTGTTGGAAAAGGTGAATGCAGAACAGCATGATGGTACTCCCAAACAGGTGGAGCTTGAAAAGTTTGTTGTCCCAGCAGATCAAGAAACTCTTGATCATTCTCCTACGGTAGAAGGAGATTTTGAAGAAGAGGAAGTTCAACCCCAAGAACTTCCACAGCAACTTGAATCAATTGCAACTAGCAAGCCAAAGAGGACAATCAGAAAGCCTGCTCGCTTTGATGATATGGTGGCTTGTGCATCTGCAATTGCCGCTGATGATGTTCCTACCACTTATATTGAAG
Organism: Buddleja alternifolia; assembly: GCA_019426215.1. Taxonomy (NCBI): domain Eukaryota; kingdom Viridiplantae; phylum Streptophyta; class Magnoliopsida; order Lamiales; family Scrophulariaceae; genus Buddleja; species Buddleja alternifolia. The sequence goes on along the minus strand of CM033392.1, from coordinate 54,110,578 downwards.
CAGTCAAAGGACCAGAGAAAGATAAGTGGAGGATTGCCATGAGTGAAGAAATGCAGTCCCTTTATAAGAATCAAACATGGGAACTGGCCAGTCTCCCGAAGGGAAAGAAGGCAATTGGATGCAAATGGGTATTTGCAAAGAAAGATGGATTTCCTAGCCAAGGTGATGTTCGCTACAAAGCCAGATTGGTGGCCAAAGGTTACGCTCAAAAGGAGGGCATTGATTATAATGAGGTGTTTTCTCCAGTTGTAAAACACTCCTCCATTAGAATTTTGTTGGCTTTGGTAGCACAGTTGGATTTTGAACTAGTTCAGTTGGATGTACAAACTGCATTTTTACATGGAGACTTGGAAGAGGAAATCTATATGACTCAGCCAGAGGGATTCAAAGTTGCTGAAAATGAAAATTTGGTTTGTAAACTTCAAAAATCGTTGTACGGATTGAAGCAATCTCCGAGGCAGTGGTACAAGCGATTTGACAAGTTTATGATGGGAATTGGGTACACAAGAAGCAAATACGATCATTGTGTGTATTTGCACAAGCTACAAGATGGATCCTTCATATATCTTCTTCTGTATGTTGATGATATGTTGATTGCCTCCCCAAGTCTACCTTACAGTCAACGGTTGCTCTGTCTACTACGGAAGCAGAGTATATGGCAATTTCAGAGGCTGTAAAGGAAGCAATTTGGCTTCAAGGGTTGCTTGGTGAACTAGGGATTGGACAAAAGTATGTCAAAATTCATTGTGATAGTCAAAGTGCTATCCATTTAGCAAAGAACCAAGTTTATCATGCAAGGACGAAGCACATTGATGTTCGGTATCATTTCATAAGAGAGATACTCGAAGAAGGTGGAGTCAGAATCGAGAAGATCCATACTAGAATCCTGCTGATATGTTGACAAAAGTTGTGACTGCAATCAAGTTCAAATTTTGTTTGGACTTGATCAACATTGTCAAAATTTGAAGATTGGTTTTGGTGATCCCGTTTGACGAGGAGATTGAAGATTTTGAAATTCGCCAAGGTGGAGATTTGTTGAAAATGGCTCTTTCAAAAGAAGAGCAAAGAATCCCACATAGGAAAACATTAGAAGTGATGGGCTCATTTGTTGTATAAAAGGAGCCCACCTCTTCACTTTGTAAATCATCCCAAATTGCCTAAGTCTTTTAGCAATTTCTTCTTTCTTCCTCTATAGTTTGTAATAGTTTCACTTTAGTCCTTTAGTGAAATATTTTGGTGGGGTCCGAGAACGTAGGCTAAATTAGCCGAATCTCGTTAAATTTGGTGTTCTTTATTTTGTGCTATTCTTCAAGTAGCCATTGTTAGTTATAGTTGTAGTGTTATATTGTGCTATTAAATTCGTCTTGTTAATTCTGTCGAGGAGGTCGGGTTTTAAGCGCGACCGTTGTGACGCCTCCAATCTTTCCTGGGAATTAAATCTAGTGTGGTTTTCTAGTACAATATTTCCCTCGCTATTTCTATATTTGGTGGAATATGACTCTGAGTTCCACAACATATATAAGCTCCAAAAGGAATTAAGAACTTATAAGATATTCTAAATAATTTTAGCCAAACACCCTCCTCTAAATCACTATTTTTGTCCAACTCGCATAAATGCCTTAAGGTTCACATTCTCTCGTGAATCACATAATGCAAAAGTCCTTTATCGTAAAATTTGTGGCATGAATAAGAATGTCTCCTAGTTTCAACTTTCAGGCAAGTGGGGGATATACCTCTATTGGTTTCAACAGCAAACATATCCCACTTCAGAGACAGTTGAGGCTGTCGAAAATGACAAGTACACATCAAATATATAATCATGTCCATGTCTATATATACAATTCCGTAACACTTCATGTTGCACACATAGATACCTTACAAATATATACATGCGTGGTTAGAATAAAGGGAGAGAAAAATTGAAACTCAATTCTTATGTCCTGAGCGTGTAACATAAGTGTTACACAATTGTGCAATTAAAGGAGACCTGAATTTGTTCTGTGTTATAATGGAGAAATCTTATGGTATTCAGTTATAAAAAGAATATGAGAATATTTTTTGTATCATATATTTAATGTACTGACATTTGTTTAAGTATTATTTACGTGCGGATAAATTGATATGTTTCAATATAAAAACTTAATAAGTTTGATAGTGGATTACGGGAAACAAATGGCGTTGATAAACATTTATGTCGCTTAATATGCCAAAGAATTAACGACAGAAAGAATTTAATCACTATGTCCTCCAACGCTACTAATTTATGATATTGAAGATGGGATGATTCTAATTGTAAGTCTTGTGGGTGTTATGACTGTTCGATCATTAATAAATCCGGTTTGTTTTTTATTGTTATTTTTACATTCAAGCTGAGTGTCTCTCTTGTACAATAGTTTAGTTCTTTCGTGCAAGAGTTCTAACCTTGCATTCGTGAGTTGGATTATTGAGATCTAATTTTCATTTGGTGCTTCAGTTATTGTTACTTACTTTAATTAATATGTCCATTGTATTGTTATTTATAAGAAAAATGCTATATACACCATTTTTCTTTATTACTTGATTTGTAAAGTACTATTAATGTGTATATATAGGTGGTTATAATTTCTTATAAGCTTTGTAATAATTTCATGTCAAAATTAGGGGAGGTAAAAAAATAAATGGTATATAAATGATGGAATATAGTATTTCTCCATGTAACTATTTTTGAGCTTAAATGGATGGGGTTGACATTAATTATGCTAAGAAAACACTTTTCAAAAAAAGGTAATTGCTTAAAAGGGATAATGCCAAATAAATTTTGTATTTTACTTGGATATGGTAAGTATAGTGGAGGCTAAATCACATTACTGAGTTAGTAATGGGGTTTTAGTGGGTGCATTTAAATAAGAGAAAATTACATGTACACCCCTTCACTTTAGTGCAAAATTATCAAAAATCCCTTGATCTTTTCAAAATTACATAAAATCTCCCTCATGTTATGATATTCTAACAATTACACCCCATGTGTATTTAAAAATTCTTACAATTTCACCCCTGTGAACCTTACAAATAAAACCCTTGAGGAGGTCTCGTTGTAATTTACCAAAAGTAGTCTTCATGTTATGATATTCTAACAATTACACCCCATGTGTATTTAAAAATTCTTACAATTTCACCGTTGTAAATCTTACAAAGAAACCTCTTAAGGAGGTCTCGTTGTAATTGACCAAAAATCATTGTGTGTGCAGATAATTAACACTAAAGTGAGGGTGTGTGCATATAATTCAACTTTAAAATAATTATTGACCAATTTAAAAATGCTTCAGCCCATTATTATATTCTAATTAATGGGGTTTATGTAAAACCCCTGTTGAGCGTCCACATGAGACAAGTGAAAGATAATTGAAAAGTTTATAATTAGTTGCTTAAGAATTTAAATGTAACAATGCACATCTATTTTGGGTCATGGTTTAAATGCCCAATTTCAAGTTACATTTAGTGAGTGCTGAGGCAACCATCTCGTTCAATGGGCTCGTGAGCTCGTGGTGTGACAGATTGTATCAGAGCCGCTTGGCAATAAAAATTCCGGGTGCTAAGTGCTACATGTGCCGGATTGACCTCTTGAACCTGTGAAGCAAAGTGCTATGTGCGTGAGAGCCACCTATTGAGTTTGTGGGAGCCACTACTAGAGTCTAAAAACCACAAAAATTATTGTCTTCAAAATTATGGACTCTAGTATTTTCATGCCTCTCATATATGAAGACCACTTTGCAATTTTGGTTTGTTGATAATATACCATCTAACCACGTGAAGACATCGAACATTCCAATCCGCGACCCAAAGAAACATGCGGTTGAGCTTGTCCAAATGCTTACAAATTGAAGAGGGTAACCAAGTAGTTTGCGTCACGTGAGAAGGCATGGATGTAGTAACCGATTGAATGAGTGTAGTGCGATCTGCAAAATCGAGGAGCTTTGCTTTCCAAGTTGATAACTGAGATTGCACTTTGACAATAAGCTCTCCAAACAATTGGAGAAAAGCTTTATTGAGGACTAAGTAAACTTCGAGATACTTTCCAAGATCCTTCGTACAACCAAAATCGAGTTGTTGCACGTGGCTCTGCCAAGACCTCTCCTAGTGTTCTTTGAAAAAAAGATATTGTACTTAGCCTTATTTTCCTTAAGGCCCGAACAACCACAAAACTCCCCATAAGTCGATCAATAGTAGTAGCATTTTTCGTGGTAGCCTTAGCCATGAAAAGAAGATCATCCGCAAAAAAGAGGTGGGAGAATTTTGGAAAACCTCTACACCGAGAAAGGCTGCCACAATCCCTCTTGGACAGCTTGCTCAATAAGATACGAAAGATGTTCCACGCATAGAATGAATAAGTATGGTGAGAGACGGTCCCATTGATTAAGCCCACATGAGGGTGTGAAGGGGGCAAGATGATGGGAGTTTCTTGTGGAATCAGATCAAAATTGGGTCAATACGAGAAGCCAAGAAAGGTCGGGATTGACCGGGATCACGAAAGGGTAGAAAGAAGTAAAAAAAATAGAGCTGGGGAGCACAGGTACACATGGTGGCGCTTAGGCGCCCCAGTGTGCCATGATGGGACAACAGCGCTGGAAGCACGTTTGTTCGTCGATTTTCGGTACTTGGCGCATTTGACATGTTTTTTGAGTCCTTGTATGGAATTGTTTCCTAATTATTTTGGATTTATTCCCTAGTATGTTAGGATTAGTTTTCCTACATAGATTAGGATTTTGACTCTTGTAACTCTATAAATATTAGAACTCAATCTTATAAATATTGAGTCACTTTGAGAAGTTGAATAAAAGATCTAGATGGAAGGTGGTTTTTTCCCTTGATTGGGTTTCCATCAGAAATTCGTTGTCTTCTTTCTTATTTTTGATTTCCCACATTTTCTTATATTTTCCCTAATTATTTCACTATTGAAAGCCTTGATTCCTAACAACTGGTATCAGAGCCTAGGGTTCTTAGTTTTAGGAGACGTCTTAAAACTAAATTTGAGGGTAAACACGAGTGCTTAGATTAACTTTGAGAGATTTTATCGAGTGAGAGTTATGGCTGGTGCTGAGAGAAAAGTTAAGATAGATAGGTTCGAAGGTAGGAATTTTGGGTTCTGGAAGATGCAGATAGAGGATTATCTGTATAAAAAAAAGCTATAAGAATCATTGACGGGAAAGAAGCCGGCGAAGATGACGGATGAAGATTGGCCTTTGCTAGATCGATAAGCTCTGGGTGTGGTTCGGTTGACGCTGGCGAGGAGTGTTACTGTTAGGAATTTCATGTTAGATGTTTTGATGATGACAAGATAGGATTATATGTTAGACCCCAAATATAATGTAAGTTTCTATTTTCATAGATAAATGTATAAGCGTTTGAAAGTATGTAAGTTTGATTAGGTTTGTAATTTTTATCATTGTAGATTTTAGACTAAGTATTAGATACCGAATCGCTAATAGAACTCTAGGTGAGTCTATTAGAGATGAAGTTGAAGATCAGTGTCTGAAGTCAAAAGAAAATGAAGATTTGTTCTTAGCGACTGTCAAACGCTAAAAAACCATTTCAGGATTTATGGATCAAGCGCTCAAAGCTCTCCAGCGATCAATATCAGATTCACCTAAAATAATTCCTCAAGTCATGAAGGACTTAAATGCAATCATTCAACGGATATTTATTTCTAACGAAAAATAAATTCAAATGCATTAAATGCCTGATAAAAGCATTAATTGTGATAAGCTATTATGAATTGTAGACAAGCCACCTTTTTTACTAGACTGTCAGAATTTCAGAGTTTATAGCTGCTCCCATCCAATCGGAACCAACAGGATTTCAGGAATGTCAGAGAAAAGGTAGCATCACGCGCCGTGTGAAAGGCATGCTCCTACGTGTGTCCAACGGACAGATCCCAAGAATTGCCTATAAATGTTGTATCTTCAGCAAACCCTAAAAATAGAGAATATAACGATCAACACAAGAAAACTTTGCTGAAATATTATCTCAAAAAAAGCTTTGAAACTCCATAGCTAAAATCTTTCAAGCTTTTACATACATTCCATACAATCACAAATATCTCAAACATCTTCCAAGGAAGAAACCTAAACTTTTACTGAGATATTCCAAGTTGTTTGATCTTTCCAAAAATAAACAAACCCTTGTGACAAAACCCTCAACCTTTCATCTGAGTGAGAAAGTAGTTGATACCCCTTACAGGAAGTATTTCTGAGTGAGAGAAGCTTGTAGAAGAAGATCTTCATTGGTGCTGAAAACTGTGTGATCAAGGAGCCCAAGATTATTTTCACCTCGTTACTATCTTGTAGAAGATTCTGTGTGATTCTTTGATAATCAACCTAGTAATTTCCCGCCAAGTGAAAAAGGAGAGGAAGGATGTAGCTGGGATTACATCACCCAGCGAACCTTATAATTTCTTGTGTCATTTACTTTCATTACTCTCTTGTTTTACATTATCTCATTTATTCTGAAAAAGACAAGCTAAACTGCTAAACGACTATTTAACCAAAACGAACGCTAAAGCTTTAAAATTATTTAAGCTGTGCTAACCCTGATTAAGTGACCTAAGTGTTACCCTACTTTGGTAAATTGCTAAAATTACTAAGCCTAAGTTATCTTTACTCAAGCACCTGAACCAAGCACTCAGCTTCCTAAGCGTTCTAATCTTTAAAAGTGATACAGAATTTTTAAAGTCGAAAAAGACTTCAGGGTCTATTCAACCCCCCTCCCTTTTAGACCCTTTCGTATGCCACTTGGGACCATTAGTTACTTTCAACATCATTAAATAGAAGACTACAACGGGTTTGATGCAGGCGCTATGAAATATGTATGAGAAGCCATCCACTTTGAATAAGGTATATTTGATGCGTAGATTATTTAATTTGAGGATGGGCGAAGGTGGATTTGTGATGGATCACATCAATGAATTCAATGTGATTTTAACTCAGTTGAGTTCGATAGAAATCACGTTCGATGATAAGATCCAAGCTTTGATCCTACTTTCATCCTTGCCTAAAAGTTGGAATGCAAATGTGACTGCGGTAAGTAGTTCTTCCGGGGATAAGACTCTGAAGCTTCAAGAAATCTGGGATATGATTCTGAGCAAGAAGATTCACATGAGAGAATCTGGGGAACTTATGGAAAAAGATTTAAGTTTTGGTGGAATAAGCAGTCAACACAATCATCGGGGAAAATACAAGGAGGACGTGGAATGTTTTAATTGCGAAAAATATGGGCACTACCAAAATAAGTGCAAGGAGCCGAAGAAAGATAGGAAGAAGAACCAAGATGAGGGATCCGTAAATACCATGACAGACGATCATGGTGATGCTTTGGTATGTTGAACCGAGGATCCAAGGGGTACTTGGATTTTGGACTCGGTTGCATCCTATCACTATATATCAGGGGAAAGAATGTTGGCCAACTATGTTTTCGGTGAGTTTGGAAAGAAGGTTTGTGACGAAACCTTAAACACAGTAGGTAAGGGTGATGTTGACATCGAGGATGCCAGTGGAGTGTAACTTAGGTTGCTGGAGGTGAGACATGTTTCGGGTCTTAGAAGAAGCCTTATGTCTGTGGGTCAGTTAGACCGATAGGGACATACCATGGTATTCAGTAGTGGATCTTGAGTGATCACCAAAGTGAATAGGGTAGTGACAAGTGGTTCGAGAAAGGGAACATTGTACACGCTGGAAAAGAAAGAGAGTTCATTAAGTCGGGGTCACTGGAGCCAGATGAATTAATGGGGCATGGAAATGCCTCAATTGATCTCCATTGAGTTTGGAGTTGTTCCGACTAGATCATGCCTTTTCACATAGGAACAGTGGAAAAGTTTTTTGGTTCAAGTTTGAGTTCGGAATATTTTGATCAGTCTCAAATTAGGAGATTGATGGGAGTTTTTTGTGGAGTAGGATCAAAATTGGGTCAAGAAGAAGTGCCAAGAAGGGTCGGGATTGACCGGGATTGCGAAAAGGGTAGAAAGGAGTCGAAACAATAGAGTTGGGGAGCATAGGTACTCATGGTGGCTCCAAGGCGCCAACTTATGACGCCCAGGCGTGACCATGGTGGCGCCCAGGCGCCATAAGTGCCCCAGTGTGCGTTTGGGTATGGGCAGAAGCGCTTCAAGCGAGTTTTTTTTAATCATTTTTTAGTGCTTGGTGGATTTGGCATGTTTTTTTAGTCATATCTTGTATGGAATTGTTTCCTAATTGTTTGAGATCTATTCCCTAGTATGTTAGGACTAGTTTTCCTACTTAGATTAGGGTTTTGACTTTTGTAACTCTATAAATATTAGAACTCACTCTTATAAACATTGAATCACTTTGAGAAGTAGAAGTTGAATAAAAGATCTAGCTGGAAGGTGGTTTTTTCCCTTGATTAGGTTTGCACTAGAAATTCTTCGTCTTCTTTATTACTTTTGATTGCCCATATTTTCTTATATTTTCCCTAAGTATTTCACAATTGAAAACCTTGAATCCTAACACAAGACGCTCCCCGTTCCAAAGTATATGAGGCTTACTACACTTAACACAAAATATAATAATCTTGATAAGGTTGTGGGGCAGCTCGAAATGAGCCAAAGTTTGTTCAAGGAACTCCCAATCAACTTTATCATAGGCTTTCTCCAAATCAAGTTTGACGATCATACCTCCCTTTGGATTTGCGGAGACTATGGATCAATTCTTGGATCATAAGAACGTTGTCATGTGTGCCTCTTCTCGGTATAAAGCTACTCTGAAGAGGTGAGATCAAGTCTGTTGTAAAAGGCTTCATCCTTAGGGATATTGTCATAGTGACAACCTTATAAAGCCCGATAGGGAGTCTAAATTGCTTGATACTCAATGGGGAGTCTTATTCAGGAATGAGACATATGAAAGGGGATAAATACTTATAACCCTCCTTTGTGATTTATGGAATTGGGCACTTACCTCTCCCCCCTCCCCCCATGAAAAAAATCGAGACACCTCCTTATGGAAAAAATAAAGAGACAATTTAATCCCCTATACGCCTCACTCGCGAGTAGTGCGACTGGTTATAATTTTTTTGACCTTTTTGGACAATTTTACACCTGATCTAACAACCATTGAATCAAAGAGGATAAAATTGACAGTCCAGATTAATATCTATATTTTGTTTAAATTTGATTAATCACATCCATAGATCTAAAAGATATCAACGGTACATATTTTACATATTATATTTAATTATTTATTTTATTTAAAAACATATTTTATATATAAATATATACTTTTTAATTTATAAAGATATATTAATACTATATATATACATACACACACATAAGTATATGTATGTATACCTGCAACAGAGCTGCCACCCCACACCACCACTCATCCTCACACCGTCGGGCCGCCGCAGTGTACATCCACCGCCGCCTTCTATAATGCCGCCACTGTCGTCCCCTTCTACAACCCCATCGCCGTCGTGCCTTTTGCAAATAAAAAATGCTGCCACCGTCCTTCAACAAATCTAAGCCCGTCACCGTCTTTCTGCAAATTGAAGCTCGTCTTCGTCGTCTCCCTTCTGCAAATCAACTGTGTTGAACAAGGACCAGTGAAGAGACGGTCAGGTTTGGGTTAACGGTGGTGGATATGGTGGCTGCGGCTAGATCCGCGATGGGGGTGGAAAGTTAACTCCACGGTGGCGATAGGGGTGTCGTTTGCGTGAGCGATGGCGGTGGCGGTGGCGGGATTTCTTGAGAAGTGATGGACGGTGGTTATGACTGGTGATAGCGATGGTTTTGGGACGGTGATGGCGGCAGTGCGATAGATTGGTTGTTGTAGAGGTCGACAGTGATGGGAGGCTGTTGAGAGACGACAGTGATGGATGGTGGTGGCGAGGGTAAAGTGAATAAGGATTTTTGTGTGGGAGATAGGTTTCGGGAAGAAGGTGGGTTGGGAAAGAAGGTGGAGAAAAAAGGAAAAATAAATATAAATTTAAAATAATAATAAAAATAAAATAAAAAAGGTAAAATATAGTATAAATATTATTCAAATGTAAGGGCATTTTGGTCCTCACAGAAGAAGTCGCATGCAAAAATCGTTTAGGGGGGTAGTATCTTTTTTGAAATGACGCATTTTTTTTTTTTTGTGAATTCTTCTTTCACGGGGGAGTAAATGCCCAATTTTGTATATCACAAGGGGGTAAATTGTATTAACTCCATACGAAAGTCTCCAATTTTTCCATTGAAGGATCTTGTTCGAAAAATATTGACAACAAAGTGAATAACCGAATCCCCCAATTGGTCCCAATATTTTTTAAAGACAACGGCTTGACACCCATCCGACTGGGGAGATTTGTACGGACTCCTTGACTTAACAACTTCATGGATCTCTTCTCGGGACGGGAGAGCACAAAGAGAATCTTGTTGGGCTTGTGTAAGTCGACGATGTTTTGGGTTTAAGGGGAGGTGGTAGATCCTTTCAACCCGTGGTATGGAGAAGAGAGTGGTAAAATAATCCAACACATGAGATTTAATTATGCCCGAGTCAGTGTCCACCTTTTTCCTCCGTCGCTTCACGATTGTAGTTGCATGGACAAATTGGGTGTTTCTGTCCACGTGAGTTAGCCATTTAACTCGTGATTTTTGAAATCAATGCATCTCTTCTTGACGTATGATCGTGTTAAATTCATGAAGAATCCCATTCTCCAAGTTTTGAAGAAGGGGCTTCCCTCTCGGCTAGGCAACGTTGAATTCCACCAATACGAGGAAAAATCTTTCTTTTTTGGGCAAAGATATTACCAAAGGATTTTTTATTCCAAAGGCGCGTGGTAGTGGGGAGTTTTGCAATCGCTTCCTCTACCGAAATGGCAGCTTCCTAAGTATCCTTAATCACATTATCAAAAGAACTATGAGTAGTCCAAGCTAGCTCAAACCTAAATGGTCTTTCCCCAGCAATTGGAGATGGGAGTCCGAACAAGTTAAGATTGGGTGATGGTCCGAGTGAGTATGGGGGTGATGGAAAACCGTGCCTTTGGGAAAAAGGAGACGCCAAGCTTTATTAGCGAGAGACTATTCCAACCTTTAACAGATAGTAATTTGCCCCTCACAAGTTATTTTCCAAGTAAATTTAGGGCCTTCAAACCCTAAATCAAGGAGATTACAATCACTCATCATATCATTAAATCAAACCACTCTAGATCGACTTAGAACTGCACCATCTCTTCTCTCGTGGTAATTAAGTGATATCATTGAACTCGCCGTTAACAAGCCACAAAAAGGTATATTGTTGACTCATAGATTCTAAATTGACACAAAGGTCTTCTCTCGCACAAGAGAAGACCTTAGTACATCCACCCACTGCCAAATCTCGGGCCAACAATAGCATGGATCGCTTGCCCATTCACGGAGAGAATTTACACTTGACTCTCTTGACTATTCCAATTCCACAACATACAAATGCCTCCCACTCTCTGAACCGTAGGGGTCTGATACACATCCGAAAATCCTAAACGGGAAGAGATAGCACCTGCTCTTTCCTCCGAGACTTTAGTCTCAAGAAGAAACACAACATCAGGACGATGGAGAGAAATAATTTCACGGAAATTTCTTCAAATTCACTATTACCAACCCCACGATAGCTTCAAGTTAGTATCTTCATGGATGGATTTGAAATATCACGTAAAGAGATCGGGCTTTCAATCCTCCCTCATCTCAACATCTTATCCATTTGGGCCACGATCCCCAAGCTTAGCCTTTGTTGCCTCATTCTTCTAGGTCGCTCAATGAGATGCTCATCTTGAAACTTCGTATTGGATCCCTATCACATGGATAAACCCGCTCCTGATCCAAACACGATGGAAGAGAGGGTGGATGCTCGTTACTTGAATGCAACTCATCATTAATATCATTATTGAGATGCACTTCGGTTGGTTCATCTCGTGCAGTTGAGTTAAGTAGCCCACCCGAGGGAATATCACTCGGTTTTCCTCCTGCTCTCGATCCATTTGGAGATGTTTGCAAAGATTCACCAGAATATGTTTTTGAAATTTTTGAAAAACTAGGGTATTCTTTTGGAGGGGGTAAGTTTAGGTCAGATGGTGCTCTTTGAGCTGGGGAAAGGTTACTAGGGCCCCCAAAGTTAAATTTTATGTCAATATTAATATGAAGGTTTTTTGTAAACCTGATTTCTTTATTCTTGATTCCTGGGCCTAGTTTTAACTTTGAACTTTTATCCTTTGTTACTCTAAGACCACGTGCTGTGTTAGAGTTCTTTTTGGGGATATTTTTTCCCCACTTTATCAGCTTCATTTGCATGGTCCTTTTCTTAGAATTTTGGTGCCCAAATCTCCACCAACGTTGTCCCTTGCGTGAGCAGTAGAGTGCATGGATTGGCCAAAGACCCCCTCATTATTCAGAGCATTAAATGGATTTATATTAGCCGTGTCCTCTTTCTTGTTTTTAGCTGGATATTTGCCTTTCATACTGACGTATCCCCTAGGTTTAGCCCTAGCAACTTGCATCCATTCACCATACCCTTTGTCTTGCTTGACAACCAGCCACCGCCAGTTGCCGGAATTTTGACGGAATCTATAGTTTTTCCTTGATCTCAGTCGCCTTAAATTCATGAATACGTTGTGGACATTCTGGGATTCTATGTCCCACTCTCCCACAACCAAAACATATGACTGGTAGGTTTTCATAGACTAAGTTGTAGAGTTGCCCATCCAAATCAAACTTAGTTTCCAAAGGTTTTTCAAGTTCGATTTGTACTTCAAAACGCGCAAATGTCCCTCTTTCTGTTGAGTGAGTGTGATAGTCGACCTTAATGGGAATTCCAATGCTTTTTGCAATCAAGAAAATGATGTCTGCCCGGAGATATTCAACAGCCAATGCTGGCATCCTCACCCAAGTGATGACTGATTTCAACTTGTCCGTTGATGCTCGGAATTGTGGGTACCATTTTCGCACACTCAGATGGTGATTAATAATCATCCAGGGCTCCCCAGTCAAGATTTTTCTCACTTTTATCATGGTTATCAAGTTTCAAGACGAAGCAACTAAATCAAATGTTCATATTCATAACTTTTCTATATGCACTTTTATAAATCAAATGTTTACATTCATATCATTAAAAATCACAAAGTGAGGGAACAAAAATAAAAAAATATTAAAACAAAATACATTTGTCTTTCAATTAATTTTATTATAGTAAATAATTTTTTGTTATGTTTCTTATTTGGGTTATTAACTATGTTCGTCCCTCTTGTAAAAAAAACAACACTTTTGTCCCTTATGTATGTAATACGTATCCCGATTGTCCTTCTTTTTTTTCTTCTTCAAATTCCGACCTATTTTCTCAGGGAAGCCTAGAGCGTGAGTTTCACTCACTTTTTGCAGGGGTAGAATCGACTTTCCCCCTTCTTTTACACTAGTGTTATTCACCAGTCTACTGAAAAACAATCCTTCAAACAACTTAATCCACAATTAACTCCCAATAAGCTCAAAAGAAAGACAAAGAAAGAAAGAAACGTGTACCAATCCTCATTCCTCAAACCACAAGGATAACACTCTTCCACACTGTCATATTTCTGCCAGCTAATATTACCTCTTCCTCATGTAAATGTGCACAATCGAAGATTGTATGATCCTTACCTACTTATTACACGGATTTATGTTATAAACCTTTCAAATTAAACTACTTTAATTAATTAAACTAAATCTTCACATAAACAATCATTTGATTCGTCAATGTCGCCAACAAATGATTGTTTATGTGAACACCAGATAACCGAATCAAATGATTGTTTATGCAACAACAATACATCAAAAACACATGAACACCAGATAACCAAATCACCAAAAGAATTAACTTAAAACTAACTGAGACTCAAACTTATGCATGGAGGAGGCCTCCAAAACCGGCAGAATCAACACCGCGTGCCCCGGCCACCGCTCATTAACCTTATAAAGCATCGCGTAATCTTCCGCAATCACCAACACTTTATCCTGTTGCCTCTACCGAGATGCTGATCAGCCAATTATAGAGAAAAGGCAAATCAGCCTTGCTCACAACGCACACGATCACCGTGTTGTTCCTCACCACCTAAGTAGCCGCATCTGGCAGAGTGTAGTCACGCCACTTGGAATCGGAGATCCTGGAACTGAACGAGATGTGGCTGTTCGGCGACTGAATGTAAGCACGCCGAGGATGATTAGAAGAGAGAGGAGGAGGAGCACAGTGGAGCCGCGGCGGTGGATTTTTGGCGCGATTGAGGGGATAATATATCGTAGGGGTCGGATGAGGGGTTGTGGAGTGGTCTTTGATGCAGAAGGGGATACGTCCCTTATGCAAAAAAAAGAGGGAAAAGTCAATTCTACCCCTGGAAAAAGTGAGTGAAACTCACGCTCCAAGCTTCATGGAGAAAATAGGTCAGAATTTGAAATAAAGAATAATTAGGATACGTATTATATACATAAGGGACAAAACTTGTATTTTTTTACAAGAGTGACTAAAGTGAGAATTTGACGACACATTAGGGATGAACAAAGTTAATAACCCTCTCTTATTTTTTAATTTTTTTAAAAAAATCAATTTTGTCCTATTTTTCCTTTCCTTTTATTTTTTGTTTTCAATTTTCAACTTCATCTTCTTCAACATTTCCACTCCACTCCACCCACCCCAACAATCACCTTACCAACTGAACCACAACAATTCCCACAACAAACTCCCCTCCGCAGAGTTCGTCATTGCTAGAAGCACAGCCCCCCTCCCCCAACACCTAATTCCCTTTAGTTCCGCAATGAAAAGGACCCACTTCCCCAGAAATCGCCGTTGCTAAAAGCAACCAGAAATCGCCACAGCGAAAAGCGCCCATAAATCAATGGTGCGAAAAACACCCCCCACCCCTGAAATTGGCCGCCGCAAAAAGCCCAGCATTGCCCTGAAATAGCTGATGATGCCATCCCTCCTCTCCCCCTGAGTTCCCATCGCGCAGCCGCCAGCGGAGTCCATGCCTCCTTCTAGATTCTTGACCGCCGCCACCTGCTGTCTTTTGAACCCCAATCCCTTTGTATTTCTTCCCACGTGGATTGTTATATCCCAATTGAGATTTGAGAATTGGGGCCAGAAACCCTAGATCCGATTTGGTTTATAACAATTTATTAAAAATTGAAAAAACAATTATTTTAACTTGATTCAAGAAATCATTTGATATTTAAAAGATCTAACGGTTGAGATTTTGTCATAAGATCTTAACGGGTAATATTTAAGCCTTTAAAAATTAATATCTATAAATAGGAGGGTAAAAATGGGCAAGAGCAAAACAAAGATAACGCCGTCAACTCTACAGAAGTGAAAAGTGAGCTAATTAAAATCTAACAGAGGGGGTAATATGCCTATTTTTTTAACACAAGAGTTATTAGCGATTTCAGAACAACATAAGCGTAATATATAATTTACCCAAATATAAAACTCAAAAGAAATTAATTTTTCCAATTAAATAACTTTCCATTTCAAATATAGTCACATATTGATTAAATTGAAGCAAGAATTCGTATTGGCCACCAATTAAATTGACTTCTTTCATCAGTAAAATGATTCTAAATGAGCCCATTCGATTCGATCACAAATTTATTTAAGTTCGAACCAAGCTATTATAACGAGCCAATCTTGATCTAATTATATATGGTCAGCCTCTATACAAAAATAATATTTTATTTATTTATTTATTTATTAATATATAACATTATACTTTATAATATTAATATAAATATATATAAATAATGATATATATAATGTTTTTCATGATTGTATTTAATAGTACATATATATTATACAAAATTAATAATTTACATATATATTATTACAATATATATATGTATTAATAATAAAATAATATATATTTTTTAATTTTTAAGCTCGAGGTCAGCTCGACTCGACTCGACGTATAGGCTAGAGCTCGAACAAGCTCGACCTCGAACTCATTTACTTAGAATCGTCGTGCTCCAGACCAAGCTCGAAAAGTTTGGCCCAAGTTCGAGTCCGAAAATCTTGACTCGAGCTCGAAGTTAATCAAACAATTTGTCAGCTCGTGTGCACTCTTATGCCTGCACTGGTAGTTTTCTACAGCCACAATTTTATCCTTATTGGATATGTTAAATTTCAACCGTTAAGACACCCACTAATCTCATTTTGAAACTCAACTTAATTGGAACATCATCCGGTATGATTCATCCTCACTACCGTATATATGCTTGCTTATTTGGAGGGTATCTAGTTTCCTTGTGAAGACTCGTCTCTTTGTGGAACATCACTGAAGACTATAAACGATTAAAATTCAGTTTTATGTCTTGTACGTTTTCATTAATTAGGCGTCTGACCAATCTTATAGCTTACCACCTAACTAAGAATGTTCATTCAACTATTTTTGGGAATCCCTATGCTCCTAATCTTGCTAAACTCGGAAAACACTTGGGTGCATCCAGTGTGGTCCATTGGGTACACCCACACACATAAAAAAATAATAAAAGAATATATTCAATATAATAATAAGTTATATCAGTGTTTTGAAACCCAACCCGGACGGGCCGGTCGGACCGGTAGAACCGGGAACCGGTCCTAAAACCGGTCCGGGTAACCTCCAAAACCGCTTGGGGCTGAAAATCAGTTAAAACTGCTTGACCCAGCGGTTCAACCGCTGAACTGTTCGACCCAATGGTGGGTCATCTAAACTGGCCGGGTCATGAAGCTCTCTTTCAAATCCTAATTTTCAGTTGTTCTCCACTTCTCTTTTCATCCCTAAACCCTCCCATCTTCAAATTTCATATCCACCATAATAGTTGAGTTCAAGACCTATCTTCTAAATAAAACTGATAAAAAATGAAATTAAACATTTTATTAAAAAAGATTATAAAATCTTACAAATATCTTACAAATAAAATTTAAAAAACAAGATTAAATAATAAAGAGAGAAACTATCTTCCTAACCACTGTTAGGATACCAAGGATTAAACATGAAGCAAAAACTTCTGAATAGATTATCAAACAAGAATTCTCAAAGAGAGAAGAATTAGCAGCAGCGTTTTTGAGAGAAAAAAATGTTGATTTGTATTTTGTAGAGGGAGAAAGTTGAATCTGAGCAGTATATTGAATTTGGACCTTGCTGGAAATGTGTGTGTATATATATATATTGCAAACCAGCCCCTGAAATATTGGTCAAACACATGATGACCCTAAAAATTGCAAGTTGGATGGGCTTGAACATGGGCTTGGTTCATGAACGTAGCTGGACTCTATTTGTGATCTTGATGGACAAGCTCAAAATCTTAAAAAGAATAGGAAATACTTTTTTATTCATATTTTTATATTTTATAATATTTAATACTATATTAATTATTATTTATTGCATATTTATGACATCACCTGTTCAACCGTGGTTGACCCACTGGTTGAACCGGTGACCCTTGACCCGATCAATTTTCCGGTTCGATGAACGGTCCGAGTTTCAAAACATTAAGTTATATGTTATTTTATTATTTTTTATATGTATGAATGCATCCAAATGAGACCACACCGAATCCACCCAAGTAATTTCCGCTAAATTTTGTATTGAATCGGATATTTTGATTGATCG
Source organism: Buddleja alternifolia (assembly GCA_019426215.1). Lineage (NCBI taxonomy): Eukaryota > Viridiplantae > Streptophyta > Magnoliopsida > Lamiales > Scrophulariaceae > Buddleja > Buddleja alternifolia. The sequence goes on along the minus strand of CM033392.1, from coordinate 54,092,971 downwards.
AATAAAGTCATTTCCTTTAAAAGAAAAAGAAAATAAAAAAAGACTCGTGATTGTAATTATAGTATCTTTCTTCATTTACGTCATCAAGATTGCGTAATGTGTGGAGGGTGACCATGCGGTCCATAAGTAATAAAGTTTTGATATCGAGATTTGATATGGATTGTCGACCATTGAATTGGATAACTATTGGCCTTTTGGAATAAATTATAGTGACGTCTTAGGTGCATGTGCGTCTGAATTAGAGTTGCGTGAGTTTGACATTATAGAAAATTAATTATAAGAAAAAGTTGAAAACCTTTTCAATTTTATCAAACTGTGATTATGTAAAAAAAGGTCAAACATGAATTATGGAGAGGGCCAAATTCTCGTTAATCATTGGTCTCGGCTCAGCGACAGCCGTTGAATCCCCCAAATGGAGAGGGGGTTAAATTGCTAAATGCCCTCCCCCCCTCGCTTCCCTTGGAGGGATCCAACGGCTAAACTGGGCCGAGATCATTCATAGAACAGTCCTTAATCATGGTTGCAGTTTAAGCACAGATTTGAACTTCAATTGGACCAAACAGGGCTATACAAGATATTACTATTTTTGTAATAACCTAATAATTAAAATTTATTATATTTTGTTAATGATTACTGAAATTATTTTTTTTTTTTTGAAAAATTCAATTACGTAAAACTAAAAAGAAGTAGTACAAAAAGTGCACAAGGAAATTTCTTACCACAACCAAGCACCTACATTAGAACAAAAATAAGAATATCTAATGCCTAACGAATCTAGTCCATAGACCAATATCTACCAAAAACAAATAGACCTATGTTTGAACCTTTATAATACATGTTCAAACGATTACAAAGAATAACATTTCATGTTATTATCTAAATTCTATTAATGCCAATAATAATAGCAACATTCCTAAAAGCAAAATTTAGCAACTAGAATTCGGGCATCATTGAAGATTAATAATTGAGATTTAATACAGAAGAATCTTGACTAAAAAGACTGAAGACTTTCGGAAATTCGAGCTAAGTTTTTCTTGAACTTTATTTTATTAGTAATGTTGAACGTAGTTATGAGTTTTGACTCTTTGAGTCGCCAACTTTGAAACAATTTATTGTTTGACAAAAGAAAGTCTAATTTTATGACAGTGATTCGTGTTGTAAAATAGGGTGAAACACAAAAATAAAATATTTTTCATTGTGCAGAATGTATTTATTAAATTAAATATCTTCTGAATCGCAAATTTTATTCGAAAAAATTTATGCTAGACTAAGTTCAATAGTTCTAGTGTTTATCTCTCTCTCTCTCTCGTACAGTAAAATGTATTGAGTGCTGTCACCACGCATAGTTATGTGAAAGAGATATAAATAGAATAAACATTCGGACCAATAAACTCAATCTGACATATAATATATAGGGTCGACTATCTTAGGTAGGAGCTAGGATAGAAGTCGGTCCTAATGCTCCATGTAGCTAGGGTCGCATTCCTACGATACTAATCACTACTCACAACACATTTTCTATATCTCTATCTCCGGTTTTATCGAATTTCTGCTTTCTTTCTGTCATTTTTCAAACTACTCGTATCTTAGCTCATTGAGTGATTTTGTAGCACCGCCTTAGTCAGGTTCATTCTTGGCTAAGTTCCTTTTTTCTTTTTTTATTCTGGACGAAGGGGGAATACCTTGACCCGACAAACATGGGCCTATAATTTTTAATCATAGGTCATACCGACCCAATAAAACTCCAAATAAGGAGAGAAAATTCGCAACTTATGACTGCTTGAGATTGAACTTAGGATCTCCCACATAAAAATGGAAGTGATACCACTAAACTAACAAATCTTGGTTGACTAAGCTCTTTGGGTGAGATTTTCTCAAGACTACCTGAAATGAGTAAGGTCAAGTTGGGGTTTTTTCAGCATGGACCATCCGAGGTCAAGTAAGTAAAATAATACGATATTAAATCAAGTGTAAAGGAGAACAATAAATCACATAAAAATGTTTTGAAATGAGATATTTTAGATTTTGGATACGGACATGGGTCGATATGTGGCATGACCCAATTCTGTCAGTTGTGACAGATTTATGCTCGTAATGGTGGGTTAATAGGGGGCTCAGATCGAATCGATTCCACTTGAACAAAAATACGTGGATCCTATAAGTCATCTGTGATTATTATCTTTGAAAATGTAGAAGGCGTTTTAAATATTTGGCTAAGTTATCCATCACATAAAATGTCAAAGAGCCTTATCGGTTCATATATATATATATATATATGTATATTAATATTATATCCTTTAATTAAGAATATATAAATATCAGCATGAGTTTGGTGAGTAGAGTAACTGACTAAAGTTTATTTCTTTGTATTTATGAAGGCGGGCTGCCAGATTTTTATTTTTCATCCAAAAAGGCCAAATCGGCGCGGACCTTTTTGACGCGAATAGTCACCGAGACCATATATCTTAGTCCTTAGATTGGGTTTGGAGACATCAGAAGAATTTAGATGCAAAATTTTAAATGACTCACAATATATTGCTCATGATGTTTTATTTTAATTTGTATTTTATTTTATATTCGTAAGTATACACTTACAAATTGTATATAATATTTTGTTATATATAAACCCGATAACTGTACTCTTAAATTTTGGTATGCTTACGTCACATGACCATTTTTCTAACCAATTTTTGCCGGAATTTGGCCTGATGGCCTATATTGAAATTAAAAATAAAATGTTAGGGATTCAATTGAATGGATTTTAAAGATTGAGGATTATGTTGGAAGTAATGGATCTAGTAATTCTTGAATTATTATAAATGTGTGGTGTAATGAGCACCGGCTCCATTACACTGGGTCTACCATAGTGTATTGACGTTGACCCTTATAACAAGTTTAATTAAATTAATTTATATGAGAAAACAATAGCAATCAAAATTTGAAACGAAGAACAGAAATCCTTTAATCATCGCAATAATATTCTTTCGTTTAGAAAACCATGTGTAAGGTGAGTTCAGCTTGTGAGCCTAACAAATCGGTGTTGATGGAAGCTCGACTCGATCTCCATCTATTTCGAGCTCGAGTCAAGCTTCATTGTTTTACTAACTAAGATTAGATTTACTTATAATTGTTCATAATCTCGGTAACCCGTTCAAGAGCTTTTTATTACTATTTTTTTATATATAACTAGAAATACTCAAATTTCATAAAAGTAATATTTAAAACTTTATATTGGGATGACAATGAATCCGGTAGAGCGAGTATTCGTCCTAAGATTTGCCGCGTTTGGGGTGGGTATGAGTCCAAATAATTGGGCCAAGGTTTGTGTCCGTGTATCAAAATTCAAAACCTGGCCGTGTCCGGGGCGGGTAAGAGTCCAATAGCTACCCGGCCCGAACCTGGATTCGGACTCGCCGCGGTTATTAATAGAATATTTTTTATATCTAATTATTGTTTAATATTTATAAGTATTTATTAATTGTGGCTACAAAAAATGTTGTTTCAAATAGCAACTTATTTTATTTTGTGTTTATTAGATGTATGAGTGAAATAGTTGATATAAACTTAAGTATGAAGATGACTTTATTTTATGAAATTTGTACTTGTTTTGAATGCATTTACATATAAGTATCGGATGACTTTTATTCTTAGATGTGTTTATTAGGAATCATTGATTCAATGTTACTTTTTTTTATTTTGAATGTGTTTGTGAGAACAAGATATACAAAAAAAATTCCAAAACTAGAAGTCGATCGGGTCTGCTAGTAGGAACCGAACTCACTGAATACCCACTTGGGTCAGAGCAGGGTCAAGTAATGACCGGTTTCGGGGCGAAACGGGTATTAAAAATTCTAAACGGAGTTGATCTCGAGTCCTGCAATATCTGGCTCATACCCCCTTTTGCCATCCCTATTTTATATATATACACTACACGATCTAATAATACCCAAATTATATTTCCTTGTATTTAAGTCCTGCGAAATAGTAATAATAATAGTAAATTCTAATCTTTCAATCTATACTTTGTGATGTGTTTCTATAAATTAGTTCAATAAATTATGCTTTTACACCACCATTCTCTGTTTCGTAAATAATTATTGAATATTGCGTAACCAATATTTATCTTATCCTAATATTTATTTTCATATTCATTCTTATCTTTCTTTTATAAAATAGTTTTAAGATTGATAAATGGTTATTAATTTCATATATATATATAAATTAATTTAAGATTATCTTTTGCAAACTAAATTACAAAAATAATATTCTAAGAACTCATAAATTTTTTTCATATTTTATAGTGTCAAATTTTGTAAATACATAATTTTGCCAATAATTATAAGCGTATAAGGGTAAATGTCCATTGATTTGTTAATGTCTATAAAGTAATGCTAAACATAATAATACTAATGATAATGTAATGATGATATGTAATTATGTATAATTCCATTGTTATATGATATATATTTCTATAACATAATTTAGTAAACGCATTTATGTGATTATCTCATATTTCGTAAATATTATTCGATAAAAGATATGCAAAATATTATTTATCTTATCTTGGTATATATTTCTGTAACTAATTATTATTTTACGTATGCAATTATATTCTGAACAAATAATGATATACAATGTTATATTATAGGAAAATTACTAACAACTCCTTTAAATAAATTTTTATGTCTAAGAATACATGATAATATTTTCAACCCAAATAACCATTTCCATGAACTTTCCATTAAAAAAAGCCTGAGATTTAGGGTTTCCCTTATCCTTCTAGTTTAAGTAATTTAATTTACTTTTATATAAAAAATTATATATATAGAATTTTTATATTTGATAATTGATATTAATTACGATTATAATTTTAAAATTCTAATTTGTTTTTAAAAAATTAAAAATGGGTATCTTTTAGATATTAGCATGTTATAATCAAAATAAATTATATAAAAATATTTAAAATAATTATGTATCAAAAAAATAAAATTCATATCATACAATTTATCAATTCAAAAATTTTAAACCAACATATTTCGCTCAAAATAATGAGTTGGTTCTTTCTTTACTTAAGACATGAAGACACTACAAGAAAACAGGGTTTCAGAGATGGAAAATCAGAGACATACATGATTTTGTGGCAAATCAGAGTCAAAATATGCCACCTAACTAAACTCCATTGCATATCAATTAGGGATTATCAATGAATGTATAAATCCGTTTCAATTTCATAAATGAATTCCTGAAAAATAAATTTAGAGCTAAAGAGAGATGGATTTAGAGACGAAATGAGTGATGAATACAAGACCGTTACTAGGGTAATTTATTCCAAAAAGTTGCTAAACTTAACTTTTGGATTATTTTGAATGAAAAGTTTGTAGAATGAATTTTAACATTGAAAAACATTTTCATGGATTTTCTGGATCCAAAAATTTATCTTAGGGGGGTTTACGCAATTATCAAAAAATTAAATTAAATTAAAACAAATTTTATTTTTAAAAAATAGAAAAAAATTAATGGACCATTAAATTTATTTAATTTTGAGTTCGAGCTGAATTCATCTATTTCGGGTTTGAGCTCAAATTTTCGGGTTAGAAAATAGAAGACAATTTTCTGACTTCAAATTTTGTGCTTTATTGTTTGGTTATCCTCATCAAGTTTTATATTTTAACCAAAATTCAAGGTTCCAATATTTTTTAAAAAAATAATAATTCAGTAAATACATGTATAGCACGTTCAGGACTGGGCGTTTACTTAGTGGAAGTGTGAAGCATATGTTACACTGTAATGTAAATGTGGATTATTGATTATCTTTTGAAACTTGAATTACGTACCCCCGACTTCTTTTCCATAATTGATTACTCTTTTGAATTATAAGTTTGAGTCAGCTTGCAAATATCTAAATCCAAATAAAAAGTAGCCTAACCTGAATCCAAAAAAAGTTGGGGAAAAATAGTAAGATATCAAAAAGATGAATATTAGTTGTGCAGGGATAAACCCACGTATCTAAAAACATATAAACGGATTGGATTAGGCATCGCAATATGCATCCTATGTCGATCCACGACACCGAATTTTGCTCCGATTATAAGCATTATTAGGTTAAATCACGAACATATATATCTTCCAATTTCTTGCTCCGGAAGAATCACTTATCATCTTCCTTGCCATATTGAACCAACGCAACCCACTTATAATGGGTGAGAAGTGTGAAAAAAAGATACGGACGTATCTTATATTATAATATTTTGGAAGTTGATATCTTAGTTATTTAAAAATGTATTTTCTTATCACATAAAAGACTCCTATTGTAACACAAATATAAATATAATTGGGTTAAAGGTACAAAACCCAATCCAATTTCTAATTAAAAAACTTATAACATAATTTCCTTTTTACAAGACATTCAATTTAAGTCTAGTTCTATTACGATGTATGGATCATTTACGAAATTTATTAAGTCCTTATTGATGTTTTTTTCTTTTCTTTTTTGAAAAAAATCAGTTACCTCATTTATTATAATTAATTAATATAACAATATCTTATGAAAGAAAATATTCAATTAAAGAAGTTAATGTGAAAGCAGACAAATAATTACACATAGGTGACTATGTTGAAGGCTTCGTCTTACCACTGAGTAAGAGGTGCAAGCGAGTTAAGCTTGAGCGAACCTCAATGATATTCATAGCCTCGATATTGATTATGTTATGTCGAGCTTGAGCTCGATGACCCAACTTCCAAATATTCAAGCTTGAGAAAGAGAGAGAGAGAGAAAGAGCTTAGGCCCTGTTTGTTTCTGTTTTTAAATCACTTTTTTCATTTTCATTTTCATCTGAAAATGAAAATACACACTTTATACTGTTATTAACTGAAAATATTCTCATTTTCATCCTCGTTTTTAAGTTCTCTATAAATTTCAATCATTTCTTTAAAATTACATTTCACATCACTCATCTCACAATTTCTTTTTATCACTTTTCTCTCTCATCTCCTTTTAATTTTTTAAACCTTTATCTCTCCTCTCCTTTAAATTTTTAAATCCAACCTATTCATCTAATTATTACTTTTCAATCATTTCATACATCACAATCACCAATTTCAACTATTTTTAAAAACACAACCAAACACACCTACTTTTTTCACTTTTCTTACAAAAAAATAAATAAATAAAACTCATTTTCCTATACATGTTAGAAAATGACGGTTGAAAATGAAATGAAAACACATCCAAGCAGAGCCTTAACTTTTATCAAATTGAGATTGAGCTCAACCTATATTATTTCATCATCCAAATATTTACATAACTTTAGGTCTGTAAAATTATAATATTGCCCCCAAACTACAAATAACTTTTTAGAATATTTTTTGTTGACTCTTATCTTTCTTCTCTCCATTATGTATTCCGAAGTTCTCACTTTTTTTTCTTCCAAAACGATTGATATTATCTTCTCGACTCATTTCTAATTATTTAAAATATCTTATATAAGATCATAAGTAAAAACGATGTTTACAACAAGTTCAAGCAAAACTATTAATATTAGATAAAATAAATTAACCTTTTTTTATTTGAAAACTTTCATTTATTTAGAACACGCATCGAGTGTGCCAGCCCAAGTAATTAGTATTGAAGAGGCTGCCTTTATCCGAAAATTATAACAACATATTTTTTCTAAAATATATTTAGAAACTATGCTTATTGACTGCATTTATTTTAGTCTTCAATTCAACTTATTTTTATTTAGAAATTTCCACGTAATATAGGTTTTTTTTTTTGCCAATTATGTGCACATATAATTAATATTGTTGAAATATCTTTACCGACATCCTGAACTAATTTCCAATTGTATACCTACCTTTAAAATTTTTAAACCGTGCATTACTTTTGCATATATATACTACATTTTGATGTCAATTTGTTTTCTTAAATAAATTTTGATATCACTTTCGTAATCTTGTTTTTCAGAAATATAAATGCTTTTCCTTTTCATATAAATTGGACTGGATGGATTTTGTTTATCAATTAATTTCTTTAAAAATGTATTTTCCATAAAATCCAAATTCATTTAATCTGAGATAGATACCAATGGAAACCCAAAGGAAAGTGGATGAAAAATTAAGTACACTTGAAATCTGTGTCCCACTTTTGTGTTGGTTTCCTTGAAGTTGTGGACATGACTTGCAAGTGGAAATGTTGAACAGTTGAAGTTTTACTCGACGTAGTTTTGGACTTATCAGAAAAATATGCAAAAAATAAGAAATAATTGAAATTCAAGTCTAAGTTATGTACGAATATCTAGATTTTTTCATATTTTATAGTGTCAAATTTTGTAAATACATAATTTTGCCAATAATTATAAGCGTATAAGGGTAAATGTCCATTGATTTGTTACTGTCTAGTTATAAGGTAATGCTAAACATAATAATACTAATGATAATGTAATGATGATATGTAATTATGTATAATTCCATTGTTATATGATATATGTTTCTATAACATAAGTTAGTAAACGCATTTATGTGATTATCTCATATTTCGTAAATATTATTGGATAAAAGATATGCAAAATATTATTTATCTTATCTTGATATATATATTTCTATAACTAATTATTATTTCATGTATGCAATTATATTCTGAACAAATAATGATATACAATGTTATATTATAGGAAAATTACTAACAACTCCTTTAAATAAATTTTTATGTCTAAGAATACATGATAATATTTTCAACCCAAATAACCATTTCCATGAACTTTCCATTAAAAAAGCCCGAGATTTAGGGTTTCCCTTATCCTTCCTGTTTAAGAATTAATTTAATTTACCTTTTTATTAAAATTTATATATATAGAATTTTTATATTTGATAATTGATATTAATTACGATTATAATTTTAAAATTCTAATTTGTTTTTAAAAAATTAAAAATGGGTATCTTTTAGATTTTAGCATGTTATAATCAAAATAAATTATATAAAAATATTTAAATTAATTATGTATCAAAAAAATAAAATTCATATCATACAATTTATCAATTCGAAAATTTTAAACAAACATATTTCGCTCAAATTAATGAGTTGGTTATTTCTTTACTTAAGAAATGAAGACACTACAAGAAAACAGGGTTTCAGAGACAGAAAATCAGACACATACATGATTTTGTGGCAAATCAGAGTCAAAATATGCCACCTAACTAAACTCCATTGCATATCAATTAGGGATTATCAATGAATGTATGAATCCGTCTCAATTTCATACCAACCAATGGAAACCCAAAGGAAAGTGGATGAGAAATTAAGTACACTTGAAATCTGTGTCCCACTTTTGTGTTGGTTTCCTAGAAGTTGTGGCCATGACTTGCAAGTGGAAATGTTGAACAGTTGAAGTTTTACTCGACGTAGTTTTGGACTTATCAGAAAAATATGCAAAAAATAAGAAACAATTGAAATTCAAGTCTAAGTTATGTACGAATATCTAGATTTTTTTTTTGATCAATCGAATATCAAGATTTAAAATGGATTCAACTCTCGTGAATGACGGCTTAAACTTCTGACGTTATGATTTTAAGTCCAGTCTTTGTGTCTCACTATATATATATATATATATAGAAGAACGAGAATATTATTATCACTCTCTTCATAGCAATCCATAGAATAATTGATTAGTAATAAGAAATACTTCGGCACAAAAGTTTCAAACGCAGCATACTTCGGCACCTTGCAATGTTAATTTCATAATTATATATAATCAAATTGGATAAAAAATTATAATACTATGTTTTTATATGATATTGAATTTAAGAATTGATTTCTCCATAATTGGTTATGTGCTTTGAATATTTTTGTTTGACCCAAACTCATTATTTTTTTAAGAATTTAATATGTGCTCAATCGAAATAATATTTATTAATCTAATCGGATTGAATGCAGACAAATCCAAGTTCCACTTGAAATTTATATTAAATACAGAGTCAACTGTCAAGATCAAAATGCCCATACTATATAAGTATGTGGGGGCTAATTTGATACAACTTTCAGCCGTAGAAAAGTTGTCTTCAATCTTCTTGTGTATTATTTTGTCATAAAAAAAAAATACTTTATTGTAAATTTCTATATATCACTCACCAATCGAATCTAGTAAGTCCAACTGTTGAAAAGTCTAGTTCCAACTCGTAACAAATAAATTAACATAGTACTCCTTCGGTTCGTTTAGTTTACTAAATTAGATTATTTAATATTTTGATCAATTTATTGTATTAATCTGTTGGCACCACAACAAATTCACATTCTATATTCATTATGTTTTATGATATTTTTCAAGAGTATTTCCTATGAACGAACAAATTATTCATTAATGTTCATTAGAAAATAATTTAATCGACTTGTCAATACAAAGGGATCAATTATTTTTGCGAGTTAGCAAAAATTGGACACGGGGTTAAACACCGGATTAGAATTATGCCATCTGCAATATGATACATTATATGTAGATTAGATTCTTTAGTGCAGTAGATATTAGGCCCATATATGTGTATGGCAAGAGCAACTATTCGTCAACTCTCAATGTTTATGGATTGGGTTGGAGCATCTTCTTTCAGTTTTTCATCCTCAACTACAGATATGGAAACACATTTATTCTTAGGTTTAGTTTACTTTAGTTGCAAGTAATTACTATCGGAATAATTATATCGCTCACATCGTAAGTCTTTTATTGAAATGAAATAATCGATATTTGAAAAAAAAGAAGGAAAAAAAGAAAAGAAAGAAGAGAAACGAATACATGGGATCCATATAAAAATTTATTTTCATTTTGATGAGTCAGCATTTTGGTTAGGCTCCCAACTACTATAAATTGGTGATCTCTTTAGTCATTCAGCATTCAGTATCCAGTGTTCTAACACTCATTCTTCTTCGCTTCTTTAGCAATTTTAATTTGTTCTCTCTACGTCACAAGGTTCATTTTCTTGCTTCTCAAATCATTCGTCTTCTTCTTTAGTTTAATTTTGCTGCAGAAAATGAACTGTCAACTCGCTGCATCAATTTTTCTCCATAATTTTCCTCACATTTCACTCTCAAATTTTCTTTTGGCTGCAATTGTCGCAAATCCTGTCGTTTAACTTAATCCATGCATGCATTTCTCTTGGTTCACAAGTTGATCAAATGCTGTCCAATAATTCTCATTGTCAATTTTGAATTCCCTTGTTTTTTTTGTGACTTACACTTGAATATATATATATATATATATATATATGCATATGCATATGCATATAACATTTTTTTTCTTCTGTCCCACTACATTTACATGTAGTATATATTTTTATATCAAATATGTATGTTAGTGATTCTTAACTCACATTTTTATCATTTTTCATCAGAAGTCAATGAAGTCAACGACCATTAGTTCGGTCACGATCCTAGGGCTCGTGCTCCTATTTACATCATGGGTTGGAGCTGTCGTGACCCGAGATCCAACAATAGACACACTGTATAAGGACAAGAATCAACCCATGAACGTGCGTATAAAGAACCTGATGGAGCAGATGACACTAAAGGAGAAAATTGGTCAAATGGCCCAACTCGATCACATGCAGGCAACGCCAGAGATCATGAGAGACTATTCCATTGGCAGTCTCCTTAGTGGTTCAGGGTTCGGACCACCCAAAGAAAACATTCGTGCCACGCCCGAGGATTGGGTGGACATGGTGAACGATTATCAGAAAGGATCACTTTCAAGTAGACTTGGCATTCCCATGCTTTATGGGATTGATTCTGTCCACGGCCATAACAATCTATACAAGGCTACCATTTTTCCTCATAATGTGGGTCTTGGTGCAACTAGGTTAGTAGTGTATATATATATGGACTTTTGAAATATTATAATATAAGTTGGTTTAGACTCTTGACATACATTACACAAAGACCACCACATTGGCTTCTTGACTTATTTACTAATTTATAAAATGATATAAAATAACAAAATTTTACCAATTAGAAATATTGAGTACTACTGGTATACATACATACATACATATATATATATATACATATATATATACATACATACATACATATGTATATATATATATATATTTGCTACTGCATCTGTTTTTAATTTTACTTTTCTCATTCTTAACATTATTTCATTGTACAGAGATCCGGAGTTAGTAAAGAGAATTGGTTCAGCTACAGCAGTTGAAACTAGAGCTACTGGCATTCCTTTTGCATTTGCACCATGCATTGCGGTACAAATTAAATTACTATGAAGTTGACTTCTAAATAATTTAATTTAGAGTCACGAGTCACGATCCTTCAAGTTAATAATATTAAATGAAATAATACATATTTAAAATTTCTTAGGATACATGCAAAGTCATACTACAATTAAAATTCACTAAACTTATGTTTGCAAATTTATATAGGTGTGCAGAGATCCCAGATGGGGTAGGTGTTACGAGAGTTATAGTGAAGATCACAAAATTGTTGAACAAATGACAGAAATTATTCTTGGTTTACAAGGTGATATCCCTCTTCATTGGAGAAAAGGTGTCCCATTTATTGGCGGAAAGTAAGTCAAACCATTGATTTTACAATTTCTTATATCTATAGTCCATCATTGTTGGTTGCACATATAAGTTAACTGAACAATGTAACAATGCTATATATATATATATATTTTTTTTTTTTTTTGGTAAATAAATTGCATAAATATGAAATAAAGGAAAATGTTAGCCGAATCAAGGACTACATAAAAGACGATGCCAAAATAGAGTCAATGACAAAGTATACTTGAACAATATGCATGCACAAAAGCGTTAGACAAGGTTATTGATCACAAAGTATAATTGGATTCTGTTTATTCCTTTTATTGATTCTTTTTGTTTATTTTGTCTTAATGTAAAAAGGAACAAAGTTGTGGCTTGTGCAAAGCACTTTGTTGGAGATGGAGGCACAATACGGGGGATCGATGAAAATAATACAGTAATTAGTTGGCATGAATTGCTCAATATTCATATGCCTGGCTATTACCACTCTATCATTAAAGGTGTGGCCACTGTCATGATTTCCTATTCAAGTTGGAATGGAGAGAAGATGCATGCAAATCAAGATCTTGTCACCCATTACCTAAAAGACACTCTTAAATTTAGAGTATGTATTATAATCTTATCTCTTTAACCTTCTTTTTCACCCTAGTAATTTAGGATATAAATCATTACAATAATTAATTCACCACGAAGGGTTTGATAAAATACAATTTTAGTTGAAGTGGCAAGTTGGAAATTGTGAAAATTAGGCAATGATATATAAAATTTCTTTTTCGAAAATTATGCTTTCAACAAATTTATTTGGATTATAGAAACTCTTTCTAATACTACAATCTTCTTCTTTTTTGCTTTCTTTCCCTCTACCTTTTTAGGGATTTGTCATTTCAGATTATCAGGGCGTAGACAGAATGACCTACCCATGGTCATCCCATTATTCAAACTCACTTCTAAGAGCAATTAATGCCGGCATTGACATGGTAAGTGGACACCGATGCAGACCCACACACACACACATATATATATATATTTGTATTTATATATTGTATTTGACTCAAAAGACTACTTACATATGTTCATACTGGTAAAATAATAGTATTTGACAAGAATACTTCTAATGTAAAATCAGGTGATGGCCCCGCCCAATCAAACAGAATTTCTTCACCTTATGACTTCACATGTAAACAACAAGTTAATCCCAATGAGTCGGATTGATGATGCAGTTAGAAGGATTTTGAGGGTCAAATTCAGTATGGGTCTTTTTGAGAATCCTTTAGCTGATTACAGCTTAGTTGATCAGGTTGGAACTCAGGTAAGGTTACATTCATATGTCCGATAATCAATTAAATCATCAGAGTTAAACAAATTTTGTTCACTAAATCCTTTCTATTTGTGACTATTCCAAATTAAACAGGCGCATAGAGATTTGGCCAGAGAGGCTGTAAGAAAGTCACTTGTTCTCTTAAAAAATGGAAAAGATGCCAAAAAGCCTTTGCTTCCACTCCCTAAGAAGACATCCAAAATTTTAGTTGCAGGAAGTCATGCTAACAATCTGGGATTACAGTGTGGTGGTTGGACAATTACTTGGCAAGGACTCAATAGCAACAATCTCACTAGTGGTATATACATACATAAATATACATGTACTTATATAACACACGAACCTGAATAAGTTTAGAAGTTGTGGGATGTGTATATTATAATCTCATAAAATAAAATTTTGACATGATTACATGCAATCCAATTATCCAAAAAATTATGCATCAAAGTGTTTAGCATCTCATGAGCTATATATTCAGATACATACATGCGAACTTTTACATTTCCATCCTCCATATGATATTAATACTTTAGTATTCTCTTTCTATGCTCAGGAACCACCATATTAAGTGCCATCTCATCTACAGTTGATCCTGATACAGAAATTATCTACAGTAGAAAACCTTCTTCTGAATCCTTAAAGGACAACAACTATTCATATGCTATTGTAGTTGTCGGAGAACCCCCTTACGCTGAAGGTAACGGTGACAATTTGAACCTGACTATTCCTGAACCAGGTTTAAGTACTATGATCAATGTTTGCAAAAACATCAAGTGTATTGTGGTCTTGATCTCCGGCCGACCGCTGGTTGTGGAGCCTTACCTTCCATTGATGGATGCTCTGGTGGCAGCATGGCTACCGGGATCTGAAGGACAAGGGGTGGCTGATGTGCTATTTGGTGACTATGGTTTCACTGGAAAATTGCCAAGAACTTGGTTCAGAAGAGTAGATCAACTCCCCATGAACGTCGGTGATGAGCATTATGATCCACTTTTCCCATTTGGTTTTGGACTTACCACAAAACCTAATGGAGCAATATAAAGAGACAATAATTGGTTCCATTCATATTGAGGGATGTTTAGAGAGGGTTTATGTATTATGAGCAAAGAAAAGTAATGCATAAAACAAATGAAATCCGACAAATGTATTATTCTAAACTTGTTTTGTTCAATGTGAGAAATAACATTTGAACTCAATCTCTATTTCTTCTCTCTCAAATCTATTAGATCTCTTTGAGATGTCTTGAGGAGCTGATCTTACAGTCAATTGTTTCTGACATAAGTCTAATTATATATGTGAGGACAATGATTCGTATTATAAAAATAGGAAAAAATACTTTTAAGTGTGCAATTTGTATTTATTAAATTTAAATATTCTGCCAATTGTTAAAATTAAATTTTAGGAACTTCAAGTTCGAGCAAATTAGTGAGAAGGTTTCTCTTGAAGGATTTAACCTAGCACTTTATTTTAGAGATCTAATTATTTGGCCATGATTGAATGACTTAACATTTCTCTTTTTTCATTTTTCAGAGATTTATTTCATCAATATTGTATTTGTTTCCAAATAAATGCTACAATATTATTTTCCTTAAAAAATGTCAAATTTTCTTGAGAAATGAGTTAGATTTGCAATTCTCATAGATTGTTCTCAGGAAAATAAATTATTATTATTATTATTATTCATGTTTAAACACTTTAAGCAACAATTAAAATGAGAAATGGGTCCGTTGATATTTCAACATGAGCACCAAAATAATTACTTATCTTAGTTCGAAGTAACACAAGATGTATAATAAGATCCACTTTGACTCTTTTTCAATGTTTTAATCGATGAGTTAAACTTAGATATGTCTAGATTTTCTTACCCGAAAAAAAATATGATTTTTTTACCTTGCAAAAATAAAATAATATATATATATATATATCAAATCACACCACACCTAATCATTACATTATTTTGTATGAAAAGAACTCATCCAAAAAACACGTTCGCCATTATATCTCTACTTTCTAAAAACAGAGCTCGTACCTTTTTTTTTTATGAAAAATGAGAAATAGCATGTCATTCAACCAAGATCTTGATTTTCATGGATTCACTTTTAAGATTTTTAAAAATAAGATAAGCTACATAAATTTCGAGGATTCACTTTTGAAATTTTCAATCCAAATCATTTGAATCAAAATAAGTTTCGCAATTATAAAAATAATTTATATAAGATGTGAAAATTTATAGTACAAAGTTCTAAAGAATTCAACCTTTTCAATGATTTTGGTTAGAATATCTTTATTGGTTTAGCATAAGATCTTTCCTAGTCTTTAGTTATCCTTGTTTATCTTTTACCTAGTTTATCCTCTTTAATATCTATTTAAGTTACTCATCAATAATACAATCCACAAGGGGAATTATATCTTAACAACGGATCTCGACAATTCTGTCAAAGACCACGACCTTATTTTACAACTTTTTCAAGGTCTTGCCAAATCCTATCTTCTTTTCATCATTGCATTACCACAAAAACCCCACTATCATCCTTCACTGAAGTATGCAATCTTCTTCTCCTCCATGGATCTCGAGAAAATCACTTCCACTCTCCTACCCCTACGTCTGGCCCCACATTCGCCCTTCTATCACATTCTCCCGCTCCTTCCCAAAATAGAAACACATTTTGGAATAATAATAATCAAAACAAAGATAGAGATTCCGGTCGGAATATGGGTCCTGGTGGTGATAACCCTGGTGGTACGTTTTGGGGGCTCCAAAATACCCCTCAATCGTTCATTGACCAACCTACAGGTTATTCCATCCTTCTTGTCCAAAACAATCATAACGGCCGACATCTGTTAGGCCACGTGCAGTCTTAGTTTCCTTCTTTATACGGTAGTTCGGCCCCCTTGCACTATTAGTCTGTGAACTGGGCCCAAGCCCAACTCACCCCTATGGATACCTCAAGCCCAACTCACCTCTATGGATACCTCAAGCCCAACCTATTTTGGCCCAGACCCAACCTGTCACCATACCGCAACCCGCCTCTTTCACGGGCCTATCACAGACTGCCCAGTTTAGTTGGCCTGGGTTACTCGGACCCGATCCATCTTAGACTCGCGGTCTGACCCACTCCATGACGCAGGCATCCCATCAGCCCAGTGTTTCTCCGATTGACTTATCCTTTCCTCTTTAAGACGATGACTCTTCACCAGCAAGATGATTAGTGGTACATGAATACCGGTGCAACTTCACACATGACTTCTCATCTAGGTAACTTACGTGATATCATACATTGTAGCAGTCCTAACTTTATTATTGTTGGTAATTGTGTTGTACTACCTGTTCATTCCATTGATCATTTCTCATTTAATCCTGATTCCCATTGTCTTTCTCTTCGTAATATTCTTGGGTCCCCATCATTAGTTACAAAATCTTATTTTTGTTCGTCAATTCACTCATGATAATAATTGTTCCATTGTGTTTGATCTCTCTGGTTTATCTGTGAAGGATCTTAGGTCTGAGACTCTGCTTTTTTGAAGCGACATTGATGGTTCTCTCTTTCCTTTATGCATTGCCTATACCATCCTCATCTCGTCCGCCTCTCTCCTACTGTTTCGCATCGCCGTCTTGGGCTTCCTGGTGATTTTTATTTTAGTTTTCTTTGTTTAAGAATTTCATATCTTGTAATTCGGATAATTCACGATCGTATGCCATGCTTGTCAGCTTAGTAAACACAAACATTTGCCTTTTTCTAGTTCTTTATTTTCTAGTCGTAGTTTATTTGATGTTGTTCATTCCGACCTTTGGACTTCTCGTATGTCTAGTAGAGGCAAATTTCATCATTATATTTTATTTTTGGATGATTTTTTGCATTTCCTTTGGATTTTCCCTCTACGTAATAAATCTGATACTTATAAAAAAATTTGTGGCTTTTTACTCTTATGTTTACACGCAATTTCATCATCAAATTAAATCTCTTCAATGGGATCACAGAGGAAAATTTGACAATAAATAGTTTCATAATTTCTTTGCACAAAATGGAATTAATTTTCATTTCTCATGCCCACACATGTCATAGCAAAATGGTAAAGGTGAACAAACTATCCAAACGGTCAACAATCATTTGAACTTTTTTTTTCCAAACCTCTCTTCCCTCTTCTTTATGGGCGGCAGCTTTGTACATGGCTATTCATCTCTTGAACATCCTTTCCACTACCACTCTTTCTTACCGCACTCCGTTTGAGCTGCTCTATAACATATCTCCCACCTGCAATCACCCTCACAGTTTTGGATGTCTGTGCTAGCCCAACCTCTCCGCTACCTCTCCAAATAACCTCTCTCCTCATTCCTCTGCGTGTCTCTTCTTATGGTATCCTTCACACCACAAAGGTTTTCGATGTTTCAATACTCTCATTCCATCCCTTTGGATACTTACAATTTCCTTTCCCATGATGACAACCCCCATCCTCTCCTTTACCAAGCTTGCTGTCCAAACCCGTCCGCCACCCCATCTCCACCGTCACTGCAAGCCCCGCACGGACCTCTTCCTGACTTATTTTATCCCGCTTCTCCTTTCGATCCTCCAACACCTGTCTCCCCCATCCACCCTCCATCTTCCTTGCCCTCTCACCCTCTTGTCCCGTCTCACCACATGATCATTCGCTCCAAGGCGAGTAGCATCAAACCTCGTCAAATATTGAATCTGACTGCCTTTTCTTCTCCTATCCATTCCTCTTACACTAAGGCTATTCATTATCCTCACTTGATGGGTGCCATGAATGATGAGCTCTCAGCTCTTAACTCCAATGATACTTGGGATCTTGTTCCTCTCCCCCTTTTTGCGAATCTCGTCAGCTCTAGGTGGATTTTCCTTTACAAATTTTGCTCTGATGGCACTCTCGAACTTTACAAAGCCCATCTTGTGGCTCAAAGTTTCTCCCAGCATCCGGCCATTAATTACGATGATACTTTCAGTCATGTTGTCAGATCAACCACCATTCGTATTGTTCTTAGCATCGCTCGATCTTACTCTTGGACAATCCACTAGCTTGACGTTAAAAACACCTTTCTTTATGGCCATCTTTCGAAGACAATTAACATGAAACAACCGCCCTGTTATACGCGTCATGATCTTCTTAATCATGTCTGTCTTCTCAAAGAGGCTCTCTATAGGCTCAAACAAGCCCCTCGTGCCTGGCACCACTGCTTTGCCACTTACATTTCGTCCCTTGATTTCTGTAGTAGTCGGGTTGACACTTCTCTCTTTATTCTTTGTAAAGGCTCCTCCACAACTTTTTTCTTCTATGCGTTGATGACAATGTTCTCACCGCCTTTTCTTTCGCTCTTCTCTCTCAACTCACTACTCTTCTTTTGACTGAATGTGCTATGACTGAGCTCGGTTCTCTTCATTATTTTCTCATAATCACTGTTTCTCAGTCTTCCTCCGGTCTGTTCCTCTCTCAAACTAAGTTTGCTCATGAAATTCTAGAACGTGCCCACATGACATCATGCAATCCTATCTCTACACCTGTCGACACCCAGTCTAAGCTATTTTCCTCCTAGAGTGCTCCTTGCCGGTACTCTTCAGTACCTTACTTTTACTAGATCTGAGTAGCTCTGTCTCTTTATGCATGACCCCCGTGAGCATCATATGATTGCCCTTAAATGTGTCCTTCATTATATCTAAGTAACTCTCAGTCAGGGTCTCTCTCTTCGTCTTTCTTCCACATCCCAATTTATAGCTTATTCCGATGCATCTGGTTGCCCTGACACGCGTCATCCTACCTCAGACTACTATGTCTTTTTTGGCGACAATCTCATCTCGTGGTCATCTAAGCATCAGCATGTTGCATTTCGCTCTAGTGCTGAAGCTGAATATCATGGTGTCGTTAAAGTCACTGCTAAAACCACTTGGATTCTGAATCTTCTTCTTGAGCTTCATTGTCCCTTTCTCAAAGCCACCATTGTCTACTGTGATAACATTAATTCTGTTTATCTTGCTTCTAATCTCGTACAACGCCAACGTACTAATTATGTAGAATTGGATTTGTACTTAGTTCGTGAACAGATTGCTTTTGGTGAGGTAAGTGTGTTACACGTCCCATCCTCCCACCAGTTTGCTGACATCTTCACCAAAAAATTGCCATCGTCTTTGTTTATGAGTTTTCGCTCTAGTCTCAATGTCCAGGATCCCGTTTCAACTAGGAGTGTTAGAATATCTTTATTAGTTTAGAATAAGATCTTTCCTTATATTTAGTTTTCCTTGTTAATCTTTTATCTAGTCACTACAAGAAAACAAGGCATCAACTACGAACAAAATTGCAATGGACTCAATTTCGTATCTACGGTGATAGATTAGCTATGAGTATACCGTAGCTAAACACATTTTAAATATGACTAAGTATGTCGAAATAAGTTGGCAACAAGTTAGCTACGAAATAGCATTAGATTTGCAATGAATAACATTTTTGTCGCAATGTTCATCTCTAGTGCAACGGATTAGCTACAAATTATTTGTAGGAAAAATTAATATAAATATTTAAAAATAATAAAATATCTTAGCTACAGAATAATTGTGGCGCTTGATATGGATTTTAAATCTGTAGTTAGTTTGTTGCTAGATGTGCAACAGAATGCACACTCATTGCCATTTTCGTTGATGGCGCAACGGCGAGGATAGCTACGAAGTAGCATTGGGATTGCAACTAAGAAAGTACCCTTGCAATTTCCATATCTAGTGCAACAGATTAGCTACAAATTATTTGTAGGAAAAATTAATGTAAATCTTTAAAAATAATAAAATATCTTAGCTACAGAATAATTGTGGCGCTTGATATGGATTTTAAATCTGTAGTTAGTTTGTTGCTAGATGTGCAATAGAATGCACACTCATTGCCATTTTCGTTGATGGCGCAACGGCGAGGATAGCTACGAAGTAGCATTGGGATTGCAACTAAGAAGGTACCCTTGCAATTTCCATATCTAGTGCAACGGAATAGCTACAAATTATTTGTAGGAAAAATTAATGTAAATCTTTAAAAATAATAAAATATCTTTGATTTATAGAGTTGTTGTGTACCTATCAATTAAAATTTTGAAATTTAAATTCTTGTGATGAGTTTTAAAATTAGATTATATTGAAATGTTAGATTTGGAAGTTAATTTTTTTAATGAGTTTTGTAATTTGATTTAGGGTTTAGGGATTAGACTTAGGGTTTAGGGTATAGATATAGGGTTTAGGGTTTAATGCTTATGACATATTTTATAGTGTTTCAATAAAATAAATTTAAGATAAAAATATATGTACACCCCCTCGTTTTAGTCCAAAATTCCTGAAACCCACCTGACCTTTTTGAAATTACATGAAATCTCCCTCGTCTTAAGATATTCTAACAATTGTACCCCTTGTGTATTTAATTTTTTTTTACAATTTCACCCCTATAAATCTTACAAGTAGATCCCTAGAGAGGGTGTGTTGATAATTTTCAAAAAGTGAGAAGGGTTCGATAATTATACTATGAGTAAAGGGGTGTGTATGTAACCCATCCTAAATTTTTAAAAACATTAGTCCATTTATTATTTTGATATTTTAATCTTTTGATATACGGATAATAATTAATTTTTTACTTACCATATTCAACTATATGTCACCGGGATGTGATTCGTGAAATAATATCAAATTCTAATTTGACAACTTGTTTTTGTTAAAAGAGATTCTTTTGATCCGTGATAATTATGATTAGGGTTGTCAATTAAGTTGAACGAGTCAAACTATGAATTTAAATATTTTTTTTATTCTTATAATTGTACATATTAGTATATTACTTTTGTTATATGCATATGTAATATTTTATATATCATTTATTTATACAAACCAAGCTTAACTTATGTTGTGTCGATCTCTACTTATGCTCAGTTTATATTTTTTGTTCAAGTCACAACCCTCAACTCAAGCTAATTCGAGCTTGTTAGGTTCAAGTCAGCTTGAGCTCATTGATAGTAAAAATTATAATAATTTTAGACAATAATCATACAAAAGTATTATGATATAATACCAAATTAACTACAAATATGTACTTTTTATGTATTAGTAGTTGTAAAATATTATTTTTTGTTTCACCAAAAAAAAAAGAAAAAAAGAAAAGAAAAATCCAAATATACACAAAAGTGGGCGCCAACTTAGCAGCAAAGTAATCCACGTTCTGCAACTCTTCCCAATTTTTGCCAAACTTAAGCTTAATTTTGGAACTCCAAAAACTTTCTCTAATTATTTCAAGAGTTTCCTTTTTTCTTTTACAAACTAAACTCACGCTTCTCAAACCCTTTCTCTTCTCCATCAATTTTTTCCCTTAACCCTCCATTCTTTGACTCAAGTTCCTGAATTGAAATCAGCAATTTTGGAGGCGAGGTGCTCAACCCACAGCGAGGCGCGCGCATAGTCGACGTTGAAGAGGTAAGATCGCTGTTTCCTTTATCCTTGTTTTAATCTGCAACCACTAGTACAGAAAAGACCTGTTACAGCGCACATTTTACAGCGGTTTTTGGAAAACCGCTGAACGGAGAGACTTATTACAGCGGTTTATAAGTGAACCGTTATAATGGATATTAACCGGGAACCTATTACAGCGGTTCGATAAAAAACCACTGTAATAGTTCGAACCTATTATAGCGGTTCGATAAAAAACCGCTATTATAGCGCGAACAGAAAAAAAAAAAAAAAAATTTTTTTTTTAAAGCGGTTCGGGAATGAACCGCTATAATCGGTTTAACCAATTATAGCGGTTCATTCCCGAACCGCTATAACTGGTAGACCGGTTTATACCAGTTATAGCGGTTCGGGAATGAACCGCTATAATTGGTAAACCGGTTATAGCGGTTCGTTCCCGAACCGCTATAACACGTAATTAAAAAAAAAAAAAATTTCCCTCCCTTTTTTCCCCCCAAAAACCGAGCTCTCCCCCTCATTTCTCTCTACTATCTCTCACTCTCTACTCTACTCTCTCTCTCTACTCTACTATCTCTCTCACTCTCTACTCTACTCTCTCTCTCTACTCTACTATCTCTCTCACTCTCCACCACCGCCCCCGCCATCGTCTCCACCACCGCCGCCGCCGCCGCCGCCCCATTTGATTTTTCTCTATCTCTCTACTCGATCTCTCTCCCTATACTCTACTCTCTCTCTCTATACTCTCTCTCTCACTCTCAAGCTACCTAAACCGCCCCCGTCCCGTCGCCACCACCACCCGAAACCGCCGCCGCCCGAGCAGCCGCCGCCGCGCCGTGACCCACCACTCTCCTCCTCTCTCTTTATAGGTATATATATATATATGTTTATATATGTTATGTTATATATATATATATTATGTATATATTAAATTTAGGTTATGTGTTAATTTCTTGTTTGTTATATATTAATGTTATGTTAATTCTGATTTTGTGATGTATATAATGTAGGTTATATGTTAATTTGTTAATTATTGTTATATATATCATGTTATGTTAATTGGGGTTTTATAAATTATATAGTGGATTTTTGTTATTATGTTGTAGTTGATTTTTTACTAACTTTGAATGCAAATCTGATTTGTTCTAGGCATCTCATGAGTATGTTCGATATATGTATGTATATCCCTATGTGTCTAGTTTCATATGAATAAAACGGTTCATGAATCGGAGCTTTCCACAATGAGTTATGAATTTTCTCGTGAAGACGCGCACAGCTGTTTTGAAAATTGACAGATTTTTCTCTAACTTTGAATACAAATCTGCTTTTTTCTAGACATTTACTGAGTATGTGAGATATATGTGTGGATAGCCCTATGTGTCTAGTTTCATATGAATAAAACGGTTCATGAATCGGAGCTTTCCACAATGAGTTATGAATTTTCTCGTGAAGACGCGCACAGCTGTAATTGACAGATTTTTCTCTAACTTTGAATACAAATCTGCTTTTTTCTAGACATCTACTGAGTATGTGAGATATATGTGTGGATAGCCCTATGTGTCTAGTTTCATATGAAGAAAACGGTTCATGAATCGGAGCTTTCCACAATGAGTTATGAATTTTCTCGTGAAGACGCGCACAGCTGTTTTGAAAATTGACAGATTTTTCTCTAACTTTGAATACAAATCTGCTTTTTTCTAGACATCTACTGAGTATGTGAGATATATGTGTGGATAGCCCTATGTGTCTAGTTTCATAGGAAGAAAACGGTTCATGAATCCGAGCTTTCTACAATTATTTATGAATTTTCTCGTGAAGACGCGCACAGCTTTCTGCACAACCGAGAAGCTCCAAAAACTTTATATCGTGATGCTTTAATTTATTTGTAGTTTTATGTGCTTTTGGATCCAATTGGTGATCAATATTTATAATATGATGCTTTATTTGTAGTTTTTTATGTGATCTATGTGATCCAACTGGTGATCAATATTTGTAGTTGTTCCCCTGGAAATATGATGTTTTATGTGATCCAACTGGTGATCAATATTTTGTATCGTTTTGTGTTCGTTGTGGGTGAAAGATTAGAGTGTTGGGTTTGTTGTGGTTGAAATTGGTAGTATTTTTTGCGTCGTTTCCCTGTTGAGATTTTAGCGGATCGTAAGATTCGACTTCTGTTGGTTACAACCCACTGAGAAGATTAAGTCGAGAACTTGGTAGAAATATTTGCGTCGTTACTCTGCCGAATTTTTTATAGAATAATGCGAAATAAATTAAAAATAAATTTATTTAATTAATTTAACTATCAACTGATGTTAAAATTATTTAATTTAATTAATTGAGAATTTAGATGGATCGAAGTTGGATTGTAGCGGATCGTATGTCGGAGCAATATGGGAAAGGGGTGAAAGAATTCATCGACTTTGCGGTTGAGCATGCATCGGATCCGACTAGGATTAGTTGTCCATGTTTACGTTGTTGTTTTGGAAAGAGAATTAGTCCACCTGACTTGGAAGATCATTTGGTGTGTAATGGAATTGATAAAAGCTACACACGATGGACAAGACACGGTGAAAGCAGTGCCACCTCAGCTGATTTGGGTGATACATCATATCGATCAGTAGATTTTGACATGGATGATTATGAGCCTGATCGTTTGGAGGAGATGACCAATGTGATCGAGGAGGATTTGCGAAATTGTCCCAAGATGTTCGATAATTTGACAAGTGATTCAAAGACACCCCTGTATAGTGGTAGTAATTTCACAAGATTGAAAGCAGTCCTAAACCTCTACAAGTTAAAAGCTAACAATGGGTGGAGTGATAAGAGTTTCACAGACTTACTTGGTCTATTAAAAAGTATGTTACCCGATGATAATGTGTTACCTAATCGTACTTATGAGGCTAAGAAGATGTTAACTGCAATTGGCATGGGATATGAGAGGATACATGCTTGTTTCAATGATTGCATCTTGTTTAGAAAGGACTATGCATCATTGACGGTGTGTCCCAAATGTGGCACCTCACGGTACAAGAAGAATGGATCTGCTCCTGTCAAAACAGCATGGTATTTGCCCATAATACCTAGATTTAGACGCATGTACAGTAGTGAAGCGTTTGCCAAGGACTTGACATGGTATGCTGATAGAAGGCTTGAACAAGGGATTGAAGATAACAAGATTAGACATCCTTCAGATTCTCCTCAATGGAAAAAGATCGATAATGATTTCCCTGAATTTAGGGAAGAACCAAGAAATTTACGCCTTGTATTGGCTACAGATGGAATGAACCCACATGGCTTGCAAAGTAGCTCACATAGTACATGGCCGGTGATTTTGATGATCTACAACCTACCCCCTTCGCGATGCATGAAGCGAGAGCATATTATGATGCCTATACTAATTTCCGGGCCGAAACAACCTGGAAATGATATAGATGTCTACTTGGCCCCTTTAATTGAGGATTTGAAAGAGTTGTGGGAGACCGGTATTAAAGTGTATGATGGGTTTAGAAAAGAGAGCTTCAATCTTAGAGTTATGTTGTTTGGTACAATCAATGATTTTCCAGCAAGAGCTAATCTCGAGGGATATGGTGTACATGGGCAATGTGCATGCCCCATATGTGTCAAGAGTACAGATCAATATAGACTCCCACACTCTCAGAAATATGCATTCCAAGGGCATCGAAGATGGTTGAATCGAGAACATCGATATCGTCGGTGGAAGAAAGCTTTCAATGGGAGCATAGAAGAATGTCGAGCTCCTAAGTGTTTGACCGGTGAAGAGGTGTTTGAGAATGTAAAAGACTTGGATATCAAGTTCGGAAAGACTTTTGCAGGCGGCCTTGCAAAAACTGGGTGGAAAAAAAGGTCAATTTTTTTTGATTTGCCGTATTGGAAATCTTTACATGTTAGACATTTTCTTGATATAATGCATATTGAGAAAAATGTATTTGATAGTGTCATTGGTACTCTTCTAAATGTGCCCGGCAAGACAAAAGATGGAGTAAAGGCAAGGTTGGACTTAGTTGAAATGAAGATAAGAGGTAAATTGGCACCAACAATGAAGGGAAAACGTACTTATTTACCTCCAGCAGCTCACACGCTATCTAGAAAAGAAAAAATTGCATTATGTGAGTTTCTTTGTGGAGTGAAAGTTCCCGAAGGGTATTCTTCGAACATTAGCAGTCTTGTATCAATGAAGGACTTGAAGCTAAAGCATATGAAGACTCATGATTGTCATGTAATCATGGATCATTTGCTGCCAATTGCTTTACGGGCCATTCTGCCAAAAAAAGTGAGAGAAACGATAACTAGATTGTGTTTCTTCTTCAAAGCAATGTGGAGCAAGGTGTTTGATCCTGAACAATTGCCTGCACTTCAGAAACAACTTGTCCTCACTTTGTGTGAGCTTGAGATGTATTTCCCACCCGCGTTTTTTGATATAATGACTCACCTACCTATTCACTTGGTTAGAGAGACACAACTTTGTGGACCAGCTTTTATGAGATCTATGTATCCGGCTGAGCGTTATATGAAGGTATTGAAAGGCTATGTGAAAAATCGTAGCCGGCCGGAAGGTTGCATTGTTGAGCGGTACATAGTTGATGAAGCTATTACATTTTGCACAGAATATCTGAATGATTCTAACGTTGCAGAGCTTCAAAAGTCTCCTGTTGGGGGGGAGGGGGAACAGAAGGAGAAAGCGTAATTGGAAAGCAATTAGTGAGTGTTCCTAGCACACAAAAGGATCAGGCACACCTATATGTGCTCCACAACACCGATGAGGTTGAGCCATATGTCGAAGAGCACAAGGACCAACTTAGGAGAATAAATTCAAGTAAAAATGAAAGTTGGATTTCAAGAGAACATAACAAGAGTTTTATCGATTGGTTCCGAAAGTGTATTCAAGAGAAACAAAATGAGAATTCACTTTCAGTTACAGATAAATTGGCACGGTTGTCGGTGGGCCCGGGCAGATTCGTATTTTGTCATTCGGGTTATCGTATAAATGGTGTCACATTTTATACAAAAGACCAAGATGAACGGAGTACAATGCAGAATAGTGGGGTGAGTCTTGTAGCTGAAGCAATGCATATCTCAAGTGCGAAAGATAATAGCCCTATCTATGCCACTTTACCATATTATGGGGTGATTGAACGTATATGGGAGTTGGATTACAGTTGGTTTCGGGTGCCTGTATTTGGGTGTAGGTGGGTTGACCATAAAAATGGTGTCGATGATAGTGAAATAGGTTTTACTCGAGTAGACCTTGAAAAGGTGGGATACAAAGATGAACCTTTCATTTTGGCATCTCAAGCTAAACAAGTGTTTTTTGTCACCGATCCTGTCGATAAGAGGTGGTCCATTGTTTTATCGGCAAACAAAAATACTTGTATTGAGGATGATGGCCTATATAATGAAGATGATGGAGGAAATCCTATCTTAGGTGGTTCACAATCCACAAATAGTGACGGTGACTTGGATATCAGTGATGATGAATTGTATATGCGAGAAGATCACCAAGAAGGGATATGGATTAATCCTTCTGTTCGTCGGCGTACTAAACAAAATGGTCGTACTGAGGGATCACAAAATATTAGTAAACCAGCGACAAAAAGAAAACGATGAAAGGTATTTGAACTTATTTGATAATTATATGAGTAACTTATTTGAACTCTTTGTTAAGTATGCAGTTAAAGTGTAAATTATATTGAACCAGCTTGTAATATTATATTAGTGAATGAGTTACACTAACTTCTGTATTTTTTTGCTTTTGTAGGTCGATACCGTATACCACCACAGTCACCCTCTCCTCCGCCACTACCACGACGACCACTACCAATGTAAGCTTATCAATATTTGGTTTTGTACTTTTTGATGTGATTTATATGA
The DNA here is from genome assembly GCA_019426215.1 of Buddleja alternifolia. Taxonomy (NCBI): domain Eukaryota; kingdom Viridiplantae; phylum Streptophyta; class Magnoliopsida; order Lamiales; family Scrophulariaceae; genus Buddleja; species Buddleja alternifolia. The sequence continues at coordinate 54,064,795 of CM033392.1, read as the reverse complement.
TCCAACTGATTAATGATGTGATTAATGCATATATATTTATTTTCGTTTGTTGTTGAAATATTTGAATTTCACTTATGAAATCTTGTAGATGGATTCTGGAGGTGCTGCAAACCCAAGTGTTGAAAGTGAGATACGGAGAGGTATTACAGCAATGAAGAAAGTAATAAAGGCCAAAAGTAAAGGCATAAAGCTACAAGTTGGTTGGAACGATTATGGTCAACCAGTTGACCCAAATAAATCAACTTTTGTTGGTTACATTGGCGTGATAGCTCGTGACAGGGTCCCTATTACTATCAGTGATTGGCGCAGCGTCCCTGCAGCAATAAAATATGCCATTTGGAATGAAATAGCTGTAAGTTAGTTATTATATATTATGTTTTTAATTGGTAAATGTAGTTTTTTTTTCTCTAAATTAACATTTTTATATACTTTGTTCTTTGTTTTTTATAGTTGGCCTTTGATATTGACGAAAGTAGACAGAAGTTCGTCTTAGCCGAGGCTGGGAAGCTAGCTCGAAACTACAGGAGCTACTTGACCAGAATCTGGGTAGAGGATGATGATGGGAACATTAATTCAAGCCCACCCGAAAAATATCGTATATCTCAAGAAGATTGGACAAAATTTGTAGAATTACGCCAAAGTGAAGCTTTTCAGGTAATTATTTTAATTTATGGTTTCATTTTAAATTATTTGAAACTATATACATTGACTAATGCCTTGATATATAATGAACAGCAACTACGTAAGGACAATTCTGAAAGAGCAAAGGACCCTGAATATCCTTACAGGGCATCACGTCTTGGATATGCTCAAGTGGAGTATATTGAGGTACGTAGTTCGTTACAAGTTGTAATTCTAATCAAATTTCCTTACAAATTTTCTAATCAAATTTCCTTAATTACAAATTTTCTAATCAAATTTATTTCCTTACAAATTTTCTTATATAGAAGCATAAAAGAAAGGATGCTGGGTTAGATGTCACAGAGGTGACACGAGCACTAGTGTGGAGGGTTGCACATTCTGACAGCCAGAACAAGATTGATAATGTCAATGTTAAAAGAGTAGTGGAATCAATGGTGAGTTATTTGCAATTTTAGTTATATAGTGTGTTGTATGCTTTTTTAAAAATAATTTTAAAATAACAAATTTTTGTATTTTTTAAATGTATTATTACAGGAAAGCTTATCACAGGAGGGTAGCCACAGTGGACCCGAGAAGACCCGGAATGATATACTGGCTATAGCTCTTAAAAAGAAGGAGCATCCGGGTCGAGTTAGGGGTGTAGGCTTTGGGGGTATCCCAAACAGATTACTTTTCGGATTCAAAGCCTTCAAAAAAACCGGTGATTGATAACTTGCAAGACACGATTCAAATGCTCACTCAATCACTATTTGAATTGCGACGCGAGTTTGAGCAGCATAGGGCGTCTGGGTCGTCGCAGCAGCCACATACAGAAGAGGCGGTTTCTTTGAAAGATAGCTGCCCAGAAGTGAAAGACCTTCCTCAGGTAATTAATGAAAAGCTTATTTGTTAGTGATAATGTAACTTACAATCCTATATTTCTGTATGATATACAACATTTTCTAATATAATGGTATATATATATATATATGTAGGATGTGGTGCAGTGTCAATTAGCACTTTCTACACCGTGTTATCGTTTGGTGGCAAGAGGAACAATGTACAATCAACCAAAGGATAGAACATTGCATACATGTCCATTAGCCTCCCACCTCGTGAAAGTGTCGATTGACATTGCAATTGAAGATATTGCACCCTTACCAGTCCCTCTCGATGATGAAGGAGTGTTCACAGTATCTGAGGCTGTGGGATACATGGTTGCTTGGCCTAAGAGTCTTGTGATTGTCGGTGATGCATCGGTACGTAATTATTATTAATAGCTAGTCATTATTAAATTATAACAATTGTTTAATGTTAATAAATATACTTTCATTGATAACGCCCACGTTTTGTTTTCTTTTGCTTATAGTCTCTCGGAAAATCCAAATCATCACTCGGAAAAAGCAAATCAGAGATGACGAAGCACTCACATGTCAAAAATACACCTCTAGTGGCCAACCCTCCTTCTCTAGTGGCCAACCCTCCTGCTCCACCCCCTAATTCACTTGCAATTCTTGAAAGGTTCTTTGGGATGATGGCTGCTGATAACACTATCCGGATAGACATACCCGAGGAAATCTTCAATATCCCCTTTCCAGAATATATTGGGCGGGAGGAGATCGGTGACTTTGTGCATAAAGAACAGATAGGAGCCTCTATCATTACTGCTTACATCAAGTAAGTTTTTAAATATTAATTAAGAAAAAGTAAGCTTTTAATTAAATTATTTTACTGCATTAATTTGAACTATGTTTATTTTTGTTACTCAAATTTATTTTATGCTCAATTGTAGGTGTTTGTGGGTTAATCACGTGGTCCCCGAACAAAAACAAAATAAATTCGGGTTCCTTAGCCCACATTCTATATCTGCGGCAGCAGGAATTACTCCCACGCAGCTTGTTGACAAATCGCAATATATAGCAAATACTATGATAGGTAGTGCACTGGAGGGGAAGTTGTTTCTTGCACCTTACAACTCCGGGTGAGCTACTAAAGACACATTGTTATTTTGTAAAATTTGTTACGTAGGCATAACTAATTTAAAATTTTTCTTTTGAATATGCTGATTAGGGGCCATTGGTTGTTGCTCGTGATTGATCCAATTAAAGAGATCGTTTATTATTTGGATTCTTTGCACGGTAATCCAAATAACCGACATGATATGAAAGATATGATCAATCAGTAAGTTTTATCATTCAATTAAATGTATCCATTATATTATATTTAATATTAAGTTTAAAGTATATATATTATAACTAGACTTCATATATATATATTTGCTTGATATTGACATATTTCCTTGATTTTTGATGTTTTTAACAGCGCTGTCTTGATGTTTCGAGCAAATAAAAACAACCAAAAGATCAAATCAAAAAACAAGGCCTGTACATGGAGTTGTATACAGGTTAGTTTAATTATATTATTTTAATTATAGTTTCAAGAAATTATTCGTATAAAAGTTATTTGTTCTAATACAATTTTGATTTGAATTTAATTTGTAGTGCCCCATTCAAATAAATGCCATAGATTGTGGGTTCTTCGTCATGAAATTCATGAAAGATATTATTAGACACGGAGAATCTATAATCCCACCGACGGTATGCATAATCCTAATTAATATTAATCAAATTCTAATGTCCCTTTTAAGTTATTAAACATTTTTGTTGGATTTTAATATTTGTCTTGCAGTACTTTGCTGATTGTCAGTACGCCACTTACACTATAGAGCAACTTGATGAAGCACGTTCTGAATTGGCACAATACATTTTTAAATGCGCTTTTGATATGCCGGCGGTGTAAGTTGAAAATTATTGTAAATTTTTATTTGATTTAAAAGCAGTGATTAGTTTATATTGGTTTATTGTAAACTCGTTATTATTTGTAATTATTAGAGATTATTATTTGGTGAATGAAATTAATTTTGGATTTGAATTTGTTGTTTCTGTTGAGCAATTGGTTTGTTTTATGTGTTATTGATGAGTTGAATTTTGAGCTTGTGGGAAGGATATAGCTCTAGCTGAAATTATAACAGAAAAAAATAAAAAAATAAAAAAGCCTGTTACAGCGGTTCCGAAACGAACCGCTGTAACAGTGTTCACTGTTACAGCGGTTCGTTGCCTGTTACAGCGGTTCATCAACGAACCGCTGTAACAGTGAACACTGTTACTGCAGTTCGTTTCGGAACCGCTGTAACAGGCTACGGTTTTTACAGTTAATTTTTATTTTTATTTACCTATTACAGCGGTTCGTTATTGAACCACTGTAATAGGGCTCATTTTACAGCGGTTTTTAACCGCTGTAATAGTAAACATACCAATTACAGCGATACGTATTACAGCGGTTAAAACCGCTGTAATAGTGAAAAAAAAACCGCTGTAACAGACCTCTTCTGTACTAGTGAACACATGAACACACACATATATAGAGAGAGATGAAAATTGAAAAATCAAGTTATACAAGTTAGAGATGGGCTGTACGTAGATGTGATCTAATTTCATTAAGTACCATCTCACCCATAGCTTTAGTCAAGTGATATGGATTATACCATCCGTGCAATGTATGTGGCCCTGTTAAATAGAAAATTGTTAATTGATTTAGCAGGATTAATTGTTAAAATAATTATTAAGAATGAAGGACAAATTATATATATAATTAACTCATCAATTACATCTAGTCGAGGAATTCGCGAAGATGCTATCTCATCGTTATCATCATCGCCCTCCTTTCTTCTATTTTGTCCCATAATCAATGGATTTTCCATTGTAATCCCTTCTCGTCTTCTATGTACATATGCTACAAAATCAAACTTAATGAAATTGACCCAACTCCAAACCTACCTTAGAGAATTAAAAATGAAATTTTGGTGGTAGTTATTAGTTATGGATGAGAATGATTTTCTTTGGTGGGCTGTGAATGCATGATTCATGGTTAGGATTCATAATTTTCTTAGACTTTTTCCTTTTAAAGGTTGCTTTCTTTTAAGTAGGCAAGTTATTAGTGAATGCATCTTTGGTTTTTTTAACTATTTGTTGATTCGGATTCGACGTGGAATTAGTAGGACAATTTTGATTCCAAATTCTTTGACTTCTTTTGATTTGTCATAAGTATTTGAGTACACCATTGGAGTTATGTGTAAAAGAAAAAATTGAAAGTTATAGGGTAGAGATATATGCTCCTAACATTTGCTGACTTCATTGGGACAACTAAGTAATTAAGTAATTTTTTCAAACTATGGGAATTTTTTGACTGATATCTAGTTCCCCTTATTGATTCTTTTTGGTAAATGTTATTTTTTGAATAAACCAAACAGCTTTTGATTCTCGCAGGCCAAGAAATCTCCTTCCAAGTAGTCAATTGATTCATCTGGAGAAGACAAGTAAGATTATCTTCTATCAGTGTTACTTTGCTTTGTCTACTCTTCTTTTTTGGTATTATTGTACTATGTGATGCGTGAAATTATTTTTGGTATAAATGTGTTAAAAAATTTCCCGAGATAACTTTTTGCCTCTTCTTCTATGTAAATTAGATGCATGAGTCTAGGCTGTATACCTTTTTTCTTGTCAGATCCTTTTATTGTTTTGGATCTTAATACTGAATGATAAATCAAAGAAGAATTATATGAAAGAAAATCAAATATACTCATCTCTCTCTCTGTCGCTTGTTAAGCTCGATAGGATTCGGCTCCTCTCTAATTGTATAAAATCACATTGGATGAGTGACATGTCGTTAAAATTTGGTTCGAATGCACATATTCCATTGAAATAATATTTCAAATATGGAAATTATACTAATACCATATATCTTGAAGTAGTTAGTATGTAATTTATCTTAAACTAAATTTTCTGCCATTAGCTAATTTAGAGTTATTTGAAGAATTCTTCTAAATTATTACCTAAAGTTCAGACTATTCCTATAAAACACTACATAAGGTTTTGAACGAATGATTGCTATTGAAGCTTCTACTTCAGCTCTTTAATATTAATTTTAAAAAATATTCAAATACTTGTTTATTAGGACAAATACTAAGCTGTGCGATTAGACTCTAAATTGTAAAATAATAGATAAAAATTAAAGTGTAGTAATATGGGACTTTGGCAGTCCAAAAGACATGGATGTTAGAAATTAGAATAAAACTATTTTTAAATATTTTAATGATTGCTGAGAAAAACTAGTGTATTAAGTTTTTTATTTATGAAAACAGAAATATGTCCATTAATCGTGGTTGGATGTTGCATCGCCGAGACCAATATGGACAAATTACAAATGAATTCAAGAATGGAGTCATTGAATTCTTGAATTTTGCATTTGCTAACAAGGACTGTGTCTTTGATGGGAAAATAAAATGCCCTTGTTTAAAGTGCTTTAATAGCAAGATACTTGTTCGTGATCAAGTCCATTTTCACCTTTATAAAAATGGATTCATGCGAGGTTATAAGCTTTGGGTCTTACATGGCAAACCCTTTGAAACACCCATCGGCTACTCTGTAGAAGAAGAAGAATTAATTGTTGAACAAACACCTAACACAATAAATGAGGAGCGTTCTCGTATGAGAGATTTGGTAATGGACCTTGCGGGTCCAGAGTTTGAGCGGACTCCGCCTTTTGATGACCAAATACCAAATTATGAGGCTCAAAAGTTTTTCAATTTGTTGAAGAGCGCAGATGAGCCACTATACAAAGGTTGTAAGAAGCTCACAAAGCTTTCAACCATGTCAAAGTTCCTAAATATCAAATCGGAATTTAATATGTCTGAGGCATGCTATGATAGGATTATGTCGATGATGAAAGACATTTTGCCAGAAGATGAAAAATGGCCAAGCAGCTTCTATGAAACCAAAAAAGAGTTGAGCAAGCTTGGTCTAGCTTATGAGAAGATAGATGCTTGCGTAAACAAATGCATGTTATACTACAAAGAGAACCAACATAAAGACGAGTGCTTGGTGTGCCATCATCCTCGTTATAAGCCAATAAAAGCGGGTGCAAGAAGAAAAGTGCCTTACAGCTTCTTGCACTACTTGCCCATAACACCACAACTGCAAAGATTGTACATGTCAAGTCACTCTTGTGAGCACATGACATGGCATGCAAAGTGTTTTGAAGATGGAACTATGACACATCCTGCTCATGGTGAGGCGTGGAAGCACTTTAACAATACTCACCCACAATTTTCCTCGGATCCACGTAATGTTCGTCTTGGCTTGTGTACGGATGGCTTTAGCCCCTTCAACATGTTCGGTGCTCCTTATTCATGTTGGCCAGTGATCCTCACTGTGTATAATCTCCCACCGGGTATGTGCATGCAACGACAATATATGTACTTGAGTATGGTTATCCCCGAACCGAAGAGCCCTGGTAATAGTTTGGATGTCTTCTTGCGTCCTCTGATAGATGAGTTGAAGACGTTGTGGGAAGATGGCGTTCAAACTTATGATGTCTATAAGAAGGAAAACTTTCAAATGCGAGCAGCACTTTTATGGACAATTAGTGACTTACCTGCTAATGTTATGGTGTCTGGATGGAGTACTCATGGACTAATGGCATGTCCTTACTGTATGGAGTTAACAAAGTCCTTTTATCTTCGAAATGGTAGAAAACCGTCCTGGTTTGATTGTCATCGTCAGTTCTTGCCTATTGACCATCCCTTCAGAAAGCAACTAAGACAATTTTATAATAAACGCATTGAGAATGACATGCCCCCTCCTCGTTTATCTGGTGAACAAATGCGTCAGCGAGTGGAAATGCTTCCTGACATTGTATTTGGTACACAAAGTGGCAAGCAAAAAATTGATGGATTTAACAATACGCATAATTGGGTGAAGAAAAGTATCTTTTGGGAGCTTTCTTACTGGCACACAAATCTTATTCGTCATAACCTAGATGTGATGCACATTGAAAAAAATGTTTTTGACAATATTTTCTACACAATCATGGATATAAAGGATAAAACAAAGGACAATGCGAATGCAAGAGCTGATCTAGAGTTGTATTGCTCACGTCCTAACTTGCATTTAGTCTATGATGCAAATGGAAAGCCTTGGAAACCTAAAGCAATTTACACTCTAACTAAGGACCAAAGAAAGGAGGTGTGTAGGTGGGTTCGACAATTAAAGCTTCCAGATGGATATGCGTCAAATATCGCTCGGTGTGTGAATGAGGAGGAATGTAAATTTTATGGATTGAAGAGTCATGATTGTCATGTGTTCATGCAAAGACTACTTCCTATTGTGTTTCGCAATCTACTCCCTAAGGCAGTTTGGGAGCCAATAACTGAGCTAAGTTGCTTTTTTAGAGACATTGGGGCAACTAAGCTCCGAGCAAGAGATATGGAGCAACTTGAGTCAAGCATTGTTGAGACCCTTTGTAGGCTCGAAAAATCTTTCCTCCAACATTCTTTGACTCAATGGAACACTTGCCTGTGCATTTGGCTTATGAAGCCAAGGTTGGAGGACCAGTGCAGTATCGATGGATGTATCCTTTTGAAAGGTATATACATTAATATCTCCGAAAAATATTATAGTCCAATATCATTATGTACAAAGAAAAAGATAGTCCAATATTATTTTATTTTGATTAATTAAGATAATTTGTGTGCGACTAGTGATATATTCATATTCTTCTCCAATATTAATACTTTTTGAATATTGATAAATTGAATAATTCATGTAACTCAGGAGGACGAATATAAGCGCAAAGTTTCCAAGGTTGAGCTTTATGATCGTACTCATAAGAAAAATCAGGGAAATGGGGATTTTGCATGCCCCAAGGCTAAAAGAGTGCGGGTAAGTTTGATAACAAGGACTCCTAATGTTTAGAATTTTATTGAAATCACAATTTCATTATTATAACACCTCTTACTATTATTTGATTCATGGACATCTAAAATTCTTCATTTTTATCATGTGAAATTAAGAGAACTAAAAGAAGTAAAGACAAGAAGAATTCTTCAATCTTCCCGGGTTCTATCAATAAAATCAAATAAGTAGAAATACAAGCACCTCTCGCTTGGGAGGGTAGTATAAAAATTTAATTATTTATGCATGTAATGGTGTATTTTGAAATCCATTTTTTCGTTTCGAACATTTAATTGCGAGCTTGACATGAATAATATGACTTAATATATGTTTGAATAACATTTGTTTTGTAGGGTAAATATGATAGTTTGGTGGAAAATAATTCTCAAAATTCATCTTCTCAACCAATTTTTGACCCTGCTGCGTGGATTGAGGCATCTGGTGGTGTGCCTAAAGGTCGTGTATACGGATTCGGGAGTCAGTCTCCTCATCGAATTCTTGGTGACATTGCTCATCGTGGGGGTTCGAAATCCAAACTTAGGGAGACATACGAATGTGCACAAGAAGAATCAGATGAGCGATTTGCCAAATTGCAGAAAGATATGGAGCAACTAAAAGGTCAGAATCACGCAATTATTAAGATTTTCGAACAATATCTCCCAGAACATCTCCCAGATAATATACGCCGAATGTTAGAAGAAATTCAATGGACGAACCACACTCATGCTGGTGGATCAGGGTTGCGAGAACAAGAGTTTGTTGATAGTCACCGTGAAGGTAGAAGGTATCGTAGTCTTGGTGATAGTGATAGAGATGATAGTGATAATACAAGAAGCAATGATGATATATTCGATGCAAATGAGGGTGATAATGATGGTGACAAATAGAGTATTAAGATGACAGTTAGGGATGGATGATTAGCTTATTTTTATACTCAACTACTTAGCATATTATGAGTAGTTTGATTACTTTATGTTTAAACTGATTTAATTTATTAAATGTTGGATATTTAATTTGTCTGATTATTCTCTAGTCGTATTTGTGGATGTTTTTTAGTTTTAAAAGGTTTTTTTGGATTGCTGGAAATGTATGCTTGTTGTCGTTGCTATGGAAATTTATTATTGAGATTGTCAATGGTGTTTCGTAGCTAATAACAGGTTTGGTATAAAAATAACAATCCATCATCATGGCTTCAAAATAGCAACGAAATTCTTATACACTTTTCGTTGCTATAACAATGAATGAACTATAAAGTTTTTGTAGCTATTGCAATAAACATTGCTACGGATATCTTGTCACTGTGGTGATGAAAATTGCTATAGAAATTTCGTAGCCATGACTACGGAAATTCTGTTGTTATTGCAATGATATGTGCTACGAAAATTTTGTTGTTATCGCAATGACATGTGCTACGGAAATTCTATTGTTATCGCAACGACATGTGCTACGGAAATTCTATTGTTATCGCAACGACATGTGCTACGAAAATTTGTATTCCATGGCGACGAGATTGCAACGTATTGTCCGTTGGCCTAGCAATCATATTTTCTACAAAGTTTCCGATACTATGGCTAGAAAATAGCTACGAAAGTTGAATGCTTAACATAACTACGAAAATGGCTATGGAATTTCATAGCTAAGTGATAGCAACGGAGTTTTCTAATTCCGTAGCCACGTTTAGCGACGGGGGTATCCGCAACGGAGCCTGCTACGGAAATTGCATTGCAATAGCTACAGATTCATGAACAACAGCTACAAAATGGCCATAGCTGATGCCATGTTTTCTTGTAGTGAGTTTATCTCTTGTAATATCTATTTAAGTTACTCATTAATAATACAATCCTCAAGGGTAAATATATCTTAACGATTTCAACTACTGTGAGTTCTAAAGATTAATAATAAAGGAATATATTTTCAAAATTTGATTCAAGAAGAAGCCTTTTGCTTCTTATAAGAAGAACGAGGAGGCCAATTTAGATTTTTGGAAGAGAAAATTTACTAGAGTGTAAGGAAGAAATGGTCAAAATTGGGGGGAATACAAAAAGAAATGAGCAACAGATGATACGTTTTATTTAGAGTTTGGGAGGCAAAAATTTGAACACAAGAAGTTTTTAGGCCAATGGATGCATGTATGATAATGTGTAAAAGAAAATGTTTCTTTTACATGATTTTCAATCTCTATAACATGAATAGATGTAATAAACTATTTAAATCGAGTTACTGATAAGCAATTTTAAATGCTTTAAACTTTAAAACTATATTATGGGGGGGGGGGGGGGGGGGGGGGGGCATACAAAAAGAAATGAGCAAGTTGTTATTTAGTGTTTGGGAGGAAAAAATTTGAGCACAAAAGAAAGTTTTAGGCCAATGGACGCATGTATGATAATGTGTGAAAGAAAATGATTCTTTTACATGATTGTCACTCTCTATAACATGAATTGATGTAATACATTATTTAAATCGAGTTACTGATAAGCAATTTTAAATGCTCGAAACTTTAAAACTATATTACGACTCATTCTTAATTGAAGCTAGAAGCTCGACTCATATTCGCTCCGCAGGTTCAAAATGTCTAACTAAGGTGCAATGCCCCTTAATGTGTACCATCAACTTGTGTTTGTATTCACGGATAATAAATCTTGATTAATTGAAACTAAGTCCAGTAGCTATCGAAATTCAGATGTTGTAATAATCACAATCATTTATATGAATTATACATTATACACGTGATTATAACTATAATAAAACTGCTAATCTCCTGCACTCATGAATGCCTTATCCTAGTTACATTCAATGTATTGGTTTATATTTCAAAGAGCCTTATCACTTTGTATAATTTTGATTATTCCTAATATACAAAAGTAGCCCGCTTTGAAAAATGAACTTAAGAATTTAAACGTGATAGCGGACTTGCAAGTTGATGCTTAATAAAACCTATACATACATATACTTTAATTTATATAATATATATCGTATATATTAAAATATAAAAATATGAGCATGAGTTTGGTGAGTAGAGTAATTGCTTAAGTAATTAACGTTATCTCTATATGACGGCAGGATGCATCAGCTTATTTTGACATGAAAAGTCGTCATTCAAAAATCTCAGACAAAATCCCATAGAAAGATACGGAAAGACTTGGAAAGGGCACTAAAAGTCTAAAACAAATGTAATTTATTTATCTTATAATTAATTAAACAATAAATTTTTATGATATAACTGCACGTACTCATGGCCTGCAAGAGCCAAGACATTTGATTCATATGAAGGGACAATTTAAATTTTGGAAGTTGATATTCGTACGTACTTTTTTAAATGACAAAAGCGTTTCATTTTAACCATTTTAGAGTTAACAGACTAAATTGTGCATTAATAAATGAGATAATAATACTATACTATTTTTTGTATATATATATATATATTCTATTTTATAAGAAATATATATATATATATATTATATAATTGAAAAATTTGTTTTATATACACGGCCGAGCATTAGCCTCCATATGGCATTGTTGTGTTTCTCTTTTATTGCGTAAATATATCCGTTAATTGTTTAAAGTATTAGTTTATATTTTATCTTTTTTTTCTATTTTATATGTTTTGTTTAAATTAGTAAGGCATTAAATAGTAATAAATGTTCTAATTGCTTGTTCCGGCGTTAAACAATATACTGAATAGTATTAGCATCATATATATTGTAATTAAGTTTATTCATCATAAAATGTATATATAAGTCAATTTTCTTGAATATATTGATTTTTGCCTCACATTCAAATTTAATTTGTTCGTTCTTATATATGAGATTTTCTTTTGTTTTTCTTTATGTAATTGGTATAAGTGGTCTGTATTGTTTCATTTGTTCTTCATTAGTAGTTAGTTGTATCTTTTTCCTTTTTAAAATTGAGTTAGAAAAACATGTTAACTGTAAATCACATTATCATTTATTGTAATACATTATTTTGTAGGAATGCTAAAAGAAAATAGTGTGTCATAATCATGAAGCAAGAATATAAAGTATCGATTATTATGTAAAACAATTCACACAATGATTAAGAAATAATTAACTCAATTTAATCATGTGATCTTGCGTTGTTGAGTTACTTAATTAGTATCTATTGAAATATTTAACATACAAAATCCAACTTCTCAAATTTAAAACACATTTTAGTACATTGCTTCAGAAAAAAAATCAGAGTGAAGGGTGTCACGCCCCGGGCTCACGGGGCTCACGAGCCCGTTGGACCAAAGATATCCCATCGAACCCACTGAGCGTAACCTTGAGTTGGGCATTTGAACCACGACCCAAAATGGATATCCATTGTTACACTTGAATCCTAGTGTTCTCTTTATAAATTATTTCATTTTTCCTCTTTTTCCCGATGTGGGATCATTACAATCACCCCCCATCGAGGAGCGACTTCCTCATCGCGGCGTGACTCAGTCCAAGATCCGTCGTCAGGCGTCGGGACTTTCTAGGCTACCACTGGATTTGCCTCGGACTATTCTTCATAGCGGATCCGAGAATCTCGGGCTACTTCATAGCAGAAACCGAGATTTTACGTTGTAACACCGAACTCCCAATTCCGGCTGACGAGGGGCTCTGATACCATTTGTCACGCCCTGGGTTCACGAGCCCGTTGGACCAGAGAAATGCCATCGAACCCACTAAGCATAACCTTGAGTTGGGCATTTGAACCACGGCCCAAAATGGATATCCATTGTTGCACTTGAATCCCAGGGTTCCCTTTATAAATTATTTCATTTTCCCTCTTTTTCTCGATGTGGGATCATTACAAAGGGTATTTGCCAAGTTTTTGAAGTGCATGCTAATATCATTTCTTTTAAATTTTTTAGGAAAAAATATTGAAAGATCTTAAACCAAATCATTAGGTCCAAAAATCAATGATATTAACATTGTCAAACCCAAAATCTTCCACCTTTTTTTTATCTAAGAGAAATTCAAACAATTAAAGTTAAAATGATTTTTGTTTTCAATTACCCTTAACTTTGCATATTGAGAATTAACCAGCATTTTTCCATAAAAACAAAAATATTTAACATACAAAATCCAACTTCTCAAATTTAAAACACATTTTAGTACATTGCTTAAGAAAAAAAATCAAAGTGAAGGGTGTCACGCCCCGGGCTCACGGGGCTCACAAGTCCGTTGGACCAGAGAAATCCCATCGAATCCACTGAGCGTAACCTTGAGTTGGGCATTTGAACCACGACCCAAAATGGATATCCATTATTACACTTGAATCCTATGGTTCTCTTTATAAATTATTTCATTTTCCTCTTTTTCCCAATGTGGGATCATTACAATCACCCCCTCCTTCGAGGAGCGACATCCTAGTCGCGGCGTGACTCAGCCCAAGATCCGTCCTCAGGCGTCGGGACTCTCTAGGCTAGCATCGGATTTGCCTCGGACTATTCTTCATAGCGGATCCGAGAATCTCGGGCTACTTCATAGCGGATACCGAGATTTTACGTTGTAGCACCGAACTCCCAATTCCGGTTGACGAGGGGCTCTAATACCATTTGTCACGCCCCGGGCTCACGAGCCCGTTGGACCAGAGAAATCCCATCGAACCCACTGAGCGTAACCTTGAGTTGGGCATTTGAACCACGGCCCAAAATGGATATCCATTGTTACACTTGAATCTTAGGGTTCTCTTTATAAATTATTTCATTTTTCCACTTTTTCCCGATGTGGGATCATTACAAAGGGTATTTGCCAAGTTTTTGAAGTGCATGCTAATATCATTTCTTTTAAATTTTTTAGGAAAAAATATTGAAAGATCTTAAATCAAATCATTAGGTCCAAAAATCAATGATATTAACATTGTCAAACCCAAAATGTTCCACCTTTTTTTTTATCTAAGAGAAATTCAAACAATTGAAGTTAAAATGATTTTTGTTTTCAATTACCCTTAACTTTGCATATTGAGAATTAACCAGCATTTTTCCATAAAAACAAAAATATTTAACATACAAAATCCAACTTCTCAAATTTAAAACACATTTTAGTACATTGCTTAAGAAAAAAAAAATCAAAGTGAAGGGTGTCACGCCCCGGGCTCACGGGGCTCACGAGCCCGTTGGACCAAAGAAATCCCATCGAACCCACTGAGCGTAACCTTGAGTTGGGCATTTGAACCACGACCCAAAATGGATATCCAATGTTACACTTGAACCCTAGGGTTCTCTTTATAAATTATTTCATTTTTCCTCTTTTTCCCAATGTGGGATCATTACAATCACCCCCCCTTCGAGGAGCGACGTCCTCGTCGCGGCGTGACTCAGCCCAAGATCCGTCGTCAGGCGTCGGGACTCTCTAGGCTACCATCGGATTTGCATCGGACTATTCTTCATAGCGGATCCGAGAATCTCGGGCTACTTCATAGCGGATACCAAGATTTTACGTTGTAGGACCGAACTACCAATTCCGGCTGACGAGGGGCTCTGATACAATTGGTCACGCCCCGGGCTCACGAGCCCGTTGAACCAAAGAAATCCCATCGAACCCACTGAGCGTAACCACGAGTTGGGCATTTGAACCACGGCCCAAAATGGATATCCATTGTTACACTTGAATCTTAGGGTTCTCTTTATAAATTATTTCATTTTTCCTCTTTTTCCTGATGTGGGATCATTACAAAGGGTATTTGCCAAGTTTTGTGGGATCATTACAAAGGGTATTTGCCAAGTTTTTGAAGTGCATGCTAATATCATTTCTTTTAAATTTTTTAGGAAAAAATATTGAAAGATCTTAAACCAAATCATTAGGTCCAAAAATCAATGATATTAACATTGTCAAACCCAAAATGTTCCACCTTTTTTTTTATCTAAGAGAAATTCAAACAATTGAAGTTAAAATGATTTTTGTTTTCAATTACCCTTAACTTTGCATATTGAGAATTAACCAGCATTTTTTCATAAAAACAAAAATATTTAACATACAAAATCCAACTTCTCAAATTTAAAACACATTTTAGTACATTGCTTAAGAAAAAAAAAACAAAGTGAAGGGTGTCACGCCTCGGGCTCACGGGGATCACGAGCCCGTTGGACCAAAGAAATCCCATCGAACCCACTGAGTGTAACCTTGAGTTGGGCATTTGAACCACGACCCAAAATGGATATCCATTGTTACACTTGAACCCTAGGGTTCTCTTTATAAATTATTTCATTTTCCTCTTTTTCCCAATGTGGGATCATTACAATCACCCCCCCTTCGAGGAGCGACATCCTAGTCGCGGCGTGACTCAGCCCAAGATCCGTCCTCAGGCGTCGGGACTCTCTAGGCTACCATCGGATTTACCTCGGACTATTCTTCATAGCGGATCCGAGAATCTCGGGCTACTTCATAGCGGATACCGAGATTTTACGTTGTAGCACCGAACTACCAATTCCGGCTGACGAGGGGCTCTGATACCATTTGTCACGCCCCGGGCTCACGAGTCCGTTGGACCAGAGAAATCCCATCGAACCCACTGAGCGTAACCTTGAGTTGGGCATTTGAACCACGGCCCAAAATGGATATCCATTGTTACACTTGAATCATAGGGTTCTCTTTATAAATTATTTCATTTTCCCTCTTTTTCTCGATGTGGGATCATTACAAAGGGTATTTGCCAAGTTTTTGAAGTGCATGCTAATATCATTTCTTTTAAATTTTTTAGGAAAAAATATTGAAAGAGCTTAAACCAAATCATTAGGTCCAAAAATCAATGATATTAACATTGTCAAACACAAAATGTTCCACCTTTTTTTTATCTAAGAGAAATTCAAACAATTAAAGTTAAAATGATTTTCGTTTTCAATTACCCTTAACTTTGCATATTGAGAATTAACCAGCATTTTTCCATAAAAACAAAAATATTTAACATACAAAATCCAACTTCTCAAATTTAAAACACATTTTAGTACATTGCTTAAGAAAAAAAATCAAAGTGAAGGGTGTCACGCCCCGGGCTCACGGGGCTCACGAGCCCGTTGGACCAGAGAAATCCCATCGAACCCACTGAGCGTAATCTTGAGTTGGGCATTTGAACAACGACCCAAAATGGATATCCATTGTTACACTTGAATCCTAGGGTTCTCTTTATAAATTATTTCATTTTCCCTCCTTTTCCCAATGTGGGATCATTACAATCACCCCCACTTCGAGGAGCGACGTCCTCGTCGCGGCGTGACTCAGCCCAAGATCCGTTGTCAGGCGTCGGGACTCTCTAGGCTACCATCGGATTTGCCTCGGACTATTCTTCATAGCGGATCTGAGAATCTCGGGCTACTTCATAGCGGATACCGAGATTTTACGTTGTAGCACCGAACTCCCAATTCCGGCTGACGAGGGGCTCTGATACCATTTGTCACGGCCCGGGCTCACGAGCCCGTTGGACCAGAGAAATCCCATCGAACCCACTGAGCGTAACCTTGAGTTGGGCATTTGAACCACAGCCCAAAATGGATATCCATTGTTACACTTGAATCTTAGGGTTCTCTTTATAAATTATTTCATTTTTCCTCTTTTTCCCGATGTGAGATCATTACAAAGGGTATTTGCCAAGTTTTTGAAGTGCATGCTAATATCATTTCTTTTAAATTTTTGAGGAAAAAATATTGAAAGATCTTAAACCAAATCATTAGGTCCAAAAATCAATGATATTAACATTGTCAAACCCAAAATCTTCCACCCTTTTTTTATCTAAGAGAAATTCGAACAATTAAAGTTAAAATGATTTTTGTTTTCAATTACCCTTAACTTTGCATATTGAGAATTAACCAGCATTTTTCCATAAAAACAAAAATATTTAACATACAAAATCCAACTTCTCAAATTTAAAACACATTTTAGTACATTGCTTAAGAAAAAAAAATCAAAGTGAAGGGTGTCACGCCCCGGGCTCACGGGGCTCACGAGCCCGTTGGACCAGAGAAATCCCATCGAACCCACTGAGCGTAACCTTGAGTTGGGCATTTGAACCACGACCCAAAATGGATATCCATTGTTACACTTGAACCCTAGGGTTCTCTTTATAAATTATTTCATTTTTCCTCTTTTTCCCAATGTGGGATCATTACAATCACCCCCCCTTCGAGGAGCGACGTCCTCGTCGCGGCGTGACTCAGCCCAAGATCCGTCGTCAGGCGTCGGGACTCTCTAGGCTACCATCGGATTTGCATCGGACTATTCTTCATAGCGGATCCGAGAATCTCGGGCTACTTCATAGCGGATACCGAGATTTTACGTTGTAGCACCGAACTACCAATTCCGGCTGACGAGGGGCTCTGATATAATTGGTCACACCCCGGGCTCGCGAGCCCGTTGAACCAAAGAAATCCCATCGAACCCACTGAGCGTAACCTCGAGTTGGGCATTTGAACCACGGCCCAAAATGGATATCCATTGTTACACTTGAATCTTAGGGTTCTCTTTATAAATTATTTCATTTTTCCTCTTTTTCCTGATGTGGGATCATTACAAAGGGTATTTGCCAAGTTTTGTGGGATCATTACAAAGGGTATTTGCCAAGTTTTTGAAGTGCATGCTAATATCATTTCTTTTAAATTTTTTAGGAAAAAATATTGAAAGATCTTAAACCAAATCATTAGGTCCAAAAATCAATGATATTAACATTGTCAAACCCAAAATGTTCCACCTTTTTTTTTTATCTAAGAGAAATTCAAACAATTGAAGTTAAAATGATTTTTGTTTTCAATTACCCTTAACTTTGCATATTGAGAATTAACCAGCATTTTTTCATAAAAACAAAAATATTTAACATACAAAATCCAACTTCTCAAATTTAAAACACATTTTAGTACATTGCTTAAGAAAAAAAAAACAAAGTGAAGGGTGTCACGCCCCGGGCTCACGGGGCTCACGAGCCCGTTGGACCAGAGAAATCCCATCGAACCCACTGAGCGTAACCTTGAGTTGGGCATTTGAACCACGACCCAAAATGGATATCCATTATTACACTTGAATCCTAGGGTTCTCTTTATAAATTATTTCATTTTCCTCTTTTTCCCAATGTGGGATCATTACAATCACCCCCTCCTTCGAGGAGCGACATCCTAGTCGCGGCGTGACTCAGCCCAAGATCCGTCCTCAGGCGTCGGGACTCTCTAGGCTACCATCGGATTTGCCTCGGACTATTCTTCATAGCGGATCCGAGAATCTCGGGCTACTTCATAGCGGATACCGAGATTTTACGTTGTAGCACCGAACTCCCAATTCCGGCTGACGAGGGGCTCTGATACCATTGGTCACGGCCCAGGGCTCACGAGCCCGTTGGACCAGAGAAATCCCATCGAACCCACTGAGCGTAACCTTGAGTTGGGCATTTGAACCACGGCCCAAAATGGATATCCATTGTTACACTTGAATCTTAGGGTTCTCTTTATAAATTATTTCATTTTCCCTCTTTTTCTCGATGTGGGATCATTACAAAGGGTATTTGCCAAGTTTTTGAAGTGCATGCTAATATCATTTCTTTTAAATTTTTTAGGAAAAAATATTGAAAGAGCTTAAACCAAATCATTCGGTCCAAAAATCAATGATATTAACATTGTCAAACACAAAATGTTCCACCTTTTTTTTATCTAAGAGAAATTCAAACAATTAAAGTTAAAATGATTTTTGTTTTCAATTACCCTTAACTTTGCATATTGAGAATTAACCAGCATTTTTCCATAAAAACAAAAATATTTAACATACAAAATCCAACTTCTCAAATTTAAAACACATTTTAGTACATTGCTTAAGAAAAAAAATCAAAGTGAAGGGTGTCACGCCCCGGGCTCACGGGGCTCACGAGCCCGTTGGACCAGAGAAATCCCATAGAACCCACTGAGCGTAATTTTGAGTTGGGCATTTGAACAACGACCCAAAATGGATATCCATTGTTACACTTGAATCCTAGGGTTCTCTTTATAAATTATTTCATTTTTCCTCTTTTTCCCAATGTGGGATCATTACAATCACCCCCACTTCGAGGAGCGACGTCCTCGTCGCGGCGTGACTCAGCCCAAGATCCGTTGTCAGGCGTCGGGACTCTCTAGGCTACCATCGGATTTGCCTCGGACTATTCTTCATAGCGGATCTGAGAATCTCGGGCTACTTCATAGCGGATACCGAGATTTTACGTTGTAGCACCGAACTCCCAATTCCGGCTGACGAGGGGCTCTGATACCATTTGTCACGGCCCGGGCTCACGAGCCCGTTGGACCAGAGAAATCCCATCGAACCTACTGAGCGTAACCTTGAGTTGGGCATTTGAACCATAGCCCAAAATGGATATCCATTGTTACACTTGAATCTTAGGGTTCTCTTTATAAATTATTTCATTTTTCCTCTTTTTCCCGATGTGAGATCATTACAAAGGGTATTTGCCAAGTTTTTGAAGTGCATGCTAATATCATTTCTTTTAAATTTTTGAGGAAAAAATATTGAAAGATCTTAAACGAAATCATTAGGTCCAAAAATCAATGATATTAACATTGTCAAACCCAAAATCTTCCACCCTTTTTTTATCTAAGAGAAATTCGAACAATTAAAGTTAAAATGATTTTTGTTTTCAATTACCCTTAACTTTGCATATTGAGAATTAACCAGCATTTTTCCATAAAAACAAAAATATTTAACATACAAAATCCAACTTCTCAAATTTAAAACACATTTTAGTACATTGCTTAAGAAAAAAAATCAAAGTGAAGGGTGTCACGCCCCGGGCTCACGGGGCTCACGAGCCCGTTGGACCAGAGAAATCCCATCGAACCGACTGAGCGTAACCTTGAGTTGGCCATTTGAACCACGACCCAAAATGGATATCCATTGTTACACTTGAATCCTAGGGTTCTCTTTATAAATTATTTCATTTGTCCTCTTTTTCCCAATGTGGGATCATTACAATCACCCCCCCTTCGAGGAGCGACGTCCTCGTCGCGGCGTGACTCAGCCCAAGATCCGTCGTCAGGCGTCGGGACTCTCTAGGCTACCATCGGATTTGCCTCGGACTATTCTTCATAGCGGATCCGAGAATCTCGGTCTACTTCATAGCGGATACCGAGATTTTACGTTGTAGCACCGAACTCCCAATTCCGGCTGACGAGGGGCTCTGATACCATTTGTCACGCCCTGGGCTCATGAGCCCGTTGGATCAGAGAAATGCCATCGAACCCACTGAGCATAATCTTGAGTTTGGCATTTGAACCACGATCCAAAATGGATATCCATTGTTACACTTGAATCTTAGGGTTCTCTTTATAAATTATTTCATTTTCCCTCTTTTTCTCGATGTGGGATCATTACAAAGGGTATTTGCCAAGTTTTTGAAGTGCATGCTAATATCATTTCTTTTAAATTTTTTAGGAAAAAATATTGAAAGATCTTAAACCAAATCATTAGGTCCAAAAATCAATGATATTAACATTGTCAAACACAAAATGTTCCACCTTTTTTTTATCTAAGAGAAATTCGAACAATTAAAGTTAAAATGATTTTTGTTTTCAATTACCCTTAACTTTGCATATTGAGAATTAACCAACATTTTTCCATAAAAACAAAAATATTTAACATACAAAATCCAACTTCTCAAACTTAAAACACATTTTAGTACATTGCTTAAGAAAAAAAATCAAAGTGAAGGGTGTCACGCCCTGGGCTCACGGGGCTCACGAGCCCGTTGGACCAGAGAAATCCCATTGAACCCACTGAGCGTAACCTTGAGTTGGGCATTTGAACAACGACCCAAAATGGATATCCATTGTTACACTTGAATCCTAGGGTTCTCTTTATAAATTATTTCATTTTTCCTCTTTTTCCCAATGTGGGATCATTACAATCACCCCCCCTTCGAGGAGCGACGTCCTCGTCGCGGTGTGACTCAGCCCAAGATCCGTCGTCAGGCGTCGGGACTCTCTAGGCTACCATCGGATTTGCCTCGGACTATTCTTCATAGCGGATCTGAGAATCTCGGGCTACTTCATAGCGGATACCGAGATTTTACGTTGTAGCACCGAACTCCCAATTCCGGCTGACGAGGGATCTGATACCATTTGTCACGCCCCGGGCTCACGAGCCCGTTGGACCAGAGAAATCCCATCGAACCCACTGAGCGTAACCTTGAGTTGGGCATTTGAACCACGACCCAAAATGGATATCCATTGTTACACTTGAATCCTAGGGTTCTCTTTATAAATTATTTCATTTTTCCTCTTTTTCCCGATGTGGGATCATTACAATCACCCCCCCTTCGAGGAGCGACGTCCTCGTCGCGGCGTGACTCAGCCCAAGATCCGTCGTCAGGCGCGGGACTCTCTAGGCTACCATCGGATTTGCCTCGGACTATACTTCATAGCGGATCCGAGAATGTCGAGCTACTTCATAGCGGATACCGAGATTTTACGTTGTAGCACCGAACTCCCAATTCCGGCTGACGAGGGGCTCTGATACCATTTGTCACGCCCCGGGCTCACGAGCCCGTTGGACCAGAGAAATCCCATCGAACCCACTGAGCGTAACCTTGAGTTGGGCATTTGAACCACGACCCATAATAGATATCCATTGTTACACTTGAATCTTAAGGTTCTCTTTATAAATTATTTCATTTTTCCTCTTTTTCCCGATGTGGGATCATTACAAAGGGTATTTGCCAAGTTTTTGAAGTGCATGCTAATATCATTTCTTTTAAATTTTTTAGGAAAAAATATTGAAATATCTTAAACCAAATCATTAGGTCCAAAAAGCAATGATATTAACATTGTCAAACCCAAAATCTTTCACCTTTTTTTTTATCTAAGAGAAATTCAAACAATTAAAGTTAAAATGATTTTTGTTTTCAATTAACCTTAACTTTGCATATTGAGAATTTACCAGCATTTTTCCATAAAAACAAAAATATTTAACATACAAAATCCAACTTCTCAAATTTAAAACACATTTTAGTACATTGCTTAAGAAAAAAAATCAAAGTGAAGGGTGTCACGCCCCGGGCTCACGGGGCTCACGAGCCCGTTGGACCGGAGAAATCTCATCGAACCCACTGAGCGTAACCTTGAGTTGGGCATTTGAACCACGACCCAAAA
Organism: Buddleja alternifolia; assembly: GCA_019426215.1. Lineage (NCBI taxonomy): Eukaryota > Viridiplantae > Streptophyta > Magnoliopsida > Lamiales > Scrophulariaceae > Buddleja > Buddleja alternifolia. The sequence goes on along the minus strand of CM033392.1, from coordinate 54,042,286 downwards.
TGGATATCCATTGTTATACTTGAATCCTAGGGTTCTCTTTATAAATTATTTCATTTTTCCTCTTTTTCCCGACGTGGGATCATTACAAAGGGTAATTGCCAAGTTTTTGAAGTGCATGCTAATATCATTTCTTTCAAATTTTTTAGGAAAAAATATTGAAAGATCTTAAACCAAATCATTAGGTCCAAAAATCAATGATATTAACATTGTCAAACCCAAAATCTTCCACCTTTTTTTTATCTAAGAGAAATTCAAACAATTAAAGTTAAAATGATTTTTGTTTTCAATTACCCTTAACTTTGCATATTGAGAATTAAACAGCATTTTTCCATAAAAACAAAAATATTTAACATACAAAATCCAACTTCTCAAATTTAAAACACATTTTAGTATATTGCTTAAGAAAAAAAAATCAAAGTGAAGGGTATTTGCCAAGTTTTTGAAGTGCATGCTAATATCATTACTAGCGTTTAAATTTTTTAGGAAAATATTAAAAGATCTTAAACCAAATCATTAGGTCCAAAAATCAACGATATTAACATTGTCAAACCCAAAATCTTCTCCACCTATTTTTTATCTAAAAGAAATTCAAACAATTAAAGTTAAAATGATTTTTGGCTTCAGTTACCCTTAACATTGCATATTGAGAATTAACCCGCACTTTTCCATAAAAACCTTGTCTCAATTTCAAATGCACGTGTTATTTATGTTTTTACTTTTCATTTTTCGGTATCTTCTAAAAAACCAAAAGAATATGTTTCAAAGTTAATTAGCATGTTAACTTCAAAAATATAAATATATAAAACACTTTTGTATTCAACTATTAAAAAATATTGAAAATATAATTTTTTCATATTAAAAGAACATAATTTCTTGTTATACATTAATTAATTTGAAAAAAAAAACACCAATTGGTTAGTTGTTAACTTAATAAATCATAGAAATCTAAGTAATGATACATATTAAAGTTGGTTTGGCGGTTATTTTAAATCAATAAATATATTTATAAAATTTTTGGATATTAAAATTTATTTGATGATGTTTTAATAATTTTCCAACATTTTAAGAAAGCAAATATAAATACTTAATTTAAATAATATTTCAAACCCTACCGACTTGAGGGCAGACCGTCGCTCAGTTTATCTCTAACAAAATCGGTGATAATTATGTCAACCGGGAGTACACTAACACATTTAAACAATAATCTTCTAAGTATACGGATTTTATGACTAGAATTCCAGGTAAAAGAATTTTTCAACATATATAGCCATCTTGATTAGCTTCAAGATTTTGTGCCATCAATGATTAATGCAGATTAACTTTGTATAAACTTGCGAAATTTGGATAGAGATTAACTTAATCGTATAAATTAGATTAGAGTTTTCACTATGAAGCTCTTTTCAACAATATAACTAGCATAATTAATCATTTATATCAGAAACAATGCTAGTCAAATTTCAAATAAAAAAAAAGGAAAAGAAAAGATACTTATATGCATTGCATAAATATATGTAAGAATTGTGCATACTTATCAAAAAAGAGAGTAAGAATTGTGCATACTTTCTTGATAATATGCACCGACTAAAATGTCCGTATGTTACAAAAGAGGGGCTAATTTTTGAAATAATGTCACTTTATTTTTGAAAAAAATATGTATTTCAAAAAATAAATTCTATTTATCTTTTCTTATTTGTTCCCTCCCACGCATTGGACTGAATGATATATATATAGTCTTTTAGTTGAATACAAGAGCAGAGGTCATACAGAAAGTCCATGTTCATTTGGAGATGAATGACAAACGAAGCCTCAAAGAAGGTGCATATATATATATAAAGTATCCTTAAAAAATGTTGTACCACGTGCATTATTTCTATTCTTTTAGAAAAGAAATTTGTGAAATCTGTGAGCATTCTTTGTGGAATGAGTTGGACACTAGGACTTCAATGAAAGTGAGCTAGGAACCAAATAAATTCTCAGATAATTTCAGCCAATAGATTGTTGGCCCAATGATAAGCGAGCTGTTTATCAACGGTATGAGCTTTGAAATTTTAGAGTCCTATTTATTAGAAAGGAATTAACTTTTTCACTTTCACTCGAATGCACTACAAAACATAATATATTAATGATAAAATATCAAGTGATAATATAAATATTGTCAACCAACGGGAGTTGGTCCAAATGATAAGCAACTTGGTTCCGCTTAAGTAAGACCCACCCACCGGGCTAGATGTGCAACCCGGGTCGACCAACAGATTAGTCTGGCAATGTCCGGGATACTGTGGTAGGCAACCAAAAAAAATGTAAATATTGTCACTAATTGTAAAGTATTAGTTTTCACAAGAATAAGTTTTACATGTTTAATAGTGACAAAACTTACATAAAAGTTGTCACCCTTGATACCTAGTGACAAGGAATTTGTTGTCACTATTGACAATTAATGACACACCTTTAGAGATAATTTAGTGACAACAATTATAGTTGTCACTCTATTTGTATTGTTACTATACATGTGTCACTAATTGTCAATAGTGACAACTTTAAAGAAATTCTTGTCATTAAAAATACCTTTTGTGACAAAGTAAATTTTTTTGTCACTCATTATATATATCTAGTGACAATTTTAACATTGTCGCTTACAATTTTGTCATTAATATGACTTTTTGTTGTAGTGACGTGATTAATTTCACTTCTATTACGGTCTATTGATACTTAAAAAGAAAAGAAAGGGAATTCTTGATTATCTTTTTGAACTTGAACTAGTCCACCTCCTTTCACCCAAATTGATCAAAATTTTAAATTTGAGTTTGATTCCGGTTTCAAGTACCTAAAATCGAATACAATCTAGCATATCCGAGTTGTATAGTTCTTAGTGTAGTATAAATTTGATGATTTTGCAAGTTGGAATGAAGAAATAGTACATATTGTGTACGTGTGGAGAACAAACATAACCCAAAACTCAAATTACCAGTCTCTCAAAAATTACAAATTGTTTGAACAAATTTTTTCTCTTCTTTCCTGTTTTCGATTATAGCGAGGGGATGATGACCAATATAGGGATTTTTAAAGGATTGAGCACGAGAATTCTCCTTTATTAAAAAATGTTCAGATTGAACTATAATTACTATCTATTAGACGAACCCATCAGTCCATCACATTGCTAAATTAATTCCAAGTTAAACTTCTTGCAAGTTGGAGAATAAGTGAAAGCAAAAGCTATACAATCTTTTAATAAATTATTATTACAATATAATTTTCACTTACAAAAACAAGGAATTAAGTGAGTCCACTGGAAAAATCAAGTCCAACTTGTACATAAATAATAGTACTCCTTTTAGAATTTTCCCATTATTTACAGTATTACAAAAAGCACACTCATTTTGACGAGTCAGCAATTCGGTTGGACTCGAAACTGCTATAAATTGGTGACTTCTACAGCCACTCAGCATATCAATATCCAGTGCTCTAACTTCTAACACTCGTATATTCTTCTTTCCTTCTGCAGTAACAATATAAGTAGCTCTCTCTATTCACAAGGTTCATTTCTTGCTTTTCAAATCAAATCATTTTTCTTAAATATTCCCACTACAATTACAGTAGATGTAGCATATATACTTCCCAATTAAACTCACATTTTGATAATTAATCTTTTGCAGAACCCAATGAAGTCATCAACCATTTCAGTCGTGACAATGATCTTGGTGTTTGTGCTCCTATTTACATCATGGGTTGGAGCCGTCGTGACCCGAGATCCAACAATAAACACGTTGTATAAGGACAGTAAACAACCTATGAACGTGCGGATACAGAGCCTGATGGAGCAGATGACATTGCAAGAGAAAATAGGTCAAATGGCTCAACATGATCACCTGCAGGCAACGCCGGAGATCATGAGAGAATATTCTGTTGGCAGCCTCCTTAGTGGTTCCGGCTTTGGACCGCCCAAAGGAGACATCCGCGCAACACCTAAGGATTGGGTAGACATGGTGAATGATTACCAAAACGGATCACTTTCTAGCCGGCTTGGAATCCCAATGCTTTATGCCATTGATTCTGTGCATGGCCATAATAATCTGTACAAAGCTACTATTTTTCCTCATAATGTGGGCCTTGGAGCAACCAGGTTAGTCGTGTACATATTTAGACTTGTACAATATTATAATAAGATGGTTAAGACTCTCCACATATATGACCAATTTTTTTACTTATATGCTGATTCGTAAAATTGTATAAAGTAACAACCTTATAAAGTAAGAATTACTAGTTCCTAAATTAAAATGAGTATTACGAGTATTTTTCTATTTCAGTCGGAGTTTTTTTCTACTTCATCTCCTATTCTTTTTTCTTGTTTGTTAATCTTTTTCTCAATTTTAATAGTAACTATATTATCTCATTGTACAGAGATCCAGAGCTTGTGAAAAGGATTGGTGCTGCTACAGCTATTGAAACTAGAGCTACTGGCATTCCTTTCGCCTTTTCACCATGTATTGCGGTATAAATTTAAATTGAGAAATGAAATACTGAACACTTTAATCTTATAGTTATCATACTATTAAATGAAAATAATACAAAATTCAATTTTTTAGCTTATGTTCAAAGTTCTACTAGGACTAAATTCATTAAACTTATGTTTGAAAACTTATATATATAGGTCTGCAGAGACCCACGATGGGGTAGGTGCTACGAGAGTTATAGTGAAGATCACAAGATAGTTGAACAGATGACAGATATTATTCTTGGTCTACAAGGCGAAATTCCTACTCATTCAAGAAAGGGTGTCCCATTCATTGGTGGAAAGTAAGAACTAACAATCAATTTGCAATTTCTTATCTCTATAGTCCATCATAGTTAATTGCAAAACAAATTTATCGAACAGTACAATGATTCCATATAATAGCCAAACACATACACGTTTTTCAACTCATGCATTCACAAAACCATTAGACAATGCTGTTATTCAGAGTATAATTGGATCCTCTATTCTTTTTGTTGATTTTTTTGGTTTTGTTTATGTTAATGTGAAAATAGGGACAAAGTTGTGGCTTGTGCAAAGCACTTTGTTGGAGATGGAGGCACAATACAAGGGATCGATGAGAATAATACAGTCATAGGCTGGAATGAATTGCTTAACATTCATATGCCCGGCTATTACCACTCTATCATTAAAGGTGTTGCGACTGTCATGATTTCTTATTCAAGTTGGAACGGAGAGAAGATGCATGCAAATCAAGATCTTGTCACCCGTTACCTCAAAAATACTCTTAAATTTAGAGTATGTGCATTCTTTTAACGTTCTTTTATTATTTCACCCTCATTGATTTAACACAGAAATTATTACAAACACCAGAAGGATTCGACAAACTGCTATTTTTTTATAAAGGGAAAGAAAACAAGTTGCAAAGATCAAACATATAATATTTATTTTCTAAATATTATGTATTCTACAAATTTATTTAGACTATAGAAATTCTTGTTATTGACTCCAATCTTTGTGTTTGCTCCACTTGTTTAGGGATTTGTCATTTCAGATTACCAAGGTGTTGATAGAATGACCTACCCATGGTCATCAAATTATTCAAACTCACTTCTAAGAGCAATTAACGCTGGTATTGACATGGTAAGTGGATATATATATATATATATATATATTGTTTATAAGTATAAACTACCACTTATATATCTGTTCATATTTGTATAATTGTATTTGACAAGAATCTTTCTACTGTACAATTCAGGTGATGGCGCCGCCTAATCACACAGAATTTCTTCATATTTTAACTTCTCATGTAAAGAACAAGTTAATCCCGATGAGTCGGATTGATGATGCAGTTAAAAGAATTTTGAGGGTAAAATTCAGTATGGGTCTTTTTGAGAATCCTTTAGCTGATTATAGCTTAGTTGATCAAGTTGGAACACAGGTAAGCTTATAACGCATGTTACATAGCTAATTTAATCATCAGTGTTCAAGTAATTTTGCTAATTACATCATTTTTCTTTGTGTCTATTCCAAATTGAACAGAGACATAGAGATTTGGCAAGAGAAGCCGTAAGAAAGTCACTTGTTCTCTTAAAAAATGGAAAAGATTCCAAAAAGCCTTTGCTGCCACTTCCTAAAAAGGCATCCAAAATCTTAGTTGCGGGAAGTCATGCCAACAATCTGGGATTACAATGCGGTGGTTGGACAATCACTTGGCAAGGACTCAACAGCAACAACCTCACTAGTGGTATGAATTAATATGAAAATTTATTGTTGTCCATTCACACCCTAGTAAGTTCAAGAGAGTTATTGTACGTATGTGTATATGACTATGTCGTAAAACAAAATATTGACATCATGACATGCATTCTTATGATCCACAAAATTCAATACGCAACATTTCTATTAAGTATATGATTTTCATACTTGAATATTATTTTTCTGTACTCAGGAACCACAATATTGAGTGCAATCTCAACTACAGTAGATCCCGATACAGAGATTATCTACAGTAGAGATCCTTCTGCTGAATCATTGAAAGCAAACAATTATTCCTATGCCATTGTAGTTGTTGGGGAACCCCCATATGCCGAAGGCGCTGGTGACAATTTGAACCTGACTATACCTGAACCAGGTTTAAGTGCAATGATTAATGTCTGCAAAAACATCAAGTGTATTGTGGTCTTGATTTCTGGCCGACCACTGGTTGTGGAACCTTACCTTCCATTGATGGATGCTCTTGTGGCGGCATGGCTACCGGGATCAGAAGGGCAAGGGGTTGCTGATGTGCTATTTGGTGACTATGGCTTCACTGGAAAATTACCGAGAACTTGGTTCAAAAGAGTAGATCAACTCCCCATGAATGTTGGTGACGAGAATTATGATCCTCTTTTTCCCTTTGGCTTCGGACTTACCACATAAAGTGCTCAAGCAATGTATAGGGACATTAATTAGTATTTCTAAACACGCGGTTTGGTTTATTTTTTTGCAAAGAAAAGTAATGCATAAAGCAAATGAAGTCCGACAAATGTAAAACTTGTTTGGTTCATAACTTTGCGATATATCTATCACTTTAACTGGTGCGAAGATACTGCTTAAGTTTATTGAGTCATTCTTGAATTTTATGAATAGTAAAATTGCTACTAGCTAGACGATGAAAATTCATTTCCCTTTACAAAGAAACAAAACCCAATTGGCAATTTAGCATAAATTCTATACTTAGATGAAAATTCAAATAAACACGCGAGTAGAGTGCTTGACGCGCCTGATGAGTTGAATTTCTTCTTCTTTATTTTTTTCTTGGGAGAGTTTTTTGATAAGAAAATTTTATAGAGGGGTAAATGCATAATTCGACATATCACAGTGGAAAACTTGTATTTAACCCAATAAAGATTACACTGATGTAGGTGACATCTAGCTTGCTGGTCGAGCTATATGATATTATGCGATAGGTTTAGATGATTTACAATAATTGAGCTATAAGAGATTACAATTAATTTCGTGTTCAGAACCATTTTAATCTCATCAGATATACAATCAAATGTACAAATTATTAATTACAAGAGCCCACATCAACAAAAAATCACTCTCTCAAAAGTCTTAGCTGTCATGTTCTACTCTTCTTCTTTGCTGACGATGGCTTAGTGAAGCAGTCGGCTCCATCACCACTGTTGCCATCACTATCGTCGGTGGAATGGGTTTGAGCACCTTCCTTCAAGTTGTGTATCCCATCTTCAAATCTAATGAGATGGAGATAGTGTTAGGTATATGCCCTAAATGCCAATGAGGACAAATAGTTAGATTAGGGTATCTTATTATGTTGTACAAACTATTAAAATGATATTAATAAAGGCATCTGTATTTTGTTCATATAAATCTTTATGGCATCTAAATAAGTATTGAACATATAGTCCATGTGAATAAAGATTTGACTCTTTGCCCTTTATGGAATAAAGACGTGGCATGGGAAGAGTCTTATACCTTATCACTTAAAAGGGTTCGCAAGTCAAAGAATCTTAATTGGGCATTAAGATTCGACTTGTATGACACATGCTCTGATGATGAGTGTCAGTCGAACACTATAGGGATAGTGGGAGCAAGTATCATAGATATGTCAATGGAATTGACATATTCGAACACGGCTCGTAGTAATCTGATCACATGGGTATTTACTCAGTGACTATCAATGATTGGATTACTGATCGTAATAGTATGCGCGAGCCTTAGACCTGAGGGTTCATATCACCAGTCGGTGGGGTCGACCTCGAAGTGCGATATCAATGAGACAAGTAGCAGTTGATCAGTGATCGCCAAGATGGGATTCACTGTCTCGATAGTAAACGAGTAAGTATCCTGTGCGATTATAGGTTAATGAAATTATAAAGTCTTTGGCCAAAACATAACAACTAACTCATGTGGGACACTGAGGGTAGTTTAGTAATTTCATTATGCTATAATCTAATGCAAAGTATCAAGTTTAGTGAGTTTGACATTTTCCATGACTCTCACTTGATGGATACGTCAGTGAAGGGCTTATACTCATACGACATTTATGATCAAGAGGTTCGTAAAATGATTCATTCATTTCGTACTCAATTGGGTTACGATGTGAGTCCACGAGACTGGCTAGGTGACACTCACATCCTTAGGTAATTTCTCCCTTTGCCAATTGAGACGAACCTAAAGAGTCGTGCTATAAGAAACGAACGGGATGTATCTTTTTGTGTAAATCTTTTAGAAAGAATTAAATGGACTGATTGATTTAATTAGATTGAATCAATTAATTAAATATTTAATTTAATTAGATTAAATTAAATTATTTAATTAGTATATTAATTAAAAGGAATTAATTAATAGTATATATTATTTTTAAATTGGATTGAAATAAAATATATATAGATGGGCTAGAAATTAGACAAGCCAATTAAAAGCCCATCTAGTCCAAGGAAGCCCTAGGAGGGACGGCCACTTAGGGTTGGAATAGCCTCCACCTTGTTCCACAAGCTAGTTGAGTTTAAAAGAACCTTTACAGTGGAACAAACCCTAAGACAAGAAAGAAACACAACACAAAAAGAAAAGAACTCTCTCCCCTCTCTCCTCTCTAGCCGTCCACTACTGCAAAGAAGGAGGAGTTTCGGGATCTTTGGAAGGCTCGTTTCGCATGAAGCTTTAGAGACAGGAGCCCTTGGAGGATTGCTGTTCTGCAGAATCAGTAAACGAATCAAAAATGTATTTTTATTTGTTTTATTTTTTGCGAAACCCATTAAAAATCATCGGATCTATTTTTGTGATATGCCGGTAGGAATCCTCGAATCTTCCGCTGCAATTATCTGTTTTCATGTATAGGATTCCTAACAAATAGATCTAACAAGACAAAGATGGATCTGATGAGATGAAGATGGGTAATACATAAGATTTTATTTAGTTTTTTAGTTTAGTATTTTAGTTTCCCTCTCGAATGAGAGTTTTGTCTCCCTTGAATAAATCTAGAGTGTGGTCTTTTGCACAAAAAATTTCTTATGCTATCGTTTGTTATTCCTTAAGATTTGTTATGTTCAAGTATCTTGATATTTGCTACTTCAATTGTTCTTAACTACATCATTAGGGACAGTCTAAATTGTATTATTTTTCACGTTGAAACTTTTTTTGAATGAATTTATATGACCGCTTTTCTTTTCAAAAAAATGTACAAAGTATTTTGGTTAATGAAACTTCACTATTAAGTACATCAAATTAAGTAATTTAAACTATATTATATATTTATTTATATTTATATAATAGTTTTCATATTTATATAATATTTTTATAAAATATTTTCCAAAAACAATTTTATAAATATATTTTACATTAAAATATTTATAAATTTTTTAACATATTTATTATTTTTCTTATTTAGACATTTTTAAAAATTTTATATTTATTTAATATATGTGACGCTTTTGTAAATATTTGTAAATGTTTTTATAACAAATTTGATGTTTATTTAATATATTTTGTATTATGATATTCATATAATGTCTTTTCTTTTTAGACATTTTAAATATTTTATAATGAATTAAACATTTACTAAATATTAGATTCTAATATTCTTATAATAATTTTTAAATATTTTTATTATAATTTGAACATTTATTTAATAATTTTTTGCATTTTCCTTTTTTTTCTCAAAATTTGAATTTGCGTTTAAAAAGAATTTGATAATATTAATTATGACGTGATTTTGGAGTGTGATTGAAATCACGTTTGACGATGAGATCCAGTCTATGATCCTATGGTCGTCACTGCTTGTCTGATAGTTGGAGTGCAATTATAATTGTGGTTAGTAGTTCATTTGGAGATAAGACGTTGATGCCTTAAGAAGTTCGAGATATGATTCTGAGTGAGGAGATTCCCTATAAAGAATATGAGGTACTTATGGAAGGAGCCTTAAGTATCGGTGGAAGAAGCAATCAACATGGTTACCAGGGAAAATGCAAGGACAACATTGAATGTTTTAATTGTAGGAAACATGAGCACTACCAAAATAAGTGCAATGAGCTGAAGAAAGATAGGAAGAAAAAGCAGGATGAAGGATCAACAAACGCAGCGATGAGGAGAATGTTGATACTTTGGTATGTTATACCGAGGGTCCAGGGGATACTTGAATTTTGGAATCAGGTGCATCTTATCACTCTACACCGGGGAAAAGAATGTTGGCCAACTATGTTTTCGATGAGTTTTGAAAGGTTTGTTTAGGTGCATATGAAGCCTTAAACATAGTAGATAAGGGTGATGTTGATATCAAGAATGCCCATAGAGTGAAACTTAAGATGTGGGAGGTGAGACATGTTACGGGCCTCAAAAGGAGGCTTATATGCGTGGGTCAATTAAATCGAGAGGGATATACCACGGTATTTAGTGGTGGATCTTGGATGATCACCAAAGAGAATAGAGTAGTGGTGCGTGGCTTGAGAAAGGGAACATTGTACACGTTGGAAAAGAATAGAGAGTCCATTAAGTGGGGGTCACTAGAGACGGACAAATTGATGGGGATTGGAGATACCTCAATTGATCTCTATTGACTTTGGGGATGTTCCAACTAGATGGAGTTTTCACTTGGGATAAGTGGAAAGTGCTTGTTCAAGTTAAGTTCAAATTATTTTTGATCAGTCTCCAAGTGAGAGATTGTTGGGATAGTGGAGCCGGATCTAAATGAGGATTGAAGCAAGTGAAAACATGGTGAAAAAAGGACGAAATTGTGTTCCGGGGAAGGTTGGCACAGGGCCGAATGCCCATGAACGTCGAGGCTTTGATTGGGACTCATTTTTTGCAAATTTTTTACTTCTTTTTATTTCCTATATTGCTAAGACTTCTTTCATTTGTATTAGGATTGTATTTTCTAGTTTGATAGAGTTTATTGGTGCTCTACTATTATAAATAGGCTTATAATTGTAATCAACGAATCACTTTGAAAACTTGAACAAAAATCTAGTTGGATGTTGTTTTTTGCCCTTGATTCGGTTTCTACTGAAAAATTCATTGTCTCTTTTGCTTTAGTTTTCCCATTGTGTTCTTTAATTTTCCCAAGTATTTTTACCATTGAGCCGTTGTGTTCCTAGCAACTTGTATCAGAGCCTTGGTTTTAGTTTTGGTAGACGTCTTAGAACTAGATCTGAGGGTAAACACGAGAGCTTAGTTTAGCTTTGAGAGATTTTTTCGAGTGGGAGTCATGGCTGGTGAAGAGGTGGAAGTTAAGATAGATAGAATCTTTGAAAGAGATTTAGGATTTTGGAAGATGCATGTAGAGAATTTTCTGTATCAGAAAAAGTTGCACAAATCGTTGACTGGAAAAAAGCCGACAAAGATGACAGATGAGGACTGGGCATTGCTTGATTGTCAAGCTTTGGGTGTGATTCGGTTAACACTGGTGAGGAATGTTGCTTTCAACATTATCAAAGAGAGGACTATAGTGGGTCTGATGCAGGCGCTATCATATATGTACGAGAAGTCGTCCACCTCGAAAACAGTATATTTGCTGCGTAGGTTGTTTAATTTGAGAATGTGTGAGGGTGGATCTATGAAGAATTACATAAATGAATTAAACGTGATTTTAACTAAATTGAGTTAAATTGATATCATGTTTGACGATGAGATCCATGCTTTGATCCTATTTTCGTCCCTGTCTGATAGTTGGTGTGCGATTGTAACTGCGGTTAGTAGTTCATTCGGGGATAAGTTGTTGAAGCTTCAAGAAATCCGAGATATGATTCTTAGCGAGGAGATTCGCAGGAGAGAATCTGAGGAACTTTTGCGAGGAGCCTTAAGTGTCGGTATAAGACGCAATCAACATGGTCACCATGGAAAACGCAGGGAGAACATAGAATTTTTTATCTATGGGAAAATTGGGTACTAACAAAATACTGCAATGAGACAAAGAAAGATAGGAAGAAAAAGCAGGATGAGGGATCAAGAAATGCAACGACTGAGGAGAATGTTGATGCTTTAATATATTGTACCGAGGATCTAAAGGATACTTGGATTTTGGACTTCAGTGCATCTTATCACTCTACACCGGGAAAACAAATGTTGGCCAACTATGTTTTTGGTGAGTTTGGAAAGGTAGTTGGATATAAAGCCTTCAATACAGTAGGTAAGGGTGATGTTGATGTCGAAGATACCAATGGAGTGCAACTTAAGTTGCGGGAAGTAAGACATGTTTCTGACCTCAGAAGGAGGCTTATATGCGTGGGTCAGTTAGATCGAGAGGGATATACCATGGTGTTCAGTGGTGGATCATGAGTGATCACAAAAGAGAATAGAGTAGTGGCGAGTGGTTCGAGAAAGGGAATGTTGTACACGTTGAAAAAAAAAATCCATTAAATAGGGGTCACTAGAGCTGGACGAATTGATGGGTATGGAGATGCCTCGATTGATATCCATTGTTTTTGGGGATGTTCCAACTAGATTGATTTTTCACTTGGGATAAGTGGAAAGTGTTTATTCAAGTTAAGTTCAAGTTATTTTTAATTAGTCTTCAATTGGGAGATTGTTAAGATAGTGGAGCCGAATCAAAAATAGGGTCGAAACAAGTGGAAATGGGGTGGAAAAAGGATGAAAATGTATTCCTTTGGAACTGGGTCAAAAGCCATGGTGTTCGCAGAAAGCCGTGGTGTCCAAATTCTGAGAGGAACACCACCACCAAACTCCGAGCCATTATGAAGCCGCGGTGTTGGTGAACGCCGAGCCGTGCGTAGCAGAGAAAAAAGTTTCCTTCTTTGATTGTGACTCAGTTTTGACAAGTTTTTGACACCTTTTTGTTTCCTGTTGTACTTAGATTTCTTCGTTTTGCATTAGGGTTGTATTTTCTAGTTTGATAGGGTTTATTACTGCTCTACTATTATAAATAGATGAACTTATACTTGAAATCAACAAATCGCTTTGAAAAGTTGAATACAAATCTTGTTGGAGGTGATTTTTTTGCTTGATTGGGTTTCCACCGAAAAATTCATTGTCTCTTTTACTTTAGTTTTCCCATTGTGTTCTTTAATTTACCCAAGTAAATAATTTGTGTTAATGTCACTAATGATTAATCTTGTTTCAGATTATAATGATTTTAGGCCCCCTCATTGTCTAATCAAATCGATTAAGTCCCTGATGTTTTGATTCAGTTTAAATGTAGTCACTCATACAAATTTCCCTATTTTGGTGGAAAAATAGGTCAAGTGCGCGGCAAATGACCTATTTCGCGCACTTGACCTATTTGAAGGTCAAATACATTAATTCAAGGTTATAGTGAAATTAGATTCCATGTGTTGGTGACTAGATTCTAAAACCTACGCGTGTTAAATAAAAATCCAAGATCGACATTGTGATTTTAAAATTTCTGCACGACGATCCCTCTCCATCACAAACTAACGGAGCATGTGTGCTCAAATCAAAAATATGATAGTTTCTTTTGTGAAGTAGACATGTTAACAAACTATCTTTGCCTTCCAATTGAAATTGAAAATAAATAAATTATTAAGTTTGGGTAGAATATGACATATTTGGGTAGTAGATTGGATCTGGTTGGCACAAACCTAAGCCCAAGCCCAAACCCAAGTTTCTTTTTCTTTTTTCTTCTTCCGTTCCCTTCTTACCCATAAACCCATCCATATTTTCGCTTCTCCCCATGGTTGAATCAAAGCTATCAGATCCATTTTTCAACCCAAGAAACATCTCACGTCTGTCTCCTCCCAACACTCATCTCATGTCAGCATTCTCGTTCCCATGAAAATCCACCACCGCCTATCTTCCTCCCTTGCTACCCGTTCACCTTATTCGCTTCCTCCTTGCCTCCTTTATAGATTTTTGTATGATGTTTTTAGATTTTTTTGATTCTTTTTCTAATCTTTTCCCTTAATTTTTCTATTTTTTTAATTAAATACGAACCTTTGATTAAAAAATAAAAAAAATAAAAAATTGGAGTATGATAAATGAAATTTAACAGTTGATTAAATAAAATCAAATAATTGATAATAAATGAGAATAGACATATGTTTATCAAAGTGAATAACCTAACGGGCATACCTCCAAAAGGATTAATAATGATAGACTTCACAAATGGAAAGGGAGCATGTGCAATCTAAAAATAGGGATTTGTTGGTCCCAAGTGGCATAAAAAGTGTCAAGGAATTATTGGGGGGGGGGGGGGGGGGGGGGGGAATAGACCGTTTGGCTTGGAAAAGTTCAATGCACAGATTGATTTTCAAAGAGCTGACTAAAACAAATGAGTCGACTTAGCTCTTTAGCTTAACATAGTCAGATATGAAAGTGTCTAATTGTCTGAACTTAAGTTAACTTAGAGTAAGTACAACGAAAAAATATCTTCTTTTGAAAACTTGTAATGAGCTAGTTCTTTAAATGCCTTCGATAATATGCAATAGATTAAAGTTTGCAAATATGATAAGTTGTAAAGGCATCAAAGTAAAGAACATATGTTTTTATAGTGGTTCTAAACTTTATGCAATCCTTTTACGCCCCCTTTACTATTTTATCAAAGTGTTAGTCTACACAAAACTCAACACTCTTTTAATGTTCTTTTATAGAGTTTTCTTCTCACTCAGATTAGTCTATTAAAAAATAAGTATAAATTTGCTGAGTGACGGTCAGGAAGTTTGGGTGGAATGATGAAGTAGTTAAAAGAGGAAAAGAAAATTAGTAGAAATGGAAATACGTAAATAAATAATAGCATATAATAAAACTGACAATTCCCCCCATTAAATGGGCGATATACCGTGCACATGACCTATTAGCTGGTCAAAATTGAATGAAAATTGATTTGAGAAATTACATTGAAACAAAATTTAAATGTTTAGGACTCAGTCGACACGAATTGAAAAATGAGAGACTAAAGTGATCCTAATTTAAAAGATGATGGTCGTCCATTGGTGTCATTACCATCCATAATTATTTGAAGAAAATTACCCATAAATTTTTACATTAAAAATGTAATCAAGTTTTTTCTTTACGGGTGCCCGCCCCCCATCCCCCTCAAAAATTACAAAACGACCCTCTTATTTCTAAAATATTTTTAGTATGTCATTGACTTTTTTTTTTTAATTCTATTTCTACAATTCTGAAAGTGTTCTTTCACGGCTTTTAATCTATTTTTAGTATGTCATGGGTGGTGAAAATGTATTTTTAGTATTATTTGAACACAAACCTTTGGAATTTAATTTTTTCACTTTATTTTTCTAAACTCTAGTCAAAAAAATTCATTTGGTTTAGGATTTGAACAAATACATGATGGACATATATAAAACAGTTTGAAAAATGTTGAGAAGAGAGAAATTGAAAACAAATAGAAGATAAATATATATATATATATATATATATATATATATTTAGCAAAAAAAGAAGAAGATAGAATATATCAAATTGTTTGTTATGTTTATATATATAGTTATATATATAATGTGTTTGATGAGTTTAAGGCAGTGGCGAGTATTATCTTACTGGGGAGTGAAGATTTAATAGTATTGTGTAAATTGAAAGTCCAATGTAGTGAGGTATAGTTGTTTCATTTTTTAGTGTTTGGCCAAGTATTGTCAAAAACAAGGAAGACAATGAATTACTATCTAGACACACTAATCCGGCTTATGACTCGTTTTGGTTTCTACTGCAACAACAGAGTGTGCGTCTTCAAGTATAAAAATTGCCAATACGAGATTGCCTAGTAATATCGAAGATGATCTTTTGAGTAGTCATTACTAGTTTACATTGAAAAAGAAATTACCCAAACTTTCAATATGGACTCGATCATTGACGAGTTCAATGTAATGAATAAACGTCGAGCATAATAAGAATGCCCAAAGTCATATCTAATAAAATAGGTTAGCATTATGTTTATTTAGCTATGATTTGCATATTTTTGAATTTTATATTATCTTAAATTATGATTGCTTCCCGTTTTTTGTTCACATACAACTTTTTGTTAAAATATTTATGTTTTGTACTATGATTTGTGTTAATATTATGTACAAAAATTAGACTATCTTAAGAAAAAAGATCGTAATCGCACCGAAAAAAATGTGTGTAAAAATAAATATTAAATGTTTATATTTTTAAATTTTGATCTCGCCCCCAAGTCAAAATCTTGACTCTGTCCCTGCATCTGCATCTGAGTATGATTTCATATTTAAATTTTTATTTTGTGGTATCTTCGAACAATTAAGCGTAATTTGATTGAAAGCATAAGTTTGTGCTTCACATTGAGTCATATGGAATTTACCAAACTAAATATACATATATCCTTTAATTTGAAATCTATACTATTATATATTTGAAGGGTGTGTTTGACTCAATTTGACCCAATTGAACAAAATTCTAATTTTCTAGAATTTTAAATTTTTAATTAGCTAGAAAAAATTTCAAAAACTTAGTTAAATTGTTACTCCTTGATCAAAGCCATTAAATGTGAATTTCAAATTCGAATTCAGAACCATTTCCAAAGTCAAATATTGGTAAATGCATTTTTTCCATATTTAACCACTGCAACGAATAGAGGTAAGGTAATTTTTATTTTTCTTCCTATCTTTCTTGAACTACCTTATGGTCCAAAGCTTTTTTTCTTCTACGAATTGTGGGTTATCCTCCTAGCCGCCCACTGGCCGATCAAGAGCGAACGTGCTCCTGTGGTTACAATTTTTGATTTTTTCTTTTCTTAATCGGTCTCCTACTTTACGATTTGATTCTTTTTTTCCTTTTGTTTGAGCGTATAATTAGTTTTTACTAATTTAATTTGCCTTTTCTTCATGTTTTCTATATATTTTGATCATTGTTTATCTTATATGTTCAATTTTATATTTTTAACTCTCCAATTTGTTATGATTTGTTGCATCTTTGTTCATTCCAGGTTCTTCTTCTTCTTCTTTTTTAAGAACTCCTATGTGATGAACCGATGGTTGAGGTCCTTGAGGATATCATCTTTTTGGAACTTACATTAAGTGTTTTCTCATTTATATTTCGTATATCTATTTTTTTGCATCTCCAATTTTCTTAGCAGATTTAAATAATTAACTATGTTTTTCTATATCATTTGGGTTGAGGTATATATTCATCCATTATTGTCGTTTATTTGTCAATATTTATAATTATAAAAGATATTACTCTATTATATTCATTTTTCGCCTATCATTATACAATGAATATGTTGCATTTCCATTGGATCTCTTGATATCTGCAAAAAACACATCCAGACCTCAAGCAAAAAAATTTATTATTATGTATCAGTAGGTATGTTCTATTTTTCTAGAACTATATTATGCCAATTCTCTAAATATCTAAAAGAAAAGCATTAGAGAATGACTCTTTTGTCTTTATGTTTATGTTTATGTTATTCACATTTTTCACTATTCAAATATTTTTTAAGAGAGAGAGAGGAGTTAAAATATTATTTGTTTCTTCTTTTTCCCTTGTACAATTTTATATTTTTTCACCATCCACATTTCCTATAGTGTGCACAATTTTTAGTTTTCACTTACTATTATTTATTGATATATCAGTGTTGATTCTTTCATATTTATGTGTCCGTTTTAAGTTTCAGCATTTCCATAGATTATTTTTTTCACCTATCCTTATGTTTCTTATTTGTATTTTCAGGGTCTTTCTGTATAATATTTTTATTTTATAAGTAATGCAAAATTGTATTATTAAATTTTCTATTAACAAAATTTGCATCTACACAATGTTCATAAGTATAAAAATTATAAATGTTTATAGTACGTTGTTCTATGCATTGTTAAATTTTTATATATATAGTGCAAGTACAATTTTATGCATTGTTATCTTGAAACTTACTTCAAGTGTATATATTAAATCAAAATGTCAAGTAAGTTTTATCTGATTTATTTTCATCACTTCAAGTTGTAAGGCAATTTCTCAATCTTTTTCCCATATTTTAAGTGCTTTCTATAATTGGCTACCCTAATTTTTTCGCATACATTGTTGTATTTCTAAAAAGTTTTTTATTTGGAAAAAGAATAATTTATTACTCTAAAAAAATATAGAAAACCAAGACGAAATAATTTTGTGCTTGGAGTCAGCCATCAGTCCATTACAACGTCTATTTCCTTATGTGCTTTATCTATTTCATGTTCTTAACTCTTCTCAAATTTAATTTAATTTAATGGTGAATCCAGCCCATGCCCAATTTAATTTTATGTCCATTTCACTCATAGTTTTCTCAAGTTAATTTTCATGCTTATTTTTCTTACTTTTCGAGGCTCTACATTTTTTTCTTATGTTAATTAAATTTTGCATTTTTCTCTCTCCATATCTTCACATTTGAGGTCATGTCATTGATTTTCATAAATTACTTAAAGACTTGATCTAATTGCATAGAACTACAATACGTGATGTGCTTAATACTGAGTTTATACACTTACAAAAATGTGGGTAACACATATTTTATTTGTATATTCTTTAAAATAATTTTCGTGCATCGCACGAGGTGCGTGCTAGTATATGAATGTGGCATGAGTTTGTTGAGTAGATTAAGTGTTGTGGTGTGTGGTTATTAAAAAAGAAAAAGAAAAAAGAAAAGGAAGAGGACTACAAAGTTCATTTAATAAAAGCGCACACACTCATATATAGATATACATTATACATATATGTCCTTTAATTTAAAATACATATGAATATGGCAATGGCATGAGTTAGTTGAATTGATTAAATGAATACGGCAGGATGCGCCAGCCAACCTTTTTGACAAGGATTAGTCGTCATCCCAAAAATAAGGAAGCTTCCTTATCATAAAACTGCACATGCTCATTATTGTCTGCGAGAGCCATGGCCCATGGTTACTCGATTAATGTTAAATGCCAATTTTAAATTATTATTTTTTTTGGAAAATCTATTGAAATATTTTCAAAATGAACATTTATATCTCCAAAATCCGAGATAATATTATCCTATGATAAATGGATACGGATACAAAATACGACAATTCAAAATAAATTTGATTAATTGGATTCATTTACTACATACAATTTTGTCTACTTCTATAATTTCTTTGTGATTTGTTTAATTTGTAAGTTTCAATTTTTAACAAAAAAATCGCAAATATTTTGTCATTTTCTATTTTAACCCAATTTTTTTATAATATTCTAAAAATGCTTTGCCTAGTATCCTGGACATGTCAGATATTTGAAATTTTGTATCGGATATAATATCCAAGATTTTTTATTTTCTTTTGATTTTCAGACAATTCAAAAATGTGCCCGATAGGTTATCTGGATAGTATCCGAGAGTACCCAATTCGATACTGATACAATACTGCACAAGATCATTTGTAGAAGTATCCGTGCATCATAGATATACCCAACCCAAAAAAGGAAAAAGTATTTTTTTTCCTAGTTTCGGTTAGTATTGTTTTTCGGGTACAAATGAAATTATAACTGTAATAACGTTGATTTTTTCATAACAAATACCGAGGAAAAATTGCAAATTCAGTCCTATAAAATAGGGTCAATTTCATTCCACCAGGGCTTTAGGTGTTTTTCAAGAAATAGTTACAATACTTGAAAAAAAATGCAATATTAGTTTTTTCTTAAGCAACATTAGTCCCACAGTTTGTTTTTCATTAAAAGTTAATGAAAAAACTAACAGACTTGACCATTCCGTTAAAATTAACGAAAAAAACTAATAGAGTTGACCATTCTGTTAAAAACTAACGGAATGGTCAATTCAAAATTGCCTTTTGTAAAGTTGGTAATAGACAAGCCTAACAAATTTGTTAGTCACTTACCTCCGAAAAAAAAATTAAAAAATTAAAAAAAAAACCCAATCTCCTCCCCCACACACCCTCCCCGCAGCCTCATCCGCCACCTGAACCCTTCCCTAGCCAGTTGCGGTCGTTGTCAACAGATCCCCTCCTCTGTCGTCTTCGTCAGTAGATCCCCTCTTTTGTCGTCTTCGTCAGTAGATCCCCTCCTCCATCGTCATTGTCAGCGAATCCTCCCCCTCACGGTTCGCAGCAGGCCCCCGCCCCACCTCGATCGTGGTAGCCCCACCCCTCGTTGCTACAATACCCAGCACCCCGTCCTTCCAATCGTCGCATTGCTACCCCCCCCCCCCCCCCCCCCCCCAAATTTTTTCTTGCTGATTTTATTTTCTTATTCTTTCTCCATTTTCTCTTTTATTTTTCTTATAAAATATATTAGTAAAAACCAATTTTTAAATTTTTGTTGAATTAAAACATATAGTTATTTAGTTTTAAGATTTTTCAGGGGTAAATGTCATTAATTTTTTTTATGAGGGTGTTAGATTGAACTTGTATAGTTCAGGGGGCAAAATGTAATTCCCAAAGGTGCATTCGGTTAGTTGTAGTAAATTTTTAACAAAACATATAGCATGAGACTAACATTATTTAAAAAAATGACAAACATTGTAACATTTTAAAATTATTGGGACCAGTTGTACAATCACTTAAAGCACGAAACTAAATCTCAATTGCCCTATCTTATGAGACCAAAGTTACAATTTTGCCCATATACCAATTAAATATTTCTTTATAATACAAAGATGTTACTCCTTATCAAAATTAATTACATGCATCATTTTATTTTTGAAAAATAAGCATTTCAAAAAGTAATTATATATATATATATATATTTTTTCTGTATGTGTTGGACTGAATATAATTTAATCTTTTAGGTAATCAAAATTGAAATATTTAGCCAACTAAGAATGGAGACCATACTAAAACTAGTCAAGATTCATTGGGAGATGGATGACAAAGGAAGCCTCAAAGAAAATGGACACAAACATAAAGTACCCTTAAAAAATGGTGTATTGTGTCCAAACATAAAGTACCCTTAAAAATGTTGTATTGTACCCACGTGCAATACATCTTTTCTTTTGTAATAGACATTCGTGAGCATTTACTTGTGTCAGTTGGACTTTCATGGAAGTATGGAACATAACATTCTTGATTATCTTCTATCATTGAATTGGATTCTTGTTAATGCATAGGGTTCAAATTTTTCGCGTCACTTATTTAACATTTTCGCTTCGACTTCTAACAAAATTAATTTCATCTCCAATTGTTAGTATATTATATATAAATGTTGAGATTCTGGCATTTGGAAGGAAAATAACAATTTTTTGTACACGAGGCAATGAATTACAACACCCTACTAATTTACACGGCTTTAATAACCCACTCTTTCCTAATTTACACAATGCAATTTACAAGTTGGTCAGGTAAAAGTTTCTTCAATAAATTGATAGAAGAAGCAATTAGTATAACAACCTCTTTAGGTGTATATCAAAATATATCCATATTGAGTCACAGTTACTAATCTATTGAGTGAGTTCGTTACCTCAATCAGAATAGAGTACATAGTGTTATAAACCCAGTTACTGCAATAACATTTTTACAACTTATTACAAGTTGGAGAATAAGTGAAAGTGATATATGGACATTCTTTAAAAAATATTACAACTATATCACATATCACATATCGAAACAAGGAATCGAGTCAGTTTCAATGTGGAAAAATCAAGTCCAACTTGTACATAAACAATAGTACTACTTTTGTCCCTTTTTAGAATTTTCCCCATTATCTATAGTAATGCGAAAAGCACACTCATTTTGACGAGTCAGCACTTTGGTTGGCGCCCAACTACTATAAATTGATAACTTCTCTAGCCACTGAACACTCATTCTAACACTCATTCTTCTTAATTTCCTTCTTTCGAAACAATATTTGTTCTCTCTATTCACAAGGTTCATTTTCTGCAGAACTTCATGAAGTCAACAACCATTTCATTCCCAATCTTGGGACTCATGCTCTTATTTACGTCATGGGTCGGAGCTGTTGTGACTCGAGAACCGATCATAGACACATTGTACAAAGATAGTAAACAACCCATGAATGTGCGGATAAGGAGCCTTCTAGACCAGATGACATTGAAGGAGAAAATAGGTCAAATGGCTCAACATGACCACCTGCAGGCAACGCCAGAAATTATGAGAGATTATTCTGTTGGCAGCCTCCTTAGTGGTTCTGGATTCGGACCACCCAAAGGAGACATTCGCGCAACAGCTAACGATTGGGTGGACATGGTAAACGATTATCAGAAAGGATCACTTTCTAGCAGGCTTGGAATTCCCATGCTTTATGCCATTGATTCCGTGCATGGCCATAATAATTTGTACAAGGCTACTATTTTTCCTCATAATGTGGGCCTTGGAGCTACCAGGTTAGTGGTGTACACATTTTGACTTGTACAATATTATATTTAAACTCTTTAACATATAAGGCCAAATTAAAAGACACTACTTTTTTTTGGTATATTTAATGATTTATAGAATCACATTCCCTAAGGCATTAATTACTATATATAGTTTATAAAGTGAAATAAGTATCACTAGTATTTTTCCATTTCAAAGCTTTTTCTACATCATCTGCTTTGCCTTTCTCTTTTATCTTGTTTGTCTCAATTTTATTAGTAATAACATTATCTCATTGTACAGAGATCCAGAGCTTGTAAAGAAGATTGGCGCTGCTACAGCAATTGAAACTAGAGCGACTGGCATTCCTTTTGCTTTTTCACCATGCATTGCGGTATATAAATTTAAATTGGAAAACGAAATACCATATTATCTAATTTTATTGTCACAATGCTACTAAATAAAATAATACATAATTAAAATGTTTTCGCATATGCTCAACAACGACTGAATTCATTAAACTTATGTTTGTATATAGGTATGCAGAGACCCAAGGTGGGGTAGGTGCTACGAGAGTTACAGTGAAGATCACAAGATTGTTGAACAAATGACTGACATTATTCTTGGTCTACAAGGCGAAATTCCTCCCCATTCAAGAAAGGGTGTCCCATTTATTGGTGGAAAGTAAGAACCATCAATGGTTTTGCATTTGCCTAATTCAACAGTCCATCATAATTGATTGCAAACATAAGATTTTCAACTTATATACATGCACAAATTAAAAGCGTTAGTCAATCATGTTGTTCATACAGTAAAATTGGATTCTCTTTTATTCTTCCTATTGATTTTTTTGGTTTGCTGTGTCTTAATGTGAAAATAGGGACAAAGTTGTGGCATGTGCAAAGCATTTCGTTGGAGACGGAGGCACAATTCAAGGGATCGATGAGAACAATACAGTGATAGGCTGGAATGAATTGCTCAACATTCATATGCCTGGCTACTACCATTCTATAATTAAGGGTGTGGCTACTGTTATGATTTCCTATTCAAGTTGGAATGGAGAAAAAATGCATGCAAATCAAGATCTGGTCACCCGTTACCTCAAAAACACTCTTAATTTTAGAGTATGTATCCTAACTTATCCCTTTAATATTCACATTCTTCACCAATCACTAACCTAACACATATTTCTTTTTTCTTTTAAATGTTGTGTTTATTGAGACTATGTAAACTCTTATTAATGACTACGGTTTGCCTATTTGCTTTACTTTTTCAGGGATTTGTCATTTCAGATTATCAGGGTGTTGACAGAATGACTTACCCATGGTCATCTAATTATGAAAACTCACTTCTAAGAGCAATTAACGCAGGCATTGACATGGTAAGTGGTTGTGTGTGTGTGTGTATATATATATATATATATTGTTTATAACTACAAGTGCAAAATACCACTTATATATCTGTTCATATTTGTATAATAGTATTTGACAAGAATTTTTCTACTGTACAATTCAGGTGATGGCGCCGCCTAATCACACAGAATTTCTTCATATTTTAACTTCTCATGTAAAGAACAAGTTAATCCCGATGAGTCGGATTGATGATGCAGTTAAAAGAATTTTGAGGGTAAAATTCAGTATGGGTCTTTTTGAGAATCCTTTAGCTGATTATAGCTTAGTTGATCAAGTTGGAACACAGGTAAGCTTATAACGCATGTTACATAGCTAATTTAATCATCAGTGTTCAAGTAATTTTGCTAATTACATCATTTTTCTTTGTGTCTATTCCAAATTGAACAGAGACATAGAGATTTGGCAAGAGAAGCCGTAAGAAAGTCACTTGTTCTCTTAAAAAATGGAAAAGATTCCAAAAAGCCTTTGCTGCCACTTCCTAAAAAGGCATCCAAAATCTTAGTTGCGGGAAGTCATGCCAACAATCTGGGATTACAATGCGGTGGTTGGACAATCACTTGGCAAGGACTCAACAGCAACAACCTCACTAGTGGTATATATTAGTCCTAAAATTTATTGTTATACAAACACACCTGAATCAATTCATTAGTTATTGGATGTGTATATAACTATATCGTAAAACAAAATACTGATATCATCTCATGTAATCTATTGATCCACAAAATTAATTATGTTACATTTTTATTGTATGTATTTGATATTCATACTTCAATATTACTTTTCTATGCTCAGGAACCACAATATTGAGCGCAATCTCAACTACAGTAGATCCCGATACAGAGATTATCTACAATAGAAACCCCTCCGCTGAATCATTGAAAGCAAACAATTATTCCTATGCAATTGTAGTTGTCGGAGAGCCCCCTTATGCTGAAGGCGCTGGTGACAATTTAAACCTGACTATTCCTGAACCAGGTCTAAGTACTATGATCAATGTTTGCAAAAACATCAAGTGTATTGTGGTCTTGATCTCGGGCCGACCACTGGTTGTGGAACCTTACCTTCCATTGATGGATGCTCTTGTGGCGGCATGGCTACCAGGATCTGAAGGACAAGGAGTTGCTGATGTGCTATTTGGTGACTATGGCTTCACTGGAAAATTACCGAGAACATGGTTCAAGAGAGTAGATCAACTCCCCATGAATGTTGGTGATGAGCATTATGATCCTCTTTTTCCCTTTGGTTTCGGACTTACCACATAAAATACTCCAGCAATGTAGAGAGACGTTAATTGGTCCCACTAATAGTGGATGTTTAGAGAGGGTTTATGTTGTTAGTATTTTCTAAACACAGATTGATTTCTGATTTATTTTATTTTTTTGAAAGAAAAGTATTGCATAAAGCAAATGAAGTCCGACGACAATTGTAAAACTTGTTTACTTCAATGTGGAAAAAGTAAAGAGATTTTCCTATATTTTTTTTATCGTTCATAACTTTGTGACTATAATTGATGGAGGTAACATCTAGTTTGCCGGTCGAGCTATGATAGTATGCGATGGGTTTAGATTCTTTGTGAAAACAAAGTTGGATATACTCTCTCTTTAAGTGATTACAAATTTCGTGTTAAGGACCATTTTAATCCCATCTGATGCAATCAAATGTACAAAGTATTTTGGTTACTGAAACTTAATTCACTTCTATACATCAAATTAAGTAATTTACACTATATTTACAAGTCCAGCATATTTATGACATTTAGAGTCGAGACTTGTGAATTATCCATTTTCAGTAGTAGCTTGAATCGGATAGTTCGACGACAATAGAATTATGTGGTGGTGCATCGTGATTATAACAAAATCTCATTAATAATAGAGCTAGCTAGACACAGTCAAGAGATGAATATGCAATTACCCTCCCGCATTGAATAGAGATGAGGGACTTGAGTGCCGTATAAGCCCCAAGCTCCCCTCTGCAAGTCCGCATAGTAAGGCGCCTTTTAAAGACAAATTCGTGTGCATTCAAGTCAAAGCGGCAATACCTCATGTAAAGGCATTCGGTGTGCCAGAAGGCAAATGCACGTCACATCATTTTGGCGCCGTCTGTGGAAATAAGGTCATGTGCCCTATTCAAGCCCCCTCGACTGAGGGGGCTAATGATGAGTATGCAACCACCGTTCCACATTGGATGGAGACAAGGGACTTGTGAGGCTTGTAAGCCCCAAGCTCCCCTCTTCCTAGTGAGACGCCTTTTAAAGACAAACCAATGAGGCTTCGGCCAAGCGGACAATACCTCGCACAAGACCGTTCGGTGTGCGAGAAGGCAACTGCATGTCACATTAGTCAACACATGGAACTTCTCACCTGAAATAGGGCCTGCAAAATGAATTAATGAAATTTTTATATAACTATATTTGTCAAGGTCAAATAATACGAGGTAATGAAGAAATAAAAATTAGTTTGTTGAAACACCATTAAATATTTATTGGGTAAAAATATTTTGTTACCCGAGTTTCACCATTAACGTCAATTTGGTACCGAGTGTTGCCACAATTGTCAAATTGGTACCTATTCACAACTTCCATCCATCAATCCTTCTGATTTAGGGGTGTTTTGGTAAAATCTGGTTTTAAATTTGTTTTAAAATTAAATTGGGCATGAAAAAACACCTGCCTTTTATTGCTAATAAAAAAATGACAACTTTTCTATTAAGATGGAAAGAAACGTTTCTTAGTCAACTATGAAATACAAAGATTATCACTATAGATGCAGATAAAAAGATATGCCCCAAACCATTTGATCGACTAATTTATTTTTGTCCTAAAGTCTGGCGATGAAAACAAATCTTTATTCGTGTTAGTATATAGTTGAGTAAAAAAGTTTTCCCATATTGAAAGCTCTTTAAGTTTCGCTTCTGCTAGTACATATGAGCAACTATTACGCGTTCTCAATGCCGTACAAAACCTTAATGCAAATTTAATTAGGGTTTTTTATAAATTACCCCATGTGCTAAGTCGAAAATGCTCAAAACCCCCTCTATTTAAACCAACATGAAAAAAAAAAACCTGTTTATCTAAACCACGTGCGAAACTTGATTAAAATGTAGCCCTTAATATATCCTTATACTTTTGCTCTATTTGTAGGGTTGAAATTTACCACAAGGCAAAAATATAGGGTTGTTTTAAGAGTTACATTTTTATCAAGTTTCTAACGAAAAAAAGGGTTTTGCGCATACTTTACATAAACTAAGGAGCTTTTTTGTATATTGATATAATATAGGGGTTTTTTTTTTAGCATTTTCGGCCTAACACATGGAGTAAATTTGTTAAAAACCCATTTAGTTATGGATAAAATGCATTTCAATCCTCCACAATTCACCTTTTAGTACTAAGCCTATCTATATGGACACAAAAGTTATTTTTTAGTTCGCATCAAAAAAAAAATTTCCAAAGTACTTTTTTCCCTTAAAGATTAATTGTTGCCTCATATTCATGTTTTTGAAGAAAGCATACAGCTGATTATTTGAATTTAGGTTCTCACCAAATTACTTTTAGCGCCAATTTATATTATAAAACATAGTTAATTTGCGCATGAGATGATAAATGACATTTACGATCTTACAAGTTCATTAATAATTGTCATGACTAAATATCCGGCCAAAATTTCACATGAATATTGATTTCGGGGCAAAGTGCTACACATTTAAATTTTAAGGGCATATTTTTTTTTGGGGGGGGGAGGGGACATAGCGCTAAAAGTGAATTTTAGAGGGGGTGATATGCATTTTGTCCTAATTTAATTATTACAAATGTATATTATTTTTTGTTGATTTTTATTTAATTATATTTTTCATATTCTCTTGATGAAAATGAGGTAGATGGTGCACTTTTTGGGTGATATAGTTGATGTCGGTGTGGATTTTACTATTGCGTATGCTCTAAGATAATTGGTTAGTAATGCTTGTCATGCAGTTCTAGGTTTTGACATGAGAGACATAGATGAATATTAATCTATTTTAGTAGCATCACGGATGTAATGATCTTTTTAGATGTCTTCATGGAAAAGTAGATGGAATCCATCCAATTAGGTACAATTGTGGCAACACTCGGGTACCAATCAAGTCATTTATGAACACTCAGGCACTTAATTGATATTAATGATGAAACTCGGGTACCAAAATAATTTTTAACCAATATTTACTTATCTATCTTTTTTTCCATTTAAATTTCTTTTATTATTAATGCAATGTACTAATATCTCTTGATCTCTTTATATTTGTAGATGTAGTAGAAAATTTTATGATTATGTGCTGGAGGTGGAAGGTGTTGAAAATGATGTAGAAGCGCATTGTATGAACTAATAGGTGCTTTTTAAGAAATCGTAACAATACTTTTTAAAAAAATACAATATTAGTTTTTTCTTAAGCAACATTAATCTCACATTTTATTTTTCGTTAAAAATTAATGAAAAAACTGACAAAGTTGACCATTCCTTTAAAATAAACAAAAAAAACTAATAGAGTTGACCATTCCGTTGAAAGCTAAAAGAATAGTCAATTCAAAGTTGCCTTTTGTCCCCTAATTGATAAAGTTGGTAATAGATAAGCCTAACAAATTTGTTAGTCACTTACCTTCGAAAAAAAAAAAAAAAAACTACATCTCCCCCCTCCCTCCCTCTCCCCCCCAAAAAAAACCCAATCTCCTCCCCCACACACCCACCCGACAGCCTCATCAGCCACCTGAACCCTTCCCTAGCGAGTTGCAGTTGTTGTCAACAGATCCACTCCTCTGTCGTCTTCATTAGAAGATCCCCTCCTCCAATCGTCATTGTCAGCAAATCCCCCTTGTTCACAGCCGCCTCCCCCTCCCCTCCCGATCGTTGTAGCCTCACCGCTCGTCGCTGCAATACCCAGCACCCCCTCCTCCCAATCGTCGCAACGCAACCGCCCGCCTCCCGATCGTCGCAACGCTACCCTCCTTCCCACAAAATTTTTCTTGTTGATTTTATTTTCTTATTCTTTCTCCATTTTCTCTTTTATTTTTTTTATAAAATATATTAGTAAAAAATGATTTATAATTTTTTTTTGAATTAAAACATATAGTTATTTAGTTTTAAATTTTTCAGGGGTAAGTGTCATTAATTTTTTTTATGGGCGTGTTCGATAGAACTTGTATAGTTTAGGGGGCAAAATGTAATTCCCAAAGGTGCATTCGGTTAGTTGTAGTCAATTTTTAACAAAACATATAGCACGAGACTAACATTATTTAAAAAAATGACAAACATATTGTAACATTTTAAAATTATTGGGACCATTTGTAAAATCACTTAAAGCACGAAACTAACTCTCAATTGCCCTAACTTATAAGACCAAAGTTACAATTTTGCCCATATACCAATATAATATTTCTTTATAATACAAAGATGTAACTCCTTATCAAAATTATTCACATGCATCATTTTATTTTTGAAAAATAAGCATTTCCAAAAGTAAATATATATATATTTTTTTCTGTATGTATTGTTGGACTGAATATATTTTAGTCTCTTAGGTAATCAAAATTGAAATATTTAGCCAACTAAGAATGGAGACCTTACTAAAACTAGTCAAGATTCATTGGGAGATGGATGACAAAGGAAGCCTCAAAGAAAGTGGACACAAACATAAAGTACCCTTAAAAAATGGTGTATTGTACCCATGTGCATTACTTCTTTTCTTTTGTAATAGAAATTTGTGAGCATTTACTTGTGGAAAGCAGTTGGACTTTCATGGAAGTATGGAACTTAACATTCTTGATTATCTTCTATCAGTAAATTGGATTCTTGTTAATGCATAGGGTTCAAATTTTTCGCGCCACTTATTTAACATTTAAAATTTATTGAGCTTTATTGTTCCGTCGGTGAAAGCAGTCTCCATGTCTTTGTGCATATTTTGCATAATACTCCTACAATCAATGATCATGGGCATATTTTGCATAATAAGCCTATGCACTAATGCGATTTTATATGTAAACCTGCAATCAATATGTTTATGTTTTAAACCTGCACGTGCTTTATTAAATTTGAAAGTTCACAAAAAGCGGGCCACATGCCTCTTTTCTGTTATAAACAGTAGTAAAAAGAGGACTTGTTTCAGATTTATTGTATGTTTTGAGGATGAATATTAATCTATTTTAGTAGCCTCAAGGGTGTAATCATCTTTTTAGATGTCTTAACCGAAAAGTGGATGAAATCCATCCAATTAGATACCAATTTGACAATTGTTGCAACACTCGGGTACCAATCAAGTCATTTATGAACACTCAAGTACTTAATTGACATTAATGATGAAACTCGAGCACCAAAATAATTTTTACCCAATATTTACTTATTTATCTTTTTCCCATGTAGTTTCTTTTATTATTAATGCAATGTTCTAATTTCTATTGATTTGTTTGTATTTGTAGATGTAGTAGAAAATTTCATGATTATGTGCTGGAGGTGGAAGGTGTTGAAAATGATGTAGAAGAGGCCATGTTGAAAAAATGAGAGCGCTAAAGTTGAGTTTATTTTTATTTTTTAAATCAAATGTTTTGAGTTATTTTTTCGATTGATTATTTGATTGTTTAGACCTCGTATTTATAATTCAAATTAATCCTTGTAGCCTTCTTTGATAATAAATTTCAATTCTATGAACTATTGAAATGACAATTATTTTGCATCACAAAATGAATAAATTATATAATTGTTAATTGGTACTGACTTCCATCTATTTTTCCCTTTTACAATTTTTTTATTTTGCAATTTTACATGATAATATGTTAGATAATTTTCTAAATTAGTATTATTATATTTAAAAGGTTGTGATTTATTTTCCATTTTCATGTAATTTGGACAAATATGTGATTATATCTATATATACAGAGATAATGGAACGGATGGATAAGATGGAGTTTCTGTTTCATCGGTGCTGGAAACAGAGTACTATAAAACACATATTTCCATCATTCAATTTTTTTTTATTTTTTTTTGGTGAATTTCAATTTCTATGTTTACTATATTGATATGCAAGTCCCATTCATTCCACCGAGTTATAAAATTACATCCACGCATCGCTGGCCCATATTAATTTTGAGTATTCGGGTTTGTCTTCGAAAGTGCAATTCGCAGGCAAAAATCGGTTCTTGTAATTGAGCTCAGTTGTATCCTGGGTATATTCGTTATATAACTCATTTGCACTCCATAAGGGGCGAATATTGTCTTGAGAAGAGCATAAGTTGTACATGAGTTGGAGGTTATACGAAATCATTCGTATGAGTTGTTCGTCCTATTTTTCTAACAAAATACATATACATATTTTTTCATTCCAAAATTTTGCCCATGCATATCAATGTATGATAATACATTTTGAATTTCTTCAACGTAGTAGTAGAGGATTTTTATTGTTATTAAATATAACACTTATAAATTCAACTTCATTATAATTATTTATGTCCAAATTACCTAAATCATCAATCATTTTCTTTATCCTGCTTGGTTAAATTTTCCAATGAAAATCAACAAAATTGAGTAAATTTTTTACTAATGATGATATTTACTTCATTTTATTTTTTATTAATTTTACCAATAATGTAATATTATTTTTGAAACGAAATAAATATAATTTAACCTTCATATAAAGAAATTTTTCAATAATAATCTTTTGCTTTTTTAAGATTATAGATAGCTAAACTATGTAATGATAAATATATACTACTTTTAAATATATATATATATACACACACTTATTTAATACCCCATGCATTGGCACGAAGTATACAAAAGATTCTTTAAAATAATTTTTTTCATTAAAAAAAATCAAGATAATCTGTGATATCCCTCATTTTGTTTTTTCGTAAAATATGTTTTGTGAACGTACGATTTGGATGAATTAACGTTATGTTATTATAATAAAATTAGGTAAGTGTAACAATTGACTTTTCCCACAATTACTATGCTTACTTGTTTAATGACTATTTTTATCAACTTAAGAAAATGATAGTATTTTTGTGATATCTATACTTTTATATATTTCAACGTATGAGTTTAATACTTCTAGAATTTAATTTTGTGTCATATTATTTCTCCTTCGTATTTGGAAATTGTTTGATTAAATGTGTACCAATCAAACAATTTCCAAATACCAATAATAAATTTCGACAAGAAGAAGACCTTAGCTATTTGATCATTTCTATTTTTTTCCAACTCAAGACTAAGAGAATACCTTAAATATCTAGCCCCACAAATCCGGATTGATAGTCATAATCTTGAGCCATAAAAACTCTATATATCTCTATAGAGGAAGGGAGAGCCACAACTTGTAGCAGTCTGAATTCGAACTTAGATCCTCTCACATAAAGTGGGATGTTGATAACATTAGACCAATAGGTCTTGGGTTATTAGATCATATCTATGAGAGAGTTAAATGCTAATTAATTGAGTTTAACAGTATAATATAAAGATTTAGGCTTTGTTTGTTTGTGTTTTCATTATACTTTTTCCATTTTTCATTTTCATCTGAAAATGAAAATACACACTTTAAATTGTTTTTAACTGAAAATATTTTCATTTTCATTCTTGTTTTTACGTTCCCAATAAATTTCAATCATTTATTTAAAATTATATTTCACATCACTTATCTCACATCTTTCTCATCCACCCATCACCATCCCCTCTCTCCTCTCTCATCAATATTCAACATCAAATTCAATATTATTCATCTAATCATTACTTTTTGTTAGGAAATTTCATGTTAGATGTTTTGATGATGATAAAATAGGATTTTATGTTAGACCCCAAAAAGAATGTAAGTTTATATTTTCTTAGAACAAATGTATAAGGGTTTGAAAAGGTTGTAATTATATCAAGCTTGTAATTTTTATCTTTTTAGACTTTACACTAAGTATTGGATACCCAAGTCGCTAGTAGAATTTTAGGTGAGTCTATTAGAGATGAAGTTGAAGATTAGTATCTGAAGACAAGTGAAGATGAAGATTTTGTCTTAAGCGAGTCCCAATCGTTATGGACTGTTTCAAGACTTATGAATCAAGCGATCAAGTAGATTAGATTCACCTGAAATAAATTCCGAAGTCACTAAGGACTTAAATGCAATCATTTAACGGACATTTATTTTCAACGAGAAATAAATTCAGATGCATTAAATGCTTGATAAGAGCATTAAATGTGATAAGGACAGATTGTGTGCGGAGCAAGCTACCTATTGGCTAAGATTGTCAAAATTTCAGAGTTCAAATCTGCCACATCAAATCAGTGCAGCAGAATTCAGGAATGTCAGAGAAAAGGTATGACTCACTCGTGCGTGAGAGGCACGCACCTACATGTGTCCAATGGACAAATCCCGAGAAATTTCCTATAAATACCTTACCCCCAGCAAATCCTAAATATACATACATACATAAGAAAGTCAAAACTTTGCTGAAATTCTCTCTCATGAAAATACTTAGAAACTCCATAGCCAAAATTCTTCCAAGCTTTTTACATACATTCTAGACAGTCATAGATATCTCAAACATTTTCGAAGAAGAACCATAGACTATTATTGAGATATCCTAAGTTGTTTGAACTTTCTAAAATCAAACAAACCCGAGATCAAAACCCTCAACATCCTCTGTATGTGTGAAGAAGTTGTTGACTCTACAAGCAGTATTTTTGAGTGAGAGAAGTTTGTTGGTGAAGATCTTCATTGTTGCTAAAGTCTGTGTGATCAAGGAGCCCAAGATCATCATCTCCACCTCTATTTTGTAGAAGCCTCTGTGTGATCCTTCGATAATCAACTTAGTGGAATTCCTCCAAGTGTTCAAGGAGAAGAAGGACGTAGCTGAGATTACACCACCAGTGAACCTTACAACTTTTTGTGTTATTTACTGTCATTTACGGTTTTATTATCTGACCTTATATTTTATCATTTATCCTGAAAAAGATAAGTAAAATGGTTAAGCGACTATTTGACCAAAACGAACGCTAAAGCTTTAAAAATTATTTCTGTTGTGCTAACCTTGATTAAGCGATCTAAGCGTTACCCTACTTTGGTAAATTGCTTAAATCACTAAGTCTAAGTTATCTTTACTATAGCGCCTGATCCAAGCGCTCAACTCTCCAAGCGTTCAAATCTTTAAAAGTGATACGAAATTTTTGAAGTAAAAAAAAAAGACTTCAGGGTTTATTTAACCCCCTCTCCCTTCTACACCCTTTCGTATGCCACTTGGGACCACCACTTTTCAGTCATTTCATACAGCACACTCACAAATTTCAACCATTTTAAAAAACACAATCAAACACACCTACTTTTTTACTTTTCTCACACGAAAAATCAAATAACACGTTCTCCCATACATTTTAGAAAATGACGGTTGAAAATGAAATGAAAACACATCCAAACAAAGCCTTAGTTATCTCTCACCTTTTTAGTTACGCTATTCAAATTCAAGACAAAAGAAAAGTGGATAAAATGAGTCTCTCCAACTCCATGCAGCAGCTGTATATATTTACAAAAATCATACTTCAACCTGAGGCATTCTTTCCACCATTTTCTTCTTAAAAGGTCAATCAAAGGTAGATACTCAAAACCCATTTGTGATATTAACAAGAAATTTAAGATTTGGAATGTATATTGTTGCATGTGCATATAATTAGTTGGATTCTTGAGTTTTAGCTGTGATTGTAGTGCTTAGAAGTTAGTTTTGATGCACGTTGATGAGAAAGATGTTCAAGAAAATGGGCTGTAAATTCGAACTTGCTCACTTGCTTCAGTTTTAAATTTTTTTTAAGGACCAAAATAGGCAATATTTTTCAAAACTTTTTCTATTGATGCCTAGTCTTCTTTCGTACGTTTGTAAATTTGTTTAATTTTTGTAAATTTTACGAATTTTATAAAATTGTCAAATAAAGACTGCCAGAGTCTTACTTGTTTTCGGGAAAGGTTTTGTTTGGGGACTCTAATGTTATATTTACAATTATTAATTTATTTCCAAACTTTTACAGGACTATTTTGGATCTTTTAAAAATGTTACATATAAAACTTGAAATTTTTCGTTAAGAAAGGGATTTTATAAAAAATATGTAATGCAACCTGCCAGGGTTCAAAATGATTTATGTACCGCCTGACTTTGATTATAAAATCACCCATGTAGAAATGTCCATTGATTCTTCCTCCATGTGTGTTTGATAGTTCTGTAAAATTTTATACTTAAACTCATATCCTATGAATTTTAACAATCTCTGAACTAAAACAACGCAAAATAATTTTCTTAAGGATTTTGTCAATTTGTTTTATTTTAAATTGGTTGTAGCCTAACTCTTTAGGAACATAGTACACTTTAGGCTTAATCATATAGTTCACAGGATTATAGGCTAGGTCGGGTAGATTATTAAGATTGAGTGTTAGAGAATAAGATTCTAATATGATTTTCGGATCAGTAGGTAGTGTTGAAGATTTGCTCGACGACGATCCTAAGTAGCTTGGAAGTGTACTATGAGTTGCCTCCCAAAACTTAAAGCTTAACATCTATAAAATCTTGAGGGAAGTTCATATATATATACAAACACACACACATACTTTCATCATGTTCTAAATGTTTCAAATCAAAATGAGTGTCAAGACTTTCAAAAGCAAATCATGAACTCATTTAGCATTAACCATTTCATGGTACCAACAGTTAATTGTATTAGGGTTATGCCCTCGATGCCAAAGAGAAATTAGATTGTATAGGGCTATTTGGGTATTTGTACAAACATATTATGTTGGAATAAAAGTCTCAGGAAATTTGATGTTAGATGTTTTGATGATGACAAGATAGGATTCATGTTAGACCCCAAAGATTATGTAAGTTTATCTTTTCTAGAATATGTTTAAGCATTTAACTAAGTTATCGAGTTGTAATTTTTAGATTAGACTTGTAATTTTTATCTTTGTAGATTTTAGACTAAGTATTGAATACTAAGTCATGGATAGAATTCTAGGTGAGTCTGTCAGAGATGAAGTTGAAGATCAGCATCTGAAACGAAGCGAAGATGAAGATTTTATCTTAAGCGACTGACATTTTAGGAGTTATGAATCAAGCACTAAAAGCCATCAAACGATCAAATGATCAGATTCACCTGAAATAAATTCCGAAGTCATTAAGGACTTAAATGCAATCATCAACGGACATTTATTTCCAATGGAAAATAAATTCAAATGCATTAAATGCTTGATAAGAGTATTAAATGTGATAAGGACAAATTGCATACAAATCAAGCCACCCTATTAGCTAAGACTGTCAGTGTTTCAGAGTTCAAACCTACCACATCTAATCGGTGCAGCAGAATTTCAGGAATGTCAGAAAAAAGAACTACTCACTCGCTACGTGAGAGACACGCGCCTACATGTGTCCAACGGACAAATTCCAAGAAATGTCCATAAATAGTGTTCTTCAGCAAAACCTAATTACACTCGCACATACACAAGATATAGGTCAAAACTTTGCTGAAATCATTCCAAGAAAAGCTTACCAAACTCCATATCCAAAATCCTTCAAGCTTTTCAAACATTCCAAAGACCGTCACTGATATCTCAAACCTCTTCAAAGAAGAACCCTACACTACTATTGAGATATCCCAAGTTTTTAGAACTTCTCAAAATCAAACGAACCTTGTGACGAAACCCCCAACCTCTTTCATCTGTGTGAGAAAGTTGTTGATATTTGCAAGACGTATTTCTGAGTGAGAGAAGCTTGTTGAAGAAGATCTCAAGTGGAGCAGAAGTTTGAGTGAACAAGGAGCTCAAGATCAACTTCCCTTCCTTTATTTTGTAGATGTCTCTGTGTGTGATTCTTTGATAATCATTTTAGTGGATTCCCTTCGAGTGTAAAGGAGAAGAGGGACGTAGCTGAGATTACATTACCCAGTGAACCTTTCATATCTTGTGTCATTTACATTACTGTTTTATTCCTTTAATTTATCATTTGCATTATATCTTCAAAAGCATTAAAATTCAGTAAGCGACTAATTGGTTAAACAAAATGCTAAGTATTAAAATCATTTTCGTTGTGCTAACCCTGATTAAGCGATTTAAGTGTTACCCTACTTTGGTAATTCTCCAGATCACTAAGTCTAAGTTTTCTTATCTCTAGCGCTTGACCTAACTCTTTGCTTTTTAAGCGTTCAAATGTTTAAAGTGGTACAAATTTTTGAAGTCGAAAAAAAACTTCAGGGTCTATTCAACTTCCCTTCCCCTTCTAGACGCTTTTGTATGCAACTTGGGACCACCAAGTGGTATCAGAGCAGTTGAAGTAGAAACCAAAGCATTTCTGAGCATAACTGCTTATTTGGATCCATTTTTTTAAAAACGTAGTCCCTTTTTAAAAAATCACATATCATGGCTTTTACTAAGATGCCTAAGTTGATTGAGTCAAACTATGACTCATGGAAACTTAGAGCATTTACATATTTGTGCTCATGTGATAATGAAATGTGTGATTTTATTACAGAAGACCCCATTCAGATTATGAAAGTTATAACTAGAGCCCCTGGAGCGGATGAAGTGACTCCGGATGGTTATGTCAAGAAGCCGAAAGTGGAATGGACGCCAGATGATCAAAGAAGAGCGAATCTGGATAATGTTGGACTAAACGCTCTCTACTCATCGTTCATAGATAATGAGGGATTGTTCAACAAAATCAAGCTTTGCAGAACTTCAAAAGAAATATGGGATAAGTTGGTCATTGTGTGTGAAGGATCTGCACAGATGAGGGAGAACAAGCTCTCCATGGCCATACAGAAATTCAAAAATTTTAAGATGTAGCCCAGCAAAATGCTAGATCAATTGGATGCGAGGTTTACTTTGCTTATTACAGAGTTAGCATCATTGGACAAGGAGTTGACCAATAGGGAAATGATCAACAAGATTTTTAGATCTCTTCCAAGCAAATATCTTCTGAAGATTGTTCCGATGAGAGAATCTCAGATGTTGGATATCATGACTCCAGAGTATGCATTTTTGGAGCTAAGGTCATTCGAGTTTGAATTAGGAGAAGTCAGCGATACGTATACTTCAATGATTGAATCCGGAGCTAATTGCAACTATTAAGAGTAAGGGAAAAGCTACAAGTGAGGTGAAAGCGCCAGAATCAAATGAGGAAAAGGAAACGACTTTATTGGTCAAGAAATTTAAGATATTTCTGAGGTATGAAAAGAGAAATTCAAACGGACAGACTTCATTTCAAACCTCTCCCCCTGCACAAGTGCCTCAATATCAAGTGCCAGTGTATTCTGCACCACAACCTCCAGCGCCAATTCAATACCAAACAACATTTCCAAATCAGAATCAGAATCTCTCAGCGCCAATGGTTTCCAAAATATTAACAACTGAACAAAAAATGAGAACTAACTTTTGTTATAATTGCCCTTATTCAAATATATCTAAGCCCACAAGGCAAGATCATATGGATAGAAACCAATTCAGGAGCAACCTTCGTCAACAAGGTTTGCTAGTGGAATCTGAACTTTTTACTGCACCTGAAAAAGATCTGGAATCTTATGATGAAAGCAGCGATGATGAGCCCTCTAGTTACTCAACGCTAATTTGTCTAATGGTGATAGATGAAGAAGCGTCTGAAGACTGATAAGTGCAATATTTATATATTTTATTACCTCTATCTTTAGCATTTTATTGTGATTATATGGCCATTGGAACTCATTTTATCTCATTTTGTGATTTGGGCAAGAGTTGAAGTGCAAAATACCAATTTCAATCAAAATGACAGATTTGGCGATGTTTCGGAAATATTAATATATCTGGAGATGCAGACATTAGTTTCTATTGAATTTTATCTAGTTGGAAAGCTAAGACAAAGGCCTATATTTCTTATGAAGAAGTCCAGACCCAGTTCAGAAGTTAAAGGGCTCGAAAGTGTTGAAGAATTTAATGAAGATTTCTGTTCTGGACTGGACTGGAATGCGCAGCTTTGGTGAAAAATTCATAACTAGAGTTATGTGTCTTGGATTCAGTCAAGGCCAGTTGGAAATGAAAGCTAACACATAAAGCTACAAATGTCTAGAAGGAGTTAAAGTCAAAATCAATGAATTAGAGGTGACAAATCAGAATGTAAAGGGAAGAATATATTCTCCATGTGTTAAAGAGAAGAATATATTCTCCATGCTTTGATGTTAAAGGGAAGAATATATTCTCCATGCTTTGATGTTAAAGGGAAGAATATATTCTTCATGTCTTGATAAAGGAAGAGAGAATATATTCTCTCTATGATTATGTCATCTTTTCATTGCCTATATATATGTCTTGCAAGAGTTGAAGAAGAACAACAAAAACAAGAAGAAAACAAAGAGAAGATAGTTAGAAAAAATAGTATTTTCAAGTTTTATGCTTACAATTATGAGTAGCTAAGTTTTTATTTCGATTCAAGGGAGTTCATTTTGATTCACATGTTGTGAGACACGGAGCTTCATCTATCTATCTACGGTTTGATTATCTTTTGTTTCTTATTCTTAATGTTCATGCTTGTTTAGATAATAATCTAAGGTGCACATTAGTTGATTATCTATTACAATCTATTGCTAACAAATCTTCATAATCCGTAATTGTTATGTTTGATTTGTGCATGTAGCAATTAGGTTTTCATGATTAGGATCCCAATTTTCGTTGATAACCTAAGGGAAACATTAGAGTAAATTAAATAGTTGGCGCTTGCTTAAACTATTGTTTATCCTTAGTCGCTTCTAATTCGTTATGCTATTATTAACATGATTAGGATTGCTTAATACCGAATCAGTTGATAATAAGAATTTAACCGGGTGCTGGGCTTTGGTTAATGATATACGGAAGTTAATAGGGATATAAATAGCTGGTTATTTATGTTCTTGGCTAAGTAATCAAAGAATAGATAGTATTTTAGGTGTCTATGATCAACTTGAATTGAAGAACGAACTATCCTTGCATCGATGCTTTACATTTATTGAACTTCCTATTTAATTCCTGTCATTATTAATTCATCAAACAAACCTCCCCATTGAATATTATTTTGATCAACCAATCTCTAGGGTTCGACCTGGACTTACGAGTACTACAAATTCTTGTGAGAACAGTAATTATATTTTGGTGCATTCGACACGTACCAAATTTTGGCGCCGTTGCCGGGGATTGGTTTTCGGTCAAAATTTTATTTTATTTTTTTCGTTATTTCTGTACTTTACCTTTTGAGTTTTTTTTATTTTTTTTATGACTCGTTCTTCTCAATCTAAGACCCAGGAAATTGATCCAGAGATTGAAAGAACATTGTGTAGATTGAGGAAAGACGCTAAGAAGACGAGCAACGTGGAAAACGTGCAATCGGAGGAATCTATCTTATCTCCACACGGAAGCACCATATCTCTTCACTTATTTTCAAGTGAATCAGACGAAGAGGAAGTCATGGCTAGAAATAATAGGACTTTGAAGGAGTTGGCTACTCCGGATTTTAATTTACAACCTTTATGCATTGAATATGCTGATTTAGATGTTGCCTTTGAATTGAAATCGGGATTGATTCACTTATTACCTAAATTTCGTGGTCTTGCAGGAGAGGATCCAAGCAAGCACCTAAAGGAATTCCATGTTGTATGCTCGAGCATGAGACCGACGGGAGTATCTGAGGAACAAATTAAATTAAGAGCATTCCCATTTTCCTTAGCAGATGATGCAAAAGATTGGCTTTATTACTTACCTTCAGGGACGATAACAACATGGAATGAGGTCAAAAGACTATTTTTGGAGAAGTACTTTCCAGCATCAAGGGCTGCCAACATAAGAAAAGAGATTTGTGGCATAAGGCAGTACAACGGAGAATCGTTATATGAATATTGGGAGCGATTTAAGAAGTTATGTGCAAGCTGTCCACACCATCAGATAAGTGAGCAACTATTAATTCAATATTTTTATGAAGGCTTACTTCCCATGGAAAGGAACATGATTGATGCAGCAAGTGGAGGAGCTCTAGTGGATAAAACCCCCACCGCTGCTAGGACTTTAATTTCCAACATGGCAGCAAATTCACAACAATTTGGCATGAGGTTAGATCATACACCTAAAAAAGTCAACGAGGTAAGTACATCTAACCTTGAGCATCAAATTTTTGAGTTAACTTCATTAGTTCGTCAGATGGCCGTAGGAAATTTGCAAGTAGCGAAGGTATGTGGTATTTGTTCAGTTACAGGACACCCCACTGATGCGTGTCCTACATTGCAAGAAGAAACGAACAAGCAAGCCAATGCCATTGGAGGATTCCCAGGTCAGCAACAAAGAAAGTACGATCTTTTTTCCAATTCATACAATCCAGGCTGGCGAGATCATCCCAATCTCAGTTATGGAAATCAAGTTGGACAAAATCGTTATCAAAATTCTTTCCAGCCTCGACAGCAACATCAAACGAATCAATCTTTGAATTCAGGTATGGCTTTAGATGAAATTGTTAAAGCTCTCGCTAACAATACCCAACAATTTCAACAGGAAACAAGAAACAGCATCCAAAATTTAGAGAAACAGATAAGTCAGTTAGCAACTTCGATGAGCAAGATGGAAGCTCAAGGTTCGGGCAAATTACCCTCCCAAACAATCATA
The DNA here is from genome assembly GCA_019426215.1 of Buddleja alternifolia. Lineage (NCBI taxonomy): Eukaryota > Viridiplantae > Streptophyta > Magnoliopsida > Lamiales > Scrophulariaceae > Buddleja > Buddleja alternifolia. The sequence continues at coordinate 54,000,585 of CM033392.1, read as the reverse complement.
AATCCTAGAGAGAATGCCAGTGTAGTAACTTTGCGGAGTGGAAAAGAAATTCAGAGCCCAACTCAAAGTGTGCCGGAAGATGAAAAACCCACAGAAGCTAAAATTAGTCTCGAAGCTCCTAAGGTAAGTTTTCCTTCAAACATGCATAATTCCACTAACACTGTTCCTATTTCCATCCCCTTTCCGAGCAGGTTAAGTAAATCCAAGAAACAAAATGAAGAGAAGGAGATATTGGAGACATTCAGAAAGGTAGCAGTAAACATTCCACTGCTTGATGCTATTAGTCAGATTCCAAGATATGCAAAATTCCTTAAGGAACTATGCACCACGAAGAGGAAGCTACGAGGAGACGAGAAGATTAAGGTGGATGAAAATGTGTCTGCAATAATCCAGCGAAAACTGCCGCCTAAGTGTAAGGATCCAGGTACGTTTACTATCCCTTGTGTGATTGGTAATAATAGATTTGAACGTGCCATGTTAGATTTAGGTGCATCAATTAACGTCATGCCTTATTCAATTTATGCATCTCTTAATTTGGGTCCCTTGAAACAAACTGATGTTATTATACAATTGGCGGATCGATCAAATGCATACCCCGAGGGGGTGCTTGAGAATGTGTTAGTGCAAGTGAATGAATTAATCTTTCCAGCTGATTTTTACGTTCTGAATATGGAAGATAATGGATCCCAAAATCCAGCCCCGATCCTCCTAGGACGCCCCTTCCTCAAAACAGCAAGAACAAAGATTGATGCTCATGATGGCACTTTATCAATGGAGTTCGATGGGCAGATTGTTAAATTTAGCATATTCAAATCCATGAGGTATCCCCCTGATGTGAATTCAGTTTATTCTATTGATATTATTGATGTGTTAGCCCAGGAGGTTTTTGAGAAAAATCAAGTGGATGCATTGGAAGTAGTACTCAGTCATGGTTTATGGCAATTCAGGGAACATTTGAATTTTAGTGATGAAGTTGAAGAGATGATTATGGCTTTGCAGTCCTTACCACCAGCCCCTAGCAGGTATAATGTGTCAAAAATTGAGTTATTATTTAATCACACAAAATTGTTGCCATCTGTGTTGCAGGCACCGAGTTTAGAACTTAAGCCCTTACCCGAGCATTTGAAGTATGTGTACTTAGGGGAAATCGAGACCTTGCCAGTAATAATTGCGAAGAATCTGACTACGGTGCAAGAGGAAAGACTCGTTAGGTTGCTTCGAGATCATAAGACATCAATTGGATGGACTATAGCAGACATTAAGGGAATTAGTCCTTCTATGTGCATGCACCGAATTTTGTTAGAGGATGACTCAAAACCAAGCAGAGAGGCTCAAAGGAGGTTGAATCCATTGATGATGGATGTAGTAAAGAAAGAAATCCTGAAGTTGTTGGATGCAGGAGTTATTTACCCAATTTCAGACAGCAAGTGGGTCAGTCCTGTTCAGGTTGTACCAAAAAAATCTGGAGTGACGGTAGTGCAGAACCAGAATAATGAGCTAGTTCCTACGAGGATTCAAAATGGGTGGCGTGTTTGCATTGATTACCGCAAGCTGAATGCAGCAACGAGAAAGGACCATTTTCCTTTACCTTTTATTGATCAAATGCTTGAACGATTAGCCCGTAAATCTCATTATTGTTTTCTTGATGGTTACTCAGGTTATAACCAGATTGTGATTGCTCCTGAAGACCAAGAGAAAACCACATTCACGTGTCCGTTTGGAACATTTGCTTATCGGAGGATGCCGTTTGGACTTTGCAATGCACCAGCCACTTTTCAGCGCTGCATGATAAGTATTTTCTCCGATTTAATCGAAAAGTACATTGAAGTTTTTATGGACGATTTTACTGTGCATGGGGATTCATTTGACTCTTGTCTTGAAAATTTATCTCTTGTGCTTGATCGTTGCATTGACACAATCCTTGTTTTGAATTTTGAAAAATGTCATTTTATGGTAGAACAAGGGATTGTATTAGGACATGTTATTTCATGTAGGGGTATTGAGGTAGATAAAGCTAAGGTAGATTTAATTGTGAACTTACCCTACCCCACATGTGTGAGGGATGTGCGATCTTTCCTTGGCCATGCAGGTTTTTATCGTAGATTCATCAAGGATTTTTCGAAGATTGCATTGCTTCTATCCAAGTTGCTACAACAAGATGTGATTTTCGAATTCACCCAAGACTGCAAGGATGCTTTTGATAAACTGAAATCAGCGTTAACCACTGCACCTTTGATGCAACCACCAGATTGGTCTCTTTCATTCGAAATAATGTGTGATGCGAGTAATTATGCAATGGGAGCAGTTTTAGGACAACGAGTTGGCAAACAACCTCATGTGATCCATTATGCTTCCCGGACCCTTAACGCGGCTCAGTGCAATTATTCAACTACTAAAAAAGAACTTTTGTGTATTGTTTTTGCTTTAGATAAATTTCGTTCTTATCTACTTAGATCTAAAGTGATTGTATTTTCTGATCATGCAGCTTTAAGACATCTTTTGGCGAAGAAGGAATCAAAACCGAGGTTAATGAGATGGATTCTTCTTCTTCAAGAATTTGATTTGGAGATTAAAGATAAAAAGGGGGCTGAAAATTTGGTGGCAGATCATTTGAGTCGATTAGTGCGAAAAGAAAATCTAGTGCCACTACAAGAATTCTTTCCGGATGAGCAATTGTTTGCTCTGCAAGGTATGGTTCCTTGGTATGCTGATTTAGTGAATTATTTAGTTTCTAGAACTTTACCTGATGATTTGAGTAGAGCTAAGAAAGATAAAATTAAGAGTGAGGCAAAATATTATGTGTGGGATGATCCATACTTGTGGAAGTTTTGTTCCGATCAAATTATTAGGAGATGTGTGCCTGATTCTGAATTAGAGTCTGTCTTGAAATTTTGTCATGCTTATGCGTGTGGTGGTCATTTTGGACCTAAGAGAACTTCTAGAAAAGTGTTAGATAGTGGTTTTTATTGGCCTACTTTATTCCGTGATGCTTATGTCATGTGTAAAAATTGTGAACAATGTTAAAGGACTGGGAATTTAAGTCATAGGAATGAAATGCTTCAAACGCCCATACTTGTTTGTGAGATTTTTGATATATGGGGTATTGATTTTATGGGACCTTTTCCTTCCTCCTTTGGTTTTTTTTATATCTTACTTGCGGTTGATTATGTTTCGAAGTTGGTGGAAGCTAAAGCCACCCAAACTGATGATTCTAAAGCTGTTGTAGGTTTTCTCAAGTCTAACATTTTTAGTAGGTTTGGCATAGCAAAAGCGTTGATAAGTGATCAGGGGTCCCATTTTTGTAACCGAGCTGTGGACACTTTGCTAAAAAAATATGGGGTGTTTCATAAGACATCCACACCTTATCACCCTCAGACAAATGGGCAAGCCGAGGTGTCCAATCGAGAAGTCAAGTCCATCTTGGAAAAAACTGTAAATCCTAATCGAAAAGATTGGAGTCTCCGACTTGAAGATGCATTATGGGCGTACCGGACAGCCTATAAAACACCTATTGGGACGTCTCCATATAGGTTAGTCTTTGGTAAATCGTGTTATCTTCCGGTGGAATTGGAACACAAAGCGTTTTGGGCTATAAAGAGTTGCAATTTAGATAGAGATCAAACTGGTATACATAGGAAGTTGCAACTACAAGAGTTAGAGGAGATTCGCCTTGATGCTTATGAGAATTCCCGAATTTACAAGGAGAAGACCAAGGGGTTTCATGACAAGATGATCTCTAGGAAGGAATTTGTGATTGGACAAAAAGTGTTGCTTTACAACTCAAGACTCAAATTAATGCTTGGTAAGTTACGTTCTCGTTGGGTTGGACCTTTTGTTGTGATTAATGTATTTTCTTATGGTGCAGTAGAGATTCAAAGCTTAGAAACTAACAAGTTGTTCAAGGTAAATGGACATAGACTTAAACCTTTCTATGAAGGTTTTCAAGAGCATACAATTGAAAAAGTTTCATTGATCAATCCAACTTACTTGGATTAAAAGGCTGCAAAGTCGAGCCAACGACTTTAAAAAAAGGCGCTGCTTGGGAGACAACCCAATAGTGGCTGAACGACCATCATCAGATTTGCTTTCTTTTTCCCTATCTCTTTTAATTTCGTTTGTTCATTTTTTTTATTTATTTTTATTCTGTGTTGCATTGAGGACAATGCAGATTTTAAGTGTGGGGGAGATGGTTAGTCATTTGTTTTATGAGTTAAAAAAAATAAATTCTTTATTGTGCAGCCAAGTAAGGTAGTGAAAAATTATTTCCCTTCATCAGTGGTTGATTGAAAAATAGACTAGATTCAATAGAGAAGTTAAGTAGTGTTAAAATTGTTATAATTGTTGAAGTACAGACTTTTAGAGAAATTCGTGTAAATTCGTAATTTAGCATAACTTTGTATGTGACTTTTGACTCACTGAAATTCCTTCAAAATCCTCAAGGTTAATCTGGTTGATAGTGATTTAAAGTAATAACGGATGAAATTCCTCGGTGTAAAGCTTGAGGCGTAAACTATGTAATGTTGAAGATATAATATAGCGCCTGGGATTATCTACACTGAAGGGATTAAGCCTGAGGAGTTTTCAAGCTTGATAACCTAAGACTATCTAGTCTGGGATCTATCGGCCCAAACCTGCTATTGTGTTGGAAATCTAATAGGGTTATTCAAAGTATGTCCAGAATGAAATGATCCGCTTGTTGAGTAACCGGGTGCATTCATGAATAATGTTTGTATTCGCGTCAAAAGACAAGTGTGTGCTTAATAATAATATATTGCTCGTTTTAATTCATGCTTGAGGAAATATAAAGGGATGATGTTGACACGAAAAATCTTTACGTGTATTAAACAGCAAGTGGACTGGTCGTGTGTAGTAATAAAGTGGACAATAAAGTCCGGATTGTCGAACCTCAAGGACTTGTATTTTAGTTTATGATTTTAAAGTAATTGAAGAACTTAAACTAAAACAAGAATTAACTAAAATATTATGTAAGTAAGATATAAGAAACAAGATGTCGAAATCAAGATAGCTATGGAAAAGAGCAACTAAGACACATGTGTTGGCATAAATTAATCAATTTTCATTATAAACATGTTCTCATATTATTAGACTAATGTTGCTTTGGTGGAAAAAACCTTAAATAATTACTACCCGATTTCTCGGCTGCAATAATCCTATGATTAATTGATGGTTCTCTAGATATGTCTATCCGAGAATCTAACCAACAATCATGCATTCAAGTTCTAGAATTTCCCCGGATTAATCCGGCTAACTGCACCCGGGAATCTCTACCTATCTCTAGGGGCAATTCCCTATTTTTTACGGATTATGTGATGATCCTCTTTGCACCTTAAATTAACTTCTCTCGAACGAATAATTTAAGCAATAAATCATGCATATGGTAGCTAAGCATATGATGCATTCAAACAAGATCAAGACACAAAGCAACAATAGAATTAATATGAAAAGCACAATTTATAACTCAATTATCATAATTTAGCCTCAACATGGCCTTAGTTCGAAAAATCTATTTCATCATAAAAGATAAAAGATAGGAACTTAAATTAAGATTCATATTCATAGACAAAAATAAATCTAAATCTAAGAAACTCCCTCGTATTTTTTATGGTTGAACTTCGATCTTCATCTCTTCCATGCTTCTTGATTTCTTCACCTTCAGAGGTTGTTGATAATCTTCATAACTAATCTAAGGATGATGAAGATGATGATAGGATGTGTTTAGGCTCCCCCAATGGGGAATGTGTTTTCAAGTGTGTTTGTAGGATGGCATCCAATCCTCCTTTTATAGCCAAAAAAATTCACCAACCAAGAATATGTGCTTCCATTCTCTTTTCTTTCCACCTACCATTCTCTTGCTTTCCATCTACCAAGAATGTGAACTACCATTCTCTTATTTTCCACCTACCATTCTCTTACTTTCCTCCTACTAAGAATGTGAACTACCATTCTCTTGTTTTCCACCTACTAAGAATGGGAGCTGCCACTTTCGTATTTTCCAGCGCAGGGATAGTGTTTTATTCATACACTCCTCCACAGACCTCCGAATTGGATGATTCAAGTCCCCATGTAAAGATAAGACATATATCTAAAACTTTGTAGAAGGACACTTCATCAAATTCGGTCTCTAAATTTATCCAAATGGCGTTCCAACGTGGAGATTGTTTCTGATTTGGCGCCCAGGTGTGCGGAAATGGTACTAAAACATGATCTTGGCTAACTCCAGCTTGTTTCTTGCTTGTTTGGTCGTGGAGGTGTGAAGCATCTTGGCCTAAACTTGTTTTATACGTCGTTTTTCAGCCCGTTCTTCGATTGTATCCATTTAAGGTCTGAAATCACTTAATGCACGAATTAAATGCACATGTGACAAAATCAAGCGATAAATGAACCTAAAACATAAACGCAAAGGGGCTTAATAACACGTAAAAATGACTCCTATCAGATGTTGAGTTAAATGTTGCATTAATAGTATTGCGGTTACAAAATGAAGTGAATTTTTGAGAAGTTTGTGTGAATGCAAGAGTAATGGTGGACACATGATTGACCTTTCTAGCGAATTTTGTTAATTTTTGGTTACGAATTGATGATGTTTGGAAAGAAAATTTCATGAACTTGCTTGTTTGTACATTGAGAGATTGATTTTGTGGGTATATCTTCTGGAAAACCTCACGAGACTAAACTCGTCCACTAGGGGTAACCTAGGGGTTTAAAGGCTTGTTGCATATGCTAAATGCAACCGTGTTACCTACGAAAGTGGTTGGCTTTAGTTTTAGTTTTTTTTTCTAGTTTCTCTTTATCTTTGCCCGAGGACGTGCAAGAGCTATGTGTCTTGGATTCAGTCAAGGCCAGTTAGAAATGAAAGCTAACACATAAAGCTACAAATGTCTAGAAGGAGTCAAAGTCAAAATCGATGAATTAGAGGTGAAAATCAGAATGTAAAGGGAAGAATATATTCTCCATGTGTTAAAGAGAAGAATATATTCTCCATGCTTTGATGTTAAAGGGAAGAATATATTCTTCATGTCTTGATAAAGGAAGAGAGAATATATTCTCTCTATGATTATGTCATCTTTTCATTGCCTATATATATGTCTTGCAAGAGTTGAAGAAGAACAACAAAAACAAGAAGAAAACAAAGAGAAGAGAGTTAGAAAAAATAGTATTTTCAAGTTTTATGCTTACAATTATGAGTAGCTAAGTTTTTATTTCAATTCAAGGGAGTTCATTTTGATTCACATGTTGTGAGACACGGAGTTTCATCTATCTATCTACGGTTTGATTATCTTTTGTTTCTTATTCTTAATGTTCATGCTTGTTTAGATAATAATCTAAGGTGCACATTAGTTGATTATCTATTACAATCTATTGCTAACAAATCTTCATAATCCGTAATTGTTATGTTTGATTTGTGCATGTAGCAATTAGGTTTTCATGATTACGATCCCAATTTTCGTTGATAACCTAAGGGAAACATTAAAGTAAATTAAATAGTTGGCGCTTGCTTAAACTATTGTTTATCCTTAGTCGCTTCTAATTCGTTATGCTATTATTAACATGATTAGGATTGCTTAATACCGAATCAGTTGATAATAAGAATTTAACCGGGTGCTGGGCTTTGGTTAATGATATACGGAAGTTAATAGGGATATAAATAGCTGGTTATTTATGTTCTTGGCTAAGTAATCAAAGAATAGATAGTATTTTAGGTGTCTATGATCAACTTGAATTGAAGAACGAACTATCCTTGAATCGATGCTTTACATTTATTGAACTTCCTATTTAATTCCTGTCATTATTAATTCATCAAACAAACCTCCCCATTGAATATTATTTTGATCAACCAATCTCTAGGGTTCGACCTGGACTTACGAGTACTACAAATTCTTGTGAGAACAGTAATTATATTTTGGTGCATTCGACACGTACCAAAGACTCACTACCTGAGGTATCCACTGAACTATCTCATCCCCTTTCTTATCAAGAATTACTTGATAAAGTCAATGAATATTACAAAGATTGTTAAGGTGCCGCCAGACTATATCAAGAACACACTGATGAGATCTCAGTGATTAAAAGTAAAAACATGATGCTCAAAGCCGAGTTGCTAGTTCAAAAATAGTGCATTGAGAAGAACCAATCGCTTGAAAATAAGATCGCTCAGTTGAAAAGTGATCTTGATATGGTAGTCAAGAGAGAAGCTGAGCTGATCGCTAGACTTGCTAAATCAGAGCAGCTCGTCTTATTATTGTCAAAATCTTCAACAAAGTTAGATAATGTGACTGAGGTAACCAGACTTTTTGTTGAAAAGATCGATTTAGATTGTGATAGATTCGGTAATAAATCAAAAGTGTCTAAGGTTACAGCAACCAACAAAGAAAAAGGTGTAGCCTTTGTTGAGAAGAGTTCAAACAGCCAAACGCTAAATGAACCAAAGGACAATAGTATGAGGCCAAATGAGAAAGTCAAAGCTGACTCACTCAATGGAAAGACAAAAGTGAATGATTCACAAAATAAGGTTTATCCAAATGCTTAAAAGGCTAAGTAGAAACCTTACAAGTGTGAATCAAACGCTAAGTGTCAAGCGCCCAAGTTGCACCCTTAGCCAGTGTCAAGGAAATACCAGCGTCAATATCCACAAAGATCAAGGTAATATTATCAGTACTATGATGATTATGATTACTATTATGATCAAGGATATTATGATACACCTAAAAAGCACACACAACACAAATCAAAGCCCAAAGAGGCCGATCCTCCCGCAATGAAGATTAGGCAAATATGGGTTTCAAAAGTTTTAATTCAGACAATGCTACTAATGTTAAAGGATCCAAGTCACAATGGGTACATAAAAAGAATTAGAACTGCCCTTTGAATGCAAGTACCTAAAGCTAACACTGATACATCAATTTGGTACATCGATAGTGGGTCATCCAAGCACATGACAGGCTCAAAGGATCTTTTGATCAACTATCGTGCAACCAATGGTCCTCAAGTCATATTCGGTGACAACTCCAAAGGTAAAACCAAAGGTATAGGTATCATGCATAGAGGGAATGTCAAGATAAGTGACGTATACTATGTTGAGGGTCTTTAACATAATTTATTGAGCATTAGTCAATTTTGTGATAAAGGCTTTGAAGTTAAATTTTCTATTAACTATTGCTATATTAACAACGCTAAGAACGGATCTACCAAATTAAAAGGAATAAGAACACATAATGTTTATTTGTAGATTGGGGTTCAACAATCGATAACAACCTTACATGCCTTATTGCTAAAAGTTAAAATGAATTGGGTTAGTTATGGCGTAGAGAAATGAATCACCTCAACTTTAAGGCAATCTCTCAGTTAATATTGCTAAATCTTGTAGAGGGATTACCTAAGGGTTCATTTCAGAAAAATCACTTATGTGATGCATGTCAAATGGCTAAACAAGTTAAATCATCTTTTAAGAAAAAACATCAAGTATCTACTTCTAAAATTCTTGAACTATTTCATATGACTTTGTTTGGTCCCATTCAAATCATGAGTGTTAGTGGTAAAAGGTATTCACTAGTAATAGTTGATGATTTTTCTTGCTATGTATGGGCAGAATTTTAAGCGTCCAAAGATGAAACTAGTGTCAATCTCACAGCGCTAATTCGTCAATTACAAACATCAAAAGATCTAAAGGTGATGAGAATTAGAAACGATAGAGGAATTGAATTTACAAACCATATTGTTGAGAAGTTTTGTACAGATTTTGGAATACTTCATAAGTATTTTGCGCCTAGAAATCCTCAACAGAATGGAGTTGTTGAGCGACAGAACACTTAAAGAAGCTACTAGGACAATGTTAGCAAAGACCAAGCTGCCTTAAAGGTTTTGGGCCGAAGCAATCAACACCGCTTGCTATACTTAGAACCGGTGTATAATCAACAAGCAACATGGAAAGATTTCATATGAGTTATGGAAGGGACGTAAGTCTAACAATTCCTATTTTCATGTATTTGGCTCAAAATGATTCATTCATAACAATGGATCCCACAACCTAAAGACATTTGATCCTATAGTGGATGAGGGAATCTTTCTAGGCTATGCTAAGAATGGAAAGAATTTTCGCATCCTAAATAAGATCAAATCAAAGGTTGAGGAATCTATTCATGTTGTGTTTGACTATACTAACCAAGATCCGAGTAAGGTTAATATTGATGATGTAGGAGTTGAAGATTATTCCCAACAAGCGCCTTAGATCAATCATGGTGAATATCGTGATGATGATGAGGATGATGAGATCTTTGTGCCCAATCCTAAGGCTACTTGTGAGGTTATCAATTATGATATTGCAAGATATGCTGATGATCATGAAGAGAATGATCATCAAGAGCAAATTCTAACTGGGAATGATGAAGTGACTGCGCAAGAGACAAATGAAGTCGGGTGATTGATAATCAAGAGTCACTCAACCGGTTCCAACCAGACTATAAATGGCTTAGAGATCATCCACCAGATCTAGTGATTGGAGATATTGGAGCTCCTGTAAGGACTAGGGCCGCTACATTAAATGAGGCCATGTTCGCGAGTTTCCTATCTCAAATGAAACCAAAGAAAGTGGATGAAGTGCTTAGTGATTCAAGTTGGGTAGAAGCGATGCAAGAGGAGCTTAACCAATTTGAGCATAATAAGGTTTCGACGCTGGTTCCCAAACCAACTCACCAAGGAGTTATTGGGACTAGATAGGTTTTTAGCAAGAAGAGAAACAAAGCCAGATTAGTCATTCAGGGTTATTGTCAAGAAGAGGGTATTGACTATGATGAAACTTATGCCCCAGTAGCCTGTTATGAAGCGATTTAGATGTTCCTAGAGTTTTCCGCATTCAACAAATTCACAGTGTATCAATTGGATATGAAGAGTACTTTCCTGAATGGTAAACTCCAAGAAGAAGTGTATGTGGGGCAACCCCCAGGATTCTTCAACAACCATGGCAAAAGTATGAGGTACAAATTAGATAAGGCACTCTATGGCCTTAAACAAACACCAAGAGCTTGGTATGACACTCTCTTTATCTTCCTTATAGGTAAAGGCTTTTCAAAAGGCAGCGTTGACACAACATTATTCAAGATTACCCATAACGAAGATATTTTCTTAGTCCAAATTAATGTTGATGATATTATCTTCGGATCTACTAATAAGCGATTGTATAAGAAATTTTTGAAAATGATGCATTTTCATTTTGAAATGAGCATGATGGGTGAATTAACTTTTTTTTAAGGATTACAGGTTAAACAACTCCCTAACGGCATATTTATAAACTAAGCTAAATATACAAGAGATATGATTAAGAACTTTGGTATAGAAAATGCATCATCTTCAAAAATTCTGATGATCCAAACGCTTAAATTAGATAAAGATGAAAGTGGGAAGAAAATTGATATCACTAACTTTAGAGGTATCATTGGATCACTTCTTTATCTTACAGCTAGTAGACCGGATATTATGTTTTCGGTATGCATGTGAGCACGCTTTTAAGCCGATCCTAGAGAGTCACACTTAATTGTTGCCAAGAGAATCCTTAAATACCTAAAAGGCACACAAAATGTGGGCTTATGGTATCCAAGGGACTCTCCATTTGAACTAATTGGTTATTCAGACGCAAATTTTGCAGGATGCAAAATTGATAAAAAAAGTACTAGTGGTACTTGTCAATTTCTAAGTGATAGATTGGTTTTGTGCCATAGTAAGAAACAATACAATCCATAGCGACTTCTATCGCTAAAGCCGAAAATGTAGCCACTGGAAGCTGTTGTGCACAAATCCTTTTGATGAGGCAACAACTTAGAGACTATGGAATCATCTTAGGTCCTACCCCAATCCATTGTGATAACCAAAACGCTTTAGCTATGACCAAGAACCCAGTCCTTCATTCTAGAACTAAACACATTGACATTCGCTACCATTTTCTGCGTGACCATGTTCAAAAGAAAGATATCTCCATATATTTCATTGGAATTGACAAACAACTGGAAGATATCTTCACCAAAGCGCTCAACGAACAACTTTTTGTCACTTTGAGAAGTGAATTAGGTATGATTGATTTAAATACTTAAAATCATGAAGCATCATACTTTTTATAAACATATAATTTGGGGGAATCCACTTCATTATAATGTCTAAAGCAATTTCAAAATTGAATTGAGTTATCACTTTTAGGGGGAACTTTAAAATTGCACTTATTCCAATTAGTAAGCGACAATGATCAAAATTGTTTTTCAAAATATTATGCATTGATCATCAGCATTTACTTTTATGCATGTCAAATTGATAGCTAATAAAACAAAAATATCATTTCTTAAAAGCTATTCAATTGTCTCTATTTTCTAAAAAGACTTCAGCGTTAATATTATTCACAATCTGATGCTAAGTAACTTTCTCTAAAATTCATGCATTGTTTTCATTGCTAGAAAGGTAGTATGTGGATAAGTCCAAAAGATAAAATTTTGACAACTGCCCACGCGCTCCTATCAAATCAAACTGACGGTTAATGATACCTATCTCAAAATAGGCGATTCAGTAACTGCACATGCTTGGGTACGTGTTAGTGTACCAACAGGCGTGTGCAATTCACACTAAAAATTTCAAATGTTTTTGAAAAAGTAACTGCGGATTTCAAATTTATTATACAAAGCAGTAACGCAAAATATTGCTATATTTCACATACATGTTTATGATTAAATGGCTCAATTTCAATGTTTTTCATTTTTGATTAACTGCATTTTGCAACGAAATTGTCGAGGTTGATTATTCTTCCATCTCCTACCATCATTCCCACGATAAAATCCATATTTAACCAAAACGCTTTCCCATAGATCTAGTTTCAGGAGCTCTTCTAAATCTACAACTTATAGCTCTGATAGCAGTTGTTAGGGATGGTAGCATCAGAGCCCGAAGAAAAATTAAGGAACAAATATAAACTAAGCTTAAACATGAAGATAACAACACAAGAATTTAACGTGGTTTGGCATAATTTTCTACATCCATGAGTCAACCTAGACTACATCTTTATTTCTCAAGGAGTGAATCAAGTCAATCAGAAGGAGAGTTCTACTCTTTATAATATTGGAGTAATGTGAAACCCTATCAAATTAGGAATTAAAATCCTAATACAACGGAAGAATTTTAACAATACTAGAAAACAAATAAGGAGTCCAAAACTTGCTAAATAGAGCTATATCTGCGCTAAAGTAGCCCTACATCTTCACAAATCTAATCCTAAAACCCGTCAAAACGCATTTACTTGCTGCCTAAGTTGAAACTGTCAGGCGATGTATGAACGTCGCCGAACTCCACGTTCGAACGTGGAACAGTTCCAAAACATTGGAACCTACTGTATGTCACGTCTGACCGCTGCTGAATGTCATGTTTGAATGTGACCTCTGTTGCCTTTGCTCTCAATGCTCGTGTCTTCGACTTTCTCGCGAGCCCCTGATCTTCGCGGCCCATCTCGGCTTCATCTTCGCTCTATTTTGACTCTATTGTATTAATCTTTCGATCCACTTTTTGATCCGACTCCACTATATATTCCAACAATTTTATCCTCTTCTTTTGGCTGTTAGATTTTATACATAAAAATTGTAAACTCTAAGGCTATGTTTGTTTATGTTTTTGAGTTAGAATTCTGAAAATTTCTCGGGAAATGCGTACTACGGGATTCATGTGAAAAGAATGTGATGTGTGTTGTGTTTGTTTATGTTTTATAAAAATGGTTTAAAGTTGTAAAATGTGTCAAATCATTGGTGATAGGTTGATGTATGAGGTGTTGAATGATTGAGTTTGTTATTTATATAATGATTATGTGAATAAAGAAATAATTTATAAATTAAAAATTGTAAAGTATGAAAAAGAAAAAGAAATAATTATTGGAGTAAATAATTTTGATTGATGGTTATGTGAAATGATGAATATAGTGAGTGATAGGTAGTTATATAGGGTATTGAAAAAGTTAAGTTAAAAAAATGTGAATTTAAATAACAATAGTTTGTGTTATGATTTTGAAAATTTTATGATCCAAGATATTGAAAATGGAATTTGAAATCATAAAAAAAACGAAGCTTAGAGAGTTTCTTTGTTTTTAAGGAAATAATTATTCAATCACAATTGAGAATGAGTCGCATACATTATTCAAGGTGTTTAAAACGTCTATCAAACATAAATATATTCGTTAAATTTTGAACATAATATTACAAGTATGCAACTATGTAATTTTGAACATAATATTACAAGTATGCAACTATGTAGTACAATATATTAAAGAAACATATGATATCTTATGACTTAACACGTAATTTGTTACCATGTTTGATGTTAAAAGTAATTGCTTCAATTTTGCAGTAATTGTTTTCTTTGCACACTCATTGAATGAATGTGCTCATACCGCCAATATATCTTAATATGATATGAGTTGGTTCAAATGATTGAGTAAATGAATACGACGAATGCGCCAGCCAACCTTTTTGACGGAAATTAGTCGTCATCCCAAAAATAAGGAAGCTTCCTCATCACAAAACTGCACATGCTCATTAATGTCTGCAAGAGCCCATGGTTACTCGACTACTATTAAAGGCCAATTTTAATTTATTTCTTCTTGGGAAAATCCATTGAAATATTTTCAAAATAAACAATTATATCTCCAAAAACGTGGATAATATTATCTTATGATACACAGATACAATTATGAGGATATCGGCACAATACGACACAAATAGAAAATATGATAAAATTTTCAAATTTTAGGATATCTGATGCATTGGAGATATATATCTTTGTGTGTGTGTGTGTGTGTATAAGATTGAAAATAAATTTGATTCGATAGATTTGTTTACATTAATACAATTTTTAACTTCTTTAAATTTCTTTGTGATTTGTTTAACTTTTAAGTTTTAATTTTTAACAAAATATCGAAAACATTTTCTCTTTTCCTATTATAACCCAAAGGGTTTTATAATATTCTAAAAATGCCCTGCCTGTTCTCCAAAACACGTCGCATATTTAATATTTTGTATCAGATATGATATTCAAGATTTTTTATTTTCTTTTTATTTCCAAACAATTCAAAAATGTATCAGATAGGGTATTCGGGAGTACCTGCATTCGATACGCATATGATACCACATGGAGTAATTTATAGGACTATCCGTGCATCATAAATATCTTCAACCCCAAAAAGAAAAAAAAAGTATATTTTCCCTTTGTTTTCCCTTGTGGTTCAATTAGTAATGTTTTTCGGATATAAATCAACTTATACTTGTTATACCATTGATGAAAATTGCGAACACTAGTTATTAAGCAAATATAAGTAGCGCGCGCGCACACACATATATATATATGTACTATATATGCATGTTATTATAACATGTAAGAGAGAAAGAAAAGATAGGGATTTATGTAATATCATCTAATTGTAGGACTGTGCACAATTTTTTTCATAAAATATACCAATGCGAAATTGCAAATTCTGTCCTATAAAATAGGGTCGATTTCATTCCAGTTCCGTACTTTAGATGATTTTAAAAATAGTTACAATACTTTGAAAAAAATTTTGCAATGTTAGTCCTTTTGCCCCCTAATTGATAACTTTTATTAGACAACCGTAAACTAAATTTGTCATCACTTAGGCTTCCCCAAAAATAATAAGTCAATAAAATAAGTTTAAGCATTAAAAAAAACAAACAAAAAATCATCATCTCCACTGGGCGGGCAGGTCCCCCCCCTCCCAAAAAAAAAAAATCTCCACCCCTGCACTGTTGAAAAAATAATCTAGATTCATTTCTAGAAGTCTAGTCTTTAATACATGAATTAATTAGGTACATTGTTTCAGAGTTATTCATGTATGTTTCTTTCGATTATATTCATGTATGGAAGAAAGGGGAACTAGGATTTAATAGTGGTACATGTATGTGGGTGAATACATGTTTGAAGTTGCCTATACATAGGGACATGTTATAGTCATTTGTAACAAGTTAAAATCAAGTACAACAAGAAAAGAACAAAGTGAAATAGAGTCACTTGTTTTCTCTACTCCTCTTCCATGTTAGTTTGAGAATAGAGTGTAATACTAATCTCCAATTTCTAACAAACTGGTATCTAGAGCCATTTGTATTTGGAGGCAATTGAGCTTGAAGAGAAGATGTCGAACAAAACTCCATTTCAAGCACAACCACTTACAAATGAAAATTATGAGAATTGGTGCATTCGCATGAAGGCGTTGCTTAGACCCTATGACGTGTGGAACCCCGTGGAGTCCAGTGTCAAAGCTGGAGATGTTGCTTCTATAAAATATGATCAAAAAACCCTCACATTCATCCATCAAAGTTTGGATGACAAGATATTTGAGAAAGTTGCTAATGCAACCACATCCCAGCAAGTTCGAAAAATTGTTTAGGCCTCTTTGGAAGGGATTGATAAAGTGAAGAAAGTTCATCTCTAAACATTAAGAAGAGAATTCGAGGCGCTGCAAATGAAGGAATTCAAATCAATCTCAGATTATATTGCAAGATTTTGGCAATTGTGAACCAAATAAGGAGATACTGAGATAACATGAAGGAGGATCGAGTCCTTGAAAAAAATACTACAATCATTAGACTCAAAATTTAATTATATCATCATTGCCATTGAAGAGTCCAAGGACTTGGACACCATGCCCGTTGATGAGCACATCGGATCCTTGCAAGCCCATGAAGAGCAGCTTAATGAGCTTAAACAAGAATCGGTGGAGCACGCTTTACAATCAAAGTTTTTTTTAAATGATAAGGGAGAAGGTGTAACAACTTCCAAAGAGGCCGAGGATGTGGACGAGGTCGTGGAAGAGTAAGAGGCAGCTATATACCATCAAACAGATAGGAGAAGAAAACTTTAATGAAGGAAAAAGCTATGGACGAGGCCAGGAAGAAATTGGAAGAAAAATTCAAGAAAGTATGACAAATCAAGCGTCGGATGCTATAATTTTTATAATCTTGGTCATTTGCTTGGGAAATGCAAAAGTGATGTGGAGGAAAAGAACAATTCTGCAAAGAGTAAGACATCAAAGGAGATCCCACTATACTTTTCACATGGTAAAAGTTCCAAGCATTAAGATAAGAACCAGTGGTACCTTGATTCCGACGCAGGTAGCCATATTTGTGGGAAGAGGAGTCTTTTCATGGAGATTGTTTAATCAATTGCTAGATATCACATTTTGAGATTCATCTCAAGTACAAGTCAAAGGGAAAGGTAAAATTTTGATTCGAATGAAGGATGGAAGTCATTAATTCATTTCGAACATCTTCTACGTGACGGCTATTAAAACTAACATTTTGACTTTGGGAAAACTCTTGAAGAAAAATTATGCGGGCCTAAAGCCATCATCATTTGGAAACAATAATTATTTCTTACTTTTCATTGATGATTATTCTTGAAAAACTTAGGTATATTTCTTGAAAGAAAAATCAAAGGTGTTTGAAACTTTTAAGAAGTTCAAAATCATGGTGGAAAAATAGAATGTTAGGTTATAGTGGAGTCGGATCAAAAAAAGGATCTAGAGATGGAAACAATAGAGTCAAAACAGAGCCAAGATGAAGTTGAGATGGGTCAGGGAGACCCGAGGTCGCGAAACGGTCAGAAAAGGACAAAAGGGGCCAAAATGGCGTTCCTGGACAGAACGTCGCGACATCAGAGGAGAGGCACCTCTGCGTGTCGGGAATCTGACGGAACACCGCGGCGTTCATGGAGCAACGCCGCAGCGTTCGTGGCAGTGTTGAAGAAAATGACACGGAGATGGTAGTTTCCTTATACGGAAAGGAATCGATTTTGGCGAGAATTTGGCAACTTTTGGACTCCTTATTTGTTTCCTATTATGTTTATGCCTCTTTTTTTGTATTAGGAATGTGTTTCCTAATTTGATAGGGTTTAGATTATTCCAACTATTATAAATAGGAGAATTCAACTTGTAATTCATCAATATACTTAGAATGACTTTGATAAATAAAGATGTAGATCTAAGTTGATTCGTGGATATTGGCAAATATTTCGAACCACGTTAAAATCCTCGTGTCGTTATCTTCATGTTTATGCTTAGATTTTTTTATTGTTTCTTGTTTATTCTTCATGCTCTAATGCTACCATCCTTAACAACTGGTATTAGAACCATAGGTTGTAGATTTAGAAAAAACGCGTCTTAAATCTAGGTCTATGGGGAAGCATTTTTTGGTTAAACGTGAATTTCTTCATGGCAATGATGGTAGGTGATGGAAGAATAATAAAGCTCGACAATTTCGTTGTAGGGAGCACGAATTGAGGTCATGATAAAGCCGAAGAAAATGACATAGGAGGATGGGATCAGTTCGATCACCAACCTGAAAAGACTAATCTCGTTGAACATTAAAGAGAAAACATTGAAAAATCATGGTGCTAGCAGATAGGCAAATTCGCAGCAGTAAAGGCAGGTTCGTGTTGCAAGGTGGGTAGACACGAAGCCAGTGGGATAAGTTGCAGTGCCAGAGGCAAATCCGTAGAGCCAGAGGTCAGAGAGCAAATTCGTGTTACTGAGAGGGAGTGAACGAATTGCTAGATTGAGGGGCAGAGTTATGGTGCCAAGAAAGCAAATCCACCGAGCCAGATGTCAGAGTGATAGAATCGGTAACCAAGAGGGTAGAGCCGTGTAGTCAAGAGACCAGAGGGCAGGGTTGTGGAAGCATGACCATGTAGAGAAAAACTATAAAGATAGGAAGCAGCACCAAGATGGGTTGACCCTGGAGTCGAAAGTCATGGTGGCAGGATGCGAAGCCGGGTAGGCAAAGTCACAGAGTCGTGAGGGTTTTTGGTAGAGGGATGATATATAGCTCATGGAGTGGGAGCTCCAGCAGATGTGTTAATGAATTGAGTTAGCTATTAAAAAATCGAGTTGTCGGATGGATCAGACATAACTCATACAGGGCCAGAGAGCAGATATATGAGGGATCTGAGATTGCTGATGAAAAAGTCCTTGGTGGAAAGATATCAGCAGACGAGTTGACCAAGGCAGTATGGATTGTGACATGTTCAGATTTTATAGTAACCTATATACGAGGGTCAATTGGACCGAGATGGATATGCCACGGTATTCAAAGTTGGATGATCACAAAAAGAATACAGTAGTAGCGAGGGTTCAAAGAGAGGGAACGATGTTCACAAAGAGAGTCTGTCAACTGGGCAACACTAGAGGATGGTAGTTTCCTTGTGCGAAAAGGAATTGGTTTTGGTGAGAATTTGGCATCTTTTGGAATCCTTATTTGTTTCCAATTATGTTTATGCCTCTTCCTTTTGTATTAGGAATGTGTTTCCTAATTTGATAGGGTTTAGATACTCCAACTATTATAAATAGAAGAATTCAACTTGTAATTCATCGATGTACTTAGATTGATTTTGAGAAATAAAGATGTAGATCTGGGTTAGCTCGTGGATGTCGGCAATTATGCTGAACCACGTTAAAATCCTCGTGTCGTTATCTTCATATTTAGGCTTAGGTTTTTTATTGTTTCTTGTTTATTCTTCCTTCTCTGATGCTACACAAAGTGGCTACCAAATCAAAGTTCTTCGATCCAACAGAGGTGGAGAATTAACTTCAAATGAATTCAAAGAATTTTGTGATAAGAATGGCTTCCATCGTCCTATGACAGTTCTGTGATTGCCCCAACAAAATGGCGTTGCTGAGAAAAAGAACCGGACCATTCTCCACATGGCGCGGAGTATGTTAAAGACCAAGAATATGCCGAAAGAAGTTAGGGTCGAAACTGTTTCTTGTGAAGTCTATTTGAGCAAACGGAGCCATACTAAAAGTGTTGATGGAAAAACACCTTAAGAAGTTTGGAACGGATTCAAGACAAATATTAGTCACTTGCGGGTCTTTGGAAGCATTGCCTATGCACACGTGGCAGATGAAAATAACTCGATGATAAAAGTGAGTGGTACGTCTTTCTTAGTTATGATCAAAGTTCTAAAGAAGATAACTTGTACAATTTGGGCAATGGGAAGATTATAATTAGTAGAGACGTCGAGTTTGATGAACAAAGCTCGTGGCATTGGAATGTTTCGGAAGAAGAGTACAACTTCAGTCCATTGTTTGATGAAGATGAAGAGATGGCGCTATTCAGTTTCGTTCGAAAAAGCATAAACGCAGTGAAAGGGATTTCAAAAATTAAAAACGAAAACTCAATTGGTACTCTAATTCACATAATTGAATCTAAAAGAGTATAATGAATAAAACTTACTCGTTAATATGACTATGATGATGGAGAAAAACTTCTTCTTCTCCAAACTCGAAATATGGAAGCTTCCAAATCTTCAATC
Source organism: Buddleja alternifolia (assembly GCA_019426215.1). Classification (NCBI taxonomy): domain Eukaryota; kingdom Viridiplantae; phylum Streptophyta; class Magnoliopsida; order Lamiales; family Scrophulariaceae; genus Buddleja; species Buddleja alternifolia. The sequence continues at coordinate 53,980,233 of CM033392.1, read as the reverse complement.
CTTTGATTTGATTCTTCAAACTTGAACTTGATCCGAACAACAAAAATAAGTCGTCTCTAAATCGTCACGCACGGATCAACAAACAAAAAATCCCCTTTCTTCTTTCTCTATGGTCGACGGCTAGGTATAGAGGAGGGGAGGAATATTTTTCTTTCTTTCTGAGAGTTATGTATTCTTCTTTCTTGTTCTAAGTCAAAGAGTCCTTATATACCTCATGACTTATTGAACAAGCCAAAACAAAAGAGCCCTAATATGTGGCCTCAAAGACGCCACTTTGAGGCCTAGTAGGCATACAATTGGACTCCTTATTTAGCCCCGAGATTTGTTTTGTTTAATTAATTTCTTATTTCAATTAATAATTTATTGTACCCAATAAATAAATTAATTAATTAAATAACCAAATTAATTAGATAAATTAATTCATTAATATATTTCACAAGAAAATTTATTAATAATTAATCTTATCATTATAATTAATTATTTCATCTAATGAATAATTAATTATTTAATTTATTCAATAAATTAAACTCCCAGAAGAAATAATAGAAATTCCTTTTTCTTCATTTTTCATTGTCAATCCTTTAGCGCGACTCTTTAGGTTCATTTCGTTTGGCAATGAGAGGAAACCAAAGGAAGTGTGTAATACCTAGCCAGTCACGTGGCCCACTTCGTAACCCAAACGAAAACGAATGATAGGATCATTCTGAAACCTTCCAATCGTAAATAACGTATATGTATAAACCCTTTGTTCACATTCCCCGGTCAAGTGAGAGTCATGGTTATGTCAAACTCACTGGACTTGACCATATGAATAAATCATAATAAATACGAGATCATTGAGATCGATTTAGTGCCAAGCACAATCGTCTCGTTTGCTTTGGTCAAAGACTTTGATCTCTATTTATCTATAATTACATAGGGTACATACTCATTCACTTATGAGAGAAAAAATCCCATATTAGATATCTGCTAAGATTACCACTTGCCCATCAAGTCCGCATTTCGAGGTTGACCCCACTAAAGGGTGAATTGGGTCTAACTACTCTAGTGAAAGACTTGACGTCATAAGTGCATCTTCAGCCTGATACTTCAGGTCAAAGGTTCACATATACCTATTACGCATAATCAGTTCCGTCATTGACAGTCACAGAGTGAAAACCCATGTGATAGAACCGATGCGAATCGTATTCGAACATATCAGTTCCACTGACGTGTCTACAATCTTAATCTCCTATCATCCCATGATACCAGACAGGCACTCCGATGTCGGAGCTAAGATTGTACAAGTATTCGAAGTCTTTATTTGCCCATTTATGACTTCATATTACTTGCGAACTTATTTTAGTAATCAAGATCAATCTCTCTAGTGCCAATCTTCCTTTCCCATAGGAAGTAGAAGGATCGCACTGAAGACATGGACAAAACGTTTTACACAACTTATAGATGCAGATAATAATTAAGTGAAAACTCAATAATGCCTTTTATTTAAGAAGAGTTTAAGTTCAATACAAGATATATGCCCTATACATTCTATCCTCTATGGCATCTGAGGGCATAATCCTAACAGGCGCAACTTAAGACTCCCCTGCAACACCAGCACCACAAAATTCACCGCTTGAAGAATCAAGTTCCAGGTGCCGAAGAACTAGAAGCCTTCATGAATTGCATGAAGAAACTGAAGAGGTTCCTCAAAATATATGTGATTTGACTCTTTTTTGTCTCTTTTTGGATTGTGAGCTTGTAGGGTTTGAAGACACTGCTCGTGATAACTGTTAGGAATCCTATGAAAAAAAACGCAGCGGAAATAAAAAGGGATTCCTAGAGTTGAATCACTTTAACATGGTTTGATGATTTTCAAAGATTTTACAAGAATTAAACGAAATTAAATACCTTATCAATTTCGTTTACCTCAATTTGCGTAACAGCAACTCTCGTAGAATTCTTGTCTCCAAAGCTTCACCCGAAGTGAACCTTCCAAAGATCCCTGAAAGTCTCTCCTTGGTGGTGGTGGACGGCTAGAGAGAGAGATTTGTTAGGAGTTTCCTTGTTTTTGTGTTATGTAATTAAGGTTAGGTTTCTTGTTACACAGTTAGAGGTATTTGTAATCCTTCTAAATTATGCAACAAGTAAGATGTTCCCCTTGGGACTCCTAGTGCCTGCCCTTAGGGCTCCATAGACGGTTAAGGTGGGCTTTTAGTCGGCCCGGTCAACTTAGTTCACCTTTTAATATATATTTGATTTAAATCCTATTTGTTAGGAATTTCATGTTAGATGTTTTGATGATGACAAGATAGGATTTCATGTTAGACCCCAAAAGAATGTAAGTTTATGTTTTCATAGAAATATTGTATAAGCGTTTGAAAGTTTACTTATTTGGTTAGGCTTGTAATTTTTGTCTTTATAGATTTTAGACTATGTGATACCAAATCACTAATAGAGTTCTGTGTGAGTCTATTAAGTGATGAAGTTGAAGATCAGCATCTGAAATCAAAAGAAGATGAAGATTTGTTCCAAGCGTCCAGCGACTCAAGCGTGAAGCGCTCACTATTCAAGCGTTACTATTCAAGCGCTCAAAGTTCCAAGCATCACTATTCGGATGAACAGTGTTCAAGCGCTCAAAGTTCCAAGCGTCACTATTCAGATGAACAGTGTTCAAAAGCTCCAAGTTTCAAGCGTCACTATTCAGATGAACAGTGTTAAGCGCCCAGAGTTTCGAGCGTTACTATTCAGGTGAACAGTGTTCAGCGTCTTCTGAATAGTGATACTATTCATGCATCACTATTCAAGCGAACAAATTTCAGATTCATCTGAAGATAAAACCCAAGTTATAAAAGGCTTAAATGCAAGCATCAAAAGATAATTATTTCCAACGGAAATAAAGACAAGATGCATTAAAAGTTGGATAAAGTGCATTAAAGTATGAGCACTATAACATGGGCAAACTACCTTTTTGACCAAAACTATTAGATTCCAAAACCAAGAACATGTTTGGCAATTTAATATAGCCAAATGTTTGGAATGTTAGAGACAAGGAATGTTTAGGGAAACGTTCTCCAAATTGTGTCCAACAGACAAAATTCCAAGAAACATAAATAGTACCCTTTTCAGCAAAAGAAATAGGCGTGACAGAGGGAAGAAGTGACCGAGATTATACACGCACATACACAAGAAAAAGGTCCAAACTTTGCTGAATTTATTTGAGAGAAAAAGCTTATAAACTCCAGAGCCAAAATCCTTCAAGCTTCTCAAATACATTCCAAAGACAGTCACCAATATCTCAAACATCTTTTTAGAAGAACCCTACACTACTACTGAGATATTCCAAGTTGTTTGAACTTCCCAACATCAAACAAACCCGTTACAAAAACCCTCAACAACTTCCATCTGAGTGAGAAAGTTTGTTGATTCACAAGCAGCATTTTTGTGTAAAAGAAGCTTGTTGAAGTTGATCTCTATTGGAGCTGAAATCTGTGTGACCAAGGAGTTCCAAGATCAGTGGAGTACTTGAAGTTGATCTCTATTGGAGCTAAAATCTGTGTGATCAAGGAGTTCCGAGATCGGTTGTAACTTGCATTATTTCTGAGTGAAAGAAGCAAGGGGATAGAGGATTTTTATTGTAGCTGAAATCTGTGTGACCAAGGAGTTCCGAGATCTATATCCAATCTCTCTCTATTTTGTAGAAGTCTCTGTGTGACTCTTCGATAATCATCATAGTGGAAATCCTCCCTGATAAAAGGAGAAGAAGGACGTAGCTGGGATTACATCACCCAGTGAACCTTACAAATATCCTGTGTCATTTAATGTTTTATTGCTTTACTATTCATATTGCATATATTTTGATAAAAGCTTTTAAAAACGACTAAGCAACTAATTGGTTAAAACGAACGCTAAGCTATAAAATTATTTCCGCTGTGCTAACCCTGATTTAGTGACTAAACTCTGCCCTACTTTGGTAAGCGTTGAAATCACTGAGTCTAAGTTAACTTTCCTTAAGCGCCTAAAACTAGCGCTTAATTCATCATCTCTTAAGCGCCGCACCCAGCGCTTAAAGCTTTTCGAGCGTTCAAATACTTCAAAGTGATACGAATTTTTAGAAGGTGAAAAAGACTTCAGGGTTTATTCAAACCCCCCCCCCCCTTCTAGACCCTTTCGTATACCACTTGGGACCAACACTATTTAAATCCAAAGTATACATAATTAATTAATTTCATTTAGTTAATCATTTACTTAAATAATTTAATTAGAATTAATTAAATTAAATATCTAATTTATTAATTTACCATTAAATCAATCCGTCCAATTAATTTTATCTTTCTAAAAGATTAACATAAAAAGACATTCTGTTTGTTTCTTATAGGGCGACTCTTTCAGTTCGTCTCAATTGACAATGGGAGCAATTACCAGAGGATGTGAGTGTCACCTAGCCAGTCCCATGGACTCACATCGTAACCCAATTGAGTACGTAATGAACAAATCATTTACGAACCTCTAAACCATAAATACTGTATGTGTATAAGCCCTTTACTGACGTATCCCGATCAAGTGAGAGTCAAGATGTATGTCAAACTCACTAAACTTGATGTTGTGCATTAGATCATATCATAATGAAATTACCAAACTACCCTCGATGTCCTACATGAGTTACTTTAATTGCTTTGGCCAAAGACTTAAAATTTCATTTGCATATGACCGCACAGGCTAGTTTGTTGTTTACTATCAATGCAGTGAATCCCATCTTGGCGATCACTTCACAAGTGCTACTGGACTCATTGAGATTGTACTTCGAGGTCAGCCCCGCCAAAGTGTGATTTGGGTCTAACTACTCTAGTAACAGATTCAACAGCACAAGTACATTGATCATGACCCCTCAGGTCTAAGGCTCATGAATATTATTATGATCAGTAATTGTATTATTGACAGTCACTGAGTAAATACCCATTTGATCGGATTATTGCGAGCCGTGTACGAATATATCAATTCCATTTATATATATCTATGACACGTGTTCTCATTATCCCATAATGTTCTACTGGCATTCTTTGTCAGAGTCTGTGTCATACAAGTCGAATCATAATGCCCAATTAAGATTCCTTGACTTGCGAACCCTCTTAAGTGATCAAGTGTCAGATTCTTCCCATGCCACTTTTTTATTCCATAAGGGGCGAAGAGTGTACCTCGATACACATGGACTACTTGTTCAATACTTATTAATGCAATGAAGTTTTATATGAACATAAGAATACATGGCTTTATTGATGATAAGTTCGTACAACGTAATTATATACCCTATATAATCTATTTGTCCTCATTGGCATCTAGGGCATATGCGTAACAATAAGAAATGGAGAGACGCTATGGATGAAGAAATCAAAGCGATAAAAAAGAATGATATTTGGGAGCTGACAACATTACCTAAAGGCAAATCTACGATTGGAGTCAAGTGGGTATACATGAAAAGGGAAATTCTAAAAGCAAAGTTGAGAGGTACAAAGATTCTATATGGGTAGATACATGTTTGAAGCTGCCTATAAATAGGCACAAGGTGTATCATTATAAATTGAAGTCCAGTTCAATAAGAAAATAACAAAGTGAAATAGAGTCACGTGTTTCCTCCACTCCTCTTCTAAGTGAGTTTGAGAGTTGAGTGTATAATTATCTCCAATTTCTAACACGCACACCCTCCCCTGGCATCCTCTTTCGCCACCCAAACCCTTCCCGGTAGCCAGTCATCGTGAGCAGATACCCTCCTCCGCCGTCTTTGTTGGAAGATCCCCTCCCTTGTCGTCGCTGCCAGTAGACCTCACCCGGTCGCAGCAGCAGGCCCCCACCCTATCTAAGCGCGACAATTCCATCCCGCCTCGTTGCAACACCCATCACCTCCCCTCCCCCCTCCTAAAAAAATGCTGATTTTATTTTCTTAGTCTTTCTCCATTTTCTCTTTTATTTTTCTTATAAATTATATTAATTAAAAAAAATTGAGTTAAACATATAGTTATTTGTTTTTATAAAATTTCATGGGGTAAGTGTCACTAACTTTTTTATGGGGGTGTTTGATAGAACTTGTATAACTCAGGGGGGAAAATGCAATTCCCAAAGGTGCACTCCGTTAGTTGTAGTTAATTTTTAACGGAAAATTCTTTATTTTAAAAAAAGGACTAATGTTGCAACATCTTAAAATTATTGGGATCATTTGTTAAATCCCCTAAAGCACATGATTAACTCTCAATCGGCCCTATCTTATGGGACTAAAGTTGCAACTTTGATACATATACCGACTAAAAATATTTCTTTATAATACAAAGATGTTACTCCTAATTATTAAAATGACATCATTTTAGTTTTTGAAAATATGCATTTCAAAAAGTAAATTTATATATATATATATATATATATATATATATTAATTTTTATTCAGTATGTGTTGGACTGAGTATAATTTAGTCTTTTAGGTAATCAAAATTGAATTACTTAGCCAACTAAGAATGGAGGCCTTACTAAAAGTCAAGATCCATTTGGAGATGGATGACAAAGGAAACCTCAAAGAAAGTGGACACGAACATAGGCCCTTAAAAAATGTTGTACCACGTGATTACTTCTTGTCTTTATGAATAGAAATTTGTGAACATCAACTTGTGGTAAGCAGTTGCACAGTTGGACTTTCATGGAATTATAGAACATGACATTCTTAATTATCTTCTATCTTTAAATTGGATTCTTGTTAATGTATAGGGTTCAAATTTTTCGAGTCACGTATTTAACTTTTTCGTTTCGGTTTCTAACAAAATTAATTTTATCTAGTATATCATAAATGTTGAGATTCCGGGATGTGGAAGAAAAATAACAAATGTTGTGTATGCCATGACATAAAATACAACACCCTACTAATTTACACAAGTTTAATAACGCACTCCCTCCTAATTTACAAGATGAAATTCACAAGGTAAAAGTTCTTTTCCGTCAATAAATCGATAGAAGAAGCAATCAGTAGGAAAAATGCAATTTTGGTCCCGTCATGTGTAATTTTGATCCCAATATTATGGACTTCACCAATTTACATCATTTATCTAAGAAAAATGTGCAAAGAAGCAATCAGTAGGAAAAATGCAATTTTACTCCCCTAACTTAGGCCATGTATGTAATTTGATCCCAATGTTATGGACCCCACCAATTTACATCCTTTATCTAAGAAAGATGTGCAATTCTAGTCCCATGCCCCAATTCTGTCAAATATTTGGCGAAAAATGCATGCGGCACTCACTTGTTCTGTTAATCAGGGTTTAGTTTAAAAATTAATTACAAAAATTTCAAATTTTAGTTAACAAAGAAGTGGAAAAACGGTCGAAAAAGCCAACCCTCTATGTTTGATATTTATACATGAAATAAAAGGTATGAAGGAGATGCAAATCTCCAACTAATGATAATTGATGTTCTAATTCTTGTTTCCAATTGATTTTCTTGTATTGCGATCGATTATTGTTCTCTTTGCTCCTCAATCGTAGGGAAGAAAATTTGCGGGAGTGAGGGGTTAGGGTTTGGGGAGAATGAAAATTGGGGTTTCTTGTTAGACCCTTCAGATAAACTGTTAATTTTTCCACCAAATTCCAATTTAACGAAGCACGCGATGGGCACAAGCATTTTTTTTTCAATTATTTAACGGAAATGGAGTGTGAGACTAAAAGTGCACATTTTTTTTGAGATAAAACATGTAAATTGGCGAGGTCCATAATATTGGGACCACATTTTCACATGACCTAAGTTATGGGATGAAAATTGCAATTTTCCCTAGCAACTTCTTTAAATGTATATATCAAAATATATCCTTATCGAGTCACATGTACTACTCTATTGAGTGAGCACGTTACCTCAATTAGAATACAGTAAATAGTGTAATAAACCAATTTACTGCAATAACATTTTTACAACTTCTTGCAAGTTGGAGAATAAGTGAAAGTGATATATGGACGTTCTTTAAAAATTATTACAACTATCTCACATATCAAAACAAGGAATCGAGTCAATCCACCTTGGAAAAATCAAGTCCAACTTGTACATAAATAATAGTAGTACTTTTGTCCCTTTTAGAATTTTCCTATTATTGTATTATTATTAAAAAGAACACTCATTTTGACGAGTCAGCACTTTGGTTGGCGCCCAACTACTATAAATTGATAACATCTCTAGCCACTGAAAATATCAGTATCCAGTGTTCTAACACTCATTCTTCTTAATTTCCTTCTTTAGAAACATTATTTGTTCTCTCTATTCACAAGGTTCATTTTCTGCAGAACTTCATGAAGTCAACAACCATTTCATTCCCAATCTTGGGACTCATGCTCTTATTTACGTCATGGGTCGGAGCTGTTGTGACTCGAGAACCGATCATAGACACATTGTACAAAGATAGTAAACAACCCATGAATGTGAGGATAAGGAGCCTTCTAGACCAGATGACATTGAAGGAGAAAATAGGTCAAATGGCTCAACATGACCACCTGCAGGCAACGCCAGAAATTATGAGAGATTATTCTGTTGGCAGCCTCCTTAGTGGTTCTGGATTCGGACCACCCAAAGGAGACATTCGCGCAACAGCTAACGATTGGGTGGACATGGTAAACGATTATCAGAAAGGATCACTTTCTAGCAGGCTTGGAATTCCCATGCTTTATGCCATTGATTCCGTGCATGGCCATAATAATTTGTACAAGGCTACTATTTTTCCTCATAATGTGGGCCTTGGAGCTACCAGGTTAGTGGTGTACACATTTTGACTTGTACAATATTATATTTAAACTCTTTAACATATAAGGCCAAATTAAAAGACACTACTTTTTTTTGGTATATTTAATGATTTATAGAATCACATTCCCTAAGGCATTAATTACTATATATAGTTTATAAAGTGAAATAAGTATCACTAGTATTTTTCCATTTCAAAGCTTTTTCTACATCATCTGCTTTGCCTTTCTCTTTTATCTTGTTTGTCTCAATTTTATTAGTAATAACATTATCTCATTGTACAGAGATCCAGAGCTTGTAAAGAAGATTGGCGCTGCTACAGCAATTGAAACTAGAGCGACTGGCATTCCTTTTGCTTTTTCACCATGCATTGCGGTATATAAATTTAAATTGGAAAACGAAATACCATATTATCTAATTTTATTGTCACAATGCTACTAAATAAAATAATACATAATTAAAATGTTTTCGCATATGCTCAACAACGACTGAATTCATTAAACTTATGTTTGTATATAGGTATGCAGAGACCCAAGGTGGGGTAGGTGCTACGAGAGTTACAGTGAAGATCACAAGATTGTTGAACAAATGACTGACATTATTCTTGGTCTACAAGGCGAAATTCCTCCCCATTCAAGAAAGGGTGTCCCATTTATTGGTGGAAAGTAAGAACCATCAATGGTTTTGCATTTGCCTAATTCAACAGTCCATCATAATTGATTGCAAACATAAGATTTTCAACTTATATACATGCACAAATTAAAAGCGTTAGTCAATCATGTTGTTCATACAGTAAAATTGGATTCTCTTTTATTCTTCCTATTGATTTTTTTGGTTTGCTGTGTCTTAATGTGAAAATAGAGACAAAGTTGTGGCATGTGCAAAGCATTTCGTTGGAGACGGAGGCACAATACAAGGGATCGATGAGAACAATACAGTGATAGGCTGGAATGAATTGCTCAACATTCATATGCCTGGCTACTACCATTCTATAATTAAGGGTGTGGCTACTGTTATGATTTCCTATTCAAGTTGGAATGGAGAAAAAATGCATGCAAATCAAGATCTTGTCACCCGTTACCTCAAAAACACTCTTAATTTTAGAGTATGTATCCTAATTTATCCCTTTAATATTCACATTCTTCACAAATCACTAATCTAACAAATATTTCTTTTTTCTTTTAAATGTTGTGTATCTGATTTATTGAGACTATGTAAACTCTTATTAATGACTACGGTTTGCCTATTTGCTTTACTTTTTCAGGGATTTGTCATTTCAGATTATCAGGGTGTTGACAGAATGACTTACCCATGGTCATCTAATTATGAAAACTCACTTCTAAGAGCAATTAACGCAGGCATTGACATGGTAAGTGGTTGTGTGTGTGTGTATATATATATATATATTGTTTACAAGTGCAAAATACCACTTATATAATAGTATTTGACAAGAATTTTTCTACTGTACAATTCAGGTGATGGCCCCGCCCAATCACACCGAATTTCTTAATATTATGACTTCTCATGTAAAGAACAAGTTAATCCCGATGAGTCGGATTGATGATGCAGTTAAAAGGATTTTGAGGGTCAAATTCAGTATGGGGCTTTTTGAAAACCCTTTAGCTGATTATAGCTTAGTTGATCAAGTTGGAACCCAGGTAAGCTTGAAATACATATGTTAGATAGTTAATTTAATAATTGGTGTTCAACTAATTTCGCTAACTAAGTCATTTTCTTCTATTTATTCCAAATTGAACAGAGGCATAGAGATTTGGCAAGAGAAGCAGTAAGAAAGTCACTTGTTCTCTTAAAAAACGGAAAAGATGCCAAAAAGCCTTTGCTACCACTCCCTAAAAAAACATCCAAAATCTTAGTTGCGGGAAGTCATGCCAACAATCTGGGATTACAATGCGGTGGTTGGACAATCACTTGGCAAGGACTCAACAACAACAACCTTACTAGTGGTATATATTAGTCCCAAAATTTATTGTTATCCATACACACCTGCATCAATTCATTAGTTATTGGATGTGTATATATATATAACTATATCGTAAAACAAAATATTGACATCATCACATGTAATCTATTGATCCACAAAATTCATTATGCTACATTTTTATTATATGTATTTGATATTCATATTTCAATATTATTTTTCTATGCACAGGAACCACAATATTGAGTGCAATCTCAACTACAGTAGATCCCGATACAGAGATTATCTACAGTAGAAACCCTTCCGCTGAATCATTGAAAGCAAACAATTATTCCTATGCAATTGTAGTTGTCGGAGAGCCCCCTTATGCTGAAGGCGCTGGTGACAATTTGAACCTAACTATTCCTGAACCAGGTCTAAGTACTATGATCAATGTTTGCAAAAACATCAAGTGTATTGTGGTCTTGATCTCCGGCCGACCACTGGTTGTGGAACCTTACCTTCCATTGATGGATGCTCTTGTGGCGGCATGGCTACCAGGATCTGAAGGACAAGGAGTTGCTGATGTGCTATTTGGTGACTATGGCTTCACTGGAAAATTACCGAGAACTTGGTTCAAGAGAGTTGATCAACTCCCCATGAATGTTGGTGATGAGCATTATGATCCTCTTTTTCCCTTTGGTTTCGGACTTACCACATAAAATACTCCAGCAATGTAGAGAGACGTTAATTGGTCCCACTAATAGTGGATGTTTAGAGAGGGTTTATGTTGTTAGTATTTTCTAAATACAGATTGATTTCTGATTTATTTTATTTTTTTGAAAGAAAAGTATTGCATAAAGCAAATGAAGTCCGACGACAATTGTAAAACTTGTTTACTTCAATGTGGAAAAAGTAAAGACATTTTCCTATATTTTTTATGGTTCATAACTTTGTGACTATATTGATGGAGGTAACATCTAGTTTGCCGGTCGAGCTATGATATGAAAACTAAGTTGGATAGTAACTCTCTTTAAGTGTGATTACAAATTTCGTGTTAAGGACCATTTAATCCCATCTGATGCAATCAAACGTACAAAGTATTTTGGTTACTAAAACTTCAATTCTATACATCAAATAAAGTAATTTACACTATATGTACAAGTCCAGAATATTTATGAAATTTAGAGTTGAGTATTATGAATTATGCATTTTCAATAGTAGCTTGAATCGAATAGTTCGACGACAATAGAATTATCCTCCCACATTGAATAGAGACGAGGGATGTAAATGCCTTATAAGCCCCAAACTGCCCTCCGCAAGTCCGCATAGTAAGGCGCCTTTTAAAGACAGATTCGTGAGCATTCAAGCCAAAGCGGACAATACCTCATGCAAAGGCATTCGGTGTGCCAGAAGGCAAATGCATGTCACATCATTTTAGCGCCGTCTATGGAAATAAGGCCATGTGCCCTACTCAAGCCCACTCGTCTGAGGGGGCTAATGATGAGTATGCAACAGCCGTCCCATATTGGATAGAGACAAGGGACTTGTGAGGCTTGTAAGCCCAAGCTCCCCTCTTCCTAGTGAGGCGCCATTTAAAGACAACCCAATGAGGTTTTGGCCAAACGGACAATAACTCGTACAAGATCTTTCGGTGTGCGAGAAGGCAACTGCATGTCACATTAATCAACACTTGGAACTTCTCACGTGAAATAGGGCCGGCAAAATGAATTAATGAAATTTTTATATAACTACATTTGTCAAGGTCAAATAATATGAGGTATTCAAGAAGTAAAATTAGTTTCTTGAAAAACCATTAAATATTTAATTAGGGTTTTTTATAAATTACCCCATGTGTTAGGTCGAAAACGCTAAAAACCCCCTCTGTTAAACCAACATGGGAAAAAAAATTGTTTATGTAAACCACGTGCGAAACTCTTTCTCCATTAGAAGCTTGATTAAAATATAGCCCTTAATATATCCTTATACTTTTGCCCTGTTTGTAGGGTTGAAATTCTCCACAAGGCAAAAATATAGGGATAATTTAAGGGGTACATTTTTATCAAGTTTCTAACAAAAAAAGAGTTTCGTGTGTACATTACATAAACTAAGGGCCTTTTTCGTATATTGATATAATAGAGGTTTTTTTTTTTTAGCATTTTCAACCTAACACATGGGGTTAATTTGTTAGAAACCCATTTAGTTATGGACAAAATGCATTTCAATCCTCCACAATTCACCTTTTAGTACTAAGCCCCTTCAAAAGCTAAGAAAGAGATCATGCCCTCTAGAACATTTAAATGTGTAGCACTTTGTCCCAAAATTAATGTTGATGTTTAATGTTTACTAAAATTTTGATCACGTGTAAGTCTTTGCCTATATGGACACAAAAGTTATTTATTATGTTTGCATCAAAATAATTTTTTCCACTGTATTTTTTTTTCCTTAAAGATTATTAATTGTTGCCTCATATTCATGTTTTTGAAGAAAGCATACATCTGATTATTTGATTCAGGTTCTCGCCAAATTACTTTTAGCGGCAATTTATATTATAAAACATAGTTGATTTCATGAGATGATAAATGACATTTACGATCTTACAAGTTCATTAATAATTGTCATGACTAAATAGCTGGCCAAAATTTTACATGAATATTGATTTTGGGGCAAAGTGCTACACATTTAAATTTTATAAGGGCATATTTTGTTTTGGGGGGCATACTGCTAAAAGTGAATTTTAGAGGGGGTGAAATGCATTTTGTCCTAATTTAATTATTACAAATGTATATTATTTTTTGTTGATTTTTATTTAATTATATTTTTCAGATTCTCTTGATGAAAATGAGGCTGATGGTGCACTTTTTGGGTGATATAGTTGATGTCGGTGTGGATTTACTATTGCGTATGCTCTAACACAATTGGTTATGCTTGTCATGCAGTTCTAGGTTTTGACACGAAAGACATAGGTGAATTGGTAACGCATTTGGTGTTCAAAGGTTTATACCACAATCAAATGATAAAATTCCTCTTACAACTTAAAGTGACGTTGATAAATTTATGGAGCTTTATCGTTCCCTCGGTGAGAGCAGTTCGCATGTCTTTGTGCATATTTTGCATAATACTCCTACAATCAATGATCATGGGCTTACATATTAGGATTGTTTGGTTCCACCTAATACCCACGGGTAATGCGATTTTAAATGTAAACTATAATATGTTTATGTTTTAAACCTGCACGTGCTTCATTCAATTTGAAAGTTCTAAAAAAAGCGGGTCACATGCCTCTTTTTTGAGAAAACACTTCTATACACCGGGTCTTTGGCCCCATTTATGCACCTTGTGGCTGTGATTAATGCATATCACTTATTTTATTTTTTTAACTTAAAAATCAAATAACGTGGATTAATCACATCCACAAGGTCCACAGGTGGGGCCCAAAACCCGGTTTATACAAGAATTTTCCCTCTTTTCTGTTATAAACAGTAGTAGAAAGAGGACTTGATTCAGATTTATTGTATGTTTCGAGCAGGAATATTAATCTATTTTAGTAGCATCACGGATGTAATGATCTTTTTAGATGTCTTAATGGAAAAGTGGATGGAATCCATCCAATTAGGTACCAATTTGACAATTGTGGCAACACTCGGGTACCATGACAATTGTGGCAACACTCGGGTACCAATCAAGTCATTTGTGAACACTCGGGCACTTAATTGACATTAATGATGAAACTCGGGTACCAAAATAATTTTTACCCAATATTTACTTATCTATCTTTTTACCATTTAAATTTCTTTTATTATTAATGCAATGTACTAATTTCTATTGATTTCTTTATATTTGTAGATGTAGTAGAAAATTTTATGATTATGTGCTGGAGGTGGAAGGTGTTGAAAATGATGTAGAAGCGGCCATGTTGAAAAAATGAGACCACTAAAGTCGAGTTTATTTTTTTAATTCAAATGTTTTGAGTTATTTTTTCGATTGAATATTTGCAATTGTTTAGACCTCGTATTTATGATTAAAATTAATCATTGTAGCCTTCTTTGACAATAAATATCAATTCTATTAACTTTCGAAATGACAATTATTTTGCAACAGAAAAAGAATAATTGTTAATCGGTACTGACTTCAATTTATTTTTTCCTTTTACAATTTTTCTTTTTTTTTTGCAATTTTTCATGATAAATATGTTTGATAATTTTCAAAATTCGTATTAACGTCCATTTATATTTAAATGGTTGTGATTTATTTTCCATTTTCATGTAATTGGGACAAATGTGTGAATATATCTATATATACAGAGATGTTGGAACAGAAGAATAAGATGGAGTTTCTGTTTCATCGGTGCTGGAAACAGAGTACTAAAACACATATTTCCATCATTCAATTTTTTTTTTGGTGAATTTCAATTTATTTGTTTACTATATTGATATGAAAGTCCCATTTATTCCACTGAGTACATCCACGCATCGCTGGCCTATATTAATTTTGAGTATTCGGGTTTGTCTTTGAAAGTACAATTCGCAGACAAAAATCAGTTCTTGTAATTGAGGCCAATTGTATACTGGGATAAATTTGCTATATAAATTGTTTGCACTCCATAGGGGGCGAATATTTTCTTGAGGAGAGCATAAATTCTACGCAACTTATAACATATACGAAATCATTAGTATGAGTTGTTCGTCCTATTTTTCTAACAAAATACATATGCATATTTTTTCATTCCAACATTTTGCCCATGCATATTAATGTATGACAATACATTTTGAATTTCTTCAACATAATACTAGAGGACTTTTATTGTTATCAAATATAACAATTATAAATTCCACCCATTTTGAATTACTTTGTTGGTGCTGACGTAGGTGGTGATATCACCTTTGTGGATGCGAAGGAAGGCAATTGCCCCAAATTTAGAACGTGATTGACCATGTCAACGTAGCTGGACACCACGCTGACACGAAGCCACAATCACAAGAATAAAAAATAAACTTTCGAATGGCAAAAGCAACAAAGTGATCTTCTAAACTGGATAGTTCTTGAGTAAACCAAAACCAAAACTTCAAGGTTCCAAACACCTCAAATCCATAATTGTAATCCAATATACTAAAAGTCGAAAACTACTAAAACATCAAGAATAAATAGATTCAATCTAGTTTATCCAAAATAAAGATAACAATCTTGTCTAATTTAATCTACACCAGTCTCGACTCAGCTTTGCTTCTTTAAGGCTCAGCTTGAAAGAATTAACTAAGTATCTGGAAAAAAATATTAGCAAAAGGGTGAGTTCAATACTTAGTAAGTGATTCAAGGATTCTCCACCGGATCAAGCATACTTTCAAATTATACCATAAAACATGCAAAACGAAAAACATTTATCAGTTTTCAAAATAGTAACATGGATCAATCACTCGAATTGGAGACTCTTCATATGTCAAGTCTTCTCGTACTTTCAAAGGTTCATAGTTCAAAATATGATCATGACCTGGTATGTATTTTCTCAGCAATGATACATGAAACACATTATGTACCCTAGCGAGCTCAGGTGGCAAAGCTAATCGGTAGGCTAATTCCCCAACTCTATCAACAATCTCAAACGGTCCTACATAGCGAGGACTCAATTTACCACGCTTCCCAAATCGCATAACTCCCTTCGTAGGAGAAATCTTTAAGTGGACCAAGTCACCAACTTTAAACTCTACATGTCTTCTTTTCAAGTCTGCCCAACTCTTTTGTCTATCTTGAGCTACTTAGATTCTACTCTTTATCAATGGGATCTTCTCTATGGCACCTCGTACCAGGTCAGGTCCTAATATTCTTTTTTCCCCAATGTCATCCCAATGCATTGGAGATCTACACTTCCTCCCATATAAAGCTTCATAAGGAGCCATCCCGATACTAGATTGGTAACTGTTGTTGTAAGCAAATTCTGCTAGTTCAAATACTTATCCCAATTCCCTTTAAAATCCATCACACAAGCTCTCAACATATCTTCTAGGATTTGAATGGTCCTCTCCGATTGACCATCCGTCTGAGGGTGGAAAGCAGTACTAAACCTTAACTCGGTCTTCAAAGCATCTTGTAAACTTCTCCAAAAATGGGATACAAACTTGGAATCTCTATCTGATACAATACTCACTGGCACTCCATGAAGGCACAAGATATTATTTACATAAATTTCTGCCAATTTATCAAGTGAAGTTGTTCCTCTTACTGGTAAGAAATGAGCTGATTTGGTGAGCCTATCGACAATTATCCAAATGGAATCATTCTTATCCCTTGTTCTTGACATTCCACAAACAAAATCCATAGTGATATGCTTCCATTTCCACTCAGGTATTTCTAAATTTTGCAGTTTACCGCCAGTCCTCTGATGTTCAGCCTTCACCTGCTGACAAGTCAAGCACCGAGCCACAAACTCTGCTATATCTTGCTTCATGTACTTCCACCAAAAGTGATTTTTCAAGTCCCTATACATTTTGGTGCTCCCATGATGTATAGAAAATTGTGACCTATGGGACTCTCCTAAAATTTCTTCTTTTAAGTTTGCGTCTGCCGGAACACATAACTTATTGCCAAACCTGATAAAGTCATCTTCATGTAGTCGAAGTTTACACTTTTGGCCTATTACCAAGTCATCTTGAATTTTGCCCAACATCGCGTCACTCTTTTGAGCTGCTTTAATACGATCAATTAGCGTAGGTTGTGCAATCAGACTAATTATCATGCCGCTAGAACCGTTGGAAACTACCTCAACTTCATAATTTTCCAAGTCCTTTAAGATTCTTTGTTGTCTAGTAATAAAGGATGCCATACTTATGGACTTCCTACTTAGTGCATCCACAACCATGTTAGCTTTCCCAGGATGGTAGTTAATGGTAATATCAAAATCCTTTAGTAACTCCAACCATCTCTTTTGCCTCATGTTCAATTCCTTCTATGTAAACAAGTACTTTAAACTTTTATGATCTGTGTAAACTGCACATGTTACTCCATACAAATAATGACTCCAAATCTTTAATGCAAATATTATTGATGCGACTTCCAAGTCATGAGTAGGATAGTTTTGTTCATATGACTTCAGTTGTCGAGAAGCATAGGCAATCACTCTTTCATTTTGCATCAGTACACAACTAAGTCCATTCTTTGAAGCATCACTACAAATAGTGAAGCCAACAACTCCTGACAGTACTGTCAATATAGGTGTAAAGACTAATTGCTGCTTTAACACTTCAAAACTGCATTCACATTTTTCAGTCCACTCAAATTTCACTCCTTTCTGAGTTAGACGAGTCAACAGAATAGACAATTGAGAAAACCCTTGCACAAATTTCCTATAATAACCCTCAAGTCCAAGAAAACTCCTTACTTCGGTGACATTAGTTGGGCGAGGCCAACTCACCACTGCTTCAATCTTTGCAGGATCCACAAAAATTCCTTCTTTCAACATAACATGCCCCAAAAATGATACACTATCCAGCCAAAAATCACAATTGCTTAGTTTGGCGTATAATTTATCATTTCGAAGGGTCTGTAGTACAAGCCTCATGTGGTTAGCATGCTTCTCTTGACTCTTAAAATAAATCAATGTGTCATCAATAAATACCACAACAAACTGGTCCAAGTAACTTCCAAAAATCCGATTCATCAAACCCATAAAAGCAGCAGGGGCATTTGTTAACCCAAAAGGCATAACTAAAAACTTATAGTGTCCATACCTGGTTCTAAAAGTTGCCTTGGACACATCTTCAACTTTTATTTTTAATTGATGATAACCAGACCTCAAATCGATTTTAGAAAATACCTTCGCCCTTGCAATTGATCGAAAAAATCATCAATACGAGGCGGTGGATATTTGTTCTTCACTGTCACCTTGTTTAGTTCACGGTAGTCGATACATAATCATAAACTACCATCCTTCTTTTTAACAAATAACACTGGTGCTCCCTAAGGAGACACGCTAGGGCGGATGAAGCCTTTATTGAGCAATTCTTGCAGTTGTACTTTTAATTCACGCGATTCTGCTGGAGCCATTCTATAAGGCGCTTTGGATCAAGGCCCAATATTTGGCACAACATCAATCTCGAACTCCATTTCATGATTTGGGGGTAGCTGATAAGAGTCGTTTTTACGTGTTTTTAAGCTCCTTTACGTTTATGTTTTAGGTTCATTTATCGCTTGATTCTTTCCACATGTGCATTTAATTCGTGCATTAAGTGATTTCAGACCTTAAATGGATACAATCGAAGAACGGGCTGAAAAACGACGTATAAAACAAGTTTAGGCCAAGATGCTTCACACCTCCACGACCAAACAAGCAAGAAATAAGTTGGAGTTAGCCAAGATCATGTTTAAGTACCATTTCCGCACACCTGGGCGCCAAATCAGAAACAATCTCCACATTGGAATGCCATTTGGATAAATTTAGAGACCGAATTTGATGAAGTGTCCTTCTACAAAGTTTTATAGCTATGTCTTATCTTTACATGGGGACTTGAATCATCCAATTCGGAGGTCTGTGGAGAAGTTTATGAATAAAACACTATCCCTGCGCTGGAAAACATGAAAGTGGCAGTTCCCATTCTTAGTAGGTGGAAAACAAGAGAATGGTAGTTCACATTCTTGGTAGGAGGAAAGTAAGAGAATAGTAGGTGGAAAACAAGAGAATGATAGTTCACATTCTTGGTAGATGGAAAGCAAGAGAATGGTAAGTGGAAAGAAAAGAGAATGGAAGCATATGTTCTTGGTTGGTGAATTTTTTTGGCTATAAAAGGAGGATTGGATGTCATCCTACAAACACACTTGAAAACACATTCCCCATTGGGGGAGCCTAAACACACTTGAAAACACATTCCCCATTGGGGGAGCCTAAACACATCCTATCATCATCTTCATCATCCTTAGATTAGTTATGAAGATTATCAAGAACCTTTGAAGGTGAAGAAATCAAGAAGCATGGAAGAGATGAAGATCGAAGTTCAACCATCAAAAATACGAGGGAGTTTCTTAGATTTAGATTTGTTTTTGTCTATGAATATGAATCTTAATTTAAGTTCCTATCTTTTATCTTTTATGATGAAATAGATTCTTTGAACTAAGGCCATGTTGAGGCTAAATTATGATAATTGAGTTATAAATTGTGTTTTTCATATTAATTCTATTGTTGTTTTGTGTCTTGATCTTGTTTGAATGCATCATATGCTTAGCTACAATATGCATGATTTATTGCTTAAATTATTCGTTCGAGAGAAGGTAATTTAAGGTGCAAAGAGGATCATCACATAATCCGTAAAAAATAGGGAATTGCCCCTAGAGATAGGTAGAGATTCCCGGGTGCAGTTAGCCGGATTAATCCGGGGAAATTCTAGAACTTGAATGCATGATTGTTGGTTAGATTCTCGGATAGACATATCTAGAGAACTATCAATTAATCATAGGATTATTACAGCCGAGACATCGGGTAGTAATTATTTAAAGTTTTTTCCACCAAAGAAACATGAGTCTAATAATATGAGAACATGTTTATAATGAAAATTGATTAATTTATGCCAACACATGTGTCTTAGTTGCTCTCTTCCATAGCTATCTTGATTTCGACATCTTGTTTCTTATATCTTACTTCCATAATATTTTAGTTAATTCTTGTTTTAGTTTAAGTTCTTCAATTGCTTTAAAATCATAAACTAAAATACAAGTCCTTGAGGTTCGACAACCCGGACTTTATTGTCCACTTTATTACTACACACGACCAGTCCACTTGTTGTTTAATACACGTAAGGATTTTTCATGTCAGTAGCCCGGGTAACTCTTCAGGAAATACATCGGGAAATTCCTTAACAATAGGAATATTTGTCCATTTCGCCTCATCAATCTTAGTATCAACAATGTAAGCAAGGAATCCTGTACAACCCTTCTTAAGGGACTTGTAGGCCTTCATGCAAGAAATGATTGGAACTCGGGACTTAGGTCGAATCCTAGTACCCTTAGGAGAAAGACCTTGAAAGAAAAATCTATCTGAAGACTATCCTCTTCTTAAAACAATCAATAGAAGCGTGATAGCAAGACAACCAATCCATGCCCAAGATGATATCAAAATCATTCATATCAAGTTCTACTAGATCTACCTTCAATTCTTCTCTACCTATATGGATTATACACTCTCTACAAACATCATTAGCAATAAAGATCTTTTTCATAGGTGTAGTGACATACATGGGCTCACTGAGTTTATCAAACACAAAATTCGCAGATGTAGCAAATTTTCTAGAGATGAAAGATTGTGTGGCATCAGAATCAAATAACACATGGGCATCAATAGAATTGACAGGAACATTACCTGTCACCACATCACCGCTCACCTCAGCATCTTGTTCTGTCAAAGAAAACAATCTGGCATTACCCCTCTTCTTTTGTACCGCTGACTCCCCTATTTGGTTTCCTCCTGCCTTCTTGCTTGGATAGTCTCTCACCATGTGCCCATGTTGGCCACATTCAAAGCAAGCCCCAGTTTTCCAACATTCTTATTTGTGTTCATTTTGTTGTCTGAGCTACCACCCTTAAAGTTCTGAATTCTTTCTGATCTAGGCCTCTTACGATCTCCACTAAATTGTTCAAAGCCCTTAAGATCTACCTCTACTCTGAGAGCTCACTCTAGCAAGTCGCTATATCTAGTATCGAGATGAGAGGATACTTGACACTGGATCTCCTTCCTTAGTCCTTGGCAAAACCTATTCACCTTGCTTTCTTCCGATTGTAGATATATAGGACAAAAACGTCCGAGTTCATTGAACTTGTTGGCATAATCGAGTACTGACATGATTCCAATTTTCTTTAGATTCAGAAACTCATTCTCTTTTGCCAGCCTAACTAAATGAGGAAAATACTGTTCAAGAAACAATTTCTGAAAACCTTCCCATGATAGTGGATTTGCTGGATCATCATATGCTGGCTTCACGGAGTCCCACCAATACTTAGCATTTCCATTCAATAAGGGTAAGGCCACCCTGAGTCTCACTTCCAGAGGATATTCCAAAGTAACAAATGTTTCGTCAGGGTTATTAATCCATTTTTCTGCAGCAAAAGGATCTGCTCCACCATCAAACTGTGGAGGATTGAGCCTCCTAAAGCGTTCAAAATACGAGGTATGTGGTTGTGGTTGCTGCTGCAATGCCCCTTGCTGCTGTTGTTGAATCAAGTTTGCCACTACCTGACAAATTCCAGCAATATCAGCTTGAGTGGCTGGTACACCACGATGTTCTACTTCAGGTTCAGGGACATGTGGTGCCCGTTCAGCTGGGAATTCTTCTTCATTAATAACATTGTTTCTAGGCACTCTTCCAACGCCACGCCCACGACCTCGACCTCGGCCTCGGCCTCGACCTTGAACCATATCGTATATTCTGTTGAAATTTCCTCGATTAACCGTACAAATTCAAAAATTTGACAGGGAAAAAACTTAAATAAAGCAAACATTGTATATACAAAATCTAGGCCTTCAATCTAAATGCTCATGGAGATCGAACCTCGCTTTGATACCATTTGTCACGCCCAGGGCCCACAAGACCGTTGGACGCGAAGCGTGCCTCCAAACCCACTGAGCATAACCTTGAATTGGGCATTTGAATCACGGCCCAAAATGTATACCCATTGTTACACTTGAATCCTTTGGCCCACTATATATCTTATTCAAACATCCCACATTTTTCCTATGTGGGACACCAAATTAGGGACTTCACAATCACCCCACCTTCAGAACGCGACGTCCTCGTCGCGACGTGACTCAATCCAAGATCCGTCACCAGGCGTCAGGACTCTAGCGGTGGCTTCCACCGGCTCAAAAGGTGGCTCCCACGTACCTAGCACTTTGCGCCGCAGGCTCAAGAGGTGGCTCCCGCAACATGTAGCACTTTGCCCCGTGTGGCACTTAGCTCCCAAAATTCCAGCTGGAGGACGACTCTGATACCATTTGTCACGCCCAGGGCACACGAGCCCGTTGGACGCGAAGCGTGCCTCCAAACTCACTGAGCGTAACCTTGAGTTGGACATTTGAATCACGGCCCAAAATGGATACCCATTGTCACACTTGAATCCTTTGGCCCACTATATATCTTATTCAAACATCCCACATTTTTCCTATGTAGCACTACTACAAAAATAAACTATTACAACGCACGTATTACAGCAGTTTTTGGAAAACCGCTGAACGGAGGGGCCTATTACAGCGGTTCTTGGTTGAACCGCTGTAATAGCTTGGCTATTATACCTGTTCAACCAAGAACCACTATAATAGCCTTTCTCCCCCCAAAATATAAAAAAACCCCAATATTTCCCTCACATTTCTCTCTCTCTCTCTACTCTCTCTCTCTCTCGGCCGATCTCTCTCTCTCGCTCGACCACCACCACCCTCGTCGCCGGCGCCCCACCACCACCGTCTCTCTCTCTCTCTCGGTTTCTCTCTCTCCCTCTCTCTTTTTCTCCCTCTCTCCCTTTCTCTCTCTCTCCCTTTCTCTCTCTCGCTCTCGCCCCCCTCTCCAGTCGCGACCGCCGCGAGTCACCCACCGCCGCCCGTCAACCGCGCCCTAAAGGTATGGCTCTCTCTCTCTCTCTCTCTCTATATATATATATATATATATGTGCATATGTATATATATTTAACTATCCCTCTTTCTATATACATGTAAGGTAGCCGCCGCCCCGCCGCCGCCTCACCGCCGCCACAGCCTCCGGCCACCATTTAGCTTGTGCAAATTTGGGGTAATTTTTTTAGATAAATATGTAAACATATACACACACATATATAGAGTATAGAGTTTGAGTTAGATAAATTTTGTGTATGTATATTTTGTGTATGTGTGGATGTATGTATATTAGTGTATATATGGGTGTATATATATATATTTATGTATGTGTGGGTGTTTGTATTTGTGTATATGTGGATGTATGTATATATGTTTGCGTATATGTGGGTGTATGTATATATATTTATGTATGTGTGGGTGTATGTATTTGTGTATATGTGGATGTATATAATTTGTGTATGTGTGGGTGTATGTATTTTTGTGTATAGTTTGGTGTTAATTACATTTAATTTGGGATTAAATTGTGGTTATTTTGTTGTTTAGGGTACATTCATCCAACTGGTGATCTTTACTTATACTTAGTTGTTGAAAATATAATACTTTATTTGTAGTTTTATGTGATTTATGTGATCCAACTGGTGATCAATATTTGTAGTTGCTTAAAATATGTTGCTTTATGTGATCCAATTAGTGATCAATATTTTGGTATAGTGAGATCGACATTGTTGTGGGTTTGTTGTGGGTGAAAGATTAGAATGTTGGGTTTGTTGTGGTTGAAAGATGCGAATTTTGTTGGTTGCAAGTTTGGGGGAAGATTAAGTCGAGAACTTGGTAAAAAAATTTACGTCTTTACTCTGCCGAATTTTTTCTAGAATAATGGGAAATAAATTAAAATAAAAATTATTTAATTAATTCAACAATGAAGTGATATTAAAATTGTTTAATTTACTTAATTCAGAATCAAGATGGATTGAAGTTGGATATTAGCGGATCGTATGTCCGACAAATATGAGAAAGGGGTGAAAGAATTCATCAATTTTGCGATTAAGCATGCATCAGATCGGAAGAGAATCAGTTGCCCGTGTTTACGTTGTTGTTTTGGAAAGAGAATTAATCCACGTGAATTAGAAGATCATTTGGTGTGTAATGAAATTGATAAAAGCTACACACGTTGGGCAAGACATGGTGAGAGCAGTGTCACCTCAAATGATTTGGGTGGTACATCATATCGATCGCGGGATTTGGACATGAATGATTATGAGCCTGATCATTTGGAGGAGATGGCAAATGTGATTGAGGAGGATTTGCGAAATTGTCCCAAGATGTTTGATAATTTGACAAGTGATTCAAAGACACCACTGTATAGTGGTAGTAAATTCACAAGATTGAAAGCAGTCCTAAACCTCAAGTTAAAAGCCAACAATGGGTGGACTGATAAGAGTTTCACAGACTTACTTGATCTATTAAAAAACATGCTACCCGATGATAATGTGTTACCTAATTGTACTTATGAGGCTAAGAAGATGTTAACCTCAATTGGCATGGGATATGAGAGGATACATGCCTGTCTCAATGATTGCATATTGTTTAGAACTGACTATACATCATCGAAGGTTTGTCCGAAATGTGGCGCCTCACGGTACAAGAAGAACGGATCTGCTCCTATCAAAACCATGTGGTATTTGCCCATAATACCACGATTTAAGCGCATGTACAGTAGTAAAGAGTTGGCCAAAGACTTGACATGGCATGCTGATAGAAGGCTTGAAGAAAGGATTGAAGATAACAAGATTCGACACACCTCAAATTCTCCTCAATGGAAAAAGATCGATGATGATTTCCCTGAATTTGGTGAAGAATCAAGAAACCTTCGCCTTGTATTGGCCACAGATGGCATGAACCTTCATGGCTTGCAAAGTATCTCACATAGTACATGGCCGGTGATTTTGATGATCTACAACCTCCCACCATCGCGATGCATGAAGCGAGAACATATAATGATGCCTATACTCATTTCTGGGCCGAAACAACCTGGAAATGATATAGATGTCTACTTGGCTCATTTAATTGAGGATTTGAAGGTGTTGTGGGAGACCGGTGTTCAAGTTTATGACGGGTTCAGAGAAGAAAATTCCAATCTCAGAGTCATGTTATTTGGAACAATCAATGATTTTTCGGCAAGAGCAAACCTCGAGGGATATGGTGTACATGGCCAATGTGGATGCCCCATATGTGTCAAGAGTACAGATCAATATCAACTGACACACTCTCAAAAATATGCATTGCAAGGGCATCGGAGATGGCTAAATCGAAACCATAGATATCGTCGGTGGAAAAAAGCTTTCAATGGGAATATAGAAGAAGGCCGAGCTCCTAAGTGCTTGACTGGTGAAGAAGTGTTTGAGAATATAAAAAACTTGGAGGTTAAATTTCGAAAGACTTTTGCAGGTGGGCTTGCAAAAATTGGGTGGAAAAAAAGGTCAATTTTCTTTGAGTTGCCATATTGGACGTCTTTACATGTTAGACATTTTCTTGATATTATGCATATTGAGAAAAATGTATTTGATAGTGTCGTTGGTACACTTCTAAATGTGCCCGGTAAGACAAAAGATGGCGTAAAGGCAAGGTTAGACGTGGTTGAAATGAAGATAAGAGAAAAATTGGCACCAACAAATAAGGGAAAACGAACTTATTTGCCTCCAGCAGCTCACACTCTATCCAGGAAAGAAAAAATTACGTTATGTGAGTTTCTTAATGGAGTGAAAGTTCCAGAAGGGTATTCTTCAAACATTAGCAGTCTTGTGTCAATGAAGGACTTGAAGCTAAAGCACATGAAAACTCACGATTGTCATGTGATCATGGATCATTCGCTACCAATTGCTATACTGGCCATTTTGCCAAAAAAGGTGAGAGAAACTATAACATCATTATGTTTCTTCTTCAAAGCAATGTGGAGCAAGGTGTTTGATCCTGAACAATTGCCTGCACTTCAGAAACAAATTGCCATCACTTTGTGCAAGCTTGAGATGTATTTTCCACCAGCATTTTTTGATATAATGACTCATTTACCTATTCATTAGGTTAGAGAGACACAACCATGTGAACCGGCTTTTATGAGATCTATGTATATAGCTGAGCGTTATATGAAGGTATTAGAAGGTTACGTGAAAAATCGTAGTCGACCGGAAGGTTGCATTGTTGAACGGTACAAAATATCTGAAAGATTCTAACGTTGCAGAGCTTCCAAAGTCTCATGTTGTGGGAGGGAGAACTGAAGGAGAAAGCGTACTTGGAAAGCAATTAGTTAGTGTTCCTTGCACACAAAGGGATCAGGCACACCTATATGTGCTCCACAACACCGATGAGGTTGAGCCATATGTTCAAGAGCACAAGGATCAACTTAGGAGATTAAATCCAAATAAAAATGAGAGTTGGATTTCAAAAGAGCATAATAAGAGTTTCTCTGATTGGTTTCGAAAGCATATTCACGAGAAACAGAAAGAGAATCCACTTTCAGTTTCAGATAAATTGGCACGATTGTTGATGGGACCGGGCAGATTTGTATTTTGTCATTCAGGTTATCGTATAAATGGTCGCACATTCTATACAAAAGACCAAGATGAACGGAGTACAATGCAAAATAGTGGGGTGAGTCTTGTAGCTCAAGCAATGCATATCTCAAGTGCGAGGGATAATAACCCTATCTATGCTCATCTATCATATTATGGGGTGATTGAACATATATGGGAGTTGGATTATAGTTGGTTTCGGGTGCCTGTATTTGGGTGTAGGTGGGCTGACAATAAAAATGGTGTCGATAATAGTGAAATAGGCTTCACTCGAGTAGATCTTGAGAGGGTGGGTTACAAAGATGAACCTTTCATTTTGGCGTCACAAGCTACGCAAGTGTTTTTTGTCACCGATCCTAATGATAAGAGGTGGTCAATTGTTTTATGGTGATGATGATGGAGAAAATCCTATCTTACGTGATTCACAAGCTACTGATAGTGATGGTGACTTGGATATCAGTGATGATGAATTGTATATGCGACAAGATCACCAAGAGGGGATATGGATTAATCCATCTGTTCGTCGACGTACTAAACAAAAGGGTCGTACTGGGAGGAAGCAAAAGACTACTAAGTCAACGACAAAAAGAAAACGATGAAAGATATTTGATCTTATGTGATAATTATATGATATATGTATTTCCTAAACTTTTCTTCATAGAAGCACTTGTTAGTGTATGAGTCAGGGCGTCTCTTATTAGTGTATGAATTGAAAAATTATGTTGTTGCATAATGAAACTAAATTTTGTATTTTTGGCTTTTGTAGGTCGATATTATATACCGGCGCCGCCACCACCACCGCCACAGCCACAACTGCTCTCTCCTCCTCTTCTACGACCACCACCGCCCCCTCCACCACTCCCACCACCACCACCGTAAGCTTCTTCTCTCTCACTCTCTCCATATGATAACGAGTATTATTATTTGAATATTTATTTTGATTATGCATCGTGATTATGTATCGTGATTGGATCAATATGTGATTTTGATTTTGTTGATATTTAAATTTTGATTATGTATCGTGATTGGATCAATATGTGTTGTTTTGTTGATATTGTATAATGCATTTATGGTTTTGTGAAATAATTGATGGATTGGTTTTGTTATTTGCAATTTTCGGGGAAGATTAAGTCGAGAACTTGGTAAAAAAAATTGTGTCGTTACTCTGTTGAATTTTTTCTAAAATAATGGTGGCGTTACTTGGTACTATATATTTGGTATATGAATCTAAATTCTGTATTTTTGGCTTCTGTAGGTCGATGGATTTTGTGGCTGCTGCAAACAAACGTGTTGAAAGTGAGTACATAGAGGTATCACTGCAATGAAAAAAGTCATACATGCTAGAAGTAAAGGCTTAAAGCTACCAGTCGGCTGGAATGAGAATGGCCAACCAGTTGACCCAAATAAATCAACATTTGTTGGTTACATTGGAGTCATAGCTCGTGACAGGGTGCCGATTACCATAAGTGATTGGCGACACGTCTCGGACGCAATAAAATTAGGAATTTGGGATGAAATAGCTGTAAGTTGGTTATTATCATATTTCTAATTAATTGGTTAATGTATTTTTTATTTATTCAATTTTCTAAAAATTATGATATTGACATACTTTATTGTTTGTTTTTCATAGTTGGCCTTTGATATTGAAAAAAGTAGACAAAAATTTGTTTTAGCCGAGGCTGGAAAGCTGGCTCGAAACTTTAGGAGCTTCTTGAGCAGAGTGTGGGTAGAGGATGATAATGGAAATATTAATTCCATCCCACCCCAAAAATATAATATATCTCAAGAAGATTGGGTAGCGTTTATAGATATTCGGAAAAGTGAACTTTTCATGGTAATTATTTTAACTTACGGTTTCATTTGTAGCATATTGCATTTATATGAACATTGACTAATGCTTTGATTTTGTAATGAACAGCAATTAAGTAGGGACAATCAGGAAAGAGCAAAGGACCCTGAATATGTCTATAGGAAATCACATCTTGGATATGCTCAACTGGAGCACATTGAGGTACGTAGTTCGTTTAACAGTGAATCATTACAAGTTTTCTAATAAAAATTCCTTGCTAATATATATATATATATATTTAATCATAATATAGAAGGAAAAAAGAAAGGAAGCTGGGTCAGATTGCACAGACGTGACACGAGCACTCGTATGGAGGATTGCACATTCTGACAGCCAGCATAACATTCATAATCTCAATGTTAAAAGAGTATTGGATGAAATTGTGAGTTATTTGCAATTTTAGCTATATCATGTGTTGTATATGTTTTTTGAAATTTTTTTAAAAGAGCAAAGTTCACTAATTTTTAAATGTATTATTACAGGAGTGCTTATCACAGGAGGGTAGCCATAGTGGAAGCGAGAGGACCCGGAATGATATATTGGCTAAATCTCTTAAGAAGAAGGAGCATTCGGGTCGCGTTAGGGGTGTAGGCTTTGGGGTATCACAAAAACAATATTTTACTAACAAAAAGCCTTCTAAAGATGAGGAGATTGATAACTTGAAAAACATGGTGCACATGCTCACTCCATCACTATCCTCATTGCGACGCGAGTTTGACGAGCATAAGGCGTCTGGTCGCAGCAGCCACATGAAGATGAGGCGGTTTCTTTGAAAGATAGTTGCCCAGATCCAGTTAAGAACCTTCCTGAGGTAATGATATGAAATTATTAAGTGATCATCAAGCAATACATTAAAATACACAAATTTTTCTAATATAATGGTATATATATATATATATATATATTTTATATATGTAGGTTGTGGCGCCATGTCAATTGTCACTTTCAACACCATCTTATCGTTTGGTGGCTAAAGGACAAATGTAAAATCGACCAGACCATGATAGAATGCTGCGTACACTTCCATTACCCACCCACCTTGTGAAAGTGATGATTGACATTGCAATTGAAGATATTGCACCCCTACCAGTCCCTCTCGCTGATGAAGGAGTGTTCACAGTTTCTGAGGCTGTGGGATACATTATCGCTTGGCCTAAGAGTCTTGTCACTGTCAGTGATGCATCGGTACGTAATTATTAATACCTGGCCATTAAATAATTATAACAATTGTTTAAGGTTACTAATATACTTTGGTTTATAACATTCACGTTGGTTTTCTTTGCTTAAATAGTCTCTTGGAAAATCCAAATCATTAGTTGGAAAACATAAATCAGAGATGACGAAGCACTCATCGGTTAAACGAACACCTCCTGTGGCCAACCCTTCACGTGAAGATGACAGAGCAGCAGACGTAATAGCTGATCAACTCCCTCGGCCACTTGTAACTCTTGAAAGGTACTTGCAAATAATGCCTATTGAACGATTGATCGCTATAGACGTTGTTAACCGTCCATAACAACACGGAATCGAACAAATAATATAGTGAAAGTAAGATCGTCTCCACAGGGAAGGTTATCAAGTACCAAACAAAGTTTATCTTATTATTTAAACTATCGATTATCAAAGATTTGAGATTTTAACTAATTAAAAGCCGAAATTTATAAAAAAAGAATTAATTATAAATAATTAAAGCAGATATAAATAAAACGAATAATCAATTAACGAAAGGCCTAGGGATTAAGATTTCATCAAGGTATTTCTATGGATTATTGACTTTCAATGGATTATCATTTTTATTTAAATTAAAGACCCAATTTCCTTAAATACATGAATACTCTCCCGAGATCTTCATGAGTACCCACCTAAATTAATTAACGTCACTCCCATGATCAAAAACTAATTTAGATGAATCCATTAAGTTCTATGAATATTGTTTAACTAGTCTCATGCAAAATTACCAATATCCCTATTAAGCAATTTACACATGTCTATTAAATCTGAACCGATAAACTAATTCACCTCCCGGTACTTCTTAATTCATCTTAAATCATGCAATTGGTGATCAAGCAATTACAAGTGTTAAACTCTCATTAATACATAAATTAAACAAGAAATCACATCCATAAATCATCAATAATCCAAATCAATACACAAGACTACATCTTAAACTCTAGAAAATAATTTAGCCATGCATAATTAAAGAAAAACAAGAAATAAATTGCATAAACATAAAGTTACTCATGTTCAACAATGGAGGAATGGAAGAATACAACTTGAGAAGGTGAAGCTTTTCTCCAAGAACTCCTCTCCAAGATTTACTTTTCTCTTCTTCAAGATCTACTTTCCAAGATCTACTTTTTTCAAGAATAATTATGCCTCTTCCACCTCCTCTAGCCTATAAAACGTTTTTGCCACTCTTTTTTACTAAAAAGGAGTATTAGATACATAAATTATGCCCATCCAAGTCATAAAATCGGCCCACAAAAATATAGAAATCCACAGTTGCACAGCTGTGCAGAATATCTGCACAACTGTGCAATCTGCCTGTGCAGAATTTTATCTCTTCATTTTTCTTCAACAAAACATTCTCGTTTGGCCTTTCTAATGCATTTCTTCACATCCTCTTGGATAACTTTCATTATTCTCGTAATAAATACTCCTTCAACTCATCAAAATTATCGCTTTTATGCCTACAAAAGCATTGAAACGACTTAGAAATCAAACTACGTAAATTAGGCTAAAAATAAAGGAAAAGACTAACAACAAGGCATAAAATAAAGATAAATGTGAGGTAAATTATAATGAAAATATGTAAAATATGAGACCTAACAGACGTTCCCGAGGCAATGTATAATAACGAACCCTATCAAGAGTATATTGGGCGGGAGGAGATCTATCATTTTTTGCGCAAAGAACAAATAGGAGTCTCGATCATTTCAGTTTACATCAAGTAAGTTTTTAAATATGAATTAAAAAAAAGTTAGTTTTTAAATTATTTTACTGCATTAATTTGAACTATGTTTATTTTCTTGTTCAAATTTATTTTATGCTCAATTTAGGTGTTTGTGGGCTAAGTACGTGGTCCCCGAAGAGAAAACAAATAATTTCAGGTTCCTTAGCCCACATACTATAGCTGCGGGAGCAGGTATTACTCCCTCTCAGTGTATCTCACAAGCGCAATATATAAAAAATTCCATGAAAGATTGCACGGACGGGAAGTTGTTTATTGCACCTTACAACACCGGGTGAGTTACTAAACACCCAACTTTATTTTGTAAAATTTGTTACGTACGCAAAATTAATTTTGAACTTATCTTTTGAATGCTTTTTTATTTAGGGGACATTGGGTGTTTCTTGTGATTGATCCAATTAAGGAGATCGTTTATTATCTGGATTCTTTGCACGTTGATCCGAAGAACCGACCTGATATGAAAGAAACAATCAATCAGTAAGTTTTTCATTCAATCAATGTATTCATTATATTTAATCTTAATTTTAAAGTGTATATATCTTCCTCGATTTCACATGTATATTTGCTTGATATTGATGTTTTTAACAGTGCTGTGTTGATGTCTCGTGCAAATCGTAACACCCAAATGTCCAAATAAAAAAAAATGGCTTGTAAATGGACTTCTATAAAGGTTAGTGTAATTTTATATTTTCGAGAGATTATTCGTATAAACGTTATAGTTCTAATCCAATTTTTTATTTCAATTTTGTAGTGCCCCATGCAATTAAACGACAAAGATTGTGGCTTCTTTGCTATGAAATTCATGAAGGATATTATTAGCCACGGAGAATCTACAATCCCACCAGCGGTATGCATAATCCTAATTAATACTCATCATCAAATTCTAATTTCCCTTTATAAGTTATTAAACTTTTGTTGTGTTTTCAATCTCTATCGTGCAGTACTTTCCTGATTGTCAATACGTCACTTACTCTATAGAGCAGCTTGATGAAGTACGTGGCGAATTGGCACAATACATTTTCCAATGCGCTTTTGGTATGGTGTAAGTTGTAGATTGTTGTAAATTTTTATTTGATTTGTTGTATTTAATTGATTGTAAACTCGTTATCAATGGTTGGAGATTATGCGTACATTTGATTTGTTGGAGATTATGCGAGTTGGAACAATACATTTGTTGGTTTTTGTTGTTAGAGATGATCATTTAATTTGGTGAAGTTAATTTTGGCTTTCACGTTTGTTGTTGATGTTGAATTGATTTTATGGTTTGCTATGTTAGTGTGTTGAATTTTGAGCTTGTGGGAAGCTGGTTATATTAAATTTTGTACAGTAAAGCAAGAAAAAAAAAATTAAAAAAATAAAAAATACACCTATTATAGCGATTTTTCACAAAATCGCCAAAATAGGTCAAACCTATTATAGCGGTTTTATGAAAAACCGCTATAACAAGTTTAAGCTATTATAGCGATTTTTTATAAAACCGCTATAACAGGTGTAAAAAAAAAAATCCGAGCAAAATCTATTACAGCGGTTCTTTTCCGAACCGCTGTAATTGGTCTCTATTACAACGGTTCAAAAACCGTTGTAATTGGCCTGAACCAATTACAGTGGTACCTGTTACAGCGGTTAAAACCGCTGTAATAGGTAAAACAAAAACCGCTGTAATAGGTCATTTCTGTAGTAGTGTAGGACACCAACTTGGGGACTTCACAAAATATATTTGATTAATTAGATTAATGAAAATAAATTAATTATAATAAATAAATAGACTTATTTATTATACTGATCCTTTTATTAAATAATTAGATTATTTAATTTAGATGATTATTAATTAGTATTATATTTTAATTGGATTAAAATATGTTGGACCTAATTAATAATTGGACTAAGTTGAAAGTCAACTTAGCCCAATAGGACGAGGATGGGCGTGTGTGAGGCGTGTGAGTGTGAGTTGGATGGGCTCAAGGAATTAGCTAATTCTAAGCCCATCTCTTTATCCTCCCTTAGTAGCCGTCGGCCATAGTAGGTCTTAGATTGATGGATTTTTTTTCAAATTTCGTTCCGACATGATATCTAGAGGCAGGAGTTTGGAATTGCTGCTACCCGAAAGATCAACTCTTCAATCAAATCAAAAAGTTAGTGAGAAAGATGAAATTAGATTTCATCATCACGTTATTTTCGAAATATGTAAAATCATTAAAACTCAAGAGCGATTCGATTGTGAATCCGGATATGTTTTATCGTTTTCGCTGCGCATGAACCAGTATTCACAACAGTGGTATCAGAGCCAACTTTTGGCTTTTAATGATTTTTTATATGAATGTGTTGGATTTCATGTTTATGATGAAAAATTTGATTAGAGTAATATTTTTCATGGTTAGATATATTTTTTGATAGTTAAATTTAAACCGAAAATTTTATTATATGATTTATGTTTTGAATATAAATAAAGTTTTGTATTGGATATGAATTTATGATGAAAAATTTGATTAGATTAATATTTTTCATTGTTAGATTTATTTTTTGAAAGTTAAATGTGAACCGAAAAATTTGATTGTATGATTTATGTTTTGTATTGGATATGAATTTATGCATGAACATGAATATGTGGTTTGAATAATCTTGGATTTTGGCTCGAAGAAGTCGAGTCGGTGCAGCCTACAGGGCGGCGCGCTGACACGACGCCTGCCCACTGTGCGGCCCTTAAGGGCCACATTGCAGGCGCTGTGCGCTTTACGCCGGGTCGCGGTTTAGTTTTATTTTATTTCTAAAATTGGAACCGGGTTTGACTCGGTGGGTCAAACCACGGTTTCGACCCATGGGTCAGCCCAATTTTTAAAATTAAATAAAATATTAATTTTAAAATAGTTTTAAAACTAATTAAAGGGTAAAATAATTCTTGAAATTAGTTTTATGCCTAATTTTCAATAGAATTTAAAATTAATATTAATCCTAGAACAAAGAAATAATTTCTTTGAAAAATAAATTGGATTTATTATCAAATAGGATTAGAGTTGAATTAATTTATAAATTAGATTTAAATTAATTCAATTATTTTCAAACCATACTTAATTAAAATTGGATTTTAATTTAATTTTTTTTGAAAGAACTCCAATGTATTAGCTATCTTTTAATCTTTTGATGCATGATATTGTGGGATGCCTTCCATGGACTAGTTTTATTTATGGGTTTTGTTTTCTGTGTTGTATCGGGTCTTTAGTAACCCCGGCTTGCATTTTAATTTTTATAGACATAAGTATAGGATTTATTTTTGTCTATGTAATTAGAATAGGTCCATTTTGGAAGAAGATCTGCTTGGAGTTGGAAGACCTCAAAGTTAGACATAGGTTAGATCTTATAGGTCCCCTAACCCTCGATTGAGCCATTGGCTTGACTCGATCTAGATAAGTCCATGGAAAGCATGTGTGATAGAACTGTTTGGCATTTTCTATTTTATAATCCATGTATGCGCGCTATAAGTGGATAATGTGCAAAGTGAGACCAATTAATCTCAAATTCTCCCATTGGATCAAAATACTGAATTTAGAATAAAAGGAAATTGGATATTCCGGCTCTCCATCAAACTTTGGAGAAATTAAATTAATGACATTATGCATAATTTCTTCCCAGTAAGTGAGGGTTATACACTGCGACATTTATTTAAAGTCTCTAAGTACATAAGATGCCATCGATCGAAACAAATTCCACCC
This sequence comes from Buddleja alternifolia, assembly GCA_019426215.1. Classification (NCBI taxonomy): domain Eukaryota; kingdom Viridiplantae; phylum Streptophyta; class Magnoliopsida; order Lamiales; family Scrophulariaceae; genus Buddleja; species Buddleja alternifolia. The sequence continues at coordinate 53,944,902 of CM033392.1, read as the reverse complement.
CATTTATCGATAGAGGGTTGCAAGGCAGAATTCAATTGTTAGATTGATTAGAAGTTGATGGGCCCAAGTTCAGATAGATCACAACCTATATATCATTAAAGGGTTGCGGTCACGTGATCTATGAACCAAATTAATGATTGAATCACATATTAGACGGTGCTGACAAGGATTGTCACTTTAATAAAATTAGTGAGCCATATATCGTTAAAGGGTTGCCACTCACTGGCTTTATTAAAGAACTCAATCACTCGCTACGAAGTCTTTCCAATGAGCACTACAAAAAAAAGTGACTTTTACTATGATGAGAAACACATGGTAAATAGTCAAAAAATTGTGGTAAAAAGGTTTTTACTACAGTTGTGCTACGCTTTTTCAGGCGTGGGCAATGCAGCCACGGTAAAAAGTTAGCTACGCTGATAAAGCTGTGGTAAATAACTTTTACCTCAAATTGATCCTTATTTACTACAAATTTACGGTGTGGTAATAAGTAGTCAAATACAACACGCTCTTTGCCCACACCTATGGAATTGTAGTAAAAAGTGAGCTAAATACTACAACTGTATGTGCGTAGTAAATATTTAAAATATTCCCTACAACTACTGGACGTGGTAAATACAAATTGTATGCCCTGGGAAAAATTATTATTATGGTATTTGTTTATACGTTTATTACAATAATTAGTTGAATATAAATAAATATATTTCATATTTGTTTCCTCTAAAACTAATATTTTACTCATACAAACAAATAATAATTTATTTTTAATTTTTATAATTTATTTTTTACAAAGAATTGTTTAAATTTCCCAATCCTCTATCTTTTGAATCATCATTTCAACTTGAGATATCTACATTAATTAACAATACAAGTGAAGAAAAGAAAAGAAACTCACATGCTTTAATATTTCGCCAGCTAATACATAACAAACATTATATATAAATTAATTTAGCAAATATGAGATAATATATTTATATTCTCATTAAAACTGTAATCTTGCTCACATCACATAAACCAAATCACATAATATCGACCAACACGAAAAAAGAATAAAAACACTGTCTTTTCAACAACGTTAAATAACAAACCAATGTTTCATACATGTTAAATCCTCACTAATTCTATCCGCAAAGTAAATAAATATCTAGAAATAAAACATGAAACCTAATAACCATGTTAAATAAAGGGATGTCCATAAATAAAATATTCACATCTTATCAGCAGAACCATAAGTGAAGTAAAAAAACTCTACCATATTGGTACTGAAAATGAAGCTCTTGGCCCATTTTACTTCTCCATATATAACCTAAAAAGATCAAATATCACTTATTAATATATGCAAAGAACTTCTACAACATATTCCCTATTAAATGTAAAAATGTTAAGAACAGATAAAAGCATAAATTACACTTACATTTACGTACTCCCATGCAACACTCTTTCCAACAGCTTGCCGAATAGTGCTTATACCTCTACGAGGTCGTATTAAAAAATAATCTGGTTTCATTGCTTTTTTAATGACGACCTTGACATATTCATGTCCTAATGCAAATTCATCGATCTTTTCATTTGGATCCATACTCAATAACATGCCCTCCGCCACAATTTCTTTTGGTATTTCAGAACAAAACAAAATCACATCACTTCCCACCTAGAAAATCAAAACTATAATATAATTATCCATATATTTTAAATTAATAATTATACATATACACAAGAGCAGACAATCATATGTATGCTAAAATTAAATTTTTGTTATGAATTGTTCTTAAATCTGACAAACCTCGACAGGACGACAATCAAATGTATTAATTTCTGTGGCATTTCCAGCAACAACCTGTGCGAAGAAAGCATATTAAATCATGCTCCCAGAAAAATCAAATCCTCATCTTAATATTGAGCCTGAAGCACTAATCTCTAAATCTCCATTTTGTTAACATACATCAAAAAGTCTCTCACCATATAGATATCAACCAGATCAATCAATTGTAATCAATACCCATGTAGAAATACTAGATTCACGAATTTCATAGAAATCTTGTCACTAACATCTATTGCCTACAATCAAGTAGTTGTAAATGAACTTAATAAATATCAATTTCGACAAGAATCATCTAGTGTTTCTAATATAAAGTCATATGACATCACTAGTACCAAGCATACTCACATAGTGGGGTACATTTTTGTTGCCTTGAGTAGGAGCATCCACGTTCTTCTCATATATCTACATCATGAAATAAAAACAAAATCAGCATTAAATTTAGAGTTCTCAAATGCATATGACAGAGTGGCATTAAAGCATCAATATATGTAAAGTGAACATCACAAACCAGCTCATGTGGCATTGGAAAGTCAGGATAGGGGCGTGGTTGTTGTTTGGCAGATGGAGTATCTTTGTCAGTGCTTAGTTGTGTTCCACAAGTATCAGCAAGTGGATTGACTTTGTTTGCAATCTGAACAATTAGGACTCAAGTAGAATCCTCAAGTTATTACATGATAAATGATAAGCATAACAAAATTGGATACATGCAATTTAAGAAACTAACCGTTTCGCCGTATGTTCTTACACGAGATAGAGTTGATTGTAGTGCAGAAGGATCTACTAATGATACAAAAAAATCCAAGCTTACTTGCATATGATCCAACTCCTCCCTAAATTCTTTTCGTACTTGTTCTCTCTCCTTGGAAATTTCCTCCTTTTGATTAATCAAATCTTGTTTCAAAAGTTCAACCTCCTTTAACTCGTGTGTTAAAACATCTTTAAGTTGTCGAAATTCCCCAATTTGTCCACGCATTTGAGTAGTTGGAGCATTTGATGAAGATATCTTACGCAACTTATTGCGTGTAATACCTCGACCCATACACCTAACACGCCCATGTGGATCTTCACCAAAACCATTTACATACAAGTCCTTCTTGAATTCTTTGGTTTGCTCTTGTTCAGGCCTTTTTGATAATCCTTCCTTCAACTCTTTCTAGATAGAATTAGAAAAGTTAAAAATATATTCATATCCTCTAAGAAAATAATATTAAATAGAACTAACAATTATATTAGTTGTTTCATCATCAGCTCCTTGCCCGCATGAACGAGATGCAATAAACATATCAAACTCCGTAGTATCTTCTCCTTCCTGATGCATCTGAAATAAATTTGAATAAGATGAGAAAGCAATCAGACATTATTAATGTTTAGTAAAATTCTCCTACATAATAATTCAAAGAGTTGTGATGAGAAAAAAGAATTAATACATGGTTCTTTAAAAGTGGGATTGGGGTCTTCCCAGTACGGTGAGGATACTTCTTGTTTGCTCTGTTTATGGCATTCTGCTTTGCTTGTTTCTACAATAGTATATCCGTTGTTATCTATATCGCCATTAAAAAAGTAAGAAAAAAAAACGAAACCACATAGATTATTGTTAACCTGTATTTCACTTTGTTTCCAGTATTTTACAAGAGTCAACCATTGATCTAGTTCTATTTGCTCATTTGGTAGCTCTGAAAAATCATGATCAGGATCATTCATGTAAGGCGTAAAGTAATCTACCTTCAGGCGGCGTTTCCAATCTCTCCACATGTTATTCAATTGGTGCAAAACATCACTTTTAGCCTCAAGAGGAAGAGTAGTACAGTCCTGCAGTAACTCATAACTTAAGTCTTCACTACATTTTAAGAATAGTAATCAATCATATAATTTGATAGTCTAAAGATTTAAACAAAGATATTTCAAACAAAAACAAAACATTTTCAATGATTAAAAAAAAGAACTAGGAACCTACAAAAATACAAGCTAAGACTGATGATAATGAAACTGACCTCTACATCTTTCCAAATTGCATCAAGCTTATCTTCAGGCATGTAAGACCAACTTGTATAATGTAAGGGCAATAAAGTCTCAATACGTGAAAATGTCCCTAAAGCACTAGAATAACAATTATATTCTTCTTTTTCTCCAATGACTTGCCCCTCCTCATTCAGTGTCAACTCAACTTTAGTACCTGAACCCCACTTGTCGGACAATTTTGCTGGGCCTCTGCCTTTCTTCTTTATACACACTTTGTTCTTCTTTGTTGGTATTTTTCTAACTACAGGTACTACGATGAATTTTGCAAAAACATATTGTTAATTTGGCTAACAGAAAGCAATCATACTAAATCAAAAAAAGATTAAAAAGAAAATAGAGATAGGGATATAGATACACAAGATTAAATTAAATATGAAAAAATATGTCCAGGTTTCAGCAATTACAAAGATGTCTTATGATATACCTGTTTCAGAATTATTTGATAAATTTAAACTATCATGCTCATGTAACCCAAAACTTGTCCCGTGTTGTGTTTGAGAAAATGACCTATGTGTAGGTTGAGACCGATGAAATAAATGAGACTGAGATTGTGAAGTAAAGTGTTCTTGAATTTCTGGAGTAAGATGACTTTGTGGCTGTGTGGGAGCTTTCGAAGTGTTAGGAATATTGGCTCCATCTGTCGTGGTACTCATTTGAAGTACCATGTCCTCCATAGTAGTACCTCTTGGTCTTTTTCTTCCTTTAGTCATGCTTTACCTGTCAACACAATTAACAATCTATATAAGACAATTGTTGACAATTTATCCATAATTTTTGGTGTAAAAGATAAGTTTATGTAAGGCAATACACATAAAGAAACGGTAAAATGATATTTAGAGTTTTTAACTGCTACTTTATTGAAAGAACATAAAATGGAATCTGACAAAACATACTTGTAATATCATGAATGCTAAAGTTTAACAACTATGAACATAATAGATCTTAAGAAACTGAATTGTTATAATGAAAAACTACAAAGCACAAAAATTAGAGGAAGTAGTCTATTAAAACATTCAACTACAAATAAAATTAAGCTTAATGATCATTGTTCTCTTCGCTATTTTCAATATCATCATCATTCTCATCAACTAGAATCCCATCTATTCCTTGTCTGATCCATCCAACATCATCATCACAAGTAGGAACATGATCATCCAAGCGTTGATTGCTATATGGTTCAGCTTCTGATCGTGAATAAACATCAAAGTTGTCTCTTGGAGTCATTGTCACCACTACTTTCCAGTCGACTTGCAAAGGGTCATTTACATACCAAACCTGATCTGCTTGAGTTGATAAGATGAAAGGCTCATCAGAAGGAATATTATTTTTGTACAACAAGTGATTAAAATTAACTAGTGTGAATTTAAATTCATCTTGTTTCACTCCTTTTTCAGGATCAACCCAATCACACTTAAACATCAAAAACTTAATTTCATTTGTGTATCGAACTTTGATAATATCAGTCAATACTCCATAGTATAAAACTTCTCCATCATGAGGCCTTCTATCCTTTGTACTCGAGTAACTTTTTATGTTCGCTTTTAGCATAACTCCACTATTTTGAGTGGTTTTGTTTTCATCATTACTCCTTGTACGAAAACGGAATCTTCTAACAACACATGCCTTATATCTCCTTCCATGTCTAATAGGACCATTAGCCAATATTCTAATATCTTCTGGTGTTTGAGCATTTGATGTTTGCTGCAAATTGTTTACATATATTTACCAAATAAATTCCAATAAATACTAGAAAACAACACTCACACACACGTATATATATAACAAGGGAGGTTTTGTTAATCAATGTATTCACTTACATATAACTTGAACCATTCATGGAAATTCTGGCTATGAATGCGATCAACTTCCCAAGGCCTTGCCCGAGGTTTTTCCCTAGTGATTTCGGCCACATGCATAACACGAAATTGTTGAACGACATCAACATTTGATAATATATATCGATGTACTTGCAGCAATGTGCACTGGTCCATGAGAAAATTCTCTCCTTTCCCAATAACTCGACCAGTGCTATCATCACCATCATAATTTCTAGGACGACGATTCTCTTTTGTTTCAACATCATTGAGATATCTTGAACAAAAGTTCATACACTCGTCCATCAGATACCCTCGAGCAATAGAACCCTCTGGATAAGCTCGATTACGCACATATTTTTTAACGGTCAGTAGGTACCTAAAATCGAAGTGAAAAATTAAAAAAGGAGAAACTGACACTTATTACAAAAGACTATGAAATGGAAAAGTAACAAAACCTTTCGACGGGATACATCCACCGGAATTGTACTGGTCCACCTTTCAATGCTTCATCAGCCAAATGTATAGGAAGATGTTCCATTATATCAAAAAAGGATGGAGGAAATATTTTCTCTAAATGGCAAAGTGTCAGCACTATCCGATCTTGCAGTTTTTCTAGATCAGGCTTGTTATTTGTCTTAGAGCACAATTTCCTAAAGAAATTGCCTAATTCAATGATTGCATCAACCACATTCTTAGGCAATGTCCTCCGTATAGCTAAAGGTAGCAATTGTTGTAGGAGAATGTGATTATCATGGCTTTTAAGACCTCCTATAGTTTGCTCCTTAATTTGTATACGACGTGATATATTTGATGCATATCCATCAGGTGCTTTAACACTTTTTAGCACTTTGCAGAAAATCTCTTTATCCTTCTTACCCATTGTAAAAGGTGCTGGAGGCAAATAAAATTTTCCTGAATCTCTTTCAACTGGGTGTAAGGGCAACCTAATATTATTCTTTTGGAGATCACGACGAGCTTTAAGATTATCATTTGTTTTCTTCTTGACTCCCATGATTGTCCAAAGTATGTTATCACACACATTTTTTTCAATGTGCATAACATCCAAATTATGTCGTATCAAATTGTCAGCCCAATATGGAAGTTCAAAAAAGATACTTCTCTTTTTCCAAACATGTTCTTCATTTTCCTTTTCAAATTTTGTTCGACTTCGCTTTTTAATATATTCCTTCTTATATTCAGTAGCCACTCTATCTAACTCCTCTAGCATGCCAACATTTTGCATTGAAACTTTCTTTATTTCCATTTCTATTGTTCCATCAAACGAAATTTTATCCCTGCGGAGCTTATGTCCTCGAGGTAAGAAACGACGATGGCATGTATAACAATATTTATGGCCATTATCTAGCCACTTAGATTGAGTATCTTTACCACAGTTAGGACAAGCATAAGCGCCTTTTGTTCCCTAGCCAGATAACATTGCATATGCAGGTAAGTCACTAATTGTCCATAGCAGTGCTGCACGCAAATTGAACATTTGACTGCTGGATACATCATAAGTCATCACACCTTCCCACAACTCTTTCAGTTCCTCTATTAGTGGTTGCAAATAAACATCAATTTTGTTCCCTGGTGATTTAGGACCATCAATCAGAATGGATAGTATAAAATTCGGCTGCTTCATGCACAACCATGGAGGTAAGTTATACGGAATAAGTATAACTGGCCAAGTACTGTAAGAAACATTCATCATTCTGAAGGGATTAAATCCATCTGATGTCAATCCCATCCTAATATTACGAGCATCACTAGCAAACAATGGATTTTTAATATCAAAATCTTTCCATGCCAGAGCATCTGCTGGATGCCTAAATTTGCCATCATCTATTCGTTCATCTGCATGCCATCGCATGAGTGAAGCCGTTTTCGATGACATGAATAACTTTTGCAACCTTTGCTTTAATGGAAAGTATCTCATACGCTTTGCCGCAGTCTTTTTACCATTATCTTTGTATCTTGAGGAATTACATATTTCACATCTGTTGAGACCATCATCTTTTCCTCGGAACAACATACAGTTGTTTGGACATGCATCAATTGTCTCATATGTGGATCCTAGATCATTTGTTATCTTCTGGGCTTCATAATAATTAGCAGGTATGTTGACACCATCAGGGAATGAATCTTTCAAAAGTTCCAGTAACAAGTCAATTGATTTGTTAGTCCATCCACAAAGTGCCTTAAGTTGCAATAGGCGAACAACAAAAGAGAGTTTTGTTTGTTTTGCACATCCTGGAAGTAACTCGGTCTCTGCGTCTTGCAACAACTTGAAGAAATTTTTGGTTTCTTCATTCATTTCATTATTAGACGTTTGGCTAAACCCTACATCCACATTTGTGGAAGGAATTTTCACCGCTTCATGCACCATACCCACTATATCATCTCTATTATCAGAATTTATGTGTTCATTAGTCTCATTCCTGTGTAATGGCACATACGCTTCCCCATGATATCTCCAATTCTTATACCTCTTCTCAAAACCATAGAGAAGACAGTGTTCCCTCACATCATCCTTTTTTTTCGTGAAACGATTTTTGCATTTCGTACATGGGCAATATATTCTAGAACCACTTAGCTTGCCCGTGAATGCAAATTCAAGAAAATGAGCTACCCCTGATATGTAATCAGCTGAAAAAGTTTCTGACGAATCAATCCAACTCTTGTCCATGATTCTATTAATTAACCTAGAACAAGCAAAAACGATTGAAAGATTGCAATTACTTATATTTATAAAATTTGTATAAATTAAATATGAGATAATACATACATCCATTTATGTAGTAAAATTATATAGAACATATTCTAATGATACTCAAGTTATATTTTATTTTGTTAAATCATCCAAAATAATAAGGTAGATTATTGGTTTATATTTTCTCATATGAGTTTTACAAATTAATTCAACTGAACCATGCTTTCCCGACATCCCCTTTATTTTCTAATCATTGTATATAAGGTGCTTAATTATTATTTATCTTATCTTCATATTTATTACAATGTTCATTCTTATTTGTCTTTTGTAAATTAATCTATGAGATTGATACACGGCTATTGACCTGATACATATTATAAATGAAGATTAAGTTTTGGAAACTAAATAACAAGATGTATATTTTAGGAACTTATAAACGTTTAATAACTACATTGTATTATCTAATTTAGTGAATATATAATTTTGGACAAATGTCACTTATAATCCCTAAAGTATTAAATTTGTCTCACTTACGTTCCTAAACTAAAATTTGTTACGCTACCGTCCCTAAAGTAACAATTTTGTCTCACTTTAGTCCTTTTATGACAAAATTGAACCTAAAGTAAGGGTAAAATGGTAAAATTAAGTTTTTTGGTCCTTTTTTGAAGTTTTTCGGCTGTGCAGACAGCTGTGCGCGTCTTCACGAGAAACTTCATAACGCATTGTAGAAAGCTCGGATTCATGAACCGTTTTCTTCCTATGAACCTAGACACATAGGGCTATAGACACATATATCGCACATAATTAGGAGATGTCTAGAACAAAGCAGTTTTGCATTCAAAGTTAGAGAAAAATCTGTCGTGAATCCAACAGCTGTGCGCGTCTTCACGAGAAAATCCATCACTAATTGTAGAAAGCTTGGATTCATGAACCGTTTTATTACCATGAAACTAGACACATAGGGATATCCACACATATATCGCACATAATCATGAGATGTCTAGAACAAATCAGTTTTGTATTCAAAGTCAGCATCAAGCCGATAGATGTTTTGCTAACTTTGAATACAAAACTGCTTTGTTCTAGAGATCTCATGATTATGTGCGATATATGTGTGGATATCCCTATGTGTCTAGTTTCATGGAAATAAAACGTTTCATGAATACGAGCTTTCTACAATGAGTTATGAATTTTCTCGTGAAGACGCGCATAGCTGTCGCATTCAGCGACAGATTTTTCTCTAACTTTGAATGCAAAACTGCTTTGTTCTAGACATCTCCTGATTATGTGTGGTATATGTGTGAATAGCCCTATGTATCTAGTTTCATGGGAAGAAAACGGTTCATGAATCTGGGCTTTATACAATGAGTTATGAATTTGCTCGTGAAGACGCGCACAGCCGTCTGCACAGCCGTGAAACTCCAAAAAATTTCCAAAAAAGGACCAAAAAAGGACCAAAAAACTTAATTTTACCATTTTACCCTTACTTTAGGTTCAATTTTGACATAAAAGGACTAAAGTGAGACAAAATTATTATTTTAGGGACGGTAGCGTAACAAATTTTAGTTTAGGGACGTAAGTGAGACAAATGGAATACTTTAGGGACTATGAGTGACATTTGTCCTATAATTTTTTGTAAATCTCCATTTCTAAATAATGTCAATAAACTAATGCTAATCATAATAATACTAGTAATAATATAATATACATATAGACACACACATATATATATTATATACAATTCATTGACATGACATATGTTTCTAAAATAAGTTTAACAAAAACATTGTTCGTAAATATTGTTGAATAGAAAAATAGTGAAGTACTTTTACCTTATCTTTAAATCTTATTTTTATATTAATTATTATTATTATTCCTTTACTTTTGTTATTATATTTTTAATTATATATTTATATTATTAAATACTTCAATAATTTGGTCAAATGAATAGAATTGAGTTTATTTGTTTAAAGAAAAATAATAATGAAATGGATTTTTTTTCTTCGAGCTCAACTCATCTATATCAAGCTCGAGCTTGATATTTAAAAATTAGGCTTGTCGTGATCAAACTCAAAAAATATAATTGAGCTTAAGATTGAAAATTTCATCAAGCTCAGGTGGAGCTCGACTCATTTACGCCCCTAGAGATGTCCAACTTCTTAGAGTAAATTTAGGAATACATATAGCTAGGAATTCATCAAGCTCAGGTGGAGCTGGAATTATTCTTCAAGAAGTACTCTGTCATTTCCATATAAAACAGACACATAAACTTTCTTTTTGAGAGGGTTGCTTTCATATGAAAAACATCAATTATGTATCTCATATGACAAAGTTAGATAGTAATAAGCTAAAGACAATGAAACGAAATAGTATCATAATTTTTTTTTACCTGTATAAAAGAATCACTCTCTCCTTTGCAAGAACTCCAAGATTGGTAGTCAGAGAATCCAAAAGTGTGCTCCTACAATACAATTTTGCAGGGTCTCTCACCTTCAAGTACAAAATTCCAACTTAAACTATTAAATACTATGACCCACTTATCATAGCCTCAATTAGGAAATGCCCATACCCATTTAAAACATATGGATCGATACCCATAACACAGATCTAAGCATGAGATCATTGAGGCACAAAACCAAAAAAACAAAAAAAAAAAATATTAACACCCAATTGAATGTGGCTCCTTAATAATTTAATCTTTTGTATGGATTTTATTAAAGTTAAATATTTCATATCAATGCAAGAATTCTTTTATTTAACTTCTATATAATTTGTAATTATATCCCAAAAACCCACCAGCAAACCAAACCAAGCATTCAAACAATGAAGAAACCCTCACACCTCTAAAAAAAGGCAATCCCTTTTGAATTCCTAAGAACTGGATATAAATTAACAAGTTGCATGCTAGAAGCCTTTATAGTTGCTATTTTTCGGAATTTTTCTAACAAGTAATTAAAAAATTAAGAAGTAGAGAGGTGAAGTTTTACAATACCAAAATCAGAACCGAAACTTCAAGTTTTTCTCCATGGCCGCGAAATCAGTTTGCGGGATTGGAGATGAAGGAGGACTAGACGCAACTTCCTGCAATGTGATTTAATTTGAAGGGATGGGTGGGACTAGATAGGGTTGGGTGATGTTGAAAAGGGGCAGCCGGGACTTTGGGAGTGGAGGGGTGTTTTGAGTGGGGAACAAATTGCAATACTTGTTATTTTGGTCTTCCCACTTTTGGCTCCCACCAAAATTTTATTAAATTACCGCCAAATTAGTCCCAAAATTCTTAATTGGGCTCCCTCAAAAAAAAATTAAAAAAACTGATTGGGGTCCACGTTAAGAGTGTGGGAATTAATACTTTAATTTTTAAATTCAAGTGGAGTAAAAACATAGTATTATTTACCTCAAATTAATATTGTAGTAAATAAGTCATTATTTACTACAAAAAATGGACCGAGGTAATTAAATTAGTTGTTACCACACGAATTAAGGACTATTAACCACAATTAAAAAATTGAGGTATGTAGTAATTTGTTACAACATTTTTCCTAGGGATGTAAAAATTATTGTGGTAAATGGCACATTTTCTTGTAGTGGAGATTTCCGAATATTGCAGTGGGAGTGCAATGATTCAAAAATTGTAGTGGGAGCCAAGTAAAAATTCAAAGTCCTGTCTAATTTTACTTGTTGTACAACATAGTAACCTAATTGAATCTTTCTTTATTCTCTGTGGTTATTTTACTTTCTTTCTCAAAATGGTTAACAACCCAATTATTGGATTGCTTGAGAAAAACATCTTCACTAGACCTAACTTCATCGACTAGCTTAGGAACTTAAGGATAGTCCTTGGTTATGAGTCAATCGTTTGTGTCTTGGACATAAAATGTCCCGCGGTTCCCTTGGCGGATTTGGACGAAAGTGTGCATTCCTTTTATAGAGACTGGATCACTAATAATGCACGAGCTAGAGGCTTGATGCTCAGCTCGATGAGTTATGATCTTCGGCATTCCCATGAAAGAATGGAATATGCAAAGAACATACTACTTCATCTGAAAGAGCTGTTTGGAGAGCCTAGTAGGACCGTTCAATATTATTTATCAAGAGAGCTTTTCAGGGCAAAGACTGAAGAAGATGATGAGTGGCTGACCTGTTGAGAACCGAACCAGTGGATAAGTTTTTTTTTTTCTCGATTCACAATGCCCAGATTCAATTCATGTTTTGATAATTTTATATTCACAAAAAATCAAAATTACAAGAGAAGATGTAATCCAATTACCTTTTCGATGAATTTTCAAAGCCAAGCTTTTGAGAAGCAACAGATCGTTCCTTCCTCTACATTATCACACGAAAGATGATCTTCAATTCTTGAATTTCGTCCTTCTCTACCTTAGTCTAGATTGGGGGAACTAGGTTTTATGGAGAGGGAGAAAGAATTTTAGTGTTTTACTCTTTTTCACTCTCTAAGATGAGAAATCACATAAAGTTTTTTTTTCTTTATTTTTAGTTAAACACCTAGTATTTAAATAAAAACTACTCCTTTGGCTTTGGGGTGGGGGGGACGGCGGACAACATGACCTGGGGGATCGGTTTACTGGGTTTCATCCAATTCTAAGCCCATTGTTAAGTATTTAAATAATATTCTCAGTCCAATCCAATTGGTAATTAAATAAATACTAGGCTCCTTTTGTTAATAGTAATTTATTAATTCTATTAATATTGATGGAATAAAATTATTTAATTACAATAATTAAACATATTTATTATAATCAATACACATCCCTTTGATAATTTTCGCTCTAAGTGAAATTACTAAAATGCCCTTCATAAAGTAAAACTCCTTTATTTTATCATCTTTACATAGAGCGACTCTCTAGGTTCGTCTTGATTGTCATTGGGAGGATTCCAATGATATAGTTATCACCAAGCCATTCCCATGAAGCTATACCGAAACCCAATCAAGTACGAGATGAATATTTCATCACGAACCTTTATGTTATATTTACCATATGAGTATATACTCTTCACTGACGCAGCCCATTCAAGTAAGAGTCATGGAATGTCAACCTCATATAACTTGATACTGTACTATAACCATACTAATGTGAAATTACCAAACTGCCCTTTATATCCAATACAAGTCAGTCATTAATGCTTTGGCCAAAGAGTTTAATTTGACAACACCTATGATGTACAGGCCACTTCCATTTACTTTCGAGACAATGAATTCCATATTGGCTTTCTACTTCCCATTGTCGAAAGCACCAATTGAATCGTACTTCGAGGTCGACCCCACCAATAGGTCATTGGGTCTAACTAGTCTAATAACTTATTCAATGGTACGAGCACACTGTAAAAGACTCCTCAGGTCTAAAGTTCACTCATACTATCATAACCGGTAATCCTTATCATTGACTATCACCGAGTAAAAACCCATGTGATATGATTACAACAAGTGTTTGAATATGTCAACTCTGTTAATCATATTCATGACACCAGCTCCCACTATCTAATCAGTGTAAGACTAGCACTTTCCTTATCAAAGTAAGTGTCATACAAGTTGAACTTAAACGCCCAATTTAGATTCTTTAACTTGCGAACCATGTTTATAAGATCAAGCACTTAACTCCACTAGTTCTCCTACTTATCAAATAAGTAGTGGTGAGTACACCTCGAGGACCTATTTTTTCAATACATTCAATGCCACAATTAGATTTATAAGAACAAACTCAATGCCTTTTATTAATCATTAATAACGTACATACAATATAAATAAAATGCCCTCTTAAATCTAATTCCTCAATGACATAGAGGGCATAATACCTAAAAATCTCCCACTTACACTCAATGTTAATTGCTATTATATTGGAGTCCTATCTTCTCAAGATGTTTCTCTAGCACTACCGATGTTAGAGGCTTAGTGAGTGGGCTATCTACGTTTTTCGCTGAGGCTACTTTTTGCATGGCAATATCACTTCTTCCAATGATTTCTCATATGATGTGATACCTTCTCTCTATGTGTTTAGATTTTTTGTGAGACCTTGGTTCTTTAGCCAGTGTTATTGCTCCATTGTTGTCACACTACAGTACATGGCAACGACATTCCATGCCAGGACCCACTTGAAGTTCAGTCATGAACTTCCTTATTCAAACACCACTACAAGAAAACAGGGCTTCAGAGACGAAAAATCAGAGACAGATACGAATCCGTCTCTGATCTGAGACGGAATTTGAGACGGACATGATATCCGTCTCTAATCAGAGACGGATCACCGACGGACGTAGGAAACTGTCTCAATTTCATCAATGAATCCCTGAACAATAAATTTAGAGTAAAACAGAGACGGATATAGAGACGGATACCATTCCGTCTCTAAAGGAAGGCTTTTAAATTACCTAAATTAGAGACGAATTTTTTTCGTCTCTAAATTTCAAACAGAGAAGGATTTAGAGACTGGAAAAAAATCCCGTTTTCATCGGCAATCAGAGACGGAATCAGAGACGTATTTGAAAATTAAATCTTTATTCTTATTTTGAGACCGAAGTAGAGACAATTTTCTGTCTCTGTCTAAGACGGATTTAGAGACGGAAATAAGTCACATTTTCATCTGCAATCAGAGACGGAATTGAAAATAAAATCTTTATTCTTATTTTGAGACCGAAGTGGAAACGAAATTTTCCGTCTCATTTTGAGACGGATTTAGAGACGGAAACAAGTCCCATTTTCATCTGCAATCAGAGACGGAATCAGAGACGGATTTATAAATAAAATCTTTATTCTTATTTTGAGACCGAAGTAGAGACGGAATTTTTCGTCCCATTTTGAGACGGATATTTCCGTCTCAGATGGAGATGGTGTTTGAGATGAGCTATCATACCAATACACTGAGTCAATTTTGTTGTCAAATGTGCTGAAATGTTACTTATAGTATATGAGATATCGATGAATTTTTTTTATAATATATTATAATAAATGAACAAAAGTTATTATTATCGAGGCTCGCTAGCCTCCTATAAACAAGTATTTTTTTGCTCGATCAAATCTTGTTACGTTCGACTCGGACTCAAAAATTATTAATTTTGTTCGACTTGATGTCCACCCCTACCCTAAACCCTAAACTAACCCTAAACCCTAAGCTAACCCTAAATCCCAAACAAACCTAAAGACTATATAAAGTGAGGAATTATACTTAAATTGGGCTTAAGTTGTGATTTTCTTGTGAAAACCAAAGTATCCTGCTTTTTCTTTAATTGGTTTTGATGAGAGTTTTGAACGTGTCAACTATTTAATATATGATGGAGTTAAAGGGATTGTCTAATTTTAAGTAGTGAATTTATTTGAGATACTTTGGAGTTTTTTCAATTTTAAGTAGTGAATTTGATTATTAAGCACTTACACTCTTATTTATTGTTGTTAACATTTCATCATTCTATAAACCGATTGATTAATTATTAATTGTTAATTTGTTATTCATTTGAATTTGATTAATAAGCAAATTTGAATATATAAAAAAAAGAAAAAAAATAAACAAAAAAGACCAGGTACCCGATACCTGAATTATCGTCAAATTTGTTGTCAAATGTGCTTGAAATATTATATATACTATATGAGATGAAAATAAATATTAATTTAAAAATAAGAATAAAGTAAAAAAATAATGAGCTTACCCAAATTTGAACTCTAAACCTATTCCAAACTCACACAAAATATTTACCATTACACCAAATCAACTTTCTTGTCAAATGTGCTTGAAACTTTTTTTATACTATATATGAGATATGAGATGAGGAAAAAAAAAAAAAAACAACTTAACAAAAACTTCAAGTCTTTCTTCTCCAAAATATCAAGTCATTCTTCTCCAAAATATCAGTCTACTCACACCACCACCCCCACGATCTCCCTTCCCACACCACCACCTCCACGCGCCAAACCCATCCCACTCCACACAACGCTACTGTTCTTTATTGCAATAATGCAATTTATACTAGCGATTCGTTTTTCTCTAAGCAAATAATTAAAGGATAAGATTATGGGAAAATTGTTGTGGCAGATTGAAAAGTATGTTTTTCACATAAATAAAACTTCAGAATTATGGAACCGGCTTTCTAAGCAGGAACAGAAGTTCGCTAATAGGTGAACCGTTTTAACTTTCCATTTGTTGTAATTTATCTTGTTTATGAAAAAACTTGTTTGTAGTTAACAATAAGTACAGGTGTGATGGAGACCTAAAACATCATCTCGAACAATCTGTCCTCTCAAAATTGCCTGACCAGGACCAGTCTCATGTGAGACAATCTGCAGCTAGCGAAGATGACGACATGGGTGAGAAGATACTCTTAGCTACCTTTTAGTTAACTTAATTTCATTTTCCACTTAAGCATTTCTTTGTTTCCCCTTATTGTATCTTTAGACTATCTACCCCTAGGCCCTAGCCATGAATTCTTATACATAAACTGGATGCAAAAAAATTGCTGTAAATTTCATGGGCAAAAATGAGACTCTTAACTATGGATATCTTCTAGGATTCTAAACTATATATTGTTTAAACTATTATGTATGGGGAAAAAAAGCTAATCCAACTGGCCATTTTGGATATATATTCTCCATTTCTACGAATAGTAGTTGAAGTTTCACATTGCAGCTGAGAAACTGTTTATATGATCACTGCACGTCATAAGAAGTATCTGTGTATAGTAGGCTAGTAGAATTCCTGATAGTACTGAAATTATATAATTTCTGCATAATTGGAATTAAGTTTATGGTACATTTGAATTTGTAACATTGTCAAAACATGAGAAAACTAACTGTATTTGTACCATAGTTGTAAAAGGCGTGCGCAAATGGCGCAGTCTGTGCGCCATGGTTCATGGCATGGCGCACAGCTTGCCAATGGCGCGCGCCATGTGCGCCATTTGAAAGAGAAGAACCTTAGACAATTTTGGTCAAAATTGTAAGGTCAAAATTGGGTCAACTAGTAAAATTTAGTAAAATTGGGGCAATTTGGTGATATTTCCAACGGTCCTAAAACAAACCCACCTTAAACTCTCGCTGAAACCATCCAATCTGTGTATTCTTTCATGGTTTTGCTGTAGTAAGGATGTTGCCAGAACATTTGTTTGTTTCAAAATTGGATCGGTTTGTTTTATTTCAAGATTATTATGTTATAAGCAAGTTTACATGAAAACTCAAGAAAATTCTTTGAACCCATTTTACTCTCTTTGCTGATTTATGTATTACATGTTGATATGAGAACATTTGCATGTTTGAGAATAAAAAGGGTCATTTACTATCATCTCCGTCAAAGGAACATCATGAAATACAGTTTCACAAATGGAAAATTCGGGTTGAAAATTCCAATCAATAAATTTCATATCAGATAATAATCCACTGTTTTGCCCAGTTTCCATCGTAGTTTGATGATGAAAATGAAAATAATTTTTGGTTTTCCGATAGGGGTGGTCAGTGGTGGCAAAAAATGGGATTATATATATCTATATATATATATGGAAGAGAAGACATTTCTGGTTTTACTCAGCAGACTTTTTTTACTCATCCGCCGTGTCCTTTAATGTCAAGAGTCGTGTGAATGTGCTCACTTTAATGTCAAGAGACGTTTCCTTTAATGCCAAGAGACGTCGTGTCCTTTAATATCAAGAGTCGTGTGTTTTTTTAACTTTAAAAAAATATATTTATCATTCAATAATGCCTAATAATGTTCTTATATTTTTTAATAATTCTTTGTACCCTAAAGTTGTTTCTTTATCTCGATGAAAGATCTCATGTTTAATATCACTATTTTTTTACCTAATAAGCTAAATATGCCCTTACAAAGAATTAATTAAAGTTAAAGGTTAATTATTAAAGTTAAAGAATTAATTAAAGTTAAAGTTAAAGGTTAATTTCAAGATAAAGCTAAATATGCCCTTACAAAGAACAATCTCTTCCTCCACCAAACCCTACAAAGAATTTCAGAGTATAAACAAGGGATATTTGTGAATATCATCTTCCACGAAAAAGGGGAGATATAAACAGAAGAGACAGGGGATCATCTTGCACGAGTAGAAACAGAGTATAAACAGGGGATAGTTCATATAAACCACCATGGAACGAGGTACAATTTCTAATAATGGACTCAGTTTCCTTTGCGAGGATATAATTTTTCATGTTATGTGAAGGTTATCAAGGGATGCATGCATTGTGGAGGCAGCCCGATTGGGTCTTTTATCAAAATATTTTCAACATTGTTGGTATTCCATCCCTACTCTTTTATTCGATATTATCCGTTTCGAACAAAGGGGTTATCATGGTTTAGATTTTATTCATTTTGTTAATCGCACTATACTTGAACATAATGAAAGTGTGGTTGAAACCTTGAGCTTTGAGTTACCAATGGGGGCCGAGGAATTGCATTGGATAAGGCAAGAGTGGGTGGCGTTTGGAATAGATCATTCTGTGCGTATACTGAAATTAGTCGGCCGGTTGTCCACTTCACTCCCTAACGGTCTGTTTTTGTCACAAACTCTTGTTCAGTTAAAATTATATCTACCGAACTACATTGTTAGGTGGGAAGATAGATATAATTTACGAAATTTAACAAGACTCATATTGAAGCACATCGTGCTGTATGATAACACATTTTCTTCCCGCCTTGGTTATCTACTATAGAGAGAGCATAATTTGTATGTCATAGTAGAAGAAAACTATGGAGATGATCCCTCTACTTTTGAGCATGCGATGGAGGATGTAGATTCTACGAAATGGCTTGAGGCTATGAAGACAGAGATGGATTCGATGTACTCGAACCAAGTGTGGAATCTAGTGGATCACCCTAGGGATATTGCACCAATAGGATGCAAGTAGATCTACAAGAGAAAGATTAGTCTGGATGGCAAGGTCGATACCTTTAAAGTTAGGCTTGTGGAAAAAGGGTATAGTCAAAAAGAGGGTATTAACTATGAGGAAACCTTCTCTCCCATTGCCATGATCAAATCCATTAGAATTCTTCTTGTAATATCCACGCACCTAGACTATGAAATCAGGCAGATGGACGTGAAGACCGCGTTTTTAAAAGGATACCTCGAGGAGGACATCTATATGGAACAACCCAAAGGTTTCGTGTCCAATGAAGATTCTCATAAGGTGTGTAAATAGAATAGATCAATTTATGGACTTAAACAAGCATCACAGAGCTGGAATCTTCATTTTGATGAAGAAGTTCGCAACTATGGTCTTGTCAAGAATGAAGATAAACCATGCGTTTACAAGAAATTCAGTGGGAGTAAAATATCATTTTTGGTCCTATAAATGGATGACATTCTACTAATAGGTAATGATATAGGCCTGTTGACTTCGATCAAAATGTGGCTCTCAAGCACGTTTTCCATGAAAGACTTAGGAGAAGTGACCTATATCCTTGGAATTCACATCTTCAGGAATAGAGCGAATAGGAAAATGGGTCTCTCCCAAGCCCTCTATTCGGAAAAGGTTCTGAAAAGATTTGGAATGGAAGATTCTAAAAGAGGCCTCTTGCCCATAAGACATGGACTCCATCTCTCTAAATCGATGAGTCCTCAAAGTGAGAATGATCATAAGAGAATGAGTGGAGTCCCCTATGCATCAATAGTAGGAAGTTTTATGTACACTATGTTATGCACAAGACCGGACATTGCCTACACTGTGAGCGTGGTAAGTAATTTCAAGCTAACCCAAGGGAAAAGCATTGGATTGCTGTAAAGTGTATCCTCAAGTACTTGAGAAGAACTAAGGATATGTGTTTGACATATGGATATGCGGCACTAAAAGTGGAAAATTATACCTACTTTGACTTTCAGTCTAATGTCGATGACCACAAGTCCACCTTGGGGTTTGTATTCGCTTTAAACGGTGGAACAGTGACTTGGCAAAGTTCCAAGCAAAGCACGACGGCTGACTCAACCACCTAAGTTGAGTACGTGGTTGCCAAGGAGGCTGTTTGGTTAAAGAAGTTTGTAGCTGAACTTCAAGTAGTTCCTAGCATGGAGATTCCGTTGCCACTTTTCTGTGACAACAATGGAGCCATCGTGCGGGCCAAGGAACCCAGGTCTCATAATAAATCCAACACATTGAGAGAAGATACCACATCATTAGAGAGATCGTTGGAAGAGGTGATCGGTGCAGAGAATATATTCAGCAAATAACGTTGCTGACCCATTGACCCAGCCACTATCACAGGCGGTGCTAGAACGACATCTTGAGAAAATGGGTATTAGATACCTTAGAGATTGGCATTGAGTGGAAGTGGGAGATTGTTAGGATTATGCCCTCCATGCCATAGAGGATGATTCATAGGGTATTAACCTTTATGTTGTACAAACTCTTATTCTTTAATAAAGGCATTGTACTCTTATTCTTTAAAGGCATTGTTTTGTTCATATCAATCTTGTTGGCATTAATATAAGTACTGAATAAATAAGTCCAAGGTAATCAAGAAGGAGTTTCTTCTCTTCAATGGTATAAGGAGATGGACACTAGAAGAATCGGTTCCTTGTTTACTTAAACTAGAGTTCGCAAGTCAACGAGTCTTAATTGGGCATTAAGACCAGATTTGTATGACGTAATCTTTGACAAGGAGTGTCAGTCGGTCACTTTGGATGGTGGGAGTTTTTTCATAGATATATTAATGGCATTGATATATTTGAACACGGCTTGCCGTAATTCAATCACATAGGTAATTACTCTTTGATAATCAATGATTGGATTACTGGTTGAGAATTCATGAAGATCGGACTTGTGACGCTGAACGAGTTATTAGAATAGCTAGATCTATTTCACGCTTTGGTGGGATCAACCTCAAAATGCGGTTCAGAAGCACAAGTGGCAATTGTTCGGTGATTGCCAATTGGGGATTGACTGTCTCAAGTAGTAACGAGTTCACGTCCTGTGTGATCGTAGCTAAATGAAATTGTAAGTCTTTAACCAAAGTAGGAGAACTAACTTATGTATAGTACATAAGGGTAGTTCAGTAATTTCATCTTAATATGATTCCCTAAAGCACAACATCAAGTCCTATGAGTTTGACATAATCCATGACTCTCACTCGATCGTGATGTTACAGTGAAGGGCTTATACTCACATGGTATCTGTGACCTAAAGGTTTGTATTGATCTATTCATTTCAATTGGGTTTCGATGTGAGTCCACGTGACAGGTTTAGTGACACTCACATCCTTGATTTTCCCCAAATATCAATTTAAACGAACCTAGAGAGTCGTGCTTAAAAAAAATTGAGCGAAGAAAATTCTTTCGTTGTCAAATATATAAATTAGGTAATTTTCTATTTGATGAGCAAATTAATTTATTTGATTAATTGGATTAATAGAAATAAATTAATAATAAATAATTAGATGTATTTATTATGAACGGATTAATTTATTTGATTAATTAGATTAATGAAAATAAATTAATTTTAATAAATAGACTTATTTATTATACTCATCATTTTATTAAATAATTAGATTATCAAATTTAGATGATTATTAATTAGTATTATATTTTAATTGGATTAAAATATGTTGAACCTAATTAATAATTGAACTAAGTTGAAAGTCAACTTAGCCCAACAGGATGAGGATGGGGTGTGTGAGGTGTGTGAGTGTAAGTTGGTGGGCTCAAGGAGTTAGTTAATTCCAAGCCCCTCACTCCTTATATATACCTAACACTGTTTTAATCAAAACCCAACTCTCACATTAGACTTGACAACAAAGAAAAAAGAAGAGAAAAATTTCTCTCTCTTCCCCATGTAGTCGTCGGCCATAGTAGGTCTTAGGGTGGTGGATTTTTTTTCAAAGTTCGTTCTACCGTGATTTCTAGAGGCAGAAGTTTGGAATTGCTACTACCCAGAGGATCAAGTCTTCAATCAAATCAAAAGGTTAGTGAAAAAGATGAAATTAGATTTCATCATCATGTTATTTTTGATATATGCAAATCATTAAAATCCAAAAGTGATCCGATTGTGAATCCGGATATGTTTTATCATTTTCGCTGCGCATGAACCAGGATTCACAACAAGATAAGCCTTTAGGTCCTCAAAGGCTATTTAGCACTCCTCGTTCCAGGCAAATTAATTCGCTTTTCTGATAACCTTGAAGAAAGTTAAGCTTCGATCTCCCAGCTTTGAGATGAAGCGACTTAGAGCAGCTATCCTTCCAATGAGCACCTGTACTCCCTTCTAGTGGCTGGTGGCCTCATTTCCTAGATAGCTCGCATCTTTTAAAGGTTGACTTCAATCCCCTTCTTGGTTACCATGTACCATAAGAACTTCCCACTTTTAACTCTAAAGGCGTGCTTCATAGGGTTGAGCTTCATCTTATATTACCTCAGCGCGTCAAAGGTTTCAACTAGGTCTTCTATGTGGTCCTGGGCCTTGAGGCTCTTTACCAGTATGTCACCCACATAAACTTCTAGGTTTTGACCTAGCTGTCTTCGAAAGATCTTATCCACAAACTGCCGGTACGTTGCGCCGGCATTTTTGTGGCCAAAGGGCATTACTACGTAGCAGAAAGTTTCAAAAGCAGTAATGAACCTGACTTTCTTGTGGTCTTTGGGAGCTAAATGTAATTGATGATAGCCCTGTGAGGCATCCATCAAACTTAATAGCTCGCAGCCTGAAGTCGAGTCCACCAACAATCTATCCTCAGTAATGGGTAGCAGTCCTTCGGGCATCCTCCACTTATTTCCCCCCTTTGGCACAAGGACCGCATTATCTATCTATCCAGGGAACTGAATCTCCCTTATATGTCTAGAAATTAGTAGCCTCTCTACCTCAGTTTGTATGATCTTGTCTTTTTTCTGACCCAAAGGGTTACCTTTTTTGTTTAATTGGCTTGGCTAGCAGGAGCATGTTAAGGCAGTCAACAGCTATCACCGGGTAATTCTCACTAGGTCTTGAGCTGACCAAATGAAGACGTCTGCGTAATCCTGGAGTAACTAAGTTAGATAGGATGCTAACTCAGGTTCTAGTTGGGGGCCTATCAGGGCCACCTTAGAGTGCTCACTTGGCATAAGCTCTATGGATTCAATGTAACACTTTTGAGCTATATGCTGGTCTCCTTTAATTTCCCCCACTCCTTCTTGTACAGAAAACTTCATCTTCATATGGTAAGTTGAGATGATTGCTCTGAAAGTGTTCAAATCCGGCCTCCCCAATATGGAATTATAGGTCGAAGGGATATCCACATTTAGAAACTTGTTCAATTTGGTATTTCTCCAAGGTGACTCTCCTAGTGATAGGTAGGTTTTTTTTTTTAATTTTATTTTTTCGTTTATAATTTCACCGTGTTGGAATTTCACGAAATTCACATGATCATAGCGAAACAACATTCTAAACAAAACGCAAGAATATTTCTTGCGATCTCGTGATTTTAGCCATCCGAGATCGTTTAAGGTCTCAAATACGCATTTTATTACAAAATACGTATTTTTGTAATAAAATGCTTTGAAGCTGTTTTTTATCCTTTAAAACATACGGAAAATTGCGTATTTTTTCCACAATATGTTCCTGGAGTTCAATACCTGTTTCGTCAATAAGAATGCCAAGAAATTCAATCTTATTAACACCGATTATCGCTTTCTTTTCTGAAAGCACTAATCCTTCATTAAAACATGCATTAGAAAATATCTTAAGATGATTAATATGATCTTTCATATTTTTGGATGCAATTAACACGTCTTCAATATAGACAAACATAAACTCGAAATAATTCTTGAACAGATTATCCATCTTTCTTTGATATATCTGGGGTGGTTTTGCTAATCCCATTGGAAGAACATTCTATATATATTGACCCTGTGGAGTAGAAAATGCCGTATATTTTGTAGACTCCTTTTCCATCATAATCTGATAGAAACCAGATTTGCAATCAAATTTTGGAAACACTTTAGCATCTTTAATGCACTCAATTAAGTGTTCTCTGCTTGGGATATAATAACCATCAAATTCCAGTATCTTATTGATACCTTGATAATTGATTACTAATCTTGTTTTTCTTCTTTTTACCTCACCGGTGATATCATGGTACCATGGTTTCTTACTAGAAATCCAGGGCTACTATAAGCAGAGACTCCAGGTTCTATGAGTTTAAGATCGATATGCTCTTTTATTATTGTTTGCATATCCTTGTCATCCTCCATGTTCATCTGGATTGGCTTCTATCGAACATACCTGTACTTGCATTGTTCTTTTACTTTCAGAATCGGTTCGACCTTGTTTTTATCCCCCCAAGCCAAAGGATTCTCATTAAAGTTCCTTTGAATTAGTCGTTTAACATCTTCAAGAGAAAGCAAGCTTTCTTCATCAATGTTATCCATGGACTTGTTCTGTAACTCCTTCTTAAGAAGTCGTATTTCTTCTTTAGAAATTTCATAATAGTGTATGTCCTCACTTTCAATTAGACCATAAAGTCTAAAAGATAAAAGAGCTTTTCCAAATCTCCGTTTATCCTTCATTTTAGGATGGGTTAATTTGGAATCAGTATTAAAATCACCACGTTTGCTGCGAAAATTAATAGGCATAAGCGTATTAAAAACGTTTGCTCGTCACAAAACTTGTATCTCATGACCACAATGAGTCGTAAAAATCAATAGATTTTTGTTGTTATCTTGCATATATTTTGCAAAGGTTTGGATAAAATTGTTACCCAGCAAAATATCTGCTCCGGTATCATGAAAATATATAGGTGGCATTTTTACCTTGAACCAAGGTGTACGAAATGCTCCTCCAATCATGATATGTGCCTATCTTATTCCCTTATTGAGGATGAGGATTTTCTGAGAGAAATCGCTTCATGCAATATTAGGTAAAGCTTCCGTAGCATTGCTAGGGAAGACACCAGGTTTTGATGTACAAATCCCTGATCCAAAATCAATATAAGCTGCAAAACATTCTGACTTATATTGTTCATATAACATACCAATAGATATGTATATAGAAAAAGGGCTAGTCATTTATTCTACTTGAATAATATGTCCATCTAGGCTAAATTCCATGCCTTTTCCTTTTTTTCCCCTAGGTTTATATTCCTCAAGGAAACTTAATCCCAGAATAACCATTCCTGGGTCCCGTCCTACAATTCCTGTAACGAATACTTCATAGCCTACTATTTCTAGCATACCTTCATATCTGTTGACAGTAGATTGTTGCAAGTGATATAGATTATCACAAGGAAAGTAATTATCTTTCTCTGTAATATCAAATATAACTTGTATGTCTTTCCATCCTTCTGGGCATTTAATTTTTACATTATCCACCCGAATAGCTTGAGGAGTTGGATTCTCGATTACTTCTTTTTCCTTCAAACTCCTAATCCTTTCTTTCAAAAAGGACATCCTGCTATTAAGATCTATTCTAGAACTGGATGGTCTCAGATTATGATATCAACACCACCAATCCTTGGTATTTGAATAGGATCGGGTGCCATTACCTTAGCAAATTCCTTGAAAATTCTTGGAACTTTGATATACTCTTTCCGAATAAATAAATCCGAATGATGTGTATTGGAAAGTGCATAAGCAATTCTATATGTAATAGAATATGGTCTATTTCTTTCATATGGTCATTCCTTTTGAAATTTTGATGAAGGGTTAGGACTCGGCTGAAATCTTGGTCAGCGATGTTATATGCAATCCTTGGATGAATATCAAACATCAGTTTGCCTGCATATAAGTTTCCTACCATTGTACCAAGACATCCATCTCTTAAGTTGTTAATTCTTTTATCCATTATGGACAAATGTAATGGCAAATTAACACCTTCTTTGAAAGTACCTTTGATTACTACTTCAATGGTTCCTATATGGATCCATTTCATAGTAAGAGATTCTTCCTCTTTTAGCTTACCTAATTCTTCCGGAATTTCTTCTTTTGGAATTAGTTGCATATCCATCACATTACCCGTTAATTCCTAGGAATTGCAAATTCCCTAGAACTTACTTTGTATATAATGTTATGCCGCCTTCAATTTAATCCTATCTGATTTAGGATTCTGCTAACTCCATTTACTCTAAAACCATCGTATTTAGGATTCTGCTAACTCCATCGGCATCTATATCAGATAAGACCATGGAAAAGATCATGAAGCCTATCTCCTTCGTTGGAGTATTCCATTAGAAAGGATTATTTCTTTCTTGGAATATAGAATGATTTTTTTTAATCATACTCTCAATCCATCCTTCTAGAGTATGAATATTATCTGACCAGATTTGAATCTTGGTCTCATGCTCGATTATCTTTCTTGAGCGAAGTGGTGTTTCGCCTAATAACTAAATCGTAGATTCATAATGTTGAATTATGATTCTGCGTATTTCTATTTTTTCTCTGAAGTCAGAGATAACAGTTCTAAGCTGTGGAACTGTAAATATAGGAATTCCAGGCATATTATTCTTCCTGAAATTATTATTTCGATTCGGTTGATATTTCATCGGAATCACTTTCTATTTCTTCCTCATAGATACTTTCGTCTAAGGGAATACCTTCGAATTGGTAAACTGATACCAAATCTCCATAGAAAACTGCGTCCAGTATATCTGCAGTGGCTTCAAATTGTTTTATTTCACCACTTTTTTGCGGACAATCTGGTGAAATGTGGCCATGAGCTCCACATGTCCAGCAGTTACAATCTTTGAAACTTTCATTTTTTTTGGGTGTGAGCCCTTCTAAAAGTCCATCTTATAGGTTTCTTTCCGTCGAATTTCCGAGATCCTTGGGAAGACCCCCTGGTTGGTCCGGATCTCTAGCCAGACTTATAAGCTCGGGCTTTTGATTTAGACCACCAAACTTGTGTCTAAAAGAAGATCGCCTTTTGTTACTGATGTTATCAGAGCGAACAAAGTGCTTTCTCTTCTTTCTTTGCTCAATTGATTCTCCAATTATTGTTGGAAAATCATTATTATCACAACAAAGAGGGGTTTTCTTCATTTTTCCTCTTAGTTTTTTCATGTTCTTTTGAACAGCTGCTTGTTGACACCAGTCTTTTAGTTTGTCTTTTAAGAAAGACATTCGTCTAGCGACCGTATCAACTTGCCCTTCCGAAACTTGTAAGAATGTATTAACATTTATCTCCAAGGGCTATAGATTTTTGCAAAGAACATAGGTGCAGCAATTTCTGCACTAACATTCGTATGAAAGAACTATTTTCGAAACCAATAGATGTATTCATCAATGGCACAAATATTTCTTAGTTCAAGACCATAGAGTGCCTGTGTATACTCTCTGGTTCTTTCTGTATTATTTTCACCGAAGTATCCATCTCCGATAAAATTTAATTTGGTTATCCTTCCGAAACTATCTACAATAGTGCTTTTAGATTCTCCGACTAAAACCTCTTGCTTAGATTCTGCTAGGGTACGTTCCCAATCCACCTTCACAGAGCCTTCTAAGCTTAACTCCATTAGCCTAATGAAGTGTTCTTTATCTAGTTCTAGTGTAGTAGCAGCTATTTTCATAGAAGCTACCCATTCATCGATTATTTTTTCGATGTTTCTGAAATCTATTATATCCAAATTTAGGATAGTACCATATGGGTTCAAGGATTGTGACATAGTCCTTGACCAAGGTGTATTTTCTGGTATCCTATTTAGATTTCTTGCGTGATTTGCTCTAAACGTTACCCCTCTAAGATCAGGTCCTGCGTTTGTATGCAAATCTCCACTTTCTCTCATCAGTTCATCCGGTGAAGGATTATTCGATGCATAGCTTTCTCCCGGCGCTAGTTCATTGGTTATTATATTAGCTAGGTCCACAACATTTAATTGTGAAAATGACTCAGCTAATTCTTACAGATCAGATGGATCTACTCTTGATATATCCATATCAGTTAATACTTCTAAGGATATCAATGAGTAGCTCATCATGTGTTTTAGGCTTTGGAATTTCCTTAGCCTTTCCCTTCTGATGAAGAAAAGGTACACGTCCAAGTGCATCGCCGATTCTATCCTTTTTTGGTTTAGATGTACCGGTTATACCTTGTCTGGTTTTCAGATCTATGACTTCTGTCTTTAGATCCGCAATGGATCTTTGTAGATCTGGAATGATCTTGAGGGTTTCCTCAAGTTTGTGGTTCAAGTTTTCGATCTTCATAGGCAGATGTTCTAGCCTATGTCCGTAATCCAACTGCCTTTTAGATTTCTCTAAGATCTTTAGAAATCTTAAATGTATCCGGTTCATTCTCTTTCCAATTTATAAATACTTTTAATTGAAAGAGTTGCCTTTATTTGCTTTCTCGGTCCATTTGCCTTGGATTTCTGCGAGTTGTAAATCACTCGTGACGTTGGCTTGAAATTTTTTGTCTATGGCAATAGTCCTTTCATAGTACCGGATTGATTCCGGTATGTCTGCTATAGAAGTTCTTGTTTGTACTCTTGTCAGAACTTGTTTTATTTCGTAAGAAAGTTTCTTACTTCTTTGGATAAATTTATTAATCCACTTTTCTCGTTGGATTTCCAATATCTGGAAATACTCCTGATTTTCTTCATAGATCGAACTATTGTTCGGTTTCATTCTTTTTTTTATATCTCCTCCTTTAGGGACAAAATAATTCTTATGTAATCAATTTAAATATTTCATTAATAAATCTAGGCTCTGATACCATTTTTCAAGCAGGATCTCTTTTACAGGATAATTTTGAAAACACCAGATGATTTGAACTAAAACCGTTAAAACTAAAAGTTATGGGGTTAAAATCACAAAGATGAATAGTTAAAGGAACCAACTTTTCAATTCTCAAAAGCAAATGACACTTGTCATTATCCTAGTGAGAGTTGGGTGGCACCAAGCTTGGTGTCATGGAATAGATCCGTTTAACCAAAAGTCTTAACACGTTTAGTACAATTTCCCATCTCTCGAAAATCAAGGCCTTGTATGGTTTTGTTTTCATCTCAAAATCTCAATTCTCAAATTTTTGGGAGCCCAAAACATGTTTGGGCCATGGTATTTGTTTCTTTTTCTTCAGTCTCAATTCTCATAGATTTTGAGAGTCATACTCAAAAAGATGAAAACAAATCCAGCAGTTGTACCTAAAAGAGTAGATGAGCTGTACGAAAAAGAGAACTTTGCAGTAGAGTTTAAGGGGAAATCAGCTAAATCTTTGTACCGGAAAGAGAAAATCAGCACAATTTGGATCTCTTTCATCTTTTATATATGACAATATTAATTAGTGGATATTATGCACTTAAACACTTAAATTAACTATTCTCATATAATATTTGTTTTTTGTTGAATTTTTTATGTCAATTGATTTATTATTAAACTGTCATAATAATGATGTTATTAATTTTCTCTTAAGGATATCAACTATAGCTTTACTTTTTTGACAGTTTCAATAATTAGGGGTAAAAATAACGGATAAATGTATTGCAAAAAAAAAAAAACTAAATTATATAAAATTAAACATACTAACTACACATGAGTCATGACTTAAAATGCCTAATATGTTCATGCTATTTCAGGTTTTGAAGAACGTGCTATTTTTTAATACAGGTACGGTAGTTCAAGCTTGTTTGAATTAATATCGAGTTGTAAAATTTGTGTTTGAGTTTGGTCTGACTATTGTCGAGCTTAAACGAGCTTTAATCGAGTTAAACATGAGTCGAACTCGAGTAGTTAATTTCTTTTTAATGTAATTTATCATTTTTTACTAATCGAATTGAGCTCGAACACAGTTTCAAAACTTATAGAACACAAAAAGTTATTCAAACTTATGTCAACGAAACTAGCTCAAACGAGCTTCAAGTTATCGATCTCAAATCCATTATCAAATAGTTGGGTTCGTCTTTCAGCCCTAACTACATACACCGACCGCACCTTTTTTAATGGGTTACAACTACCACACACCTATAAACATATACATGCTTTTATTTTATTTTTTTAGTACAATATACATGCTTTTATGTATATCCTTTATATAACATTGGTTCATTTGCCTCCAATGGCTTAATAATTTTTTGGCACATTCAAGTTAACTCGAATAGCTGATAGATGAACTCACTTCAAAAGAGAAAACTGAAATCCCACATAAGAGGTGAATAATGGGATTTACCTAGCTGAGAAGCATTTGTGGTACTTTTTCTTCATTACTTCTATTTATTATACAGTTTTCGGTGCCATAATAGTGGGAGCATGTTACTTGATCTCTCAGGAATATGTAGTATTGTATTATTATATTCAATTTTTGTTCCTTCAATGTGTATCTACATGGTATTGTTAACTAATTCATTAATAGTGGGAGCATGTTACTTGATATCTCAGGAATATCAGTATTGAATGTTCCCATGCTTTCATATCAGTATTTTGTGTAACTTTAAATATCATAATTATGCATTTTACATTAGTTTTCATCGATAGCATATGCATAATGAATCTTATTGAATAGAATGACTAAAACTTGGTGTGAAAAATATGAAATAATAGCTGTAAAATAAAATAAAATATCATAACAACTTCATTAAAATAAAGTGTGCTACAATTTTAGTAAAAATCAAAACCACATCAAGCTTCTAAAAGGATTTTTATGAGATCTTATTTAAACAATTTCTTTGTTCAGATCCGAATTTTTATTAACTTATTGCCTAATATAACTTTCAAATTCATATTTAAAATTATTGCTTAATGGTTTGGTCATTTATTATCTTTTCTTTTAATATGAATGGTCATTTGACCCTAATTTTTAACTATAAAATATTTTAAAAAATAAAAATAAAAAAATTATTTTAAATTTCGAGAAATTTCGGGTTTCGTTAAAAATTTTGAGAAATTTCTGATTTCGGTCAAAATTTCGATGGATATTTGGCAGATATCATTTTAAATGTCAGGAAATTTCGGGTTTTAACAAAAATTACGGAAAATTTCGGAAGATATTCTGCAAAATTGGATTGAAAGTTCGATTTTGCTTTGAAACCCCCGGAAACCCGAAATTTCGATGTTTCCAACCAAATTTAAGACGCTGTTTGCAACCACCTCTCCTGAGCTATTGCGCTTTGGCAAGCACCTCCCCTCATGTGGTAGATTTTGGCATCCACCACTACTATATAAACAAAAGATTATAAATTACCTTTTCTACCCTTAGTTTATATATTTTTTCTATTTTCTATTTTCATTTCATTCCTTTAATTTTCTTACTAAATAGTTAAAAAAAAGTTTTTCAAAATTCTAACGAATAGTTACTTTTATTTAAAAATATGTATAGCAAACAATAATCAAACTTAATTTAAATAAACTTAAATATGTATTTTTCCAATTCCCTTTGTATGATTCTTGAATTATATTTTTTAACATTTCAAACAATTTTTTAATAAATTAGTAGTACTTTATCTCTTTTATAATATAGAAAAAAATTATATATATATATATATTTATATATTTACATTATTGCTTATTGTAATAGACAAAAATCTGAAAACACGTATAGTAATTTCGTTTTAACTTCAATGTCCCACTATATATTCTCATCCTTTTCTTTTTTAATTAATATTTTTCTTCTTTTTTGTTCTAAGTAGAAATAAGACTAATAAGAAGTAAAATAACTATAAACGAACATTCACTTGAAAATAAATATTATCATTCGAAATATATCTAATATCATGAAAAAAACAATGAGATTCCTAAATTATCAAATATACGTAAGACCTCATCAGTTTCTACTTCAAAATCATCTATGAGTCCTTAAGCAAACAAATTAAAAGGAAACTACTCTTTCAATTTTCAGATTTTTGTTTATTATGTTATTTCGCATAAAAACATTGTAAAATAGGTATTTGAGATGGAAAAAAATACTGATAGGAAATTTTTGGATATAAAAATCTATTTTTGGGGTTTTGTGATTTTCCCTTATCATACTATTTATTATAATTATTTTCAATTAAAATATAATTATTCATTAGAATTATTTGTAATTAAAAAGATTCATAAGCTTTAATTATATTCCTTTTTTTTCTATTTCATAAGAAAAGGAAAGGAAAGAAATGAAAAATATAACATAAGAAATAAATATAAATTAAGGGTAAAAAAGATATTTTATATAATTTTTTACACATAGGGGTGGTGGATGCCGAATTTTAGGGAAAAAGACAAAAAACCTCCCAAACTACGGTGTTTTTTGCACTTTTTTATATAAACTTTTTTTTTTCTTTCCATTTTGCCTCCTCAACTATGCAGGTTTTGCTATTTCTTATATAAAGGAATATTCCGATGGAATATTCCGCCGAATATTCCTCACATGCCATGCATGTGCCAATTTTAAGGGCATATTAGTCACTTAAGGTGAGATTTTTGGTGTAATTACTATTTTGCCATTATTTGATTCTTCCAAACTTAATTTTACTTCTTCCACACTTGATTTTTGCTTCATCCACACTTGATTTTGCTTCTTCCACTTCATCTTCCCCAAATTTCTTACCACTATTCATCTTCCTCCATGGATTTTCTTCCAAAAGCTTTCAAACACACACACACACACACACATATATACACACACAAAATCACACACACAACACACACACACACACACACACACACATATATATATACACACACAAAATCACACACACACACACACATATATATATATATATATATATATATATATATGCACACACGCACGAAAACTCTCTCACACACATACACACGTAGTATATCACACACACAGATTCACACAAACACACACACACACACACACATACACATATATATATATACACAACACATATATATATACACACAGGCAATAAAAAAGAAGAAGAACAACAATTTTTTGATTTTTTTTAATATATAATTATTTAATTAAAATGTTTAATTATTTAAATGACAAATTTACCCTTAAATAGTGCACATGCCAGACACATAATGGAGTCTCGGTGGAATATTCCACCAAAATATTCCTTTATATAAGAAATTGCAAAACCCGTATAGTTGTGGAGGCAAAGTGAAAAAAAAATTTATATAAAAAAGTGCAAAAAACACCATAGTTTGGGAGATTTTTTACCTTTTCCCCCAAATTTTAATACATAAGGAGAGGTACTTGCAGGAGAGGTGGAAATAACCCAACTTAATTCTACTTTAAGCCTTTGAAATTAAACTGTGTTTCTTGCTTCTTTCGTTTTTATTTTAAAATGAGAAGAATACGAAAACTTCTTTACTTCTCTTGCTTTGTTTTGAAAATTTATATTTCCATCTCGAATTATATAGGATTTGTTTGGATGTGTTTTTATTTTATTTCAACCATCTTATTTCAAAATGTATGAGAAAATGGATTTTTTAATTGAGGAATGATATTGGCACTCCAGAAGTTACTATAAAAGCTAATTTTAGCTTTTATATTCCATCGAATATAAAAATATTTTAACTTCAAAATAAATTCTAAAACTATTTTTGTGCTATCAAAAGTTACTATATTATTTTCACCATTGTATCACATATCCAACAATAATGAAGTACATTGATTTAAGAATTGAATAGTTGTAAATATTTATATGAAATTCTAAGCATAAGCCCGCCAATAACAATGTTAGAGCATCATCAACAATAAAACATACATAATATGTGAAGTGAGAATGACAAAATATCAGATTTGAAATGAAAATTACTTTATCTTGACCACCATCAACTTCATGTAGTCTATTATAAATCAATCACGATGTAGGCATAAATAAATGCTCAAATAGGCATATTCAAGTTTTAAGTTGATTATGATGTTTGAATCACCATAGAAAGCCAAATAATAATGACAATGATGATGATTATGATGTTTAGAAGCAGCTAATAATTTTTAAATTTTATATAAAGAGAAAAATTATATAAAGATATATATCTATATACCCTAAAAGACAATATTTGATGCCATCCAAGTAAGCACATATGTAGATAGCTTAATTACATTCAATTTTGTTACAAAAGTAATTTAATTTGTGTTTGTTTTATTTATATTGGAAAAATATAGTTATTAATCTTTATCTAAAACATTCAAAATTTAAAATTCAAGATAATGTAGTTACCAATTTAGTTTAAATTCAAATAAAGAACTAACTTTACTATATTTATTTTTCTTATTAATGTTATTTAATCAATCATTGGTATAACTTAATATTCATATTAGTCAATTTATCAATCACATATTATTATTATTTAAACTAAATGATTTTTTTTTATACTCATCTAAATAAGTTTTTCGATAATAGTCATCAAATTTAAACTTTTTAATTTTATATATTATAAGGGATAATAGCAGACACTCCCCTCAGTTATGGGGTGATGTGCACTTTGTCCCCTAACTTATTGAAATGTGCACTTCGCCCCCCCCCCCCTCCCCCCACTTTTGAATCCCAACATAAAATTATTCGCTACGCTTTGCATTTATATTCTTAAATTGAAAGTTTTGAAGTGCATACATGTATAAATCATGATATCGTTGAATTATGGATTCATACAACATTTGTTAAGAAAAATGAATTTATTTTTAAAAAGACATATTTATCTTTTAGATTTGGGAAAATTACCTTTACATACCTGATGAATGGCTTAAATATAAATTACTCAGCTCAGGTAGTTTGCAAAATGCAGGTTCACATGTATAGTCTGAATCTCGTCTAATTCTAACACAGTAGATTTTTATTTGCATCTAAAAATCTGAAAGTGGAATTAACTAATACATGTGTTTTAACTTCAAGTTGCCCCACTTGCTTCCATATCCAGGCTAGGACTCCAATTTTGGATCAAAGTGACCCAAGTTTGATCTTGGAAAATGTTCGGTTTTCTGGCCGACCAAAAAATTGAAAACTGAGTCCAAGTTTTGTATTGATATTTAGTTTAAAATGGATTCAAATCTCAAGATTAGATCTACAAACTCCACAAGTTTTAGGGCTTCAATTTAATTAAGTATTCCCATATGCACTTTCAGAGTTTTTTCAATGGGTGTTTAGAGCCGTTATTTATTATAAAATTTTCGAACATTTAAAAAAATAGGATAATAGCAGACACCCCCTCAGTTATAGGGGATGTTCATTTTGCCCCCTAATTTATTGAAATGTTCACTTTGCCCCCTCACTTATCATAAAATGTGCACTTCACCCCCTCGAGCAGTTTGGGCAGATTTGGGCACCACACTTATCATAAAAATTGGACTTTTGCCCCTTGACTTATGTGTTTTTGTAGCATTTTGCCCCTTCACTTATGTCTTTTGTAGCACTTTGCCCCTGCCCGAGCTGCCCGAAGGGGTGAAGTGCACATTTTATGATAAGTGAGGGGGCAAAGTGCACATTTCAATAAGTTAGGGGACAAAGTGCGCATCACCTCATAACTGAGGGGGGTGTCTGCCATTATCCCAAAAAAATATATAGATACTTTGTAAAATAAAAGAAACAATAAAAACTGAATGGAAAAAAAAAAAGATTTGAGCATATCTATCATAAATTTGTTCTTCTTAATTAGTCGACCATATCAAACAATGTTTTAATAATACGATGTTTATTCAGTCATATTATGACACAAGAAATTTGATTTTAACCCATGTCAATTAACCATAGTGAAAAGCTCATTTTCCATGGTCCAAATCAATTGACCACAACTTTGCCTCGCATCAGTCATTGTATTTGTAAGCATTGGCCAAAACATTGCTCGCAACTTTATAGTCATTGTAAATATTTTGTTAATTGCAAAGACCGTGACTTTTAGTCATTATTAAAAATGATAGATTAGCAATTTTTCCACCATGGCTAGTTAGAGATTATAATAGTTAATATTCTTTTCCTCTTCCGTTGAAATCAATGTGGCTATATGAAATTTCTATCATGCCAAATTACCCGTGGGTTTAGACTGCTATAAACCATGACAAATATTTTTTATTGCCAATACTTAATTATCTTGTAGTATTGTCACTACAAGAATTTCGATAATAATAAAAATCAATTGTTTATAAGTATAATGCCTGTTAGATTAGAGAAAACCCCGTAGGGAACTTGCATTATTGAGTAACATATTTATAGAGTTACAAGAGAGAGAGAATACAAGAAAACCCTAAACTATAAAGAAGGTAAAAGATAAATAAGGTAATAAGAATACTAGTCTAACTAAGAAAGCAATAATAATACTAATCTAATTAGGAGAGCAATAATAATATCTAACACTCCCCCGCCGAAACGTGAAAGTCTTGAACATTGAGACTGAACTAAAAATCGAGAAAAGATGTTTAGATAGTCCGGGCATAAAGAATGCTTAGTAGAGAGATTTTGACGAATACGTTTCTCAAGGTGGAGCAGTTTCGTCTAGAAATCATTAAATAAGGTGGCGGTTCGACGAAGACGCTTCTCAATGTGGAGCAGTTTCGTCTGAAAACCATTAAATAAAGCGGCGACTCTAAGTCCTTGTTTTTCCAAGGGTGAGCGGCGACAACATAAACAAAGATAAAGAAAAAAAAAACTACCCTAAACTAGACTAAACTAGATAAGGTGCGCCGGACGGGGTCGGCGACTTGATAATGACGGAAGCGAGAGATCGAGATACCATGGCTCGAAGCCATGACTCTGATACTATGTTAGATTAGAGAAACCCCGTAGGGAATTTGTATTATTGAGTAACATATTTATAGAGTTACAAGAGAGAGAGAATACAAGAAAACCCTAAAGTATGAAGAAGGTAAAAGATAAATAAGGTAATAAAAATACTAGTTTAACTAGGAAAGCAATAATAATACTAATCTAATTAGGAGTGCAATAATAATATCTAACAGTACCTTACACAAATAAATAAATATAAAGTATATTGAGATTTCATAGCAATATGTATCCTCGAGAATTTAAAAATCGTATATAAAAATGTCGCAAACAAAGGCAGAGAAAATAAATGGTTTCGTCGGAAATCTAAGAATTTTTTTATCAAATGATCAAGCGAATAAGAGATTTTTATAATAAAAAATAAACAATTTCGAAACAACACTCTATTAGAACTTTTGTTAACTTATAACTAGTAATTAGTCCACAGATTCAATTCAATGGGAATGTAGAAAATTTTGTATAGCGACCAATTATTTGAATATTTCTCTCACGTTATAATGAACTGAATATTGTTATCTTCTTTTTTTGATATCAATCAATATATTAATGGATATTGTCGTCTAGGGAAAAGGATTCAATTTCAAACCAAGTGTAATTTTGCAATTTGTATTAAAAAAAATCTATTTTATATTATGAATAATTTCTCAGTAATTGGTAACGATTATTAAACTTTTGTCGGATCGGCATTTATTAAGACTATAATATCTGTATGAAATATTAACTACTCGTGGAATAGGAATACAGACAAATTTAAATTTTACATGAAATATTAAATATACATTGGTCGTACGAGAACAAAACTCGTCAAGTGGATGCATGGTCCAAATCAATTACTATATTATATTTTCTTAAGAAAGTTGTCACCTACCTATCTTATTACATATAAATTATCACTCATAATTGGAATCTCGGTAATATTACTTGTCTCTTTCGCTTACTAAATTAATTTATTTAATATCTTGATTGATTTGTTATATTAATATACTGACAACTGGGTAATATAAAATTTTGAAAGACTTGTAATATTCATTATGCTGCATGTGTATCATTTTTCTCAAAAGTATTTTATATGAATTGAAATAATTATCTATTATTGCACATTAAATGACAATCTGGTTTTAGGACAACCGGTTACTCATTTTATTACCATAGTCACGTTGCCTTTTCGGATTAGGAGTAGTCTGTTTTTGATTTCGCTTAGTTAGCCGCAGACGTTATGACTAATTGATTAAATTAATTGTTCCGCCAACCGTATAAAAGAGAACACTCATTTCATAGATCTATAAAAACTCGTATTATGGACCTAGGTTTGGACTCTTATCAAAAAAACAAAGATCTAGGGTTGATTAACAAGTACTCTAAACTGTATTGTGTGATAATATTAGAATAATCTGAACACTTTGATGGATCCAATATCGTATATATCCAAATTATATCACCTCTTGGCTCATCACCTATTTATTACTTCTATATATATTGGTAAGAAATTAAAAAAATAAAATTAGTTGATTATGTTTATAATAGCAAGTTGATATATTATTATGTGCAACAAAAAACAATATTAGTGACGAAATTCAAAGTGATGATGTTAAATTCGTCATTGGATATATATACATAATAACTGATAATAATTTTTATTTTGTGATAAAAAATAAGTTTTTTAGTGATAAGAGTTTTTTTTAAAGTTATTACTATTGACAATTAGTAATATATGCTAGCAACATAAATATAACGACAACTATAACTTTTGTCATTAAGTTGTGTCATTATGTAAAATTTATTGTTGTGACAAAACAAAATTCTTATCACTAAAAATTTATAATTATTGACAATTCTTATATTATTACTTGATATTTTGTCACTTATGTCTTATTTTTTTAGTGAGAATAGACGATGAAACGTTGAATGATTAACCAGACCACAACTCGGTTGGCCGCCCAGCCATTATATAAAGGTGGCATGCATTGTCTAATTTGACAGACAGATTCTTCATTGTTCTCTACATTTCTCAAGGTTCATATTCTTGCTCTTAATTTATAGTATTCTTCTTCTATATATTTCTAGCTTAGTTTTGGTGCTG
Organism: Buddleja alternifolia; assembly: GCA_019426215.1. Classification (NCBI taxonomy): domain Eukaryota; kingdom Viridiplantae; phylum Streptophyta; class Magnoliopsida; order Lamiales; family Scrophulariaceae; genus Buddleja; species Buddleja alternifolia. Next base: position 53,905,901 of record CM033392.1, on the reverse strand, counting down.
AAAAGGAGCTTTTGATTTGCTGCATCAATTTTTCTCCATAATTTTCTTCATATTTACTCTCGAATTCTCTTTTGGGCTGCAACTTTTGCAAATCCATGCATGTTTTATGATCTTAACTAACATTTTGTTCATCTTTTTCAGAACTCAATGAAGTCATCAAACATTTTAGTCCCAATCTTGGGGCTAGTGCTCCTATATTCATCATGGGTCGGATCCGTCGTGGCCCAACGTCCGAAAATAAACACATTGTACAAGGACAGTAAGCAACCCATGAACGTGCGCATAAAGAGTCTAGTAGATCAGATGACACTGAAGGAGAAAATTGGGCAAATGGCGCAACTCGATAAATTGCAGGCGACACCGGAGATTATGAGAGACTATTCCATTGGCAGTCTTCTTAGCGGTTCTGGCTTTGGAACACCCAACTTAAACTTCAGCTCCTCACCACAGGATTGGGTGGACATGGTGAACGAGTATCAGAAAGGATCACTTGCGAGCAGACTTGGAATTCCCATGCTTTATTCCATTGATTCTGTTCATGGCAATAACAATTTGTACAAGGCTACTATTTTTCCTCATAATATGGGCATTGGTGCAACGAGGTTAGTAGTGTACATATTTAGCCTACAAAATATTGAAATCATTTTGCTTAGACTTTTGACATATAATTCGATCACATGACTAACAACCACCATTTACTTATTATAAGGTGAAACTTAATAGTTCATAAATTGAAACCAGTATAGTTAGTATTTTTTCATTTCACTGAAGTTTTTTTTTTTAATTAATTTTATCTAGCAATAATATTATATATCTCATTATGCAGAGATCGAGATCTTGTGAAGAAAATTGGTTCCGCCACCGCCATTGAAACTAGAGCTGCTGGCATTCCCTTTGCTTTCTCACCATGCATTGCGGTATAAACTTAAATACTGTGAGATGAAATAGTACATAATTAAAATTAACAGTACTTACAATTCTAGAAATTAACAATATTAAATAAAATAGTTAATATATCATAAAGAGTTCTCAGGATATATTGGAAGTTATACTCCGACTAAGTTCATGAATGTTATGTTAAAACATAACTTATATATGTAGGTATGTAGAGATCCAAGATGGGGTAGATGCTATGAAAGTTTTGGTGAAGATCCCAAAATTGTTGAAGAAATGACGGATATAATTTTTGGTCTACAAGGCAATATCCCTCTACATGGAAGAAAGGGTGTGCCATTCATAGGAGGAAAGTAAGTTTCAACAATATTTTCATAATTTCTTACCTCACCACAACAAATAATAATATTAATGACAAAATTTGGAGTGATAATGTTAAAATTATCTCTAGAAAGACATAATAAGTGACAATAATTTTTGTTGTCACAATAAGAATTTTAAGTGACATAAGTTTCTTTAAAGTTGTCACTATTGACAATTACTGACACATGTATAATGACAACTTAACGACAACACGGATAGAGTGAAAATTATAATTGTTATCACTAAGTTGTCGTGTCACTAATAGTAAATAGTGACAACAATTTTCTTGTCACAATTACTATGAGTAACAACTTTTATATAAATCTTGTCACTATTAAACATATAAAACATATTGTTGACAAAACAAAAATTTTTGTCACTAAAAATTTATAATTAGTGACAACTTTAACATTGTCACTTAATATTTTTTCACTTTTGTATTATTTTTTTTAGTGTATCCTAATCGATCATTGTTGCACAAAATAGTGAGACGATGCCATGTTGGGACAAAACAAAAAGTTTGCAAGTACTAATGCATGCACAAAAGCATTGGGCAAACTTATTCATCATAATAGTTACAAAGTATAACTGGCTTCTCTTTTATGTTTTTGTGAAATTTTTGGCTTATTTTTATTTTAATGTGAAAAAAGGGATAAAGTTGTGGCTTGTGCGAAGCATTATGTTGGAGATGGGGGCACAACAGACGGGATCAATATGAATGATACAGTGATAGACTGGCATGAATTGCTCAGTATTCATATGCCTGGTTATTACCATTCCATCATTAAGGGTGTATCCACTATCATGATTTCCTATTCAAGTTGGAATGGAGAGAAGATGCATGTACATCAAGATCTTATCACCCGTTTCCTCAAAGATACTCTTAAATTTAGGGTATGTTATAATTTTATCCCTTCAACCTTGATTTTTTTTTCACTCACTAATTAATTTAATGTAAAAATTGTATCAAATATTTCACGAGGAAAGATTTGATAAATAAATTTTAATTAGATAAAGTTTAATGTTAAAAAACTGTGAAGATTAGCCAACGATGTATATATTATGTTTTCTTTACAATATTGTGAATTGAAAGAATATATTAAGAAACTCTTATTGAATGACAACAATTTTTTTGTCCAATTTTTAGGGATTTGTCATTTCAGATTATCAGGGTGTAGACAGAATAACCGATCCATGGTCATCCAATTATGCAAATTCACTTCGAAGAGCAGTGAACGCTGGCATTGACATGGTTAGTGTGTGTCTATTTGCGCGCGCATGCATGCGCGTATGTGTATGTGAGCGCGCTCTTGTGCAAATGACCACTTGAATATGTTCATATATTTATATATTATAATATTTGACAATTATATTCTATTTCAAAATTCAGGTGATGGCCCCGCACAATGCCTCGGAGTTTCTTGAAATCATGACCTCCTATGTAATGAATAAGTCAATCCCAATGAGTCGGATTGATGACGCGGTAAAAAGGATTTTGAGGATTAAATTCAGTATGGGCCTTTTCGAGAATCCTTTAGCTGATTATAGCTTAGTTGATCAAGTTGGTACCCAGGTAAACTTTAACATATGTTAGATAGTCACATAAATTATCGCAAATGAACAAGTTTTCTTTAGTAATTTATTTTTCTTTTTGTATATTCCAAATTGAAAAGGGTCATAGAGATCTGTCAAGAGAGGCCGTGAGAAAGTCGCTTGTTCTCTTAAAAAATGGCAAAGATGCTCATAAGCCCTTACTCCCACTTCCCAAAAAGACATCAAAAATCTTAGTTGCAGGAAGTCATGCCAACAATTTGGGATTACAATGCGCTGGTTGGACAATCACTTGGCAAGGACTTAGCAGCAACAATCTCACCATAGGTATATAAATCTTGAATTTTCTTAATCCCCACACACATACATATAGATTAAAGAGTTCATAAATGTGTATATGATTATGTTATAGAATAATGTATTAACATCATCATATGCAATCTAATTATACTGAAGTTTATAGCAACTCATGAGTTGCTTAAATACATGCGCACTACGCTTTTACATTTCTATTTTTATTTTAATTAATTCTTCAATATGATTTTTTTTATGCTCAGGAACCACAATATTAAGTGCAATATCAACTGCAGTCGATCCCGAAACCGAAATTGTCTACAATAGAGATCCTTCTGTTGAATCATTGAAGGGCAGTAACTATTCTTATGCAATCGTAGTCGTTGGAGAGCCACCTTATGCTGAAAGTGCTGGCGACAATTCGAACTTGACTATTCCTGAACCAGGTCTAAGTACAATGATCAATGTTTGTAAAAGTATCAAGTGTATTGTGGTCTTGATTTCTGGTCGACCGCTCGTGGTGGAGCCATACCTTCCATTAATGGAAGCCCTTGTGGCGGCATGGTTACCAGGATCCGAAGGTCATGGGGTGGCTGATGTGCTATTTGGTGATTATGGTTTTACTGGGAAATTGCCAATAACATGGTTCAAGAGAGTAGACCAACTTCCCATGAATTTTGGTGATGAGCATTATGATCCTCTTTTTCCATTGGGCTTTGGACTTACCACAAAACCTACTGGAGCAATATAGAAAGACATTAATTGGTTCCACCAATCGAGGGATGTTTAGACAGAGTTTACGTTATTAGTTATGAGCAAAGAAAAATAATGCAGAAGGCAAATGAAATCCAAAAGATGTAATATCCTAAACTTGTTTGGTTCAATTTCAAAATAAACTAGGTTTGTGTTTATCATATTGTAATTATCCAACTCGTGAATAATTACAGTTTATCATATTGGCCATAATGTGTAATCTGTGTTATTTTAGCCCTCCGACTGGAGTATTATTTAGATGAAATTAATTATTGTTGAATTTCACAAATAATAAATGACCACTAATTAGACAAAAACTATGTAGCTAAGGATGTGCATAAGAGAAGGGAGATTTAGACTTATATATAATTATTTAAGTACAATGATTAATGTCTACGAGCACCAAGTTTCTGGCCGACTACTTGCTAAGACATGAACAATAATTCTATGCAACCCAAATAATAAAGATTTATTACAAAGTATATATAAGAGTAGAGCCCAAGCATATATGGAAAACCTAGATACAAATCCAATCTAACTAGGAAACGTGAATACGAATCTCATAAGGAAACTATTAACTGATACACCCCCTCAAGCTTAAGGCGGACGATGTACGACATTGAGCTTGTCATGTAAAAATTCAAAACGAGTGCTATCATTGTTTGCTACTTTTTCCCGAACAAAGTGGTAGTCAATTTCCACATGTTTAGTGTGGGCATGAAACACCGGGTTTTTAGACAAATAAGCCACACCAATATTGTCACACCAAAGAACTGGAGGGCTTCTAGAAGAAACTTGAAGCTCATGAAGAAGGGACTGAACCCATGTTAATTCAGTAGCCGTGTCTGCAAATGATTTATACTCAGCTTCTGTCAATGAACGAGCAACGGTTTCTGTTCACCTCCTATAGACTTGCGATCATCAATATTCCCGGCCCAATCCACGTTGGAAAGTGTAATGAGATTAACTGAAGAAGATCGCCAGAACTTAATACTAAGATCAGGTGTGTGATTAAGATAATGCAAAATCCGCTTAGCTACTGTCCAGTGAACTTTCGAAGGAGTATGCATGAATTGACAAACTTTATTAACTGCAAATGCAATGTCAGGACGGGTCAACTTAAGATACTGTAATACGCCAACAATCTCATAGAAATGAGTAGGATCGAAAAAAGGAATCTGTTTTGGAAAGCTTGGTGTTGGTACACATAGGAGTGCAAACAGGTTTTGACGATTGCATTCCCGTACGAGTGAGAAGATTATGAATGTAACTCCTTTGAGAAAGAATTATACCATCATCAGTGTTAACAACTTCAAGTCCGAGAAAATAGTTGATACATCCAAGATCCCGAAGAGCGAATTCCCAACCTAAAGAGGAGATAAAATCTGCAACACTACGAGATTGATTACCTGTAACAAGAATATCATCAACATAGATAAGAATGTAAATAACGAGGCTGCCCTGATTAAGAATAAAAAATGAAGAGTCATTTTATGATGCAGTGAAACCAACCTAAACTAAAAAATCCTTTAAATGAGTGAACCGTGCACGTGGAGCTTGTTTAAGTCCGTAGAGAGATTTACGAAGTTTACACACATGATATGGTTTGTTAGAATCCAAGAAGCCTTGTGGTTGAGCCATGTAAATGGTTTCATTGAGAATGCCATGAAGGAAGGCATTTCGAACATCGAGTTGACGTAGAGAATTGCCATTAGAGATGGCGAGAGACAAAATAAGCCGAATATTGGTAGGCTTGATGACAGGACTAAAGTTGTCAGTGAAGTCAACACCCTCTTGTTGATGGAAGCCCTTTAGAACTAAACGAGCTTTGAAACATTCAATAAAGCCATCGGGTTTGTGTTTAATCTTATAGACCCACTTGTTGCCAATGACGTTCATATTTGGGTGAAAAGGCACCAAAGTCCAAGTCTCATTAAGTACCAGAGCATCTATCTCCTCCGCCACGGCTTGACGCCAATGCCGATCTTTATTATCTAGAGAAAAACAGGATGGTTTAAGGGAATTAGAGAGGGAGATAGCACGAGCTAGAGCACAATAACATTTTGGCGGTTGTCGCGGCGAGACCAATAATTGCATGGGGCAAGCCGAGACCCGAGGGGCAGGCGGTGGACTATGACTCGATGTGGATGTGAAATGAAAGGGAGTGAGATCGACACATAAAGGAACCGTGTCACGAGAGAGTGATGGCGATGGAGTATCGAGAGAGTGTTGTGGTGAGTGGAGTGAGGGCTGTTGAGGTGTGGAGATAGGTGGGTAAGAAGGCAAGAAGTGTGGGATAGTAGAGGTGGGAGAGGGGGGCGGGTAAAATTAACCAAGAGTAAGAAGTTGAACTTACATTAGAAGGAGTTGGTCCGAGAATGGATTGTTGTCGGAATGGAAAAGAATGTTCATCAAACCAAACATGCCAAGCAATGAATAGGCGATCGGACTCACGATCAAAGCACCGTTATCCATGATGAGAGGGACTGTATCCTAAGAAGACACATGATTTGGATCGAAAATCAATTTTATAAGTATTATATGCACGAAGGAAAGGAAAACATAAACATCCAAAAACTTTTAAATACTTATAATCAGAAGTTGTGTGAAAAAGAATGCTATGAGGACTAGAATAATGGGTAATGGGAGATGGCAAGCGATTTATTCGAAACACTATTGTTTCAAAGGCAAAATACCAAAAATGATAGGGAACTATAGCGGCAGCAAGCAAAGTAAGTCCCGTTTCGACAACATCGCAATGTCGACTCTCAACGCTACCGTTTTAGTTGTGTCTATGAAGACAAGTAATGTGATGATTAATGCCTTTAGAGACAAAATAAGAGTGCAATTTTTGATATTCACCACCCCATCAGTTTGTACAGATTTAATCTTGGCATAAAATTTATTTTCGACCAAGGCTTGAAAATTTTGAAAAATAATAAAAACATCATATTTATTAAATAAAGGATAAAACCAAATAAACTTTTAATAGTCATCAACAAAAATTACAAAATATTTATGACCCTCGAAAGACAAGTATTGCAAAGGACCCCAAACATCTGTAAAACATAAGCTGTAAAACATAACTATTTCTAGAAGGAGTGGGGGGAAGGTGTAACCTAGACGACTTGCCAAGTGGGCAAGCATGACAAACATAATTATTTGAACTAGTAGAACACGGTAGACCACGACGATGAAGAATTTGATGAAGAACACGGAAGTGAGGATGGCCTAGACGTTGGTTCCAGATAGAAAATGGGGCGTAAACAGCAAGATAAATAGAAGAAGATTGGTAATCAGTGGATGAAAGTGAGTAGAGCCCATCACCGCTCGGTCCAATAAGAAGAACTTTTTGGGTACTCTGATCCTTCACAACACAAAAAGATTTGTGAAATTTAAAAAAGACGTTATTATTAGCACAAAACGTTTGGACATAGTAAATGTTTAGATATATTCATCACATGTAAAATATTATTAAGTTGAAGGGAAGCAGAATTTGCCATTACCAACACGAAGTTGGTCAGTGCTATGATATGGTGTTGAGGAGTGAAACGACTTTGTATCAGTAGAAACATGCATGACGTGTCACACCAGTGTCGGGAAACCAATTTAAGGAACGAAAAGGGGATTGATAAGTGTAGTTTGGTGGATACGGTTGGATATTTGGTGGATAATAGGAATATTGGTGGTGTGGTGATGGTGGATAAGGTGGATGTGGAGGGTACGATTGATTTTGATAGTGGGAACGGCCACCACCTCGTCCACTTTGGCCTCGACCCCGGCGACCTCGCCAGCGGTATCCAAAATTATGGTAACCACATCGAGTGTTGTTTGGTTGTGCCCTTTGGACATAATTAGCTGCTGGTTCAGAATTAGGGTTAGGGTTAGGTTTTTGGTTAAGGTTTATGGTAAGAGTAGACATATAGTCTTGTTGAAGGAATTCTTGAGCAATGAGGAAACTAAGGATATCCGAGTATGTCATAGGTTCGGCACGGGTAATTAAGGTTGTAAAAGCGTCATGAAATTGAGAACGTAAGCTTTTAAAAATATGAAGGTTAAAGTCAATGGGATTTATCAGTTGTCCAGTAGCGGTCAATTCCTGGAAATCTATTTGGCTTGTTGAAGGTAAACTTGTATAGATGAATCACCTTGCTTAAGGTTTTGTAATTGGCACCAGAGTTGCATAATATGGGCTTGAGACGGAGAAGCAAAGGAGCGTTCGAGAATGGACCAGATTTCATGGGAAGTAGATGCACCAATAACCAGACGAACAACATCTTCGGTGAATGAATTGATTAGAGGACTCATGAGTAGGTTACCTTGTTGTTCCCATTGTGCAAAGAAGGGATTTGGGACTAAGGTATTAGTGGTTGAATCAAGGTGATGACAGGGAGGTGGCGTGTGACTGCCATCAACAAAACCAAAAAAGTGCAAGCCTTTGAGTAAAGGAAGACTTTGGGTTCGCCAAAGGAGATAATTTTGATGGGTAAGTTTGATAGAGATAAAGTGATGAATTTGTGTGAGAGGGTTGGGAGGATTTGAGGGGAAAATAGCCGGCGATGATGGGGAGATAGATGCAGAGTCGGCAGTTTCCGCCGCGGTGGTGGGGAGAGCAGGCTTTGATGCCATGCTAAGACTTGAACAATTATTCTATTCAACCCAAATAATAAAGATGTATGACAATGTATATATAAGAGTAGAGCCCAAGCATATATGGAAAACCTAGATACAAATCTAATCCAACTAGGAAACGTGAATACAAATCTCATAAGGAAACAATAAACTGATACTCCTAATGATAGAGCCAGCACCAAGTACATCGTGGTCTTGATTTCCGGCCAGACTCCTAATGATAGAGCCTTATATTTCATTGATCAATGCTCTTGGTTGCACTGTCGCTACCTGCAGGATCTGAAGGTCAAGGGGCGGCTGATGTATTATTTGGCAACTATAATTTCACTTGTAATATTCTAATCTTGTTTGATCTTATATAAAAAATAATATAAAATATAATATTGATGTGGTATGCACTTGCCTTCTCGTACACTAGACGCACTTGCACGATGTATTGTCCGTTTTGATCGGAGCCTCACGAGTTTGTCCTTAAAAGGAGTCTCGCTAGGGAGAGGGGAGATGGGACTTATTAGACTCTCAAGACCCTCGTCTTCATATGATGTGGGATAGTAGTTACATACACATTATAAATCCCCTCAGAGTAGAGGCTTGGGTAGGGCACACCGGACTCCCTTGCACATACGGCGCCAATATGATGTGGCATGCCCTTGTCTTCTCGCACACCGGACTCCCTTGCACAATGTATCCTCCGCTTTGGCTGGAGCCTCAAGAGTTTGTTCTTAAAAGTACGCTAGGGAGAGGGGAGCCTGAAACTTATAAACCTTTCAAAACCTTCGTTTACATCCGATGTCAGATTGTAATTACATACACATCATATGATGTGGATAAAATATGTACATTGGACCAGGGACATGAATGATTTTAGGTGTATGGGGCCTCGATTTCTTGGGCTGTCTCTCATGTGAAACATTTGTGGTGTAATTTAAGCGTTAATTCGGATGTGGAATTTGTCCGCATCTAATATCAATATACCTACTTATACCATATTGTTCATAAATTCGTGATTTTCCATCATTTTAGTCCCTGGCAATAATATTATATAAATTTAAATTAATTGTTTTTGAACTTCTATGAATAACAAAATCACCATTTGTAGTGACCCTCAATTTTGAGTTGTAAATTTATTCATTTATGTTTTGGACAATTTTAATTAGAAGAACTAAGTGCTTGGCATTTCTTTGTTACTTGAAGTTTATCCTTGGCTTTATTGTTTTCTTGTATCATGGTGAATTACATGAGATACATGTGCTCCAATACTATATGGAATGTTTTCATTGTTAAAGATTATCTTGTCTGGGCTTTGTTTAAATTTGGGTTAAACTGAAAATATTCAAAATTCAAGGACCAAATTGTATTTTTTTGAAAATAATGAATAGAGGTTCACGTGTTGGAGCTGGACGTGTCTTGGTCCCAACTCACTACCACATGTCACTCTCTTGAAAATGTGCCATTTATCCTATTATCTACACCTAGATATATATGTACAGTTATATATATATATATATGTGTGTGTGTGTGTGTGTGTGTGTGTGTGTTGTGTACACTGTTTTCATTTTCTTCATCGCCGAAGGTACGCTCGCTCCCCTTTTCTTTATCTAATTGAATTGTTTAATTGCAGTTTAATTCCTTTTATCAACCATCAATAGTGGCTTAGAGCCTTAGATTATTGTTAAATACCCTTGTTCATTCGCTTGCAGTACTATTTAATTTTGTCAGCTATAATTCATCTAAGGTAAATTGGTTTTTATGTGGTTGTGTGTTCCTCACTGAGTTCCAATTAATGAATCATTATCAATTTGACATGTTCTAATTAATTACATAAACTTCAATTATTAAGTAGTTGGAGTATCTTTCGATTGTTTACCTATTAATTTTATGCTATAGTGAGTTAGTTAAGAAACTCTTAATACTTCAATATTTTTGCGAAGGTAATCAGTAGGCTTAATTAAGTAACTAATTTTTTAATTAATAGTTTTCAATCAAATTACTTGATCAGTCATATCGTTAAATGATTAGTTGGCAATTAGTTGTTGAATTAAGGTTCTTGGTTGGGGCATGCAGCACTCTTATAGCTCCATCAGTTTCCATGAAATTAATCACTTGTTCAATTCTTGAAAGCTAGTGATTGGTTAGAAAACAAAGAACTAACAGCAATTAATTTGTCTTCTTATTATTGTCTGGATAAATGAAAATAAGTATGCATTTTCTTTTGATGAATTTGTTAGTTAATACCTATACCTGTTTGTGACGTGCACTTATTTAGGTACACCTATTTGGGATTTTCCTGTCATAAGATTTTAAAGAACTCTTGAACCAAATGATGGTTAGTCACCAAAAGTCGCATGGCGATCTACTTGTAATTTCTGTGAGTGCTATTTTATTAGTTTATCGTATTCTACAATATTTAGTGTCATCGTCATTCATATGGACATGATCATTTCATAAATGTAATTCAAGTAAATTGTTGAACATGCTTATGTGATGTGGTAATTAAAGCATATGCTATCTCTGTATGTAATTGTGAGTACCACTTAAACTTACATAAGTAATTTATTTGCAAAACCCGAGGAATAGATACATATTGCTTGCAATTGAAATAATCATGGAAAAGGTTATTTGGTCATGTTAATTATTCTGTCATGGGCACCAACTCCAACTATTCATGATTAGTTTGGACGAAGCAGTCTTGAATATGTTCTACGAAAAGGTTCTAGATATGATCTACGAAGCGGTCCTAAATATGTTCCTATCAAGCGGTTATGGAAATGTTCTACAAAAAGGTCCTGGATATAATCTACGAAGCGGTCCTAAATATGTTCTTTCAAAGCGGTCTTGATTCGGTCTGGGCCCGGGTCTGAACGGTTCGCGGGGCATGCTGGGGTAGCATTGGGCTACCAGTAGAGGCTTCGTCGTTCAGTGCCACTTAGGTGTCCTTTCACAGCAGAGATGGAGGTTTCTACGGCTGTGATCGGCACCGCCATGTACCTAGGCATGGCCAGTTCAATGCGGTCCGCGGGGTCGCTCCCTGCAAATGGAGGATAAGGTAGTAAATGTTCAATTGGGAGTCACAAGGTGGTTTATCTTATCTGATTCTGATTTGCTCTTGTACATCTGATTCACATGCTTCGTATGTTCAATATGATACGGCTCTCGCTTGATCTGATCTTCACAGGCTGCCTATTCTATATGATACGGCCCTCACTTGTTCCGGTCTTTCCAGGCTTCATTTGGTTATTCCTAATATGGTCTTCAAACTCATATAGCTTGAATTGATCTTTAAAAGCTTCTCGTTCTTATATGAACATAATTATTTGATTGAATTATTTAACAGTTATTAATGTCACGCTTGTATGAATCATGCATCACGAGAATAGTATTATGTACATGCATAACCCCGCACATGCACACATCGGCACTCACTGGGCTTAGTAGCTCATCACTCGTGTCCCCCCCTCCCTTCCCCAGGATAAGATGGAGTAGGTGGAACAGTGGCTGCTCTTCGAGAAAGGTGTTTTAGGACAACTAGGGTGCAAACTCATCTTAGTAAAGACATCTTGAGCTACCGACCTTAAAGGGATCCAAGGAGGTTATCACGGGGTATCCGCTAAGTCAAAAAGTAGATAGAACCAGATAGATGAAATGAAATGTCATGTCCTGTTTCACTAGTGGTCTTGTACTTTCAATTGTAATGCTCTGAACCAAATTATTTCGAGTATAGGACTTTGTTTAAAATAATTTATATGGGTTGAAATTTTTTTTTACATAATTATCATAGCAGGCAGGTGAATTGGGGCGTTACACCATTACACATTAATCATTAGAGATACTTGGTACACTAGTAAAAAAATGTCCTATTACAGCGGTTTTTTTAGACCAATTACAGCGGTTTTAACCGCTGTAATAGGTACCGCTATAATAGGTTCAGTGCCAATTACAGCGGTTATTTTTATAACCCTTGTAATAGGGGTACCTATTACAGCAATTATTTTTATAACCGCTGTAATAGGTACACCTATTACAGCGGTTATTTATATAACCCCTGTAATAGGGGTATAGTAATTTTTTTTTTTTACTCGTTGATATCTTGAGCAATGTGGAGATAATGTAACAAGATTAATCTATTAGATAGCGGGTCAAAGTTAAATAAAATGTACAATTGTAATTTCCACAAATCGAAACTAGGTTCACTGCTTATATATAAGTAAAGTACATGGATCCACATACAAGAATATCCCTCTCACACATAATACAATATATCCACCAGCCCTATATCTCTGTAACAGAGAAATTTTGCATGTGTATTACAACATCAAATTTCAACAAATAGCGAAAAAGTTAAAATGGTTTGAGATTCACTTGTATTTGTAGGCCAAATCTGTAAATAATTTGTGAATGACATCGTCCCTGCTTGCAGCACATAGAGTACCCTGCAGTAATATGGGACATTTGTCAAGGACTGGAAAATCAAACATATCGACACAAGTATCTCAAATTATATTAAATTTCTGAAAAACAACTTTCTCAAACTTGTATATATCAATTACAACTCATCAACAACCTTAGATTAGCTTATTTCTCAACCTTATTATTTGATATTTAATATATATGTGTGTGTGTATATATATATATATAGTTAATCAGAAATCGAGTGGAACTGATAAAACACACAAACCCTAAAACCACAAAAACGCGATTAAACGGACAAAATCAGTGCAATTTTACACTAAAAAGTCTCGCCCACAATTCCAAATCAAAACCAATCAACAATACATAAAAACACACTACTAATAACTACTCAATTTCCCAGAACACACTTCATAACGCAAACAAAAGCAAAGCTCCTTCAGAACCAATATATATATATATATATATATATGTTCTGTCCAGCAACTGAGAAAAATTATGCCACAAAAGATCAGAAATGTTGAGATAAACTCAACAAGATAATTCAATGTAAGAGAGGATGGTTCATAAAAATGTACACAAACCTTCCTAATCAACCTGTCCACCGAGCATAAACGTATAGACAACAATCACTATCACAAGGTAATGACTACAAAACAAATCCAAAGAAATGATAATGTGTTCTGGAAGAAAAGTCTTTTAAAACGGGAAACGAACAGAAAATTAGAATAGAGTACCTTTGTGGTTCCAGATAATTCTTTCTTCAAGCTGGCGAGGTCATCATCAACTGAAGAAGTCTCTAGTAAAGCAAACTGCAAAAAAGTCGATAACTTGTATACAATCACTACTTAATCAGAAAAAAACTTTCTGGTTCAGTTTGGAAAGTATGAGCACAGTAAAAAGTAAACGAGTTTAAGAAGTCGAATGTGAAACAATTAAAGTAGAAAGCTACCTTTCCTTTAAGTTCATCACTCAAGAGCTGATTAAGAGCATCTCCCTGAGATTCCATTGCGATAACTGTCAAAAGTATTGAAAAGATTTTTAGTAATTTACATAATTTTAGTAATCACCAAAAACTAGGAATGAGAATTAGAGAAACGCTCAACAAACATAGTTTCTTACTTGAATTAATATAAATGCGCTATAAGAGGCTAGCTATGGGCAACAGGTTACATAACTTCAATCCTCAAACATCATGATTGTCATATCACCAGACTAACTATAATTAGAATATAAGGCCAGAACCATATTGATTCCAGTACGCATTCAGTAAAACTATCATAGGGTACAAATTCTTTTTCCATGAAAGATATATCCAACCAATTCAATTCAAGTAGTGTCTTCAAGACTTTAATTAAATATGGGCTTGTCATCTTCATAGTCACTACCTAACGGAGCGGAAGCTAGTAATTTATATTCAATGCTTGTCCTTCCTCTTATCCATCTCCAATGAGTATTTGAGAGCAATAGGAAGTTATTTTAAGAAAATTTTATCTTAATAATGCTTGTCTTCCTCTTATCTGAGAGCAATAGGAAGTTATTTTAAGAAAATTTTATCTTAATAATGCTTGTCTTCCTCTTATCTGAGAGCAATAGGAAGTTATTTTTAGAAAACTTTATCTGAATCTCTTCGAAAAAATATTTGATTCTCATGCTTTAGAATAATTTCATTCTTTTAAATTCAATTAAAGTATGATAAATTCATAAATAAATAAATAATAAAAAGGCATGTGATTATGAAGCTAAAAAATAATTAAAAGTATTCCTATTATGACATTCAAATGTGTGAATTTTATTTTTATTATATATGTATATATTTATATACACGTATATATATTGTATATGATTTAATAGTAATACCAATTTATATTATTTTATGATATTATAAAAATGTGAGAATTAACGAATTAAGAAAATATAGATACAACAAGTCAAAGTATGAAAAATAAAAAAAATCCCTCCAACTTCTTGCCAAAGTTTGAAAAACGAATTCATGTCAATTTTTCCGCCAATTTTTTTAAAAAAATTAATGTCAATTTTCTCGCCCATTTCCCACCAAAGTGCGAAATCTTCAATTTTCTCTTCAAAATTCAAAAATTCCTCATTTTTAGAATTTTTCGACACCGAAGGACCAAAATTGCTACAAAATTAAAAGATACTGGACTTAATTGCAACTTGTAAAAGAAAGTGTCTCAAAATGGCCAACCCTAATATACAGGGACCAAAATTCCAATTTTCCCTTTGAATTAATATTAACTCTTAACTCTGAAAAGTGGACCTTTTCTTGTTTACTAATTAACAACTTGTTCATAATTAAGTTGTGGCCGACAGATTGTTTTGTGTATATATATATATATATATATATATATTAAATCAAACAATCCAAATTAAACACTAGAAACAGGCATGAAACTCAATTGTAAGTGGGTGAGGGGTATAATAGTAAAATACACACCATTATACAGCAAAGCACGTCCAAAATTAACGCCACAATCTCCCTTAAAATCTCTCACATTTAAACCCAATTGCAGTAAAGGTCTTTCTTCTCTCTTCTCTCTCTCCCTTCCTTTAGTCCTTCATGCGAATACCTTCTAATTTATTTCTGATTCCTTTTTATTGAAATTGTCATTTGTGAGCTGGAGACGATTTCATTAAGTGGTGGATTGAATAGCTTTTTTTTATATAAATAAGCATTATATATTCAAAGGTGGGCGCAGAAGGTGGATTGAATGCCCCATTTACACAGAAGGTGGGCAAAAACATTGAACTTTCTAGATTGTAATTTCTTATACATTTTCCTATCCCAATACCGATTTATAATTCAGTATCTTAACAAGCATTATTCAGTAACTTATATAATATTATACATGTGATATACAGTATGTTAATATGTAACAAACAGTATGTGTTAACATATAGCGTAGAATAATTAATAAGACTTCTTACTGTATAATATTGAATAACCCGTTGTATAAAATCAATAAATGTTCTGTATACCGTTTAATTAGTTAATATATCATAAAACATATAATGTGTTAACATGCATAATATATCGCTATTGTACTAACTGTATACCTGTGTACATTCTACTATATATAGTATTCAACTGACTGTGTGTATTGCATTTAATTCCACGCTGTATAACCCCACTATATGAACTGTATAATGTAATATAATATACTGTATAATGGTGATTAATTTACTATATAAAATATACCCAAAGTAAGAAAGGGTACAACATCTTTTAAGAAGTACTGTTATGCAAGTTTAGATGAGTAGAAAAGGAGTGAACATTGTATAATTGTGTATTGTGTAATTTTCTTCATGATATTTGAGCTGACACGATGCTGTATTTTTCATGTGCGGAACGAATTTGATGTATATGCGTTACAGTGAAAGTGATTTGTTGTGTTAGCTTCCTGAAATTGAAAGTGAAATTTGAACTAAATTTTGTTGTTTATGTTAATGCGTAAAATCAAAATGTTTGGGCTATTGGTTCATTGATTGTATTATTCTCCATGGTATTCAAGCTGACACGATGCTTTTTTTTTTTCTGCGGAACAAATTTGATCTATATGCTTAACAGGGAA
Organism: Buddleja alternifolia; assembly: GCA_019426215.1. Classification (NCBI taxonomy): domain Eukaryota; kingdom Viridiplantae; phylum Streptophyta; class Magnoliopsida; order Lamiales; family Scrophulariaceae; genus Buddleja; species Buddleja alternifolia. The sequence continues at coordinate 53,889,417 of CM033392.1, read as the reverse complement.
AACAACAATAGCTTTCTGAAATTGAAAGGTGAAATTTAAGGGATAAATGGAAGGAATAATTAAAAATGGTAAAGGAATATTTTATTGCTTAAAATATGAGATTTGATTTGGCTCCTGCATGTTATTTGATGGGTTTGTTAAACTTATTAACCAGAATGCCCCCATCATCATTAAATTAAAAATAAAAATTGAAATAATGGCTTTAAATAAGGACCTTGGGATCAAATGGTTTAAATAGTTTAGATTGGTTCTTATATCTTACCTAAACTATACAGATGTATTTGATCCATACCCTATGGTCAAGATCTATTACATACTCTATATTAGAAAAGATATAAGACCCAATATACACCATTGGATCAATTAAATCAAAAAGTCCAAAGTAAACACTAGAAACAGGCGTGAAATTCAATTGTAATTGGGTGAGGGGTATAATAGTAAAATCCACACCATTATACAGCAAAACACGTCCTAAATTAACTCCAAAATCTCCCTAAAAATCTCTCACATTTAAACCCAATTGCAGTAAAGGTCTTTCTCCTCTCTTCTCTCTCTCCCTTCCTCTAGTCCTTGCTGCGAATACCTTTTAATTCATTTCTGATTCCTTTTTATTGAAATTGCAGTGTGGATTCTCATTTGTGAGTTGGAGACGATTTTATTAAGTGGTGGATTGAATAGCTTTTTTTTTTATAAATAAGCATTATATATTCAAAGGTGGGCGCAGAAGGTGGATTGAATGCCCCATTTACACAGAAGGTGGGCAACAACATTGAACTTTCTATATTGTAATTCCTTATACATTTTCCTATCCTAATACCGATTTATAATTCAGTATCTCAACAAGCAATATTCAGTAACTTATATAATATTATACAGTAAATATACATGTGATATACAGTATGTTAATATGTAACAAACAGTATGTGTTAACATATAGCGTAGAATAATTAATAAGACTTCTTACTATATAATATTGAATAACCCGCTGTATAAAATCAATAAATGTTCTGTATACCGTTTAATTAGTTAATATGTCATAAAAAGTATAATGTGTTAACATGCATAATATATCGCTATTGTACTAACTGTATACCTGTGTACATTCTACTATATATAGTATTCAACTGACTGTGTGTATTGCATTTAATTCCAAGATGTATAACCCCATTATATGAACTGTATAATGGAATATAATATACTTTATAATGGTGATTAATTTACTGTATAATATATACATAAACTAAGAAAGGGTACAACATCTTTTAAGAAGTACTGTTATGCAAGTTTAGATGAGTAGAAAAGGAGTGGACATTGTATAATTGTGTATTGGGTAATTTTCTTCACGATATTTGAGCTGACACGATGCTGTATTTTTCATCTGCGGAACGAATTTGATGTATATGCGTTACAATGAAAGTGATTTGTTGTGTTAGCTTCCTGAAATTGAACGTGAAATTTGAACTAAATTTTGTTGTTTATGTTAATGTTGTTGCTCCTCTTACTGTAATTTAAAATCAAAATGTTTGGGCTATTGCTTCGTTGATCGTATTATTCTCCATGGTATTCAACTGACATGATGCTTTTTTTTTATCTGCGGAACGAATTTGATCTATATGCTTAACAGTGAAAACAACAATAGCTTTCTGAAATTGAAAGGTGAAATTTAAGGGATAAATGGAAGGAATAATTAAAAATGGTAAAGGAATATTTATTGCTTAAAATAAGGGATTTGATTTGGCTCCTGCATGTTATTTGATGGGTTTGTTAGACTTATTGACTAGAATGCCCCCATCATCATTTAATTAAAAATAAAAATCGAAATATTGGCTTTAAATAAGGACCTTGAGATCAAATGATTTAAATGGTCTAGATTGGGTCTTATATCTTGCCTAAACTATAGAGATGATATATCAACTAGTATTTACAGCAATAAAGGTAGAGAAAGACCCACATATTTTTTATGAGAGTAAAATCAACAACGTCAAAAATTTTGGATACTGAGTTTTGCCAGTAGAACAAGGTCTAATCGGCCCAACAAAATGTTAATTAATTTCTCAAATAATAAACTTAACTACGAAGTGAATAAAATCATATTGATTGAAATTAATTCAACTTGCAATGATGAGGACAAATATAGAGCAGATTTTCTTTTGTCACATCGCATACTTATATATTATGGCTAAATTCAAATTATCCCTCTAAAATTCACTTTTTAGCACTAAACTCCCTCGAAAAGAAAAAAGAAAAAAAAAAGGAAACTATGCTCTAGGGGTGTAAGCGAGCTCGAGCTCGAACTGAGGTTGATAAAATTTTCAAGCTCGAGCGCGGGCTCGTTTGTATTTTTTTGAGCTCGAGCTCAAACTCGACGAGCCTAATTTTGTAAAGCTCGAGGTAGATGAATGGAGCTCGACCTTGAAGTAAAAATTAATTTAATACGAGCTCGATCTCAAACTCGACGAGCCTAATTTTGTAAAGCTTGAGCTTGAAGTAAAAATTAGTTTAATTTTTTTTTATATCTTTCTTTAGAAAACAAATTAAAATAAATTCTAATTTCTTTATTTAGTCATCACTATATGTTAGTATGCATTATTAAGATATATATTTATGATAAGATGATTAATAGCTGAAACCTTTCAGTAAGTATTTAGAAAGTAGAGCAGAGTGTCTTGAAAACATGATTTTATTAAATTAATTCATAGATAATATAACATAAAAGATCAATTAAACTATATATTTTAATATAGTTATTGTTTTCCAACGTTTTCAAAATAAATAATAATAAAAAAAACTACTTGATGTGTGTGGGTTTCACACCGATAATATTTATATTAATAATAGGGATAATATGAGTATAATTGTGAGATATAACTGTTAGGAATTTCATGATAGATATTTTGATGATGAGAATTAGGAATCTTGTTAGACCTCAAAGTTATGTACGCTTAAAGTTCATAGATACTTGTATAAGCATTTGAACATTAGAAATGTATAGGCTTTATCTTATCTTTTACTTTTGACATTCTTAGATCAAGAAGTCGGTTAGATTAAGCGTTTGATACTTTCTGAGTGAGCTTATCAAGACTGCGAAATCTGAAGACTTCAAGCGTCCAAGAAATCAATAGTGAATGAAGTTTGAAGAAGTTCACTCTAAGCGTCTGACATGTTCTGAGTGAGGTGTCAAGTAACGAAAACTGAAATCTCAAGCGTCTACACTTCTAAATAAAGTCTGAAGACTTTTTCCAAGCGTCTAAACATTAAATAGTCCTCCAGATTAAATGGAACTTTCAGTTCATGAATGAAGCGTCTATCAAATGACAAACATTCTCTTGAAGCATCAGATCGAAAGGAGTTTAATGCAAATATTCTCAGTGCATTAAATGCCAACAGGCATTTAATTCAAATTGCATTAAATGATGATAAGAGCATTAAATGTGATAAGCACTTTCAGACGTACGGAGAAGCCATCCTATTGGACTGTCAACAATTCAAAGACTGCAGCACCAACTTTTGTGCAGCAGATTTTCAGGAAAAAGGACAAAAGTTGTTCACTCGCGAAAGTGAGAAACACGCGCCCTTGCATGTGTCAAACGGACACTTTCTCCAAGAATGCCTATAAATAGAACTTCAACAACAAGCCAAACATAGAACAATTATCAAGCCAAATTGTTGTTGCATTGAAGTCTCATTCCTTAAACTCTCAGAAAAGCCAGAATACTCAAGAAAATATTCTCTTTGCTTTTTATTAAATCCTGAGACAGTCAACCCAATATCTCAAACATTCTTTTTGAAGAAACTACTCTACTACTGAGATATTCCAGTTGTTTGAACTTCATCAAAATCAAACAAACCTTTTTAGAAAAACCTCTATCCAAGCCTCGCGATCTGTGTGAAGTCGAAGTTGGATACTTGCCATATTTCTGGGTGAAAGAAGCAAGGGGATTGAAGTGATTTGGAGCAGAAATTTGTGTGATCAAGGAGCTCAAGTCATCGACATCCATCTCTCCCTAATTTGTAGAAGATTCTGTGTGATTCTTTGAGAATCATTTTAGTGGATTGCCTCCAAATGTTCGAGGAGAAGAAGGACGTAGTTGGGATTACACCACCTAACGAACCTTACAAATATTGTGTCATTTACTTTTCAGTCAATTCTTTCATCTATCATATCATTGCACAAATTGATTAAGTAAAACACAATCAAAAGCTAAGCAACTAAGAAACCTCTTGTGACGCTAAAGCTTTCAAAGAGAAGACTCCAAAAATCATTCCGCTTTGCTAACACTGATTAAAGAACTGAACGCTTAACCTACTTGGTCAAAGTATTCAGATCTTGAAATCTGAGTTAACTTCCTAAAAACAGTCTTCATCAGACGCTTCGCCAAAGCGCCAATATTTTTAAGTAAACGCTTACGTCAAGCGTTAGACACTTCAAGTGTCTATCTTTTCAAGCGTCCAAAAATCTTTTATTACGAAACTTTTTGAAGTCGAAAAAAGGACTTTAGGGTCTATTCAACCCCCCCCCCCCCTTCTAAACCCTTTCGTATGCCACTTGGGACCAACAATAACAATAATATGAGTGCGACAATGTAAATAACAAGAGATTTAACGTGGTTCGGTCCAAAAATTAGACCTACGTCCACGGGGATTCAAAAGGTGTCATTCACTATGCATGAGATGGGGTATCTATACAAGTTTGGTGGGGTAGGGTAAATTATGGAAAGTCAACTATGCTAATTATACATATAGTAAGAGAATAAATCTGCATCCTTCTAATTTTGGGTACATCTAATCATGGATCAATTAGCATTAATGCTAATATATGGTTTAGTTCCGCCAGGTCTTCATTAAGGAAAGTATTGGCTTGATTGATACTTGTCCCCAGCATTGCCTTATATAGATATACGCTCGTCCGCAGGTCCAGGTTGGCAGGTCTTCTAGGTCTTCCACCCCATCCAGCTCTTTTGGGTTGGGCTGGACATCTTCCAGAATGGACCTGAATCCGCCTTCATAATGGGCTTTGGCCCATTAAGCCTTGGACTTCCTCAGCTTGGCCCAAGATCCGAATTCTACCTACATCACTACTGAAATATGTTATATTGTAATTTTAAGTACTATTTTTATGAAATATGAGTATTTTTAGTCATGTATAAAAATAATTAAAGAATTAAAAAAAAAAGCTCGCAAGCTAGCTCATGAGCTTATCAAAAACTATAAGTAAGGTCAAGCTCGGCTCACGAAAAAGCTCCAGTCGAGCCAGCTCGACTCACCTTACACCACTACGTTGCCCCCTAGAAAATTTGAATTTGTAGCACTTTACCTAAAATCAATGTTAATATGAAAAGTTTATTAGAATCTTAAGCATGCCTATTTGTATGTTCACAATTTTTAATTTTTTTTCATCTTCGCATCATTATTTCTAGGATATGTTTTCATAAAAATTCTTTATGGTTGCCTCACATCAACTCATAAAATCGATTTTCGAATTCAGGTTCTCACCTGATCATTTTAATTTACTGCTAATTTACACTATAAAGCGTAGTTAATTTGCATTGGAAATGATAAATGATATTTATGACCTTACAAGTTCATAATTATTGGCATATGACTGAATACATGGAACAAAAATTACATGGATATTGATTTTGGAGGGTAAATTACTACACATTTTAATTTTCTAGGGGGCAATGTGCATTGTTTCCTATATAATATTATATGATTTATACACTAATAAATAGTTAAAAAAGTTCAAAAAGAATTAATAACCACTAGCTATAAACATATAATGGTTAACAAAAAGAATAAATGGAACTAAAACAGAAGACCACAAACCCGTAGAAAGAGAACACTAAATATTGGTCGAGGATAAAAAAAATTAATGTTGTATAAAACCAACTTGGGGCCCTATTTATATATCAATTTGATAAGGTATTGTTAGTGTTTTTGGAATGGTTAAAATAACATTAAAATAATATTAGTGTTCTTACCCAAGTTGATAATAGATATTGGCACTCCATATTTGATAAATGCACTTCATATTCACTTTCACTTTAGTAAATTGATAAGCATGCCATTCAATGAATAACATACTATTCATATTAAAATATGATACATATAAATTTTAAAAATGAATACAAATAACTTTGACATAAACCATGTAAAAATAATTTAGTCCCTCTCAAGAATATTTTTTCTATCATTTTTTTTTCTTTTTTGCAATCAATGGTTACAATCAGGGTCTTAAATTTCATCCGAAACATCAAAATTTCGGTCGAAATTTTGGGTTTCCAGGGGTCCCGAAGCTAAAACGAACCTTCGATCCAATTTTGCAGAATATCTTCCGAAATTTAAGCCGAAACCCAACATTTCCAGAAATTTAAAATAATATTTGTTAAATATCCATCGAAATTTTGACTGAAAACCAAAATTTCCCGAAATTTTGACCGAAACCCAAAACTTCCCAAAATTTAAAATAATATTTATTTTTTAAATATTTTATAGTTAAAAATTAGAGTCAAATGATCATTCATATTAAAAGAAAACATAACAAATGACCAATTATTTAAACCAAATAAGATATCATAAAAATCCTCTTAGAAGCTTGATATGGTTTTGATTAATGATTTTTACTAAAATTGTGGCACACATGCGAAGATACCATCCTCAATTTTGTTTTCAAGTGAGAATTTGGGGACCAAATTCTTTTTAGGGGGGAAGAGTGTGATACCCGAGGTTTCTTAATACTAAAAATATTCACATAATTAGGGTCAAGTTTTATCTCATGTGTATACATAGGGGTTATGATATAAAATAGAATATGACAAGGGCTATGAGATATATAGAAAAATTGACACCAAACCCTCATCACACCCTATATATGTACACACCTATCTATTCACTCAATTGTCTATTATTTAAACCAACGCTTTCTTGCTCCAAAATCGTATTTCCTCTCCATTTTTACCTCTTTTAAGGTCTCAAATCGTTCTAGAGAACCATCAAGAAGAGAAATCTCAATCACAAGAAAATACATATCTTGCAAGCAATTTTTGAAAGAAAATCCTACTCTGGCAATGTTTGTATCTTCGATCTTCGAAGGATCAATTGATGTCCATTTTTGGGTTTCCTTAGTTCAAAATCATCCTAAGAGGATAAAGAACAATTCTCTTAAGTCCAAAGTTTCTAATTAGTTCTTTAAAGTTCCAGAATCAGTTACCAAAGCACCACCATAGTGTATAGTTTTCAATTTCAAAAACATTGCTTCATCTTCTTGTGCCCAGAAATCAAACATTCAGTGGTTTGATCATACATGAAAGACCATATTTGGAAACCCCTATGAGTCTAAATATCATTACAGTAATTGGTTTTGAAAATTGTTAAGGAAATATTACAAAATTTGTATTTAAAGAATCACTGCCAATAATCCCTTTTAATTCCAGAATTAGTGTTTCATCTTTGATTTCCCCAAAAACCTTTTTCCTATGCTCGGATTGCACAATCAAAACCATATTTAGAATCCTTATCAAATGTAGATATGTTTTATGATAAAGTTTGCTGAAAATAGATTCGGAAATTGTCCAGAAATGGTCACCAAAGAGTCCTTGCCAGTGTCCTGTTTTAATTTCTAGAAACTGTCATTCATATATCTTTACTTTGAAATCACCTTTTCCATGGTCAAATGGTAAATTCACGACCATTATGAAAAATCCCTGTGTGTAGGTGTTTATAATGGTAAGAAGTGCTGAGATACATAGTGTAATGTGGTCATAAAATTGATTTTAGTAAAAGGTGGCTGGAGGTACCTGAATGGGTAGATTTGGAGTGTTTATTTTGAAGGCCTATTTAAACTATTTTTGGTCTGAGTGTAGAGATGGAATTTTGATTGTAAGAAAGCTTAGTTATTTGAGAATATATAGATACTAAGTTTACTTGATGATTAGGAGATTTAAGGGAAGAACAAGGATAATGGCGGAGACGCGCGACAATGGAGGCTCACAGTGGAGCGATCTAATGTAATCTTGTGCACGAATGAACAATGAAGGTTAAATCTTTTTGTCTCCAAGTTATATATCGTCTTGAAGCAGGATAAGTGTTGGGTAGGTTGGTTTGACCTTACTCTTTGATTATTGTGATTAAGTGTATCATATTGAAAATTAACAATTATCGGATGAGTGGATATTATGAGCGTATTGATGAGTATAGTTATTTGGAATAGGTAATTGCACTTACGAGATAGGTTGAGCATCGCTCTAACACTGGACTTGAGCTTTGGTATTCGATTGGACGAGGTGATTTGCCTCTCAAAATTATAGTTATATCTCTTTCAAAATTGGAAGGAATTTTCATCATGTCGTATATATATCTATATACTTGCATCATGCTTTGATACTTCATATGAAAATGAGTTTCAACGCTTTCAAATCAAATCATGGACTCATTTTAAATTAACCATCTCATGTTGCCAAATGATAGCTGCATGAATGTTTTCAAAGACATTTTGCGAGAATAATTTTCCAGGCATGTTTTGTGAAATGACTTCAAGGAAAACATCTTTTTAATGAAATTATGAAAAACTATTTGCTCGATTCAATATTCTATTGTGAGCTAAAATGCTTTTTTGCATCATTCGTGATATACGTGATTGAATACTTGTTTCGAATACATTTTTGCAAAAGTGATTTCAAAATATACATCGATTTTATGGATTTTGTGAAATTACACCATCATGTGGTTCTTGTATCGTGATTATACATCATAAATACCTTCAAGTGATACTTGTTGCATATTACGTGATTAAATATCAGGCCCAAGTGTTGGGTGTGGATAGGGCAGGGTTCGGCCAGTCAAGCATGGGCTTGCGGTCTTAAACGGTTCCCGCTATCCACGGCCAAATCCCAACACCTAAAGACGGAGTGTTCTGAGGGTGAGTGGGTACTAGATCGTGTGGCATACTCCGGATATGACCAATCAGGCATCGCGAGTCTTCATGGTGAGGTATATGGTGATGGCTTTTAACCCGCGTGTTCAGGGGTGATAAGGAAGAAGTAGTGGGACCCAAAGGCCATGGGCGAGTCATCAGACGCGATGGTATTGCTAACATGGCCCCTTCCCGCTTAAGTGTGCCTTGTACATGTTACTTGCGTTGAATTGTCTACTATTTAGATGCATGTTTTAAAATGTGAGTATCATAACACTCATTGCTCAACTGTTCTTGTGATGAAAATTCAATTTTCACTCATGCTTTCAATGATTCTTTAACAAAACTTTATCAAGCACACACTAAAATTTTGGAGTCTTACCATTTATTGCTTAGATGATTTTATGCATGCAAATATTAGTTTGACTCGTGTTTCCAATGATCCTTTGAAAAACAAAAACTATTATTATTTTCACCTCATTAATTTATCATTTTTAGGTCTAGAAACTATTTTAAGCATCTTTCACACGTACACTGGCGTTCACTAAGCATTTGCTTACATATTTCACTATTTCCTTACAGTTAGAGGTGACTTGAGGAATGGGACTGGCTCAGAGGATCATGAGTATAGACATGGACAATCCTACACGTGACAATTGCAGATTAAGACATGGATAATAAGTTTACTTTATCTAGTTGATGGTGTTAGGGCTAGGAACCTACTAGAAGTTGTTGAGTTATTTACAGATTTTAGATTGAACTATTGTTTTGATAGGCTAAAGCTTTCAGATTTTGGCCCTTTAAGGACTGAATTTGGGGGCGTGACAAAATTACCCTAAGTTTACTACCCCGATATCGACACCGATACCGAGATTTAATACCTTGATTACAATTACATGCCTTGAGATAAATTTGATAAAGAAAGTTTAGTGGCTTCATAATGTCTTTGAAGACATTCCTTCTTAGCTGAAGCTAGTGTCTGTATTTTGATGCATTGCTATAGTCAGTCAACTATTGGAAGGGGCCAAAGTGTAGCATACATAATAGTAAGTCACAACATGTACATCGAGAACACAATACCGTCTAGGGATGACAATAAATCTGGGTCTAATGAGTACTCGCCCCGGATCCACCCCATTTGGGACGGGTATGAGTCCAAAAAAATGAGTCAGGGGCTGGATCCGGGTATTGAAATTCAAGACCCGGTCGGGTCCGGGGTGGTAACGATTCCAATCGATACCCGGCCCGGACCCAGACCCGCCCCGGTTAATAAAATTATAATATTTTTTAATTTTATATATCTAGTTATTATTAAAACTTATTAGTATTTATAAATTATATCCAAAAAAGTGTTATTTGTAATAGCAACTTACTTTATAACCTTAACTAGATCAATTAATTAGAATCAAAAGTCTAAACTCAAAACCCACTTCTCATTCTCTAGTATTAGATAACTTGTAGTTGATGTATTTACGTTGAATCATCGATTCAATATTATTTACTTATTTATTTGTTTTGAATGCGTTTGTGAGAGCAAAATAGGCAAAAAAAAAGTAAAAAAATAAAAATCGACCTGGTCAAACGGGTAGGACACGGACTCGCCGGGTACCTGCCGGGTCCGGGGCGGGGAAAGTAATGACCGGGTCCGAGACGGGTCCGAGACGGGTCCGAGTATTGAACTTTTTTAACGGGGCGGGTCCTGAGTCCTACCAAACCCGCCCCGTTGCCATTCCTATTACCATCAAACAGTTGATTTGGGGCGCATTCTCTCCATTGATTATATAAAATCAAAGGAGAATCTTGCAAATCCATTAACTAAAGGGTTTGCCCAGATAGAGAGTTTATTGTCTATCAAGGAAATGAGGTTAAAGCCTACAAATTAAGAATCAACGCAGCGGAAGTACAACCATGTTGACTAGATATCCCAAATCGTGGTTCAATGGAACAACTAAGTTATGAAAATTCAATGTCGCAATAGGGAGTTGAAGCTCCAACCCACTCATTGGACAAATTAAGTGTTATCTGCAAGTGTAGCAAGGTTAATATAACTTTTAATCGTTCCAATATTGTCAAGAATGACGTAATAAAGTGGAGTTTTGCAGGATACTCTAAATAGGAGATCATTTGTACAATGAAATGTGTGCAACTTCACTGTTGAAATAGTTACAAACCTAGAGATTGTCCAAGCCAAAATGAACACAACCATGAGAGAAAAAAAATTACTAGAGAAGTTATTTTGTGGGTATTATTGTTTTCGTTTACATGAACAGCTGATCAGTTTAAGACATCTTGTTCTTTGAGCAACCTAGTATTCGATAGTACTCTACTAAGGAAGCTCCAAAGCCACAAATTATCTCCTGTTGCAATATCCTTCCACTTAAACTCTGTTAGCGTTGCACATGCATTAGTTTTATTCATGTGGGCGAATGGTTAGAACAATTGGTTTGAAACTTATAGCATTTGTCTAGGAATGACGGATTGTTTAAATAGAATTTGTATGTCGGTTAGAGAATTTCTTTGGCTAATATTAATCTTATAATCTATATTTTTCAGTACATGAATTGAGTGTATTTGATTACTCAAATTCAAATAGTGTGAATGAGAAATTCAAGTCCGAAGTGAGCCACGTAATGTTCTTTGAGTGAACGAGTAATGGTCAAATGATTGCATTTGTACAGTCAGTGACCACGACTATGTGGCGCAGTCCACATTCACCGGTTGTTGTGTCCAATTACGATTTGTCACTTGTTCGACCAATTGTATATTTTGAGGTCACAATTTTGCAATTCCATAAATGAGCCCCTTGATTTTAATTTATTAATTCATTTTTTGCGCATATAACATAAGCTCAGTCTTCTATCACTTACATACACATTATTTTGTACATTGAAAATCCGAATCATCTTGTTGAGAAGATAATCCAGCTAGCATTTCATAAGGTACGTCTTTCTCGGCCCAAGTTAGTGTCAAGCCTTTTCGGTGTGCTACAACCCATTTGCTAGAAACTCAGTTGTATTAGTTTCCAGGTTGTTTTATCTAATTTATTGTTTTAGGGTTTAGGGTGTTATATAAACCCCTTTAACCCCAGTTGCCTATTGTATGGATGATTTGTATGATGTTGTACTTATTACAAATACGTCTAATAAACTTCCCACCAACTTTGTTTTTAATGTGAATAGTTATGGGAAATTAGATTCAATCTCTGGAATAACTCTAGAAAATTTGTTTTACTTGATTTCAAATTCAACCATCTTTCGGTCTCCTAGCTTACGAAAGACAACAGTAGCTCTGTTAGATTTTTGAAAAATAAGTGTATTTTCCAGGACTCGCCAATTGGAAAGTACATGGGGATTGGTAAGCAACACGGTGGCCTCTATTGCCTTTCCTTAGATTTTGATTCCAAAAATGAGGTAAGTAAGGTAAGTGAGGTAAGAATTCATTGTAATAATTCTATTCTCTGTTAAAACTTAGCATGCTAGGTTAGGGCACTCATCTGATAGAGTCCTTCATCTTTTTAAATCTAATTTAAAGTTTGAAGGTGTTGTTGACACTTCACCTTGTAAAATCTGTCACAAATCAAAACAAACTAGCAAATTGTTTGGTACTACTATTCATAAAACTAAAACTGAAAGTCATAATGGTTTTAACTATTTTTAAACTATGGTAGATTATTTTTCAAGCGTTGTTTGACTATATATGATGGTTTTCAAATCTGAACTTCAAACTTAATTAAAAGATTTTGTAAAATGGTCAAAATTCAGTTTGAGAAATTTGTCAAAATTCTTAGAAGTGAAAACGATACTGAGTTTGCTAATAGTGACCTAAAAACCTCTTTTAAAAATGAGGGGATTAGACATCAAACTTCTTGTGTAGAAACCCTTCAACAAAATGGGATCATGGACTTAAACATCGACATTTGTTGAATGTTTTGCATTCCCTTTCATAGAGTGGGTGTCCACTTAGTTTTTAGTCTGAGTGTGTTATGATGGCTGGGTCTCTGATCAATAGGACCCCTATTCCTGTTTCAATGGGACATCTCCATTTGATGTTTTATTTAATTTTTAAACCAAACTTCAACCTGTTTCGCTTTTTCGGTTGCCTTTGTTTTACTACTGTAGTAGCCATAAGGAAAAATTTGATTCTTATGTTGTCAAATGTGTTTTCATAGGCTACTCGGAAAAGAAAAAGGCATATAAATTGTTTGACATTGAAATAAATCAATCTATTATCTTTTATGATGTCCACTTTTTATGAAAATATTTTCCCATTTAAAACCGAATCTAGTGTTCTGTCCAACATTGATCCAATGCACAGTTCGTCTACTGTTCTCAATGACAGTGACATGTCATCGAGAACACTTGTGGATAATGATAAAGCTGAGTCTTATGAGATACATGATTTTGGTACTAATGTACTAGCTGATTATGGTGGGGATAATAATTTTAGTAATGATTCTGAGACAAGTAATGCCAATAATACTAATGTAGATGAAATTACTGAAAATGTTTCATAGATTTCTGAAAATGACACCATCGTTCGTAAATATGGGCGTGTTATGAAAACTCCTCATTATTTGAAAGATTTTGATATGTCTTTCTTCTCTTGCAAGGATCTCTTGTCGCCCACTTCCCCAAACTCCTTTGTCTGATTACTTGTCTTATAGTAGATTAAGTCATGATCATTTGCGCTTTGTTTCTTCAATTAAATAAAGAAACTATTAGCTATGATGAAGCTCTTAAAAATCAAAATTAGGAAAAAGTCATGGACTTAGATATGTCTTCTCTTGAACAAAATTTTACCTGGGACCTAACTTCCTTTCCCAAAGATAAAAAACTGATAGGTTGTAAATGGGTCTACAAAGTGAAGTATAGGTCTAATGGTCAAATAGAAAGGTACAAAGATAGGTTAGTGGACAAAAGGTTTAGTCAGGGAGAGGGCATTCGCTATCACGAAACATTTTTACCTGTGGTCGAAATGGTATCTGTTTGCTCACTGATTGCCATTGCTGCCACTAGAGATTGGCCCTTGTGTCAATTAGACGTTAATAATGCTTTCTTATATCGAGATTTGCATGAGGAAGTCTATATGACCTTGCCGCAAGATTACTTTTATGTTGATGATACTAGGGTTTGTAAGCTTAAGAAGTCTCTTTATGGTTTAAAACAAGCCCTTAGGCAATGGAACGATAAGTTTACGTTGGCTTTACAAGAACATGGTTTTAGGTAAAGTAAATATGACTCCTCCTTGTTTATTAAGAAACATGGTGGTGTCTTTGTTGCCTTATTGATTTACGTTGATGATATTGTGACCACACAGACAATTCTCTTATTGATATTAATGCTTTTTAAACCGTTTTGAATTCCAAGTTTCTTATTAAAGATTTGAGGTTACTCGAATATTTTTTGTGAATAGAAGTTGCTACACCTTCTAAAAGGATTTGTATGTTTTAGCGTAAGTATGTTCTCAATTTATTTAATGAATTTGGGTTGTTGGAGGCTAAGCCCTCGTTTGTTCTTATGGAGCAAATTTCAAAGTTATCTACACAAGAATCTGTTGATGACAAGCTCACTGTTAATATGACCAGTTTTCAAAAATTAATAGGGAAGTTGATTTACCTGACTATGACTTGTCCTGACTTATCTTTTACAGTTCAAGTTTTAAGTCAGTTCATGAATAATCCCAAAGAATTACATTTTAAATCTGCTATTTATGTTTTATGCTATTTCAAGTCTTGCCCGGGATTGGGTCTTTTCATGCTATGTAATTGAAAATGTAGTTTATCTGTAAATTGTGATTCTGATTAGGCGTCTTGCGCTTTTTCTCGTTAATCTAGTACTGGATTGTGTAATTTTATAGGAAACTCCCTTGTTTTGTGGAAGAGTAAGAAATAGTCTAATGTTTCTCAATCTTTTGCAAAGGCTGAATATAAAGCAATGTCTTCTGCATGTGGAGAGTTAGCTTGGATTCTTGAGATTTTCTCTGATTTGTGTGCCAATAATCTAAAGCCCATTTTATTTTATTTTGATAACAAAGTTGCATTACACGTGGCTGCGAATCCAGTGTTCCATAAGTACATAGAAATTAGTTGTCACGTTGTACGCTATTATAAGAAGAATGGTACCCTTACCACACTGTCTTTGTTCCGTCAGGTCAGCAAATTGCTAACGTGTTTACCAAACTACTTGGTCGCTCCCAGCATCAGATAATGTTGTCCAA
The DNA here is from genome assembly GCA_019426215.1 of Buddleja alternifolia. Taxonomy (NCBI): domain Eukaryota; kingdom Viridiplantae; phylum Streptophyta; class Magnoliopsida; order Lamiales; family Scrophulariaceae; genus Buddleja; species Buddleja alternifolia. Next base: position 53,874,290 of record CM033392.1, on the reverse strand, counting down.
GTTGGGTTGTTCGATGTTCACCACTCTACGGCTTGAGAAGGGTGTTAAGAAGATAGTTTAGCTAGCCTTTTATAAGGCAGGTCTTTCTCGGCCCAAGTTAGTATCAAGCCTTGTTAGTTTTCTGTAGTCCATTTGCTAGAAGTCTAGTTGTATTAGTTGCTAGGGTGTTTTATGTAATTTGGTGGTCCCAAGTGGCACACGAAAGGGTCTAGAAGGGACCCTGAAGGCTTTTTTGACATTTAAAAATCCGTATCATTTTTGAAGATTTTGAACGCTTGGTAAGCTAAGCGCTAGGTCAGGCGCTTAAAATAAGATAACTTAGACTTAGTGATTTTAACAATTACTAGGGTAATGCTTCAATCTCTCAATCAGGTTTAGCACAGCTGAAATGATTTTTTAAGCTTAGCGTTCTCTTTAACCAAATAGTCGCTTAACCGTTTTAATGCTTTTTCAAAGATATGATATGAAAATATAAAGTAAAGCAATAAAGCAGTAAATAACACAAGATATGTAAGGTTCACTAAGTGATATAATCCCAACTACGTCCTTCTTCTTCTTTGCACTCAGAGGAATTCCACTATATTGATTATCGAAGGATCACACAGAGACTTCTACAAAATAGATGAAAAGGAAGATGATCTTAAGCTCCTTGATCACACAGATTTCAGCTCCAATGAAGACCTTTTTCAACAAGTTTCTCTCACATAGAAATACTCCTTGTCGATCAACTACTTTCTCACTCAGATAAAAGAAGTTGAGGGTTTTTGTCACGGATTTGTTTGATTTTAGGAAGTTCAAACAATTTGGAATATCTCAATAAAAGTGTAGGGTTTTTCAATGAAGATGTTTGAGATATTGGTGACTATCTTCGGAATGTATATGAAAAGTTTGCTCTCAAATAATTTTAGCAAAGTTTTGATCTTTTTTTGTGTATGTACGTGTGTAATCTCTCTTTCATTTTAGGGTTTTGCTGAAGGGTACTTTTTTTAGAGATTTCTTGGGATTTGTCCGTTGGACACATGCAGGCGCGTGTCTCTCACGCAGCGCGTAAATAGTCCATTTTCTGACATTCCTGAATTTTTGCTGTTTCCGATTAGACAAAAGCAGACTTTGAACTCTGAATTCTGACAGTTTAGTCAAAAGGTGGCTTGTCCACAAGTCATAATGCTTTATCACATTTAATGCACTTATCAGGCATTTAATGGGTTTTGAATTTATTTCCCATTGGAAATAAATGTCTGTTGATGATTGCATTTAAGTTCTCCATGACTTGAGAATTTATTTCAAATGAATATGATCTTTGAATTGCTTGAATAAATTGAGCGCTTGATTCGAAAATCCTGAAACAGTCCTTTAGCGTTTGACAGACGCTTAAGACAAATCTTCATCTTCAATTGACTTCAGACGCTGATCTTCAACTTCATCCCTGATAGACTCACCTAGAATTCTATCAGCGACTTGGTATCTAATACTTAGTTTAAAATCTACAAAGATAAAAATTACAAGCCTAACAAATTAATAAACTTTCAAACGCTTATACAAATGTTTTATGAAAGCGTAAACTTACATTCTTTTGGGGTCTAACATAAAATCCTATTCTTGTCATCATCAAAACATCTAACATAAAATTTCCTAACAATTTCCCCCTTTTTGATGATGTCAAGACCTTAACTCTTATAACTGTTTTATAGTTTAAGAGTTTTAAAGAAAAGCCCAAAATATATAAGTTATCGTTAGAAAGTTAGATAAGTTAGCTAATGTTAAATTAGCTTCAACAAGATGTTTCATCGTTACATCATTCATTCATAGAGAAATTAAAGCATACATGATTTACACTAAAAATAGATAAAAGCAACAAAAGATACAAGAGAATAAATAAACAGGTAATCATCTCCTTTGTCACTTTTTGGACATCTTCTCTTGGAAGATCTCATTCACTAGATCGAGAAGGACTCGGTCAATGTCTATCATTGTTGTATGATAGACCTCGTTGTAGTCCTCACGTCTTTCTTTAGCGCTTAAATTGAGTTCTAACAACCTTTCCACCCAATCTCTTGGAAGATTTCCAAGCGTCCAAATGAGAACATGGTAGAGTTGTGTCTTTCGGTATTGGCGGAAGCGTTCTAGGCAAAAGAGCAATTCAACTCTTCAGATAGACCAGTGATTAAGGGAACCATGCGATCCAGTACCGATGCAGTACTCTGGGTCGCAGCATTTGCTAAATCACGGCTTCTAGTGTCGGAGGCAAGCTTGATGTGCATCTCATCATTTTCTATCATCTTGGAACAGGAACCCTCGATGGTGTGGAGCGAGTTCCTAACCGCTTGTCTAAACTTTTTGGCCTCCGAATCACTATCTGAATCTAAGTCCATTGAAGAAGAATGCCAAGGGGATGCGTTGAGTCCGTAAGAGCTGGAAACTACTGCCTTTCCCTTACATTTGTCTCGGATGAAAGGTTCTTCTGGGTCTACAACAATTTCGGCCTGAACTTCTTCAATCGCTAAATTGAAAGATTGAGTCGCTGCCTCAATTTGAGCAATTTCTACATTAAGTGATGTATCAACTGCTAGAGTGCTTGAGGCTTCTTCCATCTGAATGTCAGGGTTTACTAATTCAGTGTCCTCGACAGTAGGATCCAGATCCACTTGTACTTCTATGATCTTCACAGGAACTTCTCTTTTTACCGGAACAACCCAAATCGGGCCAATTTCTTCAAGAGCATGCCTTAGACTTTGATTAAAGGTTCTCAGAATAAAGAGTAGAGCATCTTCTCGCTCCTCAAAGCTGAACACTAGATCAGCGTCTTCCGAAAACTCTACTTCAGATGTGTACAAATTCTTGAAGTCCAATAAAAACGGCATCGGCACTTGAGCTAGCGCCTGATCCATTGGCCTGATGAGAGAAAGTAACTTGGCCACTCAGATGTTCTGTTAGCAAAATAAGACATTATGCAAATTATACCCGCAAAAGTCACTTAAACCAAATAGGTGGTTGAAAGTAATATCCAGCGACTGGGCATTCTCAATGATAGCTCTTCTGTCTCGATGAAACTCGACAAAATCATCGGTTAGATGCATATGGGCTTCGCTAGGGATCGGAAGTGCATCACACTTGCTGGTGGAAGCTTCTTCATTCAAATCAATCTGGACACGTTGAGAAAAGTTCTGTTGCAGATGAAATACATAGCGTTCGCCCTGAATGATTTGATCAAGTTGATATCTGATATAGTTGTCCATGCCTCTTCTGAAATGCGGTAAAGCACTGATTGTACCCCACTAGCGACTCACGCCTCTGCAGCAAAAACAAAGTGTATCCTCGATGCATATACTCGATTCCAAAGTTGAAGAGGAATGGATACTTAATTGTCTCCTCAACTGTATGGAAGTTCAAAACAAATTCTTCAGCCCATCTGGATGTATCCAAGATCCACCGTTTTCCAAGTTTCTAGGCCAGCTCTTTATCTTTCTTGGCCTCAAGCAGCTTCTTGAATCTTTCTTTTTGCACTTCATAGCCGTGGGCCCAAACTCTAGCGAGAAACTTTCTGGCTTCATCTTCTACCCAGAAATTGATTGGGTTGGGGTGTTCTGAAACATAGCACCCTTTTTCCTTCCATAAGCTCAAAGGTTTCTTTGAAGATTTATTGGCGGCTAAGTGGATGACCTTGGGAAGGGCAGAATAACCCATCTTGCTTAGCTGTTCTTCGTTCGGGTTCTTCTCCCAATAGCCCATATGAGGATTTTTAATTTGGACATGAGTGCGACGGAAATGATAGTTGCGTTTAAAGCTCCTCTCGACTTCCTGAAAGCGTTTGCTCTCGAACTCTGCCAAATATTTTTGAGAGTCCCTAGATATTCTAAGCGAGCAATTATCTCCTTCTTCTATTTTAGCTAATAGTTGCAAGCTTCTCAAACATTATAGACTTTTGAGTGTCTGAGATAGCAGGCTTGTGGAGCGTTGTCTGAAACTTGTGCTCCAAGTCAATCAAGTGCCTCATCGTATTTTCTCTCCAGACATAGTAAAATTCCAAGTCTTCATCATGGCCTCTGGGAAGGAAATTGATCGCTGGAGGAGGAGGACCAGTTGATGTGGGGATAATCGGGGCCACTTTTGTCTATCGCTCAGCACCCGGAAGGACTGATTCTACTTCTTTAGCGATTTCCACCACAGTTGATAAACCAACATCCAACTCTAAGTCTACCTCTGGAGGTGGACGTGCATCAGCGTCTTGTGCACTTTGAGCTGACACATGCAAGCATTTGAGAAATAAGAAAGATTTCTACTAAGTAGAAATTAGAGACATAAAATACATAAACGCTTACCCTGAGGACTATCTTCGACTATAGTAGTAGCTTGATCTTTAGAAACTTCGGTTTTCATAGCCTCAGGCTCCGGAACTTCTTCATCTTTAATAGGCAAAGAAGTGAGGGGATCAGCATGAATAGGGATATCGCGTTCGTCTATAGTATTTAGGACATACTAAATGTTATAAGTTTTACCCTAGCGTTAAAAGGAAACAACAATGAAAGGATAATGTACATTGTTTAGCACAAGTACTTTCCCTGATCACTAGCCAAATCCTGCGAGAGAGGAGTAGTGACAGGCTCTTCGATTGGTTCAGAAGGTGGAGGAGGAGGAACACTCGAGGGTTCGTCAAGCGCTGGTTCAGCGGGAGCGCTCGTTGAGCCTTTGGGAGTAGACCAAGGCGTGCACTTTCTGGAAAGCGATACTTCTACTTCTTCCGCTTCTTCTTCAGTCTCTGGCGAAATTGAAGTCGCTAGAGGTAGAGAAGGGGTTTTCGGAGGCGGAGGAAGGGAGGGAGACTTCTTCTTCTTCTTCTTCATCTTTTCCTTCTTTTATTTCTTCGCTGGGTTAGAGGGCTCGGCGATCTTCATGGTAGTTTTTCTTTTTGATCTTTTGACCACAACTTCTGGTGGCTCATTTGATGAGGAAGTCGCTTTATCCTCATCATCACCACGTACTTTTCCTTCAGCGAATCCTTCAGCAAGGAGCCGCTTACGCTCATCCTTTGGAACAGCTGCACCACCCAAACGCTTAGGGTTTAGCAACTCGCCAATCATCTTCTTGCCGTAGAATTTGGTCGTTGGCACTTTGGATCCTTCAGAAGTAACAAATCCACAAGCACTTAAAAGAAAACGAAGCAGAATCCCATAAGGTTTGGGATTCATCGACTTTTGCAACGCTGCCTTAAAGCGATTTAAGACATACGCAGCCCAGTTCACCTTCAGCTTCATTAATACGGTGATCATCATCTTGTATTGAACAATGGAGACTTTGTCAAATGATCCTTTCTGGCACTCGACATCTTGGCACAAATATCAGCCAGAATGACATATTCGCGTTTCATGTCATTCTTTTTGAAATTTGACTTATTAGCAGCATCAACGTCATAACGACAAACTTCTTCCCAGACCTTTGTAGATGCTCCAATGGTTACTTCTTTGATTTCACACCCATTAGTAGGTAGTTTCAGAAGATCCACAAGTAGTTTTGAAGTTAGCACAAAAGGGGTTTCTGCATATGGAAACGAACATGAGATTGAGTTGGCATCGTCAGAAATGACGGCATTCTCAAAGAAAATCTTAACTTCATCCTCATGAATAAGATAATGAGAGGTGAGAAAGGTTCTTAGACCAGATTCTTCAATGAGAGGAAGAATGACTCTCATTGGAAAGTTTTGGTTGTTAAAAAGGTTTTCCCAGTTCAGAAGAAAATCGGCTTAACGCCTATGGTTTTTCCGGCGGTAGATGATGAAGATTTTGGTGGCGCCATTGAAGAAATAGTAAGCTTTTTAAGGAGGAAGAAGAGAGCTTTTTGCCTTAGAGAGTTTTTACAACAAAGAGAATATGACAGTAATAAAGTTTTTCTGTAAAAGATTTGAAGGGTTTAATAGAAGGGCAAAAAGTAACTCCTCAATTACTAGATAAATGCCACGTGTGAAAGCAGTTATTTCAAAAATGAAACACATTTAATTTGAGCCGTTTACTCATAAAGACGGATGTAAAAAGGTGCAAAAAATTAGGCCAAATGCTGTAAATATAAAATTTTGGAATCCGCAGTTACCTTTTCAAAAACGTTTGAGAGTTTGAAAATTTTCAGCGTGAATTGCACGCGCTTGTTGGTACACTAACACGTACCCAGGCAAGTACAAATACTAAACCGCCTATTTGAGATAGTGGTCATTAACTGTCAATTTGATGTGATAGGGACGTGTGGGCAGTTGTCAAATCTTATCTTTGGACTTATCCACACGCTACCTTTAGCGATGAAAACAATGCATGCATTTCAGAGAAAGTTGCTTAGCGTTAAAGTGGAAATATTCTTAACGCTGAAGTCTTTTTGATTTTTAAAGTAAATAATATTGAATCGCTGTTTAGAAATAATACTCTTTATTTTATTAGCGATCAAATTTTCATGCAGAAATGTAAATGCTAATGATCAATGCGTAAAATTTTCAAAGTCATTTTTTATCACAGTCGCTTACAAATTAGAATAAGTACAATTTTAAAGTTTCCCCCAAAATTGAGAACTTATTTCAATTTTGAAAACGCTTTAAACACTATAATAAAGTGAATTCTCCCTAAATTATATGCCTATAAAAGTATGATGCCTCATGATTAAGCGTTTAAATCAATCATAGTTAATTCAATTCTCAAAGTGAGAAAACGTTGTTCATTGAGCGCTTTTGTGAAGATATCTGCCAATTGTTTGTCAGTTCCAATAAAATACATGAAGATATCTTTCTTTTGAACATGGTCACGAAAGAAATGGTAGCGAATGTCAATGTGTTTAGTTCTAGAATGAAGGACTGGGTTTTGGGTCATAGCTAAAGCGCTTTGGTTATCACAATGGATTGCGGTAGGACCTAAGAGGATTCTATAATCTTTAAGTTGTTGCCTCATCCAAAGGATTTGTGCACAACAGCTTCTAGCGGCTACATACTCGGCTTCGGCGGTAGAAGTCGCTATGTATTGTTGTTTTTTACTATGCCACGAAACCAATCTATTACCTAGAAATTGACATGTACCACTATTACTTTTTCTATCTATTTTGCATCCTGCAAAATTTGCGTTTGAATAACCAATTAGTTCAAAAGAAGAGTCCCTTAAATACCATAAGCCCACATTTTGTGTTCCATTTAGGTATTTAAGGATTCTTTTGGCAGCAATTAAGTGTAACTCTCTAGGATCAGCTTGGAAGCAAGCACACATGCATACCGAAAATATAATATTAGATCTACTAGCGGTTAGATAAAGAAGTGATCCAATAATACCTCTATAGTTAGTGATATCAATTTTCTTCCCACTATCATCTTTATCTAACTTAAGAGTTAGGCTCATTGGAATTTTTGAAGATATATACTACTACAAAAATACACTATTACAGCGCACCTATTACAGCGATTTTGGTAAAACCGCTGAACGGAGGTGCCTATTACAGCGATTCAAAAATAAACCGTTGTAATAGGTCAGCCTATTACAGCGGTTCAATCCGAACCGCTGTATAAAAAAAAAATGGGGCCTATTACAGCGGTTCGGATCGAACCGTTGTAATAGGCCTTTGTATAAAAAAACTAAAAAAAACCTCTGTAATAGGCAAGTTCGGCCTTACATCTAGGGCCGACGCCTGCCCCCATCCCCCATTTTACATTTTCTTTCAACTCTCTCTCTCTACTCTCTCTCACTCTCCCCCACCACCACCAACAACCCTCCACGACCACCACCACCGCTCGGTGCCGCTGCCGCCTCCACCACCACTTCTCGATATGTCTCTCTACTCAGTCTCTCTCTCTCTCTCTCACTCACCACCACCACCACCGCCACACATCGCCGTCAGTCCGCCACTCATCGCCACCGCTCATTTCTCTCTCTCTCTCTTTCTTTCTTTCTTTCTCTCTCTCTATCTCTCTCTCTCTATATATATATATGTGTATATATATATATGTATATATTCTCTATATATATATAACTCTCTCTATATATATATAAAGCATTGCCGCCGCCTCCACCACCGCAATTTGGGGTAAGTTTTATATATATATATACATATATATATATATGTTATAACTAATTAATATTTATCAAATTCATTATACTAATTAATAATGTGTAAAACATAAGATAATATTATATTGTTGCATAAATGTATACTTTATGTCATGTATTTTTACACATTTTATGTTACGTATTAGTCTACATACTTTAGATTACGTATTTATATGCATGTGTTTACATTAATACGCACAATCCCACATACATAAATCAAACGTATATCGTACGTACACCCAATCAATATACTTATATGTGCATCACGTCATGCCACATCGTACACACACATATATAGAGTTTGTACTATGTGTCTGTATTTGTGCGGATTGGGGATAACGTTTTTAGATAAATATTTGTAGTTGAGGTTTGCCTATTTTTGTGGAAATATTTATACTTAGTTGCTGGAAATATGATGTTTTATTTATAGTTTTATGTGATCCAACTGGTGATCAATATTTGTAGTTGCTGGAAATATGATGATTTAAGAGACCCAACTGGTGATCAGTATTTATAACACGATGCTTTATTTGTAGTTTTATGTGATTTATGTGATCCAACTGGTGATCAATATTTGTAGTTGCTAGAAATATGATGATTTATGTGATTCAACTGGTGATCAATATTTTTGTATAGTGAGATCGACATTTTATGTTTGTTGTGGGTGAAAGATTAGAATGTTGGGTTTGTTGTGGTTGAAAGATACGAATTTTGTTGGTTGCAAGTTTGGGGGAAGATTAAGTCGAGAACTTGGTAGAAATTTTTGCGTCGTTACTCTGTCGAATTTTTTCTAGAACAATGGGAAATAAATTAAAATAAAAATAATTTAATTAATTCAACTCAACTGAAGTTAAAATTATTTAGTTTAATTAAGAATCAAGATGGATCAAAGTTGAATTTTATCGTATCGTAAGATCCGAATTTTGTTGGTTGCAACCCACCCGGGGGAAGATTAAGTTGAGAAGTTGGTCGAAATTTTTGCGTCGTTACTCTGCCGAATTTTTTCTAGAATAATGGAAAATAAATTAAAATTAAAATTATTTAATTAATTCAACTATGAACTGATGTTAAAATTATTTAATTTAGTTAATTCAGAATCAAGATGGATCAAAGTTGGATTTTAGCGGATCGTATGTCGGAACAGTATGAGAAAGGGGTTAAAGAGTTCATCAAGTTTGCGGTTGAGCATGCACCAGATCAAACTAGAATCACTTGCCTGTGTTTATGTTGGAAGATCATTTGGTGTGTAATGGAATTGATAAAAGCTACACACGTTGGACAAGATACAGTGAAAGCAGTGTCACGTCAGATGATTTGGGTGGTACATCATATCCATCACAGGATTTTAACATGAATGATTATGAGCCTGGTCGTTTGGAGGAGATGACAAATGTGATTTAGGAGGACTTGCGAAATTGTCCTAAAATGTTTGACAATTTGACAAGTGATTCAAAGACACCACCGTATAGTGGTAGTAAATTCACAAGATTGAAAGCAGTCCTAAACCTATACAAGTTAAAAGCCAACAATGGGTGGAGTGATAAGAGTTTCACAGACTTACTTGGTCTATTAAAAATCATGCTACCCGAGGATAATGTGTTACATAATCGTACTTATGAGGCTAAATGGGGACATTTAGGCAAATAGCAACATTTTGCATACTCTATTAATCAAATAGCAACCAAATTGGAAATATTTAAGAGCATAGCATAGCAAGTCAAATGGGGTCCACTCCAACTCATTTAAAAGAAAAAAAGGGCTGAGAAAATACCCATTAATGGAAATGACCGAGATACCCTTGCTTCCAAATAGAAATTAAAATGAATAGAGAAATCAAGAAATTGTTAATTACCAAAATGGGCCTGTTAAACAAAATGAATAACTGAATATCTCTGTGCTCTCACTCTCTCGATCGGCTGCTCTCTCACGGGAAAATTACCAAAAATCTCTATCCCTCTCCACATCCTCACACTGTCTGCGGCACGGGCACACATTCATCGGCGGCACGGGGAAACTCGTCGGGAAGTTCATCCACGCACGCCGTCGGGAAGAATAGAGGAGGAAAAATTGACATTGAAAAGTACTACATATATATACACACACAAGCAATTCCATTACCTTTCCCCTCCACAGTAGGTACACCCTTCTGCTTTTCTTCTTTGCCTATGTTAACTATTTTGATGGCTGATTTCTTCAAATGTTGTCATTCATTTAACAATTAGCCCTTGGTCCTCTTCAATAAGCCGGTTGTTCCTCTTTTATAGTATATGGTGAATTGGTATATTAACTTCTTGTTAATTAATTAGACCGTGATCTTCTTAGTTGAATATTCATCAATGTGATTAAGTCTCATATATTTAACTGATTAAGTTAAATTTCCAATAATAATTAATAGTTTATCCCTTAATTCATTTGCTTAACCGAACTGTTAGTTTAATAAATTGTTTTGTCATGTTGAAGGGTTCATATACATAATTCATTGTTTAGTAGCTAATTTGAAGGGATTGAGTTAGTGAGTAATCTACCATTTACCAAAGTCGATCTTTATAATTAGTTTAATACTAGTTTTACCTTTTGATTATACAACTGATTTTTTATTCTGAAATATGAGATATGAGTCTATTGTCGTAAGTGGCATTATTTATTTACTTTGAAGATCAATTAAGTTATTTCTTCACTAAATAATTTTTGTTTTTGATATTTTCAATATATTCATTTTTATTTTAGTTTTTCAAGCAAATGTCTGAGATTCCATTATATTATCGATATGATGGTGAGTGGAAGGAAAAATAGGGATAAAATGGATCATATGGATGGGTTTCAAGGAATGGTAATCAAATGAAGAATGCGCTAATAGTAGATGATCCAGACACGATAACCCTTTCCCATTTACATGACCAGATATTTGAAAAGGCCCCTTTTGATCGGACGAGTATAGATATTAGATTGAGTTACATTCCATCGTCATATAATGATTCGGGTCACGTATATATCGAGAATAATTTTGATGCAAAGTGTTATCTTAAGGACCGTTGTAATGCATCGAAAAATAGAAGTACTCTATATGTTGAGCTAATGAGGAAAGATGAAACTGACAATGGGCTTTTTGATATTGACAATGGTAGAGATGATGATTTCAACATGGACATGGAAGAAATAAGGGTTTATGATTCTGCATTTGCACAAAATCGCGAGGGTGTAAATATTGATGAGCCAATGTCCCTGGCCCTCCATCAAGATAACACCTCAATAGACTCTGCCCCAACTCTCTTGTCAAGTCCTACTGGTGCATCTCAGTCATCAAATTGTATTGTTGGTGCTCCAACTCCCTCTAATACTACTCCGGATTCCCCAACTCCAATCCAACAGATTCGACTTGTAGACGAAGATAACGCTGAAGATTTTAAGGATCATTGTGAACCATTTGTGAGTGATGACAGCCGTCGAGAGTTCAATTTTAGTGATGGTGTTGATATTTTGATCGGAGCGGAATTCATTGACGAAGCAGAGTTGAGAAATTTGGTAGTAACCTCTTCATTGAAACATTGTTTTGATTTTACCATAACGAGGTCAAACAATAAAATATTTTTGGCGAAGTGTAAAATCAAGGATTGCGAGTGGAGGTTGTACGCGGCGAAGGTTAAAGGCTCAGATAAATTCTCCTTGCGTATTCATAATAAGGTACATACATGCTCCCCTATTAGTGCCACAAAAAATAGACACGCGAAGTCACTTCAAGTTTAGTTGCTAATATGTTGGCAAAGGAATTCCCAGGTCAGGCGGACACACCTACGCCAAAGAAAATAACATACACAATGCAAACGAATTATGGCGTGAAAGTAACTTACTACAAAGCGTGGAATGATAAAAATATTGCTAGAAATATTATTAGGGGGGGAGATCTAAAGTCTAGTTTTGCTATTCTTCCTAGTTATTTGTATACTTTGAAAAAGTTGAATCCCGGTACAATCTATCATTTGGTTAAAAATGAGAACAACGAGTTTACTTCTCTTTTTTTTTGCATTGGGAGCATGCATTGAAGGTTTCAAGTGTATGAGGAAGGTAATTGCAATTGATGGGACTTGGTTGAAGACAAAGTATAAGGGCATATTAATTGTTTGCACCACACAAGATGCGAATAAACATCAATATCCAGTTCCCTTTGGCATAGTTAAATCAGAAAGTGAAGAATCATGGCAATGGTTCCTAGAGAAACTTGCAGACCTCGTACCCGATGATGATGAATTGGTCATCATGTCAGACAGAAACCAAGGCCTCATTAATGCAGTTCCTAAAGTTTACCCTAAGGCTCAACACGGTTATTGTGCTTGACATATTTCTCAAAATATTAAGTCACGCGTTAAGTCAGGTATATTTATTTTTCAAAATACTGCAATCTTCTAAAGTATATTAAAGTCATGCATTAATGTTACTCTTCAAAATTTCCCCATTAATATAGGTAGGACCCCTGAAGACAGAGAAAATGCGCAAAACAGTTGTTTTAAATTGTTCATGGCTTGTGCTGAAGCATATACTTCAGATGAGTTTGATCGACTGTATAAAGTGTTAGGGAATAGGCATCCTGCAGCTGTTAAGTATCTTGAAAATCCCAAAAATAGTCTTGACCCTAAGAAATGGGCTAGGTGCTTCTTTGAAGGTGTTCGTTACAACATTCTCACTACCAATGGCGCTGAGTCAATTAACTCGACATTGAGATATGCCTGAAGATATTCGTTAATACTTTTGATTGATGAGATCGTGGAGAAAATACCAATGTGGTTCAATGATTACCGGATTGCAGCTTCTGAGGGGTCTTCGGCGCAACTACTAACTCCAACGGTGGAAAGTGTGTTGTATGCAAGGAAACAAGAGTCCCTTCAAATGACATATAAAGAACTAAATAGGGAAACAGGAGAGTACCTCGTCTTTGACAAAGGGGAAAGCTTCTTAGTCAATTATTTGGATCGACAGTGCACTTGCGAGGTATTTAACTTGGACAAGCTCTCGTGCTCTCACGCCCTTGCAACTGTTCCAATTGGCTAGTCTATGCTAGAGCTATGCTCAAAATTATATTGGAAAAATACATGGGCATCGTCATATGTACGGACCATATACCCCGTTCCAAGTCAATCAAAGTGGGTCATCCCCGATGAAATAAAAGCGAGGAGTTGAAACCTCCTCCTCATTTAGTGAAGGCCGGAAGACCTGTGGTGAAAAGAAAGGCTTCCGCTGGAGAGGCTCGACCACCTCCGAAGAAAATATCCAAAAAACCAAAACGCAAGAAATCGAAGAAAGACCCAACAAAATTTTAAATCGATGTTGTAATTTACCCTTCACTTCTTATTTTAGTTGTTAATTTGTAAATGAATTAATTGTTAAATCTTGTTCATTTCTCAATTTCATAATCTTGTTCACTTTTTATTTTTGTTTGTTTCCAAGTTGAGTATTGATGTGTAAGTTGCGTATTGAGGTTCAATTGCGTAATTACATGAGATTGCAAGGAGATTACAATCTGTCTGCATTATTGCTTTGGTTCCTTTTCTTTTGCCCCTTTTTTGTTGCACATTATTGCATGTTAAGGCCAGAAAAGTTGCATATTGGTATATACCTCACGTGATTAAGGCTTGTGGCCCCAATAATTGAATGTGAGTCTTTCATATTTGGGTGGGACAATCTATCATTTGGTTAAAAATGAGGAGAATGAGTTCACTTCTCTTTTTTTTTGCATTGGGAGCATGCATTGAAGGCTTCAAGTGTATGAGGAAGGTAATTGCAATTGATGGGACTTGGTTGAAGACCAAGTATAAGGGCATATTACTTGTTTGCAGTTTTGTATTCAAAGTTAGCTAAAAATCTGTCGGCTGTGCAGACAGCTGTGCGCATCTTCACGAGAAAATTCATAAATCATTGTAGAAAGCTCGGATTCATGAACCATTTTCTTCCAATGAAACTAGACACATAGGGTTATCCACGCATATATCGTACATAATCAGGAGACGTCTATAACAAAGCAGTTTTGTATTCAAAGTTAGCTAAAAATCTGTCGGCTGTGCAGATAGCTGTGCGCGTCTTTACGAGAAAATTCATAACTCATTGTAAAAAGCTCGGATTCATGAACCATTTTCTTCCAATGAAACTAGACACATAGGTAAAGGTTTCAAACTTCATTTAATTTGCCTTTTCATTTAAAAATCACATATATGTTATGATTGTAAGGTGATGACCACGTGATCTTCAATAATTATATATTCGATATTATGACCCCCTTTAATTTGCCTTTTTTAAAGAATGGTAATGACATAATATAAAGACAGATGTTGGATGGCTAATCAAAAGGTGACTTGACATTTTAAAGGTGAAAAAAAGCACAAAGAGTTGTCTATAATTAATGCAAGAAGCTTTCTATTTTTCCAATATTAATTTCCTTATTATATATTAATTAGTAGAGAACCAAATGTTGAAATGAAGACAAATGCACAAATAATTATCTATGATAAATGAAATCGGTCCAAATTAATATGATAGTATTAACGAGTTCAGTCTCATTTAATTGAAGACAAATGCACAAATAATTTTGACCGACATGCTTACTATGATAATTATCTAACGAGAATGATCAATTTGGCCCTTTAGGCCCATTTGACACCTTTACACATAGAAGTTAGGCCCAAACATAAATATGATATGCGTGATTAATTAATAATAAATTGTATAGAATTAGTTTTCATTTAATATAAAATAATTAATTAATAATAAATATTATCAATCAAAATATGAAATTATTCTAATCCATTTAAACACAATCCCAATATTATCAAAATTAAATTAGTTTTCACTAAATTTCATTGTCCATATTGAGTTTATATACCTATTATAGTGTAGCTCAATTAAGTTCAAATGTTAATATACACTATACCACTATAGTATACCTCCTATATGCAATATAAAAATGATCAAAATGTGATATTTGTGTAATCCATTTAAACACAATCCCAATATTGTCAATATTAAATTAATTTTCACTAAGCTCATATGTTAATACCCTAAACTAAACCCTTAAATTGAACAATTTCAATTCATTTCACACTTTCCCCCTCAATTCATTTCAAATTTCAAACCGATTGGGTATCTGCAAATATTCCATTCATATCAATGTTCAATTATGTCAAGAAAAAAAGTCAAAAAGTGGTAAAAATTGTCTCATTATTGTTTCTATGATTTCTTTTTTAAAGGTGACTTGACATTTTAAAGGTGAAAAAGAAGCACAAAGAGTTGTCTATAATTAATGGAAGAAGCTTTCTATTTTTCCGATATTAATTTCCTTATTATATATTAATTTAATAATAATTCTTTGTACCCTAAAGTTGTTTCCTTATCTTCAAATTACATATCCTCGATTTTGCAGTTGCTCATTGAGTTCCATATCCCACGCTTTTAGGAGTTTATTTAATTAGAAAAGTTGCATATTGGTATATACCTCATGTGATTAATCAAAATAATCAAAATTTCACACGACTCTTCACATTAAAGGACACGACGTCTCTTGACATTAAAGTGAGCACAGTCACACGACGGCTGATAAAAAATATTTGCTGAGTAAAACCATAAATGTCTTCTCTTCCATATATATATATAGATATATATAATCAGAAAATCAAAAATTATTTTAATTTTCATCATCAAACTACGATGGAAATTGGGCAAAACAATGGATTATTATCTGGTTGTAGTAGTGAATGGAATTTCCAACCCAGATTTCCATTTGTGAAACTGTATTTGATGCTCTTCCTTTGACGGAGATGATAGTAGATGACCCTTTTTATTCATCTTTCAGTCCGCCACATAACCTTGCTTTTAACATTCCAGGTAATTAAATTTTCATTTTCATTTTTATTTTTATTTTCATTTTCATTTTCATTTTTTGGTTTAATTGCAGAGCTATTGTGGGGCAACTCTGGGAATGTATTAAGGTTATGGGATGAAGTGAGAATAGGATTTGAAGATCAACTAAACCAGCAGCAGTTGCTATTTGGTGGTAATATCAATAACGCGACAATGGTGACGTTTGATGAGAATTTACATGTGGATGAAGTTGGGAAAATAGTTAAAAGATCAAGGGAAGTAATGAAGACATTGTCGAGGAAAACGATTTCGCAGTATTTTTACATGCCAATAACACAAGCAGCAATAGCATTGAATGTAGGGTTAACCCTTTTGAAGAAAAGGTGCAGGGAATTGGGAATTAGGAGATGGCCTCATAGAAAACTCATGAGCCTTCAAACCCTAATCAAGAATGTCCAGGTATATGTATTTGTACTCTCTCTCTCTCTAGAATGTGTGTGCCACTGTGGTTTAAATGTGGTTTTAACAGGAATTAGGAAAAGAGGAAGGAGATGGGAAGTTGAGAGAGTTGCAGAAATTGGAACAAGAGATGAAATTAATGGAAGAGATTCCAAACATGCAATTGGATGAAAAAACAAAGAGTCTAAGGTTTAAATATTTTCAGCTTAATTACAAGAAAAGAAACCTTCTTGTAGTGGGAACTAAAGAGGTTCCGGTGGAGAATGTTAGTTGATATTTTTTTTAATTGCTTGGATGATTTAATTTCCACTCTCATGAAATATTTATTCTATTTCTGTCAAGAAGAAAAGTGAAAAGGTTAATTAAGGTTAATTCAAGTTAGTATAATTAAAGTTAGTGGAATTAAAGTTAGACAAGTGACGGACACGTGGAGTGAGGGGATTGGGTGGATGTTTATAATTAAGAAACCACCCATTAACCACAATAAAAAGTGAAAGTCTTTTCATATTACTTAACCCTTACATTTTCACTTGGAAAATAATATATAAAATTGTGGGACTAGATAAATCCTTCTCATTTGTCTTCATCTTTTTTACAACCAAAAGCAAACCAAAATGACTTCAAAATCGAACAATCTCTTCCCCCACCAAACTATACAAAGAATTTTCAGAGTATAAACAGGGGATATTTGTGAGGATCATCTTCCACGAAAAAAGGAAGATATAAACAGGGGAGACAGGGGATCATCTTGCACGAGTAGAAACAAAGTATAAACAGGGGATAGTTCATATAAACAACCATGGAACGAGGTACAATTTTTAATAATGGGCTTAGTTTCCTTTGTGAGGATATAATTTTTCATGTTATGGGAAGATTATCAAGGGATGCATGCATTGTGGAGGCAGCCCGATTGGGTCTTTTATCAAAGTATTTTCAACATTGTTGGTATTCTATCCCTACTCTTTTATTCGATATTAGCCGTTTCGAACAAAGGGGTTATCATGGTTTAGATTTTATTCATTTTGTTAATCGCACTATACTTGAACATAATGAAAGTGTGGTTGAAACCTTGAGCTATGAGTTACACATGGGGGCCGAGGCATTGCATCGGATAAGGCAAGAGTGGGTGGCGTTTGGAGTAGATCCTTCTGTGCGTAGACTGAAATTAGTCGGCCGGTTGTCCACTTCACTCCCTAACGGCATGTTTTTGTCACAAACTCTTGTTCAGTTAAAATTATATCTACGGAACTACATTGTTAGGTGGGAACTACATTGAAGCATGTTGTGCTGTATGATAACACATTTCTTCCCGCCTTGGAAAATGGTGTCCCGAGTTGAATGATTTGCAGTTATTCAACTATGATTTTAGAGGACTAACAGAATTTGAGGCATATTTGCATTCTGTAAAAATATTTAAGATGGCATTCAATCGGGCCCAAGGAAATGTGAATATAAAGTACACTTCCCCAATGTAAATGTCCTTGTTATTTTATTGAAACAAGACGAACATGGTCCAGGGTATTTACAAGTATTGGGGCCGTTACCTCGTTCTTTACAGTGGATAGTACACCGTCATCAACACTACATCGGATCAACTTGCTCGACATACCGACTACTTCGAGAGGTTGTAAAAATGACGAAAGAATTGCTGTCCAGTCAACGAGCACGTGTCCCGGTTGATTTTGTTAGGGTATATCTATCTATCATTGTTTGA
The DNA here is from genome assembly GCA_019426215.1 of Buddleja alternifolia. Classification (NCBI taxonomy): domain Eukaryota; kingdom Viridiplantae; phylum Streptophyta; class Magnoliopsida; order Lamiales; family Scrophulariaceae; genus Buddleja; species Buddleja alternifolia. Next base: position 53,856,212 of record CM033392.1, on the reverse strand, counting down.
ATAAGTGCAAATGCTTTTAAGAAGTTTTTTTGATTTCCTGGTTTTTTTTTTTTTGAATCGTTTGTTTAGATGTTGGCGCATGTGGAGTCTCTACATCGCATTATGGCGAGGTACTTTTTTGGTAATATGCACCGCCTAGAGATCAGGTGTTCGAAGCTGCTTGACAATCTTGCTGTCACATTGGTGCTCATCAGTAGATGTACAGGCTTGAATGAGCTTAAAGTTGATTTGGTGGTAATATTTTAAGTTTTATGGTTTGTCGCTTATTAGTTATTACATGGTTTATTTAACACGTTCTTTGTTTGGGTTTCTAAAATAATTGACTTAACATGTGTAGGGTGCACCATGGGAAAACGCGGGGACTAGTGTATCCAACTACGTAAAGGACTGGAAGTTGCAAGCAATGGGATTGGAGGCATTGAATGAGGTCACGATCTTCAACTTCTCGGGTTCTGATTGCGAGCTAAGCTACATTCGCTACGTGTTGTCGCAAGCAACTGAGTTGGGTATACTAAATATCTACTGTGTTCATCAATTTTTTGATGATCCAATTGGTGTGCATAAGAGGCCAATAATTAGGGCGTATGAAGCTACCGCGTCAAACAATGTGCAAATTCATTTCATAAAAGGGGCGGCTTACCTATGATGCACGGATACTCCAAAAATTCACAACATGTATTAATTTATTATGTCGTATTGAACGGACTTGAATTTAGAGACTTGAACTAGAATATTGAGTATTTAATTATTATGTTGTTTGAACTTGTATTACATACATGAATTACACTTAATTAACAAAATAAATTACATTTAGAAACTTAAATTATTTAGCTCACCATTTTCACAGGAATAAACATATATTTATCCGTCAATAATATATTATTTAATAAAGTGATATTATGTATACCGGTAAGATTGGTACCCCAATCCATCCTGTATACATGTATACCGGTCAGATTGGACACCCAATCTAGCCGGTATATTCATGAATTACCAAAAATTGGAAAAATCAATGTTGATATATCAACTTGTATTACATACATGAATTACACTTAATTAAAAAAATAAATTAATTTAGAAACTTAAATTATTTAGCTCACCATTTTCACAGGAATAAACATATATTTATCCGTCAATAATATATTATTTAATAAAGTGATATTATGTATACCGGTAAGAATGGTACCCCAATCCATCCTGTATACATGTATACCAGTCAGATTGGACACCCAATCTAGCCGGTATATTCATGAATTACCAAAAATTGGAAAAATCAATGTTGATATATCAACTTGTATTACATACATGAATTACACTAAATTAACAAAATAAATTAATTTAGAAACTTAAATTATTTAGCTCACCATTTTCACAGGAATAAACACATATTTATCCATCTATAATATATTATTTAATAAAGTGATATTATGTATACCGGTTAGATTGGTACCCCAATCCATCCTGCATACATGTATACCGGTCAGATTGGACACCCAATCTAGCCGGTATATTCATGAATTAGCAAAAATTGGAAAAATCAATGTTGATATATCAACTTGTATTACATACATGAATTACACTTAATTAACAAAATAAATTACATTTAGAAACATAAATTGTTTAGGTCACCATTTTCACAGGAATAAACATATATTTATCCATCAATAATATATTATTTAATAAGGTGATATTATGTATACCGGTTAGATTGGTACCCCAATCCATCCGGTATACATGTATACCGGTCAGATTGGACACCCAATCTAGCCGGTATATTCATGAATTACCAAAAATTGAAAAAATCAATGTTGATATATCAACTTGTATTACATACATGAATTACACTTAATTAACAAAATAAATTACATTTAGAAACTTTAATTATTTAGCTCACCATTTTCACAGGAATAAACATATATTTATCCGTCAATAATATATTATTTAATAAAGTGATATTATGTATACCAGTTAGATTGGTACCCCAATCCATCCGGTATACATATATACCGGTCAGATTGGACACCCAATCCAGCCGGTATGTTCATGAATTACCAAAAATTGGAAAAATCAATGTTGATATATCAACTTGTATTACATACATGAATTACACTTAATTAACAAAATAAATTACATTTGGAAACTTAAATTATTTAGCTCACCATTTTCACAGGAATAAACATATATTTATCCGTCTATAATATATTATTTAATAAAGTGATATTATGTATACCGGTTAGATTGGTACCCCAATCCATCCTGTATACATGTATACCAGTCAGATAGGACACCCAATCTAGCCGGTATATTCATGAATTACCAAAAATTGGAAAAATCAATGTTGATATATCAACTTGTATTACATACATGAATTACACTTAATTAACAAAATAAATTAATTTAGAAACGTAAATTATTTAGCTCACCATTTTCACAGGAATAAACCTATATTTATCCGTCTATAATATATTATTTAATAAAGTGATATTATGTATACCGGTTAGATTGGTACCCCAATCCATTCGGTATACATGTATACCGGTCAGATTGGACACCCAATCTAAAATCAGTCCACAAAAAAACTAAAATACAAGTGAAAATATAAATAAATTTCAGTTAAAAAATAGTAAATTACATGGGACAGGGACTATTTTCTTTTACTCAACACCCTCCGTCCCCTCGTCAAATAAGTGGGGCTCGTGAATGGGGGCTGCGTATATTTAGATTTCCTCTTCAACCTCTTTTCTTTGTCTCCAACCGGAACATCATCATCCCCAACTACTGGTTGCACAACGACTACATCCCAATCCTGCCCACCATATTCTTTCCCAACACGATCATCATTGTCATCCCGATTATGCACACTTTGTTCTCGGTGCTCCTCCTCTTCCACGTGGTTAGGCCGAGTCCTTTTTACCACCTCTTCTACCTTCTCTTCCAACCGTTGTAGTCTTTCATTCTGAAGATTCATATCATTTCTTAACTCAGACATATTTTCCATCAAGGATTCCAGTATTTTAAGCACATGATTTGTAAACTCGAAAGGTATTGTCTAACCACCTAGAACGGTGTCCTGTGCACTGCGTTCAGACAAAATCACTTTTTCAAGGAATGAACGTCGACCTTCAACATCTTCTCGCCAAATATCTTCAAAGAATATACTGTCCCCATTCTCAAGTACAATCGTCCACTGATCAGTAGTGGTGTTAACAGTAGTGATGGGAATGTATTGGTCGATAGGAGCAAAACCCTGCATGTGGCTGGATTGCAACTCCTCTGCCGTCGGTGTAAGTATGCTCCTCCTTTTCTGAAACTCTCAAAAACATAGAACTAATCAATACTATATTATAAAACATAGAATATATAACATGCTGAAATTAAAGCACCAACCTTCGAGTTACCAACCACTTGTAGAATTTGGCCCAAAGATGGAGCTTGCTTTCTCAAATTGAATTGAGTGTCCCAATACCAAATTCTTGGCAATTGGCCAATGATAACATCCCTCACATGCCCAATGCTCGGTGACAGTGCTGAAATACATTCAAATGGCAGCAACTACAAACATGGACATTCAAAATTGTGACATAACAAACTGAATAAATTAAAACACAAGTTTTAACAATGGAATACAAAAATTTATTACTATTAGTGGTAGAATGAAGCCACAACATGTCCACTGTGGATTTGCTGAACTACATAGACGTTTGATGTTCAAATTCCGCACTTCCTTTATTAGATAACAATAACTCATCCTACCCCATGGATAAGTGCATGCAACATCAATGTCATCGACAATTGCAACCAAATCTTTATCTATTTCACAATCTTCTGACCTGCGACTAAATAAAACATATGCCAAAAAGAATAACACTGCTAACTTCAACTTGTCTAACAAAAGGCTCTCCCTCTCTTGTTGCCTAACACTCCCACTTATGCCTCCAACCTCTTCAACAGGGATAGTGAAGTTGCTAAGCATATTCCTTACAACTTTCAGTGTTATTTTTTTTTTGCAGAATCGTTCCTCGAAACCATCACCACGTAAAACCTTTGACGGATAAGGAGAGCTATTCAACCCGCTAATAAGTGTATGCTCCATTAGAGAGTACCGTATAGGGGTGCCATTAAGAACAAACCACAATTCAAGTTTATTATTCATTTGCACTTGTCTACTTAGAAGCATCCACAATGGACTTAAACACGTTTCTATGTAAGGAGCAACTTCAAAGAGATGGCCAAATTGGGAAGTCTTCAACCAATTTAACCCACTGGGATGATCTTTCAAGCAATCTTCAATAAATTTTACTTCTTTTGCCAATTTGCAATGAGTCGCCAATTTACACTTGAAATTAAATTCATTGGGAGTCAATATAAGACTGGATCGAGGGATGACATTTACACCATTAACCTAAGAATAAGTTATACAATGTACTTCAAAAAACAATGACAAATTTGATATAATATTAAGAGTAAAGTAGAAATCATTTCATTTTACTTACCGAGATGGGATTGAGAGTGGGAGTGGGTGATTGGGTTACAAGTGGAGACGAAAATTCTATCCGACGACCCGGTAACCTTGGATTTGGATCGGGATTGGGATTCAGATTCGGAGTGGGCCGAGTAGATGAGTTCTGCCTAGACCGATTCCGTGGCATCTTTATATGGAGCATGGAAGCAGAAAGGTCGAAAAATCACAATTCAGATTCAATTGAATACAATTAGTTTTTATCCTACAATAAACTTTTACTTTAAACTTTTATGCTCCAATACACAAAACAACACACGAACTAGTGTAAACTATGAATCTAATAATAATAATAATAATAACCACCAAATGGGAGAATTAAGCAAAGAGCTTTCAATTGAACAAACATCATTTTTTCCTTTACTAAAACTTTAACTTTCAAATATTATGCCCAAATGTACAAAATAACACCCATTCACGACACGAACACTTCCTTCAATACCATATTACAGTTTCGTCTGTTTAAAAGATGAAACTAAAATTCTTTCCAAATTCAAAAATCGAAAAAAGATAAAACAACAACGCACTAAACAACAATCATTTGAGCTTTTCAATCACCTTTTAAATTGAATACAATAACCGTTTCAACCCCAAAATTCAATGTAATTAATACACCTAAACTATTTCTGCACAAACTTCAAATTTTCAAGACCTCAACAATTTCTGCACAAACAATAATGCACTAAACAACAATCAATTCAGTTTTTCAATCACCTTTTAAATTGAATCCTATAACAGTTTCACCCACAAAATTCAACCAAATCAATACACCCAAACAATTTCTACACAAACTTCAAATTTTCAAGACCTCAATAATTTCTGCACAAACAATCACACACCAAACAACAATCAATTGAGCTTTTCAATCACCTTTTAAATCGACTCCTATAACAGTTTCATCCCCAAAATTCAATCAAATTAATATACCCAAGGGTATACCCAAATGATTTCTGCACAAGATTCTCCCATTTTCAAAACCTCAACCATTTATGCACAACTTCAAATTACACACAAACTCCACACCGGCAGAGGACTGCAAAAACTTCAAAAGGTCAACAATTAATACACCCAAATGAAGCTTTTCGTGTTTAATTTGCAGTGAAATTAGAGATATATTCATAAACCCTAACCCCCAAATCGACGTGTGAGAGAGAGAGAGACCTTCAACCTCGAGTTTGACTCTGTTTCTTCTTCTTCTTCTCTTCGACGATTTCGTCTTCTCTTTTTGTTTTTGTTTTTTCCCGTTGCTTCAATCAGAAGGGAGAAAGATTAGGGTTTATTATTTGTTTTGAACTAAAAGGCTATATAAGTCATTACACATTTAATTAAGTTATTTTGTTATTTTTATATTAAAAGAAAAGCTTATATTTGTATTTGGAGAAAGGCATGGGTCCACAACTCAATAAAAGAAATGAAAAAAAAGACAAAAGTCTGCTATTTCCCTAAAAGCTATGCAAAATGTTGCTATTGGCTTAATTTTCCCGGCTAAATGGATGTTAACCTCAATTGGCATGGGATATGAGAAGATACATGTCTATCTCGATGATAGCATATTGTTTAGAATGGCTTATGCATCATTGAAGGTCTGTCCAAAATGTGGCGCCTCCCGGTACAAGGAGAATGGATCTGCTCCTGTTAAAACAATGTGGTATTTACCCATAATACCTAGATTTAAGCGCATGTACAGTAGTCAATAGTTTGCCAAGGACTTGACATGGCATGCTGATATACGGCTTGAAAAAAGGATTGAAGATGACAAGATTCGACACCCCTCAGATTCTCCTCAATGGAAAAAGATTGATGATGATTTCCCTGAATTTGGTGAAGAATCAAGAAACATGTGCCTTGTATTAGATATGGATGGCATAAACCCTCATGGCTTGCAAAGTAGTTCACATAGTACATGGCCGGTGATTTTGATGATCTACAACCTACCCCTATCGCGACACATGAAGCGAGAGCATATAATGGTGCATATACTCATTTCTGGGCCGAAACAACCTGGAAATGATATAGATGTCTACTTGGTTCCTTTAATTGAGGATCTAAAGATGTTGTGGGAGATCGGTATTGAAGTATATGATGGGTTCAGAGAAGAAAATTTCAATCTCAGAGTCATGTTATTTGGAACAATCAATGATTTTCTGGGAAGAGCAAATCTTGAAGGATATGGTGTACATGGCCAATGTGGATGCCTCATATGTTTCAAGAGTATAGATCAATATTGATTGCCACACTCTCAGAAATATGCATTACAAAGGCATCGGAGATGGCTGAATCGGAACCATCTATATCGTCGATGGAAGAAAGCTTTCAATGGGAATATAGAAGAAGGTCGAGCTCCTAAGTGCTTGACTAATGAAGATGTGTTTGAGAATGTAAAAGACTTGGATATCAAATTTAGAAAGACTTTTTCAGGTGGCCTTGCAAAAACTGGGTGGAAAAAAAGGTCAATTTTCTTTGAGTTGTCGTATTGGAAGTCCTAACATGTTAGACATCTTCTTGATATTATGCATATTGAGAAAAATGTATTTGATAGTGTCATTGGTACACTTATAAATGTGCCCGAAAGATAAAACATGGCGTAAAGGCAAGGTTATACTTGGTTGATATGAATATAAGAGGTAAATTGGTACCAACAAATAAGGGGAAACATACTTATTTGCCTCCAACAGCTCACACTCTATCTAGGAAAGAAAAAATTGCACTATGTGAGCTTCTTAATGGAGTGAAAGTTCCAAAAAGGTATTCTTCAAACATTAGCAGTCTTGTATCAATGAAGAACTTGAAGCTAAAGCACATGAAGACTCATGATTGTCATGTAATCATAGATCATTTGCTACCAATTGCTATACGGGCCATTTTGCCAAAAAAGGTAAGAGACACGATAACTAGATTGTGTTTCTTCTTCAAAGCAATGTGGAGCAAGGTGTTTGATCTTGAACAATTTCCTGTACTTCAGAAACAAAATGTCATCACTTTGTGTGAGCTTGAGATGTATTTTTCACCTGCGTTTTTTTGATATAATGAATCACTTACCTATTCACTTGGTTAGAGAGACACAACAATATGGACCGGCTTTTATGAGATCTATGTATCCGGCTTAGCATTATATGAAGGTATTGAAAGGCTACGTGAAAAATCGTAGTCGACCGAAAGGTTGCATTGTTGAACGGTACATAGTTGATGAAGCCATTACATTTTGCACAGAGTATCTGGCAAATTCTAATGTTGCAGAGCTTCCAAAGTCTCATGTTGTGGGAGGGAGAACATAACGAAAAAGCGTAATTAGAAAGCAATTAGTTAGTGTTACTTGCACACAAAAGGAGCAGGGACACCTATATGTGCTCCACAACACCGACGAGGTTGACCCATATGTTGAAGAGCACAAGGACCAACTTAGGAGATTCAATCAAATTAAAAATGAGAGCTGGATTTCAAGAGAGCATAACAAGAGTTTCATTGATTGGTTCCGAAAGCATATTGAAGAGAAACAGAAAGAGAATCCACTTTCAGTTTCAGATAAATTGACACGGTTGCCGATGGGTCCAGACAGACTAGTATTTTGTTATTCAGGTTATCGTATAAATGGTCGCACCTTCTATAGAAAAGACCAAGATGAACGAAGTACAATGTAGAATAGGGGGTGAGTCTTGTAGCTCAAGCAATGCATATCTCAAGTGTGAAAGATAATAACCCTATCTATGACGATTTATCATATTATGGGGTGATTGAACGTATATGGGAGTTGGATTATAGTTGGTTTCGGGTGCCTGTATTCGGGTGTCCAAAGTAATGAAATAGGCTTCACTCAGTAGACCTTGAAAGGGTGGCATACAAAGATGAACCTTTCATTATAGCATCACAAGCTAAGCAAGTATTTTTTGTCACCGATCCTATTGATAAGAGGTGGTCCATTGTTTTATCGGCAAATAAAAATACTTGTATTATGATGATTATGAAGAAAGTGAAGATGATGGAGAAAATCCTATCTTAGGTGATTCACAATCAATTGATAGTGACGAGGACTTGGATATAAGTGATGATGAATTGTATATGCGACATGATCACCAAGAGGGGATATGGATAAATCTATCAGTTTGTCGGCGTACTAAAAAAAATGGTCGTACCGATGGGATGCAAAAGATTGCTAAGCCAATGACAAAAAGAAAACGATGAAAGGTATTTGAACTTATTTGATAATTATATGATAGACTTATTTTTTGATCAATATTTATACTTAGTAGCTAGAAATATGATGTTTTATTTGTAGTTTTATGTGATTTATGTGATCCAACTGGTGATTAATATATGTAGTTAATGGAAATATGATGTTTTATGTGATCCAACTGGTGATCAATATTTATACTTAATTTTTGAATATGATGCTTTATTTGTATTTTATGTGATTTATGTGATCCAACTGGTGATCAGTATTGATACTTAGTTGCTGGAAATATGATGCTTTATGTGATTCAACTGGTGATCAATATTTATACTTAGTTGCTGGAAATACGATGTTTTATTTGTATTTTTAATTACTTTTGTTTATGTGATCCAACTGGTTATCAATATTTGTAGTTACTGGAAATGTGATGCTTTCTGTGATCCAACTGGTGATCAATATTTATAATTAGTTGCTGAAAATATAATGCTTTATTTGTATTTTTATGTGATTTATGTGATCCAACTGGTGATCTATATAGTTGTTGGGTTTGTTGTTGTTAAAAGATCCGAATTTTGTTGGTTACAAGTTTGGGGGAAGATTAAGTCGAGAATTTGGTACAAATATTTGAGCTGTTATACTCCCAAATTTTTTCTAAAATAATGAGAATGAATCTAACTTCTAATTTATTACTTCTATTTGAAAATTATTATTGCCAAATGAATCTGCCAAATTTATATGAATCTAACTTCTGTATTTTTTGCTTTTGTAGGTCGATGGCTTCAAATCCTACTGGTAGTTTTCCTGAGGATGATGTACGTGGGTTAGATAGTAGTGCTGAAAAGGAGATACAAAGAGGTTTCACAGCTATGAGAAAAGTTATCAATGCCAGAAGTAAAGGCATCAGGCTACCTGTCGGATGAAATGACAGAGGTCAAGCAATTAACCCAATTAATTCAACATTTGTTGGTTATATAGGAGTCTTGGCTCAGCAGAAGGTGCCAATTACTATCAGTGATTAGCGAAAAGTCTCGTCACCAACAAAAAGAGCAATTTGGGATGAAACAACGGTAATTTGGATATTATTATCCTGTTTCTAATTGTTAATGTATTTTTTGTTGATTTAATTTTCTCTAAATTATAATTTCATATATAATTTGTTGTTTGTTTTTTGTAGTTGGCATTTGATATTGAAGAAAGTAGAAAAAAGTACGTACTAGCAGAAGCTGGGAAGCTAGCACGTAACTTCAGGAGCTACTTGAGTAGAGTGTGGGTGCAGGATGTTGATGGGAACATTAATTACAACCCACCCTCACAATATGAGATACCTCAAGATGATTGGACGACATTTGTAGATCTTCGCCTAAGTGAAGAGTTTCAGGTAGTCATTTTAATTTACGATTTTATTTTTGGTTTTTGCGTTTATATTTAACTAATACTTTGATTATGTAATAAACAACAACTAAGTAGGGAAAATCAGGAAAGACCAAAGGAACCTGAATATCATTACAGGAGATCACGTCTTGGACATGCTCTTGTGGAGCAAATTGAGGTACGTAGTTCATTTAGCAGTGAATCCTTACAATTTTTTTAATAAAAATTCCTTGTTAATAAATATAGATATTTTTAATCAAAATATAGATGAATAGAAGAAGAGATGCGGGGTCCGATTGCACAGAGGTGACATGAGCACTCGGGTGGAAGATTGCGCGTTCCGATAAAAAAAATCAAATTGATAACGCCAATGTTAGAAGAGTAGTGAATGAAATGATGGGTTATTTGCAATTTTAGTTCTATAATGTGTTGTATGTTTGTTTTGAAATACTATTGAAAGAACAAAGTTCACTAATTTTATTATTTTTGAAATGTATTATTACAGGAGAGCATTTCACAAGAGAGTACTAGCCCATAGTGAAAACGAGAGGAGTCGAGATGATCTATTGGCTAAAGCTCTTAAAAAGTAGGAGCATTCGGGTCGCGTTAGGGGTGTTGGCTTTGGGAACTCACAAAGAGAGTATTTTACGGATCTAAAGTCTTCTAAAGATATGGAGATGGAAAGCTTGAGAAACATGGTGAAGAGCCTCTCCGAATCAATGTTTGTCATGCAACGCCGGATTGATGATATGGAAGCGTCTAAATCGCGTCAGCCACATGAAGATGAGGTGATTTCTTTGGAAGATAGCTGCTCAGAACCAGTTAAGATGCTTCCTGAGGTAATGATTTGAACTTGTTTATTGACCATGTAATTTGCAATTCTCTATTTCTATAAAACACACAAAACTTTCTAATATAATGTTGTATGTATATATATATATATATATATATATATATTTGTAGGTTATCGTGCCATGTCAATTAGCACTTTCATCACCGTCATATCGTGCGGTGGCTAAAGGACAGATGTACAATCGAGTGACGGATAGAATATTTCACAACCGTCCATTAGCCACCAACTTTGTGAAAGTGCACATTGACACTGTAGTTGAGGCGGATACACCCCTACCCGTCCCTCTCATTGATAAAGTGCTCACCATTTCTAATGCTTTGGGTACCTTTGTTGCTTGACCAGTGAGTCTTGTCATTGTCACTGATGCACGGGTATGTAATTAATAGCTAGTCATTAATAAATTATAATAATTGTTTACGGTTACTAAACATACTTTGGTGTGTAACATTCATGTTTTATTTTCTTTGCTTAAATAGTCTCTTGGACCATCCAAATCATCTGGAAACCAGAAATTAGGGACATCGAAGCACTCAGCTGTCAAACCAAAACCTCCAGTGGCCAAGCCTGCACGTGAAAGTGACAGATGCGCAGACCTTGTACTAGCTGTACTCCCTCAGGACCTTTTATTTCTTGGAAAGTACATGAAGAAGATGTCTATTGATGACCAGATATACATCGAGGAAAGAATCTTGAATTTTGAATCCTAAGAGTTTATTGGGAGGGATGAGATCTGTCACGTTCTGCGTCAAGAAGAGATGTGAGCCTCTCTCATTTCAGTGTACATAAAGTAAGTTCTTTAATTTTTTTTTTGCATCTGAACTATGATTATTTTCGTTACTCGAAATTTATTTTTTATACTCAATTTAGGTGTTTGTGGGTTAAGTACGTGGTCCCCGAAGGGAAAGAAGTTCTTATCGGGTTCCTTAGCCCACATTCCAAATCTGCGGGATCAGGCACGCAACTTGAACAAGTGAAGTACATAGCACGTACTATGATACAGAGTGCACAAACGAATAAGTTATTTTTTAGGGGACATTGGTTATTGCTTGTGATTGATCCATTTCTAGAGGTCGTTTACTATCTAAATTCTTTGCATAATGATCCGGATTACCGTTATGACGTGAAAGAAAAAATCAATCAGTAAGTTTTTCATTCAATCAATGTATCCATTATATTTAATATTTTTTTAAAGTGTATATATCTTCCTAGATTTCACATATTTACTTGTTTTTGACATATTTCCTTGTTTTTTGTATTTTTTTACATGGTTGTGCACATATTTCGTACAAAGGTTAGCATTTTCTAATTTCAAGAGATTATTCTTATAGAAGTTAATGTTCTAATACAACTTTGATTACTTTTGTAGTGCCCCCAACAGACAAACGAGGTTGATTGTGGCTACTTCTTGTAAGATTCACGAAAGAGGTTATTAGCCACAGACAATCTATAATCCCAACAACGGTATGCCTAATCCTAATACTTAATTTATTTCCCTTTTGAAGTTATTAAGCCTTTGGTAGGTAACTGAAACGTCATTTGAGTTTGCAATCTCTATATATATCTTGCAGTACTTTGATGATTCTCAGTCCTTCTATACTCAAGAGCAAATTGATGAAGTGCGCTGTGAAGTGGCATAATACATTTTCGTAGAAGCTCCTTAGAAATTAGATAATGTATTTTTTGTACATTGTGACTTGTTGTAAATTGTGATTTGATTTGTTGTATTTAAATTGTGAGTAATTTAATTAGTTGATTGTAAATTAACACATGATCATTTGTTGGAGATTATAAAATTTTGTTGTTGGTGGAAAGAATTGGTTATATTGAAGTTTTGGGTTTTTGTTGTTTATGTTGAATTTGTTTTACTGTGCATGTGGTTTGTTGTGTTGGTTTATTAAATACTGTACAGGAAGGTTCCAAACTAGTAGGCAGGAAAAAACTTACCTATTACAAAAAAAAAAAACTTTTAAAGCGCTTCAGGCTAGAACCTCTGTACTGTAATAGAGTACCTATTAGATCGGTTAAAAACCGCTGTAATAGGCCTAAGCCCTATTACAACGTTGCCTATTACAGCAGTTAAAACCGCTGTAATAACTGGAAAAAACGGCTGTAATAGACCTTTTCTGTAGTAGTCGATGATGCATTTTCCATACCAAATTTCTTAATCATATCTCTTGTATACTTAGCTTGGTTTATAAATATGTCATTAGGGAGCTGTTTGACTTGTAATCCTAAGAAAAAAGTTAATTCACCCATCATGTTCATTTCAAATTGATCTTGCATCATTTTCGAAAATTTCTCACACAGTCGCTTATTAGTAGATCTGAAGATCATATTATCAAAATAAATTTGGACTAAAAGAATATCTTCATTATGGGTAATTTTAAATAACGTCAACGCTGCCTTTTGAAAAGCCTTTACCTATAAGGAAGATAGAGAGAGTGTGATACCATGCTCTTGGTGCTTGTTTAAAGTCATAGAGTGTCTTATCCAATTTGTAGACCATACTTTTGCCATGGTTGTTCATGAATCTTGGGGTTTATTCCACATATACTTCTTCTTGGAGTTTACCATTCAGGAAAGCACTTTGCACATTCATTTGATATATTGTGAACTTGTTGAATGCGGCAAATGCAAGGAAAATCTGAATCGCTTCAAGATGGGCTACTAGGGCATAAGTTTCATCAAAGTCAATACCCTCTTCTTGACAATAACTCTGAACAACTAATCTGGCTTTGTTTCGTATAACAATACCATCTTCGTCCATTTTGTTCCTGAAAACCCATCTAGTCCCAATAACTTCTTGGTGAGTTGGTCTTGGTACTAGCGTCCAAACCTTACTACGCTCAAATTAATTAAGCTCCTCTTGCATCGCTTCTACCCAACTTGAATCACTAAGCACATCATCCACCTTCTTTGGCTCCATTTCAGACAGGAAACTTGCGAACATGGCCTCATTTTCGATCTAGTTGGAACGAGTTGAGAGACGCTTGATTATCAATCGCTTGACCCTCATTTGTCTCTTGCGCAGTCGCTTCAAAATTCACAGTTCCAATTTGCTCTTGATGACCATTCTCTTCATGATCATCAGCGTTTCTTGCAATATCATCATTAATAACCTCACGAGTAACCTTAAGATTGGGCACAAAGATCTCATCATCCTCATCATCATCACTATCATCACCAAGATTGATTTGTGATGCTGGTTGGGTAAGATCTTCAACTCCTACATCATCAACATTGACCTTACTTGGTTCTTGGTTAGCATCATCAAACACAACATGAATGGATTCTTCAACCTTCGATTTGATCTTATTTAGGGTGGGAAAAATCTTCCCATTTTTGGCATGGTCTAGAAAGATTCCCTCATCCGCTTTAGGATCAAATGTCTTTAGAATGCGGTATCTATTGTTATGAATGAAACATTTTGAACCAAATACATGAAAATATGAAACGTTAGGCTTACGTCCCTTTTACAACTCATTTGGAGTCTTTTCATGTTGCTTGTTGATCATACACCGGTTCTGAGTGTAGCAAGAAGTATTGATTGTTTCGGCCCAAGACCTTTGAGGCAGCATGGACTTGGCTACCATTGTCCTAGCGGCTTCTTTAAACATTCTGTTCCGTCACTCGACAACTCCATTTTGTTGAGGTGTTCTAAGTGCAGAATACTTATGAAGTATTCCAAAATCTGTACAAAACTTCTCAACAATATGGTTAGTGAATTTAATTCCTCTATCTCTTCTAATTCTTGTCACCTTTTGATCTTTTGAGGATTGTAATTGATGAATTAGCGCTGTGAGCTTTACACTAGTTTCATCTTTGGACGCTAAGAATTCTACCCATGTATAGCGTGAGAAATCGTCAAATATCACTAGCGAATACTTTTTACCACTAACACTCATGATTCGAATAGGACCAAACAAATCTAAATGCAATAGATCAAGGATTCTAGAAGTAGATAGATGAGGCTTCTTCTTAAAGGATGGTTTAACTTGTCACATAAGCGATTTTTCTGAAAGAAATCTTTAGGTAATCCCTCTACAAGATTTAACGATATTAACTGAGAGATTTCCTTAAAGCTGAGGTGGTTCATTTTTTTATGCCATAACCAACCCAATTCATTTTGACTTTTAGCAATAAAGCATGTAAGGTTGTTATCGATTGTTGAACCACAATCTACTAAATAAACATTGTTTGTTCTTTTTCCTTATAATTTAGTAGATCCAGTCTTAGCGTCGTTAATATAGCAAAAGTCACTAGAAAATTTAATTTCAAAGCCTTTATCACAAAATTGACTAATGCTCAAAAGATTATGCTTAAGACCCTCAACATAATATACGTCACTTATCATGACGTTCCCCCTATGCACGATACCTATACCTTTGGTTTTACCTATGGAGTTATCACCGAATATAACTTGAGGATCATTGGTTGCACGATAGTTGATCAAGAGATCCTTTGAGCCAGTCATGTGCCTTGACGACCCATTATCTATGTACCAAATTGATGTATTGGTGCTGGCTCTAGATACCTGCATTTAAAGGGCAGTCCTAATTATTTTTAGGTACCCATTTTGTCTTGGGTCCTTCAATATTAGTAACGTTAGTCTGAATTAAAACTTTTGGAACCTATATTTTCCTTGTCTTCATTACGGGAGGACTGGCCTTTTTGGGTTTCGGTTTGTGTTGTGTGTGCTTCTTAGGTGTATAGTAATATATTCGATTATAATAATAATCATAGTCATAATCATAATTATAATTATCATAGTATCGATAATATGATCTAGATCTATGGGGATATTGACACTGGTATTTCCTCGTTAGTGACTTAGGAGTCGCTTTTGGCGATTGACGCTTAGCGTTGATTCACTTGTGGAAGGTTTCTCCTTAGCCTTTTGAGCATTTGGATAAACCCTCTTTTGTGAATCATTCACTTTCGTCTTCTCCTTGTTGCCTGAGTTGGCTTTGACCTTCTCATTTGGCCTCTTACCATTATCTCTGGGTTCATTCAGCGTTTGACTATTTGAACTCTTCTCAACAAAAGCTACACATTTTCCTTTGTTAGTTGTCGTAACCTTAGTGCTTTTGATTTATTACCAAATTTATCACAACCTAAACCGGTCTTTTCACCAAAAAGTCTGGTTACCTCAGTCACATTATCCAACTTTCTTGAAGCTTTTGATAATGATGAGAGGCCAAATTATCCCATATTTTTTTTGAAGTCTTACATAGCTTGATCTCGTTGAACAATCCTTCATTTTCTATCAACGCTGAGTAAAGAGCGTTTCGTCCAACATTATCCAAGTTAGCTCTTTTACGATCTTCTGGCGTCCATTCCAACTTTGGCTTCTCGACATAACCATCAGGAGTCGCTTTAGTTGCTTCAGGAGCTCGAGTTATAACTTTCATGATTTGAATGGGGACATCTGTAATTACATCACACATCTCATTATCGCATGAACATAAATAAGAGAATGCTCTAAGTTTTCATGAGTCATAGTTTGACTCAATCAACTTTGGCATTTTGTTAGAAGCCATGATATGAGATTTTTCAAAAAGTAAAGCGACTAATTTTTTTAAAAATGGATCTAAACAAGCAGTTACGCTCGCAAATGCTTAGGTTTCAACTTCAACCACTCTGATACGACTTGGTAGTCTCAAGTGGCATACAAAAAGGTTTAGAAGGAGGGGGGGGGGGGGGTTGAATAGACCCTAAATTCTTTTTTGGCTTTTAAAAATTCGTATCACTTTTGAAGATTTTGAACGCTTGGTAAGCTAAGCGCTAGGTCAGGCGCTTAAGATAAGATAACTTAGACTTAGTGATTTCAACAATTACCAATGTAGGGTAATGCTTCAATCGCATAATCAGAGTTAGCACAACAGAAATGATTTTTTAAGCTTAACGTTCTCTTTAACCAAATAGTCGCTTATCCGTTGTAATGTTTTTCCAAAGATATGATATGAAAATATAAAGTAAAGCAATAAAGCAGTAAATAACAGAAGATACCTAAGGTTCACTGGGTGATGTAATCCCAACTACGTCCTTCTTCTTCTTCACACAGAGGCTTCTACAAAATACATGAAAGGGAAGATGATCTTGAGCTCCTTGATCACACAGACTTCAGCTCTAATGAAGACCTTCTTCAACAAGCATCTCTCACACAGAAATACTGCTTGTAGATTAACAATTTTCTCACTCAGATGAAAGAAATTGAGGGTTTTTATCACGGGTTCGTTTGATTTTAGGAATTTCAAACAACTTGGAATATCTCAATAAGAGTGTAGGGTTCTTCAATGAAGATGTTTGACTGTCTTTGGAATGTATATGAAAAGCGTGAAAGATTTTGGCTATGGAGTTTATGAGCTTTTCTCTCAAAAAAATTCAGCAAAGTTTTGACCTTTCTTGTGTATGTACGCGTGTAATCTCTCTCTCTGATTTTAGGGTTTTGCTGAAGTGTACTATTTATAGAGATTTCTTGGGATTTGTCCGTTGGACACATGCAGGCGGGTGTCTCTCACGCAGCGCATAAATAGTCCCTTTTTTTATATTCTCGAATTTCTGTTGTTACCGATCGGACAAAAGCAGACTTTGAACTCTGAATTCTGACAGTTTAGTCAAAAGGTGACTTGTCCACAATTCATAATGCCTTATCATATTTAATGCACTTATCAAGCATTTAATACGTTTTGAATTTATTTTTCGTTGGAAATAAATGTCCATTGATGATTGCATTTAAGTCCTCCATGACTTGATAATTGATTTCAAGTGAATCTGATCTTTGAATCGCTTGAATAAATTGAAGGCTTGATTCAAAAATCCTGAAATAGTCCTTTAGCGTTTGATAGACGCTTAAGACAAATCTTCATCTTCAATTGACTTCAGACGCTGATCTTCAACTTCATCTCTGATAGACTCACCTAGAATTCTATCAGCGACTTGGTATCTAATAGTTAGTCTAAAATCTACAAAGATAAAAATTACAAGCTCTAACAAAATAATAAACTTTCAAACGCTTATACAAATGTTCTATGAAAGCGTAAACTTACATTCTTTTGGAGTCTAACATAAAATCCTATTATTGTCATCATCAAAACATCTAACATGAAACTTCCTAACATATTTTATTATTTTATGGTTTGTGGTGTTATATAAACCCCTTTAACCCCAGCTGCCTCTTTACTTTTACTTAGTATCTTCTAGCCTCTCTTTTATGCAGTTTTCACTTCTGTCTTGTTCTTAGCAAAGCAGAATCTTCATCTGCAAACTCTCATTTAATTTTTGCAGTGCAAGCTATCTCTTTCTTCCTTAATTATTAATGAATAATATCGCGTATTTTCACTTTAGCACATCTCTTCAAAAAAAGTTAAAAGCAAGTATTTTATTTGTTGTTCTTGAGATTCATAATCTATTATATTGAGATATAGTAGTTGTATATTGGGAGACGATTTTAAATATTTTGTAAGAATCCGGTGTTGGGCAACATCTTAAAAATAGTGAGTTAAACTCTTGTATGAATCTTTTCTTTGTAAACCATTTATGATAAATTCTAAATTACACTGCCCTTTTCACATTTTTCTCCTATGGAAAATTTCAAAACCATGATGGATTTACTTTGCAAGAATTGTGCTCAAATTATTCATAAAATATTCCAATTAAGTTGTTCTTACTTTTTAACTAATGCAATTTTAACAATAAATTCTAATTAATTAATTTTACTTTAATGTTTAGCATGTAAAAATGAAGGTACTTGTTAAAAGCCAAAACTCCAAATTCATTGGGAGGTAGATATGCTAATGTAAAACTTCAAAGAAAGTGAATTAAGTACTCTTCAAAAAAATTAGAAAAGAAATTATAACACATACTTAAAATCTTTTAGGATATCTTCAAAGTTATATAATCACTAAATTTATTAATGTTGTGTTGAAACTTTATATGTTGGTGTGCAGAATCTGGCACGGGGTAGGTGCTATGAAAATTACAGTGAAGATGACAAAATTGTTGTATAAATGATAAATATTATGCTTGGCATACTTAAAATATTATTCTTTAGGATTGGATTGTATGTGCACACTTTGCGAAAATTAAATAACACGAAAAATTCTGACTTTCCTTAAGGAAGTAGGTTAGTCCATTACACATGTATAAATTTATGACCTTGGTGCAATTCGAAAAAATAAAGTAGATCAAACGACACAACCATACCTGCATTAGTATTCTCATTTCTCCATACCTACAGAGTTTGACATTTGTAGAAAAAATTCCAGGTATTTCTTTTAAGATCAAACAAACTGGCTAGAAATCAGGTAGTATCACCAGACCTGAATTGAGCTATAGTTGCAGTTCTCGTCACGAGGTTGTGCCTCAAAATATTTGTCAATTCTTAGTAACTTCTTGAAACATACAATCATGTGGACTTACACTTTCACTGTGCAATTGTAGGGACTTGCATCGGGATCAAACACTCTTATATTCTCTTATGCAATCGTGGGAACTTGCATCGGGATCAAACACCCTTACTTTCTCTTATGCAATCGTGCGGACTTGCATCGGGATCAAACACCCTTACTTTCTCTTACGCAATCGTGGGGACTTGCGTTAGGATCAAACACCCTTACTCTCTTGCAATCATGGAGACTTCCACATCGGATCGAACACCCATCAACAGGCGCATACAATCGTGGGTACTTGCACCGCAACCATGCAATCATGGAGACTTGCATACGGGATCGAACACCCACTAACAGGAGCGTACAATCGTTGGGACTTGCATCGCAACTATGCAATCATGGAGACTTGCACGTATCACCTGCCTTATTACACCTTTTCCTCCCCCTCCATACAAAAATTTCGTGAACGGGCCAGGGTGGCCAGCCCTTACCCCAGGTATCCTTCCTTGTTTCCCACATTTCTCTGTACCTTCCCTCCTTATTTCTTCTCCAACCTTGTGGCTACTCTTTCCTCTTTGTCACTCCAAACCCCGGTCTGCCTAGGAAAGGTCCCGGAAGTACCCCGAAGATGATTCCGCACCCAGTCCCTTCTTATTTCTTCTTGGTGTAGGGCCTTCGTGTCCGCCATCGATTATTACACCTGGCGTCACGGATCTCGGCTACCTACCTAGGTGGTACATTCCTTGTCCTCCGACTACCTCCCTTCCACCAACTATTCTTACTTCACATTTCAATCATCAATTTATATGTACATATACATCATACCACATTTTTCATTAAAACAAAATTTTACTAGATTTCCGGAGCTTTGCATCTGACATTGCAAAGAAGGCATTACATTCTTAGGTATTACCTAAAAACACAATCATAAATTCAACCAAAAATATTAGTGGTTTCGTGAGTCGATACATCAAAATGTAAAACAAAGCAAACTTCAAATAATCAAATGTAAAACTTTTTCAGATTTTGCATGTTCCATGGGTAAGGGAGTAATATTCCCTGGCTATCCTCCAGCTCGTATGCTCCTCCTGCAAACACCCAGATCACTTTGTAGGAACCCTCCCAGTTAGGGTCCAACTTCTTCACTGTGCGTACTGCATCTACTATTTTGAGCACTAGAGCGCCCACCTGTAGAGATCTGGCCTTCAACTTTGCTGCCTAATCCCTCATGATCCTTTGTTTGTACTACTCTATCCTCAGGTATGCCTTGTCTCTGCTTTCCTTAATTAGGTCTTGTTCTTCCCTTAGTCGCTCCTCATTTTGCTCTGGATCGAAGTATCTGACCCAGTGGGTTTGCACCCTGACCTTTGCAGGTATGACAGTTTCTGTTCCATACACCAAGTGAAATGACTCTCTCTTGTTGTAGATTTTGGGGTGGTCCGATATGACCGTAACACTGATCGAATTCCTCAACCCAATTCTCACCCGCTCCCTTTAGTCTTTACAACCGAGGTTTGGGTATTTTCCACGAATGTATTAGTGATGTACTCTTCATAGGATTGATCATGCTAATCATGGAATAAAGAGACAAGTAATTGAAAAGAAAAGTTGTAGACATACCTGGTCTTTAGACCTAGTACGATTATTCTATTAGTAACTTCTACCTGACCATTGGTTTGGGGGTGAGCTACCATGCTAAAACGCTGCTGGATCCCTAGCTCTTTGAACCATCTCCTTATCTTGAATCCACTGAACTGCCTTCCGTTGTCAGCTACGATCTCTCTAGGTATGTTTAATCGACAAACCATGTTCTTCCAAAATAACTTGATGACTTCTGCTTCCGTGATCCTAACTAGGGCTTCGGCCTCCACCCACTTGCTGAAGTAGTCCACTAGCACCAGTAGAAATTTCTTTTGAGCCTTTTCTATGGGAAAAGGTCCCACAGTGTCCATACCCCATCTGACGAAGGGACATGGAACACTCATGGAACGCATCACCTCTGCATTTTGATAGATAAGGCTGGCGTGTAGCTGAGATTACGCGCACTTCCTTACCAGGTTAGCCGCATCCTCCTTCAGGTTGGCCCTCAAAGTCTTTCCAGCTAAGGATGATCCTCCTATATGGCTGCTGCAATCTTCTTCATGGATCTCCCTTAGTACATAGTTTCTTTCTTCGGATGATACAAGTCTAAGGTGCAGCTGTACAAATGGTTTTTTATACAACATACCATTGATCATGATGAACCTAATAGCTCTGGTTAGCAAATGTAGCCGAGCATTCCTTTCTTCTGGAAGTACACCCTGGTTAAGATACAGAATGATTTCGGCTCTCCAATCCTCGTCTTCTTCTAACCGCAGCACTTCTTGCTCCGTACCTGATCCAGGTATGGATTGGATGGTGATATGCCTCATTTTACAATCGATGACCCAGCTGCCCAGCTTTGATAGGTAGTCAGCTTTTGGGTTTTCTGATCGCGGTATCTGGTGCACCTCCAGCTTTTGAAAGCTCTTTTGCAAGGTCTCTATAGTTTCCAGATATTTCACCATCCTCTCTTCTTTAGCTTCATAGGTTCCTTCGATTTGTTTTGTCACGAGCTGCGAATCTAAATAAGCTATCAAATTTTGAGCCCCTCCTTTGAGTGCCATCTTGAGTCCTATGATGACCGCTTCGTACTCCGCCTCGTTATTGTTTGACTTGAATTTGAACTTAATTGCGTACTCTAGGTGATCTCCTTCAGGTGTGGTGAGTACCACACCTATGCCACTTCCATTTTCCGTAGCTGAACCGTCTACATGCAAGAGCCAAATTTTGTCGTTTTCTTTCTCTACCTGCTCAGGTTTTGTCATTTCATTGACAAAAGCTGCCAGGACTTGTGCTTTGATTGCAGCTCGAGATGGATACTCGATCTCAAACTTGTCTAGCTCCACAACCCATTTGACGAGTCGGCCAAATGTTTCTGCCTTTCCCAGCACAGTTTTGAGTGGTTGAGGTTTTCACAATTATCTTGTACGTCAGAAAATATGGTTCGTGCTATGATGACTAACACGAAAGCAATCTTCTCGATCTTCGGGTATCTTGATTCTCCATCTGAGAGTACTTTGTTGACGTAGTACACAGGCTTCTCCACTTTTCCTTCCTCCCGTACTAGGAAGATGTTGACAGCTTTGTCGGTCACAGCTATGTACAACATCAATGGCTCACCCTATACAGGTTTGGTTAGTAGAGGGATCTGATTCATATACTCCTTTAGTTCTGGGAAGGCTTGTTGACATTCCTCGCTCCAGTTGAAGTTGTCTGTTTTTCGCAATATCTTAAAAAATGGTAAGCTTATTTTTGCTGATTCAGAGATGAATCTGCTTAGGGCCGTGATCCTTCCATTTAGTCGTTGTAATTTATTCACATCTCTAAGTGGTTGCATGTCTTGAATGGCTTTGATGTTCTCAGGGTTGGCCTCTATGCCACTTTTCATGACCATGTAGCCTAGGAACGTCTCTCCTTTAATCCCGAATGCGTACTTAGTTAGGTTCAGCTTCATCTTATACTTTTGAAGAGTTTTAAAAGTTTGTTGCAGATCTCGTGCCCGCCTTTTGACTACCATGGCGTCCATGTACACTTCAATGTTCTTCCAGATCTGATCGCAGAACATCATATCGAACAATCTCTATTATGTAGCTCCGACATTTTTAAGACGGAATGGCATCACTATGTAGCAGTACGTACCAAAGGAGGTTATGAAGCTAACCTTCCTCTAGTTTTCCACATCAAGATGTATCTGATGATCATACCCGTTTCATGCATCCATGGTGCTTAACAATTAAAAACCAGTTGTGGCGTCTACTAGCTGATCGATTCCTGGTAACGGATAATGATCCTTAGGGCAGGTGTTGTTTAGGTTACGAAATTCGATACACATTCTCCAATTCGTCCCTCCTTTAGGTACAAGGACTACATTAGACATCCATTACGGGAATTGAATGTCTGCTATATGCTTTGCCTTCAGCAACTTGTTAATCTCTGCCTTGATTACAGCGTCTTTCTCTGGGCCGAAGTGTCTCTTTTGTTACCTGCTTTTTAAACAGGGCGGTCTCTACTGACCTTACCTGCTTCTTTAGCTGCCTCTTAGATTCCTCCTCAGCCAATCCTCCTAAGATCATGTAAATGACCTCACGATCGATGCTATTGTCCTCCTTCGGTGCTGTCTCCAAGTTGAGCTGTTTGTTAATTGGTTGAGAAAAGTTTCCTCTCCCTGCAAGTCTGGTTCTACCACCTCCACGGCCCTGCCATCTTCCTCCTTTGCCTCTCCAGCTACCACTTCCGTGAAGTGGGGCTGAATTGTTCCCGTCATTGGTTTGTATCATGAATTCCTTCAAGTAGCCCATCCTAGCTAGACGTTGGATTTTCTCGATGAGCTCTTGGCAATCATCGGTGTGATGCCCGAATTCTCTATGGTATCTGCAATAAACGTTACTAGATGGGTTTTTAGGTTCTTGGTCTGCTCCTTCTGGCCACTGCACCACATTTTTTTCTTCCACAGTCATTAGATGTTCACTCCAGTTACCTCTTAAAGGTATACGTCTATGTCTGCCATTCAAACCTGGACCAAATAAGGCTACCTGGGCTGGATTAGATGTCCAACCACTCCTGTGAGTCTTATTGCGATTAACCTCCTCTGGTTTGTCTTTCTTTTGTTCAGATCACCTCATGATTTGCGCATCCTCCATGTTGATGTATTTCTCAGGCCGGCCAAGTAATTCGGTAAAGCTCAGGGCTTATCTCTTGGTGAGTGATTTGAAGAGATCTCCTTCTCTCAAGCCTTGCGTAAAAGCACTGACTTTCAGGTCGGACGTTGCAAATGGTACCTCCAGTGTAGCCGCATTGAAACGCCTAACATACGCACGTAGGATCTCGTCACCTCTTTGCTTGATGTTGAACAAACTCAAAGGAGTTTTCTCGTGCCTTTTGCTACTAGTAAATTAGTGCAAGAACTTCGAGCTGAACTCCGAGAAGGATCCAATGGATCTATCAGGAAGTTGGTTGAACCATTGCTGCCCAGATTTGGCCAACATGGTCAAGAAGACACTGCATTTGATAACATCAGAATACCTGTGCAATAAAGCATAATTTCGAAAAGTATATAAATGATCTTCTGGATCCGTCGTTCCTTCATAGGGTACGATGGAATGAGCCCTGAAGTCCCTTGGCCATTCTTCCCTCATGATGCATTCCGTGAATGGAACCCCCCGATCCATTTGGATCTTGCCTCTTGCCATTTTACGTTCTATTTCTTCCATTCGTTTTGCAACGAGCTCCATCTGCTCCAGCATTTCCTTTGCTTTAGCCATCCTGCCGACTGCCGAGGTCTACCCAACCAGATCGGGCGGACACAAAGATGCTAGCATCATCCTCAAAATCTTTATCACGCCTATCAAAAGCCCGATATTGACATTTCTGTGGGTCATCTTTCTCATGTATGCCGTGATGCGAATGCTGCATCGGCTGGTGTAGTTTCTCATCATGCTTTTGCTCTCTCTGAGCCCAGGTCAGGGTGCCCAACCTGCCAGATCATCCTCATCCTCCAGGTCTAGACGACGAATGTGACGCTCCTCTGGAGCTAAGTACTTTTTCCGAGGTGTGGTACCTCTTTTTCTCTCCTTCCTCTTTTGGATATTCCAGCCTTTTAGCACGCTTACCTGAGTTTCCATCAGGGGTGACATCGTTAATACCCCTAACCTCCACGTTTCCAGCTTCAGACTCTCTCTTTTGGAGAAGGGACGCGAAATCGTCCCTACGTGCACGATCTGCCACACCTGCAAGTTTAGAATCTACTACCTTGGTGACAACTTTGTTGATGACTCCTTCTAGCCTTTAGACGATGAGATCCATGCTCAACACACTTTGAGGGAAAATGTTATTTTCGTCCACCAAGCCTTTCGACGAGTTGTCCATCAAGCCTTCCGACGAGTTGTCCACCATCAGACCTTGCAAGTCGTTCGCCAAACGCCTCACCAGGTGCACCGGCGTCTCAGGTGTGGACTAGTCTACTCCAGGTAGGGTAACCGTCGTCTTATTTCCTCTCTCGACATTTTCGTCTCCATTTTCCAAATCCATGACGTTTCGCTCTGCCATGATAAATTGTTACAGTAAAAAAAATATTTTTATGAAAAAATAAGATTACCACACGCCTTTTTTGCTCAGATTTCCCACAGACGGCTTCAATTGATATGTGTGGGTTTCACATCAATAAGAACATGCAATATAATATATGAAAATATATTATAAAGTACAAATATAATGTAAAATGGACACAAGATATACGTGGTTCTGTCCAAAATCAGACCTACATCCACGGGGGTAAAGAGTTCCATCTGTTTATTAATGTAGGAGTTGATATTTATACAAGTCTTTTGGGGGGGCTAAAAAGGGTAAGTCAACTATACTAATTATACCCTTGGTAGCAATAATAAATTATAATCTATCTATATTGAGCTATAATCAATTAGGTATAAATGGTAAAGATATAAAATCATAGGCTTGATCTCCGAAGGTCTATATATGGCAAGGTTGGTGATTGCAGGTTGGGTCATCGGGGCCTCCAGCTAAGCATGTCCGAATAGGATTTCTTCTAAGAGGATCCAAGTCCATAAAACCATTAGGCTTGGCCCATAAGGTATTTGACTACCCAGCTTGGCCCAAAGATGAATTTCTACCCATATCAAGCAACTTCGTCCTCATCAGTGTCAGAACTGAGACAGTCGAACTCGCCCAGCTCGGTCCCCTCGGGGAGTGAGTCGTCTATCCTAGGGGCGTCCTTGCCATGCTAAAAAATTGGTGATTAACAAAGGGGATACTAGTTCAGTTGACTCAACAATAGAAGAAGACATCATTTTTGCGCTTATACGGTAAAAGTATGCTACAAGGATAAAAAAGAGGAAAGGAGAAAAGTTCATCTATTAATGGATGCATGATTATACATTTCACGAATATATATATATATATATTTGGAAAAAACCTAAGAAGAAAAAAATTAAAAATCGTTACCTTGATTTTTCGCAAAGGAGGAAAGGAGGGCTGAAAAAATTCTACAGTCATGATGTGGAAGCCAATAAAAAAAAAGGGGAAGCTATATGTATATGTAGGCAATTTTCGAAAATTACAATGAAGGAAGAGGGAGAATTTTTTGTCAAAGAAGTAAGAAGAAACTTGAAGAGAAAGTATTAAAGCTCCTTGAAATTAGGGAATGATAGGATTCTCCTAATCCAAAAGGGGTTAGAGGTGAGAAGAGTTTTGACAACTCCGTCAAGTTCCCTAAAGTAAGCAGGGGTCTTCAAAAAGAGAGGAAAAGAAAGAACAAAAAAGGAAGAGAAAAAGGGGGTGATTTCCACCCCCCTGCGGTGGCTCGGCTCCCCTGTCAACCGGCTTGTAAGCCGACTCACAAAAAAAAATTATATTATTATTATTCACTCTCAAGGCCTTGACTCACAAAAAAAGATTCTATTATTATTGGATAAAAGCAAAGAGAATGTTTGATTTGAATATTCGACCTTTTCTGAAAGTTTAAGGATTGAGACTTCAATGCAACAGAGTTTTGGCTTGTAAGCTTGTTGTGTTTTTTGGCTTGTTGCTGAAGTCCTATTTATAGATTTTCTCGGGAAAAATGTTCGTTAGACACATGGTCAAGTGCGTGTCTTTTACTTTCGCGCGTGAACAAGTTTCGTCCTTTTTCCTTGAAATTCTGCTGCAAAAAGTTGGTGCCGCAGACTTGTAAAGTTGACAGTCTAATGGGAAGGCTTCTCCGTACGTCCTGGACTTCTTATCACATTTAATGTTCTTATCAGCATTTAATGCATTTGAAATAAATGATAATGCTCTGAGAATATTTGCATTAAACTCCTTTTGGACTTCGGAATAAATTCAGGTGAAATCTTGTCTTGATAGATGCTCATTCAATACTGAATGATCCTTAGCTGAATCTTTACATCAACGCTTGAATTAGCTTGACGCTTCGACGCTTGCTAGAAATCTTCATCTTCATTCAGACTTCAGACACTTGAATCTTCTGACCTAACTATTGATAAACTCACTCAGAATAATATCAGACGCTCAGCCTAAGATTTTTTAGCCTAACAATCTAGAATAAAAACAAATAAAGCCTTATACAAATCTAATGCTCAGAGCCTATACATGATTTCTAATAAAATCAAACTTACATATTTTGGGGTCTAACATAAATTCTAATTGTCATGATCAATACATCTAACAAGAAATTTCCTAACAATTTTTCCCTATTTGATGATGGCAATGCTCACTCTTATATAGTTCAAGAGTTAGACATCCAAAATACAAAAATTAGCTTTGAAAAAGATTAGATAAAGTTAGTTAAGGTTAGTTAAAAGTTGAACGAGATGTTTAGCTAGAAATGCACTTATATAGATCAATGTAAGTACGGGGCATTTACAACTAAAAAAATAAAAGAGACAAAAGAGACAAGAATATAGATAATTTTTTGAAGAGGTCTCTTAACGCTTGCGCTTCTTTATTAAGTTGTATCTTCTGGCTACTTCAGCTCTGATTTCAGTGAGTTGATCATCTAGAGCTTTTATTGTAGCATGGTCTGCATTGACGATGCTTTTCTTTTTTTCTTTACTTCTTTTGTCGAAAGCAATCCAGCGCTTATCCCATTCTGATGGATCAATGCCAATATACCTTAGGCAAATTTTGTATGCTTGGTTGAACTCTGGCACCTGCTTTCCTATAGCAATTACTTTCTAATCAGTTGGCTCTGGGAAAGATGCTCGTTCAATCATAACGTCGAATTGTTCAAGGTACGCTTGCGACGGAACTGGAAAATCAGCTATTTACTTAATTGGAAGAAACCCAGATGCACGACTAGGAGCTCCAATAGCATCAACCCAAGTTGGGTAACGGGATTCAATATTGAGCGGAGGAGGAAGTGTTTGACTTAGAATACTTTGTGTTAGCACAGGCTGAAGTTCTTGACGCTTTGCAGATGAACTGGTAGCTTTTGAACTCAGTGCTTTCCTCTTTTCTCCCTTATTGCCATCATCATTCTTTAGAATGTATTCTGCAAGAATACCGATCTAATGAGCAATCTGAGAAATAAAACCTGCTAGATCATCACAGCTCTTGTCGAAGTGCTCCTTCATTTCAATCTGAGCTGCACAATTAGCGTCAGCAATTTCTTGAAATGCTTTAAGACTTTCAGCAACAACAGCTTGAGCAGCTCCGCACATGTGGACAATTTGAGTATCCAAATTTTTTGATTCAATCTTGGTAAGATCTTCTTGAATCCAATGGAGAGCATTAACGCTATTTGCAACATGATTGCGCACTTCCTCTAATGCATCTCGTAGAATTGGAGTAAACTCCTGACCACCAGGTTCACTTGGAATAACCATTTGAGTAACTGATTTCTGCTTAAACTTGGAAGTGATCCTCAAGGATTTAAAGGAAGTTTGAGTTGCTGAATCAAAACGCTTTACCTTGCACTTGTCCCAAATTATCAGCATACTATGCAACCTCAGCAACACTAGCATCAAGTTTTAACTTTGGTAGAGACGCTTCAGCAGTTGTGGGATCATGCTCAATCTCAGCATCAAAAACACTTGCAGCCTTTGGAATAATTGAAGTTTCAGCAATAGCGGCCACATCAGGCACTTGAGGTTCTGTTTCAGTTTGGACGCTTTGAGAAACTAAGTCCACCTGAGCATTATCAGCAATAGGCTCCACTGAGGGGACTTCTTCTGGTACAGGTACTTCCACAGACACTGGCAGCATGTGATGATAATAATCAAATTGAAAGTTAAGTTTACCAAGCATTGTACCTGTATGAAAATCAGTAGCACTATCAAGAAGCTCGTAGATGCGACGCGTTAACATGTAGGTGATGTGAATGAATGTGCGGAGAGGACTGTCCACCGCTCTAACCCACATTGGACCTAAGATGTCCAGCACATGGTTAGGAAATAGCCTTGACTTCACTGGAGAAATGAGAAAGAGTTCGTCTGTGCGATAAGTCAGCGAGAAGGATATGAGGCAATTAGTTGGAAGACGAGGAGGATTGGTAGAGTCTGTAATACTCTTCCAAATAAGGATAAACAGCCTAAGCTATGCCCCAATTTCTTTCCAACAAAGAAATGACGTATGAGTAGTGGTCGCTCAATTCGTTTTTGATGGAGGGGGGTAATGGGTAACCCCTGAATGAATTGATGATTGAGCCATTTATTTTTCGCAGATTTGCAGTGAAGATGTGATCGAAGTGCTTCACTGGAGCCATAATCTTGACCATCTGTCATATATTCTCGTCACAATGACTGGGAGAGATAGTCAAATCAGACATTGATCGAGTACCGCTACTGGACGCTTTACTAGTGAAGGTAAGAGGAGTTTCTACAAGCCTTTTGAGTGTTGCTCACAGAAAGGTCTCAACCGATTTTCTGACCCTTGGCAAGTCAGCAATTGGTCCTACTCGCATCGAACGCTTCTGAAGGCAATACTTAACAAACTGACACTTCTTGTCATGCATGCCTATGCCAAATAGATGGGGAGCGTTAACCAACTCCTGAAAAGAATATCTATTGCCCACACAAGCTTCACACTAAGTCACTTCATTCATCCAAAGTCAGATCTAGCGTTGCATATGGCCTTTATGCCTTCATGGTGAATATCTCTTGTAGCCTCAAATCGATAGCAATCCACTTGGTAATTAGAGTTCCAGACGCTATTCACTACTACAAAAAATGCCTATTACAGCGGTTTTTTTGGACCTATTACAGCGGTTCGAACCGCTGTAATAGGCAGTGCTGTAATAGGGTTTCGACCTATTACAGCGGTTTAGAACCGCTGTAATAGGGTATTTTTTATTTTTTTTTATTAATTTCACTTTTTCGTTTATAATTTTACCGTGTCGAAATGACACGAAATTCGCAAATACACAAAAATATATACATAAACTCACACATACACAAATATACATATACCCACATATACTTACATAAACCCACATATACACAAATATATATACATACATAAACCCACATATACATACACCCACATATACACAAATATACATACACCCACATATACACAAATATACATACACCCACATATACACAAATATACATACACCCACATATACACAAATATACATACACTCACATATACATACATAAACCCACATATACACAAATATACGTACACCCACATATACATACATAAACCCACAAATATACATACACCCACATATACATACATAAACCCACATATACACAAATATACATACACCCACAT
This sequence comes from Buddleja alternifolia, assembly GCA_019426215.1. Classification (NCBI taxonomy): domain Eukaryota; kingdom Viridiplantae; phylum Streptophyta; class Magnoliopsida; order Lamiales; family Scrophulariaceae; genus Buddleja; species Buddleja alternifolia. The sequence goes on along the minus strand of CM033392.1, from coordinate 53,825,604 downwards.
ATACATATATAAACCCACATATACACAAATATACATACACCCATATATACATACATAAACCCAAATATACATAAACCCACACATACACAAATATACATAAACCCACACATACACAAATATAAATACACCCACACATACGGTGGTGGTGGAGGCGGCGGTGGTGTTATATGGTGGTGGCGGCGGCGGTGGTGCTTCAAGAGAGAGAGAGAGAGAGAGAGTGTAGAGAGAGAGAGTAGAGAGAAAAAGACTAAGAGAGATAGAGAGAAGCGGGAAGATCTAAATTTAAGGGATTTAAATTTTTTGGTTTTGACCTATTACAACGGTTCCCAACGAACCGCAGTAATAGGGTTCCGAGAAAACCGCTGTAATAGGTCTTAACCTATTACAGCGGTTCCGAGGGAACCGCTGTAATAGGTTAAGACCAAGATACACCTATTACAGCGGTTCCTAACGAACCGCTGTAATAGGTCCCTCGACCACCTATTACAGCGGTTTTCTCGGAACCGCTGTAATAGGTTAAGACCAAGATACCCTATTACAGCGGTTCGTTGGGAACCGCTGTAATAGGTGCGCTATAATTGGGTATTTTTGTAGTAGTGATTGAAGAATTCGTCGGCTTCTTCCTGAATGCAATCCTCGATGGATGCTGCACGTTCACCAATATGAACGCTCTTATTTTTCCAAAGACGAAAGTTGATTTTTCGAACTCTTATTTGCAACACTATGCACCACTTCAGGAAAGTGCGAATAACAATCTCGGTTCAAGATTTTCTCTGATGGATTGAGGAACTCAACAAGTAGACGCTTATAAACTCTAATTTTATAATTCCTTAGAGCAAATCCAGATGGCTTGATGTGCCCCATATCCAAGAAATATGCCAACTCCACATCAGCAAGGTGAGTTCTTTGGCCTCGACGCTTCTCATATATAGCAACTAACGCAGGCACTTGATCAATTTCCTCACTGTTGGAAATGGACAAATAATACGCATGCTCAACATCAGTTAACTCTGAGTTGTATATCATCTGACAGAGTAAATGATCACGCTCTACCATCATGGCGATTTCATTCTTCGCAATAACGTATTTGTCTTCATTATAGCCTGCGGGAATGAAATCTCAAAATATCACTTGGGTTCTCAAAATATGCATCGAATGGATCACTAGAGTTGTAAACCTTGACTTCAACCTCCTCCACTCTATCTCTTTGGTTATTGATACACTTTTGTAAGAATTCGATAGATATGATGGTCGACAATGTTTGGTTCTTGAAGATTTCTAATATCTTTTCTTGGTCATCTGATGGGATGGATTTCGGAGAATAAGTGCTGAATTGTGAGTCCTCTAGTAAGCCTCATCATTCTCTTATGTGTTAATATACATGGGGTCTGATGACATCTCTGCTAATAAGTTGGAGATTTGATTCAGTTATGCTTGGACGTTCATGATGCATGATCCTATATTTTGACCCCGCACATCAAGTCGTGAAATCATGGTGTCATTTTGCTTCATCCATTGGATCATCAGCTCTTCAAAACTCGAGATCATATCATGTTGTTGATATGTTGGCGAAGCTCTAATTGCATAATAACTCAATGGCAAGTCCTGCTGATTTCTCCATCCTTGCTGATAGTAGTCACTCTGATAAACGCCTCCACACAACGAACAAAAATCTTAAACATGACTCTCATAATCTCCTACACTCCATCTTCGTTGTGACCAATTATAGTTATAATCATTCATCTCTTCAAGAATCATAATAAAAAGAATACATATAAAAAAGACTTAAGCTTAGAACACATAAGAGAATCTCAATATTAAATAAAACAATTGTCCCCGGCAACAACACCAAAAACATGACACGCAGAAATCCTAGCAAGTGTACTAGGTCTTGCAAGTAATATAGTGGATGTAAGTCCGGATTATCGTACCCTAGAGACAATTGTATTTAAGTACTGAAACTACTGTTTAATCTAATTCTAAGAATCGATAACGGTGTGAATTATGAATTAAAATACTAAATAACAATTACCAAATAATGAGAGAAATCAAATTTGAATTTTAATCAATGAGAAAAGTGATTAAGGCACATTATTTAACCAATTATTCAATTTGACTATGATTCTATCTTACCAGATTATTAGATTGATTAGGTCAAGGCGAAATTCCCTAAATTACTCACTATCCAATCTCTTCGTATAGCAATTCTATTTTCATTAACGATTTCTATATCTCTATATGAAATTCGAATTAATGAAAACGCATTACAAAGATTCATGGAATTTCCCTTTTTTGCGGAAAACATACACAAGGAAATCAAATCTATCTCTAGTCAATCTTACATTGTGGTGTTTACTACATAGATGCATCCCTAGTTTATCTCCTCTCGGTCTCAAAACTAAGCACAAATCTATACGATTGGTAGCTAAGCAATCATAGGCATTGAGAACAAGTATTAAACACAAAACCGAAAATAAATTTAATCCGGAAAAATAATACTCATAAATCAAACATAGTAATTGGATTTCACATGGCCTCAATTAAAGGGAAATTAAGTCATAATCCTAAAACAAAAGCAAAAATTCATCTTGAAAGATATGTTCAATGAAAACAAATCTAAAAGCATGAAATTAAAACTCCCTAATAACGTTTCTTTATAAATTTTGCTTGAATTCTCCGTCTTCGTAGACAAAGATGGAGTATCCTAGCGTTCTTCTTCTTCCCCAGACTTCTCTCAATTATCCTCTTGGTGTGTTTCAAAGTGTCTAAACCCTCAAAAGTGGGAAAAATTCCGAATTTGACCTAATAGCGCGTATTTATAGATGCTGAAATTAGCCTGTACCCGCGGCTAAAGCGTCGGTAGCCGTGGCTAAAATCCGTTGTTCACATTTTACACGTTTTTTAGCCTTTCTTACTTCATATCTTCAAAGCACGAAGGTTCCTTTATGATCACCGTGGCTAAGGGTCATTATAGCCATGGCTAAAGGTGTTTTCGAGAAATTTTTTGATGTTTTCACTCATTTTTGCTACAATTCTCAAATAACCTATAGAAACATAACCAATCATAAAATCAAAGCATATGTGGCATAAATAAACTCAAGACCGCATCAAAATACAAGAAAAGAGGCGCCTAAAAGGCATACAATACGAGCTTATCAACACCCCCAAACTTAAGTTTGATCGTCCTCGAGCAAAGAAATTAAAGCAAACAGATAAGCTCAAAAATTCTATAACTAATACACAAATGCAAGATAAACACCTTAGAACAAGACTTATGAAGAATCACTTATTCATCAAAAACTTTCAAATTCATATGCCTCAAAACTTCTGCAAGACTATCCCAAATCATGAACACCCACGTTTCCTCATATGTCTAGAATCCACATTAGGCAAGATTATGCAAACAATATGGACCGGTAAAACTACAGGGCGGTATCATGCTAGTGTCAACTGGAATACGGTCTGTTTACCTAAACAAGAAGGTGGCCTAGGATTGATCTCGCTGCAAAATTGGAATATGGCTGCAATATTTAGAATCATCTGGAATATTGCAGCAAAAGCAGACTCCATGTGGGTTAAATGGGTGAATGCATACTACATAAAGTCGGAGTCAATGTAGACTGTGGGGGTGAGAAGTACAAGTTCCTGGTTGTGGAAGAGGCTTCTGGGGATTAGAGACGTGTTGTTAGATGCTGTAGATGTGGTTCATAATACCTGGAAGGGGGGTGGATTTAGTATTCAAAAAGCATATGCCCATGTGCAGGAGCATGTAGAGGAGGTTAATTGGAGGAAAATTGTATGGGGTAAAGGGCCTTTTGCAAGGCATAAAATTATAGCTTGGATGGCTATCCAAAATCGTTTGAAGACCAGAGATAGGATTGCTCAGTGGAAGTATTTAGAAGATACAAAATGCGTTTTTTGTGCTTTGGAGGACGAAACTCGAGACCACTTGTTCTTCAGGTGTGAGTTCTCCAAAGAAGTGGTGAGTCAAATGTGGTACAGAATTGGAATCCAGTTCAGACAGTTTGACTGGCTCAGGGCCTTGGAATGGATCAAGAAAATTAGTCGAGGTAAGACTACGTTTAGCTGCCTTAAAAGGGCTATGTTTTTAGCCACCATTTATTTGATTTAGACAGAAAGGAATAGGAGAATTTTTCTTGCTACTTGTAATGATAGTAAGACTATTGCTGAAACCATTTGGAGATTCATTGTCTGTAAATTTGCTGATTCTGTCCCCCAGGTATGCCTGGTGTAAGTGTATGTTTTGCAGTTATATGAAATATGCTTGCTTATTGCAAAAAAAAAAAAAAAAACCAACTTCGAAATTGAATTTTTTTACCAAATGCACAATACACAATAACCACGATCAGAAGGTTTTTTCGGCTTGTAATGTAAGGCTCGGGTGTTGGCTTGATACAAAAATATATTGAAGAAAGTGACTAAAGGTTTAGAGAGCTTAAAACTCGATATCCTCAAATTACACTCACTAACTAAGCATCATACTCAAAATTCTCCCCACTTTCTCCTTTTTTTCTTTCTTTCTTTCTTTCTTACTTTTTTTTTTTTTCAAACTCACAACCCCCAAACTTATTTCTTGTCTATATCGGGTTGTGTACGAGTGAAAATACCTAATGAATGATCATTGAAGCATCACATATATAGCCTAGTCGAATTTTTTTTTCCTTTTTTCTTTCTTCTCTTTTTTTCGATCATTTTTTTTTTTATTTTTTTCCGACTATTCCGGCTCAACTTTATTCAAGTGCTTTTCACATCCTTCTTATTCATCTAGTATACCTCAAAATCTTCATCAATTCTCCAAATAAACCAACACCAACCTCCTTATCCTTATGTGCACAAAAAACTAAAACACACACCCAAACATAGCTAAAAAATACCGAACTGTAAGCTCCCATAACCGGGTGATTATATTGTTTTTCTTTTAGGCTAACGGTTAGTTGATGTGGTGTATGAACAAGAAGCGAATGGTGGTTTATGGTATGCTTAGCACACCCCATCTTTATCAATACGGCTCAAATAAAGGTTCTAGAGAAAATGAATATACTGCAAGCTAATACAAGGCTGAAGACAAATCAAAAATGGCCTAAATCATATCATGGTCATGCAATATCAGTGCACTCTTCAAAATTAAACAAACGTAGAAGGTTCATGCCTCGAGTCCTCAAAAATTTACATAAGCTTGACTAAAAAAGATATCAAGACACAGAAAAGCATGTTGATCACAAAGAAAAAAATTGGAAGCTAAAAACAAATGAGATAGCAAAATCATCAAGCTTCATCAGAAAAATGACAGTTCATTAGAATTATTCAAGGCATTTTCACTTATACATATGTGTATACATTGCATCAATTTCTGGGCATATCAAAAAAAAAATTCATGCATAACATGTATTCACCCCCAAACTTAATTAGCGCATTGTCCTCAATGAGCCAAATGAAGGAAAATAAAAGTAAGTAGGGGAAAGAATACTGCCCTGATCATTGAGTGAGGTTGGCCAGACAGAAAGTGCATGGGAGCTAACGACAAGCACTCGCGAAGCTGGTGAATAGGTGTGACCTAAACACATAAACAAAATAAACCAAAAAGTAGACACAAACACTTGTAATAAGGAGAAATATTCATGACATGTTCTTCAAAAGGGAAAAAAAAACAGAAACTAAAAACAAAACAAAAGTCTCAGGAAAGCAGAACATTTTTCTTTTTAGGGGTTAAAAATGCCATTTCGCCATGGCTAAGACTTGGTGTAGCCGCGGCTATCGAGACAGAGAGGGTCCAAATGCGTAGCCGTGGCTAAAAATACCTGGGAGCAAAAATTTCAAAACTTTGTACTGTTAAGCCGCAGCTAAAATGAACCGCAGTCGTGGCTAAAAGATCTAGAGTCAAAATACGATTTTTTTTTAATTGCTAAGCCATGGCTAAAATCCAGAATTGCTTCGGCTAAAATTCCTGACACCATAAAGAATTTTTTTTTTTCTTTTCTCAAGCAAGTGACGCCGCTCGTCTAGAATTTCTCGCTTGTCCATAATGCTATACCTGAGATACAAAACAAACTAAAAGAGAACAAACGACTCAACTAAATCAAAACAAAAGAAATGAAAGAAAATAATAAACATGGGTGGCCTCCCAAGAAGTGCTTGTTTTAAGTCATTAGCTTGACTCCCTCTTGCATTGCTCATGGTGGATCATAAGGAGCAATGCCAACTTTGTATGGAAGAGTTTTTTTGTACTTTTTCCAGTTGCGTAGAGGCTTCTCCTCTCCAATCTCTATCACACAACCTAAAAGAATTAGAAGTGATCATAAGGTCTCTTTCAAAAATACATAATTGAAGTGTAAAGATGAAAGTTTAATTGGAAGTGAGAAAGAATCCTCAATGGATGATTGCAACTCATATGTAGTTGTCCCATACTCCCCTATCCTTAGTTTTGACAACTCAAATGGTGGTATATCCAAGTGATTTATATCCTCTGATTTTCTCATTCTCGACCGTAGTATCACTTTGGTTCTCAAAATATGCATCGAAAGAATCACTAGAGTTGTAAACCTTGACTTCAACCTCCTCCGCTCTGTCTCTTTGGTTATTGATACACTTTTGTAAGAAATCGAGAGATATGGTGGTCGACGGTGTTTGGTTCTTGAAGATTTCTAATGTCTTTTCTTGGTCATCTGATGGAATGGATTTCGGAAGAATCATTGCTGAATTGTGAGTCCTCTAGTGATGTTGCTTCTGGAGCCTCATCATTCTCTTCTGTGTTAATATACGTGGTGTCTGATGACCTCTCTACCAATAAGTTGGAGATTTGATTCAGTTCTGCATGGACGTTCATGATGCATTTTTCTATGTTTTGACCCCGCTCATCAAGTCGTGATATCATGGTGTCATTTTGCTTCATCCATTAGATCATCAGCTCTTCAAAACTCGAGATCATATCATGTTGATGATATGTTGGCGAAGCTCTCATTGCATAATAACTCAAGAGCAAGTCCTACTGATTTCTCCATCCTTGCTGACAGTAGTCACTCTGATGAACGCCTCCACACAATGAACAAAAATCTTGAACATGACTCTCATAAGATCCTGCACTCCATCTTCGTTGTGACCAATTATAGTTATAATCATTCATCTCTTCAAGAATCAAAATAAAAAGAATATATACAAAAAAGACTTAAGCTTAGAATAGATAAGAGAATCTCAATATTAAATAAAACAATTGTCCCAGGCAACGGCGCCAAAAACTTGACACGCAAAAATCCTAGAAAGTGTACTAGGTTGTGCAAGTAATATAGTGGATGTAAGTCCAGATTATCGTACCCTAGAGACAATTGTATTTAAGTACTGAAATTACTGTGTAATCTAATTCCAAGTTAAATCAATCGATAACAGTGTGAATTATGAATTAAAATACTAAATAACAATTACCAACTAATGAGAGAAATCAACTTTGAATTTTAATCAGTGAGAAAAGTGATTAAGGCACAAGATTCAACCAACTATTCAATTTGACTATGATTCTATCTTACCAGATTATTAGATTGATTAGGTTAAGGCGAAATTCCCTAAATTACTCACTATCCAATCTTTTGATATAGCAATTCTATTTTCATTAATGATTTCTATATCTCTATATGAAATTCAAATTAATGAAAATGCATTACAAAGATTCATGGAATTTCCCATTTTCACGGAAAGCACACACAAAGAAATTGAATCTATCTCTAGTCAATTTTACGTTGTGGTGTTTACTACCTAGATGCATCCCTAGTTTATCTCCCCTCGGTCTCAAAACTAAGCACAAATTCATACGATTGGTAGCTAAGCAATCGTAGGCTAATATAACAAGTATTAAACACATAACCGAAAACAGATTTAATCCGAAAAAATAATACTCATAAATTAAACATAGTAATTGGATTTCACATGGCCTCAATCAAAGGGAAATTAAGTCATAATCGTAAAAGAAAAGCAATAATTCATCTTGAAGGATATGTTCAATGAAACAAATCTAAAAGCATGAAATTAAAATTCCCTCATAACATTTCTAGATAGATCTTGCTTGAATTCTCCGTCTTCTTAGACAAAGATGGAGTATCCTCGCATTCTTCTTCTTCCCCAGACTTCTCTCAACCCTCTTGGTGTGTTTCAAAGTGTCAAAACCCTCAAAAGTGGGCAAAAGTTCCGAATTTGACCTAATAACGCGTATTTATAGATGCTGAAATTAGCCCGTAGTCGCGGTTAAAAAGTCGGTAACCATGGCTAAAATCCGATGTTCGCATTTTACACGTTTTTTAGCCTTTGTTACTTCATATCTTCAAAGCACGAAGGTTCATTTATGATCATCGTGGCTAAGGGTCATTATAGCCGTGGCTAAAGGTGTATTTTGAGAAATTCTTTGATATTTTCACTCATTTTTGCTACAATTCTCAAATAACCTATAGAAACATAACCAATCATAAAATCAAAGAATATGTGGCATAAATAAACTCAAGACCGCATCAAAATACAAGAAAAGAGGCGCCTAAAAGGCGTAAAATACGAGCTTATCAGATTTGCAACACTATGCACCACTTCTGGAAAGTACAAATGACCATCTTAGTTCAAGATGTCCTTTGATAGATTGAGGAACTCAACAGGTAGACACTTATAAACTCTGATTTTGTAATTTCTTAGAGCAAATCCAGATTGCTTGATGTGCCCCCTATCCAAGAAATATGCTAACTCCACATCAGCAAGGTGAGTTCTTTGGCGTTGACTCTTCTCATATATAGCAACTAACACATGCACTTGATCATTTTCCTCACCGTTGGCAAAGGAAAAACAATACGCATGCTCAACATCAGGTAACTCTAACCTGTATATCATCTGACAGAGTAAATGATCACGCTCTACCATCATGGTGATTTCATTCTCCGCAATAACTTATTTGTCTTCATTTTAGCCTGCAGGAATGAAATCTTCTTCTGGAGCTGGTGGCATGTAATTGATCGATTGATCAATGGTCTTCAAAGGATCCAGCTTGAAGAAATGCCTCGGTTGTGGTAGTTGGGCCCCTTCTGTAGACAGTAGTAGGTCTCTTTGCATCCAGACACTCTGACATTCAGAGAGAGCCTCTGCTGCAACATCTTTAGCAATAGCCACCACTTCCGCAAAGTCAACATCCAGATGAACGTCAACTGATACTTTAACAGCAGCAGGAATAAGAGTTGTAGCATAAGATATATCCTCTATAAGAGCAGGATCTTCTACAGATGTAGGAAAAGAAATGCTGTGGGAAGAAATAAACTTACCCTAACTAGTCTCAAAAGCAACTGTTTCTGGAACTTGAACGCTTGGTTCAACAGTCTTAGGCTCTTTAGGAACGGGAACTGATTGACGCTTGCCTAAGCCTCGGGGTCTTTTGAATATTCTCTTGATGTTTACCACTTCTATAGGTTTTGACGCTGTAGCAGGAGCATCAGGGATAGTTGGCTCTTCTTCAAAATTTATCTTTTTAATAATCTAGACCAACTTTCGCCTCTTGATTAGTGGAATCTTATCTTCCACGTCCTCATCTATTTTTTCATCACCATCATCCTTTGGAGGAGATGGGACTTTTGGAGCCTTGGGCTTTCTGGGAGCCCTCTTCTTTTGCTAAGCCGGACGCTTCATGGCTTTCTGTTCTATTCGGCGCTTAGCCTCTTCATCTGATACTTCACGCATTACTTGGTGCTCAGACAAAGGCTTTACTGCTCCACCAACTTTAGGTGGGTTGAGGAGGTTGGTCACGATCCTCTTCCCCAAAAACTTAACCTTGGCCAACTGAATTAATTCAATCTGCTCTGAAGAGCAGATCACTCAGAACCACTCCATAGGGCTTGTTGACGATCTCCAAACAATCCCTGAATCTCCTGAAAACATACTCACTCTAGTTAACTTTGATATCCATGTGTATGGCTGTCATCATCTGAAATTGTAGTGGGGTGACCTTGTTGAACGTTCCCACTCTGCATTCAATAAATTTACTATAGAAATTTGCCAACAAACATTACTTTGGCAGAATATCTTTCTTGTCCGGAGTAATTTTCACGTATAAAAATTTTCACGAAGAATAAGTAAAGTTACATTTGGTAACTCCCATGTATAAAAATTTTCACGTCGAGAGTATTTTTTGAAAAACATTTGGAAATTTCAGAGTGTAACGCACGCGTTCATAGTACATTGACGCGTACACAAACACGTACTGACTCTGAACCATCATTTTGAAAAGTTTTTGATTACCCGCCAGTTTGATGTGATAGGAGCGCGTGAAATAAATCTTTGAGTCTATCCATCACGTCACTAAATATTTTTAAGAATAATGCATGATTTTATAAAGACCTTTAAGCTGAATTCTTCAAGGGAATTGATGGAGTTTGGCACCAGCTGATTGAACCATTGTTGTGCATCTCTGGTTAGCGTGGTCAAGAAAACTCGACACTTAACTCCATTAGTGTATTGATGGAGTAGCGCGCAGTTCTCAAAGTTTCCTAAGTGCTCCATAGGATCAGCTGAGCCATCAGATTCCGTGATATTAGGAGCATGAAAGTTATGAGGTAGCTCTTCTACTAACACCTGGGGACTGAAAGGGACTCCCCTAGATAAGAGTGGAATGTTTCCTCGAGGTGCTACCTCATTTCTCTCATCTCTTCTTGCGGGCTTTCAAAGCTCTTCATCATCTCCGTTTGAGGCGTCCCTATGGGTCCCAGATTCTGAAAACTTTGCCCAAGAGGTTATCTCTTCTTCCTGGAGCATTCATCCCCGTGACATTGTGATAAGTCCCCCTTGTGGCAGGGATAGGAGAGCTATTTTCGATCTCAAGAGCCTGAGGTGCCATTAAGGGTGGCACAGCTGCAGGTACTTGCACATGGAACAACATTATGGGAACAGCTGGTTGGAATGATGGCGGGAATACTGGTGGAGATGCTGGAGAGATAGCACCCGACATACAAACCATAGACGCTGTAAGTAGAGGGAAAAACCCTCCTGAAATAGCTGATGGGAACATCGAAGGTCCATCTCCCGATATGCTCTCCATTGCTTGGGGGTTGACGTCCTTCGTTCCTTCTAATGAGATACCTCCAGGTACGACAAGCGTGGTCTCCCGCCTTCCTTCTTTAGTCTGATGCTCTCCATTGCCGGCCTTGTAGGCTAGGTAATTCTTCTTGTTGGGGGTGCTCCAATCCTTGGAATGATGTTGGCTGTCGGCTCCACGTATGCTTCTGAGGTAGCCAAGCTCAGGTACCTCCTCTTTTGTAGGTGCACGTACATTAAAATACTTTTCCCCCTTGTTGGTCCTTGCAAAGCCGGCGGCGACACGGCCTCCAAAGGCAGCAGCACGGAGGCACTCAGCCCTACGACCACATTTGGGCCATGGGAGACACTTGAACCTCCGTCTGCATTTTGGCAGACGATGGCGCTCGGCCCAGTCATAGCGCTCGGCCCGACCAAATGCGTGGTGAGGGATGTTGAGCCCGACGCCAGGTCTTTTGACAGCGTAACCACACTTGAATCCATCGATTGCACCGAAACTTGTTGATTTTCTTCAAAAGTATCCAGTTAAACTCACGTCTTTCGCTCAAATCTTCCCACAGACGGCGCCACTTGATGCGGTTCAAAATTTACACCAAGAAAACGTATAAATCGAAATCAGATATACACTCTAAAACTACTACGAAATAATATGATAGAATATATAATTTATACTTAAACTCAAAGATGAACAAAATACTGACCTTTTATTGACATTTCTTGAGAGAGAATACAAGTACTTAGTGAAATTGTAATGTGAATGTAAAAAACATAAAAAAATGGATCAAATCCTCTTAAATATGGCCTAATGGCCGATGTTTCTCCTTCTTCATGGTGGTTGGGCATTTTTTTGGTGTAGTGGGGCATGGGGGGGAGATATGGAGATTATATCCCCTATTTTAGGGGGTAGTGATTGGATTTTGACTTGGTCCAATCTTATCTCATTGTCAGTTGTACCTTTTGAGCCTTCCTTCCATCTTCTAGCTATCTATTTAATCTCCCTAGTATGACGTAGGAGCTTCCACATAGCTTGATCAGGGAGCCTCCACGTAGCTAGTGCCTTGAACTTCTCATGATGAGCTTTGATCTTGATCTTTCTTTAGGTGTCCAATGTTTCGTTGGCCCATGCAATTGATGTTTCTCGGGTCCCAATTCGCACATAAGCCCAAATAACAAGTGTGATATTTACAGACATATCATATTTGATTTGACTTTATTAATAAATAAATGATTTTAATCAAAAATATGATTTTTTTAATCGGTGTTGTATTATTGTTAAGTAAGCAATGTAATGTTTGTTTTATATGTTTTTTTTATATCAAATTATAATTTTTTTTATATATCAGTTATACTATTACTACTTCACAAATATAATTTAATTAATTTTTTATTTGATTGTACAAAGTACCAAAATGGATTTAAATTTAATTTTCATTATGTATTATTATTAAATAATAAAAATATTGTTCATATAATATTATAAAATAACAAAATATATTTTCTTAGATGAATATGTAATAAAAAAAAGTTAAAAATGGGTGTTATTTGTGAAATATAAAAAATAGTATAAAATGAGTTCTAAAAAAATATATAGAGAGAGAATATTCGTTTTGGTGTAAAAAATATGCAAACATTGAACTAATTTATTGTAGGGGAATTTTAAATAAATAATATAAAAATAAATCAAAATTAAAAAAATAATGCAACAAAAAATTTGGGTACAGAAAAATGCACATTCTGCGCTGCCCGGACGCGGAATAGGCAGATTCCGCGCTTGGGCAGAGCGGAATGTAAATTTTTTATTTTTTTTATATTACATATATATTTATTAATTAAATCATGTTTTTTCCTTATTTCCCGTTTATTTTTCTCCTTCATTCGTACATTTTTGAGTTTCGATTTGAACATATTAATTGTAGACTTTCATATAGACTTTGTAACCACACAAAAATGGATTCATTCCGATACCCGAGTGAAGAAATATGATAAGTAAAAAAGGACACATTAGAACAATTTTTTAAAGAAAATAATAACTTTGTCTATGTTTCCGGCTCATTTTTCTCCCATTTTCGTTCATTTTTGAGTTTTGACTTGAACATATAAATTGTAAATTTTCATATAAACTTTGTAACCACACAAGAATGGACTCATTCTGATACCTGAGTGAAGGAATATGATAAGTAAAAGACGACACACAAATACGGATTTTTCAGAAAAAAAAAAATTCGTCATCTTCGGAATGATTTTTTGACCTTTTTTGTACATTTCCAGGCTTCGACTTCAACACAAAAAATGTAGATTGACCCACAAAGTTTGTAACAGTATGAGAATTGATTCATTTCGATATCCGAGTGAAAAAATACAACATGTTAAAAAATATGACGAAATGTGTATCTTTTTTAACATGTTATATTTTTTCACTCGGATATCGAAATGAATCAATTCTCATACCGTTACAAATTTTGTGAGTCAATCTACATTTTTTGTGTTGAAGTCGAAGCCTGAAAATGTACAAAAAAGGTCGAAAAATCATTTCGAAAATGACGAAAAAATATTTTTTAAAAAAAAATCCGTATATGTGTGTCCTTTTTTACTTGTCATATTCCCTCACTCAGGTATGGGAATGAGTTTATTCTTGCGTGGTTACAAAGTTTATAAGCAAAACTACAATTTATATGTTCAAGTCAAAACTCAAAATTGAACGAAAATGGGAGAAAAATGAACTGGAAACAGACAAAGTTATTATTTTCTTTAAAAAATTGCTCTAATGTGTCCTTTTTTACTTGTCATATTTCTTCACTCAAGTATTGGAATGAGTTCATTTTTGTGTGGTTACAAAGTCTATATGAAAGTCTACAATTAATATGTTCAAGTCGAAACTAAAACATGCACGAAAAAAAGAGAAAAATGAGCAAGAAATAAGGGAAAAAATATGATTTAATTAATATATATATAATATATAAAAAAAATATTTATGCCCATTCCGCGCTCGGGCAGCGCGGAATGGGCAGCTATATTGAAAAAAACATAAAAAATTTACATTTCGCGCTGCCCGAGCTCGAAATCTGCCCATTCCACGTTCGGGCAGCGCAGATTGTATTATTTTTTGCACCTGAATTTTTGTTGTATTATTTTCTTAATTTTGATTTATTTTTATATTATTTATTTAAAATTCTCTTTATTGTAGCTAGAACAAAATTGTGCAAAAGTTGCATAATTTTGATACAATACATTGTAGATCTCTTAGCCAACGATATAAAATGTAGGTCTTATTAAAAGTCGAGATTTATTTGGAGATGGATGACAAACGAAGCCTCGAAGAAGGTGGTACATAAACATAAAATGCCCTTAAAAAATGTTGTACCACGTGCTTCTTATCATTTGGAATAGAAATTTGTGAGCATTTACTTTGTAGCATGAGTTGGACTTTAATGGAAGTGTGGAACGAATAAGTTATCTTTACTAATAAGTTCCTAAATTTTATATTTTCTCGGATTTATTATTTGAATAAAACTGTTTTTTACTCGAAAGAAAGTTTTTAAAAAAAAAATTGGATTCTTAATTACAATTATACAGGGTTCGAAATACTGGAGGTGCATATTATTTTTCATTTGCAATTGTACATGGCTAACTTCACCTGCAACACGGGATGTACAGGTAGTTCTATATCAGATTGAGTACAATTGTCCAAATATAAATTATGTATCTATCTTTCTCACACAAGTTGCACAAGATTCATCATATGCTGGTGAATCTGGACCAGACTTTTGAAGATTCTTGGGATGCTAGAGCAGGATCAAACGGGTCACACTTGGCCTATGATTGTTCTTTTAGAACTCGGTTTGCGGGGCTAATACCGTAGGATAGCATCTTTCTTCCTGTTGTAAAAAAATAGTATATCATGTTCGAAGGTTTAAAATTTATCTCTAGAGATAATTCTGATACTACTCCTGGCATTCGTTTCTCAATACTGCTACACAAGGTCGCAAACCCAATAACTTGAAAACCAAAGTCCTTCCACTCGCGGTCAATCTCCATTTGATTGGTTTAGGGAAGATGATTGGGTGTGTTTTAGTCAGCGGAGAGAAGCCCTCGTGATTCTCACGGTAGCTCACTTAACTAATTTTTATTAATATCCCTGCCAAGAGTACAATTGAAGACATGACGTTTACCCAAAAGTCTTAACACGTTATAGTTCAATTTCCCATCTCTCGAAAATCTTATTTTATCTAAAAATTCAGGTTGTTTCGCATTCTAACGAATTTTGGATGATTTCTTTATTAATTAGACGACAAGATTTTTTATTTTTTTTATTAAGAATTAGACCCATCAAACATGTAAACTAACCACCTAGCTAATAATTTATACTCTAGCAGCTGGCTGGAATCAATTACTTTGAAAATTATTTATTCCTTTTCTTTTTTCTTTTTTTTTTCTTTTTAGATTTTCTCTATTCCGATAATGTAGTTTTCGGTACATCAATTTATCAGTTAATTAGGCTATTTTTCTAAATTTGATAACTAACAATTTAGCAGTAAATCTCGTAGCCCAATACTAAGAGTGAGTCAGGGTCAAACAGGATTAACTAAGGTTGGGCATTATTATATATAAACATGGATTTGTAACGCAAATAAAGTCCAAATAAGATTATAAAAAAATGGACCAAACAATCACTCAAATAGTATTTGGATTGTAATCACAAATTTTAACTTTTTCAATCATTGGGCTAAATTTACCTTAATTAGTCAACTTAATTGGGTTATTTGCAACCATGGTATTAAATTTGGGTATCAGTGTCGATATCGGGGTGGTAAATTTACAGAAATTTCGATGGAAATTTCGGGGATAATCAAAATTTCAGTTTCAATTTTAAAGAAATCATGGAAATTTATAAAAATATTTGAAAATCTACAATAAAACTTTGTGTAACTTTAAATATCATAATTATGCATTTTTTACATTAGTAATATTTCATGTATAGTATATGCATAATAAATCTTATTGAATAGAATGACTAAAACCTGCTGTGAAAAATATAAAATAATAGTAGTAAAATAATAATAAAATATCATAACAACTTCATTAAAATAAAGTGTGCTAAAATTTTAGTAAAAATCATTATTCAAAACCACATCAAGCTTCTAAAAGGATTTTTATGAGATCTCATTTAAACAATTTTTGTGTTCAGACCCGGATTTTTATTAACTTATTGCCTAGTATCACTTTCAAATTCGTATTAAAATTTATTTCTTAATGGTTTACATAATTGGTCATTTATTATCTTTTCTTTTAATATGAATGGTCATTTGACCCTAATTTTTAACTATAAAATATTTCAGAAAATAAAAAAATATATTATTTTAAATTTTGGAAAAATTTTGGTTTCGATAAAAATTTCGAGAAATTTTGATTTCGGTCAAAATTTCGATGGATATTTAGCGAATATTATTTTAAATTTCGGAAAATTTCGGGTTTCGACAAAAAATTTGGGAAATTTTGGATTTCACTTGAAATTTTGAAGTTTCCAACAAAATTCCAGACCCTATTTGCAACCACCTGCTCTGAGTTATTGCGCTTTGGCAAACACCTCCCCTCATGTATTATATTTTGGCATCCACCACTACTATATATACAAAAGATTATAAACTACCTTTTCTACACTTAGTTTATATATTTTTTCTATTTTCTATTTTCATTTCATTCCTTTATTTTTCTTACTAAATAGTAAAAAGAAAGTTTTTCAAAATTTTAACAGATAGTTACTTTTATTTAAAAATATCTATAGCAAACTAAAATCAAACTTAATTTAAATAAACTTAAATATGTATTTTTTCCAATTCCCTTTGTATGGTTCTTGAATAATATTTTTTAACATTTTAAACAATTTTTTAATAAATTAGTGATGGTTTATCACTTTTATAAAAAAAATTATATATATATATATATATATATATATATATTTACATTATTGCTTATTGTAATAGACAAAAATCTGAAAACCCATATAGTAATTTCATTTTAACTTCAATGTCCCACTATATATTCGTGTCTCTTTTTTTTAATTAATATTTTTCTTCTTTTTTGTTCTAAGTAGAAATAAGACTAATAGGAAGTAAAATAAATATAAACGAACATTCACTTGAAAATAAATATTATCATTTAAAATATATCTAATATGATAGTGAACAAAACAATGAGATTCCTAAATTATCAAATATACGTAAGACCTCATCAGTTTCTACTTCAAAATTATCTACGGGTCCTTAAGCAAAGAGATTAAAAGGAAACTACTATTTCAATTTTTAGATTTTTGTTTATTATGTTAATTCGCATAAAAACATTGTAAAATGGGTATTTGAGATGGAAAAAATATATATATAGATATGAAATTTTTGGTTATAAAAATCTATTTTTGGGGTTTTGTAATTTTCCCTTATCATATTATTTATTATAATTATTTTCGATTAAAATATAATTATTCACCATATAATTATTCATTAGAATTATTTTTAATTAAAAAATTTCATAAGCTTCACTTATATTCCTTTTTTTCCTATTTAATAAGAAAAGGAAAGGAATGGAATGAAATATATAAAATAAGAAATAAATATAAATTAAGGGTAAAAAAGGTATTTTATATAATTTTTTACACATAGGGGTGGTGGATGCCGAATTTTAATTCATAAGAAGAGGTACTTGTCAAGGCACAATGCCTTAGGGGAGGTGGATGCAAATAACCCAACTTAATTCTACTTTAAGCCTTTGAAATTAAACTGTGTTTCTTGCTTCTTTCTTTTTTTCTTTTAAAATGAGAAGAATACGAGAACTTCTTTAATTCTCTTGCTTTGTTTTGAAAATTTATATTTCCATCTCGAATTATATAGGATTTGTTTGGATGTGTTTTTATTTTATTTCAACCGTCTTATTTCAAAATGTATGAGAAAATTGATTTTTTTAATTGAGGAATGATATTGGCACTTCACAAGTTACTATAACAGCTCCAACTTTTGCTTTTATATTCCATCGAATTTAAAAATATTTTGAATTTCAAATTAAATTCTAAAACTATTTTTGTGCTATCAAAAGTTACTATATTATTTTCACCATTGTATCACATATCCATTAAGTACATTAATTTAAAAATTGAATAGTTTTAAATATTTATATGAAATGCTAAGCATAAGCCCACCAATGAAAATGTTAGAGCATCATCAACAATAAAGCATACATAATATGTCAAGCTAGAATGACAAAATATCAGATTTGAAATGAAAATTACTTTATTTTGACCACCATCAATTTCATGTAGTATATTATAAATCAATCACGATGTAGGCATAAATAAATGTTCAAATAGGCATTCAATTTTTAAGTTGATTATGATGTTTAAATCACCATAGAAAGCCAAATAATAATGACAATGATGGTGATTATGATGTTTAGAAGCAGCTAATAATTTTTAAATTTTATATAAAGAGAAAAAGTATATAAAGATATAAATATATCTATATACAGTAAAAGACAACCTTTGATGTCATCCAAGTAAGCGCATATGTGAATAACCTAATTGCATTCAATTTTGTTACATAATTAATTTAATTTGTGTTTGTTTTATTTATCTTGGAAAAATATAGTTATTAATCTTTATCTAAAACATTCAAAATTTAAAATTCAAGATAAGGTAGTTACCAATTTAGTTTAAATTCAAATAAAGAACTAACTTTACTATCTTTATTTTTCTTATTAATGTTATTTAATCAATCATTGGTATATCTTAATATTCATATTATTCAATTTATCAATCACATATTATTATTTTTTAAACTAAATAATTTGATTTTATACTCATTTAAATAAATTTTTCGATAATAGTCATCAAATTTAAATCAAACTTTTTAATTTTATATAGTATAAATTATCCTTATTTGATTATTTTTATCTATTAATTACCAATCATAAATTATATATTTCATTATTTTTATATTTGAATCCCAACATAAAATTATTCGCTACGCTTTGCATTTATATTCTTAAATTGAAAGTTTTGAAGTGCATACATGTATAAATCATGATATCGTTGAATTATGGATTCATACAACATTTATTAAGAGAAATGAATTTATTTTTAAAAAGACATATTTATCTTTTAGATTTGGGAAAATTACCTTTACATACCTGATGAATGGCTTAAATATAAATTACTGAGCTCAGGTAGTTTGCAAAATGCAGGTTCTCATGTATAGTCTAAATCTCGTCTAATTTTAACACAGTAGATTTTTATTTGCTTCTAAAAATCTGAAAGTGGAATTAACTAATATATGTGTTTTAACTTCAAGTTGCCCCACTTGCTTCCATACCCAGGCTAGGACTCCAATTCTGGATCAAAGTGACCCAAGTTTGATCTTACTTGGAAAATGTTTGGTTTTCTGGCCGACCAAAAAATTGAAAACTGAGTCAAGTTTTGTATGGATATTTAGTTTTAAATGGATTAAAATCTCAAGATTAGATCTATAAACTCCACAAGTTTTAGGGCTTCAATTTAATTAAGTATTCCCATATGCACTTTCAGAGTTTTTTCAATGGGTGTTTAGAGCCGTTATTTATTATAAAATTTTCACGCATTTAGAAAACAATATAGAAACTTTGTAAAATAAAAGAAACAATAAAAAATGAATGAAAAAAAAAAAGATTTGAGCATATCTATCATAAATTTATTTTTCTTAATTAGTCGACCATATCAAACAATGTTTTAATAATACGATGTTTATTAAGTCAATATTATGACACAAGAAATTTGATTTTAACCCATGTCAATTAACAATAGTGAAAAGCCCATTTGCCATGGTCCAAATCAATTGACCACGACTTTGCCTCGCATCAGTCATGGTAATTTGTAAGCATTGGCCAAAACATTGCTCGCAACTTTATAGTCATTGTCAATATTTTGTTAATTGCAAAGACCGTGACTTTTAGCCATTATTAAAAATGATACATTAACAATTTTTCCACCACGGCTAGTTAGAGTTTAAAATAGTTAACATTCTTTTCTAGCTCGGTTGAAATCAGTGTGGCTATATGAAATTTCTATCATGGCCAAATTACTCGTGGGTTTAGACTGCTATAAACCATGACAAATATTTTTAACAATACTTAATTTTCTTGTAGTATTGTCACTACAAGAAATTTGATTTTTTTCTCATGTTAATTAGTCATGGTGAAAAGTCCCTTTTCCACGGTCAAAATTGATTAACAACTGTTTCGCCTCGGCTTCAGTCGTTGTATTTGCAAGCATGTCCAAAACATTGCCCACGGCTTATTGGCATTGTCAATGCTTTGTTCATTGCACATACCATGACTTTTTATTCATTGTGAAAAAGTGTTCGATTAACATTTCTTCACCACGGGTAGTTAGAGCTTAAAATAGTAGCATTTTTTCCACCACGCCTGATTTTAACGTAACTATATGGAACGTCTACCACAGGCAAATTAGCCGTGGATTTAGACTACTATAGACCAAGACTTCGAATCATGGTATATAATTTCATTGCCTACACTTAATTTTTTTGTAGTGTGTGAGGTTGAATATCTATTGCAATATCCCGATAATAATTAAAACCAATTGTTTATAAGTATAGTATCTCACACAAATAAATAAATATAAAGTATATTGAGATTTCATAGCAATATGTATCCTCGAGAATTTAAAAATCATATATAAAAATTTCGCAAACAAAGGCAGAGAAAATAAATGGTTTCGTCGGAAATCTAAGATGTTTCTTATCAAATGATCAAGGGTATAAGAGATTTTTTTAATAAAAAATAAACAATTTCGAAATACACTCTATTAGAACTTTTGTTAACTTATAAATAGTAATTAGTCCACTATTTCAATTCAATGGGAATGTAGAAAATTTTGTTTAGCGACCAATTATTTAAATATTTCTCTCACGTTATAATGAATTGAATATTGTTATCTTCCTTTCTTTGATATCAATCAATATATTAATGGATATTGTCGTCTAGGGAAAAGGATTCAATTTCAAACCAAGTGTAATTTTGCAATTTGTATTACAAAATATCTATTTTATATTAGGAATAATTTCTCAATAATTGGTAACGATTATTAAACTTGACTATGAAAAGTAGAAGAATGTTATAATTGAGTCATGTTTACTGCTTCTTTTACCCAGTATGTAATATTATTTTGGGATTTGTATTTGAGGAATGGGGCTAAGTTGTTGAAGTTGGTAGAGTAGTTTAAAGGGTGGTTTATATTTCTTTTTCAGAATTATGAACAGCCCTCGATTGTGGTACTTCAAGAAACTCATTAGTTGCCTGAAGTTTATTTTGTATGCTCTTTTGTAGCTTTAAATTTTTTGGGTGACTACCGATGTTTTTCCATCCAACTAAATACAATTTTCACCTTAATTAGGAGGTAAAACTTTATAATGTTTTTATATTCTTCTTCTTGGAGGTTTATGTATTTAATATAATATTGGAATTTTCTGTATTTTTCAATGGGGTTTTCTGATTTCTGTGTAGGGCATGCTGTTGTCATTGGAGCTGCAGAATTTGCGGAAAACTTTCGTCAGTTGTTAGGGTATGTCTTGATGTTTTTGTGAATTCGATTATTTTTTTGTTGTAAGCTTCTTTGGCTTTTCATGTGATTAGAGGTGCTTAAGTTTACATATTTTATGTTATTCTTAGTTCTTTGACTCTGTTACTGGTCACGTGGTTATCATTTTAGATATATGTTAAATGATACCTTTCCAGTTATAATCATCATTTCAAAGATCAATTTTCGGCTTGGGTTCTTTCAAATCTAAACTGATTATTCATAGTTTTTTTTTTTTTTGAAGAATGTACAGTTATTTGAGAGGATGTGAATATATTGCAAATCTAAACTTGTTTCTAGAATTTAATTAGATACCTATTTATTGGTAAAAAGATCTTTTGAAAGTTTTTGGGTAGATCTTAGCAGATTGTTCTCTTTGGAGATTCAAATCTCTGATTTTGATTTTTGAATAATGGCGCTTCTCGAGGAGAAGAAACAAAACTCTTTATTTTTGAAAAATTTCATTGTGAGCCGAAAAAACAATAGTAGATTGTTCTGTAACACTTTGGAAATTGAAATATTTGATTTTGATTTTCGAATGATGGCACTTCTAAAGGAGAAGAAACGAAACTCTTTAATTTCGAGAAATTTCTTTGTGATCCCAGGAAACAATAGTAGTTTGTGAGGAGATCTTGCAATTTCAAAATTGCCCACCAGTTTCTGTTCTTTGAAACCAAAAACAATAGAAAGTCTATACCATCTACAAATCTCATGGTAACAAGTTTCTAAAGTAACCAACATCCTTTACAATTTTTCGTATTACAAAAAAAATTCAGTTCATGGAAAATATTATTTGAACACCTATAATCATCTGTAATCACTCGGCTGCACTCTATTTCCAAAGACACCATATTGACTAATTTGTATATCACTTAGGCGTACTATATTTCCAAAAACACCTGTTTTGCTATGTATGTGGTCATTTTTGACATCTTAATTTTGAATAATCAGAATTATGGCACAAGTTTAACTCGAGTAGATTGGACATTACTTATGGCAGTATTATTCACATAGTTCAATTAATTATCTTTCGTAAATCTAGACAAATCACGAAGCTGAGAAACGTGATAATAATACTGAGAGAGACATAGCTGAAATAGGTCCGAAAAATATATAAGATTGTCTCTATACACATCATATTTTACAGAAGACTGAAACTTAAAAAAAAAGGGTAAAAACCCAGGCAACAAATTCAATTCCTATATTACCTCACTTGTAAAACAAAATGATCCAAATGACTGTTCAAATTTACCTTAATAAACCCAAAACATTTTGTCTTAATACTCATACGTTTCAAAATCTATACTTTCTGAACATCAAAAGAAATTCAGGCATCTAAAACACTTAAATACAAGTAATTAATACCTTGTTTTAACCAACAGAGGATGCACACCACAAAAATGAAAAAAATATAATACTCTAATACCTCATGCCTTTCATTTGCCTATACTCTGACCAGAATATATGAAACTATAAATATGTTCTATATGCTACGATCAGTAACCTGATTTTGTTTTATATAATTCAGCATTAAAGAGTCAATGATTAGCTTAATTAAAATCATTCTCTTCAAAACTCTACCTCATTCAAAGTCCAGAAACCCAATAAGAACTAACAATATCAGGGCGGAATTTCCATAACTATAAGCATACCATTATATGCAAATTCTGCAAAAAATACTTATGAACCCTGCGAGCATAAACAAATCCATGAGTGATAAGGAAATAACCAAATCAAAGAATATGCAATGTAGCCGTACATATTACAACCTAAATAAATTAGACTAAACAACGAAAAGAAAAGGATGGTAGCTAAAAGCTCTCTATTCTGCCATCATCTTGAACTTGATCCCCTCATCAATATTGAGAAGGCCGGCGAAATTTATCTTAATAAACCCAAAAATTTTTCTCCAAATAACCACAAATTAGCTATTGTCTATTTGATATTATAGTTAAAAGCAACTAAACGCGATTATAATGTTCCTTTTACATAAGTGTTCTACCAGGAACGAAACACACGCTCACATACACAGAAATATGAATTGCAGCAAACATCAATCCAATAAATCTTTGATAGAACTTAACACATAGTTATGACATGGAGTCTAGAGAAACAAGAAAGAGTTTAGAGAAAAGTAGAAGGAATTTTTTTTTAAAAAAAGAAAAAAACCAAGCGAGAAATCCAATCCCTATATTTCCTCTCTAAGGCAAACAATCAGAAACGACGCCAAAATTTACTCAAACAAAATGTTATCTCCTAATTTTCAAGCCGAAAACCAAAACCTTTTCTCCAATTTTTTTCAGCCCGAGGCACCGACACCATTACTGTGCCACAATCGAAAACCCCCATTGAAGGACGCATAAAAATCGATTCAAGAAACAGGAGGAGGAAGAATATACATAGAAAACCCCAGATCGAGAAAAAACCGCAAAAGTGAATGTAATAAAGTAGTTAAATAGAGGATAAACGAGAAGAAGATATTCTCAAAATTATTACAGGTGAGGCAAAAATAGGATTTCCGTGTTGGGAAGCTAGGCAGAGTAGAGAGAGGAGCCTGCGATTTGTGGAGGAGGAGAAGACAATGAACAGGGAATTCGACTTTGTAAAACGGTGTCGTTCTCTTGGGAGGAAAAAAAAAGGTGCATCGTGTGCGAAGTGTGTACTGTGGCCCTTATATATAGTAGTAATAATAATATCTGTATGAAATATTAACTACTCGTGGAATAGTACAGACAAATTTAAATTTTACATGAAATATTAAATAAACATTGGTCGTACGAGACCAAAACTCATCTAGTGGATGCATGGTCCAAATCAATTATACTATATTTTCGTAAGAAAGTTGTCACCTACGTATCTTATTACATATAAATTATTAGTCATAATTGGAATCTCGGTAATATTACTTGTCTCTTTCGCTTACTAAATTAATTTATTTAATATTTTGCTTGATTTGTTATATTAATATACTGACAACTGGGTAAAAAATTTTTTTGAAAGACTCGTAATGTTTTTTAGGTAAAAGTAAGAACTTATATACCAATTTCCAACATATGTACACAAACTAAAGGCACATTTACAGATTCTATGTGCCTAAGGCCTCAGCTTACAAGTAACTAGAAAGATTAACAGAGAGCCCAACTACAACCTATGCAAGGGGTGGTCATCTCGGTTAACCGAACTGAAACCTCACCGAAATTTCAGTTCGGAAAAATCAGAAATCGAAACCGAAATCGAACTGAAATGAGACGGTTCGGTTCGGTTTTAACTGAAACAATTTCAGTTATTTTCGGTTAACCGAGCAGTTAACCGATTTGGACAAAAAAATTCCAACAGGTTTTTTTTTTTTTTTTGCATTTGGGGCATGAATTTTGTCCAATAACATGACAATAGGCTATTGCTGTTAACCGATATTTGACAAAAAAATCTTGTTTGCCCAGCAAAGATGAAAACTCATATATATATATATAGGGATAATTACACTGGACATACCTGAGGTATTGCAAAATTACAAAAAACATCCCTTAGTTCAATAAATTACATATAACATCCCAAGTTTTCATGTATTGATGTAAAAATGGATGAAAAGTGTAAAAAGACTAAAATGCCCTTACGGAATATTTAAAAAAAAAAAAGAAAGCAAAATATCAATAAAATTTAAAAAGCTGAATTACCATATTACTCCTTTACATCTCTAAATTTACTTTTAATACCAATTTTAAAATAAAATATTAAACATAAAAAAAATGCTTATATATATATATATGTATGTATGTATGTATATGTATATATGTATGCAATATCTTACAAATTGCTTGTGTGTGTGTGTTTCTGTGTGTTTTCGTGTGTGTGTGTGTGTTTTCGTGTGCACAGTGTGTGTGCGTGTTTTCGTGTGTGTGTGCTACTGTGTGTGTGTTTTCGTGTGTGTGTTTGTGTGTGTGTGTCTGTGTCTATGTGCGTGTGTGTGTGTAATTGTGTGTGTGTGTGTATTGGTGTGTGTGTGTGTGAGGGTGGGGTGGGGGGTTAGGGAAGACAACACTGTTCCCAACCCCCATTTTTTTCTTTTTCCTTTTCTTTTTTTTATTTATAAAATAATATATTAATAAGTAATTATTTTAGAAATTAAATTTATTAAAATACAATTTTTAAATTTATTATAAATTTCATAAATTAATTTAAAATATAAATTTTTAAATTATATAATCTAAACTATTATATACTAATTTAATTAAAAGATTAAAATGATATTTTACACATAATTTTTTTATTTTATTTATAATTTTAATAATTTAGAATTTTTTATTTTGTTGATAATAATTTTTAATTATAAATAATTATTTATATAC
Source organism: Buddleja alternifolia (assembly GCA_019426215.1). Taxonomy (NCBI): domain Eukaryota; kingdom Viridiplantae; phylum Streptophyta; class Magnoliopsida; order Lamiales; family Scrophulariaceae; genus Buddleja; species Buddleja alternifolia. Next base: position 53,799,582 of record CM033392.1, on the reverse strand, counting down.
TTTACATACACAACATTACATATAACACCTACATTTTTATAAAATATTACAAATAACACCAAAAGGGTATAATTGTCCGTGAAAAGTTTGGTCTTCTGATCCAGAAAAAGTCAGGGGTATTTTTGGAAGTTCACCTAAAAATTTAACGGAACCCTAACGGAAGGTGCTCAATGTTAGACGGCGGAAACGGAATGGATGTTAGATGTAATTTATTGAACTAGGGGATATTTTTTGTAATTTCGCAGTACCTCAGGTATGTCCAGTGTAATTATCCCTATATATATATAAGGTATGTATCAAATACATCTCTATGCTTTAGGTAAGATATAAGACCCAATCTAGACCATTTAAACCATTTGATCCCAAAGTCCATAATTAAAGCCATTATTTTGGTTTTAATCTTTAATTTAATGATGATAGGGGCATTTTAGTCAATAGGTCTAACAAACCCATGCAAATATCATGCTAGATCAAAATCAAATCTCACTTATTGAGCGCATAACTGATTCTCTTTCTTCAATTGATTTTTTCTTTCCAATTAAAATTCGATCAGTTCACATAATGCATTAATATATTTTACAGAGTGTAAAATATTTACATTATTCATCATCAAATTCAATTAATCATCAAGCTCGATTCATCAGCATCGTCAAACTCAATCCGATGGATGCAAGTAGAACGGCAATTTGATATCTACTGCAATACTTTGTGATTTCTCAACTTGCTGTGTATTTACAGTAGATCTCAAACCCTCTTGACTTGCAGAATCATTGGCCATGGCTGAAAGGAAAGAAAAAGAAAAAGAAAGTGGAAGCTATGGTAGGAATCATTGACCAGGTCATATTCGTAGTGTTGGTCGGCATTACATACATACATGCATACAGAATAGAAGAAGACAGGGAGAGAAGAAAGGAAGAAGGGGAAGAAAACATCACAATTAGTGATTTTAAGCCATTATATAGTAGCTTATAACACATTATACAGTAGCTTATAAACCATTATACAGTGACTACAACGGTGATATACAGTGTGTGATTAGTCACATACAATTAGTTATTTCAAACCATTATATAGTATGTTATAAGCCATTATACAGCATATTAGAACACATTATACAGTATGTTATAACATATTTATACAGTATGTAATTTAAGTAATTACAAATTCTTCAGATAATTAACTGAATTGAACACCAACAAATTCAAAGCCGCAGACGTAAGGGGGGTGATGGAAACTCGTAGCAAAACTTTTCATACAAGTGAATTAAGTAACTTCCAGGTACACTGCGTGCTCAGAAGCATATCAGCTTGACATTATTAATTTGCTCATATATATCTCCATTTATACACTTTGTCATGTGCCACACCACAGGAACACACAAATCCCATCCCATCCATGCCATAGAGTTTCTATAAATAAATGTCAATCTCCAGCATATTAGTTTCTCAATTCGATATATATATACACTATATAGCATATTAAAAATAGTTAATTATACAGTATGTTATAACACATTATACAGTATCTTACAACCCATTATACAGTATATGATAACACATTATACAGTGTGTGTTTATACATCATGTACACACTGTATGATGCCAAGGCTCTTCATTCTCTCGGTGTTTTCTTTGATTCTTTGTGCTCGAGACTCCTCATACTCTCCATTGCCTATTATTGATTTTTCTTCTTCTTGTTTGTTCTTGTCAGAGTTTTTGGGTCTTCCTCTGCTACTGGTGCTCACCATTCTTGCTTTCTCTCTCTTTCTGTGTAATGCTCGAATATTTGATTTTTCAAATTTGTTTGCAAGGTAGAGAGAGAGAGAGAGAGAGAGAGAGAGAGAGAGAAAGTAATAAAAAAGATGATGAATAACGTAAATAAGGGAGATTTTAGGGGAGATTTTGTTCCCTTTTTTGCTTTCTTTTTGACTATTATACCCCTTATTCAATTGGAATCAATTTTTCAGCTTTTTTTTTGTTTCTTTTTTGGACTGTTGGATTTAATGGATCCAATGGTGTAGATTGGGTCTTATATCTTATCTGACATAAGGTGTGTATTCGATCTTGGCCCTATATATATATATATATTTATATTTATATTTATATACCCACACTCTCCAGAAAACAGGGAAAAGAACGAGAGAAAAGTCTAGCCATGATAAGAAGGAGGATTGAGGGAGACGGCAGCGTGCATTGACGCCAACGGCGATGGCGAGGTAGCGTCAGCGGCAGACTTGAAGTGTTGACTGTTGAGATTAAGGCTTAGGCAGAGATTTCAATTGAGTGAGCTTGTGGGGGCGTGAATGCGTGATTTCAGATTTGAGTGGGTGGGGTAGTTGGGTTGGATTTTAAAAATTTATATTTTAGACCCCTAAAATTTACAGAAACCCCACAATAGTCCCCTATATTAATACAAAATTATATATAATAAGAAACATTTCGGTTTTCAGTTCGGTTCGGTTAACCAAGCTCCGAAACCGAAATGCTCAAAAAATAAAAGCCGAAATCGAACCGAAAAGGCTCAGTTCAATTTTGGTTCCAACCGAAAAGTCAGTTTTGGTTCGGCTCAGTCGGTTAACCAAACCGTGAACACTGGTATCTAAATACACAGTATCTCTATTAGTTAATCTTTTCCTATGACTATCTTCAAATTTGTATTGTAACTCCTTCAATTCTTTGAAAACTATAGCATTACTTCTATTCTTTTGCACAAACAATCGCTTGTTTCTTTCTTCCCAACATTTGTACAGAACCCCTGCTACTCCTGCAATAACAATCCCTTGTTTGAATTTCCATGTTCTGAAGGCATAGTTAAATCAGTATTTCCATCTCTGTAACTGTGTTGGCCAACTATCCACCTGCAGCTAGCTCATCAACATTCTGAGTAGGTTTGCAGTCCACTCATAAGAAAAAAAATAGGTTATCTAATGTTTCCATTTGAACATCACAAAATACACACAAACAATTCTCAATATTAAAAAATTTACTCTCTCTGTCTTTGGTTAGTAACCTTTGATGTGCCACTAACCAAAAGTTCATTGAATGTTTAGATATATTGGCTCGATTCCACACTAGTCTGCAATCTCTAAAGGTGTTCTGTGTTCCTCTCAGCCAATCATACACACTATGTTCAGTGTAGATGCCAGATTGAGTATACAACCACTTGTTCTGGTGGAACGGAACCCTGCCTGAAGCTTCCTCTTAACCTTATCAAGCTTTTTCCACACCCAACTACAGTCTAGAGGGGAAAATAGGCCCAAAAATCCTGTTCTTTGATATAGATACTACTAATCCATTTCACCCAAAAGGTATATTTCTTCTGGGACAAAGCCCAAATCTGCTTTCCTATTGAAACAATATTCCACATTTTGCACCACTTGATGTTCAAACCCCCACTCCTCTTAGTAGAACAGACTTGCTCCCAGCTTATAAGGGCCATTTTTCTTTGCTGATCAGTTTTTTTACCCTATAAGAAGTCTCAGCACTTTTTCTCTATCAACTTGATAACTGACTGAGGCAACATAAAAATTGAGGACCAGTACACTTGTAAACTGAACAAGACAGAGTTTATTAGTTGGGTTCTTCCAGCATATGAAAGGTTTCGAGCAGCCCAACAGGTTAACTTAGCTGCAATTTTATCCAGCAAAGTGTGGCAATCCATCTTAGACCATTTTATTGGGGATAGTGGTACTCCCAAGTATTTAATTGGGAACCCCCCTTTTGTAAACCCTGTAATATTGAGTAAGTCCTGCTTTGTTTCTGTGGATACCCCTCTAACATACATGTTTGACTTTGATTGATTAGCATATAGACCTGAAGCTTCAGAAAATCCCTGAAATGTGTCCCAGATCTGTTGCACAGAGGATCTAGATGCTTTACAGAAAATCATTAAGTCGTCGGCGAAGCAAATATTTGTCAGTTTCATTTGTTTGCATCCCGGGTAAAATCTGAACTGATTCTGAAGAGCATCAATTTTCAAACTCCTTGTCAGATACTCCATGACAAGGACAAACAGTAGAGGGAAAATAGGATCCCCTTGCCTTATCCCTCTTCTCCCTTGCAAGAAGCCATGTATCTCCCCATTTAACACAATTTAAAAGACACATCACTGACACATTCCATCACCCACTCTTTAAATTTAGTAGGGAACCTAAATCCTTCCAATATCTCTTTTAGGAATCCCCATTCGACTGAATCGTAATCTTTTCAAATATCTATTTTCACAAGGCACCTTGGTGAGGCATTTTTCCTATTATACAACCTAATTAACTCTTGGCTAATAAGAATATTATCAGTGATGCTTCACCCTTGTACAAAGGCTCCCTAATTTTCATTAATGAGCAAAGGTAGGGCTTGTGCCAATCTTTGTGTCAGGAGTTTTGAGATACACTTATAGAGGGTGTTGCAACATGCGATTGGTTTATATTCACTTGCAAACTGGGGATTGTCTACTTTTGGGATTAAAGTCAGCAGTGTACAATTAAGTTGTTTTAGTAGTTTCCCATTTCTGAAGAAATCCAGTATAGCCTCAGTCACTTCCTCTCTTACTATAGCCCAAGCAGATTTAAAGAATCCGCTCCCATAGCTATTTGAGCCTGGGCTTTTTATCACACAAATATCAAACATAGCTTTTTAAACGTCACCACTTGTAAAAGGCCTAACGAGTTCCATCTGTGCATCCCATTCTAATCGAGGCCCAACTTCAAATGCAATGGACTTTGTAGCCTTTACAGAATTTTGAGTACCCAGCAAGCCTTGATAATACTCTACGAAGTGTGATATAACTTGACTGTATTCTGTTAAAATATTCCCAATATCCTCATCCACAGTTACAACCCTCGTTCTATACAGTTTCTTTTCAGCACCATATGAAAGTATTTGGTATTTTGGTCCCCTAACTGTATCCAAATGGCTTTTGATTTCTGATGTAGGAGGAGCTCAAGTGTTGTATTATTCTCTTTGAGGTTATTTTGAGCCTCTTTTTCCTGATTTTGTAATTCTTCATTTGTCGAGTCCTGATCCAAGACTTCTTGTATTGCTAGCAACTTTTCTCTTGCTTGCAAAGCCTGCTTCTCTATGTCAGAGAACTCGTTTTGATTTAATGTCTTTAATTGCCCTTTCAACTTCTTCATTTTTGCATTGTTTGATACATTTTGGTACCCTGTTCTCTGCTTCTCCAACCCTGTTCCACAATCTGGGAGAATTTTGGTGATTGAGCCCACATATTGTAGTAATTAAATGGTTGAGCTCTTTTGACACACTGCTCATTCAGCTGGATTATCATAGGAGAATGATCAGACATGTTTTGGGGCAAAAAAACTATTTCTGTTGTGGGAAATTCCTCACACCACTTGTGATTAACTAGGACCCTGTCTATTTTAGAAAAACTTCTAGCACTTGTTTCATGGTTATTATTCCAGGTAAGCACACATCCCTATTGATGGGTTTGGTGGAGTCGGATCAAAATAAGGTCAAGAAAAGAAGCCAAAATAGATCCAAGAAGGGTCGAGATTGACCGGGATCGCAAAAGGATAAAAAGGAGTCGAAAAATTGAAGTCGATAGTGCAGACACAGGCAGTGGTGCCTAGGCCCACTAGGCGGCGCCCAGGCGCCACCTTTATGGTGCCTAGGCGCGGGCAACGTGTTTTTCGATGATTTTTTCTATTTTGGCTGATTTTACATAATTTTGAGTCCTATCTTGTGTGAAATTGTTTCCTAATTGTTTGGGATGTATTCCCTAGTATGTTAGGATTGTTTTCCCTACTTAGATTAGGGTTTGACTCTTGTAACTCTATAAATATTAGAACTCACTCTTGTAAACGATTGATTGACTTTGAGAAAAAAATAAAGATGTAGTCTAGGTTGGCTCGTGGATGTAAGCAAGTTATGTCGAACCATGTTAAATCCTCGTATTTTTCATCTTCATGTTTAGGCTTAGATTTTCTGGTTTTTTGTTTATTTTTCGTGCTCTGATGCTACCATCTTTAACACCCTTCCACCTCATCTCTTCCAGCTCACTTTGAGCAATCCAGTTCTGGAAATCTGTTATTTCTGAAAGTGTTATTGGTGAACCCCCAACTCTTTCATTCATTTTGAGAACACAATTAAAATCACCCAGAATCACCCATGGCTTGTGAACAATCTGCATTACTGCTAACAAGTCTTTGCATAGGACTAACCTTTCACTAGCTAAATTATAAGCATATACGTAAGTAACTTCAAACTTCTTCTCCCTCTCAAGATTCATCACCTCACAATGTATAAACTGAGTTGTTTTCCTGATTACTTGTACTTTATACCAATCCTTTCTCCATACAACCCATATCATACCTCTTGGGTTTTCTTCTATATTATTTTCGCTACCCCAACCTTGAAACATATTTGTATATATTTGCTCCAGTTTTTGTCATTTTATCTTGTGCTCAAGAATACCAAATAACCCTATTTTATTTTTATTACAGAGAGTGATAACCTCTCTCTGTCGACTCCTAGTGTTCAACCCCCTAACATTCCATGCCATGAGATTCTCCATAGTCATTTACTATTATAATAATTTCCCCAGGTTGTAATTCGTACCACGTCTGCCCTTTACCACTTGTATCCTCATTTACTATATTGGTGCCACTTCAACAGGTCTTGTAATATTCATTATGCTGCATGTGTATCATTTTTCTCAAAAGTATTTTATATGAATTGAAATAATTATCTATTATTGCACATTAAATGACAGTCTAGTATAGCCACTGATTTAAGTATTCTAAGCGATGTGTAATTTGGACAACCAGGTTACTCATTTAATTACCTTAGTTACGTTGCCTTTTCGGATTAGGAGTCCGTTTTTGATTTCGCTTAGTTAGCCGCAGACATTATGATTAATTGATTAAATTAATTGTTCCGCCAACCGTATAAAAGAAAACACTCGTTTCATAGATCTGTACAAACTCGTATATGGATATAGGGTTGGACTCTTATCAAAAAACAAAGATCTAGGGTTGATTAACAAGTACTCTAAACTGTTTTGCGCGATAATATTGGAATAATCTGAACACTTTGACGGATCCAATTTCGTATATATGCACATTATATCACCTATGCACATGATATCACCTCTTGGCTCATCACCTATTTATTACTTCTATAAATATTGGTAAGAAATTAAAAGAATAAGTGTATTTGATTATGTTTATAATAGCAAGTTGATATCTTATTATATCAAGACACTACAACAAAAAATAATATTAGTGACGAAATTCAAAATGAGGGAAAATTGCACTTTTGGTCTTATAGGAGTCCACCCAAAACACTTTTAGTTCCACAGGAATTTTTTGGACACTTTTAGTCCCATAGGAGTGAAAAAGTGACACTTTTGGTCCCAAATGGACGGAAAGTGACGGGTGAGATACATGCGCTGGTTGTGTTAATGATAAAAAAAAAATTCAAAAATTATCAAATATTAATAAAATAATAAAAAAAACAAAAAAAAAGAAAAGAAAAAGGAGGAAGACGAACAGTGTTCGTCTTCCCCCTCCAACCACCCCCTCTCCTAATAGCCGCTGCCGTCGCCGGCGATATGTGGAGTTGGGTTTAGGGTTTGGTTTCGCCGTCGGTTTTGGGGTCTCGGCGGTTGGGTTCGCCGTCGGGTTGGGCGATTTGGGTTGGGGATTTCGACAGGTTGGGGGTGTTTTTCGCGGTGGGGGTTTCAACCGGTGGAGGGGACGGCGATGATGGCAGCGGTAGCGGGTGGTTTCGCGGCGGGGGGTTGGGGGGGGTGGTTGGAGCGGAAGACGAAGAAGATGAACAGTATCATCTTCATTTTTCTTTTTTTTTTTTCCCCTTTTTCGTAAAAAAACGCAAATTTGAGACCTGAAACGATCTCAGATGGCTAAAATCCCGAGATCGCATGACAAAGTCATGCGTTTTGTTTAGAATACCGTTTCGCTATTACCGTGCGAATTTTGTGTCATTTTGATACCGCAATATTTCAACCGAGAAATATTTTCGTAAATACACAAATATACATACACCCATCCACACATACACAAATATACATACACCCATCCACACATACACAAATATACATACACCCATCCACACATACACAAATATACATACACCCATCCACACATACACAAATATACATACACCCATCAACATATACACAAATATACATACACCCATCCACATATACACAAATATGCATATACCCATCAACCACAAATATACATACACCCATCAACATATACACAAATATACACACACCCATCCACATATACACAAATATACATACACCCGCACATACACAAATATACACATATACACAAAATAAATGCACTCACACATACACAAATATACATACACCCACACATATACACATATACAAATATATATATACATATATATAGAGAGAGAGAGAGAGAGGGAAAGAGAGAGAAAGAGAAGAAGCTTACGATCGTCGTGGTGGTGGCGGCGGCGCCGGTAAGTGGTGGTGGTGGTGGTGACGGCGGCGCCGGTGAGTGGTGGTGGTGGCAGCAGCGGCGGTGGTGCTGAGCCTTTGGGGGGGTGGGATCGAGAGAGAGAGACCGAGAGTAGAGAGAGAGAAAAGCTTAAATGGGTTTTAAATTTTGAGAGTGAGAGAGAGAAGCGGGAAGATAAAAGTGTTTCAATTTTTTTCATTTTGGCCTATTACAGCGGTTCTTATAAGAACCGCTGTAATAGGGTACACCTATTACAGCGGTTCACATAAGAACCGCTGTAATAGGTATTTTCATTTTTTTTTTTTGGTGACTGCCTTTTACAGCGGTTCAGTAAAGAACCGCTGTAAAAGACCTATTACAGCGGTTCTCTACAGAACCGCTGTAATAGCCCCCTCCGTTCAGCGGTTTTTCAAAAAACCGTTGTAATTGGGGCGTTGTAATAGATACTTTTTGTAGTAGTGTATGCAGTATCGCCTTTTCTATCTATTCTCTCTTCTAATTTCTCTCTATTATTCTCTTCTTAAAATGAAATCATTACACACATATATATAGGCTTATGCTAACTGCCATATTCAAATCTTCATCATTAAGATATGGTCAAAGTTCCCTGCACGTAGACACCTTCTATGCATGGATGCATGCATTGTCACCAACTTGTAATAAATGGATGGGATAATTCCAGACACCCTCCTCACATATGGGGGTCATTGCACTTCACCCCCTCACTTATTGAAATGTGCACTTTACCCCCTCACTTATCATAAAATGTGCACTTACCCCCTTCGGGCAGCTAGGACAGAAAAAACACAAAGGAATTTTCCATACATTGCTGCCCGGAATTGAATTTTCCTTTGTATTTTTTTGCCCCAAACTGCCCGAAGGGGGTAAGTGCACATTTCAATAAGTGAGGGGGTGAAGTGCAATGACCCTCATAAGTGAGGGGGGTGTCTGCAATTATCCCTAAATGTATAATGCATTTGCCAACTTCTATCTTTCTTTGCAACCGACTTCGATCCGTAGGATAGGACTTTAATTCTATTGGTTGATTTAAGTTAAGTATCTTTATTACTAAGACATGTAATCAAATTGCTATGTGGCTCAACCTTAGCCAAGAATTACGAATTAATATTTTAACACCCCCTCTTAACTTGTAATTCGCATGGCACTGCAGATATGCTCTAAATTTCTCAGAGTATGCTGCTATATTTCTTTTGTCTGGTGGATCCATTTTGATCCAATCACATTTTTTCTTTTGGGAAGGTGCGCGAGCTTCTCTTTCTTTGTACTTTCCAGTTCTTTTCATTCTTTTATCATTTGCAGCATTTTGGGCTTCTTCTTTAGCAACTTCTTCAACGATTTGCGATACACGTGTAAGAATTGCTACATCGCATGATTCATGAATTCCAATTAGGCTTCGTACCATTCTAGTTGAACTTTCAGATTCAGGATAGAATTCGTCTGAAGATCCTGGTGAAATAGAGCTTGGACTTGACCTTGATGATCTTCCACTTGTACATGGTTCATCTCTTTGATGTGATGGAGTTGTTATTGGTCCTGGCAGACATACAATTTTCAGTTTCATCTTTTCATTTTCTTCCCAATTCCATGACTGCTTTTCGTCAAAAATAACATCTCGAGAAATAATAAGTTTATTATCTTTGGGTTTAGTAAACAATATCCCTTGGATTCGTCACTATAACCAACAAAGATGAGTTTTTCTCCTTTATCATCAAATTTTTCTCGACGCTGGGAAGAAATATGAGAATAAGCAATACCGCCAAAAACTTTTAAATGATTCAGTATATAGACTGCTGCATTGACTGCTTCTGCCCAAAAGCTTTTTGGTAATCCTTTGCCTATCATCATGCTTCGAGCCATCTCGACTGTAGTGCGATTCTTTTGCTCTGCAACTCCATTTTGTTGTGGACTATATTGAACAGTTAGTTGTCGGTGGATTCCTTTCTCTTTGCAATAATTCATGAAGGATTTCCTAATAAATTCTCCTCCTCAATATGTTCTGAGAGTCTTTATTCTTTGGGCAATTTCATTCTCCACACGTGCTTTGAAATCCAAAAATGTTTAAAATGCTTCTGACTTTTTCTTTAAAACATAGACCCACATCATTCTGGTGTAATTATCAACAAACAATTGAAAGTACATGTTGTTGTTGACAGAAGGCGTTTGTGTTGGTCCACAAATGTCTGCATGTACTAATTCAAGTGGAGCTTTGGCTCTGTATGATATCTTAGGGAATGGTAGGCGATGCATTTTGCCATAAATACATCCTTCACAGGTCTTGTCTCGATCAGGAATATTTGGATGACCCAAAACCATATTTTTCTTCTTTAAGAGATTTAAGCCTTTATAGCTCAAATGTCCATACCTCAAGTGCCAAAGGTGGTAATATTCATCTGTAGTACTTTTAAGTACAGCTTTCGCAGACTTTTCTTGGGAAGTTAAGCATGAATAAAGTACATGATCATTCTTTTCTTGTTCTTGTATGAAATTTGATTCATTTTTTCCTCCATCTTCTTTATACCAACAATTGCTTTGAGAGTGGTTTGCATTTTTGCATCTTTTACACTTGTTGCAGCAATCTTCGGTGTCGTGACCACTTCTTCGGAAGATGCGGCAATAAGAATCATAATTTAGAGTTAAATTTCTTTGATTAAAATTACCTTTTCTTCCTCGTCCTCGTGCTTGGAAGTTTTGAGTTCTGCCACTGCCTCTTCCTCTTGCTAGAAAGTTATTATGCTTTTCTACTTTGTCTTCCTTCTCATTTTTCTGCTCGAAAATATTGGCTTTTACTTGAAAGGCTTGTTCAAAGCTTTGGCTCGTGAATCTGCTCATCCTCTTTTCATGGGCCTCTAGTGATCCCATGAGTTCATCCAATGATAATTTGGACAAATCTGTGGCCTCTTCAATGGCAGCTACTATGTGTTCACATTTTGCTGGTAGACACCGCAACACTTTTTCAACAATTTTTCGGTCTTCAAGTGTATCACCGTATCCTCTGATTTGATTCACGACTTTAGAAACTCGAGAGAAAAATTCTTGCACATTCTCGCTATCTTTCATGGCTAAGTTATCAAAATCTCGTCATAAATTTTGCAATTTTATAGAGATAACTTTTTCATAACATTCAAATTGTTTTTTCAATATCTCCCATGCATCTTTTGAAGTTTTTACACCTGTAATTCGAGGAAGGATAGATCGACTTACCCCTTAGTGCATAAATGACAAGGCCCTCGCATCTTTCGTCTTGTTCTCTTTATGCTATTTCCTTTTTGCGGCTGTCAACGTGGTTTCCTCCTCTGGAGTATATGATTCATACCCCTTTTCAACTACATCCCATAATTCGTGGGACACGAACAACGTCCTCAAAGACTGTTCCATAGCTCATAATCTTGGCCAACAAAGATAGGGACACCTTGTTGGGAATATGTGAAGCCTAGCTCGCAATTGCTTGTTGACGCCATTTTTGTGTTTGAAATGGATTATCAGGCCATGGGTGGCTCTGATACCACAAATATGTTGGGCGTAAATATGTAGTAACGCGGAAGCGATATATGGAAGATAATAGTTATTGCAAATGAGAGAATTACAATATTTTTCCAAACTAATGCAATATAGCCTTGGAATATTTGAAATACAAAGAGAGTTTTCTAACTCTCAATATCCTCTCTATTCTAAGCCGCTACGCAGTATCGACTTTTCTATCCATTCTCTCTTCTAATTTCTCTCTATTCTTCTCTTCTTAAAATGAAATCATTACACACACATATATAGGCTTATATTAACCGCCATATTCAAGACTTCATCATTAAGATATGGTCAAAGTTCCCTGCACGTGGACACCTTCTATGCATGGTTGCATGCATTGTCACCAACTTGTAAATAAATGGATAATGCATCTGCCAGTTTCTATCTTTCTTTGCAACCGACTTTGATCCTTAGGATAGGACTTTAATTCTATTGGTTGATTTAAGTTAAGTATCTTTATTACTAAGACATGTAATCAAATTGCTGCGTTACTCAACCTTAGCCAAGAATTACAAATTAATATTTTAACATTTCTTGCTTAGTTTTGCTGCTGAGAAGGAGCTTTTGATTTGCTGCATCAATTTTTCTCCATAATTTTCTTCATATTTTACTCTCTAATTCTCTTTTGGGCTGCAACTTTTGCAAATCCATGCATGTTTTATGATCTTATCTAACATCTTGTCCATCTTTTCCTGGAGGCAATGAAGTCATTAACCATTTTAGTCCCAATCTTGGGGCTAGTGCTCGTATTTTCATCATGGTTCGGACCCGTCGTGGCACAAAGTTCAAAAATAAACACATTGTACAAGGACAGTAAACGGCCTATTAACGTGCGAATAAAGAGTCTGCTAGGCCAAATGACACTAAAGGAGAAAATTGGGCAAATGGCGCAACTTGATAATTTGCGGGCCACGCCGGAGATTATGAGGGACTATTCCATTGGCAGTCTTCTTAGCGGTTCTGGCTTTGGAATACCCAACTTAAACTTCAGCTCCTCACCACAGGATTGGGTGGACATGGTGAACGAGTATCAGAAAGGATCACTTTCGAGCAGACTTGGTATTCCCATGCTTTATTCCATTGATTCTATTCATGGCAATAACAATTTGTACAGGGCTACTATTTTTCCTCATAATATGGGCATTGGTGCAACGAGGTTAGTAGTGTACATATTTAACCTACAAAATATTGAAATCATTTTGCTTAGACTTTTGACATATAATTCGATCACATGACTAACAACCACCATTTACTTATCAAATAACATTCTTATAAGGTGAAACTTAATAGTTCATAAATTGAAACCAGTATTGTTAGTATTTTTTCATTTCACTGAAAGGTTTTTTTTTTAATTAATTTTATCTAGTAAAAATATTATATATCTCAATATGCAGAGATCGAGATCTTGTGAAGAAAATTGGTTCTGCCACCGCCATTGAAACTAGAGCTGCTGGCATTCCCTTTGCTTTCTCACCATGCATTGCGGTATAAACTTAAATACTGTGAGATGAAATAGTACATAATTAAAATTTACAGTACTTACAATTCTAGAAATTCACAATATTAAATAAAATAGTTAATACATCATAAAGAGTTCTCAGGATATATTGGAAGTTATACAACGACTAAGTTCATGAATTTATGTTAAAACATAACTTTTATATATATATATATATATATATATATATAGGTATGTAGAGATCCAAGATGGGGTAGATGCTATGAAAGTTTTGGTGAAGATCCCGAAATTGTTGAAGAAATGACGGATATAATTTTTGGTCTACAAGGCGATATACCTCTACATGGAAGAAAGGGTGTGCCATTCATAGGAGGAAAGTAAGTTCCAACAATATCTTCACAATTTCTTATCTCACTACAACAAATAATAATATTAGTGACAAAATTTGGAGTAACAATGTTAAAATTATCTCTAGAAAGACATAATAAGTGACAATAATTTTTGTTTTGTCACAATAAGGATTTTAAGTGACAGAAGTTTTTTTAAAATTGTCGCTATTGACAATTAGTGACACATGTATAGCGACAACAGGGATAGAGTGACAATTATAATTGTTAGCACTATACATGTGTCACTAATGGTAAATAGTGACAACAATTTCCTTGTTTAGTCACTAAGAGTAACAACTTTTATACAAATCTTGTCACCATTAAACATGCAAAATCTATTGTTGTGACAAAACAAAAAATTTTGTCACTAAAATTTTATAATTAGTGACAACTTTGACATTATCACTTAATATTTTGTCACTCATGTATTATTTTTTTGTAGTGTCTGTGTAACTGACCATTGTCTATTGCACAAAATAGTGAGACGATGCCATGTTGGGACAAAAGAAAAAGTTTGCAAGTACTAATGCATGCAGAAAAGCATTGGCCAAACTTATTCATCATAATAGTCATAAAGTATAATTGGCTTCTCTTTTATGTTTTTATGAAATTTTTGGCTTATTTTTATTTTAATGTGAAAAAAGGGATAAAGTTGTGGCTTGTGCGAAGCATTACGTTGGAGATGGGGGCACAACAGACGGGATCAATATGAATGATACTGTGATAGACTGGCATGGATTGCTCAGTATTCATATGCCTGGTTATGATCATTCCATCATTAAGGGTGTATCCACTATCATGATTTCTTTTTCAAGTTGGAATGGAGAGAAGATGCATGTACATCAAGATCTTATCACCCGTTTCCTCAAAGATACTCTTAAATTTAGGGTATGATATAATTTTATCCCTTCAACCTTGATTTTTTTTCACTCACTAATGTAATGTAAAAATTATATCAAATATTTCACGAGGAAAGATTTGATAAATAAATTTTTTTTTAGATACAGCTTAATGTTAAAAAACTGTGAAGATTAGCCAACGATGTATATATTATGTTTTCTTTACAATATTGTGAATTGAAAAAATATATTAAGAAACTCTTATTGAATGACAACAATTTTTTTGTTCAATTTTTAGGGATTTGTCATTTCAGATTATCATGGTGTAGACAGAATAACCGATCCATGGTCATCCAATTATGCAAATTCACTTCAAAGAGTAGTGAACGCTGGCATTGACATGGTTAGTGTGTGTCTATTTGTGCTCGCATGCATGCGTGTATGTGTATATGAGCGCGCTCTTGTGCAAATGACCACTTGCATATGTTCATATATTTATATATTATAATATTTGACAATAATATTCTATTTCAAAATTCAGATGATGGCCCCGCACAATGCCTCGGAGTTTCTTGAAATCATGACCTCCTATGTAATGAATAAGTCAATCCCAATGAGTCGGATTGATGACGCGGTAAAAAGGGTTTTGAGGATTAAATTCAGTATGGGCCTTTTCGAGAATCCTTTAGCTGATTATAGCTTAGTTGATCAAGTTGGTACCCAGGTAAACTTTAACATATGTTAGATAGTCACATAAATTATCGCAAATGAACAAGTTTTCTTTAGTAATTCATTTTTCTTTTTGTATATTCCAAATTGAAAAGGGTCATAGAGATCTGTCAAGAGAGGCCGTGAGAAAGTCGCTTGTTCTCTTAAAAAATGGCAAAGATGCTCATAAGCCCTTACTCCCACTTCCCAAAAAGACATCAAAAATCTTAGTTGCAGGAAGTCATGCCAACAATTTGGGATTACAATGCGCTGGTTGGACAATCACTTGGCAAGGACTTAGCAGCAACAATCTCACCATAGGTATATAAATCTTGAATTTTCTTAATCCCCACACACATACATATAGATTAAAGAGTTCATAAATGTGTATATGATTATGTTATAGAATAATGTATTGACATCATCATATGCAATCTAATTATACTGAAGTTTATAGCAACTCATGAGTTGCTTAAATACATGCGCACTACGCTTTTACATTTCTATTTTTATTTTAATTAATTCTTCAATATGATTTTTTTTATGCTCAGGAACCACAATATTAAGTGCAATATCAACTGCAGTCGATCCCGAAACCGAAATTGTCTACAATAGAGATCCTTCTGTTGAATCATTGAAGGGCAATAACTATTCTTATGCAATCGTAGTCGTTGGAGAGCCACCTTATGCTGAAAGTGCTGGCGACAATTCGAACTTGACTATTCCTGAACCAGGTCTAAGTACAATGATCAATGTTTGTAAAAGTATCAAGTGTATTGTGGTCTTGATTTCTGGTCGACCGCTCGTGGTGGAGCCATACCTTCCATTAATGGAAGCCCTTGTGGCGGCATGGTTACCAAGATCCGAAGGTCATGGGGTGGCTGATGTGCTATTTGGTGATTATGGTTTTACTGGGAAATTGCCAATAACATGGTTCAAGAGAGTAGACCAACTTCCCATGAATTTTGGTGATGAGCATTATGATCCTCTTTTTCCATTGGGCTTTGGACTTACCACAAAACCTACTGGAGCAATATAGAAAGACATTAATTGGTTCCACCAATCCAGGGATGTTTAGACAGAGTTTACGTTATTAGTTATGTCTACCGCGCCGGCCCACTCGTTCCTGATTGTTTTATTAGCAAAGAAAAATAATGCAGAAGGCAAATGAAATCCAAAAGATGTAAAATCCTAAACTTGTTCGGTTCCATTTCAAAATAAACAAGGTCTGTTTTTATCATACTGTAATTATCCAACTCCAACTCGTGAATAATTACAGTTTATCATATTGGTCATAAGGTGTAATCTGTGTTATTTTAGCCCTCCGGCTGGAGTATTATATAGATGAAATTAATTATTGTTGAATTTCACAATTAATAAATGACCACTAATTAGACAAACACTCTGTAGCTAAGGATGTGCTCAAGATAAGGGATATTTAGACTTATATATAATCATTTAAGTACAATAATTAATGTCTACGAGCACCAAGTTTCCGGGCGACTGCTTGCTGAGATTTGAACAATACTGCTATTCAGCCAAAATAATAAAGATTTATTACAAAGTATATATAAGAGTAGAGCCCAAGCATATATGGAAAACCTAGATACAAATCTAATCCAACTAGGAAACATGAATACCAATCTCATAAGGAAACTATTAACTGATACACCCCCTCAAGCTCAAGGCGGACGATGTACGACATTGAGCTTGTCATGTAAAAATTCAAAACGAGGATAGACAATGCCTTCCTAAAAATGTCAGCGATTTGATCATCCATGGAGACAAAACGAACCATGAGATCATTGTTTGCTACTTTTTCCCGAACAAAGTGGTAGTCGATTTCCACATGTTTAGTGTGCGCATGAAACACCAGGTTTTTAGATAAATAAGCCACACGAATATTGTCAGACCGATGGAGGGCTGCTAGAAGAAACTTGAAGCTCATAAAAAAGGGACTGAACCCATGTTAATTCAGTAGCCGTGTCAGGTAATGATTTATACTCAGCTTCTGTCGATGAACGAGCAACGGTTTTATGTTTACAGGAACTCCAATAACTAAATTTGGGGCAAGAAAAATAGCATAACCTCCTGTAGAATTTCGATCATCAATATTCCCTGCCCAATCCGCGTTGGAAAGTGTAATGAGATTAACTAAAGAAGATCGCAAATACTTAATACTAAGATCAGCTGTGTGATTAAGATACCGCAAAACCCGCTTAGCTGCTGTCCAATGAACTTCCGAAGGAGCATGCATGAATTGACAAACCTTATTAACTGCAAATGCAATGTCAGGATGGGTCAACGTAAGATACTGTAATACGCCAACAATCTCAAAGAACTGAGTAGGATTGAAAAAAGGAATATGTTTTGGAAATCTTGGTGCTGGTGCACATAGGACTGCAAACAGGTTTTGAAGATTGCATTCCCGCACGAGTGAGAAGATTATGAATGTAATTCTTTTGAGAAAGAATTATACCATCATCAATGTTAACAACTTCGAGTCAGAGAAAATAGTTGATACCTCCAAGATCTCGAAGGGCAAATTCCCGACCTAAAGAGGAGATAAAATCTGCAACACTACAAGATTGTTTACAAGAATATCACCAACATAGATAAGAATGTCAATAACAAGGCTGCCCTGATTAAGAATAAAAAGCGAAGAGTCATTTTATGATGCAGTGAAACCCGACTGACCTAAAAAATCCTTTAAATGAGTGAACTATGCATGTGGAGCTTGTTTAAGTCCGTAGAGAGATTTACGACGAAGTTTATACACATGATATGGTTTGTTAGAATCCAAGAAACCCTGTGGTTGAGCCATGTAAAAGGTTTCATTGAGAATGCCATGAAGGAAAGCGTTTCGAACATCGAGTTGATGGAGAGAACAAACATTAGAGATGGTGAGAGACAAAATAAGCCATCTAGTGTTAGGGTTGATGATGAGACTAAAGGTGTCAGTGAAGTCAACACCCTCTTGTTGATGGAAGCCCTTTGCAACTAAACGAGCTTTAAAACATTCAATAAAGCCATCGGGTTTGTGTTTAATCTTATAGACCCACTTGCTGCCAATGATGTTCATATATATCTAGGTAAAAGGAACCAAAGGCCAAGTCTCATTATGTTCCTATGCCATTGTAGTTGTCGGAGAGCCCCCTTATGCCGAAGGCGCTGGTGACAATTTGAACCTGACTATTCCTGAACCAGGTTTAAGTACAATGATCATTGTTTGCAAAAGCATCAAGTGTATTGTGGTCTTGATTTCTGTCCGACCGCTGGTGGTGGAACCTTACCTTCCATTGATGGATGCTCTTGTGGCGGCATGGCCAGGGATGGATCTACGTTTATACAAGGGGGGCAGTGCCCCCACTGAATTTATTTTTGTTGTTGTTAATATATAGATATTTTATAATTTTTAATGTAAATTACATTTGTGCCCCCCCCTCAATTCATCTTGGCAGCTTGCTGCTTTACTCTCTTTCTCCCACACCCAGGGGCGGATCTATGTAGAGCCCCTGCCCCCACTCATTTTTTTTAATATATACATTTTTTATTTTAATTTATAAATTACATAATGCCCCCCCTCAATTCCAATGTCCATCTCACACCCCCCTCCCAAAATTTTGAAAAATCATTTTTTACCTTAAAAAAAAAATTATATTTGAATTTTGCCCCCCTAAAGATCGAAAAATATCACGTTTTCTCCATTTATTTTGAGTTCGTTCTCCTTAAAACCCAAAATCCTGGCTATAACGAAAGAGATATAAGAGTATAAACTATGTCAAAAGTTGTAATTGAACCTAATTCCTTATTATATTTATCCCCATAAATATAGCGTACCGTACCGCGGGGAGCAAGGCCCCCGCACCCCCCTTAAATCTTTCGTCTTCACCCCCTCAGTAATATTCCTCGTTCTATCGCCAGTGCCCCCACTGACCTTCAATCCTAGATCTGCCACTAAGCATGGCTACCAGGAAGTGAAGGGCAAGGGGTGGCTGATGTACTATTTGCACTACCACAAAAAAGCCCTATTACAGCATACCTATTACAGCGGTTTTGAAAAACTACTGGAATAGGGGTACTCAGTTCGGACCTATGATAGCGGTTCGACCCGAACCGCTGTCATATGATGTCAGAAAAAAAATTTTAAAAAAAAAATTGGATACGACAGCGGTTCAGTCGAACCGCTGTCATAGACCACACCTATGACAGCAGTTCAATCGAACCGCTGACATAAATCCATCTATGACAGCGGTTTGACTGAACCACTCTCACAAAAAGAAAATAAAAAAAAAATTAAAAATTACATGTGTTAGCGGTTCGGGTCGAACCGCTGCCGTAGGGACCGGGTTTAATTAACCCGGTCTTCTCTCACACTCACACTCACTCTCTCTCTCTCTCACCACCACCACCACCACCACCTCTCTTTCTCTAGCGCTCTCTCGAGATCTATTTCTCTCTCTCGGTTTCTCTCTCTCTCGCGTTCTATTTCTCTCTCTCGCCGCCGACATCCACCGTCGTCCGCTCCTCCCCTCGTTCGGTATCTCTCTCTCTCTCTCTCTTCCTCTTTCTCTTTCTAGATATATATATACATAAGGATCGCTGCCGCCGACCACCACCATTTAGTGGGTACATTTTTTTAGATAAATATATATATATATATATATATATATACATACACACACATAGAGTATAGAGTTAAATATTTGTGTGTGTATATTTGTGTATGTGTGGGTGTATGTATATATATTTGTGTATGTGTGGGTCACTAGTACAGAAGAGGCCTGTTACAGCGGTTTTTTTTTGCACTATTACAGCGGTTTTAACCGCTGTAATACGTATCGCTGTAATTGGTATGTTTACTATTACAGCGGTGTTTAACCGATGTAAAATGAGACCTATTACAGCGGTTCAATAACGAACCGCTGTAACAGACTAATAAAAAAAAATTAGTTTAAAATCGTATCCTATTACAGCGGTTCGTTGCTGAACCGCTGTAATAGGATACGGCGGTTCGGTAACGAACCGCTGTAACAGGTTCGAATTTTTTTTTTTTTTTTAATTATAATTTCAGCTAGCTGTACCCTTCCAACAAGCTCAAAATTCAACTCATCAATAACACATAAAACAAACCAATTGCTCAACAGAAACAACAAATTAAAATCCAAAATTAATTTCATTCACCAAATAATAATCTCCAATAATTACAAATGATAACGAGTTTACAATAAACCAATATAAACTAATCACCGCTTTTAAATCAAATAAAAATTTACAATGATTTACAACTTACACCGCCGGCATATCAAAAGTGCATTTAAAAATGTATTGTGCCAATTCAGAACGTGCTTCATCAAGTTGCGCTATAGTGTAAGTGGCGTACTGACAATCAGCAAAGTACTGCAAGACAAATATTAAAATCCAACAAAAATGTTTAATAACTTAAAAGGGACATTAGAATTTGATTAATATTAATTAGGATTATGCATACCGTCAGTGGGATTATAGATTCTCCGTGTCTAATAATATCACTCATGAATTTCATGACGAAGAAGCCACAATCTATGTCATTTATTTGAATGGGGCACTACAAATTAAATTCAAATCAAAATTGTATTAGAACAAATAACTTTTATACGAATAATTTCTTGAAACTATAATTAAAATAATATAATTACACTAACCTTTATACAACTCCATTTACAGGCCTTGTTTTTTTATTTGATCTTTTGGTTGTTGTTATTTGCTCGAAACATCAACACAGCGTTGTTAAAAATATCAAAAAACAAGGAAATATGTCAATATCAAGCAAATATATATATATGAAATCTAGTTATAATATATATACTTTAAACTTAATATTAAATATAATGGATACATTTAATTGAATGATAAAACTTACTGATTGATGATATCTTTCATATCACGTCGGTTCTTTGGATCACCGTACAAAGAATCCAAATAATAAATGATCTCTTTAATTGGATCAATCACGAGCAACAACCAATGTCCCCTAATCAGCATATTCAAAAGATAAATTTAAAATTAGTTATGCCTACGTAACAAATTCTACAAAATAACAATGTGTCTTTAGTAGCTCACCCGGAGTTGTAAGGTGCAAGAAACAACTTCCCCTCCAGTTGTGCACTAGCTATCATAGTATTTGCTATAGATTGCGATTGGTCAACACGCTGAAGGGGAGTAATTCCTGCTCCCGCAGATATAGAATGTGGGCTAAGGAACCCGAATTTATTTTGTTTTTGTTCGGGGACCACGTAATTAACCCACAAACACCTACAATTGAGCATAAAATAAATTTGAGTAACAAAAATAAACATAGTTCAAATTAATGCAGTAAAATAATTTAATTAAAAGCTTACTTTTTATTAATTAATATTTAAAACTTACTTGATGTAAGCAGAAATGATAGAGGCTCCTATCTGTTCTTTATGCAGAAAGTGACCGATCTCCTCCCGCCCAATATATTCTGGAAAGGGGATATTGAAGATTTCCTCGGGTATGTCTATTCGGATAGTGTTATCAGCAGTCATCATCCCAAAGAACCTTTCAAGAACTGCAAGTGAATTAGGGCGTGGAGCAGGAGGGTTGGCCACTAGAGGTGTATTTTTGACATGTGAGTGCTTCGTCTTCTCTGATTTACTTTTTCCGACTGATGATTTGGATTTTCCAAGAGACTATAAGCAAAAGAAAAGAAAACATGGGCGTTATCAATGAAAGTATATTTATTAACATTAAACAATTGTTATAATTTATTAATAACTAGCTATTAATAATTACGTACCGATGCATCACTGACAATGACAAGACTCTTAGGCCAAGCAACCATGTATCCCACAGCCTCAGATACTGTGAACACTCCTTCATCATCGAGAGGGACTGGTAAGGGTGCAATATCTTCAATTGCAATGTCAATCTTCACTTTCACGAGGTGGGAGGCTAATGGACATGTATGCAATGTTCTATCCTCTGGTCGATTGACATTTTTCCTCTTGCCACCAAACGATAACACGGTGTAGAAAGTGCTAATTCACACTGCACCACATCCTACATATATATATATATATATATATATATATATATACCATTATATTAGAAAATTTTGTATATCATACAGAAATATAGGATTGAAAGTTACATTATCACTAAACAATATGCTTTTCATTAATTACCTGAGGAAGGTTTTTCACTTCTGGGCAGCTATCTTTCAAAGAAACTGCCTCTTCTGTATGTGGCTGCTGCGACCCAGACGCCTTATGCTCGTCAAACTCGCGTCGCAATTCGAATAGTGATTGAGTGAGCATTTGAACCGTGTCTTGCAAGCTATCAATCACCGCATTTTTTGAAGGCTTTGAATCCGAAAAGTAATCTTTTTGTGATACCCCAAAGCCTACACCCCTAACTCGACCCAGATGCTCCTTCTTTTTAAGAGCTACCGCCAGTATATCATTCCGGGTCTTCTCGGGTCCAGCTACCCTCCTGTGATAAGCTTTCCTATAATAATACATTTAAAAAATACAAAAATTTGTTATTTTAAAATTAATTTTAAAAAAACATACAACACACTATATAACTAAAATTGCAAATAACTCACAATTGATTCCACTACTCTTTTAACATTGACATTATCAATGTTGTTCTGGCTGTCAGAATGTGCAACCCTCCACACTAGTGCTCGTGTCACCTCTGTGACATCTGACCCAGCATCCTTTCTTTTTTGCTTCTATATAAGAAAATTTGTAAGGAAATAAATTTGATTAGAAAATTTGTAATTAAGGAAATTTGATTAGAAAATGTGTAAGGAAATTTGATTAGAATTAAAACTTGTAACGAACTACGTACCTCAATATGCTCCACTTGAGCATATCCAAGACGTGATACCCTGTAAGGATATTCAGGTTCCTTTGCTCTTTCCCGATTTTCCTTACGTAGTTGTTGTTCATTATATAATCAAGGCATTAGTCAATGTATATAGTTTTAAATAAATTAAAATGAAACCATAAATTAAAATAATTACCTGAAAAACTTCACTTTGGCGTACTTCTACAAATTCTGTCCAATCTTCTTGAGATATACGATATTTTTCGGGTGGGCTTGAATTAATGTTCCCATCATCATCCTCTACCCAGATTCTGGTCAAGTAGCTCCTATAGTTTCGAGCTAGCTTCCCAGCCTCGGCTAAGACAAATTTCTGTCTACTTTCGTCAATATCAAAGGTCAACTATAAAAAACAAACAACAAAGTATATAAAAAATTTTAATTTAGAGAAAAAAAAACTACATTTACCAATTAAAAACATAGGATATAATAACTAACTTACAGCTATTTCATTCCAAATGGCAAATTTTATTGCTGCAGAGACGTGTCGCCAATCACTGATAGTAATAGGGACCCTGTCACGAGCTATCACGCCAATGTAACCAACAAAAGTTGATTTATTTGGGCTAACTGGCTGACCATGCTCGTTCCAACCAACTTGTAGCTTTATGTCTTTACTTTTGGCCTTTATTACTTTCTTCATTGCTGTAATACCTCTACGTATCTCCTTTTCAACACTTTTGTTTGCAGCACCTCCAGAATCCATCTACAAGATTTCAAAAGTGAAAAATACAGAAGTTAAATTCATATACCAAATATATAAATAGTACAAACAATTAAGAAATGCCCATTATTCAAGAAAAAATTTAGTAGAGTAACCACGCAAAAAATTCTACCAAGTTCTCGACTTAATCTTCCCCCCAACCTTGCAACCAGCAAAACTCAAATATTTCAACAACAACAAACGCAAAACAAATATCTATGCATTAATCACATCATTAACCAGTTGGATCATATAAATCACATCAAAAAGTACAACCAAATATTGATAAGCTTACATTGGTGGTGGTCGTCGTGGTAGTGGAGGAGGAGAGGATGACTGTGGTGGTATACGGTATCGACCTACAAAACCAAAAAAATACAGAAGTTAGTGTAACTCATTCACTAATATAATATTACAAGCGGGTTCAATATAATTTACACTTTAACTGCATACTTAACAAAAGAGTTCAAATAAGTTGCTCATATAATTATCAAATAAGTTCAAATACCTTTCATCGTTTTCTTTTGGTCGCTAGTTTACTAGTCTTTTGTGATCCCTCAGTACGACCATTTTGTTTAGTACGCCGACGAACAGATGGATTAATCCATATCCCCTCTTGGTGATCTTCTCGCATATACAATTCATCATCACTGATATCCAAGTCACCGTCACTATTTGTGGATTGTGAACCACCTAAGATAGGATTTCCTCCATCATCTTCATTATATAGGCCATCATCCTCAATACAAGTATTTTTGTTTGCCGATAAAACAATGGACCACCTCTTATCGACAGGATCGGTGACAAAAAACACTTGTTTAGCTTGAGATGCCAAAATGAAAGGTTCATCTTTGTATCCCACCTTTTCAAGGTCTACTCGAGTAAAACCTATTTCACTATCATCGACACCATTTTTATGGTCAACCCACCTACACCCAAATACAGGCACCCGAAACCAACTGTAATCCAGCTCCCATATACGTTCAATCACCCCATAATATGGTAAAGTGGCATAGATAGAGCTATTATCTTTCGCACTTGAGATATGCATTGCTTCAGCTACAAGACTCACCCCACTATTCTGCATTGTACTCCGTTCATCTTGGTCTTTTGTATAAAATGTGACACCATTTATACGATAACCCGAATGACAAAATACGAATCTGCCCAGGCCCACAGACAATCGTGCCAATTTATCTGAATCTGAAAGTGAATTCTCATTTTGTTTCTCTTGAATACACTTTCGGAACCAATCGATAAAACTCTTGTTATGTTCTCTTGAAACCCAACTTTCATTTTTACTTGAATTTATTCTCCTAAGTTGGTCCTTGTACTCTTCAACATATGGCTCAACCTCATCGGTGTTGTGGAGCACATATAGGTGTGCCTGATCCTTTTGTGTGCTAGGAACACTCACTAATTGCTTTCCAATTACGCTTTCTCCTTCTGTTCCCCCCCCCCCCCACAACAGGAGACTTTTGAAGCTCTGCAACGTTAGAATCATTCAGATATTCTGTGCAAAATGTAATAGCTTCATCAACTATGTACCGCTCAACAATGCAACCTTCCGGCCGGCTACGATTTTTCACATAGCCTTTCAATACCTTCATATAACGCTCAGCCGGATACATAGATCTCATAAAAGCTGGTCCACAAAGTTGTGTCTCTCTAACCAAGTGAATAGGTAGGTGAGTCATTATATCAAAAAACGCGGGTGGGAAATACATCTCAAGCTCACACAAAGTGAGGACAAGTTGTTTCTGAAGTGCAGGTAATTGTTCAGGATCAAACACATTGCTCCACATTGCTTTGAAGAAGAAACACAATCTAGTTATCGTTTTTCTCACCTTTTTTGGCAAAATGGCCCGTAAAGTAATTGGTAGCAAATGATCCATGATTACATGACAATCATGAGTCTTCATATGCTTTAGCTTCAAGTCCTTCATTGATACAAGACTGCTAATGTTCGAAGAATACCCTTCTGGAACTTTCACTCCACAAAGAAACTCACATAATGCAATTTTTTCTTTTCTAGATAGTGTGTTAGCTGCTGGAGGTAAATAAGTACGTTTTCCCTTCATTGTTGGTGTCAATTTACCTCTTATCTTCATTTCAACTAAGTCCAACCTTGCCTTTACTCCATCTTTTGTCTTGTCGGGCACATTTAGAAGAGTACCAATGACACTATCAAATACATTTTTCTCAATATGCATTATATCAAGAAAATGTCTAACATGTAAAGATTTCCAATACGGCAACTCAAAAAAAATTGACCTTTTTTTCCACCCAATTTTTGCAAGGTCGCCTGCAAAAGTCTTTCCGAACTTGATATCGAAGTCTTTTACATTCTCAAACACCTCTTCATCAGTCAAACACTTAGGCTCTGTTTGTTTATGTTTTTGAGATGAAATTCTGAAAATTTCTCGGGAAATGCGTACTACATGGATTCGTGTGAGAATTGATGTGATGTGTGTTGTGTTTGTTTATGTTTTTAAATAGTGGTTGAGATTTGTAAAATATGAATTAAATAATTGAGTTAGTTATTTGCGTAATGATTATGTGAATAAATAAATAATAGAATAAGATAGATAGATATATAAAGTTAATTTAATATTAATATATTTTGAAATTTGAAATTTGAAATTTGAAATTTATTATTAATATATAGTAAAAGTGGAAGATTGAATAGAAAAGTAATGATTGGAGGAAATGATGTTGATTGATAAATGTGTGAAATGATTGATATAGTGAGTGATAGGTAGTTATATGGGGAATTGAAAAAGTTAAGTAGAATTTAAATGAAAATAGTTTGTGCTATGGATTTTTAGAATTTTGTGATTCAGAATATTGAAAATGGAATTTGAAAACATAAACAAACAAGGCCTTAGTAGCTCGACATTCTTCTATGCTCCTATTGAAAGCTTTCTTCCACCGACGATATCGATGTTCTCGATTCAACCATCTTCGATGCCCTTGGAATGTATATTTCTGAGAGTGTGGGAGTCTATATTGATCTGTACTCTTGACACATATGGGGCATGCACATTGCCCATGTACACCATATCCCTCGAGATCAGCTCTTGCTAGAAAATCATTGATTGTACCAAACAACATAACTCTGAGATTGAAGTTCTCTTTTCTAAACCCATCATACACTTTAATACCGGTCTCCCACAACTCCTTCAAATCCTCAATTAAAGGGGCCAAGTAGACATCTATATCATTTCCAGGTTGTTTCGGCCCGAAAATTAGTATAGGCATCATAATATGCTCTCGCTTCATGCAT
Organism: Buddleja alternifolia; assembly: GCA_019426215.1. NCBI lineage: Eukaryota > Viridiplantae > Streptophyta > Magnoliopsida > Lamiales > Scrophulariaceae > Buddleja > Buddleja alternifolia. Next base: position 53,772,286 of record CM033392.1, on the reverse strand, counting down.
CGCAAAGGGGGTAGGTTGTAGATCATCAAAATTACCGGTCATGTACTATGTGAGCTACTTTGCAAGCCATGTGGGTTCATGCCATCTGTAGCCAATACAAGGCGTAAATTTCTTGGTTCTTCCCTAAATTCAGGGAAATCATTATCAATCTTTTTCCATTGAGGAGAATCTGAAGGATGTCTAATCTTGTTATCTTCAATCCCTTCTTCAAGCCTTCTATCAGCATATCATGTCAAGTCTTTGGCAAACGATTCACTACTGTACATGCGTCTAAATCTAGGTATTATGGGCAAATACCATGTTGTTTTGACAGGAGCAGATCCATTCTTCTTATTCCGTGAGGTGCCACATTTCGGACACACCTTCAATGGTGCATAGTCATTTCTAAACAAGATGCAATCATTGAAACAAGCATGTATCCTCTCATATCCCATGCCAATTGCAGTTAACATCTTCTTAGCCTCATAAGTACGATTAGGTAACACATTATCATCGGGTAACATACTTTTTAATAGACCAAGTAAGTCCTTATCACTCCACCCATTGTTAGCTTTTAACTTGTAGAGGTTTAGGACTGCTTTCAATCTTGTGAAATTACTACCACTATACAGGGGTGTCTTTGAATCACTTGTCAAATTGTCGAACATCTTGGGACAATTTCGCAAATCCTCCTCAATCACATTAGTCATCTCCTCCAAACGATCAGGCTCATAATCATCCATGTCAAAATCTACTGATCAATATGATGTATCACCCAAATCAGCTGAGGTGGCACTGCTTTCACCAAATGATCTTCCATCGTGTGTAGCTTTTATCAATTCCATTACACACCAAATGATCTTCCAAGTCACGTGGACTAATTCTCTTTCCAAAACAACAACGTAAACACAGACAACTAATCCTAGTCGGATCCGATGCATGCTTAACCGCAAAGTCGATGAATTCTTTCACCCCTTTCCCATATTGCTCCGACATACGATCCGCTACAATCTAACTTCGATCCATCTAAATTCTCAATTAATTAAATTAAATAATTTTAATATCAGTTGATAGTTAAATTAATTAAATAAATTTATTTTTAATTTATTTCGCATTATTCTATAAAAAATTCCGCAGAGTAACGACGCAAATATTTCTACCAAGTTCTCGACTTAATCTTGCCAGTGGGTTGTAACCAACAAAAGTCGAATCTTACGATCCGCTAAAATCTCAACAGGGTAACGACGCAAAAAATACTACTAATTTCAACCACAACAAACCCAACATTCTAATCTTTCACCCACAACGAACACAAAATGATACAAAAATATTGATCACCAGTTGGATCACATAAAACATCATATTTCTAGCTAGCAACTACAAATATTGATCACCAGTTGGATCACATAGATCACATAAAAAAACTACAAATAAAGCATCATATTATAAATATTGATCACCAATTGGATCCAAAAGCACATAAAACTACAAATAAATTAAAGCATCACGATATAATTATTTTCACAAAAATATGTAAATCTCAAGTATAAATGTTCGTTGTGACATGACGTGATACACAAATACCATGAATGCATTAAACAATGTCAACAAAACAATACAACAACAATCCAATCATATAGAATACCAACATATCATAACATAAATCAAAAATCCAAAAATCAAGAAACCCTAATTAAAATAACATATATATAACAAAAACCCACATTATATAATTAACAAAACCAATTAATATAATCAACTATAACATAACAACAATCTACATTATAACATAGTCAACTAGAACATAATAACAAAAATCCACTATATAATTTATAAAACCCCAATTAACATAACATGATATATATATAACAATAATTAAAAAATTAACATATAACCCACATTATATACATCACAAAATCCTAATTAACATAACATTAATATATAACAAACAAAAAATTAACACATAACAAACATTATATAAATTAAATCACAAAACCCCAACACCTATATACAAACATAAACCTAAAATTAATATAAACATAATATATATATAACATAACATATATAAACATATATATATATACCTATAAAGAGAGAGAGAGAGGAGGAGTGTATGGTGGGTCACGGTGGCGGCGGCGGTTTGGGGTGGTGGTGGAAGTGGTGGTGACGGGACGGGGGCGGGGCCGGTTAGCTTGAGAGTGAGAGAGAGAGTAGAGTATAGAGAGAGAGATCGAGTAGAGAGATAGAGAATGAGATCGAAAACTCGAATGGGGCGGCGGCGGCGATGGCGATGGCGGATTGTGGTGGTGGTGGAGATGGTGGCGACGCGGGGGCGGGGGAGGGGGCTTGAGAGTGAGAGAGAGAGTAGAGTAGAGAGAGAGAGAGAGAGAGAGAGAGAGAGAGAGAGAGAGAGAGAGAGTAGAGAGAAATGAGAGGGGGGAGACCGGATTTGGGGGGGAAAATGGGGGGGAATTTTTTTTTTTTTAATTACTTGTTATAGCGGTTCATTACTGAAGCGCTATAACTGATTCACTGTTATAGCGGTTCGGTACTGAACCGCTATAACTGATTCACTGTTATAGCGGTTCGGTACTGAACTGCTATAACTGGGATAAACCGGTTATAGCGGTTCAGTATTGAACCGCTATAAAAAATATATTTTTTATTTATTTTGGTTCGACTTATAATAGCGGTTTGATAAAAAACCGCTGTAATAGGTACCCGGTTAATATCCATTATAACGGTTCACTTATAAACCGCTGTAATAAGTCTCTCCGTTCAGTGGTTTTCAAAAAACCGCTGTAAAATGTGCGCTGTAACAGGTCTTTTCTGTACTAGTGGGTGTATGTATATTTGTGTATATTTGGGTGTATGTATATATATTTGTGTATGTGTATATATATTTGTGTATGTGTGGGTGTATGTATATTTGTGTATGTGGGTGTATGTATATATTTGTGTATGTGTGGGTGTATGTATATTTGTGTATATGTGAGTGTATGTATATATATTTATGTATGTGTGGGTGTATGTATATTTGTGTATGTGTGAGTGTATGTATATATATTTGTGTATGTGTGGGTGTATATATATTTGTGTATGTTCTTGAGATTTGCCTATTTATTGAAAAATTTAAGAGAAATAGGGATTTGACTGAATTTAGTATTAATTTGGGTTAGTCGGGTGTTAATTACGTTTGATTTGGGATTAAATTGTGGTTATTTTGTGGTTTAGGGTACATTGATCCAACTGGTGATCTATATTTATATTTAGTTGTTGAAAATATGATGTTTTATTTGTAGTTTTATGTGATTTATGTGATCCGACTGGTGATCAGTATTTGTAGTTGTTAGAAATATGATGCTTTAGGTGATCCAACTGGTGATCAATATATATTTATAAAGTGATGCTTTATTTTTAGTTTTATGTGATTTATGTGATCCAACTGGTGATCAATATTTGTAGTTCATTGAAATATGATGTTTTATGTGATCCAACTGGTGATCAATATTTTCGTATAGTAAGATCCACATTTTGGGTTTGTTGTGGGTGAAAGATTAGAATTTTGGGTTTGTTGTGGGTGAAAGATTAGAACATTGGGTTTGTTGTGGTTGAAAGATACGAATTTTGTTGGTTGCAAGTTTGGGGGAAGATTAAGTCGAGAACTTGGTAGAAATTTTTGCGTCGATACTCTGCCGAATTTTTTCTAGGATAACGGGAAATAGATTAAAATTAAAACAATTTAATTAATTTAACTCAACTGATGTTAAAATTATTCAATTTAATTAATTAAGATCGAAATTGGATTTTAGCGGATCGTAAGATCAGAATTTTGTTTGTTGCAACCTACCCGGGTGAAGATTAAGTCGAGAACTTGGTAGAAATTTTTGCGTTGTTACTCTGCCGAAGTTTTTCTAGAATAATGGGAAATAGATTAAAATGAAAATTATTTTATTTAATTCAACTATCAACTAATGATAAAATTGTTTAATTTAATTAATTAAGAATCAAAATGGATCGAAGTTGGATTTTAGCGGATCGTATATCGGAACAGTATGAGAAAGGGGTGAAAGAGTTCATAAAGTTTGTGGTTGAGCATGCACCAGATCCAACTAGGATCACTTGCCCGTGTTTACGTTGTTGTTTTGGAAAGAGAATTAGTCCACGTGAATTGGAAGATCATTTGTTGTGTAATGGAATTGATAAAAACTACACACATTGGAGAAGACACGGTGAAAGCAGTGTCACGTCGGATGATTTGGGTGGTACATCATATCCATCACAGGATTTCAACATCAATGATTATGAGCCTGATCGTTTGGAGGAAATGACAAATGTGATTGAGGAGGATTTGCGAAATTGTCCTAAAATGTTTAACAATTTGACAAGTGATTCAAAGACACCACTGTATAGTAGGTAGTAAATTCACAAGATTGAAAGCAGTTCTGAACCTATACAAGTTAAAAGCCAACAATGGGTGGAGTGATAAGAGTTTCACAGACTTACTTGGTTTATTAAAAATCATGCTACCTGAGGATATTGTGTTACCTAATCGTACTTATCAGGATAAACGGATGTTAACCTCAATTGGCATGGGATATGAGAGGATACATGTCTATCTCAATGATTGCGTATTATTTAGAATTGATTATGCATCATTGAAGGCTTATCCGAAATGTGGCGCCTCACGGTACAAGAAGAATGGATCTGCGCCTGTCAAAACCATGTGGTATTTACCTATAATACCACGATTTAAGCGCATGTACAGTAGTAAAGAGTTAGCCAAGGACTTGACATGGCATGCTGATAGAAGGTTTGAAGAAATGATTGAAGATGACAAGATTCGACACCCCTCAGATTCTCCTCAATGGAAAAAGATTGATGATGATTTCCCTGAATTTGGTGAAGAATCAAGAAACCTGCGCCTTGTATTGGCTACAGATGGCATGAACCCTCATGGCTTGCAAAGTAGCCACATAGTACATGGTCGGTGATTTTGATGATCTACAACCTTCCCCCATCGCGATGCATGAAACGAGAGCATATAATGATGCCTATACTCATTTCTGGGCCGAAACAACCTGGAAATGATATAGATGTCTACTTGGCTCCTTTAATTGAGGATTTGAAGGTGTTGTGGGACACCGGTGTTCAAGTATATGACGGGTTCAGAGAAGAAAATTTTAATCTCAGAGTTATGTTATTTGGAACAATCAATGATTTTTCGGCAAGAGCAAACCTCGAGGGATATGGTGTACATGGACAATGTGGATGCCCCATATGTGTCATGAGTAATGATCAATATCAATTGACACACTCTCAGAAATATGCATTCCAAGGGCATCGGAGATGGCTAAAACGGAACCATCGATATCGTCGGTGGAAGAAAGCTATCAATGGGAATATAGAAGAAGGCCGAGCTCCTAAGTGCTTAACTGGTGAAGAAATGTTTGAGAATGTAAAAGACTTGGAGGTTAAATTTGGAAAGACTTTTGCAGGTGGCTTTGCAAAAACTGGGTGAAAAAAAAGGTCAATTTTCTTTGAATTGCTGTATTGGACGTCTTTACATGTTAGACATTTTCTTGATATTATGCATATTGAAAAAAATGTATTTGATAGTGTCATTGGTACACTTCTAAATGTGCCCGGAAAGACAAAAGATGGCATAAAGGCACGGTTAGACTTGGTTGAAATGAAGATAAGAGAAAAATTGATACCAACAAATAAGGGGAAACGTACTTATTTGCCTCCAGCAGCTCACACTCTAGCCAGGAAAGAAAAAATTGCATTATGTGAGTTTCTTAATGGAGTGAAAGTTCCAGAAGGGTATTCTTTAAACATTAGTAGTCTTGTATCAATGAAGGATTTGAAGCTAAAGTACTTGAAGACTCACGATTGTTATGTAATCATGAATCATTTGCTACCAATTGCTATATGGGCCATTTTTCCAAAAAAGGTGAGAGACACGATAACTAGATTGTGTTTATTCTTCAAAGCAATGTGGAGCAAGGTGTTTGATCCTGAGCAATTTTCTGCACTTCAGAAACAAATTGTCATCACTTTGTGTGAGCTTGAGATGTATTTTCCACCTGCTTTTTTTGATATAATGACTCACCTACCCATTCACTTGGTTAGAGAGACTCAACTATGTGGACCGGCTTTCATGAGATCTATGTATCCGGCTGAGCGTTATATGAAGGTATTGAAAGGCTACGTGAAAAATTGTAGTCGACCGGATGGTTTCATTGTTGAGCGGTACATAGTTGATGAAGCCATTACATTTTTCACAAAGTATCTGGCAGATTCTAATGTTGCAGAGCTTCCAAAATCTCATGTTGTGGGAGGGGGAACAGAAGGAAAAAGATTAATTGGAAAGCAATTAGTTAGTGTTCATATTACACAAAGGGATCAAACACACCTATATGTGCTCCACAACACCGATGAGGTTGACCCATATGTTGAAGAGCATAAGAACCAACTTAGGAGATTCAATCCAATTAAAAATGAGGCCTGGATTTCAAGAGAGCATAATAAGAGTTTCATCGATTGGTTCCGAAAGTATTTTGAAGAGAAACAGAAAGAGAATCCACAACTTTCAGTTTCTGATAAATTGACACAACTGTCGATGGGTCCGGACAGACTTGTATTTTGTTATTCAGGTTTTCGTATAAATGGTCGCACATTCAATACAAAAGACCAAGATGAACGAAGTACAATGCCGAATAGTGGTGTGAGTCTTGTAGCTCAAGCAACGCATATCTCAAGTGCGAAAGATAATAATCCTATCTATGCCGATTTATCATATTACGGGGTGATTGAACGTATATGGGAGCTTGATTATAGTTGGTTTCGGGTGCCTGTATTTGGGTGTAGGTGGGTTGACAATAAACATGGTGTCGATAATAGTGATATAGGCTTCACTCGAGTAGACCTTGAAAGAGTGGGATACAAAGATGAACCTTTCATTTTAGCATCACAAGCTAAGCAAGTGCTTTTTGATATCGATCCTATTGATAAAAGGTGGTCCATTGTTTTATCGGCAAACAAAAATACTTGTATTGATGATGATTATGAAGAAAGTGAAGATGATGGAGAAAATCCTATCTCATTAGGTGATTCACAATCAATTGATAGTGACTATGGCTTGGATATAAGTGATGATGAATTGTATATGCGACAAGATCACCAAGAGGGGGATATGGATTAATCCATCTGTTCATCGGCATACTAAAAAAATGGTCGTATCGATGGGAAGCAAAAGACTGCTAAGCCAACGACAAAAAGAAAACGATGAAAGGTATTTGAACTTATTTCATAATTGTATGATAGACTTGTTTTTTGATCAATATTTATACTTAGTTGCTAGAAAATTTATATTCTTGAGATTTGCCTATTTTTGTGGAAAATTTAAGGGAAATAGGTGCTTGATTGAATTTAATTGGGGATTAAAATTAAGGTTAATTTGGTTTAGCTGGGGGTTAATTATGTTTAATTGGGGATTAAATTTTGTTTATTTTGTGGTTTAGGATAATTACATTCTAGAATAATGGATATGAACCTAACTTCTGTATTTATTACTTCTATTATAAAATTATTTTTGCCAACTGAATCTGCCAAATTTATATGAATCTAACTTCTGTATTTATTACTTCTATTTTAAAATTATTTTTGCCAACTGAATCTAACTTCTGTATTTATTACTTCTATTTTAAAATTATTATTGCCAAATGAATCTGTCAAATTTATATGAATCTAACTTCTGTATTTTTTGGCTTTTGTAGATCGACGGCTTCAGATCCTGTTGGTAGTTTTCCCGAGGATGATGTATATGGATCAGATAGCCATCCTGAGGCGGAGATACGGAGAGGTGTCACGGCTATGAAAAAAGTTGCCAATGCCAGAAGTAAAAGCATAAGGCTACCTGTCGGCTGGAATGACAGAGGTCAGGCAGTTAACCCAAACAAATCAATATTTGTTGGTTATATAGGCGTGCAGGTTCGACAGAAGGTGTTGATTACCATGAGTAATTGGCGAAGAGTCCCGTCACCAATAAAAAAAACATTTGGGATGAGATAAAGGTAATTTGGATATTATCATATTTGTAAGTGTTAATGTATTATCATATTCTCTAAATTATAATTTTATATACACTTTGTTGTTTTTTTTTTTGTAGTTAGCATTTGATATTAACGACAGTAGACGAAAGTACGTACTAGCAGAAGCTGGGAAGCTAGCACGTAACTCATGAGCTACTTAAGTAGAAAGTGGGTGCGAGATGATGATGGAAACATTAATGACAACCCATCCCCACAATATGAGATATCCCAAGCCGATTGGACGGCATTTTTAGCTGTTCTCTTAGATGAAGGTTTTCAGGTAGCTAGTCATTTTAATTTACAGTTTCATTTGTTGGTTATTTCGTTTATATTTAGCTAATAATTTGATAATGTAATAAACAGAAACTAAGTAGGGACAATAAGGAAAGAGCAAAGGAACCTGAATATCCTTACCGGAAAGCGAGTCTTGGACATGCTCTTGTGGAGCAAATGGAGGTATGTAGTTCATTTAGCAGTGAATCCTTACAATTTATTTAATAAAAATTCTATGTTAATGCATATATATATATATATATATATATATATATATTAATGAAAATATAGATAAATAGAAGAAGGGATGTGGGATCCGATTGCACAGAGGTGACACGAGCACTCGTGTGGAGGATTGCGCGTTTTGATAAAACAAATCAAATTGATAACGACAATGTTAGAAGAGTAGTGAATGAAATGGTGAGTTATTTGCAATTTTAGCTCTATAATGTGTTATATGTTTGTTTTGAAATACTATTGAAAGAACAAAGTTCACTAATTTTTTTTATTTTTTAAAATGTATTATTACAGGAGAGCATTTCACAAGAGAGTACTAGCCATAGTGGAAATGAGAAGAGTCGAGATGACCTATTGGCTAAAGCTCTTAAAAAGAAGGAGCATCTGGGTCGCGTTAGGGGCGTTGGCTTTGGGGTCTCACAAAGAGACTATTTTAAAGATCCAAAGCCTGCTACAGAAATGGAGATGGAAAGCTTGAGAAACATGGTGAAAAACCTCTCCCAAACTATGGTTGCCATGCAACAATGAATTGATGTTTTGGAAGCCCCTAACTCGTGCCAGCCACATGAAGATGACGTGATTTCTTTGAAAGATAGCAGCCCAGAACCAGGTTATAAGATGCTTCCTGAGGTAAAAATTTGAACTTGTTTATTAATAATATAACTTGCAACTCTCTATTTCTGTAAATCATACAAAACTTTCTAATATAATGTTGTATATATATGTGTGTAGGTTATCGCTCCATGTCAATTAGCACTTTCATCACCATCATATCGTGTGGTGGCTAATGGACAGTTGTACAATCGACCGGTGACTGATAGAACACTTCACAACTGTCCATTAGCCACCAACAATGTGAAAGTGCGGATTGACACTACAGTTGAGGCGAAGACACTCCTACCCGTCCCTCTCATGATGAAATGCTCACCATTTCTAGTGGTGTGGGTACCTTTGTTGCTTGGCCAGCGAGTCTTGTCATTGTCACTGATGCACCGGTATGTAATTAATAGCTAGTCATTAATAAATTATAACAATTTGTTTGGGGTTACTAAATATACTTTGGTGTGTAACATTCATATTTTATTTTCTTGCTTAAACGGTCTCTTGGACCATCCAAATCATCTGAAAACCATAAGTCATGGATGTCGAAGTAGTCAGCTGTCAAACGAAAATTTCCAGTGGTCAAGCCTGCACGTGAAGGAGACAGGGGTGCAGACCTTCAACTAGATGGACTCCATGATGACCTTGTAATTCTGGGAAAGTACACGAACATGATGTCTATTAATGCCCAGATCACTATAGTCATGGAGGAATCCATTATGAATTGACATTCCCAGAGTATATTGGAATGGAGGAGATCTGTCACCTTATGCGTCAAAAAGAGATAGGAGCCTCTATCATTACAGCCTACATAAAGTAAGCTTTTTAATGATTTTATTGCATCTGAACTACGATTATTTTCGTTACTTGAAATTCATTTTTTATGCTCAATTTAGGTGTTTGTGGTTTAAGTACGTGATCCCCGAAGGGAAAGAAGCAAGTTTCGGGTTCCTTAGCCCACATTCCATATCTGCGGGAACAAGCCCGCAAATTCAACAAGTGTAGTACATAGCACGTGCTATGATACAGCGTGCACAACCGAATAAGTTATTTCTTCCCCTTTACAACACCGGGTGAGCTACTAAAGACTCAACTTTAATTTGTAAAACTAGCTACGCAAAACAAATTTTGAACTTATCTTTTGAATGCTTTGTAGGGGACATTGGTTGTTGCTTGCAATTGATCCATTTGAAGAGATCATTTACTATCCGAATTCTGTGTATGGTGAGCCGGAATACCGAGATGATATGATACAAAAAATCAAACAGTAAGTTTTTCATTCAATCCATGTATCTATTATATTTAATATTTTTTTAAACTGTATTTATTTCACATAATTGCTTGTTTTTAACATATTTCCTTGTTTTTTATATTTTTTTTATAGGGTTGTGCACATATTTCGTGCAAATTGCAACAACCAATCCCAGAAATAAACTCAGCCTGTCAATGGTTTAACATAAAGGTTAGCATTTTCTACTTTCATGAGATCATATATTCGTATAGAAGTTAGTGTTCTAATACAACGTAACTTTGATTGCTTTTGTAGTGCCCCCGGCAGACCAACGATGTGGATTGTGGCTACTTCGTTATGAGATTCATGAAAGAGATTATTAGCCACGGACAATCTATAATCCCAACAACGGTATACATAATCCTAATATATACTTAATTATATTCCTTTTGAAATTATTAAACCTTTGTTAGGTAATTGAAACGTCATTTTAGTTTGCAATTAATCTCTCTCTCTCTCTCTCTCTATATATATATATATATCTTGCAGTACTTTCATGATTCTCAATCCTTCTATACTCAAGAGCAAATTGATGAAGTACGCTGCGAAGTGGCACGTTACATTTTCTTAGCAGCTCCTTAGAAATTAGGTAATGTAGTTTTTTGTACATTGTGACTTGTTGTAAATTGTGATTTCATTTATTGTATTTAAATTGTCATTAGTAATTTAATTAGTTGATTGTAAATTTTGTTGGAGATTATAACATTTTATTGTTGGATGAAAGAGATGGTAATATTGAAGTTTGGGGTGGTGGTTGTTCATGTTGAATATGTTTTGCTGTTAGTTTAAATTTGTTGGTTGGTTTATTAAATATTACTGTACAGGAATATTATCATACTAGTGTGATCAATATAAAAAAAAATGAAAAAAAAAATTTGACACAATGACAGCGGTTCATAGGATTCGAATTATTTTTTTTTATTTTTTTTTATATATTTGGTAGCGGTTCCCTCAAAACCGCTGTCATAGGGTGACCTATGACAGCGGTTGAAAACCGCTGTAATAGGTCCACACCATATAACAGTGGCACCTATGACAGCGGTTAAAACCACTGTAATAGGCCCAAAAAAACCGCTGTCATATGTCATTTCTGTAGTAGTGTTGGTGACTATGGCTTCATTGGAAAATTACCAAGAACTTGGTTCAAGAGAGTAGATCAGCTCCCCATGAATGTTGGTGACAATCATTATGATCCTCGTTTTCCCTTTGGCTTCGGACTTACCACATAAAGTACGTACTTGAGCAATGTAGAGAGATATTAATTGGTGCCAGTAACCGTGGGCATTTAAAAAGGGTTTGGATTGTTAGTGTTTTCTAATCACGCAAACAAGAAAACCAATACTAGTTAGACAAGAAAATCGTTTCACTTAACCCAAAAAACCAAACTCTAATTAGTAAAAATTTTGTAGCTAGATCAAAATTCAAGCAAACATGAATATCATATTAACCATAACCAGAAAACATTGACACATTTAAGTTAATGACAAACAATTTCCTATCAAGTTTACTAGGATCATACAAATAAAGTGGACTCGAGTCTTGATATTGTACCCTAAAAATAACTACTTAATTACTAAGACTAATGTATTATTAATTCCTAAATTAAGCCTATCAGTTGGTAATGTGAGATAAATCATTCACTACAAGAAAATATACATATTACTACAATGAAAAAACTATTGTGAATAAGCGAAAATCGTAGTAAAAATATCATTTACTACGTCTGTGCTACGCTTTTCGAGCGTAAGCATTGCAGCCGCGGTAAAAACTTTACTATGCCATTTTGAGTTTAGGAAATGTTTTTACTACAAAAACTTCCATTTTTTCCAAACAGGTTTTCTACATAGTCAAAATAGTGGGAAAATTGAATTTTTGGTTCCATAGGAGTTGCCTGAAAACACTTTGTCCTATATGACGTTTTTTTTTACACTTTTAGTCCCATAAGATTAAAAAAGTGACATTTTTTGTCCCAAACCTCACTTTTGGTCCCATAGGAGTGCCGCGTGAACACACGCACGCCGGTACGTGAGTTTGGAATAAACTATTTCAGAAAAAATAAATAAAAAAACAATTGAAATATTAATTAAATAAATAAAAAAACAAAAACAAAAACAAAAACAAAAAGAAAAAACGAAGAAGATGAACCGTGTTTCGACTGTTCATCTTCTTCCCAACACCACCCCTACCATTCCCCCACGCCCCGCCGCCACGCTACCCCCCACCACCGCCACCAACTCCATCGCCGGCACCCCTCCATCGCCGGCAAGTTTTTATAAATGTTGGGGGGTCATGTTTTTTTTTGGGGGGGGGGGGGGGGGGGGGGAGAAGACCCACCATCACCATCCCCCCTGCCCCGTTGCCCCACCGCCTCCGCTACCACCATCGCCGTCGGTGGTGGCGGCGGTGGCAGTGGAGATGGGCCATATTTCTCAAGCTTCGAAAATGCACTATCTCTAAACTAATAATTACTAATTTACAAAAAAAATAGAAATAATGTGAAAATGTATACATACATACATACACGCTGTGAAAATGTATACATACATACACGCACAAAAATTAATATTTAAATATCTTGTGACATTATAACTAGCAAATAATGGGGTGGGGGGTGGGGGGAAGAAGAAGATGAACAGTTAGTTCATCTTCTTTTTCTTTTTGTTTTTTCATTATTTTATTAATATTTTTGAATTTTTTTTTTGAATTTTTTTTTTAATGGCGAGTGAGATCCACTCGCCACTCCTATGGGATCAAAAGTGGGTCTTGGGATCAAAAGTGTCACTTTTTCACTTCTATGGGAGTAAAAGTGTCAAAAAAAGTCCTATGGGACTAAAAGTGTTTTGAGGGTAGTCCTATGAGACCAAAAGTGAATTTTTCCTCAAAATAGTCTAATACACTACTTTCTTTCCTTACAATCGTTTCGCTGTATATATTAGTTAATACACCACACATATGGTGAATGTTCAAATTATTCCTACAACGTGCACCTGTTGTAAATAATTGTGATTCCTGCAATTTATGGTTGCACGAAAATACAATTATATTTTACTTTATATTTTTTATTACCACAATGTGTTGCATGGTAATACATTTTTTTGTATATTATTCTATTACCAGAATCTGTGGGAAAATTTAAATAAATAATACAAAAATAAATAAAAATTATTTAAATAATACAATTTTTATTGTGTATCAGAAACTAGCGCATTCCGCGCTCGGTCAACGTGGAATCGGGCAAATTCCGCGTTGCTAGAGAGCGGAATGTAATAAATATTTTTTAAAAAAAAATTTAAAACCCATTTTGCGTTGTCCGAGCGCGGAATGGGCTCAAATCCGAGCAGCTGCATTATTAAGTATTCCAGAGGCAGCATTCATTCCTATTTACAATATACATTACAATTTCTCCAAAAAAATCCTTCCTTCAAAAATTCTCTCCAAATTTACGAATTTAAGGTAATATTTTAATTTCATATACTTTTTGTTTTGTTAAATTCGTTTGTAAATTACACTGTACAATTTATGTTAATTCAAATCAAATTAGAGTTTAAATTAGTTCGATTTTTAGGGTATAATTTCAACTTTAGTGTTTATGGTGTAAGCTTTGATATAATCATTGGGTACAATTTTGAATTTGTATGTATAATTTTAAATTTTTAGGTGTAACTTGTATTATAATTTTGAATTTAATGTTTATGGATTGAACTTTGATATAAGTTTTAGGTATAATTTCGGATGTTTACTTATAATTTGTACGTATAATGTTGAATTTTTAGTTATATCTTGTATGTATAATATCGAATTTAGTGTTTAGGTATGTTTTGGTTTGAACTTTGATATAAATTTTATGTATAATTTCAGATGCTTAGGTATAATTTGTATGTAAAATTTTGAAATTTTTGTTATGTTTTGTATGTATAATATCGAATTTAGCATTTATGGTTTGAACTTTGATATAATTGTTAGTTTGTTATATCATGTTGAATACAATTTATGTTTACACACTATTCAATAATGATTTATATTATGTAGAAAATGTCGAGACCGAACACAGTAGATGTTTTTATATACACGGATGGCCAAATAATTGAAGAGTCAAGTTTGGTGAGGTATAGTGCTCATGTAAGCACTAACATGAGAATACGTCGTATGATCAAATTTGATGATTTGTTGAAGAAGTTATATGGGAGAACAAGTATTGATAAGAGTCAGTTCTCATTGAAAGTATTTATTAAATATTCATATGAAGATGGGAATGACCAAGTGCAGACCACAATGGAGATCAAAGACAATGAGTCTTTAGTATTTTTCTTGGATCCTGATGTTGGGCAGAACACAGTGCACCTTTATATTGAGAAAGAACCAATTCAACTTCAGGGTCAGTACACATAGTTAACGCCAAACCAATTCATGCAGTATCATCCACAATCCACATTACTAAATTTAAATACGCAGTCACAATCACATGTATTGAAAAATCGAGAGTATCACAATCTTAATCAAAATTTGCATCAAGGTATTGTTATTCTTATATTTACATTGTATTCTCATATTTTTTAACAACTTTCATACTTAGTGTAGATTATTTTTCTTATCTTTGCAGAAATTATAAAATAATTTAATTTTTTGTGATTTGGTTTTTTAGGTGGTTCTACATCGGGTCATTCGCATGGACGTTTTGAAACTGCACAAAATCCCTTTTTGGAAAATCCCGTTTTAGGGAATTTTGAAATTCCTAATGTGCAAGCAGGTAATTTCATCTTCTATCAAGTTTTATCATTGTTGTATTACTTTGATTTGTAGACTGCAGACATTTAGGACAGTAAACCTCGAACATGGATTGCTCAGCAGTTTGGGGAGGTGCAAAAGCTGAAGAGGATGGTCTGCCTCGGTACTGAGGTGCAAAAGCTGAAGAGAATGGTCCACCTCGGTACTGAGGTGCAAAAGTAGGGGCTAAAGAGGATGGTCAGCCTCGGTACTGAGGTGCAAAAGGTGGGGCTAAAGAGGATGGTCAGCCTCGGTACTGAGGTGTAAAAGGTGGGGCTGAAGAGGATGGTCCGCCTCGATACTGAGGTGCTAAAGCAGAAGAGGATGGTCCGCCTTGGTACTGAGGTGCAAAATGTGGGGCTGAAGAGAATGGTTCGCCTCGGTATTGAGGTGCAAAAGGTGGGGCTGAAGAGGATGGTCCGCCTCGATACTGAGGTGCTGAAGCAAAAAAGGATGGTCCGCCTCAGTACTGAGGTGCTGAAGCCGAAGAGGATGGTCCGCCTCGGTACTGTGGTGCTGAAGCAGAAGAGGATGGTCCGCCTCGGTACTGAGGTGTAAAAGTCGGGGCAGAAGAGGATGGTTCAAATTCATTCTCATCATCCTCATCATCTTCTATACCTTCGGAGTCTTCCAATACAGTCCGGCTTCTCCTCTATGGAAGCATGGATTCTCCTCCACGTCTATGAGTGTGAGAACCAGATGCTACATCACCACCACGTCAACATGTGACCAAATTTGCCAGGCCGGTCAGACCCGATCGCACTTGTCCAAGTACCTTCCTAACTCCATGTCTAGTTTAAGGGGCTTGTTCAATGGTATTTTACAGCCCTTGAATGAGACTATACTGAAAAAACGAAACAAAAGAGTTAAGCAAAAAATCATAGAAAAGAACAAGAAGTATATTAGAACAATAAGTATATTTACTAACCACATTCTGCAATAGAGGGGCCGACCTTGTTTGATGTCCCACAGTTCTCCTAATCAAGGTAGGTGAAATATAACTACGAGTGATTACATCATACCACTGGTTGATCCCGATTCTGTGTCGTTTCTACACTAAATAGGTTGTCCAGTCACAATTTTATTGCCCCGATCATTCCATATTGCAATATAGGCACCGTTTTCATTTTCCCAATTTACATTTTCCCCCCTACGATCCTTCCTTCGAACATTACCAAACATGAGGTGGAATATTTTGTCGGAGTCCAAACTGCCGCAAAACACGCTCAGGACGATGATGCTCCACGACGTCGAAGAATATCATCGGAACTGATGCTTTCCACACAACACTGTGAGGTGGCAACTCACCGATGTCTTCATCATTGAAATTGTATGGAGCCCAAAAAAACTGAATTATGAAAAAGGTATTAAAAAAATTTAATAAAGAAGGATATAATATCATTATATAAAAACGTTATGATAATTCTTTTACTCACGTGTCTTTCGGCCATCTGATCAAGTCCATCTCTAATTATCTAGAGACTATGAGGGATGACAGTATCATTCGTAACAGGGCAATACCACCTTCAAAAATCAATCACGCTATTAAGTATAAAAATAAGGTTTTTCCTAATTAAAATTCTTAATCAAGTAGTAAATTACCGTACACCATAATGAGTTCGGGCAATGTCATGTTCATCAAGTCCCGCCACTGGCCAGGAACGTGACTACGTTTGACAACCAAAATCCTAGACTACGCCCATATCTGTTAATTAATATATATACACATGATTAAAAATCACGAATCATCATAAAAAATAATAAAACAATATTTAAATAATCATTCTCCCCACCTGTAACAATGGCACAGAAGCATCTTTATTTTTCTAACTGGTATTCGATGCTTTGCTTAGTCCTCTGTATGGACACACCAATACACCACTTCCCCAATAGGTGTTTGTTGCGTTAATATCTTCAAATAACGTCAACCACAATATCGGAACAACATCTCTGGTGGTATTGGGACACAACACACCGAGCAACATAAGCGCCCAACAATGGGCTATCTGGTCTAATTGCATTTCGTCATACTTAAGGGTGATTTGTGCAGCCGCCGAGTTCACGTGGTTGACAATCTTCGCGATTTTTATTTGAAAACCTTTCTTTTCAAAATCTGGCCTACTAAATTGAAGCCCTAATTGTTTGAAAATATAGGTTGCACACTCATCATATCCCCTGAACACACGACTAGTTACTAGAGGTCTACCATCGACTGGTAGACCAAATATCAGTGCAATATCTTGAAGAGTAATCGTAGCCTCTCCAGTTCTGAGATGAAATGTATTGGTCTCCAGTCGCCATCTCTCGACTAGTGCAGTCACAAGACCAATATCGTTTTTGAATGGCCCTAACTTGTATACCCGATATAAGCCCATATGTTGTAGTTTTAACAAGATTCGATTGTGTGGAGTCTTTGTATAAGCATCCTTAAAATACGCATTGTCCACCCGTCTAGCACGCAACACGAAATCGGTGTACTCACCAACCTTCCCGGACCTATGATTTGCCTGACTGGTCAACACCCCACAGTCTATCGGGCCATATATATAATTACTCAATTGCTGCGCCATCCTACATTAAAATAAAATAAAAAGTTAATTTCAATTAAAACGATACTTGAGCTAATTAGAATAATAAGAATCAATATTTCATAAATTCAAACACACACATCACAAAGAAATAACTTATAAGGCAAAATTAAACGATACAACTATAATTTGAAATTATACCTAAAAATTCAAGATTATACCTACTAATTGGAAATTATACACAAAATAATACCTACAATATGAAAATTATACATAAAAATCGGAGTTTATACCTAACAATTAAAGATTGTAGATAAAAAAAAAATTGATATTCAACATACTAATTAAAAATTATACCTAGAATTGATATTATACCTCCTAAAACCTAAATTATACCCAAAAAATTTAAGATTATAACTAATAATTCAAGATTATATTTAAAAATTCAAAATCAAACCTACTATTTCATGATTATAGCTACCAATTCAAGAATAACATGATAATTCAAAGTTAGAGATAAAAAATCAAAAATAAACAAATTATATAAAAATTATGCCAACAATTCTAAATTAAAGTACAAAATTTCACAAATTTAACCCTAAATTGATAAATTACTCAAAAATTTGAAATTACACTACAAAATTCCAGAAATTTAAACCCTAAATTGATAAATTTCACAAAAATTTGAAATTACACCTAAACCCTAAATTCGAAATTACACTACAAAACTCCACAAATTTTAACCCTAAATTGATAAATTCCACAAAAATTTGAAATTACACCTAAACCCTAAATTCGAAATTACACTACAAAATTCCACAAATTCAAACACAAAATTGATAAATTCCACAAAAAATAAAAATTACAATGCACACATAAACCCCAAATTCGAATTACACTACAAAATTCCACAACTTTTAAACCCTAAATTGATAAATTCGAAAAATATTCGAAATTACACCTAAACTCTAAATTCGAAATTATACTACAAAATTCCACAAATTCAAACACTAAATTGATAAATTCCACAAAAAATCGAAATTACAATTTACAGATAAACCCCAAATTCAAAATTATACTTTAAAATTCCACAAATTTGAACCCTAAATTGATAAATCCTACAAAAATTCGAAAAAATAATGGCTTCTACACATTTCATAAAGCAATAATATATAAGATTTACTTTGTATTGTTGAGGATGATGAGGAAAATGAAGATGAAAAATAAGATGAAGAAGAAATGAGAGAAGAGAGGAAGAAATGGCATGGGAGAGGAAAAAATGGGGAAGAAAGAGAAGAAACCCCGTGCTGGGTTTATGTGCCCTTTCCGCGCTGCACGAGTGCGGAATGGGGTTTTAAATTTAAAAAAAAATATTCTCCCCATTCCGCTCTCTGGCAGAGCGGAATGGGCAGATATTTTAAAATATATATAGTTAAATGCATTCCGCGCTCGGGCTGCGCGGAATCTACCCGACTTTGCGCTACCTGAGCGCGGAATGTACTAGTTTCTGATACAAAATAAAAATTGTATTATTTAAATAATGTTTATTTATTTTTGTATTATCTATTTAAATTTCCCAAAATCTGTGGCATAATAACATACATTTTCTCTTTTTAAAAGAAATGGTGTCTTGCTACAAATTTTCTAAAGATCATCCATCAACACAATCAACAATCATATACTTATGTAGATATATACCCATATCACCTGTTAAAAGTAAAAGTTATCTCAAATGAAGTAAGACAGCAAGTAAGATATTCAAATAAAAATTTAATTCATTCAAGTTGCTCGTCAATACATGAATCTATGCGCCAACAGTTAAAACTAATGGACTTTTTTAAAAATAAATATAGTTTTAAATAAAAATTATATATCTAATACACAAAAAATTATAAATTCAGAAATAGCATGATACTCCATTGTGAATGAAGTATCCACCCGAGATACGCCATTGGGAATGGCGTATCCCTTAAAAAAAATCGATTTAATTTTTTTTTTAATTGTGTTACTGGATACTCTATTAGTAATGGAGTATCCAGTAACAAAATTAAAAAAAAAAAAATAATTCCCCTCTTTCCCTCTTTCTCTCTTCCTTCTTCCTCCCTCTTTCTCTCTACTCTCTTCTCACGTTTTCTTTCTGCCTCACTGTAAATCCTTCTTTCTCTCTTCATTTCTTCTTCCTTCTTCCAACAAAAAATCAACACCACAAAGCCCAAAATCCTCCTTTCTTTCAAATTTCTCCTTCTTTTTTCAATTTAAGGTAATTGTCTATTTTAATTTAATGTGTAGTTTTATACTTATAAATTTGGATATAATTTTTATGATTTATTTAGAATTTGTGATTGTTGTATAATTTAGTAGTTATCCCTAAAATTTATACTTATGATTGTTGTTGAATTTTAGGATTTTAGGGTTTATTGGTTAATTGTAGTCTAGAAGTTCGAATTTTAGGGTTTATGTTTCAATTTTAGGGTAGAATTTCGAATTTTATGGTAGAATTTTTAATTTTAGGGTAGAATTTCGAATTTTGTGCTAGAATTTTGAATTTTAGGGTTTATGTTTCAATTTTAGGGTAGAGTTTTGAATTTTATGGTAGAACTTTGAATTTTAGGGTTTATGTTTCAATTTTAGGGTAGAATTTTGAATTTTAGGGTATTATTTTCGAATTTTTGTAGTAGAATTTTTGGTAAAATTTTGAGTAGTGTAATTTAAAATTTTTGTAGTAAAATTTTAGTTAGACTTTCAATAAAAAATTTAGGTACTAGTTTGAATTTATTCCACAATTTCAAATTTGTATGTATAATATTTGGCCAAACAAATTTAGTATTTAGTGTTAATTCTTGAATAGGGTTACACGTCGTTATATTTCGAAGTAGTTGGATAGGTTGAATACTATCGGCTTCCAAACAGGGTCGACACCTCTATTGCATGATGTGGTTAGTATATATAATTTTGTGAGGTTAACATTACATTACATATAGGTTTTACTTTGTTTTATGCTTTTTTTTATCTTTTATAGAATAGACAGATTGAACAATTGCAACGGCTTGTCCAAGATTCCCCTTAATCGAGCAATGCTGCTGAGAGGAAATTAAGGTCTTTGAGATCGGGTCTTACCCAGCTTTCCCGGATGGTCACATGTAGTCGTCGTTCTGATGTAGCATCGGGTGTTCATTTTGCTCGGAGAGGCAGAGAAGACATGCTTCCACAGAGGAGAAGTAGTGTCGAAAGAGACGTCGATGATGAAGAAGTAGAGGATGAAGAAGAAGTTGGATGGCATTACTCACGTCCTTGTGTGGGCGAAGCTGGGACTTCGAGTCAAGTTCCTTTCAACCAGGATGCTACCGGCGATTACTTTCCCAAGATGGTTGTTCCAACACCCGAGCCAGAGTTGCGTTACACATTCCAGGATGAGGGGCCTTCATCATCAGCTTGGGCAACCCGACAATATCTGGGATCATTTTATGGGGCCTCCCCCTCACACGGGTCTGAGTCTAGACCACTCGAATTATCCATCTCCCGTAACCAAAAATCCACCTCCGGACATCCACAGTTTGGACACATCTGCAGTTCCGTTCAACTTTGATATGAACAGAACGGAAGAAGAAATGCAGGGACCTAGACGGTCAACAAGGAGGGGGTGTGCTCCATCCTGTGGCACGGGGGAACATCGCAGTCCACGTCAACATAGATAGTCTTTTTAATTTAGAGTTTATATTTACTGCTATTTTTTTTTTTTTTGAATTTGTAATATTTCACCATATTGATATTTATATTATTGACGTAATTGTTGTAGATAGACAGACCAAACATAAGACAAAAACGAAAGGGATAATATGAAGGCGAATTATTTGACTTTTATTTGAAGGCGAAACAAATACGAAACTAATACGAAAATTGAATTAATATGTAACTAATTGACAGAAATCTAGTTATTCTCCTCATCAGACATTTTAATATCCGAACGATACTCATGACCTACACTAAGCTCCCACCGGGCTCTTGCTTCTTGCACGTAACCACATACGGCGTATTCTCCAGAGATTTCTTGGTAATTAAGACGCTGCATATGCATAACCATCCTGTTATTCTCCTCACATATCCTATTGAGTGCTGTAGTTTTCTCCTGTGGCGTTATACGAGGGATGAGTATGGCTATTCGTCTGGGGCAGCAAATTTGACGTTCACGACAATCCGTGACAAGCCCGTCTTGTTCTTGGACCCGAAATCTCCATTCATCTTCCATCGTTTGCAAATATCTTTCTGAATATCTTTTATTTGGATTCAATGAGTAACAGTAATCGTCATCCAACTGCCAACTACGTCCCATGGCACGAAAAATATCACCAGGAGAGTAATACAATTTTGGGGCTCTAAACGGCTCCATTTTTAATAATTATTGTTGAGATTGGTGTTCACTCCCTTTGTATATATACTGACAATCCGACTGCAGTAGTTAACAGAGTTCAAAACCCGCGATGACAATGCGGACAAATGAAAATTAGAACCCGTGAAATGGTAACCCATGACGATAATGAAAACAAAAAAAAGAAGGTGAAATGTCACTCACGTCTACAGTAGGTCACGTGAACACTCATGAAGAAAAAAATACATGTGAACATGGGCAGAACTTCCTCAATAAATGTTGAAGGTCTTTAAACCGACTGAACACCAGAAATCACTTCACGTTACATTATTTTGTGATTCAACACGAAAATGGGAGATAATCATAACTCTAGAAATCGACAAACATGGTTATTAGTAGAAAGAAACGATGATTACGAGGAGTTGGTTAATGACGACCCTATTGAGTATTATTGTGGACTCAGAAGGGAATGGTCTCATCGGGTGCTCGAATCTGAGGAGTTGGTTAATGATCTTCGAAGACTTGGCGTGCGAATTCCACGACGTAGATCCTTGATGATGCCGAGAAATGGTGAAGAAAATTGTAGGAGAGCTATTTCAAGAATAAGAATCGAAAACAACAGGATGATTTTACGTCGTTGTAGATATCACTTGCTCGAACTTGCAGAAGAACTTGCATTCGCACGAGGCCAAAGACTCACACGTCATGAAATACGAAATGTTTTGACTCATCCTACATACAGATCGGACTACTACATGTCAGATGAAGATGAGTAAAGTAACTGGAGTTTTTCAATAAATTGTTTTTTATATTCTAAGCCAGAAAATCAACAATAATTTTACATAATTATTGTTGAGAAACAACCTCAAGTAATTATTGTTTTGAATAAATAGTTTTTATTTGTATCGTAACTTGAATGAATAGTATTTTATTGTTGAGTAATTTGAGTAAATATTTTTTTTATTTTGAGCCAGAAAATCAACAATAATTTTCTTATTAAATAAAAAAATAGTTTTTTAACAAAAAGTGCTCAAGCGGGATGTTTTTGCATGACCATATTTCTTCACTCGGATGTCGGAATGAGCCAAATCTTATAGTTTTACAAATTTCATAATATCACCTACAATTTTTATGTTCAAGTCGTGGCCAAAAAACGTACAGAAATAGGCCAAATACGAGCCAGAAGAAAAAATAGTTTTTTAACAAAAAATGCTCAAGCGGGCTGTTTTTGCATGGCCATATTTCTTCACTCGGGTGTTGAAATGAGCCAAATCTGATAGTTTTACAAAGTTCATAACATCACTTACAATTTTTATGTTCAAGTCATGGCCAAAAACAAGCCAGAACATTAAAAAAAAAAAAATTAACAAAAAATTGCTCAAGCGGGCTGTTTTTGCGTGACCATATTTCTTCACTCGAGTGTCGAAATGAGCCAAATCTTACACTTTTACAAAGTTCATAACATCACCTATATTTTTTATGTTCAAACTATAAAGCACGGACACTCCGAAAATTATCCCCAGGCGATGTCGTGCGCGTGTCGGACACGACACTACTCCTTCATGTGTCGGACACGTCTAATCTGTGTCCATGGTTAAAAAAATAAAAATAGAAATTCGGACACTGTATCGGACACGATCAAATGCGTGTCTGACACGGTGAGGACACAGTCAGGACACGACTAGGTCACTTTTTATAAGATACTAAAACTTTGGGGGGTCAAATTGTAAATAAAAGCTTACCAATTTTCTAAATCTAATAAAAACTTACCAATTTTTTTATAAGACATGGATATGAACAATGGAGTATTTATTTTTGTTATATCATGTTATGAATTGAAAACATGTTTATTGTTATATTTTGTTTATGTTTATATTTTTCTTTTGCATTTGTTATTGATAAGTAATTAAATTATTTGCAATATACATAGCTTCACGAAGAAACAAATAAAATACAAATTTATATATAATATATATATATATAAAAAAAATTGGACAGCCGTATAGAGTCCTATATTTATTTAAATATGTCTTTCCCCGTGTCCGTATCGTCGTGTCCGTGTCGGTGCATCATACTATTCCAGTCATGGCCAAAAGAGTGGAGAGAAAGAGAGAGGAAGAGGAGAGAAAGAAAAAAAAATATTAATTTTGTTACAAAAAAAAAAAAAATTAAACCGAATTTTATTTTAAAAAAATGTTTTTTTAAGGGATACGCCATTCCCAATGGCGTATCTCAGGTGGATACTCCATTCATAATGAAGTATCATGCTATTTCTGAATTCATAATTCTTTGTGCATTATATATATAATTTTTATTTAAAACTATATTATTTTTTTAAATAAAATTTCATCGTGTTACAAAATAAAACAATTAATAATAAATAAAGATTGATCGAGCATTAGCAGCCACCGAATTACTGCAGCAGCATCGAAAGTGATATTACTGATCCATTTTGCTGGAAACAGAAAACCACAACTTGCCTATTCCCAGATTCCTGCGGGATTCTACAACTCCCAGTGTTAAGATGCATATAATTCTTTGTTCTTGACCAGTCAAAGCTCAGCAAATCTGCTATCTGCAAGATATGATGGTTTAACTTAAAAATAAAGACCCATAAATACAATCAACAATAGAAATCCAGTCCCACAGGAAGTTAGTTCTTCAAGGAAAAATGAATTCTTACAGGGAGCAATAACTCTGAAAGAAAGATTGGGCATGCGAGTATTCAAGATCAATAATTTCGTAATAAGCTCTGCATCTTCAATTCACCATTGGTGGAGTCAACCTCAAAGTGCAACTTGATAGACAAGTAGCAATCTTAATTGATTTGAAGATTGGAATTTATCCTCCCATATTGAATGAGCAATTATCCTATCACTACTACAGAAATGACCTATGACAGCGGGTTTTTTGGGCCTATTACAGCGATTTTAACCGCTGTCATAGGGGCCGCTGTTATATGGTGTGGACCTATCATAGGTCACCCTATGACAGCGGTTACCTCAAAACCGTTGTCATAGGGTTGACCCTATGACAGCGGTTTTGAGGGAACCGCTATCAAATATTTTAAACAAAAAATAAAAAAATAAAAATTCGAACCCTATGACAGCGGTTCCGGTTAAGACCGTTGTCATAGGGTGGCACCCTATGACAGCGGTTTCTGGGGAACCGCTGTCATAGGTAGGTTTTAAAAAAAATTAAATTACTATGACAGCGGGTCTTCCGAACCTCTGTCATAGTGTCAAATTTTTTTTTCATTTTTTTTTATATTGATCACACTATTATGATAATATTCCTGTACAATAATATTCAATAAACCAACCAACAAATTTAAACTAACAGCAAAACATATTCAACATGAACAACCACCACCCGAAACTTCAATATTACCATCTCTTTCCTCCAACAAGAAAATATTATAATCTCCAACAAAATTTACAATCAACTAATTAAATTACTAATGACAATTTAAATACATTAAGTGAAATCAAAATTTACAACAAGTCACAATGTACAAAAACTACATTACCTAATTTCTAAGGAGCTGCTAAGAAAATGTAACATGCCACTTCGCTGCGTACTTCATCAATTTGCTCTTGAGTATAGAAGGATTGAGAATCATGAAAGTACTGCAAGATATATATATATATAGAGAGAGATTAATTGCAAACTAAAATGACATTTCAATTACTTAACAAAGGTTTAATAATTTCAAAAGGAATAGAATTAAGTATATATTAGGATTATGTATACCGTTGTTGGGATTATAGATTGTCCGTGGCTAATAATCTCTTTCATGAATCTCATAACGAAGTAGCCACAATTCACATCGTTGGTCTGCCGGGGGCACTACAAAAGCAATCAAAGTTACGTTGTATTAGAACGCTAACTTCTATACGGATATATAATCTCATGAAAGTAGAAAATGCTAACCTTTATGTTAAACCATTGACAGGCCGAGTTTTTGGATTTCTTGGATTGGTTGTTGCAATTTGCACGAAATATGTGCACAGCTCTATAAAAAAATATAAAAAAACAAGGAAATATGTTAAAAACAAGCAATTATGTGAAATAAATATAGTTTAAAAAAATATTAAATATAATAGATACATTGATTGAATGAAAAACTTACTGATTGATTTTTTGTATCATATCATCTCGGTATTCCAGCTCACCATGCACAGAATCCAGATAGTAAACGATCTCTTGAAATGGATCAATTGCAAACAACAACCAATGTCCCCTACAAAGCACGTGCTATGTACTGCACTTGTTGAATTTGCGAGCTTGTTCCCGCAGATATGGAATGTGGGCTAAGGAACCCGAAACTTGCTTCTTTCCCTTCGGGGATCACGTACTTAAACCACAAACACCTAAATTGAGCATAAAAAATGAATTTCAAGTAACGAAAATAATCGTAGTTCAGATGCAATAAAATCATTAAAAAGCTTACTTTATGTAGGCTGTAATGATAGAGGCTCCTATCTCTCTTTAACGCAGAAGGTGACAGATCTCCTCCTTTCCAATATACTCTGGGAATGTCAAATTCATAATGGATTCCTCCATGACTATAGTGATCTGGGCATTAATAGACATCATGTTTGTGTGCTTTCCCAAAAAATACAAGGTCATCAGGGAGTCCATCTAGTTGAAGGTCTGCACCTCTGTCTCCTTCACGTGCATGCTTGACCACTAGAAATTTTCCTTTGACAGCTGACTGCTTCGACGTCCCTGACTTATGGTTTCCAGATGATTTGGATGGTCCAAGAGACTGTTTAAGCAAGAAAATAAAATATGAATGTTACACACCAAAGTATATTTAGTAACTCCAAACAAATTGTTATAATTTATTAATGACTAGCTATTAATTACATACCGGTGCATCAGTGACAATGACAAGACTCGCTGGCCAAGCAACAAAGGTACCCAGACCACTAGAAATGGTGAGCATTTCATCATTGAGAGGGACGGGTAGGAGTGTCTTCGCCTCAACTGTAGTGTCAATGCGCACTTTCACATTGTTGGTGGCTAATGGATAGTTGTGAAGTGTTCTATCAGTCACCGGTTGATTGTACAATTGTCCTTTAGCCACCACACCATATGATGGTGATGAAAGTGCTAATTGACTTGGAGCAATAACCTACACACATATATATACAACATTATATTAGAAAGTTTGGTATGATTTACAGAAATAGAGAGTTGCAAATTATATGATTAATAAACAAGTTCAAATTTTTACCTCAGGAAGCATTTTATAACCTGGTTCTGGGCTGCTATCTTTCAAAGAAATCACGTCATCTTCATGTGGCTGACGCGAGTTAGGGGCTTCCAAAACATCAATTCGTTGTTGCATGGCAACCATAGTTTGGGAGAGGTTTTTCACCATGTTTCTCAAGCTTTCCATCTCCATTTCTGTAGCAGGCTTTGGATCCTTAAAATAGTCTCTTTGTGAGACCCCAAAGCCAACGCCCCTAACGCGACCCGGATGCTCCTTCTTTTTAAGAGCTTTAGCCAATAGGTCATCTCGACTCTTGTCATTTCCACTATGGCTTGTACAATCTTGTGAAATGCTCTCCTGTAATAATACATTTTAAAAAATAAAAAAAATTAGTGAACTTTGTTCTTTCAATAGTATTTCAAAACAAACATACAACACATTATAGAGCTAAAATTGCAAATAACTCACCATTTCATTCACTACTCTTCTAACATTGTCGTTATCAATTTGATTTGTTTTATCAGAACGCGCAATTCTCCACATGAGTGCTCATGTCACCTCTGTGCAATCGGATCCCGCATCCCTTCTTCTATTTATCTATATTTTCATTAAAAAATATATATATGCATTAACATAGAATTTTTATTAAAAAAATTGTAAGGATTCACTGCTAAATGAATTACATACCTCCATTTGCTCCACAAGAGCATGTCCAAGACTCGCTTTCCGGTAAGGATATTCAGGTTCCTTTGCTCTTTCCTTATTGTCCCTACTTAGTTTCTGTTTATTACATTATCAAATTATTAGCTAAATATAAACGCAATAACCAACAAATGAAACCGAAAATTAAAATGACTAGCTACCTGAAAACCTTCATCTAAGCGAACAACTAAAAATGCCGTCCAATCGGCTTGGGAAAGCTCATATTGTGGGGGTGGGTTGTCATTAATGTTCCCATCATCATCTCGCACCCACTTTCTACTTAAGTAGCTCTTGAAGTTACGTGCTAGCTTCCCAGCTTCTGCTAGTACGTACTTTCGTCTACTGTCGTCAATATCAAATGCCAACTACAAAAAAACAACAACAAAGTATATATAAAATTATAGTTTAGAGAATATGATAATACATTAACACTTACAAATATGATAATATCCAAATTACCTTTATCTCATCCCAAATGTTTTTTCTCATTGGTGACGGGACTTTTTGCCAATCACTCATGGTAATCGACACCTTCTGTCGAACCTGCACGCCTATATAACCAACAAATATTGATTTGTTTGGGTTAACTGCCTGACCTCTGTCATTCCAGCCGACAGGTAGCCTTATGCCTTTTCTGGCATTGACAACTTTTTTCATAGCCGTGACACCTCTCCGTATCTCCGCCTCATGACGGCTATCTGATCCATATGCATCATCCTCGGGAAAACTACCAGCAGGATCTGAAGCCATCGACCTACAAAAGCAAAAAAAATACAGAAGTTAGATTCATATAAATTTGGCAGATTCATTTGGCAATAATAATTTTAAAATAGAAGTAATAAATACAGAAGTTAGATTCATACAAATTTGGCAGATTCAGTTGGCAAAAATAATTTTAAAATAGAAGTAATAAATACAGAAGTTAGGTTCATATCCATTATTCTAGAACGTAATTATCCTAAACCACAAAATAAATAAAATTTAATCCCCAATTAAACATAATTAACCCCCAACTAAACCAAATTAACCTTAAATTTAATCCCCAATTAAATTCAATCAAGCACCTATTTCCCTTAAATTTTCCACAAAAATAGGCAAATCTCAAAAATATAAATTTTCTAGCAACTAAGTATAAATATTGATCAAAAAACAAGTCTATCATACAATTATGAAATAAGTTCAAATGCCTTTCATCGTTTTCTTTTTGTCGTTGGCTTAGCAGTTGGTACGTGTCGAATGTGCCAAAATAAAATTTACTGTTCTCACAAGGATTTGTAGTACTCGTAAGTCCAGGTCGAACCCTAGAGATTGGTTGATCAAAATAATATTCAATGGGGGGGGGTGTTGTTTGGATGAATTCAATGACTAAAAACGACAGGAACTAAATAGGAATTTCAATAAACGTAAAATATCGATTCAAGGATAATTCGTTCTTTAATTCAAGTCGATCATAGACACCTAAAATACTATCTATTCTTCGATTACTTAGCCAAGAACCTAAATAACCAGCTATTTAGATCCTTATTGACTTCCTTATATCATTAACCAAAGCCCAGCACCCGGTTAAATTCTTATTATCAACTGAATCGGTATTAAGCAATCCTAATCATGTCAATAAT
Source organism: Buddleja alternifolia (assembly GCA_019426215.1). Taxonomy (NCBI): domain Eukaryota; kingdom Viridiplantae; phylum Streptophyta; class Magnoliopsida; order Lamiales; family Scrophulariaceae; genus Buddleja; species Buddleja alternifolia. The sequence continues at coordinate 53,742,610 of CM033392.1, read as the reverse complement.
AGCATAATGAATTATAAGCGACTAAGGATAAACAATAGTTTAAGCAAGCGCCAACTATTTAATTTACACTAATGTTTCCCTCGAGTAATCAATGAAAACTGGGATCGCAATCTTGAAAACTCAATTGCTACGAGCACAAATCAAGCATAACAATTACGGATTATGAAGATTTGTTAGCAATAGATTGTAATAGATAATCAACTAATATGCATCTTAGATTATCATCTACACAACCATGAACATTAATAATAAGAAACAAAAGATAATCAATCCGTAGATAGATCATGAAGCTCCGTGTCTCACAACATATGAATTAAATTGAACTACCTTGAATCGAAAGAGAAAATTAGCTATTCATTAATAAAAGTACAATAGTTGATATAGTATTTTTCTTAACTCTCTTTCTCTCTTTTTTAGCTCTAAGAATGTGCTATATTTATAGAGAATAGGCTTCCTTCATAAGAATTTTAAGTTGTCTTCTCTTAGAGATCATTTTGAAGTTGTCTTCTCTTAGAGATCATTTTGAAATTGCCTTCTCTAGCCGCCAGATTTTAATGCAGGAATTAGAACACTGATTTGGACTATTTGCAGTCCGAATTTGACTTTGCCTCCTCTTAGAAAGTTGTAGATATGCATGTTGGCTATCCAATTCAGCTGGGTTTGTCCAAACACAATGCATGTATCGCCAGATTTGAAGTTTCTACCAAAGTGGTGCAGTCCAGCCCGCAACAGAAACAGCTGTGAGTTCTTGAGTGTATTTGAGCCTTATCCCATCCTAATTCGGTTTAGTGTTCTTCATATGAATTATGGAACTTTTCATTCGATTTCTAAACATATAAAAATCACTAACACAAGAGGTGTTTAGCTTCAGATAGGATTGTAATTCCATTGTCGCACCGAATTGCCCAATTTGATTGAAAATGATTAATTCAATTTAAAACCTACCCAATTCATAAAATAAGATAAGATTAGTTCCAATGGGTGTATAATCACAATAAAATGCTAAATATAAAGGGAATTAAATATATAAATATTGCACTCATCAAATTCCCCCACACTTAGCTCTTGCACGTCCTCGGGCAAATATAAAGAGATAAGAAAACAAAAATCAACTATGATAAACCATTTTCGCAGGTCTCACGATTGCATTTATCGTATGCAATAAGCCTTTAAACCCCTAGGTTACCCCTAGTGGACGAGTTTCGTCTCGTGAGGGTTTGTAGAAAATATACCCACAAAATTTTCAACCTTCGCAAAGTACTAGTCAATACATTCCAACAATTGATTATGTAGTAATGGCATGAATTTGGCACAATGAAGATCAAGGTGAATGCATACATATAAACTCAGCTCATGTTGTACCCATAAATAGAAATCAACTTCCCTAGGGTGTGTGTGTATAATCTAAGGTATTATAGTCTAAGGCATCTTCACCACATTAGTTCTAACCTTTCACCTATGACAACACTGGACATCCATGCAATATTAAGAAACTAACGGTTTTTATAAATTTTTTTTTATTATTTTTTTTTTTTGCAAAAGAAACATTAAATTCAAATTTAGGACCGGGTGCAATGTATTGTCCCCTTAGGCCTTCGATGTCACCCATGTAACAAGTTTTAGGTCAATGACTCCCAAACTAGATAGTTTTAGGGCATTAAGTGTCAAAACACTCCTTACGGACTTAATAACTCGAGTGGCAAAGGCCACGAAACAAAACTATGGTCTTTTAATCATTACATTACAAGACTAGCTCGAGTACTACTCAAGAGCTTTGACCATTGGGTCATTTCAACCATTCAGCACTGTCAAACTTACGCAATTTATAAGTTGTTTATTTCGTTTGGTATCTCGATATATAATGGTCATCTTTGGTTGAAAGTTGCAAAAAGTCTTTCCTTATGTGTTAAGATGGAATCCTTTCGACTCCTGTGCCTTTGATTTCGTGCTCGGTGTCATCTAAGAAAATTAATACTAATCTAGGATCATCATGAGCAAGTCTAAAATGTATGTGTAAGTAAGTTCAAATTAAATTAATCAAAAACATGCCAAAACACAAATCAATAAAATCAAATTGGATTAACTAGGTAGCCAAGATCTTTAATTTTTGAGATTTTTGTTTTTTTTAAAAAAAAAAAATTAGATAAAACATTACTAAAAATAAAAGAATGCACATACATTTACCCTCTCCCCCACACTTAAAATTTGCAGTGTCCTCAATGCAAGCACGTAAATTAAAAGTGAACATATGAAAGTAAAAGAGATAGGGAAAGAGAGCAAATCTAATAGTGGTTGTTCAACCACTCTTGGGTTGCCTCCCAAGCAGCGCTTTTGTTTAACGTCGTTAGCTCGACATGGTCACAACTTAGTCCAAGTATGTTGGATTGCTCAATCGATCTTCTTCTATTGTATGCTCTTTAAAACCTTCAAAGAAACCCTTATTTTTTTATTTTTTTTCTTTTCTAAATACTCAAAATATTCAATAAAACTTAAAACTAAGAAATATATGAATCGAACAGCCTATATATATATATATATTACAATAATAATAAAATTTTGACCAAAAACCAATCCCCGGCAACGGCGCCAAAATTTGGTACGTGTCGAATGTGCCAAAATAAAATTTACTGTTCTCACAAGGATTTGTAGTACTCGTAAGTCCAGGTCGAACCCTAGAGATTGGTTGATCAAAATAATATTCAATGGGGGGGGGGGGGGTTGTTTGGATGAATTCAATGACTAAAAACGACAGGAACTAAATAGGAATTTCAATAAACGTAAAATATCGATTCAAGGATAATTCGTTCTTTAATTCAAGTCGATCATAGACACCTAAAATACTATCTATTCTTCGATTACTTAGCCAAGAACCTAAATAACCAGCTATTTAGATCCTTATTGACTTCCTTATATCATTAACCAAAGCCCAGCACCCGGTTAAATTCTTATTATCAATTGAATCGGTATTAAGCAATCCTAATCATGTCAATAATAGCATAATGAATTATAAGCGACTAAGGATAAACAATAGTTTAAGCAAGCGCCAACTATTTAATTTACACTAATGTTTCCCTCGAGTAATCAATGAAAACTGGGATCGCAATCTTGAAAACTCAATTGCTACGAGCACAAATCAAGCATAACAATTACGGATTATGAAGATTTGTTAGCAATAGATTGTAATAGATAATCAACTAATATGCATCTTAGATTATCATCTACACAACCATGAACATTAATAATAAGAAACAAAAGATAATCAACCCGTAGATAGATCATGAAGCTCCGTGTCTCACAACATATGAATTAAATTGAACTACCTTGAATCGAAAGAGAAAATTAGCTATTCATTAATAAAAGTACAATAGTTGATATAGTATTTTTCTTAACTCTCTTTCTCTCTTTTTTAGCTCTAAGAATGTGCTATATTTATAGAGAATAGGCTTCCTTCATAAGAATTCTAAGTTGTCTTCTCTTAGAGATCATTTTGAAGTTGTCTTCTCTTAGAGATCATTTTGAAGTTGCCTTCTCTAGCCGCCAGATTTTAATGCAGGAATTAGAACACTGATTTGGACTATTTGCAGTCCGAATTTGACTTTGCCTCCTCTTAGAAAGTTGTAGATATGCATGTTGGCTATCCAATTCAGCTGGGTTTGTCCAAATACAATGCATGTATCGCCAGATTTGAAGTTTCTACCAAAGTGGTGCAGTCCAGCCCGCAACAGAAACAGCTGTGAGTTCTTGAGTGTATTTGAGCCTTATCCCATCCTAATTCGGTTTAGTGTTCTTCATATGAATTATGGAACTTTTCATTCGATTTCTAAACATATAAAAATCACTAACACAAGAGGTGTTTAGCTTCAGATAGGATTGTAATTCCATTGTCGCGCCGAATTGCCCAATTTGATTGAAAATGATTAATTCAATTTAAAACCTACCCAATTCATAAAATAAGATAAGATTAGTTCCAATGGGTGTATAATCACAATAAAATGTTAAATATAAAGGGAATTAAATATATAAATATTGCACGCATCAGCAGTCTTTTGCTTCCCATCGGTACGACCATTTTTTTTAGTACGCCGACGAACAGATGGATTAATCCATATCCCCCTCTTGGTGATCTTGTCGCATATACAATTCATCATCACTTATATCCAAGCCATCGTCACTATCAATTGATTGTGAATAACCTAATGAGATAAGATTTTCTCCATCATCTTCACTTTCTTCATAATCATTATCAATACAAGTATTTTTGTTTGCCGATTAAACAATGGACCACCTCTTATCAATAAGATCGGTGACAAAAAGCACTTGCTTAGCTTGTGATGCTAAAATGAAAGGTTCATCTTTGTATCCCACCCTTCCAAGGTCTACTCGAGTGAAGCCTATTTCACTATTATCGACACCATGTTTATTGCAACCCACCTACACCCAAATACAGGCACCCGAAACCAACTATAATCAAGCTCCCATATACGTTCAATCACCCTGTAATATGATAAATCGGCATAGATAGGATTATTATCTTTCGCACTTGAGATATGAATTGCTTGAGCTACAAGACTCACACCACCATTCTGCATTGGACTTCGTTCATCTTGGTCTTTTGTATAGAATGTACGATCATTTATACGATAACCTGAATAACAAAATACAAGTCTGTCCGGACCCATCGACAGTCGTGTCAATTTAACTGAAACTGAAAGTTGTGGATTCTCTTTCTGTTTCTCTTCAAAATGCTTTCGGAACCAATCGATGAAACTCTTATTATGCTCTCTTGAAATCCAGGCCTCATTTTTAATTGGATTGAATCTCCTAAGTTGGTTCTTATGCTCTTCAACATATGGGTCAACCTCATCGGTGTTGTGGAGCACATATAGGTGTGCCTAATCCCTTTGTGTAATATGAACACTAACTAATTGCTTTCCAATTAATCTTTTTCCTTCTGTTCCCCCTCCCACAACATGAGACTTTGGAAGCTCTGCAACATTAAAATCTGCTAGATACTCTGTGCAAAATGTAATGGCTTCATCAACTATGTACCGCTCAACAATGCAACCTTCCGGTCGACTACGATTTTTCACGTAGCCTTTCAATACCTTCATATAACGCTCAGCCAGATACATAGTTCTCATAAAAGCCGGTCCACATAGTTGAGTCTCTCTAGCCAAGTGAATGGGTAGGTGAGTCATTATATCAAAAAAAAAACAGGTGGAAAATACATCTCAAGCTCACACAAAGTGATGACAATTTGTTTCTGAAGTGCCGGAAATTGCTCAGGATCAAACACCTTTCTCCACATTTCTTTGAAGAAGAAACACAATCTAGTTATCGTGTCTCTCACCTTTTTTGGCAAAATGGCCCGTGTAGCAATTGGTAGCAAATGATCCATGATTAAATGACAATCGTGAGTCTTCAAGTGCTTTAGCTTCAAATCCTTCATTGATACAAGACTGCTAATGTTTGAAGAATACCCTTCTGGAACTTTCACTCCATTAACAAACTCACATAATGCAATTTTTTCTTTCCTAGCTAGAGTGTGAGCTGCTGGAGGTAAATAAGTACGTTTCCCCTTATTTGTTGGTGTCAATTTTCATCTTATCTTCATTTCAACCAAGTCTAACCGGGCCTTTATGCCATCTTTTGTCTTTCTGGGCACATTTAGAAGTGTACCAATGACACTATCAAATACATTTTTCTCAATATGCATAATATCAAGAAAATGTCTAACATGTAAAGACGTCTAATACGGCAACTCAAAGAAAATTGACCTTTTTTTCCACCCAGTTTTTGCAAGGCCATCTGCAAAAGTCTTTCCAAATTTAACCTCCAAGTCTTTTACATTCTCAAACACTTCTTCACCAGTTAAGCAATTAGGATCTCGGCCTTCTTCTATATTCCCATTGAAAGCTTTCTTCCACCGACGATATCGATGGTTCCGATTTAGCTATCTCCGATGCCCTTAGAATGCATATTTCTGAGAGTGTGTCAATCGATATTGATATGTACTCTTGACACATATGGGGCATCCACATTGGCCATGTACATCATATCCCTCGAGGTTTGCTCTTGCCGGAAAATCATTGATTGTTCCAAATAACATGACTCTGAGATTAAAATTTTCTTCTCTGAACCCGTCATATACTTGAACACCGGTGTCCCACAACACCTTCAAATCCTCAATTAAAGGAGCCAAGTAGAAATCTATATCATTTCCAGGTTGTTTCGGCCCAAAAATGAGTATAGGCATCATTATATGCTCTCGCTTCATGCATCGCGATGGGGGAAGTTTGTAGATCATCAAAATCACCGGCCATGTACTATGTGAGCTACTTTGCAAGCCATGAGAGTTCATGCCATCTGTAGCCAATACAAGGCGCAGGTTTCTTGATTCTTCACCAAATTCTGGGAAATCATCATCAATCTTTTTCCATTGAGGAGAATCTAAGGGGTGTCGAATCTTGTCATCTTCATCTTTTCTTCAAGTCTTCTATCAGCATGCCATGTCAAGTGCTTGGCTAACTCTTTACTACTGTACATGCGCTTAAAACGTGGTATTATAGGCAAATACCACATGGTTTTGACAGGCGCAGATCCATTCTTCTTGTACCGTGAGGCGCCACATTTCGGACAAGCCTTCAATGATGCATAGTCAATTCTAAATAATACACAATCATTGACACAGGCATGTATCCTCTCATATCCCATGCCAATTGAGGTTAACATCCGTTTAGCCTCATAAGTATGATTAGGTAACACATTATCCTCAGGTAGCATGCTTTTTAATAAACCAAGTAAGTCTGTGAAACTCTTATCACTCCACCCATTGTTGGCTTTTAACTTGTATAGGTTCAGAACTGCTTTCAATCTTGTGAATTTACTACCACTATACAGTGGTGTCTTTGAATCACTTGTCAAATTGTCAAACATTTTAGGACAATTTCGCAAATCCTCCTCAATCACATTTGTCATCTCCTCCAAACGATTAGGCTCATAATCATTCATGTTGAAATCCCGTGATGGATATGATGTACCACCCAAATCATCCGACGTGACACTGCTTTCACCGTGTCTTGTCCAACGTGTGTAGCTTTTATCAATTCCATTACACACCAAATGATCTTCCAACTCACGTGGACTAATTCTCTTTGCAAAACAACAACGTAAACACGGGCAAGTGATCCTAGTTGGATCTGGTGCATGCTCAACCGCAAACTTTATGAACTCTTTCACCCCTTTCTCATACTGTTCCGACATACGATCCGCTAAAATCCAACTTCGATCCATTTTGATTCTGAATTAATTAAATTAAACAATTTTATCATCAGTTGATAGTTCTATTAATTAAATAATTTTAATTTTAATTTATTTCCCATTATTCTAGAAAAAATTCGGCAGAGTAACAACGCAAAAATTTCTACCAAGTTCTCGACTTAATCTTCACTCGGGTAGGTTGCAACAAACAAAATTCGGATCTTACGATCCGCTAAAATTCAATTTTGATCTTAATTAATTAAATTAAATAATTTTAACATCAGTTGAGTTAAATTAATTAAATTGTTTTAATTTTAATTTTTTTCCAGAGTATCGACGCAAAAATTCGGCAGAGTATCGACGCAAAAATTTCTACCAAGTTCTCGACTTAATCTTCCCCCAAAATTGCAACCAACAAAATTTGTATCTTTCAACCACAACAAACCCAATATTCTAATGTTTCACCCACAACAAACCCAAAATTCTAATCTTTCACCCACAACAAACCCAAAATGTCGATCTTACTATACGAAAGTATTGATCACCAGTTGGATCACATAAAACATCATATTTCAATCAACTACAAATATTGATCACCAGTTGGATCACATAAATCACATAAAACTAAAAATAAAGCATCACTTTATAAATATATATTGATCACCAGTTGGATCACCTAAAGCATCATATTTCAAACAACTACAAATACTGATCACTAGTCGGATCACATAAATCACATAAAACTACAAATAAAACATCATATTTCAACATCTAAATATAAATATAGATCACCAGTTGGATCAATGTACCCTAAACCACAAAATAACCACAATTTAATCCCAAATCAAACGTAATTAACACCCGACTAACCCAAATTAATACTAAATTCAGTCAAATCCCTATTTCTCTTAAATTTTTCAATAAATAGGCAAATCTCAAGAATATACACAAATATACATACACCCACACATACACAAATATATATACATACACCCACATATACACAAATATACATACACCTACACATACAAAAATATATATACGTACACTCACATATACACAAATATACATACACCCACACATACACAAATATATACATACACCCACACATATACAAATATATATACACATACACTCACACAAATATATATACACATACACTCACACATACACAAATATATATACATACACCCACATATACACAAATATACATACACCCACACATACACAAATATATATACATACACCCACACATACACAAATATTTAACTCTATACTCTATGTGTGCGTGTGTATATATATATATATATATATATATATATTTATCTACCAAAGAGATACCGAACGAGGGGAGGAGCGGACGGCGGTGGATGTCGGCGGCGAGAGAGAAAAATAGATCGAGAGAGAGAGAGAGAGAAACCGAGAGAGAGAGAGAGAGAGAGAGAGAGAGAGGTGGTGGTGGAGGTGGAGGTGGTGGTGGTGAGAGAGTTGAGAGAGAGAGAGAGTGAGTGTGAGTGTGAGAGAAGACCGGGTTAATTAAACCCAGTCCCTACGACAGCGGTTTGACCCGAACCGCTGTCACATGTAACTTTGTGACAGCGGTTCGACCCGAACAGCTGTCACATGTAATTTTTTTTTTTTGTGAGAGCGGTTCAGTCAAACCGCTATCATAGACGGTTCGAATTGAACCGCTGTCATAGGTGTGGTCTATGACAGCGGCTCGACTGAATCGCTGTCGTATCCAATTTTTTTTTTTTAATTTTTTTTTCTGACATCATATGACAGCGGTTCGTGTCGAACCGCTTTCATAGGTCCGAACCGAGTACCCCTATTACAGCAGTTTTTCAAAACCGCTGTATTAGGGCTTTTTTGTGGTAGTGTATGCAGTCATGAATGAATGAGGATAAAAGTCTTTGGCCAAAGCAATAGAGATTACTAGTGTTAGACACAGAGTAATCTTATTGACCTCGACTCATTATGTACTTAGCATATAGTCAAGTACTATGAATTTGACTGAACCATGACTCTCATTTGACTGGGATATAAGAATAAAAGGTTTATACTCGTACGGTATTCGCAATAGGAAAGGTTTGGAATGATCCTCAACATTCGTTCTCAATTGAGTTACGATGTGAGCCACTAGACTGGCTAAGTGTTACTCACTTCATTTCGGTTTCCTCCCAATTGTCTTTTGAGACAAATCTAAAGAGTCGCGCTTAAAGAAATTGCAAAGGAAAAAAATGGATTTTAACTAAAATAGTTTTTCGATATTTGATATCGATTATTATTAAATAATTAATTTATCATTTGATGATATAATTAATTAATTAATAAAAATAATTAATTTCTTGGAGGAATTAATTATGTTTTAATTAATTCATTTATTTAATTAAGTATTCGATAAATATATTAAATAAACAGAATTGGATTAAAATTGGAATCAAGTGGTGCACGAGCCCGAAGGCTAGCACACGGCTAATATGGGCGTTCAATATGGATGCTCTATGCTTGGTTTCCAAGAGTTTTGTAACTCTTAAATAGTGTATTTATATACTACTTAGAAGGAGTTAAAATCCTAGCCTCTTTTTCCTAACACAAGAAAAAGTACTCTGTCAAAAACTCTTGCCCCTCATCCTCTCTCTTAGTCGTCATCTTCAGTGAAGAAAGGAAGCGGATTTCTGCTTTGGATTCCGGCGTGAAGCTTTAGAGTCAGTGACAATTTTGTTGCTCGGGTCAGATTTTTTAAAAGATGTATACAAGGGAAAACACATAAATAATTGTTTCTCTATGTTTGAATATGAAAAATCAGAGATGACTACCATTGGTATTTTTAAATTCTTCCGCTGCGTTTTTATGTCGTTTCCCAACATGAACATCCCTTGAGAATTGTCTATTGAACCATCAATGCAATCTACTAAAGCTCTAATATCTCAATTTCTATATAGTCTTTGCAAATTGCTAGAACAATAATGTCTCTTGATGATCGAGTCATCAATACGAGTTAAGATCTCATATTTGTATGTTGCATTATCCATGTGAACTGTTAAAATGATAACATCTCTTAATGATTATTTCTCGAGTTGTCCATAGGACTCGCTAGCACTGAATTTAAAGAAGACTTACGAAAACCGTAAGCACTCTACAAGCCATACAGAGAACAAAAGAACTCCGCAAGCCTTGCCAAAAAGAGCAAGCACCAAAAAGCCTCCCCAAGCGTGAGCACCTCATAAGCCATCCAAAAAAGCGTAAGCACCAAAAAAAAGTCTCCCCAAGCATGAGCACCTCATAAGCGTTGCCAAAAAGCGCAAGCACAAAAAAAAAGCCCCCCCAAGCGTGAGCACCTCATAAGCCTTGACAAAAAGTGGAAGCATCAAAAGAGCCTCCCAAGGTGTGAGCACCTCATAAGCCTTGTCAAAAAGCGCAAACAACCAAAAAAAAAAAAAGGCGCCCCCAAAGCGTGAGCACCTCATAAGCCGTGCCAAAAAGTGTTGGGAATCTTGGTATCATGCGCAGCGGAGTTTAAAACATATCCGGATTCTCAAATGCCAAGATCAATTTGTGGATTTTCATTGATTTTTAACATAAAACGAAGAACACGAAAAACTTACCTTTTTCGAGTTCTATTAATCCTCGCGAATCTTTAACGGTCCAATCATCCCGTCTCTAGATCATCACGCAGGAACAGACTTTTGGAAATGTTCATCATCATGTCCTAAGGCGGCTAGGCAGAGATAATATGAATCTTTTCTGTCTTGTATTTTGGTGGAGGATTTCACGTAAAGTGAATTGTATTATGTTAATTAATTCTCTAGGGCTTGCGTTGGAGGATTAAATAATCCTCCAACTTAAGCCCATGATAGCACACCCAAGTGGGCTATCGGACGCCTCATGTGGGCTAAATTGACCCAGTCAATTTGCTCCACTTAATTTAATTATATTACATTTAATCCAATTAAATAAATATACATTAAATTAATATTCCAATTTAAATATTTAATTAGCCTACGTAATTAACTATTCAAAATAATTAATTTAATTTACCATTGTTTAATCAAATTAAACAACCAATTAAATTAGTTCGTCAAATTAATTAATTCGTCCTACCAAAGGACAAATTATCAAGATACCCTCCAAATACAAAACTATGATTTTCAGTCTATTCCTTTATAGCGCGACTCTCTAGGTTCGTCTTGATTGGCAATGGGAGGATACCAAAGGATATGGGTAATACCTAGCCAGCACCGTGGCCCCACATCGTATCCCAACCGAGTACAAAATGACTATGTCATTACGAACCTCTAGATTATGAATATTGTATGAGTATAAGCCCTTCACTGACGTATCCCGGTCGAGTGAAAGTCATGGAATGTCAAACTCACAGGACTCAATGTTATGCTATGAATCATAGTAATATGAGATTATAGAACTACCTCCGTGTCAAACACGAGTTAGTTCATGAGCTCTAGCTAGAGACTTTAATCTCATTTACCCATGATCGCATAAGATACTTCTCGTTTGCTTTTGAGACAGTGAATTCCTTCTTGCTAATCAGTTAAGACTGCTACTTGCCTATCAAGCCGCACTTCGAGGTTGACCCCACCAATGGGTGAATTGGATCTAACTACTCTAATGACAGACTTGACGTCACAAGCACATGATTACTCAGGTCTGAGGCTCACGCATACTATCATAATCAGTAAACCAATCATTGACAGTCAATGAGTAAAAACCCATGTGATCAGATTACTAAGAGTCATGTTCGAATACATTGATCCCATCAATGTATCTATGACACAAATTCCCACTATCCCATAGTGTTCGACTGACACTTTCTGTCAGAGCATGTGTCATACAAGTCCATACGAATTTCAATGCCCAATTGAGATTCTCTGACTTGTGAACCATTTAAATGATTAAGTACCAAACTTTCCAGTGCCAATCTCCTTAACTACTATAAGGAGTGGAAGGTCTGCCTTGATTCACATAAACTTATTGTTCATTTAAGTCTCATAGATGCCATTAAGACTTATACGAACAATATACAAAATGCCTTTCTTTAATTACGGGTTGTACAATAAAAACTAGTGCCTCATATTCTAATCTCCTTGGTTGGCACGTCATTTCGTGTTTCTTGATTTTTCAGAGATTTTTTCCACTAAAGATACATTTGTTTGGCATTGCTTAAAAATACATTTGTTTGGCATCTCTTAAAAATATTCCAAAAAAATGCCAAGCACAATTTCCCTAAAAAAAATCCCAAATTTTCTTAAGAAATGTATTTAGTTGTCATTTCTTTTAGATTTTCCTCTAGAAAGTCAGAATTTTTACTATTTATGATTAGACAGTTCACCCAACAACTAAAAGGACTTTCTCAACCAATATCTTAGCATAGTCATCAAAATAATCGTATATCTTGATTCGAAATAACGTAAGTTAGGAAATAAGATCCATTTTTTTATTTTCAAATGCCTAAATCGATGAGTTTAATTTAGATATGTCAAAATTATCTTATAAAATAAAAACCCATTCATACTAGTTCTCACAAAAAAAAACAACATTTCTTACAAAAAAAAAAAAAAAGCATATCACTTCACACCTAATCATTACACTTATTCTATATATAAGGGAAAAAAAAAATTCATCCAAACACACTTTCTCCATCATTTTACTCCTTTGAAAATAAATTCTCTTACTCATCTTCTAATGTTTCATCTGATATTGATAATTAAGATCCTTCAATTTTAGTTCCCTCTTCAGATTCTAATAAAACTAATGCTACAATGCATGTTCTACTAGAACATGGACCAAATGCATATTTACTTAATTGACCATTGGGCATTGGATTTGGATATTAAATCAATTTTGTGGTTGGAGGATTTCATGGTTTACCGAGACTCTTCGAAGTCTCTTGTGTTTTTTGCCTCTCATCATACAGGTGATCGTGTTCCATCTATGGGTATATACATATTGATGGAGTTTTACTAGTCCATATCAGGATCTTCCTTTTGGGTTAATATGTTTGCATGAAGTCACCGCATATTTGGCTGATTATAGGGGTGAGCATTGGTTTTGAAAACCGTCCGAACCGATCGCATCACACCAATTTTGTAAATTTTCTAAGTACACTGTGATTTAAATTCAAATGAAAACCGCACCGCATTATACGGCGATCCAATCGTAGTGCCCTTACATGATATCCATTTTCAACCATAGACGTCAGTATACACCAAACTTCAAAACTTGAGTGGCCCTTTAATATTTTCCCGTGAAGGGAGATTTGGTCATCCTATCCTTGTGATGAAATTCTTAAGTTTGGATAGGGATCCAATTCCAATGGGCTTTTACCCCCATGTTTCTCCCAACTACAAGAAAATACGCATTTTACTACAATGAGAAAACTATAGTAAATAGTGAGAAATTGTAGTAAAAACATCATTTACTACACCTAGGCTACGCTTTTTGACCGTAAGCAATGCAGCCGCGGTAAAAACTTTTTTGTCATAGTAAAAATGTTTTTACTACAGAATATCTCTCATTCGCTACGAATTTAATTCATGGTAAAAAAATGTCTAATACAACAGGTTCTTTCCCTACAATTCCTCAATTGTAGTATATATTAATTATACATTATTATTTTTCAAATTGTGGTGAATGTAATTATTTCCTACGACCATCAGATGTAGTAAATAATATTATTTCCAGGAAAAACAATTATATTATTTTTCATTTTTTTAGTATTTACTCCATTTCTTATTGTCGCAATTTATGTCATGATAATACCTTTTTTTCCCTAATATTCTTTTCCCGCAATTTGTGTCATTGCAACAAACACTCTTTTTACTAGAATTGATGCCTTACTACAAAATTTTAAATGATCATCCATGATACATTGCATCAACAATCACATATGTCAATATCCGTATCACCTGTTAAAAAAAAAGTTATCTCATAACTTTAGCAAAGTATGAAATCAAATAGATGTTCATATTAAAATTTAATTCATTCAGGTCATCACCTGTCAATAACATCAATCTATGTACGAAGAGTAAAAACAATACACAATCGCCTTTTAACAATAACTAAACCAATATCTCCTACTTCAAATTTTTTACAAAATAAAAAATTATTAATAAACAAAGAAGCGTGCATCCACCATTAGCAGCCACCCTATTACTGCAGCAGGAGAAGTGTTATTATCAATCCATTTTACTGGAAGCAGAAAACCACAGCTTGCCTATTCCCAAATTCGTGTAGGTTTCTACAACTCCCAGTTTTAAGATGTCTACTAATTTCTTGTATGTTGCTTGACAAGTCAAAGCTTAGCAAATCCTCTTTCTGCAAGAAATGATGATTTAATTTAAAAAGGACTTATAAGTACAGTCAACAATAGAGATGTAGTTCCACTGAAAGTAAATTTTTCAAAGAAAAACGAATCTTATAGGGAGCAAAAGTTCTGAAAGTCCATCCTCTGTCCAAAATAAATATTTTCATTGTATGGTCACCATCTAAATAGCTACAAAATAGCTACATGCTACAGAGTCCATTAATCCTCACCTCACTTTCTCTAGCTGAGACAGTTCTTGTAGACTATAGTAACAAATCCAATAAGCCCATCGTCTGTAAATTGGGGCAACTGCGATCATCTCCCCAAGACACAACATCATAGTCATTGACAATGCTGTTGAAGAACTCAAATTCATACATAAAGGATCATAAGGTGCTCCACAGGAAAACTAAGCAATCATTATAACCATTCTTTAGTGAAAAGAAATCATTCTGACCTTATGGAAACAGATCGTCGTGAAGGTTCTCAAGAACAACCAAGTCCGGTGGTCATTTGGGCTTATAAGCTATAATTAGGTAAGGAACTTTGGGATTTACCTTTGAAGAATGTCGAATCAAGTCCCAACAAATCCTTGATATATCTGGAAAATCTTCAATTACAAATAATTACAGAAGAGAACAAAGAAATTGTGTCTCATAAATTACGTATTGTATTTTAACAAATGAAAATAGAAAAATATAAGTTGTCAAACCGAATATTAATGGTCAAGCCTTTAACATGGGTTGTGCAAATACCCTTACATTGCCAACATTGCATTGCAAACACCAAGCTTTCTTATTATGATACTTCTATAAGACACTATAGACCAATAGCATAGAAGCACTTTTCTGAAGTTACAAATTTCAAAATCGAGTACGAAATGACTATGTTATTACGAACTTCTAGATTATGAATACTGTATGAGTATAAGACCTTCTGACGTATCCCGATCGAGTGAGAGTCATGGAATGTCAAACTCACAGAACTCGATGTTGTGCTATGAATCATAGTAATATGAGATTACAGAACTACCTCCATGTCAAACACGAGCTAGTTCATGAACTCTGGCCAGAGACTTTAATCTCATTTACCTATGATCACATAGGATACTTCTCGTTTACTTTCGAGACAGTGAATTCCTTCTTGCTAATAAGTTAAGACTGCTACTTGCCAATCAAGCTGCACTTCGAGGTTGACTCCACCAACGGGTGAATTGGATCTAACTACTCTAATGACAGACTTGACGTCACAAGCACATCTTCAACGTGATTACTCAGGTCTGAGGCTCACGCATACTATCATAATCAGTAATCCAATCATTGACAGTCAATGAGTAAAAACCCATGTGATCGGATTACTACAAGCCGTGTTCGAATACATTAATCCCATCAATGTATCTATAACACAAACTCCCACTATCCCATAATGTTGGACTAGCCCGTTCTGTCAGAGCATGTGTCATACATGTCCATACGAATCTCAATGCTCAATTGAGATTATCCGACTTGCGAACCATTTAAATGATCAAATACCAAACTTTTGAGGCCTATCTCCTTAACTATTATAAGGAGTGGAAGATCTGCCTTGATTCACGTGGACTTATTGTTCATTTAAGTCTCATAGACGCCATTAAGACTTATACAAACAATTTACAAAATGCCTTTCTTTAATTAAGGGTTGTGCAATATAAACTAGTGCCTCATATTCTAATATCTTCGTTGGCATCGAGGGCACTTTCCCAACGAAAAGCGCAAGCACCAAAAAAGCCTCCCAAAGCAGGAGCACCTCATAAGCTTTGCCAAAAAGTGCAAGCATTGAAAGAGCCTCCCAATGCGTGAGCACTTCATAAGCCTTGCCAAAAAGCGTAAGTATTGAAGAAGTCTCTCTAAAACGTGAGCATATCATATATCTTACCCAAAAGCATAGGTATTAAAGAAGCTTCACTTGAATATGGGCATCCCTTAGGCCTTTTGAAAATGTACCTCTTGGTAATTACTTGTTAAATCATTTTATGTAATTTTCCAGATGCTTATATGTTAAGATTAATTTCACGTTATTCTTGCCAAAGCTCATGAGGTCTAAATTTAAAGTTAATGCAATATTGTGCTTTCTATTGCTTATCTATCTATGACTTGCTCAACTTGTTGGAATGTATCATGTCTAATTCCGTATGGTAATGATGAAGTATTTATGCCATGTTCTTGTTTTCAGAAATATATTTATGTGGTCATGCATTTAATATATATTCTCCAAGAAAGAAAAAAAAAAGGGGTGCAAAGCCACCTTATGTTATATTATATTTTGGGATAACTATACCCCGAATTGTGTATATATATTGACAAATGATTGCATATATTAACATTTATCACAAATGTACGAGCTATTAAATGCTTGCATATCATTATTTACGTGCTAAGGGTAACTATGTATCGAGTTACTCATATATATTGCTAAATGGTTGCATATCTTAACGTTTATCACAAATGTACGAGCTATTAAATGCTTGCATAACATCATTTACGTGCTAAGAATAACTACGTCACTAGTTATTCATATTCATTTCCCAATGATTGCATGTATTATCATTTATCATAAACATACAAGCTACTAAATGTTGACATTTCATCATTTATATGTTAAAGATGGTACCTTTGCTTATTGTTGTGGCATATTACACATGGCATGATATTGTCAATCATAGGCCAATGATTTCATCATCTATGTGCCAAGTCTAGTACATCTATTTCATTATCTTCGGATATCATATAGCATGGTATCAACAATCATAAATAAGCTATACGAAAGATATTGTATTCAAAGCCAAAATATGTGTTACCAAAGTAGCATAATCAAAAGAAATATCCAAGGGAAAAAACATAAAATAAAATGCAAAACAATGATAGTTTTGTGTAGGAAATGCAGGAAATATTTACAAGAGAGCGGCCTCGCTAAACACCTTAGAAATCTCGAGGGTGGATAGGTCAGCTGCCTCAAAGAAGGGATCTATAGCTGTCTGGCATCCCAGAAGGGCACCATTTCTTGCATCAATATCAGTAAGCTAATCAGCAACCTCAAAGTAAATCTCACCAGCTGCCTCAGAGAAAAGCTCATCAGCAACCTCAAAGTAAAGGTCATTAGCAACTTCAAAGAAAAGCTCGTAAGCAACCTCAAAGTAAGCTTCGCTGCGGCCGCCAGGTCATCTTTAATATCCCCTACTCATCAGCATTATTATCTATGGATAGCTCAAAGCTGTCTCCAAAGCAGCATCCTTGATAGCAAGTTCAACAGCTTGCCCATCGACGTCTTTCATAGCACACATCAGCCTATCCAGCTACCTTGGAGCTAATTGTTGAAATGCACATGGCTAGCTTCCACCATAGCTCAGAGCCTGCAATTCGCACAATAATTATGCTCTCGAGACTTTGAATTTATTTCAAATTCTTAAGAGTAGGTGGACTTATGATACGACCATAAATATTATATTTACTATTTGGGCTTATGTACGAATTGGGCCCCCGAGAAAAACCAATTACTCGGGTCAATGAAATAATTGGACATTTAAGGAAGGATCGAGGTCAAAGCTTGCACTCTTTTTCCCTTGACCAAAGTTTTATCCCATTGTGTTTTCCTAATAAGGTTTTAATGAGGCAGTATCTGATCGCGTATTGAGAGAATAATTTACTCCTATGTCGAGCTACTAGTTGATTAAATGGATAGTTGGAACATAGATAGCTAGAAGATAGAAGGGAGACTCAAGAAGGACAACTGACAAGGGGATAAGGGTGGACCAAGTCCTAGTCCAACCACTACCCCCCTAAAAGGGGGATATGATCCCCATATCCTTTCCCAATACACCAACAGCGCCCACACACACCAAAAGGGAGAGAGAAACTGGCCATTAGGCCGTATTTGAGAGGATTTGCTCCATCTTTTGTATTCTTTACATACATATTATAATTTTCACTACATTACTTGTATTCTCTCTCAAGAAAGTTAATAGAAATTGATCATTTCTACTCATCTTGTAAATAAAAGTCTTTATTACGTATTTTAGTATAATATTTCATAGTAGTTTTAGAGTATAAATCGCATTTTGATTTATACGTTTTCTTGGTATAAATTTCGAATCGCGCTTCTTAAATTCTTATCATACTAATCTTATATCAATAAAATTTATACTTTGCATATTATGAGTTTTCTTGAGTAATTCTTGAAGTTTGAAGATTCAAAATCTATCGCTTCCGCTACGACACAAAACCTATATTAACTCAGGCCACTAGTCATAAAAATAAGGTCTTTGGTTGTTCATGTTTTCAAATCTTTTCTGAATCCTGAATCAGAAAATCTTAAAAAAAACATACTATCAAACATTACATCCATCATTTCACACAATTATCAATCAAAATCATTCACTATTTTTTTTTTCCTTTTTCATACTTATGTGTAATTAGTGAGGGGAGGTTTGTGTAATTTCTCATTATTGAGGGGGTGTGAGTATAATTTTCCCATTTATTTATTCACACGAAATTTCAATCATTATATATATAATTAACTTAATCATTTAACACATCATCATACATCAATTTATCAATATTAATTTAACACATTGCACAAATTTCAACCATTTTTTCTAAAAATATATACAAACGTAACACAAATCATATCATTTTCACGCATATACGTTCTACAATAGGTGTTTCTTGATAAATTTTTAGAATTTTAACTTGAAAATATAGGCAAACATAAGTCAATCCTTTTACTTTCCTGTGTCCCATAAATCCACATCATCCAGCTAATCAGGGACCGTTGAACAATAAAATTTTGATCTATATATACAAGGATATAAACGGGGCGGCGTACAAGTTGGCTCGATACGCTGCATCTAATCCACAACTTGAGATCCTCACTGAAAAGTCCAACTCATGATGTCTTAAATGACAAGAAAATTTATTAATGAATGTGACTTTTTTTTTATTATTATTATTATTAGGAATAATTGCATAAAATCCCCTTGTGTTATTTCGAAAATGCTAAAAACTCCTTATATTAACGAAATAAGCTAATCACCTCCCCTGTGTTCCTAAAAAGTGTGCAAAAAAGCCATTTTTTGTTAAAATGATAGAAGAAAATATGTGTTTTTTGGGTGAATTAACACTATTTACCTTTTATAAAGTATGAAGAGTATATAAATGACAAATGAGCATGTCAATAAAGTGAAAAACGTGAAAAACGCTCTCGTTTTTTAATGAAAAATGGTTTTTTTGCACACTTTTTAGGAACATAGGGGGGTGATTAGCCTATTTCGTTAACACAGGAGGGTTTTTAGCATTTTTGAAATAACACAAGGGGGTTTTATGCAATTACCTCTTATTATTATTATTATTATTATTATTATCATCGGAGGGAGGGGGTGGCTGGTGGTGGCGGCGTCTGCCACCTCTCAACTCTAGACAAGTTCTACGAGTAGTCTAAACTTGTGACAGAATTTAAAATTTGTCCCCTATATGATAAAATTATATTTTAAAGGATCAATTATAATGTTTGCAACCTCTCCTGAATGGTAAATCAACATTATTATAATGTTTGCTCATTTATGATCATCACTAATCTAATCAATTCTCCCCTTTAAAATCTCTAAATTCGTATAGGTTAACTTTATTTTCTTCTTCTCGAAAAAGAACAAACAAACATAGAAATGTATTCATTTAATTTTTATTTTTATAAGAATTTAAAATATCAAAAAATATAACATTCTTACAACCATAAAACAGAGAAAGCGAACACTCAATAATGTATTTTTTCATTTTTACAATTGCGTAGCTTATTTTAATTCTCGTTTTTAATTTTATTCTCTGATTACACTCTTAGTTATTTTAAATTTGAGATTAATTACACAATAATAACAAAAAGAAAAATTCGTTGAATGATGTGTGCACGCTTTCTCTTTTTCGTATGATACGTGTTGTTGTTTTTTACCTCCTTATCCAATTTAGGTGCTAAAATTCAAAACAATTTTATGTCTTATAAGGATTAATTTTCAACTCCGTTAATCAATTCCACCTTTCCACCTTTCGTTTGTTCCATCATAAAGCCAAATTGTCAAATTAAGAGTTCAATAAAATTGTTATACCATATTACATAATTACTTATTGTGAGTAATTCTTTAAAAAAATTATAACACAAATTTTATATATATATATATATATATATATATTTGACAGCAAAGTGTTGGTTGTAACAGAATCGCTCCAAGAAATTTGTAGGTTCGAGCTTGAGAGAGAGAGAATCGGCTCGAACTTAATACATCTTATTTCTTTAGTTACATATATTAATGATGAAATATATAAATATATTTTATTGAAATATAAAACTTACAATTATTATGACCATTAATTTGCAAACAAAAATAATGAAGTTCAATTTTGCGTAGAGCTCTGGGCAACTGGTAAGTTGACTTGACTTAGGAAAATATATCTCTCTCCAAAAATAAAAATCCTAGCAGACTTGCAAAGATTGAAACTAGTTCCTCGAACTACTATCGGACGTAATTAAGAGGTCGTTTTCTTAGAAATTTTCTGCTATAAAAGTTTGAATTTGAAGCCTATTAGATAAATCATTAGAGTTTATTCCGCTCAATTAAGTGATTAGTTTATTTTAGACACGTTTGAGGAAAAGTCTAAACTAGCTAGCTCATAGGATATAATCTAATTAAGTTATATATTTTAAATGCTAGACTCAACAAGCATGTGTACCAACGACCAACGTTATAATTGCTAGCATCAATTATTTATATTTTCGAAGATATTTATTCCTTTTATTTTTATAGATTTCCTACATTCCAATACTGTAGTCGTCGGTACAGTTCATCAGTTAATTAGACTATTTTTCGAAATTTGATAACAGAAAATTTAGCAGTAAATATAGCAATACAGTCGAAAAATGGCAGCTCTATCATATACCATCATGAAAAATTGAATTTAAATTAATATTAATATTATTTTAAAAAACTAATATGATATATGAGTTTTCAATATTAATTAAGAGCTTCAGTTTTATACTGCTGTAGTTGTTTTGGACAAATAAAGTACAAACCTTGAATCAATTCTGATCTTTGTCTTGGAAGTTACACTATATTTCTTGCTGCTTTTTTTCTTTTCTTTTTTCTTTTTTGGAAAATGGGTGCTATACGATGATTAGTTTTCTTGTTTTGTTTTGAAAATACTTCATCTCGAATTATATAGCATTTCAATTATTTCAAAATTAAACCGCAAATTAAGTTTTTTTGGTTTTTAGAAAAAACAATCATTTTAAATACATTTAATAAAAAGTTTACAACGTCAAGAACAATACAATTTAGAATTTCTCTAGCAATATAGTTAAGAACAATTGAAGCACCCAATATCAAGACTTCAAGATAACAAATCTTAAAAAAATAACAAAACGAGCACAAAAAAACTATTGTGCAAAAGACCATAATCTTATACAGCAGAGACTAAACTTTCATTTGAGAGAGAAACAAACACCCATTTGAGAAGAAAACAAAATATTAAACAAAAACTATTTAACATCTAATGTATCACTTGTTTTCATCACGTTAGATCCATCCTCGTCTCCTCAAATTTGAAGCCGAGATACACAACTTGAGGGAGGGTGCTCCAACTCAGTCCTCATACGATGGTGGTGGCAACAGTGGTAATGGAAGCGGTTGTTTACTAAGTCCTCGTCGGCGGAGAAGAAGAATGAAAAAAGATGTTAACTATTTATTAGAGAGAGGGTGAGGGAACGGAAGCAATTAATTTTGTAATGATTGAAGATCACGTCTTCAAAACTTACGAATAAATTTGAGCGCACTCAAAGAATTACAAAAGCAAAGATTTTATTAATAATTGGGATAATTTCAAAAAAAAAAAATACTGTGTTATTTTAAAAGTGCTAAAAAACCCCTGTGTTAACAAAATAAGCGAAACCCCCCTTGTGAAATGTTAAAACAATGCACACTCTCCCCAACCGTTAAATAGGCCTTAACACCGTTAACGTTTTTGTAAAATGTCCATTATACCCTTAAATTACTAACCATTGAATCTAAATCCATAAAATCAAAAGCTCATATTTTTTTGAGATAAAAGAAGAGAAAAATTAATTTTTTAAATAAAACAATTGAAAAAAAAAAAGAAAAAAAAGTTAATTTTCAAAACCCCCAAATGCTGGGGGTTCTTCTTCTTCTGTGACGTTTCCTCTTCGTCTTCTTGCAAAGACCCCAACCCAACCCCATAATCCCCAAACCCTCAAATCTGATAATTCCATGGTAGTTGTGCAAAGTTGTGGTGTTGTGCGTGGTGGTGGTGGTGTGAAGTGGTGGTGTTGATAGTGGTTGCGTGAAGTGGTGGTGTTGGTGGTTGTGTGAAGTGGTGGTTGGCTGCGTATGGTGGTTGTGTGTTCGATCTCCGGTGGCGAGTTCGAGCGCTGGCGTTGACAGTGATGGTGGCGGCGGTTTCGAACTATGACTAGAGTTTTGTGTGAATGATGGTTCGGGGTGATGAACTGGTGGTGGTTTTGTGTGAACGGTGGTTCGGTGATGGCACGCGGTATTGGTGGTGATGGCGCTGGTGGTGAATCGGCTTCGTCGGTTGTTTGTGGGTGGGTAGCGATGGCTATGGTGGAAAACTAGATGAAGAAGAAGAAGGGAAAAAAAGAGGGAAAATAAATGAGGGGTATATCAGACTTTTAACACATGAAGATCAAAATAAAAACTTTTCAATTCTTATCTCACGCGCGTGCATTTAACACTCCATTAAGTTTGACGGTATGGGGTTTTTTGCAGAATTTTAACATTTCACAAGGGGGTTTCGCCTACTTAGTTAACATAGGTGGGTTTTTAGCACTTTCAAAATAACACATGATTTTTTTATACAATTATCCCTTAATAATTCTGAATAATGAAAAGAAAGCAAGACTCCAAGTCTAATTAAACTAGTACTTCTACTACTCTTATTCCAACTCCAAAAGTTGCTATAATTCTAAAGGACTCTAACTCCACCAAATTTGGCTAAAAAAAATACTATATCACATGAAGTGACACGCGAAAAAATATGGGCCCCATCCGACAACTAGAAAAAAAAAACTAAAAATAAAATAAAAACACTAAAAATTCGAAAAAACACGAAGCGGGACAAATGGAGGCATAAACGACCGATTTGGTATCTCGTGGGCCCCCTAACTCCAGACGGATCAAAAGTTACAACCGTTTAAAGTTTCACCGTCAACTTTTCGCTTATTTTTCACTTTTCTTCCTTCAAACTCATTCAAAAATGCATCTGCTTCTTGTTCTACATTAGAGGGAGAGAGAGGCGGAGAGCCCGCAAATTAGGTTATTGGGTAAACTAATAAATATAATATCACCTTGTTTGAGGGGCTCATTATTCAAATTCTGATATCATCTTTCAAATTAGTTTTTAAAATTATGCTTTTCCTTTTCAAATATATTGGATAAGGTTTTATTTATCTCTTAATTTCTATAGAAAGATATTTACCAAAAGTCCAAATGTATTAACAAGAAATACCAATGAAAACTCGACGAAAATGGATATAAAGTACATTTGAAATGGTATATTACCTTTTTTTTGATAAAGAAATGGTATATTACTTTAGGGAAACTAAAATCCCGGATCCTGGGTAGGTCTGTCAATGAGTCCAAGCCGGTTTGAAGCTTGTAAGCTCAGCTTGATAATTTTCAAGCCGAGCTTTATGTGAGTCGAGCCCAAGCTCACTTTTAAGGCTTGAATTTGACTTCAAGCCGAGCATGAGCGAAATTAGGCTCGGCTTGGATTGGGCCCGGGCTCGTAAAATATATATATATATATATATATATATATGTTAAATATATATCATATACAAAGATAAAATATAGTATTGATATTTAAATATTTTTAAATTGCGCATCCAAAATAGCAACATTTTAAATTAGGGAAACGAATTCTTCAAATCATCATTTAACTCTAAATTTGCTTAAAATAGAACACTATGCTTGACAAATTAAATAAGTAAAAAAATTCACGTAACTGTATCTAATACAAATATAAGATAATTCACATAAATTGACATTGGAGGGATGCTAGCTTTTGTCTTGAAGAATTTGTGTTTATTTTTCCTCCCAATTTACGATACAAGCAATATTCTGTAAGTAAGTATATCATATATATAGTTATAATATTTTTAAATCTAAAATAATATGTGAAACATATATTTCAAGATATATTTCTATTTATTTTGTGTGAAGATTGGTAAGTAAAATGAGAATTTTCAAGATACATATTAGTTATGATTTGTCATTAGAGCACGGATGATGTTAATTTTTTGAGATTATTTTTTAATTTCTATATTAGAATTTTTTTTACTTATAGTTTTTTAAAAGAGAATAAATTGGGCTGGCTGGGGCTCGGTTTGAAGCTCGTATTAATTTTCAAGTTGAGCCAGAGCTTTGGAAAAAAAAGCTCGTACAAGTTAATTCAAGCTTTGATGATGAAAGCTCGTATAATATCAAGCCGAGTGTGAGCTTGACCAGGCTCGGCTCCCTCGGCTTGATTGACAGGCCTAATCCTGGACAATCCAACGCTTCTTTGTCTAGGGTCCCACTTGAAATTCACGTTTGAAGTGATCGAAATGGTCAAGTACTCAAAAATTCAAGGATCCTCTTAATATGATACTAAATAAATGGGTTGCGGCCAAGGAGGGGGTGATGGGAGCTGGTGATGGCAATCACCTCCTCAGTTTTCTAGAATTTTTTTTGGCCCATAAATCTTTTAAATATAAAATCCTCCCCTTCCCTCAAAAAATGAAAATATCAATTTTTGCTCGTTTATTTTTGTTCGCCCCCACACATCCGGACTAAAAATTCATGCTCCTTCCCTGTGTATGTGTGTAATTTATTAGTTAATTGTGGAAGTAGAAAAAAATAAGTACTATTCAATATTGATCAATATTAATTTCGTTTTTTGCTAATTATCAATATTATTGTTTTGTTTTATTTGAACTCATTCACTTAGTGGGGGATTACCCTACGTGGCTTAGCCCGAGAGACTCGGGCTTATAGTCACTCTACGAGACCAATTTGTGCCTTCTTTATCTTCCACAAAGTACTGTGAACTTGCGTATCCGGGGTATCCATTAAACAAATGTCGTTGTGAATACCCATTTTGTCCAGTTTATCTACTGTTTAGTTGGCTTCTCTACAAATGTATTTAAAGGAAATATTCCATGCTTCGATGAGATTTTTTTTACTAGAAAAAAGTGTAATAATCAAGTATGATGTAATATGTTTTGTTTTGTAAGAAATTGTTTTATTTTTAAAAAATTGGTATGAATTAGTTTTTGTTTTGTAAAAAAATCTAGACATATATGTATGTTAAACTAATCAATTAAAACATTCAAAAATAGTCAAAATGGATATTATTCGCACATTGCATCATTCCGAATCATGATATGTGATTATTATAATACCCATGTTGATATATCGGCAAATAATGAACTTTTAATTGTTAGGTGAATTGTCTGATTATGAATAGTAAAAAATCTGATTTTTCTGAGAGAAATTAATGCTGATCAAACCCATTTCTCATGGAAATTTGAGATTGTTTTAGGGAATTTCTATGGTAGCATTTCTTTGTGATAGTTCCACTAGGATCAGCTAAACAAATGCAATTTTAGTGAATTGTTTTTTTAAAAAAAAAGGGAAAATGGAAAATGATAGCCATCCAATTAGGACCTGAATATCCAAACTCTACAAGTATGAGTACTTCGATTCAAGTATTCCAAGATGCATGTTTCAAGTTAGTTTCGTTTTGAGTGGGTGCATTAGCTGTTGAATATTATTTTTCAGAATTATTTTGAAACCAATATAGAAAATTTGTAAACTTAAAATATGTGGAACAAATGAAAATGGAAAAAAAATAGTATATATGCAATTTGAGCATATTTATACCATGTTTTTTATTATTCTCAAATCGCCTATGTTAATTTTTTTAGTATTATGATGTTGATTCAAAATCATTATATGAAATTGGATCTCTATTGTATATTGTAAATAACTAGTTAACCCCGATAATAATTAAAAGTAATTGTACATAAGTATAATGGCTTACACAAAAAATGTATACTTATTATCTTTTAGTAACGTGTGCTACCAAAAGTTCATATTTAAATAACTATAAATAAGAATTTTGTTAGAATTTTACAAATGGTTGCGTTGGAAAACCCAAGTGTTTCATATCAAAATGAAGAAAAAGGAGAGTTCCAATAGTACGAACATGAAAAATCTCGAAAAATACACCACATTAATTGTACCTTTAATTAACCTAAAAATGAGACGTTATCACAGTTTCAGTTAAATATAAATTTACGAAAATTTAAAATCCGTGACCAATAGTTTAACTATTTGTCTTACTTTGTAATAAAGTCAGTATCTTTATCTTCTTTTCATTGTAATTAATAGACTAATTGACTGACTAGAAAAAATTGATTCAAACCTAGGCATAATCTTAATTTGTATGAAATATTTCTATTTGATACTAGGAATTAGTTTCTCAATTATTGTCATGGCGCAAAAGGATAATTAATATTTTGTCGGATTTGTATTTATTGATATTAAATCTTGGGTCCAATGGAATAAATTACTCCAACTAGGTGAACATAGACAAATTTAAGTTTTACATGAAATATTATATATTATATGTGAATTGGTCGAAAAAGAACAAACTCGTCTAGTGGATGGTCAAGATCATTATATATATGGAAAAATTATTTTTTTAGTCCGTTAACTTGGCCTCCAAACCTCTCCTCAGGAGGATAGATGGGGCGATTCGGGTGGCCTCCTTTGCGTTTTAGTCCGTTAACTTGACACCGTACAAAATTAGTCTGTTATCTTGACATTTTTTTTAATTTTGGTCAGTTCCGCTGATATGGGGATAAATTGCATCTTAATTTGGGGATCAATTGCAAATGAAGGGAAAATTGGGGGGGGGGGGGGGGGGGGGGGGGAATTCATTAAAAAATTGAAAAAACCGAAAAAATTCATTAAAAAATTCAAATCCGAAAAAAAAAATTGGATTTTTTTTTTCGGATTTCAATTTTTTCAAAAAAATCCGAAAACATTTAAAGAAAAAATTTCATTAAATACTATCGGGGAAAATTAATTTTCTTTTAAATTTCATTTAAAGAAAAAATTAAAAAAAAATCATTAAAATAATTTTCCCCAACAATCTTTAATGGATTTTTTCTTTAAATTTTTTTGAAAAAATTTAAAAACTTGAAAATCCGAAAAAATTGAACAAATTGAAATCTGAAAAAAAATCCGATTTTTTTTTCGGATTTCAATTTCTCAATTTTTTAATGATTTTTTTCGGTTTTTTCAATTTTGAATGAATTTTTTCAATTTGTTAAAAAAATTTAATGATTTTTTCGGCCTTTTCAATTTTTTAATGAATTTTTCAATTTTTTAAAATTTTTAATGAATTTTTTCAATTTTTTAATGAATATTTTCTGTTTTTTCAATTTTTTAATGAATTTTCCCCCAATTTCCCCTCCATTTGCAATTTATCCCCAAATTAAGATGCAATTTATCCCCAAATCAGCGAAAAGGACCAAAATTAAAAAAAGTGCCAAGATAACGGACTAATTTTATAAGGTGTCAAGTTAACAGACTAAAACGCAAAAGAGACCAAGTTAACGGACTAAAAAAATAATTTTCCCTTATATATATTATATATTTCGTACGTTGAAAAGTTGTCTTCTTTCTTGTTACATATGGATTATTACTCCTAATTCAAATCTAGGTCCAACTTGTAAATAACTATAATGTATTGCTTGTCTCTCTGGCTTTTCTAAATTAGTTTACTTATTGTTATGACTTATGGTTGATAAGTTATACTCATATATTGACAATTGGGTAATATAAACATTGGAAACAGTTATTATTATATTCATTAGATTACGAATAATTTTCTTCAGAAGAACTTTACGTGAATTGAATTAATTATTTATTATTGCACGTTAAATGACAGTCTAAATATTAGATCCTCATATCCATATTTTACAGTAGCATAATATGAACCCTTTGATGGATAATAGTTCCATATTATATACCCTCTAAGCTCACCTATATATATTTATCACTTCCTTAAATTTTGATAAAAAAAGAACACAATAAATGCAACTAGTGATTGGGTGTATGTTTATCATAACAATTTAATATGTTATTATATCAACAATAGATTATAAAACAGTGAAAAATTAGCCAAGACTGAGTCAGCATCTTCTACTATAAATTGGTGGCATCTCTCTCCACAAACCACGCCTTGTCTAGTTTGAATTTTCCTTCTTGAGATATTGTCCTCTACATTTCTCAAGGTTCATTTTCTTGCCTTTTAAATTCTTCTTCTTCTTCTACTTCTTGCTTAGTTTTTCATATCAAATAGTGATGCATGTTTTATAATTCTTAACTAACATTTTGTTCATCTTTTTCAGAACTCAATGAAGTCATCAAACATTTTAGTCCCAATCTTGGGGCTAGTGCTCCTATTTTCATCATGGGTCGGATCCGTCGTGGCCCAAAATCCGAAAAGAAACACATTGTACAAGGACAGTAAGCAACCCATGAACGTGCGCATAAAGAGTCTAGTAGATCAGATGACACTGAAGGAGAAAATTGGACAAATGGCGCAACTCGATAGATTGCAGGCGACACCGGAGATTATGAGAGACTATTCCATTGGCAGTCTTCTTAGCGGTTCTGGGTTTGGAGCACCCAACTTCAACTTCAGTGCCTCACCACAGGATTGGGTAGACATGGTGAACGAGTATCAAAAAGGATCACTTTCGAGCAGACTTGAAATTCCCATGCTTTACGGGATAGATTCTGTGCATGGGCATAACAATGTGTACAAAGCTACTATTTTTCCTCATAATGTGGGCATTGGTGCAACGAGGTTCGTAGTGTACATATTTTGACTAGATTGAAATTAAATGGTTTAGACATTTAACATACATGACCAAAGACCATCATTTTCTTTTGACTTATTTATTAATTTATATAATTACAAAAAATAAAGATCTTATAAGGTAAGAGTTAACAGATCATATATTGAATTGAGTATTGCTGATGTCTCCTCTGAGTTTCTTTTTGCTTCATCTGTATTTATTTCTTTTCATTTTTTGTTAATCTTTTTATCATTTTTATTAATAATTAAGAACATTATCTTAATTTACAGAGATCCAGAGCTTTTGAAGAGGATTGGTTCTGCTACCGCAATTGAAACTAGAGCTACCGGCATTCCTTTTGCCTTCTCACCATGCATTGCGGTATAAATTTAATTATTGTGAGAGACACTCCGCAATTAAAAATTTACAGTTATCGTATCCTATAGATTAAAAATAATAAAAAAAATATATTATGTTATATTGTGACTAAAATACAGATTAAAAACAAAAAAAATTATAAAAATAATATTATATTATAGTTTGAATTTATATTTTTAAAATATAGATTAAAAACATTATCATAATTATATAATATTTTTAATCTATATTTTTAAATATATATTTTTAAAATATAGGTTAAAATTATTATCATAATTAAAAATTACAAAAATGATTTTTATAATAATAATTTTTAGTTATGATAATTAAAAGTAATAAATTAATTAAAATATTATATAAATAATTTTTATATTAATTATTTTTAATTATAGATATAATTATAAATTATAAAGTTAATTAATATAATTTAAATTCTCAGGATATGCTTGAGGTTATAGTATGATTAAAGTCATCATTATGCTTGAAAACTTATATATAGGTGTGTAGAGATCCAAGATGGGGTAGATGCTACGAAAGTTACAGCGAAGACCACAAGATTGTCGAAGAAATGACAGATATTATTCTTGGTCTACAAGGTGATATTCCTCTACATGGAAGAAAGGGTGTCCCATTCATTGGTGGAAAGTAAGTCCCAATAATATTTTTGCAATTTCTCATCTCTATAATCCAATGATTGTTATGCACAAACAAAATAATCGAAAACACACGCAAAGTTTGCAACTAATGAAAATTGTTGGGTAAACTTGGGCATACACCGTCGGAATAGGATGATTTTGATATTTTTTACCATCATTCCCCTGCTTTCCAATGGTTTCTAATCCATCTTAGAATTTCCCGTCAAACCTTTTCGTTAAAATCATCAGAAAGTATTATAATTGGATTCATTTTTATATTTTTTGTTTTATTTGTCTTTATGGGAAAATAGGGACAAAGTTGTGGCTTGTGCAAAGCATTTTGTTGGAGATGGTGGCACAACAAAAGGGATCAATGAGAACAATACGGTGCTAGACTGGCATCAATTGCTCAGTATTCATATGCCTGGCTACTACCACTCAATTATCAAAGGTGTGTCCACTATCATGATTTCCTATTCAAGTTGGAATGGAGAGAAGATGCATACAAATCAAAATCTCGTCACCCGTTATCTCAAAGATACTCTTAAATTTAGGGTATGCATTGCAGTTTTATCCCTTGAACCTTCATTATATTTTTTTACTCATTAATTTATTGTACAAATTATTACAAAAATTCATTAGCAAAGATTTGACTAGTTAAGTAACAGGGTGTGGCCTAGCCGTCACAAGGCCATCGGCCGTGAGAACCCACCCGGGTTCGAAACCCAGGTGTGGGGATTGGGGGTATTTTCCCTATATCCTCCCCTGGGGGCCCTGCGCTTATCGAGCCTGTCGCCTATGGGTAACCTAGGGCGGCTTACCCCCATACGTGGTTTGCGGGCTATTGCGTGTGGGCAGGTTTGCTCTGTTGGGTGACCGACGGAGATTTACCCTGAGATTTCAAAAAAAAAAAAAAAAAAGAGATTTGACTAGTTAATATTTATCAGATGAAAGGGTAGAAAATTGTTAGGATTATGCAATGATATACAGTATTTAGTTTTAAATACTTTGTATTGAACACATATGTTTATGTTATGAAAACTTTTATTGATGATAACAAATTTTTTTGGCTCCATTTTTTCAGGGATTTGTCATTTCAGATTATCAGGGCGTGGATAGAATAACTACCCCATGGTCTTTCAACTATTCAAACTCACTTCTAAGAGCAGTTAACGCTGGCATTGATATGGTTAGTTAAAATGTACATATATATAGATATAGATATATATTGTGTGTCTGCGTGTGCGTCCCTCCTGCACAAAAACCACTTGCATAGGTACATATTTGTATAATAATATTTGATAAGAATATTTCTATCTTGAAATTTAGGTGATGGCCCCGCCCAATGCCACAGAGTTCCTTGACATTATGACCTCTCACGTAATGAACAAGTCAATCCCAATGAGCCGGATTGATGATGCGGTTAAAAGGATTTTGAGGGTCAAATTTAGTATGGGTCTTTTTGAGAATCCTTTAGCTGATTATAGTTTAGTCGATCAAATTGGAACCCAGGTAAGCTCAACATATCTTAGATGGAAAATTAAATCATCGGAAGCTCAACTAATTGTATTTAATAATTCATTTTTCTTTTCGTATATTTCAAATTGAACAGACTCATAGAGATTTGGCAAGAGAGGCAGTGAGAAAATCACTTGTTCTCTTAAAAAATGGAAAAGATGACCAAAAGCCTTTGCTTCCACTCCCCAAAAGGACATCCAAAATCTTGGTTGCAGGAACCCATGCTAACAATTTGGGATTACAATGCGGTGGTTGGACAATTACTTGGCAAGGACTCAATAGCAACAATCTCACTACTGGTATATATAATATGAAATTATGTGGTGTGCACACACACCTATGGTTTAAGAGTTGTTAGATGTGTATATAATCAAGTCATATAATGATGTATTGGCATTATCATATGCAATCTAATAAATCACAAAACCATATACGGAAGTGGGTAACATCTCAAGAGTTACTAAAAGAAATAGTTGCATGCCTATTTTATGCTTGTATTAATACATCAATATTATATTTTTCTCTTCTCAGGAACCACGATATTAAATGCAATCTCAACTGCAGTCGATCCCAGTACAGAAATTGTCTACAGTATAGACCCTTCTGTCGAATCGTTAAAGGGAAACAACTATTCATATGCTATTGTAGTAGTTGGTGAGCCTCCTTATGCTGAAACTTTCGGTGACAATTTGAACCTGACTATTCCTGAGCCAGGTCTAAGTACAATGATCAATGTTTGTAAAACCATCAAGTGCATCGTGGTCTTGATTTCTGGTCGACCTCTGGTGATACAGCCATACCTTCCACTAATGGATGCTCTTGTTGCGGCATGGCTACCAGGAGCTGAAGGTGATGGCGTGGCTGATGTGCTATTTGGTGATTATGGTTTCACTGGAAAGTCGCCAAGAACATGGTTCAAGAGAGTAGACCAACTTCCAATGAATGTTGGTGATAAGCATTATGATCCTCTTTTTCCTTTCGGCTTTGGACTTACCACAAAACCTACTGGAGCAATATAGAGAGACATTAATTGGTTCCACCAATGGAGGGATGTTTAGACACAGTTTACTTATTAGATTTATCTAAACGCCCCAATATACTAGCAAAGAAAAATTGCTGAAAGCAAATGAAATCCAAAAGATGTAATATCCTAAACTTGTTTGGTTCAATTTGGAATAAAAAAATAAAAAATAAGTATTTCAATGTTCCTTTATCATATTCTTCATAACTTGTGATCTATGTGTTTCATCCCCTAGTCTATGTACTTATCTACATGACAAGTGTATAAAATACATATCGCTTATCTATTTAAGAATTTATTTTATACATTTGTCATGTATATAAGTACATGGAATAGGGGGAAATTTTAGACCGCTCCCGCCTCGGTCAAACTCATGTGTATTTTATAAAATAACTTACTAATTATATGGCGAGTGTAATACACTCTCTTTGTGAAATACACTTAGGTGTGGCCAAGCCAGGTCTGAGCTAGAATTTTCCATGGAATAGGAGATGAAACACGATTTGGGATAGAGAATCCGGTTTGCATTTTAATGCTTTTGGATAGAATAGTATTTAGACCTAATTAATTATTGTTGAATTTGACAAATAATAAATGACCACTAATTAGATAAAACTCTTCAAATAAAAATGTGCTAAGAGGGGTATATATAGAACTTTATTTCAGAATGAATAATAAAATAGTTTGACAAAAGTCAAATAAAACTGCCACCATGGTCCCTGGCTTCACGAATCTGGCTCCTTCCGACAAGTTGCCTTTGCTTCCATGGTTTCCGACTATATGGATCTACCTCCTTGGCACTAGGGATGTAAGTTGAGCAGAGCCGGTTCGCGAGCCTGGCGAGCCGGCTCGACTCCAGCTCGAGCTTCACGAGCTCGAGCCTGTTTGTATTCGAGCTCGCGAGCTTCTTCATAATTTTTATATATATTTATTTTTATATTTTAAATATTTTTATATTATAAATATTAATTATATATATTAAATATTTAATATATAAATATTAAATATTAATTATATATATTAAATATTAAAAATTTAGGCTCAAGCTCGCGAGCTTGGGCTCGGCTCGAGCTCGTGAGCTCGGCTCGCGAGCTCGCTCGAGCTCGAGCTCGCTGGCTCAGGCTCGAGCTCGGCTCGTTTACACCCCTACTTGGCACCACAACCCTACACTTTGATCTTTGGCTCGATGGTTTTGCTTTCTCGGAATGCTCCTCTGGTCTCCACACAACAAAATGAAGCCTAATATGTCAGAACGATTTTAACTTAGTTCGGGCAAACTGGATACATCCATGGCTAAAACCTAGATCCTACGTCTATATTTCTAATCTTTTTGGAGAGTGATAAAAGTGATATATATTGCAATGTGAATTTCCTATATATAGAGTTGAAAACTTGATTATACAAAACAAATTTTTAAATCTGTAAGTAAAAAACATAGAAATGCGGTGACAAATGGAATTTAGTAATTAAAATAAGAAATCGAGTACGCCTATTTCTAATCGTCTAATTCTTACTTCAAATATGATGATATGAACGTCGGAGTAGGATTTGCTTCTTTGATCTCCTCCTAGGTATTTTTTTTTTTTTTGAAATCGTAAGTGCATTTCTATTATATCAAAATTAAAACCTTTACATTAAACCCCCAGGCATACCTGGGCCACAACATTCCAAATTTACTGTTAACAACCTACCAAATTTGACACACTACTTCATTTACATTTTTGTGTTCTATACCAAAAATTCTTTTTTTCCTTTCTATCCAAATATAGTATATAATGGCGGCTACTAAAGCCCTTTTCTTCCAGCTAAGTCTTATCTTTCCTTTGCAAATTTTGAGACCCCATATCACATAATCTGCCCATTTTAAACTTCTGCAATTGACATGTACTCTACTCCAGACTTTCTTCATCAATTCCTTTGAAAACCAACATTCGAAGTATAAGTGGTCCCTATTTTCCTTCTTCTCTCTACATAAGACGCAAAGATCATTCTCCAAGTCCTTCCAAGCCCCAATCATGTCCTTTGTTTTTAGTCTATTTAGGATAGCTAACCAAAGAATGAATCCATGCCTAGCTATATATAGGCCATTTCCCCCATACTAACCTCTGCCATGGCACTTCTTCCAAATTTTCCCTCACATGCATATAGGCTTGCTTCAAAGTAAACCTACCATCCTTTCATTGTCCATGGATAGTATCAACTGCATCCAGAAAATGGTTTGTTATACAAAGCAGTTTTCTGCAGTACCACGAGTCCACACTCCTCATTTGAACTGTCCAAATTGTGTATGTTTTCAGATAGTAACAATGTATCCATCGAATCCTCATAGAATCAGCCTTATTAGCAATGTTCCAAATCTGTTTAAAAAGGGTTGCCATATTCCATTCAACAAGTGAAATAAGACCAATGCCACCCTCCTGTTTAGTTAAGCAAACATCAAACCATTTGACTGCAGCTTAGTAATGTCCAAAAACTTTACCACTCCACAAGAATGACCTGCATAATCTATCAATTTCCCCAATGACAGTGGTGGGAATTGGGAAGATCTACGACCAATACATCTAGATCCCAAACACCACAGTTTTGATTAAAAGAGCTCTCCCTGCAAACGTAAGTATCTTCGTTGTCCAAGTGGTCAGCTGAGCAATCTTTTCTATTAGGGGTTGGCAGTTTTTTACTGTCAGTCCAGATGAGATAAGAGGTACTCCTAAGTATCTCATAGGCATTTACCTCGCTGTATATCTGGTGGCCAGCAACAATGCTCTCTTTTGAGCTTCCTCAACCCCTCCACATATGATATGACTTTTGTCTAAGTTAGTCTGCAATCTCGAGACCTTAGAGAAATGATCAAAACTTTCTTTAATTTTCCTCACAGATTGCACATCCGCTCTACTGAACATCATAAGGTCATTTGTAAACCAGAGATTGACCAATCCCACTCTCCTACATTTAGGGTGAAACTTAAATCTCGGATCCCTATGTAAGAGTTTAAAGACACTAGAGAGATAGTCCATAATAATCACAAACAAATATGGTGATAATGGGTCACCCTGTTTCAAACCCTTTTTCCCATGGAAGTAGCCAAATGCAGATCCTTGTAGCAGAATAGAGTATCTTGTAGAGGTAATACAAAGCATAATAAAGGCAATAATATCTTCAGGGAATCCATAAGCCTTAAGTACTTTTTCTAGAAAACTTCAACTGACAGTATCATAGGCTTTTCGTATATCCACTTTCTGTTGGGATCGCGTGGTCCAACCACGAGGATGCCGGTGGTAGCAAAAGCACGGAGTTTAAAAAATCAAAATAAAACTCGAGGCATCCCCAAATTGGGGCTAGGCAGACATGACACCATCGGATTTAAAAACTCACAAAAAAGAGTTATCACGTGTTTACCTCTTAAAGAACAAAAACCATAATGTCTTTTTAAGCAACTCCCTGCTACACCTCTCCGAATGGATTTGCTCTAGCTCCCCAAGTGTTACGCCTCTAAGTTTATCCCACCTTAGTTTGTACCCTCGATTATCTCCACCAGTGCTAGCAAAGAAAATGTTGAATTACGACTTATGAGAAAAAGGGTAGGAATATATTTTTTGTATTCTTCATACTCAACACATGAGTTGAAAGAATTACTTTTGAAAGAGATGGAAGAGAAAAAGATGGAGAGAATAAGAATCACAACTCTTAGTTGTAAATTATGAATTGATTAAGTTAAGAATAAAATATCAATACACATATAGCACTACAAAAAATGTTTTGTAATGTGACAAAAATTTTGTGAGGAATTAAATTTTGTCACATGAAAAGCATTAATGTGATGAAGTTATGTTTCCTCACATTACATATCACATGTTGTGATGAAATTGACTTTACTCACAATAGAGTCCATCTAATGTGAGGAAGTTAATTGCTTATCTCAATAGATACCAAAATTCTTCACAATAAGAGTTGGCTTATACTGACAACAGAATTCCTCGCATTATATGTCCGCTAATGCGACGCACTCATTTTTTGTCACATTAAATCTTAACTAATGTGTGGAATACTTCGTCGTCGCAATAGCTTGATTTATTGTGAGGGAAAATGAATTCCTCACACAAAAACGAATCATTATTTCCCGCCAAACTATTTTTTCCCCTCCCAATCATTTCAATTTTCATTTTTTCCCTCCCAATCATTTCAATTGTTCATTTTTCGTTTTTTCCCTCCTAATCATTTCAATTTCTCGTTTTAGTATTCCCTCCATGATGTAAACTTTGTGAGAATTTGATTTGTTACAATAAATATCAATTTTGAAACATTTCTAATAAACAACTTTATTTGTGTTTATTATGTCTTTTTTTTTATATTACAGGACCAACATTGTTTGCCTAATCTTTCATTTACTTCTTGGTATACATATGATTAAAAAAACTAACCAAACTACTCAAGATCGTCACTAAAAGCTCGTTTGAGCTCGATTCGTTACCATATCATACCAAACTTGAAAAATCTTTTTGTGTTCAATAAGTTTGAATTTAGCTCGAGCTTGACTCGATTCGTAAAAATTAATAAAATATGTGCAAAAAATCAAGCTACTCGAACTCAACTTGTTTCAGCTCGATTAAAGCTCGTTTGAGTTCATCTCAATTAACAATCAAAGAAAGCTCAAACACAAATTTTAAAACTCGATAATAATTCAAACAAACTTGAACGACAACTTGTTCAGGGTGCAACTCAACTCATGTCCATCATTCTTAATTAGGGGTGCAACTCGAGTAAAATCGGCTCGAATCATTATTGTATCATTAATGTTTTTTCTGAGCTTGGCTTCGAGCTCGACTTGAACTCTATTAATTAAGGCTGAACTTCATTTTTCTCAGATTCGCTGAGCTCGAAATCGAGCCGAGAAATAAAGTCAGGCTCAGCTCAAACTCGGCTTGTGGGCACCCTTAATTTAGGTTTTAGGGGTTAGAGTTTAGGGTTTAGGGTTTAGAGTATTAATTCGGTATTATACAATTAAAACCTACCGACGATGATAATAATTAAAATAGTAATTATAGTCGACTAGAGACTAATATAAAATATTTTTTTTATAAAATTATATCTAGTGCAAGCAAAATATTTCTCAAATTTATATGAAAAGAAGCCGTAGTTTTACTCGCGAATAATTTATTTTTATTCATATTATACTTGTCAATCTATAAATTCAATTATTTCCCATTGTCGTATTTTTTAGCTTATTTTTTCACAGTAACTTTCAAAAAAAATAAATTGTAATATACTTGTATGTATTTAATGATGATTTTTTTCCGTCCTATATTTAACTTTGAGGATTTAATTCGATGAAATAAATGTTAATTTTTTAAAAAATAATAAAACAACATTTTGTTGATTAATAATTGTTATTTCTCTTTTAGAAAATTAACACAACCCACGTTATTTGCCATCATCCCCCTTTCCTTCCTCTCACAGAACTCTTGCTTAACTCCACTACCCTTCCGGCTTCCAGTACGTCGTCCACCTCATGGCTCCAGTCCAAGTTCTCAATCCCTGTCCATAAAATATTCATACTTCCTTGTCCTCGATCGTGCTCCGTCACTCCCTTTACCAATCAATCAAAAGTTTATTGAAGCTTCAACCCTGGAATCACCGAATCACTTCTTCAACGATCAATTTCTTTTCGTTGTTAACTAAAACGGTCATTTCTTCATTCACGTAGTTCTATCAACGAATTGTGATTCAGATTATGATTCTAGGGTTCTGAATTCGATTGTTAAACAACTCTTTCATTATTGGGAATACAAGGTAAATCCGTTAAATGTTAATGTTTACTTATAATGTATACAACTTTAAATTTAGGCATTATTCTAATTCAATTTTATTCTAAATAGCGACATGAAGCTGAAGAATTCTTATACAGTCTCAAGTCCTCAGTTATACGCTAGTTATTTATCAATTTCTTTTTCAAGATAATGATTAAATCGATATTTTTAGCTCTGAGTTTTAGATTTTAGATTTTAGCAAATGGCTTCATTTTTGAATCTTTGATTTTTGGTGTTAATTACTGAATTTGTTGAAAGTAATCGTGGAGAATTCATTGTGACCCGTAGCGTACGGCAAAGTTTAGGATGGGGAGGATGATTAGTTCCTGAGGAACCTTAATTTTATGATGTGGTTGCTGAATGTTTGCAGATATTGAGGTCTGTTTCAAACTTCAGATTTCTCGGTGCGGCTTTGCTGGAGGCAGTCCAATATGGCCTCCCTAATTTTCTTTAGGTAAATGATATTGGCACTCCAAAAGTATTATTAGCACTCCACTATTCAATACAAATTTCTTTCTAAAAATAATGAAAAGTGGAGCTCCAATAGTAATTTTTGGAGTGCCAATATCAACTCCCTTTTCTTTATTATCAGCTGCATTGCTCATCTTTATATTTTACCGTTCTTTCCATGCTTGCCTAGTTTAAGTAATTTTACTGATGTACTACTTCTAATTTTTCGATTTGAGTTAATATAATTACATTATTAAATATTAATATAAGTATCTATTTTTTATTGTAAGCAGGAAGAGCTTAAAGCATTTGAGGGCTTTTCAGCTTCAAAATCCTGTAAAATGTATGTT
Organism: Buddleja alternifolia; assembly: GCA_019426215.1. Lineage (NCBI taxonomy): Eukaryota > Viridiplantae > Streptophyta > Magnoliopsida > Lamiales > Scrophulariaceae > Buddleja > Buddleja alternifolia. The sequence continues at coordinate 53,702,900 of CM033392.1, read as the reverse complement.
ACTTTTTCAAGGACATGTTAAATTTGTAGCATCCTGTTAGGTATGGTTGGTCTTTATAGTTTGGTTCTTAATGTAGAAATTGGATACGGAAAGGAGTAAGTCGGGACATGCTCTTTTCTATTTATTTGTTGAATATGACCATAAACATGAGGATATGGAAAGCATTGTGTCCAGTATTGGATGAGGGATATATGAAGATCATCAACTCAGTGCTGAAAATCAATCATTCTGCAAGAGCTGCTAAAGATTATTTCTTTCTTTAGTAGTAAACTATTTGGTTTCTCGTTACCTCTTTCTTGATATATATAGTAAAAAGAAAATTGTACCCTCTGTTCCTCTATTATAACAGAGAGTGTCACTCTGTTAAAAGCAAGAGAAGCTATCAACTTCTCAACAAGTTGATGTTTTGCATTGAATTGCTCCAATCTACATTGGCTACATTGCAATTAATGTTGTAACTATTGTCATATTGGATTCGTCGATCTTGATTTCCATTTCCATTCTTTATTGTTTTGTAAGAAAGCCCTCGTGATCTGAAGAAGCAAGAACTTGCAAAATGGTATTTGATGCTCCTTTTTTGCTCCATCTTCTCCTATTTTCATTTCTCAACTCTGTTTGGTTGAATGTTGTTGTTTAATCAGGTTGAATGCTAGTAGACCAGAAACATGGAGGATATCAAAACTTTCAGGAAAAACAATAGTATAAAGGTGAGCATATAGAATGATTTTATATCTGTTGGTACTTCAAATTTTCAAGTCTTATTTGATTCTATAGAAATGATTCTTAATATACTTTGTTCTTTAATGTAATTAAACTAGTCAAACTTGTCTTGTTGCACTAGATAGTCGTATACCTTGACACGTATGTTGTGATTCTTTCAGCTTATCTTTGTTTACTTCTTTTCAAAGTGCATCAATAAGATCAATTGTGAAGCTACTATATTTTGTTGGAAAAGTTACTTTTCAGTTACTTAGGTAACACATGAAGACTAGAAAAAGTTTCTTATTCCAATAATTGTAAAAAATAGTTGAATATTTTACATTTTACTTAATTTCAGCCATCTTTCTCACTTTTCTAACTATATTGATCTATTATTGCAAGGTGAAATTTGGAAAATCTCACTCGATTTTGGTCCGCCTCCGCTGCTTCAATTAGAAGGTTATGTTCTAACTTAGTGAAGTCCTTATTTGGATTTGCAGTAATTTTAACTGTTTTGGTGGATTTATGGTATTATTTTATTAGCTTTGGGAATTTACTGAGAGTTACATACTACATCTCAGTAAAATTGCAAAATCGGTTAAGATGGAGAAAGTAGAATCATTACATGATTCTATGTTTCGGTTCACATATAATTTTAATTTTATTTTGTGTCATAGCACTTCATCAGAATATTGTATTGGTATTTACAGTTTTTGTATAGGTAATTTTTGTACAGATGGGTTATTGTGTGTTGAAATAAGAAATTATAGCATTATGTTTTGGTTCTTTACTATTTGTTGTTAGCTTATAGAATTCTGCAAAAGTTTTTTATGATGTAAGTGTGTTTGTGTTCATCGTCGATAATACAGGAAAAAGGTTTGCATAAATGCAATATACACTATTGCTATTGACCTATGGGAATTTTGATTTTTATGTGAATTTTTGAGCTAAATTTATGATCATAAAACAAGCACTTTAGTTGGTTGTTTGAAAAAGGTAATGTAAAGTTCGTTTTGAGTTGATTTTTCAAAAGTTAGTCTAATGTCGAATAGGGCTTTGGGATCAAGATAGAGGTAAATAATAAGCATTGAACTCTTTTTCTATCTTTTTCTGCCACGGTTATAAAACGAAAGTTGCTAGCTTCTAATTCATCTCCTCCAACATCACTAATACAAGAACATTCTCAAGATAGACATTGTCTTTCGCTGGGCTAAAATTTGACAACTCGAGATAACTGCAATATAGACTGATCATTTTACGAACTTTTCATACTTCTAGATGATGGAATTTTCGATTCATATATTTTTTTTTATTGGAGTCATCGTCTCTAAAATTGTTTGTGATTTATATTAATGCTTAATTTGTTAATATTGTAGAAAAAGTCAAGCATCAACTCACGTAATCGAAAGAAAAAGCCATTCGACCACACTTTTGGGAAAACAGCAATGCTTACTCGCTATAGGAGAATGGTATATAATTCTTTTCATATTCTCTAATGGAGATTTGTATTATCGGTACTCTAATATATTAAATTTTTGAATGAAGGTGAACAAAAGTAGGATTACACTCTTTAGGAATACCCACATAAGTAAGGAAAAAGGGGGTCGATTTGTGAACTCGGTTGCACAATCAATCATATAAGCAAGTGTGATTTAATTTACAGAAAAAATACTTAATTTGTATGTTTTATGTACCATTTTACATTACATGTGGATTGTAGGAGAAAATGGTTGCTACACAAAGCCAATCTGTTAATGAAGGTGAAGAACCGCCATCTGAAGATGCGATTTTAAAGTCAACCTTAGGTCGTGAGTCGGGATACATTAAGGGAATGGGGCATGGAGTGGAGGTGGTTCGAGGCAAACAATTTTCCTCATATAGTGTTGTTAATGCTGAAAAGCTATCGCAATTAGAGATTGTCCAAGATAAGATTGTCAACCTCACTGATGCTTATGAAGAGCAGAGCAAAACTTTAAAAGAGCAGAACAAAATATTAGAGGAGACTCTGATTAAACTAAATGATCAAGAAAGAAATGCTGGATTGCAAAGAGCAGAACAAGACGTATTCGCAACAAATAGACTCCTTGCAATTTCAAATGGCAAAGATGCAGGAGTTTTTACAAAAATTTCCAGGATTTCATCTAAAGGTGTCAAAAAAGCCCATAACAAGCCAAGCTTTTTGGGCTTGGCTTGTTTAGGCTTGCCAAGCCCAAAAAACTTGGCCCATTAGTCAACGGGCCAGCCGAGCTTTTTCGACCCATTAAATTTTTTTTTTTAAATATTATATATATAATAAATATTAAAAAAAAAATTGTATGCATGAGTGTGCAACGGCCACCCACACTAACGGTCAACATTTGCTGACTGTTGATATGATCAACGGTCAGCAAATGCTGACCGTTATGTTCAAACGCGTTTGAACATTTCCGACCGTTGCACAGTGCAACGGTCGGAATGTTAGTTTTTATTTTATTTATTTTCTTTATTATTTATTTGGTTATTTCTAATTTCCCTATAAATAGATCACATTTTATTTTATGTTTTTCACACCAAACTCTTTCAATCTCTTACAAAAATTTCAATATTATCAAACTCTACTTTATATACACTTTATATTTATATCAAAAAATATATTATTACTTTAAATATATTAAAAATATACTTTATATTATTTTGTAAGATCGGGGGAGGCGTAATTATACTTCCCCAATTGAAGTTGTAGAGGCTCGATTTTGCAACGTTTGGCGGAGGCGCAATCCATCTTCCCAAATTAAAGTTGTAAAGGCTCGGTTTTGGGACGTTTACCATAACATCGGTGATTGGTAACATTTACTTATTCAAAAATTTTGATATTGTCATTTATTTTGTGTCAATTTAGTGTTAATTTCATATTTCATTGTTATTGTTATTTGTGTGATTTTTTATCAAATCCATAAAAAATGAATCCTCATAGTGAAAGTATTTCTCGTATGCGTAAGGAAAAAAATGTAATGGGAACCGATACTCAAAATTATATAAGACCCGAAGACACTCCTGAATGTTTTGAATCCCCACCACTATTTAGTATACCCGAGATTCGTACGACTTTTCAAAATACCCCCCAAAGACATAAAACTTCATCTAGTATGAAAAAATCAAGGGGAAATACTAGCGACGTTTGTCCATTTATGAAAAGATTTGATGATTCTCATTTTGTATGTGTGTGGTGCCCCGCTCGAAAATTTAAACACACGGCGAAATCGGGGGGGGGGAGGGTATCTCAAATGAGAAGACATTTAGAGAAATGGCACCCCGAATGGCTTAACATACTATTACAGAGGAGGGGAAATCCGGAAGTAGACGTAAGTACACCTCATTCCGTTGAAACTTTTGTTTACAATGAAGAAGTTATGAGAAAAGGACTTGCTCAATTAGTCATTCAATCCGAACTCCCCTTCTAATTTGCAGAAAACCTTGTAGTTGAAAGATTTATACAACAATGTATTTGTCCACAACGTATATCACGAAACACATGTTTGAAGTATGCTAATAATTTGTTTAACGAAGAGGTACTTCATTTAAAGGTGATCCTTCAAGACTTAGGCTCAAGAGTTGATCTAACTTTCGACATGTGGCGGGGTAGGGGGGCGACTCATTATGTTTGTGTAACCGCACATTGGATTGATAATGATTTTTTCCTACAAAAAAGAATTATTGATTTTGCACAACTTGAACATCTTCATTCAGGAGACATGATTGCACAATCCATATATAAATGTTGTAATTATTGGGGAATTTCGGAAAAAATTATGTCTATATCTTTAGATAATGCAACTAATATTACTAATGCTATATCTCATTTAAAAAAGTATTTAAATCCCATCTTAAGTGGTTCCTTTTTTCATATTAGATGTATTTGTCATATTATGCATCTTTGTGTTAAAGATGATTTGTCTAAAATAGAAAAACATATAGAAAAAATTAGAGTTTGCCTAACTCATATTTGCACGTTAACTAGAAGAACACAACAATTCAATAAAATGTGTAATGATGCTCGTTTAAAATCAAAAAGTATTTATCTCGATATGCCTGTTAGATGGAATTCAACCTATCAAATGTTGACCGAAGCACATCCGTATGCTAAGATAATAAATAATTTATGTAATAATAACATGATTGATGAACACGGCGACTCATATATATTAAATGAAGATTGGGATGTTATTAATGTAATTGCTCTATTATTAGAAGTTTTTCGTAATGCTACAAAAAGGTTATCCGGTTGTTATTATCCTACTTCGAACATCGTATTTGGTCATATGATGAAAATTGCTCAAATGTTTAAAGCACACAGATCTGATGATAACGTTGCTTCTATTATTCAAAGTATGGAAAAAAAGTGGCTTAAATATTTCAACATAGCGCTTCTAGGAACAATATTAGATCCAAGATGCAAATTGGTAGGTACATTATTTTTAATTAAACAATATTATGAATGTTTTAATAACTTAGACGTAGATATAGATGTCAAAAAATTGAAATGTGAGAGTTTATTTACATCATTAATAGATTGGTATACCACGAATGACATTAACCAAAATGCGTATGGTCCTAGTTCAACGAGTTCTAGTAAAAGAGAACAATGTTTATATAGAGGTCTTTTGAGTCCAATGAAAAAATCAACAACTACACCAAGTGGGCCTAGTAGTGAACTACGTAAATATAACACCGAAGAGATTGATCCTAATGAAGAATTTGATATATTAAGGTGGTGGAAAAATTCACAAAAAAGGTTTCCTATCTTGTCTACCATTGCTCGTGATGTACTAACCTGTCAAATGTCTACAGTTGCTTTGGAAAGCTGTTTTAGTGCAGGTGAGAGGACAATCATGAATAAAAGATCAAGAATGACCAAAGAAACAGTGCGAGTATGCATACTCTATAAGGATTGGCTCGATCAAGCATGGAGAGAACAAGATATTCGACGAGATGGTCAAAAATTTATACCACCACCATTTATGAATGAAGAATCAAGCGACGATGAAGGCAACGTGGTAGACGACGATGAAGATGACGATACACAAGATGACGATGAGACACAAGAAGCAAATATTCAAGACTATTATCAACGCTTAAATGATGCAAACCAACATGACGATGTATTTTCAACGCAAGATATTGCGGACGATTTTATAGATGCTATGAACAATTGAGAATTAATAAGTCACTAGTTTACTAAGTTTATTTGACCATCTTAATGAAATCAAATTACTCGACATCTTTCAATATATATTGTCATTAGTCACTAAATTTTTTTTTTGTTACAAATGAAGTTTTTTAATATTGGTTCTATTATCCATGTTATATATTTCACTTCAAAAAAATAGTAGATAACATGTAGCAAATAAAAGATATATTCGATAAAATAATTTAAATAAATAATTAACAACAATAAATAAATATATAAAAAGATTAAATGACATAAATAAATAATTAAAAAAAGAAAATAAATATATAATACATTAAATAAATTTGGGTTTGTGAAAGGCTTGGCTTGACAAGCTTTTTTGGCTAGCCAATTGAAGGCCAACAAGCCAAAAAAGCTTGACAAGTATTTTCACAAGCCAAGCCGGCTTGGTTTGTTTGCTTTACAAGCCAAGCCGACCCTCTTAGCAAACAAGTCAAGCTTTTCGCAAGCCAAGCCGGCTTGGCTCGTTGGGCTTGTTTGACACCTCTAAATTTTCATCCTAGTGCCTTTTCTGGGGGACAATTGGGCAAATAGTCTCATTTTGCATAATGCATTAAGTGTATAGTCCCAAAGCAGGAATGTTTTAAGTGTATAGACCCTTGACCAAGACCAAGTTAATGGGGGACCACTCCAAATAAATTGAAAGGAAGAAAAATAGCATAAAAAATACCAATAATAGAAAATTACTAAGATACCCTTTCATCCAAACAAAAATAAAAATAAACCAAAGAAGAAAGGAATTTATAATTACCGAAATACCCCCTAAAACAAAAATGAAAATGGCTGATAAAAACTAAAAATCAAAAATGGCTTGAAGAACATTCACTCACTCTCTCGTCTCCTCTCTCTCAGCGAAAAAACGGCGAGAATAATCGCAAAAATAAAATACGGGTGGCGTCTGATTCCGGTGGCCAAGAATTGGGAGCTTCGACGGCATAGGTAGAAGAAGGAAAATTGATTTTTTTCGGCGGGCAAGAAGAAAAATTGAAGGCGAAAAATTGAAGAGGAAAAAGCTTCTTAAATTGGTAATTTTTTGCCCAAAATTTGACGAGTATACGATGTGATGTTTAAATTGGATGGGTTGTTGTATTGAGAGGTTAATTTGTTGTTTAAATAGGATTCTATTAATCAGGATTTTTTTTCACTCAATTTGTGCATTTATATGTCTATGTTGTGTTGTAAAGATTTTTTTACTGCAAATTCAATTCCAGCCGATTGGAATTAAATTCCAGCAGATTGCAAGTTGCAATCGGCTGGTTAATCCATAAGATTGCAAAGATTGCAATCGGCTGGAATTAAATTCCAGCAGATTGCATTTCAGCAGATTGCAAATGCAATCTGCTATTTGCTAGCAGATTGCACTTTGCAATCTGCTGGAATAACTAACCAGCAGATTGCACTTTGCAATATGCTATTTGTTAGTCGATTGCAAAGTGCAATCTGCTGGAATAGTTATTCCACCACTTTGCACTTTGCTGGAACTATTCCAGCAAAGTGCAAAGTGCAATCTGCTGACAAATAGCAGATTGCAAGATGTATAATTACGTCTCTGTATGCTACTAATTTGTTCTTATTTTAGATATTTTGAATATATTAATTTTTTTTTACTTTTTTCAGGCAAATGTCTGAGGTTCCGTTATATTATCGATATGACGGTGAGTGGAAAGAAAATGAGGGACAAAATGGAGCATATGGATGGGTTTCAAAGAATGGTAATCAAATGAAGTGTGCATTAATAATAGATGATCCAGATACGGTAACACTTTTACATTTACATGACCGGATATTTGAAAGGGCTCCTTTTGTTCGGACTAGAACAAATATTAGATTGAGTTACATTCCATCGTCATATACCGATTCTGGTCATGTATATATTGAGAATGATTTTGATGCAAAGTGTTATCTTATGGACCGTTGTAACACATCGAAAAATAGAAGCATTCTATATGTTGAGCTAATGAGCAAAGATGAAATTGACAATGGGCTTTTTGATAATAATAATGGTGGAAATGGTGATTTTTATATGGACATGGAAGAAAGAAGGGTTTGTGATACTTCATTTGCACAAATTCACGAGGATGGTAATATTAATGAGCCAATGTCCTTGGTCCTCTATCAAGATAAAACCTCAATAGCCTCTGTTCCAACTCCCTCGTCAGTTCCATCATCAAATTGTATTGTTGGCGCCCCAACTCCCCCTAATACTACTCCAGACTTCCCTACTCGAATCCAACAACATCGACTTCTAGATGAAAATAACGATGAAGTTTTTGGGGATCACTGTGAACCACTTGTGGATGATGGCACTTGTCAAACATTCAATTTTAGTGATGGCATTGATATTGCGATTGGAGCAGAATTCACTGACAAAATAGAGTTGAGAAATCTGGTAGTAACCTCTAAACTAAAACATTGTTTCGATTTTTCCATAACGAAGTCAACCAAACAAAAATTTGTTGCGAAGTGTAAAATTGAGGATTGCAAGTGGAGGTTATATGCAGCAAAGGTTAAAGGATCAGATAAATTCTCATTGCAAATTCACAATAAGTCACATACATGCTCCCCTGTTAGTGTCACAGAAAATAGACATGCGAAGTCTACTTCAAAGTTAGTTGCTGATATGTTGGCAAAGGATTTCCCAGGTAATCCAGACACACCTACGCCAAAGAAAATAATGTTCACAATGAAAAACACTTATGGTGTTGAAGTGACTTACTATAAGGCATGGAATGGCAAAAAAATAGCTAGAAGTACTATTAGGGGAGGAGATCTGAATGCTAGTTTTGCGATTCTTCCTAGTTATCTGTATACGTTGAAGAAGTTGAATTCTGGTACAATCTATCATTTGGTTAAAAATGAGAAAAACGAGTTTACTTCTCTTTTTTTTGCATTAGGGGCATGCATTGAAGGCTTCAAATATATGAGGAAGATAATTGCAATTGATGGGACTTGGTTGAAGACCAAGTATAAGGGCATATTACTTGTTTGCACTGCCCAAGACGCGAATAAACATCAATATCCAATTGCCTTTAGCATAGTTAAATCAGAAAGTGAAGAATCATGGAAATGGTTCCTGGAGAAACTTGTGGACATCATACTCGATGATGATGAATTGGTGATCATGTCAGACAGAAACCAGGGCCTCATTAACGCAGTTCCTAAAGTTTACCAGAAGGCTCAACACGGTTATTGTGCTTGGCATATTTCTCAAAATATTAAGTCGCGCGCTAAGTCAGGCCAGGCATTATTTTTTATCAAAATATTATAATTTACAATTAGTATATTAAAGTCACACGTTAATGTTATTTTTCGAATTTTTCCCATTAATATAGGTAGGACCCCTGAAGACAGAGAAGCTGAAGGAAATAGTAGTTTTAACTTGTTCATGGCTTGTGCTGAAGCATATACTTCAGATGAGTTTGATCGACTGTATAAGGTGTTAGGAAATAGGCATCCTTTTGCTGTTAAGTATCTTGAAAATCCCAAAAACGGTCTTCACCCTAAGAAATGGGCTAGGTGCTTCTTTGAGGGTATTCGTTATAACATTCTCACTACCAATGGCGCTGAGTCAATTAACTCGACCTTGAGATATGCTCGAAAGTATCCTTTGATACTTTTGTTTGATGAGATTGTTGAGAAAATCTCTGGGTGGTTCAATGATTACCGGAATGCAGCTTCTGAGGGGTCTTCCGCGCAACTACTAACTCCAACGGTGGAAAGTGTGTTGTATGCAAGGAAACAAGAGTCCCTTCAAATGACATATAAAGAATTAAATAGGGAAACAGGAGAGTACATTGTCTTTGACAACGAGGAGAGCTTCTTAGTTAATTGTTTTGATCAACAGTGCACTTGCCAGGTGTTTAACTTGGACAAGCTTCTGTGTTCTCACGCCCTTGCAACAGTTTCGATTGGGTCGTGTATGCTAGGATTATGCTCAAAATACTATTGGAAATGTACATGGGCATCATCATATGTACGGACAATATACCCCGTTCCAAGTCAATCAAAGTGGGTCGTCCCCGATGAAATAAAGATCGAGGAGTTGAAACCTCCTCCTAATGGTCCCGATGAGTCGGTAAAGGCCGGGAGGCCTGTGGTGAAAAGCAAGGCTTCCGCTGGAGAGGCGCGACCACCTCCCAAGAAAATATCCAAAAAACCAACTCGCAAGAAAACGAAGAAAAACCCAACCAAATTCTAAAATGGAGATTGTGTCATTATTGTTTCTATGATTTCTTATAGAGTATTGGATAGTTTAATGAAAGTAGGACTTTATTTTTGGAAGATGGATTTTGATGTTCAAATGACAACATGTATATTTATTTTATGATTTGGAAGATGGATTTTGATATATTTATTTTTGATTTTTAATTGTTCCAGCAAATGAGTCATTAATTAATAATAAGTTATATAATACTTTCTTAAAATTGGCACCTTTAATTATATAATACTCTATAAAAATATATTTATTTTGTTATTTTTAATTGTATAATACTCTTATAAAAATTAATTATAATGTATTATACTATTAATTACTATACATGAGCTAGGCCCAAACTAAGCCAATAGTACCAACTAGAAGCTAGGCCCAAATATAAATATGATATGAGTCATTAATTAAGAATAAGTTGTATAATACTTTATTAAAATTAACACCTTTAATTATATAATACTCTATAAAAATATATTTATTTTGTGATTTTTAATTGTATAAAACTCTTATAAAAATTAATTATAGTGTATTATACTATTAATTACTATACATGAGCTAGGCAAATTATTCTTTTTAAAAGAAGTGTATAGATTATTCTTTTTAAAAGAAGTTTTCTATATGAAAAGGCAAATTAAATTATGTTTAAATTATACAAAGGTTTCATATTCGCCGCCATGTCCACAAACACACAAGATGACAACAATCTCATGACAAAAGATCTAGTACGTAAACTTATAATATCATATATATATATATATAGTATAATATCATATATATATATATAGTATAATAATATTATTTATATCTAAACCTAAACTATTTTGTGTTTGTAGAGAAATAACCCAAAAACCTAAACAATCCTATACCCTAAACCCTAAACTTACCCTAAACCTTAAAGTTACCCTAACCCCTGAAACACATATATAGATTGATGAGATTTACTTATATATATATTTATATCAAATGTACTGAAATATTATTTATACTATATGAGATAAAATTAATTTCTTTCACGAACCGCGATAAATAGTAAATCCGAAATAAAAAAAATTATTTATAGCAGTTCGTTTTCGAACCGCTATAAATAATAAAAAATTATACATATTATTAATAACAGTTCATGATCGAACTGCTATTGATCACGTACCGACGATAGCTGTTCAATCACAAACCGCTATTGATCACAGTTCGTGTTCGAACCGCTATAAATAAAGTCCGAAATTAAAAAAAATATTAATAATAATTTCCCCCCAATTTTTATCCCAAAAATTGAATTCTTCCCCCCATTTCTCCCAACTCTTCCTCTCTCTATACTCTCTAAAAATTGAATTATTCCCCCCATTTCTCCCAACTCTTTCTCTCTCTATACTCTCTAAAAATTGAATTCTTCCCCCCATTTCTCCCAACTCTTTCTCTCTCTCTACTCTCTCTATACTCTCTGTCTCTCTATCTCACTCCACCACCACCACCATGTACGTCGGCCCCCCTTCATCCTTTAATATATAGGTATTCACGCACACACACACACATATATATATATGATTTGTGTTATGTTATATATATTTTACATGATGTAATTTATGTTAGTTTAATTTGGTTTTTGTGATTTAGTATGTGAATTATATTTTAATTTCTTGATTGTTGTTATATATGTGTATGTTATGTTAATGAGAATTTTGTGATTGAAATAATGTTGGTTATATGTTAATTTTTTGATTATTGTTATATACATATGTTATGCTAAATGGGAATTTGTCGATTATATACATATGTTTTGCAATAGTGGATTATTTTGCATATTCCTTTCTCCTTTTGGCATTACGAAAAAGTGGGTGGAATACATTGAAGTTCCAAAGCAGCAATTTTTTTTGGTTGGAGATATGACACCTTAGTAGTGTTTATTACAAGAAAATGCACCTCCTGCTTGCTTCATATAGTTGTCCAGCCATTTACTTTTTGACTTTGGGGGTGTATCACAATTGAATTTGGCAGTTGGATTTGACAGAAAGTTGAGGAGGTAAGATTGCTTGAGGAGGTTCTCAAATTATAGCGATTAGCTTTGAAGAAGGTTTTGCTTTAGTAAGTTGAAAAGAGAGAAGAAGAGTCTCAGAAAAACGTCGAAGCAGCACAACAATTATGGTGTGAATGAGTTGTTTTTGTGTTTTGTGGAAAGGATTATGATGTTGTGGTAGTTACCAAAAAAATACATGTATAAGCAAATGGATTGTGTTGTGAAATAAACTAAAAAAATAATTCAAAAAATATATATCAAATGGATTGTGTTGTTTTAGTGACCATTTTCACAAGGAAAAAGATCCCTATTTAATTTAATGCATAAAGTTATTATTCATATATAAGCAAAATAAATAATTATATATACCGGTTAGATTGGTAACCCGATCCATCCAGTATACATGTATATCGCTCAGATTGGTCACCAATCTAACCGGTATATTAAATTACACTAAATTAACAAAGTAAACTAAAGTTAGAAACTTAAATTGTTTAGCTCACTATTTTCACATGAATAAATATATATTTATCCATCTATAATATATTACTTAATAAAGTGAAATAAACTTAAAAAAATATATCAAATGGATTGTGTTGTTTTAGTGACCATTTTCACAAGGAAAAAGATCCCTATTTAATTTAATACATAAAGTTATTATTCATATATAAGCAAAATAAATAATTATATATACCGGTTAGATTGGTAACCCGATCCATCCAGTATATATGTATATCGCTCAGATTGGTCCCCAATCTAACCGGTATATTAAATTACACCAAATTAACAAAGTAAACTAAAGTTAGAAACTTAAATTGTTTAGCTCACTATTTTCACATGAATAAATATATATTTATCCATCTATAATATATTACTTAATAAAGTGAAATAAACTTAAAAAAATATATCAAATGGATTGTGTTGTTTTAGTGACCATTTTCACAAGGAAAAAGATCCCTATTTAATTTAATACATAAAGTTATTATTCATATATAAGCAAAATAAATAATTATATATACCGGTTAGATTGGTAACCCGATCCATCCAGTATATATGTATATCGCTCAGATTGTTCCCCAATCTAACCGGTATATTAAATTACACCAAATTAACAAAGTAAACTAAAGTTAGAAACTTAAATTGTTTAGCTCACTATTTTCACATGAATAAATATATATTTATCCATCTATAATATATTACTTAATAAAGTGAAATAAACTTAAAAAAATATATAGTTAGTAGACTCCCAAATTTTTTGGCTAACACATATTCTAGCAACTTACAAATGGGACTTACATATTCCACACTATATATAAGCAAAATCCACAAAAATTAAATCACCAGTGAAAAAAATAAATCAGTTCAAGTTACAATATAGTAAATTACACAAGAAACTATTTTTTTTTACTCAACACCCTCCGTGCCCTCGTCACATAAGCAGGACTCGTGAATGGGGGCTGCGTATATTTGGATTTCCTCTTCACCCTCTTTTCTTTGTTTTCATCAGTCACATTGCTTGATATCCCGTGTTCATCACCCTTATCGCCAATCGGATCATCATCCACCCGTTCAACACTATTCTGCACACCACAAACATCATCATCCCCAACCCAATCCTGCCCACCATATTCTTGCCCAACACGATCATCATTATCATCCTCTTCCCCGTGGTTAGACCGAGTCCATTTTACCACCTCTTCTACCTTCTCTTCCAACCGTTGTAGTCTTTCATTCAGAAGAGTCATATCACTTCTTAACTCAGATATATTTTCCATTAAGGATTCCAACATTTTAACCACATGATTGGTAGACTCAGAAGGTATTGTTGAAGCACCTGCAACGTTGTCCTGTGCAGGTGTAGCAATGTGTTCAGAAGCAGTCACTCTTTTAAGGAACGAATGACGACCCTCAACATCTTCTCGCCAAATATCTTCAAAAAATACACTGTCCCCATTCTCAAGTACAGCCGTCCACTGATCGGTAGTGGTGCCAATGGTAGTGACAGAGCGGTATTGATCGATAGGAGCAAAACCATGCATGTGGCTGGCTTGCAACTCCTCCGCCGTCGGTGCAAGTACGCTCCTGATATCCTGAAACTCTCAAAAATATTGAACTAATCAATACTATATCATATAATTTAGAATATATAACATGCTGAATTTAAAGAACCAACCTTCGAGTTACCAACAACTTGTAGAATTAGGCCCAAAGATGGAGCTTGCTTTCTCAAATTGAATTGAGTGTTCCAATAGCAAATTCTCGGCAATTGGCCAATGATAACATTTCTCACACGCCCAATACTCGGTGACAATGCTGGAATACACTCAAACGGCAACAACTACAAACCCGAAAAATCAAAATTCTGAAATAACAAACTACATAAATTAAAACACAGGACTTAATAATGGAATACAAAAATTTAATTACCATTAGTGGTAGAATGAAGCCACAACATGTCCACTGTGGATTTGCTGCACTACATAGTCTTTTGATGTTCAAATTTTGCACTTCCTTTATCAAATAACAATAACTCATTCTACCCCATGGATAAGTGCGTGCAACATCAATGTCATCGACAATTTCAACCAAAGCGCCATCTATTTCACAATCTTCTGACCTGCGACTAAATAACACAGTTGCCACAAAATATAACACTGCTAACTTCAACTTGTCTAACAAAAGGCTCTCCCTCTCTTGTTGCCTAACACTCCCACTTAAAGCTCCAACCTCTTCTGCAGGGATACTGAAGTTGCTAAGCATATTCCTTACAACCTTCAGTGTTATTTTTTTTTCGCCGAAACGTTCCTCGAAACCATCACCATGTAAAACCTCTGATGGATAAGGAGAGCTATTCAACCCGCTAATAAGTGTATGCTCCATTAGAGAGTACCGTACAGGGGTGCCATTCAAAACAAACCATAATTCAAGTTTTTTGTTCATGTGCACTTGTCTGCTTAGAAGCATCCACAATGGACTTAGACATGTTTCTATGTAAGGGGCAACTTCAAAGAGATGGCCAAATTGTGAAGTCTTAAACCAATCCAACCCATCAGGATGATCTTTCAAGCAATCTTCAATAAATTTTACTTCTTTTGCCAATTTGCAATGAGTCGCTAATTTACACTTGAAATTAAATTCATTTGGAGTCAATATAAGATTAGGTCGAGGAATATCATTTACGGCATTAACCTACGAATAAGTTATACAATATACTTCAAAAAACTAACACAAATTTAATATACGATTACAAGTAAAGTAGAAATCATTTTAATTTTACTTATCGGGATGAGATTTGGAGTTTGAGTGGGTGATTGGGTTACCGGTGGAGACGCAAATTCTATTTGATGACTAGGTAGCCGTGGGATGGAATTGGGATTGGGAGTGGGGCAAGTAGATGAGTTCGGTCTGGATCGATTACGTGACATCTTTACACGGGGCATGGAAACAGAAAGGTCGAAAAATCACAATTCAGATTCTACAGTTACAAAGTTATTCTAAAAAAGGATTAGATTAAAAAATAAATGAATTCACAATTACGCAAAAGCATAGATTTCAAATATCTTTCGAATATCACAACTATTCCCTGAACAACAATCTAATTTTAAAAGATGAAATTAAAATTCTTTCCTCAATTAAAAAACTGAAATAAGATAAAACAATAACACACTTTGTTGAAATATATGAGGGCATATATGTAATTTTTAGTGTTTACAATTCTGTTTGTAGTTAGTCAAAATGTCAAAGTTTGTTAATTAGGTGAGTTTTTCATTTTTATCTTTATTAAAATAAGTTGAAAGCATATTTTTCAAATATATTGCAAAATTTCCCAATTACAGAAATCAATGGCTTCTCTCTCTCAATCTCCCAAATACTAAATTCTTGATTTCAACATGGTTATCAGAGCAAAATCACGATCTCATGCCATCTAATCTCTCATAAGCAAGATTGAAGCAGATTTCTTGAATGATTTTAACAAACTTAACAGCAATCAATTGAGCTTTTCAATCACCTTTTCCTATAACCACAACATATAGATATCATAGAGACATACAATGCTGCGATTCATGAAATTAATACACACAACATACAGAGAGGAAAAAAAAAACAAATTGAAATTAGGGATCTATTAAAACCCAATTCCCCAAAATGACCGTTTCTTTTTCGCGTTAGAGAGAGATAAGTAGTACCTTCAACCTTGATTGACTGTTTCTTCTTCGTGTTCTTCGTAGTGTTCCTCGTAGTGTTCTTGTGTGCTTCTTCTCCTCACGTCTTCTTCTTTGTCTAGAGAGAGAGAGTGTTGAATTGTGTTGTTCCCTTTTCTTTTGTCCAGAGTCAAATTAAGTTGCTGGAGGGGATTGTTTTGCTCAAAGGGTATATAAGGTAATTAAATTAAATTAAGTTGCTTTATTTTTTTTATATCTCAGCGGGGCCGGTATATTTTGATTTGGAAAACAATTGGGTCCACACCTTAATTAAAAAAATACCAAAAGAAAAGTAGAAGTCAAAGTGACTATTTACTTAATTACTATGCAAAAAGGGACCGTTTGCTTAATTTTCCCCTTTTCTGGTATGTATTTTATATATTTAAGATTTTATTATTTTGCATGTATGGATTAGATTAATATGGATATTAATTGATGTGTTCCAATTGCATGATCAATTGTGGTTTTAAATTGAGTTTGAAATTGGGTGTTATGATGTGGTAGTTGAATTTGGTTCTGGATGTTTCTTTATCGTATTTGTGTTCGAATTTAAAAATAGAGTTTCATCGATTTCTTGCTTTTGTTTTTGTTTTTGCTTTTGTCTATGTCTTGTGCTTTACTTTAATTTTACTAATCATATGCTTCAAGCCATTATAATATTATTTTTTATATTTACTTATGTGATATTTTATTTCTTTTTTATTATAGTTGACAAGTTGAAGTTTATTATAGAGGATAGTCAGTTTCGGGGTAGAATGTTATAGTCGTCGGTGGTGGATGAATTCTCTCAAGAGGATATTTTGTGAATTGAATATTGAAGATATTAGGATGACTTTATAAGTACCTTTGTTAGCTTATTATATGCATATTAAGGGTGTTATGTGATGCACTTGAGTAGTGCTTGCATTTTTATTGTTTTGGATGTAATGAACGAATTAGATTTGGAATGTATGACATTTGTGTGGAAGC
This sequence comes from Buddleja alternifolia, assembly GCA_019426215.1. Classification (NCBI taxonomy): domain Eukaryota; kingdom Viridiplantae; phylum Streptophyta; class Magnoliopsida; order Lamiales; family Scrophulariaceae; genus Buddleja; species Buddleja alternifolia. The sequence goes on along the minus strand of CM033392.1, from coordinate 53,685,582 downwards.
TTATTATGATGATAAGTAAGGTTTTGTGATTTATATTACGCGTTGGGCAAGTATTGTGATGACAGGTTCCTCACATTAGAAATTAGATTACGAAGATATTGTCCATATTGTGAGCGATAATTCCTTACATATGCATTTTCAAATATTTGTTTCAATATGAAAACCCTAACGTGAGGAAATGAACGTCGCATTAATGGATATTTGCGAGGAAATATTGTTCACATTAAGTTTACTTATTATGAGGAATATTTCGTTGCATCAGCAATCTAAGGAGTCAAATTAAGGTACTTATTGTGAGAAATATCCGTCATATTAGCTTCTACAAAAATTGTGAGCAAACATTTCGTCACCTTATTGTGACCTATTGCGGGACAGATTATCTAACACAACGAAGACGTTGTCACTTTAGTTAATCTATTGCGAGGAATAGATCAAATGCAAGAAATGGAATACTCATACGTGAAAAAATAGTCGTCGCAACATAACTTTATTGTGACGAAATACAAGTTCCTGCAATAACTTTATGCGAGGAACGATGTTTTCGTCACAATAAGTTATTGCGAAGGTGCTACTGTGACGACCCCGTGACGAATTGTTTTCCTCGCAATAAATAATTGTGACAAATTGTTGCACTATTGTGATGAAATGTGTCCTCGCAATAAATATTTTTTGTAGTGATATATATATATATATATAGAGAGAGAGAGAGAGAGAGAGAGAGAGAGTCCGCCATAAGTCAAACTCACACACATGCACATACTCGCCTCATATAGGTGTGTATATCATGCATTCCCATATGTGTATATGTATTTTATACTTATATGTTAAGTTTCCTTCTCTCTTAATTCTTTCCATGATTAATTGGATTCCTTTCCAACTAATTATATATTTTCATATATTTGATATCATATCAAATATACTATATCTTTCTTCAATAAAATATTTCGTTATAATTAGTCGACTAACCAATTAAATAGATCTTACCAAATCTACAATATCTATCCTAATATATTTATAAGATCTTTCCATATTAATTAGAATGGATCCTACTAAATATATTACAAGATATATATTAAATATATACACATATATATAACTTGGTGAACAAGATAAAATTCCCCACCAAAACCACACATATACACGCGCATACATGTGTGTATATATATATATATATATATATATATGCAAATATTTATTTTACTCTTCCACTTATTAATTAATTAGACCACTAATTAATTAATTAGTCTTTCCCAATTTAATATTCTAATATTAAATTATAAGACAATTATTAATTAAGACCACTTAATTTATTCAATTCATTTTTCTCAATTAATTAATTCTAATTAAGTAATCTCTCCATTAATTTATAAAATATAACTAGCCAATAAGTACTACACTAAGTTAAGTGTGTGACCCCTTAGGCTCATTAACAAGCTAGCAATAAGTCCTCCCCATAGTCTAGATTAATTTCTCTTAATAATTAACTAGCCCGTGGATCAACTTCACCAATTAACCCAAGGCACCTATTGGTCATGGTTCGATATTTAGCAACGTCGCCATGACTTGCTAGATGTTAACGATGAAAAACAAACATATCCAGGTTTCGATCTTCATGTGAGTCGAATCCTTCCATCTTTTTTCCGTCTAAGGTTTAGAGTTTGGCGACGGTCGAAACCCTAGTAGCCTCGGAAACTATGACTATGTTAGTTCCACTAATGATCTGGTCTTCCAAGTAGGGATCATCAATCCCCCTTATAAGACTATGCTCCTGCCAGAGACGCGATCATTCAGCTTTACACAATAGCATAGAAAATGCCAGGCCGTATGCCCTGGATGGATACTTTAACAATTGCCATCTAATCCTCTGTACTATCAGACTATACCCAACATACACTCCGTATGACTCTCCTAGAGTACACGTGCATATCAAAGCATAACGAGTAGTACCCAATGACATCTCAGGTCTAAGGACTATCTCACACTACGAAACCCAAGGATTCCAAGTTCGGCAAAACTAGCGAGGAATCTTTGTGGGGCTGTTCCATTCCATATTTCTCCAAAGTATGAATCTTCGTACATATATTGAATCTTCGACCATTAACAATGGTACACATCAATATCTAATAAGAGGTACACACACAAACAAGTCTTGACGAGGCCCGTGATATCCCACATCTCTCAACCTCTATGACTTGGAACATGATTTAGGATTATGGTCCCCTAATCATATGTAATCTATGCCATCTCTATCTATACTAACATAAGTAATCGACAATAAAGAAGCATACCAAAACAGGTTTGATACGATATAAATGATAAGACTTTCATAGTGTTGATGATCCAGTGTTCATGTCAACAGATGGCTCGCCGGGCATACAACACTATCACTTTCATCGCCACCCTTGGTAATATTCCTTTTCTGCTGTATCCTTTCACCAACTCATGACACAGGACAACATTATCTACTATGCTTCTGCCTTGTACAAAAGGTCATTGGGCTTGGTCAATCAATTTAGGGAGCACCTGCTTAATTCTATTGCATAGCAACTTGGAAATTGCCTTGTATATTAGAGTACACAGGCTATGGGCCTGTAATCCCCCACCTTTGTTGGATTGTGACATTTAGGGATTAAGTGTAACAGAGTGTGATTCAATTCTGTGACGATTTTCCTTTTAGTAAAGCAATCTTTGACAGCACTAGTCACCTCCCCTCCAATAATGTTCCAGGCTTTCCTGAAAAAACAAGAGTTATAGCCATCTGGCCCTGGACTCTTGTCATAGGAATTGAGAAAATAAATTTTTTCACATCTTCATTAGTAGCAGGTTGTCTCATGAGTTCAATATCATCTGGCATTAGAACATAACCCTGGTCAATAACTTCCTGCCTTATGTTATTGCTTGTCTAACTAGTTTTCCCCTTAAGGCTCTAGTAATACCCTAATATTTCTTGTTTAACGGCCTCTGGATCAGTAAGTTGATCCCTTGTTCATTTCTCAATGTCAGGATCTAACATTGTGATCTACTGGATTTCAGCGTGGCAAAGAAATACTTTGAACATTCATCTCCTCTTTGAAAGAACTCTGCTTTGGATCTTTGTTGAAAGAGCTTTATTTCTACCAGTACAAGAAAATTGAGTATTCGCAATGAAAATATATGTCATGGTCTAGAGTTGTCTAAACTCATGGCTAATTTGGTCGTGGTAAATGTTTCATATAGCCACACTAAATTCGATCGTGGTGAAAAAGAATACTAGCTATTTTAAACTATAACTAGCCATGGTGGAAGAAATGATAACCCAACACTTTTTTATAATGGCTAAAAGACATGGTCTTTACAATGAACAAAACATTGATCATGGCTATAAACCATGGTAAATATTTTGGACATGCTTGCAACTACCATGGTCAAAGCTAAGGCAAAGCCGTGGTCAATTGATTTTAATCATGGTAAAAGGGCTTTTCACCATGGCTTATTGACATGGGCAAAGATCAATTTTTTTGTAGCATACTTTAACTAGCTGTCTAAGATGATTGTAGTTGTCCTTTTCTTGATGAATAAGCCGTGCATCCAAAGGGTGATTGTGGAGCTCTGTTCTAATGTTTTGTAACTGACTTCTAGCCTTAGTGAATTGATTTGAGATTTGGGCAAAATTACCTTTGTGTAGTTCCTTTAACTTCACTTTTAACCCCTTACATTTTTGTACCACTTTATACATCAGAAAGCCTTTAACCTCTCTGCTCCACTCTTGTTGTACCATCTTCAAAAAATCTAGATGGGTTATCCAACCATTCAAGAATTTAAATGGTGAGTAGCTAAACTTCATCTTCTGTTTACTCAGTATCATAGGGCAATGATCCAATAAATCATTATCTTTGAATTCAACTGTCATTCCCTTCATATTCAGAAACCATTCACCATTTGCAACAACTCTATCTAACTTACAAAATGTTTGAGATATAGGGTCATGATTATTACTCCATGTGTAAAACTTTTCGGAATATGGGATATCCTCCAGCCCCATTGCCTCAAAACAACCTTTCATATCTTCATTACCACCACCAAAACTTCCATCACTATTCAACTTTTCATCATGTTTGAGTGTGGCATTCCAATCCCCCATCAAAACCCAGGGTTCATGGAAGTTCATCTATGTTATATCCTTCCACAAACTCCTCCTCATCACCTCATCATTCATTGCATAGATCATGGACAAAAATGAAAGTCTGTTGTCCCATAGTGATCCTATAGGTTATTTGTTGTGATATGACACTAATGATACTGCTTTTCACATTACCTTTCCTCCAAAGAACCCAAATTCTACCATTACTAGCAACTACATAATTGTTAATTACTTCCCACTCCGCCCCAAACCTTCTCCTAATTTTATTCAAATTATTTGGTCTAACTATGGTCTCCGAAATTCCCAATACTCCTAACTTGTAATTTGAAGCCAGTTTCAAAACAACATTCTGTTTTTCTACTGTACTCAACCCCCGAATGTTCCAAGACCCAATGTTCATATATCTGGGGGTTCTGTAATGTGAATCCCCCCTTTTTCGCTACACTTCCAACTTGGCTCAATACTTGGAATAAGTTTGAGAGGGTATGTTGTACCTCAATGTTACTTGCCTTCTCTACCCAGTTGTTGCCCTTTCTTGTCTTAGTCCCTTCACTTTCTGCCAATCTTGCATTATCCCTTTCCCCTTTGATGGTGGTCGTTGAGGAGTATCACTTTTCTGCCAATCTTGCATTGTTTGGCACTTCCTCTAGGATTTCGGTGCCATCGTCAAACCAGTAGGCGCCACTGGTGGATTCATAGCCGCCACTGGTGGTATCAGTTCTTGCAGTTCAACCTCATTATTCTGTACATCTAACGCCTCTGTTTCCAACCCTAGAACCTATTGCGGATCTATCACAAATATCTTAGAATTAGGGCTTTTCTCCACCGCGAATGGTGCTGCGGTAGTCGGATTCACCGTTGGTGACTCAATCGAACTGGCCAAGGTACCAGTCGTCCTTTTCCCCTTTCTTCTCGCCATGAATCGGATTTGTTACACGTTAACCGTATAACATGTGTCGAGAGCAAAGAGCCCAATCCGTCTAATTGTATGATATCCTTCAAGGTATATTTGAATATCTATAATGTTAGTATGATAGCTCAGTGTTGTAATTTCAAATCAAACGCTATAAATATATAGAATATGGAAGTTGAAAGATTCAAGACCGACTCGTCACTTTGATCTTCATTCAAGTTGATTTGAACTTATATAACACTTTTATGAGGATTTAATACCATAATCTCCGATCAAAACACAATAATTTGCTGAATTTCGTCAAGAATGTCTTAAACACTGTGGGTCTTCTTGGATTTGGAGAATCTCTGCAGAGAGAATTTGGAGAGCTTCGTTCATCTTCTCTAGCTTGGATATGAATTTTTGTATGTTGATTATGAGCTCTCAAAGACCATTTTTATAGGTGTAGGATAGAATAATCACAAGTCACTTGAACATCTTTGATAATTATATCTTTAATATTTGAATTTATTAAGAGATAATATCCACTATTTTGGCGTCATTTGATTGGCTCACATATGAATATGATAAACTTCTTTTATATTATTCCATTAATATCTATATTAATTTAAAGAAATAAATATTAAATGATTTAAACATAATTTGAATTGTCCATGTATCCACTTGGCGCAGTTTGACTAGTTCTTGAATTATTAACTACAAGTCATGATTTGATTGGCATACACCTCAATTTGCACGTAGCAATATTTGATTTTTCAATAAAATAAATATTAAAATATTAATTAAATTAATTATTTATTTTTAGAATTAGAGTTGGTAAATACTAAAATATAAATAAAAAAACTTAAATTGACAATTAATATGATATTTTCCACTTATCATTATTTGATTGGACATTAAGTTGTTTGTCTATATTGATACATAAAGAATCTAAACATATTCCACGTAGGAACATAATCCTACTCCAAGCAATATAAGAATACAATCCTAATCCATGTCAAAATTGTCAAACATAAGATGAAACCACGTGGGAAAGAATCTGAACATATTCCAAAGAGGAAACATATTCCTACTCCAAGCAATATAAGAACACAATCCTAATCCATGTCAAAATTGTCAAACATAAGATGACACCACGTAGGAAACAATCTGATTGCTGCCCACGATGTAGCGACAATGTACACCGACGCCGCAACCTTCAGTCAAAAATTTCCAACATCTCTACGACAATCCCTACCAAACTCCGCAACGATCATTATAATAAAAAAATAAATTTTGGGTAAAAAAGAAAGTTTATATAATTTCTTACGCATAGAGTTGGTGAATGCAAATAACCTTATCAAACTCTGAGATAAGATTACTCTCCTGGCTTAGTTTTTCTTTCGGAAACTAAGGCAATGTTTGATTACATGATGGGCAGATTTTTGACCAGGAATTTGACGAAATTGTGTTTGCATCTAAATTTTTGGGGCAAAATAGAACCAAAAATGGGGCCAAAAGTGGGTTTTAGCATTTTCAACCCATCACTGACACCTCTACATCTATCTGGTCTACCGTCTCTCTCTCTCTCTCCCCTGGTGCCTCGTCTCTCGGCGATCGGAATACACTCTCTATCCCCTTACAAAACAACACATATGAGCCTCTTTTCTATATTATCTCTTTTTATCTCTTGTGGTTCTTTTCCTTTTTATTGTAATAAATTCTCGATAGATTTAAAAATTCATAAATCTGGTTTTCTAAATGAAAAGGAATGCAAGTATATAATTTAAAATTCAAGAAGATTGTCTATTATTAAATTTAAAATTCAAGTGTTACTTCAAGTGGATCATCCATAAATGTATACCACTCCAAATTAAAAATAGGTTATTTGCACCCACCGCCCTAAAATATCGTAATTTGGCAACAACCTCCCCTTATGTATTAAAATTCGGCACGCGTCTCCACTAGGAAAAAAATGTTAGAATATAATTCTCCACACTTGTATTATTGATGATAGAAACATATATATAGAGTACAAGACTTGGTGAACAAGGAAATAATAAATAAGGAAATAAAGACTAACAAGCCTATTCTAATATAAACTCTATAATAATTCTAATACTCTCCCGCAGTCGAAATGGGAAGGGACCGAACATTGAGACTGGTACGAAAATCAACAAAAAGAGATGACGACAATCCCTTAGTCAGAATGTTTGCAAACTGGTGTGAGGATGGTACATGAAGCACACGAATATCACCAAAAGCCACTTTTTCATGTACAAAATGTATATCTAATTCTACATGTTTGGTGCGTTGGTGTTGCACTGGATTAGAACAAAAATAAACAGTACTGATATTATCATAGAAAACAACAGTGGCAGAACGAAGAGGACAGTGAAGTTCAAGAAGAAGATTACGGAGCCAGGATGCTTCAGCAACTGCATTGGCAACGCCTCGATACTCGGGTTCAGCACTAGATCGAGAAACGACATGTTGGCGTTTAGAAGACCAAGACACAAGATTATCCCCGAGGAAAACACAATATCCAGAGGACGAACAATGAGTGTCAGGACATCCCGCCCAATCAGCATCAAAATAAACTGTGAGCTGGGCAGATGAAGAGGGGCTAATAAAAAGACCCTGAGAGATGGTGCCCTTAACATAACGAAGGACTCGCTTGAGAGTAGTCATGTGATGATCACGAGGATCATGCATGAAAAGACAGAGTTGTTGAACCGCGAAAGAGAGATCATGACGAGTGAAGGTGAGGTACTGAAGAGCACCGGCGAGACTACGATAGAGAGTAGGATCAGAAAAGGGAGAAGAAGAAGATAATGAAAGTTTAGAAGCGGTGTCGGCGGGAGTGGAGACTGGATTACAGTTGGACATATTGGCACGATCAAGAATTTCGAGGGCAAATTTTTCTGGAGAAAGGAAAACAGCAGAGGAAGAGCGAGAGACAGAAATACCGAGGAAATAATGCAGAGGGCCTAAATCAGTCATGGAAAATTCAGCAGAAAGAAGAGACGTGATTTTAGATAAAAGAGTGGTGGACAAAGCAGTGAGAACAATGTCATCGACGTAAAGGAGAATAAATGCAGTAGCAGAACCTTGGCGAAAAATGAATAGAGAAGCATCGGACTTGCTGCTAATGAAACCAAGAGATGATAAAAAAAGTGGCAAATCGGTGGTGCCACACGCGAAGGGCTGTTTAAGCCCATACAGAGCTTTCTTAAGAAGACAAACGTGGTTAGAAAAGTCAGAATGAGTATAACCCGGTGGTTGTTTCATGTAGACAGTTTCAGAGAGATGACCGTGGAGGAAAGCATTTTTGACATCAAGTTGATGGAGAGGCCAGGATAGGGAGGTAGCAATACTAAGAACAGTACGAATGGTGGCAGGCTTAACAACAGGACTAAAGGTATCCTCATAGTCAATCCCAGGTTGCTGAGTAAAACCTTGCGCAACAAGACGAGCCTTATAACGTTCAAGACAACCATCAGAACGAAACTTATGGCGAAAGATTCATTTAGAACCAACAATATTAACATTAGGAGGACAGGGAACAAGAACCCACATGCTATTGGAGTGGAAAGCAGAGAGTTCATCCTCCATGGCACGTTTCCAATTGGAATCTTTAAGTGCTTGAGTGGAAGAATGAGGAAGAGGGGAAAGAGAATGCTCGGAGAGATTAAAAAGGGAGCGAGGCTTTGTAATGCCAGATTTGGAACGAGTGGTCATAGGGTGAGAGGGAAGAGGAGTTGAAGAAGGGGAAGGAACTGAACTAGGAGATGACGGGGAAGAAATGGAGGGAGAAGTGGAGGCCGGAGGTGACGTGGCTGCTGGAGGTGATGTGGCGGTAGGGGGTGATGTGGCAGCAGGAGGTGACGCAACAGCAGGAGGTGACGTGGCAGCGCGAGGTGAAGTGACAGCGCGGGATGACGTGGTAGCTGCTGGGTGCGGAGAAAAATTGGGGGGAGAGCCGAGGGTGTGGAAAATAGTGGGTAAGTCATCATCAGGAGAGAGAAAATCATAGAAAGGAGAAGAGGGAGGACTAGAATGAGAGGCATAAGGAAACGTAGATTCATCGAATACGACGTGACAAGAAAGGATGATTTTGTTAGTAAGGAGATCAAGGCAACGATAACCTTTATGATTGGAAGGATATCCTAGAAAGACACATGCGGAAGAATGAGGGGCAAGTTTTTGAGGAGTAGAGGCAGAGCGGTTAGGATAGCATAGACAACCGAAGACACGTAGATGGTCATAAGTCGGGAAAATACCATACAATAATTCAAAGGGGGTTTTATAGGAAAGAGTAGTCGTAGGGAGAATGTTTAGAAGATGAACCGCCATGTGGAGGGCTTCAACCCAGAGAGGGGGAGGAAGAGAAGTTTGAAAAAGAAGAGTACGAATGATGTTGTTCACGGATTGAATGGTTCTTTCAGCCTTACCGTTTTGTTGTGAGGTGTGTGGACATGAAAAACGAAAAGTAATGCCATGAGTTTGAAAATACTGATGAAATAATTTATTGTCAAATTCACCTCCATGATCACATTGAAAAGATTTAATAGTGGTGTGAAATTGATTTTGAACATAAGAGGAAAAAGTAACAAAAACTTTGTATGCATCGGATTTATTGACTAAAGGAAAAATCCATAGAAAATGAGATAAATCATCCAAAAATAATATATAATATTTATAGCCACTAACACTCGAAATCGTTGAGGTCCAAAGATCCGAGTGAACAACATCAAATAAACGGGAACTAACAGACGAAGACAAAAAAAATGGTAAACGTTTATGTTTTCCTAATTGACACGCATGACACAAAGACTTGGAATAATCCTTATTACATTTAATAAAATCTCGACTATTAAGAAAAGAAAAGACAGAAACTCCGAGATGGCTGAGACGACGATGCCAAGTCGTGGGAGATAAGGGAGCGGAAGATTGAGTAGAGACGAGAGCGATAGAGGAAGCACGAAAAGGGTAGAGGTCGCCACTGCTGGATCGAGGGCTGGGGCCACGTGGAGTTGATGGGATGTTGATGGTAAGCCCAGTACGCTGAAGCAGATGGGCCAGCCGAAAAGAAAGGTGAAGTGGGCTGCTGATTGGGGTGCCAGGCGGGCTGAGTTGCTAGACGGGCCGAAAAAAAAGACTGACCGAGGGGACCTAAAGGAAGCTGCTGGATCTGCTGAAAAAATGGATTAGTAGCACTTGTAGAATTAAATTGGGGACCCAATTGTGAACCATAATAGGACCCCCGACCACGGCCTTGACCTCGGCCGGTACCTCTACCACGTCCTCGATAATTATTTCGAGACATATTTCGATTGGCATAGTGGTATGGGGTTTGAAAAATAAGGGGAGTGGCAGATTCAGTAGTGTGGTAATGGGATTGTCGAGACTCATGGAGAAGAAGTAAATTGCGAATTTCGGGGAAAGACATGAGGGGCGTTTTTGTGGTAATGACGGTAACCAATGGGAGATAGGATTCTGGAAGCCCATGTAAAAGTTATAGAATAAAGTCCTGATCGTTGATGGGGCTATCAAGGTCAGAGAGATTATCGGCTAAAAACTTCACCTCTTGACAGTATTGATTTATAAAAAGAGTTCTTTTTTGGAGACTACGAAAACGAGCGTTAAGTTGAAGTGATCTAGAGGGTTTGTTATTACAAAAGTTTTCTTCAATTGCAAACCAAATATCATGGGAAGAGGCGTATTCGAGATCAAGATTTTTCAGAAGTTTGAGATCCACAGTTGAATAAAACCATCTTTTTATAGTAGAATCAATTGAAAACCAGGCCTCATCATGTTCATTAAGGGGTTTTGATTGACCAGTAAGATGAGGAAAAACAGAGTAACTACGACATAAATTCATAAACATGCCTCGCCATAATTTATAATTTGAATCAACGTCTGATAATTTAAAACCGGAAGAAGTTTGGACATTGCCTATGGCAAGAGAGGGATGAAGGGGGGCGGTTTTGTGGGTGGCAATATCGGTAGCAGAGGAGGTTTCCGGGTCAGACATTATAAAAGAGAAAACGCGAATCGAAACACGAAACTAAATAACAATCAAGAATTAAAGGTAAAGATAACGACAGAAATTGTACCGTAGAGTATGGATGGAGAGAAGGACGATCCGACAATTGAGTGATAGACTTCGAAAATTAGAGGCACAAAAAAGGCAGGAAGGAGGGCGAATTGTTGTGCTGAAGGAGGCTGATTTACTGAATTATGTGGCGTTGTGGAGATCAACGACTTAAACGGTTAGAAAAGGAAGTGGCGGCAGCGGCGGTATCACCGGCGGCAGAGGAAATAATAAATAAGGAAATAATAAATAAGAAAATAAAGACTAACAAACCTATTCTAATATAAACTCTATAATAATTCTAACAAAAAATTCATTTATGGTCTCGTAGGAATTCATAATTTCAGATCTGTCTCATTGGAATTTTATTTGCAATTTCGGTCTCATAGGACCAATGTATTAAATTTCAGTTTCGGTGTAGATTTCGGAGTAGTAAACTTAGGGAAATTTCGATCGAAATTTCGAGCATATCTAAAATTTTGATTTCAATTTTACAGAAACCATGAAAATTTATAGAAATACTTGGAAATTTCCAACAAAAATGTAGATAACTTTAATTATCATAATTATGCATGTTTTACATAAATAGTATTGTATATATTATTAATGTATAGTGAATTTTGTTAAGTAGTATGACTAAATGCTGTGGCAAAAAATATAAATTAAATATGATTTGAGAGTAAAGTAATAACTTAATCTTTTAGGAACTTCATTAAAACAAAGTACCACAATTTTAATACAATCATCATTTAAAACCATATTGAGTTTCTCGAAAGATCAAAATCACTATTTTGGTCTCTCTCCTTCCTCCACTTTCATACTGCATGTATAAATTATTAGTTAAATGTTGACAGTATTCAGCCCATGACATTGAATGTTGGTATGGACTCATTTTGAATCTTATTTAAAAGTAAACAACTAAATATTATTTTAAATTTTGGGAAATTTCGGAAAATTTGGGAAATTTCGAGAAATTTCGGTAAATATTTAACAAAGTAATTTTTTTAAAATTCTAAAAATTTTGAAAATTTCAGATTTCAACAAAAGTTTCAGGAAATTTCGAAAATTTCGGGAAATTTCGGTATATGTTCTGCAAAATGGGATTGAAGGTGAGATCTCGCTTCGAGACCCCTTGAAATCTGTTATTTTGATCGAAATTTTGACATTTTGGAGGAAATTTAAGACCATGCATATGACTGAAAAAGTTGCACTTTGGGTCTCAGCCGTCAAAAAGTGTATGGAAAAAAGCGAGTATCATATCTCAAAAAATACAAAAAACAGCGTGTGTATGACACTCGCTTTTTTCCATCCATTTTTTGACGGTTGAGACCAAAAATGCAACTTTTTCAATCCTATGAGAATGAAACTACCTATTAGAGCAAAAGTGAAGGCAATGTTTGGTTATGTTTCCATACCATGTTTGGTACAAAATTCTCACCCAACCATATTTGGTTCACAAAATATTTGGTCAAAAATACACTACTTTTTTGGTCCAAAAAAAATATATTAATTATTTTTCATCTTTCTACACCTACTTTGTCCCTACAATCATCTCTATGTGCTCTCTCTCTTCTCTCTCCTCTCTAACAGACAAAAGCTTCATGATTTGACTGCTACAGTAACTTTTGTTCTCTCTGGAAACAAAACTAAACATTATCTTACCAAAAAAACACACCCAAAAACCAACTCCCAAAATAAAAAAAAATACAATCTCATCAAATACGCACGTGTCCCCATAAATTTCTCACCAATAATTCTCACCAAAATAGCATCCCAAAACATAACCAAACAAAGCCGAAATTTCCCCCCTCCCCTATATATGTATAAAAAATTATATGTGCTATCACTTATACCCTTAATTTTTCTCTATTTTCTTTTTCTTCGCTTTTTTTTTATTATGAAATAAGAAAACAATATACATTAAGCTCGTGAAAGTTTCTTATTAAAAAGAATTCTATTGAACAATTATTTTTAGTCGAAAATAGTTATAAAAAACAACATATTGATATTTTAAATAAATTTACAGATATTTTTCTTTCAATTAACTTTCTGTGGTACTTAAATTATACTTTTAATGTTTTAAATAAATTTTTAATAAAATAATAGTGCTTTACTTATTTTTTACAAGAATTTTTTTTACATCTTTATAGATTTACATTATTACTTACTGGAATAAACAAAAATCTGAAAAGTGATTTTATTTTAAATACAAAATCTCATTCTATTTTCTCATCTTCTTGTCTTTTTATTCTTCTTTTATCTTCTAACTAGAGAGCAGATGAACGAAAAATAGAAAAAGTATAAAGATAATTTAAATATTCACTCAAAAACAAAAACATAATTTAAAATATTCAATATGATAACAAACTTAAACAATGAGATACTTAATTTATCAAATAATGTATAGAACCTCTTCAATTTTTAATTAAGCCTCTGCTGAAACGTCATCTATGGCTCCATAAGAAAAGTGATTAAAATTAAATTACTTTTTTATTTTCATATTTTTGTTTATTGCAATAATCAACTATACAAATATATGAAGACAAAATAACATTTTTCTTATAAAGAAAATAACTTAAACACTACTACTTGGGTAAAAACTTGCTTCAAAAATATTAAGAAGTATAATTCAAGAACCGCATAAAGAAAATTAAGAAACTAAATATTCAAACATATTATTTGTTATAACTATTTCAATTAAAAACAATTATTCTTTGAGTTATTTTTAATTAAAAAAATTCATGAGCTTAATTAATATTTATTATTTTTCCTATTTAACAAGAAAAAGGAAAGAATGAAAGGAAAACTAGAAAATAGGAAGGAAAAAAGAATAAGGGTGAAAAAAAGCAGTATATATAATTCTTACACACAAGGTGTCAAACTTAAAATATGAGAGGAGGACCTTGCCAAAATATATTGCCTCAGGGGAAGTGGATACAAATAACTCGTATTGTTAGTGTTCTTGGAATGGTTAAACATTGACATAGTGTTCATGTTCTTACACAAGTCAATAACGTAGTATTAGGGAGTGTTTTGTAACTCTAGTGCCATAATTAAAAACTATTGATGAGTTAGACTGAAGCGTAACCTAATTTTTGGATTATACTAAAAACAAATAAAAATAAAGATAATTTAAAATAGAAAATAAAAAAAGTATAAATATAATTTAAATATTCATTCAAAAACAAAAATATAATTTAATATATTCAATATGATAACAAACTTAAACAATGAGATACTTAATTTATCAAATAATTTATAGAACCTCTTCAATTATTAATAAAGCCTCTGCTCCAAAGTCATCTATGGCTCCATAAGCAAAGCGATTAAAATTAAATTATTTTTTATTTTCATATTTTTGTTTATTGCAATAATCAACTATACAAATCTATGAAGACAAAATAACATTTTTCTTATAAAGAAAATAACTTAAACACTACTACTTGGGTAAAAACTTGCTTCAAAAATATTAAGAAGTATAATTCAAGAACCGCATAAAGAAAATTAAGAAACTAAATATTCAAACATATTATTTGTTATAACTATTTTCAATTTAAAACAGTTATTCTTTGAGTTATTTTTAATTAAAAAAATTCATGAGCTTAATTTATATTTATTCTTTTTCCTATTTAACAAGAAAAAGAAAAGAATGAAAGGAAAACTAGAAAATAGGAAGGTAAAAAGAGTAAGGGTAAAAAAAGTAGTATATACAATTTCTTAATTACACACAAGATGTCAAACTTAAAATATTGGAGGAGGACCTTGCCAAAGTATATTGTCTCAGGGAAGGTGGATGCAAATAACTCGTATGGTTAGTGTTCTTGGAATGGTTAAACATTGACATAGTGTTCGTGTTCTTACACAAGTCAATAACTTAGTATTAGGAGTGTTTTGTAACTCTAGTGCCATAATTAAAAACTATTGATGAGTTAGACTGAAGCGTAACCTAATTTTTGGATTATACTCAAAATAAATATAAATAAAGCATACATATATATAAATCCTCCGTAATTGAAGACAAATGTAATTATGTAACCGAAAAAAAAACATTATTTATGCTTTATTTTATTTTTTAGTATAATCCTAAAATTAGGTTTCAATCCAACTCATCAATGTTTTGTGCGTTCATATTCATTGATAAATATTGTTCATCAATTTTCTCACCCATTTCCACGAGTATGTTATTATTTTGTTCGGCAACATTTCATCTATAGTTCAACTTGCATTAGTGGTAGTTGATGCGTGTGTGTTTTATATATATATATATATATATATATAAATATATGATACGTATGTAATTCGGCATACGAAGTCAATGACCAATATACCCCTAATCACCTAATTATTCACAAAATAACCAGGGGATCCACGTCTTTTTTCTCTGACCGGGTCGGCTCACGATCCGACTCGACCCGATGACCGGGATAATCTGGACCATCAATTGAATGAAACGTGTTGTGTTCTAATTAACCTCGTGAACAGTGACCGACTCTTGCTATAAATACCCCTCCAACTCATTCATGAGGGGACCAACATTTATTTTCTCACCAAACATTCTCGTTTTACTTTGTATTAGCTTGTCTGTCTAGCAGTGGTTGACCTCGTGCTATACGAAGTAATTTACGATTCTGTTCAACCATTAATTTGAACTACGTTTAGACTTGATCCTATTAAATTAGGTATGTAGACAGCTTAACTAGGTCAAGTCCAGTCTATGATCTTATTTTCTTAGTTTTGGTTTGACCCATTTGGTCGTAGATTAGTTTTAGATTGTACCAACAAAATTCGAGCTGAATCATTTGGCGACTTCTGTGGAAACCTTCCCAGAAGTCATTGAAAATTTGATAGACATGGAAAAAACAAGCTGAAGGCCAGGGAAGGCGGTACAGGATGAATCACATGGATCCCCTTCAAGGATATCGCCTCTGATTCCCGAAGCGGGGGCACAACATGAGAAGATGATGGTTATGACTGAAGCTAAATTCAACAAGAGAATGCAGGAGTGGGGGCAAAAGTTCTTGCAAGAACAGTTAACAAAGATGCCTACTACGTCAAACGTTGGGCTAGCCCATCCTACCCAAGCTACCCAAGGACGGAAATTCCACGAACTCGACCCAGAAAGAAAACGAGGGGCAGCAAAACAGAGGAAAATCGAAGGCTGTTCCGTGAACTTAACTCGAAAAGATAACAAAAAAAACAAGTCATGGTGAAAAGGACTGAAAGGAAGAAAAGTAAGGTAGCCCAGACAAGGCAAGAAGTGATACAAACTCAGAAAAAAAATGTGTGAAAGTAAGAACTAAATTATAAGCTGATCTCAAACCTAGGGAGATTAGACCATGAAAAGGCAATTCATTTCGGTTTCAGCGTTGCAACGTTGCAACTCCCCTTTTCATGTGAATATGCTATCGGAAGCTATACCAAAATATGACGAAATGAAAGATCCAAGAGAGCATGTCATCACATTTGAAGCATTGATGACATTGCATAATTAGAGTGATGAGGTGAATCCAAGGATTTTTGCTGCAACATTGATGGGTCGAGCTCTGGATTGGTTCATTGGTCATCTTCTGGGGTATGAGTAGTTTGCATGCAAATTTGAGAATCACTTTGCAAGTAAAGCTAGAATTGTGAAGTCTAAATCTACCCTGATAGGAATAAAACAACGAGATGATGAAACACTTAGGGAATTTGTGGATAGATTTAATGACGAAGCACTGGATGTTCAAGGTGTGAAGCATGAGCTGATACAATAGTTATTCATTAATGGACTAAAAGAGGGATCCTTGGTAGGAACACTGATTCAAAATCCTCCGATGGATCAAAAGGGGATGATAATTGCAAGGCAGCATATCCACGAAGAGGAGATTTACTGAATAAAAAGGGCAAAGAGAAAGATCATGAAGCAAAATGAAGATAAGAATGAGCAAAACAAGAGACACGGAGTACTGAGATCTAATAAGCATCACGAAAAGCAATTGTGATATGCAAAATATGAGAGTTATACTCATTTTAAGACCTCACGAGGCAAAGCGTTAATGGACATAGAAAACTCGAAGGTCGTTGTGTGGCCTAAGAAAATGAAATATGATCCGTAGAGGAAAAAGAGCAATAAATATTTTCGCTTCCACAAGGAAAATGCCATGACACGGAAGATTACTTCCAATTGAAAAATGAAGAAAGACTTAGCTAAGGCTATCTGCACGAGTTCATTAATAAAACTCGTGAAGTAGAAGTAAAGAAGGAAAGAGAAGGGAAATGACAAGACTATAAGTCGAGAAGTCGATCCCGAGAACGAGAACGAGGACACAAACGAGAACGTAAAGGACATAGACTTCAAGGTGGGCAATAAAACCCACCAAGACAAGATGATAGACAACCTCACAAAGTACAAAAAAATATACACGTATAGATGAGATTCATACCATTGCAGGGGGCTTTCATGTAGGGACTCCCATAATGCAAGATGAATACATGTTCGTGATGCTCGTTCATCAAGCAGAGGGGCCAACCCTTGCACATAATGACTGTAGATGCAACCCTGAGGCAATTAGCTTTGCTGATAGAGATTACGATGGGGTTTCAAAACCTCATGATGATCCAATGGTGATTACTTTGAACATTGCTAATTTTGTGGTTCAGAACGTCGTAGTTTATAATGGAAGTTCTGCAGCTATCATGTTCTTGCATGTCATAGAAAAACTGAATTTGGATATAAGGAGACCCAGTCCTGTGAATGCCCCCCCTCATTGGGTTCGGAGGATCAGAGATCATTCCATTAGGAACAATTGAATTGCCTGCATCGTTGGGGTTAGAACCTGCAAGAAAAACTGTGATGATGAAATTCTTGGTTGTGGATACACCATTTGTGTACAATGCGATACTAGGGAGACCAGGATTGAACTTATTTGGAGCTGTTGTGTCGACCGCATATCTGAAAATAAAATTTATGACTAAAGGAGGTGTTGATGTGATACGATGTGATAAATAGCTGACCAGGAAATGTTACACTACATCACTTAAAAAGGAACAAAGCAACAAGAATACAAAGAAGAAGGGTGTAGTGAATACTTCCATGCCGGTACTAAAGATGAATAAAGAACCAGGAATAAGACCTCGTACGGAAGGAGGAAGAGTTGAATCTATGGAGCACAAGACAATTGAGTTATTCTCTGGAAACCCAGAGAAGTCAATAAGGATTGGCTCTTAAATGCCATAGAAATTGGAAATGATGATGATTGACTTCCTTAGAGAAAATTCAGGAATGTTTACTTGGCAAGCTTTAGACTTCATGGTTATTGATCCCGAAGTTATTGAATATAGATCTGATGGAAAAACAGGTGAAGCAAAAAAGGAGAAATTTTAGACCGGAGAGGAATGCAGTAATTGAAGCTGAAGTGAACAAATTACTTGAGGTAAACTATATCGAGGAGATACAGTTCACCGATTGGTTGGCACATGTGGTCCTCGTATCGATAGCAGGCGGACAGTGGTGAATATGCACGAATTTCACAGATTTAAATAAGGCATGCCCACGTGAACCATATCCCTTGTCTCGTATCGATCTCCTCGTGGATTCAACGAGAGGCTATACATTTCTTAGTAAGATGGACGCCTATCAAAGTTTCAATCGGATAATGATGGCCCTGGAGAATAGGGATAAAACTTCATTCGTTAAAGCAAAAGGAGTGTATTATTACTATGTGATGCCCTTTGGATTAAGGTATTCAAGGGAGACATTTCAAAGATGAGTGAACACAATGTACCGAGATGAAGCTAGGAAAATGATGGAGGTATATGTGGATGATATGTTGGTGAAGAGTGTGGCAGAGAGTGATCATCTTGATCATTTACTAAGAGCATTTATGACAATGGAAACTTATAGTATGAAATTATATCCAAAGAAATATACCTTCGGAGTTCATGGGGGAACATTCCTTGGCTATATGGCTACGGAATGAGTCATCGAGGCAGATCTAAAGAAAATTAAGGCAGTAGTGGAGATGCAGTCACCATAGTCTATTAAAGATGTGCAAAAATTGACAAGGAAAATGGCAAGTTTGAGTAGATTCACATCGAGGTCTGCAGATAGAGAATTATACTTCTTCAAGATCCTAAAGAAGGTGAAAAATTTCAAATGGGCTAAAGAATATGAACAAGCTCTTCAAAAGTTGAAAGGTACCTAACATCAACTCCGTTATTAATGAACCCAGGTGTGGGAGAACCTTTGATCTTATATTTGATAGTTTCTGAAGAGGCATTAATTGTTGTATTGATTCGTGAACTTAGTGGTGAACAACGAGCCATGTACTACGTAAGTCGCACGATGCAGGGGTCAGAAAAGAACTAACACAAATTGAAAAATGGGCATAGGCCCTAGTAACTGCTGCTCGTAAGTTTTGACCTTATTTTCAGTCACATCATATGGTGGTACTTAATTTTAAGATAAATTTTAGCTAAACCTGATATTTTAAGATGACTAGTAAAATGGGCTGTGGAGCTCGGTGAATTCTCCAATGAGTATAAAGCATAAATTGTTGTCAAAGCACAAACTATAGTGAACTTTCTCGTTGAGATGGCAGTAAATCACGAACCTAAAAATGTCACTTTTGGCCCATGGATGCTCCACGTTGATGGTTCATTCAAGACCCAGAAGGGGGAATATGGTTGTGGTTATGAGATTCAAAAGGTACATCTAGCTAATTGCATAAATAACCGCATTTATACAAACAAACTTGTTTGCATCGTAACTAAATGATGCTATAATTTGAACATAATAATTAGAAAAATGAAAAAATAAATAAAATTTTCTATTTTTAATGATTATTTTCAAAAGAATGCAGGCAATGATTATGAGTTTGCAATCAAATTGAATTTTGATATGACAAATAATGAAGCAGAATATGAAGCGTTGTATTCTGGACTTGAAATGGCCAAGAACTCAAATGTAAGATTTTTAAATGCTTATACGTACTCGCAGCTCATGGAAAATTAGGTCTCCGGATTGTATGTGATGAAGGAGAAAAGCCTCGCTATGTATTTACAAAAAGTCAAAAAAAGTGATGGCCGGATTCGAAAAGATAAGTATCTACCATATCCAATGAGCTGAAAATGAGAGGGCTGATGCGCTTTCCAAATTTTTGAATTTGATAACTGGGGTGAAGAGTAGGAAAGTTACCTTGCCAGTAGCAGACACATCCAAGGTTTCATCAATCGTGGCTTCAGAGGTGATGGCTACCAGTGACAAAACGAGTTGGAAAGATGAAATAAAACAGTATCTATTAAATGGAATACTTCTGTAGGATCATACTGTGGCTCATGGGATTGTCTATAGAACTTCAAAGTTCACTATAATTGACGAGGAGCTCTATAAACAATCCTCAGCTGACCCACTGTTACGTTGCCTCGTTCCATCTGAGGCAGAGTATGTGATGCAAGAGATTCACGAGGGTAGTTGTGGAAATCATTCAAGGGGATGAGATTTTGCGCAGAAGATAATTACACAGTGATATTACTAGCCTACCTTGGTTAAGGATGTGTTTGAATTTGTGAAGAAATGAAAGGATCGTCAGTTATATTCGAAATTGTTGCATCGTCTTGCTACTGAAATGGAGCCTATCAGAATTGCATATCCATTTAATCAGTGGGGGATTGATATTTTGGGGCCTTTTTCGCCGGCTACGGAGCAAAGAAAGTTTATGATTGTGGTTGGAATATTTTACGAAATGGATTGTGGTCAAAGCCGTGGTTAAAATCACTGACCATGAAATTATGATTTTTTGTGGAAGAACACTGCATGTAGATTCAAAATACCTCGAGTCTTAATCTCAGACAATGGTACACAATTCAATAGTAAAAATATTGTGAAATGGTGCGAAGAATTGAAGATTCGACATAATTTTACATTGGTGGGTAATCTGCAGGCCAATGGAAAATTTAAAGTGGCGAATAGAATTATTTTGCAACATTTGAAGGCAACACTCGATGGAAAGAAAGGAAATTGGGCTGAAGAGTTGCTAGGAACACTATGGGCAACCTGTACGACCCCACAAACCTCAACAGGTGAATTACTCCTCAGCCTCGTGTATGTTTTGGAAGCTGTGATATTCACTAAAATTGGAATGATGCCTCATCAGCTCAAGACCCACGATCCCCAAGAGAATTTTGTAGCAAGAGCGTTTGAACTGGATGTTATAGAAGAATTGAGGGATAGAGCTTAGGCTCGAATTTTGATGTAAAAAGATACGATGGCAAGTGCTTATAATAAAAGAGTAAAATTGAGAAACCTCCAAATAAGGGATCTCTTGCTAAAGAGAGTAGAAGTGTCGAGGCGTGTCGGAAAGCTCGATCTAAATTGGGAAGGACCTTTATGATCATAAATTTAAGGAAGAAAAGAACATATAGGCTACAAGATCTGGATGGAAAAGATCTGCCTCATCCTTGGAATATTCAAAACCTACGAAGGTTTAATGCTTAGAATGAAAATTGCTCAACCATTCTTTTGTACTGGGGGACTAATGTTTTACTTGGATGTGTTCATATTTTGCTTCGAATGAATACATAATACCTTTTGGCGTGCCATTCTTATCTGATTTCTTGATTAAGATATAACGATGAGCAATACTAAATAGCAAGAACGAAATACTTCGTTAAATAGTAGAGTCGATAAACCATGACCATAAATACTGCATCAAATACATAATGAACACATTCAATTCAAACAAGTGTTTTAAAAATACGGTGCAACAGATAACATGAAAGATTTTAAGCATCACCCATGACTAAGGCATGAACAACATCATCATCTTCTTCGTCGGGAATAGGTCCTAAGGGGTCAAATTCGGGAAGGCTAATGGCGGAAGGTGCTGGTATGGCGATAGAGTCATGAAGAGGAGTAACTCCGATGAATTTCTTCATAAACTCAGCAAAATCGAAGCTATCAGGAAGCTTTCCCTCTTTCTTCAGGTAGTCCAGCGCGTTCACGAAGCCATAAGTTCGATTCATTCTCTTCAATGAATCTCTCAAAGGTAACAGAGCTCTTGAAGTCCCTGGCTCCCTCGAATTATACTTCACGAACGATCTCACGGTACTCATTGGACGATGTAAACTTAGCCTGTCCCTCGGTAAGACCTACTTGGAACCCTGTTTCCTTTTGTCACTCTGAGATCTTTCTTCAGCTTGTTCAAGGTTGAGTATAACTCCTTGTTATCCTGCTTCAAAGTGTTTACCTCATACACTTGAGCATCTAGTTCTTTCACCATCTTGGCCTTGCTGTTGTTGAGATACTCAGTCGCCTCCTCAGCCTTCTTTCGAGCCTAAGCTAAATCATGTTCGCACTTTAATCTATACTCATTAGACTTGTCATCAGCAGCCAACTTTTCGTTATGCTAATACGACAATCCAAGGATAGTTGATGTATGCACAAAGCGATCTATGTAAATAACAAAGTGAGTAGTGAGAATTAAAAAAATAAAAAAAATCAATTCACGAAGTAAAAAGACAATTAAATTACCTTAGCTAAAGGATAAAACCCTTATCCCTCAATCAAATGTGAGGAACGCTGCTGAAAGCAGCCTTATCCTTTGTAAGGATAATATTCTGAACGAGCTTCGAAGCTACGAGAGCTCCATCACCTCCAAGGATTCAACTATCCTTATAAACGTGCCATGATGGAATGATAGCCAGCTTAAAACATTGAATGTAATGACGATCCCGACCTCCTAGAGCTTTGACCTTGTCACGAAGCCAAACTACTTCAAATTTGTCAATGATCTAAGCCACTGAAGTGCCGTGTAGCTCCCTAAACATTGATGCTCCAGGTTGAGGACTATATTCAGGAGAATCGAATCTTCTCTTATGTTTATGATTTGCCATTACTTCGTTTGATGTATGGGGAGGGGTTTGTATGCGAGCCTTGACTTATACTTACAGTGGAGACACAAGGTGCGGGTCCTACTTGAGTTAGCGGAGGTGGATTAAGCACTGGCTCACGAGCAGAAATGGGCTCCGTCATTCTATCTCGTGTAACTCGAACACGAGGAGCAGCTCTTGAAGTAGTAGCGGCTCCACCAGCAGTTTGTGAGGCCTGCCTGATCCTGCTTCGTCAAATTTCTGTCCATCCTGGCTGCATTCTTGGCCATACCTACTAAGCGAGACACAAACAAATATCAATAAGCATGAAAAGAGACATTACAGATAACGTATATACAAAGTGGTGTAAGTATGATTCTTACCCACACTAGATGACTTGATGGGAGCATAACTTATCCGGCATCGAACAAGCATGCATATCAGAATTATATAGATTCAGGAAATGCTCATCTACAAAGTGATGATCCCAGATGACCTCACCTATGTCCTGAGAGCGAGGTAGTTTTAATTCCCAATCTCGAGGAACCCCCACATTTTTTGAACTTGGGTTTAGCTATGTAAAAGAACTTATCTTTCCAAACCCCATGAGACTAGAAATTAAATTTAAAAATACACACTCATGGGTTACTAGACGACTGATAAAAAAACCCATCATCCCTAGTACTAGACCTACTGACTATGAACGTTTGCCAAAAATGAGCAAACAAAGCTGAGATGCCCCAGGCATGCATTAAAATTATAAAAGCATTTAAATGACGATAAGAATTAAAGAGTAATTGAGAAGAGGATAACTCTAGCCTCGACAGAATGGTAATGATAGTAGAGTGAAGATGAAACCTAACCCCACAAACTAATTGTGCGACGTGAAACGTTCTATAATTCGTGAGTGGAGTGTGTATACGATCCTCACGTCCAGGAATTTTGATGTCAAACTCCTCAACTATAGAATGTCTCTCCCTAAGCATTTGGATTGTACGTTTGTCTAAAGTCGAACGTATATACTCCAGGAATGATATGTACAAGGTAACCTGGCCACTACCTCCCACTCAGACTCGTCGTTACGATCATTATCATCGTGAGGAGAATCCTCCCCGTGATTCGATCCAAAATCCTCTGGATTATCCTCACTTTGTTCTCTCTCATTTTGTTAGGACTCGTCATAACCATCAATCTCTAACTTAATATCATCTACAGTCTTAGATGACAAAGCAACTACCTCCTCATCTCCAGCTATAGATCTAAGTGATTCAGTCGATCTAGTTCTAAACGTGGACCACATTATGATTAACAAGAAAAACAAAAACCACAAAAGTAGAATATACAAGGCAACTGCGAGATAAAGAATGGATAAAAATGCAAAACCAGGAAATACCTAGAGATTAGGCAAAGATAAAAAAAACTTGGGGACGATGAAGATTATTGAGTTTATCACTTCACACCAACTCGCATCAGACTTTCTCACTTAAAATTCTCTCTCTAAATTTTGCAGAAGGTAAAAAGTAAAAAATGGTTGTTAAGAATCTAATTTATAAGGAAATCTGGGCGGAAAATGAAGCTAAAAATAAGGCAAAGGTAATAAATGAATGGCTTAAATTGAATGGTTGTTCAAATTCAAGGGTTCAGACTGAATGACTGTTCACATTTCACCCGCTCAGATCAAAACTGAATAAAATATTATACTATACCAGTTAACATTTCCTCATGCTCTCTTCACCCACCATGGCATGTGAGTACACTATTCTATAACCACGCGCACAAGCGCGTAACATTTGGAGCAACTGATGACATGCGTCTGATCAAACTAGTACGTGTCGCAAGATCGATACAATCCACGTGGTGCAAAGATAATCATGAACAAACCCATAAAAGCATGCCAGCACGACAATTCATAGATAATGATGTCACACGTTATAATCTACAAACTGTGGGACTAAGTGATAAGTATTAAATTCGGCATACGAAACCAATGGACAAAAGACCCCTAAAAACCTAATTATTCACAAAATCACCAAGGGATCCGCATCTTTTTAAAATGGACGGGTCAGATCACGATCCCAATCGGCCGACGACTCGACAGCCCTGATTATCCGGACCATCAATTGAATGAACACGTGTTGTGATCTAATTAACCTAGATAACACGTCATGAATAGTGACCAACTTTGGCTATAAATACCCCTTCCAAGTCATTTATGAAGGGACCATCATTTATTTTCTCACCAAACACTCTTGTTTTACTTCGTATTAGGTTGTCTATCTAGCAGTCGTTGACCTCATGCTATACGAAGTAATTTATGGTTCTGTCCAACCATTAATTTGAACTACGTTTAGACTTAATCTTATTCAATTTGGTACATAAGCAGCTTGACTTAGTCAAGTCCAGTCTATAATCTTATTTTGTGGGTTCTGGTTTGACCCATTTGGGTCGTAGATTAGGGTTGGATTGTACCAATGAAATCCGAGCTGAAACAATATAGTTTATAGATAGTACATACAAAAATTGTGAAGAAACTAACTAATTTTAGTTCCAATTTTTTTAGCCTTGTATAATTACTGGATAGCTGATTGCTAATAATTTGAATATGAATCACTAAATTCATAGTTTGAGATCTTTATTGTAGTTGTAAATTGCTTGTGAACTAAGTGTTAAAAATAAAATTAAATTGAAGAAATTTTAAAATATATTTCCAACAATCCCCACAAGATTTAAAATTTCTAAAATTCAATAAATCAAATAAATATGGTGGCAACTTTATATCATGCAATCGGTATAGGTGCCTTCAGAGTTTGAGCTTACACTTAGTGATAGTAATATTCATTTGAGGGAGCCATAATGGCCTAGGCTTGAAATTAGGTCCCTTGACCAAACTTCAATTACTACACACACAATATATACTTTAGGACATGGTTATAGCGGGTTAGCGCGTTAACGGCCATGCGCTCTGATCTTGATTCTCGTGAGATCTCTAGGGTCAGCTCAAACTCATAGTCCCAACCATCAGGGCGACACTCACTTAGGTGAAACCTCCCAAGGGTATGTGTGACCTCTATCCCGCAGATTTCCCTCCTTGGTCTCATTAAGGGACAAAGCACATCCTAACATCACACTTTTTACAGCACTTCATCTTAGGGATGGGGAAAGAGGCATCTCGATGAACGCTCTCGTCAAAATAGTGTTTATGAATCATGCATTATAGGTTATTCCTACCCATTGAACCTTGTTCATGGGGTCTCCAATCACAAAGGTTGGGTTACTCCCGGAGGTGATTTCCTTACGGGCTCAGCACATCTCTATCGATGATAAAGGATCTAGCCTCTGTGCTAGTCCCCCAGGCAGATTCCATCTCATGAAATAAAATATTATATGCCTTTTATTTTTATTTTTCTTGGAACCTTAAGCGTATATTATATTTCCACTAAACAGTCATACAAATAACTCCAGGCATTTCTGGGTTCACTAAATTTCAAATTTACAAGTCACACTATGCAATATTTTTTCAGCTAAAGTATCAACTGCATTTCTCTTTAAGGTAAAAACCCTATTGTTCCTTTCAATCCACATATAATATGTAGTTGCAGCCAGGATTGCTCTCCTCTTACAGCTAAGGGTAGTTTACCTCTTGCATATCTTCATTTCCCATTCAATATACCTGCACACCTTGTTTCCTTACACCTGACTCCAATCTTCACCCAAACTTTCTTCATAACTGCAGCAGTATAGGCACAGTCATAGCAAATATGATCCCTAATTCAGTCCTCTGTGCACACAATATACAAACATCATCTTCCAAGTTCATCCATTCTTGCAACCTATCTCTTGTTTTCAACTTACTGTGCCTCTTATTTTTATTTCTCAATCCATCACATATACATGCATGTTATAGATAACTCCACAAAATAATATTATTATTATTTTAATTGAATTTAGGAAAAATTTCAATTTTCATTTCTCACTTATACACCAATTTCAATTTTGGTCCCCCCAAATTTCGCACTCATCCAATCACTACAAAAAAATAGGGTATTAGAGACCGAATTTTAGAGACCGACATAAATCGGTTGCTAATTAGCGACGGAATTGAGTTTCATCTCTAATTAGCGACTGATTAGCGACGGACACAAAAAACCGTCTCTTTATTATAAATAGCGATGAATTTAGCAACGGATGTATCGACGGAAATAGAGACGAACTGAAAACCGTCGCTAAATACGTCGCTAATTGATTGTTCTAGCTTACTTAGGTTAGAGACCGAAATTTTCCGTCTCTAAATTTCAAGTTTGCGACTGAAATAGCGACGGCCATTCAAAAGGATTCTCAAAATCAAATTAGCGACTAAAATAGAGACGGAATATGTCGTCGCTAATTTGCAAATTATATTATAAAAGAAAAATCAATTTTCAATGACTTTAGCGACTGTTTAGCGAACGAAAGTCAAATTAGCGACGAAATATTTCGTCGCTAATGTGAAAATTATATTTTAAAATAAAAATCAATTTTCCATTGACTTAGCGACTATTTAGCGACCGAAAGTCACACTAGCGACGAAAATAGAGACGGAATTTTCCGTCACTGATTTGCAAACTATATTATAAAATAAAAATCCATTTTCCATTGACTTTAGCGGCCGTTTAGCGACCAACATTCAAATTAGCAACGAAAATAGAGACGAAATTTTTCATCGCTAATTTACAAATTATATTATAAAATAAAAATTAATTTTCAATTAACTTTACTATATTTCTTTTTTTTGGGTATTACTTAATGATATGTTATATTTATTATCTTATACTTTACTAAAAATAATTTTTGCATTTTTAAGATTCTAGCCCATGACCTCCCAATTTCTAAAGGGACAAAGATCCCAACACGAGGTTTCTCGAGTAAGTAATGTTACACAATATTGTACTATAATCTAGAAGTGTTTTTATTATCTTAATTAATTTTTAATCTAACTAGAAGGCTAAAGGTGATTATTAAGTCCACAAATTCATTAAGTTGAAATATTAAGTTTTTTGGATTATAAAGTTTATTTTTTCGTAAATAATAGATATTATAACTAAATGAATAAAAGTTATTATTATTGAGGCTCACGAGCCTACAAACAAGTATTTTTTTGCTCGATTAACTCTTGTTAGATTCGACTCGAACTCTAAAATTATCGAATTTGTTCGACTCGATGCCCGTCCCTAAACCCTAAACAAACCCTGAACCTTAATCTAACCTAAAGTCCATATAAAATGAGGAGTTATACCTAAATTGAGGTGAAGAACCCTAATCTAACCTAAAGTCCATATAAAGTGAGGAGTTATACCTAAATTGAGGTGAAGTTGTGATTTTCTAGTAAAAACTAGAGGCGTAATGCATTCGTCCTTTTTTTTTTCTTTTTTTAAATTGGTTATGATGAGAGATTTGGACGTGTCAACTATTGAATATATGATGGAGTTAAAGGGATTGTTTAATATTTTAATATATCCGCAAGAAGAATAATTTAAATTTTTTAATATATCAAAAAATTAGTTTATATTTTTTATGTATATATTCAAACTTCAAATTACTCTTTCCCACTTCGAATCATCACAAAAATTGTTCTTCTACCTATCATTGGAGTTTATTGAAGGTTAAATTTTATTTTATTTTACAAAATGTTGAATAATTATCTCTTTTTTTCATCGCAAACAAAGTGTTTGATAAAATGTTTATTTAAAATACTTTGGAGTTTTTTCAATTTTAAGTAGTGAATCTTATTATTAAATACTTACACTTTTATTTATTGTTGTTAACATTTTATCATTCTATAAACCGATTGATTAATTATTAATTGTTAATTTGTTATTCATTTGAATTTGATTAATAAGCAAATTTGAATATATAAAAAAAAATAAACAAAAAAGACCGGATACCCGATACCCGAATTATCGGGTGCCCAATTTTTTCAAACTCTAGACCTCTCCCAACCTCATACAATTTATACTATATGAGATAGAAATAATTATTAAATTAAAAATAAAAATAAAGTAAAAATAAAAATGTGTTTACCCAAATTTGATCTTTAGACCTCTCTCAATCTCACATAACTACCGACCACTACACCAAAGTGAAATTTGTTATCAAATGTAATGAAACATTATTTATGGTATAGGAAATGGAAAAAGAAAACCTTTAACAGCAACCTCAAGTTTTTATACGTGAAAGACTTTGGCTATGTTTGGTTATGTTTTGGGATGGTATTATGGTGAGAATTATTGGTGAAAAATTTATGGAGACACGTGCGTGTTTGATGAGATTGTGTTTGATTTTATTTTGGGAGTTGATTTTTGGATGTGTTTTTTTTGTGAGATAATGTATGATTTTGTTTCCAAAGGGAACAAAAGTCACTGTAGCAGTCGAATCATGAAACCTTTATCTGTTAGGAGGAGAGAGAAGAGAGAGAGAGCACATAGAGAGGAGTGTAGAGACAAAGTAAGTGTAGAAAGATGAAAAATAATTATTATATTTTTTTTGGATCAAAAAAGTAGTGTATTTTTTACCAAATATTTTGTAAACCAAACATGATTTGGTGAGAATTTTGGATCAAACATGGTATGAAAACATAACCAAACATTGCCTTTGAAATTTCCCCAAAAAATCTTAAGCCACCACCCCCATGATCTACTTTGCCCTAGCCACCACCTCCACGGGCCGCCGCTTCCGTACGCCATCACCGCCGGCCTCATCCCACATCTCATCTTGATCTCCGTCGGCCTCATCCTCCACTCCTCATCTCCATCTCCGTCTCCGTCAGCCCCAAACCCCATCTCTAACTACTGCCCAGGTACGCCAAGCCCAGACCCGTACGCCATCACCGCCGCAGATCCGTAAGCCGCCACCTCCGCTGGATCCATACGCCGTCAGCCTCATCGTCCGTTCTTCCATTTGAGGTACATTCTAAGGTTCTGCCTTCCGATCTGTTTTACCATGCTGCCTCAGGTGGATTGGGTTTTGAGCTTTCTTAAATGGTGTACACCAGGTGTTTGATTTATTGTATATATCTTGAAAGTATTTCAATTTCTCAAAAAAATGAAGGGCAACGTATATATGAAGAGGGCTTTGATATTTTTGATTTATTGTATGGGAGCTACTGCCATGGATGGAAATACTCAATAACACAAAGTTTAATCTTATCTTGCAGCATATAAATACTTCGATCACCGGTTTGTTTTCCTTCCTCGAGGTGATTTTTAATTTTTTGTTGGGTCTTTGAAATAATTTTTCCTTTATTTTGTTTTTCTTTCTGGGCGATGATGATGAAGCGAACAAAAGAATCCTATTTTGTGGGTTAAATGGTTAGTGGAGAAAAAAGGGAATTTGTAGTTGTAGGTAGTGTTGTGAGGATGCGTGTTTTTCTTGGTTACACTCAAAATCTCTCTCTTTTTTGCTCTCTTTTTCTTACTTTTTTCCTTCTATTATTATTGTCTGATATTTTTGAGCCAAAATATATAAAACAATGTTTATTATTTAAATAGGGATGACAATGGATGGATTTATTGTAGAGGTGGCAAATGGGTTGATTGGGTTGAGTTGGGTTTGGTTTGGATTGAATTGGGTTGGTTCCAAAATGGATCGGTTCCAATATGGGTTAGGTTTGGGTTGGATCGGATTGATTCCAATTGATTCCTATGTAAAGAACCAAGATTCATGATGAATCCAAAAGGAACCAATGTGAATCCAAAAAACCATTCAACTTTTTAAGCTTAGTAAAAATTATTCACATGGGACTCGGGCGAGAACAGCGTTGAAGAACTTGGTCCATCTTGGAACATATATATATTTATATATATATAACTTTTTTTTTTGTAACAAAAAATTTGGAATATTTTTCTGGCAAAAGAATTTGAATTACCGC
This sequence comes from Buddleja alternifolia, assembly GCA_019426215.1. Lineage (NCBI taxonomy): Eukaryota > Viridiplantae > Streptophyta > Magnoliopsida > Lamiales > Scrophulariaceae > Buddleja > Buddleja alternifolia. Next base: position 53,654,723 of record CM033392.1, on the reverse strand, counting down.
TAGTATATATCAGTAAATTTTACTAAGTAATTGAACCCACTTACAAACCTAGGTAACATTTAAGGGGTAATTTTAATTTACCATCAAAAAGGTAGTGTTCACATTTTTCTCTAATAATAATTTAATTTACATATACCTAGTAATATATATTAATAGCAAAAATACTCAATTATTGTAAATAAGTGTATCACTAAGTTTTTTATAACCTGGTACTCCAATTAAATTTGAAATGTAATCTACATAATAAAATAATAGAAAACTTAGGCAATGTTTGGTTATGTTTTCATGTCATGTTTGGTCCAAAATTCTCACCAAACCATGTTTGGTATTCAAAATATTTGGTCAAAAATACACTACTTTTTTGATCCATAAAAACATAATAATTATTTTCCATCTTTCTACACCTACTTTGTCCCTACACTCCTCTCTATGTGCTCTCTCTCTTCTCTCTCCTCTCTAACAGACAAAAATTTCATGATTTGACTGCCACAGTAACTTTTGTTCCCTCTGAAAATAAAACCAAATATTATCTCACCAAAAAAACACACCAAAAAACCAACTCCCAAAATAAAACCAAACACAATCTCATCAAACACGCACGTGTCCCCATAAATTTCTCACCAAAATACCATCCCAAAACATAACCAAACATGGCCTTAAATTATTCTTGAAGTTTTATATTTCTGTGTCCTTATTGATTAATCTAAAAAAAATTAAAAACTAATCTCAAATTGATCTAGTAATCAAATAATTACTATTTTGTCGTTATTGAATTAAGATGCAAAATAGGGGACTTCTAAAAAAGGTGTCGACTTTCTTTGTTGTTTTGTTTTGTCTTCTAGCTAGCGTTATGTAGAATTTGTTGAAATTTGAATTAGTGATGAAAATGTTATTAAATTATACAAAACCAACATCATCATATATATAAAAAGAAAAAAGTCAATTTGTCTCTTATTAATAAGGAATTTCCTATTTCCTTAAACTTAATTTAGAAGGCTTGCCATCTCATTATGGCAGTAACAAATAATAACTAATAACTGATTACATCTTATCAATTTTGTTTGCATCTAACAAAACTAGATATAAGCTTTCAATAAAAATTTATATATATATATGTTATACACAAGTAATAATACGTTATTAACTAATATTGTGCGTGTTAGCTAATATGCATCTCATCAAAAGTTTGTGTATTAGCTAGTTTGATAAAAACCATTTATCAACACGTGTGTTCCTAAAATAAATGTACGTTCATTAATATATGATATTGAAATTAACTAGTTCTATATTATCTTTTATTGTATTACTTTTATGTCATTGTTATGATTTTGAATTTGATTATGTCTACATACTAGTAAAAATTCTCTGAGAAAAAGTTTGTTAATTTTAATTTGGGAGTTTTTAGTTAGGTTGAATGTGGTGGGACGAAGGAAATTGTTATTGAATTTGATGTATAGGATGTGTGATTGTTATTTATTCTTTTTAATTTTACTTATTTATTATTTTTAAGTTGTAAGCTTCTTTAGTTATAAATATTACTTTCTTTTTTCTATATTTATTTTGGGGGTGTATCACAATTGAATTTGGCAGTTGAATTTGGCAAAAAATTGAGGAGCTAAGATTGCTTGAGGAGGTTCTCAAATTCCAGCGATTAGCTTTTAAGAAGGTTTGCAATTGATTTTTTTTTTTGTTTGAATTCTCAAATTGCTTAAGTTTTGTTGTAATTGAATATTTTGTAATTCTTAACTTTCCTCAATAAGGTGTTAGTTGTTGCTATAAACGAGGAGATTTGATACATGTTAGTATGTGAGACTTGACTTTTTTGATTGAAATTTATTTGTTTAGCAGGTTAAGATCTTCACATTTTACTTTAGCACCATATAAATATATATATAATTCACACGTTAGTATTGATATACTAGTTGCTATTTCAGTGCACATATACCGAGGAATTCACATAACAAGCTTTTCAAAATATACACATTAGTTACATGTTAATCTATTTAAATAGCAAAGTGTGATTTTGATGCGAAAACGTGGCTGAGAAATTACATAACATATCGTAAAATTACCTCTATAAAATGATCAAAATATACGCATTAGTTATTATGGATGATTGATTAACCTCGTGAAGCACATCGACAGAAACTGGTATGCTTAGCTTAGAAATTTTTCATCTCTTTAGTGCAATACTATTGAACATTGACTTGTATTTTCATTATAATTGTAGGAAAATAAATTGAAGCGCCTCGTGAATGAATTTGAGCTATTTGAGTATACCCACAAAAGTAAAAGCACCGGAGAATTTATCGACAGAAAATCTCAAAAAATTAGTGTGAGTATCTTTTAATCAAATGTCCTTTTTTGATATTGTTTGAGTGTAGGAAAATGTTGGTAATATCATTTGTTATGTGATTTATATCATTTACGTAGATGTGCACTTCTTTTGGTGATGACTTATTGTAGTAAAAAGGGTTTTGTTTTTCTTTAATACATATTCGTATATATATTTACTTGACAATTGTGATGTCTATTTCGTTAAAAAATAACACAAAGAATGAAACTTTTTCAATGATGTATTTGCAAAGAAATGTGATTTTAGTATATGCATTTTGCTCTCAAATTACTTTTTCTTTGAAGTTGCTTTTATGTATGTCTATTGTAATTTGTTTATTTGGTCTTGAAATTTGGTTTGTGATTTTATCACTTTCATAATATGTTTGTGCAGGAAAAATATAGGGCAAAACAAGGTTGCACTGATTCTGATTCCTCTCCTCCTGAGTTTGATGTTGCATTATGGAAAGGTTTAGTTGGAGAAACGACTAAGGGTTATGTGTATGGAGTTGCGCGTAGCCACGTTTCTGGGGGTTACATGAGTCAGAGTACTATAAACTCAATATTTATGAATGATGATTTATCAAAAGTAGTCGATGATGGTCGGGTTAGTATTATGAAGATTGAGGAAGATGTTCGCAAGAAGGAGGAAGAGAGAGAGAGAGAGAAAAGGTTGGAACGAGCACTGGAGGAAGTTCGAAAGAGAGAAGAAGAGGTTCGAAAGAGAGAAGAAAAGGCGCAAAAAATAGTTGAAGAAGCTAAAAAAATTGTAGAAGAAGCTAATAAGAAAGCTGAACAAAATTTGCAACAAAAAATGGAGGAGATGATGCAAAAAATGCTCCAAGGTAAGTATGCGAGTGGATCTGGACATGGGAACTAAAGAGGTTCCGGTGGAGAGTGTTAGTTGATATTTTTTTTAATTGTTTAGATGATTTAAAAACTTGTTTTATTGACACTTTTCGTTGGTTGTTAGATTATTTGGATTGAGATAATTGTTACTCAGACAATATTTTGTTAGAATTATATTGTTAGATTTTGATTGTGGTGTGAATGCGTTGTTTACATTTTGTTGTAATGAAGTTACGATGATGTGGGAAGTTTTGTTGTTGATTTTTTTGTTGGCATATTTGTAATTTAAAGGTTTGATATGAATTTAGCGGATGAAATGATTCATGTGTAATTGACATATGCTAATTTAGAGATCAATTTAGAAACTGACTCATAGAAATTTTTTAGATACCGATTTAGAGACCAACTTATAGATATTTTTTAGAGACTGATTTAGAGACGGATTTTAGCACTAATTTAGCGACGGAATTAGCGACAGGATTAGCGACGAAAATAGCAACGAAATATATTTAAATTAGAGACAGAATTAGCGACTGAAATAGAGACATGATACAAAATTATTAGCGACGATTTGGAGTCCGATTAGCGACGACATTTAGCGATGAATGTAGAGACTGATTAGCGACGCAATTTAGAGACCGATTGTGTGTATATGAGTAACGAATATAACGACCGATATGACGACGGAAGTCATTCGGTCTCTAAAGTTAGCGACGGATGATTTCCGTCGCTAAAATTTAGACACCTGCTATTTAGTGTCGGAATTTAGCGACGAAAAATTGGGTATTAGCGACCGATTTTTTCGTCGCTAATACCCAATTTTGTTGTAGTGAATTGACCCCTAAGTTATTCCGATTTCATCGATTTTGGCCCATCAATCAATTTCTCCGTCCAATAGTTAACGGAGGGCTAATTTTCCCTCCAAAACTCACTATTTTGGAGCCAAAAAGTTGAATTCCTGCTTCTCTTTTTTAAAATCAGATTTATCCCCAAAAAATCTCATCTTCTCCAACACCTAAACACAAAAAATGAGCTGCTCATCATCTTCAACCTCAAATTCTCGTTTTAACGAAAATTTGAGGTTGAAGATGATGAGTAGCACATTTTTTGTGTTCAAGTGTTGGAGAAGATGAGATTTTTTGGGGGTAAGATCTGATTTTAAAGAAAAAGAAGTTGAAATTTGACTTTTTGGTGCCAAAATCGTGAGTTTTGGAGGAAAAATTGGCCCTCTTTTAACTATTGGACGGAGGAGTTGACGGAGGGACCAAAATTGATGAAAATGAAATAACTTAAGGGTTAATTAGATGAGTGCAAAATATGGGGGACCAAGAATAAAAATTGGTGTATAAGTGAAGGACGAAATTGAAATTTTCCCTTGAATTTATATAGGATAAAGTTACCAATCTCGAGATAAATGTCATTGGATCTTTTCAATCTCTATTCTTGAATATTGTAAATATTTTCTTTCATTTTAAGGAAATTAATAAATCAAGACAGTTTACTTGAAAACTTTGCAGGTGTCATGATATACACCTCAAGGATTCTGTGTTACCCCTCAAGTATTTACTGCTTTTTTGGCTGATTCTATTTACATAAAATTACCGTTTCTCATAAAAAAAAAAATTCTAAAATTTCAAAGTAATTTGCACGTTAAAATAAATGGATTGAATTCCACCCCACATTTCTTTGTGTTAGGAAAAAGAATTTTTCAAACTTGTAAATAATTTTCATTCCTGAGAATCCACCTATAAAAGATATGTATATAATTTAAATTTATAATTTGATAGTCCATGGAATCAATTACACATACCAAAACACTTAATCCCATAAATTAAGAAACTATACCGAAACAAGTCATAATTAATCACATAAAGATCAACATATCCACATAATACCTAGAACTCCATGGTCTCTGATTCTTCGGGAACCCAAAAAGATAAGTTAAATCATAAGAATTGTTATCTCATTCATGAATCACAACAATATATATGTTTTTTCAATTAACAATATTCAATCACACAAATTATAATATCACAACAGCTGTATTTGAATTTTCAAGCTTTTTTCTTTTTTAGGAAGAATTTTCAGACTATTAATCTTGACATGCAAATACTTCATATAAAGTTATTAGCCTAATATTTCAGCCAATAGAACACACCTTTTATAATGAAACAATAATAGTTAGCTATTAAGATCCCTATTTAGTAATAAAATGTAACATCCCAGTAGTGTTCTGAAAATCAGACCGGACAGCGAACCGAAAAAATTGGTCTTATTTTGGTTGGACAGTTGGTCTTATTTTCTTCCTTGCCTTTAGTTGGACAGTTGCTACAAAAGGAAAAAAGAAAGAAAAGGAAGAAAATATAAATGCAAGAAATAAACCCAAGAAATAACCCCCCACACAAACCCTTCTTCATTACCGCTTTTCACAAGGCGCCTTCACCTCCTGTTCTTCTTCCTCATTTCTAATTTTTTCTTTCTTGCCAAACTTCTCTTAATTTTTTGTCTGTTAACTCTTCATCCCTGATCCCTTTCGCGCCATCTTGCAATCCCCAATCTTCATACACATTTTCCAGAAACTCATTTACATAAAATCTGAAATCTGAGAATGGTGAAGAAGAATATGAATGCTGGAGCGCCGGTTCAGCCGACCCGTGAACGGGCCGCGCGGTTTAACGGTTAAACCACCGAGTCAGGCGGTTTTAAAGAAATAGGGCGGTTTTGAGCTTCAACGGTTATCTGACATTGACCGGACCGTTATCATCGCCGGTCGACGGTCCGTCCTATCCGACCGGCCGGTGCGGTCCGATAGTGATAGTATTTAAACATATTATCATGATGATAAATCCATGTATCACTAAAATATTTGACCAACTGATAATAACAGTACGCTGGACTGTTGATTTATGAAACATAACCGACAAATTGTTTACACCATAAAATACATGGGCTTTCGAAATACAGAGTTCAAATAGCCCAAATTGTAGAAATTCGAAAAGAAGGGGTTGAGTTAATAAAATCAAAGAATCGAATCTGAAAAATAAAATGAAGTCCAAATAGCCAATAATCTGCATTCAAGGAAGACGCGCCAAGTTGAAAATTTTGAAAGAGACGGTTGGATGCAGTTGACGGCAGTTCCCAAAAAAAGGAGAACGTGGGTTGAAGACGGTTCCCGAAGACAAGATATATAGGAGCCGCGGAGAAAAAAAAAAAAAGGAGACGACATCACAAAATCATCAGAAGAAAAACTTCTACATTTTATTTCTCTTAGAATTAGCCCTAGCCTTAGGAGTAGTTCATAGCGTAATGTAGGAGTAACTCTTAGCGTAATTTAGGAGTAGCCGTAGTGTAATTTAGTATTAGACTCGATGAAATTTGCCTCCAAGGCATTGTATCTGCATTTGCTTGTAATCTTCACGATCGAAGAATCCATGGAGATATATATATATATATATATATATATATATTTAAGCTTTTAAATGTTAATTAATTGCTTGAATTTCAGTATATCTTTTTGGGCTGTTGAGATATGTTTATATTTTGCATTCGAACACAATAATCAGCATTTAATTAAAGGCTGAAATCACCAAATAGCGTATCGAACGCTGCTTGTATTCTATCAAATTGAAGACTTTCACGGATGTATAAATTGTCTTTTTATCCACATTTAAGTATCGAAGAGATGATTTGTACACTTGACTTGAGTTTTCAATCGTTGCGGTCCACTCGAAGAAGATGAAGAGAAGTTCGAATACATCTAATCAACTTTTCGTTTAAGACGTAGGACCACCAGTAGCCTATTTAGGCAGGGGTCGATAGATAATTTTAAGTTGAGATTATCGCGAGGCAGGGATCGTCTACTCGAAATCCCTCCTTATTCTAATTTGTTTTTATTTTCGAAACAAATAAATGGCGACCACAGTGGGAGTATAGTCGAATTTAACTTCCATTGACCTGTTATAAGATGTCAGAAGACTCTTCTAGAGAAGAACCGAATGACGATCTTGAAACAATGGCTTTTCGAACGTTATGATAAGTCAAGGAATTCTTACGTTCCCTGATAATATTCAAGTACCATATGCAGGGGGCAAGCTACGCCCGATGCCCATATGGGAAGAAATATTGGGGGACAATTCCTTGACCCTTTTCAAATCTAGGGTTAGTTAGTGTTCGATTTTGTGAAATCGAAGAAGAAAATATTTGTATTTCGAAGAATGTTTATTCTGGGTACCATTAGTTTTCAATTTTATAAAATCGAAGAAGATGAAGAGAACTCACTCGAGCAGTTTTGTACATGTAAATGTCTTCTTTTTACTATACATATAAATGTTATTATAATGGCATAAAGTGGGTGGGCCATATCAAACCTTTTTCTTTCGAGCAAGTGTGGCTTGGCTTTTGCTCTATAAATATATTCGATATATATATATATATACACATAATTATAATAACATAAAGTAGGTGGGGTATGTCAGACCCTTTTTCCTTTTGAGCAGCATTGTTGGACTTTGCTGTATACATATGATGGCATAAATGGGACTTTCCAATTTCCATGTTTTTCTTTCGATAATCGACTTTCTGAAAATCTCTCTGAAATAAAATTCTTGTATAATATTTTGAATCGCTCAGAGACGATTTGGGTGACGATTGTGACACTCAGCCAATTTTGAAACATAAGGTTAGAGCAGATCAGATGTACGAACAGTTCGTTCGGGTCATGAAGCGAACTTTAGCAAGTCCTCGAGAGAGTCAGAGAAGAGAATTCGATGATCAGTACCGAGAACAATTAACTCAAACGAAACTCCTATAGGATATCCTCGAGAATCTCGAGTCTCGAGATGGTCCATTTGAAGTCGGAAGAGCTTCGAGCCCGATACCCCTTGAAGAACAGCATTTTGCGAATAATACTAGGGGGCAAGAAGTCTCACCGACAATTTTACGCTTATTTTTAACTGAGTCAAAATGGTGAACATTCTCAAAATCGAAATAAGATATGCTCGAAAAATCAGGTACTCAAAATAAGACATGTTCGAAATATCATTAACTCGAAATAAGATATGCTCGAAAAATCATGTACTCGAAATTAAACATACTTGAGATAGTGGGGTCTTGCCATTCTCAAAATTAAACATGCTCGAAATTAAACATAACGGGAGTCCATTCTCGAGTGCCATGCTCATGAGATAAGCATGTTCCCAATATTGTCAGCTTTACTTTGCAGATTCGTCATCTTTGAAAACATAGCATCTCCAACTTTCTCAATCCCTTTCTCTCTATTACAACAACTTCATATATATATATATATATATATATGTATATATATATATATATCAGGCATATATATATCGAGTGCCATTCTACCTTTTCGAAATTAAGGCTCATGTTCACCAAAGACTCAATGTTCACCAAATATCAGACATTTTGATTTGTTTTTAATTTCTAATAGATGGGTCATGAGTGGAGTGCTTATTAATTAGCATGATTAACTATTTTAACTATTGTGTAAGTGTTCATGTGACCCCATATGGAAATCCTTTTTTTTTTTAATTCGAATGGCTGTGCTCGAGCACAAGTCTTCAAATTGGAATATATGTTCTAAGGCCAGACAGTTTCGAGGATGTTCGAGGGGCCCAGTTTGTACAATCAACAGTTTCGATTAAATTCAAACAATGAACATTTTAGAGGGTGTTCATTGTTTCGACCTCAAAAGATTTTGATTCAGTTAAAGATACCTCCACAGTTGCAGCTTCATTCGAAGGATCTGCTAAAAATAAGAAGGAAACCATCTTTCGAAACGGGCAAAGATTTTTTACAAATAAAGTAAAAATGGTTATAAGTACATCTTTCGAAAGTGTATATGAACTAATAAAGTAAATTGCAACAACTCGAGCGCTCCGAATAGAGCGAACTGATCGAGCCGAAAAAGCTCGAGCTAGCTATTCGAGCAAACTGCTCGAGCATAAATGCTCAAGCAGATTTGTACGTATATTATTATTTATACATATAAATATTAATATGATGGAATAAAGGGGTGGGCCATATCAAACTTTTTTTTTCTCTTGAGCCGTAATGTTGGACTTTGCTCTCTCTCTCTCTCTATATATATATATATGTATATACATAGGCATGTCCTTTGAGAATATATAAGTAGGTAGGCATGTCAGATTTTTGTTTTTTCCCTTTTTGAGCATAATGGTTTATGTCCCTTTCGAGCATAATGGTTTGGACTTTATATATATATATATATATATATATATATATATATATTCGATATATATATATATATATTATACACACACACCAAATAAAGTATTACCCAACCTACAAGTTTTTGGGACTTTCGAGAAGAATGGTTTGCACTTTGGTCTATATATATATATATTCGATATATATATATATATATATATATACACACACACCAAATATAGTATCACCCAACCTACAAGTTTTTGGGAAATGTAATCCTGAGGCTTTCCATAAATTATAAAACGAAATGATTATTGGAGGATGATGTATTAAGAGGGTATCAGAATGGTTTTCTACACAATAACGGAGGAGTTTGCCATTAAAAAATTTGGGTGAAGAAGATGAATATTTCGAGAGGAATGAGAAATAGGTTTTTTCTCTCTCGATAGTCTTCGAGAAGGTATTCTTCAAGAAATTGAAGTAAGAGAGAGAGAATTTATCTTTAACCAAAAGACGTGTCTTTTAATACACATGAACTCGAAACGTTCATGTATATTAAGGGGGCATTTGTTTACACCATAAAATACATGGGCTTTCGAAATACAGAGCCCAAATAGCCCAAATTGTAGAAATTCGAAAAGAAGAGGTTGAGTTAATAAAACCCAAGAATCGAATCTGAAAAATAAAATAAAGTCCAAATAGCCAATAATCTGCATTCAAGGAAGACGCGCCAAGTTGAAGATTTTGAAGAGACGGTTGGATGCAGTTGACGACAGTTCCCAAAAAAAGGAGAACGTGGGTTGAAGACGGTTCCCGAAGACAAGATATATAGGAGCCGCGGAGAAAAGAAAAAAAGGGGACGACATCACAAGATCATCAGAAGAAAAACTTCTACATTTTATTTCTCTTAGAATTAGCCCTAGCCTTAGGAGTAGTTCATAGCGTAATGTAGGAGTAACTCTTAGCGTAATTTAGGAGTAGCCGTAATGTAATTTAGTATTAGACTCGATGAAATTTGCCTCCAAGGCATTGTATCTGCATTTGCTTGTAATCTTCACGATCGAAGAATCCATGGAGATATATATATTTAAGCTTTTAAATGTTAATTAATTGCTTGAATTTCAGTATATCTTTTTGGGCTGTTGAGATATGTTTATATTTTGCATTCGAACACAATAATCAGCATTTAATTAAAGGCTGAAATCACTAAATAGCGTATCGAACGCTGCTTGTATTCTATCAAATTGAAGACTTTCACGGAGGTATAAATTGTCTTTTATCCAAATTTAAGTATCGGAGAGATGATTTGTACACTTGACTTGAGTTTTCAATCGTTGCGGCCCACTCGAAGAAGATGAAGAGAAGTTCGAATACATCTAATCAACTTTTTGTTTAAGACGTAGGACCACCGGTAGCCTATTTAGGCAGGGGTCGATAGATAATTCTAAGTTGAGATTATCGCGAGGTAGGAATCGTCTACTCGAAATCCCTCCTTATTCTAATTTGTTTTTATTTTCGAAACACAAATAACACTAATAATGATGGAGTATTAACATTCATTAGTACCAATAGCACCTATCATCAACATAGATTGGTAACAGCTTTAAAAATTTAACTAGCCATTAGAAAATTACCCTGCTCACAAAGAAATCCTTAATAAATTATATCACGCGTAACTTACCAATACAATACTCTATAATAAATAGCATGTGATCAATGAAATGGCAACTACCATAAATAAATGTTTATTTTTTTTTCAATAAATTAAAATGATTTTCCGTTGAATAACAACTATATAAGATATTTATTTCAGCTAGGCAATAAAAAGGAGATTTTTTTTTTCAGGTAATCCAGATAAGAGTCTTAATTGCTGAATATAACTATAATACTTCATGCACTAAACATTTAGATTATAGCTGTTAAACAAATAATGTGAATCCTTGACTATTATATTCCCACCTTATTATTATTTTCTTTAATGTTAAGTTTCTACGAAATTTTCATGATCCATTAAACAATGTAGTCACCAAAAGAATATGACTATGAAACGATCATAAACCATGGACCTTAGAAAGAAATCAACTTGTTCTCAGATGAAACAATTTCTTTCTTGTTATACTTCCAGATTAACTTTTAAGAATGCTCATATAACATTGTTCTTTCCCTAAATAACAAAAGATAAAATTTCTAAGATAAATATACATGCGTCTGCCTTTGATAAGTAACTGGTAGAAAACTTCATCAATATTATATTATAGGACTAATTGCATTTTTCGTCAGTTCTTTTTACCACTTTTGGATTTTGGTCCCTTTTTTTTCGATTTACAAAGTCGTCTGTTAACTACCAAAATTTTGGCAATTTTAGCCCGATTTTGACCAGAGCCGACCAATTTGGCCGGGATTTGCCACTTGTCGAATAGGTGCTGACATGGACAAAAAATTGGGGATTTTCCAAATTTCCCGCCAAAATAGATGCTGACTAGGATAAAATTGGCATGCCACCTCATCAATTTTATCCCAGTCAGCATCCATTTTGGCATGCCACCACATCAATTTTGTTCGGTCAGCATCACACGTGGCAAATTTCGGCCAAATTGGTTGGCTCCAGTCAACATCGGACTAAAATTGCCAAAAAGTTTGATAGTTACTGGACGAGTTTGCAAATCGAAAAAAAAAAAAAAAGAACCAAAAGCCAAAAGTTGTAAAGATACGGGACAAAAAATGCAATTAGCTCTTATATTATAATTGTAGTTGTCTCCATCTCATTTTCTTTAATTTATCAAAATATAATTTAGTTTTATGAAAACATAAGTTAGGCAATTTCATATTACCCTTTATTACATGATCACATATATGTGTGAGCAACAGTACTTAAAGCATAATATCAGTGAAAATTAGGCATTGTAAAGTAGGACTATATCATACATGCATGTGCAATTTTATTAAATCATGATTATGTCATTTAATCTACAACATGATTCTCAGGTGCCACGCATATAACAGCCCTACCATAAAAAAAAAAAAATCTATCCTCTAGTAAAACACATAATTATATATGTATTCTCACCTTGTTGGAATGGATAAATAAATAAAACAGATTACAGAAAAAGCATACCTGGCTGCTTGTGCCTGCAAGCTTACCAAAACAAAGGACCCCTTCCTTGAGCATAAAATTTCACAATTTCCAAAATCACTAGGTACAGATTGCTTCATTGTTTTGCTTATGAAAATCTCGGGCACCAGGTTCATGCAAAATAAAATCATATGTAAGATCAAATCAGTGGCTAATTGCATTTTTCATCCATTATCTTTACCACTTTTGGATTTTGGTCCTTTTTTTTTCCTAGATATTTGCAAACTCATCCGATAACTACCAAAATTCTGGCAATTTCAACCCAATTTTGATCCGAGCCGACCAATTTGGCTGGAATTTGCCACATGTTGGACACATGGTGCTGATATGAACAAAAATTGGGGATTTTCTAATTTTTAAGCCAAAATGAATGCTGACTAGGACAAAAAATTGGGCATGCCACCTCATCATCAATTTGTCCTAGTCAGCGTCTATTTGGCATACCACCACACCAATTTTGTCCGGTCAGCATCACATGTGGCAAATTCTGGCCAAATTGGTTGGCTACGGTCAAAATCGGACTAAAATTGCCAAAAGCTTGATAGTTACCGGACGACTTTGCAAGTTGGAAAAAAAACAGGACCAAAATCCAAAAGTGATAAAGATACAGGACGAAAAATGCAAGTAGCCCACCAAATTAGATTACACCGAAAAGTATTATTTCATGGACACAAATCATATAATCATGGCAAATTGAATTCTCTAAATAAAGGGCCAGGCCATGGTTTTCTTTGATTGGCACACTAAGAGTGTGAGGTATTTTATATGGGGTTGTGTGATATCATTTTATATTCCCCACAAGAGTGTTACTAAAAGATTTGTTTCTCGTCTCTTTGTGGTCGTGCACATAAGATGAGACACCAATGTGAGCTAATGAGGTTTTATTTTGGAGTCGTGATCAGCCGTCAAAACCTACACGTAAGGAGGCAATCAGGGCTTTAGGACACCGTCATGTGGCGTGACTCTCCATCGGTGCAATAACTTATTTTATGATTTATGTTGATTTATATCTATTATTTTATGATTTATAATTAGTTATGTCAAGTTTGTAACTAGTACATATATGTAGAAGTGATTTGAGTAATTTATATTTATGTAAACACAAATTACAAAATTTACAACACTAAGTATGTAGTTGACTACGTGTATAGTTTTTTTTTACATAGTTCTAAAATGCATGATAATGTTGCGCTATTAGTGAGATTGTGATTCATGCTGCAATTTTGCTCCAAGCAAAATGTACACTCCATGCACGTGACAGGTTTGATTAGAGCAGGGACGGATTTAGGGGGGGTCGGGGCGAGACTTCAAACTTTTGTTCTAGTGTACATATAATTTTATGATATGCCCCTCCCCCCCCCCCCCCCCCCCCCCCCAAGAAAATATAAATAAATGTTGAGCATATGGAACAAGAATGTGTTTAGTCCAGTTGGTAAGGCATGAGTGGGAAGAGCTTTGCCCTCTTGTGAGAAGGGCTTGAGTTTGATTTAGGTTTGGCCCATTTTATCTATTCTTTTTTTTTGGTCCTGTTTTTTTTTTTTTCTTTTTGAAGGCCTATTTAAAAATGGATGGCTTCAAATTTTAATTGTATTCAACCCATGTCTCGTAATATCTTTTTTTTTAAGTAAAAAAGTAATTATCATTTAAAAAAGTTAAATTGTAAATAATAATAACTTTTTTTTTTTGAACTTCTTTTTATACTTATTATAATTAGAAATTAAGAACTAACTAACATTTTTCTTTTTGAGCTTCTCTTCTACACTTTACTAGAATTAGAATTAGCAAACACTTATTATGACATGAACAGATCTAAAAACAAAAAAAAAGTGGTTCATCATTCAATTGTTTAGACTCTAGAGTTTATTCACCATAAGGTACGAACGAGTGATATTATATTATGTTATATTCTTTTCAAAAAGTATCATAATATTGTTGAAAATTTGCGGTTGCATAAATTGACTATATTAGTGTTAATAGTTATTACTTTTTTTTTTTGAGAAATTCATTATATAATTGTTAAAAAATTTGCTGTTGATTTAACTTTTATTTTTTGATTTAATGTTATTTTATTATGCCAATTAATTGTACATTGATTTGTAATAAACACGGCATTCTTTTAACTAATTTTTCTAGCATACTTCGATAATTTTTTTTACGAATAGCTTATATATTTCGAAACTACTATAAGTTTATTGAAAGTTAATTTTTGTTTTTTCTTACACGCGATAATCATTATTGTACTTATCTAATAAAACTAAAATAAGCTTGAGTATATACTTGTAAATATTGTTAGGAAAAAAAAAACTATAATGGTAATTCGGCCCCCCTAAGCATTCATTCCTGGATCCGTCCCTGGATTAGAGAATTGGTCGGGAAACGAACAGGGCTATGTTGTTATACGTTTGTCATTCTAAAGGTGTTATATGATTTTCATTAAAATGATATAGTTTATAAAATAGCAATCCATCGATTTAACCAACCATAATTTTAATATTAATCTCATAAAAAGTGACTATATTATACATATCTCAATATAATTTATCAGCTATAATGACATCAATTAGATATAAGCAATTTCCTTCTTGTATACTGATCTGAAAATATTGCAAATCAACATATGTTTGTTAAAAATCTTTCAGGAAAAAGTAGAACCAAGTTACAACTACAAAGAATAAAACACTTTTTATTGGGAAAGAAAAGCATAGGTCGATAAATGAAATGTAATCAATGTCCCTCTAGCTTGATCCAATGGGTTTTGTGGTGAGCCCAAAACCAAATGGAAAAAGCGGATCATAATGCTTATCACCAACATTCATGGGGAGTTGGTCTACGGTCTTGAACCAGGTTCTTGATAACTTTCCAGTAAAACCATAATCCCCAAATAGAACATCAGCAACTCCTTGGCCTTCCGTTCCAGGAAGCCACGCTGCGACAAGGGCATCGATTGATGAAAGATATGGCTCTATGACTAATGGTCGGCCAGAAATCAAGACCACAATGCACTTGGTGCTTCTACATACATTAGTCATTGTACGCAAACCAGGTTCAGGAATAGTGAGGTTCAAATTGTCTCCGTAACCTTCAGCGTATGGTGGCTCTCCCACCACCACAATAGCATATGAAAAGTTATTGGCTTTCAATATTGCATCATCAGGATTCTCGTTGTAGACAATTTCTGTACTAGGATCAACTGCAGTTGAGATTGCACTTAGTATAGTACTTCCACTCGTAGTTCCATCAGTGAGGTTTTTGCTACTAATTCCTTGCCAAGTAATTGTCCAACCACCACATTGTAATCCTATATCGTTGGCATGACTTCCTGCAACTAAGATTTTGGATGTCCTTTTAGGTAGTGGAAGCAAAGGACTATCGGCATTTTCTCCATTTTTTAATAAAACAAGTGATTTCCTAACTGCTTCTCTGGCCAAATCTCTATGAGCCTGATTAATTGGGAAGAGATGTAAAGAAAAAAGAATTAATATTTAAAAAAAATTGAGATAATTTAATAGATTATTTAGGAGGTATATGTATAAATAGACTAATATTAGCTAACCTGTGATCCAATTTGATTAACTAAGCTATAATCAGTTAAAGGGTTTTCGAAAAGACCCAAAGTGAATTTAACTCTCAAAATCCTTCTAACTGCATCATCAATCCGGCTCATTGGGATTAATTTATTCGTTACATGAGAAGTTACAATGTTGAGAAACTCTGTGATGTTGGGTGGGACCA
Organism: Buddleja alternifolia; assembly: GCA_019426215.1. Taxonomy (NCBI): domain Eukaryota; kingdom Viridiplantae; phylum Streptophyta; class Magnoliopsida; order Lamiales; family Scrophulariaceae; genus Buddleja; species Buddleja alternifolia. Next base: position 53,638,489 of record CM033392.1, on the reverse strand, counting down.
TCACCTAGATATCGCAACAGAAATGTGTAAAAATTAAAGCATTATGTTGATGACATACATCTATATACATATGTATATATATATATATGTATGTAAGTGGTCATTTAATCTTGTATACATACCATGTCAATGCCAGCATTAATAGCCTTTAAAAGTGAGTTCGAATAATTAGATGACCATGGGTATGTCATTCTATCCACACCATTCCAATCTGAAATGACAAATCCCTGCAAAATTGAAGCCAAATAATAGGAAAAAAAAGATGTCAAGTAATCAACAGGGTGTCCATAGTCTAAATAAAATTAACAGAATTAAACAATTATACAACATTAATATTCAATTAGATTTTAAAATTTACAGAATTAAAAAATTATGCAATATTTATGTTCAATTCTAAACTCACAGTACATACTCTAAAGTTGAGGGTGTCTTTGAGAAAATTTGTGATTAAATTCTTATTTCCATGCATCTTTTCTCCATTCCAACTTGAATAAGAAACCATGACCGTAGCCACACCCTTAATGATGGAGTGGTAGTAGCCAGGCATATGAATGCTGAGTAATCCATGCCAATCTATTATAGTATTGTTCTCATCAATCCCGTGTATTGTGCCTCCATCGCCAACAAAGTGTTTTGCACATGCAGCAACCTTATCCCTTTTGACAAAAACAAATTCATAAAAAAAACAAAATAAATAAATGCTAGACAAATGCCATTAATGGTCTATAACATTAACTAATGCATTTTTGCATGCGTAAGTGTATAAATGTGGTCATTTTCAATTTCTGAACTCAATTTATAGGGATGAGAAGTTGAACAAAATAAATAGAATACTTCTTGAACTAACTTACCTTCCACCAATATATGGAACACCCTTTCTTGAATTAGGAGGAATTTCTCCTTGTAAACCATTTATAATTTCTGTCATTTTTTCAACAATCTTATGGTCCTCACTATAACTTTCATAGCAACGACCCCATCTTGGATCTCTGCATACCTACATGTATCAGGTTTGACACATTATTATCTATTGGTAAAAAATGAAACTTCAATAAAAACAAATAAAATTTATTAGATAATATTTAATGTAAAGGTATTTATTATACCGCGATACATGGTGAAAAGACATATGGAATGCCAGTAGCTCTAGTTTCAACAGCGGTAGCAGCACCAATCCTCTTCACAAGCTCTGGATCTCTGCAATAGTTAGAATGTTATTCAGATAAATCGATAAAATGTAACGAAAGATAAATTTGAAAAAAAGTGATGAATTAATTTTCAACATTTAGATTATTGTTTAATGTCATTCTATCAAGTAGGACATAAATTAGAAAAGAAGTGACAGCTGAAATTTCTAAGACCAAACCAAATCATTGATTGAAATATTCAATTAATTATCTATTTTAAGACACTTTATATATATATATACACACACATGTGTGTGTGTTGGGGTGGGGGGGGGGGATTCCAACCTGGTTCCTCCAAGGCCGACATTATGGGGAAAAAGAGTAGCCTTGTATAGACTATTATGACCATGCACGGAATCAATTGCATAAAGCATAGGAATCCCGAGTCTGCTAGAAAGCGATCCTTTCTGATAGTAGTTCAACATGTCCACCCAATCCTCTGGGGTGGCACTGTGGTTTTCATGAGGTGTGGCGCCGGCAGCGCTAATAAGGCTACCAATGGAATAATCTCTTAAGGTCTCCGCTGTGACCTGTCGCTTATCAATTTGTGCCATCTGTGCAATTTTCTCCTCCAGTGTCATCTGGTCCATCAACACCTTTATTCGAGTGTTCATTTGTATTTTTGGGTCTTTGTATAATGTGTTTATTGTCGAAGCTTGGGTCATAGCAGCTCTAGTCCATGATGCAAATAGGAGTATGAGCCCTATGACTTGGATTGACATGAATCTTGGCTTCATTGTGTTCTAAAGATCAAAATATGAGTTCACAATCACGAAACAACTATATGTAAATATACCTATATATATGCATAGTCTTGGAAATACGAATTTGCTTATTTATGTATATGTAATGCGATGTAAATGTTGATATATAAGAATTCGAAACTAATGGGAATTATAAGATGACTTTAAATCAAATTGTGAATTAACGAACATACAGCTAATCAGAAGGACATATGATGTATAATGTTGCTGTAATATGCATGCACGAGTTTTGAGGAAACGCTTATCATCTAGGCATGTTTTTAATTCTTCCTTCTTTTTTTTTTGTGTTTGTGAAGCCAAAGCAAACATGCCCTCGTCCTAAAGGCTTCTGGAGTGGCTAAGTGAAGCTAGTATGAAAGGTACAACGAAAAAATGAAACAATATATCACATAAAGTAAAGAGAGAAACAAAAATAACAAAATACCTGTTGAATAAGGAACAATTGTGGCGTGGTGAATAAAGAACTATTGCTGGCATGAGAACTAGTATACTTTGATTGGAAAATATTAGGGTATATATAGAAAATAAATGTCTAAAAATCTTTCAAAAATGATATAATTTCCTACTACGTTTGCCCATTCGAATTCAATTTGTTGGTGAAATTAAGACAATATCTTATCGAAATGCATGTGAACTGTTTTGGATAACCATGCTTCAATATATCCATTAAAGATTCATAAATAGTAAAATTAACCTCATGGTTTATCCAAATGTTTGCACGTGTGATGCTTACTAGGATATGATTTTGTGATTTCCTACCTAATGGACAAGTAATAATATCATGAAAATTTGGTTTTATCGCATAAATTGTTTAAGAAATATTGATTAACTATTCCACTATTTACTTGTTTGTAATTTATGATAAGAAGAATGGACTTCAAATCCCATAACTATATATATATAATTAAATAGCTTAGTCTTTCAAGTAAATATGGTCAAATACGTATCCAAATTTCAAAAATCATGTACATATATTATATTAATTATAAGATGGAGGTCATTTAATCAAAGTTGATCAATTTTTACTAATATCATGATGTGCTTTGTAAAAGAAAAAAAATTTGAAGTTTAGAAGAATCTCCATTATTATTTAATATTTATGATATATATATATATTAAAGCTTAATGAAGTAAAATATTATAATTTCTTGAATAATATAATGCTCTATTGTTGTAATTTAGTCTTAAAATATTAAGCAATATGATATTTCACCAAAATTATCAATTTTGACCAAATTCTAAATCCTTCAAAAGTTTTGAGTATATTAATTGTTTAGAAAAATACATATTGATAGTTAGATATGGATGTAGATAGTCAAGTTTAATAAATGAAATATTATGAATATCTAAGTATACAACGTATGTTAACATTATCCGTTCTTCAAATATGATCCAATACTAAAACTAGATTTATTCGATGAACTAAATTATAATCTGATTAAAAGTATCCTAGACCTTATAGACATTTTTTACTAGCCAAAAGTACGTGTATTGTATGTGAACATACCAATTCTTTATTAGAAAATAAATTAATATTGGAAATTACCATAAAGAACTCTAATCAAAGAGAGAGTTGAATATCCACACTTTTTTTTTGTGGTTACCATATTTTTTGAGAAGACAAATGATAATATTATTAAAGCAATTATACGATAATATCATTTCTTTATACCAACAACTAAGACAATTAGCATTATACTTGGGTTCAATGCATATTACTTGAGTTGTATGTAGCATTTAATTAGGTCCTACATACATTACTTCATAGCATGATCGGTTGACGTGTATTGCCAAACAGAGTTATAATCATATGAAATGCTCAATTATTTTGTTTTAGAAATTTATTTCTCATGCATATATATATAGGTGGCAACAATTGTATTATTGCATGTCCAACTTATATCTTCTCCACTTGACTCAAACAAAATGTAACTTTTTAATTTAACCAACAAAGACCATCAAAGAAGTTCTCATTCTTGACTGCAAAGTCTTCATTTTTATGTGAATGATTTTTCATATGGAGTGAAAGGTAAGTCAAGGCACAAGTCCTATGGCTCATAATGAGTTCATTGGTGGATATATAATCCATGTAAGTTCTAGACCAACAAAGGTGTTGTCTAGAAAAGTAGTGTGTGAATATTGATCTATCATGTTTTCACTTTTATAGCTTATGTAGATGACCTAACACAAAATTTTGTCAAACAGAGTTATATGTAAACGAAGTCAAATTTACAAATAGACACTAACACTTCATATTCAACAAAACAAAGGTATAGCTAAAAAATCCCAAAAAAAGGCATATCGTATTCGTTAGTGTGAAAACAAAGACTATCACTATGGAAATAAAGTCTAGTTAGAATATCATTTCTTCCTGATTTATTAGGTGGTAAGAAATAAGAAAAGTTACCACAAACTATTCTAGATTAAGGAAAAGAAAATTTTCGTATAAATCAATTAAAATAATTTTTATTTTAATATAAAGATAGTTCATTATTGAACAAATTATTCGAATTTAATTTAATAAAAAATTGTCATTTTAGATGATTCATTGTCGTTTATCAACTAATTGACCAATATCATCTTGGAAACTTATATAATTTGCTTGCATATGATTTGCTTCCCAAGTTAACGACTATCAACTCTCCATCTCCTATACAAGTTAACCACATTTTCGGTTGCTATGAAGTTCTAATGATCTAATGATTACATTAAATGGTTGATCTCTCTTACAACGTGATTTAGCCTGATTTTCGTGGACACAACAAACCAAATCCTACGACCCCAGGGGGTCGTCGCCAGACGATAAATATCTTATATTAGAGACTGGACTTGATAAAATCAAGTTGCCTACGTACCTAGTTGGATAGGATCAAGTCTTAGACGTAGTTCAAAGAAATAGTTGGATATTATCTGCAATGGCTTCGTATTGCATGAGGCCAGCTTCCTTATAATTATTCTGAGTGTAATTTAACTTTTTCCTAGCTAAATAGTATTCAGAGTAAATTTATTGCATGTCCCCCCTCATAAATGAATAATAGGGGGTATTTATAAGTGATAAGATAACCACTATTCATGACATAACAATTAGGCCTGCTGAGACTAAGCAGGTGTCAAATAAATACTGGATCTATGTCATATGGGTCACCGGGTCGATGAACCGGGTCGGGTCGTAACCCGACCCGCTAAGCCATTTAATATTATATAATTAATAACAACCGTATATTGTTGACCGTTGACCATGGAAGAATAGGGGGAGGAATATCCCACACTCATCACAACATTTCTGAGGGGAGTTCTATTATTTTGGTGAACGCATGATACGGTCTTTTATGAAAATAGAGAGAGTAAAAAAAATGATTTTATTTTTATGAAATTCAACCATAATTTTTTTAACTCCTAAAAAAAGAATAATATGTCTAAAGTGTAAACTTGTTTGTTCGTCAGTCTTAAAAAAAAAGTGTTAAAAATTTGAAAATAAAATTCCTTACAGATCTTCCACGAAGATATATATAAGTTAATGATATTACCAAAAAAAAACTAATGAATCAAAGAATACTCTGTTGATGAACTTTAACATGCTACAAAATAGAATACATTCTTTTCACAAATCAATTATTGATAGGTAAATCAAAGGAATATAATAGCAATAAAGATGGTAGTAGAATAATGAACTATTACAACTGTTATACTAAAAGAAGCTAAAAAGAAGCACAAGAATAATAGAAGCAAATAATTAGCTATTCTCTTAACATCGATATCCAATAACAAGTAGATAACAAAGAACTGTTTATTGTCCTCACGCTCATAAGACAACAAAATTTATTATTTAATACAATCTTCTTTTTAACATTTCAAACAACAAAATTGAAGTATGGGTACAAAATCACTACGTCCCTTCTCAGTATCACTACTATGCTTTTGTCAAGTTGGAGGCTAACTAGAAATGAAACTTAAACACATAGATTTGAAAAATATAGTATAAAAGAATAAATTTCTATAGACATATATTATTCAAATACTGCAACAAATGATTATACGTCGTAATAATTTATTATGATTTGAACATGATAAACCAAAAGAGTCTCTAACAACTTAATCAAAATTTGTATGCAACCTTTTGGCAATGGAGACTTTTGTATCAACTCGTGCTTTTTTATTCCAATGAGGTTCACAAAGTTACTCAAACAACAAAATTCATTTTTAATTTTGACTTTCACACCAATTGCGAATCGTTTTGCTGATTGTGAGATTCTCACATGGGTTGGGGAATGTTGCAAATTTAGGAATTAGGAATTACGATAGAAAATTGTAAGTTTCATTAATTAGGTTAATAAGGGCTCTTTGGTTGTCATTTACATGAGCTGGAAGTTGGGAAGGTCATGATCTTAATGTCATTATTTCATTCATTTTAATTTTAATGTTCCTACATAAACTTCCTTATGACCTTTGAAGTGACTCGTGAGTGTGCTTATTCATATGAAGGGTTGTTAAGAAATATAGAGTCTAAGTAGTATTATATCTATGTAATAGTTATTAACTAATATTAAATAATTTAATTGATATCATTAATAAAGTTAGATTAGTCTATTCACAATCAGAAGAAACACCTAGATTATCCACAATTTTAGTATAGATATAGATATATCAAGGGTGTTCCACTACAATGCTTAATTTTGACCAATTATGTTTTGAATTCTCATAATTTTGGAGATATTTTGTATTGCTAAGAAAAATCTCCATTGATAGTTTAACATATATGGTATATAGTCAAGTTTATTGAAGAAAAATGTTACAATTTTCTCAATCGTACGATATGTTTTAATGTATCTATCTATACTATATATTGTTGAAACGTTTTTTTTTTTTTTTGACTAAATTCTGAAAGTTATCTTTTTTAATAAGTATAAAATCCCAAATGGTTGTTTGATATTTGTGGCAAATATCGAAGGTAGATAAAGGGGGATACTATGATTTCATTTTAACATATTTTGTTCTTACTAATGTATTACCATATTATAAATCTCCTTGACATTCGTCTGTATTAATGTATTTTTGTTTTGAACTACATGGTTAATTATATCATTCATTACAATAAGATACCAAATGCATAATGATAGTTTAAAATCATACAATACCCCTCAGTCAAGCTTCAATATTTACCACGAATATCAAAAGATGAGCGGAAATTTAGCTTAATTAAAAAGAATATTAATTTGAGTCAAAGTTAAGAGTCCATGTCCCCCTAGTACTCATCAGACGCAACCTGCTCCTAACCAGGGATCTGTTGGCTGACTCCCTGGACATATTTAAGAAAAATTATTTTTTCTTTTGTTTTCCTTGGGAATTAATTATATGCCAAAAATTGAAATTTCAAAATTACACTAGGCAAGTCTACTGAATCAAAGATTCAACCCGGACTTTTCTAGGGCACTAGGACCTAGATTGGAACTCCATTATTTTCATCAAGAAAACAGCCTCATGTGGCATGGGTCAAGCAAAACCCGATCTTATTTCCATCCCTACCCCCGAATCACATTAAAATACTCTTACCCCTTCCCTAGCATTTGCATTAATTTTAATACCCTCTTAATTTTTTTCTCTAATTTTCTTTTTTACAAGAACTCTTTCACCAAAACACACTTAAGCCACATAAAACCGGACAACCACCCACTACCCCCCCCCCCCCCCCCCCCCCCCCACAATGCTTCTAAATTTGCCACCAATTGCAAGCCACTCAACCTCAACTCAGCCACTAAGAGGCTCACCCCTTGTTTGTCTTCCTCCTCTTCTGGAGGGTAAGAGTTGGGGGTGGTAGTGATTGGGTTGGGGAAGAAAAAAAATTGTGAAAAATGTAAAAAATTGAAAAATAATTTAAAAAAAAAAAAGGAAAAGGAAAAGTAATGACTAACAGAAAAGTACCATTTAAGTTCTATGATATGTGGGCTGATGATCCTAACTTTGTGATGTTAGTGGCTCAGAAGTGGAATGAGAAGATTGAAGAAATACTGCACCTAAGAGGGTTGAAGAATAAACTTAAACAACTCAATAAGAAAAAGTATCAAGACATAGAAAAGCAAGTTGCTATGGCTCAAGAAGACTTTCAAGAAATTCAGAAAATTCTGCATATGGATCCCTTGAATCAGAATATACAGAGATATATAGGAAAAAGAAGCAAAAAACATATTTAGGGAGAGAAGTACAGCAGTTGAAAAATTCCTTAATAGAAATTTTAAGCAACATGGAACAGCCTAGGGGACTAAAATTTCATATGGTGTTGAAGAAAAAACAATATAGAATTCTTTAACTAAAATAGGCAGTACTCTCCTTATTGAGTTGTGTAAGTTTATTCCTCAACTAGATATTTTCATTTAGGCCAATAGAATTCTTCAACTAAAATAGGCGAGCTACCCTACAAGTCAACATTTTTGAAATACTAAAATGTACCTAACTCTCTTTGATCCCCAAAGTTGAAAACCCAACTCTTTCCAGAATTTAAACCAATAGCATGTTGCAACACCCTCTGTAAATGCATTTCAAAAATGTTGACTTGTAGGGTAGCTCGAGTACTGCCCATTTTAGTTAATGAGAATTAAGGGGCTTTTACAAAAGGAAGAACCATATTAAATAATGTCTTGATCAGTCAAGAGTTGATTAGGCTCTAGAACAGGAAATATCTCTCTCCTAGATGTCTCGTCAAAATAGACATCAGGAAAGCCTATCATTCAGATGAATGGAGATTTCTTAGAGAAATTCTAGAAGAATTGAGATTCCTTCAAAGGTTCAGTACTTGGATTATGGAGTGTGTGATAATTGCTTCTTTTTCAGTTGTCTTAAATGGAGAGAGCTTTAGATTTTTCCCTGTGAAGAGAGGGTTGAGGCAGGGTGATCCTATATCCCTTTCATTATTTGTGTTGGTAATGGAGTACTTGACTAGGAGTTTGAAAACAAACACACAGGGTATAGGATTTAAGTATCATCCAACTTGCAAGCAACTATAATTGACAAACATTTGTTTTGCAAATGACCTAATGTTGTTTTGCAAGGCAACTAAAGGAGTTGTGGAAGTGGTGTGGACTTATTTTCAAAAACATTTAGTCACATTAGGGCTATTTTCTAATAAGGGGAAATCTAACATTTATATAAGAGATGTGCCCCAGAACCAATGTTTGTTAGCATAGTGGTATCAGTTTCCACTTTCATGTGGAAGGTCCTGGGTTCAATTACAGGTTGTCACAAGTTGTAACTTTTCTCTTCTTATTTGGAACCTTATAGGGTCTGTGTGTCCTATAACTAAAAACTATCAGCTCACGTTGTCGAGTCAGGGCATCCCCCTTCGTCTAGAATTTTTTTTAAAAAAAGTGTGTCCTATGAAGTTAACGATGAGATTTTGAGCATAACTGGATTTAGAGAAGGCAATTCCGCTATCAGGTATTTGTTTGTTCCCTTATCCCCTACTAAATGGAGAAAAATGGATTGTATTTCAATTGTGGAGAAAGGGACAAATAGATTGAATTGATGGGCTACTAGAAACTTGTCATATACATGTAGAACCCAATTGATTAACTCGGTACTTTTTTCCTTGCACATATACTGGTCCTCAATATTTATATTACCCCAATCTTTGTGAAGCTTGTTGAGCAAAAATGTAGAGATTTTCTGTGGGGGGAAATAGAACAACAAAAAAAAGTACCTTAAGTGGGATGTGATAAAGTCTGTAGCAATAAGAAAAATAGTGGCCTTAATATTAAAAATTGCAAGATGTGGAGAAGCAAATTTGGGCTCTTCCCAAAAAAAAGACACACTTAAGAGTCAAATGGATAAGTAGTGTTTACTTAAAAGACCAAGAATTTTGGAGATATACACCACTAGCAGACTGTAGTTGGGTATGAAAAAGATTGGATAAAGTTAAAAGAAAACCTTAGCTTGGGATGTGTAAATAACATACGGCAGTACAAAAAAAATGGCACTTACACTATACAAAATGGATATTTCTAAGCGTGTAATTTAAGTGTTTAGTAGCCCGGTATTTATCCGTTTTAGAACGTTATATGAATGATTTTTACCACATAGTGCATTTAGAGTAGAAATCATCGCAATCGAAGAAAAATGGCAAAAAAACACATTTAAAACAGTTTGCACTAGAAATTCAGAACCTGTCACTCACGTTTGAACGTGAGGATGTACACATTCGCACGTCCCCTTGGTTTTCAGCACTCGGAATTTTGAAGTCTGCCTCTAAAGTCCAGACGTGCAGCCTTCAATGTTTGAACGTTGACTAGTCAAACCAACTTACTTACGCCATGTCAGCAGGTTCGAACATTAGTTCTAGTGGGATTCTTTGAGGTCATAATTATAAATACCTGATCTTTTGACATTGAAAGGGTGCGAAAATTACACTCTCTTAGAGATCAAAAAGGCGAGGGAAAGCAAGGAGATAACGAAGACATTGAAGATATTCATCAATCGTAGGGAGATTTTCTAGTTTTAAAGTTTATTTGTCTATGAATACTCTTTTATATTCTATTGTCTTTCATATGTCGATTATGATCTAAATTTGTAGACTAAGGTCATGTGAAGACCAAATTATAAGTTTCGATATATGAAAGTTTGATTTTCGTATTCATTTGATTATTGCTTTATGTTTTGATTTATTTGCACCCTAACTTAATTTCTCTCAAACAATTAAGTTAGGCAATTTGACAAACACATTCCTGAACACTCTTTTATTGTCTGGTTGACAATGCACCAGAGATTGCTTACCAAAGAAAGACTGAGTAAATTTATTGAGCTGCTAGATTGACAATGTATTTTGTGTGAGACTGGAGTTGAGTGTATAAAGCACTTTTTTTAATGTTTTTGGGTTGTTCAGTTGGCAGCAAAGACCTTGGATTGGATACAAGTATAGAATTGGCCTACACAATTTCATAGACGGCAGAGATAGTTACATTATGCTTTCAGGAAATGAAAATCTAGACAAGGGGTTGTGAGGGCAGGATGTGCAGGGCTAATTTATAGGATTTAGGATGAGAGGAATAAAAGACTCTCCATACAACAAGATAAGAGTAGTGAAGATGTTTCCAACAACTCAAAGGGAAGCTTCAAATGAGACTTTCTAATGCAAGTAGACTAAATATGCATTGTAGAGATAAAGAGTACTTGGATAGATTGTTAGCCTAAGTTGATCTGGAGGTGTGTTTTTTGGTTGATAGACTAATATAGACTTGTTAAACCTTTGTGAAGTGTAAATCTTGTTCTGTTGGTACAATTACAAAAGTATTTACTTTACCTAAAAAAAATATTGGCGTCAATTCATCATAAAAAAAAAGGGGAAATTACATTATTGCATAGTTCAAGCGGTTAACTGACACAAAAAAATTATTTATGGGGGTATTTAATAGAAACGGTGCAGTTCAAAAGGCAAATTGAAATTTCTAATGGTCTATGCCGTTAGTTTCTATACAAATACAAATCTCAGGACCATTTTGTTTAAATAAAGGAATAACTCTGCAATATTTTCCAGGTAAAGGGACTAAAAATAAAAGCATATAAAGGGTGAGCTTAAAGTAAAATGAGCCAAAATTGTGGGATAAAAAATACAAGTTTACCGATAAAGTATAAATAATTACGGTAACTAGTATTTTACTTTTTAGGAAATTGTAACATATTTCTTCATTAAGATTTACTATATACGATGAATAATAAAAAATTAATGTAGATTTTCCTTAACAATACAAAGACTCTCAGAATTCAGAACTTCATTAGTCAAAAGTGAACAATCTATTATGGAACCCTTGATATATAAAAACTATGTATACAATTGTGGTCTAAGGTCTGGAAATTTTTAATTAGTTTATATTATTTCGTATAATAAATATTTTTTATTATTGTTTCATATTTGAAAAACGAGTTATGTTAACATATGTTGGGCACTTGAAAATTTATAACATGTCCCCTTTTTAAGCCTTAATATCTACTTTTATATTAAACTACCAATATGTATTTTGTAAACAATATAAATACTCAAAATTCTGAGAATTTGGAATTTGGTCAAATTGATACTTCTGATCAAATATCCTAGTACTTAATATAGTAAGGATGTTTGTTCAAGAAATTATTATATATACTTTATTTGCTTTATTATCTCTATAATAAGGTTTTTTGAGAATCGATTACAGGATACATGTCATGAATATTAATTAGTACTAGCAATCATACAATCAATTAACTACCAAGAAAGTACAACCCAAAACCTATAATATCTAGGGATCTCAACAAAGTACTAACCTTCATCGATTAGTACCTATTATAAGCATCAACAAATGGAAATTCGGCTGAACTTATAAAAAAATTTAATCAAAGCGCCTCCATCCTATGATATGTATTGTATGAATATATGAGTTTTGAAATTTAAGTAAACATTTTATCATATTTATTTGAAAGAGTAGACTATATATATGATAATACCATTGCGGAGATTTGAAATCGGTTCCTATCATCATAAACTACAACTAAATAATGGAGTCATATATTAATAATATTTCTTAAAGTATTTATGTTATAAAACCAAAATCTCGGGACAACATTACGACTTGCAACTTGTCCATACTTAGCAAATCCTATACTATACTAGGAAGCATCACGGTGCAAACATTTGGATAGATCATCAAGTTAATTTTACCATTTACGTACGAGATTCATATATACATAGTTGTTGAGATATTAATAAATATATAGTAATTCATGCTTGTCCAAAACAGTTCACATGCATTTAGATAAGATTGTTATTGTCGTAAACTCACCAACAAAAAAATTTGAACCAGCGCAAATATCGTATGAAATTATATATTTTCATAAAGATTCACATACATTTATTTTCTATATATACCCTAATCGTTTTCAATCAAAATATATTAATTCTTATGCCATCAATAGTTCTTTGTTCAACAGGTAATTTGTTATTTTTCTTTGTCACTTTACTTTCTATAATAAGATATTCATTTTCTTGTACTTTTCGTAACTACCTTCATATCAACCTGTTAGAGATCAATAGGCCAAGGGCATGTTTGCCTCAGTTTCATGAACACACAAATGCCCAAAAGAGTAGAACTACTAGTTTCCTTAAATTCAGGCATGCATATATACAAAAGAAAAAAAAAAAAAAGGTATATGTCATATATGTGTGTCCCCGTATCCTTGTCGATTAAAAGTATGTTCTTCAATTCACAAATTGATTTAATATTGGCTTATAATTGTCCTTGTTGATATTGAATTCTTATACATGACTACACACACAAATACACACACACACATATATATAATTGTTCGATGATTGTTAACTCATACTTTGATCTTCAGAACACAATGAAGCCAAGATTCATATCAGTGCCAATCATGGGGCTCATGCTCCTATTTGCATCATGGGTTGGAACTGTGGTTACCCAAGATCTGACAATAAACACATTATACAAGAACCCCAAACAACACATGAACACTCGAATAAAGGTCCTAATGGACCAGATGACACTGGAGGAGAAGATTGCGCAGATGGCACAAATTGATAAGCGACAGGTTACAGCAGAGACGTTGAGAGACTATTCTATTGGTAGCCTCATTAGCGCCGCCGGTGCCACACCTCATGAAAACCATAGTGCCACCCCAGAGGATTGGGTGGACATGTTGAATGATTATCAGAAAGGATCACTTTCTAGTAGGCTGGGAATTCCCATGCTTTATGCAATTGATTCTGTGCATGGCCATAATAGTTTGTACAGAGCTACTCTTTTTCCTCACAACATCGGCCTTGGGGCAACCAGGTTAGTATATTTACATATATAGAAATGTCTTAAAATAGATAATTAATTGTATATTTCAATTATTATTTTTGGACTAAGAAGACAAATTGATATATATGTAGAGTTTAGCCGCCAGTTTCTTTTCTAATTTATATTTAATTGATAGAATGAGATTGAACCAAAACCTTAAGTGTTAAGAATTAATTGCTCAGTTTTAACAAATTTATCTTTTCTTATATATTTTCTCTATTTTTATTAGTAATGACATTATCTTATGTTGCAGAGATCCGGAGCTTGTGAAGAGGATCGGCGCTGCTACAGCTCTTGAAACTAGAGCTACTGGCATTCCATATGCCTTTTCACCATGCATTGCTGTATAAATACTAATACCTTGTATTAAATGCCATTTAATTAAATTTATTATGATAGAGCCAAGTTTTATTTGCATCATTCATAACTATGCTTCAAAATTGATATTATAGGTATGCAGAGACCCAAGATGGGGTCGTTGTTATGAGAGTTATAGTGAAGACCATAAAATTGTTGAACAAATGACAGAAATTATTAATGGTCTACAAGGAGAAATTCCTCCAACCTCAAGAAAAGGTGTTCCATTCATAGGTGGAAGGTAAGTTTAGGAAGTTTTCTTTTTCCTTCAATCTTCTCATCTTTATGAATTGAGTGCAGAAATGTTAAATGACCAAATTTATGCACTCATGCAAGAAAAAATGCATTAAATAAAGTTAAAGACCATTTATGGGATTTCTATTTCAGTTATTCAATTAATTTTTAATTATTTGATCTTTTTTTTAAAAAAAGGGATAAAGTTGCAGCATGTGCGAAGCACTTTGTTGGTGATGGAGGTACAATACATGGGATTGACGAGAATAATACAGTGATAGACTGGCATGGATTACTCAGCATTCATATGTCTGGCTACTACCACTCCGTCATTAAGGGTGTGGCCACTGTCATGGTTTCCTATTCAAGTTGGAATGGAGAAAAGATGCATGGAAACAAAAATCTAATCACAGATTTTCTCAAAGGCACCCTCAACTTTAAAGTATGTACTGTAAATTTATAACTAAATATCAATGTTGCATAAATTTTTAATTCTATAAATTTATTTAGACTGTGGAAATTCTTTTCGATTACTTGACCATTTTTTATCTTTTGGCCCTGATTTTGCAGGGATTTGTCATTTCAGATTGGAATGGTGTGGACAGAATGACATACCCATGGTCATCTAATTACTCAAACTCACTTTTAAAGGCCATTAATGCTGGAATTGACATGGTTCGTATATAAGTCTGAATGACAATTTATATATATGTATATATATCGGCATGGGCACAATGGTTTTTACACATATATTTCTATTGCAATATCTAGGTGATGGTCCCACCCAACATTACAGAGTTTCTCAACATTGTAACTTCTCATGTAAAGAACAAATTAATCCCAATGAGCCGGATTGATGATGCAGTCAGGAGGATTTTGAGAGTCAAATTCACTTTGGGTCTTTTCGAAAACCCTTTAACCGATTATAGTTTAGTTGATCAAATTGGGTCACAGGTTAGCTAATCCTAGTAGTATATTTAAACATATACCTCCACAATAATCTATTAAATTTTTCCAAGGTTAATTCATGTTTCTTTGTTGTTCTTCCAAACTGATTAGGCTCATAGAGATTTGGCAAGAGAAGCAGTTAGGAAATCACTCGTTCTATTAAAGAATGGAGAACATGTCAATAGCCCTTTGCTTCCACTCGATAAAAAGGCATCCAAAATCTTAGTTGCAGGAAGTCATGCCAATGATATTGGATTGCAATGTGGTGGTTGGACAATTACTTGGCAAGGAATTAGCAGCAAAAACCTCACTGATGGAACTACTGCTGGAAGTACTATTTTAAGTGCAATCTCAGCTGCAGTTGATCCTAGTACGGAAATTGTGTACAGTGAAAACCCTGATGATGCATTGCTAAAGGCAAATAACTTTTCCTATGCAATTGTGGTTGTGGGAGAGCCCCCCTATGCTGAAGGTTCGGGTGACAATTTGAATCTGACTATTCCTGAACACGGTTTGCGTACAATGACTAACGTTTGTAGAAGCACCAAGTGCATTGTGGTCTTGATTTCTGGCCGACCGCTAGTCATAGAGCCATATCTTTCATCGATTGATGCATTGGTTGCAGCGTGGCTGCCAGGAACAGAGGGTCAAGGGGTTGCTGATGTGCTATTTGGGGATTATGGTTTCACCGGAAAGTTATCAAGAACATGGTTCAAGACCGTAGACCAACTCCCCATGAATGTTGGGGATAAACATTATGATCCACTTTTTCCATTTGGCTTTGGACTCACTACAAAACCTATTGGACCAAGCTAGAGTGATATTAATTTCATTTGATTTATGGAGTTACACTTGTCTGTCCCAATCAAAAATGTTGTATTCTTTACAACTGTATATAACTTGGTTTTATTTTTTTCATTGATTAGGAAAGATTTGTAATATACAAATACTTGTTGATTTGTAATACCTTCTTATTACTGTACAAGCAAAATTGAATATATATATATATATATATCTAATTCATTTAATAGGTGATATATATAATATATTCATTTTTTGTGGGAGGTTGATATTAAAATTATTGATCAATTTATGATTTCTCTATTTTATAGACTAAAAAAAAATTTAGTCCGTAAATTAATTAAAAAAAATTGTAAAATGTGTAACAACATAGTTTTGTTTGTTTCCCGACTCATTTGCCATACAAATGTCACATGCATGGAGTATGCATTTTACGAGGAGCAAAACCTCAACTTGATCCCTCCATCTCATTTTAATTCATATTTTCTTTGTCTGGCTTATGCTATACTCACATAACATTATTCTCCATTGTAAAACTATTAGACCCCCATTATTTTTCTCCAACAACTTAATATATACCTAAATTAAATACATCAAACCTAAAAGAAAACTATATATTATAATGCAAAAATTATAGGTGGAAAGTAAGTTCAAAAAGTGTTTTCTTTTCTTTTCTTTTTCTTTTTCTTTTTGCCCCTGTCTTGTTATCAGAAAATACCTATATACACCGGGTCTTAGGCCCCATCTGTGCACCTTGTGCTTATTTTATTTTTTTGAATAAAAAAACAAATGATATGAATTAATCACATCCACAAGATCCACAGGTGGGACCCAAAACCCGATTTATACAAGAATTTTCCCTTGTCATCTCTATAAATCGAGTGCACAAAATAAAAATGACCAAATTTATACACTCATGCATGAAACAATGCATGCATCATGAAATGTTATGGACCATTAATGGGATTTTTCTTTCATTTATTTAGTAATTTTAATATTTTTGTTTGGGGAAATATCACCTATAGTCCCTAAACTATTATATTTGCCTCACTTAGGTCCCTAAACTAAATTTTGTTACGCTACTGTCTCTAGAGTAATAATTTCATCTCACTTTAGTCCTTTGCGATTTAGTTTGAATGGAAATTCAACGTGTATACTACACACGCCGATCAACTAATGGAAAAATTGAAGTTATTATGTTTCTTTTTGGTCCCTTTTTTGGAATTTTTGTCTCACTTTGATCCTTTTTTTTTATTTTTAACATCTTAGCTCCAATAAATGCGGGAATTACGTAATTATTACATTTTAAAAGCTTGAGGGAAAATTACAGGGACTTCCGCTTAGGTTTGATTTAATTATTGATACACATCCTGGGAAATTACGTAATTATATCCACTACCTATGACGTCATCGGAGCTGAAGACACCCTACCATTTTATCAAATAACTTATTTATCCTCAACGACGAAAATAAAAATTGTGAATCTTAAATTATTCACTTTCAAAAAATTCATGTTCCGTCGGCAAATTGAAGGAGCCACACGATTAAATATTAGAAAACTAAATATGGCCAATAAAGAAAATGTTAATTGTTAGTTATGCATTTATATATAAATGAAAGAATGGTAAATTTGCACTCTGCGCATCTGGATTAGCACTTTTTGGGACAATTCATCACTCTTATATTACTAATTTTGTAGATTGCACGTAGAATTAGCATTATCTTGGATGATTGCATCTATCATCCTCTTAGAAAACTAAATATGGCCAAGAATTAAAGAAAATGCTAAAGCTAGTTACATATTCATATATATATATACATATAGATATACATATAGATATAGATATATATTATTTGAAATTGAAAGAATGGTTACTATGCACTTTGCATCTTTGGATATTAACATTCTTTGGCGCACTGCACTTTTAAGTTACACATTCGTAAATTCAACCTAGAATTAGTATTAGCATGGATGATTGCAAGCAGTATCAACCAAATAACGAGTTAACCAAGCTTAAGAGGTGCTAAATGGTCCTCTTTATCTCAATTTAAAAAGCAACAAGATATTCTCCATACTAGGGCCTGAAAAGCAATCATCGATCTATTTATAATTTGGTAAAAGAGGTTATACACGTTAATTATATTTATCAATATAATTAATCGATCCCAGATCCATTCATTTCCTATCTATTCTTACTCTAGTCCTGCATGTATATAGTATTGGTTTAAAGATTAAATAAATATTTTGTAAAGATTAGATCAAACTTGACCGTTATTTTTCTCCTTATGGTGTGTGGGTGTTTCTAAGGTTTTTTTTTTTTTTTAGGGAAAATTACTCAAAACCCCCTAAAATAATTTTTCATATCCAAAAGACCCATGAAAATATTTCTCAATCTTAAAAACCCATTCTACAAACTTTTCATTCCAAAAACCCCAAAAGTGAGGATTAACAACTTTTTGGACTAAACTACTCCTTCATTTATTAAGTTAATAATTGGTCAATTTTTTTTTTTAATGTATCATTTTGTTTTGATTCTTTCAAATTGATGAATCATAAAATACGGATTTTCTTTTGTAATATTAATTTTTTAAAATGTTTGTATATAATTTATTTTTTATTTTAATATGGTAATTATATATAAATATATGTTTTAAAATTTTTAAAAAGATTAAAAAATTTAAAAATTTAAAATTAAAATCATAATTAATATCAATTATCAATACAAAATTTTTATATAAATAAATTTTATTGCATAACAACAATAGATTAATTTTTAATTTAGAAGGCTAAGGGCAATTAAGTCCATAAATTTGTTAACCCTAAATATTGGGTTTTTTGGAATGAAAAGTTGATGGAATGGGTTTTTTGGATATAAAAGTTTATTTTAAGGGTTTTTTAAGCTATTTATCAATTTATAGCCTCTTGTTAGACAAGAACAATTAATCATAGAGAAGAACCGACTTCAATTAACTAATTAATTTTTTATCTACAACTAAAGCACATTTGCAACTTCACGATTATACGTTGATGCCACCCTCTACATTCCATGGTAACCACATATTAGGTCATGCACACCGTTATTTGTTTTTCTTTTCTTTTTTTTTATTTAATAATATGTTCTTGTTAGGAATTTCATATTAGATGTTTTGATGATGACAAATAGGACTTCCTGTTAGACCCCGAAAAGTGTAAAAGTTTTCATAGAATGTTATGTATAAGTACCTGAAAGCTTATTTATCTTAGGCTTATAGTATTTATCTTTGTAGAATTCTTTAGACTAAGTATGTGACACTAAAACACTTAGGAAAATTCTGGGTGAGTCTACCAAGTGATGAAGGTGAAGATCAAGCGTCTGAAGCTACAATGGATAAAGATATCTTGAAGCGTCCGTCAAACGCTTTAGGGATTATCCCAGTGCTCAAACTACGAATGGATAACTCAGGCCGAATACTCAACATCAAGTAAAATGACGGAATTCTCAGTGAGACCATCAAGACAAGATTGAAGAGTAAGCGTCTGAAATAAAGAAAAGAAAGTCAGGATCAGTCCAAGCGTCTGTCCAATACACGAGAATAACTATTCTCTTCAGCAAGCGTCCAAAAAGGTTAAACCAACACAACCTACAAAGAACGTAACCTGAAAAAACTCAAACCCAAAACCATCCAAAGACTTAAAAATGCATGAATCAAACGGACGAATTATTTCCAACGGAAATAAGACAAGATGCATTAAAAGTCGGATAAGTGCTATTAAACTATAAGCACTATAACTTATGGGCAAGCCATATCTTTGACCTAGACTGTCAGATTTATGAAACCAAGACCATGCCTAACCAATTAAATATACCCAAAGTTAGAAATGTCTGAACTCAAGGAATGTTTGGGGAAACGAGACTCCAACCATGTCAAACGGACAAAAACCACCAATACCTTATAAATAGCTCTTTCAACAAACAAGAAAAGTGATAGACACACACAAAAATACCTACTTTGTTGAAAGAAAAGCTTACTGAAAATCATAGCCAAATATCCATATAAGATTTTCACAAATATTCCAGACACAGTCACCCATATCTCAAATCTCTTTTTAAGAAGAACCTATACTACCATTGAGATATCCCCAAGTTGTTTGAACTTTCCAAAAACAAACAAACCCGTGACCAAAACCATCAACACCTTTCATCTGAGTGAGAAAGCTGGTTGACTTGCAAGCAATATTTTTGTGTAAAAGAAGCTTGTTGAAGTTGATCTCTATTGGAGCTGAAATCTGTGTGACCAAGGAGTTCCGAGATCAAGAGTAACTTGCACCATTTCTGAGTGAAAGAAGCAAGGGGATAGAAGATCTTTAGTGGAGCTGAAATCTGTGTGACCAAGGAGTTCCAAAATCATATCCAATCTCCCTCTATCTTGTAGAAGTCTCTGTGTGACTCTTCGATAATCATCATAGTGGAAAAACCTCCCTGATAAAAGGAGAAGAAGGACGTAGCTGGGATTACATCACCCAGTGAACCTTACAAATATCTTGTGTCATTTACCTCTTTAAGCATTCATTGTTTTACTGCTTTACTATTCATACTGCATACATTCTGATAAAGTCTTAAAACAACTAAGCGACTACTTTCGATTAATTAACCGAACGCTAAGCTATAAAATACTTCCGCTGTGCTAACTCTGATTTAGTGACTAAACTCTGCCCTACTTTGGTAAGCGTTGAAATCACCGAGTCTAAGTTAACGTTTCTCAAGCGCCACATCCAGCGCTTAAACTTGTCAAGCGTTCAAATACTTCAAAGTGATACGAATTTTTAAGAAGTCGAAAAAGACTTCAGGGTCTATTCAACCTCCCCCTTCTAGACCCTTTCGTATACCACTTGGGACCAACAAGTGGTATCAGAGCGGTTGAAGTTGAAACCTAAGCGTTTCCAAGCGTAACTGCTTGTTCAGATCCATTTTTTTTTATATAGTCGCTTTAAAATTACTTTAAATTCTTCATGGCATTCTCTAAAGTTCCCAAGTTGACCGAGTCAAATTATGACTCTTGGAAGGTCAAAGCGTTTACTTATTTGTGTTCATGTGATGATGAAATGTGTGATATCATTTCAGATGGGCCAATCAAAATATACAAAGTTATCACCAGAGCGCCCGAAGCCACAGGAGAAACACCTGACGGTTATGTGGAGAAGCCCAAACAAGAATGGTCCACCGATGAGCGTCGACGAGCCAATCTAGACAATGTCGGTCGGAATGCATTATACACAGCCATTGGTGACAATGACAACTTATTCAACAAAGTCAAATCATGCAATACAACTAAAGAAATTTGGGATAAGTTGGCTACTATTTGTGGTGGCTCAGCACAAATAAAGGAAAACAAATTATCAATTGCCAAAGAAAAATTCAACGGCTTCAAGATGCTACCTAATGAGACGCTAGAGCAATTAGACATGAGGTTTACAGCCCTTGTCACTGAACTAACATCTCTGGGTATGGAGCTACAAAATCGAGAAACAGTGGTCAAAATCTTTAGAAGTCTTCCAAGCAGATTCCTGATGAAAACAACTGCAATGAGAGAATCAAACAATCTGGACAGCCTAACTCCAGAAGATGCTTTTTCAGAACTCAAAGCATTTGAGTTTGAGCTGAATTCGGCCAGTGATGCAGTAAGTAATCCAGTGATCGAATCTGGAGCGCTAATGGCATCAATCAAAGGAAAACCTATCAAAGAAAAAGGTTCGGATATAAGTGAGGAAGAAGAACTGGCGCTTCTAAATAGATTCAGGAAATTCCTGAAATATGAAAAGAAGGGAAACAGTCCTAAGCACCCAGGACAAAGTTCATATCAAGCGCTTCCTCAAATACAACCACAATATCAAGCGCCTCACTATCCTGCGTCCTCCTCCCTAGCGCCAATTCAATATCAAACTCCTTCTCAGCAAGATCTCTCAGCGCCTGCAGCGTTAAACCAACGATCCACAAGATTAACAAACGAACAAAAGATGAAGACCAATCTTTGTTACAACTGCAGGAGACCAGGGCATTTCCAAGTTAATTGCCCATATCCAAATGTGTCTAAACCTACAAAGCAAGATCACACGGATAGAAACCAATTCAGGAGCAACCTGAGACAACAAGGCTTGCTAGCAGAATCAGAACCTCTCTATACGCCTGAAGAGGACTTGGAATCATCAGATGAAAGCAGCGATGATGAACCATCAAAGGACTCAGCATTCATTTGTCTCATGGCAAGAGAAAATGAAGCATCTAACGACGTACCATCTGAGGTAACCACTGATCTGTATCATCCTCTCTCTTATGATGAATTACTTGACAAAGTAAAGGAATATTATACAGATTGTCAAGATGCCACCCAATTATTCCAAAATCACCATCGTATTATTTCAGCACTCAGAAGTGATAACTTAACGCTCAAAGCAGAGTTGCAAATTCAGCAACAGTGCATTGAGAAAAACCAATCACTCGAGAGTGAAATTACTCAGCTAAAAGGTGATCTTGATATAATAGTCAAAAGAGAAGCTGAAATGGTCGCTAAACTTGCCAAATCAGAGCAGCTTATCTCTTCATTATCAAAAGCGTCTAGAACGCTAGATAATGTGACTAAAGTAACCAGGGCATTTGGTGAAAAGACCGGTCTAGGTTTTGATAAATTTAGTTATAAAGCCAAAGCGTCCAATGTTACAACAATCAACAAAGGAAAAGGTGTAATCTTTGTTGAAGAAAGTTCAATCAGACAAACGCTGAATGAATCAACAAATACTGGTACAAAAGCTAATGATAAAGTCAACACTGACTCAGGCAAAGGAAAGACCAAAGCGAATGTCTCACAAAAGAAAATATATCCAAACGCTCAAAAACTAAGGAGATATTTTCTGCCAGTGAATCAAACGTTAAGCGTCCCGCACCAAAAGTGCATCCTAAGCCAGTACCAAACAGAATCAAACGTCTATATCCAAAACAATCCAGTTCATATTATCAACACTATGATAATTGTGATTACGATTATGATTATTACTATAATCAAGGATATTTCTATACATCTAGAAAAAATATGCAACTCAAAACGAAACCCAAGAAGGCCAATCTTTCTCCCATAGTGAAGACAAGGCAAATATGGGTTCCGAAAAATCTAATTCACGTCACTAACAAAGAAGGACCCAAAACAAAATGGGTACCTAAAGGAAATTAGATCTGCCCTTTTGAATGCAGGTACCTAGAGCCAACACCGACGCTTCAGTATGGTACATAGATAGTGGATCATCGAGACACATGACTGGATCAAAGGATCTCTTGATCAACTATCGTGCAACCAATGGTCCTCAAGTTATATTCGGTGATAATTCTAAAGGTAAAACTAAAGGTATAGGTATCATGCATAGGGGGAACATCATGATCAATGATGTATACTATGTTGAGGGTCTTAAACATAATCTCCTAAGCATAAGTCAATTCTGTGATAAAGGCTTTGAAATTAAATTTTCTAGTGACTTGTGCGAGATAATCGATGTTAAGACAGGATCTACTAAATTAAAAGGAAGAAGAACAAACAATGTATACTTAGTAGATTGGGATTCAACATTAGATAACAACCCTACATGTTTCGTAGCTAAGAATCAAAACGAATTAGGTTGGTTATGGCACAGAAAAATGAATCACCTCAATTTCAAAACAATCTCTCAATTAATATCTCTAAATCTCGTAGAGGGATTACCTAAAGGTTCCTTTAATAAAGATCGCTTATGTGATGCCTGTCAAATGGGTAAACAAGTTAAATCATCCTTTAAGAAGAAGCTTCATCTATCGACCTCTCGAATACTTGAATTACTACATTTAGATTTGTTTGGTCCTATTCAAATCATGAGCGTTAGTGGTAAAAAGTATTCACTAGTAATAGTTGATGATTTTTCACGCTATACATGGGTAGAATTTCTAGCATCTAAAGATGAAACTAGTGCCAAGCTCACCTCTCTAATTCGTCAACTACAAAACTCAAAAGATCTAAAAGTAACAAGAATTAGAAGTGATAGAGGAACTGAATTTACTAACCATATTGTTGAGAAATTTTGTAAAGACTTTGGAATACTTCATGAGTATTCAGCACCTAGAACACCTCAACAAAATGGAGTTGCTGAACGACGGAACAGAACGCTTAAAGAAGCCGCTAGGACTATGTTAGCCGAGTCTAAGCTGCCTCAAAGGTTGTGGGCCGAAGCTATCAACACTGCTTGCTACACTCAGAACCGGTGTATGATCAACAAGCAACATGAAAAGACTCCATATGAGTTATGGAAGGGACGTAAGCCGAATGTTTCATACTTTCATGTATTTGGTTCAAAATGTTTCATTCATAACAATGGTTCCCAAAGCCTAAAGACATTTGATCCTAAAGCAGATGAAGGAATCTTTCTAGGTTACGCCAAAAATGGAAAGAGCTTTCGCATCTTAAATAAGGTCAAATCGAAGGTTGAAGAATCCATTCATGTTGTGTTTGATGATGCTAACCAAGAACCGAGTAAGGTTAATATTAATGATGCAGGAATTGAAGATTTATCTCAACAAGCGTCACAAATCAATCTGTGTGATGATAGTGATATTGATGAAGATAATGAAATCATTGTACCTAATCCTAAGACTACTCGTAAAGACATCAACGATGACATTGCAAGAAACGCTGATGATCATGAAGGGAATGTTCATCAAGAGCAAATTCAAACTATAAACACTGAAGCGCCTACGCAAGGAATTGGTCAAGCGCCTACACAGTTTAATCAAACGTTAGATCAATCTCTTAACTCGTTCCAACCAGACAGAAAATGGCTCAGAGACCATCCACCAGAACTAATTATTGGAGATATTGGAGCACCCGTTAGAACAAGAGCCGCTACAATAAATGAGGCCATGTTTGCAAGCTTCCTATCTCAAATGGAACCAAAGAAAGTGGATGAAGCGCTTAACGATCCAAGTTGGATAGAAGCCATGCAAGAAGAGCTAAACCAATTTGAAAGAAATGAGGTATGGACGCTAGTACCAAGACCAACCCACCAAGGGGTCATTGGAACTAGATGGGTCTATAGAAACAAAATGGATGAGAATGGGATTGTGATTAGAAACAAAGCCAGACTCGTAGCTCAGGGATACTGTCAAGAAGAGGGCATCGACTTTGATGAAACATACGCTCCAGTTGCCCGTCTTGAAGCAATCCGCATGTTTCTAGCGTTTGCAGCATTTAACAAATTTACAGTGTATCAAATGGACGTAAAGAGTGCATTTCTGAATGGTAAACTCCAAGAAGAAGTATATGTGGAGCAACCACCAGGATTCATCAACAACCATGGGAAAAGCATGGTTTATAAATTGGACAAGGCACTCTATGGTCTTAAACAAGCACCACGAGCATGGTATGACACTCTTTCTATCTTCCTTATAGGTAAAGGCTTTTCAAAAGGCAGCGTTGACACAACGTTATTCAAAATTACCCATAATGGAGATATTCTCCTAGTTCAAATTTATGTTGATGATATTATATTTGGATCTACCAATAAGCGTCTATGTGAGAAATTTTCGAAGATGATGCAAGATCAATTTGAAATGAGCATGATGGGTGAATTAACTTTCTTCCTAGGATTACAAGTTAAACAACTCCCTAATGGCATATTCATAAATCAAACTAAATATACTAGAGATATGATCAAGAAATTTGGTATGGAAAATGCATCACCTTCAAAAATTCCAATGAGCCAAACGCTTAAGCTAGATAGAGATGATAATGGAAAGAAAATTGATATCACTAACTATAGAGGTATTATTGGATCACTTCTTTATCTTACAGCTAGTAGACCTGATATTATGTTCTCAGTATGCATGTGTGCACGATTTCAAGCTGATCCTAGAGAATCACACTTAATTGCTGCTAAAAGAATCCTTAAGTACCTAAAAGGCACACAAAATGTGGGCTTATGGTATCCTAGGGATTCTCCTTTTGAACTAATTGGTTATTCAGATGCAGATTTTGCAGGATGCAAAATAGATAGAAAAAGTACTAGTGGAACATGTCAATTTCTAGGTGATAGACTAATTTCATGGCATAGTAAGAAGCAACAGTCCATCGCTACTTCCACCGCTGAGGCTGAGTATGTAGCCGCTGGAAGCTGTTGTGCACAGATCCTTTGGATGAGGCAACAACTTAGAGATTATGGAATAATCCTAGATCCAACTCCTATCCATTGTGACAATCAAAGCGCCTTAGCAATGACTCAAAATCCAGTTCTTCACTCTAGAACCAAACACATTGACATTCGCTATCACTTTCTACGTGACCACGTTCAAAAGAAAGATATCTCCATGCACTTCATTGGTACAGAAAAGCAACTGGCAGATATCTTCACCAAAGCGCTTAACGAACAACGTTTTCTCACTTTAAGAAGTGAACTAGGTATGATTGATCTAAATGCTTAATCATTCGAAACATCATACTTTTGTTAGGCATGAAATTTAGGGGGAATTCACTGTATGTTATGTAATTTATGGGGAACCTACATAGGGGGAACCTTAAAAGAGCTAACTATACCTAAGTGAATATGACCAAAAATGTTTTCCCTTGCATCGGTCATACGCACTTAGCACCATACACTTAAATCCTTTTGACGCTTATTACACAAATCTGTCTTAGCGTCTGCACTTCTTTCAAAATAAACTAAACGCTTAGCTTTATTCCCGGCTAAAGCAGTTAGTAAAAAGACCCTTTAAAAGCAAGCGTACATTACCCTACGCTAAAACGAGAAAGTGGATTAGTCAATCAATGCAATTAATGCTGACTTGACATTCCTCACCTTTCGCTCAAGAAAACCCATGGGTACTCATCACGTTTTTCAAAGATGGTTCAGCACATGTACACGCGTCAGTACAATTACCATGTATCTTAGACGAATACAACCAGCGCTGAATATTTTAAACCAAAAGTAAAACACTACTACCAAGACATAATGATAAGTACTGGGAAACTGTGTCCTCATATACACCCTGAAAGGAATAATTCTATATGTTACAATGACCGCTAAAGCACAAAATGTTACTTGAAAGAGATCCTCAAGATTCTCAAGCGTCCACATAACACTGAATTGTTTCAAGCGTCATTCTGAATAGGTCCGGACGCTTTAACAAATTTTTGGCGGGCATTTGAATAGTTGTTCAAAATTATGGTTCCCGAACAGTTTTCATAAAGAACGTATCCGCTTTTCATGGGCACACGTATCACCTCAGTATATCAAAAGTCTCTGTTTCAAACTTTTAATCGGACTTCAAAATAGTATATGTGGCAGTTACTAAAAGAAACCGTGCCTATTTAATCTAAATTCACGTCCACAGTTATATTTTAATGGCTGAGATTTATATTCCTCCACGTGTCAACATCTCAAACTTCAAACACACAGAACATTCAAATTGAAGTTTCTGCAGAACACAAACACTCTTATACTCTATTACATTCGTGCAAGAAAAAGTCTCTCTCTTTTTCAAAAACAAAAATTTTCATTCGTAATCTCTGTCTACTTCTCACTAATGGCACCCAAGAAAGCTACTGCTGGAACCACTGAAGTTGTTGTTAAGGTCACTGAAGGCCTTATAGTTGATTGGAAGTTTCTCTATGAAAACCCCCAAATTGATTTAACGGAAATGATGGATTCTGTAGCAGAGGCTGGGCTTCAGAAATTTCTCACGAAATACTCGTATATGTTTCCTGAAGAACTAGAATTTTTCTGGAGAAATGCTCGACTGTCTGACGATGAGACTTCCATCACTTGTTTGTTTCCTGTCTCCAAGAAGGAATCAAAGACGTTCACTCTCTCTGCGGCCTCTATTGCCCAGAATTTCTCTCTACCTAATGCTGGAGCCACTTTAGACACTATCACTGAAGAACAAATTCAAGAAGTCTGGACTCAGATTAGCGCTTACGATGATGTTCCATACAAACCGTACTTTGAGAAGAAAGATATAGTGAACAGGTATCGAGTCTTGGCTGATTTCTGCAGTAAAAACATAGAATGCAGAGTGGGAACCTTCGACAAAATCAACCCAACCCAGTTCCAGATGATGACTGCCATCCTACTCAAGATAAAAATCAACTGGAGCGCCTATATATTCAGCAGGTTCAGAGACAGTCTACGCACTTCAAACAGACCTTATGGTCTAGTTTTAAGTGATCTAATTTTTCGAGCAGAGTGCACCTCTTCAGCAGGAGTCACCGTGGCCAAGCATAAGTTCTATGGGCCAAGAATCATCAATAATCTCTTCAATCCACCCAAAGTTGGAGGTGCTGCTAAGCCTCTCTCTGAGCGCCAAGTTGTCCGAGCAGCGTCAGATGAGGAGGCTGAGCGTCCAGATCAGGAGAAAGCCAAACGTAATGTGAAGCGTCCCACTGTCACAAAGAAACGGGCTCCTCGAAAGCCCAAGGCTCAACCTATCAAAAGCGATGAAGATGACGAGGATTCTATACCCCTCATTAGTCGGAAAGATCTGGAAAAGGTTCTCAAAAATATTGACTTTGAAGAACCTGCAGTTCCACAGACTCAAGCGTTCCCCGCCGAAGGTATAAATGTGAAGCGTATCTTCAAGAGACGTAAGCGTCCAACTGCTGCCATTTCTTCTGAGGCTACACAAAGTGATCAAGCCATAGCTGCTGTCCCGATATCATCCTTTGAAACACCAGTTGATGTCCATCTGGATGTTGATATGGCCCAAATTGTGGCCATCGCACATGAAGCTGCCATCGAATCTACAAATCTCGAGCCTGATGAACCTGAAATCCCAAGGGCTCAACCATTGCTTGCATTACCTAGTACAACAGAGGCACGCTCAGAAGGTCAGAGCGATGCTAACGACGTTGTGATTCATCGACATTTCTTCAAGCTGGATCCCTTAAAGACTATCGATCACTCAGTCGATTATTTGCCTCCAGCGCCCGCAGAGACCTTCATACCTGCAGGATACAATGAAGAAAGTCTTATCAATGCCGAAAATGATATCGCCAAGCTCATAAAGTTTGATCTGGCTGTACGCAACACTCTCTTTAATACAGCCTCAACCCCAGCTGATGAAGCTTACTACACAGCTCTTGAACTCGGGAAGACTCCCAAACACATCCCGGCTTCCGTAACTCTCCAAGCACAGCGGCAAGGAGGCAAGACTCCTAGAGCTGATGTTGATTTAGCTTATTATCTGGACTGTGGGACAAGCAAACCCACTGGCTTCGCTCTCAGAGACTACAACATCAGAGTCTATGAGCGTCAAGATAAGCTTCTGAACCCAACGGAAGAGCTACTAAACAGAGAAGGCTATTCTCACTCTCTAACACTGGTCAAAAGCAAGGAAAACAAACGCTCAGCTAATCCTCTCCTCCTGTGGAAGAATAAAGGAGTACATGCCGGTGAGCGTCCAGCTTCCCTGACCGAGATGATTCAACTTGAAACCGATGCATATTTTGACTGCGTCTGGAACGCTAACTACCAACCCGACAGGTATCGTTTTGAATCCATCTGTGATATTCATCACCAAGGGTTTCGTGCTATACTTAATGCAGGAACTGAGTATTGTATGACTGAGATAAGATGGGCTGAAGCTTACATGGGTGACACGTATAAATTTGAAGACTTGGTTAGTGCTCCCCATCTGTTCAGAATAGGGATTCATGATAAAAAGACCAAATTTGCACGCTACATGCTGACGCAGCGCCAACATAGACTTGGACCCGTTCTGAAGCTGCCTCTGATCCGCCATCAACCTGAACACCGCTTAAGACAAGCGTTGCACAAACTGGCCAACTCTTCTCTACGCTTTGCTGATCAAGCGTCCACCAGCGGTTCTTCTCCCCTGTCCTGTCTGAACTGCACCCCTAGCCACTGTGAAGACAACTTTTCTCTCATGATGGCAATTATGCCTCCAGTCTCCCTATTCGACAAAATCTTCACAGAAAATCTGCGACAATGGAATGGCTCTCGGATCAATCCTTTCAGAGGATATCCACTTCTTCCGTCTATTCGACAAGAAGTCTTCAGTCACTATGATTTTATTTTATCGCTGCTAGAAAGATCTCAAGCGCTTGCTTCAGCCATCTACCCATACTTGGAAGAGTATTACCGGCTCCGCGTTCCCGACTCTCGGAAACCGAAGACTCTCCCAACAGATCGGCTAATTGGCTTCTCACAACACTATTGCCCAGATGCCTTATTCTCCATCTGCAAAGCGCCCTCCAAAATCTTTCCCACTCATGTGCTGGATATCCTCGGGCCAATGTATATCAGGGCCCTG
Organism: Buddleja alternifolia; assembly: GCA_019426215.1. Lineage (NCBI taxonomy): Eukaryota > Viridiplantae > Streptophyta > Magnoliopsida > Lamiales > Scrophulariaceae > Buddleja > Buddleja alternifolia. The sequence continues at coordinate 53,608,061 of CM033392.1, read as the reverse complement.
GATAGTCCTATCAGAACGTTCATTCAAGGTACTTATCTCCCCACTCTACATTTGAATGAACTTCTGCAGACTGCTACGTATCCATATGCAGATGAACCGTTTGCCAGCTTGGACTTTCGGTTTACGGACTTTAGCCGTATAGAATCAGAATTTACTGCAGCACCAGCTGACACGTTACCTGCTCCTGAGCGCTTATTAGAATTACCTCAAGCGCCTCATTCCCCCAGTCCAACTGAATCCGACTCTACTGCATCCACCGAGTCCAACACTGCCCCAGAGCTTCGAGGAACAGTATTTGATCCTACTAATCAAGTACCTATTGAATCTCTCAAACACACATCTCGTTTTAAGCCTCGAGTCAGCACTGCACTTCCCAACGCTCAACCGTCCATGACTGAATGCCTCACTCAAATACAGCAACTATCTACAGCTACTCAGGCAAGTCATGTGGCTTTAACCAATGATCTACAAGACCGGTTCACGGCTCTAGAGACCTCTCTCACAGACGCTAATCACGCTCAACTCCTGGTCATGAAAGAACATTTCGACCAGCGTCTAACCACTCTTGAGGCCTCTGTCGCTCAGATTGCTACTCAAGTCAGTCTTCTTACTCAGCATTTCATACAGACTGATGATGGCAATAAGGGGGAAAAGAAGGGAGAAAAGAGGAAATCGTCAACATCTAAAGATCAAGTTCCTCCTCCACCATCCAAGCGTCAACATATTGATACTTCTCTCACACTGAGTACAGAACCAAGGTATCCCTATCCCTCTTGGGTAACTACATCGGTTGAAGCGTCCAATAAGAAAGAAACTCCCAGAGTGCTCTATCCAACTCTTCCATTGCCTTCAAGAGCACTGCTTGAACAGTTTGACATTCCTCTTCTCAGAGCATCAATTCCAGAACCATCTGATCCAGCAGTATTAGCCTTAGAAAGAAAAATGTCTGACTTCGACCAAACCTTCAGAATTTGCCTACGATACATAGGCATCAGTCCAGAGGAATGGGATAAACACTTCATTGCCTTTAAGGCACGACAAGTTCAAGAAAACAAGCACATAATCAGTAAAGATCATGCTGCAATGATGACGTTAGAAGATCAGATAACTGAAGCAATCCGTGCTGAAATGACTAAGAGATACAAGATCAAGCCACGATCTTAATTTTTACTTGTGCCTCTCTCCTTTTAGTTGTAAAATGCCTGTACTTTGATATATATATATATATAAAATGCATTTTACAGCTGAAACATCTCGTTAAAGCTCAAACTAACTTACTAACTTACGCTAACCTTCAGGTATCTAACGCTTGAACTAAATAAGTATTGCCATCATCAAAAAGGGGGAAATTGTTAGGAATTTCATATTAGATGTTTTGATGATGACAAATAGGACTTCCTGTTAGACCCCGAAAAGTGTAAAAGCTTTCATAGAATGTTATGTATAAGTACCTGAAAGCTTATTTATCTTAGGCTTATAGTATTTATCTTTGTAGAATTCTTTAGACTAAGTATGTGACACTAAAACACTTAGGAAAATTCTGGGTGAGTCTACCAAGTGATGAAGGTGAAGATCAAGCGTCTGAAGCTACAATGGATAAAGATATCTTGAAGCGTCCGTCAAACGCTTTAGGGATTATCCCAGTGCTCAAACTACGAATGGATAACTCAGGCCGAATACTCAACATCAAGTAAAATGACGGAATTCTCAGTGAGACCATCAAGACAAGATTGAAGAGTAAGCGTCTGAAATAAAGAAAAGAAAGTCAGGATCAGTCCAAGCGTCTGTCCAATACACGAGAATAACTATTCTCTTCAGCAAGCGTCCAAAAAGGTTAAACCAACACAACCTACAAAGAACGTAACCTGAAAAAACTCAAACCCAAAACCATCCAAAGACTTAAAAATGCATGAATCAAACGGACGAATTATTTCCAACGGAAATAAGACAAGATGCATTAAAAGTCGGATAAGTGCTATTAAAATATAAGCACTATAACTTATGGGCAAGCCATATCTTTGACCTAGACTGTCAGATTTATGAAACCAAGACCATGCCTAACCAATTAAATATACCCAAAGTTAGAAATGTCTGAACTCAAGGAATGTTTGGGGAAACGAGACTCCAACCATGTCAAACGGACAAAAACCACCAATACCTTATAAATAGCTCTTTCAACAAACAAGAAAAGTGATAGACACACACAAAAATACCTACTTTGTTGAAAGAAAAGCTTACTGAAAATCATAGCCAAATATCCATATAAGCTTTTCACAAATATTCCAGACACAGTCACCCATATCTCAAATCTCTTTTTAAGAAGAACCTATACTACCATTGAGATATCCCCAAGTTGTTTGAACTTTCCAAAAACAAACAAACCCGTGACCAAAACCATCAACACCTTTCATCTGAGTGAGAAAGCTGGTTGACTTGCAAGCAATATTTTTGTGTAAAAGAAGCTTGTTGAAGTTGATCTCTATTGGAGCTGAAATCTGTGTGACCAAGGAGTTCCGAGATCAAGAGTAACTTGCACCATTTCTGAGTGAAAGAAGCAAGGGGATAGAAGATCTTTAGTGGAGCTGAAATCTGTGTGACCAAGGAGTTCCAAGATCATATCCAATCTCCCTCTATCTTGTAGAAGTCTCTGTGTGACTCTTCGATAATCATCATAGTGGAAAAACCTCCCTGATAAAAGGAGAAGAAGGACGTAGCTGGGATTACATCACCCAGTGAACCTTACAAATATCTTGTGTCATTTACCTCTTTAAGCATTCATTGTTTTACTGCTTTACTATTCATACTGCATACATTCTGATAAAGTCTTAAAACAACTAAGCGACTACTTTCGATTAATTAACCGAACGCTAAGCTATAAAATACTTCCGCTGTGCTAACTCTGATTTAGTGACTAAACTCTGCCCTACTTTGGTAAGCGTTGAAATCACCGAGTCTAAGTTAACGTTTCTCAAGCGCCACATCCAGCGCTTAAACTTGTCAAGCGTTCAAATACTTCAAAGTGATACGAATTTTTAAGAAGTCGAAAAAGAGTTCAGGGTCTATTCAACCTCCCCCTTCTAAACCCTTTCGTATACCACTTGGGACCAACAGTTCTCTTTTCAGAGAGATGAAATTTATGCGAATTCATTCTCTGCATTATATACATGGTAACTATCAATTAATTGTTTAACCATTTTTTTAAAATAGATGTGACATTTATGTGGGTACAATAGTCGAATTAAACAATTTCTTTTAAAGTATCATGGCTCCTCTACAATACCCCCTCCCCACCAATTACATCCAATGCACTCTTACATCATAAAAAATTTGATCCAATGTCATATATCATAGATACTTAAACAAACTTCATAACTCGAGTTATATATCTAATATTCATTAATTAAGGAAATACAGCAATCATATCTCCTAAAATATCTCTTTTCCTTCTCTCTATTTCTCTCAAACACGTTAATAAAAACTATGGAGACAGGAATTAAAATCTTTGTCCCATATCTCTCTCAATCACTTCAAAAACAGAAAAATTAATTAACCTCTCTTCTCATTCAGTGTCAATCACGTAAGAAAATAAAAATAATCCCTCGTCTAATTCAGTTAGCAATTCCTACTCTAAAATTTAAAATACACACTAGCTGTTAGTCAACTAACAAAACTTTTGTTTCTTTGCTTTTGAGTTTCATGCCCAGCATGTGTCAAAATTTCTGTTTTTCCGTTTATTCCTTTTATTGTTGAACCTTAGAGTTGTAATTTAACTTTCATCTATCAAAAGAAAAAGCTAACAAATTTTTTTTGTTTTTCCAACTTTATTTCTTTTATTTGCCAAAATAGGAATAGATTAGTTATATTTCTTAAGAGAAAAAATACAATAATTCCTCGCTGAAGAAGAGACGGAAACTTTGTTGTATGTAATTTCGCTAAAAAAATGGCAGGAAGCCTGCAAGAATAATATAGACTAATTTAATTTTAATTTCTATCCCAATATCTTTAATTCACGTGTTTAAGAGAAAGAGAGAGAAGGAGATGAGAGATTTTAGGAAATATAATTGCTAGATTTCCTTAATTAAAGAATATTTGATTTACAACTTGAGTTAAGAAGTTCAGTTAAGTATCTATGATGTATGCCATTGGATCAAACTCCTTATGATGTGTCATCCATCTAAGACTTATTAGATGTAATTGGTGGGAAAAGGTATTGGAGAGGAGTCGAATCCCTCTCTTGTCAAGTATACAGTGGCTTAGATTTTAATGCAAGTTAAAGCTCTATCAATGTTATGCTTTCAGGTGGGTGTAAGCGTTTAGAATAATAAACAGAAAGCAGTAAGTGTTAAAGTAAATAAACACAAAGAACTTTGCATGGTTCGTTGGGTGATATAATTTCAATTATGACATGTTGGAAAAAATGGATTTTAAGAGTTTTACAAAGTGTGTGTTCCACCACTTTTATGTATGAAATTCGAGCACCGTACGTATCCGGGATACAAAAGATTATTGGATAATCTTAATCTACGTTCCGAGTAGATGAGATTAGCATTTCGAATTTCCCAATTCGGACTTGTAACGAGTGAGAAATTAAGTGCTAAAGTGAGGTGTTTGAACTTGTGTATCCCACATAGGATATAAATCACTATTCAAATGGATTTATAATTCCTTACCTCAAGACAAGGGTTCGGCCCTTGGGTCATCCACTTTGGGCCTTTGTGTGAAAGGGGGAGGAGCTATGCAATTGTGTCTAGGCCCAATTTCTTAGCTCCTCACTTGGGAGGTCCGGTGGGCCGGGTCGTGGGCCTTGGGTCATCCACTTTGGGCCTTTGTGTGAAAGGGGGAGGAGCTATGTAATTGTGTCTAGGCCCAATTTCTAAGCTCCTCACTCGGGCGGTCCGGTGGGCCGGGTCGTGGGCCGTGGGCCCTTGGGTCATCCACTTTGGGCCTTTGTGTGAAAAGGGGAGGAGCTATGCAATTGTGTCTAGGCCCAATTTCTTAGCTCCTCACTCGGGCGGTCCAGTGGGCCAGTTCGTGGGCCGTGGGCCTTGGTCTTGAGGTGTTTGGTGTAGGCTTGGGCCTCTCTATTATTCTTTTTGAACAAAAGTTTAATTGGGCTTTCCAGAAAATCCAACAAAGCTAAATTTGATTTTATTAAATCAATTTGAATTAATAAAATGCTGGCCACATTTTTTTTAATTCGAATTAAATTTAAATTCAGCCTTCTAGAAGACTATTTCATAACAGCCATAACATCTGATTTATTTGTGTTGTTACAAAAATGGTTAATGGCAGAATTAAATTTCTGATTTAATTCTATCAGATTTTTCACCTATATAAAGGGGTCCTCCAGCATTCTGAAATTCACACCAACTCAAACACATTTTCTCTAGTGTTCTTGAGTTCATCATATCATCATCAAACATTTCTTGAGTTTTTCAGCAGTTTAGTACAGTTCGATTTTTTCTAAAATTGAAGTGGTTCAATCTTTAGAAAAGGTTTCGTTGTGTCTTGGGACACGTTTTGTCAAAGCCGGTACCACCTATAGCTGGGGCAATTTCGTGTTAAGGATAGAGTTAATTCTCGCCTCGAAACACTCTCATCCTTTTCTTGCATTTTTTTTCAAATTGTTCGTTAAATTTGATCAACAAACTTAACACGAAAATTCTGTTGATTCAAATTTTTTCGAAAAATCTGAAAATGGCAAACCGTGATGATGTTGCAGCTGCTGCTGATACTCTAGACTTCGGCCTTGGTCCTGGAGCAGGCCTTGGTCTCGGCATTGGTTCCGGTTCAGGGCTGGGTCCTGCTTCCGGTTCAGGCTTCGGTTCCGGTTTAGGGCTGGGTCTTGGTTCCGGTTCAGGTTTCGGTTTCGGTTCAAGTTTTTGTTCCGGTTCAAGGCTGGGTCCTGGTTCCGGTGCTAGGTTTAGTTCCGGTTCTAGCTTTGGTTCTGGTGGGGGCGCCGGGTTAGGCTCCGGTTCAGGACTAGGTCCTGGTTCCGGGTCTGGCTATGGTCCGGTTCCTCCATTTGTTCCTATGGCGAACCCGGTGATACCGGCTCAGGCTGAAAAGCCATTCAAGTTCAGCAGGGCTGACTTTAAGAGATGGCAGCAAAAGATGTTGTTCTACCTTACGATTCTGAGCCTAGCAAGGTACTTAAGGGAAGACGTTTCCTATGTCTCGGCTGAGTCAACTGATAGCCAACTAAGGATGGCTTATAATTCTTGGATCCAAGGTGATTTCCTTTGCAAGAATTACCTACTCGGTGGATTATGTGACTCACTTTACAGCGTCTTTCAAGAAGTGAAGTCTGCCAAAGACCTCTGGGAGGCACTGGATAAGAAGTATAGAACTGAGGATGCCGGACTTAAAAAGTTTGTGGTCGCGAAGTTCTTAGACTTCAAAATGGTGGACTCCAAGTCTGTCACGAGCCAAGTCCAAGAGCTTCAGATAATAATTCATGAAGTTCACGCTGAAGGGATGGCTCTAAGTGAATCCTTTCAAGTAGCTTCAGTTATAGAGAAGTTACCGCCCTCGTGGAAGGATTTCAAGAATTACTTGAAACACAAGAGGAAGGAAATGAGTCTAGAAGACTTGATTGTCCGACTCAGAATAGAGGAAGACAATCGGGGCTCTGACAAGAAGCCTCAAGTGCAGGCGATGGCAAACATTGCCGAAGTTACAGAAGGCTCCAACCGGAAGAGAAAGTTCCAGGGGAAACCTAAAGGAAATGCCCAGAAAAAGCAAACTGGGAAAGGAAAAACGAAACAGGGAAATGGCTGTTTCAACTGTGGCCGTCCGGATCATTGGGCTAGAGACTGCAAAGAGCCCAAGAAAAATAAGTCTCAAGGGCAAGGTTCTGGTCAGAACCAGAACAAAGGCAAGCAGGTTCCGAACCAGGCTCCGAACCAGGTTCACTTGGCTGTTGATGACGTCAAGGGCATCAACGAAATGATCGATGACCTATCTGACAATAGGGTCCCACTAGACTTGTCTGAACTCGATCTCACCGCTGTTGTGTTCGAGACAAATCTGGTGGACAACCCAAGGGAGTGGTTCATCGACACTGGGGCAACCCGCCACATCTGTTCTGATAAGGAGGCGTTCTCATCTTACTCTCTTTCTGATGGGCGAAAACTGTATATGGGAAACTCTGCCACTTCTCCGATTCTAGGAATTGGCAAAGTGGTGCTGAAGATGACCTCCGGGAAAGAGCTGACTCTGACCGAGGTGCTACATGTTCCTGATATTCGCAAGAATCTAGTATCAGGATCTGCCCTAGTGAAGAACGGGTTCAAGCTAGTGTTTGAGGCAGATAGGTTTTCATTTACAAAGCGTGGAATTTATGTAGGAAAAGGTTACCTAGAACAGGGCCTTTTTAAAATGAATGTAATGAACGTTATTCGCGCTGTTGTAACCGAAATTGATGATAATAAAATTACATCTTCTGCTTACTTGCTCAAGTATCCAAATTTATGGCATGTTAGACTAGGACATGTGAATTTTAATACTATGCGAAGACTAATAAATTTAAATTTATTACCTACCTTCAAAGTTGAAACGCAACACAAATGTGAAATTTGTGTTGAAGCGAAACTAGTCAAACTACCGTTTCCCTCAGTGGAAAGGAACTCCGCACCTCTAGAACTTATTCACAGTGATATCTGTGATTTAAAGTTTGTACAAACTAGAGGTGGGAAAAAGTATTTCATTACATTCATAGATGATTGCACAAAGTATTGTTATGTGTATTTACTTAAAAGAAAAGATGAAGCGCTTGGAGCGTTTACACATTACAAAACTGAAGTTGAGAATCAACTTGGGAAAAGAATAAAAGTTATCCGAAGTGATAGAGGTGGAGAATACGGAGCGCCTTTTGATGAATTCTGTACCAACTCTGGCATTATTCATCAAACGACGGCACCATATTCACCTCAATCAAATGGTGTTGCTGAACGAAAAAATCGTACTCTTAAAGAAATGATGAATGCGATGTTGATAAATTCTGGATTACCTCAGAATTTGTGGGGGGAGGCGATCCTCTCTGCCAATTATATGCTTAATAAAATTCCCCACAAAAGTAGGAGTGAGACTCCGTACGAACTCTGGAAAGGTCACAAACCTTCATATAAGTACCTCAAATTGTGGGGGTGTTTGGCTAAGGTAGAAGTACCCAAACCCAAACAAGTTAAGATCGGGCCTAAAACTTTTGATTGCATATTCATTGGTTATGCACTTAATAGTAGCGCCTATCGATTTCTGGTACATAAATCTGAGATTTCTGAGATTCATGAAGGTACTATCATGGAATCTAGAAATGCTTCTTTTTTTGAGGACATCTTTCCAAATAAGGAAAGAACTGAAGAAAATCCTCTTAAAAGAACACATGAAGCGTCTACGAGTGGTTCTAATCCCGGGGATGAAGAACCTCGACGTAGCAAAAGGGGAAAAGTTCCTAAAACGTTTGGTCCCGACTTTGTATCTTATACATTAGAAGGTGAACCAAGGACGATTAAGGAGGCAATGTCCAGTCCAGATGCTCAACTCTGGAAAGAGGCTATCAAAAGTGAAATCGAGTCTATTATGCACAACCATACCTGGGAGTTGGTTGATCTTCTAAAGGGAAGTAAGCCTTTAGGCTGTAAATGGATTCTCAAACGAAAATATAAGACCAATGGATCTGTTGATAAGTATAAGGCCCGTCTGGTAGTCAAAGGATACCGAAAAACAGAGGGTCTAGATTTCTTTGATACTTATTCTCCAGTAACGAGAATAACACCCATAAGATTATTCATCGCTATTGCCGTGCTGCATAACCTTGAGATACATCAAATGGATGTTAAGACTGCGTTTCTGAACGGAGAATTAGAAGAAGAAATATATATGGAACAACCCGAGGGGTATGTTGCTCCTGGACAGGAGAAAAAGGTGTGTAAGCTTGTAAAGTCCTTGTATGGACTTAAACAAGCACCAAAGCAGTGACATGAAAAATTTGATAACACTATGTTATCAAATGGTTTCAAGATAAACGAGTGCGACAAATGCGTGTATGTTAGACAAACACATAACGCATATGTTGTAGTGTGTCTCTATATCGATGACATGCTAATTATAGGTAGTAATCATGAAATCATCATGAATACTAAAGGAATGTTAAAGAAGAACTTTGACATGAAAGATATGGGGTTGGCAGATGTCATACTTGGGATTAAAATCTTAAGAACATCTGAAGGAATCATACTGTCACAGTCTCATTATGTTGAGACAGTTCTGGAAAAATTCCTTCCCAGCGACAGTGCGATTGTTAAGACGCCAGTAGACATGAGCGTTCACCTAAGTAAAAACTATGGCGAACCCGTGTCATAGTTAGAGTATGCTAGGTTCATTGGGAGTTTAATGTATATCATGAACTGTACCCGCACTGATCTAGCTTACTCTATGAGCAAGTTGAGTAGGTTCACAAGTAATCCTAGTTTAGACCACTGGAAGGCCTTAACTAGAGTACTTAAGTACTTAAAGTACACAAAGAGCTTTGGATTACACTACTCAAGATATCCAGCTGTAATAGAAGGATATAGCGATGCTAATTAGATATCAGACACAAATGACTCTAAGTCCACGAGTGGGTATATTTTTACCATCGGTGGTGGAGCGGTGTCATGGAAATCATCTAAGCAAACTTGCATAGTCCGATCCACAATGGAATCAGAATTCATAGCTTTAGACAAAGCTGGTGAAGAAGCTGAGTGGCTACGAAATTTCTTAGAAGATGTTCCCTGTTGGGAAAAACCAGTGCCCCCTATCTTAATTCATTGTGACTGTCAGTCGGCAATTGGTAGGGCGCAAAATAGTATGTATAATGGTAAGTCTAGACATATTCGTCGTAGACACAATACCATTAAACAATTGATCTCTAACGGAATAATTTCCATTGATTATGTGAAATCAAAGGAGAATATTGCAAATCCTTTGACGAAAGGATTGCCTAGAGATCAAGGAGAATACCTATCAAGAGGAATGGGTTTAAAGACTACAAATTAAAGAATGGACATAGTGGTAACCCAACCATGTTGACTGGAGATCCCAAGATCTTGGTTCAATGGGACAACTAAGCTATGAATATTCGGTGAGGCACTTAAGAGTTTAATTCACATAAACTCTAAACCCATTTCTATGATAAAGAAGTGCAACCTGCAAGTTGTAGCAAAGGTTAAGCTGGGCTTTTAATGATTCCTACACTGTCTAAATGAAATGGAGTATGGCAGGATACTCTTAATTAGGAAGTCACCTATGTAAGTGTGAGGTGTAGGCCGCCTCAACATTGAGTAAAATGTAAACACTACTGAAACCAAGAGGGGGTGCCACGGCCAAAATGGACCCAACCATGAGAACTGAAAAACTACTGAAAGTTTATTATGTGAATATCATTGTCTGGATTTACACGAACGGATGACCAATTCAAGACATCACGTTCATTGGGTAGCCTAGTAAATCCGATGATATTTCACTAAGAAAGGTTCAAAGCCAAAAACTACCTCTTTTGATGTGATAAACTTTCAATCGAAATCTCAAGAGCATGCATTGCATTAATTTCATTCGTGTGGGGGATTGTTGGAAAAAAATGGATTTTAAGAATTTTACAAAGTGTGTGTTCCACCACTTTTGTGTACGAAATTCGAACACCGTACGTATCTGGGATACAAAAGATTATTGGATAATCTTAATCTACGTTCCGAGTAGATGAGATTAGCATTTCGAATTTCTCAATTCGGACTTGTAACGAATGAGAAATTAAGTGCTAAAGTGATATATGTTATTTTTACACTAGTTTTCCCCCGTTTATTGACTTGGTTTTGATTGTTTTCATGATAATTTGATGACATATGATGCTTGGACCCTTGTTTTCTCATATTTTCTAGAATAACATATCATTTGGAGAAAAGAACAAGAATTGAAGATAAATCATGCATAAAGATACAAACTGTCTGCGCAGTGCTAGAGTTTATGGAATAGATTTCTCTACCCATGTCCAAATTACACACTTCTTATACCAATGGAAAGATAAGAAGAAAAGGTACATTTCTTATGTTGAAGACAAAGATCAGATATGTAGGGAAGGAGGTGAAAACGTCATCGGAAGAGACGTCTTACGATGGAGTTTTCTCATTCAGTGACTTGTGAGACAATTTTGTCATCTTTAACGTTTGATTTCGGCCTTAGTGTCTTCTGGAGAGTTGTAGATCTTTGTTTTAGGATTCTACAGCAACTTGAATCAGTGAATTCCGACATCGGTAGAGAAAGTTATGCGACGTTTACCAAACTTGGCTGGAGCAGCAGGGGACGAACGCCGCGGCGTTCAACAAGCGAACGCCGCGGCGTTCACATGCAGTAGCCAACGCCGAGGCGTTCAACAAGCGAACGCCGCGGCGTTCGAGGCAGCGGGTTGGTCTATAAATACCCCTTTTAGCCATTTTTTACCCTAACTCACCTTGGATATCAGCAACCACACGAAAATGGAGAGAGAGGGAGCTTAGAAGAGAAGATTGAAGGTCAAAACATGGAGAATTCAACAAGGAATCCACATCTCTACAAGAATTAGGGAGTTTTTACATATTTGTTTCTTGAATTTGTTCAAATCTCCTATGACTTGTATGATTTATATTTGCACTTTTGACATGAATATGAGCTAAACTTGTTTGATTGAGGCCATGGATAGGCCATTTATGTTATTTTGATTGTTGATTTGTTGGTGTTTATTGGATTAATTTTGGTTTTAGCTATGTATTCAATATTTGATCTTAATGCTACATTTGCTTGATCACCAAGTGTTTGATAAAATGCCTAGGTTAGAGATCGAGAGATAATAACCTAGGGAAGATATAAACATTGAATACCCTATAGTTAAACCGACTAGAGATAGACTCGGTTTCTTTAGGTGGCTTTCCATTCACGTGGGGAATTCCTAGACCTTAAATGCATCCTCGTTAATCGGGTTTTCATATAGAGATATATAGGAAATCGTTACCAAGGGTAGGGTTGCTATGCCAAGAGATTGGGTAGTACGTACGTTAGGGAATTTCACCTTAGCTAAATCAATCTAATAATCCAATAGAACCTAAATCACAATCTAAATGCATAATCGGTTGAACCATGTGCCTTGATCGCTTTTCTCTATTGTTTCCTCCCTTTATTTGGTGTGACGTTGCCTTAGTTTATTTTCTAGTATTTATTAATTAGTTAATCAACCTTTCTATCGACCGATTTAACTTAGAATTGAGTAATATAGTAGTCTTGGTACTTAGATTATAGTTGTCCCTGCGGATACGATAACCCCGGACTTAGAAATCCACTTTACTAATTACGCGACCTAGTTCTCTTGCTAGGATTTTGTCGTGTCAAGTTTTTGGCGCCGTTGCCGGGGACAACTATGGTATCTAATATCGAGATTCTCTTATTCGTTCTGAGCTTAAGTCAATTTTTTATTTTGTATATTTCTAGTTCTTGAAGATATGAGTGCTTATAACTTTCAATGGCCATGTCAGGATATGGATTCATCAATCACCACATCAAGCTCAATGCAAATGGAATCCTATGAGCCCACCTACCATACCGGTTGGATAAATCACCCAAGCTCAACATGTCAAAATAACATGATACATCCCGGTTGGATAAATCATCCAAGCTCAACATGGAGTTACAACAATGATGCAATGATACTTTCATCGGGGTTTGACCATGCCGGTAGCCTTCCTTACCAACAACATGATAGTTTTCATCAACAGGAGCTAGAGACGAGGTCTAAAATTGAGGCCTTGGGAAATGAATTTAGTGTATGGGTACAAGCTAGCATAAAGGAGGCAGAAGCAAGTTTCGAGGAGTCAGAAGCTCGTAGAAAGGAGTCGGAAGCTCGTAGAAAGGAAGTGGCAAGACTAGTAAATCAAGCAGTCAACTTATGGAAGGAGAGAACGCCTTGCACCATGGAGAGTAGCACCAAAGAGAATGAGGCATCCCTCAATATAGAAGTTGAACAAGGTTTTGATTTAGAACAACAATGTCTACACCCTATCACTGAAGAAGAACCACCTCCAGAAACCATGTGTATCAAAATTGAGGTAAAAGCAACTGAGCATATACGAATGAAGAAAGAAATTTTTAAATCCATTTCACGACATGGCCAAGAAAGAACATTAGAAATCTTCAAGAACCCAATGCCACCTACAATCATATCCCTTGAATTCTTAAGGGAATCCATCAATCACCGGAGGGATATAGTGGAAGATGGTCAAGTCAAAGTATGCAACTTCAATGATTCATCCGAGACATACACCATGAAATCAAGTGATACTACAGATGAGAATGACAAAATCATAGGGTATATAAATCACTTGGAGATTTCACCATTGAGGCTGCCAACGACAAGACTAGGGGAGTTTGAGACAATCACACACCAATTGTATCCATCAATTGATGATCCCCCTCCTCTAGAATTTACACTTTACTCTTTGCATTTCAATTACATATTTATAGAAGAGAATTTGTGCTCACTTTTGATTATTCCAGGTTTTATGATAAAGATTGGAGGGGATATGCCATTACGCAATTGGAAAAAGCATAAGAAAACTCGTCCCTACAAAGTTGGCATTGCTCCTTACAATCCACCGTGAGCAATGCAAGGAGTCGAGCTAATGACTATAAACAAGCGCTTCTTGGGAGGCAACCCAAGTTTCTTTTATTGCTTTCTTTCTTTTCTTTTGTGCCCTCGTTTTGTTTCCCTCCCCCTTAACTCGTTTTGATATGGTTTCCTTTGAGTTTTCTCTCGTTCAGGTTTTGATCACAGTTTGATCCTGGGATATGAGCCCACCACCATGCTCCCTCCGTTTCTCTCCATTTCAGGGTTGTATCGCTTATCCTTCTTCGATTGCATTTATTTCATGAACATTGAGGACAATGTTTAATTTAAGTTTGGGGGTACAACCTTGTTGATATAGAATTCATGAATTGGTGCACCCTTGCATAAGAGCATAATGCGTTTGAATATCTCTACTCTCTCGAAGTCAAAGTTTCTTATCTGTGGTCAACATGTCATATGTTGTGACTTGAAAGCCCTTTTTAGTCATGCTTATGCTATTTTTTTGAGGATTTAAAACTTTGGACTTTCAATTTTGTTGACTTTGAAGTGTGTATTAATGTTGTAAAGTCATAAAATGATTTAGGCCATCTTTCATTGTTGTTAGCCTTACATTTTGGCCTTCTCTATATTGCATAATCTCTAGACCTTGATTTGAGCCGTATTGATAAGAATGGAGTGTGCAAAGCATACTAGAAACCACCATTCGTCTTTATTTCATATGCCAAGACAACCACCTTCTAGCCTAAAAGAAAAAAAATGTCTTGCACCCAATCAAGAGAGTTTACAACTTCATATCATTTGACTTGAATATGGGTAGTCACCTTGTTTTGATTTGAATGTACATGAGTTAGATAGTGATGTTTTGGCTATGTTGGGATATTTGAGGTTTGAAATATTATGTAAAAAAGGGGATGAAATGAAAACTTGAGCAATGGGCTAAATATTCGAGAGAGAGATATTTAAAAAAAAGAAAAAAAAAAGAAAAAAAAAAGTGTGCTCTCGACTAGGTCTTGAATCTTGGCACTCATTTTGATCATTTGGCTTGGAATTCTGTGTACAACCCGATATGAAAAGAAACAAGTTTGGGGGTTGTAAGTTGAAAAGCAAAAGAGAATGAAAAAGGGATAAGTGATAAGTTGTGAAAGTTTATGTAGTCTATTTGTGAATTTAGATTGATGATTTTGAGTTATAGGCTCTCTTGACTTAGTCACTTTATCCATATCTTCCGGTCCTAGCCATCACCCAGCCTTACGTTACAAACCGAAAAGACCTTTTGATTGTGACTTTTGCACTTTATACACACCGATGGGTTAATGAATGTTGAATTGTTCCAATGTCTTTACTTTGCAATTGATTTGCATAATCTTGTCTAAAGTGTGCTCTTGACATGAACATGGGCATGGGAGTTCATGATTTAGGGATGGAAACTAAGATTTTGTGAGGTTTTCAAATTGTTGAATGTTCAAAAGCATCGTGTAGTTTTTCATAATCAATTTTGAAGATATAATGCTTGTTGTTGTGTGTATGAATTGGCAAATGAAAATTTCAATCTTCATGTGTGTGCTTGATTGTATTTGATCGAGGACGATCAAAGCTAAGTTTCGGGGTAGTTGATATATGTTATTTTTACACTAGTTTTCCCCCGTTTATTGACTTGGTTTTGATTGTTTTCATGATAATTTGATGACATATGATGCTTGGACCCTTGTTTTCTCATATTTTCTAGAATAACATATCATTTGGAGAAAAGAACAAGAATTGAAGATAAATCATGCATAAAGATACAAACTGTCTGCGCAGTGCTAGAGTTTATGGAATAGATTTCTCTACCCATGTCCAAATTACACACTTCTTATACCAATGGAAAGATAAGAAGCAAAGGTACATTTCTTATGTTGAAGACAAAGATCAGATATGTAGGGAAGGAGGTGAAAACGTCATCGGAAGAGACGTCTTACGATGGAGTTTTCTCATTCAGTGACTTGTGAGACAATTTTGTCATCTTTAACGTTTGATTTCGGCCTTAGTGTCTTCTGGAGAGTTGTAGATCTTTGTTTTAGGATTCTACATCAACTTGAATCAGTGAATTCCGACATCGGTAGAGAAAGTTATGCGACGTTTACCAAACCTGGCTGGAGCAGCAGGGGACGAACGCCGCGGCGTTCAACAAGCGAACGCCGCGGCGTTCACATGCAGTAGCCAACGCCGAGGCGTTCAACAAGCGAACGCCGCGGCGTTCGAGGCAGCGGGTTAGTCTATAAATACCCCTTTTAGCCATTTTTTACCCTAACTCACCTTGGATATCAGCAACCACACGAAAATGGAGAGAGAGGGAGCTTAGAAGAGAAGATTGAAGGTCAAAACATGGAGAATTCAACAAGGAATCCACATCTCTACAAGAATTAGGGAGTTTTTACATATTTGTTTCTTGAATTTGTTCAAATCTCCTATGACTTGTATGATTTATATTTGCACTTTTGACATGAATATGAGCTAAACTTGTTTGATTGAGGCCATGGATAGGCCATTTATGTTATTTTGATTGTTGATTTGTTGGTGTTTATTGGATTAATTTTGGTTTTAGCTATGTATTCAATATTTGATCTTAATGCTACATTTGCTTGATCACCAAGTGTTTGATAAAATGCCTAGGTTAGAGATCGAGAGATAATAACCTAGGGAAGATATAAACATTGAATACCCTATAGTTAAACCGACTAGAGATAGACTCGGTTTCTTTAGGTGGCTTTCCATTCACGTGGGGAATTCCTAGACCTTAAATGCATCCTCGTTAATCGGGTTTTCATATAGAGATATATAGGAAATCGTTACCAAGGGTAGGGTTGCTATGCCAAGAGATTGGGTAGTACGTACGTTAGGGAATTTCACCTTAGCTAAATCAATCTAATAATCCAATAGAACCTAAATCACAATCTAAATGCATAATCGGTTGAACCATATGCCTTGATCGCTTTTCTCTATTGTTTCCTCCCTTTATTTGGTGTGACGTTGCCTTAGTTTATTTTCTAGTATTTATTAATTAGTTAATCAACCTTTCTATCGACCGATTTAACTTAGAATTGAGTAATATAGTAGTCTTGGTACTTAGATTATAGTTGTCCCTGCGGATACGATAACCCCGGACTTAGAAATCCACTTTACTACTTACGCGACCTAGTTCTCTTGCTAGGATTTTGTCGTGTCATAAAGTGAGGTGTTTGAACTTGTGTATCTCACATAGGATATAAATCACTATTCAAATGGGTTTATAATTCCTTACCTCAAGACAAGGGTTTGGCCCTTGAGTCATCCACTTTGGGCCTTTGTGTGAAAGGGGGAGGAGCTATGCAATTGTGTCTAGGCCCAATTTCTTAGCTCCTCACTCAGGCGGTCTGGTGGATCGGGCTCGTGCTCGGGCCGTGTCGTGGGCCGTGGGCCTGGGTCTTGGTCTTGAGGTGTTTGGTGTTACATTTTTTTTAATTCGAATTAAATTTAAATTCAGCCTTCTAGAAGACTATTTCATAACAGCCATAACATCTGATTTATTTGTGCTGTTACAAAAATGGTTAATGGCAGAATTAAATTTCTGATTTAATTCTATCAGATTTTTCACCTATATAAAGGGGTCCTCCAGCATTCTGAAATTCACACCAACTCAAACACATTCTCTCTAGTGTTCTTGAGTTCATCATATCATCATCAAACATTTCTTAAGTTTTTCAGCAGTTTAGTAAAGTTCGATTTTTTCTGAAATTGAAGTGGTTCAATCTTCAGAAAAGGTTTCGTTGTATCTTGGGACACGTTTTGTCAAAGCCGGTACCACCTATAGCCGGGGCAATTTCGTGTTAAGGATAGAGTTAATTCTCGCCTCGAAACACTCTCATCCTTTTCTTGCATTTTTTTTCAAATTGTTCATTAAATTTGTTCAACATGACATTCTTCTCTTTTTTTCACTCAAAGAAATCCACTAATTGATTTTCGAGAATTCACACAGAAGTCTTCTAGAATACAAGGGTAGAAAGGGTACGATAGTTTGAGCTCATGACCACTTAGATTTCTGCTCCTTGAACTATTTGCTTCTTTCACTTAGAAATACTGCAAATCTTCAACTTCTTCTTCACACGAGTTGGATTGGTTGTGGAATGCATTTGTTCGTTACAAGTGGAATATCTCAATAGTAGAGCAGGTTTCTTCTAGAGACGATGTTTGTGATTTTGTTTCACTGTGTAGAAAGGGTAAAAACTTGAAAAATTTTGGTCGTGGAGTTACAAAGCTTTTTGTAGGTTCAATGTAATTAACAGTGATTTGGTGTCAAATTTTGAAGTATATTTGAAGCTGCTTGGATATCCTATTTATAGGAAACCTTGGGCAATGTGTCCGTTTAAGACAAATCAGGCATGTGAACTAACTATGTCCTTTTTTCTAAAAACTTTGCTGCAAAAGGTAGTCAGGGCCGGTTTCTGTGAAATCTGACAGTCCAATAGAAATAGGTCTTTTGCACATTTGAGGTAATTGTCACATTAAATACTCTTATCAGAAATCAAAATGCATTTGAACTAAATACCTGCTATTAATTGCATAAACTCCTATTGGACTTAGCAATTTATTCAGGTGAATTTCTTCTCTTGGCTTCAATGTTTTTCTGACGCTAATCAGATCTCATCTTCAACAGACTTCTGACACTGATCTTTAATTTTAGCTTGACATACTCACCTAGAAATCAATCAACGCTACAAGCAATCCATCACTTAGCCGAAAATCTAAAAAGATAAAAGCCTATAACAAAGTCTAATCTTCAAAGCCTATAAATGTTTCTAATAAAATAGAAAGAGTGATTCACATATTAGAATGTACAAGCACATATATATATATAGAGTGAGAAACTTACACACAAGTAAACTAAAACCTAATTTGAATAAAAAAAAACACAATTATAATTAAGATTATGAAAAATAATCATAATCTTAATTAGTTTCCACAATTCAATGAATATACAAGATAACATCTTTAACCTACATTAATAATACGTAGAAAATAAAACACAATATAAATATATAAATGAAGATATATTTATAGAGAGTGAGATGGAAAACAAAAATATTCTGCCTTATTTGAATGATCTAAACACATAATAAATTAATAATATATATCGTTATAACAAGACATGTTTTCATGCTTTGCAACTTACTAGTGATATTCGAATTTGAATTTGCTGATTTCATTCAATATATCATCCAAATAAAATTAAAAATATCTTATTCATAAATCATAATAGATAGTGAATATTAATGAATTATTTCTAAAACTAGTTCTTTCTAATGTGAGATTTGATATTTAACAACCCAAATTTAAATCTTTAATTTCTATTCACTCCTTCCGGATCCAGGTTAGGTGTTAATAACGTACATATCCAAATCCAGATAGAAAACAAACTAATTAATGGATATTATTCCGATAAATCCCAACTGATCGTATTAGAACTCTACTTCTATCCAGATTGCTGAATTAGTTATATAAATCGGCACTAATCCTTAGTTATTTTTCACTCAATCTTTTGTCCTTCTCAAGCAATATTTACTCTTCTTTACACGGATTTCATGGTACGTACTGTTCTTGCTCAGCTGCAACTCATCTCTTTTCCTACATTCTCAATTTACTTCTTGTGATAACACCATTATTTTCCTTGTATATTATAATGTCCATATATATATATATATATATGTACATGTGTGTGTATGTTTGTGAACTAATATGTTGATCATATTTCTTCAGAACTCAATGAAGTCCATGTCGCTAGTCCAAACCCTAGGGTTTGTTCTCCTATTTGCATCATGGGTCGGAGCTGTGGCGAACCAAAATCCGACAATAAACACACTTTACAAGGACCCAAACCAACCGATGAACTTGCGAATAAAGGTTTTGATGGACCAAATGACATTGGCGGAGAAGATTGCGCAGATGGCCCAGATTGATAATCGACAGGTCACTGCTGAGATCTTGAGAGACTATTCCATTGGCAGTCTTATTAGTGCTGCCGGTGCAACGCCCCATGAAAACCATAGTGCTACTCCAGAAGATTGGGTGGACATGATGAACGATTATCAAAAGGGATCACTGTCTAGTAGGCTCGGGATTCCCATGCTTTATGCTATTGATTCTGTGCATGGCCATAATAGTGTATACAGGGCTACTCTTTTTCCTCATAATATCGGCCTTGGGGCAACCAGGTTAGTGTGGATACATATATGAATGTAAATAAATAAATATATTATCTATATTGTTTTCTTGATAGATTTGATTCTTTTGGTTGCCCATAGTTTCTGATGTTTCAAGATATAATAGATATATATACCAGAAAATTGATATTAAGATCTGTTCGTGCTAGTTTTGTGTTTAATATAAATATATATATATATATATATGTATGACGAAGTTGAGAAAACCGAGTAAATAATTCTTAACTTAGATTGTTATCTAATACAGAAAAATTGCAATATTCATACACTATGTTGGCGTGTACGTTTTTTTAGTACATTAAGTTGGCCTACTGTCAATTTTGGTACACTAACTTGAAAAAATTGACAATTTTGGTACAAATTGGCCAGAGAATTTGAATTTTGCTGGAAAATTTGGGGATTTTGACTAAAATTGAGAATTTTGACTAAAATTTGGGAATTTTAACTGATTTGGACTTAAATTAGAGGGATTTTGACTTAATTTGAAATTTTTTTATTTTAAATATAAACTAAAATAAATTATTATTTCATTAAAAAAAAAAAAAACCACCCCACCCCTGCATCACCACCCACCAGTCCCCCACCAACCCCATCCCCTGCATCACCATGTGTGTGTATATATATGTGTGTATATATATATACTTAAAAGAAAAATACTTATATACGTGTGTGTATATATATGCGTGTGCGTGTGTGTATATATATATGCGTGTGTGTATATATATATGTGTGTGCGTGTGTAATTGTGTGTGACTGTGTGTTTGTGTGTGTGTGTATATGCGTTTGTATATATATATATGTGTGTGTGTGTATGTATGCGTGTGTATATATGTGTGTGTGTATATGTGTGTGTATATATATGTGTGTGTGTGTGACTGTGTGTTTTTGTGTGTGTATATATATATATAGTGTGTATATATATGTGTGTGTGTGTGGACTGTGTGTTTGTGTGTGTGTGTGGACTGTGGACTCTGTGTGTGTGGACTGTGGACTGTGTGTGCGTGAGGGTGGGGTGGGGTGGGGTGGGGTGGGGAGGATGACTCTATTTCCCACCCTCACTTTTCCTTTTTGCTTTTTTCTTTTCTTTTTTCTTTTCTTTTCTATTTAATTTATTAAATAAGTCATTTATTTTAAAAATTAATTTTATTAAAAAAATTACTCCAAATCATTCAAAATCCCCAATTTCAATCAAAAACCCCTAATTTTCCGGCCAATTTTTTCAAATTAGTGTACCCAAATTGCCAGTAGGCCAACTTAGTGTACTAAAAAAACGTATACGCCAACATAGTGTATGAATGTTGCAATTTTTCCTATCTAATACCATTCTATAAATAAGTAATTAAATTAAAAAAGAAAACGGTGGCTAGAAGACCAAATTGATTTAACTAGTTCTAGCCACCGTTTTCTTTTTTAATTTAATTACTTATTTATAGAATGGTATTAGATAATAATCTAAGTTAAGAATGGAATTACGTACTCGATTTTCTCAACTTCGATTTCAATTTTTGCTAGTAATGACACCTTCACATGTTATTGCAGAGATCCGGAGCTTGTGAAGAGAATTGGCGCTGCTACAGCCCTTGAAACTAGAGCTACTGGCATTCCATATGTTTTTTCACCATGCATCGCGGTATAAGTTCAAATAACTTGAATAGGGTCATATTATCAAAGTTTGTTTTATATAAATCTATATTTATGATCCAAAACTCATAAATAGGTCTGTAGAGATCCAAGATGGGGTCGTTGCTATGAGAGTTATAGCGAAGACTACAAAATTGTTATACAAATGACGGAAATTATTAATGGCCTACAAGGAGAAATTCCTCCTAATTCAAGAAAGGGTGTCCCCTACATAGGTGGAAAGTAAGTACAAAATATTTCTTTTTTTCTTTGTTTAGCTTCTCAATGACCAGATCTGTGCACCAATGCATGGAAAAAATGGATTAAGAATTGTGAATCACAATTTGTGATAGAGCAATAATAGGATTCCGTTTATTAAAATTTAACTTTTTTTGTTTATTTTTTCCTTTATGGAAAAGAGATAAAGTTGCGGCTTGTGCAAAGCATTTTGTTGGTGATGGAGGCACAATACATGGAATTGACGAGAACAATACAATAACAGATTGGCATGGATTACTTAGCATTCATATGCCTGCCTACTATCACTCTGTTATTAAGGGTGTTTCCACTATCATGGTTTCTTATTCAAGTTGGAATGGAAAAAAGATGCATTCAAACAAAAATCTGATCACCCATTTTCTCAAAGAAACCCTCAAATTTAGAGTATGTACTTTGAATTTGTTGCACAAATTATGGATTCTATGAATTTATTTAGACTGTGAAAGCCTAGTTGATGACGTAGAATTTTTCTAATTTTTGGAATATTCAGGGATTTGTCATTTCAGATTGGCAGGGCATAGATAGAATGACCTATCCATGGTCATCCCATTATTCGGACTCGCTTATGAAAGCTATTAATGCTGGTATTGATATGGTTAGTTTACAAGTTTGGAAGACCATTTACATATGTCCATATATGTTTGTATATATGGTATATAATATTTTTTTACATAAAACTTTTTTTCTATTATTTCAGGTAATGGTCCCACCCAACATCACGGAATTTCTCAACATTGTAACTTCCCATGTAAAGAACAAATTAATCCCAATTAGTCGGATTGATGATGCCGTCAGAAGGATTTTGAGGGTCAAATTTACTTTGGGCCTTTTCGAAAATCCTTTAACCGATTATAGCTTAGTCGATCAAATTGGCTCCCAGGTTTGCTAATATTTATACACCTCTTATCGTCACAATTATTTTCTTAAATCTAATTCAGTTTAACTTTGTATGCTTGTACCATACCAAATTGAACAGGCACATAGAGACTTGGCAAGAGAAGCGGTTAGGAAATCACTAGTGCTCTTAAAAAATGGAGAAGATGCTGACAGCCCTTTGCTTCCACTCCCTAAGAAGACATCTAAAATCTTAGTTGCAGGGAGCCATGCCAACAACATCGGATTACAATGCGGTGGTTGGACAATTAATTGGCAAGGATACAACCTCAATAATATTACTGCTGGTATGTATATATATATATGTGCCTCTATACTTTTAACTTCAACTTCACATATAATATGAATTAATACATACTTTTTTTTCTGTCTGCTCAGGAACTACTATATTAAATGCAATCTCAACTGCAGTTGATCCTAGTACCGAAATTGTCTACAGTGAAAACCCTGATGCTGAATTATTGAAGACCAATAACTTCTCGTATGCTATTGTGGTGGTTGGAGAGCCGCCATATGCTGAAGGTAATGGTGACAATACGAACCTGACTATACCTGAACCTGGGTTGAGTACAATGACTAATGTATGCAAGAGCACCAAGTGCATTGTGGTCTTGGTCTCCGGAAGACCCCTAGTCGTAGAGCCCTATCTTTCATCGTTGGATGTGTTGGTGGCAGCATGGTTACCGGGAACTGAAGGCCAAGGAGTTGCTGATGTTTTATTCGGGGATTATCCCTTCACTGGAAAGTTGCCGAGAACATGGTTCAAGACTGTGGATCAACTCCCTATGAATGTTGGAGATAAGCATTATGATCCTCTTTTCCCTTTCGGCTTTGGACTCACCATTGGAGCGAGCTAGAGAAAGATTGGTTTTCATTTATTAAAGATGTTTAGAAAGCTATTTTTAGTTATTAGATTTTCTTTTACCAGTTTATGTTACTATTGGCTTAGATTATTAATTTGATGAACATCCTCAGTTATTTGTACATATAGGACTATAGTTGGTTTTTAGTTTTTGGAAATAAGTATTATTTTACTGTTGAATTCTGACTTTCCATTATTTTTCACCAGGTTCTGGGGTGATTTACAAAATTGAGGATGAGAATGATAATGAACTAGTTGCAGAAACTATGATGAATTGAACTTAATCCCATTGTAGTTGTAGGTCTATTCTGAAAATCAAATTAAATGTTACCTAATGAAATAAGGCAAAAGGTATTGATGATGCTTACTAAATTTAAGCACCAATAATTTTGGAATTATCTATCACGAATTCACAAGAAATGTTTCAAGGACGTATTTTCTTTATTGTAGTGAAAGGATAAAATGATTATCCTCCAAATAATGGTTCTTTCTTGAATTGGCCTAATCATCTTATTTATAAATTAGGCTTCAAGGGGGTTACAAATCTTTCAAGCTCAACTATATCCCACAAAACATAGCAATCATCTCCATATTATGCTTGGTGGGCCTTTTCATGTATGAGTCACGGTTGTAGGCTACTTCTTAGGCTTAATTTGGGAAATTTAAGTGAACTTTATTATGTCATTAAATAATGAAGTCATATAAATCTCAGCCCAATAACACTTTAATTACAATTGGATCAAGATATTAACTAGATGAGATAATTACATTCACACCCCTTCAATGATAAGATAATTACACAAACCTCCCCTCACGAATTGATAATTACAAACAGACCCCCTCAGGGATCTATTTATAAAATTTACAGAAGTGCAATTATAATTAGGATGCAATTGTAAAAAATCTTTAACATGAGGAGGATGTTTGTAATTATCAATTAGTGAGAGGAGGTGTAATAACCCATCATTGAGGGGGTGTGAGTGTAATTATCCCTAACAAGATTGAATTAAGTAAGCTTATGAATAAATTTATCATTCAATACTCGATCCAATGAGTCATTACTCCAAAGTGGTAACATCAGGTATATATATTCACACATATACACATCAAGAAACACATGCTTCAACAGCAAATTTGACAATATCAATAGTTCAACTCGACTAAAGCCTGTTTAAGCTTGACCTGATTAAATTTAGCTTGATAAATAAGTACAAACCACGCTTTAGCAAGACCTTGTTCGACTCGACTTGGTTGAATTACACAGTACACATACTCAAGAAACAACTCTAAAGCCTAAAGGTCAGCAAAAATTTGTTTTCTTTTTAGTTGAGCCACAAAAGCATATTATAATGTTCAAACACGAAATACAAAATACTATGCCGCAATATTCTCTCTCTCTTTAGTTTAAATCTATATATTCGGGCAATACCACAATGAACTTTGAACCGAGCCGGGCCCCACTCAAAAAAAAAGCAACCAATGAATTGAAAATCGCTGCCTGAGCCTCTTATATAACCCGTATTCTGTCTTAGATAAGTTGGAAGCTTAAAACCGGTAATAAATAATCCCATCCTCAACGTCAAGACATGTCAATCGAACTCTCCTTAGATCTGTGCTTTCGTTTCTTACTCCTGCGTAAAAAGATAATGCTTTACATGAGAGAGAGAGAGAACGAGGAGAGAGAAAATAAGATGTGGAGTATATATTAAGTACTTCTCATGTGAACTTGGATCCAAACACGACTTGAGTTTCCGATCGATGTGCTTTACGTCTTTGGATGTAGGGGTCTCGAGCTTATTTACCTGTATAATCAAATCATTCAAAAACCTATTTCAGCAGGTGAATATAACCACTCGCAATAGAAATCATTTGAGACTAAATTAGGGTAAATTACATAGTACCCCTGCTTCGACCTAATTATGGAAAACATACTGAGGTTTGAAAAATTACCATAACTTCCTCTATCGATAAAATCAAATTACAATTTTACCCCATGTTCAGTAAAAGCAGATCACAATTTTACTCTGTTTTTTCGAGTTGTCAAGATCTGGTAGGTAGAGAGTGCCTTGGTAATCTGAAAAACCTCAGGGGGCTAGTAGTAATTATCAATAATTACCCAATAAGCGAGGAGTGTGCATGTATTTATCCATTAAATCATAATCGATATTTCACAAAGTCGGAAAAAGAAAAATTGCTGAGAATCTATACCATAATATCAATCGTGTTCATGGAAGCCCTTAGTTCTGAATTGGCATGAGAAGGATGCTGCCTAGAGAGCATGCTTTTAAGGTATCTGCATAAGGTTCGATCTCGAGTTATTTCTGAAATAAATAAATTTGAACAATACATAATTTATTCAGGGATCAGTTTTGAACCTATCAAAGTCGATAACTTTATGAATTTCACAAGATCTACGTAAAGCCGCCAATGCCAACTGCAATAGCAAGAAAATTAGTGTGCCAGCAGAAACCGAAGGCATAACATTAAGGAAAAAAGTTAAACAATTCTTATTGATTGAACTTTACAATAAATATTCGAGGGCATGTTTTTTAATCACATCATTTACTTCATGGTCCTATTTGCTTGGACTGATGGCACGGTATTAACAACTATCCATCTTCATCACACATTTTGTTTGATATTGTTGAACCAAAATTATCCACCCTCAATGCTCAATAAAAAATACAGGGAAGTTTTTCTTAATCAAAAATATGATAATTTGTTTATCTTAAGACACTGTATCTTAAGATCACCCCTTCAAAAACTGAAAAGAAAAGAAAAATCAATAACTACCTTCACAAAATCGACAGGAAAATAAGAAGCATATGAAGTGTTAGAAGTAGAATTGTGAAAATGAATAAATCAAACAAGAAGTACCCAGAAAGGACTTGACACCAATGGAGTGTACCTGCCCAGGTGGGAATAGAAGGGGAGCTTCAGTACGCATAATTTTATCTACCTCCATCTTCGCAGAGTCATGCAAACTCTACATTTAAAGAAACGCTAATTAAAATTTGAAAGCATGAAGAATGGAAAAAGATTTGAGAACTAGAATTCGAGTTATCAATGATGACCGTCCCAAGCCTCCATTAACATATTAATAACAAGAAATCCATAATACCATACAGAAACTCATCATTTAACAGAAATTGATCCAGGAAAGATGTTAAATATTAAACTTTAGGGCCATACAGATATTGATCATTCAACAATCTAAAGAAATATTTGGGAACAAGCATATTTGGAACACTCATAGAATCAGGCTAGGTCCATAACATTAAGCATTCTCCTTACATAAGTCAAAATATTCATCTGCATTTTCATTTCAAAGCCCAAATACATTAATAGTAATTTTTTAATCCAGAGAGAACAGAAAATTTCACATAAATTACAATATTACAACTAAGACGAAACAAAAACGAAACACGCTCAATGACAGGAAACAATAACCAAAATCATTCGTCTTTGAACAATAAAGTTGTACTAATCAGAATTGAACTTAGCTATATCTTAGGATTAATTGTAAGACCAGAATTATAGACAAAAATGCAGTAAAGGAAAAAAAATGTCTAAAAAGATGTGAGTTGTGTTTGAAAAAAATACTCAACGAGGAGAAGATGGAAAAAGACCTTTAGTATCTCAGACTGCACCAATTCCTCGTCATAGAACTCCTACAAAGTGAAGAATAATTGACATGATATGCTATTGCCATATACAACAAAGAAATATCAAGCAACATACAGAATAATATGAATAAACTGCTAACATATGAGAAAATAATAGTGGTGAAAGAAAATTCAATAATTGTTCTTTTATTGGGCATATAAAATTACATTAACAATACAAATTCAGTTGGAAAAGAACCTCTAAATCATTGACAAAGCCTTCAAGTGCCCGATATGGTGCATAAACAATAAGGTCAAACCCTAAACTCTGCAATGATAGGAAAAATAAATGAAAATAATACAGAGGAACAGCAGATGAAAAAAAAGAAAGTTTGTGTTGAGTGAAGGATTTGGGAATTAAGGATTTCAAATTCATAATAAAAATTCATTGAGCATTATTGAATTTTTACAATTTAACACGCATTTCAAATTCTTTAGTACTCATTCTCAACTATTTTTTCAATCATTATGGAGGACTTAGAGTGCGCCGCCTTATATGAAATCATTTGAAATCTTTTCCCAAACCTTCCATCCAAATGCAACTTTAAAGGTAATGTGATATCCATGCCTGAAGAACAAGCATTTCGTTATCAAGGATAAACTGATGATCCTGTTCAATTCCTTTCCCAAGCTCTTCTGCTGATACATGGTTCTCCTCTGCCTTACAGGCAGCATATATGCAGGTTAACCTGCAAAGGGAAGTGAATTATTTTACTTATGTAAACAATAATTCCTAGGCTATCAATTATAATATGGCAAAGAAAAAAGTGTTTTTTATTTTGTGTGTGTGTGTGTATTTTTTGGCTTGCTTCATTCTTGTATTTTCATTTTTTGACTTCCAAAAACTATTAATAACCAATCCAGAAGAGAAGTAGTAATCAAGAAGCAACCATACATGATATTCTTTGGATGATGTTCCATCACAGACCATTGCAGATAAAATCTTTTAAAGTAAATAAGTGCAGTTGCCTGCATAGCAAATAAAATGTAAATATCAACTGGAATAGCCTATATTATTGCTCAACTTTGACTCCATAAACATAATTACCTGGATTTTACGTGGAAATTTGAAGGCATCACAAACATCTTGGATTTTGAACTCATAGAAAGCCCGCAAAAGTTGTTCTTCTTCCGTCTTCAGTGCTTTTGGCCGTGAATGCTTATCAGCTAAAACACAAGCTAAATAGTGTCAAATAATTATTCTCTCTTACATTAACCAACAATGTTTATGGTATTTGGCAACCAAATGGGGTTGTGCTCTTTAAGACGAGGAGCTTACCATTATCTTTCGCATCATTTTGCGGTTTAACAAGAGAGAAGGATCCATCGATATCTACTTTCATCTGCGTCGTTCCATGCTTTCACAATATGTTACAGTCTTAGCATCATTTAGAATAACATCATAATGTAGGAAATATTAAAATAGCAATAAGCTTGTGAATAATTTCAAGACAGCAAGAGAATGTCACCATCAATGTCTTCTATCCACATCTTTGAAAAAAAAAACTATTAATACTCTTTTTCCTGATACCATTACCATTGCCATCAATCTTATTTAAAATTACGATGGCTCTTTAGAAAAAATTGTTCTTGCCTCCTACATGAATTTTCTTCGTAAAAGTAGTGCCCCTTTTCTTGGTTCATATGACTTATCTTTTATACCAACTTCTTAAAAGTGTATAATTCTAATAACATGTGACAATTATTGTTCCAATATATAGAGAATAATGCTAAAAAGAAGTTTGACTAAGATGCTTTTTAAAAAAAACGGTCTTCTAAATTTAACAAATTCAACAATTAAGTCAAGTCATCCTGCCAATAGCACCAAAAGATATTTCTCTGTGAAATTCAGTCCTAACACACCCATACTCCCCACTGTTTAAAACCCTGGATTGGAACAGCTGAGAGCAAAAGTGAAGTGATAAATCACATCGCATCATAAAGGCATAACTTATGCTTCCAATATTGTTTATGCTGTTGTGGTGATATAAAGACATCTTCCATGTTACTGTCTTCTATCCTCCTCGGAAGATAAATGGTTATTCCTTTTTCATCATAAACTCTTGGAAGACATAATATTATCTTACTATACAAGGTCGTAAGGCTAGACTTTCGAAAGATCCCCAACATAAGAATTCAAGTCCAATTCCAAATATCCATACTTCCCGATTAAAAATCAAATCCAAACTATATTATTGATTTATTCCAAAACCCTATTATTATACATATAATACCACAAAAGTATAATGATTACCTGCTCAAGTGTTTGCTTAGCTCGTTTATTCGCATTCTTGTATTTTTCCTTCTGCAGAAAAACATAAAATTGAAGGTTCATACCAGGGAAATTATTCTTCAAGTTAAAAAGGGATAAAATAAGCACAGAAGAACCACCACCATCCAAACGCGTGCACACGAACACACAAACAGCAAAATACAAAATCTCTTCAAGAGCAATGGAGGAGGATGGAGAGCAAAAGAAGAAAAGAAAAAAAAGTACGGGTTTTCAAAGGAAGAGTAATTACAAGATCCTGAGGAGTGAATATCCACTTTGCCCTATGCGTCGAAGTCGTAAAATCCGCCATTAATCTCTGTCCCTAACACATAAAAGTAAAAAGATTTTAAGTTAAAATAAAGATAGTAATTCGTTGTTTTTTGAGTTAAAATAAAGTTAGAATGTGGCTGAAGCAGAGTAGAGAAAGGAGGGTCTGCATGTTAACATACAAGCCCTGCAACACTCCTCATCAACAATGGCAATGGCAATGGCAATGGCAATGGCAGCATGATTTAAAATTTTAAACTCATCCTCACATCTCAACTGGCTATCACTTATCACAGAAACCCTTACTGGTACATACACATAGGGTTTGAAAAATATAGAAATCTAATTAAGAAATAAAGAAACCCTTAATTTACCCCCTTTGATTTACAAATTAAATAATCTAATTTTGATTTCTTACCTAGGGTTTGAAAAATGGAATGGGAGAGGAGCAGAGGACTGAGGAGAGCCGAGTCGAGAGAGGAGGAGGAGGATTGACGGGGCGGCGGCGTTCGTGTATGGCGACGGCGACGGCTGCGTTGAACTTGAGGGGCGCGGGCTGTGCCTGTGTGTGAACGTGAATGAATTGAGGCTGGGTTTTAGTAGATTGAGAAATGATAGTTTTAGCCCCTAAAGTTTTTTTGAAATTCCACAATAGCCCCCTATAAATAAAATATTATATATTATTTATAAACATATTCAGTTTTCAGTTTGGTTAACCGAAAACCGAAATTTTCGAAAATTCAAAGTCGAAAACCGAACTAAAACTTCAATTTTCGATACGGTTCGGTCGATTAACCAAATCGTAAACAGTATGGTTTTTGGCACTTTTGCACCCTCATTTTCATGATCTTTGGTAATGTGCACCCTTCGTTCAACAATGAAGAATCTTCAGCAAAATTTCTCAATATTCCAAGAACAAAATAGTCAATGAATACTTTTCAATGCAACAAAGCTTGAATTTAGAAAACCCTAAAAGATTTATACCTATACAAAATTTTCCAAATTGATTTTTTGGACAAATGGTATTGTTCTTTTATGAACCAACTGTTTTCCTTGCTAGTGATAAACAATCATTTGAAAATAATAAAATTTATATTTATATGAGATTTTGTTTTTTGGGGAATTTCTTTGATTGACATTGATAAAAGCCTGAGCCATATGGAAAATACTCAATATGCTTTCTGTTTGCACCATAAATTAAAGGGCAAAATACATTTTGTATCCCTAAACTATTCACTTTGTCTTATTTAGGCCCCTAAACTATCAAAAGTAACAAAATAATCCCTCAACTTAAGGAATTATTTGACTAGTTTTTTTAAATTGATAAATACTATAATACAAATGTTTTTTTTTTGTATAATAAGTACTTCAAATATTTTTATATAATTTATTAAGGGAAATTTTCTAAAATCTCCTTAAAATAAACTTTATAACCAAAAAAATCTTTTATAATATTTTTCAATCCCAATAACTCATTTCACCAAAAAAAAATTCCAAAAAATTTAGTATTTAGTTTAATAAATTTATGGATTTAATTGTCCTTAACCTTCTAGAGCAATAAAAAATCAATTGTAGCTTTATCTAAAAATTTATTTATGTAGAATTTTATATCGATAATTGATACTAACTATGATTTAAAATTTATTATTTTAAATTTTTAATCATCCTAAAAAAAATTAAAATATATTTTAAACTAGCTTTTAACTCGTGCCAAGGCATGGGTACATGAATAGTAAAATAAAATAAACAATAATGAGTAATAAATTGTACTCAATCCTCAACGGAAATAGATGCCAAATACAAATTATAAATAAATTGAATTATATAAAAGTATTTAAAGTACTTGATATGCCCGTAATTTTAATGTCATGATATGGGCTTCACTAGAAGGTGCGCTTAATAATATGGCGAAGCCATGGACCGAAAATAGGTGAAAGGCCCAAGGAAATGATATGTTTCAAAGAAGTTCATGAAGAAAAGCTTAAAGGAGACCTAAAAGTTGGACTGCTAAATAGTCACCTAAGAGGGATAGCTGGACAATCCATGAGGAAGCTGGAGGATAACTAAAGGAAATATTGGAAGGTATAGCTGAAGAAGGGATGAGAATGGATAAAAACCAAATCAAATTCAATCTCAACTTATATCCCCCCCAAAAAAGGAGAATGATTCCACATCCCCCCTAATGTGGAAAAATCACCCAACACTAGAGAAAGAGGGGGGAAATTCGGCCATTTAAGCCTATAAATAGGAGAAAATTAATCCTTTGTAAAGTTACATTCACAATTGAGAGAAAAAAAGTGTAATATTATTGTATTTCTTCATCTTCTTCGAGAGAAAGTCGAAAATAAAATAAATGGAAATTTAAGTGTTCTTCTTACTAGTTTTTATTCAAAATTCTTTACTTATTTTTGAAGCTATTTGTCTTCTAAAATTAGATTTTTCATATTCATATAAATAAAGTCGCGTTTCAATTTGTAGGACTTTTTTGCTGTAAAAACGAATTGCATCAAGTGGCGCCGTCTGTGGGAAAATCTGAGTTGAAAATGTAAGTTATGATGACAAATTTCGAAGAAAATCAAGAATTTTATAGGTTTTTCGCTCTTTTCCACTTTCTGATGTGGAAACCTCTGTTTTGGAGTGAAAAGAGTTATTTTCGACCAAATTAGGTGATTTTGCGCAGTGTTGGAAATATCAACATATCTGGAGTTACATACATACATTTTCAGTGATTTATATATGAATGGAAAGCCAAGACAAAGCAATCCGGATCCTCTATTGCAAATGGTGTTGCATCTCCTGTTGCATTTATTCTATGCATGACAAGTGTATAAATCTTTTCCTTAAATATATAAGTGATTTGAATTTTGTACACTTGTCATGTATAGAGGTGAATGCAATAGGAGATGCAACACCATTTGCAATAGAGGATCTGGACTGAAGACAAAGACCTACAATTGTTATGAAGACGTTCAGATCCATTTCAAAAGTATGAAGGCTCGAAAGTGTTCGTGAAGATGAAGCAGAATTCGGTTGCGGACTGGGCTGCGCAGTTTTGGTGGAAAAATCATAAATTGAGGTTCAGGTCTTGGATTCGGTCAAGTCAGTTGGACTGAAAAGATCACGAGTAGATCTACAACTTTCTAGAGGGAAGCAAAGTCGGATTCAGATGGGATCCTTTGAGAAACAGTGCCAAAAGATATGGAAGGAAATCTTAGCAAGAGACCTAGCCATGGAGAAGACCAGCATACCAGGAGTTTTGGATAGAATCTAGCCACGCACGTCCCACATTCCCTGATGTGAAACCAAGGTGGCCTCCAGTAGAGAAATGTGCCTCAGCTAGCTAATCAGTAGGAGTGCATTCCCTTCACAGGCGACTGGGATGGCGTATGCACCGGGAGTTATCACGCCAGCACACCTATAAGCTATCCCTGGAGCTCTATTCCCTTCACAGGCGATTGCGATGGCCTACGCACCGGGAGTTATCCCACTAGCACTCTTATCAGCTATCTCAGGAGCCCCATTCCCTTCACAGGCCACTGCGATGGCGTACGTACCAGGAGTTATCCCGCCAGCACTCCTATAAGGTATCCCGGGGAGCCCCATTCCCTTCACAGGTGAAAAACGGCGGACGCACTGGGAGTTATCCCACCAGCACTCCTATAAGCTATCACGAGAGCTCTATTCCCTTCACAGGCGACTTCGAGGGTGTACGCACCAGGAGTTATCCCGCTAGCACTCATATCAATTGTGTCGAGAGCGCCATTCCCTTCACAGGCAACTGAGATGGCTTACGTGTCGGGAGTTATCCCGCTAGTTCTCTTATCAGCTATCCCGGGAGCCCTGTTCCCTTCATAAGAAACTGCGATGGCGTACGCACGAAGGCACTCCTATAAGGTATCCCAGGAGATTTATTTCCTTTATAGGTGACTTTGAGGTCGTATGCACCGGGAATTATTCAGCTAGCATTCCCATCAACTGTCCCAGGAATTCTATTCCTTCCACATATGACTGCGCTCATGCCGCTACTGATGGTATCACAAGCATATGGGGCCAACAATATCCCTTCAATCTCTACACAGAGAGGAGGAGCTCACCAAAATGTGGCAGTAATAAAGGGAAATAATACTCCTAGGCAAGTATTTCAAGACCAAGGACTTGTGAGGATGCCTTAAACAGAGATGATGGAAAGATTCTTAAGCCTGCAAGAAGAAATGAGAGAAATGAGGCAATCCCTCGGGGGAAGCTTGCCACTCTTACCAAGGGGAGTCCCCTTCGGCCGTCATGTGTTAGTTGAGGAGTTACCTAATAACTTATGCACTCCTATTATTGGGGAATATGACGGGTCATTTGATCCTTTAGAGTGTTAACCGTCCGTAACAACACGGAATCGAACAAATAATATAGTGAAAGTAAGATCGTCTCCACAGGGAAGGTTATCAAATACCAAACAAAGTTTATCTTATTATTTAGACTATCGATTATCAAAGATTTGAGATTTTAACTAATTAATAGCAGAAATTTATAAAAACAGAATTAATTATAAATAATTAACACAAATATAATTGAAACGAACAATCAATTAACGAAAGGCCTAGGGATTAAGATTTCATCAAGGTATTTCTTTGGATTATTGACTTTCAATGGATTATCATTCTTATTTAAATTAAAGACCCAATTTCCTTAAATACATGAATACTCTCCCGAGATCTTCATGAGTACACACCTAAATTAATTAACGTCACTCCCATGATCGAAAACTAATTTAGATGAATCCATTAAATTCTATGAATATTATTTAACTAGTTTCATGCAAAATTACCAATATCCCTATTAAGCAATTTACACATGTCTATTAAATCTGAACCGATAAACTAATTCACCTCCCGGTACTTCTTAATTCATCTTAAATCATGGAATTGGGGATCAAGCAATTACAAGCATTAAACTCTCATTAATAGATAAACCAAACAAGAAATCACATCCATAAATCATCAATAATCCAAATCAATACACAAGACTACATCTTAAACCCTAGAAAATAATTTAGCTATGCATAATTAAAGAAAAACAAGAAATAAATTGCATAAACATAAAGTTACTCAAGTTCAACAATGGAGGATTGGAAGAATACAACTTGAGAAGATGAAGCTTTCCTCTCCAAGAACTCTTCTCCAAGAACTCTCTAAGATCTATTTTTTCTCTCTAAAAGTCTTCAAGATCTACTTTTTTTTTGCAAGAATGAATCATTGCCTCTTCCACCTCCTCTAGCCTATAAAACGTTTTTGCCACTTTCTTTTACTAAAAAGGAGTCTTAGATACATAAATTATGCCCATCCAAGTCATAAAATCGGCCCACAAAAATATAAAAATCCGCAGCTGCACAACTGTGCAGAATATCTGCACAACTGTGCAATCTGCCTGTGCAGAATTTTATCTCTTCATTTTTCTTCAACGAAACATTCTCGTTTGGCCTTTCTAATGCATTTCTTCACATCCTCTTGGATAGCCTTCATTATTCTCGTAATAAATACTCCTTCAACTCATCAAAATCATCGCTTTTATGCCTACAAAAGCATTGAAACGACATAGAAATCACAAAAACGTAAATTAGGCTAAAAATAAAGGAAAAGACTAACAACAAGGCATAAAATAAAGATAAATGTGAGGTAAATCATAATGAAAATATGTAAAATATGAGACCTAACAAACACCCCACACTTAACCTTTACTCGTCCTCGAGTAAATCCAAACAAAACAAAAACAAAAAACAAAATTAAAGATAACACCACTTTCGTAGGGAACACGATTACACTTAGCATGTGCAACAAGCCGTTAAACCCCTAGGTTACCCCTAGTGGACGAGTTTTGTCTCGTGAGGGTTTGCAGAGAATATACCTACAAAATTCATGACAATCGTCTATCTGTCTCACCGTGCATCAAATCAGCAACTAATCACAACATCTATGACTCCCCACAATCATCACAATAACCAATAAACACATAGAATCAATATTTTTCCACATATGAACATCTTTACTCTCAAGTCATCACACTAATCCCAAACAAGTTCAATTTTATATACATCCATTCGTGCTTGATTTATGAATTCTAGCAAGGGAACATTTCGGATATTTCAAGCAAAAACACAACATTTATCATATTTCATCTTTTCCTTCTTCTTCATTCACAATTTATCAACCCGTGCAATGTTTCGCTAATCAAGCTTTTTATGTCACCCTTGTAACGAGTTTTGGGCCAATGACTCTCAAACCAGTTGGTTTTAAGGCACTAGGTGTCAAGACACCCCAACGGACTTAATCACTCGAGTGACAAAGGCTAGAAACGAAACTGGGTGATTTTAGCTTTCATTAACCACGGAATCAACTTTTTCGCACTATTTTTCTTTTTTCTTTTTCTATTTTCTCGACTTTTTTTTTTATTTCTTTTCTTTGCTTCTTCAACTTTTCTCCAAATATCACCATGTATCAAAAATATGTAATCGCTTTTATCTCCCCGATCAATTCCCTTTACTAGAACTCGTGTGTAGTGTGTAAAGATGCATAGAAATTTTACAAATTTCAGACTCAGTGATCAAACTTAATAAAAAGAGTATCCATGTACAGAAATCGAATTCATATGTTTATATAGTCAAGAGCTCAAATATGGGAACACAAATATTATGAACAAGTCAACCAATTTTCAGCAACAACTCAGCAAAAATTGACGTATGCCCAATTCTTTCACCACTTAACCACATTACCCCACACTTGAGCAATTCAATACACGCAATACTCAACAAAAAAAAACATGTAATATGTCCGATCCTTTCACCAATTTAACAACAAACATCCCACACTTGAGCAATTCAATACACGCAATCACAACCTCACAACATGCAATCAATCAAACACCCCACACTTAAACCTTTCATTATACTCTAATCACAATTCACGTCATGCAAACCCTCCCACAATTAAAATATCCATTGTCCTCAATGTAAGCAGAATGTAATGAAAAGAAGAGTGAAAGAAATACTCCCCTATTAATGTGTAGGATGGCCTTGGAGTAGGTATCGTGATGGTCGCTCGTGGTACCATCCGTGGGGAGCAGCTTTAGAGCCCGGTCAGTGAAAAAGCCCATTTCCTTGCAAGCCCGTTTTGGCATCTTCACAGTGAGTAATAAGCCGACTGTTGGTGGGTGATAATTTGATTGTTGAAGAATAATAATCTACCCCAGGAGAAGAATAGTGGCAACAGTGGTGGGAGATGTCGGACGACGACGGCGGCGGCGGCGGCGTTGTGTTGTAGGAACTGAACAGTGGTGGTTGTGAGTGGCGCGGTGAGTTGAACGGCGAACAGCACGGCGACGGTGGCAGGTGAGACGACGACGGCGACTTAAGTGACGAGCAGCGGCTACGCGGTGGTGATGCAGCTGGACGGCGAGCGGCGGTTGAGGAGAGGTAAAGATGCAGCGATAGGACTAAACCGAAAGAAGCGGCGGTGTGGTGGCGCAAGAGCGGGAGCTGCGGATCTGTATGGGTAGCGACCGGCGCG
Organism: Buddleja alternifolia; assembly: GCA_019426215.1. Classification (NCBI taxonomy): domain Eukaryota; kingdom Viridiplantae; phylum Streptophyta; class Magnoliopsida; order Lamiales; family Scrophulariaceae; genus Buddleja; species Buddleja alternifolia. The sequence continues at coordinate 53,570,786 of CM033392.1, read as the reverse complement.
CGGCGGTTCGGTGTTTGAGATGGTGGCGCGGTGGTTGACGCGATGGTGGCAGCAGCGCGGTTGAGCAGTGATGTGTTTCCTTGGTGGAGCTCGACGACGGCGAAACTCGACGGCGGAGACGTCTGGTCGGCGAGTTGCGTTGGAGATGCGATGGCGCGGATTTGGTAGATAGAAGCGGCGGCGGCTCCGATTGTAGGTGGTGAGGACGGCGGCGGAACTCGACGGGAGGTGTGGCTTGCGAGGTGGACGGCGACGTGGCTTTGTGGTTGAGTGCGGCGTGTTGGTGGCGAAACGACGGCGGAAATTTGGCTCCGGCGACTGGTCGGCCGAAGAAGAGAAACGAGAGAGAGATTGGTTGAAAGAGATTTTGGCTGAAATTGGTGGGTTGAGGAAATGAGAGAGAAATTTGGCTGGAGATGGAGAAGTGTGGGGTGTTGGTGTTGACCAAATTGGGGATTTGGCTGAAAATCGAGAGAGAGAGAGAGAGAGAGAGATGGTTTTTTGTTTTGACCGAATTTGGGGATTTTGACCCAATTGTCAAAATTTGAATTTTATTTTTTTTTTTGAAAAAAATCTGAGGGTGCAAAAGTGCGAAAATTCTGCACAATTGTGCACGAAAATTGCACAACTGTGCACCTAAAAATTGTTCTAAGTGCGAAAATTTTTGCACAGTGGTGCTTAAATTAGCACAATTGTGCACCTGATTTACAATGTATAATGCCCCATGCACCTCGTTTTTCATTTTTTTTATTAACAAGAATAGCTTGCATTAGTAAAGCATTTGAGCACCAAAAAAATAAAATAAAATAAAATAAAATAAAAATTCCAAACATAAAATATTGAAAACAAAATAAACAGAAAGAAGAAAACGACAATGACAAAAACAACGAAAACTCTTGGGTTGCCTCCCAAGCAGCGCTTGTTTAAAGTCATTAGCTCGATTTAGACAAAATTATTGTTGAGTTTTGGCGAAGGAAATTGCTTTCCCTCGAGGAATATCATCACCTTAAAAATACAAAGCACGATTAATCCTTTTCATATCAGATATATTCCAACCTATTCCGTCTTTCTTCCATTGTAAATCAGTTAACCATTGGTCCATTTCAGGTGTACCAATTATAGCATTTACAATAACAGATAGAAACGTATTGTTTCCAAGAAGAACGTACCTGAGATATGGTGGAAGAGATTTAAGTTTTACCTTAGGTCTAGAAGATATTTCGTGATATGACTCTAATGGATCTCTTTCATCTGGAGCAATTTCTTCTTTGATGGCCTCTTCAATCACATCCACTGAATAATATTTTTCTTCAAAAGGCGGAGATTTCATCACCTTATTTAAGTCGAACTCCACCTGCTCCTCTCCAATGTTCAACGCTAGCTTACCAGCACGCACGTCGATGACGGTTCCCGCAGTTGCGAGAAACGGTCTTCCAAGGATGATTGGTGTTTTCGAATTTTCATCCATCTCAAGTACCACGAAATCACATGGGATGTAGAACTTGTCCACTTTCACGAAAACGTCTTCTAATAGTTCCATAGGGCGTTTTATGCTCCCATCCGCCAATTGAAGTGACATCTTTGTGTTTTTAAGCTTTTGAAAGCCTAATTTCCTGCAAATTGAATAAGACATTAGACTAACACTAGCTCCTAAATCACAAAGTGCTTTATCAAAGTGAAATTTTTCAATAGTGCAAGGAAGTGAAAAACTCTCTGGATCCTTTAGCTTTGGAGGAATGTTTCGTTGGATTATGGCACTGCATTCTTCATTCAAGGAGATTGGTTCCACGTCTTCTAATTTCTTTCTATTGCTCAACAGCTCTTTGAGAAACTTCTCACAAACAGGCATCTGAGCCCGAGCATCTGTATACGGAATGTTGCGGTTCAACAGTCTAAGTGTTTGAAGAAATTTCTCTTGATGCTTGTCCAACCTCTTGTGTTGCAACCTTTGGGGAAATGGAATTGGAGGAACATATGGTTTCACATATGGCTTCGGGATAACCTTTTCTGGCTCAACCTTGTTTGAAGATTCAAAGATTGAATTATCTTTCATCACAAATTCATCTCTGTATACAGCATGTGGCTCAAATTCTTCAATTATATTTTCGTTTATTAGAGTCACTGCATTACACTGTCCTCTCGGATTCTCCTCTGTTTGGCTAGGCAGTGTACCTTTTGACCTCGAATTCATAGAACTTGCCAATTGTCCAATTTGTAATTCCAGATTCTTCGTTGCTCCCACTACCAGATCAATTTTTGCTTCCAGATTCTCAAACCGTTTTGCTGTTCCATTAGCGAGCTTTTCAATGGCTAATTCCCAAGCTTGGGGTTCTCGAGGTGGTGGTCCCTGCTGATTTGGTTGTTGAAAATTCTGAGGACCATGTTGTTGGAAACCTGGAGGAAATTGTTGTCTAGGAGGATTTGCTTGAAATCCTTGGTTCCCTTGGCCTCCCCAAGAAAAGTTCGGGTGATTTCGCCAACCCGAATTGTAGGTGTTCGAAAATGGATTTCCTTGCTGCTTATTCTGATTGGATAAATAGTTAGCTTGCTCGATGAGTGGGCAATCAGTAGCCATATGAGGTGCCCCACAAACATCACAAGCTAAAGTAGGTTGAGATACTGCACTGACATTTCCCTTGAGTCCCTCCATGTGCTTGACAAGTGCTTCAATGTTAGCATTTAGCAATGTAATGTTATCTACATTGTGTATGCCCGGTGTTTTCTTTGCAGCCCGACTATCACTTGCCCACTGATAACTGTTGGATGCCATTTCGTCCATAAGAGCCAATGCATCATCCGGATTCTTTGCCATAAAAGTCCCTCCTGCAGCTGCATCGATATTCATCCGGATACTATGTGACAAACCATTGTAGAAAGTCTGCACAAGCATCCAACTAGGAATACCGTAATGTGGGCATTTTCTGAGTAGTTCCTTGTACCTTTTCCATGCTTGATAGTGGGTTTCACTATCAGTTTGCATAAATCCTGTGATTGCATTCCTTAACTGAGCGGTCTTAGCTGGTGGAAAATACTTGGTCAGAAACGCAGTCGACAAATCAGCCCAAGTGGTGAACTTATTTGCCGGCTGATTTTTCAGCCACTCCTTAGCTCTTTTAGACAGGGACAATGGGAAGAGTCGCAATCTTATGGCATCTTCAGTAACGCCATTCATCTTGAAAGTGCTGCAGATTTCCAAAAAATTCCCCAGATGGGAATGAGGATCCTCCCTCTCAATATCTCCCTCAAATGCAGTGTGCTGTAGCATTTGAATAATAGTCGGCTTCAACTCAAAGGTATTGGCTTGAACAGTTGGTACCGCTATACTGGAGGTTAAGTTCTGATATGTTGGTGTAGCATAATCCCGGAGAGTTCTCTGTGCAGCAGGTTCAATCCTCTGTAAGTCGTCTGCCATGCTGAAACAATACTCTCAAGTATCAAAGTTCAAACAAATAAAAAAATCCAAAACAAAAGGAAATAAAGAAAGAAAAATGTCTAAACTAATAAGAATTAACTTTTTATTGATATTGACTATTTGTTGCCTTCCCCGACAACGGCGCCAATTTGTTAACCGTCCGTAACAACACGGAATCGAACAAATAATATAGTAAAAGTAAGATCGTCTCCACAGGGAAGGTTATCAAGTACCAAACAAAGTTTATCATATTATTTAGACTATCGATTATCAAAGATTTGAGATTTTAACTAATTAAAAGCAGAAATTTATAAAAACAGAATTAATTATAAATAATTAACACAAATATAATTGAAACGAACAATCAATTAACGAAAGGCCTAGGGATTAAGATTTCATCAAGGTATTTCTTTGGATTCTTGACTTTCAATGGATTATCATTCTTATTTAAATTAAAGACTCAATTTCCTTAAATACATGAATACTCTCCCGAGATCTTCATGAGTACCCACCTAAATTAATTAACGTCACTCCCATGATCGAAAACTAATTTAGATGAATCCATTAAATTCTATGAATATTGTTTAACTAGTCTCATGCAAAATTACCAATATCCCTATTAAGCAATTTACACATGTCTATTAAATCTGAACCGATAAACTAATTCACCTCCCGGTACTTCTTAATTCATCTTAAATCATGGAATTGGTGATCAAGCAATTACAAGCATTAAACTCTCATTAATAAATAAACCAAACAAGAAATCACATCCATAAATCATCAATAATCCAAATCAATACACAAGACTACATCTTAAACCCTAGAAAATAATTTAGCTATGCATAATTAAAGAAAAACAAGAAATAAATTGCATAAACATAAAGTTACTCATGTTCAACAATGGAGGATTGGAAGAATACAACTTGAGAAGATGAAGCTTTCCTCTCCAAGAACTCTCTAAGATCTATTTTTTCTCTCTAAAAGTCTTCAAAATCTACTTTTTTTTTGCAAGAATGAATCATTGCCTCTTCCACCTCCTCTAGCTTATAAAACGTTTTTGCCACTTTCTTTTACTAAAAAGGAGTCTTAGATACATAAATTATGCCCATCCAAGTCATAAAATCGGCTCACAAAAATATAAAAATCCGCAGCTGCACACCTGTGCAGAATATCTGCACAACTTTGCAATCCGCCTGTGCAGAATTTTATCTCTTCATTTTTCTTCAACGAAACATTCTCGTTTGGCCTTTCTAATGCATTTCTTCACATCCTCTTGGATAGCCTTCATTATTCTCGTAATAAATACTCCTTCAACTCATCAAAATCATCGCTTTTATGCCTACAAAAGCATTGAAACGACATAGAAATAAAAAAAACATAAATTAGGCTAAAAATAAAGGAAAAGACTAACAACAAGGCATAAAATAAAGATAAATGTGAGGTAAATCATAATGAAAATATGTAAAATATGAGACCTAACATAGAGCACTTAGGAAAGTTCAAGACTTGTGCATGGCTTCATCAATATGCCGATGAAGTTAAATGCTGAGTTTTCTTAACAACGCTAACTCGAGCTGCGCAATAGTGGTTAACCAGCTAGCACCAATGTCCATCAATTCCTTTGAAGAATTCAGGCTGATGTTCCTACATCAATTTGCGAGTAGCAAGAAGTATCAAAAGACCTCCCTAAGCCTGTTCAGCGTGCATCAGGAAGCCACTGAAACACTCAAGGAATATATACAAAGATTCAATGATGCCACTCTCGAGGTCCCCTCCACCAATGCAGAAGTGTTGGCCAATGCATTTGCATAAGGATTGAATGATGGAGACTTCTTCCGGTCTCTAGCTAAGAAGCTAGCTACCAATTTTGATAACATGCTAGTTAGAGTGGAGAAATACGTAAATATGGAGGAAGCTACGAGGATGAAGGAGGCTGACATCAGCAAGATGAACAAGGAAAAGAAAGACATGAGGCAAACCTCTAGAAGGCCCTTTGTTGTAGAAAATAGCAGAGGCGATAATTGTCGCTACGCCTAGTACACACCTTTGAAAGTCACGCCTGGCTAAACACTTATGGCAATGGAGCACAAGAGCCTTATCAAGTGGCCCAGAAAGTCGATCCTGGGATCAATGAATTCCAAGTCAGACAAATACTGCTGATTTCACAAAGACTACAAGCACGATACTAACTCGTGTAGACATTTGTTGAACGAAATAAAGTGATTGATCAAAAGTGGGCACTTGTAAGAGCTCATACACCATGATTGCAAAAAGAGTACAAAACTATTTGGGAGAAGTCCTTCGCCTGAGAAATACCATAACAAAAGGAAAGGGCGGGAAAATGCCACCGCAGAGCCTCACCATCGAGAAGCGCCCCAAAATTACCACAAAAAAAGGAAGGAGATGAGCGAGACTAGCCCCTCTAAGAGCCAGACGAGCTCGCGTAAGATCTATCCATGAGCCATCCCATTTAACGACAGAGAGAGAGATAGCTACAGTGAATGCATAATCACCTACTCAATTTAGATCAACGAATGGATGTTAACTCCAGAGTCCTCATCACGATCACCTAGTCATCCCTACCACTATGTTTAACTATAAAGTCAGGTGAGTCTGCATCAATAATGACAACTCTATGGATGTTCTCTTCAATAAGGCGTACAAGCAAATGGACTCGGAGGCATACAAATTGAACCTGTGGACAACGCTCTCTTGGGTTTCGCTGGTAAAGTAACTCATCTGCTAGGTCAAATACAACTACCTCTCCCACTAGGAAAAGAGACAATGAGAAAAATCAAAATGGTGAAGTTCCTAGTGGTAAGTTCACCCCACCACCATCATAAGGAGGCCTAAGCTAAACACCTTCTAAGAAGTCATCTCAACATATAACATGCAATGAAATTCCTAGTCGGAGAAGGAATGGGCGAAGTGAAAAAGGACCAGCACATGGGTCGAAAAGGTTACTTAGAAGCCATAAAGAATGGGGAAAGAAAAACCGACATGGATGTCGATCAACCGAATAAAAAAAGGGCTAAAGTAACAGAGGTTTTGATACTTAATCAAAGAGGAAAGGAAATGCATAGAATACCTAAAGAAAAGTATGTCAAAGAGTTGCTTATTGCTGAGTCGGTGTTGTGTGATCCTAAAAAAGTCGCACGAGTAGGATCGTAGCTGGACCTTAAGCTCTTATCATGCTTAACTCCTCTACTTTGAGAGCACAAGGACACTATGGTCGGTTGGGACCTAGTGGGCATAGATCCCTCAATAGTTGTTAATGATCTCAAAATATACCTATTAGCTAAGCCTGTCAAGAAGGAAAAAAAAAAACAACACTCCAAGCTCGAGATTTTAGAGATCTTAACAAAGCTTGCCCGAAAGACTGCTATTCCCCACTGAAGATAAATCATTTGGTGGATGCAACGTCAATATTCAAGCTCTTAAAGTGGATGGACACCTCATAAGGATGTCATTAGTAGAAGGAGAAGATGTGGTTGTTTTCCATAGTTGGCTCCATGACATCCTCAAGGAGTGGAGCTGGAATAGTGTTAATCGCGCCCTAAGGAGACAAGTTGGAGGACGTCTCAGAATTCAAATTTAAGGCACCTAATAACAAAACAACATATGAAGTGTTAAAATAGTGTCATGCGAGCCAATCCTAGATAGGCTTTGTTTATCTATTCTTGTAATAAACAATTTCGTTTTACATTATATTAATAAAAGGCATTTCTTCATCTTATGTTTATATTGTTATAACTGTATGATGAAGTCCTTAGAAATTACACATAGCTATGGGACTTGATATCTCATTGGATGGATATCATAAAACAAGTCTCTAAGGCTGTGATTTCTAAATATCATCCAAGTCATAGAATTATCAAGATGAGACATTGATAATTCAGATAGACTTGCGCCTATGATGCACACTCTTAATTAGAGAATGTCTCATTTTATAGACATTAGTGTAGTTGACATAAATGCACATATGCGGGTGCTTGTTGAGAACAAGTTCATTGATTACCCTGACTGAAACTTCCTAAATTGGAATTATTTCTATATATGTCGAATTAGGAGTTTCTTAATCACGATAGTGCAAGATTAATTCTTTGACTTGAGTCATCACAGTAATCTTGTATATTGACTCACTGCACTTTGATTCCTGTGCCAATTATTTTACAAGGACACATATGGACTGGTGATTGGGTGTAGTGACTCGTATACAGAGGTTAGTGATGACAACAAAGGATCCATCTCTTGTCTAGATGAACAAGTGAATTTCCTATAATATTCTAAGTGAGTTGACTAAGTTAGTCCTTGAGCAAGGCAAGTAATTAATTAATTAAGAAATGAGTTTCTTGAATTAATTAATCACTAGTTAAACACACTTGAATTATTAAGATTGAATTTACAAGGATCTCGACCAATAAGATTCCTCGATTCTTAATTCAATTGGAAAATTAGTTGATGGAAGAATCTCACTTGCATGGAATGCGCGATTGGAAATGTTCACTTTGAATCGCCTACATCTAGGTCTTCAAAATAAGTTGCTAGAAATTTTTCTTTGATTTATGGGTATCTTATATTTAATGAAGATTAAATAATAAGATAGTTAATTAAAAGTGTTTAATTAATCGAGACAATTTAATTGTCCAAATTAAATCATAAAGGTTATGAACCCATTACTAGTATGTTGGTGAACCTAAAGGGTCACACACAATACTTCGAAAAATCCATTTCATAGCTAAGAGAATTTAATTCAAAATAGTTGAGTTAATACATTAATTAATTAGATTAATTAATTAAGACTTTTATTTATTCAAGTGTTGGATAAATAAATTAATTAAGTTGATAAGATCAATTTAATTAAGCTTAACTCAAGAAAGCATTTAATTAATTGAAAGTGACGTTTAATTAATCTAGTATGGTGGATTAATTATTAAAAGGCTATTTTATTAAGCCTTAGTCGAAAATTTGGTGGAAGAAAATAACTAAAGGAGTTTAATTAATTTTCTTCTAGAAGGAAATAAGATTTCTTGGAAAGAAAGGAAACTAATTAAAAAAGAAGAGTTCTATTTAGATATTAATTAGTCTTCTATTCCTACATGGAAAAACATTAATGTATAAGAGTTCTATATGGGAAAGAATTGCAAGAACCTAGTTCTATAAATAGGAATAGAATGGAACAAAAATTTGATGATAGCTTCACAAGTCAAAAAATTTCGCTCCTCTCTCTCCACATATAATTTCTTGAGTTCTTGATTATTCATCAAGATTTTGAATTCAAGAATTCTTCCAAATTACTTAGAGAAGTAAATTTTTTCTTTCACCTTAATCCCATACACTATTCCTTAGAGTTAGAATAAATGTTTATAGATCAACCTAGCTAAAGATTATAAACGAGTGGGTATCCGGGGTGTGGATCAAGTTTAGAGGAGAAACACTTGGGTCTCTGAAGTGAATCAAGAATCCGATCAAAGGCATTTTTGGTGGAGGAATTCGAAATCCTTATTAAAGGGAAAAACGAAGGAGTTGATTCAAGCAACAAGGAGCAAGCTAGGGAGCTTACGTTAATGAAGAAGAAGCTCTTCGATTTTTGCAAAAAATCAAATAAAGTAAGATCTTCTTTATTTAAGTTTTAAATAACTAGTGTAGAGATGCGTAAGCCTATGATACGTGATAAGCCCGTAGGATTAATAAACTCACACGTTTAAATCCTAGAAACTAAAATTTTAATTTTCCGTTGTGCTTAGTCGGGCTATATGTATATTTCCCAACATGAAGTTCCCATCATCGGAGTAAAGATAGCGTTAAATGTTCTGGCCGCACTTTTGGAAATCTATTTTGACTCTCCGCTGGTATCCTCACAAGTGGATGGATAATACAAGGCCAGAGAAACCAAAGTGATAGAGTACTTAAAAAATATAGAGAAGTCGAAGATCCAATTCGAGGATTAAAAGATCCAACAAATACTCAGATCGGAGAATGTTAAAGCTCACCTCGCATCTAGAAAACACCCTCATTGATTGTCATGCAAGCTTATGATGGATTGAATGACGATGATGAGGCTTGAATAAGCTTGGTCCTAACCTACCTCTAACAAGGAAAATTACCCAACGACAAACTCAAAGCTTCGAGGATACCACACAAAGCCATGAGATTTGTCATATATACTAGGCGAAATGCTGAGTAGTAGATTATGCACGCATCCATACTGAAGGTGTCTCTTGAAAGAAGAAGGACAACATATTCTAAGAGAAATACTCAAATGATTTTTGTGATAACTATGCTAGGGGGACTGTCATTATGGCGACAACGATTAAAGCAGCTCACTTCTAGCCCACCGCGAACCCTGACACTAAAGACTTGGTACAAAAGTACAATTAGCATTAGATTCATGCAACGTTGCGTAACCGATCGACGGAGCCTATGGAGGTCATAAACTCGTCTTAGTCATTTTCTAAATGGGTAGTCATGAGCTATTCTACAAGTACTTCTGACAGCTATTCACAAAAGTAAATGAGAAGGCCCTCACGAGGTAATACAAATCCTCAATAAAGGGACCTATGTTCTAGAAGGCGTAGATGGAAAAAGATTGTCGTGGCCATGGAACATGCAGAACTTGAGGAAGTTCTATACATGACAAAGAAAAAAGAAGAAGAATAAAAGTTAGTAGTCGTGATATTTCATTTAAATCAGCATTTCTTTTATCAGTATTTATTTCTTTCCATTTTCATCTTTACTTTAGATTGTTTTCTCCAATATTTGTTTCTATTCTCATATTCTATATTTTATTACAATGACACCTGAAAAAAGTCCCGTTGATTGCGGGCAACTTAAAAAGCCCAGTTGATTGCTGGCACCTCAAAAAAGCCTCGTTGATTATGGGCAGTTGAAAAAAGTCCCATTGATTGCGGGCTGAAAAAAGCCTCGTTGATTGCGAGCACTTCAAAAAAGCCCAGTTGATTACGAGCACCTGAAAAAAACTCTCGTTGATTGCGAGCACCTAAAAAAAATCCCGTTGATTGAGAGCACTTGAAAAAAGTCCCGTTGATCGCGAGCACCTTAAAAAAGCCTCATTGATTGCGAGCACCTAAAAAAAGTCCCGTTGATTGCGTTCACCTGAAAAAAGCCCCGTTGATTACGAGCACCTGAAAAAAGCCCCATTGATTGCGAGCACCTGAAAAAAGTCCCGTTGATTGCATGTACCTGAAATAAGCATCATTTATTTCGAGCACCTGAGAAAGCCTAGTTTATTTTGAGCACCTGAGAAAGCCTCGTTGATTGCGAGCACCTAAATTGCAAGCACCCTCGGAAAAGCTCCATCAATATATATATATATATAAATATATATACATGAACATGTATTTTTGGTTGGTATCTTGCGCCTCCTCTCAAGGAATGAATCTACATCTCGTAAAATATTATGGGAATTATGAAAGTTTGTTGAGAATATAAGACATCTCCAATTAGAGCAAGCTATAAAGCCTCCCGAAAATGGAGCATTCCCCTATACATGGGTAAGTATTTTCTTTAAGCATTCATTTGCCTTAACCATTATATTTATGTCTTGTTTATCATGTCAAATCGCTGTATAAGAATTACAGTGGTATTTACATTAAATAAGCGCATATATAAATATGGAGAAAATGATGCATGCGAAATAATAATTAAACAAAATCTTTGAAATATAAATGCGAAATCCATGCCTCGAAAGCGGGCATTACAATAAAAGTTCAAATGGAAATATTAGAAGCATACTAGACTACGATAAAAACTTGAAAAAAGGAAAACAAATGAAAGGAATAATCAAATATCACTACAAAGAAGGCCTGAGTTGCAAGTTCCTCAGTTGTCTTAAAGAAGGGCTCAGATGCCGCCTGCCCTTTAGCCATCTCGCTGCCAGCCTCACCATCCATGGGAATGCTCAAAATGGCTTCAAAAGCAGCATCATCAATCGCGGGCTCAGTAGCTTGCCTATCAGTGCTATCTCATAAGCATTTGTTGCTAATACGCAACAACTCACAAAGGATGTATTTCTCAAAACACTAATGCAATGAGGAAAGTATCCAAAACAAGGTGCTAAAGACAGTGCCATCAAAGCCAAGTCTGAAAGAAGAAAAACGACAAACACACTGCGAAAGCGTTAGCACTACGAGTATTACTCCATGTCAAAGTTGCCTCTTCAGGTACCTTGAGTGCCTCCTGAGTGGAAAGCTCATCAGCAACCTCAAAATAAAGCTCATGAGTAGCCTCAAAATAAAAGTTCAGTTGCAGCCTGATCATCTTCAATATCACATCTCCCATCAACATTCTCATCTGTGGGATTGATCCAAGTCATCTCGAAAACAATATCCTTGCTAGCAAGGTTCAACAGCCTATCCATCAGCATCTTTCACATCACATACATTAGCATGTTTATCAACCTTGGTGACATCCGCCAAAATGTGCACGGATACCTCCTCATCGGGCTCTAGAGCATCAGGTAAGCGTGCTCTCTCTTGAAGAAAAGAAAATCTATAGTGAGTGGCAGACGACAAACTTCTATATATTGCTTTATGAACGTTCATAATCAAAGATAATAATATTGGAGGGCTGAACTAACCAACACCTCTTGAAACTTGGGAGAATGCAAGAAAGCATCACCACGACGTTTATAATTGGCATCTAACAGAGCAAGCCCCTTTATAGAATGGGAGAACTTGGGAACCACCTTCTCACAAGTCTTCTCTACACACTAGATATACTCTCAAGACCTTGAACTTCTTTCAAGATCTAAAGAGTAGGGGGACTTATGATATGTCCATAATTCTTATGTCACGATATTGGACTTCACTAGAAGGTGGGCTTAATAATATGGCGAAGCCATGGCCCAAAAATAGGTGAAAGGCCTAAGGCAATGATGTGTTCCGAAGAAGTTCACGAAGAAAAGCTTAAAGGAGACCTAAAAGTTGGACCGCCAAATAGTCACCTAAGAGGGATAGCTGGACAACCTATGAAGAAGCTGGAGGATAGCTAAAGGAAATAGTGGAAGGTATAGGTGAAGAAGGGATAAGAATGCATAAAATCCAAATCAAATCTAATCTCAACTTATATCCCCTCAAAAGAGGAGAATGATTCCACATCCCCCCTCTAATGTGGAAAAATTGCCCAATACTAGAGAAATTTGCCCATGAAAGAAAAAATTATAATATTATTGTATTTCTTCATCTTCTTTGAGAGAAAGTCGAAAATAAAAGAAATCGAAATTTAAGTGTTCTTCTTACTAGTTTTTAATCAAAATTCTTTACTTATTTTCGAAACTATTTGTCTTCCAAAATTAGATTTCTCATATTCATATAAATAAAGTCGCGTTTAAATTTGCAGGATTTTCTTGGTGTAAAAACGAACCGCAACAGTACTTAATGTACAAAAATAACATTTGTATTATACTATTTATCAATTTACAAAACTAGCCAAACAATTCCTTAAGTTGAGGGACCATTTTGTTATGTTTTATAGTTTAGGGACCATTTTGTTACATTTAATAGTTTAGGGACCTCTGCCCATTTTTGTATTTGTGCCGACCCACCATTGTTAATTTTGAATAAAGATTTTTATAGCAAATTTAGTTAAGTCATATTTAATATAAACTCCAACAGCCACCATGGACGGATAGTACAAATTTGGCTAAATTGCAAATTTGGTACTTCAAGTTGTCCTGTACATTTTTTTTTTGGTACTATATTTTAACTTACTAGCAATTTGTGGACACTAAGTTTTTAAAAATGGCAATTTCAGTACGAATATCTCCCGAAAATTCAAAATTCCCCGAAAAATGTCATTTGGTGGGAAAATTGACTTCAATTTGGGGTTTTGTTGAAATAGAGGAACAATTAATATTCAATTTGGGGATTTTTGCATATGGAGGAACAATTGACCTTTAATATGGGGATTTAAGTCAAATACTTTCAATTCTTTTTTTGTTTAATTTATTTTTATTTTTTTTGGAAATTTTAATTCAAATATTGTTTTATCTAAGTTATTTTTATTTTTATTTATTATAAATGAAATTTGTATAATTATTATATTTATTGATAATACTAAAATTATATAATAATTTAAACTAAAAAAATAATAATATTAAATGCATGAAATTCAAACTAAGTTATCTTCCCTTAGTATTTGATCTTTTTTTTTTTTATCAAGAAAATTGATTTAGTTTTCTTTCTTTATTTTTATTTTTCTAATTTTTTTATTATATCTTATTATTTGTTGATTTTTCAAAATTATTTTGATTTATGTTCGAATTTATTTTATCTTTCTAATTTGCTTTTTATACTTTTATGTTTTTTATGATTTTTCTGAGTTTTAATTAATTTAGTTTTTGCCAATGGAAATCTATTTCTGTCATTAATTTTTTTTTCATAATTTTGATATTTTCTTATTTTTTAGAACTTCTAAAAATAATTTGATATTGTTGTCTTATTTTATTTTATTTTTTTCTAATTTGTTTCTGAATTTCTTTCTTTTTTTTGAGTTTTTTATTTTTTTTATTTCGTCAATGGAAAAAATACGCATTCATCTAAATACTATATTATTCTACTTTTAAAGTAAACAATTATTTTTATTAACTTAGATAAAAAAAATATTTGAATTAAAATTTCCAAAATTTTAAATAATTAAACAAAAAAGATTTGAAAGTATATCAGTTAAATCCCCAAATTGAAGGTAATTTTTCCTTCATTTCAGCAGAATCCCTAAACTCAAGTCAATTTGGCCGTCAAATGATATTTTCTGACCGATTTTGAATTTTTCGCCGAAATTTGTACAAAAATTGCCATTTTTTAGTGTACCCATATTGTCAGTAGGCCAAAATATCGTAACAAAAAAACATACAGGCCAACTTGAGGTACCAAAGTTGCAATTTTGACTTTAACACCACATTACTAATCTCTATAAATACTTTTTTTCACTTTTGTAATAAATAGAACTTGTATTATATAGAAATTACAAAAGTGTGTGTGCTGCCATATTCTCTTTAAAGAAAAAAGTGAAGTGCAAGTGTATCGCACGTAAATACAGATTTTCATTAAAATATTAACTATTTATTAGATTGAAGTAAACTATTTAAGAAATATATCAAAATATTATATTATGATACTTAGGGAATATAATTTGCATGAAATAAAAATTATAAATTGCGTATTGATCATAATTTTTAGATTATAAGAAAAGTGCACTTAGTTTGCACGTAAATATAAATAATTATTAAAAAAGTGCACTCAATTTGCACGTAATTTTCCAGTTTAGTTCGCTTAAGCTTGGTATTAATATGTAAATGATACAAAGTTAGTCATTTTAACTTTAGTTTGTTATAAGGAGTATCCTAGCTAAGAATCTTGTCTTTTGATTTAAAAAGTTGCATGTTACGTATAGTCTATCATTGGACTTTTGTATATGAATATCTTTCTCTATCTTATTAATGCTTTTCCTTGTGCATTTCAATTGAACTTATTACTACTATGTAATTCGGGACAAAGTTCGTTAAGAAATTTAGATGGTAAAAATCTACTATTTTCATTGATAGGAATGCAGGTCAATAACCCGCAATATTCCAGAATTTGTCCTTTCCCACATTGAATGATCTTCCTTTCTTACGTAACACAACTTTAAAATTCTCTTTTCATCTCGTTGAATTGAAATGGTAGCTCGATTGCTCACTTTTTTGTTAGCCAGTGGATTACCACATTTACTTTACATTTGTTCATGACTTGAAATCTTGGACCTGGAAAACAAATCAATCAGAGACGAGTCAAAGATGTGATGGGCATGAGTTGTCAGGGCTTATGCATTCCGGCTAGATTTTTATATTCATTTTAGGTCCAAAATATGAAATCCAAAACAACTCAAGTATCTAGCAAATAAGTGAGCCCAAAATGAATCCAAGTGCAACCTTAACTTACGTGAAAGGTAATTTTTAGGGAAGATTGCTAAAATCCTCATAAATGAATTAATTTATGATTGTTATTGCAAATTGTTGCGCACACTACAATTTGAAAATGTCATGCAGTAAACTTAGTTTGTAAAATTTTGTGGCATGCTAACAGGTGGTATTTTTGCTCTACCTGAGTATTTACCACTCATATCTCGACGAATCCACATAAACCAAGTGAAGGCCTACACAAATGAATCTGTGTTTACAGAAATCAGTGGATATTCCTCTTGTCTTCGATAGTGCCTTTCATGGGAGTCATCGGGATACTACTGTCAACAGGATGTATCTGTTGGGGACGAAGATAGGTGCTCATGATTGGAGTTATCTTGCTCCTTGTCGGGCTATCCTACACGACATGGTTTCCACATGTTGACGTGGAGATCATCGGCATAATGTTGAGTGGGTGTCGGGTAGGGCTAGTATATCAGGTTAGAGCATTTCCCGTAAACTTTTTTTTCTCTTAGTTTTTATTATAATTGAGAATTTAATATCCAAATCACTCTTTTTAGCAATCATTTAATGATGAAAATCGATACCTACTTTTCTTGTTAAACTAATACATAAAATGTGATTTTTGAATCATGCAGGCAATTTCAACTAAATTCTCTGAGACAGTTTTAGTAGATGCCTGTTCCAAGATTTTTACAGGAATTTAATATTGGGCGGCATCTTAGCAACGACACTAAACTATGTGGCATCTCATTTCAATGTTTGGGGCTAGAGGATGTCATTAGGAATGGCGGAGATTCTAAGATTAATATTGTTTACCCTATCGATTTTTATGGACGAGTCCCCGCACTACTTCATTGAGCAAGGTCGTATAGGAGAAGCAAAGGCCGCTTAAGAAGCCCTTAGAGGGTTAGACACAGATGTTGAGTTCATAGAACTAGTAGCGGAAATGCAGAAGAAGAAAGCAACGAATGCTCTGGAGGAAATAAATAGACAACTTAGCCGTCCTTTCCCTTGTGATAACCACAATGGAAACACAATATGGGAAGTTATCGGGTGTGGATCTTTTGATCTTCTATGGCCCGTTCATGTTTAAGTCTACTAGTTATTCACAACAAGAGGCGTTTCTAGCTTTTGTGATTATTGCGGTCGTGCAGGGCATATCAAATGTACTTGGAGCCCTCCTCATTCAAAGAGTATGTCATCACCTGAGTTTTCTAATGGCATATGTCGCAACAATCATCCCACTGGTATTTCTACAACTTAATTTAATTCGAGTATAGTTTCATAAACTCGTTTGAGCAACTAATCAGTAATTTATTTGTTATGATATATTGGTGTATCAGATATTATCTTGAGCAACTAAAATTCAGTAATTTATTTGTTATGATATATTGGTGTATTAGCTAGGTATTATCTACATCTACACTAAAATGTTAGATTCTTACACTTTTTATCTCGAAACAAGGAACATGCTGATAATTTAGAAAAATTAGTTTTAGCCATTTTTTTAACTTTATTTGACTATATTTTATTTATGTGCTTGTAGGTCTAGATTGGTTTCATTTTCCATTTAAATCCAAACATCTGTCAACATTTGAAATCCAACAGAGCCACCATCTCCATTATACGAGTACTCATACACACCAATGGAAACAGTATTTTACCAGAGCCATATGATTGGCTTGATGAAGCCTTTCTGGTGCAATGTTCATCTTGGGATCGTTTATGGGTTGTGCTTAGGCTTATTGGCCACTTTTCTGACAAATCAAGTCTTCCTTCACATTATTTGTAAATAGAGAAGAGTATGGGATTTCTTCTTGTATGCAAAATTCTGCATTATCATGATGTGTTTTACTATGTCGTTCGTCCCAAAAACAACAAATATAGCACAACATGCACTGGCTAGAAGGGTGTGGCCACTGCTGGTACTGGAAGCGGCACATGCTCGATAGCGAAAATCTGGAGGGAATATAAAATGCATGAAATAAAAATTCTAGACCGTGAATTGATCATAATTTTTTTATTATTAGAAAATTGCACTCAATTTGCACATAAATATAAATAATTATTAGAAAAATTAACTCAATTGCATGTAATTTTCCTGTTTAGTTCGTTTCAGCTTGATGTCAATATGTAAATGACACAAAGTTAGTCATTTTAACTTTAGTTTGTTACAAGGAAAATCCTAACCGAGAATCTCATCTTTTTATTTAAGAAGTTGCAAGTTCTGTATAGCCTATCTCTGAACTTTTGTATATGCATAACTTTCTTCATCTTATTAATGTTTTTCCTTGTGTATTTCACTTGAGCTTATTACTGCTATGTAATGCGGAACAAAGTTTGTTAAGAAATTTAGATGGTACAAATATACTATTTTCATTTATAGGAATGGAGGTAAATAACCCGCAATATTCCAGAATTTGTCTTTTCCAGCATCGAATGATCCTCCTTTCTTGCATAATACAATTTTAGAATTCTCTTTTCAACTAGTTGAATTATAATGGTAGCTCGATTGCTCACTTTCTTGTTAGGCAATGGATTACCACATTTACTTTTCATTTGTTCATGACTTGAAATCTTGGACCTGACAAGCAAATCGATCAGACATTGGTTGAAGATGTGATGGGTCATGAGTTAAGTCACGACTTATGCGATTCAACTAGATTCTTATATTCTTTTTAGGCCCAAAATGCAAAATCCAAAACAACTCAACTATCTAGCAAAAGAATGAGCCCAAAATGAATCCAAACACAACATTAACTGCAGCGCACAAAACAATTTGAAAAAATCATTAGCAAATTTAGTTTTAAAATTTTTGTGTCATCTATAACTGCAAATACTTATTAACTATCAAATTTTGTGGCATGCTAACATTTGGTATACTTTCCCTGCTTGAGTATTTACTACGCATATATCGATGAATCTACATAAACCAAGTGAAGGCCTACAAAAATGAATCTGTGTTTACAGAAATCAGTGGATATTCCTCTTGTCTTCGATAGTGCCTTTTATGGCAGTTATCAGGATACTACTGTCGGCAGCATGTATCCGTTGACGGGTGCTCATGATTGGAGATATCTTGCTCCTTGTGGGGCTATCCTACACTACATGATTTCCACATGTTGAAGTGGAGATTACCAGCATAATGTTGAGTGGATGTGGGATGGGGCTAGTATATCAGGTTAGAGTATTCCCCGTAGGCTTCTTGCTCTCTTAGTTCTTATTATAATTGATAATTTAATATACAATCCTCTTTTTTAGAAATCATCTAATGACGAAAATCAGTACCTTATTTTCTTGTTAAAGTAATACATAAATTGTGATTTTTGTATCAGGCTGGTGATTCCCACTATATTCTTTGAGACAGTTTTAGATGATGCTTTCCTAGATTTTTTTTCTGGAATTTAATCTTGGGCGGCATCTTAGCATCAACATTAAATTTTTCAAGGTCTCATCTGCACGCGTAATAATTTATTGTTACGATCACATTGTTAAATTACTAAATGATCAATAATTATGGCTGAAAAAAAATCAAATTACTTAATACTTGACTCAAATTTCTATAATTATTTTAACCACATGTTACTAATTTATTAAAGTTTATATATCAATTATCAATGGCTTTTTTTTTTGTTTCCGAAAAGGTAGGGGCAACTCTAACGACCAAACTCGACAATCCCGAGTTGGAGGTCGCATATCTAGTCCAAGTAAGTCCGGCACGGTCTTGGTCTAAGATGTCTCAAAGGCAATGAGGTGCACTCATGTAGCCCATAAGGGCATGATCAAGCCCGTCGTTAGCTAATTTATCAACCATTTTATTCGCCTCTCTCCAAACATGCTAGATTATTACTTGCCAAGGGAGTGCCAATTTGTCACGAATCTTGCTGATAAGCTCAAAGTATCGATGTGTAGGACTCCCTGTCATAATGCTATCCACCACCTCCAAACAGTCATTCTCTACTTCAAGGCGTCGTACTCCTAGATCCCAAGCAAAGTCAAGACCATGCAAGATGCTAGCTAATTCAGCAGATAAAATTAAATCCGACTACACAACTCCAGAGAAACCTTCATTCCAATTCCCATCCGAGTTGTGCAGCAGCGCACCGATAACCGTACCGTCTGGACGAAGATGGAAACCCTGATGCATAGTCGCATCAACATTCAGCTTGCAGCACTCCTCTTGCGGGCAAATCCATCCAACCTGAACAGCTTCCATAAGAATAGCGAGATCATCTTTAATAAGATGCTTCATTTCTTCGACCCGAGCTCTAATACACTCCAAATTAGCCGTGTAATGGGTATCTCATCATTATGAAGAGATTTATTGCGCTCCTGCCATAAAACATTATCTGTCTTAGTAAATGTAATAGACTAATCCTCCCCCCCCCCCCAAAAAAACATACATGTTAACCGCAGACGAAATATTCCAATCGATCCACTCCCGAAGATTAAGCGAGAAGAATCTCGCATAGTGACAAGGCGAAACAAGCTGGCGCCAAAGCTGTGCGGCCCAATCGCAGTCTCGAAGAGCATGGAGAGCTGATTCTGATGTATGTCCGCAAATGTGGCACTCGGCATTAGAACGGAGGCCCTGATGAAGCAGATTAAGGTAGGTTAAAATCCGATCATGTCGTAGTAGCCAAACAAAAAAAATTCATCGGTGTGCAACCTTGACTTTCCAAAACCGTCGCCAAGCCTCATCTTCATCTCGTTGATTATTATCCATACTAGTGGTAAGCTTGTCATAAGCACTTTTACAGCTATACACTCCCTTGATTGAGAATTGCCAAAAAATCACATCTTCGATAATGCAGTCATATATGTCACCATATACAGTCTGAAAAAATGAGAATACATTACAATAGAGTATATCAAATTCTATATATACACACACACACACGGATCAAACCAGAGGATATAATATAAATAAGGCTAAATGCAACCGATCTCCTGTGATATTCGAAAGTAGAAAAAAAACTACAAAAAACAAAGGCAATTTACCTCCTAGTGAAGAAAAAAATGAAGCACACTGGCTCTCTAAATGTATTTAACCTATGCTTACCAATAAAAAGACCGAAGTGCCTTACTTTTTAAAAATATTTGCACTATATTTTTTGTTTACTTTTTCTTTTTAATACTTTTATTTAATTTTATTTTTCATTCATCTTCTTCCCTGATTCATCATCTTCCCAAAACCCTAAACCTAATGTACTTTTTCCTCACCTCCAACAACCATCTCCTTCAACATCCATCTATACTCATTTCTACCAAACCATCCCCCACCCCAAGTCGCCATTGCCTCACTGGCACTGGCTCACTACAACCATCTCCATCGTCTAGAACCGCCCATCGCCGTCATCCCTATTGCCCACGGCCACCATCGCCAAACTAACATGCATCGTCATGCACCACTATCGTCCCTAACCCCATAAACCCCCGCCACCATCATCCCCATTCCCAGAATCTCCCGTCAACGTTGTCGTCATCGCCGACCTTCTAGTTGGTTTTTTTCTAGATCTGGTAATATATATGTATATATCAAGTATATATATAAGAAATATATAATTATAAATTAATAATTAATAATATATGTGACACCCGAGTTTCTTTAGTACTAAAATACTTACTCGATCACAAGTAGTGTAGTCTACTCATATACCAAGAGATTATCTAAGTAAGTTGAGTGGCTTAAACATCAATTTATATCAATGTAGGGGCTGAATTTTAATTCTTATGCACAAAGGGACTATGAGACAAATAGAAAAAAAAATGCCACCAAGCCCTCATCACACCCTATATAAACACCTATTTAGCTCTTTCATTTTCCTCTCATTCACTCCAATATTTCTTGCTCCGAAAAAATCAGAATTCTTCCCCAATGTCTTCTTCTTTAAGCTCTCAAACTTTCAAGAGAACCACAAGAAGAGAAAAGCTCAAACCCACTACAAAATAACAAATCTTACAAGCAAATTCCGCCTGAAACTCCAGCTCTGGCAGTGTTTGTAAAATTGATATTTGAGGGATCAAATTATGTCCATTTTTGGTGTTCCCTATCAATTTCATCCTAAGAGGACAAGGAACAACACTATGTAATCGAATTTGTCGAATTGGCTACCAAATGTTTCAGAATCGCTTCAAACCGTGTGCAAAGCTGTCCAGATTTTCAATTTCAGAACTGTGTTCTATTTTTTCTTGACAAGATACAACTCTTCCGGTGGTTTGATCATACATGCGGATCATATTTGGAAACCTCCATGAGTGTAGATATCATTACATGTAATTGTCTTTGAAAATCGAATGGAAACATTATAAAATTTGCATTTAAACCATCACTGCCACTAATCTCTTTTCGATTTCAGAATCTGTATTTCATATTCAGTTACCCCAAAACCGCACTTTTTGTGCCCTGATTATACATGAAAAACGATATTTAAAATTCTTTTTGATTGTAGATATGTTTTATGGTAAAGTTTGCTGAAAAAGGATTTAGTAATAGTCCAAAAATTGCCACCAAAGAGTCCTTGTCAGTGTGCTGTTTTAGTTTCCAAAAACTGTCATTCATATATCTTTACTTCGAAATCACCTTTTCCATGGTCAAATTGTAAATTCAAGACCATTATCAAAAATCCTTGTGTGTTTAGATGTTTATATCGGTAAGAAGTGCCAAGATACATAGTGTAATGTGGTCATAAAGTTGATTTTAGTAAAAGGTGGCAGGAGATATCTGAATGGGCAGATTTGGAGTGCTGATTTTGAAGGCCGATTTAACCTATTTTTGGTCTGATCGTAGAGATGGAATTTTGAATGTACGAAAGCTTAGTTATTTGGGAATATATGGATACTAAGTTTACTTGATGGTTAGGAGGTTAAAGAGAAGAAACAAGGATAATGGCAGAGACGCGCGACAATGGAGGCGCACATTGGAGTGATTTGGTGTAATCTTGTGCATGAATGAGCAATGATGGTTAAATCCTTTCGTATCCAAGTTATATATCGTTGTGCAACAGGATAAGTGTTGGGTAAGTTGGCTTGGTCTTAATCTTTGATTATTTTCGATTAGGTGTATCCTATTGAAAATTAACAATTATTGGATGAGTGGATATTATGAGCGTATTGATGAGTATAGTTATCTGGACTAGGTAATTGAACTTACGGGATACGTTGAGCATCACTCGAACATTAGACTTGAGCTTTGGTATTTGATTGGACGAGGTGAGCTACCACTCAAAATTATAGTTATATGTGAAGGAATTTTCATCACTTCGTATATATATATATATATATATATATATATATATATATATATATACTTGCATCATGCTTTGAATACTTCACATGAAAATGAGTTTGTACACTTTCAAATCAAATCATGAACTCATTTTAAATTAACCATTTCATGTTGCCAACTGTTAACTGCATGAATATTTTCAAAGGCATATTTTGTTAGAATAATTTTACAGGCATGTTTTGTGAAAATGATTTCAAGGAAAATATCTTTTAATGAAATTCTGAAAAACTATTTGCTCGATTCAATATTCTATCGTGGGCTAAAATTCTTCATTGCATCATTCGTGACATACATGATTGCATATTCTACGTGGTTAAGTGTAGGGCGTGGATAGGGTAGGGTTCGGCTGGTCAAGCATGGGCTTGCAGTTTTAAACAGTTCCGGCTATCCACGACCAAATCCCAACACCTAAAAACGGAGTGTTCTGAGGGTGAGTGGGGTGAAGTGAATTGTGGCATACCCGAGATATGATCAATCAGGCATCGCGAGCTTGCGTGGGGAGGTATAAGGTATTGGCTTTAAGCTGCGTGTTCAGGGGTGATAAGGAAGAAGCAATAGGTTCCAAAGAGCCATGAGTGAGTCATTGGACGCGATGGTATTGCTAACATGGCCCCCTCCTGCTTAAGCGTGTCTGTACTTGCATTGAACTGCCTGCTATTAAAATGCATGTTTTGAAACTTGAGTATCATATCACTCATTGTTCAACTGTTCTTGTGAACGAAAATTCAATTTTCACTCATGCTTTAAATGATCTTTGAACAAAATTTTATCATGCAAACACTAAAGTTTTAGAGCCTGACCATTTATTGCTTAAATGTTTTTATGCATGCAAATGTCATTTTAACTCGTGTTTCCAAGGATCCATTGAAAAACAAAAACTATTATTGTTTTCACCTCATTAATTTATCGTTTTTAGGTCTAAAAACGATTTTAAGCACCTTTCACACGTGTACTGATGCTCACTAAGCCTTTGCTTACGAATTTCACTACTTACTTCCAATTAGAGGTGACTTGAGCAGTGAGACTGGCTCGGAGGATCAAGAATATAGACATGGACAATCCTAGACGTGACTATTGCAGATTAAGACAAGGATAGTAAGTTTAATTTATCTGGTCGACGGTGTTAGGGTTGGGAACCTACTAGAAGTTGTTGAACTGTTTGGAGATTTTTCATTGAACTGTTGTTTTGATAGGCCCACACTTTCAGATTTTGGCCCTTTCGGGACTGAATTTTGGGGCCTGACAATATAATGTAAATATAAAATAAAGAAATGTAAACATATATTTTATATATATACAGAAATATATATACAACCCAAGGCTTGTTAGCATAGTGGTATTAGCTTCCACTTTTATGTGGTAGGTCCTAGGTTCAATTCCACACTGTCACAAGTTATGACAATTCTCTCCTTATTTGGAGTCTTATAGGGTCTGTATTGTGGCACATGATTAAAAAATTATCAGCCCGAATTTGTCGGGTCAGGGTATCCCTCTTTATCTAAAATTAAAATATATATATATATATATACATATTACACATATATATTTATAATAAGTTATAATTATAAATTTACAAGTATAAAATATATATTTATTGTGAAAATTTAATATAAAATTATAAATATATATATATATATAAAAGGGTAAATTTGGACTATTCATCTCTATTAAGATGTATGGTTGCTATTAATTTGATTAAATAATATATATATGTATTTAATCTTAGCCATTGGTTTTGATCAATTAGATCCATTGGTTATTAAATAAGAGCAAAATGATCTTACGAAGATAAAAATATCATAACCACTTCCAAAATGCGTGAGTAGGGCACGTGGGCCGTGGGGAGCTATAGTGCTTCATTTTGAAAATCTCATGGAGGTAAATTGCCTATTTTATTTTCACAGTTTTTTTTTTTTTTTGCTACTTTCGAATATCACACGAAGGTTTGTTGCATTGAGCCCAAAGTTTAGTCATACTTCAATGGACAAAATTACAACTTTGGTACCTCAAGTTGGCTTGTGTATTTTTCAAGTATTCTATTTTGGCCAACTGGCAATTGGGGGACACTAAGTTGCAAACAATGGCAATTTCAGTACAAATTTCACCGGGGAATATCATTTAATTGGTGGGGAAATTGACTTGAATTTATGGATTTTGCTAAAAATGAAGGGAAAATTAACCTTCAATTTGAGAAATTTTGCATATGGATGGAAAATTGACCTTTAATTTGAGGATTTAATTCAAATACCTTCAATTTGGGGATTTTGTTATTTTTTTATTGTTGAACCTTCAATTTGAAATGTTATTTTTCTTTTATTTATTATAAACAAAATTGGTATAATTAATATATCTATAGATAACACTAAAATTAGAAAATAATTTAAACAAATTTTTTAAAATTGTTATCTGCATAAAATTCAAACGAAATTAATTTTTTCCTTTATTTTTACTGATTTTTTCTAGTTTTTTCAAAAAGATTGATTTTTTTTTCTTTATTTTTAATTTTCTTTGCTTTTGTATATTTCTTATTATTTGCTGATTTTTCAAAATTATTTTTAATTTTTTTTAATTTTACTTTATCTTTATGATTTATTTGCTATTTTTCTAATTTTTCTTATGGTTTTTATGATTTTTTTGAGTTTTTAATTAATTTATTTTTTGTCAAAGGAAATTCTTTGTCGCTATTTAAATTTAAAAATTAGTTTGAGATATAATTTTTTTAATTTTTTCAATTATTTTTATATTTTATGATTTTTCAAAAATCTTAAAAAAATGATTTTAATTCTATTTGATTTTCTATTAATTCTGAATTTTCTTAACTTTTTTATTTTTCTAATTAATTTATTTATTTCGTCATATCAAATATTATATTATTCTATTTTTTCAATAAATAGTTACTTTTTATAACCTAGATAAAAAAAATATATTTTTTTGAAAATTTACAAAAATTTAAATAAAGTAAACAAGAAAAATTAAAAGTATTTGAGTTAAATCCCCATATTGGAGGTTAATTTTTCCCTCCATTTTAGCAAAACCCCCTAATTCAAGTCAATTTTTCGCCAATTGATATTTTTTCGCCGGTTTTGAAATTTCAGCGAAATTTGTACGAAAATTGCCTTTTTTGAAACTTAGTGTACCCAATTGCCAATAGACTAAAACATAGTACCAAAAAAATGTATAGACCAACTTGAGGTACCCAAAATTGCAATGTTGTCGAGCAAAATTTGAGAAGAAATGTTTTTTAATGCAGAAAAATGGGACTTTTCCACCTGTTATTTACCGTAGGAAACTCTATGTCCAGAAAGAATTATGTGAGGACATTTCTGCCCATAGTCAAAGAAAACCGGCGAGTGTTTTTGCCAGAATATGAATTGACGGTGCAAGTTGCCAAAGATCATTGAAGTGAGGGTGCAAAGTGTGTATTTTTCTTTTAGAGGGTGGAAAGTGTCAAAAACCATATTTTATGGGGTGCAATACGTTTTTTACTAGATTAATTATGTCTTTTTGCAAGTATAAGTAATAAATGATATAAAAATTAATTATAAATTTAAGACTCAGCCCAATATGACCTGATCGAATGGAGTCCCACACAAAGTATTATGCAAACTTATTTGAATATCATTGAGTTTCTTTCGATGAGTCGAACTCAAATGAGTTTTAAATTTTATTCAAGTTGAAGAGGTGTAAGCATAATGAGTCGAGCTGAAAAATATATTTTTTAAATTTGTTTTGAATTTTTATCCAGAATCCAGATTCAAAAATTGTGTGAGCTAAATTTGATGGATACCAAAATCAAACTTGAACAAGTTTTAATTGAGTCAAACTTGAGTAACTTGATATTTTTAGAAATAACTTATTATTTATTTACTAATTAAGTCTAGTTTCAAAACTTCTTGAACAAGAAAATTGTTCAAACTTATTTATTATGTTAATTGAATCGAGCTTTTAACAACTTGAGTTAGGTATTATGTAACTCGGTTTATTTTTTGAGTCCTAAACTAATATTTCAATGTTTAACCTTGATTGGGATTGTATTTGCACTTCCAGCCAGGTGAAAGTGAATCGAAGTATTGGGCTTGTATTTGCACTTTCACCTTGGGAAGTGAATCGAGTCGAGCTGAAAAGGTATTGTCCAAACATTTTGTAACTTTATTATATTTGTATTTAAATTTGATTTAATCGTTACTTGTGCCGCAACGAGCTCTAAACTTTATTGAACATAATTAAAATGTGTTCAACTTTGTATTTGTCGTGTTGAATAAATCGTGGTACGCTTAATAAAAATAAATAATTGAATCATGCTATGAATTTTGAACTTTCAGGGTTTAATTGGGTGACATAATCATATCGGAAAAAAAAATCATGACAAAAGTGAGAAAAAGTATTTTTAGGGATAAAAAATGTGGTGTTAAAAGTGTGTTCGGATGAGTTTTTTAATAGAAAAATATTTAATGATTATTGTTGATGTGATATATTTTTTGTTTTGAGAAATTTGTTTGGATTCATGGTTAGATATAATTTTTCGTAAATATATTTTAGTCAAACTCATCAATTTGACATAGAAAATGGGGAAAATGGATCTTATATTGCACATTGTAT
Organism: Buddleja alternifolia; assembly: GCA_019426215.1. Taxonomy (NCBI): domain Eukaryota; kingdom Viridiplantae; phylum Streptophyta; class Magnoliopsida; order Lamiales; family Scrophulariaceae; genus Buddleja; species Buddleja alternifolia. The sequence goes on along the minus strand of CM033392.1, from coordinate 53,543,564 downwards.
TATTTTGCATTAGAATATATAATTAATTTGACTCTCAAAATAGCCAGAAGAAACGTTTTTAATCAATGGGTGAACTTTCAAATTATGAATAGTAAAAATCTTTTTTTTTAACAAGAATTTCTTCAAAATTAGCAAGATTTTTGAGAAAATTCTTTTCTTTTTTTTTAAAATTGTTAGAGTTTTGATGATGACAATTAGGATTTTTGTTAGACCCCAAAATATGTAAGCTTGATTTTATAAGAAATTATGTATAGGCTTTGAGCGTTAGAATTGTACAAGGCTTTATTTATTGTTATTCTAGACTATCAGGCTAAGTAGTTTTTAGACTAAGCGTCTGATATTATTCTAAGTGAATTTATCAGTTAGTTAGGTCTGAAGACTTAAGCGTCTGAGCCTCGCGATCTATGTGAAGTTGAAGTTGGACACTCGCATTATTTCTGGGTGAAAGAAGCAAGGGGATAGAAGTGCCTTGGAGCAGAAATCTGTGTGATCAAGGAGCTCAAGTCATCAACATCCATCTCTCCCTAATTTGTAGAAGATTCTATGTGATTCTTGGAGAATCAATTTAGTCGATTGCCTCCAAGTGTTCAAGGAGAAGAAGGACGTAGTTGGGATTATACCACCCAACGAACTTTACAAATATTATGTTCTTTACTTTACCGTCAATTTCATTACTATCATATAATTGCATAAATCGGTTAAGTGAACACAATCAAATGCTAAGCAACTAAGAAACACTTTGTGACGTTAAAACTTTCAAAGAAGAAGATTTTAAAATCATTCTGTTGTGCTAACCCTGATTAAAGAACTGAACGCTTAAACCTACTTGGTTATAGTATTCAAATCTTGAGTCTAAGTTAATCTTTTCAAAACAGTCTTCAAGTAGACGCTCAGCTAAGCGCCTACATCTTCAAGCGTCCATACCAATTTTAATACAATTTTTTTTGAATTCGAAAAAGATTTCAGGGTCTATTCAACCCTCCCCTTCTGGACCCTTTCATATGCCACTTGGGAACAACAAGTGGTATCAAAGTGGTTAAAGTGGAAATTTTAAAATTTTCAAGCATAACAACTTGTTTAGATCCTTTCAAATCTAGTTGCTTTAAAAAAATTCATGGCATTTGCTAAAGTACCTAAGTTGACAGAGCCAAATTATGACTCATGGAAGGTCAAAGCATTTACATATCTTTGTTCATGTGATGACGAAATGTGCGATATTATTTCAGATGGACCTATTCAAATTCTCATGGTTATCACTAGATCGCCTGGAGCCACAGAAGCGACTCCAAATAGCTATGTGGAAAAGCCAAAGCAAGAATGGTCTACAGATGAGCGTCGAAGAGCAAATCTGGACAATGTTGGTCGTAACTCTCTGTATACAGCCATTGGTGATAACGATAACTTATTCAACAAGGTCAAGTCATGTACTACGACTAAGGAGATATGGGATAAGTTAGCCATAATTTGTGGTGGTTCAGCACAGATCAAAGAGAACAAGCTTTCCATTGCCAAGGAAGGATTTAACCGTTTTAAGATGTTGCCTAATGAGACACTAGAGCAATTGGATATAAGATTTACTGCTCTTGTTATGGAGTTAACATCTTTGGGTATGGATTTACAGAATCGGGAAATGGTGGTTAAGATCTTTAGAAGTATTCCCAGTAGATTTTTGATGAAAACAACAGCAATGAGAGAATCTAATATGTTGGATATTCTAACTCCAGTAGATGCCTTTTCAGAACTCAAAGCATTTGAATTCGAGCTGAACTCAACAAGTGATGTTGTGAGTAGTCCAGTGATAGAGTCTGGAGCACTTATAGCATCATTTAAGGGTAAATCGGGTAACAAGGGAAAAGTGTCAGATATCAGTGAGGATGAGGAACTAGCGCTTCTAAATAGATTCAGAAAGTTCTTAAGATACGAAAAGAAAGGAAACAGTCCTAAGCATCAAGGACAAAGTTCATATTATGCGTCTGCTCTAGTACAACAACAGTATCAAGCGCCTCAATATCCAGCACCTTCTCCCTCAGTGCCGATTCAGTGCCAAGCGTCTAAACAACAGAATCTCTCAGCGCCAGTGGTCTCAAAACCACAAACTGCAAGGTTAACAAATGAACAAAAGATGAAAACTAATCTTTGTTATAGTTGCATGAAACCAGGGCACTACCAGGTAAATTGCCCTTATCCAAACTTATCTAAGCCATCAAAGCAGGATTATGTGGATAGAAACCAATTCAGGAGCAACCTTCGCCAACAAGGTTTGCTAGCGGAGTCAGAACAAGCATCCGCACCTGAAGATTTGGAGTCTTCAGAGGATAGTAGTGATGATGATGAGTCAGTGGATGACTTAGCGCTTATTTGTCTCATGGCCAGAGATGATGAAGGTCCCCTGAGGTAAACACTGAAGTTTCTTACCCTCTCTCTTATGAAGAATTACTTGGCAAAGTAAAAGAATACTATAAATATCGTCAAGATGCCGCCGAGATATATCAAAATCACTTCGATATCATTTCATCACTTAAAAGTGATAATGTGACGCTCAAGGCAGAGTTGCAAGTTCAGCAGCAATGCTTTGAGAAGAACAAATCACTTGAGAGTGAGATAACTAACTTGAAGAGTGACCTTGATATAATAGTCAAGAGAGAAGCTGAGCTGATTGCTAGACTTGCTAAATTAGAACAACTCGTCTCATCATTGTCTAAAGCGTCAAGAAAGCTAGACAATGTGACTAAAGTAACAAGAATGTTTGGTGAAAAGACTAGTTTAGGATGCAATAAATTCAGTAAAAAACCAAACAAATCTAATGTTACAGCAAACAACAAAGGAAATGGTGTATTCTTTGTTGAGAAAGGTTCACAAAGTCAAACACCAAATGAACCTAGAGACAATGGTATGAGGCCAAATGAGAAAGTCAATACTGACTCAGGCAAGGGAAAGGCAAAAGCAAATGATTCACAAAGATGGGTTTGTTAACCGTCCGTAACAACGCGGAATCGAATAAATAATATAGTGAAAGTAAGATCGTTTCCACAGGGAAGGTTATCAAGTACCAAACAAAGTTTATCTTATTATTTAGACTATCGATTATCAAAGATTTGAGATTTTAACTAATTAAAAGTCAAAATTTATAAAAACAGAATTAATTATAAATAATTAACACAAATATAATTAAAACGAACAATCAATTAACGAAAGGCCTAGGGATTAAGATTTCATCAAGGTATTTCTATGGATTATTGACTTTCAATGGATTATCATTCTTGTTTAAATTAAAGACCCAATTTCCTTAATTACATGAATACTCTCCCGAGATCTTCATGAGTACCCACCTAAATTAATTAACGTCACTCCCATGATCAAAAACTAATTTAAATGAATCCATTAAGTTCTATGAATATTGTTTAACTAGTCTCATGCAAAATTACCAATATCCCTATTAAGCAATTTACACATGTCTATTAAATATGAACCAATAAACTAATTCACCTCCCGGTACTTCTTAATTTATCTTAAATCATGCAATTGGTGATCAAGCAATTACAAGCATTAAACACTCATCAATAGATAAACCAAACAAGAAATCACATCCATAAATCATCAATAATCCAAATCAATACACACGACTACATCTTAAACCCTAGAAAATAATTTAGCTATGCATAATTAAAGAAAAACAAGAAATAAATTGCATAAACATAAAGTTACTCATGTTCAACAATGGAGGATTGGAAGAATACAACTTGAGAAGATGAAGCTTTTCTCCAAGAACTCTTCTCCAAGAACTCTCTTCTCCTCTTCAAGATCTACTCTCCAAGATCTACTTTTTTCAAGGATGATGATCTCCCACCTCACTCTAGCCTATAAAAACGTTTTTGCCACTTTATTTAACTAAAAAGGAGTCTTAGATACATAAATTATGCCCATCCAAGTCATAAAATCGGCCCACAAAAATATAAAAATCCGCAGCTGCACAGCTGTGCAGAATATCTGCACAACTGTGCAATCTGCCTGTGCAGAATTTTTTCTCTTCATTTTTCTTCAACGAAACATTCTCGTTTGGCCTTTCTAATGCATTTCTTCACATCCTCTTGGATAGCCTTCATTATTCTTGTAATAAATACTCCTTCAACTCATCAAAATCATCGCTTTTATGCCTACAAAAGCATTGAAACGACTTAGAAATCAAAATACGTAAATTAGGCTAAAAATAAAGGAAAAAACTAACAACAAGGCATAAAATAAAGATAAATGTGAGGTAAATCATAATGAAAATATGTAAAATATGAGACCTAACAAACACCCCACACTTAACATTTACTCGTCCTCGAGTAAATCCAAACAAAACAAAAACAAAAACAAAACTAAAGATAACACCACTTTCATAGGGAACACGATTACACTTAGCACGTGCAACAAGCCGTTAAACCCCTAGGTTACCCCTAGTGGACGAGTTTTGTCTTGTGAGGGTTTGCAGAGAATATACCCACAAAATTCATGACATTCGTCTATCTGCCTCATCGTTCATCAAATCAGCAACTAGTCACAACATTTATGACTCCCCACAATCATCACACATAAACCAATAAACACGTAGAATCATTATTTTTCCACATATGAACATCTTTACTCTCAAGTCATCACACTAATCCCAAACAAGTTCAATTTCATATACATCCATTCGTGCTTGATTTATAAATTCTAGCAAGGGAACATTTCGGATATTTCAAGCAAAAACACAACATCTATCATATTTCATCTTTATTCTTTCTCCTTCATTCACAATCGATCAACCCGTGCAATGTTTCGCTAGTCAAGCTTTCTATGTCACCCTGGTAACGAGTTTTGGGCCAATGACTCTCAAACCAGTTGGTTTTAAGGCACTAAGTGTCAAGACACCCCAACGGACTTAATCACTCGAGTGACAAAGGCTGGAAACGAAACTGGGTGATTTTAGCTTTCATTAACCACGGAATCAACTTTTTCGCACTATTTTTTCTTTTTTCTTTTTCTATTTTCTCGACTTTTTTTTTATTTCTTTTCTTTGCTTCTACAACTTTTCTCCAAATATCACCATGTATCAAAAATATGTAATCGCTTTTATCTCCTCGATCAATTCCCTTTACTAGAACTCGTGTGTAGTGTGTAAAGATGCATAGAAATTTTACAAATTTCAGGCTCAGCGATCAAACTCAATAAAAAGAGTATCCATGTACAGAAATCAGATTCATATGTTTATATAGTCAAGAGCTCAAATATGTGAACACAAATATTGTGAACAAATTAACCAATTTTCAGCAACAACTCAACAAAAATTTTGACATATGTCCGATTCTTTCACCACTTAACCACATTACCCCACACTTGAGCAATTCAATACACTCCAATCACATGCAACCAAGCAAACACACCACACTTAAGCCATATGTAATATACTCTAATCACAATTTCAGCATGCGAACAATCCACCCCACACTTAAAATCACACATTGTCCTCAATGTACTTATGTGAGACCGATATGCAAGAATGAAAACAACATGTAATTAAAAGAATAGTGAAAGAAATACTCCCCTATATATGTGCGTGATGGCCCGAGAGTCGGTAGGGTGAATCTCACTGTGGTGGAGGATGGAAATTCACGAACTGGAAGTAGGCTGACAACTGCCTCATCATTTCTGTCTGAGTTCGTTGAATTTCTGCCATAGTAGACTCAAGGTTGGCGAAAGCAGAAATGGGAACCGAGGTACTGCTGGTGGAATGATCATCAGATGAATGCCCTTGATTATTACCCTCTGCTGCCATGTGAATCGGATCTCTCGGGTGTCTCTTGAAAATATACCCTCCGCGTCTGTCAAGTCTCAGAAGCTTCATGTCACAGAATATTGATAGTCAATGGTCAATGGTCCCGAAATGGGCTCGAGATCTGTCTGATGTCGATCAAAAGCTCCTATACTTTCGGCAATGCGTGTAATCAACCCACCGAGGAGAATTTGACCCTTATGCTGCCTGGAGACTTGAACCATATGTCCAAGGAAGAAATTTGTCAAGTCACATTATTCACCACGGTGGAGACAATAGAGGACACAGAGCTCCTTCGAAGACACTTTCCCACATGCTCCTCTCCCAAAGATAGTAAATGCTAAAATCCTATGAAAATACCGAAGAGTGTAATCGACAATATCCGAGGCATTAGAACGATGACCGAAGTAAATCGTATTTGGCAATCGAGTAATCTCTCACCAAAATTCAGTTTGTTGCTCCTTGGTCAATTCTTTCAGTCCGCTAGTTGGCCATTTAAAGATATGAGCTAATTCCGATTTCGTGAGCGTATACGGAACATTGGCAATACAAAACTTCAACAACTCATCAACATACTCCACGGTACCCAAAAATTCCAACGTAAGTAATCGATAACTCGGTTCATTCATATTAATCAAATCACCCCATCCCAGAACAATTAATTTTTCAGTCAAATCATCATCAATAAACAGAGACAACATAGCAGCTTTGTCTAAATAACGGGATGGGGAACAATCTAACTCACTGAGAATCGCATAAGCCGGTGAAGGGTTGGAGATTTTCGGATATTTGGTCAAACCTTTGTTGATCAATCTTTCTCTCGCGGTAATATCCGTCGGAACCAATTGTAGAGCCCGATCTGTGGAAGATCCTGTACCTGTTCGTCTTCTTTTGTTCATCTTGATAGTGATTAATATGCGGCGAGTGGCGATTGACGGTGGCTGATTTGTTGTTGTGACGCGCACTCGGTCGTAGTGGAGAAGGCGTTGGCGTACGAGCGGTTTCGGCGGCTGATGTGTGGGAACTGAACAGTGGTGGTTGTGAGTGGCGCGGTGAGTTGAACGGCGAACAGCACGGCGATGGTGACTTAAGTGACGAGCAGCGGCTACGCGGTGGTGATGCAGCTGGACGGCGAGCGGCGGTTGAGGAGAGGTAAAGATGCAGCGATAGGACTAAACCGAAAGAGGCGGCGGTGTGGTGGCGCAAGAGCGGGAGCTACGGATCTGTATGGGTAGCAACCGGTGCGCGGCGGTTTGGTGTTTGAGATGGTGGCGCGGTGGTTGACGCGATGGTGGCAGCAGTGCGGTTGATCAGTGATGTGTTTCCTCGGTGGAGCTCAACGACGGCGCTTAACGGCGGCGGAGACGTCTGGTCGGCGAGTTGCATTGGAGATGCGATGGCGCGGATTTGGTAGATAGAAGAGGCGGCGGCTCCGATTGTAGGTGGTGAGGACGGCGGCGGAACTCGACGGGAGGTGTGGCTTGCGAGGTGGACGGCGACGTGGCTTTGTGGTGAGTGCGGCGATGGCGCTTAATGGCGGCGGAGATTTGGCTCCGGCGACTGGTCAGAGAGCCGACGGCTCTTGTGAGAGAAATGAGAGAGAGGGAGAGAGGTTGGCTGAAAATGTTTTGTGAGTGTGTTGACTCAATTTGGGGATTTTGACCCAAAATGCAAAATTGTTTTTATTTTTTTTTTATTTTTTTTTTCGGAAAAAATGAGAGTGCAAAAGTGCGAAAATTTCGCACAATTGTGCACGAAAATTGCACAGTTGTGCACGGCGAGTTTGGATCTTGTGCGAAAATTTTGCACAACTGTGCTGAAAAATTGCACAACTGTGCACCTAAAAATCTTCTAAGTGCGAAAATTTTGCACAGTGGTGCTAAAATTGGCACAATTGTGCACCTGATTTACATTGTATAAGAACCTATGCACCTCGTTTTTCATGTTTTTTTTTTTGACCTGCAACAAGAATAACTTGCATTAGTAAATCACTTGAGCACCGAAAATAAAATAAAATTCAAACATAAAATATGGGAAACAAATAAAGCAAAAAGAAGAAAAACGAAACGACAAAAAGAATCGAAATCTCTTGGGTTGCCTCCCAAGCAGCGCTTGTTTAAAGTCATTAGCTCGACTTAGAGGAAAATCATTGTTGATGGTCGACGAGGGAAATTGTTTCCCCTCGAGGAATATTGTCTCCTTCGAAGTATAGCTTTAACCGTTGCCCATTTACTTTAAATACACCGGACCCTTCTCGTACAATATCAACCGCTCCATGGGAATGAACTTTGACAACTTCAAACGGACCCGACCATCTGGACTTAAGTTTTCCCGGAAAAAGTCGAAGACGGGAATTAAAGAGTAAAACTTTTTGACCCACTTGAAATTCTTTTGTTTGAATGTGCTTATCATGCCATCTTTTAGTTTTTTCCTTATAAATTCGTGCACTTTCATAAGCATTCAACCGGAACTCATCAAGTTCACTCAATTGCATCAATCTACTCAATCCCGCTTCTTTTAAGTCCAAATTTAGTGCTTTAGTTGCCCAATATGTTTTATGTTCGAGTTCCACGGGAAGATGACAAGCCTTACCATAAACCAACCGATACGGAGACATACCAATGGGAGTCTTGTAAGCGGTTCTGTATGCCCATAGTGCATCATCTAGCCTGTTGGCCCAATCCTTACGTGAATTATCAACGGTTTTCTCCAAGATATGCTTGAGTTCACGATTAGAAATTTCAACCTGACCACTCGTCTGAGGGTGATATGGAGTCGCCACCTTTTGAGTAACTCCATACTTTTTCAAGAGATTTTCCACTTGTCGGTTGCAAAAGTGAGCTCCTCCATCATTGATAATAGCTCGTGGTACCCCGAATCTCGAGAAAACATATTTTTTTAAGAACTTTGTCACCACACGAGCATCATTAGTCGGCGTCGCGATGGCTTCAACCCATTTCGATACATAATCGACTCCAACCAAGATGTACTTATTGCCATAGGAAGATGGGAATGGTCCCATGAAGTCCATCCCCCACACATCAAATAATTCCACAACCAATATAGGTTGTAAAGGCATCTCATTACGGCGAGAAATGTTCCCTGTCCTTTGACAACGATCGCATGATATGACAAAAACCCTTGCGTCTTGATACATGGTGGGCCAATAAAATCCTGATTGCCAAATCTTAGTAACCGTCTTTGAAGTACTGTTATGACCCCCACATTCCAAGGAATGACAATGCTCCAAGATACTCTTAAACTCGTCAGATGGCACACAACGACGAATGACACCATCCCTACACTCTTTGTAAAGAAGAGGCTCTTCCCAGTAGTAATGTTTTACTTCTGCCAAGAACTTCTTCTTTTGGTGATAACTTAAACCGGGAGGAAGAATGTTATTCACTAGGTAATTCACGTAATCAGCATACCATGGTATAACGTGTTTTATCCCCATCAACCGTTCTTCTGGAAATGTCTCATCAATTGGTATGTCCTCAACAACTGTGTCGTTTCCTTGTTCAAGCCTCGAAAGATGATCCGCGACCACGTTTTCAGTACCCTTCTTATCACAAATTTCCAAATCAAACTCCTGTAACAATAGAATCCAACGGAGTAAACGTGGTTTTGCATCCTTCTTTGTCATTAAGTATCAGATTTCAGCATGATCCGTATACACTATCACCTTCGACCCCACAAGATAAGATCTGAACTTGTCAAACGCAAAAACCACTGCAAGCAACTCTTTTTCAGTAGTGGCATAATTGACCTGAGCACTATCTAACGTTTTGCTTGCATAAGCAATGATATGAACCCGTTTATTCTTCCTTTGCCCGAGAACAGCTCCCACTGCAAAGTCACTGGCATCGCACATCAACTCGAAAGACAACTCCCAGTCTGGTGAAGAGATTATTGGGGCAGATATCAATGCTTGTTTTAACCTGTTGAACGCAAGTAAACATTCATCAGTAAAATTAAACACTACATCTTTTTCAAGTAAATTACACAAGGGTTTAGAAATTTTTGAGAAGTCCTTGATAAACCGACGATAAAAGCCAGCATGACCAAGGAAACTTCGTATACCCTTTACTGATGTGGGTGGGGGTAATTTCTCAATCACTTCCACCTTTGCCTTATCCACCTCTATTCCTTTGTTTGAAATTTTATGCCCCAAAACAATTCCCTCAGTCACCATGAAGTGACATTTTTCCCAGTTCAAAACTAAATTAGTTTCCTCACACCTCTGCAAGACTTGAGAAAGATTAGCTAAGCAGTGATCAAATGACGAGCCATACACAGTAAAATCATCCATAAACACTTCCATGGATTTCTCAATGAACTCAAAAAAAATGGCCATCATACATCTCTGAAAAGTAGCAGGTGCATTAGAAAGTCCAAAAGGCATGCGTCGATACGCAAAAGTACCATATGAACAAGTAAAGGTGGTCTTTTCTTGGTCCTCGGTTGCAATTGGAATTTGAAAATATCCAGAGTAACCATCTAGAAAGCAATAATACTTATTACCCGAAAGTCTTTCCAACATTTGATCAATGAAAGGCAAGGGAAAGTGATCTTTTCAAGTAGCATTGTTTAACTTCCTATAATCAATACAAACCCGCCACCCTGTTACTGTTCTAGTGGGAATTAATTCATTTTTTTCATTATAAATCACAGTCATTCCTCCTTTTTTAGGCACTACATGTATAGGACTAACCCAAGGACTATCCGAGATAGGGTATATTATGCCAGCATCTAACAATTTCATAATTTCATCCTTAACAACTTCTTTCAACTTGGGATTCAATCTACGTTGAGGTTCTATTGATGTCTTATGATTTTCTTCCATGAGAATCCTATGCATGCATAAAGTAGGGCTAATTCCCTTTATATCAGAAATAGTCCATCCTATGGCTCTCTTTCTCAACCTCAACTCCTCTAATAGTTTATTCAATTCAAGTTCAGACAGAGTACCACTAACAATAACAGGTAAAGATTCATTGTCACCAAGAAAGACATACCTGAGGTGTGGTGGAAGAGGTTTAAGTACTACCTTTGGTTTAGAGGAGATGTCGGGATATGACTCTAGTGGATCTCTTTTACCTTGAAGAAGATCTTCTTTATGCAAGTCATCATCGTTGTCTAGAGCTAGAGTCACTGTTTCAATCGCTGGATTCTCATCATCTCTAGTTTCCAACTTCTCCGACGGATTCTCAAGAAACTCCCTCTCGAATTGAATCTGGGCTATCTCATCAATCACATCCACACCGAACAACAACTCTCTTCTAAGGCAGGCGACTTCATTACCTTGTTCAAATCAAATTCCACTTTCTCATCTCCAATGTTCAAGGTAAGCGTACATCAATGTTGGTCCCAGCAGTAGCAAGGAATGGTCTCCCAAGTATAATAGGGACCTCTGAATCCTCATCCATTTCTAACACCACAAAATCACACGGAATGTAAAATTTATCCACTTTGACCAACACATCCTCGATTATGCCCAGAGGATGTTTGACACTCCGGTCTGCTAACTGTAAGGACATCCTTGTGTGTTTGAGTTCTTGAAAACCCAATTTCCTGCAAATAGAAAAAGGCATTAGACTCACACTCGCTCCTAAATCACACAATGCCTTAACAAATTGAACTTGACCAATGGTGCAAGGAAGAGAAAAACTCCCTGGATCTTTGAGTTTAGGAGGAATACTCCTTTGGATTATAGCACTGCACTCTTCATTTAAAGATATTGTTTCCACGTCTTCCAATTTTCTTTTGTTGCTCAACAATTCCTTCAGAAATTTCACATAAATTGGCATCTGAGCCAAAGCATCCACGAATGGTATATTGATACGCAACTGTCGAAAAACTTGAAGAAATTTCTCGTACTGCTTGTCTAATCTCTTATGCTGCAATCTTTGAGGAAATGGAATTGGAGGAACATACGGCTTCACATATGGTTTAGGTTGAACTATCTCTGGTGTAACCTCTTCTAAAGGCTCAGAAACTGGAACCTCAGTTATTCCTTGTTCCTTATTAGGTTCCCCCGGTTGTTCAGATTCTCCCACGGTTCTTCCATTTCTCAAAGTTACTGCATTACACTGCCCTTTAGGATTCTGCTCAGTTTGACTTGGCAATGCACCTTTTGGTCTTGAGCTTATAGTACTAGCCAACTGCCCCATTTGTGCTTCAAGATTCTTGGTTGCACCTATCATCTGATCCATCTTTGCCTCAAGCTTCTCAATACGGTTTGCAGTTCCGTTAGCTAGTTTTTCAATGGCTAATTCCCAAGCTTGTGGTTCTCGAGGTGCTGGTCCCTGCTGATTTGGTTGTTGAAAATTCTGAGGACCATATTGTTGGAAACCTGGAGGAAACTGTTGTCTAGGAGGATTTGCTTGAGCTCCTTGGTTCCCTTGGCCTCCCCAAGAAAAGTTAGGGTGATTTCGCCAACCCGAATTGTAGGTGTTCGAAAATGGATTTCCTTGCTGCTTATTATGATTGGATAAATAGTTAGCTTGCTCGATGAGTGGGCAATCAGTAGCCATATGCGGTGCCCCACAAACATCACAAGCCAAAGTAGGTTGAGATACTGCACTGACATTTCCTTTGAGTCCCTCCATATGCTTAACGAGTGCTTCAATGTTAGCATTGAGCAATGTAATGTTATCTACATTGTGAATGCCCGGTGTTTTCTTGGTAGCCCGACTATCACTCGCCCACTGATATGTATTGGATGCCATCTCGTCGATAAGAGCCAATGCATCATCCGGATTCTTTGCCATAAAACTCCCTCCTGCAGCTGCATCGATATTCATCCGGATACTATGTGACAGACCATTGTAGAAGGTCTGCACAAGCATCCAACTAGGAATACCGTGATGTGGGCACTTTCTGAGTAGTTCTTTGTACCTTTCCCATGCTTGATAGAGGGTTTCACTGTCAGTTTGCATAAATCCTGTGATTGCATTCCTTAACTGAGCAGTCTTAGCTGGGGGAAAATACTTGGTGAGAAATGCAGTCGACAAATCAGCCCAAGTGGTGAACTTATTTGCCGGCTGGTTTTTCAACCACTCTTTAGCTCTTTTAGACAGGGAGAATGGGAAGAGTCGCAATCTTATGGCATCTTCAGTAACGCCATTCATCTTGAAAGTACTACAGATTTCCAAGAAATTCCCCAAATGGGAATGAGGATCCTCCCTCTCAATATCTCCCTCAAATGCAGTGTGCTGTAGCATTTAAATAATAGCCGGCTTCAACTCAAAGGTGTTGGCCTGAACAGTTGGTACCGCTATGCTGGAGGTTAAGTTCTGATATGTTGGTGTAGCATAATCTCGGAGAGTTCGTTGCGCAGCAGGTTCAATCCTTTGTATGTCTTCTGCCATTCTACGATGCTCTCTTTGTTGACGTCTGCCTCTTCGAAAAGTTCGTTCTGGTTCTGGATCGATTTCAAGAGCAGGTGCACTCAAAGAACGTCTGTGCATCTACCAATATTCAACCTAAAACAGAAATTAAGATCAGAGCGAGACAGATAATAAAAAAAAAATCGAAAATAAAATATAAATAAATGTCTAAACTAATAAGAATTAACTTTTTATTGATATTGACTATTTGTTGCCTTCCCCGGCAACGGCGCCAATTTGTTAACCGTCCGTAACAACACGGAATCGAACAAATAATATAGTGAAAGTAAGATCGTTTCCACAGGGAAGGTTATCAAGTACCAAACAAAGTTTATCTTATTATTTAGACTATCGATTATCAAAGATTTGAGATTTTAACTAATTAAAAGTCAAAATTTATAAAAACAGAATTAATTATAAATAATTAACACAAATATAATTAAAACGAACAATCAATTAACGAAAGGCCTAGGGATTAAGATTTCATCAAGGTATTTCTATGGATTATTGACTTTCAATGGATTATCATTCTTGTTTAAATTAAAGACCCAATTTCCTTAATTACATGAATACTCTCCCGAGATCTTCATGAGTACCCACCTAAATTAATTAACGTCACTCCCATGATCAAAAACTAATTTAAATGAATCCATTAATTTCTATGAATATTGTTTAACTAGTCTCATGCAAAATTACCAATATCCCTATTAAGCAATTTACACATGTCTATTAAATATGAACCAATAAACTAATTCACCTCCCGGTACTTCTTAATTTATCTTAAATCATGCAATTGGTGATCAAGCAATTACAAGCATTAAACACTCATCAGTACATAAACCAAACAAGAAATCACATCCATAAATCATCAATAATCCAAATCAATACACAAGACTACATCTTAAACCCTAGAAAATAATTTAGCTATGCATAATTAAAGAAAAACAAGAAATAAATTGCATAAACATAAAGTTACTCATGTTCAACAATGGAGGATTGGAAGAATACAACTTGAGAAGATGAAGCTTTTCTCCAAGAACTCTTCTCCAAGAACTCTCTTCTCCTCTTCAAGATCTACTCTCCAAGATCTACTTTTTTCAAGGATGATGATCTCCCACCTCACTCTAGCCTATAAAAACGTTTTTGCCACTTTATTTAACTAAAAAGGATTCTTAGATACATAAATTATGCCCATCCAAGTCATAAAATCGGCCCACAAAAATATAAAAATCTGCAGCTGCACAGTTGTGCAGAATATCTACACAACTGTGCAATCTGCCTGTGCAGAATTTTTTCTCTTCATTTTTCTTCAACAAAACATTCTCGTTTGGCCTTTCTAATGCATTTCTTTACATCCTCTTGGATAGCCTTCATTATTCTCGTAATAAATACTCCTTCAACTCATCAAAATCATCGCTTTTATGCCTACAAAAGCATTGAAACGACTTAGAAATCAAAATACGTAAATTAGGCTAAAAATAAAGGAAAAGACTAACAACAAGGCATAAAATAAAGATAAATGTGAGGTAAATCATAATGAAAATATGTAAAATATGAGACCTAACAGGTTCATCCAAATGCTCAAAAGGTTAAGGATAAACCAAACCACTGTGAATCAAGCACTAAGCGTCAAGCATCAAAAGTGCACCCTAAGCCAGTGCCAAGGAAATACCACCGTCAATATCCACAAAGGTCAAGTTCATATTATCGATATTATGATGATTATGACTATGATTATGATTACTATTATAATCAAGGATATTATTATACACCTAAAAAGCACACACAGCACAAACCAAAACCCAAGAAGGCCAATCTTTCCGTAATGAAGACCAGACAAATATGGGTTCCGAAAGTTCTAATTCCTACTAACATTACTGATGTGAAAGGACCCAAGCAACAATGGGTACCTAAAAAGAACTAGAACTGCCCTTTTTATTGCAGGTACCTAGAGCTAGAGCCGATACATCTGTTTGGTACATCGATGGTGGGTTGTCAAGGCACATGACAGGCTCCAAGGATCTCTTGATCAACTATCGAGCTGCCAATGGTTCTAAGGTTGTATTTGGTGATAACTCCAAAGGTAAAACCAAATGTATAAGTACTGTGCATAGGGGGAACATCATGATAAGTGATGTTTATTATGTTGAGGGTCTTAAGCATAATCTATTGAGTATAATCCAATTTTGTGATAAAGGCTTTGAAGTCAAATTCTCAAGCGACTGTTGCTACATAAACGACGCTAAAACTAAATCTACTAATTTGAAAGGTAAAAGAACAAACAATGTGTATTTGGTAGATTGGGGTTCAACAATAGATAACAACCCAACATGCTTTGTTGCTAAAAATGAATTTAAAACGGTTGGTTATGGCATAGAAAAATGAATCACCTCAACTTTAAAACAATATCTCAGCTTATAAATCTAAATCTTGTAGAGGGATAACCTAAAGGACCATTTCATAAGGATCGTCTTTGTGACGCTTGTCAAATAGAAAAACAAGTTAAATCATCTTTCAAGAGAAAACCTTGTCTATCTACCTCTAGAATACTTGAACTACTTCACATGGATCTGTTTGGACCCGTTCAAATGATCAGTGTGAGCGGTAAAAAGTATACTTTGGTGATATGAGATGATTTCTCTCGATTTACTTGGGTGGAATTTCTTTCATCTAAAAATGAGACATGTGACAAGTTAAGAACGCTTATTTGGCAACTTCAAACATTGAAAAATCTTAAGGTTGCAAGAATAAGAAGCAATCACGGTACTGAGTTTACTAACAAGGTAGTTCAGAAGTTTTTTTTACAGAGAATAGAATACATCATGAGTATTCAGCTCCCATAACTCCCCAACAAAATGGTGTTGCTGAGCGTCGGAACAGAACGCTCAAGGAAGCCGCTAGGACTATGTTAGCAGAGTTCAAGCTTGTTCCTAGGTTTTGGGCCGAAGCGATCAACACTGCATGTTACACTCAAAATTGTTGCATGATAAACAAACAACATTGGAAAACTCCATATGAACTATGGAAGGGACGTAAGCCAAATGTTTCATATTTTCACGTCTTTGGTTCAAAATGTTTTATTCATAATAATGGATCCCAAAGCCTAAAGACATTTGATCCTAAAGCGGATGAGGGAATCTTTCTAGGCTACGCCAAAAATGGAAAGAATTTTCCCATCCTAAATAAGATCAAACTAAAGGTTGAGGAATCTATTCATGTTATTTTTGATGATGCTAACCAAGAACCGAGTAAGGTTAATGTGAATGATGCAGGAGTTGAAAATCTGTGTCATCAGGCGTCTAAGGTTACCATTGATGATGATAGTGACGACGATGATGAGATCTTAGTGCCCTCTCCTAAGATTATTCATGAGGTTATTTTGGACAATCATGATAGATTTGCTGATGATCATCAAGAGCAAGGTAGAATCTGTGAACTTGAAGCGCCTACGCATAGTCAAGCACTTGAGCAAATGAACCAAGCGCCTGTTCAACCTCTTAACCCATTCCAACCAGATAGACTATGGCTGCATGATCATCTACCAGAGTAGATTATAGGAGATGTTGGAGCGCCTGTGAGGACTAGGGCCGCAACATTTAATGAGGACATGTTCACAAGCTTCCTATCTCAAATGGAACCTAAGAAAGTGGATGAAGTGTTAAGTGATCCCAGTTGGATTGAGGCCACGTAGGAAGAGCTTAATTAGTTTGAGCGTAGTAAGGTTTGGACGCTAGTACCAAGGCCAACTCACCAAGGAGTTATTGGGACTAGATGGGTTTATAGAAACAAAATGGATGAGAATGGCATTGTGATAAGGAACAAAGCCAGACTTGTTGCTCAAGGATATTGCCAAGAAGAGGGTATTGATTTTGATGAGACATATGCTCCTGTCGCCCGTCTTGAAACAATTCATATGTTTCTAGCGTTTAAAGCATTCAACAAATTTGCAGTGTATCAAATGGACGTGAAGAGTGCTTTCCTGAACGGTAAACTCCAAGAAGAAGTTTATGTGGAGCAACCACCAGGATTCATCAACAACCATGGTAAGGGTATGGTCTACAAGCTAGATAAAGCACTTGATGGGCTTAAGCAAGCACCCCGAGCATTGTATGACACTCTTTCTATTTTCCTTATTGGTAAAGACTTTTCAAAATGCAGCATTGATACAACGTTATTTAAAATTACCAATGACAAAGATATTCTCTTAGTCCAAATTTATGTTGATGATATTATATTTTGTTCTATTAACAAGCGTTTGAGTGAGAAATTTTCAAAAATGATGCAAGAACAATTTGAAATGAGCATGATGGGGAAAATCACATTTTTAGTCCTGTAAGTTTGCCCCAGTACACTTTTGGTCCCATAAGTTACGGAATTCTCACTTTACGTCCCATATGTTTCACAAATTCTCACTTTTGGTCTCATCCGTCTACTTTTAACGGAAAATGGCATGTGAGTGGCACGTGCGCCGTTAGCCAGCTGGTTTGTGGGGGAAATTGTTCACTTTTCACTATTTGGGGGCAAATCTGAAATTTTGAAAAGTCAATTTGGGGCAAAATTTGAAGTTTTTAAATCATCTTCTCAGGCGATTTAAGGACGGCTTCGAGCAGCAATTCAGCCGGCGTTAATGGCGTTGCACTCATCGATCCATGTCGGCGTTTTTCCTGTGAATTTGGGCTCAATTTCAGCCATTTCCGGTGTCATTTTTTCACAGCAAAACATGACCTTCTCCTGCGTATTTTTTAGGCAGATTCACCGCTGCCATGATCGGGAATTCACCACTGCAATGATGAAGAAGATGGGCTGCTGTCAAATTCCAAAATTTTGCCCCAAATCGGCTTTTCAAAATTTCAAATTTTGCCCCAAAACAGTGAAAATTGAACAATCCCCTCCCCAAACCAGCTGGCTAACCGTGCACGTGCCACTCATGTTCCATTTTCTGTTAAAAATAGACGGATGGGACCAAAAGTGAGAATTTGTGAAACATATGGGACGTAAAGTGAGAATCCCGTAACTTACGGGACTAAAAATGCGATTTTCCCAAGCATGATGGGTGAATTAACTTTCTTCTTAGGATTACAAGTTAAACAATTCCCTAATGGCATATTTATTAACCAAGCTAAGTATACACGAGATATGATTAAGAAATTTGGTATGGAAAATGCATCATCTTCAAAAATTCCAATGAGCCAAATGCTTAAGTTAGATAAAGATGAAAGTGGGAAGAAGGTTGATATCACCAACTATAGAGGTATCATCATATCACTTCTTTATCTTACTGCTAGTAGACCTGATATTATGTTTTCGTTATGCATGTGTGCATGCTTTCAAGCTGATTCTAAAAAGTCACACTTTAGTGCTGCCAAGAGAATCCTTAAGTACCTAAAAGGCACACAAAATGTGGGCTTATGGTATCCAAGGGACTCTCCTTTTGAACTAATTGGTTACTTAATTAGATGCAGATTTTGCAGGTTGCAAAATAGATCGAAAGAGTACTAGTGGTACATGTCAATTTCTAGGTGATAGGTTAGTTTCATGACATAGTAAGAAACAACAATCGATAGCTACCTCTACAGTTGAAGTCGAGTATGTAGTTGTAAGAAGTTGTTGTGCACAAGTTTTATGGATGAGGCAACAACTTAGAGCATATGGTATAATCCTAGGCCCAACCTCTATTCATTGTGATAACCAAAGCGCCCTAGCCATGACTCAAAACCCTGTGCTTCATTCCAGAACCAAACATATTGACATTAGATACCATTTTCTTCGTGACCATGTTCAAAAGAAAGATATCTCCATGCATTTTATTGAAACTGACAAACAATTGTCAGATATCTTCACCAAAGCTCTCAACGAACAACGCTTTCTCACTTTAAGAAGTGAACTAGGTATGATTGATTTAAACGCTTAATCATTATGCATCATACTTTCATTAGACATATAATTTAGGGGGAATCCACTTTATTTTGTCTAAATTTTTTTTTTCAAGTTATCAAATTTAAGGGAAACCTTAAAATTGTACTTGTATACACCTGCAAGCGTTAATGATCAAAAACTATTTTCATATGCATAGATCATCAACGCTTATCATTATTTAACGCATGATGTGTTAGACGCTCAAACATTAAAAAGAATTTAATCGCAAACGTCAACATAAATCTTACAAAGCAGTATATGTTAAGCTTTCAATAAATTCCCTTCAACACTTAATATAAAAAAAAATTAAAATTCATGCATAGCTTTTGAATGACTAGTGACGTGATGGATAGACTCAAAGATTAATTTTAACCTTTATCCACACACTCCTATCACATCAAACTGGTGGGTAAATTAAAAACTTTTCAAAATGACAGTTCGGAGTAAGTACGTGTTTGTATACGTGTCAGTGTACTATGAGAGCGTGAAATACACTCTGAAAATTCCAAACGTTTTCAAAACTTTTACTCAGACGTCAAAGCTTTATATATGGGAGTTACCAAATGTAACTTCCCTCACTTGCCCAAAACTCGCACCCGCAGTTAATAATAATGATGGATGGGATTCATGAACTTTACACGTGTCAAAATCTTAATGAGACGAGAAACTGCAATTTTCAACTGTGTCATTTAAAACAAATTTTTACAAGAAAATTATTCACTTTTTACTCAAGCTATCTGCAAAAATTACTTTCTCTCTCTATCTCTTTCAAAGCAAATCTCAATTCATCTCTTTCAAAACACTCAAATGGCACCCAAGAAATCTGTGAACACTGCTGAAGACACCATCAAGGTTACTGAAGGCCTTGTGGTGGACTAAAAATTTCTTTACGAACAGAATAAGATCAATATGACGGACATGATGGACTCTGTACCTAAGGCTGGGCTTTAGACGTTCTTGATAAAGTATTCTTATCTGTTTGCTTCTGAGGTGGATACTTTCTGGAGAACTGCTAAGCTTTCTGAGCACAAGACCTCTATTTTCTCTTTTCTCTCTCCAAGAAGGAGTCTCCGAAAGAATTTGCCCTTTTTGCTGCTTCCATTGCCAAGAACTTCAAACTACCAAATGAGGGTGAGGCATTGGAGTCTATTACTGCTGAACAAATCCAAGAAGCATGGTCAACGATGAGTGCATATGATGATATAACATACAAATAGCACTTTGAGAAGAAAGACATTGTGCCTAAGTAAAGACTTCTTGCTGATTTCTACAACAAGATTATAGAATGCAAGGTGGGAACCTTAGATAAGGTCAACCCGATGCAGTTTCAGATGATGACGGCCATACTCCTGGATATCAAGATCAACTGGAGTGAGTATATGTTCGGTCAGTTCAGGGATTGTTTATCAACAACGAACAAACCCTATGACATTATTTTGAGTGATCTGCTGTACAGAGCAGAGTGTGTTCACTCTTCTGGGCTCCCTTTGGCCAAGGCTAAGCTGCTGGGGAAGAGGATTATGAAGAATCTCCTCCATCCTTCCAGAGTTGGTGGTGCAGCTAGACCACTATCTGAGCACCAAGTTATGCGCAGAGCGTCAAATGACGAAGCGGAGCTCCTAGTTCCTGAAATAACCGTGAAACGTCCGGCTGAGCATAAAAAGAGGGCTCCTTGCAAGCCCAAGGCTACAATTGTTCCTTTCCTACCAAAGGATGTGGATGAGGAAGAAACCGATGGGAAGAAACCGATGGGACAAGGAGGAAAAAATTTTGTTAATCAAGAGATGGAAACTGGCTGCAGTTATCAAGAAAATAAACTTTGAAGAAGGACCAGTTGCTCCTCCAGTCCAAGCGCTCAAAATTGAAGGTGTAAATGTGAACAAAATCTTCAAGCATCCCAGGACAGGCAAGCATCAACTTACCCCTGTTTCTAAAGAGCCTGAGAAGGTCGAGCCAAGCGCTCAAGAAGCTACTGTAATTGAGACAAGTTCTCAGGGTAAGTTTATTTCTTCCCACAACATTTTTTTCCCTACATCTGTGGAAGATCCTGCTCTTATAGAGGATAGTTCTTGTGCTACAGCTTTTGTTCCAGCTGATGATCAAGCACCTATTGACGTCCATTTGGATGTTAACCTACAAAAAGTGGTAACTATTGCTAAAGAAGCAGCAACCATTGTTGTGGATGCCGAGGAACCTACATCGGAAGGGGTCCAACCACTACTTACTTCAGAGGTCACAACAGAGGCACGCTCCAAAGGTCAGAGCATTGCTGAAGACGTTACAAGACCAAGGCAATTCTTCAAGCTAGATCCTCTCAAGACGATTGATCATTCAATCAACTACATGCCACCAGGCACTGAAGAAGACTTCATTCCTGCTGGCTACAATAAAGAAAGATACATAGTTGCAGAGAATGAGGTTGCCATGCTGATAGAACAAGATTGGTCTATCTGTGAGATAGTATTTAGCTCAGATTTGACAAGCATTGAGCGTAAATATTATATGGCCGTTGCCAATGATGAACTGGTGAAGCAGATTCCGGTATCAATTCTGATTCACGAGAAGAATCCAGAAGCAAGGACTCCAAGCGCTGATAGAGACTTAAGATATTTTCTAGATATGGGATATAGCCGACCTTTAGGCTTTGCTCCTAGAAATTACAAGATTATAATCTACGAGTGTCTGCCAGTGGAGTTCCTCAACCCTTTTGAAGAGCTTCTGAATCGTGAAGGTTATACCCATTTTTCAGAGGTGGCGCACAGCGTTGAAAACTTGAATAAAGCTAATCTACTTCGTATATGGAATAACAAAAGCCCTTACGTTGGTGAACATCCAGCGTCTCTGAGTGATTTGGTTCAAGAGGAAGCTGATGAATAATTTAAAAGTGTATGGAATGCCAGCTACCAATCAGATAAGCATAGGTTTAAATCTATCAGAGACATTCACCACGAAGGAATTCGGGCCATAGTGAATGCAGGTACAGACTACTGCATGAATGAAGTGAACTGGGTTGAAGAGTATATGGGAAACAGGTTTACTTTTCAAGAATTAGTCAACGCTCCACATCTGTTCAGTATGGGCATGCATGACAAAAAGTGTCAGTTTGCCAAATACTGCCCCGAGAAACATCAACGGAGAGTAGGGCCACTCGATCAGTTACCAAGCATCCGCCAACCAGTTGAGAGATTTTTGCGCCAAGCGTTGCAGAGGCTTGTAGAGACTCCACTTCAGTTCTGCGGTCAAGTGTCCAAAAATGGCTCAAAACCAGTGTCTGATCTGACCATAACTCCGAGCCACTGTGAAGAGAATTTGCGGCTAAGGATGTAGATCATGGCTCTCATTTCTCACTTTGACAAGATCTTCACAAAAAACCTGCAAAAACCCAATGGCTCTAGGATTCGCACCTTTCATGGTTATCCTTTACTTCAATCAATCAGACAGAAAGTGAGCGAACAATACGAGTATGTCCTTTCGTTGCTGGAACAAAATCAGGACATTGCTAAAGCTGTCTATCCTTATGTGGAAGAGTACTACAGAATGTACGTGCCAGAATCTCTACGCCTTCAGTGTCTTCCTACAGATAGGATACTTGCCTTTTCCTTGCACTACTGCCCAGATATGCTCTTTCTTATTCATAAGCCGCAGTTAAGGATTTTTCCAAGGCATGTGTTGGACATCATGGGGCCAATGTATGTCAGGGCCAAAGATAGTCCACTCCGCACAATAGTTCAAGGCTCTTCCTTGCCCAATCGAAGATTATATGAGCTTCTCAACAGTTCAACAGACTTCTGTGCTAGTATAGCGTTATCCAAGCTGAACTTTCAGCTTACTGACTTTTGTCAGATTATTTCAGAACCTAAGGAAGTAATTGTTGAAGCGCCAAGTACTTCCGAGCGTATCGAGGAACCAGAACAAGCGTCTCTTCCAGAGGCTTTTCCTGACACTTCTGTTCCGATTATTGCTGATGATGTTGCTGAGTTACCAATTGAAGTGCACGGCACAGCGTTTGATCCAGCATATCAACAATCTATTGACTCACTAAAATACACATCAAAGTTTAAGCAACCGGCTACTCAAGTGATTCTTTCAAATGTGAGTCAATCTTTTGCGCCACTGTTGAAATCGATATTGGAGAAAGTGAGTGATCATGCCACTCAGAATGCTGAAGCCCTCCATTGGATCAAAATCGATTTGGCCAAAATTGATTCTCAAAACATGAGTGCTCAAGTTGCTCATATGTGTGGTGCAGCTCAAGCGGCAGTTGCTGATTGCCTTAAGGAATTTCAAGAGATGAATGATGCTACAAGGGCAAATCAACTGGCAATGAAAGAGCACTTCGACAAGTGCATAGACAATTTAGGGGCCTCAATGGCTCAAATTGCTACTCAAGTCAGTCTATTAACAGAACACTTTTTGAAGGATGATGATGGCAATAAGAGGGAAGATAGGAAAGAGGAGAAGAGGAAAGTTTCTAGTTCAAGAGTTCAAGATCCTCCTTCACCGCCAAAGCGTCAACAAATACTCCCTTCTACTCCTCCACTGAATATTGAGCAGAGATACCCAGCTTGGGTAGCTACTTTTGGAGCGCCCAGTAGAACATCAAGGTTCCCTCCAATAGTGCATTGTGCTGATCTGCCAGTGCCTTCTCAAGCTAGGCTTGAACTGTGTGATGTACCCATTGAACGAGCACCTCTTCCAGAGCCTACTAATCCAAAGATCATAGCTAAAGAGAAGAAGAAATCAGAGTTCAATCAAGTGTTCAGGATATGTCTGAGGCACATTGGCATCGACCCATATGAGTGGAATAGGCGTTATGTAGCTTATCAGAAGAGACAGACTTATAAGGATGAAGTCATTGACGAAGATCATGTTGCAATGATCACTCTTGAAGAAAACCTGTCTGAAGCGATCAAGGCCGAGATGATTAGTAGACACACTGCTAAATCAGACGATTAAGAGTTATTGCTTTGCATTATCTATATTCTTATCTCTTTATTATTTTATATTTTAGTTGTAAAAATGCCTGTACTTTACTTGATATATTAATGAATTGCATTTTTCAGCTAAAACATCTCGTTGAGGCTTGACTGACCTTAACTAACTTTATCTAACCTATTCAAAGCTAACTATTGTATTTTTGGCTGTCTAACTCTTGAACTATAAAAGAGTAAGTATTACCATCATCAAAAAGGGGAAAATTATTAGGAAGTTTCTTGTTAGAGTTTTGATGATGACAATTAGGATTTTTGTTAGACCCCAAAATATGTAAGCTTGATTTTATCAGAAATTATGTATAGGCTTTGAGCGTTAGAATTGTATAAGGCTTTATTTGTTGTTATTCTAGACTATTCGGCTATGTAGTTTTTAGACTAAGCGTATGATATTATTTTGAGTGAGTTTATCAGTTAGTTAGGTCTGAAGACTCAAGCGTCTGAAGTCTGAATGAAGATGAAGTTTTCAAGCGTCCAAGCATTGATTGAGGACAAAAATCATTCAGTAGTGATTGAGCGTCTATCAATGACCAAATGTCACCTGAATTTATTTCTAAGTCCAAAAGGAGTTTTAATGCAAATATTCTCAGATCATTAATTGTCAACGGACATTTAATTCAAATGCATTAAATGTTGATAAGAGCATTAAATGTGATGAGCTCTTCAGGACGTACGGAGAAGTCACTCTATTTGACTGTCAACTTTGCAAAGACTGCAGCACCAACTTTTGTGCAGCAGATTTTCAGGGAAAAAGGACAAAGGTTGTTCACTCACGGAAGTGAGAGACACGCGCCTGTGCATGTGTCAAACGCACACTTTTTCCAAGAATGTTTATAAATAGACTTCAGCAACAAGCCAAAATCAGAGATTCACCACGGCACAAGCTTACAAGCCAAAACTCTATTGCATTGAAGTCTCAAACCTCAAACTTTCAGAAAAGCCAGAATATTCAAGCAAACATTCTTTTTGCTTTTCTCTAATCCCTGAGACAGTCAATCAATATCTCAAACATTCTTTTAGAAGAAACCTACACTATCATTGAGATATTTCCAAGTTGTTTGAACTTCCCAAAAATCAAACAAACCGTGAAAACAAAACCCCGTCCAAGCCTCGCGATCTGTGTGAAGTCGAAGTTGGACACTTGCATTATTTCTGGGTGAAAGAAGCAAGAGGATAGAAGTGTCTTGGAGCAGAAATCTGTGTGATCAAGGAGCTCAAGTCATCAACATCCATCTCTCCCTAATTTGTAGAAGATTCTGTGTGATTCTTTGATAATCAATTTAGTCGATTGCCTCCAAGTGTTCGAGGAGAAGAATGACGTAGTTGGGATTACACCACCCAACGAACCTTACAAATATTATGTTCTTTACTTTACCGTAAATTTCATTACTATCATATCATTGCATAAATCGGTTAAGTAAACACAATCAAACGCTAAGCAACTAAGAAACACTTTGTGACGCTAAAACTTTCAAAGAAGAAGACTTTAAAATCATTCTGTTGTACTAACCCTGATTAAAGAACTGAACGCTTAAACCTACTTGGTTATAGCATTCAAATCTTGAGTCTAAGTTAATCTTTTCAAAACAGTCTTCCAGTAGACGCTCAGCTAAGCGCCTACATCTTCAAGCGTCCAAACCAATTTTAATACGAATCTTTTTGAAGTCGAAAAAGACTTCAGGGTCTATTCAACTCCCCCTTCTAGACCATTTCGTATGCCACTTGGGACCAACACTCAAATATCTCAACATGATCATCAAAATAATTACATATCTTGATTCAAAATGACGCAAGGTACAAAACAATATCTATTTTGAATATTTTTGGATGTCTTAATCGATGACTTTAACTTAAATATGTCTAAATTTTCTTAGAAAATAAAAACTTCAAAAAAAAGAAAAAAAATTACAAAAAAAAAAATATATCACATCACACCTAATTATTACACTTTTTTCTATGAAAAAAACTCTTCCAAACACACTTCTTCCATTATATATATACTTTTTAAAAAAGAAATTCTTACTTTTTCTACGATAAATGAGAAATAACATCACATTCAATCGGGAACTTAGGGCCTCGATTTCTATGATTTGTAGTTTTATTTGTTTTCCAACATGCTTTGATCCTTGGAGATTCCCTAAACCCCGACATCCCCACTTTAAAGTTTAAATACAAACTTAAATTACTTTGTAATGGGCCAAAAGATATTCATTATCTTGTCAACCAAGACCCAATCCATACTTAAACCGAGTGATTATAGTCCAACCTTTCAAGTCTGATACACTAGTTCATATAAGATCTTATATAAATGATTGTGATAGCACGTAATCTCAAACAAGAAGCTCGTAAGAATGACCCCTCTCAAATCCAACAAGGTGCTAGTGTATTTTTCCTTTTTGTTTGTGGTTAGTGTAATTGATTAGTTATTTTTAAAAGTTATGGCTTTATTTGTTTATGTTTTTAGACCGAATCTTGAAATTTTTTTGGGAAATTCGTACTATATTGATTCGCGTGAAAATAATGTGATATGTGTTATGTTTGTTTATGTTTTTAAAAATGGTTGGAATTTGTAAAATGTGTCATGTCAATAGTAATTGGTAGATGTATGATGGGTTAAATGATTGAGTTGGTTATTTGTGTAATGATTATGTGAATAAATAAATAATAGAATAAGATGGATATGTAATGTTAACTTATTTTTAATATATAGGAAATGATTGGATGAAATGATTTTGATGGGTCAAGATCTAATACATACCCCCTCTTAGATAAGATATAAGACACAATATACATCATTGGATCCATTAAATCCAACAGTCCAAAATAAAACTAGAAACAGCGCTGGAAACCCATTTGTATTTGGCTTAGGGGTATAATAGTAAAATACATCCCATTATACAGCAAGCAACTCCCTAAATTAACTCCTCGTCTCCCTAAAATCTCTCATATTCAAACCCACGCAAAAATCATTGTAAATCACGATTTGAATCCGTATTAAAGCCATATCTTCCCAAATCTAACTGCATATTCGGATTTCGCACACGAAAGAGCCCTAAAATCTCACCCAATTAGAAAAAAATGAGCAGCAGAACAATCCATTTTCAGTTGTTCTTCGAAAAAATTCCAAAATACATAATTATTCCATTGTACAATAGTTCATACAAAAAATACATAGGAAATACAATGATGATATACACTGTGTGATTGTTGACAGAACAATCAATGAGTTCATACAAATATACACTGATATTTAGAACATTATACAGTATATTATAAAGCATTATACAATATCACAGGTTATATTATACAGTTTGTGTTATAAAGCATATAATCCGATTATGATAAACCATTATACAGCACAATAAAAGACATTATACACTGTCGTTTAATGCATTATACAGTAAGTACACACACATATAATACATGAACACTACCCTCACTAATTTAAAAATACACACCATGGGTTACACAAATATGCATGGTAAATCAATAAAAAAACAGTATTCGTCCTCAATAGTCATATTATTTATACAAGAAATCAACCAAAAACATATTTATTGTATAATGGTTTGAAATCACTAATTGTATGTCACTAATCACACACTGTATATCACCGTTGTATTTACTGTATAATGGTTTATAAGCTATTGTATAATGTGTTATAAGTTACTGTATGATTGTTTAAAATCACTAATTGTTATGTTTTCTTCCCCTTCTTCTTTTCTTCTCTCCGTGTCTTCTTCTATTCTGTATGTATGTATGTATATAATGCCGACCAACACTATGAATATGACATGGCCAAAGATTTCTACCATAGCTTCCCCTTTCTTTTTCTTTTTCTTTCCTTTCAGCCATGATTCTGCTGAAAATACACAACAATTTGAAAAAATCCACAAGGTATTGCAGTAGATATCAAATCGCCGTTCTGCTTGCATCTCTCGGATTGAGTTTGACGATGATGATGAATTGATGACGATGATGATGATGATGAATCGAGTTTGATGATGAATCGAGAAAAAATTAATTGGAGAAAAAAAATCTATTAATGGGCGAAATAAGGGGGATAAACTGATCATGTATGATATTTTCATCTGTTTGTTGGACCTATTAACTAAAATGCCTCTATCATCATTAAATTAAAGATAAAACTGAAATAATGGCTTTAAATATGGACCTTGAGATCAAATGGTTTAAATGGTTAAGATTGGGTCTTAGATCTTACCTAATGCCAAGGTATGTATTTGATCCATACCCTGATTTTGATTAATAAATATGTGAAATGATTGATATAGTGAGTGATATGAAACTATATAGAGGATTGAAAAAATTAGTTTAAAAAAGGTGAATTTAGATGAAAATAATTTGTATTATACGCTCCGTATGATTGTGTTTTCGAAAATGAATTTTGAGTTTTTTTGGGAGAATGTGTATTATAAAAATTCGTGTGAAAATATTGACTTTACTTGTTTGTTTGGATGTATTTTTAGAAAATGAATGAAAATAGTATAGATGTGATATAAAGTTGATTTTTATTAAGATTTGATATATGAAATGATTGAATTATTTATGAATGTAATGATGATAGTAAAAAAAATAGTGAGATATTGTAATTATTGATGATAGTGGAAAAAATGAATATAAACTTTCATTATATAAAAGATGATAAAATAAAAAAGAATGAACTGGATAGTGAATAGTGTAATTAATGATGAAAAATTGGAGGTGATTGAAAGGATGAATTGATTGGTTGTTTTATAGGAGAATGTGTTTTAGGATTTAAAATTTGAGTATATTCTATAGAATTTGGCTTGGAGTGTCCATTTTCATTTTTTAGCAATCCAAAAAATGAAAATGTGATTTAAAAAATAGAAACATACAGAGCCATTAATTTTTCGGCAGATTAGAGATAAATCCCTAATCACATAATCAATTCATGAATCAGTCCCTATTCCTATTTTTAAAGTCTGCATTCCCTAGTTTAAAATCAAAATTTGCTTGAACTCCCTAATGCCTGTGAAAAGGCAAAAATACCCTCAATTAAACATAAAATCCCAAAACTCCCTTCTCAGCCACTCTTTGTCTCTCTCTACTCTTTCTCTCTTCCACCCCCACCCGACTCATCATCATCATCATTTCCAGGGGCCAACTCCACCACTGGCCTCCTTATCCATATACCGTCGACTACATACTGCTTCGAATCGCCACATTACCATCTGACCCGGTCTTTATTGCAGGAATCTGGGTTTGTGAAATGGAAAAGATATCAAAATGGGGATAAAATTAGGTATCTGAAATGGGTTCTCTGTGGAAGGCGAATTAGAAGCACCTAAACTCAGAAACTGAATTTTCTCTCTAGAAGCTTATTCAATTTGGTTTAAAAAAAAAGCGAAAAATAAGTGGGAGAGTTCTTATCAATGGCTGCCACAGATCACTTCTCTCACCTTTCAAGTACAATTTCATTTTGAAATCAATGAAGATAGAGAAGCCCTTTGAGTGAATTTGAAGAGCTTTGATCAAAATGCCAATATCGAAAAGTTACTTTCAGGTTGATTTTAAGTTGCCTAAGATTTCAGTTTATATATATGTTTTGCATTTTTGCAATTTGAACTGCTGAAATCTTGATTTTGTAAATGTAGCTTTTGTTCTTGTGCTGAATGTATATGGTATTGTGTTATTTTTTGAGTTTTATTTGTGGTTTTAGGATTGGTTAGGTAAATGCTTTTAGGATATGGAATTTTTTATTTTTCGGTAAATAGCAGGAAAAATTGATAATAGTGATGAACTTCAACTAATCAATGACAATAATTGGGATGAAAAATGAATGAATGTAGAGTTGAAATTTTAGGATTGGGTTAGTGTCTTGATGATGCCGCATAAACAAAATTAACATGAGCTTTTCTGCTATAAGCAGCAAAGTTCTTGATCTAATCGAATTTCACTTCTCTAATGTGTCGATTTGAAAGTGTATTAAGAGCAAGAAATGTGTGGATTGGACCAAAAATATTCTGCTTCTGATTTTTCCATTTCTTTCTTTCTTAGAATGAATCCCAAGAAGTTGGGATTTTATAGGGTGTAGTAAGAATTAGATGACGAGAGCAATGCGTCTATAAGTTGTTTTATTAATTCATGAGATCAATGATTACTTTGGATCGACAGTTATTTAATTTGAGATTGTACAATCATTTTGAATCTGATACTTGCTTCTTTTGCTGATTCAATATTGATTGTGGAGAAATCATGTTATGCCTCCAAAAAATAAAAGGATATCTTATTATCTGTTTTTGTAATTTGCAGCATATACGACTTGCTATATTTAGTATGGGATCTGGACGATTACACATGTGCTGCTAGTAGTTCTCCATTGAGAATTTGGGTTTAGGTTTGCTTTGAATTTCAACTTGAGATGGATTCCAGTGTAGAGGAAGCGGTTAGAGCTAAAGCATTTGCCGAGAAGCAATTTGTGCAGAAAGACTTTGTGGGTGCAAAATATTATGCTCTGAAAGCTCAAATGCTTTGTCCTCAACTAGAGGGTATATCATAGATGGTGCCCTATGACATACAGTCATTTAATTTGAGATTGTAGAATCATTTTCTCTTCGAGTCTATGTCGTAGGGCTTAGTACACCTCAATCGCAACTAACGGGGGCATAGACTCAGTACACCTCAATCGCAACTAACGGAGTTTGTATATGGAAAATTTGGCGAAGAAATTTTTCAACTTCACATTAGTGTGCTAATTGATATATGGAAAGGAGAAGAAAGTGATTCAATGGAGTTTGTTTACTTAGCCTGATTCTTAGGAAATTCAAAGAGTTTATATATTTAGGCATGAAGAATCTCCAGTTCAACCTTACATGGGTGGTGATATTAAGAAATCGAATTCTAAGATGAAGACTGAATTTTATGAGTTCCTGATTCAGGAAACCTAAAGACAAGATGGTAGATGATTAAGCTTCTTTATCATGTATTTGTATACTTCTTTGTTAATTACATTCAAAATTACATAAATATTGTTATAGTGACACTATTCTTTTGCCAATCCTGTCGATATTATATCATTTATTCTATTTGTTGATCTGGGGTGTCTTGAAATTTAAACAAAGAGAAATGAGGAGAATTTGAATTCTTAGGTAGTTTGAATTCTATCGAGCATTTGAAATTTCTCAGTAAAGTTGAAAGATGTGAGAGTTTGGAAGATGGTTAAGGTGGAAAACATGCGGGTTCGGTGCGTTTTTAGTGGTGTGCTTGATCATTTGATATGTAATACATAATTGTATATGTAACCCAACACCTTTGAAAAGTATGTCATTTTACATGTAGAAATACATCATTTAATATAATACATACGTCAATTGATATGTAGCCATACGTTAATTGATATAATACATACGTCAATTGATATGTAGCCATACGTCAATTGATATGTATACATATGTCAATTGATATGTAGTCTTACGTCAATTAATATGTATACATACGTCAATTGATATAATACATACGTCAATTAATATGTAGCCAGACGTCAATTGAGATGTATACTTACGTCAATTGATATGTATCCATATGTAAATTGATATGTAGCCATACGTCAATTGATGTGCAGCCATACGTCAATTGACATAATACATACGTCAACTGATATGTAGCTATACGTCAATTGAGTTGTATACATACGTCAATTGATATGTATCCATACGTCAATTGATATGTAGACATACGTCAATTGATATGTAGACATACGTCAATTGATATAATACATATGTCAATTGATATGTAGTCATAAGTCAATTGAGTTATATACATACATCAATTGATATGTATCCATTCATCAAATGATATGTAGCTATACGTCAATTAATATATGTAGTTATATGTCAATTGATATAATACATACGTCAATTGATATGTAGCCAAACGTCAATTGAGTTGTACACATACATCAATTGATATGTATCCATACGTCAATTGATATGTATACATATGTTAATTGATATGTAGTCTTACGTCAGTTAATATGTATACATACATCAATTGATATTATCCGTACGTCATTGATGTGTACCTATACGTCGTTTCAATAAAGTCACTTATATGTAACAATACTTCATTTCACATGTCACAATACGTCGATTGAAACTAAAGTTACGCCGTTTAACGTAAACATACATCAATTTGGTGTAAACATACGCCAGTTGAAGCAAGTCATGTTTCGTTGTATTATACAACGTATTTTACAAATATAAGTCAATTTACATGTAAACATACGTCAATTAATGTAAACCATGAACCCTATACCATAAAACCCTAAACCCCAAACCCTAAACCCTAAACTCTAAACCCTAAACGCCATAGCATTTTTTTTAAGGAATGATTGTATAAATTTGTAATATTTTAAAGTTCTATTATACAATTTATTGGAGAATAATAGGAGTTGAAGCAATAAGGTACATATCTTCACAAACGTACTGTGTGTAAACACTACTACTAGTGATCACATGTGTAAATTGTGTGAGTTTGTAGTTTTGAAATACTCATTCACATGTTTATACTTGGGCATGTTATATATATTTTAATGTCACGGAGGTGCATTAAACAACATACTTGGAGCAAAATATGCATTAATTGACGTATGGCTACATATCAATTGACGGATGGCTACACATCAATTGATGTATGGCTACATATCAATTGACGTATGTATACATATCAATTAACGTATGGCTATATATCAATTGACGTATGAATACATATCAAATGACATATGGCTTAATATTATCCGACGTATGGTAACATACCAATTGACGTATGGCTACATATCAATTGAAGTATGACAACATATCAATTGACGTATGGATATATATCAATGGACATATGTATACAACTCAATTGACGTATGCTACATATCATTTGAAGTATGCTAACATACCAATTGACGTACGGCTACATAGCAATTGACGTATGACTACATATCAATTGACGTATGGCTACATATCAATTGACGTATGGATACATATCAATTGACGTATGTATACATATTAATTGACGTATGTATACATACCAATTAACGTATGATTATATTTTAAATGACGTATAGATACAATAAAAATGAAGTATTGTTCATATAATAAAAAATGTACCATACAAATTATCCATAACTTCATTAACATCAATCAAATAAATCAACTATTTAATCTATCGATGTATGGTTGCAAGTCAATTGGTGTATAATTTTCTAGAAATGACATATGGTTGTCTATCAATTGACGTAATAATACATTTATTATGACGTATTAGTACATTCAAATTAATGTATGAATGCTAGTCAATTGACGTATTATTGTATATCTATCTACGTATAGGTACACTTAATGTGACGTATTAATACATATTATTGATGTACGGTTGCAAGTCAATTGACGTACTATTTTCTGGAAATGACGTATGGTTGTCTATCAATTGACGTAATAACACATTTAATATGATCTATTAGTACATTCAAATTAACGTATGAATGCAAGTCAATTAACGTATTATTGTATATCTATCGACGCATAGGTACACTTAATATGACGTATTAATACATAATATTGATGTATGGTTCCAAGTCAATTGACGTATTATTTTCTGAAAATGACGTATGGTTGTCTATCAATTGACGTAATAGTACATTTAATATGACGTATTAGTACGTTCAAATTGACATATGAGTGCTAGTCAATTGACATATTATTGTCTATCAATCGACGTATAGGTACACTTAATATGACGTATTAATACATAATATTGACGTACGAATGCAAGTGAATTGACATATTATTTTCTGGAAATGTCGTATGGTTATCTATCAATTGATGTAATAATACATATAATATGACGTATTAGTACATTCAAATTGAAGTATGAATGCTAGTCAATTGACGTATTATTGTCTATCAATACACGTATAGGTACACTTAATATAACGTATTAGTACATAATATCGATGTGTGAATGCATATTAAATTTAGCTTATATTTTAACAGGAAAACTGTTTAGTTATGAACATTTCTTGATAATGTGTCGTACATTTTCAGAAAGTCCTATGTGTCTAATTTTTTTTAAAAAATATTTTATTATTTTGAGCATCGTATAGTGCATTATGGACATTTTCATGAAGTCGCGCAAAACTATCTATAAATTTTAACTTATGTTTGCAGAAAAAGTTGTTTCATACTAGATATTTTTTGATAATGTGTCACACATTTTTAGAAATTACTATGTGTCTACTTTGAAAGAAAAAAAAGGTTTATGACTTCGAGCATCGTACAATGCGTTATGTACTATCTCGTGAAGTCGTGCAAAATAGTTGACAAATTTTAGCTTATGTTTGAAGGAAAAATTGTTTTATAAGACATTTTTTGATAATGTTCATACATGTTTAGAAAAATCTATGTGTCTATCTTTAAAATAAAAAAGCGTTTTATGATTCCGAGCAATGTACAATGCGTTATGGTATTTCTCGTGAAGTAGCGCAAAACTGTAGGCAAATTTTAGCTTATGTTTGAAGAAAAAGTTGTTTCATACTACCGATTGCTTGGTAATGTATCAAACATTTTCAGAAAGTTCTATATGTTCACTTTGAAAGAAAAAAAAATTCATATGATTCCGACCATCGTACAGTGAGTTATGGACTTTTTCGTGAACTCGCGCAAAACTGTCTATAGATTTTAGCTTACGTTTGAAGATAAAATTCTTTCATATGGGATATTTATTAATAATGTATCATACTATTTCTGAAAGCTCTATGTGTCTATTTTCAGACGAAAAAAGCAGTTTATGATTCCGAGCATCCTACAGTGTGTTATGGACGTTTTCGTGAGATCGAACAAATCTGTCAACTTATCATATGAAAATATGTCAACTATACACAAAAAAAACGTCACATGTGTCTTATCGATACTTCAATAGCTGTAAATATGAAGTTTGGAAAAATAAATATAATTTGTACTCGAAATATAGACAATTTGGATCTTAATTTGTTCCCTTTATCATGGAGAACAAAATGGTGTCACTTTTAAACAATTTCAATCGTCGGAAAAGTCTACATAATCGGATTTGTGGTGAAGTGGAAAAGGAAAAAAGAGACGAGAGAAGGAGAAGAAGAAATTATGTTCAGCCAAAAGAAAAGGAGAAGAAGTTGTTTAAAAAATTAATATAGTAAGGGCATTTTAGTCTTTTCATATCCCTAGGGAGTGCAGACTTCAAATATATGGCTAGGGACTGATTTTTAACTTTCAATAAGGTTAAGGGATTTTCTACTAATTTTCCCTTAATTTTTTAGGATTTTATGATCCAGGATAATGAAAATGGAATTTGTAAACATAAACAAACCAGGCCTATGAGACCCAGAGTTTTTTGACAGTTTGGTGTGCAAAGCAAGCCAATTGGAGCCCAAAAACCATCCTTCGAATGTTATTCTTTGCCAAATACTAAGCGTGAGACATGGCTCACCATTCAAGGATGATTATGATCGTATGTTACTGAAAATCCTTAGAATGACTTCTAATTAGATACTCATTCTATATATATTGAATTCGCAAGGTATGTCTAGGATTGAAGGCTCAGGACTAATCTTTTAAAGAGTGCAATTCCAAAATAATTTTAATTGCAAGGATTCAAATACATTATAAAGGATTGTGAATATACCATTCTATCCCAGAAATTTTTTTAAAAGATTTTTTTTTTTTGTTGCTAAATCAGAATATTTATAGAATGGCAATAGATTGAATAATCGATTACATGATACATGTTATAAAAATTAAATTGCGACAAATTACAACTAACTAACAACTATTACAATCAACCATCAACTATTATAAAAATAAAGAAAAATGCACACGTTTTCCGAGAGATTGAAACCGACCTATAATATCTCAAAACCTCATATTCACCGACAGAATGACAATTAAGGGTGTTCATCAGTTCGGCTGAGTTTCAATTCGATTTTCGGTAAAACAAAGTTTCCGAAAAAAAAAAACTAAAGTTAAATTTTAACTATCGCCGTTTCCAATATTAGGTCGGAAAATATAGGCTATATTTGGTTATGTTTTGGGATGGCACTTTGGTGAGAATTATGAGATTGTGTTTGGTTTTATTTTGGGAGTTGATTTTTTATTTCTTTTTGTCGGTGAGATAGCCTTTGTTTGGATGTGTTTTCATTTCATTTTCAACCGTCATTTTCTAAAATGTATGAGAGAACGTGTTTTTTGATTTTGTGTGAGAAAAGTGAAAAAATTAGGTGTGTTTGGTTGTGTTTTTGAAAATGGTTGAAATTTGTGAGTGTGATGTGTGAAATGATTGAAAAGTAATGATTAGATGAATGTATTGGATTTGATGTTGAATATTGATGAGAGAGGAGAGAGAGAGAGAGAAAGAGAGAGAGAGAGAGAGAGAAGAGAGATGATGGCGATGGGTGGATGATTGAGAAAATGTGAGATAAGTGATGTGAAATGTAATTTTAAATAAATGATTGAAATTTCTCGGGAACGTAAAAATGAGAATGAGAATGAGAATATTTTCAGTTAAAAACAGTGTAAAGTGTGTATTTCTATTTTCAGATGAAAATGAAAATGGAAGAAGTATAGTGAAAACACAAACAAACAAAGCCATAGTGTTTGATTTTGTTTTTAGAGAGAACAAAAATTGTTGTAGTAGTCAAATCATGAAATTCTGTTAATAATTAGTTAATGATTGAAAGTTAAGAGAGAAGAGACACAAAAGTAGGGGGGACAAGACAATACCTAAACTGCAGATTTTGAAATAAATAATCATTATGTATTTTTTGGACAAAACAAATAACATATTTTTTGCTCAAAATTGTGTTAATCATTTGAATCAAATTTAATTTGGAAACATATCCATCCAAACATAGGCATAAATTTTGACAATACACAATTGAATACACTTTCTTTTTCATCTTAGACACAGCTGACTCAGCTTCCATGTACCAAAAGCCCACACGCTCGGAAAACGACACCACCCACTCAACAAATCACAACACACAACAAATACAATTTTCTGCAAAACAAAACAACAACAAATAACAAGACGACACACGCCAACACAAGTAAGCTCAATTAGTAAGAACGAGTCACTTTCCATCAAAAAGTTGTGTATTTAATTCCTTTTGCCGACGTAAAGATTGTATTGGTGGGCAATCTATAAATGATCTATGGTCCCAGAGTCATACCCTAGCCATGGTAGGTGATTAGGGGTGTAAATGAGCCGAGTCGAACTGAACGAGATGTTATTCAAACTTGTTTGGAATACAATATTGCTTTAAAATTTGTGTTTGAGCTTGTTTGATTATTAATCGAATCGAGCTCAAACGAGCTTTAATTGAGTCGAACACGAGTCGAACTCGAGCAGTTTGATTCTTTTGTACATATTTTTGTTATTTTTTATTAATCGAGCAAAGTTCGAACTGAGTTTTAAAGTTTATCAAATACGAAAAATTATTTAAATTTGATTTGATAAGTTACGAATCGAGTTCAAATAAACTTTTGACTCGAATATCTAATTTGGTTAGGTGATGGGAGCCGACCAGCCTAAACATTTTTCAACCAAAAAAAAAAAAAAAAAGGCGACACAACAAGTGCAAGTACAACTGGAGAGAAAACTCTCTCAGCTACTCCACATTCTTCCTGCGCAAAGATGATGCAATCTTTCTCTGCATTTTCAGTCCAGTCCCTCTTCTTTGCATTAGTCACTCTGAGTAACACCTTAATTACTAATATTACCCCTTTATTCGTCGTAATTTCCCAATTTTTTTTTGTTTGGCAGTTTTATGATAATGTTGGATTCATTTTTTGGACAGGTTTTGTGAGAATGTCAATTTGCGAAAAAAGGTTTTGCCCTGCACCATCAATATTGAACGATAAGCCGCTTTATTGGAAAGTCACCAATCCAACACTCTCACCTTCTCATCTTCAAGGTCTCAATTCCTTTTTTTATTGCTTAAATAAGATTCAAATATATATATATATGAAACTTTTTATACTTCATTTTGATGCGGAAAAAAAAGAGAGTTTTTTTTTTTTTTGTGAGTTCATGTATTAATTGATTTTATGTTGAGGAAAGATGATTTCTTGGATTATTTGGAGTTCAGTCTTGTGTTTAATTTTGGCTTAGAAATTTTGGTTTATTTAGTTATGGAGTATTGGAAATTTAAAGGAATCAGGTCTATCCGAACAAGATATTGTTCAATCTTGTTTGAATTTTTCTCGGAGTTCGAAAAATTGTTGGTTTGATTTGTAACAAAGCCAAGCTTAAACGAGCTTTATTTGAGTAGAACATGAGTTGAGCTTGAGTAGGCTGATGTTTTTACACATATTTGAGTCAAATTCGAGCTGGACTTCAAATTTTATCGAATGGGAAGAGGTTTCCAATTAGTTTGGTTTCTATTGTTTAGCAAAATGAGCTCAAATAGACTTTTTACTATTAAGAACTTGTCGAGTATCAAGTAGTTTGATTTATTTCTTAGCCCTGTGTGCTATTTGTTCTTCTGCATTTTAAGGAAGAGAAGCAAAAGAAAGAAGTATTAGCTGATTTGTGAGTTGTTTACAGACTTGCCGGGGTTCACTCGTAGCGTCTACAAAAAGGAGCATGCTTTGATAACTCCCGAAAGTCATGTCTTCAGCCCTTTGCCTGATTGGTATATCCATCTCAGATATACACTTGACTCATTGATGATATAAGCCTTTCTGTACTTATCGTTGTATATGAATTGACAGGACTAATACATTAGCTGCTTATCTCATTACACCGTCAATTGGCTCACATTTTGTTATGTACTTGGCGAAGATGCAAGGTTTGCCTTTACTTCTCGTTGTGAACTGAAATTATAGATTACGATTCAATATTCAGTTTATTCTTTTGTTTAATGGATTATGCGATGATTTGATGATGACCATTATGAAATATACAATGAAATTGAAGATGAAAAATTCTCTGGGTTTTCGATCTTTTTTATGTTGCTATAAGATTTTTTCCTTCATATTTCTTCTGCAGAAAACTCGAAATCAGGGCTTCCACCAAGTGGTGTTGAGAGGTTAGAATTTATTTATTTTTTAAAATACTAGACATTTGGGCTAAGAATTTGATTTTATATCGCCAAGTGCAGCAAATATTTATATGGTCATTATTTAGGTTTTCTTCTACATAAATTATGACGTTTCTTGTTTTTGCTGTATCAGGTTTGTATTTGTGCTTCATGGTGTGGTTACTCTCACTGATATATCGGGCATTAGTCACAAGCTAGAGGTACAAGAGCTAAAGCTGAAACTGTACAAAACCTCCCTCTCTCTCTCTCTATGTGTGTGTGTGTGTGTGTCTTTCTATATCTCCTCTCTCTATGTATATATATGTGTGTGTGTGTGTGTCTTTCAGTCTGTCTGTCTCTCTCCCCTCTCTCAGACTTCACAGGATCCTCTGTGTAAAAATTGCAGGTGGATTCGTATGCTTATCTTCCTCCAAACGTGGAACATTCTTTGAACTCCGATGCATCAGCCACTCTTGTTGTTTTCGAAAGAAGGTTTCCTATTACTATATCTTGCTCTACAAATCATTGTTTCTCTTACGGTCTAATTGTGATCCGTGATGATCATGTCTTATTAAATACTTAGTTTAGCGTAAGAATTGGCTAGCAAAATTGTACTTATCTATACAATTTATAAAGAATTAGCACCTAGAGTAATTATCTTGGTATGTTTTATATTTAAAATTAATTTGAATTAACCCCATTTAAGAAGATAATTTCGAGGTAGTTTTCGTCCACTCTTTTTTCTCCTCTCCCTTATTGATGTCCCTTTTCTCTTTCTCTATCTGATTTGTTTTTTCTTTTACCCAATCTTATTATTTCATCGTTTTTCAATAATTTTTCGTTTCACTTGTCATAAATCCAAATAATATATCGTAAATTTAGAAACCATAGTTTCACACAAAAGAATTTAATATGTATTTCTAATTACACACTTGAAAATATTTAAACACATACATCACGTCTACCATCATCAATGGTCTTCACTACTAATCAACCTGAGGAAAAAAACAACAAATTGATTTTCATAGAACTTTAACGTCGTTAGTTCTCTCTGTCTCAGGTATGACTATTTGGAAAATCATACAACCGAGCAGATCATTGGTTCAACAGATAAACAACCGCTTTTAGAAACTTCAGGCGAGGTAACAATTCGAATCATTGCTCTATTATCTGTTTACAATGTTATTTGTTGCTTTAGTTCATCTCCGAAGAAATATGTATCCCAATAGAGTATAAAATATCATTCCTACTAATACTTCATATTCCTTCTTTCCCCACCTGCTCAGATTTTTGAGCTCAGGAAGCTTCTTCCGGCCTCTTTGCCATATGATTTCAACATCCATGTAAGTTATGACTTAGAAAAGCTCTTGCTTTAAATTTTGTAGAGTCGCGTAATCTTGATTTTTGTTTTGCTTGTGTTTCTTAGTCGAAGTTTTTAACTAAAAACAATGACGATTTAAGTACTACATCTTCTGAAAAAATTATACTTCATATTTCTGCATTTTCATCTAATTTGTTAAGATAGTGTAAACATCCTAGCCTTAAAGTTCTTCATTTCTTGTTGCGATGTTCTTATTTATTTATCTTAAGGGCTTTTGTGTTAATGCTAAAGCGTATTTGCAATTCACCACCTGCAATTTTCTCGAAACTATATTCTATCTTTTGACTGTTTATTTTTCGATGGACGCTTTTGTTTGGCAGATCATGGATTTTCAACCCGGCGAATTCCTTAATGTAAAGGTATACCATCTCCTTTAACTCGTATCAAGCCTTTAACAAATGGTATTTATCATTTAATCTTTTCGACTTCTTTTATGTGCCAAAAGAAGAATATTTGCTAAGAAGTGTTGAATCAAATATCAAGTATAAATGGCACTGAAATAAATGTTTTAAACCAAACATCAACTTGCATGGGAGCTAAACCATACGAGTCACCTTCCGTGCCTTGATATTTTTTTTAATCTGGGTTCTAAGTATGTCTCCTGCAAAAAAATAAACCATGATTGGTTAGAATTGAAAATAAATGTAAATTCGGATTGAGGTCAAATAAATCCGTGCATGGTGTTTTGCAAATTAATATATTTTTTATATTGCTTCAATAAAAATAAAAGGAAATAAAAAATTGGTCCTCACTTTATGCATTTGATATTGTTTGCAGGAAGTTCACTATAACCAGCATGGTTTGTTGCTTTTGGAGGGGCAAGGCATATACCGCTTAGGCGATAGCTGGTAAGCGTGGAAAATGATGTTATTTATGTGGTCTGTATATATGTTTCCAGGGAAAAATTTCAATTTTAGTCCTACGGGATATCGTGATTGTAGTATTCGTCCCACGCTTTATGGATTTAAAAAAAAAGTCCCGATATTCCACATTAGTTGCAAAATTGGTCCTTTTTCCAGGCGGAGTTAGTCGCATACGATATTTTCTGCTAAATTTTGACTGAATGACCAACTAAGAATTGCATATTTGCCCC
Source organism: Buddleja alternifolia (assembly GCA_019426215.1). Lineage (NCBI taxonomy): Eukaryota > Viridiplantae > Streptophyta > Magnoliopsida > Lamiales > Scrophulariaceae > Buddleja > Buddleja alternifolia. The sequence continues at coordinate 53,501,916 of CM033392.1, read as the reverse complement.
CCTGAAGCTATATACCTTGTACCAAACACCCCCTAAACATATTTTTTTTTGACTTACCCCCCTAAACATATTTTTATTTCACTTAATTTTTCAGGGAGTAAGTGCACAATAATATTTGTTTAGAGGGGTATTTAATACATCTTGTATAGTTCAGGGGGCAAAATGCAAAATAAAGTATGGGACTAACTTGATTTTAAAAAAGGACTAACATTACAACCTTTTCAAATTATTGAGATTATTTTTTGAAATTACGTAAAGCGTGAGACTAAAACTAGAATTGTGATATTCTGTAGGACTAAAATTTGAATTTTGCCATGTTTTCAGTATGTGCTCGTGGTAGCAAAAATAATATAGTCCGAACAATAGGTCCCTTTACTATAGTATAAATCACTAACGGTATAGACGAGAAGATTTAGAAAAAAAAAATTCTAATTATATCAAAAGAATTATTACAATAATGTAATACAAGACTATATAGAATGTAAATGGACCCGAACTATGCAAGATATGGGCCGATCATATATTACAAAGTAACACACACTACCAGATTCACATAACTGCATAAGAATAGCTTATTCTCATATATGTCAATAACAGGTATCCAGTTCAAGCTGGCGATACAATTTGGATGGCGCCATTTGTGCCTCAATGGTAAGTAAAGTGTATTTGAGTAGCTCTTATAACTTCAAATTTAGGATGAAATCTATTTTTCTTTGTAAGCACGACGGATTAAATTCAATAGCGGTTTTAAGTTTACCTCGTTTTCAGGTATGCTGCACTTGGCAAGACAAAGACGCGCTATTTGCTGTACAAAGACGTCAATAGGAACCCATTGTGATGAAAGTCGAATATATGTCCTGTTTTCTGATATGGTTACTGTAGCACGAATGTAAAAACGTTTATGTAACATTAGGTGCGTGAGAATTAAGGTGCGTCTGGCTTCGCCCTACTTCCATTGCCACTTACTTCTTTTCTTTCTAATGAACGGATTGCATTTAATGAGTGTTTTGAATGAGTAAATTGTATGATAAGCATGTAAACAAGTGGTTTTAGGGAGTCTCGAGGTTGCATGTCCTTCCATTTATCTGTGTATGGTGGGTTTTATATGAGTCCCCCATATGAATGAGTCCTGTAAGCCTCTAAGATAAAAGAATGACCTAACTGATATAGAACGCTGAAAAAGGTTTCATAGTTGATGGAGAGTTCAAAGGAAAACGACCTATTCTTACAAATTCCGGACTCTAAGTCTCAGTATAATTATATTATTATTATATTGTGGGCGTCATGTAGAGTTCGTTATATGGATAGTCGCAATCATTATATGGATTGTTCAGATCGCCGAAGGAATTCGGGTTCCATGAGCTCTTTGCAATAAAAAGTGGTATCACATTATATATATATATATATAATACACTAACTATATGAGAAAAATTTAGGGAAATTCCCTCTTAAAAGTTAGAGCCTAATGTTTGTAACAAATTCAAATTATTAAATAATCAATATGATAAGAAGGGGCATATTGTCATAGTAACAATCTTTTTTTTGAATTTTTTGAGTAACTCGACTAAAATTAGATATTTTCTATAGCACATAGACATTAAACATCTCATGTACCGTTTTCATAAATTTATTCATTGAAATTATGTCGAATTCTCATTAGTACACGTTATTTATTTATTTTTTGGGAACTTTTTCTAATCAATGATATAGAATAATTCTCAATAATTTTGTTATGCTTACTAATTTATTTTTTTGTTTTGTTTCAATATATATAGAGTTCACGTAATGTGATTCATATTGACATTTTTGCACAAAAGCCCATTATATTCATAAATTAAATGCATTTTTTTGTTTCTCTTATCAAGGTATTCCTGAATTATAAATATGATTTAATATTATTCAAAGAAAAATAAGGTTCCTTCTAGATGAATACATCACGCATGCATGATGCATGTGATGCCTCGTAACCAGAATCTGATTCTTTTCTTAACCAAAGCTCCAAACAAGTGCGATCGGTCTTTGTACTTCGAGCCATTTTTATTTTTCTATATATACATATATATGACATGTTTATACATGTATAGATACAAGTTTGTACAAGCGTAAACCTTGTTACACAAATATTGTTGTCGAAACGCTCTCACTCTCCCGAACCCACTCATAATACAAATATGTCTGCGGTCAAGATATGGCTTTTCCTAGCTCTCTTGCTTGTGGTGATTTATTCACAAAAATCAGGTAAATTAAAAGAAAGAATTCGCTCTATTTTTAAATTTGGAAAATTCTTGCCCAGACAGAGTCTATTAATATCCAACCAATCATGCACGTTACATTGTAATTCGTTTGTCATATGATCCAATTATGTTAGGCAAAATTGAGTTCAGATAAAAAAATTCCAACATGAGATCGTTATGACTCATTTCGCTTTGTCGGGATAGTACCATACCCATTTATGAAATGCACACTTTGTTTTGTTATTCTAAATGTCGAAGCATGCATTATTTCGAGTGATTGATAAGAAGTTTTCAAGTTCCAGTATAATCACAATCATTCGTGTATGATGGACTCTACATAAATCCCACTCTCCTAAATAGTCATAACTCATAACTATCACGAGACTTCTAGTCCTGATAGCTCCTAGAAATGACACGTATCATTTATGCAATAAAATTATTTATATTACTCTCTTTAATCAATTTTTTATGTTTAATTAATTTCACGTAAAATGAATGTAGATGGGGTGTTGGGGGAAGAATGGTGCATTGCTAAGGAACAAACTCCAGAGAGTGAGTTGCAAACGGGCTTGGATTGGGCCTGTGGGAGAGGAGGTGCTAATTGCAGCAAAATTCAAGTGGGCGGGGCTTGCTTTTGGCCCAATTTTGTAAGAGCCCATGCTTCCTATGCCTTCAACAATTATTACCAAAAATTCAAGCACAGGGGTGCCACTTGTCACTTCAATGGTGCTGCTATTACCACTGAATTTGACCCTAGTAAGCATCTATCTTTTTCACCTCTCTTTTATCTCACGTCCAATCCTCCGTTTCAAATTAATGTTTTATCTCGTGTTTTACTTCTAATATGCATGTTGCGTGTGCAACAGTCACGTCACTTATAAATTTATTAAAAGAAAATATACGTGTGATATGCACATGAGAAGCAAACTACGAGATAAGCTACTAATTTGAAAGAGAGGCTCTAGACTTCTTTTATCTTGTAAGGAGTATTTCAGTGACACCGGGTATGAATAGTTTTACCCTGTATGAGTAAGTTCCATTGAACAAAAAATATTATATAGGAAATAGAACCACATTGGACTTATTTTTTCAACTTTTTGTTAGTTTTATTGTTTTCTATTTTTATTGTATATACATGATTGACATCTGGGTTTTAATTGTTCAAATTTGCAGGTCATAACTCATGCAACTACGAGTTTTCACCCTGAGCTAAAAGGAATATCAATTTTCAGAGACAAAGTCGAAATTAAATTTCTATAATTGTAGCATCCAACAATGTGGATCTTTTCCAGGCAATGAATTTTGTTACTTTTCTCTTGCCCTTTACAATTATAATTGTAAAACAAATTGAGTTAAATCAAACAAAGTGTTAGTTTAAACTTTTTTGAATTGTTCTTGAGCTTCAAAATGTGTGTTTAATATTGATTTAATTGTTAATTGAATCAAACGCAAATGAGCTATAATCAAATGGAGCCCAGAGTCGAGCTAAACTATCTTGATTTTCACTCACATTCTTTATTGCTTTTTATTAATCAAGCTCCAAAACTTATGGAACAAAAGAAGTTTTCGAAACGAGCATAAACAAAATTTTAGGCTCAGCTTGGGTCTTGGATTTGAGTGAGGAAAAGGAAAAGAAAAGGAATAAGAAAAAAAAAATGTGAATGTTCAAACATAAAGCATGAAGTACTATAAATTAAAACACGCATAATATTTTTGTTTTTTTTTACCAAAATCTAAGAACCAAACATACGCTTAGTGATCTATCTCAAATCGAATAGCAAATAGCTTAGTGATCTATCTCAAATCGAATAGCAAATAGCGTAATTCATTTTAAGCCCTATTTACAATAATTTGTTCGGACTATACATTATGGAAAAAAACAACAAATCAACAACTTTTACTTTCCTTAGTTCATTTTCTATAATAAGGGTGATCCTTAGGTAGCTCGGGATATCAAGCCCTGATGTAATCACAATTCTTTGTTTACAGTGAATCCTACATGGGTCCCATCACATTATACTTACGATAGGTCCGAAAAACTCAGTCCCAAGACCTTTAATAACGTCCTAAACAATATCAACACTTGAAGGCAATCAACCATCATTTTTCCCATTAGCAAAGAAGATTTCCAAACACAATTCACAATATCAACTACTAGTGAAATGTATGTTTATGAAACTTACTGTAAGGAACAGTTGATATTACCTTCAGTAAATTCACTTCTTTATAAGTAAAAAAAGTAATAGATTAATATTGAGGACATAATTCACAAATATAGCAATTACATCATGTTATTTTTTGAAGCTGAAATTCTTAAAACAGCAAACTTGCCCAAGCACCGATGAACGCGAATCCTCCAAACGGAGCCAATTTTGAGTACGTTCTGTCTTCTAGGTATGCAACCGCGTAACACCTGCAAACCAAGATAGAATTTTGCATTTCTTAAACCTGAAACATTCTTCTTGAAAGTAAATCTATCAAAACGCGAGAAAATTATTTCCCGAGCTAAATTCTTAATCCATAGTGAAGAAGAAAACAGACGGCGTCAACATAAAGATACAACCCGCCATGAAATAATGTATGAATACAACTCCTGGATATTGGGTTAGCAATAATGAGCTCTCAATAACATCTAAAAAGTTAAGGTAGTTAAATTTGTTTCAATCTAATTAATAACATCAAATAATATAACCAAAAACTTATATGACATAGTAATTTAAAGGGAAACATAATTCTGGGTAAATAAGTGGTTTTGAAAACCCTTCATGTAACAAGAGAGAACAAAAACAATGAACGAGGGTCAATTTGCAGATTACCAACTCAACCCGACAGCAAATACACATGAACTTGGGATATAATTAATTTACATCACCCCCCCCCACAAAACAACTCTTTGGATTTGGAACAATCTCATAGGCAAAGAAATAGGAGAAAATTGAATAGTTTATAAACAAAGGCTTAGAAACTTAAGCGTAACAATTGGATGTCATTTTTGGGCAGTTTGAAGGCAGTAATCGCATCTGACGGACCCCCGGACGGGACAGAATGCTTGATTACTTACTCAAGGAGAAATTATCTTTGATGGGATTGGTAACAAAACTATCAACTTTCTTTTTCATGGAGAATCAAAGATCTAGGAGAACTGAATTGAATGTGGACTTAAGGTTAACACGACCTAAGAACAAGAGCAGTTCAGGTTTTACGTCAAGCACTCTCGTCATTCTCCCATTTAAATTTTCACCACCAAGTCAATGAAAAGGGAAAGATTGAATTTGTTTCTCGACGACTTTTGTATCAATGAAGGATTAAGCAATAGAATTTTCTTTGCCTATGAGATTGTGGATATTTGGATTTTCGGGGCTATGAGCTCAAATATTCAAACGATTATTCTTTTAAAAGTTCTAAATCCGAAACTACATAACATTGAGCTAATCAAGCTTCTTTCTTCGGGTTTCTTTTCTTTCTATCTATTACAATGCGGTAACGAAATAGTAATAGTAGATTCAGCTGATAATGAAGCTGCAATGAAGTAAACAATCAGAACCAGAAAACTTACGTCCCGGAAAACGCCAGAATTCCAGTAGTCAAAAGGCCTCCAAACTAAAAAGAAATCCAAGAAAATATATATGACAAAACTATACAAGAACACACACATACACACAACATCTATATATGTATAGAAATAATGGGGACTCACAATGTTAGGGTGGGTAGTGATAGGGGCAGCAAGCAGGGCTGCAGTGTGAACCAAATGATATAGAGATGCTGTATGCCACACCTTCAAAACCCCCCACATACACAAAATTAATCATAAGAACAATAACATTAAACAATATTTATGAATAATAATAATAATAATGATAATCTTTCCATATGAGAATTCCTCCAAAATTGAGCTTGAAAAATCCAAACATAAAAACAAAATAAGGGAAAAATAGCATAAAAGTACCTCTTTGTAGGCGGGGTTTTTGGGCTTGAAACCATGGGCACCATACGTTCCCAACCCAAGAGCCGCTACACCTGCATATTATTATTATTATTATAATAATTATTATTATTATTATTATTATTATTATTATTTGGCAAATTTAACAAGAAGAATAAAAAGGGATTAACATAAATTTCCAACAAATTGTCAAAATGGACATATGGCAGTAACAAAAGAAATTAAATGGGAGAAAGCGAAACACACACACACACACACATGTATATATATATATATATATTGAAGGAGTAGAAGTGCACCAGAGAGAGCAGCAACTTTGTGCCAGAGACGAGGATCCATTTTGCTTGCTCCTTTGTGCACAGTTTCAGTGCCTTTTTGACTTGGATATTTTTCATAAGGTTTGGTAAATTACACTTTGATTCATATATTTTCTACAATTTACATTTGTCCCCCATAACTTTGAATATAAGCATTAAACTCATTTTTGTCGTTCTTTTTCTGCCATTTGGTTTCTCAATTCTACAACTTTGATGCGGACAAAATTGCATGCATTTCACTTTGATCCGACTAGGAAAAATATATTTGTGTTTTTAGGGAGTTGATATAAGATTGATAACCACGCTCCACTTCCACCTTTTTTTTAGTACATATTACTAAAATGGCCATGTATTATGTAAATGCACAATTTATCTTAATTTGTGAGACAAATATCATTACACTATTTATCGTTTTCTAACTTTTATCTTCACTATTTGGTGGGAGAGACAAAACTCACTTCGGTGATCTCTACGTTTAGAAGGGAAATAGTCTCCGGCGTCCGACTAGGAAAAACCCTGGTATATACCAAAAAAAAAAAAATTATCTTTACATTTTTAACGTGAGAATCTTGAAATAAAATAGATGATAGTATTCTTTTTTTCGCGATTTTCTTTTGAGATCAACTTAAATAATCCAAAAACAAAGTTAATTGAATACATACCAGAAATCCAAAATCATTTTTCTATTTTATTTTTTGCCTAATAGAATAAATTTCATGTGTGAAGTGAAAAACTTAACTAGATGTAAGAAATATGAACGAGAAATGAACATAATTTTTTTCATTATTTTAAGATTAATATAATTTTTCTAATGAGATATATTAGGTTGCGCAAATGACTTATGATTGAAAATTTAAGTGTGTCGAATTTCTAATGATACAAAATTTTATGGAAGTAGTACAAAGTAGATGTTATTATTAGCAAAATTATATCAAAGATTTGTCTTTCCGGTAACAAAAATGAATAGGTGGATTAAGAAGCCAACCCAGAAAATTGAAAACGTGGATAATGCACCCGAGGAGATATTTGTCTAAAAAATTGAGCTAAAAGTTGTTTCGAAATTAAATGGATGTTTTGGTAATTTGCTCAATACAAAAAGTATGAAAAGAGTGTAGTTCTCAATTTTAGGAGTGATAATATCAATCCCCTATTCTTAACAACAATTATATTGAATAGATTTTGGAAAACTCGATCATTTAATTTCATTCAAGTAAAGTAAAAAATGCAGATGAAATAGTACATGAAAACAAGAAGATCTACAGAATCAAAAGAAATTGGCCTAAGTGGAAGTGACTTTGATTAATTAAGGGGTCTTGTATTCAAATTCTATAGATACAAAAAACTCCCTTGTGAGAGGTCTCCATAATTGTGCCGACAATTTGGATTTGAGGTGAGAAACCAAAAGAGAAATTAAAAGAAAATTTCTCTGAAATCATTGTTCATGTATATGTTTGTATTGGAACAACAAAACTATCAATCAAAGTCATGTCTTTAGTTGATTTTGCTGTTTGTGCACAACAAAATGAAGCATCGATTGAATGATCCTCGCATTGTCGATTAGGCCAACAATGCAAGGACATTTTTTAGGAATTTATAGGACTCAATTATCATTATATTGAAATTTGAATTCCAAAAGCTACGAACGAAATTTGAATTACAAGAGCTACCAACTTAGCAAGGGGTTCCATTTAAGAATCTCTTCCCCAAATTGTATGCCCTCTTCTTATCTTCTCCTTTTCAGATCTGATTCCTCTTTTCTCTTTGAATTTTCTACAGTGTTTGAATTGGTTGATCTCCAACGGTAGGATGGCTTCTTCATTCTCCCTCATCATCCCTCTTTAGGGTCTTTGAATTTTCTACGGTGTTTGAATTGGTTGATCTCCAACGGTAGGATGGCTTCTTCAATCTCCCTCATCATCCCTCTTTCGGGTCTTTGAATTTTCTACGGTGTTTGAATTGGTTGATCTCCAACGGTAGGATGGCTTCTTCATTCTCCCTCATCATCCCTCTTTCGGACGAATGATGCCCCTGATGATGGATTTGTAGCCGCGGACAATCTATTTTTTATATTATTAGACAATATTATCATATTGTAGTATTTATCATTTTCATTATAAACTTCTCGTTTCAATAAATGAAATGTCTGAAGTTCTAAAGAAAAAAACGAGTTTATAGGACTTCATTGCAACTACATTGGCAATTGAAATCCAAAACCTATGAAGCATCACTCCAAAGATGAGTTTGTACATGTTAATGGTTGATCGTCAATCAATTGTTAATAATTGATGTTCTTAACTAATATTAATGTCCTATATAACCCCTTTCATTCAAATAATACAACATTAGCATAATAGTTATGTGAAGAGAAATGTCAAATATACCCAAAATCTGTTAAATTATGAGAAGAAAATAAATATGAGAAAACAGCTAAAAAAGTTTTACAAGTGATGTGTATTTTAGACACTTTTCACGCATTTAGGTAAATAAAACACGATTTGGAATAGAAGATCCGATTTGTACCACAACTCACACTGTCAAAATAAACCAAATTATACTGATAGATATGGAAAATCAAAGGAGGCCAAATGTGTCTTTCAACACATTCTATTAGTACAGCAATTAGTACCATCATGCCCTTAACAAGAGTCGAAGATAAAGCATTTCTATAGAAGCAAAGTAAGTCTAAATTCCAATTACAAATTTCTAATTAGAAATAAACCTCCCCATAAACATTAAGGGCAAGGATCAGTTCTATCTTGCAACAATCTAATTTTCATTTTGAGAAAAGGGATCAAGGCTGCATTTAAATCTGTACATTTTCAATTCTCACAATGCAAATACCTCGGAAAATTAAATTTTCTATGCCCGTATTTCATCTCCGACGATGCAATTCTAGAATAACATTGAAGTTTTGCATTACCTTTTTAACTCTCATTGAACTTTTCCAGTTGTTTCAGTATCTGGGCCGACTTGAAGAAGTTCATCGGGAGTTGCAGCAGGGTCAAGATCCCAACAACCTTCGGGCAAATTCGTCATTTCATCTTTAAGTGAACAAGACGGCACCTGATGTGAAAATCTTAGCATCTCCCGCTTTGGAATCCATCGGACAGCTCCCGTGTTTTTGTTCCTCTGATAAACGGTCTTAAATCCATCAAGCTTAATCAAAGGGGTTACCCAAACACCATTTTCTTCAGAATAATCATCAATAACCTCAACCATTTCGTATTTATGCCTAATTTCATCTGGGGTCGATCTATTCCAATCGGGCGACCAGTTTCGATAGACGGCCCAGATATCTCCACTTCTTGGATAGATTCTTACACAACCTCCCCTACCGGCCTTCTCCCTGCTGAGAAGATGAGAAAATATGTTGACTTGCTCAACTGTTTCAGAATTGAACACTCGGAAACTTCCACAAGATTTGGTAAACCCAGAATCCAACCAATTTACCGCCCCGAACTCGGTATCGGTTCTCGAGCTCAAGTAGCTTATATAAATCTTGAATGGCTTCACTGAGATGACATCACGGATAAGACAATACAAACGAGGCATACCATCTTCTTCATCGTATAGAGCCCATATCTGTTTCGGTTTAAAGCATTCTTCTGATCTATCCTTGTCAAAATCATGGAAGTCGGGATCTGGAACGGTTATTGACATGGAGACTGTTCTCTTCAGTTGTGGTTGATAATCAACTTTAGCCACCTCACGGGATTTGTCAACTTCAGCAAGAGCTTTTTTTCTCTTCTCAGCCTCTATAGCTGCATTTTCAGATGCCAATTTCATCTCTACTACTTTCCTACGGATTTCTGATCTTGCCTTATTAATTAACAACTGTCTAACATCAACGGCCGGGGCAACTGAACAGCGTCTAGTCGAAGTCTCGGCAAGTTTAGGGGCAGGCTTTAGTATTCCATTCCCATTAGCTATTTTTGTTTCCACAACAATATTTGGGCAAATTTCTTGATGTCCATTTACAATAGAGTCCACTTTTCTCTTCTTGGCAGGTCTACCACGCCTCGGTTTTGATACTTCATTATCAACTGTATACCCATTAGAGCCCACCATATGACCTGTAGCCTTTACCGTATGAATTTTTCCATTAGCTTTGGTTTTGTTTGCCTCACCATTGGCTTGGGAAAAGACAAAGGACGATGCAGATAATGCACTAGGATCATAAACACTAACAGAACTTGCAGTCGAGCTACCCTGAAACGATATATTTGAGACATACTCTGATCCATGTCCATTACGATGTCCTGATGCCACATTAGTAGCTGAATATCCAGTGGTTGTTGGCATATATGTAACTGCACAACCGTGACTTCCATACCCATTCTCAGGGGCAAAAGAGTAATTATTATAAGGGAAAGAACCATTGACAGGGGCTAATCCAGTTTCAACAGCAACGAAGACACCGCGACAGTTCTTACAAGAAAGTCGTTTGTTCACATATTTCCAGAGATATTCATACTGAACGTGGCAGGAGGTACAAACAGTCCAAAATGTATCGGTTCTGCCCTGAGGAGCTGAAAATTTGGAACAACTATCATAACCACCTGGCCCAACACTGTACCCAGCCAACAAAGTTCTCCGCTGATCATAAGAGCTTCTGTTAACACTATCAGATAAGAGTGTCCATGCTTCAGAGACAAGTCTGAATGCCCCATCAGCTCCAACGGTTTTGTTCTTATCAGGGTGGAGCAGTACCGCCATCTTCTTATACTGTTTCTTTATTTTGGACTTGTCGGCAGAAGGATCCAGTCCAAGAATTGAATAGAAATCATGTTCTCCATTAATTTTAGCCACAGAAGCAATGTAGACTCCAAATGTGGCCACCATTTGAGATATACCTTCAAGTTCAGGACACAGCTTTTGAGCTTTCAAAGCATATTTTTTCGCACCCACAAAATCTCTCTCTACAAATTGCTTCTCGGCAAATGCTTTAGCTCTAACCGCTTCTTCTACATTCGATCCCATCTCAACTTTCAACTCAAACCAAACTCAAACTGAAATTCTCAAAACAAACTACCAGCAACATACCCCAAGTAAAACTCCAAGTTCAACACCAAATATATCCATTATTAACCACTGCAAAATACGAATAACAAATGATAAGATATTCTGTTTTTTCTTTGTAAACATAATATCAACCGAAATCAATAAACAATTCAATAACGATTATTAATCAAAACGCATGCATTGTTGCTTGATTACATTCCGATTACGCCAGATCTATATCTCAAGTTCAACAATCCCCCCCTTTCATACTAAAAGGCCATTTCCAAAAAACCATCAAACAACAGCAAGATGTTTAAACTAATAATTCAATAAAACACACTTCAATCTCACTACACTTTCCCTTTTAAAACTCAACCCTAGTCAACAATTTCAAGCTAAATTCAAACTACACAAACAAAAAATAGATCACCGAAATTTTAGCAAAAATATCCGCATTAACCAAGATCTAGCTACAAACACCACAAAATCAGCTAAAAATCATTAATCAAACTCATCATTTCACCATTTTCAGCTCAAGAATTCAAGAAAACAAGAAATATTAATTAAAAAAAATTAACCTAGATTTAGAAATAATACAGACTCAGATTACTACAAAATTTACTGATCCACAAAATTAGCTTCAGATCTACACAATTTCTAGGGTTAAATCTGAAAAAGTAAATCTATCGTACCAATGCGGATAATACAATCAGTAAATTTCAATTTTCAAAAAAATTAAAACACATAATTAAATTTTAAAAAATATATATGAAAGCTTACTTGAGGTGTGAAGTATAAATCCGGTGCGGCGGAGAAGGAATATTCCGGCAGCCAACGGCGAAAACTCCGAGCACCAAAAAATAATAATAATAAAAATGAGGAAATAAAAAATAATACTGTGGAGAGTTTATTAAAAGTAGAAGTACAACTACAACTATACGCAAGCAGTTAAAAATTATGTTAATATCTATTTATAAATAAATTAAATGTATTTATCTAAAGAGAAATAAATTAAATAGTATATAATAATTATGATAATTTGATGATTATTTTAATTTATTGTTTTGTGAGTGAAAGTAACAGTTATTATTAGTATTTAATATGGGGCTAACCAATGGTGCGCCCCTGTGCGTTATGCGCACCCACCCCACCCCCAAAGCCAAACTATTGTGGGGACAATTTTAATTTAGATTGTTTTATTTAATACTTATTTTTTTCTTAAATTTGTGTTGTAACTTATATTCTTAAAAATATTCTAGAAAAGTATTATTTAAAGAAGGTACATAATATTTTCGAAGAAAATATTCCCTCGTCCGACATTATAGCAAGACCTGTAAAAGAGTTGAGTCGAGTCGAATAAGTTATTGTTCAACCTTGTTTGAATTATTATTGAGCTTCAAAATTCATGTTTGAACTTGGTTTAGTTATTAATCGAATTGAGCTCAAACGGGCTTTAATCGAGACGAACACGAGTTGAGCTTAAGTAATTTGATTTTTTTGCTCGTATTTAATCATTTTTTACTAATCGAGTCGAACTCGATCCGATCTTAAAACTTATCGAATATATAAAAGATTGGTCAAGTTTGATTTGATATGTTAATGAACTAAACTCGAACGAGCATTTAACGAGCGGTCTAAAGTCAAGTATAGAGTATTTTAGTTTCTCTCTCAGACGCAATTATAGCTCAATTTACTATAATGAAAAAGTAAATTACTTAGTTTTCAAATTAAACATCATATTGGGTGTTTCTTTTAAATATAACATTATCGAATTTCAAATATAGAAAAGCTAATTGTATTATCTAATATTGTTCAATTAGATGTAAAATATTGACAAGATTTAAGATTATTTGTTTTAAAACTTAGAAAAATAGTTAAAAATTGACTTGTTAATAATTTCAAAGACATATATGATTATGTAATGTATATAGCATATTTTTAATTTAAAAGAGAGGAATAAATAAAAAAGCTTTAAAGCCTTACTTTATTTTATGGTATCAAGTTGTGGGAAATAACGTGTAGAGTGGGCCACGGAAATTATGGTTGATTTTCGTTCGACTTTACATGTTTACAATACTTAATTGCTAAGTAGAAAAAGAAAATATATCTAATCATATTTTAGAGACTAGACTTATTGAAGATTTAACTTTTCCACTTTTAATTTATCTTAAGTCATTTTTAAGGAGGGATTTTACATCAATCATTTTAATCGATTGTGAGATAAATTAATGTACATTAATTGCGCTAGATAAATTAATGTAAACAAAATCATTGCCACAATATATATTTGTATTGAATATTCTATTTTCTCGTGTGTGTGTGTGTGCAATTTTTTGAGTGATTTTCAAGAGTTTTTGAAATTTGATATCATGTTATAATCAATAATAAGTCGTGTATGATTAAGCCAGCAAAATTCCTATCACATAATGATTATAATTATTTCAGAAATCAAAATCCCAAGAACTACGAAACATAGTCCGTCTCTTTTATACGTTTTCTTTTTAATTCTAAACAAAGAGGGATAGTTTTTAATCATGAGTCACGTAGACTCTGTAAAACTTCAAATGAAGAGAGAAAAGTCACAACTTGTGACAGCCCGAAATTGAACACATGACCTCCTACATGAAAGTGAAAGCTGATACCATTAGACTAACAAGCCTTGGTCCTTTTATACGTTTTTGAAAAGGGTTTACTTTGTCTCTCAAATCTAATGTATGACATATAATTTCCTTTTTCTCTTGGCTAGAAAAGTGCCTTATAATGGATTGTTTTTAAGTCATAAATATTAATTAAAAATAGACAAATGTCTTTTGTTAAGTACTATTATTATATTAATTAAAAAGCTAAATTAGCCCATTGGGCTTTGCTTGGAGGATTTGATTGTGCTATTTGAATAGGGCCTGTTACAATTCCTAGGCCCACTATTATTAGCTTAATAGGCTAACAACCAAGTAGCCCAACGCCCCATAAATAATTGATTTTGATCATCTCAAGGTTTTGATCGAATTCTAAAATCTCCCAAGGATAACGTCTAGTCATTATTGTTGATATACGGACTCAATATATCTCTCTACATGAATAATTTTATTTGCAAGTCATAAAAGCTTCCATGATTGACATATTTTACTACTCATGTATAATGGATCATGATGGTGTCGAATCCAAACAAAAATAATTCCTATTCCTAAATTTGTAGATAGTGATGAGCAGGGTCGAATCCACAAGGATTGGTTCAGATTTAATTCTCAATAAACGAATAAAATAAAAGAGGGGGATTTTTAATAATCGATTAAACTAAAATTAAAATAAATAACAAAAATTATTAAAATCAAGAGATGCACAATTAAACAAGTAAACTAATTTAGTAGATGGTGAGATTATAGCCTAAGGAGTTATCTCCATTTTGATTCAAATAGTTGATCCTTGATGCAAAGATACTTCAATGTTCATGAATAAATTGGCTATAGTTATTAACAAGCTCTAACAACCTAGTTTCTCCTTAATTTATCGATAACCAAAACAAGCTCTTTGATTACTTCTCTTATTGATTAAACAACCCTAAATAAGCTTTTAGGATTTAATTTAACAATAGCATTAAGAAATAGAGAAACACCAATTCTAACCAACAAACTCGCAAGCTCGGTTCATTTAGATTAGATCACACATTCCCATAATAACAATCGAAAACTTGTCCATAATCAATGTTATTAACTACCACAAATATTAGAATTGACCAAACAATTACGAATTTGGGATTCTAAATGGCTATTTACTATTCCGACAATCAAATAACGGGCCCTTATTATTTAATTAATCAAAATAATAATTTCAACAAACACAGAAAATATGCAAATACTCAAGAACAAAGAAGGAATAAACATAAGTTAGATCTCACAACTTTTGTAGAATCAAAACTTCAATAATCTAGGGCTAGAACTTGAGTTTTTAGCAATACATCTTGAAAGAAAGAAAAACGTAGGAATTCTTCTTCTTTTCCATGACAACAACGTGTAGTATCAAAAAGTGTAGAAGAGAGAATAAAATTCCAGCAAATCTAATTATATGCCTAGCCAAAAGACTCCTAACTAAGTAAAACTCTCATTCAAATGGAAGAAGGAAAATAATTACTTACTGGAATAAAATACTAATAAGACTCCTAAAAGAAATAGGAAAGCTCCTAAAAAATAGGAAGACTCTTACAATTTGATGTGTCTTCTTCATTTTCTCCATCTTTTTCTTCATTTTCTTCTTCTTTCAAATTTCACCTATCAAAATAAAAATCATAATAAATATCTATAATTTAAACTCAAATACTAATAAAAAAATAAAGGAAATATATGTAAAATATGCATAAAATGCACACTAACAGATCACACCATACGAATATATATGATGCCCCGAACCTCCGAGCCTCAACTTTTATAGTTCTTGTATGACGGACACCATATAGCCTCAATATATGGGTGGTTATGATTGTATCGAGATTTCAGATTTCGAATTTTTTTAAAAGTAAGTTAGAGATGATTTTTGGCAGCAGAATAAAACAAATCATTTCTTCATAATATAAGATAACTAACAAGTTTTTGCCGGTACTGGTGTATTGGACTCTCGAAATATGATTGTAGGATTAAGTTTGATTAAACCCAATTAATTACGAAAAAATTCTAGTTCAAACTCAACTTAGCTAAACTCATGTGTATTTTACAAGAAAAGTGTATTAATATTAGTGTTGTAATTCTTGTTTGTACTAGAAATACATAGTCCGACATAAATAATTAATTTGAGATTGCCAAAGTAACTTCACATGTTCCAATATTTTATGAGTAATGTTATATACCACCTTTTATATGCCAACAATTTTTCACCTCCCCTAGTTTTGGTAAGAAATCACCTGCAATTAATTGATTTTAATGGATTTAATATATTCATACTTTCTAAGTCTTGATTTTAATGGATTTAATATATTCATACTTTCTAAGTCAAGGGGCAATGAAAAATCGATGGTATAAAAATGGTGGTATATAGTATTTTCCATCTTTTATTGAGATACATTTGGTGGACCGGTTCAATCAAATCTATTTTTATCTTAATAAGTAGAGTAAATATTGACTAAACATTAATAAATTACATTACATTCCACTTCTTTATTCACTATTTCAACAAGCTAAATTTTAGTGTTTTCTTGATAATAAATTAATAATGCTATATTAAAGAGAGAAAACACTAAAAAGAAAAGAAAGATTCAAACATTAAACAACATGGAAAGCTGAATTAATTTATTTTATTTCTCAATAAATGGGATTAAAGGACCAATATTAAATAATCTAAACAAATTAACCATAAACAAATAAATAAAAATAGATATATCAAGCTATTACAAATACAATAATTTTATTTTATTTTTTAGTCAAACGTTCACGGCTTTGCATAGGAACATGAGCGAAGACGGCGGCGCCGCCGAGTCACCGCCGAGTCTCCCTCCTCCTCCGCCGCCAATCAAAACCCTCTCATAATAATCGACACAAAACAACGACAAAGAAAGCTCCACCTCATGCCGAGTCCAAACCCGCCTCTCCAACTCAGCGGCGGCGCCGCCCACTCTCAGCCGACTCAGCACCGGCTTCACACACACCATGTACAGTCTCCGGTACCCTCCCAGAGCCAGCACCACCGTCCTCACACCCTCCTGCGGCGGCGACAGGTGGCGGAAGCAGAGGTGCTCCCATAGCGAGTCGTTCCGAGTCAACCCGCACCAGAGGCGGCACACGCAGGCGGCGACGCCGAGTGAACGGTCGTCGAGTCTCTTGAGGATTTCAATCAACACATCCATGTTGTCATTGATGCAGAACTTGTTGGCTCTCTTCTCAAACACATTTGCTAATGCCAGTTCATGTAATTGCACCATATTTAATAATATATATGTATATATATGTGTGTGTGTGTATGTAGAGTTTCTTGAATATATATGCAGAAGTAATGGAGGGTTTTGATATGATATATGTAAAGTGAAAGTTGAGAGAGAAGTGAATGGTGAGTATTTATAGACAAAACAATTTTATTTACGAACATCTGTCACTCATTATTTAAACTAATCGTGTGGGCACATTCGATGCGTGTGCTGAGTAAATAAAAAATTTAATGAAAAATTCATTAATATGTCCGCATTTTATGTGAGGTTTTGTAAATAAATAGAAATGAGTTGAACAAATTATTAAAAATATTGGGTGAAAAAAAATATGACATAGGAGAGAGTGGGTGAGAGAGAGAATGTAGGAGAAGTTGAGGATACGTGATATAAGAGAGAAAATATTGGAAAAAAATTATCTAAAAAATACATTTTAAATGGAGGATAATTTAGTCATGATACTCCAAAACACACCAAAAGTAGTTATTCTAGGGTGTTGGTGCTTTATAAAAGAGTATAGATGATAATTCCAATCAAAACTCTTACTAATAATAGGTATTTATTGACAATAATTATTTTTGTTTTTATCATAAAAAGTATTTTTAAAATTTCATTAGTTCTCATTATTTACGAACATCTGTCACTCAAATAATCCTAATCCATTACCGATTTGGTTTAATTGAATTTGAATTCAGATCGAAAAAAATTAATCATATGATAAGTATAATTCATCACTCACCCTGCAAAATACACTTAAATTCAACAAAAACACATTTGAGCTAATATTCTCCGATCCACTCAATGTTAATAGTGATAATTTTTTGTAATTAACATACGTATCACTAGTCGTCATAAGTGATGAGTTATATACCGCTTTTATCACTATTTAAAATTGTACAAATCATTTTTAGGATGGAACAATTTGTTCTTATAATTCTATACACTTAACTATAACGGCTTTAAAATTAATGTAACTTGCTATCTTGAAGTTATTTCTTCTATTTTTTTTAAGTGAAAAGAAGGGCTCTTAATTGTTTTAAGTCTTCGCACACACACACACATATACATACATGCATGTGTGTGAGAGCTAGGAAGGGGGTTGAAGGTATCAGAGTGAAAATAGAAGAAGCCAAATGGGAAGGTGACAAAAATGAGAACTTTAACCAAGGTAAATATATTGAAATATTAGTTACATCTAATTTATATAGGGGTAGGGGTAGGGGTAGGGGTCGTGATGAATTCAAAAATATTTGTTTTGTATGATGTTTTTTTATTGTATATATCTATATGTATAGAGGGCCGTTGGTGAAAGTAGGGATTTGTTGTGCATGGAAAAGTAAACGTTATATGTGCGTGTGTGTGGTTTGAGGTTTGTGTTTTGTATTTGGTTGATTAGGGCTGACTGCCTTTGCATGGAAGCTCTCAAAGTTTACATGTTTTTTGTTTTTGCATGCAACAAAAATAATTTTATTACTAGACAAATATATGTATATGTGTGTGTGTGAGAACGGGTATATAATATAATGTGGTTGTCTCTCGTCTGGTTGACATTTGGTTTGTGTAACAATAGTGAATAAAAAATAAATTATGTGTGTATGTTAGTGAGTCGACTAAGACCATCATGAAATTTTCTCATGATAATGATATATATCATTGGTAGGTTACATTTATTTTTACCGGTAAAAAGTATATCCCCTAATCTATTTCACTGAGAGCACTTTGCCCCCCAATTTAAAAATTTTAATTGGCACTTGATTGCCCAATTTATGTAAAATGTGACACTTCAGTCCATTTGATTATCCCCAGCGAAATCTTTTGAAATATTTCGTCGGAGATAGGGTGCAAAGTGCACATTTTATGTAATGAATGAGAAGTGGGGTGCACAAAATGTCATATGATAGAGTGCAAAGTGCACAGTTTTTGACAAATTTGGACAGAAAATTCCAAAGGTTTCCACCGGGGACTGTCAAATGGACTGAAATTTCACATTTTACATAGGTTGACGAGTCAAATGCCAAAAATTAAAAAAAATAAATTGGGGGTATGGTGGGGGTGGGGGAATGCTCTCAATGCTGGGGAATAAAATGCTCTCAATGACCTATATTGGTGGCAAAATGCTCTCAATGACAACATAGATTGAGGCGAAAGTGTTTTTCACCCTATTGTTATGAACTCAATTTTTTAGAGAGAAGTAGACAATATAACAAAAAAAAAAAAAATCATCAAAATTGTGAAATTATAATTGTCTATGCAGACACATAACTAGACAAAATATGTGTTAATGAATATTTGCATTATATTGAATTGTAACATAGTCATCTTATTTTGTTATTAATAATTTTTTTTCTTACACCAGATTGGATAGGATAAATTTAAGATCTTGTACGTATTTGGGCATTCATTGTGTGAGTTGTACGAATTGGGGTTCATTGCATTTTACTTGATGTGCAATGAAATATAAGGTTGAGTTGTGGTAGCCCGTAAATATATGTGTTGTGGTAGCCTGTAAATATATGCGCTCCTTTACATTTATGCAAAGTGTGCGTGCATGTGTTGAGTGAATGATTCATGTGAAATACTCATGCAATTGGGAAACACGAGAGATGTGAACTTGTTTGAGGATGATTGACTGGTTTTGGTAGGCAAAATCAGGCCGCAAAGTTGGTGTTGTGGGCGAAAATTGAAAATTGGCCCGGTGACAATTGGTATGCAAATAATACTCAACTTCATTTAATGTCCACTTTGATTTGGTTGCTCTCTCACTCTCTCTCGTGATAATTTTATGGTACATCAAGAGTGTTACTCTAAAGTATACCAATAACCATTGTTTCTATCTCTTTCACACAATTGTATGTGTGGTCCACAAACAATACACCTCAATGTATGAAAGAGATAAACACATGGAGTAACACTCGCGGTCCACCATAGGAAAATCCCTCTCTCTCACCCACACATGCATATATATATATATATATATATATATTTCACTATATTATTCCTCTCAAAATTACAATAATGAAATGCAGGGATCCTATGTAGAATATGTCTTTACTAAATGAAGTTGTTGGGAGTTGGTGCCCTAACAAAGCCATGTCATAGCATCTTATGTATGTCTTCATCTTAGGTCCAATCAATAAACTAAAATATGGAAGCTTTATAAATATGGTCATAGTGTAGTCTCAATCTCATTTAATTTGATCCATCCAAAGGAAAACCCCAAACTCCTATGAGACAGAAATTAAGCATATATTAAACTAAAATATCCATTTGAATCAGGGCCTCGAATTGACTATAGAACTTTAATAAAGTTCACTCATAGTCCATGCATGCATAAATATATATATATATATATATATATATATTCTTCCAATTGTACCCTTTTGTGTGTAACAATTTTTACAATTGCACCTCATGTAAACCTTACAAATAGACCCTCTGAAAAGGTGTGTTTGTAATTATCAATTAGTGAGGGGAGGTTTATGTAATCACCTCATTATTAAGGGGGTGTAAGTTTAATTACCCCTAATAAAATTGTCATAAAATGACTGTTTTGTATTGGGTTGGATCTTTGTTTGTTGGACACAATTTCACACACACACATCCGCATGTGTGTGTGTGTTGTGATTCTTGACCGGGGGAAATTGATGGTTGCAAGCTTACAAGATAGGCCCGCAAAGTTCGCAAAAGCTTTATTCACAAATTGTTCTCTTTCATTACGTACTTGTGTTGTTGTGCCAAATTGGAGTACAAGTCAAACGCATAGTTTTAATTTTGTAAGGACATATATGACCTATATATATTCTATTATTTTTACCCTCTACAAAAAAAAATCCCTTCAAGAAAGTCATGTGGTGGGCACAAAATTAACATATGATTTGACACCATGAATGTACATAAGACTTGACATTTAATTTCACTTGATGAAAATAATTAGAAATTTCTTTTCATTAGCCCTATTGTGATGTCATGGCATTAAAGTTTTTATTTTTAAGTATAAAAACAATGAAATGGCCACAATCGCAATGCAACAATTCTTTTAGTATGATCATAGAAATTTTCAATTTAGGAGAGTCTTTGAATTAAATCATACCTATTGTGCCAAGGTTTATTACGTCTCAACAATATGATAAAATTGGAATAAACAATGAAATGGCCACAATCGCAATAAAACAATTCTTTTAGCATGATCATAGAAATTTTTAGTTTAAGAGAGTTTTTGAATTAAGTCATACCTAATTGTGCCAAGATTTAATAGGTCTCGACAATAAGATAAGATTAGAATAAATATGAGGATCAGAACATTTGTCTATTACCTCTATGCGATTTTTGTTTTCATTTTGGTTTTATTTCACTAAGATGTAACATAGGTGTAGTTGGTCAAAATACTTAAGTGCCACATACTAATAAGTGACTCGTTTGATGCCAAAATATTTTGTATTATTCGTGGTTGGATGAAATTTGATAACTTACAAATGACATATATCAATAAATTAAAGTTCATATCAAGGATGCATCAATATGGCTACTAAACTATAAAACGTTATGCTTCGTGATATATAAGCATAATCGATTTATTTCTTATATATTGATCCAAAAACAATAATAGTTCAATATTCACCAGTAGAACTACACACCCAGGTGAGTTGACTTACCTCGAGTCGAGCTTCTCGAGCTCAAGCTTATTAACGAACCGAGCAATTTCATCACACTCGACTATGCAATTACGTACTTTTTCATCATAAATATGTTCTTGGACTTAAGAACTTGCCAAGAAAAATACAATAATAGACTTAAAGTAAACATCATTTTCCTAACTGACTCCCAAAGAAAATGCCAAGTAAATGGTGTATGTTATACACATACTTATCAAATCAATGAGACAATAAGAAAAGTGGATCAAAATCACATATTTAAAGAGCCACTAGTTTCTACATATACATAAATGATTTTTGAATAGGATCTGAGCTGGTGAAAAACAAGTGACTAAACTTGGGTGAAAACTAAACAAAATAAAGAAACAATAGATAAAAGGTAAGCACAAAAGGACTTTGGAAAGGAAACAAATCAAATTGCAGGCAGACTTACCAATCTCACATTATACATGTGCATATTGTACACGCACAAATCAGAAGGAAACTTTTTTCACCAATGCATGTAATTTCTATGCAGCCAAAAACGTACTATTTGGTTTGATGGATCCTAATCAACTCACACATTAATTCACATCTTTATCATTTTGTAATATATAGTTATATACTCAAATGTCAAATATTATAAATAATTAGGGATAATTACACTGGACATACATGAGGTATAGCGAAATTACAAAAAACATTCCCTAGTTCAATAAATTACATCTAACATCCATTCCGCTTCCACCGTCTAACATTGAGCATCTTCCGTTAGGGTTCCGTTAAATTTTTAGGTGAACTTCCAAAAATACCCCTGACTTTTTCTGGACCAGAAGACCAAACTTTTTTTGGACAATTATACCCTTTTGGTGTATTTGTAATAGTTTATAAGAGTATAGGTGTTATATATAATGTTTTGTATATAAAGTATAGAAATAATTATTTATAATTAAAAATTATTATCAACAAAATAAAAAAATTATAAAATAAAAATATTATGTGTAAAATATAATTTTATTCTTTTAATTAAATTAATATATAATAGTTTACATTATATAATAGTTTATATAAATTAAAAGTTTATATTATAAATTAATTTATAAATTTATAAATAAATCTAAAAAATTGTATTTTAATTAACTAAATTTCTAAAATAAATTATTTATTAATATATTACTTTATAAATAAATAAATAAAATAAAGGGGGGAAAAAAAAAAAGAGGGGTGGGTGTTGTCTTCTCCAACCCACCCCCCATCTCCACCCTCTCCCCCACCTCCACCCCACGCACGCAGTACACACACACACAAATTACACAGTCACACACACACTGACGCGCACACACACACTGATGCGCACACACACACACACAGTCACACATACGCACACACACACACAAACACACACAATTACACAGACACAGTCACGCACATGCACACGCACACACACACACGCAAACATACTTTTATACACATACATATATATATATATATATAGGGTCAATATCTAATACATACCCTATATTAGATAAGATATAAGACCCAATTTACACTATTGGATCTATTAAATCCAACAATCCAACAAGAAATAAAAAATCAGGTGGGGAAATTGATTCCAATTGGATCAGGGGTATAATAGTCAAATGATATTATTTTTCAAAACCCACAAACCCACGTCTCAGAAAAATTTTCATCGTCTTCTCTCTCAGAAACTTTTCAGAAAACTTTTCATCATCTTCTCTCTTAAAAAGAATATACGCATACGCATCGAATTGACCCCTTCTATCAGAATCTTCCATCATAAAAGTCCTTCAATTGTGTGCTGTTCTGTTTGTTTCCCACAAAGGAAAAGTCTGCCACTGAAATTCAATTTCAATTCAGATTTTTCCACTCCTCCACCAACTTAAATGTGCAAGCTTTACTCCAGCCATTAGGAGAGGAGGAAAAATGGCTATTTCTATTGCTTCTCTTCTCTTCTCTTTATACAGTATATAGTATATTATAGCACATTATACAATATATTATAGCATATTATACAGTATATTATAACTCATTATACAATATGTGTTAATAACATATTAAAAATATTCAATTATACAATATCTTATAAGTCATTATACAGTATGTTATAACACAATACACGGTATATTATAACTCATTAATAAGTATGTATTTATAACATATTAAAAATATTCAATTGTACAGTATCTTATAAGCCTGTTTGCCGTTCTGTCTTTCGCACGGAAGTCTGTCTGTCTTCATTCCAACCATTGTAGTTCGATCGAAGAAGCATCGACCAGGAGCTCTACGAGAGTTCGGATCCGCCTTTTCTTCCGAAAAAAAGAAAGGAGAACGATCTTTTGCTGTTTCTATTTCTACATCTCTTTCTTCCTCACTTTCCACTTGTTGGTATTAGCTCGTATAGTAGAGCCCTTATTCCATTCCCTCATCGGATTCAGTCTCCCAAATACCGAATCTTTTTATTTTTCTCAAATTAGAATATGTAATATCATAATAATGGTATAATTGAAATCATAACTCATTAACAAGTATGTATTTATAACATATTAAAAATATTCAATTGTACAGTATCTTATAATCCATTATACAGTATGTTATAGCACATTATACAGTATATTATAACTCATTATACAGTATGTGTTAATACATATTAAAAATATTTAATTATACTGTATGTTATAACACATTATACAGTGTATTATAAGTCATTATACAATATATTAGCCAGATGATTATTCATTCATCATCTCACTGTGACAAAAATACGAACAAAAAGATGGGAAAATTGCATAAAACCCCTTACTAAAAATCGAAAAGGTAAGAGGAAAAAAAAAAGGGGGTTAGCTGTGTAATTAATATTGATCTGATACACTGACTTTTGTCTTTTCTGATATTTTTGTATTCAACCTCTATTATGGATGAATCTCATTTGCTCCCCA
The DNA here is from genome assembly GCA_019426215.1 of Buddleja alternifolia. Lineage (NCBI taxonomy): Eukaryota > Viridiplantae > Streptophyta > Magnoliopsida > Lamiales > Scrophulariaceae > Buddleja > Buddleja alternifolia. The sequence goes on along the minus strand of CM033392.1, from coordinate 53,476,925 downwards.
CTTATCTATCACTTTGCAGCGTATTCTATGCGAAAATTCCTGAGTATTTGGCCTTAATAATTAAGAAAATAGTGCGATAATGGGGAAGAGAGAGATACGAACAAATAGAAGATGAAAATGGTGCGATGATGGAGGAGAGAGAGAGAGAGAGAGAGAGAGAGAGAGAGAGAGAGAGAGAGGAGAGAGATCATGTGTTTGTTAGGATTTAATGACTAAAATGTCCCTGACAGCATTAAAAAAAAATTATATAATCTAAAAAATGGGTTAAAATTAGACCTTGAGATCAAATGGTATCAAGGGTGTAGATTGGGTCTTATATCTTAACTAATGAATTGAGATGTATTTTATCCATATCCTATATATATATATATATATGTATTTTTCTTTTAAATTTGTTTTTTTATTTTAAAATTGATATTAGAAGTAAATATAGAGAGGTAAAGGGGCAATTTGGTAATTGAGCTTGTTTTCATTTTTTTAAAAAAATATTCAGCAAGGGTAATTAGGTCTTTTGTCACTTTCCATCTATTTTTACATCAATACATGAAAAACTTGGATGTTAGATGTAATTTATTAAACTAGGGGATGTTTTTTGTAAGGCAATACCTCAAGACCCCCAGTGTAATTATCCCTAAATAATTATTACACGCTTAAGACCATTAGTCTATTCTTATAGTTGAATACAACATAACTAAATCTTCGGAAAATTCTAAGGTGGTTAAATGTGTGGGGTGGTTTTCACACCTATCTACCCTGTGCAAACCACCCCACCCCACCCCACCCCAAGTGTTTGTGTGGTGAAAAATGAATCAGGAGCAACATTCCTGATCACCATAGAATTACCCCAAATCTTCAATAAGATGTGCAAGACAACTACGGTTTTCATCAAATTTTAAATCAATCATGAAAAGTGAAATATTAATAGAGAATTTTAAAAAAATAATATAAAAATAAATCAAAATTAAAAAAATAATACAACAAAAATTCATGTTCAAAAAATAGCACATTCCGCGCTACCCGAGCTTGGAATGAACAGATTCCACGCTCGGGCAGCGCGGAGTGCAATTAACATTTTTTTTTATCTAAAATGCCCATTCCGCGCTGCTCGAGCGCGGAATGGGCTAAATATTATTTTTTTATTGCATTCCGTTGTCCTTGACAGCGGAATGCACAATATATATATATATATATATTAATTACATTATATTATATTTTTTTTTATTTTCCGCTCATTTTTCTCTTTTTTTCGTGCATTTTTGAGTTTCGACTTGAACATATCAATTGTAGGCTTTCATATAGAATTTGTAATCACACAAAAATGGACTCATTTCGATACCCAAGTGAAGAAATATGACAAGTGAAAAAGGACACATTACAAAATTTGTTTAAAGAAAATAATAACTTGGTCTATGTTTCCGGCTCGTTTTTCTCCCTTTTCGTTCATTTTTGAGTTTTGACTTGAACATATAAATTGTAGATTTTCATATAAACTTTGTAACCACACAAGAATGAACTCATTCCGATACCTGAGAAAAGGAATATGACAAGTAAAAAAAGAATACACATATACGGATTTTTTGGAAAAAAATATTTTTTCTTCATCTTCGGGATGATTTTTTGACCTTTTTTGTACATTTTCAGGCTTCGACTTCAACACAAAAAATGTAGATTGATTCACAAAGTTTGTAACGGTATGAGAATGATTCATTTCGATACTCGAGTGAAAAAATACATGTTAAAAAAGAATCATATATGTGTGTCTTTTTTAACATGTATTTTTTCACTCGAATATCGAAATGAATCAATTTTCATACCGTTACAAATTTTGTGAATCAATCTACATTTTTTGTGTTGAAATAGAACCCTGAAATGTACAAAAAACGTCGAAAAATCATCTCGAAGATGACGAAAAAATATTTTTTTTCTGAAAAATTCGTATATGTGTGTCCTTTTTTTACTTGTCATATTCCTTCACTCAGGTATCGGAATGAGTTCATTCTTGTGTGGTTACAAAGTTTATATGAAAATTTACAATTTATGTGTTCAAGTCAAAACTCAAAAATGAACAAAAAAGAGAGAAAAATGAGTCGTAAACATAGATAAAGTTATTGTTTTCTTTAAAAAATTGCTCTAATGTATCATATTTTACTTGTCATATTTTTTCACTCGGGTATCGGAATGAGTCCATTTTTGTATGGTTACAAAGTCTATATGAAAGTCTACAATTAATATATTCAAGTCAAAAATCTAAAATGCACGAAAAAAGGAAAAAAATGAGCGGGAAATAATAAAAATAATATAATATAATTAATATATATATAGATATTGCATTCCGCTGTCAAGGACAGCAGAATGTAATAAAAAAATAATATTTAGCCCATTCCGCATGGGCATTTTATATATAAAAAAAATGTTAATTGCATTCCGCGCTCGCCGCACTGCCTGAGCGCGGAATCTGCTCATTCCGCGCTGGGACAGCGCGGAATGTGCTATTTTCTAAACATGAATTTTTGTTGTATTATTTTCTTAATTTTAATTTATTTTTATATTATTTATTTAAAATTCTCAATATTGATATCATGGAACGCATCGTGAAAAGTGAAATACTGATATATAATGAGCGTAAACCCATGGATTATAATCACATTATTCAATAATACTCAAGGGAGTGACATTAAAAAAAAATGTAAATTCAAGGGAGTAACAGGGAAAATTAAATTATTAATACAAAAACAAATAGAAAATCAAAAAATACCCCCCAAAGTGGGGTAATCAGATAATAGTATGATATGACATAAGTTATGTCGTCTCTTACCTTTTTTTTTATTATTATTAAATTAAAGTGAGACGACATTGGTTATGTCGTCTCACTTTAATTTTATATATATATATATATATATAAATTGTTATCACGGCTTTTGCCGAGATAACATATTTTTTTTGTTTGTCGTATTTTTTTATCCGAATATCGAAATGAGTTTATTTTTATGTGGTTACAAAGTTTATATGAAAGTCTACAAATTTTATGTTCGGGTCAAGACCCAAAAATGAACGAAAAAGGGAGAAAAATGATCCGAAAACAAGGAAACAATATTATTTTCTTAAAAAAATTGCTCTAGTGCTGCTTTTTTGCTTGCCGCATTCCTTTATCCAGACATCGAAATGAGTCCATTTTTATGTGGTTACAAAGTTTATATGAAAGTTTACAAATTATATGTTCGGGTCGAAACCCAAAAATGCACGAAATAGGGAGAAAAATGACAAGGAAAAAAAATCATTATTTTCTTAAAACAATTGCTCTAGTGCTGCTTGTTTGCTTGTTGTATTCTTTTATCCGGGTATCGAAATGAGTCCATTTTTATGTGGTTACAAAGTTTATATGAAAGTCTACAAATTATATGTTCGGGTCGAAACCCAAAAATGCACAAAAAAGGGAGAAAAATGAGTTGGAAACTAGGAAAAAAATTGCTCTAATACTGTTTTTTTGCTTGCTGCATTCCTTTATCCGGGCATAAAAATGAGTCCATTTTTGTGTGGTTATAAAGTTTATATAAAATTTTACAAATTATATGTTCAGTTCGAAATCCAAAAATGCACGAAAAATAGAGAAAAATGAGCTGAAAACAAGGGGGAAAAAAAGCAGCATTCAAGCAATTTTTTTCCTTGTTTCCAACTCATTTTTCTCTATTTTTCGTGCATTTTTGCCTTTCGACCCGAACATATAATTTGTAGAAAATCATATTAGTTTTGTAACCATACAAAAATAGACTTATTTCGATGCCCGGATAAAGGAATGCAGCAAGCAAAAAAGTAGCATTAGAGCAATTTTTTTTCTTGTTTCCAGCTCATTTTTCTCCCTTTTTCGTACATTTTTGGGTTTCGACCCGAACATATAATTTGTAGACTTTCATATAAAATTTGTAACCATATAAAAATGAACTCATTTCGATACCCGAATAAAAGAATACGGCAAGCAAAAAAGCAGCACTAGAGCAATTTTTTTAAAAAAATAATGATTTTTTTTCCTAGTCATTTTTCTCCCTATTTCGTGCATTTTTGGGTTTCGACCCGAACATATAATTTGTAGACTTTCATATAAACTTTGTAACCACATAAAAACGGACTCATTTCGATGTCTGGATAAAGGAATGCAGCAAGCAAAAAAGTAGCACTAGAGTAATTTTTTTAAGAAAATAATATTTTTTTTCTTGTTTTCGGCTCATTTTTCTCCCTTGTTCGTTCATTTTTGGGTCTCGACCCAAACATTAAATTTGTAGACTTTCATATAAACTTTGTAACCACACAAAAATAAACTCATTTCGATATTCGAATAAAAAAATACGACAAAAAAAAAAATATGTTATCACGGCAAAAATCGTGATAACAATATATATATATATATATAAAATTAAAGTGAGACGACATAACCAATGTCGTCTCACTTTAATTTAATAATAATAAAAAAGAAAAAGTAAGAGACGAGATAGGTTATGTCGTCTCTTAGCTGAGACGACATAGGTTATGTCGTCTCTCCATGTCGTATCATATTATTATCTGATTACCCCACTTTTGGGGGTGTTCTCTAATTTTCTATTTATTTTTGTATTAATAATTTAATTTTCCCGTGAGTAACATATACCATTTACTATGACACCCAATAAATAATCCAGGATGATGTCGAAAGAAGATTGGACTCCCATCTCTATCAATATCGGAAAAAACCCAAAATTTCTCAACTTATCAGGAATCAAAATTGAAAAATAAACAAAGAATTTAAGCAACAAATAAAATAATTCAAGCCCTAAACTCAATTTTGAAACCTATTAGCTAGTGTAATTCTCTTGTCATCAACTAAAATTATATCATTTAACCTTTGATAAACCATCCTAGTTTAAAACTCACAAGGAGTTCCAAAGATTTCACAACAATCCATGTAATGGGTCCACAGGGTTCCACTATATATGAATTGTTGTGATTATACCTGAACATCAAAAACTTGAGGCGCACCGCCCCAAAATGTCAATGTAGTCAATTTGTTAGCTAATTCAACTAACTAAATTTGCAAAATTTGAATCTTTTCACTGTGGTCTGCTATTTAGAGAATATTGCTACACACAAGTTTGAGAAAACATAAAAGGAGGCACCTCGAGAATCAAATGACGAGTCGATACCAGTCATGCTGGAGCAATCCCTTTCTTTACAAGCATATCATAGACCTTATCAACCTTGCTTGGATCAACGTTGAACAGGCCATGCGAATCGGATTTCTTAGTTATATTTCCATTTATAATCCCCATTGTCATGGTTTCCTGCATGTTGAGGTAATGTGTTGGTAGGATTCTGATCTCACTGCAAAGTTTTTTGTCCTGCGTGCGTGGTTGGAAGAGAAGAATCAAAATTAGAGTTGAACAAACACATCATGAACTTATAACCACTGCCCAAATGTGTTGTTACAATTCCCTTTGCGCGACGTTCCACAATACGACTCTATTTCCTAGAATAGTGCTTTTTTTCTTTCAAAACAATCTTCTCAATTAAAGTAATATGTCACAACTGAGTAACTGACAATATTAACTCAGTTCTTCCAAGCGCAATGTAAAAACACAAAAAACGTACACTTATTCAACGTTAATTTAGGGGTGCACACAGCCGAGCTAGAAATAAAAATAGAAAATATATACATATATATATATATATTACACGTATATTAAATGCAATCATGATTAATATTAAATTTGTTTACCATTATTTATATATATATAGAAATTCTTTTACATTATATTATTAAATATTTTTTATATATATAATATATTAATAGATAAATACATATTATTTTTTATACATTGTTATAAGTGGCTCAAGCTCGGCTCCTCAGGCTAAGTTCGAGCTTGAAACGAGCTCCAGTCAAGCCAGCCTGTGAGGCTCACAAACCACCTCAACTTGATGCCCACATTACGCTAATCTAAAATTCTGTATCCCGTCAAACTAAAACCATTATGTTGCCACGGAGGGAGTATCTAAAGAAAGAAACCATGAACTTATTTGTTAAAGATTTAAACATTATATACTTATATACTTAATTTCCTATCATTTTTGGGAAAAAACAGTTAATGTGGAATCTCAATCATTAAAAGTAAAGTAAAATTAGAAACTAAAGCAACGAGATCAAATCTTACCGCTTCAGAGAGTAAATCAGCTCCCACAAATCCAGCGACATCCCAGTTGTCAGAGTCAGCAGAACTAGCAAGTCTTTTATGGATTGATGAAGAGTCAGAGTCCTTTCCACCAATATCCAATACATTGCGGCTCCTGTTACTTCCAATGGAGCTTGGTTGTTGTTCTCCTTTATTATTATGATCAATTCCTTGCAAATATGTGCCACTCGGACCAACCTGCGAACTTTCCTTCACTTGATGGGCATTTTCCTCCATTTCCCTCTTCATCTTCTGCTCAATGTATCTTTCGCAATCAGCAGATGTGCGGCATCCAGCAGCTCGAGCTTCCTGACAAGCAGTATTTCTTCAGAAACCAAAGGTGAAACAGGTGGTGTAATTGGTTTACCTCCCAAGCAACAACTACGTTCTTCATGTGGCTAGCAGGTTCAATGTATAAACACGACCAAGTAGTTATTGCAATTGTTTAAAGGAAAAAAAAAATCAGAATTTTTTGGCTTGAACCTATCTTTGTTGGTCGACATGTATTTGGCCAGACAAGTAGGTAATAGAAATGTAGCATTGTATAAAATAAAAATTTGAATATATCATATTAATGTTTGTCAAAACTATCTCCTGACTTGTCTGACGCAGTTTCCATAATCTTCTCTGTCTTAAGCACATATTCTTGTGAAAAATTAGGAGCAAAAAATTAGAAGAGTTCCTCTCTCAAATCGAAGTGCCAATGTAAATAAACGTGTTCGCCTAAGTTTTATAATATAAGAGGCGATGGAGAAATTGAAGACTATTATTAAGCCTATTATTTCTTCCATTTGTGTATCTACTATTTTTTTTTTGTTGGGTAAATTCTACTATTTAAACAAATGACAGACTTAATATATAAAGCAACCAAAAAGGGAAAAGAAAAGTGAAGGTACTTTTCACTTCAACAGGTAAAACATCACCTTACTGAGCTTAAGCCATCAAAGTGTCAGTTCCACGCATTCAGCGTTTCGTTGGAAGAATTTTAAAAACAATTATAGTGTAAACAACATGCAGAATTGTGAGTGAATCTTATTCAGATAAGCACCTGCTCGTAGAAATCATGACAAGCAAGATGGATTCTAGATGACACTAGGGAAACACCATACCTGAAGGTTTTGTATTCTTTTCAAAATTCTACGCTCCTCAACCAAAGTCCTCAAAAGTTCACGATGTTCCTCTTTAGAATGAAATCGCATAAATACCCTGTAGCGATGACACAATTCCCTCTCTTCCAAGGTAAGGTCCTTCTCAAAAGGGTCAGGATATAGTAAATTTCTTTCCATAATAAAGTCTTTCCTTTGATTTCTTTCATCAAGCCTGACATAGTGATGAACTTACATGAGGAATAACAATAACAAAAGGGTACTGCACCTTTCAAGCATGTTACTTAAACAATCTGAAAGTATTTGAGAAACTGAAAGTCTTAAGAATATAAAATTGAATCTGAAAACCTTTATCTAATTACCTTCTTCCAAGTTTTACAGTCAAAAGCATTTAGTTATCCCTTAGTATTACTTGCTTCATCATCTCTTGCCTGAACTAACAATACAAAAAACCAATAAAAGATGACACATACCCTGCACCCTATACACTCTGTCTATTCTAACAATTTAAGACATCCAACAAACTGCAGTTAGGTGTTCCTCAGGGTTCAGCTTAGCACGTGTCCTTTCTTTTGCGGAAATTGAACCTTGAACTAAAGATGACAATTTTATTTCTTCCTTGGCTGTTAAATATCAATTCATACATATTTAACTATCAAAATAGTTAGGTAAATGAATAAGAAGAAGTAAAAGTACCAGGCAATTTAAGCTGATGGTAGCTTCTAATATTGTCATTGCAAGAATGTCTTTGAAAAAGCTATATGTCATACAGTTTAAATTTGTCCTTAAAATCCACAAAGATAGAAGTAACTTCTCTATTTGTAGTCTTCTTTATAACAGTTGTTTGAATTGTTTATAATGCAATCTTATCACTAGTGCATCAGAAGATCTTGAACTTAAGTTATACAGATGTATCGATATCCACCTATACTCGCTTACAACCTCTGATTTTTGTATATGAATCCCTTATCCATATAAGGGATTTCTTAACAACAAATCTCTCTCATGATTTGCTTCCTGCAATATCGAGTCGATAATTTAGACATTGGAAGCTCTATGGACAAATCAACCATGCCATGTTACGGCTAATGAACTCATCATATAACAGTCGGACAGGCTTTTTATTCGCTGAACTTAACTTCAACATGTTTCCAGTCACAAAAATATGTACCATGGCCACTCGCTCCTAATAAATTCACAAAAGGAAGCGCCTCACTTGCATTTAGAAATCCAAGATGCCCTAATTCCTTCCTGAGGGGTAAGGATAAACCATGTTGAAGACAGAAAGCTTGAAAGAAGTAGGTTGGCAAGAAAGAAAGAGAGAGGATGGAGGCAAAGGTTACTTTGTACCATTTCTAGTTCCATGTCTGCATTAGCTTTGCAACCTTAATTCTGAATATCTTAAATGTTATGAAGCCTAGTTTACAGCTCAGAATTTAACATCCCTTAGGCGCAGTGGTCAAAGGGGACTAAAGCACTACCATAGGTCATTCATATGGTACTAATGAACTTCGTCCAGATGGATTCTGTTTAACAGAATCATCAATTCTAACTTTGGAGCTTTGACTAGGAGTAGTTTGAAACAAGAGAACATGGATTGAAGTAAAAGATTTATTTTAAAGAGGAAAAAGACAATATGATCCAGAAACACGAATATAAGTGCCCAATATTTAATATGAGAACCTCAATGACCATCACAACAAGAATTTCAAATAGGAGGCTTTGCTTTTTTCTAATATTACATTACAGTTGAATATCCTTTACTTAAACAAGGTTTAAGTAACATATATTTGAAATATTTTTTCTAAAATATGGTTTTTACTTGAACTATAGCCTTTCCAGGTATACTGAAAGTAAGGATATAAGATGCCTGGGTGGCACACCTCTGATTGAACGATAATCCAAATACACATCTTTGATGCTTTAATTTCATTAATCCGATTTCTTCCTTGAGCCTGAATTACATAGCAATAACCAGTAATCATATATTTCTCTAGCCATATTTCTATGTTTCACAAGTTCTGGGAACTTCTGCTAGGATATTTCGTTAATTTATAAAAAATGCAAGAAATCCAACCAAAAAAAAAAACCAGCAACGGCATTTTCCTCGTAATGCACTAACCTTGTTTTGTCAATTAAATGTATAGCATGAAAAGGAGCAGAAGACAACCAGAATTAACTATCCAAGAGACAACATTACCGTTTTGAGTATATACGCAACACTCGTAATTTCAGTTCACGCTCAACAGCAGTATCTGTCTCCTTAAATTCCATGTCTGCTAGTAATTGCTCAGCATCATTATCATACTCGATGTCAAACTCGTGCCTCTTGGGATTATAGCCACTTAATTCCTTCATGGAAACTTCCTCATTGTTTGACATCATAGGTTCTTTCTCTCCAATGCCCATATCTGAGTGAAAGACGTAACAGATATGGTTTTAAAGCATTTATTGCATGAAATTAGAGAATTATGACTTATCTAAACATCATAAATACCAATTATGAAAAGATATTATGCTATGCGAGTAAGTCTGAAAAGTGATCCTATTGGTGATACTGGATAGAAAATTAATGATCGAGTACTTGTTTATAGCACATACTAAACACAGAAATCTCTTGGCAATAAGGTGACATTTATCCTATGTCTAAAAAAGAGAACATAATCTTGTGATACTGCAGAAGGCAAATGAACAGATTAAATTTGGGTAAGAGGTCTCGAAAATGGTTTTGCACATGATGATATGAGTTGATTTTAGTTTTTTCTAGACAAGATAAATTAAATATGACATTGATTCACACAAAATACCTAGTAGATATAAATGCCTAGCATAACATATCTTTCTTTGTGTTTGGTCCAAAACCAACTTTGTTGGTTTGGACTTAGATTCGAACAGAATACTTCAAAAATGATGAGGATCAGTGTGTAAGTAGTGTGATGATAGCCCTATACTAAAATATATTTTGGTATATCCATGCCCACTAGCACGGAAGACAACATGCATAATGCATACACAGTTTTTCCGTTTTTTATAAGCAGACATATAAAACCATTTCGTAAATTAAATTTCCAGTAAAAATCTATTTGGTTTACTTGTGCTGTTCCACAATCTAATTACTCATTTAATTTGACTGTGAAGGCACCCAAATAGTGTTATATCAGCTAATTATCATGAACTTGCAAAAATTTATTCAATACATGCCGAGTATATATTAAGGAGGGGCAGAATGTACATATTACATTACATTAAACCACGGAAAAAATACATGGAACTAAGTTAGCGCCTCAATAAGTTATTGTGATATTTGACTATTCGCACCTTCCACTTTCATGGCATCAAGATCATCCTCACTTGGAATAAAGTTGGATGCCCTCTTACCAGCTCTAGTTGACATTTTACCATAGCCATAACCTTCAGGAGCGCCTATCTCAGAGAGGGGTAAAATGTCAGATTGTTATACATTAAATCAAATAATATAATATAAAATTACATTTGTGCATCTCTGTGTAAACTTTCTATTTCAGGAATCAGAGCCAAAGAGTTCCATATGCAAAAATTACTATACCAGATGAGACACTTGCTGAGGAATGTCCTACTGGACCTTCTTCTCTTTGATACTCCACCCTGACCAATCAAAACAAAAGGAAGCATAAAAATAAAATGGACGAGTCCCAGATAGGTAATACACGAGAAGTTGGCAAAATATACTTGATTCTTGCAGGAAATGATGACTCTTCTTTCCCATCAATTTCTCCCGAAGGAATGGCTCCTGGGGTCATTAAATCAAATAAACATTTAAGGCAGCAGACTGGTATTGACATTTAGATTGTTATTTTACAATTAGCAAGCACTGTATGTGGGAACCATAATTACCAATTCAGGTAATGAACATAAAAGTGGCCCTTCCAAGAGTTAATAGCTAGTTTAAAGACCAGGATGACAAAATCAGCATATAGAGGAAATGTTAATCACAGTATTATTTATATTGCACAACATAACTTGCTGCGCACATATTTCACCTCTAGCAAGATTTTATATTTCGAATAAGCAGTATTCGAGAGTATGGAAAATATATATAAAAAAACATAGATATATCTAACAAACTGACCTTTCTTGATTTCACTTTGTTCTCTGACCATTTCAAGGAGCTCCTCTCTATTCTTTCCCATTACATGAGACATATCCTTCCGAAACCACCACGAAGATATAGGTAAAGTCATGCTCAAAAATGTAATCCTTTAGAAGCATATATAAGTATGGATAACTTTGTCATACCGGAAGAGGGAAGCATGGCGAGTTCATATATATCTTGTTATAATGATCAATACATTCTGATTTGCTTTTTGTTGCAACATGTATCGCGACTTCATTCCAATTACAAAATCCATACATTTCAAGACCCTGTGAAACAATATAACCTTTCAAACTACAGAAACAGAATCCGCTCCTCCTCAATGGTAAGTTCATTGCCAAAAAATGTTCCAATGTAGTCATAGTTGGATGAAACATATCACAAAGAACAGAAATTTGAGTTTAATTTGAGAATGACTGCCATAACAGGATCTTTCTTAATAAAAAAGATAAAACATCAAACAGTACTTCAAGAAGTAGCATCTCTTCATCAACATTCCAGTCTTCACATATCAGGGGAAATGCCAGGTTGTCCTGTTGGAAATAAAATCATTAATTCCATAACAAAATTAGTATCATTGGGAACAACATAAGAAAGCTATGCCCACAGACATAACAGCTACATAAAGTACATGCAAAAGGTGAAATTCCAATTCTTGCTAAGAAAAGAACTCCAGGCACAATAAGATATTCCTAACAGATCATAATATATCTGATTCCCAACTCATGCCCCTTCTCCTCTCAAGAGCTTTATCTGGTGAAACATCAACCAAATCAAATGAAATTGAATAATTCCCTCTACTATATTCAGCTGTCTTCAGAATGGCAAAAGTCTGAGCGAAACTTTTAATCGGTGCATATGATCATCTTTCTTTTGTAGGATAAAAAATTTATATAGGGAACAGAAGGAAGCAAAAGTAAAAAGTATTAAACATCCTGGAGGCATCTACAGATGGCTCTTTAAAAGAAAGGAAATAAATGGGTGGACGTAGTAAGTGTTCCACATAATGAACAAACACACTATATCGTCACCTCCAGAGAAATATTTTCAAGTTGGAGATTGTCAGAACCATAAAATTTGTGCTACACCAGATACCCATATCAAATGAATAAGCATCACAGGATCAGGGTACGAAGACTATAGCCAAAGCAAAGAAGCAAAACACAATAAAAATGGCAAAAGTAAATCAGATTCTGACCTAGCCATTGCTCCTCAGTCTCATCTAGTGCCCCACATACACACTTGGCACAAAATTTAAGAAATTTCACTTTTCTTACTCACACTACAGCGACATTATCTAAAATACACCCCCACTACTAAGCAAATGCTATGATATAACTATAGTTACACGGCAAAAACTCAAATGTCTATTTCTCACTCCTAAAGGCTAGTTGACGATGCAAAGCGGTACTAAAATTTTACATAAGAGTGAAATGTGTATTTAAGAACAATAAAACTAGAAGTAACAGTTAATTCAGAAGAAAAACATTTAGAGTTAAGAACATGTTGAAAAAAAGTGCATCACATAAATAATTGGATCAGAAGTCTGTTAGGTAACTAACCATGACCCTGTAAGCGTGATTGCTTTTGTGAGGATACACCTCCGCTCCAACCGAAAAGCATTCAACACAAAGATCAAAATCAGAACATATTGCACACTTCATGCGAATCTTCCCCGAAATATCTTTGTTGCAGTAGTTACAATGGTACGATGCCTTCTTTCCATCAGTTATTCCTGAAAAAATTTCGTATAGAAATTGACAGAATATAAATGCATAGAACCATAAACTTTCTCATAAATCAATTAGTTCACATTTTATGGCATACCAGGAGTCGCAGTCTCATTATTATCCACATTTTGTGTTGCTCTTCTTCTTCTGGTCCGACTGAAATTCATTTGAAACAATAAATATATGTAAATGTGCACTCACTTTTAAAACATAATTTGGAAACTATAGAACATGAAAACATACAGGTCATTGTAGAAAACACATATAATCTTTAATCTCAAGTATCGTCCTCGATATGTACATTCTTAAAAGTGTATATCTATATGTGTGATCGTTATTGTTTAGAGCTAAAATCTAATCCATCGAAGTTGATCAGCTCCAAAACCAGTTTGTCTACAAAATAAACTATTAATATTTGCTTATTTTAATTTTAAGCCTATTTCAAACAAACACTTTCTAAGCCGTATCCACATTTACCTCGAACATCTTCGATCATTCATAATTTCATATAGCGTTTCAACGCTCTCTTTTTCGGTGAACGAATTTAACAAGATTAAGACGGAGTTCCTTTAATCGTCAACAAACCGAAACCAACTCAAATTAATCAAACATTTCGCACAAAATATTCTATCCAATGCAGATAAACTCAGGTAAAAACGAAGCATGCACAAACAAACACAAGCTTGAGTGAATTCAAAAAAACAAAATGAAAAATGATCATTCGAATTTTGAACTGTCTTGTTCGAACCTCTGGCTAGGACCTTCGGCGGCGGCGGCGGCGGTGTTAGTGGCGGCGCGCCAACGCCCCATTGGAATGGAATTTGGACAAAATCTTTTGTTCCAGGGTTTCAATTTTGAGGCGAAAATTGAAATGGCGTCGAATCAAATACTTGGCAGGTTTTGCTTTGCTTACCTGTTTTGTTTTGCTTCTATATGTATGTGTGTATATATATATATATATATATGCTGTTAATGCGACAGAGTGAATTAAGCGGCAAAAGTATTCAGTTAAAATGCGGGACATATTTCATTTTGCACCCCTAAACTTTTGATAATTCTTGAAATCCCCCTATAAACTGTTGATTTATTTCTCCGTCCCAATTTTAAGTGGCTTGTTTGTGTGGGGGTGGGGTGGAGAATAAAATAAATATAAAGTGTTGATTATTATTATTATTATTATTATTATTTTATTATAATAATAATAATAATAATAATAATAATAATAATAGAGATACATGGTTCAATTTGATGGGATGCTATTTTCCATACTTCACTTTCCTTAAAAAAAAAAGTAAGAGATTTTATTTTTGAGGGAGTTGAGATATAATATAATGGTAAAATTGTGTTTGGGTGAGGTTTTTGGTAGAAAAAAATTGTAATGATTAGGTGTAATATAATTTAATTTTATTATTTGTGAGTAACTGGTATGGATATTTTTTATTTTATAAGAAAATCTAGATATATTTAAGTTAAACTTATCCATTAAAGCTCTAAAATATGCAAAGTGGTTCTTATTTCGTATCTTGCATTATTTCGAATGAAGATATGATTATTTTGACGGCTATATTAAGATATTGACAGATAAAAGCACTTTAGTTGTTGGGTGAACTCACTAAACTGTCTAAATCATGAATAATAAAAAAATCTGCTTTTTAGTAGAATAATCTAAGAGAAATGTCAATCAAATCCATTTTTTTAGGAAATTTAAGTTTTTTGTAGGGAATAATGTTTGTAGCATTTTTTTGGGATATTTTTTGGAGATGCCAAACAAATGTATTTTGATTGGAAAAAATTTCTGAAAATTTTAAAAATAGAAATGGGTGTCATCCAATCGAGGAACAGTTTTCTTCGTTCCACCTGAAATGAATACAAAGTTTAAAATAATTAGAAATGCAAAATGATTAACACATTTACTCTTTTAATCCTTAAAGTTTTGATAGTCCTTTTAATCCCCCTTAAGAAAATGTTTGTTTGCATATACACCCCAAACCCTCTTTTTTTCCTAATTTAATGTTGCTTGGCTGGAAAGATAAAAAAAAATAGATGCAAAATCATAATTAACAATAATACTACATCCATGAGTAGTCTTAAATGAGGGTAGACAAAAATAAAAAATTCTTGGTGTGCTCTTTTGTCTATATATGAGTAGCAATTGCAAATTACTTAGAGAAAGTTTTCAAAATGTGTAAAATTCTTAAGTATTGTTACTCTTTTGTTTATAGTTAAGTAGTGGTCGGCAATTAATTGTATCACATTGGATGAGTACTTCTAAAAGGAGATTTTGTCATTTAAAAGATAAGATTATTTGTGTATATCTAAAAGAAAAAAAAATTAATAGGGATAAATGGAACAATAACAAAGATGTGCTAGAATATTGGTCATTGTTTTAATTAAGACGTATAATAATCATACAAAATGCTACATACCACCGGGAGCATAAGGCGGATAAATATTAAGATTATGAGTCAAATGAACATTGCAAATATTAACATTGTGTTTTACAACTCGTATTATTAATTAATTCAATTTTCAAGAAATATATAGGTACAATTATGCTTCTTTCTTTTTTTTACCCCTAAGAGGGTAGCAATAGTAACAACATTGTCGTTCATGGCTTTAGAGGGTGTTTGGCTAGGCTTATTCCAAAACATCTTATAAGCTCCTATATCTTATAAGATGTTTTAAGAGCTTATAAGATGTAACATCTTATAAAATATTTAAAAAAAGGTGGGGGTGAGTTACTTTTTTAAAAACAGCTTATAAAATCCAAACAACTTATTTTTTAGTCTTATAAGCTGTTTTCTTAAAAAATTTACCAAACAAATTTATAGAACTTATAAGCTCTAAAATATCTTATAAGATGTTTAGAGGAGCTTATAAGCTTAGCCAAACACTCTCTTATTATGTTTAGGCTTTCATGTTTATTTTGCTACCATATCAGACAAGCTAAACAATTAACAAAAGCACTGGACCCATCAGCAGTACTATCTTTCTTTTTGTTTTTGGTTATGATTAACAGTACTATCGAGAGAAGATAAAACGATAAAAGTTCTTGTACATGTCTAGAGCACACAAGTGACAAATATTTGTAATAATACACAGAAGGGATCCGAACTTTCAATCTTGAACTCAATTCACTTGAAACTAAAGGGGTGATACTTGGTGACTACCGGGATTTGGGGTCCAAGTGATATATGTGATGGTGGACCCCTACATGTATATCTATATATGTGGAGGAGATTACCCTACAGTTTGTGTCATACTTGGGGGCACGGTCCCCAGATAATCTATTGGACAAACTTCACCAAAATAGTAGAATTCAGAATGACGAATGAGCAAAAAGATTATATCGAGGCGAAAGTAAACTCTCTATCCTTAACGTTTAATTGCCCCGCCTTGGTGGTACGGTTGATTGCAGGTGACAAATATTTGTAATAATACGCAAAAGGAATCCGAACTTTCAATCTTGAACTTAATTCACTTGAAACTAAAGGGGTGATACTTGGTGGCTCCCGGGACTAGGGGTCCAAGTGATATCTTTAATGGTGGACCCCTACATTTATATCTGTATATTTGGTGGAGTTGACCCGACAGTTTGTGTCATGCTTAGAGGCACGGTCCCCAGATAATTTGTTGGACAAACTTTACCAAAATACTAGAATTAGGAATGACGAACGAACAAAAAGATTATATCGAGGGAGGAGTAAACTTTTTATCCTTAATGCTTAATTGCCCCGCTTTGGTGGTACGGGTTGATTGCAACAATGTCCCAAGATACAACGATATCATTCTATATCAAAACCTCTTTTGATATCAGAACACACAAACTTTACTGCTCAAGAACTCTCAAAAAAGGAGAAAGAATGAAACTTAGAATGTTTCTAAATTGGTGTTTTTTTTTCCTGCTAGAGTGGGTTATATATAGCCTCATAAATCAAACACAATAAATACGAGAATTAAATTAGCCTTCAAGCCAAACCTGTAACAGCAGAATGTTTCGGCTGACGACGTTCGAACGTCCCAAAAAACACGTTCGAACGTCAGGTCTTCTAGAAGGTTAATTCAAAATCTGAACAAAAAAGTGGCCAACGTTTTATTCAAGCACGTTTTTATTTATAAATGATTTTTTGTAGTTGGATTTTCT
This sequence comes from Buddleja alternifolia, assembly GCA_019426215.1. NCBI lineage: Eukaryota > Viridiplantae > Streptophyta > Magnoliopsida > Lamiales > Scrophulariaceae > Buddleja > Buddleja alternifolia. The sequence continues at coordinate 53,459,619 of CM033392.1, read as the reverse complement.
GTTGATGGATTTTGTCCAAAAAATTAATCTCATTAGAAGCCCAAGCCCAGGCTCACGACCCACGGCCCACGGACCCTGCCCGTGTTGGATTTGTGCCCTCGATGCCAAGGAGGACTTAGAGAATAGGGTGCTAGTTTATATTGTACAACCTATTAATTTATATAAAGGCATTAACGAGTTGTTCATATAATCTTTAATGGCATCTATAGGTTTTAAATGAACAACTAATCCATGTGTGTCAAGGCAAAGCTTCGCACTCCTTATAGTAGTTAAGGAAATGGACACTGGAAGGATTTGGTACTTGATCACTTAAGCGGTTCGCAAGTTGGAGAATATCAATTGGGCATTGAGATTCGTGTGGACTTGTATAACACATGCTCTACAAGGAGTGTCAGTCTAACACTATGGTATAGTGGGAGTTTGTGTTATAGATACATTGATTGGATTGGATTAGTGTATTCAAACACGGCTCGTAGTAATCCGATTACATGGGTTTTTAATCAATGACTGTCAATGATCGAATTACTGATTATGATAGTATGCGTGAGCCTTTGACCTGAGTAATCAAGTTGAAGATGTGCTTATGACATCAAGTCTGTCATTAGAGTAGTTAGAACTTAGATCCAATTCACCCATTGGTGGGGTCAACCTCGAAGTGTGGCTTGATGGGCAAGTAGCAATCTTAACTGGTTAGAAAAATGGAATTCACTGTCTCGAAAGTAAACGAGAAGTATCCTATGCGATCATAGGTAAATGAGATTAAAGTCTCTGGCCAGAGCTCATGAACTAACCCGTGTTGGACACTGAGGGTAGTTCGGTAATCTCATATTACTTTGATAGTTGAGCATAGCATCGAGTTCTGTGAGTTTGACATATTCCATGACTCTCATTCAATCGGGATATGTCAGTAAAGGGCTTATACTCATACAGTATTCATAATCTAAAGGTTCATAATGACATAGTCATTTCGTACTCGGTTGGGCTACGATGTGGGGCCACAGTGCTAGCTATATGTCACCCACATCTTTTGGCATCCTCCCATTATCAATCAAGACGAACCTAGAGAGTCGCGCTATAGGAATAGATGGGGAAAACGATTGTTGTATTTGGAGGACGTTTTGGTAATTTGTCCTTTGGAAGGATGAATTAATTGATTGGACAAATTAATTTAATTAGTTTTTTAATTGGATTAAACATGGTATTAAATTAATTATGTTAACTAGGTCAACTATGATGTTGATTAATTATTTAGTTTATTAATTAATTAGAATATTAATTTAATCTGTATATTTAATTGGATTAAATATCAGAGGGTTAAATTAAGTGGGTTAAGTTGACTAAGTCAACATAGCTCAATAGAAGTCCAATTGGGCCTTAATAGGCGTGTGTTTGGTGGGCTTAAGTTGAAGGATTTATTTAATCCTCCAACACAAGCTCTAGAGACATGAGAATTTATAACCCAGTTCCTCCACCAGAAATACAATACAGAGAAAATAAATTCTCTTCCACTCTCTCTCATCTAGCCGCCCATAGAAAAGAGATGGAGATTGCTGGAGTCAATTCTGACGCGTGATAATCTAGAGACGGGACACGTGGACTGTTGAACGAAGATTTGAAGATTCGTGAGGATTGATTGAATACGCAAAAAGGTAAGTTTTTTGTATTCACCTCCATTAAAATCAACGAACAACGAATTGATCTTGGCTTTGGAATCCGGATGTCTTTTTTAAACTTCCGCTGCGCATGATACATGATTCCCAACAGTGGTATCAAAGCCAAATTTGTTGGCGTCGTTGATTTTGTATGCGTGTTCTTCATGTTCATGTTAATTACGCAATTGATAATTTGGAATTATCACATGAAGATCGAAAAATTTGTTTTTTGTTGTTTTGAAAATCTGAGTTTTTAATTGGATTAAAAATGTGAAATTTTCAAAAAAAACAAAATTAAAAAATTCTGAGAAAATTGAATTTTTGATGAAATCTGGAATTGAAAATATCTGAATTTTTGGGCAGCTTTACAAATCTGGAAAATTAATTTTTTTGGAAATCGATTGGTTCTGTTTTCCAATATGAAATCGCATAAAAGCAATTCGGCAGTATCCGCCAGTATCGCTGGAGATCTGAGCAGACTGGCGCCTGCGAAGATGCGTCTCTGGTTGGCGAAGTTGTCGCATCACCGGAAACCTCGTCGTTGCGTCGGTATCAGACTTGGTCTGATCAAGATCTGTGAAGGAGATAGGCGCCATGGGTGTCGCTGAGATCAACACTGTCGGTGGCTCTTGAAGCGCCCCTAGGTAATGTTGATGACGACACTGGAAGCGCCATTGTTTGTCGTGCAGATGGGCGCTGAAATCGCGTTGAAGATGGCCAAATTTGTAACCGGAGATGGTTGATTTCAGCCATGGAACAACCGCTAGCCGCTGTTTGTCGATAAGAGGCGGCACACTCGTCTGAAATGACGCTGCCATGACCGGCGAAATCTCCGGCGACAGGCTGCGGGCTAGGGCATTTGTTGTGTTGGGCCGAGCCCATCACACACTAAATTGTGTGTTGGGCTTGGTCCAATGCATATTTAATTAATAGGGAGTTGCCCACTCGGATTAGTTAAATAAATGTCCAAACTTGTTTAATAAATTAATAAAGAGTTGGGTTTAGCCCACTGAGTTGGGCTTGACCCACTCGGATTAATTAAATAAATGGTCCATCTGATTATTTTATGAAAATGGGACTATGAGTTGGCTTGGCCCAACACTTTGTATTTAAATTGAATAAGTTTATTTGGGTTGACCCAATGCTACCCATCTCATTTAAATTGGTTAAGACCCAATACCAAATTTTAATTGGATCCTTCTTCTAAATTAAAACCTTCAATTAAATTGAATAAGATTTAATTTATTATAAATTAAATTCGATATGATTTATATTAAATTGAAATTGGTTTTAATTTATTCTTCCAAATCAAATGGGATTTAATTTTGTTATTGATTCAATTGGATTTAATCTTTCCTATCAAAATTAAATTGAATTTGATTTTGTAATAAACCATATGGGATTTAATTAAATAAATTAAATTTGATTTGATTTATTTTCAATTAATTTAGATTTAGTTTACCTATCAAAATTAAATTAGTTTTAATTATGTTATTAATTAAATTGGATTTGATTTTGTAGTTGATTGAATCAATGGTATGAAACCCAACCCGGACCGGCCGGTCGGACCGCTCAAAATAGGAACCGGTCACAAAAATGGTCCAGTTATGTCAAAAAACCGTTCAAGGTCAAAAACCGGCGGTTTCGGTCAAAAACCGTTCGACCGGCCGGTTCAACCGGTAAAACCAGTGCTAAAAGTGATGAATCGGGCGGTTCTTAACCAAAACTTGAAATCCTTATTTTTTTTCAACCCAAATATGAAATTAGCCCCAAATGAAACCTTCCTTCTTCACAAAAGATCGAAAGAAAATTACGTAAAGAAAAATAGATAAGAATAAAGAAGAAGAAAAAGAAGAAGATTAGGAAGAAGAAGGAAGAAGGAGAAGAAGAGCAGCTCACAGTCACCAAGCGTGTGTGAGAGAAGTGAGAAAGACAAGTTCTGATTTTTGACTTTTGAGTTATGTATATTATATATATTACTATTTTGTAATATTTATATATTTATATATATATTTTTTATTGTTTTGCAATATTAATTTTATATTAATTATTATTTATTGCATAATTATGACGTCACCGGTTCGACCGCGGTTGACCCAACGGTTGAACCGGTGACCCGTGACCCGGTCACTTTTCCGGTTCGCTGTCCGGTCCAGTTTTCAGAACACTGGATTGAATTGGATTTAATCACCTATCAAAATTGAATTAGTTTTAATTATGTACTTTTTTTAACTTTGTAAATTGTGAGCCCAAGAAAATTAAATTAGATTTAATTGAATTAAATTATATTTAATCTTTCAATGATAATTAAATAGGATTTAATTATTTAAAGTTAGATTTTTTGATCGCAAATTAAACTGGATTCAATTTTACTTCGATTAAATTTGATTTAGTTTTAGTATGAAAATTGAATGGGGTTTAATTTTTCAATAGTCAAATCGGATTTGATTAAATAAATAAATTGGATTTATTTTATTCTTATGTTCACATGTATATCTTGTATATAATGTATGCTTGTTATATGTTATGAATACACATTTCATGGACTTCGGATTTATTTGTTTTATGTTTTATGCATGCTTAAAATATTATGTTGATTAGCCCATTGGTTTGGGCCGATCTAGACAGTCTATGAAAATGTGTGATAGTAGAATTACAAGGGTTTTCTACGCTTTATATGCATGTTAGCATGATAGTTGTTGATATGTTTTGTGAGACCTTAATTAAATATTTAAATTCTCCCAATTAAATAATATTGAGTTAGTAAAGGGCGCTAGGCGTCCTCTCCCTCTACTAAACTTAGTAAAATTAAAATTATACTCGGTGTATGGCATCTTCCCAGTTAGTGGGGGTTATACATTTGTATATAATTTGAAATTTTAATAAGTGCATTGGATGCCTTAACCGAAGCATATTTCACTCCAAATATTATTAAAGGTTGCCAGGTTAAATTCAAATGTTAGATTAAAAGGAGTTAGTGAGAATGAATTCAGATAGTTCACAAACTTATATATCGTTAAATGGTTGCGGTTTGGTGAATTATGGGAAAAGCAGATTGAATCATCTATTGGATAGATTGGTGTTAGACACCACTTTAAAAGGTCAGTTGGTTATATATCGTTAAAGGGTTGCACCCACTTAACCATTTAAAGAACTCAATCACTTACTACGAAATCTATCGAACGAGATTTCCGAAAGTTGCAGTGGGAGTGCAATGTTTCGAAAAATGTAGTGGGAGCCAAGTAAAATTAAATCCCTATATTTTACTTGTGTACAATATAAATAGCTAATTGATATCTTGGTTTATTTTCTGCATTAGTTTATATCTCTCTTAGATAAAAGCCCATTTAGTTAATTATGCTCGATAATTTTGTCAACACTGGCCTAACTAAATCAACTGACTTGGAACTTGAGGATGTTCCTCAGTTTAGCGTCATTGAATTATATGCTTGAAGCAAGAATTACTCAAGTCTAAGTATGGGACGATGAGTAGGGGCTTAAATATGAGGCGCACTGGGTATAGAACTATGTGTTTTAAAAACTAAGTGTTCTATGACCGGTTTTCTCAACTTCTTGTATTCTACATTCCAGAGCTAGTGCTCATGTTTGAAGAATTATAAAAGTTTGGAATTAGTATACTATGAACACAAAGACTAGAAAGTGTGGTATGCTAAAAACAAATAAGAATAATTGGGCACCGAAGACTAGGTTATGAATTATGAGCATAAGATTCACAAGTTAGGAGAAACATGGGGATACAAGCCCATTGGGATTGGATCCCTATCCAAACTTAAGAATCTTATCTCATAGGCAAAGGACTGAATCTCCCTTCACAGGGAAAATATTAAAGGGCCACTCAAGTTCTAAAATTTGGTACATACTGACGTCTATGGTTGAAAATATGGTATCATATTAGGACACTACAATTGGATTTTAATGTCAAGTATATGATTGCCTAATTTGACCCGTTCTTATGAGAATGTAGCCCAGTTTCATATTTCCAGCGACACTATAGTTGAATAGGGTTGTAGTATGAAAGAACGAGACATTGTTTGACATTACTCATTCTATGTTAAGCTACATGAAATTGCCCAAATTCATAGTGAGTCATGCGCTGCTCATAGGTACATCTTGAATAAATGTCCCTCTAAATTTATTCTTGTGGCACCATATTAGAATGGTGCAAGTGGAAGCCTAATCTTAAACACGTGATGGTTTGGGGATTCCCAATCTACGTAGATAAGATAAAGGTAAAGAATTTGGAGGCTAGGTCCTCAAAAAGACGTTTTGTTTGTTATCCTAAGGATTCAGTGGGAGAACTATTTTTACCTACATAATGGTCAGAGGATCATTATGGCCTTAGAGGTCTGTTTTCTCGAATATAACATCTTTCGAGAAATTAGAGTAGGTAAAAAGTTTGCTCTATAAGAACAAAACAAAACTCCTTAGGAGACTACTATTCAAGAAACCCAAACCAAGCCCGATCTAACACAACCACCAATGAGTTGGTTTGGTAGAGTATAAGTTGTATGTTGTGGCAGAGGGAACCATGGATACAATTCCTCTACGCATGACAAATTGATGGTGGATATGGACTCTACGAGAAGGTGTAAGGCTATGAAACTAAAGATAGATTAGATGTCTTTGAATCAATCTTAGACTCTAGTAGATCGCATTGAGAGTATTGTACTCATCAGAGGCGAGTACATCTACAAGAGAAAGATTTATTCAAATGGCAAGGCCAGGCTGATGGAGAGAGGGTGTAGTCAAAAGAAGGGCATTGACTATGAGGAAACCCCTTTGCCACAGCTATAATCAAATCCACTAGAATTTTAATTTCGATAGCAACACACCAAAATTATAAAAAATTGGCACGTGAATGTGAAGACTCGTTCATGAATGGATTCCCAAGGAGGACATCCATATGGAACAGCCCAAGGGTTTCACATCTGAGGTCGATTCTCATAAGGTCTACATGCTGTATAAATTCACTTGTGGATTGAAGCGGATCTCTCGTAGTTTGAATTTTCACTTTGATGACATAATTTGGAATTATGATATCATCAAAAATGAAGAGGAACCATGTGTGTGCAAAAAGGCCAGTGGAAGTGAGATGTCATTTCTGGTACTACATGTAGAGAGTGATCTACTTATGGGAAATGATGTGAGCTCATTGACTTGGATCAAGACATAAACATTGAGCATATATTCCATGAAAGGACTTGGGAGAAGCCACTTGTATCCTTATAATTCGCGTCTATGGAGGTAGAACGAATAGGATGATGGGGCCTTCCCAAGGCCTTTGCTTAGAATAAATCCTAAAACAATTTAGGATAGAAGACTTGAGAAAAGGCTTTTGCCTTATGAGGAAGAACAATGGGTAGACATAAAAATATATCATGAAGTACTCTATAAGAACTTAGGATATATTTTTCGTCTATGCCCATGGAGAACTGAGAGTGTAAGGTTATACTTACTCGGGCTTTGAGTCTGACAAAAAAGATTAAAATTCCACTTTGGGTTAGTATTCAACCTCAACTATGGAGTAGTAACTTGGAAGAGTTCCTAGTGAAGTACTCCACTACTGATAATGAATATGAAATTACCTTAGAACCTTGGAGGTTGTCAAGGAAACTGTTTGGATCTGAAATTCGTGATGGAACTTCTATAGATCCCTAGTGTGCAGCTTGGATTGTCACTTTACTGTGACGAAATGGAGCTAATGCGCAAGGTAGGGAATCGAGGTCTCACAAATCCAGACACAATGTTGAGAGATACAACATCTTTTTGAGAGATCGTTGAAAAAGACGATATAGACTTATAGAAAATGAACCTCAGCCGGTAACACGGCTGACCTACTCACTGTGCCACTATCACAGGTGGTGCTAGAGCGACATCTTTAAAAGATGGGTATTGGATACCATAGCAATTGGCATAGAGTGCAAGTGGGAGATTGTTCGGTTTGTGCTCTTGATGCCAAGGAGGACTTAGAGAATAGGGCGCTAGTTTATAATGTACAACCTATTAATTTATATAAAAGCATTAGTGAGTTGTTCATATAATTTTTAATGACATCTATAAGTCTTAAATGAACAACTAGTCCATGTGTGTCAAGGCAAGCCTTCGCACTCCTTATAGTAGTTAAGGATATGGGCACTGGAAGGATTTGGTACTTGATCACTTAAACGGTTCGCAAGTTGGAGAATCTCAATTGGGCATTGAGATTTGTGTGGACTTGTATGACACATGCTCTGACAAGGAGTGTCATTCTAACACTATGGGATAGTGGAAGTTTGTGTCATGGATACATTGACTGGATTGGATTAGTGTATTCGAACACGGCTCGTAATAATCCGATCACATAGGTTTTTTCTCAGTGATTGTCAATGATCGGATTACTGATTATGATAGTATGCGTGAGCCTTTGACGTGAGTAATCAAGCCGAAGATGTGTTTGTGACATCAAGTCTGTCATTAGAGTAGTTAGATCCGATTCACCCGTTAGTGGGGTTGACCTTGAAGTGCGGCTTGATGGGCAAATAGCAGTCTTAACTGGTTAGCAAAATAGAATTCACTATCTTGAAAGTAAAATAGAAGTATCCTATGCGATCATAGGTAAATGAGATTAAAGTCTCTGGCCAGAGCTCATGAACTAACCCGTGTTGGACACTGAAAGTAGTTCAGTAATCTCGTATTGCTATGATACTTGAGCATAGCATCGAGTTCTGTGAGTTTGACATATTCCATGACTCTTATTCAATCGGGATACGTCAGTGAAGGGCTTATACTAGTACAATATTCATAATCTAGAGGTTCGTAATGACATAGTCATTTCGTACTCGGTTGGGCTACGATGTGGGGCCACGGTGCTGGCTAGATGTCACCCACATTCTTTGGCATCCTCCTATTGCTAATCGAGATGAACCTAGAAAGTCGCGCTATAGGAATAGACGGGATAATCGATTGTTGTATTTGGAGGACGTTTTGGTAATTTGTCCTTTGGAAAGACAAATTAATTGATTGGACGAATGAATTTAATTAGTTGTTTAATTGGATTAAACATGGTATTAAATTAATTATGTTGACTAGGTCAACTATGATGTTGATTAATTATTTAGTTTATTAATTAGTTAGAATTTTAATTCAATCTGTATATTTAATTGGATTAAATATAAGAGGGTTAAATTAATTGGGCTAAGCTGACTAAGTCAACATAGCCCAATAGAAGTCCAATTGGGCCTTAATTTTATTTTATTTTGGTTGCCTACCACAGTATCCCGGCATTGCCGGACTAATCTGTTGGTCAACCCGGGTCGCGCACTTGGCCTGGTGGGTGAGTCTCCCAACGGGGGTAACTGCGTACACAAGGAATCAAACCCGAGACCTTGTTTAAGCGGAACCGAGCTGCTTACCACTCGGACCAACCCCCGTTGGTCAATTGGGCCTTAATAGGCGTGTGTTTGCTGGGCTTAAGTTGGAGGATTTATTTAATCCTCCAACACAAGCTCTAAAGAGACATTAGAATTCATAACTCAGCTCCTCCACCAGAAATACAACACAAGAAAAATAAATTTGCTTCCACTCTCTCTCATCTAGCCACCCCGGAGAAAAGAGATGGAGATTTCCGAAGTCAATTCCGACGCGTGATAATCTAGAGACGGGACACGTGGACCGTTGAACAAAAATTTGAAGATTTGCGAGGATTGATTGAATACGCAAAAAGGTAAGTTTTTTGTATTCACCTTTTCCATTAAAATCAATGAACAACGAATTGATCTTGGCTTTAGGAATCCGGATATATTTTTTAAACTTCCGTTGCGCATGATACAGGATTCCCAACAGCCCGAGCCCATGTCCGGGACCAGCTCCACCGGACCCCGTGGACGGGCAAAGGCCCACGGAAGACCCATGAGCTAGGTCTTCCCCCATCCACAATATTGCTTCACCCCAAAGGGGCAGCCCCTTATGTCAAACTTGAGGTATATAAACCATCACAAACTTTTATCATTTCCTATATGGGATAAACCCACTTCAAACACCTAACTTTGACATTAAATTTCTCTTTGGTTTAAACCAGATTTGAGAAATTTGAAGTGCTAAACTCATCTACTCATTACGTAGATTAATATTATCCAATAATATTTTATGTCCCCGATACTTGAGGTGTTCGAAATTTCTTATGCAAAAGAGGTGTTGAATACAATTTGTATATACATTTTTTTTCTAACAACCCCCACACGAATGAAATTAATGCAAATGCAAGATTCGAGAGTTCAATAGAAAATTTATCACATCAGAAGAGGTGACTTTTGGCTTTGAACCTTTTTAGTGAAATATCATCGGATTTACTAAGCTATCCAATGAACACGTGTCTTAAATTGGTCAGCCATTCGTGTAAACCCAAATAACAATATTCACATGATAAACTCTCAGCAGTTTTTAGTTCTCACTGTTGGGTCTATTTTGGTCGTGACACCCCCTCTTAGATTCGTAAGTGTTTACTTAGTTTGAGGCGGCCTACACTTCACACGTATATAGGTGATCTCCTATTTAAGAGTATCCTACCATAATTCACTTCATTTAGATGACACTATAGGAACCATAAAAGTCCGACTTAGCCTTTACTACAATTTGTAGGATGCACTTCTTTATCTTAGGCAATGGGTTTGGAGTTAGGCTCCTAAGCGCCTTACAGAATTTTCACAACTTAGTTATCTCATTGAACCAAGATCTTGGGATCTCAGTCAACATATCTGGGTTATCGCTGTGTCCAATCTTAATTTGTAGTCTTTAATCTCATTCCTCTTGATAGGCAGTGTATTTGATCTCTAGGCAGTCCTTTCATCAAAGGATCAGCAATATTCTCCTTTGATTTCACATAATCAATGGAAATAATCCTGTTAGAAATCAACTACTTAATGGTATTGTGCCTACGATAAAATGTCTAGACTTACCATTATACATGCTGCTTTGCGCCCTACCAATTGTTGACTGACAGTAGCAATGAATTGGGATAGGGGGCTCTGGTTTTTCCCAACAAAGACTAAGAAATTTCTTAGCCACTCAACTTCTTTACCAGCTTTATCTAAAGCTATGAATTCTAATTCCAATGTGGATCGGGCTATACAAGTTTTCTTAGAAGATTTCCATGACACCGCTCCTCCACTGATATATCCACCAGTAGACTTAGAGTCGTTTGTGTCTGATATCCAATTAGCATCACTGTATCCTTCTATTACAACTGGATATCTAGAGTAGTGTAATCCAAAGTTCTTCGTGTACTGTAAGTACTTAGGAACTCTAGTTAAGGCCTTCCAATGGTCTAAACTAGGATGGCTCGCAAACCTACTCAACTTGCTCATAAAGTAAGCAATATTAGGACGAGTGCAGTTCGTGATATACATTAAACTACCAATTACTTTAGCATACTCTATTTTTGATACGGGTTCGCCATGGTTCTTGCGTAGATGAACACTCAAGTCCACTGGCATTCTCACAAAAGCACTGTCGCTAGGAATGAATTTTTCCAGAACTGTCTCAATGTAATGAGACTACAACAAGATAAGTCCTTCAGATGTTTTAGAGATTTTAATCCCTAATATGACATCTGTCAATCCTATATCTTTCATGTCGAAGTTCCTCTTCAACATTCCTTTAATATTCATGATAATATCATGATACTTCCCATAATCAACATGTCGTCTACATATTGACATACTAAGACATAAGTGTTTTGTGTTTGTCTGATATACACACACTTGTCACACTCGTTGATCTTGAAACCATTGACAATATTGTGCTATCAGACTTCTCGTGCCACTATTTTGGTGCTTGTTAAGTTCGTACAGAGACTTAACAAGTTTACACACTTTCTTCTCCTGTCCAGGAGCAACATACCCATCGGGTTGTTCCATATAAATTTCTTCTTCAAAATCCCCGTTTAGAAAAGTCATTTTCACATCCATTTTATGTATCTCAAGGCTATGCAACGCGGAAACAGCGATGAGTATCCTTATAGAGTTTATTCTCATTACTAAGAATAAGTATCAAAGAAATCAAGACCTTCTGTCTATCTGTATCCTTTGACTACTAACCAAACTTTGTACTTATAAATAGATCCATCAATTCTATATTTTCTTTTCAATATCCACTTACAACCCAGAGGTTTGCTTCCCTTTGGAAAATCAACCAACTCCCAAGTGTGGTTGTGAATAATTGTCTAGATTTCACTATCGATGGCCTCTTTCGAGAGTTGAGCGTATGGACATGACAATGCTTCATTAATCGTCCTAGGTTCACCTTCTGTTAAATATGATATGAAGTCAGAAGCGAACAATTTAGGAAATCTTATCCTTTTGCTACGACGTGGTTCTTCATCCCCGGGATTAGTACCAATCGTAGATGCAAATGATGTTTTAAGAGGACCAAATTTGTTGCTTTCCCTATTTGGAAATATGTCATCAAAAAATCAAGCATTTCTTGATTCCATGATAGTACCCTCATGAATATCCAAAATTTCTGACTTATGAACCTGAAATTGATAGGCACTATTATTAAGTGCATATCTAACGAAAATGCACTCAACAGTCTGAGGCCCTATCTTCACTTGTTTGGGTTTGGGTACTTCTACCTTATCCAAACACCTTCACACTTTGAGGTACTTATATAAAGGATTGTGACCTTTCCATAGTTCATATGGAGTCTCGCTTCTAATTTTGTGGGGAATCTTATTAAGGATGTAATTGGCGGAGAGAATCGCTTCCCCCACAAATTCTGGGGAGAATTAATCAACATCGCATTCATCATTTCTTTGAGAGTGTGATTCTTGTGTTCGACAATACCATTCGATTGTGATGAATATGGTGTCGTAGTTTGATGAATAATTCCACAGTTGGTACATAATTCATCAAACGGGGCTCTGTATTCTCCACCTCTATCACTTCGGATAGTTTTTATCCTTATACTAAGTTGATTTTCAACTTCTGTTTTGTAATGTGTAAACGCTTCAAGCGCTTTGTCTTTACTTCTTAGTAAATACACATAATAATACTTTGCACAATCATCAATGAATGTAATGAAGTACTTTTTCCCACCTCTAGTTTACACAAACTTTAAATCACAGATGTCACTGTGAATAAGTTCTAGAGTTGTGGTGTTTCTTTCAACAGAAAGAAACGGTTGTTTGACTACCTTAGCTTCAACACATATCTCGCATTTGTGTTGATTATCAACTTTAAACATTGGTAATAATTTCAAGTTAATTAATCTTCGAATGGTATTATAATTTACATGTCATAGTCTAACATGCCATAAATTAGAATAGTCAAGCAAATAAACAGAATTCTCAATTTTATTGCCAACATTTTCGATTACAGAGCGGATTACATTCATTTTGAAAAGGCCATGCTCAAGCTAACCTTTTCCTACATAAATCCCACGTTTAGAAAACAAAAACCTATCAGCCTCGAAGACTAGCTTGAACCCATTCTTGACCAAAGCAGATCCAGAAACCAAATTCTTGCGAATCTTCGGAGCATGAAGAACTTCAGTCAGCATCAGATCTTTGCCTGACATCATCTTCAATACCACTTTCCCCATTCCAACCACAGGAGACGTGGTTGAGTTGCCGATGAACAACATTCATCAGTCGGAGTATAGGATGAATATGCCTCTCTGTCTGAACAAATATGGCGAGTGGCTCCGGTTATCGATGAACCACTCTCTCAGGTTGTCCACCAGGTTGGTTTCGAACATGACCGCAGTGAGGTCGAATTCAGACAGATCAATGGGAACCCGATTATCAAACATGTCATCGATCATCTAATTGATGCTCTGGACGTCATCTTCAACTAGGTGCACCTGGTTCTTACCTTTGTTCTGGTTTTGGCTAGAACCTTTTCCCTAAAACTGGTTCTTCTTAGGCTCTCTGCGGTCTCTAGCCCGATAACCAGTCCGGCCACAGTTGAAACAACTATCTCCTTGTTTTGACCTGTCTTTCCCAACTTGCTTTTTTTTAGAATTTCCTTTGGATTTCCCCTGGAATTTCCTTTTTCGGTTGGAGCTTTCACCGCCACCAAGGACCTCTACGATGTTCGCCATCGCCTGCATTGGAGGCTTCTTAACAGAAACCTGGTTGTCTTCCTCGATTCTAAGTCAGACAACTAAGTCTTCAAGACTCATCTCTTTTCGCTTGTGCTTCAAATATTCTTGAAATCCTTCCATGAGGGTGGTAATTTCTCAATGATAGAAGCTACTTAGAAGGATTCACTCAAAGCCATGTCTCAGCATGAACCTCGTGAATAATCATCTGAAGTTCTTGGACTTGGCTTGTCAAGGACTTGGAGTCCACCATTTTAAAGTCCAAGAACTTTGCATACCACGAACTTTTTAACTCTGGTGTCCTCAGTTCTGTACTTTTTATCCAACGCCTCCCAGAGGCTCTTAGCAAATTTTACTGCTAAATAGACGCTATACAGCGAATCGTCTAACCTAATGAGTATGTAATTCCTGCAAAGGAAATCACAATGGTGTCACGCATCCTATGCCATTCTAGGTTGAATATTGTTCGTATCTTCTGGGACGGATGGAGCATCCTTCCTCAAGAACCTTGCGAGGTTCTGAGAAGTGAGATTGAACAACATCTTTTCCTGATATCTCTTGAAGTCAGCCCCGCTGAACATCCCAGGCCTCTCTGCTTGAGCCGGAATACCCGGGGCAGTAGGAGGTAGTACCATAGGTGCAACATTAGCAGTGTTTGCAGCAATATCAGCAATGGCAGCCACAGCAGCAGCTTCAGCAGCATCAGTTGCACGGTTTCTCCGTTCATAGACAATGTTGAGATTTCCAGCTTTGTTGTTGTTGTTGTTATTAGCCATTTCAACAAAGTGATAGTATGAACAACGGATAAATAAATTAAGCGTTAAGTTTGTTGGACAAACTTCACCAAAATACTAGAATTCGGAATGACGAACGAACAAAAGGATTATATCTAGGCGAGAGTAACTCTATCTTTAATGCTTAATTGCCCCGCCTTGGTTGTACGGGTTGATTGTAACAGCATCCCAAGATACAACGATATCGTTCTATATCAAAACCACTTTTGATATCAAAACACATGAACTTATATGTGTTAGAATAGTGCCCTGCGAGCCAATCCTAGATAGGTTTTCTTCATCTATTCTTGTAATAAATAATTTCATTTTACATTATATTAATAAAAGACATTTCTTCATCTTATGTTTATATTGTTATATAACTGTATGATGAAGTCCCTAGAATTCACACATAGCTATGGGACTTGATATCTCATTGGATGGATATCATAAAACAAGTCTCTAAGGCTGTGATTTCTAAATACCATCCAAGTAATAGAATTATCAAGATGGGACATTGATAATTCGGATAGACTTGCGCCTATGGTGCACACTCTTAATTAGAGAATGTCTCGTTTTATAGACATTAGTGTAGTTGACACAAATGCAAATACGCGGGTGCTTGTTGAGAACAAGTTCACTGATTACCCTGACTGAAACTTCCTAAATTGGAATTATTTCTATATATGTCGAATTAGGAGTTTCTTAATCACGATAGTGCAAGATTAATTCTTTGGCTTGAGTCATCACAGTAATCTTGTATATTGACTCACTGCACTTTGACTCCTGTGCTAGTTTTTTTACAAGGACACATATGGACTGGTGATTAGGTGTAGTGACTCGTATATGGAGGTTGGTGTTGACAACAAAGGATCCATCACTTGTCTAGATGAACAAGTGAATTTCCTATATAATTCTAAGTGATTTGACTAAGTTAGTCCATGGCCAAGGCAAGTAAGTAATTAATTAAGATATGAGTTTCTTGAATTAATTAATCACTAGTCAAAGAATTATTAATATTGAATTTAAAAGATCTCGACCAATAAGATTCCTCGATCCTTAATTCAATTGGGAAATTAGTTGATGGAAGAATCTCACTTGCATGAAATGCGCGATTGAAAAGGTTCACTTTGAATCGCCTACATTTAGGTCTTCAAGATAAGTAGCTAGAAACTTTTCTTTAATTTATGGGTATCTTATATTTAATGGAGATTAAATAATAAGATGGTTAATTAAAAGTGTTTAATTAATCAGAACAATTTAATTGTCCAAATTAAATCATAAAGGTTATGAACCCATTACTAGTATGTTGGTGAACCTGAAGGGTCACACACAATACTCGGACAAATCCATTTCTTAATGAAGGAAATTTAATTCAAAGTAGTTGAGTTAATATATTAATTAATTAGATTAATTAATTAAGACTTTTATTTATTCAAGTGTTGGATAAATAAATTAATTAAGTTGATAAGATCAATTTAATTAAGCTTAAGTCTAGAAAGCATTTAATTTAAGTGGAAGTGACTTTTAATTAATCTAGTATGGCGGATTAATTATTAAAAGACTATTTTATTAAGCCTTGGTCGAAAATTTGGTGGAGGAAAATAATTAAAGAGTTTAATTAAATTTATTTTAGAAGGAAATAAGATTTTTTAGAGAGAAAGAAAACTAATTAAAATAGAAGAGTCCTATTTGAGAATTAATTAGTCTTCTATTCCTACATGGAGAAGGATTAATGTATAAGAGTTCTACATGGGAAAGAATTGCAAGAACTTAGTCTTATATATATGACTAGTATGGAACGAAAATAAGATGATGACTTTTGAAGCCAAAATTTTTGTTCCTCTTGCATAGAAAAATCGTTTCTCTTTTTCTTTCTCTCATATAGTGTTCTTGAGTTCTTGATTATTCATCAAGATCTTGAATTCAAGAATTCTTCCAAAATACTTAGAGAAGTAATTTTTGCTTTCACCTTAATCACATACACTATTCCTTAGAGTTAGAATAAACGTTTATAGATCAACCTAGCTAAAGATTATAAACGAGTGGGTATCCGGGATGTGGATCAACTTTAGAGGAGAAACACTTGGGTCTCTGAAGTGAATCAAGAATCCGATCAAAGGCGTTTTTGGTGGAGGAATTCAAAATCTTCATCAAAGGGAAAAAAGAAGGAGTTGATTCAAGGAACGAGAAGCAAACTAGGGAGCTTACGTTAAGGAAGAAGAAACTCTTCGATTTTTACGAAAAATCGAATAAGGTAAGATCTTCTTTATTTAAGCTTTAAATAACTAGTGTAGAGATGCGCAATTCTATGATACGTGATAAGCCCGTAGGATTAATAAACTCGTATGTTTAAATCCTAGAAACTAAAATTTTAATTTTCCGCTGTGCTTAGTCGGGCTATATGTATATTTCCCAACAATATGCTCAAGAACTCTCGAAAAAAGAGAAAGAATGAAACTCAGAATGTTTCTGAAATGGTGTTTTTTTTCCTCCTGTTGGAGGGGACTATATATAGCCTCAGAACGTTGAAATTAAATACGAGAATTAAATTAGCCTTTAAGCCAAACCTGAAACAGCAGAACATTTCTGCTGACAACGTTCGAACGTCCAAATAAAACACATTCGAACGTCGAATCTTTTAGAAGGTTAATTCCAAATCTGAACAAACGTGGCCAATGTTTTATTCAAGCACGTTTTTATTTATAAATGATTTTATGTTGATGGATTAAAACAATTTCTGGCAAATAATTTTGTCCAAAAAATTAATCTCAATAGAAGCCCAAGCCCAGGACCCAGGTCAGGGTCCACCGGATCCCGTGGGCAGGCAAAGGCCCACGTAAGACGCATGAGCTAGGTCCTCCCCCATCCACAAAATTGCTTCACCCCGAAGGGCCAACCCCTTATATCAAACTTGAGACATATATACCATCACAAATTTTTATCCATTTCCAATGTGGGATAAACCCACTTCAATCACCCAATTTTAACATTCAATTTTTCATTCAATTTAAACACGATTTGAGAAATTCGAAATGTTAAACTCATTTACTCATTACGTAGATTAATATTATCCAATAATATTTTTTAGGGATAATTATGCTCACACTCCCTCAATGATGGAGTAATTACACAATTCTCCCCTCAATAATTGATAATTACAAACACGCCCCCTCATGTTAAAGATTTCTTACAATTACGCCCCCTGTGTGTAACAATTCTTACAATTACGCCTCCTGTGTGTAACAATTCTTACAATTGCACCCCCTGTAAACCTTACAAATAGACCTCCTAAGGGAGTGTGTTTATAATTATCAATTAGTGAGGGAAGATTTGCATAATTACTCCATCATTGAGGGGGTGTGAGTGTAACTGTCCCTATTTTTTTATCCCAAATACTTGAGGCACTTTTTTCCAACATAATCTCCACTAGGGGTGGGCGTTCGGTTCGGGTTGTTCGGACCCCGAACCGACCCGATTGGGTTCGGCTTATTCGGTTCGGCTTATTCGGGTAAAAGTCGGGTTCGGGTTTATACCGAACCCGAACTCCATAATTCGGTTCGGTGTCGGGTTGGATTTTTTATTTTGTTCGGGGAATTCGGGTCCCCGAACAAGCCGAATTAGAATTCAAAAAAAAATTAAAAAAAAACAATTAGTCAAAACCTCACTCATCTCTTTCACCTCACTCACGCCTCTCTGCCTCAACACCTCACTCACCTCTTTGCCTCACCACTCACCACCTCCGACCACCGCAGCCACCAGTCACCGCCGAGACGCCGATCGCCGCCGTACACTATCATGCCGGAACCGAAGGTTTGTCCTAATTTTTCTTAATCTTTCGATTTTCCCCAATCTAATTTGATGGAGTTGTTGTGAAAATCTTGGTAAACTCTCTAATTGCTATGAATTATGATATTAGTTGGTCAAGATGCATGATTTGAGAGATGATTTACAAATTTCTGGGTAATGCAATCTACCAAAAATGCCTCTGTTTTTATGCTTCTGGGTAAGCTGAAAAACAGAGGCTTAAATGCCTCTGTTTTTCAGCCATTTGGGCCTCTAAAAATAGAGGCCCAACAATTCATTAAAAAGTTTTTGGGCCCCTAGTTTTAGAGGCCCAAAAATTTGTTCCAAAAAATTTATTTTTTTATCGGACCCCCGAACCCCGAACCCAAATACTTAAACCGAGGCACAATTTCCAAACCCGAACCCGAATAACCTGAACCCGATTACCCCGAACCCGACAAACCGAACCGAACGCTCACCCCTAATCTCCACCATCACATGTAGACCCCACATATATATCTATACATGGAGGGTATGGATCACCGACCCACCCAAGTTCTGACAGCTCGCAATGACCCAAACTAAAGCTTAAATAAATTTTTGTGCGAAACATATTGCAGCAAACTATCTCAGGAAAATTGTGGCAACTTAGTGTCAAAGTTATGCAATATGACAGTTTATTTAAACAACAAATGCCCCTCTTCCGAATTTAGAAATAATTACATACACACACCAAGAAATTGGCGTAATTACCAAAAGTAATCGTCCCGCTCATTTTAAGGGGAAAAATGACAAATACCTATACAATCAAGTACCAAAGCATCACTCTTGTTTCCTTTACTCCTCACCAGTAAGATCTCCCCATCGAACGTTGTGTTTAGCTGCAAGATAGTGAGCTCCAACGGGTCCCCTACTTCCGTACGGGTACAACTCCGGTGCAATTTTCTTGTGTTCCAATTCCTTGAGCAATGGTGTGAATAGAGCCCATGCAGCATCAAGCTCGTCGCTCCTAATGAATAGTCTGCGCTCTCCTTCTACAGCATCTAAAAGGAGCCTCTCATAGGCATCTGGTATTTCCCTCGTGTACCTTTGGAATAATTTCAAGATTGTTATTGATCATATTGAAAACTTAGGTAGAGTCGTAAAGCAATGAGATACATTGTCTCGCAAATTCAATTTCAATTATGCAACTAAACACTTGTAAGGATTGTCTAACTTGTGTTAAAAGCAAATCAAGGAATAGAAGAATATTGAAAGAGAAATTGTACGCGTTGAAGACAAGATTTACGTGGTTCGATAAATAATGTCCACATTCACTGCGGCACTGAAATTCTTAATGATTCCAGAGTTACAGATTATAAGAGACATGTTTAATTTATTTGTATATATATTCTAGAACCACAATAACTACTGTAAAATGGTCGGAAAAAAACCCTTTTAGAGACAAGGGACATGCTCAACTATTTATAGTACTTCCTTTTTATGACCGACTTCATTCTAACAAAGACTTGCGTCGTGAAGAGTGTTAGCCTAAGTATTAACATTTCAAATCATTTATAATAATCTAGTGTTTCATCTTGTGCTCCACAACAAAGATGCTCATTCAAGGGAATACGCAAATGGATGGAATGACAAAAGATTCACTTTGCATGCATCTATGAGATTAATACTTACAAGATCCGGGTGGATTGAGGTTAGAAGATTGAGCACTAATGTGACCGTACCTGGACATGATATTAACTACTACAACACCGAATAAGCAAACTAATTGGATGACAACCGATGAAATGTTTGCAGAAAACACAACAAAGCAAATATGAAAAAGAATGAAACGTTGTGGAAAGTTCAATAAGATGGTGTAGAGACTATTAGCAATTATGTATTCGATTTTGAAGTCTTTTACCTGGCTTTGTAAAGCAAGTTAAGGTCACTGCGGTCGAGCCTCATTCCTAGACCAGGAACCTTGTTGTTAATTTTCAAATATATGGCTTCATCCGGCTGTACACGAAGCACTAACTCGTTCGTTGCCTTATCCAAATCAGTCCCAAAGTTCCGCTTGTACAGGTTACCTGGAACATGTCTGAACTGAACTCTGATCTCTGCCCTGATTTTCGTAATAGAAAAAACGTCAGCTTTTTCAAAAACTCCCACTGTTCCATCCAAAATAATACATTTAACTTTACTATTATCCTTCAAAGTAGTTCAGAGTCAGTAGTGTCATATATTACTTTAAATGACAGGGTAAATTACATGGACAACCTTTTCCCCTAATTATGGAAAACACTCTGAGGTTTAAGAAATTACCATAGCCTCTCATGTCAGTAAAACTAGATTACATTTTTACCCCCGTCACATTACAATTTCACCCTCTAAAAGCAAATTATAATTTGACCCTGACAGGAGGTGTGTTAGTAATTTGCAAAATCTCATGGAGCCACTAGCAATTACACAATAAGTTAGGATGGGTGCATGTAATCATCCCTCAATAGCAGGATAGTTTCGGAAATGAAGTCTCATTTTGAGAGGTCACAAAAAGAAAACGAGGGCTATAAATTTGGGACAGATTGAGTAATATATTCATAATAACGAAGAGGAAGATCAAGGTACCGTTTAGTGTGGAGCGCTTTGCCCGCTTTCATGAGGAACGGAACCCCATCCCATCGCGCATTGTTAATGAAGAGGGCTGCTGCTGCAAATGTTGGAGTAATGCTGTTCGTTGGTACCGTGGGATCATCTGTATATCCCGGGTACGATTTACTACCCTTGCTGTGCCCCTTATATTGCCCCACAATAACGTCTTCGAGCTGTAGTGGCCTCATCGACCGCAAGACTTTGACCTGATTCAAGTACTTTTACATTATAATTTGTCCATCCATGTCCAAAGCACACATAAAGGTTTGTAAGACCAAAATCCACCCCAAACCCGCCCGTTTAACATTATAAGTATATTTATGATGCATTTATGATATGTAAATGGACAAAATGTATATTCTATATACCATCACATATAAAAATTCGACAAAACACATTAATAACGTAAGATAAGATTTAAAAAATAATAAATGGTTTATACTAGTAAAATAGAAAAGTTAAAAACATGCTTGGATTTATAATTATTGAGAATAGATATTGACAAATAATTTGTTCATAGTTAATATTATTTTTTAACACTGAGATAGTTGTGACCATATCTTTTTCCAAACAAAAAAAAAAAACTATTTTCTTTTTTTAGAATTACAAAGCCAGTCTACCAAGTCTACCGGGTCCAACCCAGTGGTTCCAGCGTTAGGGGCGGATCTTGGATTTTGACAAACCCGTCCCATTGCCATCCCTATTCAAACGTAACCTCAGTGTATTGCAGAATTCAGTTCAACCCTTTCAAAAACATGCAAACAAATTCTAATACCTTTTCGTTCCTAATATCTTCAGCGTCCAAGCTGACAGGCGTCTCCATTGCGAATAACGCTAGTATTTGTAGCAAATGATTTTGCATTATGTCTCGGATTATTCCATAATTATCGAAGTATCTGGAAAGAAATAAAGTGACAATTTACATCAAGAACCTAAAAGAAAAATCATGATGAAAAAACAATATCAGAATTATGTTGATGATCCTCACCCTCCTCGCCCCTCGGTACCAAAGTCTTCAGAAAATATAAACTGGACATTGCGGATGTAATTCCTCGACCAAAGAGGCTCAAAGACAAGATTTGAAAAACGAAGCACGGATAAATTTTCGACTAACTCCTTCCCCAAATAATGATCAATTCTGGATCAAACGTTATAAGTCAGTCAACTTCTAAATCAAATCAACTTTTCTTATATTAAACTAACTCATATGCTGTGTTTGGCTCAACGAATTAGTGAGGAAAAGGATAAGTGAAATGTCACCGTCTAAAAAGAAAAGCACAAAGTACTGTCATTTGAATTGTCATTTGTATTTCAAAGAATATTTTCCTCACTAAGACTCGAGCTCCAAAAACAGCCTTATGCATACCGGAATATTTGGTCCTCGGTCAGATACTCCTTTAGTCGTCTTGTTAGCTCACTAGATGACTCGGAGTCACGCCCAAATGGCTTTTCCACAATCACTCTTGTCCATCCGGTTGTTGAAGAAGCTTTAGTACTTGCGCATCGCACCGCGTCGACAAATATGTTTGGAGGTATGGATAAATAAAATAACCTATTTGATAATCTACCGCCCTAGAAAAAGATTACTATCATCGTTATTCTTCGGTTAATAATGTTTCAAACCATCAACTAAAAAGGTATCCCATAGATTACGTGCTATTTAAACACAAAATTTCGTGAGAACTGGCACGGATAAGGTCCTCCACTCTTTCAAAGTTTTTCACTAATTTTCTTCTCTTTTTCATGATAAATAATTTAGGAATAACATAGTTTTGTCAAATAGGCTAATATTAACATCGAAACCTTTCAAAGCCACTACACTTCTCAATTTATGAATTCTTGAAAATCATTTTCTACTATGGTTCGACACTAAATTGAAGAAATGGTTGCCCAATTTTTGCCCATGACCTCCATTCAAAGAGAATCATCTTAGTGTTGAAACGACTAGCTATAAAAAAATGTCCAGATTTATTCATGACGTGGTGGGGGCCACACCATAGACGATTCCGAGACTCCTTAACAGTGACATACTATCAGACCACAAAATAGCTAATTTAACAGGTGACTCACTCTGTATAGCATCATCTTAGTGTTGAAGTAACTATGAAAAACCGTTGTGATTTATTCATCTTCAAAACAACCGGATACAGCGCAGAATTAATATTCAGAGAAATCGGATAAGTACCTCCTTTTCTTTCAGTTTGGAATTCAAATCCAAGAAATGCTCCTCTGAATTATATTGACCGGAATGGTAAAAACATTTCTTTAGAAACTGCGACATTTTATCGTCACAATTTTCTCTGAAAAAAATCATATATTCCAAAAGCGTCAGACATTTGCATTGAGTATTTAAAAATAATAATAAATATTTGACTAATCGCTACCTCTTATCGATTCTGCAAGTTAAGGTTCTACTGATCATATTTCTCAACTCTTCATCATTCATCTTAGTCCGAGAATAACCAAAAACAACAAAGTTCTGCAGATTTGAATAGTTTAAAGAAAATTCAGCAGCATTATATAAAACTATAAATCCTCACAGAGGAAAGCAATTAATCGATATTAATTCTTGGAAATTACTAACAAGCAGAAATAAACAAAGACAGAACCTCGGGTAGGCAATCTTCATAATAAAGAGCAAAAAGTGCGGGGAAAATCTTCTTCTTCGCAAGATCCCCGGACGCACCAACAACAGTTATGCTAAGAGTAGAATTTCCTGTTCCGGATTCAGGAAAATTCATTTTTTCTGCCAGAGGATTTGCAGCTGAACCTTCTATACATAAAGCATTTAAAAGTCATAATAATGTAAATACAATTATCAATAATTAATACAATAGCAATGAAACAAATCAAAACAAACCCCCCCAAAAAAAACTTCCTAACATAATATGTTGTTCACTAAAAGGGAGAGATTATTTGTATGACGTCCGAAATGTACTGCCATTTTAGCTTTATAAACTGATTGATCGTGTTCAAACAAATCCGTTTCAGAAGGGAATAAGCAAAAGGCCTTGAAAAGGTTCAATTTAGAAGTCTACTAACATACTGAAATTAAGTTCAACTCTTAGTTAAGTTTCAAGCACAGAAAGTTGCATGATGGATACAAATAACTTATCTAACTGTTTGGAACTATAATCACTAATCCACATTTAAGAAATTATGGGCAAAAAGAAGTACTACTATCACACAAAGCTTCTACTTCCCAACGAGAGACGAAGCGAGCATGGGATTGGAATCCATGGTTTAAAATCATAGTAACTATGATAATATCGGTAGGTATTGTCCACGTCGGACGCGACAAATTAGGATATCATCGGGTGATACAAAATTATAGAAAAATATAAATACTATTAGTTATTACTCACTAGCACGTAGCAAGTAATTTCATCGCATGAAATGTAAATAAAATTAAAAATAACGTTATTGTCGAACTTAAATTTGTAATATAAATGAATTTCCTAGTAATTGTACTAATAACCATTCGTTGTATATTTAATAAATACATCCATTAGGTCTTATCACAAAGCAAGTCTCCAAAAAAATGAAAATTTAATTATTAGAATTAAGATCGACGATATCCAAGACCATCGTTGATAATATTCCGATAGTGTTGATAATATCATTGTGTCGGCAATATCATCCGATAACATCGGTGATGCATATAAATTCGGAGAATCGTTCGATATTATTGGAGCAGCAAATTGCCAAACAAAGTACATGGAGATGATAATTGATCAAACATGGTTGTTGCCTCCATCTATAAATCTCAACTTTTACATGTAAATTTGATGTGTATGTAATTACTTCCCATAGACAGAGACGAGGTTTTGAGAGGCTTATAAGCCCCAAGCTCTCTTCTCCCCTTTTAAGGACAAACCCGTGAGGCCTCCGGTGTGAGAGAAGACAAGTGCATACCATATCCATTTATAAGAGTCTTTTAAGTCCCAAGCTCCCCTCACAGGAGGCGTCCGGTGTGAAAGAAGGCAAGCGCATACCACATCAAAATTAGATGAAAATTCAAAACTTTGTCCAAACTTCAAAATCCTAAATTTTCCTCCCCAAAGTATCTGTTTCTCTCTTCAAGACCGAAAAATTTGGCTCCTGACCATGATCACATACATATATAGATCAACTAAAATTTGCATAAAAAATCAGAAAAATTGATCAAACAATTTAACAATTAAACTACATAACATTAAAACAAACCAAAAATATTACTGGTGGAAGACATTAAAATGTAAAATCATACCATCTTGCAAAGAGACTGCATTAAGAGGGTACCCATTGGAGGATTTGAGCTCAAACTGATTTCTGAAAATAATTCTGGTGGGATCCCATTTGGAGAAATGACTTTTATTTGGTAAAAAATTGATTTTTCTGGAGAAATGCAAATTCCCATTATGGAATGAAGAAAATGTTGTTGATGATGAACGAGAAGAAGGGTTACTCAACAATTTAGCCATGCAGTTTTGATTGAAGGAAGTGTGAAAACTGTGATATTCATAAGATACTTTATTTGAGATTTACGACTATATATAGATATTTATTTGGATATATATTTCCCTCCTCACTGGTTCTTCGTGACGCGAATTCAAGTATAATTCATAGAGTGGTTCATAAATTACAATTAACTTGTCTAGCGAATTATTTTTCAATCTTTTGGAGTTGAATTTAAAGACTAAGATAAGTGATCAATCAAATGTCAAAATACAAAACCACGCGTTTTTGTAAATTATACCTAAGTTCGACCGGAACATGTTTGAATTAAAAAAAAATCAGAGGAATTAGATTTTTGAAAGATTCGACTGATTAGCCCAAACTGAACTTTAATTAACAAACAAATGAACTATACTTATCATATGATCTATCGTTCTCGATCAACAATAAAATGCTTCCTAGATTTTTAAATGCCTTATCCTTTATATGAGGTCAAGATTTCTCCTCTCAATTTGCTTTTGTTTTTCATTATTATCCAATCTTTAAAAAAAGACACATAAAAGTATGGACTTTGAGCTCAAATCAATATATCATAATGGACTTTTGGGCCAAATTTGAATCAGATTGCCATTGTTTTGGGCTTCAAAAGAAAATTGGAGTAGTAAGAATACTTGGGCTGTTGAATGGATCAGATTTGGTTCAATTTGAATTACTCTAGACCCAAACCCAATAACAATATTTCAATAAAAAATGAAGTTCCGTTTGAGCTCTACCCTATTAATAATAAAAAATAAATACGTGCAAAAAAACATACTATTCGAGCTCGACTCGTATTTGTCTCAATAAAAGCTCTTTTGAACTCGAATCGATTACAATCAAACGCAAATTTTGAAACTCAGTGATAGTTAAAACAAATTTGAACAACTTGTTCGACTCAGTTATAGTCCTATATAAGAATGTATGAGGTATTGATATAAGTAAATCTCTAATGCATGACGTTTTCCATGGACATATATAAGTCCAAATCATGGATTTAAGCAACAAAATATAGATAAAATGAATTTTCTTTCGCATTAGTGTCATTTCGAGTCATATGTAACTAATTTGAATCATAATTTTGAAATATGTTAATTTGGACAAAGAGAAACACAGTTCAACCATTCGATATACATGATATGAAGAAAAAATTAAAAAATTATTTCCATGCATCCTAAACGTGCGCATGCATATAAATAAAAAGTAATATACTGTTATGTCACATCAAAGTCTGAGTTGCTCCTTTTGATTTTGGAAATTTTGTAGTGGAGTCGTGTTATGAACCAGACCATTGTTAAAAAATGAAAGTAAACATTTTATTGAAGTAAATTGTTAGAAATAAGAATATAAAACAAGAACAAAATCCAAAATGGATTATCCAACTCTAAGATATAAAAACTATGTATCAAGAAGAGTTATAAAACTCTTACCAACATGGTGTTGGTGAAGGTGTAAGTAGCCCCGACCTCTATAGGGAAGGAAATATAAATTCGAATTCTGAGAAGCGTACTTATTAGGAGGGGGGTCAACTTTTAATGCTCCTATCCCCGAAAATTAGTCTTAGGCCTCAAATGAGATTTGGGAATACCTTGGTAAACCAGAAAAAGAAAAAGAAAAAAAACTCTTTATAGAGAGAGAAAATTGAATAATTCTAAAATGGGGGCAACACTTGATTTATAACGAATTCGCCACTTGAGCCTCTGAAGTATTAGTCAACTACAAGTTGACCCCAACAAGTTGGACATATGTGGTGGGCTGAACAAGCTGAAATGGGCTGGCTGGATAAATTGGACCGTGTATCTTTACATGAAATGGGCCACCAAATATTCAACACCCATTACAATTTGTAAGTTTAGAACCAATCCTAACATTGAAACATATTCTCTTATGTGGCTCAAAATGCTTCCCACCTCACACCTACTTCATTTTGGATTTTTTTTAATTGATAAAAATTTAGATAGGGTCGACCTCAGTAATTTACCAGGCCAGAATATGTTTTCGAGACTAAATATCGCTTACAGAGGTACTTTAATCATAGAATTATAGTATAGCTTTATTTTTGGTTTTTGAATTTCAATGCTTTAAAATAACGTTACTCTTCATTATAGACGATACATAATTTCACTTTATTTTAAGTGTTCGTCTTATAAATAATCATTTTCCTAGTTGTTATTCTGCTTGAATTTATTCGTCCATCTACAATTACACAAAATTTTTGAATATATTTATGCAATTATTTTTTATTTTATCTTTTTGTAAATATATTTATCCAAAAATTGAAATTTAAGGTAATTGGTTTTAGCACAAGTCTACATTCATGACCTTAAATCTTTTAGACTAAGTCTTTCTCATGTAAATCTTGAACAAACTTCTTTTGTTTTTTCCGTAAGCAAATTCGAAGAAATTTCATTGGAAGACTTTCTTTGTACTTTTATGATTGACTCTACTGACTGATAAACGTTTACTTGGTGGACCAATTAATGGCCTTTAAAGAGAAAGGGCAATAAAAAAAAAATATTTCAGTCACATTCAATGAAATTAAAAAGAACCATTCAATTTAAATCAATTCCCACTTGAACAAAATTTTCTTTGATAAATCTTGATTAGACAAATAAAAGAATTATAAAATTTTAAAGGGCCCCCCAATCTTGATTTTATCTATTAATACGTACTTGTATAATCAAACTATACGTCGGTCCCCACCCCTTTAACTTTTCTCCTTAGTTTAGTGAAATATCTGTCCTCCATTGTCAATTTCATCAATTATGTTTGTTAAATGGTCTATTACATGTTTTTTTCCTAATTTGAATGTCACGTCGAGGTATTATAAAATGTTGACCCAAATATCTAATAAGATCACACCAATATATTTAGTCGATTTCATATGATGGACGAAATATAAAAACTTTATGGGATTGCATATATAATGTTAGAACAAACATGATAATAAAAGCATAAAGATTAAAAAAAATATAGCAATTTACATTGTTTGACGATTGCCTACTTCCATGTGAGAAAATGAGACAATTTCACTATTTATAAAAGAGGAACAGAATACAATGAATGCCAAAAGTATTAACTAAAATCTAGCCCTGAATTTCTCAAGAGGTTCGCCCTCCGCAGAACAAGTCAATTAATCATGGACCTTCTATTAAATTTGGGTATAAAACTTTAAGACATGGTATCACAACATATTACTTATACCATGTAATATTCAAGAAAATATTTTCAAACTACCAATCCTAAACTCCTAGTCACTTATAAGTTATAATAGTCTTACCAAAAAAAAAAGTCACTTAAGATAGACTTATGTGGTGTAACTCTCTATTGATTACTATCTATATATACATGCTATTTATTTTGCAAGATTGAATGTGATAAAATTATGCTTGATAGTTATGATAGAAATGAAAAGATACATTGGCAAAAACTTGTTTGGTTGCAAAAATAAATGAGGCTGATATCGTAAGAATTTATTTTTAAATTGTTTGGTGGACCTTTTATATAAAAATGGATTCAATAGAAAAATCCAGAAATACCCATTCTTTCTTTCGAATTTCCAAAAATTACCCATAAATTTTATACTTAAATCTAATGTGGGACCAACAACAATAGTTATACAAAATTACTAAGGCAAGAAAGCGTTGACAAAAGTCAATCACCAGCAAGGCAATTGAGAAGTGAAATACGTATTCAACATACAACCAAAAGTCATCTTCTCTTCTCACTTTCACAAATCTAGAAAATTTGAGATTTTTCCTATTTACCTCAAATATTTTTGAAGCTGTGTGGGTTGATATTTCAGCCACGTTCGAGCCTAGGTTGAGTGAGTCGAGCTTTAAAAAAATAAAAATTATTAATTTTATAAATAAATATATATATATATATTATAAATAATCATGATAAATATTTCTTATAATTAGTTTTGTTTGTTATTGCAGCAAAACTTTACTACACAACTTGTGTGCACCCAACAACAGGTAAAGTGAGAATTCGTACCAATTGATGTATTTAGGACGAATCTAATTAATTTTATTTAAGATCTTGCGGTATCTCCAGAGGCATGTTCATCATATTTATTCTTATGATTTCAATTAGGAATTTGATGAAAGTGGTGTTCTAGATAAACATTTTGTGGCTCTTATGTATTTAAGTTTTTTTATGATAGGAGTAAACTAGTAATTACTATGTTTAATGAATTTTGGATATAATCTAGTGATAATGGATACCACCTACTAGGTGGTATTCAGTATCTAGAATGGGTGTGATAAGAAAGTGGGTCTACTGTGTATCATGAGCCTATCTTGTTGAACCAAACTAAAAATTAAGAGTGATAACAAATATATCACCGTTATAAATCCCAAAAGCTAAGTGTGAAGCTTATCATAACTACGTAATCATAGTATATTTTAATATTGATACTATCAATGTAGTTTTTGTATTCTTTCTCTCTTAGCATAAACTTTTCCTCCGTCTCTCCAATTTTTTCTATCTTCATTATTTTCCACGATAATTCAAGTATCAATAATTGTTATGTGGTTATAAGTCAAGAAAAAAAAAAACAAACTGAACCACTAGCAACAAGAAATTTAGAACAATTTAATTGATTTCCAAGAACTATTTCCAGAGAAATGGTAAAGTTATGTCTACAAATTAAATAAGAATATTCACTAATATCAGTACAAAAACGTCTTCAAATTACTGTTAGAAAACACACTCTAAAAAAACAGATGAGATCTTCAGTGCAAAACCGCTATTGTAAGGTGCAATAGGAATTGCAATATCAAATCTCATTTGAAAAACAAAATATGTGTTCATCATCATCATCAAGGAGGACTGGTGGGGGCACCCGGCCCTATCAGCTTTGAGGACAAAAAAAGATTATCCTATTAAAATTTTATACTCGAAATTTCGCACCCCTGATTTTGTATTCGCGCTGGACACCAAATTTCTAGCTCCGTCCCAATCATCACGTATTGGATGAAATCTCATGCACACTGAATTTCTTGTTTCACTTTCTTGATAAAATCTTCACATTTCTTGTTCAATTCATCTCTACTCAAGACCTCATCAATCCCTTCTTCTTCTTCTTCTTCATGTTCTTCAATATCGAAACTCTGATAATCTTGTTTTATGCCACCATTTTCAACTTCTGCAATCATTTTTTGACCTGCAGTTTCTTCATCAGAAAATCCTACTTTTTTGATAATATTATTTGCCTTCTCTCCATGATCATCATCAATTCTGCTACCCTTTAAGCTCGAATTCACCGGCTTAATTATGCCGATCAAACCGGATGTTCTTATGATCAAGACAAGAATCCCATTGCAAAGAAGGAATATACAGTTCCTTTCAGTTGTGTAAGTGAAGAATTTGATGGAAAATTTTGAGGAAAAAGACTGAGAAAACAGGAAAGAGAAGATAGATACAGAGAGCAGAATTTGTATGGCTTTCATGAAATAGTAGTAAACTTTGCTTGAGTAATTCATACTCTTTGTGGTGTTGTATTCATTATAGTAATCCATAATTTTGATGTGGTGAGAGAGATATAGCGATTGAGCCTTGAGGGATGAGAGAAAGGGAGACAAAAAATGGAGAAATATTAGTAGGCAAGTTTGGGTTGCAAGATATAATGTGGTAGGTATATGGGGAAGGCATGTAAAGTAAGTAGTATATAAAGTATTTTTGAAGTGACGTAGGGGTTATGAATAGTCAGTGACATCATTTATTCAAAATCGTGTTTGTCTTGTATTTTGTTTTATATACACGGGACATGTATATAAAATTTAGGTTACTTTAACATTTAAATATATATATATATATATATATATATATACTTGTATCATGTATATGAGAGATGAAATGCAAGATAAACATCAATTTTCGAACAGATGAACCAAACGGTAAATCATCAATTCATTCATAATGTAAAATGTGCCCCGAGAACGTGCTTTTATTTTCTAATACATTTTCGAGGTCGTAAAGAGGTTCACTAGCAGCCACTGCTGTTCATCCTTGTTTATTACAAACTTGGTGAAAGAATCCATTATCTCCACTTGTAAACCCACCAACTTACTTCACAGTTCAGATAATTCATGTGGGGCATCAGAATCATTTATGTTGTGCAATACACTTTCACAATCCAGGACTATAGACCTTTGATACACATTCATCTGGACCTCCTACACAATGTTAGTGCCCCCTGAAATCGGCTCTACTACCATTTTGTCACGCCCCAAACCTACAAAGAGAGAGAATTTGCAAGGGAACTCCTACACAATGAGCTCGCTATTAACAACCATTTCACGCTTGTCCTCGATATTCTTTTTTTTTTCATGTAAGTATGTTGATTTCATATTTGTAGTCAAGTGAAAAGATGAGTTTGAACTTTGAAGTTATAGTATTAGCTCGATTAAGTGATAATGAACGAAGCTACTTTAGTTAAGGGTTGTGTCTTGAAATCATGCATATTATAGGATGATTCTTTTATACATTTGACTTGTATGTATAATATGACAAAATGAGATCGAAAATTGAAATATAAAATCCAAAAATGAATAAAAATGACTAAGTTAAACTAAAAATGCAAAATAATGTCATATTTGTAACAATAGTTGCCCAATCAATGGGTTGAAAGAATAGTGAAAACAGAACTAGTTATGTATAGCTGGTAAGTAAGATGTTGATGTTGATGTTGGTGTTGGTGATTAAATGGTTTGAGAAATCCAACCGAGCATTTAATAAAAAAATAGATATCAATTCACAGACCGGTTTTAGACAATTGAACTTCTAAATAAATAATTTTATAGATGTCACATTATTGTGAGACTTTCATTTACGAATTTTAAATAAGTCCTTTTTAAGTTTGAAATATTTTTCTTGTTGTAAATTCCATTTTATTTTGCAAGGATGATGACCCCCAATCTGTATCCCTGAGACCCTGACTATGGAGGGCATCCCCTTTTGGAAATAATAAATTTATTGAGAAAATTTGCTTTATCTTCCATATAGTAGTAATTAACAAATAATAATAATAATGAA
Organism: Buddleja alternifolia; assembly: GCA_019426215.1. Taxonomy (NCBI): domain Eukaryota; kingdom Viridiplantae; phylum Streptophyta; class Magnoliopsida; order Lamiales; family Scrophulariaceae; genus Buddleja; species Buddleja alternifolia. The sequence goes on along the minus strand of CM033392.1, from coordinate 53,427,164 downwards.
ACTACAGTGTTTATTATATTTTATATGTTGAGAATATACCATTTTCTGATACATTAGTAGACTTTAAAGTTAAATAAATTAATGTTAAGATAAAATCCCCTTGACTTTATTAATCATAATGAAAGAATTTATATAGAATACAAAGCTAGAATCATAAAGGAAATAAATAACTAAGAATAAGGAAATAAATAATAAAGAAATCTATACTAATATTATTCTAACACTCTCCCGCAGTCGAAGCGAGAGGACACCGAATGTTGAGACTGGTCCGAAAATCATCAAAGAGAGAAGATGGAAGGCCTTTGGTGAAGATGTCTGCACACTCACGAGCAGAGGGAATATGCAACACACGAACCTCATCTAGAGCAACCTTTTCACGTACAAAGTGTAAATCCAACTCAACATGTTTAGTACGTTGGTGCTGTACCGGATTAGAAGAAAGATAAACCGAACTAATATTATCACAGGAAACAATGGTGACCTTTTGAAGAGGATAGTGAAGCTCAAGAAGAAGATTGCGAAGCCAAGCCATTTCAGCAACAGCATAGGCAACACCACGATATTCAGCTTTGGCACTAGACCTAGAAATAACTGGCTGACGTTTGGAAGACCAAGAAATGAGATTATCACCAAGAAAAACACAATAACCAAATGTAGAACGACAAGTGGTGGGGCAACCAGCCCAGTCAGCATCGGAATAAGAGATAAGTTGAGATGTGGAGGAGGGAGAGATAGAAATACCGTGGGATAAGGTACCGCGAAGATAACGAAGAACATGTTTGAGAGCATGCATATGATGGTCACGAGGATCGTGTATAAAAAGATAGAGCTGCTGTGCAGCTAAAGAAATATCGGGACGAGTAAAAGTAAGATACTGAAGAGTGTCAGCGAGGTTACGATAGAGAGTAGGATCAGAGAAGAGATCACTAGAAGAAGCAGAAAGTTTCGAATGAGTGTCAGCAGGAGTAGAAGAAGGATTGCAAGAAGACATATTGGCACGATTGAGGATTTCACGAGCAAATTTTTCTTGAGATAAGAAAAGGCCAGAAGTAGAACGAGAAACAGAGATACCTAGAAAATAATGGAGAGGACTGAGATCAGTCATGGCAAACTCGGAGGATAGAAGAGACATAGGCTGTGATAAAAGAGGAGAGGGGGATGTAGTAAGGACAATGTCGTCGACCTAAAGGAGAAGATAGGCAGTGGAGGAACCATGAGCATAGATGAAGATGGAGGAATCAACAAGACTACTAACGAACCCGAGGGTGGAAAGATAGGTGGCAAAGCGATGATGCCAAGCACAAGGAGCTTGCTTGAGACCGTAAAGATATTTCTTAAGACGACAGACATGATTAGGAAAGTCCGGATGAAAATAGCCATGTATTTGCTTCATATAGACTGTTTCATAGAGATGACCAAGCATTTTTGACATCGAGCTGATAAAGAGGCCAGGAACGAGAGAGAGAGAGAGTGATGCTAAGAACAGTGCGGATAGTGGTAGGCTTAACTACAGGACTAAATGTGCCTGCATAAACAATATTGGTTTGCTGAGTGAATCCTTGAGCAACGAGGCGAACTTTATATCGCTCAAGAGAGCAGTCAGAATGGAACTTATGACGAAATATCCACTTGGACCCAACAAGATTGACATGAGGAGGACAAGGAACGAGATCCCAAGTGCTATTGGAATGAAGAGCGGAGAGTTCATCATCCATAGCAGCTTTCCACTACTGGTCACGAAGAGCTTGAGAGTGAGATCGAGGAACGAGAGAGGGTGAAGAAAACGAGATGGCGAGGTTAAAAAGCTGGCGAGGCTTAATAATACCTGACTTGGATCGTGTGGTCATCGGATGAGTCGGGATAGAAGAGAAGTCGGCGGAAGCAGAAACATCGGAAGTGGGAGGTGAGGGATTAGAGACAGGAAGAGAAGAACTAGGCAACGAAAAACCTGGGGAAGGGTGCGTTGAACAAGGGGGGATGAGGTCGGGACAGCAGCTCGCGAGACGAACAAGAGGAGGAGAATTATCGTCGTCAGAGAGAAAATCCTAAAGGTTAGAGAGCATAGGGAGGAGGTAGAGGAAAATGGAAAGATTGATTCCACAAAGAGAACGTGACGAGAGAGGATAATTTTATGAGACCAAAGATCAAGACACCAAAAGCCCTTATGATTGGCGCGATAGCCTAAAAAGACACAAGCTGACGAACGAGGGGATTATTTGTGAGGAGCCGTGTCGGAAAGATTAGGATAACAGAGACAACCGAAAACGCGAAGATGATGATATGAGGGAGAAACGCCGTAGACAAGCTCGAATAGAGTACGGTAGGATAAAGTGGTGGTAGGAAGAAGGTTGAAAAGATGAGTAGCCATGTGAGCAGCTTTGACCCAAAAAGTGGGGGGAAGAGAGGCTTGAAAAAGAAGAGTACCGACGACGTTGTTCACAGTTTGAATGGTTCGTTCAGCTTTACTATTTTGTTGTGAAGTGTGAGGGCAAGAAAAATGAAAAATTATGCCATTTTTAGAAAGAAAAAATTGTGAAATTTGTTATTATCAAATTCACCACCATGATCACATTGAAAGGATTTAATTTTGAAATTGAATTGAGTGTGTACATAGGTGTAGAAATCCACAAAAAGACTTATTATGTAAAGGAAAAATTCATAGAAAATGCGAGAAATCATCCAAAAAAATACTATAATAACGAAAGCCACTTAAACTAGGGAGGGGGAGAAGTCCAAAGGTCAGAGTGAACAACATCAAATAATGAACGACTAGAAGAAAAAGAACTAGAGAAAGGTAAACGCTTATTTTTACCAAGCTGACAATCATGACACAAGTTTCGAGAATAATCCTTATTACAATTAATAAAATTCCTAATAGATAGAAAATTAAAAATGGAAACTTCTGGATGACCGATCCGACAATGCCAAGTAGAAGAGGGAAGAACAGTGGAAGATGTGTGGGTTGTAAGAGCAGCGGAGACATTGGAAAAAGGGTAGAGATTGCCATCACTGTCGCGACGGAGAATCAACTCTCCGTTCCGAAGGTCCTTAATAGAAAAACCAGAAAGATCAAATTCAATGGATCAAGAATTATCACGAGTGAATTTTCTAACAGACACAAGATGTTTTACTAGAGAGGGAGAAACGAGAATAGTTTTAAGTTGAAGAGAACAAGAAGAAGTATTACCGTTACCAACAATTATTGAATTAGAAGTATGACTAGGTACGATATTAAATAAATTACATGGGTGAGAGGACATGTGTGTGCTAGACCCGGTATTCATGTATCATTGGTCATTTGGCTGATGTAGGGTCATAGTCTGATAGAGAGATGAAAGATCCGTGGAGGTGAATGCTGAATTCGGTGTAGGTGATCCAAGTGTAGGGGATTGCATAGCTGTTGGTGGGTGTGGGCTAGTGGCGTTGTTAGGCCAGATTGGTGGTGGGTCGAGTAGACATGGTGCAGCGCTGGGAGGGGGCTGCTGAAAACCGGACGTTAGGCCGGGTTGGGATGCATAACCAGGAAATGAAGTGGGAAACCTAATTCGTGGATGACGGGTGCTAGACCGCGGGCTGAGGGGCATAAAACGGTGAAGTTGGGCTGATATTCCGTGGGCCCTGATTGTTGGAAAAAACTGGTGGATTCGAAAAATTATAATTTGGGCCAGCATTAGAGTGTTGATTATTGCGATAACCTGAGTGACCCCCATGACCATTAAATCGACCACCTCGAACCCGATATTCTCCAATACCTCGATATGTGTTTTGATTTTAAAAATTATTTTGAGAGAAAAGAGCGGTGGAGGAATTAGAAGAAGAATTTGGGGGTGAAACCGAGACTCATGAGCTTCATGGGTTAGAACTAAGTTTCGAACCTCGACAAAGGAGGGAAGAGGTTTTTGAGTAGTGATGATAGTGACGAGGGGTAGATAGGACTCGGGTAGGCCCTATCAGAGTTGGAAAATGAGAACTTGGTCAGTGACCGGACTATCAAGATCAACGAGGTTGTCGGCGAGATACTTCATCTCTTGACAATATTGGGAAATAGAGAGAGAGCCTTTTTGTAGGGTATGAAAACGTTCATTAATTTGTAGAGAACGAGATGGTTTATTGTTTCGAAAAATTTCTTCAACTGCAAACCATAGGTTATGGGTAGTAGAGTATTCTAAATCAATATTTTTGAGTAAATTTAAATCCACGGTTGAATAAAACCAACGTTTGATGGTGGAATCAAGAGCAAACCAAGGTTCATCGTTATCAGAGGAAGGTTTTGATTTTCCAGAAAGATGATCAAAAACAGAATAGTTGCGGCAGAGGTCCATAAACATGCCTCGCCAAAGTTTATAAATAAGTCATTATCAGTTAATTTAAAACAAAACGAAGAATTAATATTACCGGCAGCTAAAGCAGGATGAAGAGTCGATGGTTTGGGTTCGGGTATGGGGGCAGTTTGGACGTTGGTGGGAGTGGCAGAGGAATCAGTAGCGATAGACATGATAGAGGAAGAAGAACGAAACACATAACGAAATAACGAAAAAAGAAAAGAGAGAAGAGAACCGAAAATAATTCCCGTGAAAGAATCGAGTAGCTAGCAATAAAACCGTTGAGATATATGGCACCAAATAATTCCTTGATGTGGCGAGATTATGGTGTTGTAGAAGGTTTTTTAGTGAAGAAATAGTGCATTGAAAGGAGCAACGGCTTAGAGGGAGGGAAGAAATAAAATCTGGGGACAGAGAGGCGGACGAGCGGCGGTGCTAAGGAGGAGGATGAGCGGCTGCCGTGTTTGAGAGTAGGCTTAGGATTAGGTTAGGCTGATACCATGTTAAGGTAAAATCCCCTTGACTTTATTAATGATAATGAAAGAGTTTATATAGAATACAAAACTAGAACCATAAAGGAAATAAAAATTAAGAATAAGAAAATAAATAATAAAGAATCCTATACTAAATTATTCTGACAATCAATACTTCCCATTGATTAAAGACTAATCATCGATGTATAACATTATCTAATATATAATCCAACTTGGAGCAAATTAGATGTTTGACTTTGCAATCAACGCGTACGTAGTAGGCGCCCAGTAGGAGGAACTAATTACATAGGATTAGGGGTGTGGATACCCCTAAATACAAATTGTAAGCAATAGTAGACCCGGGTGTATAATGATAAATGGTTCAACCAACGAAAGTTAACTGAGGTGATACATGCCTTAGTCTTTTAACCAGAGATCTCGGATTCGAGCCCTGGGTATGGAAATAATTCTTATTGGGAGAGCTAGCTCCACGTTTCCTATGAATGTTCCCTGCACGAGCAGTATTAGACCGGCCCATTGAGCTAGGACAGATGTGTGAAACCAAAAAAGAAAAAGAAAAAAGGTAAATTGTTCAAACCATCGTGCACTATGTTTAGGCTGGAGGGACGAACTCCAAAATGACCAATTGCGATGGTTCAATCTGACACTTTTCATTCTTTAAAGACTCATAATCGCATCCAGAGTTGGCTGTTCTACTGGTCGTTTCTTCCTTTGCATTTAATTCGTAAAACAAAGGGAAAAAAAAGCTAGGGCTCCGTATGGTTGTGTTTTCAAAAATGAATTCTGAGTTTTTTTTTGGAAATGTGTATTACAGAAATTCGTGTGAAAATGTTGACTTAATTTGTTTGTTTGGATGTATTTTTAGAATTTGATTGAAAGTGGTGTAGATGTGATATAAAGTTGAATTTTATTAGGATTTGACATATGAAATGATTGAGTTGGTTATGAATGTGATGATGATGGGGGAAAAGATATTAAAATAATATTTTTTTTAATAATATTATGAGTTGGTAATAAAGGAATATGTATATATGTGTCTATATATATATATATACACATATACACACACACAATATAATATATAGAGCTATTAACGCCAATCATCCCTCATGTCACGCAAAAGTGTCACTTTAGTCCCTCTTGTGAAAAAATTATCACTTTCATCCCTCATGTCCATAATTTGTACCCAAATGGTCCTTTTTTCGACATTCTGACCAGATTTTCCGGCTTCCCACGCATATGTCATGCGCGTCTTCATGAGAAAATTCATAACTCATTGTAGAAAGCTCGGATTCATGAACCGTTTTCTTCCCATGAAACTAGACACATAGGGATATCCACGCATATATCGCACATAATCAGTAGACGTCTAGAACAAAACAGTTTTGTATTAAAAAATTAGTTAAAAATCTGTCCGCTGTGCAGACAGCTATGCGCGTCTTCACGAAAAAATTCATAACTCGTTGTAAAAAGCTTGGATTCGTGAACCATTTTCTTTCCATGAAACTAGACACATAGATCTATCCACGCATATATTGTACATATTTAGGAGATGTCTATAACAAAGCAGTTTTGTATTAAAAATTAGCTAAAAATCTGCCGGCTGTGCAGACAGCTGTGCGCGTCTTCACGAGAAAATTCATAACTCCTTGTAGAAAGCTCGGATTCATGAACCGTTTTCTTCACATGAAACTAGACACATAAGTCTATCCAAAACTATATCGCACATAATCAGGAGACATCTAAAACAAAGCAGTTTTGTATTAAAATATTAGCTAAGCATCATTTTCGACAGATTTTTAGCTAATTTTTTAATACAAAACTGTTTTTTATAGATGTCTCCTAATTATGTGCGATATATTCTAGACCTATGTGTCTAGTTTTATAGGAAGAAAACGGTTCATGAATCCAAGCTTTCTACAATGAGTTATGAATTTTCTCGTGAAGACGCGCATGATATATGCGTGGATAGCCCTATTTTCGCGTGGGAAGCCAGAAAATCTGGTCGGAATGTCGAAAAAAGGACCATCTGGGTACAAATTATGGACATGAGGGATGAAAGTGATAATTTTTTCACAAAAGAGACTAAAGTGACACTTTTGCGTGACATGGGGATGATTAGCGTTAATAGCTCTAATATATATTATACAAATAGAATGAAAAGACAAAAAAAAAAGAGGCAGCCAGACAGTGGGGGGCGTTCATGGGTTGGAGTGGGGGCCCTTCATTTTTGTCACCTGTTCATTTCTTTTTAGCTTTAGATTTTTATCCTTTTTCCATTTCGTGTTTTCTTTTCAATTTTATATTTTAAAAGTTCAAGAAAATTGAATCTTGATCGTCTATATTTATAATAGTTAGTGTAATTATACGGTTCGTATTGGACAAATATAAAAATAGGATGTGGTCCATATATGCAATATTTTATGAAATGTGTAAATATCACGTTAGTACCAAAATGAAATAATCGAGATTCAGTAGGTATTTATTTGAATATTGAAAAGCTAAAAAAGTATAATTTAAAATCCAATAAACAACAAACGAAATTATTAAAATGAAATTATAAATCACACAATATTGTATATACTTTTGGTACAAACATGACCAATTAAGTCTCAATTCAAGTACACATATTATTAAATATATATGAAATATTAAATATTAAATCACACAATTTTTTTTTCATATTACATATTATTAAATATTATTTAATAATAGTTGAAATATTTGAAAAATTGAATAGGAATTTTTATTATATAAAATATGAAAAAGTAAGAAAAATAATTAGTTTGATAGTGCGATAGTGTAATTAATAATAAAATATTGTGAAAAGATTGAAATGATTGGTTGTTATATAGGGGAATGTGTAGTGTATTTAAAATTTGACCATTTTCTGTTGAATTTGGCTTGGACTGTGTATTTTCATTTTTTGGTGATCCAAAAAATAAAAATATCTTCAAAATTCACAACCATACATAGCCTAGGTAATTTACATTGACCAATTAGCCACAAGGAGTAAACGGTCTTTACATCATTCCGACGTTTCAACAGGGCTTGACTTCAATAATGAAATTTGACCATTTTAGGGTGTGTGTGAGCAATTCAAATTGTCAATAAATTTGTTGTTAGAAAGTGGGACCTTAGGATTTTTGTTTTTCCACAGATGAGGTTAAGGAAACAAGTCAAGGTGGACCTAAAATGACCAATAAATAATGATTTACTTCAAAAAAAATTCTGAAATGGGCACAAAGAAAATTCTTTCTACACCTTGAATGGGAAAACACTTCTGTGCACTCGGTGTGGACCCACACTGGGTGAACAGTGACACACATATATATTAATATAATATTATATATGAATCACTGTTCACCCTGTGTGGGTCCACACCAAGTGCATAGAAGTATTTTCCCCTTGAATGTGTGGATGTGTGTTTGGGAGTACTATGACAATGGGGTTGAATCTCTTGAAATTCAAGACAAAATTGCTTATATATGTTTCAAATCACAAAGTTATCAAAGGATAAGGAAAAAATAACGCTTATCATTATTAAGAACTCTAAGAATTTATGGTAGGAAGACGCACATTGAGTGTGATATACGAATATATGAGATACTCAAAGTTTCGAGAGCCCCTCATATAAGTCAATCCACATTGCAAAAATACTTGTTAAAATATGACATGGCTCTAGTATATTGAGTGTCTATCTATCTCACACAATATAAGAAACATAATACATTCACATTGCTAAATTATAAGAACATTTGGGAAAACCATTTGGCGAGTTATTCGTTAGTAAATCAATCACCCAAATATCTAAGCAAATGGAGTGATTCCTGAGGACTTTCAAGGCTCTAAATTCCAGTAATCATAATCACTATAGTGGACCCCAAGTGAGCCCCACTACATAGACGATTCTGGTTGTACTGGAATCTGAGCTCCTAAACCATAAAAAATGACCTCCTAATACAATTAAGCCATATGAAATTTTTAAACAACTATAAAATTTCATGATTTTCGCATCTTTCTGGCATAGCAATCAAACTTAGGCTATGTTTGTTTCTATTTTGCAGGGTTTTTTTTATGAAAATTTTGGTGAAAAAGTTTATTGAGAGTTGTATACTTTGATGAAAATGTGTTTGGTTTTGTGTTTGATTTTATTTTCAAAAGAGACAAAAGTTACTGTAGCAGTCAAATCACGTAAGTTTTTGTCTGAAAAGTTATGTTTATAATTAATTAATGATTGAAAAATATAATATAAAATTTATATAATACAAAAAAGTAAGCCAAAAGTGGAGAAGGGTGTAGGGTGGTGTAGGCAATGTCGCTGTCAGAAATGTTTGGCCAAAAAAATGCCTGTTTGGTGAAAAATGGACAAGTCAAACGAGTTTTGACCAAAATTTTGGCCAAAATATAATTTCAAAATAGAAACAAACAAAGCCTTAATTTTTGAGAAACGAAAAAGAAGACCCAGAAATGAATTATAAGATCACAAAAGCATCAAGAACAAGATCTAATAGGAGGTACATAAAATTATCCTTTCACAAGAAATTCAACACTAGTTCACTTAAAGTAGCTCATCACACCAATAAACCGAGGTCTTTTTCGTCTTTTAAATGTGCCATGCGGCATCTACGCATCTCACAAACAGGCAACAAACTTTACATGAATAAATAAAAACGTTCACAAACCGGGAACTTATTACTGAATCTCTTATCCATCTTACAATACCCAAGGATTAAAATTTCGTTTCGATGATAAATTTCGAATTCTTAAATATAAGAAACGTATCGGAAATGTTTCGAAAACGTCATGGAAAACTTGAAAAATGCTAGAAATAAGGTGGAAACCGTGAAAAAAGAAGTAAAGAAGAGTTTATTCCTCTTTTCACTAGCAAAAAACAATAGTTGTGTAAAATATTTATACATCTACATCAATAATCGATCAAATACCACTAATAAATAAAGTGATAATGTTTGATTCAAATTTAACATTCACAGAACATATAACCGACAAAATTTTAATAACTTAAATTGTCAAATAAAAAATTCTAAAAGTATTGTCGTGAAAAAAATGAAAAGTAATGTTTGATTCAAGTTTAGTATTCACAGGGCATATAATTGAAAAAAATTTAGTAACTTAAATTGTGAAATAAAAAATTCTAAAATTGTTGTCGTGAAAATTATAAAAAATTAATATGGACGATACCATGGTTTCAAATTCATCTGCATATTATATGAAAAAATTACTTTATTGATAATACAATAATCTTCATCTTGAGTCGCATGATAAAAAGTCGCTCCTCGATGAAATAAATATTTGTTTGATTGTTAGATTTATTACTCTTCATTTCTTCTTCTTCTTTTTTCACCTTTTTCCCTAACATTGAGAGATTTGAGAGCTCTGTTGTATTTGCGATAGAGCAAATCTTTTTGAAAAGAAATTACCAAACTCTCAATGTTTCCATGGAAATTTTTTTGAAACTCTCAATGTGTTGGCAATAGAGCAATTATCAAACTCTCAATGTTTTCATGGTTTCCATGTTCTATGGAAACGAAAATGGAAACCATAGAAACATTGAGAGTTTCCATGGAAACATTAAGAGTTTCCTAGGAAACAATGTAATTTTGAAACTACAAGATGATTTCTTTTCCGTAAGTTAAAACACAGAAACTTTTCGGGCGTTTCGGTGGAAAAGAAAAGAAACTCTGAACTATGACAATACCATCTTCTCTTCCATCTGCATGCCAAATTCGACAGTTGAAAGACTCCCACAATCTGCAGTTTGTACAATAGTTACACTGACATTAGTCAAAAAGAAATGAATATAGAGAAAAAACAACAAAAAATAGCCATAAAAGAAAGGTGGGAACTGCAAACAGTTAGAAACACGATCACATCTACTCAAGCCCGAAAAATTGTCTATCCATTATGCTTAGTACCTGTCGAAGATGGTTGAAGTAGCCACAAGTTAACTTTTGGGGTAAATTACATAGACAACCCAGCCTAAGACCCTAATCACGAAAAACACCCCGAGGTTTGAGAAATTATATAATTTCTCCTATCAGTAAAAATATATAACAATTTCATCCCCAGTTTCTTGAGTTGTTAAGATGACTGGATCTGACAGGGGTGTCTTGGTAATTGATAAAACCTGAAGTGGCTCATGGTAATTATCCAATAAGTTAGGGGGGAGCATGCAATTATCCCCCAACTTTTAAGACATCTTAATGTGAGTAAATCCAACTTTACCCGCAGTAAACTATGTTTTTTAAAATTAAAAAAAATGCATAATTGATAAAACTGATGCTTACATTTGAGGAGGCTTTCAACAAATGGAAATGCAACGGGTGAATATTCTTCAAAAGTTTCCACTAGATTCAGCGTCACCCAAGTACCATCACTCAAATCAAAGATAAGGTAGCAAAAGGATTCATCTTCAAGTCTAATTATGAAGAATATTTCATTATCTCGAGCGGCTACAGAGTTAAAACTATGAATATCCATCAAATCGAGTTCAGCTTTAGCTCTCAAGCACCATCCGTCGTCTTTTAACTTGTATACCTCCACATAAGGATTCGGATCTTCATGTTGGCCCGGCTTAAAAAAATCTGGATAATCCACGTGGACCACCGACAAGGAACCCTCTAACTCAATCAATTAACTCCATTGATGCATTATTGTGGGCAAATGAATTTCTGCAAAATTGTCGTTCATATCAACCGAGAGAATATGAAGGGGATTTCCCGGTTCCTCTTCTGACCATACAAACCAATACATTTTTCCATCTACACTTAACATAATTAGGGCTAAATGAGTTAAATATATTATCTTCGGGATGTTCTACGCCCTCGGAAATTATTCTCCATTCTGCAGAACTAGAGGTGTATACTTCACACTTATACTTAACATCATCTTCTTCAGATGAATCTGAGAAGAAACGAAATGCTTTAAAGTCGTAGGTTTTTGGGTCGAAAGCAAGCCCAACTGACGGAGTTACATTAGACGGGCTCCCTCTAGGAAGTAGTACAATATCCTGAGTATTAGGATTGAAAACACGGATATTCACATCAATCAAATAATCTTCATCTTCATCTTCATATTCATCAACACTGCATATCAAACCATTCAAGAAACAAACCATCTTGGGTGAGCAAATGTGATCAAAAGCAGGAAGAGGGATAGTTCGACTTATGATCCCGTTTTCTTCCATCAAAGAGAGATGGGTAACTATATCGGTGTACTCGGGATATGGACATATTATGTATTTTGGCTTTTTCTCAGACCAGCTTAACTGCAAAGCGGGAAAATGAGGCTCAGATATTATTCTCAACCAATGTTTGGCAACACATTTGCATGTTACCACGTCTTTTACAGGAAGTCTTGCAAGAATGTTAATCACGATTTCTTCAAAGTACCCAATTCGACAAACACAATCACATCGCAGGCGGGCATGATCAATTCCATTATCAGACATGATAACAAGTCTCTAGCTTCTTCCTAGGAGAGTTGCAAGTTATTGCTTGAAAAAATGGGCTCAATCCTCTCCACCGGATGTCAAGGGGTACAACTACATAGGGGGGAAAAAGAAATTCCGTTAATTTACAGAAAGTAGTATAGCAAGAAAGCTAATTTCGATTTTTTTTCCTTTTATCATCATTCACACTCAATGTTTTCACAGAAATTATATACTATTTCTATAAAATTACCAACCAAAATGAAGCCAATCTAGCTACCAGATACAGTAGTTACCTTCAGTTAATAAACTTGAAAAAAACATCAACTAAAATCGAGCCAGTATAACTGCCCAAAGAGAGTTCGTCACCATAGCCAAACTGTAAAGAATATGATACTCAATTCTCGAAGAATTATTTAGGAGAGACGAAAAAATGAAAGAATATCTCTTACCCCAGAACCATTTACAAGAATAGACTGATATATATAAGATATTTGTTTAAAAACAAGAATTAATAGCAAAATCGTGAGGTATCATAGATAACGTCATTAATGTGGCAACGTAAATAAAATCTCAAATCGTATCATGGACGCATATGCTAGGATCACAAACATAAGAATTATATCTAGGGATTATAATAAAAATAATTGAGCCAATAATGATTTTTCAAATCATAGATTACATACCAACTACAAGAGTATGTGGCACGGTAGAAGGGAAGAGAAATCCAGATCTAATTCTATACCGGACCAGCAATTAAATCAAGAAAACTGAAGGAAAAAGATATGTACTATCTAAAACAAGTCAAAAGAAAACATCCTCATTCCAAGCTTCTTCAATGGATCATATGAGAAATCAGAAATGTGAACATGTATTGACAGAAAACTAGATATGCATTAATCTTACCTCAACAAAAGGAGTTGAAACGTTCTTGTAATCAGCTTCTTTTGCCCTAGTGATTAGATTTTTGAGTAGTAACGCCTCCTTATTTAAACAACCGATGATATAGAGGGCCAGAGCCTAGTTACATGCAACCAATTCTGTGTAAACACATGGTCAACGATACACGTGTCTTGACTCTACCATGCAAAATCATTTATTTGGTTGACCCGCTTCTGATGAAGACTTTTTTCATTATTCAATATATATATATGTGTGTGTATATATATATATAAGTCAACATACCTTTCTTTTTCTCCAATTAGTTTCTTCTAAAAATATGGTGACAGAGCACAAAGCACAAGATTTACTACATCGACGATTACAAAATCACCAAGTGATAATGGAATAGGATATTTCATAAACGGATGTTTACAAGGTTTACTATAATACCATAGCATCACTCCTCACTAGTGTAATCAAATTATTCGCATAATTAGATTAGACAAATTTTGACCCGTTCAAGAGTTAAACAGATATATATATAAGTCAACTTACCTTTCTTTTTCTCCAATTGGTTTCTTCTAAAAATATGGTGACAAAGCACAAAGCACAAGATTTACTACATCGACGATTACAAAATCACCAAGTGATAATGGAATAGGATATTTCATAAACGGATGTTTACAAGGATTACTATAATACCATAGCATCACTCCTCACTAGTGTAATCAGATTATTCACATAATTAGATTAAACAAATTTTGACCCGTCCAAGAGTTTAATTTTTTTATACTTTACACCATTTTTACTCTTAGAACATATGCCGTGTGCGTAATAACAATTATTATGGAGAGAAAAGAACAGTCAAATTTCCAATTAATGCACTTGAAAGAAATCAAAACCGAAAATACAAGTACTTACCGTGTATCCCACTTCCTTCATTAACCAATAGGCTTTCATGAGGTCTACTGTCCAACATGTAGTTCGATGAATGTCGTCAATAAGTGGAATTTCCTCACTCTTTGAACTCAAATTTTCAATGAATGCAATCAGTATGAACTGTAATGCAATTAAGCAAACCAATAGAGCATTACTTTGAGGAAATCAAAACGATTAGCTTTCGAAATTTCATCATATTATGCATCTTTAAAACCACTTCTGAAGATGATGAAAACTGAAAAGCTATCACATCCATAGGAAAGTTCTTAGTCTATTTGTTTCTATTGTACTATATTTATTGAAAAAGAAAGCAACTTTGAAAGTGCTCATGAGTAATATCAATGCATTAGCTTTGTCTCCAAATCTATTCTTTTAGAGAAGATAGATCACTATATTCCAGGCCATAATCATGAATAGAAACAATTATGAGTTTTTCTAATACTAAAAACTTTTGTGTGTGATTCACATAAACCCTATCAACTTTTTCAATTTTAACTGTCAGAAATTTCATATGTACACAGGCAAACCATGACTTACCCCCGTTCCCCCCCGCCTAATTAATGTGCACACTGCAGGCAAATAAGATGAAGCAACAATGTCAAAGCATCCCATATAGTCTGAGGAAAACATAACACAAAGCACCCATATAGTCTAAAGAGTAAAAACATGAGCAAATAACAGTATCTCAGTTCTACACCAGAAGACAGTTCAGGGCATGTGATGATTATGCAAAATAAGAATAATATATATCATAAATCAGCAATTGATATCCATACACCGTAAATACAATAAGGCATTTGTTCATCTATAAAATTACTTTGCTTCCTTTCAAGTTCTCAATATTCCAAAATTTGAGTTTAAAAAAAAAAAAAAAAGAGAGAGAGAGAGAGTGATATTGAAGCTCCTTCATATTTGACTTTCAGTCCCAAGTTCGACTCGAAATGCTCCTCATAATACTGATGTACCTATGACTGGTACAGTAAACAATAGGCTCTAGATCATGAACTAAGACTTAACAATGTTGTCAGGTGATATACTTTGATCACCAACAGGCATTCCCCGGACATGCTCAAGGAGATGAGTAAGTTCTCCATGAACAAAATTGAAACGTTCCTTGGAGATGAAGGATTCTGAAAATAAAGCTGTTGTAAGTGATTGAAAGGCTTGAGAGCACTCATCGTTGCTGTTTGTAATGATTTGATCATGCAAAGGAACTAAGGAATTCTCCAGTCGCCATCTGAGTAGAAAATACTTTTCTGGGATCTGAAAGTAGTTCTTTACAACAAGCACTCGAATGGAATGTCGGCATAACAAGCCAGAATGTTCAAATTCTTTACAAGAGCAATGGACCTGCTCATCATCAGGAATCCAAATTACAAGACACTCTCTTTCCATTTTCTTATAGTGCCTAACAAGATACGAGCCATTAGACATTTCTATCATTGCATAATGCATGGAAAGCATTATTTCATGCTGCAAGGCACTAAATGCAAATGGTGTAAGAACAGTACGTGCGTGTTCCTCCAGAGGGAGACAAGTTTTTGCGGGCAAATACAACATTACTTCCCTGTTCTCACTCCCAAATTTTGCTGCAATACCAACCTGCTAGAATTTAAAAAAACATAGTTAACATGTGAGCAAAATAAGAATTGAAAGTTTTCATAAGTTAGAGTCGGAAAATTCTAGCCTTAAACCATGTTTAGCCACAGCCAATCAAAAATAGCATGTATGACACAAGTTGTGACTGCACTCTCTATGATATATAAACCAATCATATTGTAAGTGTCATACACTTGCCGTGTGATTGGCTTGTGTTCGGCCAAACCTGGTCTGGACTAGAATTTCCCTTTAGAGTTCAACAAAAACCTGTCTGAAAAAGAATTGCAACGATGATTGCATGCTTATAATATTCTTCAAGAATGTCACCACTGATTTGGAATACTCAGGAGTCATAGTACGAGCCAAGAAGAAATTACGAACATAGCAAGATGGCCAAGATGATCAATAAGAGAAAAGAAGAGCGATGTGTTTATCTGAACCAATTCCAAATCGAGCAACCAGATTATTCCACTGGTGCTCAAAATCTTCCACGTTTTCTAGATGACACAACATATCGAATTCAGATTTAAAGTCTAAATATTGCATTCCGAGTTGAAAAGAGAACCAACTGGACATCTTGGAGAGGATTTGTGATATGCAGATAACTTGTTTAGTATTTGGCATCTCAGTTTCGAGGGCATCTCTGAGACCTGAATCCATATCAGTAACAACAATATGTGGCCGTCTTCCTCTCATTAATTTAACAAAAACCTGAAGAATAGCAACAAAATCATGGGTTTTCAGTTAAATTTTGAATTCTATTATGCATTATGATCATCAGAGTAGCACCTGTAAAGCCCAGGAAAATGACTTGGATGTTTCATCTTGAAGTAGAGTGCACCCAAAGAAAATTGGGCGGCCATGATTGTCGATACCAAGCCACATGCCTAGGATCATGCTATAGGTGATAGAATGATACGAGGTTTCAATAGTAACAACATCACCAAAGAGTGAAAATGCTCGGATTGAGTCTCCATAAGTCCACGCAATGTTTTCAACTTTTCCATTGTCATCCATTGTGAAATTATAAACAAATCCCTCATCCCTTTCTGCTGTCACCTTGCATGCCTCGAGAAGTTCCATTAGATCGTTATCACGCTTCATAGTTAGCATAGAATCATTTTCTTGAACAGTTTTCTTACATGATCTAACAAAATTCCTAACGTCTTTCTCTATGAAGGGTAACTGCCCCGGTTGAACCCCTTTTTCCAATTCTAACACTTTCACAATCCGATTAACAGGGAAACCGGCTTTTGACAGAAGAAGGATATGTTCTTGATCTGCTTCTTCAATTTTCCTGTAGGCAGGAAATAAGCGGACTTGATCATCTTCTAATAATTCATGATTATGAACATTACTAAACTGAGAAATATACCACTGTGGCACACCATCAACAATCTCCTTAGTCAAGTATAACTTTGCATCGCATCCACAACGTACAGATTTCCTCTCTCTCTGGTGCTCCACATTGGTCTTCTTCCTAGGCTGGTTAAATCCAGAGCGATAACAAACAAAATCCCTTCTATAAACACCTAAATTTTGGCTTTCTGTTGAACGGGCTTTCCTAATAGAAAAACCATTCTTCCGTGCAAAGTTGCTATAGTATTCAAACGCTTCATCATCACTTTTAAATATCTGACCAACATATGGAGTAAACACAACTTCTTGTGATGAAAACAATCCCAGTTCACTCTTTGGAGATTGAGATGATACAACGGTTTGATCATCTCCATCATACTTAATGTAAAACTTCCAATCTCCACACGGGCATTGTTGGCGTTGAATCTAAATGTTATTCAGAGGCTTCACTCCATCAAATCCGGGCAATGGCTCAAGCTTACTAGCCCACGTCACACCTTTTGAGTTCCAATCAATCAATTAACGTTACAAACTTCATAACCTTCAAAATACAACATGCAACTTGTACTAACTTCTTAACTAACTAAACTAAATAGTGTGTTTTCCAACATTTCTATACTAATAAGGGAAATTATAAAATAAATAAAAAAAGGGAGCCCACTTCATGAAAAATGATAAACAAGATGTTTATATAGCAAGATAACGCCCTCCCACCTCCAAACCTTCCATTGCAAAATAAAATAAAATCAGCTAAAATGTATATCTCACCATTTCTTTTCTTTTTTTAATTCAGCACATTACAAAGAGAGGAAATCACTATACATAAGAGCAACAGAAATAACTTTCTGCACATTTTATACTCGTGAATTAAGATGAAATTAGCAGTAATGAACAAAATTTTGAGGATAAAAAAAGCAAAAAAAAAATGAGTGGAGAAATACAATTAGTACCTCAATCGCTGAACTTTCGATAAACCCTTTTGAAAAATGACCGTCACATTTTTATTCGCCTTTCCTTCTGCCTGAAATCAATCAGCTTCAAAATAAAACTCCTGCTGCAAAAGTCTAGTTCTATCAACTGTGAAGTCAATGTTTTTTTTTTTTTTTTGAAGAAACTGTGAAGTCAATGTTTGAGTACCCAAAAAAACAAAGAAAGTAAAAGCACTAAAATGGGCTTTATTTAGATGCTAAAAAGAGCCCATGTTAGGATGGGTTTTCCCAATTTGTCACATAATTGGTCATGGAATAATTTTTTTTTTGTTTTTCAAATAATTGATTATGACAAAAGTTTGGAATTTCATATTTATCAAAACGTGAATTTGATATATAATTCTATGGTGAATTCAAACTTAACTCGCAGGCAGAGGATTTCTCTGTCTGTAGTCCATTTTATTTTGATATTTGTAATGTTTTCGCTTCTTTTAATGTTTCGTTTTGTCTTGTTAAGAGGATGGAAAACTTTGTTGTTCATTGTTTCGCTAGGTCTGCTTTTTGTTTTGGTTTTGTTGAGGGGATTGTCCCTTCAGGTTTTGTTCCTGATTTAGCATCCGAGTAATATATTATTGTTTCATTTCCAAAAAAAAAAAAAATTGGATTGCACATAAGGGATCAATTATACTCAATTAGATCGTGTTTGCAGATAGGCAAAACACAGATTTTGACTTTTCACCTGTGGGGTAGACGTGCTCTAACAGATTTTACTTTGCAAAATTTGGGATGAGTTTATGAGTTCCCATAATAAAATGTTTTAAAGCTTACAAACTCCTTTAAAATTAGTTAACAATTCTAACTTATTTTGCAATATTTTAACAAACTTGTTCGATTTAATCGTCTTTACATAATTGTCATCATTTGCACCTAATAAGTTTTATGATGTTATTTTATCCAAAAACCTAAAGACGTAATTTTAAAATATGATGCGACACTTTTGTGGGCTATAAAAATATGTTATAAAATGTTTTAAATAAGTTTAGCCAATAGCCACACTCCCTCTTACTTAAATAAACCTCAAATTTATTTTAATGAGTAAAAATTACAAGGTCAGTCATAAGATAACTCAAAACCCTTGCATATTACTTTATCCATTTATGTTTAGTCAATAACCTTAAATGACGTGTGCATATCATTGATAGGGCACATGTGGTGTAAAATTTGAAGCACTTATACACAATTCGTGCAACATTGGAAACTGTGGGAGCTCCTTTAAAGTGTTCACACTGAGTTCATTAATTTGAAGTTTACCAATTGGCTCGACTAAAGCTCGTTTAATTGGCTCGACTAAAGCTCGTTTGATTATAATGTAGTCACCAAAGACCCCTCTTCTAATGTGGGAATCCTGTGAAGGAAAAAGGAAATTACTTCTTCCTAGGGTCTCATTTTCAGAACATAGAAATAAGACCTTTAACAGAATACTTTATCACCCCGACTCTTAACCTAGCTCGAATATTCTTCGTGTTGCAAGTGTTAGATGGATATGCCATTTTTCACCAAAGCAAAGCGATATGCAAGCTGAAATGAACCCTCATAAGTGAAAGTTACAAAGAAATTGATGTTATTTTCCAGAAACAAAGGCAAACATCATCAATAGTTCAAAGCTTGGTTCGTTATCAAAACATAACAAAAGATAATGAGAATATAAATAATCCCAACAAAACAATATCAAATGAACGCGAAATAGAATGTCAAAATCATGAAAATCGCTCACTACAACGTCATCATGCTAACAATGCAAATATTAACATGGCCAGGCTCAACAAAAGCAATTGAATAGCAACTACCTTATTGCCCAGATTCATGAAAGTCTTTAACAAAACTAGACAAAATTTGCAAGAGGCGAATAATGAAGTAACAAGTTATCCAAAATCAGAAGACTCTTAAAGAAACCAGCAGAAATAATCACCGAAGCCTCCTTGCCTCCCTCTCAGACTCGAGAAGGGTGAGAATATCACCTTCCCAAACAGGTCCCTTAACGTTTCTCATGATGAAACGGTTCTGGTCCTCTATGAACTTGACTCTCACTTGAGTGACTTGTCCCCTTGACCCTGTTCGGCCTATAACCTTCACCACAATGGCGTGCTTGATTGTAGTATCCATTCTGGAACAAGGAGAGAATTCGAACTACTTGATAAGGATGATAATGGAGAGATAATAATACACGCCATTTAAAAAGAATCAATCTCACAAGTAAAAGCACACATTAAAAAGGAAGAAAAGAAAAACACCCACAGATCGTAAAGGGACTGAAGCTTTCAATTTAAAATTGGGCATACATCCGCAGAAATCAGAATATAAATTTCCGAAAGTACAATTTTAGGAGCCAAATTAATACAAGTCGAAATTAAATATTAGTGTTTAAACAATATGAAAGGCGAATAGTCACATAATTATATGATTATAGAGCAATTGAAGCTTTAAATTTGAAAATCGATATACTTTCACACAAAGTACACTATAAATTTCATGAAATTACAGTTTTGTAAGCCAAATATATACAAATCGAAATAAGTCGACAAGGGTTTACACACTATGAAAGAGGAATAAACAAATAACAATATAATTATAGAGGAATTGAAGCTTTGAGTTTGACATTGGAATTAAATCCACCCAAATTAGAATATAACTTTAACGAAATTACAATTTTATGAGCCAAAATTATACACATCAAAGTAAGTTATCGGGGTTTAAACACTAAGATATCGCATAATAATATATCTTATAATAATATGTTAACTGAACGATTGGAATAATTGAACTCACTCATACGAGATTGACGAACAAAAAGGAAGTAACAATAACAACAACAACAAAACCCATTCATCAGTCCGGAAAAGGAGATAAATTCACCAGATAGCAAACCATATCAATTTTTTGCATTCATGATAAGAGCAATCAACAACAAATAATCAACAAAACCACATAACAAACAAAAAGAGAATCATAACTGAGAAAATATGAATCATCACTTGGTAACAACAGCGCGCATTTAACTAAAAATTTCATTCTAAAACAACAAAACGACATCAATTCATCAATCAAAATCATCACCAAAATGATAAAATCCAGAAAAGAACAATCAAAACTACCGCCTCTTTTTTGTTATTTTATTTCATTCGATTCGCAATGAATTCCGTAATTCAAATCTACTGATACTAACAAGAATTGGATAAAGTTATGTAATCATAAAGAACGTGAAAACAGTACAAAATTGAAACACAAAAACAGCTACCATTACAGCAGAAATTGCATATGTAATTGGAGAGAGAGAGAGAGAGAGAGAGAGAGAGAGAGAGAGAGAGAAGGAACGCAATACTAACAGTGAGGAATTGCAGATCTCGGAACCGGAGAGAAGCCCTGAACTGGAAGAATGGAACTGATAATTGGACCAACAAAAACCCTAGAAAAACCAAATTTATTCGATTATTGCGAGTATTTAATGACGTAATTGCCCTCATACCTCCTCCACTATTTTGAGGGCTTAAAAGGTAATTGTGTATTAGGATATATAATTAAATCAACCACGGGTAATTCTATAGTGAACCGGGAGTATTGCTCCCGATTTATTTTTTACCACATAAATACTTGGGGTGATGTGATTTATACAGAGATAGATGGGTGTGAAAACCAACCCACTCATTGTGAACATGTGGTGTAAAATGGATCGAGAGTATTCACTTTAGAATTTTTCCATCAACCACCCTTGCATTATAAAATGGCGTTTACACATCTCACCTTTGATATATTCGCATAGACGTCTCTTCCATCAATTTTTCTATTAAATTTACTAATTAAAAATTAAAATGTCCTTTATTATAAAATAGCATTTACACCTCTCACTTTTGATATATTGGCATAGACGTCTCTTCCGTCGATTTTTCTATAAATTTACTAATTAAAAATTAAATGTCCTTTATTGTTGACCCAAAAATACTGAATTATACTATAAAAATATTGTGAACAATAAAAAATTGTTGAAGTGTCATTGTATTAAAATTTAAAAATATACAAAATTAAATAATTTTAGAAATGCCCCTTTAAATATTTTAAACCATAAATTAATCAAATAGCTCTTACTTTTTAACTTGAAACAATAAAAATAAATAATAATAAATTAACTTACAACTATAGTATGAAATAATATTTCACAATATTTTTGGCAATAGTATTTAAATTAATTGGCGACGGCATATTATATTAATATATTATAAAATTCAACTAATGCATCGTTACAAAATTAAATTAATGTTTAAAATATGAAGTGAGATTTGTAAGTAGTTTGTATGAGAAGTGAGATTTTTAAAATGTTTAGTATCAAAAGTGTACAGGTGGTCAATTACGGTATGAAAAATGCGATTTTCCCTATATTATTACTACATACATTTGCAATGTTAGTACCATAATTCACTAGAATATATATCTAAATCGTAATGCGAACTAATTATATTTAACAATATATATATAAATTTAAATTAACTCAAAATATATAAATGTATATATCCTTACACCCTAATCTAAAACACACACACACACATATATATATATATATATATATATATATTTATTTATCATCACAATGTATATATCCTTACACTCTAATTTAGAAAACACACACACATATTCTAAAAATTTATTTTAATTATTTTAATTTTGTCACAATGCATTAGTTGAATTGTTTCAAACATTAATATAATATGTTGTCACCAAATTAATTTAACGTTTGGGCTAAAAGAATATTGTTAGTTATTTTATTTAACTAATCTTGATGTATTCATAAAATTTAACTACTGCTATGAAAGAAACGGAAATTTGTAAAAAGGAACAATGGTAGAGAAAATGAAAGATAAAAGGCAAAATAATGGTTAAGGGTAATTAAGACAATTCCATGCAAATAAAAGGGGTAAGTATATTTTTGTGTAGTTCATGGGAGGTATTTGGTAAAGGGGAAGAGTTCAGGGGGACGAAGCGTAAATTACCCAAAATTAATACTTAAACAAATGACCAAAAATTTAAAGAATTAGACATAATTTTATTTATGTAATTGAATCTATTGAACGAAACATATTTTTAAATTTATATATTCATTTATATTCGTATCATATTCTAAAATTTTGAAATTTGTTAGGCTATATTTGTTTATGTTTTTGAGATGAAATTCTGAAAATTTCTCGGGAAATGCGTACTACATGGATTCGTGTGAAAATTGATGTGATGTGTGTTGTGTTTGTTTATGTTTTTAAATAGTGGTTGAGATTTGTAAAATATGAGTTAAATAATTGAGTTAGTTATTTGTATAATGATTATGTGAATAAATAAATAATAAAATAAGATAGATAGATATATAAAGTTAATTTAATATTAATATATTTTGAAATTTGAAATTTGAAATTTATTATTAATATATAGTAAAAGTGGAAGATTGAATAGAAAAGTAATAATTGGAAGAAATGATGTTGATTGATAAATGTGTGAAATGATTGATATAGTGAGTGATAAGTAGTTATATGGGGAATTGAAAAAGTTAAGTAGAATTTAAATAAAAATGATTTGTGTTATGGATTTTTAGAATTTTGTGATTTAGAATATTGAAAATGGAATTTAAAAACATAAACAAACAAGGCCTTATATTTTACATTCGTATCATATTCTAAAATTTTAAAATTTGTCTATTTTGTATTCGTATTATATTTATCTATATTCGTATCCACATTCATCCCTAAAATGAGTGGAATTGGGCCTCCTCCACCAACTTGAGGTTTGCTAGGGCTTTTCAATTTTTTCTTTTCTGCTCAAAAGCCCAAAAACAAGAAATATATATATTTTCTTTTTTTCCTCCAAGAAAACGACGGCATTTTTCAAAGCCGAATTCCCTGTTCATTGTCTCCTCCACAAATCGCAGGCTCTCTTTCTCTCAGATCTTTCCCTCAGAAGAGACTCGTTCTGCCGCCGGAATTTTGGAGTGGCCGTGTGTTCCGCGACGTGGATTCTATCATCGGTAAGCGTGAAATTTCTTGATTATCAAACTTACTTTCACTTTCTGGTTATTGCCTGGTGTAAAGAGCTGAGGTTTTGAGGAGGGTGATTCGAATTTTTTCGATTTTATTTTTGGCTGGTGTGTCTTTTCAGATCTTTCTAGAGACCATCGATGTTAAAGGCTGATGTTGGAAACATAACTCTATTACAATTTGTTAGAGCAATGAACAGTTGGGGCAAAAAGTGGCTGATTTCTGGTCTTTTTTCCATTTATATTACTTTGTCTGTATCAGATTTTGGCTTGAAATTTCTGAATATATTCTTAGGGTTTCGGTTCATCTGATTTTCAGCAGCAAGTGAATATGAAGAATTAGATACTTTCGTGGCTTGTTTAAATACTTGTGAGTTTTTGAGAATTATTGCTTTAGTGTCTATTCTCTATTTTCTTTTTTAATGTTTCAAGGGCTGCTAACTGTGTATAGAACTGAAGTTTATTGATGCTGTCAATTTGCAATATTTGTATGTTTCATTTGTGCTTTCTTGATCGAAATAACCATTGACGATGATATTTAGTAAACACAATTTGATATAATAATTTATGAACCTGCAGAAATTTCCATCAATCTGAAGTTAGTTAAATTTTTATTATGATTTTTGTGCTTATATTGAGTATCCAATCTATTAATTTGCTTTTGAGATGTATAATAACTAGCCGAGAAAATTAGAGCGTGTGCAATTGAGAATATAAACTCCTTAGAACATTTTATAAGTTGTTCGAAAACTTATAAACTTTTATGCAATGTTTTGTAAAATTTTTGCAAAAGCACCTTGTAAACTTCCAAAATAAGTTGCTAAAAGCTTATTAATAGGCTCAAATAAGTTGCTAAAAGCATATTAGTAGGTTAGGAACGTATAAGTTTTTAAAAGATTATAAGTTTCAAACACATTTACATACACTAAAATTATTAGCTCTTTCAAATAAGCTTGTTAAGCACCCTGAAAGTTAATATAGGAAAAAAAATTTGAATTCTTTTTTACTTGTTTTAGATTTTGGTGTCGAAGTTTGATTTGGTTTTGCCTGGATAAAGGGCCATGCAAGTTCTTATTTTTATTTTTCAAAACCTTCGTTTTTTTTTTACCTGTTTCAAATTTTTATATTGAATTTCGATTTGGTTTCTCTGGTTTACTGTGCGTACACGTATATGGGAATGCTTCTTTGTGATTTTCTAGGTTCGCTTTCGTTTTAGAGTGTAAGGTTTAGGTATTTAAGGCTGTTTTAGAATGTAGCCATGAAGATGCAAGATCTGAAACTTTCACATGATAGAACTATCCTGATTAGGCTACTTAATATGAGATATTTGATTTATTGATTTTTCAGTAGGTATAAGAATGGGGAAACTTATTGGGGTATATGATTACCTGTTGATAGATGTTCTAGGTAGTCGAAACCCAACTTACCGTTCTTGGAAATTTGGTAAATTTGAGCATATCTGAAGGCTAGGCTTAGGAACGTTGAAAATCCGTGGAATAGACTACAGAGATGACAATGTTTACATTCTATGGGCAATAAAGGAGCATATTCTTACATGAAACCTCAATTCTTCATAATATTGTGGGAATTGCACTTGCCTGCCATTAGTTTAAATTGGAGACAATCTTGTAGTCATCCGTAGACAAGAATATTGAGGAGTTGATTTTGTTTACAGATATAACCATTTGACGGATTAGATCTCAAGAAAAATATTCGATAGCTTATTTTTCCCACTAAAATAAATCTTAGGAGACATGTGCGCCAGTGTGATAGAAAAAGTCATTCAATATCTAAAATTTCTATAAGTCTTAACCTTTTTTCCCTCATGAGTTCTAATACTCTTCAAATTCGCAGCCATATGGGGATTTGAATGTAGATGTACATGGTTTTCTCAACTTTCTATCCGTGCCTTTTAGCTTCAAGGTTTGTACGACAGCTCTTATTTATTGGTTTATTTAATTTTTTGGTTGCATTATTTTTTCGATTGAATATTGATTGACAGTTTTTGGGGTGTATCTGATTTATAATTTTAGTCCCTTTTTTTTTGGGGACATGAAGAATTTGGTAAATTTTGTTGGTGAGAATATTAGATTGAAACCCAGCCGGTTCATAAAAAGAGTAATTCTGTTGAAGTTTTGAACGTCGAATTTTTTACCATCCTTTCCAACTGTCGGTCAGTTCTTGATGCTTTACTAAGGTTGTTTCTTTTTGCATGTGCAGTTTTTGGGGAAATTAGCTTTCTACTGTATTTTGAGCCTTCGCTCTTTCTTGTTTGTTCATCTCAGGTTCGTCTATCTTTGCTTTTCCTATTTTAGGTTTGCAAGTTGCAGTATTCGATAACAGCTTCTTATTTTAAGTTTGCTCATAACTGTTGATTTTGTAAATTATATTGCTTGTTTTTTCGAGTGTACTTTATGCCCAAAATATTGGTATCTTTCATAAATTGGATTTGCTGATTTATTATACTCCTTGGGGTACTAATATAGATATTTCCTGTTGTTTTTGCCTTGTAAATTCTTTGTTTTTTCTACTCTTAGTATTAGTTTAATAGATTCAGTATAGATCATTCTGCTACAATTAATGGATTCAAAAAGCTACAAGATGACCCCAATTCAATCATGTTCGCCCAATTTGAAAATCTTAAATAGAGTACAATGCAGGTAGAATTTTGATTTCGTAAATAATTGGATATTTGTTGACTGCAGATACCTTACTTGTATATTTGGAAGATGCTGAAACTTTTTGGCTGCTGTTTGTAGAAAGAAATGAGAAAATGAGTGTTTCATTCAATTAGAGAAAGAAGTTGAATCTAAGATTGATCATTATGCTATATGTGTGTTAAGATTTTTGTATACTGTAGATATGCCACCATAGACTCAACTTTTAATATGGAAAAAGGTATGCATCTTCTGATGTATAGTTGACAATATTAATATACTTTACTGTAAATAATTTCAATCAAAGGGTATGACTTGAACGTACATGTCCATGATCCAAATTTATTGTCTATGATCTACCAATTTTTCAATTTAATGAACATTATTGTCGCTATGAAGTGTTGATTATTTTTCACCGCTGAAAATTACATCATAGATATAAAATTAATTGTACCGGGCACCAACACCGCGCATCGCGCGGTGCCCGCTCACTAGTATATATACACACACAGAGAAAACAAACAACACTCTCTCTCTCTCTCTCTCATAGCAGCAACAATGGCAGAACACAACAGCAAAGACCTCTTGCAGTTGGAATCCAATTCCACCGCCATCTCTTCTACCTCATCTTTAGGTTTCTCAAATCTCTCCCTCTCAGCTGCTTCTTTTTCATTTTTTTTTTTTGAATTCTTTATAGTAAATAATTTGCTTTGTAAATTTTTGCAGAATCGAAGCTCTTTGTTTGCAAGAAAGAGAGCTCGTCTTCTCTGCCTAAAGCTCCTGTTGAGAGGCCTACAATGTTTCCTCTTCCGAAGAGCCAAGGTATTCATCTATTCGCCCTAATTTCATTTTGATTTTATATGTATAATTTGATGAAATAGAGTTAATTCTTGTATTTTTTTTAATTCTAAATGAGCGGATATCTTGAATAGACAAACCCGAGCTAATAATTTTTAATCATGGCCACACAGACCCTATGATACTCCAAATAAGGAGAAAAAAGTCTAGGGAAAGTGGGAACTGATACCACTTGAAAAAACAAACCTTGGGTAGTTAATTCTTGTATTTGAGCTAGTTCCTTTTTCGTGTTTAGTATTTGTTGTGTTTTGCTATTGAATTGTAACTGAAACTTTACTTCTGTTCTGTTGGCTAAAATTATGAAACACTTTGGAAAATTTTGTCAAGTTCTAAGAAATTTGGCTTCTAAATATGACATACAATGAATTGATCATATTGAAGCTAGAATAGTATATTAATCTTTAATACGTTTTTTTTTCCTTTTGTTTTTGAATCAGACATGCAAATTATTTGCACATTGATAAACAGACAAATAAGATGCTTTGTACATCGATTATCGTTAAATTATATCCCATTTTTGGTATTTTTTTCATCTGCAATATATGAGGAATGGTATCCTTAATTATGCGGGATTTTTTGTTGCTTCCAGTTTTGGGTAAAGTGAAGGATTTCTTAGGTGTGTTCTCAGAATCAAACAAAAAACTGATGCAGGATGCAAAGGTATGGAATAAGTGCTGATTAGAGCTATGCGTTTTTATCCGACTATTAGTTTGTTGAACTTAAAATTCTTATTCTGCTCTTTACTCGATGCAGGAGAATCCTGATCATTATGATATTGAAGTGCTGAGTGGGAAAGAATCTGAATTCATTGAAATGGTAATTGCTCTCTTATTGCGCTTTTTCTGATAATTGTTTTCCTCAAGTATAATTATGTTGACTTTTTAGATGTTATACCTAATTACTAGGAAAAACTCTTAAAGTTTAAAACCTACGGATAGTTGAAATACGGAATGGAATGTGATAAATGTCTGTGAATAGGGTTAATTATACTAAGCACCCCTGAGGTAAGGCCAGATTGAAGAAAGTATCCCTCTTATCTTTATAATTACGTGTATACCCTCCATGTTTGTCTTTGGCATACAGAATTTGTTTTGTAAAAGTGATCTAAAACATGACAATTAGCCCGAAGGAACATTTCTGTCTCTAGGAAAGTATTTCACGGCAAATTTGGAAGTTTTTACAAATTTTCGGGCCGGAAGGTGACATTTGGATGGAGAAAAATGTGGAGGGTTGTATATGTTAATGCTTAAAGAGCTCGAGTCTCTCTTCGAGCTTGGTTAGGGTTCAGGCTCGAGCACCTAAAAGTCAGCTTGTTGAGCTTGAGCCCCTGAAAGTCGGCCTGTCGAGCTCGAGCCCCTGAAAGTCGGCTTGTCGAGCTCGAGCCATCAGTTTTAGTCTGGCTTGGCTTAAGCTCTGCTCGTTTACACTTCTATTATTATGTAATTATAAAGATAAAAGGGGTGCTTTCTGTAATAAGGCCTGACATATTGGGTGCTTAGTGTAATTTACCCTAAAAATATAAAAATTAACAAAACATCTAAAACTTCCTGGAGAGGAAGAGGAGGTGGACGTAATTATCCTTTTTAAAAACGGAAAATTAGAAAATGTTGCATTTGACAGGATTTGATGCTTGGAGTCGCTGATCTTCATACTCCGGAGGCCGTTGCTGCTGCAGAGTCTGCAATAGCTGGTCATCAACCTGTGATTCCTCTAGCAGAAAGCAGCAGTGGGTCTGAAAATGAAGATAGCAGTGATGATGATGAAGAAGAAGAAGACAACGAACCCGACTTGAAATCTGTTAAATTTGGCTCTGATGATTCTGAACGAGATTCTTTATCTGAAAAGTCGAGGAAAAAGAACCCAAGAAAACGATCCAAGATTGTTGAGCTCTCTTAAGAATCGTCATGATACTTCAGGGTCAATATTACCGGATAAAATAGCCACATATATATTTTGAGAACTGGTAAAACGAAGCCACTTCGTGAGGATTCATGCTTTCAGAGATAATGTGAAGGGATTTAGTTAGCTGCTGATAATTTTTGGTCTCACTTGTATTTTTCCAAGTGTTATTGCAATTATCAGATGATCTGTAGTTTCCTGTTCTGAGTGTAATATATGCTTCAGAGGCTTATGTGAGAAGCTCTTTAAAAGCTTTTGAAAGTTCAAAAACGGAGGAAAGTTGTAATTTTATTGCCTGTAAGCATGCAAAATATATTATTGAATTTTGTTCCCATGTTGACCGAAGCAAACTGAATCAAAAGTTCGAACTTGAGATGGAACTAAAATTTATTCGGTTTATTGTCTGAACCTAAACTTACGATATGATGTGAATTTGCTTAGGGGGTATGATGTGAATTTTGGGAGAACCCGTCTTCAAAAGCTAGCTATTGTAGCGGGAAAGTCCAGTCATATAAACCTTGCATTAGAATTGCATAAATTGTGATATAGAATTCAAGTCCATATAAGCTTGCAATTAGGATCATTACAGTGTATGCTCAATACTAGAAGAATATAGGTTGGTAACTCTACCCTAAATAAAGAAATTGTTTAACATAGAGTTGGGGCATTACACCTCTCTAACATTTGGTTCATTGCCAACAATCACTTCGAGATTTTCTAATTTAAAATAATGTCTCTTAGTTTTACATTACACGTTTATACAGTATTAAATTTACATTTAAAGACGAAATACTATTATTACAATAGAGAAACATTATTAGACCTCCATTTAGGGATGTCGAATGGGCTCATGTAAGACCAAGACCTGCACGAAATGCTTGGGTTGGGTTTTGAAAACGATTAAATGGTCTCGAGTCCATAACAATCTTGACATGATATGTCTCGGTTTTCGGCAAACTTGTTTCATTGCCATCTCTACCTCCAATGATTTTCCAAATCAGGACTAACCAATAACAAATGGTAAAGTGCAAATAACAATCCCAGAATTAATTAAAGCTCTTTGTGTTGTTAGGAATGATAGCATCAGAGTACGAAAAATAATCATGATATAAAAAAACTAAGCCTAATCATGAAGATGAATAACACGATGATTTTAACGTGGTTCGGTATAACTTGCCTACATCCACGAGCCAACCTAGATTACATCTTTATTTCTTTCAAAGTACATCCATGAATTACAAATAGAGTTCTCATATTTATATTAGTGGAGAATCCTAAACCCTAACAAATTAGGAATATCAATCCTAAACAATTAGGGAATAATTCCTATCACAATAGGAAACAATTCCAATCAAATTAGGAATCAAAACATGCCAAAAACGGCCCAAAACGCGAAAAAACCATCAAAAAAGCGTACTGAAAAAAGTTGTCTGCGCCCGTGGCGCTGTGGCGCCACATGATCAATGGCTGAATTTTGCCTTGGCGCCAAATCCAACGCCATAGCGCTGTTTGGCCAGAATCTTGGCTCCAATTTTTCGTCCTTTTGACTTCTTTCACGATCCCGGTCAACCCCGACCCTTCATGGCTCTATTTTGACTTCTCTTCTTGACCCTATTTTGATGCGACTCCACATATCCTAACAATCTCCCACTTGGAGACTGATCAAAATAATCCGAACTTAACTCAAACCACCTTTTCACTTTTCCTAAGTGAACCTCATCTAGTCGACACCTCCCCAAACCCAATGGAGATTAAATCCCGAGACCTCTCATGTCTCTTCAATTCATTCGTCCTCTAGTGTCACCCACTTGACGAACATGTTAGAATAGTGCCCTGCGAGCCAATCCTAGATAGGCTTTCTTTATCTATTCTTGTAATAAACAATTTCGTTTTACATTATATTAATAAAAAACATTTCTTCATCTTATGTTTATATTGTTATAACTGTATGATGAAGTCCCTAAAATTCACACATAGCTATGGGGCTTGATATCTCATTGGATGAATATCATAAAACAAGTCTCTAAGGCTATGATTTCTAAATATCATCCAAGTCATAGAATTATCAAGATGGGACATTGATAATTCGGATAGACTTGCGCTTATGATGCACACTCTTAATTAGAGAATTTCTTGTTTTATAGACATTACTGTAGTTGACACAAATGCACATACGCGGGTGCTTGTTGAGAACAAGTTTACTGATTACCCTGACTGACACTTCCTAAATTGGAATTATTTCTATATATGTCGAATTAGGAGTTTCTTAATCACGATAGTGCAAGATTAATTCTTTGACTTGAGTCATCACAGTAATCTTGTATATTGACTCACTGCACTTTGACTCTTGTGCCAGTTCTTTTACAAGGACACATATGAATTGGTGATTGGGTGTAGTGACTCCTATATGGAGGTTGGTGTTGACAACAAAGAATTCATCACTTGTTTAGATGAACAAGTGAATTTCCAATGATATTCTAAGTGATTTGACTGAGTTAGTTCTTGGCCAAGACAAGTGTGTAATTAATTAAGAAATGAGTTTCTTGAATTAATTATTCACTAGTCAAACACACTTGAATTATTATGATTGAATTTACAAGGATCTCGACCAATAAGATTCCTCAATTCTTAATTCAATTGGGAAATTAGTTGATGGAAGAATCTCACGTGCGCGATTGGAAAGGTTCACTTTGAATCGCCTACATCTAGGTCTTCAAGATAAGTAGCTAGAAACTTTTCTTTGATTTATGGGTATCTTATATTTAATGGAGATTAAATAATAAGATGGTTAATTAAAAGTGTTTAATTAATCGAGACAATTTAATTGTCCAAATTAAATCATAAAGGTTATAAACCCATTACTAGTATATTGGTGAACCTAAAGGGTCACACACAATACTCGGACAAATCCATTTCTTAGCTAAGGAAATTTAATTCAAAGTAGTTGAGTTAATATATTAATTAATTAGATTAATTAATTAAGACTTTTATTTATTCAAGTGTTGGATAAATAAATTAATTAAGTTGATAAGATTGATTTTAAGTCTAGAAAGCATTTAATTAATTGGAAGTGACTTTTAATTAATCTAGTATGGTGGATTAATTATTAAAAGACTATTTTATAGCCTTGGTCGAAAATATGGTGGAGAAAATAATTAAAGAGTTTAATTAATTTTCTTTTAGAAGAAAATACGATTTCTTAGAGAGAAAGAAAACTAATTAAAATAGAAGAGTTTTTTCTGAGAATTAATTAGTCTTCTATTCCTACATGAAAAAGATTTAATGTAGAAGAGTTCTACATGAGAAAGAATTGTAAGAACCTAGTTCTATAAATAGGACTAGTATAGAATGAAAATAAGAGATGACATTTGGAAGCCAAAAAATTTCGTTCCTATTGCAAGAAAATCGTTCTCTCTCTCCCCACATATAAGTATTCTTGAGTTCTTGATTATTCATCAAAAATTTTGAATTCAAGAATTCTTCCAAATACTTAGAGAAGTAATTTTTTGCTTTCACCTTAATCTCATACATTATTCCTTAGAGTTAGAATAAACGTTTATAGCTCAACCTAGCTAAAGATTATAAACGAGTGGGTATCCGGGGAGTGGATCAACTTTAGAGAAGAAACACTTGGGTCTCTGAAGTGAATCAAAAATCCGATCAAAGGCGTTTTTGGTGGAGGAATTCAAAATCTTCATCAAAGGGAAAAACGAAGGAATTGATTCAAGGAACGAGGAGCAAGCTAGGGAGCTTACGTTAAGGAAGAAGAAACTCTTCGATTTTTACAAAAAATCGAATAAGGTAAGATCTTCTTTATTTAAGTTTTAAATACCTAGTGTAGAGATGCGCAAGCCTATGATACGTGATAAGCCCGTAGGATTAATAAACTCGTATGTTTAAATCCTAGAAACTAAATTTTAATTTTCCGCTGTGCTTAGTAGGGCTATATGTATATTTCCCAACAGAACTCTCTCTGTGAACATCATTCCCTCTCTTTGAACACTTGCCACTACCCCATTGTTTTGGTGATCAGCCAACTCATGAATACCGTGACATATCAATCTCGGTCCTCTAACCCTCGAATATAGGTTACTCTAAAACCCGAACATGTCACAACTCAAATCGCCTCGGTCAACCCGTCCACTGACATTTTTCCACCAAGGACTTTTGCAACGGCAGTCTCGGATCTCTCACATATCTGCTCCATGCCCCTGCATGACCTATGTCTGATCCATCCGCCTATTTGTTTTCTTAATGGCCAACTCGGGTCACTGACATATCTGCTCAAGCTTCCACTCCACGAGCTGTGTCACATCCCTCTGCCAAAAAACCCACTTGACTTCGCAACTCTGCCTACCCGGCTTCGCATCCTGCCTCCATGACTTATGACTCCACAGTCAACCCCTCCAGGTGTCGCTTCCTGCCTTCATGGTTTCTCTCTACGTGGTCATGTCTCCACAACCCCGCCCTCTGGTCTCTCGACTACACTGTTCTACATTCTCGGTTATCGATTCTGTCACTCTGACCTCTGGCTCGGTGGATTTGCTTTCTTGGCACAGTAACTTTGCCCCCTTGATTTAGCAACTCGTTCACTCCCTCTAGGAAAAATGGTTTTACTCTCTGACCTCTGGCTCTATGGATCTGCCTCTGACTTTGTAACTGCTCCCACTGGCTTCGTGTCTACCCACCTGGCAACACAAATCTGCTTCTATTGCTGCGGATCTACCTATCTGCTGGCACCACTATTTTCCAACATTTTCTCATTAACGTTCAACTAGATTACTCTTCTTTGGTTGGCGATCAACCCGATCCCATCCTCCTTTGTCGTCTTCTCTGGCTTCACCACGACCTCAATCCATGCTCTCTGCAACAAAATCGTCGAGCTTGATTACTCTTGTATCTCCTACCATCGTTCCCACGACGAAATCCGCGTTTAACCAAAAACGCTTTCCCATAGATCTAGATTTAGGAGCTCTTCTAAATCTACAACCTATGGCTCTAATACCAGTTGTTAGGTATGGTAGCATCAGAGCACGAAGAATAAACAAGAAACAATCAATTTAAGCCTAAACATAAAGATGAAAGACACTTGATTTTAACGTGGTTCGGCGTAACTTGCCTACATCCACGAGCCAACCTAGACTACATATTTATTTTTTTCAAAGTGAATCAAAGTACATCCTTGAATTACAAGTAGAGTTATCATATTTATACTAGTGGAGAATCCTAAACCCTAACAAATTAGGAATATCAATCCTAAACAACTAGGGAATAATTCTTTTCATAATAGGAAACAATTTCAGTCAAATTAGGAATCAAACCATGCCAAAAATCGCCCAAAACGTGAAAAACCCGTAAAAACGCATACTGAAAAAAGCTGTTCATGCTCGTGGCGCTGTGGCCCCAAATCTGGCGCTGTGACGCTAAATGACCAGTGGCTGAATTTTGCCTTAGCGCCATGGCGCCACTTGGCCAGAATCTTGACTCCAAGTTTTCGTCCTTTTGACTTCTTTAGCGATCCCGGTCAACCCTGACCCTTTATGACTCTATTTTGATTTCTCTTCTTGACCCTATTTTGATCCGACTCCACATATCCCAACATGTTTTGGTAAATGATTCTTCCATTAATATATAATGGATAATTTTATGCTTGATCGAATTCAATGATTTTAGTTTATATTTTATATCTATCTCTTTTACGCCGTTGTGTGAAAAGAACGCAGATAATATACTTTATTGTGTGAGATAGATACACATTAGGATAATTGAACTTGGTCTAATATAAATTTTTCCAATACATCACCACACTTATGTCCAACGGTAAATTATATGTTAGACCAAATCTAAATAATAAAATATATTATATGTGATTTCCCCACATAGCAAGTCCATTCGGCATAATATCTATTTTTTACCCACAATAAAATATATTATATGTGATAATCATTTACTTAAAAGAGATGGACAAAATACTTGAATCATTAACCTCGATCCCCATAGAATTAACCATTGCCAACCGTCAGAAACTTAGCAGAGGTTAAAATCACGTTTTAAAGATTCAATCTTTATAATCTAACCTTCTTGTCCAAAGAGATGATCAACGGAATTAGGCCCCCCCACACCCCCCCCCCCCCCCCCCCCCCCCACCAAACAAAAACTATTTGGGATTTTACAATTAAATACCTGAGGAGAAGAACACAACACGTCAGAGGAAAATTCAGACCAATCGGAAGTGAGTGAATCCCACATGGTAGTGGTCATTTTTCACTTGTTTTTTTGTCGTAAAATGGAATGGTAGTTCCAACTCCATAGAAATAAAATATTGCGTATGTTTATTGAACACTTAATAATAATATCTAAATTATTGCTTTTGATTGTCAAACACATTACAATATTTAAGAAAGTGTGAGAACCTCTTTTCGCTTATTATATCAGTTCTTGCTGCCATTTAAAAAATTTCGGTCGAATTTCAATAAAATTCTCAAGGGAGATTTTCAACTGGAAGGTTAGTTTTCGTAATTTTTTTTAGATTAAGGGCCTTTTTTAAAATTAGAATTATGGCTTTTTCTGCATCTGACGATTATTCTGACACTTAATCTTGACAGGATTAAGGTTGTTTTTGCTCAAAATTGTTTAATATGTTCTCGTGTGGTCAGTAATTGTTGTGAATCATCCTAAAGTTTGGATTGATAATCATTTTTATACATTTTGATTGTGTTATGGCTATAAATTGATCGCAATGAAATTCTTATGCTGATTATCTATATAAAGTTGAAAATTTCGAATATTTGATATCATCATTTTGATTATTTGTTCAGGTTTAATACCTTGAATGGCGGCACTACTGGCTTCATCTAGTTGCTGTTGCCACATTGTAGATGATCTTAGTTTTTCGGGCTCGTTTTCGAACCATAATCTTTCAAATTTAGACAAAAATGTGTACAATTTGGTCAAAACTCGGAAATCCCATAGATTTCAAGTGGTAATGGAACAGACAGAATTACCTCCAAAATTAGGTAGAAATGGCCGAGCTATCAAAATGGTTCCCACGACTGAGATCCAAACCCGAACCTCAAAACCCGAGATTGTCAATGGATCTTCCTCAAAACCCGTAAGTAAACCCGAGATTGTCAACGGATCTTCCCCAAAACCCGTAAGTAAACCTGAGATTGTCAATGGATCTTCCTCAAAACCAGTAAGTAAACCCGAGATTGTCAACGGATTTTGCCCAAAACCCGTAAGTAAACCCGAGATTGTAAATGGATCTTCCAAGAATGTTAACGGTTTACGTGTAGTTAATGGAGGAAAAAGCTTAGTTAAAAGGACTAATGAGCTTCCGCCTATTGAAGGGTTAAAAGTTTTACCTTCAGATGAAGGTTTTAGTTGGGCTAATGAAAATTATAACTCGGTTCAAAGGACTATCGATGTGTGGTCGTTTGTTCTTTCATTGCGTGTGCGTGTTCTTCTGGATAATGCAAAATGGAGTTACATTGGCGGCTTCACCGAAGATAAGCAGGTCGTCTTATCATTTTATTTAGGGATAATTACATGCACACCCCTCATTTATTGAGTTATTATCGCGATTCCCCTGAGGTTTTGAAAATTAGCAAGACAACCTCTGTGACATTATGGCAATTGGAGAAACATGGGGTGAGATTGTAATATGCTTTTACTGAAAGCGGAGGTTATGCTAATTTTTCAACCTCAGGTGTTTGTCGTAATTAGGGTCTCACGCAGGGAGTCTATGTAATTAACCCTTTTATTTAAATTGGTTTTTCTATATAAGCATTTTATGATATAAGTTTCTATCAATTTTTCAGGTAGAGAGAAGACGAGGGACGGCCTCTTGGTTAAGGGAATGTGTGCTGCAACTTGGTCCTACTTTTATCAAACTCGGTCAATTATCCTCGACAAGATCCGATCTATTTCCCAAAGAATTTGTGGAGGAGCTTGCCAAGTTGCAGGTAAGCTAACATTGCTTTTGGGCAGAAGGATTTGGATTTGATGGAATGATAGAATGATTTATGAATTCAAATCCATCATAATCATTATAAAAGTAGCTCAAAATGGTAACAAACTTATTTGAAAACAAATGCAAGAGATTCGTTATGATGGATTTGAAATTCTCAGTTCTCAAATCGTCCAATTCAAATGATAACTAAGATTTTTTCTTGAAAATGCGTCATTAGCAGCCTGAAATGCTTTGGGACAAAATTGAATTTCTTGAAGATTAGGTCTTGAATTTGTTGAATATTGAATTTGAACTAATGATTCAGGATAGAGTACCTGCCTTTTCACCGAGCAAAGCGAAGAAATTTATTGAAAAGGAATTGGGAGCTCCAATCCATGTGTTGTTCAAGGAGTTTGAAGATCTGCCTATAGCAGCTGCTAGTCTTGGTCAGGTGTTGCTTTATGGTTGCATTTCTCTCTCTTTACCTTGAAGAGAAAGACGTGAATAATACTATAAATCTCTATTTTTCTTTCGCTCATACTTATGAGTGATGCTAAATGTGATCTAACGTAAAATTGGTTTTAACTATTATTCTTAGATGTACAATCTACATTGGAAAACATTAGCATCTAAGACATATTCCTTTGCATCCCGTATTTATTGGTCTATTTCTGGCTTGAAATGATTGTTGAAAAAGTGAAATTTTGTGTATTTTTGAATTTTTTTTCAGATTATTACCCTTAAAATTACTGGGAGAAAGTTTCGCTTCCCATTTTCAAAAATTGCATCGTTAGGAAAATTCTAGCATTGCTAAGTTCTGAAGTAGGTAGTTTGCAAAAGAGAAGTAAAAAATCTTGATGTTTATATCATGTAAAAGTCGAAAAAAATCACTGACTTCGTATGCATATAGTTTTGTTATCGAAATGCTCTGATTCATGCTGATTATCTTCCCCGGGAATCTTGTTAGGTGCACAGGGCGATCTTGCATAACGGAGAGAAAGTAGTTGTCAAAGTTCAAAGACCCGGTCTAAAGAAACTTTTCGACATTGACCTAAGTGAGTGATAACCACTCTTTTACTTTATTTAGAATTTTTTTACTTTTTTTGTTGATTAATTTAATTCTGGTTTTTCAGAAAATTTAAAGCTTATTGCTGAATACTTTCAAAAAAGTGAAACTCTTGGAGGTCCAACGAGGGATTGGATTGGAATATATGAAGAATGTGCCAAGTAAGTTATATAGAAACTCGGATAAGTTTTTTCTCTAATGACAATGTTGACAAGTATAACTACACCGGCTGTGATCATAAAAGAATATAAAACTATATTTCTAATAGTAATCAATTCAACAACCAACGTATCATTTAGCTTTATCAAAAAATTAATTTCTTTAGTTGAATTATTTGTAAATGCTTTGTGTATGTAAAGAAAGTCAGTTTCTAACCTACTATTCAATGCTTATTACTCATTACATAAGCAGAAAATTGATTGTTAGAAAATAGAGAAATTTGATTGTTAAAAGCACATTTGAGCTAGGTTTGTTTGACATAACAAACAAGTTTGAACACATTTTTCCGTTAATGAGGTCTGAAGCTCAGTTCAAGGTCAACTCGATTAGTTGAAAAATGATAAAATATGTATATGAAAATATCAAGCTACTCGAGCTTGAATTGTGGTTGATCCGATAAAGCACTTTGGATCTCTGTTTGGTTAACTATCAAAGCAAGCTCAAACTCAAATTTTGAAGTTCGAAAAAATTCAAACAAGCTTGAAACAACCTTGTTCGGCTCGATTAGATTCACTTTCATCTCTAGTGATATTGTCAAAAGTTTTAAAATGGAGTGACGAGCATTTATGCTCCAGGAGTCACAAAGGAACTAAGGCTATGTTGGTTTTACCCAGTCATCACTTCACAAATTGGCTTTAATTTGAGCTCTGGACCAATTTTGCAACTTTTGAAGAATACTTATGGGGCCAAAAGGACCAATATTGACATATAACATTTAGGATCAAAACTGATCTTTTGCGGTCCTTAATTTATGATGAAGCAAATACTAAAGAAAATAATTTCACACTAGTAATGTGTGCTTTATTTGTGATAATTTTTCTTTTCCTATTCTGTTTTCTCATTGGAACCAAGGTCAAACATGGCATACAAATTTACACATTCAATATTGCCCGCAGGCATGGTTAGATTAATTTGATCGAAGCTAGAATTTGTAATTAGTATGCTAAGCATTTTATGCAGAATGAAAACACTTAGAGAATTTGTTATTTACGCTTTGTATATTTTGTGTAATAGGTTTCTTAGATAAGTAATGTATCTAGGGAGTTCCAAGATCTTGAATTGTAAAAAATAAAAGGGATAATTATTGAAATAATTAATCTTTCGAAAAAGTGAAAAAGGTTGAAAGGATTTGTCAGATAATCTGTTGCAGGAAATCAATAATATTCTTTTGAACTCAATACT
The DNA here is from genome assembly GCA_019426215.1 of Buddleja alternifolia. Lineage (NCBI taxonomy): Eukaryota > Viridiplantae > Streptophyta > Magnoliopsida > Lamiales > Scrophulariaceae > Buddleja > Buddleja alternifolia. Next base: position 53,387,291 of record CM033392.1, on the reverse strand, counting down.
TGATCTATTAGATCTTTGTTTTCTTGGAAATTTCAGGATCTTGTACGAGGAAATTGATTACATAAACGAAGGAAAGAATGCTGATAGGTTCCGCCGGGACTTTCGAAATATAAAGTGGGTCCGAGTACCTGTATGTTTCCTCCTCAACTCCTTTTATGCCTTTCTTTTCTTCTTCATATATGCGATTTAGTTGGAAGAATCTCCGGACTCGACTGAAGGAGAACAGCATAACCATGTGATAGTTGTCCAATCCTCTACATCCTTTTTTTTTCTTATCTTGAAAGAGAACATCAAGAAAATTTCATGCTCCAACTCGCAAGACTTTTATATTTAAAGGGCCCGGAGACTCAAATTTTATTTCGAATGATTGGTTTCGGTTCTTAGTTTTAAAAATAGTCTCGCCTAAATGTTTTTCTTCTTTACATTCTGTATGTTCTGCTGAAACCTGGACTTACAGCTAAAATATTAAAATAATTTTGCCTCGGAACATGCTTAGTTTGTTATTGCATATCATTATAAGGATATTATTTTTGTTCTAGACGGTCTACTGGGATTATACAGCGACAAAGGTGTTGACATTGGAGTACGCGCCAGGTATTACACTTATTTGTTTTCATTTTACATTGAAAATATACCGACTCATTTATAAGGTAAAGGCTTTGATCATATGGTTCTTCTATATTTTCAATTTGCATCTTTTTATTCAGGAATCAAGATAAACCAGTTAGATAAATTAGATGCTCGAGGTTATAGTCGATCTAGAATTTCGTCACATGCTATTGAAGCCTACTTAATTCAGGTGAGTGTAAAACTAATATTTTTTTTTTAATTTATTGGTTTATTTTCTACATGATCTCATGCACTCTTGATATGATTTCAGATACTAAAGACTGGTTTCTTTCATGCTGATCCTCATCCTGGAAATCTTGCTATTGATGTTGACGAAGCACTCATATACTACGATTTTGGTATGATGGGTGATATTAAGAGCTTTACAAGGGAGAGACTATTAGATCTTTTCTACTCCGTTTATGAGAAGGATGCCAAAAAGGTCGACTATTTCTGATTTGAATCCAAATTCTTATAGGTTGTAATAATTGAGAAATAGTTGCGTGATCTGAAGCATCATTGGACTAATCAAATGTCCTTGGGAACACTGGGTGACCCGGAAATTCGATTTTTGTCATTAGTCTAATCACCATTGTCTTTTAGGGCTCACGAGATCCTGAGGTTGTGATGGACCGTTAAATCATGGTGATGTTATCATTTCTTTTTATGATATCATTATATTCTCATACAACAGTTCACAACCCCGCTTGGGTTGTACCCAGTGGGTAGTAAAAATTTCCGTCTTTTAGATCTTACGTCCATATTTCATTTCATTTTTTAGGTTTACGTTTGTAATTATTGTTGTTAGTCTAATAGCCATTGTCTTATAGGGTTCACGAGAGTGAACTGTTAAATTAGACATGGTGATGTCATAATTTTCTTTATAACATCATTAAATTATCACACAACAGTTTACAGTCCCGCTTGGGTTGTACCCCAGTTGGTAGTGAAATTTTCCGTCTTTTAGATCTCATGTCCGTATTTCGTTTCTTTTTTTTAGGTTTAGAGATATAATACTTGCTTGTATGTGCTTTAAGCTCAGGTCCTCAGGATCATATTTGTGACTTTTCATATAACCGGAATCATGATATTCTATTTATTTTATTTGTCAATGTAGGTTATGCAAGGTCTCATAGATCTTGGAGCACTTCAGCCGACGGGAGACCTGTCAGCGGTATATTTTTTACATTGTGAAATAATCGACGCATAAATTGCTGCCTTTTTCTTTTTGTAGTTTCTTTCTGTATAAAAAAATCTTGACCTAGGTGAGGAGATCAATACAATTTTTCTTGGATAATTTGCTAAATCAAAGACCCGACGAGCAGCAAACTTTATCTGCAATTGGTGAGGTACGAAAATTGTCTTATCCCTTGCTTGAGACATTGTACCTTTCTTTTCTTATTGCTATGTATTGAAAGTACTACTATGTTTGGTTCAAGGATTTTGGTGAAGAAAAAGAAAATGATAGGGAAAGGAAATAGAAAATCAAATAAATCCAAATTTTTAGAGTTTGTTAGATTGTTTAGAAAAAGTTACGGGAAACTCCAAGGATAATGACAACAAAAGAAAGAAATAACTATAGAAGTAGACACTTAATTGATTTCAAATATTTCCTAAAAGAATACTTCTGCATATGTCATTAAAAAAATATTAAATCACATTGAAAAAGATAGAAATTGGATGCGTGGACTGAGAAAAGTTCTTTATTTTCCATCATGTTTCTCACATTTGATTCCATGAGGGGGGTACCCAAAAAATAATTCACTAGCCCGACATACCCGGGCTAATAGTCACAAAACGAGGCCATGTAATGCCAGCCCTATCATGTTTCTCACATTTGGTGAAGAAGAGGAATTGTCTCAAATTAGTATTTGATTTTCTCTCCTATTTTCTTTTCCTTGAACCTAACGGAATGTACGAGAAATTTTGGTTCTGAATGGCAAGACATGATTGCAGAGTTTACATTAATTTTTATTGTCCGTTCTTTTATGTGTCTTGTTATGCTAGGTTTGCAAGTTGAAACGAAATTGAATTTTTATTTTTGCAGGATTTATTCGCAATAGCAACAGATCAGCCGTTCCGGTTTCCTTCAACTTTTACATTTGTGCTCCGGGCATTTTCAACACTTGAAGGTCCTCTCTCTCTCTCTCTCTCTGCGCGCGTGCGCACACGCACTGTATCTGTGTGTGAAAAAGAAATAAAAAAAATTAGATACAAGCACAAGTGACTTGAAACGCGTGGTTGATAGAAATGTCATTTTATAGAATTCTTACGTAGTGTAAGAGTATTATTACTACAAAAAAAGTAATACTTAGTTGGATCAAGGCTTTAGGTGAGGAAAAAGAAAATATTCAGAGCACAACGCAAAAAAGTTACATTATCTTGAGCGAGAAAAATATTTTCCTAACTATTTCTTCACTAAAATTCGAGGTCCTAACATAGCATAAAGAAAATAAAATGTTAGTTTCATTTGAAGATTTTTACCTTAGTAAAATTGAACTAGTACTCGTTGCTTGGGTACCAATTGTTTGTAGTTCGACTTGAAAATGACTTCTTTTATGCATCATGTTTATTTATTTTGTCCCTCTTGACCAAAGTGTGTGGGAAAGTGTTAATATTCTAGACAATATGTGTACTTGTACATATGCATATAAATACGAAACAAATATATTGCTGGTAACCAAACTGATATCGAAGCAATATTTTGCTCTTGTTTAGAAAAATGACAGTCGACTTTTCTCCTTGTGTTAATTCTTTGTCTTCCATCTTGTATTGATGTTCATAATTGTTAGTATTAGTAATTATGCACAATAATTAAGAACTTGAGATAAAATTGAACACAGTGATTTATGTTGTTTGTCCAAATTGGGCTAAGTCCATGGATGATATGATGACAGAAATTTACAACGGTAATTACATAGGCACCCCCTGCATGAGTCCCAATTACAAAATACACCCCGAGATTTCAGAAATTACTATAGCGTCTTTCAAAAAATAGATTACAATTTCACTTCTTAATTACCGATTAAGTGACATGGTGAGCATGTAATTACCTTGTCAAAGAAGAGGTAAAAAGAGCTAAGGGAGTGCAAAAATACAACTATCAAGACCTCAATAAAAACCTTGCACCGAAAACAACCTATGTATATACTTATATATATATACCTAGCCAGCTCCGAAAAGGGTCCTAGGATTTTCAGACACACCTTCAAAATCTTTGTAATTTTTGAGATTTCATGTGATTTACCGAGGTTTACGTTGTTGCAGGCATTGGCTATACTCTGGATCCAAATTTTTCCTTCCCGAAAATTGCCGCACCGTATGCACAGGTTCTACATACTTTAATGCAGTTGTTCTGCTCTATGCAAACCGAATCTTTTCCCAATGTGTAACGCCAAAAACTTGTCGATTTACATGCAGGAGCTCTTAGATTTAAGACAGAAGGGTCGGTCTGGGACACAACTTGTTCAAGAAATAAGGAAACAAGCTGACGATGTAAGTTAATCCTGTCTTAAATCCTCTTTTCAAAAACTTATGCTTTTGAAGAAGTGCTGAAATTTTGGAAAAAGGTGTAGAACTTAGAAGTGCTAAATGTTTGTTTGCAAAACCTGCTAAAAGTAGAAGTAGGAAAAGTTGATAGAAGTATCTTTAAGAATGCTTATACGTTTTGCTTATTTTCAACTTTTTTTTAAAGAAGCAAAACCACAACCGGTAAAACAAAAACAACAAAAAGCAACTTAAATTCAGCAAAAGGCTCAAAAGTATTTTCTTTTTAGTTTTTGCATACAGGCTTTATTCTCATTTTCTAGTGGTTATTGTGGTAGATACTATTTCCTATGGAACGCTATTGATTCACATTAATACTAAAGGGCTATAAATAATGTGTTCAGGCAAGATCGTCGACTATCTCCATGCCTTATAGAATCCAGCGGATTGAAGACATTGTGAAACAACTTGAATCCGGAGATTTAAAGCTCCGAGTCCGAGTTCTTGAGGTGATTTTCTTTAGAACTATGAAAAATCATCTTCTCTTATTGCATAACTATGTGAATTTTTTTCAATCTTTGTTTTACGAGCTTAGTAAATTTTGCATTATCCACAAGTGTTGAACGTTCTGGTCCATATAAGTGTTGTTTTGGGGGTTGCTAATGGGTTGAGCTCGGCTCATTTTGGTTCAATTTACAGTCGAGTATATTCTAGGCCAAGTTCACTCACGTTTTTATTTTGGTATTTACGTTAATTTGCATTCCGTTTTGAACTACCTTGATTATTAATAATTTTTATCATCATCGTCATTGTTATTGTTCTTAAAGATAATAACCTTTTTTTCTCTAATATTATTAATAAAATGATAACCTATACTCAAAATAAAAAAAAAGGAGAAGAAAGAAAAGCTCTTGAGCCGGTGAACAAGTTTCTGATCTATACTTGAGCTCGAGCTTGGCTCGTTAAAGAGTTCGAGCCGGAGCCTCGCTCAAGTACAGATCGACTCATTTTCCATTTGAACTACATGGATTATTAGCAATTATTATCATCATCCTCGTTACTTCATTGAAGTATATTGTACTAAATTGAACCTTAGATTTGAATAATAAACTAAATTAATTCAATTTTTATTTTATTTTTTTTATAGATTATTGAGGTCATTCTATATTAGCATTAGCATATAAAGCTATTGTTGTAATTGTTATTGTTCGTAAAAAAAATAATCTTATTTTCAGTAATATTATCAATAAAATCATAATCTATGCTCATATATCGAAAAATAAATAAATAAAAGCTCTTGAGCCAGTGCACGAGCGCTTGAATATAAATGTCGATGTCTCGCCTCACTCAAATCTTCCAACCCCTCGTAGTTTTTCCCTCTTGGTTTCAAATCAACATAAAGAAAACTGAAATAAATCTACCTTTCTCAGTCGGAAAGAGCAGCCCGAAAAGCAACGATACTACAAATGGCGACTATATATACAGTTTTTGGTGGTACCCTCCTAAACCTTGGCTTGACATTGAGCAATCAGGGCACTCAAGTTATTGCGAATGGTTCGTTCGTCGCTGCAGGTAAGCGTTCTACAAACCTCCTCTTCGTGATAGATATTTCATATATACATCTTTCGATAATATTTCTTTTTATTTATTTATGGGTTCTAAATACTAAATAAATTTTACATATACAGGTGTTTTCCTCACTCTATTTATTAGATCCATGCAGAGGGTGAAAAGGCTTGATAAATTTGAGAAAATGATATGATTTACTGTTGGTTCATATGAATAGGTTCTTTTCTCCTTATTACATTGATTACGATTCCTTAAAGATTAATAAATTTGAGAAATTTAGGTATATAGTGTATTCTAAACTCGTATAATATAGCATAATGTTCTATACTCGTGTTTTCGTCGTTGTAATTGTTAGGTTTATACAATAGGTGGGAAAAAAATGGTGAATAAATTCTCTTAAAGTTGTCAAAATGAAAGATCATGAATCGTGTAATAGAGAAATGTTAATGTTTATTTTTGCAATTTTTATAGTTTAAATTGTTTGTTGTATGAATTTAACCCTTGTAAACTTGTTGAGACATATGCGAAAAATGTTTCTTTCATGTTTGGTTTGTTAGCAATCCAAACCATCTATTATGTAACCATGTGACACTTTATGTTATACGTATGAATGTGTGACAAATGGTCAGAATGTGGAGAAAAAATAAAAAAATTCTCTTCAATGGATGTGTGATAAGGGTATACACGAATTGTTAGAATGTGATGGAAAAATTACAATTCGTTCTTGTTGCACTAGCAAATGTGTGACAAGTGGTGATGATGATATGAGAAAAGAAAATGTAGTGGTGTGAATAAAATTGAAAAAAAATAATTTTACATTCTAGTGTGTGTATATACACTTGTCAGGCATTTGTAATTGTATCGGAGTGTTTGAATAGGTTTGAAGGGCAACGTCTGCTAGCAACAACTCCACTAGGTGAATATTTTGCACCACTTTTAGGGGAAATTTTAGCTGAATCTACAGAATTCAATCGGATAACAAGTGGATTATTAGAATGTTAAGTGTACAAGGAGGCTAAAATATCACAATTCAAATGCTATAACGGTTTATTAACGAAGTGTTTGCAAACTCTAAATAAAAGCACTTTTGAGTTTTTAACTAAAAATTAGCAATTTTGCAGTGTTTGCAAATCTTATTTTTGCTTTTGATTCTCTAAAATTAAGCTCCTATTAGCCAAAAGCTCCAAGTTGAGTAGGAATTGTTTCTAGGTGCTTTTAAAATTCTTCCAATTAAAATAAATTTTTTATGACAATTTTATCCTTGAAATTATTATACTTTTTGAAAAAAATTAATTTATAAGGACTTCTATTTGCAAACACTCCTGTAGTTTTTTATCTATTTTCTACTAGTGTTTGCAAACACTATCCAGTTTTGTTTCTCAAGTGATTCTGTTTATTTTTCACTTAAAAGCACTTATTTATAAACAGTAGAGTTTGCAAACACTCCTTAAATGTTATACAGTGTCGCGGACTGAAACAAGTGTCTTGATTATTTCAAAGTAGGTAGCCAAGGGATGTAAACAAAAACATGTGATATCTACCCGTTGTAGCATAGATCAAAATATCAAATTATGAATGTCACTTGTCAAATGCGATCGATTGTTGTGGTCAAAATTAATTCGTATTAGAATTTGTTAAAAGAAGTTGACTTTTTTTGGCTTGTAATATTTCGTTCATGTCTATTTCAAGAATTTTAAACAATAATAATTAGTTAATCAGTCCATATTTATTGTGCTAAAGTCTAAAGAGGATTGCTAGAGGTTTTACTTCCAAGTCCAAAAGGACTGCATGTGATAGTGCACCTAATTTTTGTAATTAAACGGGGTCTCCATATTATTTTGATATATCCTGTAGCATATTGAGAAGTTGGACGTATGAGAAGTGTTTATAATTTTTTTTAATGATTATTGATTACAATATCGAATTACATTTGTCATATATCTACTTACAAGGATTTAAAATATTGTATATTACTGATAAATTCTTATGATTATTAATTATTTTTTTAAAGAAAAATCGGTCTTATATATCATTCAATCTAAAGTTTACAACGCTTGGAACAATACAATATATATCGACTCAAACGATGTAGTAAGAACATCTGAAACACCAACTATCAAGTTCTTGAAGATAACAGATCTTAAAAACTCACAAACGAACACAAGGAAATTCTTGTGCAACTCCTATTTAAGGAGAAATGAAACTCTCATTCGAGAGAGAAAATAAACTCTTATACGAGATAGAAAATAAAATACTAAACAAAACATCTAAAACGCTATATAAAAACTTATGTATCACCCGTCTTCATCTCGTCAGATCTGTCTCTGTCTCTTTAAATTCATATCTGTCTCGTCAGATTTGAAGATGTGATGTACAATTTGAAGAAGGGTGCTCCAATCCATCCCGCCAACAATGGTGGTGGTAACAGTGGTGAAGTAGACGATTGCTTCTCCAAGCCATCGCCGCCGTAGGAAAATAGAAAAAAAAATACGGCTAGAGTTTAGAGAGAAATGAGGAGTGGTACGGACAAAGGTTGTATTATGATTATTAATTATATTATTATTGATAAATTCTTCATTGTTTTATCGCAAACCTTTAATATGGTACCAATTGGCTACTTCCAATGATTAAAAGATGGATGAGTGATTCTTACAGAATTCTAAACGTTTAACTCGGTCTAATTACAATTATATTCATATATATGTTGCATTTTAAGTGAGTTTCATCACAAATAATTATAATTGTAATTAAAAAGACAAGTTATTATTGTAATTTATACATATAATTGTAATTATATATATACTATCAAAATTACGTACTACTTGCGCTGCTAAAAAGTCATGATTTCCACATGGAAGAAAATAATAAAGGCAGCATTGACAAAGTAGTAAATGAAGGTTTGGTAAGGCCGCCGTTTTTAAGCCTATGATATGAATGATGATCAAAAGTCAAAATAGGCTCCTTACAAAAGTTTGGTATTTGTTTTTTTCCTTTTATCTTGCACTAGTATTAGTGGAAATACATTGACTTTAACAATAAAATATGGATTCATATCTGGGTGTAAATGATAGAATCGAGTTAAATATTGTATGAATTTTTATCGAGCTTTAAAAATTTGTGTTCAAGTTTGATCTTGTTGCTACTTGAATCGAGCTTTAATTGAGTCAAGTTCGAGAAGTTACAAATATTATCGGATGAAAAATGTGTTCGGACTTATTTGTTATTTTAATCGACCGAGTTTAAACGAGTTTTCAACAATTGATCCCGAGTCAAATATTATATAACTAATTTGTTATGCTAAACGAACTGATTCAGGTGGATTTTTAACGATTAAACAGATTGATTCGTTTTTCACACGCTCATCTCATATATGCAGTTTGAAAGTGGACCTGTCAAGACTTTTCTTTTCCCATGGAAATTCACAACTTTATTTGAGATTTCTATTGAAACATTTTTATGTACTATGGACAGAAATTAGCTTGTTTTGTAAATAATTAATACACATTCTCTTTATCTTTATTGAAATGAGAAGGGATGTACCTAGATTAAATATAAAATTCATTATTTTTTGAGTTTTACCCCTTTTAAATGAGGTACACAAAGTAGTACCATTTAATTAAATAAGTCGTAATTAATTCAAATGCTGAATCTTATATTTATATCCTGTTGGTTAAAATGAATAATTTGATTGTGATAAAATGGATATGCCAAATCTGAATCGAGGCGAGAGTTGAACTCTCTTTCCTTAACACAATATTGTCCCGCTATAGCCCTGCTATTGGTGGTACGGGTTCTTGCAATTTGTGTCCCAAGATACAACGATTTTTCTCGGGATTGAACCACTTCAAAACCGAGACCCACGAACGAAACCCTGTTTCGAACTCTCAATAATAACATAATTCAACTCTTGATTTCATTATTCCCGGAATAACAAAACTCAAAGAATGAATATGAATGAAGAGGAATTGTTATTCGCTCTTAAGAAAATGAATACCCAAAGGGGGTTTATATAGGGATCAAGAGGGGCATAAGAGTCATTAAACTCACTTTAATGACTCACATGTGATGTGATCAATGACTCATATAAAATCATTAATGACTCACATGTAATGACCAAACAGATTTTGACTGTCATAAAAACGACCAATCACATGTGTGTTAAAATACAGCTCGTACGATCGTGGCAATCGATCATAATGGGTAGTATCTTTAATTCCTCCTCGTTTTACACGGTTGGATCAGAAGAAATTCACGGTAAACCCACAGATTTCAAACCACAACTTCAACATTTAATTTCTCATTCGTCCAAACTCGGATTAGAGAAATTCGAAATGCACACGTGTTATTCGAATTTGTTACCATAAGTACGTCACTCGTACTTTATTTGCATCCGATTTCCAACATATCCCAATCTCAGTACAAGAAATAAAAGAATATGGGTAATTTAATTACAAAATTAGCTAATTTATATACCTCATTTGAGGCATATCCTACTTAAAAAGGGTATTATAAAATATGAAACTTGTATTTAACCTAGATATTTCCAAATCTCAAATTATTCAAGCAAAATATATTTTTTTACCATAACCTACAAAAATTCAAAAGTTTATTTTTATTTTAAAAGAATCCATTTGGTTGGCATATTATGACTAAAAATTGAATTTGGACTTTATTTTAATGAAATATAACTTAATCAATGAGCTACAAGTAATGGTGGGTAAGAAATATGTTCACAAATCACATTCGACGCTTGCCAAGTGTGACTAAATTTTAAATATTGGTACAAAATTTTGGCTTATAATTCATTCATAAATAAAAAATTAAAAACCGTGCTATTAAAGTATAGGTCCATGATTTTAACGACGGGTGCAAAATTACTTAAATAACACAAGAGGACAATAATTTTCAATTTGTTCAACTTAATTTCTTTAGATATAATTATTGTTTGTATCTAATATTGTGATTGTTTCTTTTGGATCATTCTCTGAATATTTCCCAAGGTAAAATACAGTTTATTAGCTTCGAACTATGTTCTTTGTATCAAACACCTTTATAAACTAAATTTTGTAACTATTATCCCACTAAACTATGTAAAGTAACGTTTACCCCCTCCCTCGTCATGCAACTGTCTTTATTACTTTTGAGTTTTGAACACTATTTTTATTTTCTTTTATATTTCTTTAATTTTTCCAATTGTTTTGTCTATGTTTTCTTCTTTGGAAAAATTGATTTTAATGGATAAGGGCTTTAAATTTATAAAGAATATCATTACTTTATAATAGTTAGAGAGAACGGAGTGTCAATTTTATATCTATTAAAACAGAAAAACTTAGCAAAATAAGTGAATTGGTTCTTATTCAACTTCTGAAATCTTGTTCCCTGTTGTTGTGAGAAAAATAAAATAATAAACACATGAAAAAAAGATTAACATTATAAATCATATATAGTTTCTCCATATCTTACATGTATATTGTTTTTAAATTTTTAAAAACAAATAACATAACTATTGAGATTTTTTCTTTCAAATATTGCATGTATCTTGATTGAAACTAAAATACCAAAAATCAAATAGAATGATAGTTCAGGGTAGTAAATTGTATTTTCCCCTATTATCATTCACCTATTTTCAAATCTTCTTTAGTTGTGTATATGATTGGGTTCAGACAGTTTCACAATGAAAATTCAATCCGAATTATTTGGGTTGTTGTAATTTAACAATTAGGATAGTGCATTTGTTAATTTGCAATTTAAGTATAACAAAAAATGAATTTGCATGTGTACATGTGAATATAATAAATTATATATATACCTAGGCACGAAGTGAATTTTGATTATTGTACTTGTTGTCTGAGCGGAAAAAAAACCACGTGTTTCAAAATAAAAAATTGTCATTATCAATTAAAATTCTAAAATCCAACATTTACGGGCGGATCAATTTGAGTTGATGGATCGTATTGAGCGAGTTTATATACATTCAAATCTTTGTGGATGGTACATGTCCCAGCCTCCATATATACAACAAACTATTAGAAGAATTAGGAGATTTTTCGAACTAAACCCTCCAATCTAATATACCAAAAAACAAAATAAAAAAAATAAACTCCACTCAAATCAATTAGTAGGAAACTTTACGGATAATTCTATGACAATTGAGTATGGTTTGAATTTGAAATTTGTGTCTATCTCTCTCACACAAATATATGCGTAAATTACATTAAATACACTTTACTGTGTGAGATATATAGATATTAGGGCCATTAGATTTAGTGTAACATAGATTTTTCCAAATTTTACTACATAAATACAATTCTTATCCAAAAAATATATTTTTAAATAAAATTAAAAAATAAATAATTCAAGCAGTATCTATTAGAAAAAAGGTTATACTTGGTAAGTGCGGGGACCTCAAGTGTCAGACGGATCTCCACCACACATATAGATATATAGAAGTCTCATATAAACAAATATACGAGGAATGATGGAAATCAACTAGAACTTGAGGTACTGGGACCTCCCGAGAATAATCCGAAAAGGAGTATATGGATGAATTTTAAATGATAAAAAGTATCCAATAATAGAAAATGAAAAATTCTAACTCTTGGCAAATCAAGAAAGCCGGTGACAAAAATTCCAATTGGCTTTGTTTGTTTGTGTTTTCAAAACAATTTTTCCATTTTTATTTTCTTCTGAGAATGAAAATATATATTTTATATTATTTTTAATTGAAAATATTCTCATTCTCATTTTTATGTTCTCGATAAAGTTCAATTATTTTCTTAAAATTACATTTCACGTCACTCATTTTATAATTTTTTTTATCACTTTTTTCTCTCATCTCTTTTTAACTTTTTAAACGTTTCTCTCTCTTTTTTTAAAATTTTTAAATCTAACACTATATATCTAATTGTTACTTTTCAATTATTTGATAATTCATACATTACAATCATTAATTTTAACTATTTTTAAAAATAAAACCAAAAACACTTACTTTTTTTATTTTATTCACATAAAAATCAAAAAACTCATTCCCGGACATTTTAAATGTTGACTGAAAATGAAATGAAAGTGCGTCCAAACAAAAGCCTACAGAGTTCAGCATATACATACACACATATGTATATATATATATATGTGTGTGTATAAATAACGACTACAACCACTGCTGGATTTCCATTGTTCACTTGCGCATTTTATCTCGGCGTTCATATTTTCTCAGTTCGCCATTTCTACAGGTAAAACGTTTAGTCTATGTGCATGTTTGGATGCATTTTCCATGTCTCGATTTCATTTCTCTCCGATCAATTTTTCTTGATTTTAATTTTCATGTTGTCCTTTTTGCCGTCGATTTTGAGTTTTGATTAGATCTAAATTTTGAATCACTGATGCAATTTTTGAATTTGTTGCTTTACTGGATCGTCTTATTTGCTGGAGATCTATATGTATAGTATATCTATATGTGCACTGCTCTCTCTTTCTCTTTAACGCCGCCTTTAACTTAATGGCGGTGAAGGGAAGTGTTACTATGATGCAAACAGATTGATTGTATTAATCAAGAGTTTATTATTAATAAGTGTAAGTGTAACAGCAAACTTGTTCTGTGAAACATTATAATCAGTAGGAATATGGAGAAAGTTGAGGATCATGCATAAAATGTTGTTTTATCATGTCGTATTGCATTCTTGGATCAGTATATTTTTGCCTCCAAATTTGATGGAATTGGATAAAAGCAGGCATTAATTAACGCAAAAGTTGATCATGGCTCCAACAGCAGCAGCAGGGGATTTGATTAAGCCGAGAGGTAAGTTTGTTTGCTCATCTACCTTTGTTTTTGTAAATGATTATATGAAGTCCCATGACACAGCTCAGCTGCATTTGGGCCATTCCAAGGAGCTCCCAGAACTCGAAGTCTCGTTAAATCGCAATGATTCATCTGATCGACCCATTTGGGGTTCACCATTAACGAATAATTGTGATTATACCGGGACTTGGAGTCTAGAACTCCCTGAGAATCACTCCTGCAAGACATGATATGTTCAGCTGTCCTGCTTTTGCTTCCCTTTGTGTGTGCCGGAGAGTTTTTTGTTTAATCATGGGGTAAATTTAGCAATATTTAGTCTTTAGTTTGGTCTTCAATCATGCTTGCAGTCCTCAATTCGAGATGATTCCTTCACAGTTGATCTTGGCACAGTTTATAGCAAACACAGGATGCCATTGGATGCGTTCTTTGTAATCATCATCAGATTGTATTTTTGAGTATTATACTTTGTCGCATCTAGACACACGAACATGGTTATTCCTGGAAAAGAGAAATTCTTTCGGGAAGTCAATACACATTATCTGGAAAATGAAATTAATTTATGAAGATTTTTTGAACTACAGTGACTTATGTCAAATGCAACATCTTATAGTCTATTTGAAAAGAAAAAAAAATGACCACCACATTTGGGGTAAGTTTCCACTTGAATAGAACATGTGTTTGTATAATTTCTTTTCCTATTTGCACCGGCAAGTATATTTTGCATGGATAACTTGGTTATATATTTAGCAATGTTGAAGATCTATAGGTACAATTTGCTAATTACACAAATTTTCTTTCTGTTGTTATTTGAATAACTTAAAAGCTTGTTGTGCTGCATTTTATACTTTTATAGACGTCTAAGCATTTGCATCTTTTGCTTTGTTGCCAGTGTTTAATGTGCTGTGACGCATTCATCTTGCATAACTTTTCTTGATTTTAAAATCTTGAATCTTGATAAGGTTTATGTTCTTACCCTTATCCGAGCTATCTTTGTATGAGTAGATGTTTGCATTGTCGGTGTTGCCCGAACACCTATGGGTGGCTTTCTTGGTTCTCTTTCATCCATATCAGCAACCAAGCTCGGATCAGTTGCTATTGAGAGTAAGACTACAAACTTTTTGCACTCTAATTGAAAATGTTTTGCTTTGGACTATTAGCATTTGTTGTTTATAATCTGTTCTTCCAACCTGCCAACTTTTAGGTGCTCTTAAGAGAGCAAATGTTGATCCATCACTTGTACAAGAAGTATTCTTTGGAAATGTACTTAGTGCAAACTTGGGACAGGCTCCCGCCAGGCAGGCAGCATTAGGTGCAGGGATCCCCAATACAGTTGTCTGCACAGCTGTAAACAAAGTCTGTGCCTCCGGAATGAAAGGTTTGGCTCATACCATGGAAGAAGTGATTCTTAGGGAGTCACGGGACTTCAAGTGCCGGCATATTCACACAACTACCCGTGTATGGTACCTACATGGGTCAGAATACATGAGTGGTTGTGATTGTCCTAATGGTGGTGATAGCCAAGGTCTTGTTGTCTCGGGAACTCCTAAGAATGACCCTGAAAATCTTCAGGAATTGTATGTTTGGCCTAATAAATTGTTTTTCATTCGTGGAATGAAATTATGGTTTTGCCTTGACAGCAACTATGCTAGCGGCACAAAGTATCCAGTTGGGCATCAATGATGTTGTAGTTGCTGGTGGCATGGAAAACATGTCTAATGTCCCAAAGTACCTGGCAGAGGCAAGGTTGGTACTAGTACAAAGTGCAAATTATGTGATTATTTCCTATCCGACTTATGTGAAATCGGTATATTATGTTTAGATTCTCTCTACGAGTATGTAAATTAAAAGGAGACTAAATAATGATGAATGTGAGATTGTCAACTGTTAAATGTGGAGGTACTTTGTGGCATGTGCTAAATGTTTGTATTTTTCTAAATTCATGGCAAAAAAGGAACCATCATTGGGATTTTCTAAACTGCAAAATACCGAAACGTTTTTCAATAAATCGATTCTATTTGTACAACTGCTGGCTGGTATTCTCTCCCATATTCTTTTCAAATTAATCAGATATTTATTTATGAAACCAAATTTGCTTTCAAAGCACCTTGAGATTCTGAAACAACAGTCAAATTTCAAGCTTACCGCAGTAAATGACTAGATCCCTCCACATTTTACCCACAGCTTAGTGACATCGTATTTTGCATTTCTAATATGAACCTAAATGTCAAGCTATTAGTGTAATGATATTTCGACTTTATTGAATGTATTTGCTTTTTGCTTAATCTTGGCATATTCCAGGAAAGGGTCTCGACTCGGACATGATTCTCTTGTTGATGGAATGCTGAAAGATGGATTATGGGATGTCTATAATGACTTTGGCATGGGGGTTTGTGCTGAGTTATGTGCTGAACACCATACTGTTACAAGAGAGGAGCAGGTTTGTTTATACTCCTTTGTCTCCAAGAAATTCATATTTTTGTAAAAAGGCTTAGTGAACCTTGACATGATTTTTGCTACCGTTGCTTCTTGTTTATTGTATTTTTAGTTTTATCTCATCATAAAGGACTTGTAATTTCAATCACCAATTTTGTTTTTCTTTCTTCTTGTTCGTCTTCTTTCTAATTTGTTATCTCAAAGTTATGTAGCATATATCTGTTAGAATTGATGCTTATACTGCTTAATCTGTCCAGGACAATTATGCAGTTCAAAGCTTTGAGCGTGGAATTGCTGCTCAAGATAGTGATGCCTTTGCATGGGAGATTGTTCCAGTTAGATCACTATACCTTATCTTCTGGATGTAGTTCATGTGTTTTCTTGTTGCATTGTAAATAATGATATTTTACATGCAGGTTGAAGTGCCTGGGGGAAGAGGAAGACCATCCACAATTGTTGATAAGGATGAAGGTCTAGGAAAGGTGATATTACCCTTTCACTCCTCTGTATATATATTTGTGCATATTTTTACTTTCTTGCAGTCGGGATATCTCTCTCCATCAAAACATTCATGGAAAGCATTTTCAAAAAAGATAAACTAAATTAAATGTCTATGAATGTAATTGAACATTCAAAGCCCCAATCATCATATGAGGAAAGTCAAATTCTTCTCAAAAAAGAAAAAGAAAACACATTCATTAGGCCATGATCATGTATCTGAAATTATCCTAATTCAGAAATATGGAGAGCACAATCTTTTGCGTGTGTACTTCCAAATGTTCGGAGCTAATGCATTTACCTGTCCAGTTGAAGAAAATTATTGTTCCTTGGTACTAAATACTTCTTGATCTGGTCAGTTTGATGCTGCAAAGTTGAGGAAGCTAAGACCAAGTTTCAAGGAATCCGGTGGTTCTGTCACAGCTGGCAATGCATCTAGCATAAGGTTTCTTGCTTTCTCCATCATACTTTCAAGTCGGTCTTAGTTTCTATTGAGTTCTACAAAATATTTGCCTAACTAGGAATTGTTGAAAATCTCTTACTGTTGATTATGAAACTAAGCTTAAGCACACATTTCAACCGCTCGTATCCTTTTGTGTTTCAAAGGAAAATGGGAATGGGAAATTATAAATTTTCAGTTGTTTGTTCCCTTGAAAAGTCTGATACAATTTCCATTGGCATGAAAATTTTCTGTGAACATGTCAAAAACATATTGATTTTCCTATATGCTCAAGGTACCTCATACTGCCCCAATTTTTTTTTATCCTTCTTTTTTGTAACAATTGAAGTTTTGCGCACAAGTCAATTTAACTCGTACTTGCATTTTCGTGGTTTCAAATAAGTATTGAGCTCCTGTAATTTCCTTGACCTGCAATTCTTGTAGCTTTTATTTATGAGAATGTTCGTGAGGATATTATCTTAAGTTTGTTGACTAGTGAATTTGATCTCATTTACAGCGATGGTGCTGCCGCTCTTGTTTTAGTAAGTGGAGAGACGGCTCTAAAGCTTGGGCTGGAAATCATTGCAAAGATCACAGGATATGCTGATGCTGCTCAGGTACAGTGTCCATATATGTGTGATATTTTGTTCTTATTTTGTAATGTTTAAAATGATTCTCATTTTCATTCTAATGGTTGAGTTTACAATATGTTTGTTTTTATTTTATTTTTATCAATTACAACAATGATGCTTATACCGGCACAATGTGCAGGCACCGGAATTATTTACAACTGCTCCAGCTCTTGCAATTCCCAAAGCAATTTCAAATGCTGGTCTAGAAGCATCGAAAATAGACTATTATGAAATCAATGAAGCTTTTGCGGTATGTTCTTATGCTTCTTCATTAAGATAAGCAAGAACCAGTCTGCTAACCAAAAGCTTGTCATCTTATTCCACAAATATGTTCTTATGCAGGTTGTGGCTCTTGCAAATCAGAAGCTATTGGGTCTTAATCCGGTGAGTTTTGACTTTATATTGTCTCCGCCTTGGTGGGTGAGTGGGGGCTCTCCTTAGAAATTACACCCTCTGTCACGTAACTTTTTGTGACTTTCCTCCAGAATCACCTTTTCATAAATAGATAGCTAATATATGGAAATATTGTTGGAACGAGAGAGAACGGAAAAGTGTACTTAGCAAAATACATAGCACGATTTATAATTTAATTTTTAGCTTTTATCTATAATCTCTATGTAAAACTTTTTTTCGTTATGTAAGGTATCTGTCTTTTGGTAAATATGATTTAATTGAACGAAATTACAATGAAGGAGACTACCATAAATCTCTGTTTTGATAGTAAAGGACAAACATTCATGGACAAATAAAAATAGAATATTAGACACCTTCTGTGGGACGGAGAGAGTAACATGAGAAGAATTCGTTATGGAATTTTGTCACCGGTTTGTGTTGTGATAGTTAGATTCCACTGTTCTGAAATTACTGGTATATTTTGCAGGAACGAGTTAATGTACATGGTGGAGCTGTATCATTGGGCCATCCTCTAGGTTGTAGTGGTGCTCGTATCTTGGTCACACTTTTGGGGGTATGCTTTTCTTTGCAACCACGTTAATCTTATGTTTATGAATTCTGAACCAAAAAAAAACATTCCATAACTTGGGATTTTCAGAGTTCTTAATAAACCTTTGCAAATGTCGATTGATTTTTAACCCGAACTTTTTCGTCCATCTTGGTTGATGAATGAAAAAGTCAATTAAGTTTAGGGAAAATTACATGCACTCTCACTTGGTAATTACACCGTGTCCCCTAAGGTTTCGCAAATTACCAAGTCCTTAGAGTTTGAAAAACAGGGTGAACTTGTAATCTGCTTTCCACTGGGAGTGAAGTTGTAATGTGATTTTATTAACGAGGAAGGTTATGAAGTTTTCTCAAATCTGAGGATATTTTCGTAATTATGGTCTTACTCCCCCGTTTAATTTGCCCTTGACTTCTCTGTACTCAGACATGATTATATGATATGTCCATTCACATGGTCAAAATTGTTTTGTCTCAGGTATTGAGGCAGAAGAATGGAAGATACGGAGTCGGTGGTGTTTGCAACGGAGGAGGAGGTGCTTCAGCCCTCGTTGTAGAGCTCGTCTAATCCTTTTCAGTTTTTTGTAAGTCCGTATCTCAAATTTGCATATTAGTCCATCCTATTCCTATAGTGGTGGAAGAATTGAGATTGTTCTTTGGGAGTACCAGAGTACATCACAACCGTTCGTATGCAATTCTGCGTTTCATGATTGTTACGAAGTTTGGTTGAAACTAATAGATGTTTTTATTGCAGACTTGTTTCAAATTATGAACGTCTGGTTTCTAGCAGCATTGAAGAGATGGACTTATTAGAGCAAAACTGGACTTTCCTGTACCACCCTTTCAGTTTAGATGAATTTTGTCTTTACTTTTTTCAAATTCATAAAATAAGATTAGGTTGTATGCCGATTGGTGGAAGAGGATTTCGAATAATTAATACCAGATCTATTGAGTTTGTTTAATTTCATAGTTTCGTGTTACAATGAACCTCAAATTCTTTAGCTCACGTTTTGATCTGGTGGGGCTTTGTATCCATTTAACTTATAATTAAAATCCCTCAATCCAATTACACTTATTTAGGCCCCGTTTGGCCCCCTTGCTAAGAAACCAGAAACTGCCTTTGAATTGCAGACGTGATCCGGATAAGTGTGGTCCTAACGGTGTAAATAGATCTAGTCGAGTTGAATAATGAATCTTTGAAGCTTGTTTGAATTTTTATTCGGTTTGAAAAAATTGGGATTAAGTTTGGTATCATTGTTTCTACACATATTTTATCCATGTTAACTAATCGAATCAAGTTCGAGATGTACTACATATCTTTTTGAGCAGAAAATATTGTTCAGTAGTGGTGTTTGTATTAAACGAACTGAGCTCGTGTGGCTCGATGTTTCTACACATTTTATCCATTTTTAATTAATCCAGTGAAGTTCGAGTCGAACTTTAAATCTTCTCGGACGGAATATAGTGTTTAATATTGGTGTTTGTATTAAACTAATCGAGCTCAAACGAGCTTAGATGGTCAATTTCTAATCAAATGTCTAGTTTTAGTTTGTTCCCAACACTATTTGCCCTCCTTTTATATAATTTCATATATTTTTTTTTTGTTCATTTCTGCACTGCACTGGCAATATTAAGTTTTGGCAAAATTGGAAACTCAAATATTTATTACAATCAATTTTATGAAAACCAACTTTTATAACTAATTATGCAATGAGTCAATGTATACCTAATACATCTTAATTCAATTCAAGAGAAAGGGGATACCCACGTATCTAGCCCGATACCGGGTTGATAGTTATAATTTTGAGCTATAAAAACTCTATCTAGCTTCATAAAGGAGGGGATAACCACAACTTGTGACAGTTTGAATTCGAACTCAGGATTTCTCACATAAATTGAGAGATGAATACTATTAAATCAACATATGCTAATACATCTCCAAGGAGAGTGCACAATACCTCAATAAATATTCTTTTGGCATCAAATTAAAGCAAGTAGCAATCCACTTGTGCTTAATGGACCTAGGTTAATAATCGGTGGGACAAAATCGGTCAAACTCTCGAACTTGCTGGATCTAGCCATCCAATCCAATTTTGAGTTCGTCTGGATATTTTAAATTATAGGAAATTACTAAACCCCACATAAAATAAATTTTCATATATAAAAATCTCAAGAAGATATTTTTCAATTTCAAAAACCTATTTAACAAACTTTTCATCCGGATTTTCCCAAAAGTTCAAATTAACAATTTCTTGAACTAAATTACCATTCATGTCTTAAGCTAAGAACTAATAAATTGTTTTTTCTTTTCAAAATCTATTTGTTTTGGATATTTCTTATTGATAAATTGTCTAATACAAAATTTATTTTTTAATATTAAGTACCTTAATTTTTCACATAATTTATTTTTTAGTTTAACAAGTAATAATCTAAAAATATCCTATTTTAATTCTTAGAAAGATTAAAAACCCAAAAAAAAAATGAAATTCAAATCATAATTCATATCTATTACCAATATAAAAGTTCTACAAAATAATTTTTTATACAAAAGTACAATTAATTATGTTTTAATCTAGGAAGCCAATGTCAATTAAGTCCATAATTTTATCAACCCTAAATGTTGAGGTTTTTTGAATGAAAATTGGTGGAACGAGTTTTTTGGATTGAAAAGTATTATCATATATTTTTTTAGATATAAAATTTTATTTAATGTGTTTTTAATAACTTTCCCTTTAATTTAAGATAGGTCTACCTGGCTAAGATTATGTCATTAATGGGCATGTCAAAATTATTTATTAATGGGCATGTCAAAATTATTTAATCACGGTTTGAAATGGTGTAGTGTTAAAAAAAAAAAAAAATACCTTTCACAATCTATTTGAAACTCTTCAAAGGATCCGATAGCATGTTAACAACATTCAGGGAGTAGTTTATGAACAACGAAGGAAAAGATGTTCAAGGATCCTACGAGGCTCATTACATAAAAGACATGATGTGTTTCTAATATCATAGATTTTGGTCCTCACAACTATCTTTTGAAAAATTGCAAGGATGAGACGTCTTAATGCTCCAATATTTCCGGAATAATGGTGAGATATGAGCTCTTAATTGACAAAAAAAAAATTGCACCAACGGGGTTGGTCCGAATGGCAAGCAACTCGGTTCCGCTTAAGCAAGGTCCGGGTTCGATTCCTTGTGTACGCAGTTATCCCCGTTGGGAGACTCACCCATCAAGCCAGGTGTGCGACCCGGGTGGACCAACAGATTAGTCCGACAATGTTCGGAATACTGTGGTAGGCAGCCAAAAAACAAAAAAAATTGAAAATTTTGCCGACATATTGGGTCGATTTTGGGCAAGATAGTTTTAGGGAATAATAAATCTTTCTTTAACACGCCCTAATCAACACTCCATTTGTCATCCATAATGTTGTAATATATAATAGGGATAAGAGTCCAAACTTGTAAAGACTTATTGGGTGAAAAAAAGTAATTGGATATTAACTTATTATGAAACTCCTAACAAATTGAAATTCGCGACAATTAATTTTTCACAATGCTCCTTTTATCCCGACTTCAGGTGCTTGAACGACAAAACGTTATAAGCAAATATCAGTAATTGTAAATATTTGTGTCTAAAATACTATCAAAACTTACTTTACTCCGAAAAAACTTCTCGCTCCAACAAATTCGACGATCAACATGTACGCTAACACGCTTTATGATTTGTAATCTTTCAACTCAAGATGCGGACTTGTAAAATTAAAATTAGTAAACGTTATACTCTCTCCGTCCCAAAAAGAATATTCTCTTTGATTTTTTTTTAGGAATTATCAAAAATTCTTCCCTAAAATACCCTTTCCATAAAACAAAAAATAACTAATAATATTAGTTTCTAAAACATGTCATGATTTTAAATGTAATTTATGACTATTGTCTATTATTCATGCATGGAACTATCTTTCTTAAATTCGATTGCAATTTTATAATAAAAATAAATAAATTATATATTTTTCAATTAAAATGGAGGGTAAAATAGTCAAATTAGACAATAAATATATACATCTACAGTTAGAGATAATCATTTTGAGACAATAAAAGTAGAATAGTGGATATTTTTTTTAGGACGGAGGAAGTAACTTTTTTGGACATAATTTAATTTAACACTATATTTAATAGAATCTAGATAGAATTACTAAAATAAAACTCGATTGAAGTAACAATATAATACTAGTACTAACATAAACTTTTAATTCTAATGTTCAATATTTTATAATATTTTTTTTATTTTTGTAAAAATCTTCTAGGGGGTTTTGAGTAATTTGGGTAAATGAGTAGTCCTAGGGTTTCCGCCCAATATATAAACTTCACACATCCACAGTTTTTCGCTCTTCTTCACTCAGCACATCAAAAACCCTAGCGGAAGAGAAGACGCAGAAATCTGTTCAACTATGGCGACTCATCAAAGGTCACTCTCGACGATGGAGGCCGACATACAGATGATGTTGGCAGCCGAAGTTCACCTCGGCACCAAAAACTGCGATTTTCAGATGGAGCGCTACGTGTTTAAGCGCCGCAATGACGGTAAAAACTATACCTCAATTAGGCACGCACGCACTGTTGAATGAATTTTTGTCAGTTCGCGTTTTAATGTATATGCGCGGTTGAATGATTTGTTTTGATTATTAGTGACGAGATCTGATTTTTTTTTTTTTTGTGTTGGATTGTTTGTTGTTGAAGCGTTTTGTTAATTTATGTTGTTTTATTGTTTTGATTCCTTTTTTGTTGCTGAAAAGGATGTCACAATGATGTGCATTGTTGTTGTGTAATTTTTGTTCGTAATGTATGTAGGAATTAGAAGGCAGGGAAACCATAGGATTGTGTAATTAGTTGCGTATTTGCACTACTTGATGAATTAATTTGTTTGTTTGATAGCGTAATCTGGAGATGTAAACTTATTTTCCTGAATAAATCTAGCTTGCTATTTCGTTTTATGGTGCAAAACACACTAGATTTTGCTCCCGATAATTATTTTTTATGCCAATGGTTGGTTGTTTCCACTGCAGATTAGTTGATATAGGATGTAACATTGTCAATTGTCAGCTTGGCTAGGATTCAGTTTGATTGTATGATCGGTCTCCCTTAATTTAATGTTAACGGAGCTGACTGCTTGATAGCACACAATTTAGTAAATAAAGTGCAGACATTTATTGCATTTGTTTTACATGATCACAGTGAAAGGACTTCTTGGAGTTTCAGTTTTGTGTCATTTGTGAGAAGGCATTTTTGTTAGTCGATGTGTACCTTTATGAGTGTGTTCTTCATGAAGTTCTTGTCCATCTATTGTTCAGGAATTTACATCATAAACCTCGGAAAAACTTGGGAAAAGCTCCAACTGGCTGCAAGGGTTATTGTTGCTACTGAAAATCCCCAGGACATCATTGTCCAGTCTGCCAGACCATATGGTCAGAGAGCTGTCTTGAAGTTTGCCCAGTATACTGGTTGCCATGCAATTGCAGGACGTCACACTCCTGGAACATTCACCAATCAGCTTCAGACATCTTTTAGTGAGCCAAGACTTCTCATTCTCACTGATCCAAGAACTGATCACCAGGTCATCACATTTCATAGTTTGTTGTTTGCTCTTTGGAATGCCGAATTATTGCTACTCGTATTGTCTTTTATCAGGATTCTAACACTGCAATTTTATATTGCAGCCTATTAAAGAAGCTGCTCTTGGTAACATCCCTACCATTGCTTTCTGCGACACTGATTCCCCAATGCGCTATGTCGATATTGGTATCCCAGCCAATAACAAGGGAAAACACAGCATTGGTTGCCTGTTCTGGCTTTTGGGCAGGATGGTGCTGCAGATGCGTGGCCTTGTTGCACCTGGACACAAATGGGATGTCATGGTAAAAAGTCTAATTCTTATAATACTTTCTGGCATTAAAGGTTGTGCTTCTTACAGAAGCATTATTATGACAAGAATTATTATATTGGAGTCATGGAGGGTTATCTCTCTGTTGTATAAATTTTTTGGCTTCCTCGGAATGCTACGCATTGAATTTTAATGTGTATGTTGTATATGGAGTTGTGCACTCATTGGCAACTTGTTCATTATAAGGAAAAAAGTTTAACTTGAACTTATTGTTTCTTTTATGACTAATTCTTGTATATTTTGTTGATTGCAGGTTGACCTATTTTTCTATAGGGAGCCTGAAGAGTCTAAGGAACAAGAAGAAGAGGAAGTCCCAGCTCTCCCAGAATATGCTGATTATTCTTCTGCTGCAATTGGTGCTGATTGGTCTAGTAGTGCCCAAATCCCCGATGCCCAATGGGCTCCTGATATTCCTGGTGCTATTCCACCGGTTGCAAGTGGTTGGACTGCTGATGCAGGTTAGTATTTGCTTCTTTCTTAATGAAAATGGTTTTTATATTTCTTTCTCTTTCCTAACTTGTTTACTTACTGTCCTATCTGAATTTAGTTTCAGAAACATATCTGTAAATTCTGGATGATATGACAGGAACTTTTAGCAGGAATTACTACTCTAGGGCGAACTAGCAATTTTATTGTTTGATAGTAGCTGTGTCTGGAAACCGCTGTACATTGCACTAGATAAATTATAAGCTGTTACAAATTACATCTTAAAAGATGTATTTTATTTTAAAAATAAGCTCGTATATGTTTGGATAAAATAAGATCATGGAGCTTATGAAATGATGGCAATGGTAATTGTTTAATCAAGATGGTTTAATTAAGATGTTTGTTAAGATAAGAGATAAATTAGGATATTCCAACTTTTTAAAAAAGATTATAAGCTTGTGACATCTTATTTTGGTAGCAGCTCCTCACTAAGAAAATCATCCAATCGCCTTTATGGGGCTTATAATATCTTAACCATAGCTTATAAGCTCACCCAATTACCATTGACAACTACTCCCTCTATTTTCATTCTGTTTCCATAGGTTACTTTGCATTTTGATATACCTCCAAATGTCAATTTACGTGTGACCTTTCATTGCAGGTGCAGGTGGTGATGGATGGGACGCAGCTGCTCCACCACCAATGGCAGTAGTTCCTCCTGTTGATGCAGTGCCTTCTGTTGCTGCTCCAAGTGGATGGGAATAAGTTCCTTTTTTGCTGAAGATACAATGTTTTCCGAATCTTTTTCTTTTTATGTACCTCTCAAAAGTTCTCCTGAGTTATTGCACTCTCTATACTTGGCTTTTGTCGATGTTGAATTTTTGTAGGAACGTTCAATAGGCATTTGGTAACATTAATTGTTATGGTTAATTTTGTCGAGAAAGCTCTTTGGCTTAAAAAGTTTTATTGTCTTTGTATGTTTTCTAATAGTTTATTTGCACCTGTCGCTATGGCTTACATGTTTTTACCTCCCATAGTTTTACCGAACACCTTCAAAAATTACCATATGTACAAAGTAGTTCTTGCTCAGATTGCGAAATGCTCTTCAAAACAAGGCAGATGTCTAAAAAGTGATCATAGGACTTCCATTGTGCAAAACTCCCTTAGAGTGCTTTCTGTTATAAAAATTGCATCAAAATTCACTTCATTCCGAAAAGGTTTATTATTTATGTTCATTAATCCTCCCACTGTAGGACCAATAGTACGCCCCAGGGCCACGAGATGGGGTTCCGCAAGTGAGATTTAGAACAATGAGCTCTGATATCAGTTACTTCGCCTCAATTTGTTTATTGGAGGTATCTACTTATGTACTTTTTGAGAGTTCCTCACGTAGCCAAAAGCACCAGGACCAACTATTTGGGTACAAATTAGAAAGTATTACAAATCAAAAATCCCAAAAAATTGGGAGATAAGCAAGTGACAAAATAATAAATCCGGGGGCTTGTAAAGAGCGAATATCGGATTGATTTTAGTGGTGAGCATCAATTACGCATGCAATCACATTTGCTGATCCAACAAGATATGGCGATAAGTTGTCAACGAACAGGGTCCTCGAGTTCTAGGCTCTATATGTTCCTAGCTTCCGGTCAAGAAGTCGTTGGAGGAGAAAAACTTGAAGGAAACTAGCTCCAACAAGTGCTATTGATTCAAAAATTGCCTTGTAGATTGCTTTCTGGCTCATAACCTCATTAGCTGCAGTTATTTGGAAAATAATGAACCACATGAGCTATTCAAAAGTAAATGAAGCAAAAAGAAAGATTTATTCAACTATTTCTAAAAGAATTTCAATGATAATTGGCGCTTAAACGTGCCCCCACTGTGAAAAAAAGTTACTAATTCTCCTCGCGGAAATGTAATTCTCTTTATTTCCTGGAAATTTCTATGAGACTTCTTTATGTTACATCCCCTCGGTACTTCTTAATGCTCATTATCAATTGCATTTTTCTTTTAAAGGGAAGAATGTATCAGTCTTCAAACCATTATTTGTAATAGTGAGGTTATCTTGTGCTTCGTCTTCGATATAAGGGATTAAAAGGCAAAGCCATGATTTATGTGAAAAAGCGTCTTATGAGCATATATAATCCACAATCGGGAAATATTTATTGCTTGTCGTCTATATAAATTAAAAGACAACATATAATTGTGAAAGATATTCACATTATCTAGAGAACCATTTCAACCAAACTCTTTGAGTAGTTGAAGTAGAAATGTTATTTGATGTAAAACAAGAGTTTCATGTGTTTTGAGGAGCATTTGGACGAAAGAAGCCCATACACAACCATGTTTGGTTTGAGTCATCTATATAACAAAAAGACGTTTTGATCTAAGAGGCGTGACAAGTATCTACATATGTATGCGCTCGTCGCCTAACAAACCTAACTAGTAATGAAGTCCTAAGAGTCCTAGCCATCAACCCGAAATTCCATTGGTTTTGCTCCCCCCTCCAACCATTTTTCTATATCGAGCTTTTTTCGGGCTCTATATTCAACCATTTGATTTATCATATGATAGGTTTTAAGATGTTTAACCTATATTAAGTGGGATTGTTTAGCTTAATATGACCCCCACATCATTATTTTCACGCAATGAAGATCATAGGAGAATGAAAATATCATAAGTTACCAAGTGCCTGGCTGACCGTCTGTGCTTCTAACCAATGTTGCTCAAATTGGATACTGTAGAGGGCTTCTTCTAACTTGGTAATCTGGTCCAGCATAGGATTGAAATGTTCTGCACATAAAAGAATTTCATTTAATCAGACGATTCGACATACAAAAGATGGAGAGATCGTAAAAGAACGTACCATCCCTTGCGTGCGGGTCGTAGGACATATAATGACTAACATGAACATCAAAATCTACGGTCTCGTGCAAACCATACATGTCCATGAAGCAAAACCGATAAACACCTCTTTGTTGAGCTATAAACTCGTATATGCCACTTATCTTGTCATGGAAATCATGAATTTGCTCGTCGGTGGGCCCCTTTATCTGATGATCACCACATAATTATAGCCGAATGAAATGAAAGGCGAGATGAAGCAAAGGAAAAAACAATCTTTAGCATGTCTACGCGGTACTATGTACGTTAAATAAAGTAAAGCATCAATAAATTAAGGTACATTTGTCTTAGTATTATGTGGTAAGGTAAGAAACCATTGACACGATTAAGCCTACAATAGGAGCAAGGCAAGCATCGTTCATCTCCATGACAATTGTGTCAAATATAAGTGGTACAATTTCAAAATGTAACGAAAAATTCATAATACAGTCGATTAAGAAGACGAAATTTCTCAGAACACGAACCAAGTCCGAGGAAATGAGTTTGGGACACTATGCTTATAGCATCTACCAACTAACACAAAATCCATTTTTTATTACTTTTACTATTCAATTTCGATTCTTATAATTATCGGGGCAAACAACTCAGAGAATACTATACAAAGTCCATATCATAGTGTTATCCATATACTTATCAAGAAATCAAACAAAAGCCAAAACAGATTATCCCCCTTCACACATCTTTATACAAACCTGCAAATCGGGCAACAAAGATTCAATAAAGATATTTACATATATCTCCACAATACAAAGGTCCGAAACTGTGTCCGTCTAAGCTAAGTAGCCGACTCTTGGAGGTCTAGTCAAGCTTGATAGAATACCTAAGCCTAATTAGACCGAAAATACAGCCATATAGAAATCGGTTCCGTTAATAGAATTTGAAATGTCCTTTTTTATCTGGGTTGATTTTGGTAGGATTAATCCTCGTCAATAGAAGCTATGGGTATGGCACGATCCGAGTGCATGATAGTTGGGATTGCATTTGAACTCAAGACCAAACTATCTATGCACCTACTTGTAGGATCAAATCATTACGTAGTTTATATATGGTAATCTATTTAAAACATGCGGATCCAGTCTCTATATGGTAATCTCAACCTATGCAAGAGGGAATATCAGTTTTCTTAGAGCATTAAATAAAATAGAAAATAAACAAATAAAACAAAAACAAAATCAAGATTTAGCAAAATAAGTACATTACGTAAACATGCAAATTATAATATAACTGAAAAAAAATCCCATTTTTCAAAGGAAAAAATAATAAAATAGTTACCACTAGATCAACACCTTCATCACCATAATGCCATGAAACACCAGATTTGACGATAACAAATGAAACATGAACAATATCACCCTCGTACTCAACATTGTGAGACAAACATTCTTCTCTATCGATTACAAATCTGATCCCAAACCCTTGTTTTAATTGCAATATCAAGCACAATAGCATCAAATATTGCAATTTAATCGACATTTTCAACGAACCGTTTCTCATCTGAACACATTTATTCATAAAAAAGGCGCAAAAAGTTTGCATGTATTAGTGAAAGTATTGTTATTAGAGATTCAAACTTGAATTAAACTGATATTACAATTTGGAAAATGAAAGAATTACGGGACTTACTTTTGTGGCTGAGATTGTGGTAATAGTTGAGGTTTGGAGAGGGAAATGAATGTAAAAGAACACACGTCATTTCATATTTTATTATATAGGGTCAAGATCGAGTACATGCCTTCTCTTAGATAAGATCTCAGATCCAATATACACCATTGGATCAATTAAATCCAACAGTCCAAAAAATAAGGAATAAACAGGCTGTAGAAATTGAAAAATAAAGATTAGGGGTATAATAGACAAAATGACAAGATTATACAACATTCAGTTACCCAAAATATAACAGAAAAATCTCCTACAATCTCTCCAAATCTGATACCCACGAAAATCTCTCAATCCCAGGCCAAGATTAACGCAATCAATTTAGAGAATCGTATTAACCTCATATTTCGGTCAATTATCACAAAAAAATTTCTGAAATTCTGAAAAATCGAGATTGAAAAAACCAAAATCTGAAATATTAAACTTCTGGAATTTGCGTGAGTTGCTGCTCGAAGACGACCGGAAATTAGCTGGGGAAGACGATCGGAAATTAGCTGGGGAAGGCGACCGGAAAATAGCCATGAATTTCACGAACTGAAAATTCGATCGTGAAATATCAATCTTCTCTTACATTAGCTATTGTATAATGTATTAATTACAATTACATTCACTGTATAACGGGTTATATGATTCTGTATATTGGCTTATATTTAACTGTATATTGTGTTATAAGATACAATGTATCTGTATAATGGGTTGTATGATACTGTATAATATGTTATAACATACTGTATAATGGTTTGAAAATCAGTAATTGTATATCAGTAATCGCTCACTGTATATCACCATTGTATTTACTGTATAATGGTTTATGAGCTACTGTATAATGATTTATAACCTACTGTATAATAGTTTAAAAATCACTAATTGTGGTGTCACTAAAATACCACACTGTATATCACCACTCATGTACTGTATTTTGCTTTAAAAAATAAAAAAATATATATATTTTAAATTTTCAGGCAAAAACTTGGCCCCAAGCTCTACATCAATCTACGTCGTTTTAAAAACAACTCAGATACTTATCATAAGTATGCTGAGCACCACCCTCTCGGGCCCAAATTCCATCGTTTTAATAGGTTTTTTCGCGTTTTTATGTTTTCAGTCGGATTTTTATTTATTTCCATTATTTCCAAACTTTACCTTGTTTGTATTTACTGTATATTTGTTTATTAACACATTCATTGTATTGAATCTGTATATTGATTAATATGATATTGTATAACGTATAATGGTTTATAAGATTGTAATTATATAGACTAATTGTATATGTATAAGCTACTGTATAATGTTTTAAAAATCTAATTGTGTTTGTCACTATACCACACTGTATAAGATGTTGTATAATGGTTTATATGATATGTAATTGTTATTTACAAGTCTTAAAAACTAACATGCAATTTTGAAGCCCTAAACGATCTCAGATGGCTAAATCACGAGAGCACTGCGCAGTGCGTCTTGTTCAAACACCGTTTCGCTATAACTTGCAATTTTTGTATCATTCCAACATAGTGAATTTCATTGTTATTTGCTTTGATTTTTTATTTTGAAGATCTGTTCTTGTGATTCTGTTTTGAAGAATTTGTTTGTGAACTGACTTTCTTTGCATTTAATACCACACTGTATAATCGCGTTATATGGACTGTATAATGGAATATAATATACTGTATAATGATGATTAATGTACTGTATAATATGCAGAAAAAAAATGCAGAATTTACAATTTATGATTCGAAAGAAAAAACGAATTTGGAAGCAGAATTGATGAATGATGAAGAAATTTCAGATTCTGGTAATTAAATTGATAATTTCTGTAAATAGATCGAATTATAATTAGAAATAAAAATAAATTGGGAAGCAAAATCAGTTATGGAGAAAAGTCAGGAATCTGTTATGGGAAGATTTAGTTTGTTATGTTTTACTGCCTAAAATGCATCTCCCATCATTAAAACAATTTAAATAATCTGAAAAATAAGATAAACACACACCTTGGGATCAAATTGAATCAAAGGCCTAGATTGGATCTTAGATCTTACCTAATGTCAATGTATGTATTTGATCCATACCCTTATTATATATACGCACACGTGCATGTGTAAGATTCATAGTAATTTTATTAAAAAAAAATTATACATGTATACACATAAAAAATAGAACATAAGATGAATATTGAAACATCGATTTAAAATAGGGGATTCGAACTGATTTTATTAAAATAAGGTGATCGGGAGCATGATAACTAATTCTAGTTATTAAACTTCGTCTACAATATTAAGGGCATGTTTGGCTTAAATTAGTTGTTTGGATATTTATTTTTTTGTCAAGTAACTTATGTAACATGTATATTTGGTTAAAATAACCGACTAATTATCTTGTTTTTCCTTTTTAACCTAATGGGATAGTTGTTAACCAATTAAAAATGAAATATCAGAGAACAAATTATAGCATTATTTCTCAACTTAATATGTAAAACTTGAAATTAATATTTATTCATTTATTTTTTAATATATTATTGATGATAATTGCATATCACATCACTTTCGCCTCTTACATGAGTATTATACGTTGTATATGCTAATTCATCTCTAATTATCTCTACTATATCATTTCCTTTCTAATATTCTAGTGCTTGAAACATAATCATAACTCAAATTTTGCAAAGAAAAGTGTGCCTAAGGAGGGTTTTTTCTTTTCAGGCCTATAAAAAACTTTTATAATGCAGCGGAGTAATGACGCTTTATTAATGTACAATATAAACAGTTCTGACAAAAGCAAAACAAAATTGCAAATAACAATAAAATAAAATTGGAACTATATATAAGTTACAGAAATTGTTCCACCCAAGATTATGTTGATTATTCTGCTGCTGCAGTTGGTGCTGTTTAGTCTAATCTGGTGAGAATGGGAGTATGGTAACAATAAACCTCATTATCACCTTTCAGAATTAATTGTCTATATTTCCTGACAATAGAGATACAAGTCTAATGCTAAGCAAATATAATGAAGCATATATCTGTATTACTCTTCTATAATTCTGCACTATCCAGATTGATTGGCTTCAGATGTTTCTATCAGCTACCCACTTCCATCTAGTTGTCCATGCGAAGCGAGGTGTGCCATGTATTGCTGCAGTATCACGGAAAAGAGAAAAAGATATCGGTCGACTAACAATTCTAGCTAAAATCTTTGTGATAGAATTGATAAACGCAAGTGAGAGGTGGATATGAACCGTGTAAAGTCAAATCCAAATCATGAGGTAAAATATTAATGATAACAAATAGAAACAACAAAGGCTTGAGAGTAAAGAGATGAGGATCCAACAAGTACTCGTTCCAAGAGTCGAGAGTGAAAGGTGGAAATAGAAGAATATTATAAGAAATAATTTTCAAGCAAACATTGTTGATTTGAGCAAACACCATCACGAAAGCAGTTATAATTAGCAGCCGCCCATCGTTTTAACAGTTGGTAATTTCATAAGTTATTTGACAAATCAAGTAAAAGTCATGCCATAACATATATAGAATCCATATAGCGCAAACTGGTGTCAAAATGGTGGTTAACAGCAAATATTTAGGTAAGTTTTTAAATTGAGCCACTCCACAAACTCAGATTTGTGTGGTAAACTTCAAGCAGTCTGGACCTAGTGCCCGTTCATGAACACTAGTACCCAGAAACAGAGCATTGTCATTAAGTCTCTTTTACTGATACTCCCTCCGTTGCACAGTCGTACAAAGGATGTTTGGTATTATATTTTCGCACCGTCGTACAAAGGATGATTGGTATTATATTTTCGCACCGTCGTACAAAGGATGTTTGGTATTAAATTTTTACTTGTCCCAATTCTTCGTCCTTCACTAGAATAGAAGGGGTTTGTTATAGTGTGTTATTATGACCCTTGTACGATAATAAACAAATTTTAGGAAACAAATTTTAAATTTAGATAATAAACAACATAACTAAACCAAAGTAAAAATCATGCAATATATTAGCCAAAGTAAGTTATCTCTCTAATCCAACAACAATTTCCACAAATTTACCAAAAATGATAGTTTTAGGAGATAATGGCTGGTTGACTTTTTTTAATTCCTAAGAAAAATCAAACTGGACATCCTTTGTGGGCTGGAGGGGTACACATTATTGACAAGTAAAATTTATTCTTTATAACATGTAAGCACTTACTATAAGTTCCAAATGCTAGTATTGAATACAATGATCCACAACATTTAACTATTTGAATTCCTATAATACATTGGGGACTGAGAAAATTTCACTTAATTGTAAATTTTTCATCAGCAGATATGAATGACTATCTTATCCAGAATTCCAGATGCTTAAAATGCATCACAGAAAAAGTTTGTCTTATCACATCTTCATAGTTTGAATTAACAAAAATGGCACATAGTCAACGTCATATATAAACGAACTGGTGTAAGGGCATCAACTACAACCTATAGAGTAGAACAAGTATAGTTATTAAGTTTTAAAGAATATCCCACTCAATAAAAGATCTTAACAAGCCAAAATTACGAAATCCTGCACATGTGATAGAGAAGTTTGACAAAAAAAAACATGTTAACATATTTATGAAAAAGAAAAATATCAAGACATCGAATCATTGTAGCTCCATGATTACACTTGGATATCCAAACCTCCCTTTGCCACAATGTACTTTGGATGACATTAAGAGCACAGCTCTAGCATAACTTATATAAACTTCTACTGAGACAAAGTCAAAGTAGTCATCATACCCTTTTCACTAAAACCGGATAAGTAGGCCACTGCATTATTCATAATTGAGTATTTACCCTTTTTAACAAATAAAATTTTGAAGTTCTAAGCTGGAGCTTTGTGTATTTTTCAAAAAGAATATAGTATTGTCTAAAAACATAAATCATCTCAGTCCATCTCATATTATATGATATGAGAATAAGTTCAATTTTTATAAATGCACAAAAGGCAAAATGTGTAGGAATAAAAATAGAATAAATAAATTGTAAAATCCTAAAATCCTCATTTTTAACTTACAGCATGATATGCATATGGTGATTTTCCTTGGCGTTCAAAATGTTTAGCCAAAACACTCCATTCAATTGGTCCCCACTCCTCTGCTTCAAAGCAATTACCAAGTGCAGCTTTATATAACTACATATTGAAATCTCAATTAGCAAGATCCTGAACTCAGAAGAACGCATATATTTTAATGTGCAAAACTCTACAAAGTGCACAACATCTTGGGAAATATGTACATTGAACAACTCAGTGCACTCTTTAACGATATTATGGATGAGAAATATCAGATATATAAAGAAAAGTCGAAGCTTGTTCAAATGTGTAGTTTAGAGGTGTACCAGCATGCTGAATAACATCATAAACTTTAACGCGTCGCTAACACAAGTCAAATTCCAGAATAAGGTCCAATTGAATCCGAACTGGATTAAGTTGATGTCAAAATTTGCGTATTTTAGGCAACTAATTCAATATCAGTAGCCAAGAGAAAGATTAAAATCAAATCTTCAGATGAAGAACAACTAAAGGCCCAGAAATGTTTTGTGCATAGTGTGCCTTTTGGTGCTTACGGTGAATTTCTTTTGAAATTCTTGATGCATCACCAAGCACTGGGCTTACTTGTAATTTCAAAAACTATTAACATGAAGCAAGGGTAATGCAGTAATGTAAACCCCATCAAAATTGTTTGATAATGAAATTAAGAGACCTTAGCCGTGTCAGTAAGAAGTTCAGTTCCAGCTGGATAAGATGCATAGAATTGGTCAGCTCTCGAGTATCCAGCTCTAGTCCTGCATTATTCACATTAAGAAAATGAAATTAAAATTGAAACTTTCTACATTAAGGAAGAAAAAACCAACTTTCTTCTTTTTGTGGAATTAATCCAACTAAATTTCATTTGAACTATACAAAATTAGCCTCACTAGACATAACCATATTCATATCTGTTCTGTGGAATGAACCGAACTCCGAAGATTGGTATAGTAAATTGGTTTCCGTGAAACTGTTGTACTCATTACCAGCTGCCATTTTTTTTGATATCAAGTTGACACATAATAATACAGCAAAATTACCAATCATCAAACTATCTTGCCCTTTTAGAAAGTGCATTTAGTTCAAATGAGTGTAACCACAATGCACTTTTCGGAAACAACAAACGACCCAAACTTATATAATAAAAACTAATGAATCCTACTTCAAGGCTGCCGAGACTTACGTATTGTTGGTGTAGGCGTAACTGACGAGCGTAACGAAGCAGTAAAATCCAGCATAAGATACAATTCTTCGAAACTTCTGAATTTTCAGAATTTCTTTACAGCCTTCATAAAGCCGCAACATATTGGACGTAAATAGTACCTGCACTTACATCAACAATCCTAACAAAAACACATTTTAAATCCATTCAGGCATTTTATCGAACACTATAGCTGCACTCTATAAAAACAAAGAAAAAGCTTCAAAAAGGTTTTGGAGCCATTTTAATGCCTGCTGTCTGTGATGAATTGAGATTTAGAAAAAGAATAAATTGAAATGCAGCTATAAATCAACCCAAATCCACAAACGATTATAAAATATGCGCAAAATCACCGTCAACCCGCCGGATAACTCACCGGAGCTGATTCCTTTCTCAAAATCGACGGCCTAATTACTGTGTGTGTGTGAGGAGAGAGAGAGAGAGAGAGAGAGAGAGAGAGAGTTGTCAAAATTGGCTTCGTACTATTATGATTCATTATGATCGGGTCTATATGGGCTACAAAAAATAGCCCAATTCCATACTAACGAGTTAACTGCGTTAGGGCCCGGATTCGCGACCCAACTCAACAAAAATGGTAATAGTCCTATTCTTTTTTTTATAATTCTAGACGAATGAGATATCCTGATCCGATAAACCTGGGTTGATATTTTTCAATCATGGGTCACATAAACTCTATAAAACTCCAAATAAGGAGAAAAAAGTCACAATTGTGACAGCATGTAATTTAACCTATTATCTCACACATGAAAGTAGAAACTGATATCACTAGGCTAGCAAGTCTTGGGTAATGGTAATAATCCTATCATTGACTTCTTTAAGTTATAATTAATTTACCCAATGTGGTTGTGTCAAGTGGTAAGCGGCTTGTGACCCCTAGAGGCAACAAGTGTTCGAATCCTACTGGAGACACCTCCCTGGGGAGGGCTTTTCTTTGTGCGCCCCGACCTGACCCGACCCGAAGGATTAGACTTCTCCGTCTAACAAAAAATGTTATAATTAATTTCTATTTTGTACACCTTTTCAGTAAGAAGACAATTATATATCTTTTTTTTTTTTGCTAAGTAAAGAAAATTATATATCTCGACTACACAAAATTGTTAAAATATATTTAGTTTATTTATGTTTATTATTATTTCTTTTATATTTATTCTTGTTTAGTAGACAAGGTATATTTCCTTTTATATTTCTTTTGTAAGACACTATATATATTGGTTTTTATAGAATAATACACAAGCGGAATTCATCCCAACATGGTATCAAGCCTTGTTTCCTAAAACCCTAAATAATTTTTTTTCGACTGCCTCCCTTCCGCCGCGCCACCTCCTCCACGCTGTGCCGGCGCCTTGCTTCCTGCACCGCGCCTTCACGCAACCCCCGCACCCCTGCGCCGCGCCGTTTCTCCGGTATTTTAAGTCGATCTCCAACCCTTCTCAAGTCATTGTTTTCCCCTCAACGCAATGCTCTTTCACTAAATAGCCTCACACCGCCTCCGACCTCTCCTTCTCACGGTAAAGGTTATTTGTTCATTGTTTTTATTTTTATTTTCTTGCATTTATCGTGTTTGTATTGCGACCTTATCATGTCTCAAACCAATGAAACTATCACCAATCCCACCGATACTACCCTTCCCACACCCGAACTAAATCGCCCACCCCCTCTTCACCCGGCTCTTCATGTGGGTAATATTTTCCAATCCTTCGATTTTAAACTTTCTGATCAAGATTCCAAAATTGTGGCGGGGAATGTTTTTAGACGTTTGTCGTAGTTACTATGTCATTGATCATTTAACCGGAAAATCTAAACCAAAAGATGAAAATGATCATAACTGGTTTGCTCTTGATTCAACAATCAAACTATGGTTTTATTCTACCGTTGACATTAAACTTTTGAAAAATATGAATCTTGAAACTGCTATTGCTAGTGAAGTTTGGTTTACTATTGAAGTTTGGTATACCCATCCACCCTCAGATCTCCACCTCCAGAGATAATATCCATAATCCTCTTCAGGTACTTAAGGATATTCTTCACATCTATCCAATGTTCCTTATCTGGATTTGCCTGAAATCGACGCACAATGCTTACAGCATAAGTGATGTCGGCTCTAGTACATGTTAGGTCTCATATTTTACATATTTTCATCATGATTTACCTCACATTTGTCTTTATTTTATGCCTTGTAGTTAGTCTTTTCCTTTATTTTTAGCCCAATTTACGTATTTTGATTTCTAAGTCGTTTCAATATTTTTGTAGGCATAAAAATGATTGTTTTGATGAGTTAAAGGATTATTTTTACGTGAATAACGAAGGCTAACCAAGAGAAAGTGAAGAAATGCATTAGAAAGGCCAAACGAGAATGTTTCGTTGAAGAAAAATGAAGAGATAAATTTCTGCACAGGCAATTGCACAACTGTGCAGATATTCTGCACAGCTGTGCAGCTGCGGATTTTTATATTTTTGTGGGCCGATTTTATGACTTGGATGGGCATAATTTATGTATCTAAGACTCCTTTTTAGTTAAATAAAGTGGCAAAAACGTTTTTTAGGCTGGAGGGGATGGGAGATCATCATTCTTGAGGAAAAGAAGACTTCTAGAGAGAGAAAATAGATCTTGGAGAGTTCTTGGAGAAGAGTTCTTGGAGAGAAAAGCTTCATCTTCTCAAGTTGTATTCTTCCATTCCTTCATTGTTGAACATGAGTAACTTTATGTTTATGCAATTTATTTCTTGTTTTTCTTTAATTATGTATAGCTAAATTATTTTCTAGGGTTTAAGATGTAGTCTTGTGTATTGATTTGGATTATTGATGATTTATGGATGTGATTTCTTGTTTGGTTTATCTATTAATGAGAGTTTAATGCTTGTAATTGCTTGATCACCAATTGCATGATTTAAGATGAATTAAGAAGTACCGGGAGGTGAATTAGTTTATCGGTTCAGATTTAATAGACATGTGTAAATTGCTTAATAGGGATATTGGTAATTTTACATGAGACTAGTTAAACAATATTCATAGAACTTAATGGATTCATCTAAATTAGTTTTTGATCATGGGAGTGACGTTAATTAATTTAGGTGGGTACTCATGAAGATCTCGGGAGAGTATTCATGTATTTAAGAAAATTGGGTCTTTAATTTAAACAAGAATGATAATCCATTGAAAGTCAATAATCCATAGAAGTACCTTGATGAAATCATAATCCCTAGGCCTTTCGTTAATTGATTATTCGTTTTAATTATATCTGTTTTAGTTATTTATAATTAAATTCTTTTCTTGTTAAATTTTTGCTTTTAATTAGTTAAAATCTCAAATCTTTGATAATCGATAGTCTAAATAATAGGATAAACTTTGTTTGGTACTTGAAACCTTCCCTGTGGAGACGATCTTACTTTCACTATATTATTTGTTCGATTCCGTGTTGTCACGGACGGTTAACAAATTGGCGCCGTTGCCGGGGAAGGCAACAAATAGTCAATATCAATAAAAAGTTAATTCTTATTAGTTTAGACATTTATCTTTATTTTATTTTCAATTTTTTTATTTGTCTCGCTCTGATCTTAATTTCTTGTTTTAGGTTGAATTTTGGTAGATGCACAGGCGTTCTCTGAGTGCACCTGCTATTGAAATCGATCCGGAACCAGAACGAACTTTTCGAAGAGGCAGACGTCAACAAGGAGATCAACATAGAATGGCAGACGACTTACAGAGGATTGAACCTGCCGCGCAGAGAACTCTACGAGATTATGCTACACCAACATATCAGAACTTAACCTCCAGCATAGCGGTACCAAATGTTCAAGCCAATACCTTTGAGTTGAAGCCGGCTATCATTCAAATGCTACAACACACTGCATTTGAGGGAGATATTGAGAGGGAGGATCCTCATTCCCATCTGGGGAATTTTCTTGAAATTTGCAGTACTTTCAAGATGAATGGCGTTACTGAAGATGCCATAAGACTACGACTCTTTCCATTCTCCCTGTCTAAAAGAGCTAAAGAGTGGTTGAAAAACCAGCCGGCAAATAAGTTCACCACTTGGGCTGATTTGTCGACTGCGTTTCTCACCAAGTATTTCCCCCCAGCAAAAACTGCTCAATTAAGGAATGCAATCACATGATTCATGCAAACTGATAGTGAAACCCTCTATCAAGCATGGGAAAGGTATAAAGAATTACTCAGAAAATGCCCACATCACAGTATTCCTAGTTGGATGCTTGTGCAGACCTTCTACAATAGTCTATCACATAGTATCCGGATGAATATCGATGCAGCTGCAGGAGGGAGTTTTATGGCAAAGAATCCAGATGATGCATTGGCTCTTATGGACGAGATGGCATCGAATACGTATCAGTGGGCGAGTGATAGTCGGGCTACCAAGAAAACACCGGGCATCCACAATGTAGATAACATTACATTGCTCAATGCTAACATTGAAGCACTTGTCAAGCACATGGAAGGACTCAAGGGAAATGTTAGTGCAGTATCTCAGCCTACTTTAGCTTGTGATGTTTGTGGGGCACCTCATATGGCTACTGATTGCCCACTCATCGAGTAAGCTAACTATTTATCCAATCAGAATAAACAGCAAGGAAATCCATTTTCGAACACCTACAATTCGGGTTGGCGAAATCATCCTAACTTTTCTTGGGGAGGTCAAGGGAACCAAGGAGCTCAAGCGAATCCTCCTAAACAACAGTTTCCTCCAGATTCCAACAACATGGTCCTCAGAATTTTCAACAACCAAGTCAGCAAGGACCACCACCTCGAGAACCACAAGCTTGGGAATTAGCCATTGAAAAACTAGCTAACGGAACTGCAATCCGTATTGAGAAGCTTGAGGCAAAGATGGATCAGATGATAGATGCAACCAAGAATCTTGAAGCACAAATGGGGCAGTTGGCTAGTACTATGAGCTCAAGACCAAAAGGTACATTGCCAAGTCAAACTGAGCAGAATCCTAAGGGGCAGTGTAATGCAGTAACTTTGAGAAATGGAAGAACCGTGGGAGAATCTGAACAACCGGGGGAACCTAATGAGGAACAAGGAATAACTGAGGTTCCAGTTTCTGAGCCTTCAGAAGAGGTTACACCAGAGATAGTTAAACCTAAACCATATGTGAAGCCGTATGTTCCTCCGATTCCATTTCCTCAAAGATTGCAGCATAAGAGATTAGACAAGCAGTACGAGAAATTTCTTCAAGTTTTTCGAAAGTTACGTATCAATATACCATTCGCGGATGCTTTGGCTCAGATGCCAATTTATGTGAAATTTCTGAAGGAATTGTTGAGCAACAAAAGAAAATTGGAAGACGTGGAAACAGTGTCTTTAAATGAAGAGTGCAGTTCTATAATCCAAAGGAGTATTCCTCCTAAACTTAAAGATCCAGGGAGTTTTTCTCTTCCTTGCACCATTGGTCAAGTTCAATTTGTTAAGGCATTATGTGATTTAGGAGCGAGTGTGAGTCTAATGCCTTTTTTTATTAGCAGGAAATTGGGTTTCCAAGAACTTAAACACACAAGGATCTCCTTACAGTTGGCAGACCGAAGTGTCAAACATCCTCTGGGCATAATCGAGGATGTGTTGGTCAAAGTGGATAAATTTTACATTCCGTGTGATTTTGTGGTGTTAGAAATGGATGAGGATTCAGAGGTCCCGATTATACTTGGGAGACCATTCCTTGCTACTGCTGGGACCAACATTGATGTACGGGCAGGCAAGCTTACCTTGAACATTGGAGATGAGAAAGTGGAATTTGATTTGAACAAGGTAATGAAGTCGCCTGTCCTAGAAGAGAGTTGTTGTTCGGTGGATGTGATCGATGAGATAGCCCAGATTGAATTAGAGAGGGAGTTTCTTGAGGATCCGTTGGAGAAGTTGGAAACTAAAGATGATGAGAGTCCTGCGATTGAAACAGTGACTAGATTTAGACAACGATGAGGACTTGCATAAAGAAGGCCTTTTTCAAGGTAAAAGAGATCCACTAGAGTCGTACCCCAACATCTCCTCTAAACCAAAGGTAGTACTTAAACCTCTTCCACCACATCTCAGTTATGTTTTTCTTGGTGACAATGAATCTTTACCTGTTATTGTTAGTACTACTCTATCTGAGCTTGAATTGAATAAATTGTTAGAGAAATTGAGGTTGAGGAAGAAAGCAATAGGATGGATTATTTCTGATATAAAGGGAATTAGCCCTACTTTATGCATGCATAGGATTTTAATGGAAGAAAATCATAAAACGTCAATAGAACCTCAACGTAGATTGAATCCTAAGTTGAAGGAAGTTGTTAAGGATGAAATTATGAAATTGTTAGATGCTGGCATAATATACCCTATCTCGGATAGTCCTTGGGTTAGTCCTATACATGTAGTGCCTAAAAAAGGAGGAATGACTGTAATTTATAATGAAAAAAATGAATTAATTCCCACTAGAACAGTAACAGGTTGGCGGGTTTGTATTGATTATAGGAAGTTAAACAATGCTACTCGAAAAGATCACTTTCCCTTGCCTTTCATTGATCAAATGTTGGAAAGACTTTCAGGTAATAAGTATTATTGCTTTCTAGATGGTTACTCGGGATATTTTCAAATTCCAATTGCACCCGAGGACCAAGAAAAGACCACCTTTACTTGTTCATATGGTACTTTTGCGTATCGACGCATGCCTTTTGGACTTTCTAATGCACCTGCTACTTTTCAGAGATGTATGATGGCCATTTTTTCTGAGTTTATTGAGAAATCCATGGAAGTGTTTATGGATGATTTTACTGTGTATGGCTCGTCATTTGATCACTGCTTAGCTAATCTTTCTCAAGTCTTGCAGAGGTGTGAGGAAACTAATTTAGTTTTGAACTGGGAAAAATGTCACTTCATGGTGACAGAGGAAATTGTTTTGGGGCATAAAATTTCAGACAAAGGAGAGGTGGATAAGACAAAGGTGGAAGTGATTGAGAAATTACCCCCACCCACATCAGTAAAGGGCATACGAAGTTTCCTTGGTCATGCTGGCTTTTATCGTCGGTTTATCAAGGACTTCTCAAAAATTTCTAAACCCTTGTGCAATTTACTTGAAAAAGATGTTGTGTTTAATTTTACTGATGAATGTTTACTTGCTTTCAACAGGTGAAAACAAGCACTGATATATGCCTCAATAATCTCATCACCTGACTGGGAATTGCCTTTCGAGTTGATGTGCGACGCCAGTGACTTTGCAGTGGGGGCTGTTCTCGGGCAGAGGAAGAATAAACGGGTTCATGTCATTGCCTATGCAAGCAAAACGTTGGATAGTGCTCAGGTTAATTATGCCACTACTGAAAAAGAGTTGCTTGCAGTGGTTTTTGCGTTTGACAAGTTCAGATCTTATCTTGTGGGGTCGAAAGTGATAGTGTATACGGATCATGCTGCAATCCGATACTTAATGACAAAGAAGGATGCAAAACCACGTTTACTCTGTTGGATTCTAT
Organism: Buddleja alternifolia; assembly: GCA_019426215.1. NCBI lineage: Eukaryota > Viridiplantae > Streptophyta > Magnoliopsida > Lamiales > Scrophulariaceae > Buddleja > Buddleja alternifolia. Next base: position 53,344,230 of record CM033392.1, on the reverse strand, counting down.
TGCTACAGGAGTTCGATTTGGAAATTTGTGATAAGAAAGGTACTGAAAACGTGGTCGCGGATCATCTTTCGAGGCTTAAACAAGGAAACGAAACAGTTGTTGAGGACATACCAATTGATGAGACGTTTCCAGAAGAACGGTTGATGGGGATAACACACGTTATACCATGGTATGCTGATTACGTGAATTACCTGGCGAGTGACATTCTTTCTCCCGATTTAAGTTATCACCAAAAGAAGAAGTTTTTAGCAGAAGTAAAATACTATTATTGGGAAGAGCCTCTTCTGTACAAAGAGTGTGGGGATGGTATCATTCGTCGTTGTGTGCCATCTGACGAGATTCAGAGTATCTTGGAGCATTGTCAGTCCTTGGAATGTGGAGGTCATAACAGTACTTCAAAGACGGTTGCTAAGGTTTGGCAATCAGGATTTTATTAGCCCGCCATGTATCAAGACGCAAGGTTTTTTGTCACATCATGCGATCGTTGTCAAAGGACAGGGAATATCTCTCGCCGTAATGAGATGCCTTTACAACCTATCTTGGTTGTGGAATGATTTGATGTATGGGGGATGGACTTCATGGGACCATTCCCCTCTTCTTACGGCAATAAGTACATCTTGGTTGGAGTCGATTATGTATCAAAATGGGTTGAAGCCATAGCGACGCCGACTAATGATGCTCGTGTGGTGACAAGGTTCTTAAAAAAATATGTTTTCTCACGATTCGGGGTACCACGAGCTATTTTCAATGATGGAGGGGCTCACTTTTGCAACCGACAAGTGGAAAAGCTCTTGAAAAAGTATGGGGTTACTCAAAAGGTGGCGACTCCGTATCACCCTCAGACGAGTGGTCAGGTTGAAATCTCTAATCGTGAACTCAAGCATATCTTGGAGAAAACCGTTGATAATTCATGTAAGGATTGGGCTAATCGATTAGATGATGCACTATGGGCATACAGAACCGCTTACAAGACTCCCATTGGAATGTCTCCGTATCGGTTAGTTTATGGTAAGGCTTGTCATCTTCCCGTGGAACTCGAACATAAAGCATATTGGGCGACAAGAGCATTAAATTTGGACTTAAAAGCAGCGAGAATGAGTAGATTGATGCAATTGAGTGAACTTGATGAGTTCCGGTTGAATGCTTGTGAGAGTGCACGAATTTACAAGGAAAAAACTAAAAGATGGCATGACAAACACATTCAACCAAAAGAGTTTCAAGTGGGTCAACAAGTTTTGCTCTTTAATTCCCGTCTTCGGCTTTTTCCGGGAAAACTTAAGTCTAGATGGTCGGGTCCGTTTGAAGTTGTCAAAGTTTATTCCCATGGAGCAGTTGATATTGGACGAGAAGGGTCAGATGTGTTTAAAGTGAATGGGCAATGGTTAAAGCTATACTTTGAAGGAGACAATATTCCTCGAGGGGAAACGATTTCCCTCGTCAACCTCCAACAATAATTTCCTTTAAGTCGAGCTAATGACTTTAAACAAGCGCTGCTTGGGAGGCAACCCAAGCGTTTTCGATTCTTTTTGTCGTATCGTTTTTTTTCTTTTTTTTGCTTAATTTGTTTTCCATATTTTATGTTTGAATTTTATTTTATTTTCGGTGCTCAAGTGATTTACTAATGCAAGTTATTCTTGTTGCAGGTCAAAAACATGAAAAACGAGATGCATGGGTTCTTATACAATGTAAATCAGGTGCACAATTGTGCTCATTTTAGCACCACTGTGCAAAAATTTCGCACTTAGAAGAATTTTATGTGCACAGTTGTGCAAAATTTTCCCACAAGATCCAAACTCGCCGTGCACAACTGTGCAATTTTCGTGCACAATTGTGCAAAATTTTCGCACTTTTGCACCCTCAGTAAAAAAAAAAAATTGAAAATTGGGTCAAAATCCCCAATTCAGTCAACGAACCAATTTCAGCCAAAAACCCATCTCTCTCTCTCGATTTTAAGCCAAATCCTCCAGCAATCTTTCAGCCAAATCTTCAAGCTCTACACTTCGACCACCTTCCACCGGAGCCGGCGTCGCTTCTATCCCACACCGCCGTATCTCCACCTCCACTCAACTCCGCCGATTGCCGCACCTGCATCGCCGTCGCCGTCTTTCATCCATCAGCGGGACCGGTCCCGACACCACCACCGTCTACTTCTTCATCCAGCATCAGGCTGCCGCCGTCACATCGCGCCACCACGCCGCCGTTGTCCCACATCCCACACCACTGCTGCCACACTTCTTCTTCTGGAGGACGAACAGGTACGGGGTCTTCCACAGATCGTGCTCTACAATTGGTTCCGACGGATACTACCGCGAGAGAAAGATTGATCAGCAAAGGTTTGACAAAGTATTCGAAAGTCTCCTACCCTTCACCGGCCTATACAATTTTGAGTGAGTTAGATTGTTACCCCTCTCGTTATTTAGACAAAGCTGCTATGTTGAGTATTTTTGTTGATGATGATTTGAAGGAAAAATTGATTGTTATGGGATGGGGTGATTTGATTACTATGAATGAGCCGAGCTATAGATTATTTACGTTGGAATTTTTGGGTATTGTGGAGTATGTTGATGAGTTGTTGAAGTTTAGTATTGCCAATGATCCGTATACGCTCACGAAATCGGAATTAGCTCATATTTTTAAATGGCCAACTAGTGGACTGGATGAATTGACCAAGAAGTAACAAACTGACTTTTGGCGAGAGATTACTCAATTGCCAAATACGATTTACTCCGGTCATCATTCTAATGCCTCGGATATTGTCGATTACACTCTTTGGTATTTTCATAGAATTTTAGCATTTACTATCTTTGGGAGAGGAGGATGTGGGAAAGTGTCTTCGAAGGAGCTCTGTGTCCTCTATTGTCTCCACCGTGGTGAACAGTGTGACTTGACAAATTTCTTCCTTGGCCATATGGTTCAAGTATCCAGGAAGCATAAGGGTTAAATTCTCCTAGGTGTTTGATTACACGCATTGCAGAAAGTATAGGAGCTTTTGATCGACATAAGACAGATCTCGAGCCTATTCACGGGCCATTGACCATTGACTATCAATATCTATGTGTCATGAAGCTTCTGAAACTTGACAGACGAGGAGGGTATATCTTCAAGAGACACCCGAGAGATCCGATTCACATGGCAGAAGAGGGTGATACTCAGGGGCCTTCATCCGATGATCATTCCACGAGCAGTACCTCGATTCCCATTTCTGCTTTAGCCAACCTTGAGTCTGCTGTGGCAGAAATTCAGCGAACTCAGACAGAAATGATGAGGCAGTTGTCAGCTTATTTCCTGTTCATGAATCCATCCTCCACCACCGTGAGATTCACCCTACCGACTCCCGGGCCATCACGCACATGCATAGGGAAGTATTTCTTTCACTGTTCTTTTAATTACATGTTGTTTTCGTTCTTGCATATCGGTTTCACTTTAGTACATTGAGGACAATGTGTGTTCTTTTCAGTGTGGGGTGGTTTGCATGACATGAATTGAGTTTAGAGTACAATGTGATATTTAAAGTGTGGGGTGATTGATTGCATGTTGTGAGGTTGTGATTGCGTATATTGAATTGCTCAAGTGTGGGGTGTTTGTGGTTAAATTGGTGAAAGGATCGGACATATTACATGGTTTTTTGTTGAGTATTGCGTGTATTGAATTGCTCAAGTGTGGGGTAATGTGGTTAAGTGGTGGAAGAATTGGGCATAACTCAAATTTTTGTTGAGTTGTTGCGGAAATTTGGTTAACTTGTTTACAATATTTGTGTTCCCATATTTGAGTTGTTGACTATATAAACATACGAATCTGATTTCTGTACATGGATACTCTTTTTATTGAGTTTGATCACTTAGCCTGAGATTTGTGAAATTTTTATGCATCTTTACTGTTAGTGTGCATTTTATGCATATTTTACATATATTTCCTTTATTCTTTTATTAGTATTTGAGTTTAAATTATAGATATTTATTACGATTTTTATTTTGATAGGTGAAATTTGAAAGAAGAAGAAAATGAAGAAAAAGATGGAGAAAAAGAAGAAAAAAAAGAAGACACATGAAGTTGTAGGAGTCTTCCCATCTTGTAGGAATTTTCCTATTTCTTTTAAGAGTCTTATTAGTATTTTATTCTAGTAAGTAATTATTTTCCTTCTTCCATTAGAATTAGAGTTTTATTTAGTTAGGAGTCTTTTGGCTAGGCATATATAATTAGATATTGCTGGAATTTTATTCCTTCTTGGAGACATTAATCACTATTCACGTTTTGTACATGGAGAGGAGAAGAAAATTCTGCGTTTTTATTTCTTTCAAGATGTATTGCTAAAAACTCAAGTTCTAGCCAAGGATTATTGAAGTTTTGATTCTACAAAAGTTGTGAGATCTAATTTATATTTATTCCTTCTTTGTTCTTGAGTATTTGCATATTTTCTGTGTTTGTTGAAATTATTATTTTGATTAATTAAATAATAAGGGCCCGTTATTTGATTGTCGGAATAGTAAATAGCCATTTAGAATCCCAAATCCGTAATTGTTTGGTCAATTCTAATATTTGTGGCAGTTAATAACATTGATTATGGACAAGTTTTCGATTGTTATTATGTGAATATGTGATCTAATCTAAATGAACCGAGCTTGCGAGTTTGTTGGTTAGAATTGGTGTTTCTCTATTTCTTAATGCTATTGTTAAATTAAATCCTAAGAGCTTATTTAGGGTTGTTTAATCAATAAGAGAAGTAATCAAAGAGCTTGTTTTGGTTATCGATAAATTAAGGAGAAACTAGGTTGTTAGAGCTTGTTAATAACTATAGCCAATTTATTCATGAATATTGAATTATCTTTGCATCAAGGATCAACTATTTGAATCAAAACGGAGATAACTCCTTAGGCTAGAATCTCACCACATATTGATTTCTTCTACTTGTTTAATTTTGCATCTCTTGATTTTAATAATTTTTGTTATTTAGTTTAATTTTAGTTTAATCGATTATTAAAAACCCCCCTTTTATTTTATTCGTTTATTTGAGAAATAATCTGAACCAATCCCTGTGGATTCGACCCTGCTCATCGCTATCTACAAATTTAGGAGTAGGAATTATTTTTGGTTGGATTCGACACCCATCAAATTTTGGCGCCGTTGCCGGGGATTGGTGCTTTTAGATTTATTTCTCATTATATAGTTAATTTTTGTTGTCTGTTCTGTTTTATGCCTCGATCTTTTCGTGCAGGTGAACTTCAATACGATCCTGAAATTGAAAAAGCAGCTCGCCGACTACGAAAAGAAGCCAAGCAACGTGCTCAAGGAGTCCCATCTACTTCATCTCCCAGATTGAACTTAACTTTGGAATTGAGTGACACATCCAGTGATTCAGAAGAGGAACTTGAAGTCATGGCCAACGCCAACGAGAGAACTTTAAGGGAGTTAGCCATGCCAAACATAAACCAACAACCTCTTTGCATTCAATATCCCACACTTGAGGTAGATTTTGAATTAAAATCTGGTCTTATTCACTTACTTCCTACTTTCCGTGGTCTTGCAGGAGAAGATCCCCACAAACACTTGAAAGAATTCCACGTGGTCTGTTCAACGATGAAACCAAGGAATGTCACTGAAGATCAAATCAAACTGAAGGCTTTTCCGTTTTCACTAGCTGACAGAGCTAAGGATTGGCTCTATTATCTACCCTCTGGTTCAATCCAGACATGGAATGAAATGAAGAAACAATTCTTGGAGAAATTCTTTCCCGCCTCACGAGTTGCCAACATAAGAAAGGAGATATGCGGGATTAGGCAAATCAGTGGAGAGTCGTTGTACGAGTACTGGGAGCGGTTTAAACAACTAGTAGCCAGTTGTCCACAACACCAAATTCCTGAACAACTCCTAATCCAGTATTTCTATGAAGGGTTGTCAACAATGGAGAGAAATATGATAGATGCTGCGAGTGGAGGCGCAATGGTACACAAAACTCCCACAGAAGCAAGAAATTTGATCTCCAACATGGCTGCCAACACTCAACAATTTGGCACTCGACAAGATACTGCACTGAAGGGGGTGAATGAGGTGAAGTTCGCATCAGTGAATCAACGTCTGGATGATTTGACCTCCCTAGTGCAAAAATTGATAGTAGGCAATACACAGCAAGTGAAGGCATGTGGTATCTGCTTTAATCCTAGTCATACTACCGAGGTGTGTCCTACACTTCAAGAGGATCCTCACGAACAAGCCAATGTTGTTGGATTTCCAGGGGCTCCACAGAGAAAGTATGATCCCTTCTCCAATACCTACAATGTCGGGTGGAGGGATCATCCTAATTTGAGTTATGGTCCACGGTCTAATGGATTCCAACAATCATACCAATTCAGACAACAAGCACAACCACCTCAGCCATCCTCCAACCCACAAGGCATTCCTCTTGAAGAAATTGTTAAACAATTAGCAACTAACACACAACAATTTCAACAAGAGACAAGGACTAGTATACAACATCTGGAGAGTCAAATGAGTCAATTAGCCACCACTGTGAATGAGTTGGTTTCCCAAAGCTCGAGTAAACTACCCTCTCAGCCCATAGTGAATCCAAAGCAGAATGTTAGTGCAGTCACTTTGAGAAGTGAAAAGGGGTTACAAGAGCTTAAGAAATTTGTAATACCTCCACCGTTTCCTAGTCGATTTGCTAACTCTAAACGTAAGGTAGAAGAAGAGTTGGAGAAGAAATCCGTGGAACCTCAACTCGTCAAACCGACTGAGACACGAGCCGAGCAGGTCGAGCTAATTGAGGTATCTCCCCCGTTTCCTGGTGAGCTTGTGGAATATGAGAAGGAAGAGCAAGTAAAGGAAATTCTAGAGACTCTACGAAAAAATGAGGTAAATGTATCTGCAATCATTCCAAAGAAATTACCTCCAAAATGCGAGGACCCAGGTATGTTTACTATTCCTTGTAAGATAGGTGAGGTGCAAATTGAGGAGGCTATGTTAGATCTAGGAGCTTCTATTAATATCATGTCTCGTTCTCTCTATGAATCTTTGAATATGGGAAAATTGAAAGGAACGGATGTGATTATCCAATTAATTGATAGGTCTAATACATGTCCTAATGGTGTTCTTGAAAACATATTAGTTCAAGTTAATGATTTGGTTTTTCCTGCTGATTTTTATGTTATTGATATGGGTGAAGATAACTCTTGTGATTTTGCTCCCATTTTACTTGGAAGACCATTTCTTAAAACATCTAGAACTAACATTGATATTCATGATGGGATAATTACTATGGAAGCAAATGGTGAAATCGTAGAATTTAGTATTTATGATTCCATGAACTATCCTAATAATGATTATTCTATGTTTGTCAAAGATGTTACTAACTCGTTGATGCAGCGAACTATTGAACTCAATGATGATGATCTACTAAAGGTAGCTTGGCACAATGATGGCTTTGAACCTCCTACTTATGCAACTTGAGCCATAACCTCGTCTAGCCAAAGACGTTAAAGAAAGGCGCTGCTTGGGAGGCAACCCAAGATTTTACCTTTTCTCGTTCCTTTATTTTCTGCTTTTATTTATATTTTTTTCGTTTTTTTTTTCTTTCTTTGAAGGGAAACACATCCCAAGGTCATACTGGGGCACGTTTTAAACTTTAAAAAAAAAAAATTATTATTATTTATTTTTATTTTTTTTGGGCAGATTACAACTTCAAATTAGGCGTGCCCACGCTTTACTCAAAGTTGCAATCTGTCTAGTTGTGCACAATGTTGATAATTCATGACTTAAAATTAGACGTGCCTACGCTCAAAAATAAGTTACACTCTGCCTTAAAATCTTCACCCCTTAATCAATTCCCAAAATAATAATAATAATAATAAGTTACGCTAAAAAAAAAGCTATTTTTTTTCTTTCTCACCTAACTCTCACCTAATTTCTCCCCCCTCCCAATTTGTTTCTTTTGCAGCAACAAGAACACCCACAACCTCATCATCCTCCAACCATTGAAGCTCCACCTCCAACTTCAACTCCATCCCCACCTTCACAAGATCCGATCGCCGGTCACCACCATGGGAAGATCACAACCACCGGCTGCGAAATCCTCCGTCGCAGCTTCCTCCCATGGCCTCGCCGGATCTGGTCGCCGCCGCGCGCGACCCACCTCCTCATCACCGACAGCCGCTACAACCAATAGCCGCAAGCGGGCCGCCGTGCGTTAAGCTCCGCCGACGCCACCTCCACCAACCGAAGACGGCGGCGAAATCAAAACCCGTCGCTGCTACACCACCGAAGACGGCGGCGAAATCAACTCCAACCGACGCGTCGCCTTCCAGCAGCAGCTTACCAAACTGGATCTAGCCGCCGCGAGCTACCACCTTCACCGACGCCGCCTCCTCCGACAAACGCGATTCGACCACCGGATGAGACGCCACCAACCGCCGCTGCTTCCTCAAACCATGGCTACAGCCGCGCCGTCGTGACTCAACCAGATCCGACGCCGTGCCGGCACGAACTCAAAAACCACCGCGCGCTACACCGTCGACACCAAAGGCGAAATCAAACGCGCCGCCGCACGCTCAACCACCTTACGCATCCACCGGCATTTAAAGGGCCGTCGCGTTACCTCCTCAAAATCTGATGGCCGCTTAACCACCCCACAGCCGTCGCGTCACCTCCTCAAAACCCGAAGCCAACTTCTCCAAACGCACAACAACCACTGCTATGTCGCCGGCAGCTGCAAATTCCGGGCATTCTCCGAAAATTTCTTCGGGGTTCGGTTCTCTGAGATCAATTACATTTCAGTCACCACCGAATTGATCTCGTGTTCACACATCTAATTCAGGGGAGTCCCGTTCCTTTACCTCTTATTTTTTTATTATTCCTCTTATGCTTTCTTTTTTTATACATTGAGGACAATGCATGAAATAAGTGTGGGGGAGGGGTTAAATCCTTTGTCGTGATGTGTGTATAATTCTCTTAGTATACAACGAGTTAAGTTAGTGTAATTTTTTTTCGAAATATCAATTCTTTTGATTTGAGAAATTTGATGAAATTCATGAGAGAAGTCAAGCATGCTTATATTGTTACAATTGTTGAAGTACATGCTTCTTTGAGAAATTTACGGAAGTTTGTAATTTGGAATAATTGTGTATGTGATATTTGACTCGCAAAGTTCGTTGATATTTTCTTAGGTATTAATTTTAGTGAAATTAAATTGATGATGAGTTGAAAATATGGGTATTAAGACCCTATGAAGTAATTTGTGCTGAAAATGTGTATGATATAACCTCTTGTAGCGCCTGGGGCTAACTACACTGAAGGGATTAAGCCTGAGGAGTTTTCAAGCTTGGTAACCTAAGGCCAACTAGTCTGGGATCTATCGGCCCAAACCTGCTACTGTGTTAGTATCCTGATAGGGCTATAAGAGGGTATCAAATGATAAATGATAAACTTGTTGAGTAACCGGGTGCATTCATGGCCAATGTTTGTATTCGCGTCAAAAGACAAGTAATTGCATAAAGTAAAAAAAAGTATGATATTGGTGCTAAATTGGTTATAAAATGCTTGAGGAGATAGAAATGGATAATGCGAGTTGAATGTTGTATACGGGATTTTGCAGTCATGGATTTTTGTGAATTTTTGAAGAGTATGTATGGATACGAAAGTTATAGTTGAGGCATGATGAATATCTTTAAAGAATTTTTGTTAAAATTTTTGAAGATAAGGGTTGATGTTTGGAAAAATAAGTTTCTTTGACTTGCTTGTTTGTACACTGAGAGATCGATTTTGTGGGTATATCATCTGCAAACCCTCACGAGACACAACTCGTCCACTAGGGTAACCTAGGGGTTTAAAAGCTTGTTGCATACGCTAAATGCAATCGTGATACCTACGAAAAATGGTTAGTTTTAGTTGTTTTTGTTATTTATATTTTTTCATTATTTTTGAGTCTTTTGTCTTTGCACGAGGACGTGCAAGAGTTAAAGTGTGGGGGAATTTGTTAGTGTGCATTTTATGCATATTTTATATATATGTCCTTTATTCTTTTATTAGTATTTGAGTTTAAATTATAGATATTTATTACGATTTTTATTTTGATAGGTGAAATTTGAAAGAAGAAGAAAATGAAGAAAAAGATGGAGAAAAAGAAGAAAAAGAAGAAGACACATGAAGTTGTAGGAGTCTTCCCATCTTGTAGGAGTTTTCCTATTTCTTTTAAGAGTCTTATTAGTATTTTATTCTAGTAAGTAATTATTTTCCTTCTTCCATTAGAATTAGAGTTTTATTTAGTTAGGAGTCTTTTGGCTAGGCATATATAATTAGATATTGCTGGAATTTTATTCCTTCTTGGAGACATTAATCACTATTCACGTTTTGTACATGGAGAGGAGAAGAAAATTCTGCGTTTTTATTTCTTTCAAGATGTATTGCTAAAAACTCAAGTTCTAGCCAAGGATTATTGAAGTTTTGATTCTACAAAAGTTGTGAGATCTAATTTATATTTATTCCTTCTTTGTTCTTGAGTATTTGCATATTTTCTGTGTTTGTTGAAATTATTATTTTGATTAATTAAATAATAAGGGCCCGTTATTTGATTGTCGGAATAGTAAATAGCCATTTAGATTCCCAAATCCGTAATTGTTTGGTCAATTCTAATATTTGTGGCAGTTAATAACATTGATTATGGACAAGTTTTCGATTGTTATTATAGGAATATGTGATCTAATCTAAATGAACCGAGCTTGCGAGTTTGTTGGTTAGAATTGGTGTTTCTCTATTTCTTAATGCTATTGTTAAATTAAATCTTAAGAGCTTATTTAGGGTTGTTTAATCAATAAGAGAAGTAATCAAAGAGCTTGTTTTGGTTATCGATAAATTAAGGAGAAACTAAGTTGTTAGAGCTTGTTAATAACTATAGCCAATTTATTCATGAATATTGAATTATCTTTGCATCAAGGATCAACTATTTGAATCAAAACGGAGATAACTCCTTAGGCTAGAATCTCACCACATATTGATTTCTTCTACTTGTTTAATTTTGCATCTCTTGATTTTAATAATTTTTGTTATTTAGTTTAATTTTAGTTTAATCGATTATTAAAAACCCCCCTTTTATTTTATTCGTTTATTTGAGAAATAATCTGAACCAATCCCTATGGATTCGACCCTGCTCATCGCTATCTAAAAATTTAGGAGTAGGAATTATTTTTGGTTGGATTCGACACCCATCATTTACACACTACACACGAGTTCTAGTAAAGGGAATTGATCGGGGAGATAAAAGCAATTACATATTTTTGATACATGGTGATATTGGGAAAAAGTTGAAGAAAAAAAAAAGAAAAATAGTGAGAAAAGGTTAATTCGGTGGCCATTGAATGCTAAAATCACCCAGTTTCGTTTTTAGCCTTTGTCACTCGAGTGATTAAGTCCGTTGGGGTGTCTTGACACCTAGTGCCTTAAAATCGACTGGTTTGAGAGTCATTGACCCAAAACTCGTTACAAGGGTGACATAGAAAGCTTGACTAGCGAGACATTGCACGGGTTGATAAATTTTGAATGAAGGAAAGTGAATGAAGATGCAATATGATAAATGTTGTGTTTTTGCTTGAAATAACTGAGATGTTCCCTTGCTAGAATTCATAAATCAAGCACGAATGGATGTATATGAAATTGAACTTGTTTGGGATTAGTGTGATGACTTGAGAGTAAAGATGTTCATATGTGGAAAAATATTGATTTTATGTGTTTATTGGTTTATGTGTGATGATTGTGGGGAGTCATAAATGTTGTGACTAGTTGCTGATTTGATGAACGATGAGATAGATAGACGAATGTCATGAATTTTGTGGGTATATTCTCTGCAAACCCTCACGAGACAAAACTCGTCCACTAGGGGTAACCTAGGGGTTTAACGGCTTGTTGCACGTGCTAAGTGCAATCGTGTTCCCTACGAAAGTGGTGTTATCTTTAGTTTTGTTTTGTTTGGATTTACTCGAAGACGAGTAAAGGTTAAGTGTGGGGTGTTTGTTAGGTCTCATATTTTACATATTTTCATCATGATTTACCTCACATTTATCTTTATTTTATGCCTTGTAGTTAGTCTTTTCCTTTATTTTTAGCCCAATTTACGTATTTTGATTTCTAAGTCGTTTCAATATTTTTGTAGGCATAAAAATGATTGTTTTGATGAGTTAAAGGATTATTTTTACGTGAATAAACGAAGGCTAACCAAGAGAAAGTGAAGAAATGCATTATAAAGGCCAAACGAGAATGTTTCGTTGAAGAAAAATGAAGAGAAAAATTTCTGCACAGGCAACTGCACAACTGTGCAGATATTCTGCACAGCTGTGCAGCTGCGGATTTTTATATTTTTGTGGGCCGATTTTATGACTTGGATAGGCATAATTTATGTATCTAAGACTCCTTTTTAGTTAAATAAAGTGGCAAAAACGTTTTTTAGGATGGAGGGGATGGGAGATCATCATTCTTGAGGAAAAGAAGACTTCTAGAGAGAGAAAATAGATCTTGGAGAGTTCTTGGAGAAGAGTTCTTGGAGAGAAAAGCTTCATCTTCTCAAGTTGTATTCTTCCATTCCTCCATTGTTGAACATGAGTAACTTTATGTTTATGCAATTTATTTCTTGTTTTTCTTTAATTATGCATAGCTAAATTATTTTCTAGGGTTTAAGATGTAATCTTGTGTATTGATTTGGATTATTAATGATTTATGGATGTGATTTCTTGTTCGGTTTATCTATTAATGAGAGTTTAATGCTTGTAATTTCTTGATCACCAATTGCATGATTTAAGATGAATTAAGAAGTATCGGGAGGTGAATTAGTTTATCGGTTCAGATTTAATAGACATGTGTAAATTGCTTAATAGGGATATTGGTAATTTTACATGAGACTAGTTAAACAATATTCATAGAACTTAATGGATTCATCGAAATTAGTTTTTGATCATGGGAGTGACGTTAATTAATTTAGGTGGGTACTCATGAAGACCTCGGGAGAGTATTCATGTATTTAAGGAAATTGGGTTTTTAATTTAAACAAGAATGATAATCCATTGAAAGTCAATAATCCATAGAAGTACCTTGATGAAATCTTAATCCCTAGGCCTTTCGTTAATTGATTATTCGTTTTAATTATATCTGTTTTAGTTATTTATAATTAAATTCTTTTCTTGTTAAATTTCTGCTTTTAATTAGTTAAAATCTCAAATCTTTGATAATCGATAGTCTAAATAATAGGATAAACTTTGTTTGGTACTTGAAACCTTCCCTGTGGAGACGATCTTACTTTCACTATATTATTTGTTCAATTCCGTGTTGTTACGGACGGTTAACAGTACACAGCATAGCATACATAAAAACTACCCATTGCAAACGCATAGGGTATAGTGTTCATCTCGTTTCTAGCTTCCTCACTTTGAGGACACATAGATTTGGAGAGATGTACTCCATGTCTTATAGGCAAGAACCCTTTCTTAGAATCTTCTATCCTAAATCTCTTTAAAACCTTCTCTAAGTAAAAGGCTTGGGAAAGTTCAATCATCTTTTTTGTTCTATCTCTATAGACATGAATCCCTATAACGTACATGGCCTCTCCCAAGTCTATCATGGAAAAATTACTCAATATCAATCTCTTGACTGTGGTGAGCATACCTATATCGTTCCCTATAAGTAAAATATCATCTACATATAATAGAGGAACGGGATCTTGTTCCCACTAACTTTTTTGTAAATACATAGCTCATCTTCATTTTTAATAAAGCTAAATCCCTTGACTGCTTCATCAAAATGAAGCTTCCAGCTACGAAACACTTGCTTGAGTCCATATGTGGATCTCTCAATCTTGCACACCTTATGAATATCCGCCCTTCAGTTGTTTCATATAGATATCCTCCTCGAGGAATACATTAAGGAAAGCGGTTTTGACATCCATTCTCAATATCTCATAATCTAGGTGCGCAGCTATATCTAGTAGGATCCTAATGGGTTTGAGCATAGCTACTGGTGTAAAGGTCTCCTGATAGTCAATTCCTTCCTTTTGACTATAGAATTTTTCCACTAGTCTGGCCTTATAGGTGTCAACCCTGCCATGGGCACCAATCTTCATCTTGTAGATCCATTTATACCCAATGGGTACAATACCCTCGGGATGATCTGCTGGAGTCCAAACTTGGTTCGAATACATCGAATCCATTTCTGCTTGCATAGCTTCGTGCCATTTCGCAACATCCATATCCGCCATCACCTAATCATAAGTAGAGGGATCATCTTCGTGGCCTCCTTCCATAATAGCATGGAGACCCAGCTTCCTCTGCAGTAGATAGTCATACCTCTCAGACAGCTGAGGTACTCTACTAAATCTACGAGGTTGTGGTTGTGTTACAATTGGGTCGGTTCTTGCTTCATGTGAACATGTCTCCAAAGGAATTTTGTTTTGTTCCTCTAGAACAATCTTCCTACCTGCACCTCTAAAATAAATTCTTATTCGAGAAAGTAGGCTTGCAGAGTAGCAATGATCATTTGATCATTGTGCAGGCAGAAAAGGTATCTTATATAATCCTTGGAATAACCAACAAAATGTTCTTTTAAGGACCTAGCCTCTAGTTTCTCCACTTTAGTCTTCTTAACATATGCGGAACATTCCCAAATCTTAATATGGTTAAGACTTGGCTTCCTTTTTCTTCATATCTCATATGTAGTCTTAGTCACGGACTTGGAGGGACATTTGTTTAAGATGTGTACAGCTGTAAGGAGCGCATGCCCCCACAATAAAATAGGTAAGTCAATGTAACTGAGCATGGAACAAACAATGTCCAACAAGGTATGGTTCCTTCGTTCAGCTACCCCATTTATTTGTGGTGTTGCTGGTAGTATGAGTTGTAATATTATGCCTTGTTCTCTGAGGTACTCATCAAACTCAGCACTCATATATTCTCCTTCATGATCCGATCGTAGAGTTTTCTTTATATGTTGCCCAATTTGATTTTTCACTAAAGCATTGAATTCCTTGAATCTTTCAATGAATTTAGACTTATGCTTCATCAAGTACGCTAGACCAAACCTAAAATGGTCATCAGTGAATGTGATGAAATAGTGAAGACCTCCACGAGCCAATGACCATAGCTAAAAGTGGAGTGGTCGAAGCTCGATAGGTCAATAACTTTTTGCGAAGCAGTCAAGACCTTCAAAGCTTGAGAAGCTAATGTCGAAAATCTGAAATTGGAAAGGAAATTATTATAAGTCAACCATGAGGTTTTTTAAATGATATTATGAAAGAAAATTACAAAAAATTAAGGGTTGAATTTTGAACAGTTTACCTAATGCGAAAAGGTTGAGCAGCCGAGGATGAATAGCTAAAAGGTCGAGCAGCTAGTGACTTAAAGCTTGAAGGTTGATCGGCAAAGTGTAGCTTAAAGGTAGACATACAGAGGCTGCTGCAAACTCGTACGGCTTCTTCGATTCCAACCGCAAAATCTGCGAAAGACATTTTCAATCAAATTCATCAACCCCGAACAAGATTCCGGTCACCAAATCCAAAAGAATTCAACAAAATTGAAGGCAAGCAAATTTATAGCAACAAATCGAGAGGAAAATTGGTCAAAAATCCATACAGCTAGGTTTATGTAACTGGAACTTATTTACAAGATTTGAAGAATTAAATGACAATGAAGAAGAATTTAGCAAAAGCTTACCAATGCCGGAGTTCAACGAGAGCAGGGATCAGGGACGAAGGGAATGAGGGAACACCCCCCCCCCCCTCCCTCAAATTTTTAAGTTTTTCACTTATAGGCATAAAAGTTTTGAAATATGATAATTTCGTCCCCTCTAAAAAAATGTAATTTTTCCTTTCCCCCAAAAAAATAATATAAAAATACCCTCTCTATTACTCAAATATTCTTAGTATGCTATTGACTTTTTTTTTTATTTCGCCAATTGTGAAAGTGTCCTTAACGACTTTAATCTATTTTTAGTATGTCATGAGTGGTGAAAGTGTATCATAGTTTTCATATAGAAGTTCAAGAAGTTATTGTATTATTATTTGGTTTAAGATTTCGACAAATACATGATAGGTATCTGTAAAATAGTTTGAAAACTTTTGATATGAGAGAAATTGATGATAAATAGAATATAGAGAGATATACATAGCAAAAAAGAAGAAGAAGACAGAATATATCAAATTTTGTGTTGTGTTTATATGTGTAATTATAGGAAAATTTTCATTTTTCGTTCCCCACTTATACACCAAAATTAATTTTGGTCCCCCAGATTTTGGACTCATCCAATTGACCAAAACTATCTTGTTTTCATCGATTTTGGTCCCTCCGTTAACCCTTTCTTCCAATAGTTAACGGAGGGTCAATTTTCTCAAAAAATAACGATTTTGGCGCCAAAAACATGGATTTCAGCCATTTTTTCTTTTAAATCAGATTTCACTCCAAAAAATCGCATCATCTCCAATACAGAGTATCCTAAATACAAAAATGAGTTTGAATTTCTTCTTTCATGGTTTGTGTTGCTGCTTCTTGAGTGATTGAATTTCTTCTTTCATCTTGAGTGCTAGGATTTCAGCTTGCATTTTTTCCTCTTTAATTTTGCAAGCATCCATGTCTATATACATTTTCTATTCTCTAAGGTTTGCAAAATTGATTTTAGATATCATTTTCTCTTCTTTGATGTTGAAACCTTTGATTTCAATTTTCATTTTGTTACACTTTTCAAGCAAGTCAGGAATTATTTCTTTTCCCCTATTGCACATCCCAAGATCCCACCATTGAAATTCTCCACAAAATTTCTTGGTATGTTAAATCATGTAGATTCAAGACAAAATTAATTTGTGTACTTTGTAAATAGATTAATTGTAATAAAGGTAGAAACTTACCTCATAATATGGGCAGGTCCCGAACCTTCTGATCGGGTTTTTTGATCTACAAACGGTAATTAATAGAAGCTTCATTCCAAATTTGCAGAATAGAGTTTCTGTTGGCGTTGGCCATAAATCATTGAAAGAAGTGCGAGAATTTGAGGTTGAAGATGATCTATAACTCATTTTATGTATTTAGGGTACTTTAGTGTTGGAGAAGATGTGATCTTTTAGGGGTGATATATGATATTAAAGAAAAAAGGGTTGAAATTCGTGTTTTTTGCGCCAAAATTGTCATTTTTGGAGGCAAAATTGACCCTCCGTTAACTATTGAATGGAGGAGTTAACAAAGGGGCCAAAATCGATGAAATCAAGATAGTTTAGGGGTCGATTGGATGAGTCCGAAATCTAGGGGACCAAAATCAATTTTGGTGCACTAGTGGGGGATGAAAAATGAAATATTCCTTGTAATTATATATGTATAATGTATTTGATGGGTTCAAGGGGGTGTCGAGTATTGCCATAATGGTGAGTTGAGATTTATTATTACTTTGTAACTAGAAAGTTTAATCTAATGGCGAATAGTTGTTTGATATTTTGGTGGCATTTGGCCAAGTATTGTCAAAAACAGGGAAGACAATAAATTACTATCTGGAAGACAAACTGATTGGGCTTATACTGTTTCTACTGTAACAACAGAAGGCACGTTTTCAAGTAGGAAAATTTTCGAGACGAGATTGTGTATTAAGATGGAAGATGATTTTTTGAGTAGTTCGTTTACATTGAAAAGGAAACTGCTCAAACTTTTAATATCGACTCAATCGTTGACGAGTTTGATGTAATGAAAAAATGTCAAGCACAATTTAGAATGCTCAATGTTATATCTAATAAATAGATTAGTACTAAGTTCATTTAGCTGTACAAATGATTTGCTTATTTTTGTTATATTATCTTAAATAACGATCGCTTCCCATTTTTTGTTTACAAACAACTTTTGGTTATAATATTTATTTTTCGTACTATGGTTTGTGTTAATATTAGGTACAAAAAAAAATAAGAAAAAAAGATCGTAATCGCAGTGGAAAAAAATGTGTGCAAATAAATATTAAATATTTATATTTTTAACATTTCGATCTTGCCTCTTCTTCCAATCAAAATCCTGGCTCCGTCCCTGGTGGGGATGCTAAACTTTTGCTGCTGTGAAAATGGGGGTTTAAAAATGAAGTGAAGGGACCAAAATTGATTTTTTTGTCTGTTGAGAGCATGGAGAATCTTTGAAGAAGGAAAGAAAAGGAACCCTCCAATGACTTTGGTGTCTGCTGCGAACGGCCAAGAGGAAGACAGAAGAATTTTTTTTAAAAAAAGGTTAAATGTTAGTTTGGGCCTAAAATATTTCATTAGTCACTAGTCATGGGCTAGAAATAAATAGATGTTTAGAGATAGCCCAAATAAATTAAAAAAGGCCCAAAGCCCACAATAAATAGTAATCTTATAAATAGCCTTTGTGCGTGTAAAATGAGACATCCAATACTTACACAATATAATATTTCCCTTGTTATATGCATAATCTCTCTACTTCTCACATTTAATATTTCTCATTTATATTATTTCTTTGCTCAAGATTAATCAAACGATATTGTATCATTTATTGGCTATATATCACATTGTACTTACTTATAAATAAGTTCAAAGTTCTTTATAACAATATCTTTGTTACTTTATTTACACTAGATGTAATATTTCCTCAAATTTTAAATCCTCTACCAAAATAAAATCAAGAAAATATATGGCTATCAAAGGCCAAAATATAAACAAATAATTAAAACTAGCCAAGGAAATATATTGTTGTATGGCTGTAATGTTACAGAGAAATTGTTGCGAACAAATTGACTTTGTCAAGATAGAGAGAATAATACTAAAATTACAAGTCATTCACGTAATAATGTACATTAGACCAAAATATCATCAAATTAAGAAAGCAAACATCGCAAAGATTCAATGGGAAAGTATATATAAACGAAGAAAAAAAATTATGCAAAGAATTCTTCTACCGCGTGGAAATGTATTTTGATTTTTGAGGATATTTTGCTATGGAATTTCAGGCTTGTGCATTAAATAACAAAGAAATTCCATGATTAATTTGGTCAATAGAAGACTGACTATGTTGCTTTCCAAATTAACTACTGAGTGACAGAAAATTAAGGAAAATTCTAAGTTGATCGTAGACCAATGATCCTGGTCGACTTAGCACAACACATTTGTGTTGGGGAAAGTGATTTTTATCAACCACCACCTATGTAAAAACCACCCATCCCATTTCAAATATGTGGTGTTAAAACAATCAGGATCAATGGTATGGGTGTGGCATATAATTGCCTGAAAATTAATTCGAGAGAGAGAGAGAGAGAGAGAGAGAAAGGTAACCAATGAGGAATGAAAATGAGTAGATATTGGTCATAGCCCGGGCTATACGATATTAGTCCCCTCTCTCTAGCATAAATAAATATTTTAGAATAATTTTTTAGATTAGTTGTAATAGAGGTAGAAACTTACCTCATAATATGGGCAGGCTCCGAACCTTCTGATCGGGTTTTCAGATTTACAGACGGTAATTAGTCGAAGCTTAATTCCAAATTTGTATAATAGAGTTTCTGTTGGTGTTGGCCATAAATCATTGAAAGAAGTGCGAGAATTTGAGATTGAAGATGATCTATAACTCATTTTATGTATTTAGGGTACTTTAGTGTTGGAGAAGATGTGATCTTTTAGGGGTGATATATGATATTAAAGAAAAAATGGCTGAAATTCGTGTTTTTTGCGCCAAAATTGTCATTTTTGGAGGCAAAATTGACCCTCCGTTAACTATTGAATGGAGGAGTTAACATAGGGGCCAAAATCGATGAAATCAAGATAGTTTAGGGATCGATTGGATGAGTCCGAAATCTAGGGGACCAAAATCAATTTTGGTGCACCAGTGGGGGATGAAAAATGAAATATTCCTTGTAATTATATATGTATAATGTATTTGATGGGTTCAAAGGGGGTGTCGAGTATTGCCATAATGGTGAGTTGAGATTTATTATTATTTTGTAACTAGAAAGTTTAATCTAATGGCGAATAGTTGTTTGATATTTTGGTGGCATTTGGCCAAGTATTGTCAAAAACAGGGAAGACAATAAATTACTATCTGGTAGACAGACTGATTGGGCTTATACTGTTTCTACGGTAACAACAGAATGCACGTTTTCAAGTATGAAAATTTTCGAGACGAGATTGTGTATTAAGATGGAAGATGATTTTTTGAGTAGTTCGTTTACATTGAAAAGGAAACTGCTCAAACTTTTAATATCGACTCAATCGTTGACGAGTTTGATGTAATGAAAAAATATCAAGCACAATTTAGAATGCTCAACGTTATATCTAATAAATAGATTAGTACTAAGTTCATTTAGCTGTACAAATGATTTGCTTATTTTTGTTATATTATCTTAAATAACGATCGCTTCCCATTTTTTGTTTACAAACAACTTTTGGTTATAATATTTATTTTTCATACTATGGTTTGTGTTAATATTAGGTACAAAAGAAAATTAAGAAAAAAAGATCGTAATCGCAGTGGAAAAAAATGTGTGCAAATAAATATTAAATATTTATATTTTTAAATTTCGATCTTGCCTCTTCCTCCAATCAAAGTACTGGCTTCGTCCCTGGTGGGGATGCTAAAGTTTTGCAGCTGCAAAAATGGGGGTTTAAAAATGAAGTGAAGGGACCAAAATTGATTTTTTTGTCTGTTGGGAGCATGGAGAATCTTTGAAGAAGGAAAGAAAAGGAACCCTCCAATGGATTTGGTGTCTGCTGCGAACGGCCAAGAGGAAGATAGAAGAAAAATTTGAAAAGAAAGGTTAAATGTTAGTTTGGGCCTAAGATATTTCATTAGTCACTAGTCATGGGCTAGAAATAAATAGATGTTTAGACATAATCCAAATAAAGTAGGAAAGGCCCAAAGCCCACAATGAATAGTAATCCTATAAATAGCCTTTTTACACGTAAAATGAGACATCCAATACTTGCACAATATAATATTTCCCTTGTTATATGCATAATCTCTCTACTTCTCACATTTAATATTTCTCATTTATATCATTTCTTGCTCAAGATTAATCAAACGATATTGTATCATTTATTGGCTATATATCACATTGTACTTACTTATAAATAAGTTCAAAGTTCCTTATAACAATATCTTTGTTACTTTATTTACACTAGATGTAATATTTTCTCAAATTTTAAATCCTCTACCAAAATAAAATCAAGAAAATATATGCCTATCAAAGGCCAAAAGGTAAACAAATAATTAAAACTAGCCAAGGAAATATATTGGTGTATGGTTGTTATGTTACAGAGAAATTGTTGCGAACAAATTGACCTTGTCAAGATAGAGAGAATAATACTAAAATTACAAGTCATTCACGTAATAGTGAACATTAGACCAAAATATCATCAAATTAAGAAAACAAACATTGCAAAGATTCAATGGGAATGTATTAATAAACGAAGAAAAAAAAATTATGCAAAGAATTCTTCTTCCGCATGGAAATGTATTTTGATTTTTGAGGATATTTTGTTGTGGAATTTCAGGCTTGTGCATTAAATAACAAAGAGAAATTCCATGATTAAATTGGTCAATAGAAGACTGACTATGTTGCTTTCCAAATTAACTACTGAGTGACAGAAAATTAAGGAAAATTCTAAGTTGATCGTAGACCAATGGTCCTGGTCGACTTAGCAACACACATTTGTGTTGGGGTAAGTGATTTTTATCAGCCACCACCCATGTAAAAATCACCCATCCTAATTCAAATATGTGATGTTAAAGCAATCAGGATCAATGGTATGGGTGTGGCATATAATTGCCTGAAAATTAATGAGAGAGAGAGAGAGAGAGAGAAAGGTAACCAATGAGAAATGAAAATGAGTAGATATTGGTCATAGCCCGGGCTATACGATATTAGGCCCGCCTCTCTAGCATAAATAAATATTTTAGAATAATTTTTTAGATTAGTTGTAATAGAGGTAGAAACTTACCTCATAATATGGGCAGGCCCCGAACCTTCTGATCGGGTTTTCTGATCTACAGACGGTAATTAGTCGAAGCTTAATTCCAAATTTGTAGAATAGATTTCTGTTGGTGTTGGCCATAAATCATTGAAAGAAGTGTGAGGATTTGAGGTTGAAGATGATCTATAACTCATTTTATGTATTTAGGGTACTTTAGTGTTGGAGAAGATGTGATCTTCTAGGGGTGATATATGATCCATTTTGTGTTTTTTGCTCCAAAATTGTCATTTTTGGAGGGAAAATTGACCATCCGTTAACTATTGAATGGAGGAGTTAACAGAGGGGCCAAAATTGATGAAATCAAGATAGTTTAGGGGTCAATTGGATGAGTCCGAAATCTAAGGGACCAAAATCAATTTTGGTGTACAAGTGGGGGATGAAAAATGAAATATTCCTTGTAATTATATATGTATAAATAAACGAAATCTAAGCAAACATTGCAAAGATTCATTGGGAAAGTACAAATAAACGAAGAAAAAAAAATTATGCAAAGAATTCTTCTTCCGCGTGGAATGTACTTTGATTTTTGAGGATATTTTGCTATGGAATTTCAGGCTTGTGCATTAAATAACAAAGAGAAATTTCATGATTAAATTGGTCAATAGAAGACTGACTATGTTGCTTTCCAAATTAGCTACTGAGTGACAGAAAATTAATTCGAGAGAGAGAGAATAAAAGGTAACCAATGAGAAATGAAAATGAGTAGATATTGGTCATAGCCCGGGCTATACGATATTAGGCCGAGCCTGTATGCCAGTTTGCAAAAACTTATACTTTTAAAAAAGTCCTGAATTTTAAAAAAAGTTGTAAAAGTGACTGAAAATTTAAAGTTAGGTTTGCTTGCAAAAATTGCTAAAAAGCAGAAAAGATAGAAGAAGCTGATAGAACTATCTAAGGATATGCTTTTAGTTTCTGCTAATTTTCAACTTTTTTCTAGAGAAGCAGAATTAGAAGCAGTGAAACTAAACAACAAAAGGCTGCTTAAATCCAAAAAAAAACTCAAGAGTTTTTTTTTTTTTTAAGTTTTTACTAACAGACCTTATGTACACTAATACAGTACTAACAATTATATATATATATATATATATATATATAAACCCAAGTAAATATATCCACAAAACTAAAACCTTAGAAATCTCAACTGATGGAATTCTCCAGGATGCTCATGATTGTCATACTACTAGCTTTGCTATCTTTTCCGTGGATTATCTCTCCAGGTACCCATACCGGCCCTCAAAACTTTCTATCACCACCGTAATGTAATGTAAAGTGATACATACATATATTTGTGCTGTAAATTTAATCTCTCAATCCCAATCATAATCTTCTAATTTTTTTTTTGTTTTTTGGGAATTTCAATTTCAACTACATTAAATGGTATAATGTCAGTCACGTTTTTTTATTCGGACGAAAATATAATCACATTTCATATAGTTTTGTTTAAGAATTTTTAGTCCAACAGGACATTTTTTAATTAACTAGTAAAATGAATGCGCGTTGCGCGTGTTATATTAAGTTTGTTTTAATTTTTAGTATGGAATTTCGTATAATATAGCAATAAACTATAGACATATATAAATACACAAAGTTGATAGTTGTAAATAAAAAAAATGTAATTTATAATATTCTTCATGTTAATGGAATATTTCATTTTTAACGGTATAATGTTAGTTTATCATTCTTTTTTAAGCATGGAAACGTTCTCTGTCATGCTAAAATCTACTTGCAATAACGATGTGTTAAATTAGATTATTCTCCCTCTTTTTTTCATTTTTCATGTTTTTGTTCAGGGCACTCAAAGCCACTTAGGGCACCAGATCCTCCGCCACCATCACCAAGGCCACGCCCCGGACCTTCACCTTTTCCCTGAGCAAATGAACACAACCTTAATCTCCATCTACAAAAGCTGTTGATTCTCAGTGCAATAAATGTATGTATTTTTGTTTTAGTATGTAACTATATATGTATGTATGTATGTATGTATGTATGTAAGGAATAAATTTTCAAGCCCACTTACTGAGATTTTTTTTTAATAAGAAACTACTTTGAACTATTAAACGGTTTAGGTGAAGAGTGATGTTATATACCACCTCTTATATATTACTGATTTTTTACTCCCCCTACTTTTGGCAAGAAATCATTTTTAATTAATTGATTTTAATGAATTTAATACATCCATACTTTCTAAATCAAGGGGAGGTGAAAAATCGGTAGTATGAAAACAGTGGTATATAGCATTTTCCTTAGGTGAAACCATTGCAATTTTATGTAATGAATTAGATGTAATGCATCATGTGATGATATAATGACACTTCAGTAATTTTGGTGAGGTGTATTAAGTACAATCATATGGTCTATCACACACGATAAATAATTTTTTTTTAAATTTCTTTTAAATTTTATATCTAATCTCCCCTTCTCTCCTTTTATTTAAACACAATTAAATTTATTGAAAAAATCTTCTTATCAAATTTATTTATTTTTGCACGCGCATCGAGAGTGTTTTACTGACTAGTATAATAGAATGATTAAAGAACTGTCTAAACCGTGTTATAAATATAAATTATTCTATAAAAGTTATTGTCGTTTATTAAATAAATATTTAAAAGAATACACCACATTTGAAATACTTGGGCAACTTCCACCGCGCATTTGAGCAGTGTATGCAACAGCCTAGTATTAAGTAAATAAATTGAGTGTATTAATAAATTAATTTAATCTAGGCTTTTAAAAAAGTTAATGGCGTTCATTGCGTACACGATTACAGTAAATGAGCTATTCTGTTAATTGTAAATACTTATATAAGTAATTTTTTATCAATTTTTTAATGGGTATAAACAGTAACTCATCCGAATTTTTCACGTTTTTATATAAACATTTTTTCTTTATAATTTCTTATCTGAACTACATTGATTTTTAAAAAATGTTATATTTTAACATTTTTCGACGGAGTGGGCAAAATATTCAGCCTGGATTTCTTCACATGCATTATATGTGACCTTTTTAGGATAAAAATGATATTTATCAGTTGAAACGATATTTTTTTGTATTTTCACTATTTTGAGTTGTACTATTCAAAATATCATTTCAACTTAAAAGGGTAAAAATAGTTAACCACATGGGCCATAAAATGTCATTTTTATTCTTAAAACGGTCACATGCAATGTATGTAATGGAAATGCGGCAAATATGTCGTCAGAAAATGCTAAAGTATAAAATTTTGTAAAAACCTGTGTAGTATAAATAAGAAAGTGGAAAAAAAAAATTTATATAAAAATCTTGTAAAAACACGAAAAATTTGGATGAGTTAGTGTTTTTACCCCCTTTTTAATTGGATATAATTTAATATTTTTGTGAAAATGATATATATATATATATTACTATTACAATTAAAAGAGAATGTTTCAAATCTACAGTAATATTTTTCGTCCTTCAATTTTATTTTATTTTTGGCGCGACCTACAAAACAACGTTATTTCGCAATTTTGTACTTTCAGCGTAGTCTTTTTGCATTGTATATAATTTAAAATGGGGTAATGACATTTTCCCATCCAAATTATTTAGGTTTTTGCACTTTTGTAAATAAACTTTTTTTTCGCACTTTTTTATCTAAACTAAACGTGTTTTGCATTATTTTATCTAAACTTGTCTATTTTTTACACTTTTTTATATGAACTACACGAATTTTTACAAGATTTTATATTTTTAGCATTTTTCAGTCAAATTTTACTTAAATTTTTACCCTTATAAAGTTCGGATAAAAAAATACAAAAGAAAAAAATTTGTTTACAAAAGTGCAAAAACCCGAATAATTTGGATGGGAAAATGCCATTACCCCATTTAAAATTTGAGGTCCCTTTGTTGCATTTGGGCCCACACGTGACACATTGACCAATTGGGAAAGCTTGGCTGGGATAAGCTCCACCACAAGTTAAAGCCCCGCATCTACAGTTAATTCTCATTGCCCTTCGTTTTCTGCATTATTATTCTTTTTTGTATGAGAGGGGTCGCACACCAAATCTACAATTTCTTTTTTTCGTCATATAAGAGGGAACACCCCAAATCTACAGTAATATTTTCATCGTCTTTCAACTTTTTTTTATGTTTTTTTTCGCCCGGCCTACAAAATGACATCGTTTTGCAATGTCCTACTTTCAGCATAGTCGTTTTGGATTGCATGTAATTAGCGATTTGAGCACCCTTTTGATGAAATTGAGCACACACGTGACAGGATGACCAACTACGCGAGTTTCGCTTCGATAAGCCCAATCACATGTTAAAGCCCCACATATTCAGTGACTTCTCATCGTCCTTCATATTATGTATTAGTATTCTTTTTTATATGAGAGGGATCCACAGTTCCTCTTCATCGTTATTCTTATTTTTTTTCTCGTGACTTATAAACGATGTCGTATGGCGGCTTCGTAACTACAGCGTAGTCGTTTGGAATTCTATTAAACTAAAATTATACTGTTATTTTGTTCTAGTAACTGGTAAGACCCTCAATCAGCAGTAACGTATTTTGTTATACAAGTCATGAATATCAAATAGATATAACTTACAATCAACTTGTAACTTTTACAATCAGGGGAAAACGACAAGAAAAGAAAAAAATGGTAAAAGAAAAGGGTTACCAAACATCCATTTGTATCACAATGCCAAACTATATACAGCTGATTTTTCACTTGAATAGCTTTCTGAAACCATCGAAAATCCTCAGAGCCTTCAATTCGCCGCTTCTTATATCTCTTAATTGTCTCCGAAGTATCTGCCATAACACGAAAAGAGAAAGGAAGACGATGATCATATATAAAAAATGTAAAAAACGCTTTCATCGGGTTACTGATACACATAAGTGGAGTAAAGAAAGGATGGCATTTCCCTGTTGGATTGTTGTTTGGGTTGCAGGATATAGAGATAAGATCTTCGAATAATACATAATCATAATTGTACTTGTTTCGGACGACTTTGGTTGCAGGATAGGTGGTCAAATTGTAATATGCTCCTATGGATTGGGGTGCACTTGTAATATGTTTTTACTGACACGGGATGTTATGATAATTTCTCTAACGTCCAGGTATTATTTTATAATTCGTGTTTTCGACAAAGGGTGTCTACCTAATTTACCCTAAAGAATTCAAAGATAAGCAGGATGTTTGGGAGAACAAACAAGCTTTCCTCACATACTAAAATAATTTTCCGAATTTCTTGTTAGCAGATTCGAATTTTCTTGATCAAAGCTTTCTAACCGAAGATAGAGAAGTGACTAACATGTGTAAAATTAACTTTTCTTTTATTAAAAAAATGTTTAAAATAAATGAAACTGTTACAGGGCGAGAATGAGAGAGTCGTCTTACATATTGTGCGCGAAACAATATCCTCCGTTCGCTAGTACATAAATCCACCGCTAGCTGCTTCAAGAACAATTTTCGGTTCAAAAGCTTTGGATTCGTCACGTCCAAATCCATTGATCCACTTGCCTGTCAAACAGCAAAAATTTAAGTAATTGGAGCTAAGGATTTCAAATCTTCCATTACAAATGAAAAAATAAAATCTTTCCGAAGTATTTGAAATCTAAAATAACTAAAACTTAATTAAAACAAGTAAACATGAATTGTATCACGCATTTGAAACGAAATGCACTTGCCTGAAGGAACTTAGAATACTTGGATATACTGGCCTCACAGGAGTCCAAAACATATTGCAACGCCTCTTCGTCTATTTCAGGATATCGTATATCCTTCTTGGATGTCGTCTTGTTTGATGCTGCAGCGGCCATCTGTGTGGAAATAGTCTTGAGATTTACCCTAAACACCCGCCATCTAGTCTAACAATCCAAATCCTCTGTAGCACAACCATGTAGCAGCAGCACATAGATGTGTGACAAGTGTATACAGGAGTGGTTGGATGTGGAGCGAGAAAAATTGTGAGGTGGAAAAAAATCTTAAATTTCTATTGTTCACATCCTAACCACCCATGTATACATTAGTCACACATTTGTGCGTGTAGTAGGAAGTGTTACACTTACGCGGTTAAGTTACAGAGGATTTGACTACTATTCTAATCTCTTTCATGTTAAAAATTATAGTCGAACGCACCTCATCAAACCGGCTTCTCATACTCGGAGGGCTAACAGCTAGATATGCATATGCCATCAACTCCACGGGCCAACCAGTGATTTGTAAAGGAAAACATTGTGGTCTGTTAACGTACCATTCGTAATTAGAAACCAGATATCCAAACCAGCATGGAGAGAATTCATAGTGACAGAGAGGCAGCTACTAATTGTATATGATTGAGGAAAACGTCGTAAACGTTCACACATAACTCGAGAAACTTGAAATGTGTAACCACAAAATTTTATTGATGAAAAATAATCAGCACTTCAAAGGTATTTATAGAACGCCGTCCTACTCTTCGCCAATCATCACATGATGTCATTTGTTTGAACTTTTTCCCTGAAAATTGGTGGAGGGGGCAAGGTGCACCGACTAACGTAATTCTAGGGGGTAAGTTCCATTGTTGTTGTTCTCAGGGGATTACGTGACAAATCCCCTTTGTTTAAGGGGGTGAAGTGCCTTTTGCCCCAGGTGATCCTTGGGTGGTCCGAGGCCATTGGAGCCAGTTCACCCAACACCGTTGGATTAGAGTGAATCTCATTAGAGTGAATCTCACTCTGATCCAAAGGTGTTGGGTCAACCTGCTCCAATGATCTCGAACCACCCAATATTACCCTTTTGCCATTCAATTTATATATATAGAACTATAGAAGACACTATAGACCCTGGGGGGTGTTTGCGGGTCTAGTCCCCGTCGCTTCATCTCTACTGACCAAAAAGTAATCATGATATGCCACTATAGCAGATTGTTCAAATGTAGATAACTTGATAAATTGCTAAGGCACTCACGTGGATAGTCCATGCTTCTGCAAAGCTTCGACTTTCTCATTGTAACATTTATCGGATTTTCTGAGTGACAATGACAACTCGACGGAGTCACGAGGGTTAGTTCCTTCTCGGGGAACAAATCCATATGAAAGCAACAATTCTCCATTAGATTTCTTTCCATATGATATGAAAACCTGCAAAAAGTCATAAAACATAAACATCTTTACCGCCACCGGAGTTCTGCCTCAAGAAGAAACTGATGCTAGGTTTGGATCAAGGAATAATAAAACAGAAATAGAATGAAAGTTATATAGTCTGAAGTGGCCATTTCTTCTCACCAAAATACAATGTCCCAACAAGGCCAAAGATAAAACAAATTAAAGTCTTGGCAGAAAATTGATTAAGCTTAAAAGTAATAATTTAAATGGGGAAATTGCACTTTTGGTCCCATAACTTTGGTCTTTTTCGATTCTGGTCTCATTCGTTATGAATTCTCACATTATATCTCATAACTTTCAATTTTTCTCACATTTGGTTCCATTGAAGGATTCCGTCCAATATTTAACAGTCTACTCCGTTAGTCAACATTTTGACCAAAGTTTTCAGGCACAATTCGTGCACGAATGCAGGTGATATTGAATAAATATATCGTGATATTGAATATAATTCGTGTGTGAGTGCATTCATGCACGAATTGTGCCCGAAAACTTCGGTCAAAATGTTGACTAACGGAGTTGACAGTTTAATATTGGACGGAATCCTTCAATAGGACCATAAGTGAGACAAATTGAAACTTATAGGATATAATGTGAGAATCCGTAAAGAATGGGACCAAAATCGAAAAATACCGAAGTTATGGGACCAAAAGTGCGATTTTCCCTAAGTTAAATATATACTTCAGCCGCACTTCTGTTCATCTAAAGGATTCGAATGATGATCGAGACCCGATTGCATGTACTCTTTAAAAGAACCCAATCAAGATAATCCCGACAAAATTCACATATATTATTCGTTTTTCCATCAAATCTTATAAATGGCATAAAAAAAAGTATTAACAAATCGGTGGCTTGATTCCTGAAGCTTGTGTACCTGCTCACCTGGCTGATACGCTCGATCTGTTGTGAAAACAACTCCTTGAGATGATTTATCATAATCTAGAAATGTTTCGACCTACATAAATCAAATAATCAAATTTAGATTTAAAATCATGTCAATAGCATCAATGAACAAAAAGACAATTGATACCTCACAACTATGATTCAGCATATCTGCCCATGGAACCAACGCAACACGTCCACCCATCGAGGGTAGGCGGACCTGTTTATAAATCAAGATTACTTCTATAATTAACAATAAAATAAAAGAAGAGTAATAACATAAATAAATCATAAAATATACACGAATAATTTAATATTTAGCTACCATAAAGCATAACTTACCAAGCGAGAGAAAAGAATGCCGAATGACCATTTAAAACTCTCGATGTTGAATACCTGTAATAATTCATAGTAACAATTAACATAAGTATGAGTTCCTCATGCATTATAAGATAGAATGAAAGTAAATCATCATATGACCACCCTCTAGTTCTATTAAAGCAAGATTATACGATGAGAATAAATTTGTGAATGCACATTGCACATTATAGTTCTGAGTCATAACACGGGTGAAAATTAATTGGATATCATTTGAAAATGAGTTGTTTAGAAAGAATTGAACTTTCAATCGATCCTGCTAATTGGGATCCTATGGATGAAAGACATGGTTTCTCTGGATCCCATTGGATGTCATCGGTGGTGGAGCCTTATAGATCCTATTGATTCTTATCAAAGAATGACCGGATTAACTGACGCTCCCGTCTATAATATTCTCAAAACCACATAACAAAAGAAATAGAACTTTTTATTTTTTGTCTCTCTTTGTTTTCTACTGTTTATCCTCGATTCCTTACTCTCTCCACCAAAGAAAGCATTATCGGTAGTCAAAGGTAATGTTCCTAGAACAACTTTAAAATTGGAGAATGGGCAAAGAAGACAGCCATAATGCTTTCCACTACCCTGAATTTATCTCTTCTTCTTCCGACACTGGTAAAAGGTTTAACGACAATAAAGCACAAAATAACCACCCGTTGAAATGAGTGAACTATTTTCCTTGGCAATTTCCTCACTAAATCCGATTTTCCTAACATACCCCTAACACCGCCAATTTAAGATTTCACCAGTCATCACTCAAAATAAACAATCAAGAGCTTGCAGATTGCGAATGCAATACATAGAACAATTGTCAATATGAAAGTCTACCTCTTCGGGAAATAAATCAGGATACTTTGAAAATATTCTGTCTCTTAAGTCATTGTATCTGCACAAGAGATTATCATAGAATTTAGCAACCAGCAAGCACATTAAAGCTCTTAGGTTGTGTTTGGATTGAAGGACTTGAAACTCACAGATTTCAAATCTATCGTACAAAAAGTTGTTTGGATTGTTTCAAGTTGCAATGGATTTCAAATCCCTTATCACTCATTTTGTGCTATTTTTTCAACCAATATGGTCCTCCAAATCCATTTCTCAAATCCAAACACAACGTCATTGAAATCCAAGATTCATTATATAGCAATTAATTTCTCAAATCCAAATCCATCAATCCAAACACAACGTCATTGAAATCCAAGATTCATTATATAGCAATTAACAACATTAAATGAAATAGATACAAATCAAGTTTACTAAATTTGAAGAGATGAGCCCATACGTTCCGGTAACATCATTGATCCTCTCAATTGCCCGTACTCTTATTTGTGAGGCTTCAAGATACCCATCTAGTTCCGAACGTGTCCTGAAATTACATGGAGTTGCTGTAGGAAAACCAACTGAGCACAGACCCAAAATGTGAAGAAAGGAATTAAAAAAACGTAAACAAACTCCTCTTGAGCATTAAGACTACTATATATAATGCTTACCAATAGAGAAGCGAATAGGGTTGCCTCGGCAAAGCTGAAATATAGTTACTCCATCTCGAAGAATTCATAAGACCCGCCTCGCTAATCAAATAGGTCGCAAGAAGTGGCCAATCTGGCACATTGTACTTTTTTAGCACCTCACCAGCCTCACGACGGCTCCACTCCTGACATCCACATTTCCATGCAAATGAACACACAAAATTAAGTTACCAATTTAAATAAATCTAACAAATAAGAACATTGGAATCAAACTTTCAATCACGGTAGAAATCCAAATACTCGAACTCTTATATGTATCCATAACAATTACGATAGGCATGGCACATGGAATGAAATTATTTCAACCCAAAGTTCAAGTTTCTTGGACATAATATTAAATTTAAGAATGGTAGAGGCAAAAATACGTTGAGTTACTAGGTGAGGAGCTTGCAGTTTCCATATAACTTTCTTATCGTACAAAAGATGACAAACAATTCCCGAAATTAATCTTAGGTCATATTAATCATTAAGTTAGGATGTTAAGTCTTCATGCAGTCTCTCGAAATGAGTGATGGCAATATTCCAAAGGTCAAGGGAAAGCCATAACATGGCCGAATATCCTAATGTGGGGTCAATAAGAAAATAATGCCTTGTATTCTTTTTGTCCACTGGAGAGAGCTTTGAAATATATGTGTGTGTGTGTGTGTGTGTGAGAGAGAGAGAGAGAGATTAGATGGATAGTTGCTTCCCATTTCTCGATTTCTCAGAGATTTTTTTCATCAAAAATGCATATGTTTAGCATCTCCTAAAAATATCCCAAAGAAATGCCACAGTTAATATTCTATAAGAAAATCTCAAATTTCTTTGAAAACTAGATTTGATTGGCATTTCTCCCAAATTTTTCTTTGGAAAATCAGATTTTTACTATTCATGATATGACAGTTCACCCAATACTAAAAGGCTTTTCTCCGCCAACATCTTAACATTATCATTAAAAAAATTATATATCTTGATTCGAAATGTCGCAACGTGTAAAATAAGATCTACTTTGCATATTTTTTGATGTCTTAATCAATAAGTTTAACTTAGATTTGTCTAGATTTTCTTATAAAATAAATACCCATCCATACAATTTCTCATAAAAAAGCAATTTTTTTTACAAAAAAAATATATCCCATCACACCTAATCGTTACACTTTTTTCTTTAAAAAAAAAAACTCATCCAAACACACTTTTACCATTAGATTTCTACTCTCGTGAAATAAAATTTCTTACGTTTTTCTAAGGAAAATGAGAAATCGGAAATAGCATTCCATCTAATCGGGCCCAAAGTTTCTAGTTCTCAATTAGGGAAGTCAAATTATTTGCTGATGAGAATTTGTGCATGATTAAGAAGACATAACAAAATTGAGAATTTAAGCAAACTTCGGCAATATGAATGCAATCATCCCTGACACTAGATTGGGGAAGCACAGGGATCGAGCTCCTCCAAACGTGCCAATATCTCAGCATTGCTAGTAAAATCATTAAACCTATACAGCAGCCAAAGTACCACATTTCTATTACAACCAAACCCTAGGACGTCGCCCTCAGCTGGGAAACTACAACAATAACCAAGCCCACCAAAACAAGTCGTACATACCGAATCCATCTCAAATCCATCATAAATTTTCTTCTAATAATAACACCCCATTTTTCATCTTTATAGAGAAGCACCATCACTAGGAGCTAAGCAGTTTTCTCTTGTTAGCCTGATCTTCAGAGAAGTAAAGTAATTGATACCAATTAATCAATAGTTCTACCATATCAAATAACCCACATTCATGAATCAAACAATAGACTGTGTGTGTGTCGTGGTTCAAAGTCCAGTATCGATGATAATACCCGTAGGTGTTGTTCCACATCGATTGGAATGTAACGAACTACTATCAAAAGATACGAATCAAATGCTTTATAGGATGCCCAAAAAATTCTAAAAAATTAGTAAAAGCGTAGAAAATATAAATGACGTAGATTTCTACTAAATGATATATAGTACAAAAGCAGTATTGCACTAGATGTTAATAAATACTAGTCGGGAAAGGCACACTCTATGCGTGTGCAAAAATATAAAATTGATATGGATTTGTTTTGGGTAAAATTCCATTAAGTTTAAATAAGATATGAGAGAAGAGAATAAAAAATAGAAAAAATAAGGTGGAAAGTAAATTTAATATGATTAATGAAAAAAATAAATAGTTAAATATATAGGGAGATAATAAAGAGAGAGAAATGAGTGAAAAGAAAAATAACCGTGCATTAGGAGATGAGACAGAAAATGAGAGAAATATTAGGAGAGAAAGAGATAGTGTGTGAGAAAAAATAGGAAAGAGAAATAATATAAGAAATAAAATATATAAAAAATCACTAAATGGGACACTTGTCAAAATTTAAGAATTGGAATGGCTTCACCAAAAAATTGACAGCCCAAGGTAGTTACTCTAAGCCCCTTATGCTTTATATAATAGTATAGATAAACATAACATTATTGTCGAACTTATATTAATAATAAGAAAGAGCTTATCAATAATTATACCATAAATTTTCATTGTATATGTACCAATTATCCACTAAACCATATCACGATTCATGTCAACAAAGAATCAAAGGGAAACTTCATTATTAGAAATAACACCTCAAATACTCGATATCATCTAATATTATAATACTTTGAACTGTGTTGTGTATCTCGGGTTGTAAACGAGTCGAGTAGAGTCAAACGAGTTTTAGTTCAAACTTGTTTGAATTATTATCGACCTTCAGAATTTGTGTTTGAACTTGATTTGATTGTTAATCGAGTCAAGCTCAAACGAGCTTTAATTGAGTCGAACGAGTCGATCTCGAGTAGCTTGCTTGCTTTTTTTGTACATATCTAATCAAATTTTACTAATCAAGTCGAGCTCGATCCTAGCTTCAAACTTATCGAACACATAAAACACATAAACGATTGTTCAAGTTTGGTTTGGTATGGTATGTTAACAAACAAAGCTTAAATGAGCTTTCATTGAACGATAATGAATTGAGTATCTAGTAGCTTGGTTCTTCTTTCAGCACTAAGTGTATCCTCATAAAAATCCACAAATTTCATTGTATATGTATCAATTATCCACTAAACCATATTAGGATTCATGTCAACAAAAAATTAAAGGGAAACTTCATTTTTAGAAATAACACCTCAGATAGACAGATACTCGATATTATTGAATATTATAATACAACCATGTTGTGTATCTAAGGTTGTAATTTATTAAGCTTGTCTGAATAATTATCAAACTTCAGAATTTGTGTTTGAACTTGGTTTCATTGTTAATGGAATCGAGCTCCAAGAGCTTTAATTGAGCCGAACACGAGTCAAACTCGAAAAGTTTGGCTATTATTTTTCTTTACATATTTTTCTAATTTTTACTAATGCGGTCGAGCTAGAGCCAACTTTTAAACTTATCGAGCACATAAAAGATTATTCAAACTTGATTTAAAATGTTAACTAACCGAGCTCAAACGTGCTTCAATCAAACGATCTATAGTCGATTATCCATCCTTATAAAAAACCAAGACAAATAAAAAAAGCAAAGAACAAGATGAACTAAGAAACTCACAGAATCAGCAGTGATGAAGAGTGAAGGAGGCACGAAGAGCAATTTCTCTCCTCTCCTTATATTCTTCAAAGCAACTAAGCCCCTCTCTCCAACCTCTACTCTCTGTATGCCCATCTTCTGCGGAGGAAGCCCACATTCCGACAACCATTTCTGCAAATTGGAAGCATTTTCCACCGAATCTATATCGCAACCCCACGGGACGCTCGTTTTGGTTGCAGTTTCCGTGGCGGTGGAGATTGAGCAGCGAATTCGATGAAAAGGGCTGATTTTTTTGGAGGTTAAAGGGGGGCTATAGAAATGGGGGTGGGTTTTGATTGTGTATTGAGATGGGTTTTGAGAGAAAGTGGGGATCAGTGTTGTTTGGAGGATTCTTGAAGCTTCAGCCATGGCGATGGCTGTGCTTTTTAGGGGTGTGGGTGTGCCTTATCTTCTTTTGTCGCTTAAATGGGCGCCAATTTTTGGAATTTACCAACTGGTCCAGAAGATATGTGTATTTGCACTTCGGTTTTGGTCTATTTAGTTCCGTTATATTCCACTTTACCCATGAACATGGGGAAAATCTCGTTTTTGGAATCATAAGTGGTGTCTGTATAGTTTTGATACCATTGGTTATAGAAATCTCACATTAGGCGCAAAAGTGATCATTTGTCTTGGTTGTGGTACTTTACTAACTTGACTAGCGGAAAAGGTTTGGAAATTTACACTTTAAGTCCCATAATTTTTTAATTTTGGTCCAAATACACCATTTTATGCGAAATCTAAATATAATTTGAAAAAAGTTGAATAAATGTTGAATGTATTTGAAATTTGTGTATGAAAAGGGTAGAATTGTCATCCAATGCAAAATGACATGCATGCCATATTGTTTGATGGGTACTTTAAGTATTTTTACCTTTGCTCTCTTTTTTTCTATACTTACCAGGTATTTGAAATATATTCTATACTTTCCTTTTTTGTTTAAAATTTTCAATTATTTCCCATTTGTTTTCAAAATTTGCAGATCTTTGATGAATTTTTGAATGATAGGATACATTTGGACCAAAAATCAAAAGTTATGGGGCTTAAAGTGTAGCTTTTCAAATATTAGAAACAAAAAATTGATAAAAAATTGATTTTGACAACTCAAAAATTCCAACAAAAATAAATTTTGCCCTACAAGAATAATTCTTGCCCAAGCTAAAAGCTCGATTCTTTATTGATCCAAAACTGAATAATGAAAACATAACCCCTAACACCTATATATAATCAAAGACTTTTAACTAGGAAAGAAAATAACTGGACTCCCAATCAAACTAGGAGACTTAATCAACAAGTAATTAAATAAACAAGGAAATAACTAGTTAACTAAACCAACCAGGAAACTTAATTAAATAAGGACTCAAACTAGTAAATAAAATAATAAAATATAATTAACTAATTTTGCTTCTTTTCTTTTGGCTCCTCAAAATCCGTTTGACAACAATTCCTCCCCCTTTAAAAACAACCTTGTCCTCAAAGTTGAACCGAGAAAACTTCATCTTTGACTGGAACGTGGCTGGTGAAGTCGTCAAGCAGAAAGGCATAACTAAGAACTCATAGTGCCTACTGTGGGTGCGAAACGCAGCCTTTGGAATGTCGGAAGATTCAGTCCTGGCTAACCACCCAAACATGTCAGTTCCGTCCAAAATATAGAGTGAAGCAGCGTTGATGTGGCTGATTTTGGGCCTAGCAGATTGTGCGGTCGTCCTGGTGGGGGGCAGAGGGATGTCAACAACGATGTTCTGGGGGCGGTTGCTGACGCGGTGGCGCAGAAATGGCTAATATATTTTGGCGTAGCAGATTGCACCAGTAAATTGACGGGCAATGGTGGAATATCTGAGGCGCTGTTTTGGGATAAAGACGCAGTCGCGATGGGGGAGACCGTTGGTGGTGCTCTGGCAATGCCAATATGGAGTGCAGCGATTGCTGCCAGAACCCCGTCGAACTTGGCATCAATGGAATCGAAAATCTCGGAGATTGAACGTGTCATGGTGGTGTCAAGGAATCCGGCAAGTCAGACCAAATTGATAGAAATAAAAAATTGATAAAAAAAAAATTAATTTCGATAACTTGAAATTCCAACAAAAATGAATCTTACAATCCCAAGCTAAAAGCTCGTTTCTTTATTGATCTAAAACTGAATAATGAAAACATAATCCCTAACAC
Source organism: Buddleja alternifolia (assembly GCA_019426215.1). NCBI lineage: Eukaryota > Viridiplantae > Streptophyta > Magnoliopsida > Lamiales > Scrophulariaceae > Buddleja > Buddleja alternifolia. The sequence continues at coordinate 53,306,625 of CM033392.1, read as the reverse complement.
CTATATATAACCAAAGACTTCTAACTAGGAAAGGAAATAACTAGACTCTTAACCAAACTAGGAGACTTAAACAACAATAGTTAAATAAAAAAGGAAATAATTAGTTTCCTAAACCAACTAGGAAACTTAATTAAATTTGGACTCAACTAGTAAAAAAAAATAAAAAATATAATTATCTAATTTTGCTTCTTTTCTTTTTGCTCCTCAAAATCCGCTTCACAACATTGACAGAGTATCAAAACCGAGACATAATAACCACTTTTATACCAAAGGTGAGATTCTAAAAATGAATGGTATCAAAAGTGTACAAGCATCCACTTATGATACCAAAAATAAGATTTCCCCCCATGTACTTTTAATCTTGTGTTGCACCTAAACTCTTCCGATCATCTCGTTTTGCGACTTTCATCCAATCCATGTACTTTGCACCCTTAAATTATCACCAGTTGCAATTATTACTCTTCGATTATAAATTTCTCCAATGTGCATCTGATTTTTTGCTATAGAAGTTGAACCAAGCTACAGATATCGTAGCCAAAGCTAGGGGTATATGCGGTGCGGGTTAGACAAGTTTTTCTATTTTTTCAGCTCAACCCGCTGTGTTGCAGCTTGGAATCCGTTAGCCAAGATCGATCGCACAAACATTGAAACCACACTTCACGGACCATTTGCATTGAGGCGGTTTTGCAGTTTGATACTCCTTTTTTAATCGAGTTATTTTTCAAGTGTTAAATTATATGTGCTATTTAAAATTTCATATTATATTTACTATACTTCCATCAATGATTATATTGATATATTTTGCACAATAAACATAATTGAAGTATGTAAAATGTGACTATAAATGTATTATAAAAAAGATAACTCCAACTTGCGCAATAATAAACAAAAACACATGATTTAAAATGTTTATTGAGGGTGATTAATAAACTAACATTGTATATAAAGCATATATATAAATATATATTGCATTTGGGTGCGATTTTAGCTGTCCATAAAAAGTTAAAACCAAACTTAATTACAAAAATGCGGCTTCTTAAAATTATACTTGAGACCAACCCATCAAAATGTGCAAACTCGACATGTACGGTGCGGTTTGAATAGGAGAGGTTTAACAATTTGGTTGAACATCCCTAGCAGGGATGTAATCGAGCCGAGCTCGAGCTGAGCCTTGCCATTTTGGCAGGCTCGAGCTCGAGCTCGTAGGCGGTAGAAATAGCTCGGCTCGTGAGTTGAGCCCATTTTGTGAAGCAAAATGATTCAAATCAAGCTACAACTCGCAAGAAACAAAAACTAGATCTCCATTCATTTGAAAAGAAAATCAGAAAAAATAACAAAAATCGATTACAAGTGAGAAGTCAGCGGTTGTGGCTATGTGCGGCGGTGATGTGAGTGCCGGTGGTGGCGGTGGAATTGCTGGGCTTCAGGCGACTAGGGCCGAGGCGGCGAGGCAGCACAAGTGGGATGGGTGGCGCGCGAACAGGTGGAATTTTGGGGCTTTAGGCGGTGGTAGTTGGTGGGTGGTCTGCCGCCGGCGATTTGGTATGGGGCGGAGTCGGAGAGAATGGGTGGTGCAATTTCTTTCCCCCTCTGTTAAATGCGCTGTTGTGGAGTGGGTGTGGGGAGGTGTTTCTTTTTGAAGCAGAGAGAGGATAAGAGTTGAAAAGTGGAGATATTTTAATTTCTAACTTTTTTACTTATTTAATTAGTTTTACTATCAATTACTAATATAAAATTAATAATAATATTAAAAATTAAAAAGCTCGTGAGCCGGCTCGTGAGCTTTTTTCAGAGGGAAAGAGGCTCGAGCTCGAGCTCGAGTCGAGCTTATTCGAGCCGAGCCAGCTAAGCTCGCGAGCCGGCTCGGCTCAAGTTACACCCCTAACCCCTAGCGAAAGCAGTTGCCCATGACCCTTCTATGAGGGCCTGGTGATTCACCAAAAAACTAGCTCGCAAGCTCGAGGCGAGCCTAAGCTCACAAGCCTGGGATCAGTTTTGTTTATATTTTGAGTTTCTTTGTTATTCTTATTAATATAATTAATAATATAAAATATAATATATTATTAATATAATTAATAATATAAATATTAAAAATACAAAGCTCGCGAGTCGGTTCGTGAGCTTCAAGCAGAAATAATCTGGCTCGAGCTCGTTTCGAGCCGGCTCGTGAGACTTCATTTCAAGGGTGTAAAATGTTAATCACCCTATTTTTTAGGCTCAAAAAGAAGAAATCTAAAGATAAAAATCATACTCTTTTTTCTTATAATATTTTAGACGAAGAAAGATATCCTTGGCCGACAACCTCCGGCGGCTTTGGTGACAGCCTAACAAGCCAAATATGGGGGAGAAAAGTGAAAGTGGAAGCTTAACAAGCCGCCTCTGACAGCCTGGAACCCACGTGAAGTGGGAGCTGATTAGGTAACAAGCCACGGTAAAAATCCCTTCTCTTCTACAACATCTTCATCCACAGCATATTATTGATGACGGGAACCGCGGAGAGGAGAGGGACTGGACGACGTCGTTCGGTGTTGCTGTTTGCTTTCTGGGCTGCTCTTATGTACTATGTCTTCTTCCTTGCTCCCAACCAAACACCGGTAGTATACAATATACAATATACTTATAATGCTGTCTAGGGTTTTCTTTTCTTTTCTTTTCTTTTCTTTTGGGGAGTATAAGTCTAATTTTGTTATTATTTGATTTTGATATCTTCTTTTTGTTTTTTGTTTTTTAGGTAAGGGATTTGTATTTTTTGAAAAAGCTACTGAATTTGAAAGGAGATGATGGGTTTCAAATGAATCATGTATTGGTAGCTTTATGGTGTATCATGGGTTTATGGCCCTTGGTGTATAGTATGCTGCTTCTTCCCACTGCCAGAAGGTAACAAGAAGTTAGCATTCATTCAATGTGATGTATAGATACAATTTTACCTACTATAAATATAAGGATTAAGTTGCCAAACCCGAGCAATATCTAAGAGAACTATAGGTCGGACGCCCGTGTCGAAGTCTCTGTATTTGTGGTATCAGCTTGTTAGCCTAGTGGTATGATATCGGCTGAGGTCTCGGTTTCAATTTTAGGCCGTCACAATTTGTAACTTTTATCATCTTATTTGGAGTTTTATAGGGTTTGTGTGACTCATGATTAAATACTATCGTCCCAAGTTTGTCAAGCCAGGGTATCCCCTTCATTTAGAATTAAAAGAAAAAAGAAAAGTCTTTATATAGGTCTACTTGAATCCCTAGCTAAGTATACATATTTGATGGTCAGATCCATACATAGTGTAAGCGTCAATATCCGTTGAATGCATAACCCTGAAAAGGGGTTTATGTGAGAGTATTTTTTCGGTTTAAGGGTTAAATTGTCGGATCTTGGCTGTACGTGTGGCATAATCTCTTTAAGCCAGATGTCGCAGTGCACGTGTTTGATGCTGATTTACGAGGTCAAGCAGTCCAACCTTTATGAGCCAGGGTCGAAGATCTATTGCGTGTTCCATTATTCAGATTCAAAACTAGTAATTTTCTTTGGTTATTCCAGTAAAGTCGATTATGGTGTATTTCACCCTTATGTAACAATGGACTTTTTAGTAGTGTAATAAGCTGCTGCTTGATTTTTCTTGCGGTTTTCTCCGTAATTTTCGAAGCATCATGTGATGGGTCAATGAAATGATTGAACTTGTTATCTCCATGGGGGAAAACCATTTCAAGGGCTAGGCTAATGATGTTTTTTCATTTATGAAGCTCGGGAAGCAAAATCCCAGTTTGGCCATTTATAATAGTGTCTTGCTTTGGAGGTGCATATGCACTTATTCCCTATTTTGTTCTATGGAGGCCACCGGCTCCACCTGTTCAAAAATCGGAGCTTAAGCGATGGCCTCTGAATTTCCTGGAATCAAAAGTTACTGCAGCGGTGAGTCGATTTTTATTCTAGAAAAATATTAACTTTTACTATCTATCTATAGAAATCTCCAAAATGCCTAAAAGAAAATTATACGTATATCTGATATGAAGAAAGAAAGTGGATTCTGGTTTAGTCGGGTAATTTCAACTGAAAGATTTATGGTTAATCAGATGAATAATGTTGTTTGATCGCTTGAAGCTCTCTAATATGTTTTGGTTTGCATATGAGTTTCTTATGGAAATTGTAGCTAACTAATTCCACATTAGATTACAATGGCTGCAGGGCTAGCTATAACGGTGTATGCATTTTCATCCGGTGGTGATGTGTGGAAAGTGTTTTACCAATACTTTAAAGAGAGCAAATTTGTGAGTTTCATTCCTTGATGAGATACTTATCTTTGTGTTGCTTGTGTATGTGTTAAAAACTTGTTAGTGAGCGAAAAAAAAACGGAAATAGGACAAGAACTGAGCTCCTTATAGTTCGATTCTGTGAAGCCCATTCACACATTGGCTGGAGGATGAAAAAATGATTAATTTTTAAGCAAGGACTAAAGGCTATTGGATATTCCTTTGAACACTATGTTCATAGCCCGCCGTGTAACATTTTGGCTACATGCACAGATGTGCCCCAACTATATACACAGATTATTAGAATGTGGAGAGAGAAAGAATTGTGATGTGACGAAAAAATTGCAATTTTTTATCTTCACATTCTAACCACCCATGCATACACTTGTCGCAAATCTATGTGTGTGTAACAAGAGTGTTATATAATTGTGTAACAGAAGATTTAGATTGCATTTAGAGGCTACTCACGTGCAATTGACTGACGACCCTAGACATGACAATTTCACACAGATAAGAAGTGACGAGTATGTACTTGACCATACTCCAACCACATTTTTATATGGCTTAGCATTTGGTTCCATCTAGCTCATTTATGCTTTTATTTTGCTCACAATTTTTGTCAATTGTCGATATTAGGTTAATTTTGACACTTGTTATTGCAGATTCATGTCATGAGTATCGATTTTGCTCTGCTTTCTACATTCACCAATTTCTCAATTGTCAATATTAGCTTCACTATGGTCCTTTTTACTCCAGATTCATGTTATGGGTATCGATGTTGCTCTGCTTTCGACGCACACCAATTTCTTGATTGTCAGTATTAGCATAACTTTTTTATCCATGTTATTGCAGATTCATGTCATGACTATCGATTATGCTCTGCTTTCTACATTCACCAATTTCTCAATTGTCAATATTAGCTTCACTATGGTCCTTTTTACTCCAGATTCATGTTATGGGTATCGATGTTGCTCTGCTTTCGACGCACACCAATTTCTTGATTGTCAGTATTAGCATAACTTTTTTATCCATGTTATTGCAGATTCATGTCATGACTATCGATTATGCTCTGCTTTCTACATTCACCAATTTCTCAATTGTCAATATTAGCTTCACTATGGTCCTTTTTACTCCAGATTCATGTTATGGGTATCGATGTTGCTCTGCTTTCGACGCACACCAATTTCTTGATTGTCAGTATTAGCATAACTTTTTATCCATGTTATTGCAGATTCATGTCATGACTATCGATTATGCTCTGCTTTCGACATTCGCCCCTTTCTGGGTCCACAATGACATGAGTGCTCGAAAAAGGTTAGGCGTAAATTTATAAGATTCTTCTTCTTCAATGCCAAGGTAAATCCTCCAAATAAGCCTATATGTCGTTATCTTGCAGGGATGACAAAGGCTCCTGGCTACTTCCTTTATCGCTAATTCCTTTCTTAGGTCCCGCGCTCTATCTTCTCTTGCGACCCCCGTTATCAGTAGCTCCTTGCATCGGATTAAACATGAATGGTCGAAATTTTTGAAGCTCGTGGAAATACAATTGTTTTTGTTGTTCATAGATTATATGTTGATAGTGTTTTTTCATCAAAGGGGTAAAGCAACACGAGATGGATTGTGAGCCATTGTTGGAGGCTGGAGCTTTCGGGACCCCGAGTCCATATGATTCTGAATGTACCGGATAAATGGTTTGAGGGGACAAGCTACAAAGAAACATGCCCTATAAAGACAAGTTAATGGTAAACAAGCATAATTTTGTAAATAAGATCATAGAGGGTTTAAACATAGCCTGAGGGCACTTATTTGATTACCTTAGTACATATGGACCTAAAGCCAGAGGAACACAAAGCAGGGTGTGCTTGTCAATTGTCACGACACTCTTTGGAAAAAGAAAATGATGGAAGCGATCGAATGACATTTTGTCTCATTCCATTTTACGGGAAATTCTAGTATACTATCAGCTCGGCTAAATTCATGTGTATTTTTAAAAATAATTTATCAATTATATGACAAGTGTAATACACTCTCCTTGTGAAATACACTTGGGTGCGGTCAAGCCGGGTTTGGGTTAGAATTTTCCCCGTTTTACATATAGAAAGTGAGAAAAAATGTGCTTTAGATTTATATATAGAAACATTTGAATAATGTGTTTGGTTGTGAGACTCGTTGCGCCTGTGGATCGAGTACACTAGTCTAGGCTCGAATTCTTCGGTAAGGTCCATACATGACCCCTCTTTTCTTTTTTGAACTGCTTCCTTGCGCGGATATCGGATTTCAAATTATTTGTTTGGGAAATTGGGATAATTACACTATGTATTCATCTTATTTAGTGTAATTACAGCTCCATCTGCTCTTTTTGTGCACATAACAAATAACCCACTCTTATAATAAAATCTTACAATAACTCCCTCCCGTTAGAAAATTAATGGAATTTACAGACATCCAAAAAATATTTTTTAAGTTTCTTATTTTACCCTTGAGGGGGTGGATGTAATTTTTTATATTAAAGAGAATGTAATTGTAAATTTCAATTTAGTTTTAAATAAATGATTTTGTTAAAAACTTGTTAACATCTTGATAATGAAGTGCAAATTTGGATTTATGTCAATTTGAATATTTTTTAGAAAATGAAAATAAATGCCGAGACTCGATTTATTTTAGGAGCAATATCATATTTAAATGCATATAAATCTAAATTAGTAAGTTGCCAAAAAAATCAAACCAATTAATGAATTAAAATAAGGTTTTATTATAAGAAGAAAGTGTCTGTTATATCGATCCAATAAAGCGGACTGCTTTGTAATTACACTAAATTAGGAAGGTGTTAATGCTAATTAACCCTTTTTTAATTATCTTTTATTTTTTTAAAATCAGGGGTAAGATTGATATCTTATACTTTCCATCACGATTGACTAACTGCTTCTAGTAAGAAGGGGTTCAATGTAAGATTTTATTATAAGAATGAGGTGTTTGTTATGTGTCAACAATAAGCAAATTTAGCTGTAATTACACTAAATAAGAGGGGCGGTAAGTGTAACTATAATTATTCAGTTCATTCATCGAATAAATTTGATCTTTGTGTGTGTGTGGCTAATATTTGTAAATACTAGTCATTACATCTCAAATTATGTGTTGACGAGGTCCATCCATTAAATTGGACCGAATGGAAAACATGAATCGAAATTATGGATAGGACCTTAACAATCATACAAGAAAATGAAAAAGAAAAAACCATTTGAAAAATTAATCAAATGATTGCAACATAAAGGCAATCCAAAATTTCCAAATTAAGCAAAGAAACAAAAATACAATACATGCGGTGAACGTGGATCGAACACGTGACCTTCAGATCTTCAGTCTGACGCTCTCCCAACTGAGCTATCCCCGCTATGTTAACAAGGACGGTACTTTTACTAAATAACTGCACCACTCGAATCCTTTAGATGGATTGCCCCGAAGTTCCAACATAAGCCCTCTAACAATTAGGACTATCGTAACGATGTCAGAATCTATACTACTTAATTATCGAAAATGGCCAAATATATTTTAGACTGACAAACCATTTTGGTGTGACGTATTGATAAGTATTATATGAATTTGGTGTTTATGTACCACATGGTAGTTATGATATTATTTCATATGTTTTGATGATAACAACCTTATGATTCATGATATTAAATTTAGAGAAGTGTAACTATCAAAAAAAAATTGTAGAGAAATGTTTGCTCATGAATTCTAGTATTCAAGATTAATTTTATTTATCATCGCATTTCTTTTTTCATTTTCCCTTCTTTTCTCTATCCTATTATTTGAACTAATTTATTTCATATCAAAATTTTACTAATAATTTTGTATGCCTTACCGACTACTATGTATTAATGATATACACTTTTTTTTTGTGTGTGTGTGTCTGTGCTACTGAGGAATTTATAGAAACAGATTACATTAGTCAATTTATGTATCTTGCGTGTTAAGACCCAATATTGTCATGTGGCGGGATCGATTATCCAAAGCTTGGGTCTTTGGGAGGTTTTAGATTCAATTAGGACGACCATCATACATGGATAAAAAGAAAGGAAAAGGCAAAGTCATGTCGTGATTGGTTTTTTATTCATTTTTTGGTATACAAAATATTTGGGTAGTGTCGGTTTCGGTCACCTACCATAGGTCAGGGCATGTTTCCAGGACCAAATACCACTTATAGAGATAATTACAGATTACCCACAAACATAACACTTACATCGGCAGAGAGAATCGAACTCACAACCTTCTGATAAAATGTGATATGTTTCTTTCCAACTAGCCAACATGTGTTCGCATGTCGTGTTTGGTGAACCAACTAGTAGTAATCATAATTTGCCTGAGATCTTGAGAGAACGAAATAATATTTGAATCGACAATTTATTAATCACACACAAAAATATTTTCAAATTATGCTTTTACTCGTATAAGCTTGCTAGATTGAGTTGATAATTTTCAAGATGAGTCAATATTACCTCTAATCAAATCAAATTTTAACAGAACGTCAAATGATAACTAAACTTGAGCATGAGTATGAGATAATGCAAGTACAATACAAATCAGTTTAAATTCATATAAAGAATTATTCATAAGTTCAGAAATCAAAACTACATTAAATTTTCAGGATCTTTTTTTGATTTTTGAATTAGTCTTTATCTTTATTGGTTGATCTAGAGGGGGGGATAAAGAGAATGTCCAACAAATTCAAAATTCGTTAAACGCATATAAATTCAAGGGCCAAAAGCACTTCAACCCCTTGAAAATTTTGGTTTTAGCACTTTCCCACTCAAAAAGAGAAAAAATAGATTGTACTCCCTCAAAATTTAATATCAGTAGCACTTTGTTTCAAAATACTAATTTTCGGCCCAAATTGCACTTGCAGTTCGACATGTGTCTAACGTAGGTCGATTTAAAAGCATAATCGTCTTTCAAGTTAATTTCAAAGTAATTTATGCATATAAACATCCACTTTGTAGATGTTAATACTAATTGAAAAACATAGGACTTTATCATCTATTTCAGCATAATGTGAACGGTGTGCTATTTCGTCTCAATTACTTGTCCAATTTTTTCATACACCAAGTAGACATACCAGTAACTCAATTAATAGTTGGCACTCCACATACATTAGAACATGTGTCAATATATATTTAGTCAATCCAGAAACAATGACATGAACATCTAAAAACCTGGCTAGCAGAAACAGCAAACGGAAATCATAAATTCTTGTCACAAAAAAAAAAGGCTCTTTTAATCAATCTAGATGATTTTTCTGTGCGTTCATTGATACAGGTAATTTCTATTATGAATAAGAAATATTAATGAAGGAGCATATATGTGAAGGAAAATATAGCAAAATCTAACCGGGATAAAAATATGAAAAAAGAAGACATTTAAGAATAACCCCCCAATAATAAAAAATAACGTACAAGACCATGTGTTAGAGCATGTACCAAATATATGAACAAAAAGGAAAACTAAGCAAAAAAAAAAAAAGAGACAGAGTGAGAGATAATATAGTTATATACTGTAAGAATTTGTAAATAATCGATCTCTTGATACATTCTCGCTCCAATTTGTAGGCACAAGGTCCACTTCTGGATCAACAATATGACTGTAAAAATTGCAACATCAAGGTCAAATTACAACAATTAATAGGAGTCGATGACACCGGTAATTTTAAATCACAAAATGAGCAACACAAATATGTAATTGTGATATTCGCTAACTGTGGCAGTAGGCATTACTGTTCAAAGAATTTACCAAAGAACCAGGAAAAGAAAAACGAGATGATACGGAATGGACGAAGTTCTCTCTCTCTTTTTTATGACATGTGTAGGCCTTCCAGTGTAATTTCAGCCCAAAAATTGGAATTGGGAGTAAAAGTGCTATTGATATCAAATTTCTTACATGTATTATCTCCTTTTTAGTGTTTTTAGGGGGAAAGTGTTAAAATGAAAAATTTCAAGGGGGTGGAGTGCGTTTTGGCCTAAATTCAAATTGAAAGTAAGCCTATGCAACTTGACTTATTGAGCTTTAGTCTTTGTTTAACAATCCAAAATAACAAAAATATCAAGCTTTGCATGTCCCACAATCTTTACACGATCATTCATGTTTTAAAAACAAAGTTCTCACTCCCAAGTCTCAACTTCATATAAGTCAACAAAAAAAAAAATGAAATTTAAAATTGTCACTCGTATATTTACTGAGCATTATTTTTGATATAGTACAATCTATAAAAAAATATATAAGTGAATAACATACAGATTCCTCCTTTATGTAAGAGAAAATTACAAATTTAAATATATACTTACAACGCGGCTTAATTTTGTATTGTTTTATATATGTATTATAATTTCTTTTCATTATGGATAAAATATTGGGCATGAGGCCATACATAATTTAATCTATGATTACGACACAAGGAAAAAATAACTATTTACCAATAATTAATATTTTCATAAGTAAATTAAAATTTTAAATTCTCTAATTCAATTCTACGTATTCAAATCATTTGCCGAAATAGATATATTATTGCCTAATATAATATGTATTTGCATAATACTAGTTAAATAACTAAATTAAAAAATAAAAATACTTATAATTAAGTTTCGTATGAAAAATGAAAAATTATGTGTAATTATTTATATCGACCACATAAATGTAGTACTGTAGTAGTATAGTACCCAAAAGCACAAAAACAAGCGCAACAAGAGCAAAAACTCGACAAAAGTCTGTCCATATAAAAACATGTAAAAAACATTTGAAAATTTAGGCTTTGTTTGTTTATGTTTTTGAGTTAAAATTTTGAATTTTTTTTCGGAAAATATGTACTACAGAGATTCGTGTGAAAATGATGTGATTTGTGTTTGTTTATGTTTTATAAAAATTGTTGAAATTTATAAATTGTGTCAAATTAATGATGAAAAGTTGATTTATGATGTGTTGAATGATTGAGTTAGTTATTTATATAATGATGATGTGAATAAAGAAATAATAAAATATAAATTAGAAATCGTAAAGTAAGAAAAAGAAATAGAGATAACGATTGGAGTAAATAATTTTGATTAATGATTGTATGAAATTGTAGATATAGTGATTGATAAATAGTCATATAGGGGATTGAAAAAGAAGAGGTGAAAAAAAAGTGAAGTTAGATAAAAATAATTTGTGATATGATTTTTCAAAGCTCTGTATTTTTGTGTTTTCGAAAATGAATTCTGATTTTTTTTAGGAGAATGTGTATTATAGAAATTCGTGTGAAAATATTTACTTTATTTGTTTGTTTGAATGTATTTTTAGAATTTGATTGAAAGTAGCGTAGATTTGATATAAAGTTGATTTTTTATTAGGATTTGATATATGAAATGATTGAGTTAATTATGAATGTGATGATGATAGGAAAAAAGATATTAGAATAATATTTTTGATGAATAGTTTTATGTATTATGTATAAAGTAATATGTATGTGTGTGTGTATAAATACATATACATATATAATATATATTTTATACAATAAAATAAAAAAATTAAAAAGGGGTTTTTTTTTTGGGGGGGGGGGGGGGGGGGGGGGGGGGTTTTTCCAATTTGAGTTTTTGTTTTTTCTTTTCCTTTGTCACCCCGGGGAGGGGGGGGGGGATGCGTTTTGTCAAAATTTTGTTTTTGGTTTTTCTTTTCCTCTATGACCTTTTCATTTCTTATGTTTCTTTTTAGTTTTGATTTTTATCTTTTTGTCCATTTGGTGTTTTCTATTCAATTTTTATATTAAAGCTTATTTTTCTTCCCATTCATTTTTATATTAAAGCTTGTAACATAACTTATTTTTTTTTTCCTTTTATTTGTTCTTTCCTTTTATGTGGATTTTTTTTTCTTTTCTTTTGATGATGAAGAGGAGCCATTAAATGATGGGGTTTTAGTAACTATCATCAATGTGTGTGATTTATTAATTTAACAACTTAAATACAAAAATATATTTTTTCTTAGTTGATTTTTTAAATTGTGATCGAGTTGCTAATTATAACCTTAGTTAGTTAAACAGGGGCCACCAAAAATTTGATATTTATACGTACGAGTATATTATGATTTTTTGACGAAAGCCACAGTGAAAAAATTAATTAACAAATACGAGAACGAAAATAAACGAATTTATGCGTATATGGGTACAATACGAAATAAATTATTAGAGAGAATAAATACGGCTTATTCACATATTATTTTGTAAGATATATTGCTCATACTCACTTTTATGCTACAAAAAAAATGGATTTGAATTATTAGTTGACTATAATTAAAATTTTGATACATTATTAATTTTTGCATTTTTTAATTTAATAATATGATAATTTCAATATAACTTTCAAATTTAAAATAAAAATATAAAAGATACGTAATGTACATCTTAGTACTTTTTTATAATTTGTTTTGCTATTATTCGAATTAAATATTATTTAATAATAATAATTGAAATATTTGGAAAATTGAATATGAATTTTTATTATATAAAATATGATAAAGTAAGAAAGAGAATAAATTGGAAAGTGAGATAGTGTAATTAATGATGAAAAATTGTAAATTGATTGAAACGATTGGTTGTTGTATAGGGGAATGTGCAATAGAATTTAAAATTCGAGTATTTTCTGTAGAATTTACCTTGGAGTGTGTATTTTTATTCTCTGGTGATCCAGAAAATGAGAATGCAGCTCAAAATATTTAACGATACAAAGCCTTAAGATTTTGTGATCCAGGATATTGAAAATGGAATTTGAAAATATAAGCAAACAGGCCCTTAGCAATTGTACCTTTTTTTTAAATTAAACACAAAATAGATAAATAAATAAATAATTTCCACATTTATTTATTAATAATTTTTTTTTTTGAAGAATATTAATAAATATATTAAGAAATCAAAAACACTCTGTCATAAGTCTCTCTCTCTTAAACAAGCTAGTTTGTTTAGTGAGTGAGTTAAAATTCTGTTATAGTTAATAGTTTATGCTTAGCTTAAGGAGTAAGTAAAGCTTTTCATTTCCGTTTGAAAAGACTTGCACATTGTAAATGGCTGGTGATGATGCCAGAGCAAAATCCATAATGCCAGAGCAAATTTTCAGTAATTCCTGTTTTATCCTTGCCAATCAATGGACCAGTTCATAGGTTTTTTTTTTTTTTGTGCATTCCTAATTTGTCCATTTCACAGTTTCACTGTACCAACAAACTTTTTTCAAAATGGAAATGGTATATTTCTTTTCTCTCTTCTTTATTAATGAACTTCCTCTCATGACCCATCATTCTTCTTCTTTGAGAAATTCTAACTTAGACCCGGCTCGGCGAAATCTAGGTGTATTTTTTAAAAATAACTTACCAATTAAATGGTAAGTGTAATAAACTTTTTTTGTAAAATACATTTGAGTGCGGCCAAACCAGGTATGGACTAGAATTTTCCCTTGTTCCTCAACTTCTCCTCATCTTCCTAACTCCACAAAGAATATGAAAAATTCTAAGCAGATCAGATCCATCCTCTTACTAAATAGATAGTGAGTATTTATCTTGAATGATGTTTGTCTGGTAAATAACAATCAAATAAAAATTAAAATATTTTCACCACCTAAATACAACTACATTTTCACTTTATTTATTTATTTTTTATATTGCACTAATTTTTTTGTTTTTCCGATTTATATTTTAAAAGGTCATGGCAAAAATTAAACTTTTTAAAAGATTAAAATATTAGTATTTTTTCATTTTATCATAATAATTTGTTGTTATGCTAGTCAACAAATATTGAATTGATTTTATGTATTATAATAAATAATCCAAAAGGTTAATTATGACAAAATCTTCTTATTTTCTGGCATTTCGTTCATTTTCTTAATTTTTTTTATCCAAGATGTCAATGAAGAACATTTTTATATGAATAAGCAATTGAAACTAAAGCAAATGCAGTTGAATTATCCATTGAATCAGGATGTTAAATGAATTGTAGTATCTTTCTTTTTGATAATTAATTAATAGTAATAACATTTGCTTGTGGGAAAAAAAATCAAAATTAATTTTCGCAAATTTGTCGATTTGGGCCATGACGAGAGTTTTGGATGGTTTTTATGTGGAAAACTTTATTGATGACTTGGGGCAATTCAGGAAATCACATTATGGATGAGCTGGTCCAATAAAATATCAAGGTCAAAAAGGGAATTATATTAGAATTTGCGCTGGCATTATGGATTTTGCTCTGGCGTTATCACCAGCCATTGTAAAGTAAAGTCAGTATATACAATCAATGAAATCAGAGTTCACACTCCGAAGCCACACTTCACATCATCTTCAAATCAGCTTATATATTTGATTCTCTTTTATGCTATCTTGAATTCTAACAATATATATATATATATATATATTGATATATAGCGGTGGTGTGTGTTATTGAAGATTGAAGAAGAGGAAGAAGAAAATGAGCAGTGGCAGTGGGGTTAAGGGAGGTGCATTTAGGGTTTCGATTCCGAGCGGCGTTAAGAAGATGATCGAGAATATAAAGGAGATTACTGGTCAGAATCACAGTGAAGATGAGATTTATGCAATGCTTAAGGAATGTTCCATGGATCCCAACGAAACGGCGCAGAAGCTTCTACTTCTCGGTGATTTTCTCTCTCTCTCTCTCTCTCTCTCTCTCTCTCTCTATATATATATGTATATATACATGCTTTTATTTTATTTTTTGCTTTCTTTGTATTTCTACAAGATATTTTGAATCCTGTTGATTTGTGGGGCCAATGGTGACGGAGAGTTAAATTATTGATCTAGTGTTCCCCTTCTGCAGATGTTTATGCATATCTTCTTCTTGCATTTGTTGCTTTTGTTGTTTTTGTTTTTTGGGTGCATGTAGTAGAAGTGATGTATGCGGAGGTTTCTAGTGAAGAAATATGGAGTGTTTTTTCATGTTTTAAATTGTTGTTGCACTTGTTTGTTAGACAAGATTAGCATTTTTGTGTTTCTTTACTGATTAAGCTTTTGTATTTTAGAAATGGTGGTTTTTGTTGTTACAATCGTTTGCAGTTTGTAAAGAGCTGTGAATTTTGTGTTTTTTGTTGTGGTGCTTTTTTTTTCTTTCTCATTTTAATCCTTCAATTTGAGTTTTTTGGTTCACTTTGGATTAAGTTCTTAAAGTGTGCTTAGATATTGGGATTGTTTTGGGCTTCTCGTGGGTTAATTTATTAGAATCGTAGTTGTAAACCAAGATAGCTGGTATTGGGAATATGATACTCGTGAGCTTGTCTTTCAGTTTGCTCATTCTGGGACATAACATTTGAATTGTTAAAACTTGAGCTCTCTGTTAGAAAATTCAATGGGTTTCCCTGATGTAGCTACTCATGTAATCGCTAGTTAAATAGTGGGGGAGTGGCCATGTAACACCAAATCATCTTCTTCTAACTAGGATTCTCTTATAACAACGCGATGATGTGATTTAACTCTAATGGTGTGATTCACTTAATAGTTTTTTGTTATAATTTACATATTTTTCAACACATCCAAATCCGGTTTTGTGGAAAGAGCAAATTTATTTTCTTGCTTTGTGTGTATGTGTGTTTAATAGTTCAAGTGCTTCTTTTACTTTTTGTATATGAGTTTCTCTACAAAGCAAGCTGACAAGTGTTCGTTTTTAAATTCTTTTGCAGATACATTCTTTGAAGTAAAAGGAAACCATGATAGAAAGAAAGAGGTATTGCCACTTCCTAATTTGAATCTCTTGTGTTCTGTACCTTGCTAATAAATGCTCCCATGTAGGTGAATTTTAAGTTTCTGAAAGAAGTGTTAGATTTTATCATCAATTTGTATCTCTCTTTTGCTCTCTCTATACACACACACACATATGTATCTATATGTGTGCCTATGAACCCAGATAAAGGATAATTCTTCTTCATTTTGTGTTACTGTATATATAAGAGTATATTCAGTGTTAGAGCAAGAGTCTCTTTTCTGTACCTGTCCTTGTACGGTAACATTTGTACGTTGCTAAATTACATATAGGTATAGGAGGAATAATGTTATTCCTCCTATATGTATGAGTAAATTACATATAGGAGGAATAATGTTATTCCTCCTATATGTATGAGTAAATTACAAATTTAAATATATACTTACAATGCGGCTTAATTTTGTATTGTTTTATATATGTATTATAATTTCTTTTCATTATGGATAAAATATTGGGCATGAGGCCATACATAATTTAATCTATGATTACGACACAAGGAAAAAATAACTATTTACCAATAATTAATATTTTCATAAGTAAATTAAAATTTTAAATTCTCTAATTCAATTCTACGTACTCAAATCATTTGCCAAAATAGATATATTGTTGCCTAATATAATATGTATTTGCATAATACTAGTTAAATAACTAAATTAAAAAATAAAAATACTTATAATTAAGTTCCGTATGAAAAATGAAAAATTATGTGTAATTATTTATATCGACTACATGAATGTAGAAGTATAGTACCCAAAAACACAAAAACAAACACAACAAGAGCACTCACTCGACAAAAGTCTGTCCATATAAGACCATGCAAAAAACATTTGAAAATATAGGGCCTGTTTGTTTGTGTTTTTTATCTGCTTTTTCCATTTTCATTTTCTTCTGAAAATGAAAATACACACTTTATACCGTTTTTAACTGAAAATATTCTCATTTTTATTCTTGTTTTTACGTTCCCAATAAATTTCAATCATTTCTATAAAATTACATTTCACATCACTCATCTCACATTTTTTTTTTATCACTTTTCTCTACCATCTACTTTCAATTTTTTAAACCTTTCTTACTCTTCTCCTTTAAATTTTTTAAACATTTCTTCCTCCTCTCTCTCCTCTCCTTTGAATATTTAAAACATATTTTTCTCCTCTCTAATCAAATTTTTTAAAACACCTCATCAATATTTACCATCAAATCTAACACTATCAATCTAATAATTACTTTTCAATCATTTCACACATCTCACTCACCAATTTCAATCATTTTCAAAAACACAACTAAACACACCTACTTTTTTCACTTTTCTCACACAAAAATAAAAAAACTCACCCCCCCCCCCTACATTTTAGAAAATGATAGTTGAAAATAAAATGAAAACACATCCAAACAGAGCCTTAGCAATTGTACCTTTTAAAATTAAACACAAAATAAATAAATAAATTTCCATATTTATTAATTAATATTTCCATTAAGAAATCAAAAACCCTTTCTCATAAGTCCGTCTCTCCCTTTCTCATAAATCTCTCTCTTTCTTCTCTCCTCTTTCCCCAAATTACAAAATCATAATCTCTTCTTTCCCTTTCTCTCTCTCTTTCTATACTCTCAGATTGTTTCTATTATATATAATAAATCTTAATTGCATTTTCAATTGATACAAATACTTGATATGTATTTGCCGATTATTATATATATATTGTATGTTGTGGGGGATTGCAGAAGAAGAAGAAGAAGAAGAAGAAGAAGAAGATGAGCAGTGGGGTTAAGGGAGGTGCAATTAGGGTTTCGATCCCGAGCGGCGTTAAGGAGATGATCGAGTATATAAAGGAGATTACTGGCCAGAATCACAGTGAAGATGAGATTTATGCAACGCTTAAGGAATGTTCCATGGATCCCAGCAAAACGGCGCAGCAGCTTCTACTTCTCGGTGACTCTCTCTCTCTCTCTCTCTATATATATATATATATATGTGTATATAGATATTTTTATTTTATTTTTTGCTTGCTTTGTATTTCTACAAGATATTTGGAATCCTGTTGATCTGTGGGGCCAATGGTGATGGAGAGTTAAATTATTGATCTAGTGTTCCCCTTCTGCAGATGTTTATGCATATCTTCTTCTTGCATTTGTTGCTTTTTTGTTTTTGTTTTTATTTTTGGGTGCATGTAGGAGAAGTAATGAATGCAGAAGTTTCTAGTGAAGAAATATGGAAACTTTTCATGTTTTAATTGTTGTTGCACTTGTTGGTTAGACATGATTAGCATTTTTGTGTTTCTCTACTGATTAAGCTTTTGTATTTTAGAATGGTGGTTTTTGTTGTTACAATCGTTTGCATCTTGTAAAGAGCTGTGAATTTAATGTTTTTTTGTTGTGGTACTTTTTTTTTTTTCTTTTCCTTCTCATTTTAATTCTTCAATTTGAGTTTTTTGGTTCACTTTGGATTAAGTTCTTAAAATGTGCTCAGATATTGGGATTGTTTTGGGTTTCTGGTGGGTTAATTTATTGGAAATGTAGTTGCAAACTAAGATAGCTGGTATTGAGAATATGATACTCGTGAGCTTGTCTTTCAGTTTGCTCATTCTGGGATATGACATTTGAAATGTTAAAACTTGAGCTCTCTGTTAGAAAATTCAATGGGTTTCCCTGATGTAGCTACGTATGTAATCCCTAGTTAAATAGTGGGCGAGTGGCCATGTAACACCAAATCATCTTCTTCTAACTAGGATTCTCTTATAACAACACGATGATGTGATTTAACTCTAATGGTATTATTCACTTATTAGTTTTTTTTGTTATAATTTACATATTTTTCAACACATTCAAATCTGATTTTGTGGAAAGAGCAAATTTATTTTCTTGCTTTGTGTGTATGTGTTTTTAATAGTTCAAGTGCTTCTTTTACTTTTTGTATATGATTTCTCTACAAAGCAAGCTGACTAGTGATCGTTTTTAAATTCTTCTGCAGATACATTCCATGAAGTAAAAGGAAAACATGATAGACCTTCTGTTGCAAGGTGTGATTGGCGATTATGACCTTCTGACGTTTGTGTATTACGTTTTGCTTCTATTTTAAATTCATAACTGTCTACTTCTATGGTTCACTCTACCATATTTGTTGCTTAATGTTTTCTGAGGTTGTCGTCTTTTGTCCTTGTAGCCAAATTGCTGGTGTGTGTAATGGTCCATCTGGTTTTACTTCCCAGAGTACCAATGTTATACATCATGCAGGTGAAGGTGTTAAGCAATCCAGTGCAACCGGTAATGCTAGCATTAATAAGTTGGAAGGACCACTGTCGCCTTCCTCCCCTATTGATTCATGTGGGAAACCCATTGCTCCATGGACCAAGGATATACAGCATCTTGTGCTGCTGGATTTGAGTAACAGTGGAACATCTATTCCTTCAGCACTTGGGTCAAGATCTTACTTTTCTTCTTCAGATCATGTAACGTTGCCATCTCAAGACGTACAACTCCCTGGTGCAGTGGGCTCTACTCGACGTGAATTGGAGAGTCAGCGTACTCTTGTTGAACTTGCTGATGATTTTACTGGAAGCAAACCAGCTTTCGCCAGAATCTGTATGCTAGTTGCATGTGTACTTGAACACACACACACACGTACATATATACATAGATATGTTCGTTCTTAAATATTGATTTATTTCTTCAGTACCATAAAAACCAGCTAGCGGGATTAATTCTTTTTATAAATCCATAATAGCTACTCCTGAGGATTGGATCAAATTGCAAGAAAAGATACCGGATGATTTTCAGGATGTTGGAAAGAATCAGAATTTAGAGTCTCTGCATGTTGCATCTTCTACTATTGGTGTTTCTACTGTTAGTAGGCCTTCATCTAACTACAACAATCGGCCTCAAGTGATTGGCCCACAAAAAGGTATAAATCTTGATGAGGCAAGTTCAAAAGTTGTTATGGTGCTTTGATTTGCTCTGAAAGGTATATTGTTGCTGCTGATTCCATTGATGTGTTATTATACCTGCCTGACAGCGTAGGCAGTTCTGTTCGTGAACATGCATTGTATATGGTAGAGTTAGAGTACTCCATAGTTGGGCTTTATAACTTGTGCAAACACCGTTACTGATGTTGGTTATGTCTTCTTTTTTCATATGCTTGCAATCACCTGCTTTTTCTTATTGAAGTTGAAAATTGCCACTTTTATAGGGAATTACCCATGTATTTCCTTTTAAGTTTTAACTTTGTATTTATCTTATAGCTAATTTATTAAGTAAATAAAAGGTTTTTGTGCATCATATTTTCTCTCTCTCTCTCTCTCTCTCTATATATATATATATATATATATATGTGTGTGTGTGTGTGTTATTTTATTTTTTGCTTTCTTTGTATTTATGCAAGATATTTTGAATCCTGTTGATCTGTGGGGCCAATGGTGATGGAGGGTTAAATTATTGATCTACTGTTCCCCTTCTGCAGATGTTTATGCATATCTTCTTCTTGCATTTGTCTCTTATTTTGTTTTTGTTTTTGGGTGCATGTAGTAGAACTAATGTATGCGGAGGTTTCGAGTGAAGGAATATGGAGGGGGTTTTCATGTTTTAAATTGTTGTTGCACTTGTTGGTTAGACGAGATTCGCATTTTTGTGTTTCTCTACTGATTAAGCTTTTGTATTTTAGAAAAGGTGGTTTTTGTTGTTACAATTGTTGGCAGCTTGTAAAGAGTTGTGAGTTTTGTGTTTTTTGTTGTGGTACCCTTTTTTTTTCCTTTTCCTTCTCAATTGTAATCCTTCAATTTGAGTTTTTGGGTTCACTTTAGATTAAGTTCTTAAAATGTGCTTAGATATTGGGATTGTTTTGGGTTTCTCGTGGGTTAATTTATTAGAAATGTAGTTGTAAACTAAGATAGCTGGTATTGGGAATATGATACTCTCTTACAGTATCCTCATTCTGGGATATAACATTTGAAATGTTAAAACTGGAGCTCTCTGTTAGAAAATTCAATGGGTTTCCCTGATGTAGCTACTTATGTAATCCCTAGTTAAATAGTGGGGGAGTGGCCCTGTAACACCAAATCATCTCTTCTAACTAGGATTCTCTTATAACGACACGATGATGTGATTTAACTCTAATGGTGTGATTCACTTATTAGTTTTTTGTTATAATTTACATATTTTTCAACACATCCAAATCCAGTTTTGTGGAATGAACAAATTTATTTTCTAGCTTTGTGTGTATGCGTGTTTAATAGTTCAAGTGTTTCTTTTACATTTTGTATATGAGTTTCTCTACAAAGCAATCTGACAAGTGTTCATTTTTAAATTCTTCTGCAGATACATTCCATGAAGTAAAAAGTAAACGTGATAGAAAGAAAGAGGTATTGCCATTTCCTAATTTGAATCCCTTGTGTTCTGTACCTTGCTAATAAATGCGCCCTTATACGTGAATTTTATGTTTCTGAAAAAAAGTGTTAGATTTTATCATCCAGTTTTATATTATCTCTCTCTCTTTCTCTCTCTATCTATCTATATATATATATAGACACACACACACATATGTATATATATGTGTGTATATTAACCCAAATAAAGGATAATTCATCTTCATTTTTGTGTTACTGTATATGAAGAGTGTACTCAGTTTTAGAGAAAGAGTCTCTTTTGTGAACCTGGCCTTGTATGGTAACATTTGTACGTTACTAATTTTGTTTAGAACAAGAAGAGGATAAAATTTCAATTAAGTACACAAAAAAGGGAGTGAGTATCCAAGATTAAGTTTGAGATCATTTCTGTTGATCTGCTTGCTGCCCTGTGCTCCATTCCTGATCAGTAATTATCTACCTGTAGCCAGCGCAAGCCAAATATTAATTATTTTACTCTTTCAACAATCTAATTCCAACCCGATCAATCCACCCGTATTTTGTCCACTTGTTTTTCTCATGTTTTTCTTAGTTAGCAAGTACAATGAACCCTAGGTTCTAGCATTGTCTTGTCAGATTTTCTGATAACCTTGCCTCCTATGCGGCCCACAGAAGGGGAATAGAAGAAAGAAAGCCAAAGCTTCGTAAAAAAGTAAAAGAAAAATAATGGGGGACAGAAGAAAGAAAGCCAAAGCTTCGTAAGAAAGTACAAGGAAAATAATGGGGAACGGAAGAAAGAAAGCCAGAGCTTCGTAAGAAAGTAAAAGGAAAATAACGCTCCATTTGGTGGCAATCTGTTGAGCTCCTTATTAAGATGTATTGCTCTGGTTTAACTTCATATTCAAGTTGTGTCTAGCCAGATTGTTTCAACATAGTGTGTTCATATTGGCAGTATTATAGTCCTATATACTTATTGTAGTTGCTTGAATTACTTCTGCTCCAAATTGCTGTCCTCTAAGCAGGCTATGGCTGGGTCTGAATTACTGTTTGTACTTCTTCAGAATCTAAATAAGGAGCCCGCAGAGCTGAAATGGAAGCCGGGTAACCGGGCACGGACAAATAGAGTGGGTCGTGGGAACTATGCACCACGTTACATGTCTCATGGTGAGCTTAAATTTGATGTTTTTAGTTATTATGTACTATGCTTCTGAAATTGGAAAATCGAATGTTTTATACGCATGTAATGCTCATTGTTGCAGTTACACTACCAATAATGTTGTTTACTCTGCTGGGGCAAGTACTATATCCTGTCTTAAATCCCACAGTAATTGCCTCTTTATTATCTTAGGAAAACCTGCTTCACCCAGCAAAAAGAAGAGGAAATGAAAATGATTTGCCTGAAACCTGAGACCATACAAGCACCATAGTTTTGCACACCACATTTCTATTATTTCTCTTATGTTCTCATAATGCGTTGTCAGATGCTGATGGTGGAAGAAATGCAGCTGCTGAAAAGGAAAAGGCTACGAGCAAGGCTCCCTTGGCAACTGCAGATGTGAAAAAGAACGAAACTACTCCTGTTGCAAGGTGTGATTGGCGATTATGACCTTCTGACGTTTGTGTATTACGTTTTGCTTCTATTTTAAATTCATAACTGTCTACTTCTTTGGTTCACTCTACCATATTTGTTGCTTAATGTTTTCTGAGGTTGTCGTCTTTTGTCCTTGTAGCCAAATTGCTGGTGTGTGTAATGGTCCATCTGGGTTTACTTCCCAGAGCACCAATGTTATACATCATGCAGGTGAAGGTGTTAAGCAATCCAGCATAACCGGTAATGCTAGCATGAATAAGTTGGAAGGACCACTGTCGCTTTCCTCCCCTATTGATTCATTTGGGAATCCCATTGCTCCGTGGACCAAGGATATAAAGCATCTTGTGCTGCTGGATTTGAGTGACAGTGGAACATCTATTCCTTCAGCACTTGGGTCAAGATCTTACTTTTCTTCTTCAGATCATGTAACGTTGCCATCTCAAGACGTACAACTCCCTGGTGCAGTGGGCTCTACTCGACGTGAATTGGAGAGTCAGCGTACTCCTGTTGAACTTGATGATGATTTTACTGGGAACAAACCAGCTTCCGCCAGAATCTGTATGCTAGTTGCATGTGTACTTGAACACACACACACGTACATATATACATAGATATGTTCGTTCTTAAATATTGATTTATTTCTTCAGTACCATAAAGACCAGCTAGCAGGATTAATTCTTTTTATAAATCCATAATAGCTACTCCTGAGGATTGGATCAAATTGCAAGAAAAGATACAGGATGATTTTCAGGAAGTTGGAAAGAATCAGAATTTAGAGTCTCTGCATGTTGCATCTTCTACTATTGGTGTTTCTACTGTTAGTAGGCCTTCATCTAACTACAACAATCGGCCTCAAGTGATTGGCCCACAAAAAGGTATAAATCTTGATGAGGCAAGTTCAAAAGTTGTTATGGTGCTCTGAAAGGTATATTGTTGCTGCTGATTCCATTGATGTGTTATTATACCTGCCTGACAGCGTAGGCAGTTCTGTTCTTGAACATGCATTGTATATGGTAGAGTTAGAGTACTCCATAGTTGGCCTTTATAACTTGTGCAAACATCGTTACTGATGTTGGTTATGTCTTCTTTTTTCATATGTTTGCAATCACCTGCTTTTTCTTATTGAAGTTGAAAATTGCCACTTTTATAGGGAATTACCCATGTATTTCCTTTTAAGTTTTAACTTTGTATTTATCTTATAGCTAATTTATTAAGTAAATAAAAGGTTTTTGTGCATCATATTTTCTCTCTCTCTCTCTCTCTATATATATATATATATATATGTGTGTGTGTGTGTGTTATTTTATTTTTTGCTTTCTTTGTATTTGTGCAAGATATTTTGAATCCTGTTGATCTGTGGGGCCAATGGTGAGGGAGGGTTAAATTATTGATCTACTGTTCCCCTTTTGCAGATGTTTATGCATATCTTCTTCTTGCATTTGTTGCTTTTTTTGTTTTTGTTTTTGGGTGCATGTAGTAGAAGTAATGTACGCGGAGGTTTCAAGTGAAGGAATATGGAGGGGGTTTTCATGTTTTAAATTGTTGTTGCACTTGTTGGTTAGACGAGATTAGCATTTTTGTGTTTCTCTACTGATTAAGCTTTTGTATTTTAGAAACGGTGATTTTTGTTGTTACAATCGTTGGCAGCTTGTAACGAGCTGTGAGTTTTGTGTTTTTTGTTGTGGTACCCTATTTTTTGTCCTTTTCCTTCTCAATTGTAATCCTTCAATTTGAGTTTTTGGGTTCACTTTAGATTAAGTTCTTAAAATGTGCTTAGATATTGGGATTGTTTTGGGTTTCTCGTGGGTTAATTTATTAGAAATGTAGTTGTAAACTAAGATAGCTGGTATTGGGAATATGATACTCTCTTACAGTATCCTCATTCTGGGATATAACATTTGAAATGTTAAAACTGGAGCTCTCTGTTAGAAAATTCAATGGGTTTCCCTGATGTAGCTACTTATGTAATCCCTAGTTAAATAGTGGGGGAGTGGCCCTGTAACACCAAATCATCTCTTCTAACTAGGATTCTCTTATAACGACTCGATGATGTGATTTAACTCTAATGGTGTGATTCACTTATTAGTTTTTTGTTATAATTTACATATTTTTGAACTCATCCAAATCCAGTTTTGTGGAATGAGCAAATTTATTTTCTTGCTTTGTGTGTATGCGTGTTTAATAGTTCAAGTGTTTTTTTTACATTTTGTATATGAGTTTCTCTACAAAGCAATCTGACAAGTGTTCATTTTTAAATTCTTCTGCAGATACATTCCATGAAGTAAAAAGTAAACGTGATAGAAAGAAAGAGGTATTGCCACTTCCTAATCTGAATCCCTTGTGTTCTGTACCTTGCTAATAAATGCGCCCTTATAGGTGAATTTTATGTTTCTGAAAAAAGTGTTAGATTTTATCATCCATTTTTATATTCTCTCTCTCTCTCTCTCTCTCTCTCTCTCTATCTATCTATCTATCTATCTATCTATATAGACACACACACACACATATGTATATATATGTGTGTATATTAACCCAAATAAAGGATAATTCATCTTCATTTTTGTGTTACTGTATATTAAGAGTATACTTAGTTTTAGAGAATGAGTCTCTTTTGTGAACCTGGCATTGTATGGTAACATTTGTACGTTACTAATTTTGTTTAGAACAAGAAGAGGATAAAATTTCAATGAAGTAAACAAAAAAGGGAGTGAGTATCCAAGATTAAGTTTGAGATCATTTCTGTTGCTCTGCTTGCTGCCCTGTGCTCCATTCCTGATCAGTAATTATCTACCTGTAGCCAGCGCAAGCCAAATATTAATTTATTTTACTCTTTCAACAATCTAATTCCAACCCGATCAATCCACCCGTACTTTGTCCACTTGTTTTTCTCATGTTTTTCTTAGTTAGCAAGTACAATGAACCCTAGGTTCTAGCATTGTCCTGTCAGATTTTCTGATAACCTTGCCTCCTATGCGGCCCACAGAGGGGAATAGATGAAAGAAAGCCAAAGCTTCGTAAAAAAGTAAAAGGAAAATAATGGGGGACAGAAGAAAGAAAGCCAAAGCTTCGTAAGAAAGTACAGGGAAAATATTGGGGAACAGAAGAAAGAAAGCCAGAGCTTCGTAAGAAAGTAAAAGGAAAATAACTCTCCATTTGGTGGCAATCTGTTGAGCTCCTTATTAAGATGTATTGCTCTGGTTTAACTTCATATTCAAGTTGTGTCTAGCTAGATTGTTTCAACATAGTGTGTTCATATTGGCAGTATTATAGTCCTATAAACTTCTTGTAGTTGCTTGAATTACTTCTGCTCCAAATTGCTGTCCTCTAAGCAGGCTATGGCTGGGTCTGAATTACTGTTTGTACTTCTTCAGAATCTAAATAAGGAGCCCGCAGAGCTGAAATGGAAGCCGGGTAACCGGGCACGGACAAATAGAGTGGGTCGTGGGAACTTTGCACCACGTTACATGTCTCATGGTGAGCTTAAATTTGATGTTTTTAGCTATTATGTACTATGCTTCTGAAATTGGAAAATCGAATGTTTTATACGCATGTAATGCTCATTGTTGCAGTTACACTACCAATAATGTTGTTTACTCTGCTGGGGCAAGTACTATATCCTGTCTTAAATCCCACAGTAATTGCCTCTTTATTATCTTAGCAAAACCTGCTTCACCAAGCAAAAAGAAGAGGAAATGAAAATGATTTGCCTGAAACCTGAGACCATACAAGCACCATATTTTTGCACACCACATTTCTATTATTTCTCTTATGTTCTCATAATGCGTTGTCAGATGCTGATGGTGGAAGAAATGCAGCTGCTGAAAAGGAAAAGGCTACGAGCAAGGCTCCCTTGGCAACTGCAGATGTGAAAAAGAACGAAACTACTCCTGTTGCAAGGTGTGATTGGCGATTATGACCTTTGACGTTTGTGTATTACATTTTGCTTCTATTTTAAAATCATAACTGTCTACTTTTGTGGTCCACTCTACCATATTTGTTGCTTAATGTTTTCTGAGGTGGTTGTCTTTTGTCCTTGCAGCCAAATTGCTAGTGTGTGTAATGGTCCGTCTGGTCTTACTTCCCAGAGTACCAATGTTATACATCATGCAGGTGAAGGTGTTAAGCAATCCAGTGCAACCGATAATGCTAGCATAAGTAAGTTGGAAGGACCACTGTCGCTTTCCTCCCCTATTGGTTCATTTGAAAAACCCATTGCTCCATGGACCAAGGATATACAGCAGCACAAGATGCTGGATTTGAGTAACAGTGGGACATCTATTCCTTCAGCACCTGTGTCAAGATCTTACTTTTCTTCTTCAGATCATGTAACGTTGCCATCTCAAGACGTACGACTCCCTGGTGCAGTGGGCTCTACTCAACGTGAATTGGAGAGTCAGCGTACTTCTGTTGAACTTGCTGATGATTTTACTGGGAGCAAACCAGCTTCCACCAGAATCTGTATGCTAGTTGCAGGTGTACTTGTACACACACACACACATGTACATATATACATAGATATGTTCGTTCTTAAATATTGATTTGTTTCTTCAGTACCATAAAAACCAGCTAGCGGGATTAATTCTTTTTTTAAATCCATAATAGCTACTCCTGAGGATGGGATCAAATTGCAAGAAAAGATACCGGATGATTTTCGGGAAGTTGGAAAGAATCAGAATTTAGAGTCTCTGCATGCTGCATCTTCTACAATTGGTGTTTCTACTGTTAGTAGGCCTTCATCTAACTACAACAGTCGGCCTCAAGTGATTGGCCCACAAAAAGGTATAAATCTTGATGAAGCAAGTTCAAAAGTTGTTATAGTGCTTTGATTTGCTCTGAAGGATAGGTATATTGTTGCTGCTGATTCCATTGATGTGTAATTATACCTGCCTGTCAGAGTAGGCAGTTTTGTTCTTGAACATGCATTGTATATGGTAGAGTTAGAGTACTCCATAGTTGGGCTTTATAACTTGTGCAAACATCGTTACTGATGTTGGTTATGTCTTCTTTTTTCATATGTTTGCAATCACCTGCTTTTTCTTATTGAAGTTGAAAATTGCCACTTTTATAGGGAATTACCCATTTATTTCCTTTTAAGTTTTAACTTTGTATTTATCTTATAGCTAATTTATTAAGTAAATAAAAGGTTTTTGTGCATCATATTTTCTGTCTGCTTTTTTGTTGGATATAGTTTATGGATTCATAAAGTTTGGTTTCATTTAGGCCTAAAGTTTCTAAAGACCAAACCAAGTTAAGGTAATGGGCAATTGGGACTTAAGTCCGTAAGATTTAAGAAGCCTCAAATGCGAACCCATAACAGTGATAGTTTCCAACCAAATTATTTGGATTTTATTGGTCAACGTTTTTCTTACTGATTATAGGATAGGAACTGCCAATAACTATCTGTGATTGTGTGTATTTTTCTACAGTGTGTCCTGGCAAACAGTGGAAACCAAAGTCTGCAAACCCCAGTACTGGTCAGGGTGCCAACACAGCTGCTTCATCCGAGATTTCTGTGGTGTCTGTTGGAAGTCATCCTGAATCACAGACGACTCCTCTTGTCGTTGCTTCAAAAGAAGCTACACTAGAGCTGCAGAGGAAGTTAGAGGATTCTCACATTTCCGAACACGTGATTATTCCTAATCACCTACACGTGTCTGATGTTGAAAAGCTTGGAATCTGCTTTGGTACTTTTGATGCTAGCTTTGGATTAGAGACTAACCAAAATGGTGTTCCAGGAGGCGACAAGAGTCCACCACTGTCTGAATCCTCTGAGGCTATTGATGAACCTGTGAAAGAGCTAGAGTCAAGTTCTCTCTTTATCCTCCCCAAGCTTTTGATTCAATTTTTTTTCTGCCGCAAATGATGGAAGTTATTCGTATGGGTTAGATGTAAAGTTTTATTATAAGAAGGAGATGTCGCTTTATATTGATCCAATAAAGCGGATTGTACGTAATTACGCTAAATTTAATGCTAATTAACCCTTGTTTTAATTCTCTCCTATTTTTTTAAAACCAGGGGTAAAATTGACATCTTATACTTTCTGTCACGCTTAACTAACGACTGTTAGTCAGAAGGGGTTCAATGTAAGATTTTATTATAAAAATGAAGTGTTTGTTATGTGTCAACAATAAGCGGATTGAACTGTAATTATACTAAATAAGGGGGATAGTAAGTGTAATTATAATTATTCAGTTCATTCATCGAATAAATAAAACGAGGAGTTATCCCAAAACCAATTTTTAGGATGGATAGAAATTCATTAGATCTTTGTGTGACCAGTCATTACATCTCAAATTATGTGTTGACGAGGTCCATCCATTTAATTGGACCGAATGGCAAACATGAATCGATTTTTTATGCATAGGACATTAACAATCATACAAGAAAATGAAAAAGAAAAAACTATTTGAAAAATTAATCCAATGATTGCAACATAAAGGCAATCCAAAACTCCCAAAGTGAGCAAATAAATAAAAACCATAAAGAAAAAGAAACAAAAACGGTAAATGCGGAGAACGTAGATCGAACTCCTGACCGTCAAATCTTTGATTAGACGCTCTCCCAACTGAGCTATCTGCGCCTTATCAATAAAGACGATACTTTTATTAAATATCTTCATCACTCGAATGCTAATCTAAAATTGCCTTGCTTCCAACATAAGCCCCCAACAATTAGGTAATTCTACGTTAGATTGAGTTCAATGGTTCGAGTGTGAATTATGTATTTATCTCTCTCACACAAGTCAGGGATGGAGCCAGGAATTATACTGAGAGGGGGCGAGATTTTTGTGAGTTTCATTTACCCGATAGCGAAGGATTGTATGGGGGTGCGGGGGGCGGTACGCTATATGTATGCGAAAAAATTGAGGATTAGGTTTAGTAAAAACACTTTTGACATACTTTGTACTCTATATCTCTTTTGTTAATAGTGAAATTCTCTTATCCTTTTCCGTGGACATAGGCAATTGCCGAACCACATAAAAATAATATTTGATACATTTTTCATAACTAAATAAATAAAATATAGTTTTAAAACTAAAATAGAAAATGGTCCTAATATTAAATAAAACAAATATAAAAAGCCTAAGAAGTATGTTTGGAAGGGAAAGTTGAAGGAAAAAATTTAAAGTCATAACTCATAAGTCAAATTTATTGGATTGTTGTGAATGATGGATGTATACAAAAGTGGAACTAAAATTTAGCTTGATATTTGGATATATGGGCCGAAATATATAGTTGTAGTTCATTTGATTTTAAAAGTGAGCTAGCTACTTTACAAATCACCATATATATGGGTTATTTTTTAGTTTATTAGGGATGTAAATTAAGTTTGCAATTTTTGAGGGGGGTAAAATCAAATTTTTCAAATTTTTTACATGTGCAAATTCGATAAATTAAAAATTGGGGGGGGGGGGGGGGGGGGGGGGCACCCACCAGTCCTCCCCTCCCTCCCTCTGTCCCTGACACAAGTGTGTGTGAAGATCGGACACAATATACCTTACTGTGTGAAAGATATAGACGCTATGATCATTGGTGTCAGTCTAGAATAGATTTTTCCTAACAATTAGTACTCTATATAAACAATGTTAGAATCTATACTACTTTATTATCGAAGATGGTCAAATATGTTTTAGACAGACAAACCATTTTGTTACGTATTGATAAGTATTACATGAAATTTGGTGTTCATGTACCATGTGGTAGTTATGATGTTATTTCATATGTTTTGATGATGCGACATAATAACAACATTATTATTCATGATACTAAATGTAGAGAAGTGTTTGATCATGAATTCTAACATTCAAGATTAATATTATTTATCATCGCATTTCTTTTTTATTTTCCCTTTTTTTCTCTATCCTATTATTTGAATTAATTAATTTCATATCAAAATATTACTAATCATTTTTTATGCCTTTCCGACTACTATGTATTAATGATATACACTTTTGTGTGTGTGTTAGTGAGGAATTTATAGAAACACATTACATTAGTCAATTTATGTATCTTGCGTGTTAAGACCCAATATTGTCATGTGGCAGGATCGATTATCCAAAGCTTCGGTCTCTGGGCGATTTTAGATTCAATTAGGACGACCAACACACATAGACAAAAAGAAAGAAAAATGCAAAGTCATGTCGTGATTTATTATTTTATTTTTTTTGGTATACAAAATATTTGGGTAGTGTCGGTTCCGATCACCTACCACAGGTCAGAGCATGCTTCTGGGACCAAAGACCGCTTATAGAGATACTTATAAATTACCCACAAACACAGCACTTACATCGGCAGAGAGAATCGAACTCATAATCTTCTAATAAAATGTGGTCGATTTCTTTCCAACTTGCCAACATGTGTTGGCATATTGTGTTTGGTGAACCAACTAGTAGTAAACATAATTTGCCTAAGATCTCGAGAGAAAGAAATAATATTTGAATCGACGATTTATTAATCACACACACATGATATATAAAAAAAAAATCAAATTATATATTACTCATATAAGCTTGCTAGATTGAGTTGATAATTTTCAAGGTGAGTTAATATTACCTCTAATCAAATCACACTTTAACAGAACATCAACTTATAACTAAACTCGAGTATGAGTATGAGATAACATAAGTACAATACGAATCAATTTAAACTCATATAAAGAATTATTCACAAGTTCAGAAATCAAAACTACATTAAATTTTAATTTTTTTTTTTGAATTAGTCTTTATTTTTTTTGTTTGATCTATTGATTATTGGATAATTTGAATGATTTTCATTAATGTCATAAAAAATAACATCATATAAATAATTTAACTTGAGAAAACTCAAATTTAAGTCCGAGTTCTTATTTTGTTTCAAAATCACCCAAATTCAACAACCTCACTCTGGAAAAAAAAGGTAAAGAAAAAGAGAATGTCAAACAAATTCAAATTTCTTTAAATACACATATAAATTCAAGGACCAAAAGCGCTTCAACCCTTCATAAATTTTGGTTTTAGCACTTTCCTGCTCAAAAAGACAAAAAATAGATTATACTCCTTAAATATTTAATATCAGTAGCACTTGGATTCAAAATACTAATTTTCGGGCCAAATTGCACTTGCAGCCCTACATGTGTCTAACGTAGTCCGGTTTAAAAGCATAATCGTCTTTGAAGTTAATTTCAAAGTAAATTATGTACATAAACATCCACTTTGCAGATGTTTATAGTAATTGAAAATTCATAGGCCTTTATCATCTTCTCAGCATAATGTGTGTGGTGTGCTATTTTGTCTCAATTACTTGTCCAATTTTTTCATATACTATGTACACGTACCTGTGACTCAATTAATAGTTGGTACTTTACATACATCGCAACATGTGTCAATATATATTTCGTCAATCCAGAAACAATGACATGAACATCTAAAAACCTGGATAGCAGAAACAGCAAACGAAAATCAGAAATTCTTTTTCACAAAAAGAAGGCTCTTTTAATCAATCTAGATGATTTTTCTATGCGTTTATTGATACTGGTAATTTCTATTATGAATAAAAATATTAATGAAGAAGCATATATATGACGAAAAATATAGCAAAATCTAACCGAAATAAAAATATGAACAAAGAAGACATTTAAGAATAACCCCCCAGTAATGAAAAATTATGAGATAAATACATTTTACCCCCCCGTGATATATCAAATTCTTCAAAAGCTCCCCTGTGATACAAAAACTCACTAAACACCCCCCTAGGAAAAAAATAAATATGCAACTAACTCTTCTACACACTCCACGCGCGATTATTGCGAGTATTTATAATTTTTTTTAACTTTATGATACTATTTTGCCCCTAATCTAACACCACTAGATCTTATATGACAAAATTGACGGTCAAGATTAAACCTATAAATTTATTATTCAATAAAAATTATATAATAATAATAATATATGTGATATATTAATATATAGATATACACACACACACACCGCCAAAACTTCGACAATTGTTTAGCAACAGCGTGAGAGTTTCTCTCTCTAAAAGTTTGCCGTGAAGCATGCATTCAAATCCTAGAGAATATCTGAAAGTGAATCACCACCCCTCATCCAAAGAAGAGCACGACCTCATGGAACGCAGCACCAAGAAAGTGAAAATGGGTTCTTTGGACAACCTTATAAACTCAGGCGATGAAGATGTGCTCATGGAGCAATCCGGCAAAGACCCTTTGCAACAGGCAGCCGCGGAAGTTCGAGAGGCAAAGATCTCTTATCGTGAGTCTCTAATGGGTTCTAAAGGAGAGACAAGACTGCAAGAAAGTGAGTTTAGCTTCAGCAAGTCGGGAATGCTCAATCTGGATAAGCTTTCATTGTTGGAACCCGATGAAAAATTTCCATTTGCTAGAGTGGAGATGGATACTACTTATGCGGAAGATATTCAGAGACCTTGGGAAAATGCTCTTATTCTTAGAATGTTGGGTAAATCTATCAACTACAACCTTCTACATGCTAAAATCAACAATATGTGGAAATTGCAGGGAGACTTCGACCTTGTGGATCTCGGACATAGCTGTTTCATCCTGAAACTTAGTGATAAGGAGACTGCGGATAATATTCTAGTCGGAGGCCCTTGGGTAGTCGCTAACCATTATCTAGTCGTTCGAAAATGGTTCAACGAGTTCCAACCATCGGTTGATAAAGTTCTTTCGGCGGTGGCTTGGGTGAGAATTCCAGAATTACCCATTGAATATTATAGAGAAGAAATCATCTACATTATTGCCAAGGGACTGGGGAAACCCATTAAGGTAGATAGAAACACTTTTTGGGCTTCAAGATAAAGGTTTGCTCGCATCTGTGTTGAAATCAATCTTGACAAACCACTGAGGAGTGCCATTAGCGTGAAAGGGAAATTGTATCCAGTTGTGTATGAAAATTTTCGGTTATCTGTTTTGAACGTGGTAGAGTCGGCCACCGGAACAGTTCATGTCCCTTGTTATGGTCGGGATCGGAAAAGCAATCCGGAAGTAACAGTCAAAACCCTAGTGATCCAAAAAGTAATTTTGAAAAAGTTGTTGCGGAGAAACCATTTGGAGATTGGATGATAGTGAAGAAAATGAAAGTGGGGCCCAAAAAGCAAAACCCTAAAGGAACATCTAATCGATTTGCAGCTTTGAACTCTGATAAAGAAATGGAGCATGGTCCGTCGGTTGCAGCTTTGAATTCTGATCAAGAAATGGAGCATGGCCCGTCGGATTCCAGCAGACCTATCTCATCAGAAGGTAACCTAACCTCGGTCAATAACCTTTCCTCAAACATAGTACAAGCCAAACATAGTGTCAGTCCTAATACCAAGTCAAATACTAGGAAATTACCCATCTCTCTCTCTAACCCTCAAAGTATGAGCCACCCACCCAAAAACCTACCCTCTGTCCCCAATTTGACAACAGACACCATTCTATGTAATGATGTACCTAAAATTGGAAAAAATTCAAATGAGACAAAAGACTAACATCCTAGAAAATCTTTAGCATTCAATGCTGAAAAGGAAAAAAATAATGGAAAAGCAATTTCATTAAATGCTGAAAATAAAAAAACAAAGAAAAAGTACAAGCACTAAAGCCCAACATATTGGCTTGTAATGTTATACCTATCACTCGTGACCTGCCAATTTCTTTTTCTCCCCCAGCTAATATCTTAACCCCATTAAACAGTACCCTCTCCTCACCCCCTGTTTACCATGAACCCTTACCCAATTCATGTAACCCAATCGGGAATGGGTTACCTCCTGATCGAGGAAGAGATGATGAATCCAGAGGCCATGGTCGATTTCGACATGAGATTTCATTTCGTGAGAACTCTATCAATAAATCCAATGTTTTGGCAAGTAATAATGACAATGAAGTACACTCTGAGGGAAGCTCAGGATTACATGGATTGCAAGATGACAGTGTTGTTGAGTTTAGACGAGAAGGAGAGGCAATGTCAATTGACACAAGTTTTGGCGAACCAGATTCTTTGGGATATGAGGGAAAGTCTGATTGACTGTCCTGTTAACATCTCACATCTTAAAATTTTGCCTATGAAGATCCTTAGTTGGAATTGTCGTGGAGCCGGGGGACGTGACTTCAAGCTCCATTTTAAATCTATGGTTCGAGATCATCAACCGGATATTATTTTTCTTTTGGAGACTAAGGTTTTGGAGGAGAGGGCGAGTCAAATTTCAATGAACTTGGGTTTCTCCGGGGTTTGTAGAGCTCCCACGATTGGGAGAGAAGGAGGTATTTGGATGCTTTGGGAAGCTAGTAAAATCGATGTTCAAATTATGGGGGTATATTCTCAAGCCATCAATGCTCGAGTTGGCCCCCGGTTACAAGATGGTTGGATTTGTTCGGGAATTTATGCCCAACCAAACATGTGTAGTAAGGAGGAGCTTTGGACGTGGCTTAAGGAATTTAGTTTCTCCAATAATAGGCCGTGGCTAGTTCTTGGGGACTTTAATGATATTTCTTGTGTTCAAGAGAAGAAAGGGGGAACAGTGGCTAATTGGAACCGTTGCATGCGTTTGTTGGAAGATATTAATGATTGTAACTTAATGGATTTGGGTTTTTCCGGACCGAGATACACATGGATTCGAACTAGGGCTGGAAGGATTGACGTCCAAGAACGACTCGATAGGGCTCTAGGTAATGAGGAATGGCGCTTGCAATTTCCGGAAGGCATCGTTGCGCACCTCCCGCGATTACATTCCGACCACCACCCCATAATGGTTTGTTGTAATGGTATTTCTTGTATCCCTAAATCTAAACCTTTCCGTTTTGAATTAGCTTTGACCACCCACCCCGATTGTGAATCTCTTGTGTCTAATGTTTGGTCTTCTAGCAATAACGCTCTTGAAGCTCTTGACTCTTTGCCAAAGATTATGAGGGAATGGAATAAAAAAAAATTTGGAAACATCTTTGCAAATAAAAAACGGCTTCTTTCTAGGATTGAGGGTATTCAAAAAAAACTTTCTGTTGTTGATAGTCTAGCCTTGATTAATCTTGAAAATGAGTTAATTGAAGCTTACAACTTAATACTTAATCAAGAGGAAATGCATTGATTTCAAAAATTGAGAGTTAATTGGCTTCAATTTGGAGATCGGAATTCAAAAAATTTTCATCTTTCAACCATTTGTCGTCGATGCCGTAACAAAATCCTAGCTCTTAAGGTTGATGGTGTTTGGAATGCAAACAGTGCGTCTCTTAAGGCTTACGTCAAAAGTCACTTCGAGTCGGTTTTTTCAATTAATAGGAATTCAGAGCCTTTATCGTTACCGATTAGTAGCCTTCAAAGGTCTCTGGATCAAGAAGCTATTAATGTGCTTAACAAAAAAGTAAGTAACACTGAAATCCACCGTGTAATCATGAGTATGAATCCGTATAAAGCTCCTGGTCCCGATGGTTGTCATGCATTTTTCTATCAAAAGTTTTGGAAAAATGTTGGTCCTCTTGTCACCGAGTTAATCGGTGAAGTTTTTACTAAAGGGGTAGTTCCTCTTCCTCTTGGACATGTCTTCATTTCTCTTATTCCAAAAACGGACCAACCGGAAAATATTACTCAGTTTAGACCCATTGCACTTTGCAATGTGCTTTTCAAAATGGTGACTAAAATGGTTGTGCTTAGACTAAAAAAATTCATGAATAACCTTATTAGTCCTAACCAATCGAGTTTCATCCCGGGACGAAGTACCCATGATAATATTCTTGTTCTTCAAGAGATTGCCCATTCCCTCTCAACTTCTCAAAGTAAAAGAGGTAGTATGATCATTAAACTGGACCTTGAAAAAGCTTATGATCGTATTAATTGGGCCTTCCTCCGTCAAACTCTTGAGTTCTTCAACTTACCAATCCATTTGGTTAACCTTGTCATGAATTGTGTTGAAACGGCGCAGTCTAGTATCCTTTGGAATGGGGAACCTCTGGAATCGACTCATCATCGTTGTGGTCTTCGTCAAGGAGACCCGTTGTCTTCCTATCTCTTCATTCTTTGCATGGAACGTCTTTCGTACATGATTGATCAAGAGGTTCATCATGGAAATTGGGACCCTATTGTCATTGGACGTAGTGGACCGAGTCTCTCCCACATGTTCTTTGCCGATGACATTATCATCACGGCCAAGAACACCCCAAAAAGTGCCTTGACTATAAAGACCACTCTTGATAAGTTTTGCAAAGCATCGGGTCTTAAGATTAATCTCTCTAAATCCAAAGTTTTTTTTGCACCAAAAACTCCCCGTGACATCAAGCGGGACATGACTGATATTCTTCAAATTGGCCCTACCAATCGGTTAGGGAAGTACCTTGGTGTCAACGTCCTCCATTCTAGAAATTCTAGTGACAATTTTCGAGACCTAGTCGAGAAAGTTCAACGTCGTCTTTCTAGTTGGAAAGCTAAAAACCTCAATCTTGCGGCTAGAACAACTCTTATTCAATCAGTCACAACTGCGATTCCTACCTATACCATGCATTCTTGTTGGATCCCAACTAAGATTTGCAACCAATTGGACAAACTCAATAGGACTTTTCTTTGGGGTTCAGATGAATCTACTAAGAAAGTTCATTTAGTGGGTTGGGATAGAGTGATCAAAAGTAAAAGTCAAGGGGGGTTAGGCATAAGAGAGACCCGTAAGGCGAATATGGCAATGCTTGCCAAAATGGGTTGGAGGGTGTTTAATAAGGTGGACACACCGTGGGAAAATTTTTTCAGGAAGAAATATCTCAAACCGAATGTTCCCTTTCTTGAAAACGAGAGTAAAATGGCTTCATCGAGTCTTTGGAAAGGTATTCTTAGAAGTACCAAAGCAGTTAGTGATAATATGTTATGGAGAATTGGTAAAGGTTCTAGTATTTCCTTTTGGTTCGATAAATGGATAGATGCCAAACCTCTTTGTGACCTTGTCGATATAGAAATTGAGACTGGAGATATCCATCTCAATGTATCGGACTTGATCAACGAAGAAGGCCATTGGGATTTAAACATTACCAAAACAAAGATTCCCCTTGAGGTGAAGAATCGCATTCTCCCTATACCTTTAGATAGGAACACTTAAGATAAAATAATCTGGAATGGTAACTCGTTCGACATTTTTTCTTGCAAATCAGCCTACCAAACGATCAATTCACACAATCTGGATGAGATTTCAAGAGCAAAAAATTGGAACTGGATTTGGAAAAGTAAAAGCCCTAATAAACTGAAATATTTCTTTTGGCTTTGTCTTCATAACAAACTCCTCACAAACTCTCTTAGATTTGATAGAAAGTTTACCGTTTCGGATATTTGCACTCGGTGTAACTTAGATCGTGAAAATGTGTTCCATACCCTTATAAGTTGTCCAAAGTCAAAGAGTGTTTGGGAGCATGTTATTGCACCTTCTGAATTCCAAATGTTTCTTTCTTTTAATGATGATGATTGGCTTAGGAAAATGTTCAGTGCTAAATTTCATAACATTATTGTCCCATATTGCAATTGGGAGTTATTTTTTCTTGCCACCATTTGGTGTATTTGGTTATCACGAAACAACTTCATATTTCGTAACAAACTGGAATGCCTTCCGAAAATTGCCTTCGCCATCAAGTCATTGGCCCTAGACCATATCGTGGCTTTTGGAGATGTCAAGAAATCTAGAACCTCACGTTCGAATATGAAATGGCACCCACCGCCTCCCCTTTGGCTTAAGCTAAACACGGATGGAAGTTTTCTTGTAGAGAAAAGATCAGCAGCGGCAGGAGGAATTATCAGAGATGAGAAAGGAGAATGGGTAATGGGATTTTCCATCAAACTAGGAGATGTATTCATCAATACTGCGGAATTGCTTTGATTACGTGAAGGGCTCAAATTGGCTTGGGAAAGGAGAGTTAGGAACTTGAAGATTGAAGTTGACTCGGAAATTGTTTGGAAATGGATTGATCATGGAGAAACGGATAAGCACTCTCTTGGTGCGATCATTGAAGACTGTCGTCGGTTGTTGAGAAGCCCATGGCGAGTGGAATTTAAGCATATATTAAGGGAAGAAAATCATGGAGCTGATTTTTTGGCTAAACTCGAACATTACTTGAAGGATAAGAGCAAGATTTGGGATGAAGCCCCTGTTGGCACGTTAGATGTTTTGAAAGAAGACATGAAGGCCCTCCACTGTTCGGAGGTGTAGTGTAATTTAATTTTCGTTTTGTTTTTCTATTTTCCTGTTGTACCACCAAAAAAAAAAACACACATACACCGCCTGAACCATCCCCGCCCCCACCGTCCCGACTGCCCGCTACCACCTGTCACCACCTTTTCACCTTCGTTCCACCGCCGACCACCGCCACCCAAGCTTCCCTACCCTGAATCTTGCACTTTTCTCTCTCTACTCTCCTCTCTCACCTGAATCTGCAAATTTGCAGATTTGAAATCTCCAAATTTCCAGATTAGAAACCTGTAAACTCAAATTTCAAATTCATCCCCTCCACCACCACAAGAACAGAGCTTTGTTGCAACAATCTAACATGGCCACAGAAATGAAAATGAAAAATTCAAATAATCTGGGTTTGGTGTGAAGAAGGATTAAATATTAATCTCTGTAATGGTAGGGGAAGGATTAACGAGTAGCCCACACCGACGAAGACAGAGGGAATCTTCTAATTACCGACTGCGAGGAAGGAGCTGTGAACGCGGAGAAAAAACAACGGTGAAAAGAAGAGCACGGAGGCGGAGGTAGATAGAGGGAGGCGGTAGTTGTTCTATAGTGGTGGTGTATATGTACGATGGCTGAGGAAGAACGGTGGTGGGGCAGAGGTGGAGGAGAAATAGTAGTAGCAATGGCTATACAAATATACTTGCACATATATACACATAGTTTGATGGTATTTGCTGTGGTTATTTTGGTTTGATCTTTGACAAGCAATAGATACATCCACTTTCCATTAAAGAAATTAAAGTGTACTTTTGGTGAGAGAGTGGCGCTGGCGAGATTTTGATTCATTTAAGGTTTTGAATTTTATGTTTATAGTTGGGTACTTTGGTCTTGTTCAATCTGAGGTGAAGGTGGTGGTGGTGTGATTTGCCATTGGTAGGTGGTGGTGATGGTGTATAGGAGGTTGGAGGTGGAGGTTTTGGGGAAGAAGATCGTTGGGGAAGAAGAAGGTGAGAGAAAAGAAAAATTAAATAAAAATTAATTATAAAATAAAATAAATAAAATATAGTGTAAATATTTTCAAAGTACAAGGGCATTTTTGTCTTCACATTAAAATTTGTAGGCAAAACTAGTCGAGGGAGGCCGTGAGTAACTTTATTTTTTTCCTAGGGGGCGTTCTGTGAATTTTTGTATCACCGGGGGGCTTTTGAAGAATTTCATATATCACAGGGGGATTAATTGTATTTAAACTAAAAAAATAATGTACAAGACCCATGTTAGAGCATGTACCAAATATATGAACAAAAAGGAAAACTAAGCAAAATAAAAAAAGAAATAACTAAATAAAAGACAATGTAGTTATATACTATAAAAATCTGTAAATAATCGATCTCCACATTCTCGCTCCAATGTTTAGGCACAAGGTCCACTTCTGGAACAACAATACGATGGTAAAAATTGCAACATCAAGGTCATATTACAACAATCAATAGGAGTCGATGACACCGGTAATTTTAAATCACAAAATGAGTAACAAAAATATGTAATAGTGATATTCGCTAATTGTGGCAACAAACATTACTGTTCAAAGAATTTACCAAGGAACCAGGGAAGAAAAAAACAACATGATACAGAATGGACGAAGTTCTCTCTCTCTTATGACATGTGCAGGCCTCCCAGTGTAATTTCAACCCAAAAATTGGAATGGGGAGTAAAACTGTAAAAGTGCTATTGATATCAAATTTCTAACATGTATGATCTCCTTTTTAGTGTCATTAGGGGGAAAGTGCTAAAATAAAAAATTTCAAGGGGTGGAGTGCTTTTTGGCCTAAATTCAAATTGAAAGTAAGCCTAAGCAACTTGACTTGTTGAGCTTAGTCTTTGTTTAACAATCGAAAATAACAGAAATATCAAAAGTTGCATGTCCGATTTCATTGACAATCTTTACATGATAATTCATGTTTTAAAAATAAAGTTTCTTACTCCCAAGTCCCAACTTCATATAAGTAACAACAAATATGAAATTTAAAATTGTCACTCGTATATTTACCGAGCATTATTTTTGATATAGTACAATCTAGAAAAAAATATAAATTTATATATGTATTGCAATTTCTTTTCAATTATGCATAAAATATTTGGCATGAGACCATACATAATTTAATCTATAATTACGACACAAGTAAACATTAACTATTTATCAATAATTAATATTATCATAAGTAAATTAAAATTATAAATTCTCTAATTCAATTCTACGTAATCAAATTATTTGCCAAAATAGATATATTGTTGCCCAATATAATATGTATTTGCATAATACCAGTTAAATAACTAAATTAAAAAATACAAATACTTATTATTAAGTTCCGTTTGAAGTATAAAAAATTATGTATAATTATTTATATCGACTCATAAATGTAGTAGTATAGTACCCAAAAGCACAGAAACAAACACAACAAGAGCACTAACTCGACAAAAGTCTGTCCATATAAAACATGTAAAAAACATTTGAAAAATTTAGCAATTGTACCTTTTTTTAAAATTAAACACAAAATAAATAAATAAATAAATTTCCATATTTATTTAAGTAATATTTATATTAAGAAATCAAAAACCCTTTCTCCTAAGTCTCTCTCTCTTTCCCCAATTTACAAAATCACACACTCTATTTCTCCTCTTCTTCCCCTTTCTCTCTCTACTCTCTCTCTCTCTCTACTCTCAGATTGTTTCTATTATATATATAATAAATCTTAATTGCATTTTCAATTGATACAAATACTTGGTTTGTATTCGCCGATTATTATATATATACGTATATATATATTGATATATATAGAGGTGGTGTGTGTTGTGGGGGATTGAAGAAGAAGAAGGAGAAAATGAGCAGTGGGGGTAAGGGAGGTGCAATTAGGGTTTCGATTCCGAGCGGCGTTAAGAAGATGATCGAGAATATAAAGGAGATTACTGGTCAGAATCACAGTGAAGATGAGATTTATGCAATGCTTAAGGAATGTTCCATGGATCCCAACGAAACGGCGCAGAAGCTTCTACTTCTCGGTGATTTTCTCTCTTCTTTCTATATATATATATACATATATATGTATGTATGTATAATTTTTTTTTTTGCTTTGTATTTCTACAAGATATTTTGAATCCTTTTGATCTGTGGGGCCAATGGCGACGGAGAGTTAAATTATTGATCTACTGTTTCTTTTCTGCAGCGTATCGATGTTTATGCATATCTTCTTTTTGCATTTGTTGCCTTTTTGTTTTTGTTTGTTTTTGGGTGCATGTAGTAGAAGTGATGTATGCGGAGGTTTCTAGTGAAGAAAGATAGAAATGTTTCTCTTGTTTTAAACTGCTGTTGCACTTGTTGGTTAGATGAGATTAGCATTTTTGTGTTTCTATATTGATTAAGCTTTTATGTTATAGAAATGGTGGTTTTTGTTGTTACAATCATTTGCAGCTTGTAAAGAGCTGTCCATTTTGTGTTTTTTTGTAGTGGTACTGTTATTT
Source organism: Buddleja alternifolia (assembly GCA_019426215.1). Lineage (NCBI taxonomy): Eukaryota > Viridiplantae > Streptophyta > Magnoliopsida > Lamiales > Scrophulariaceae > Buddleja > Buddleja alternifolia. The sequence goes on along the minus strand of CM033392.1, from coordinate 53,264,050 downwards.
CTTTTCCTTCTCATTTTATTCCTTAAATTTGAGTGTTTTGGTTCGCTTTGGATTAAGTTCTTAAAGTATGCTTAGATATTGGGATTGTGTTGGGTTTCTGGTGGGTTAATTTATTAGAAATGTAGTTGTAAACTTAGATAGCTGTTATTGAGAATATGATACTCGTGAGCTTGTCTTTCAGTTTGCTCATTCTGGGATATAACATTTGAGATGTTAAAACTTGAGCTCTCTGTTAGGAAGTTCAATGGGTTTCCCTGATGTAGCTACTTATATAATCCCTTGTTAAATAGTGGGGGAGTGGACGTGTAACACCAATTCATCTTCTTCTAACTAGGATTCTCTTATAACAACACGATGATGTGATATAACTTTAATGGTGTGATTCAAATATGAGTTTTTTGTTATAATTTACATATTTTTCAACACATCCAAATCCTGTTTTGTGGAAAGAGCAAATTTATTTTCTTGCTTTGTGTGTATGTGTGTTTAATAGTTCAAATGCTTCTTTTACTTTTTGTATATGAGTTTCTCTACAAAGCAAGCTGACAAGTGTTTGTTTTTAAATTCTTCTGCAGATACATTCCATGAAGTAAAGAGTAAACGTGATAGAAAGAAAGAGGTATTGCCACTTCCTAATTTGAATCCCTTGTGTTCTGTACCTTGCTAATAAATGCTCCCTTATAGGTGAATTTTATGTTTCTGAAAAAAGTGTTAGATTTTATCATCAATTTGTATACTCTCTCTCTCTCTCTCTATATATATATATGTGTGTGTGTGTGTGTGTCTATTAACCCAGATAAAGGATAATTCATCTTCATTTTTGTGTTACTGTATATATGAGTATATTCAGTTTTAGAGCAAGTGTCTCTTTTCTGAACCTGTCCTTGTATGGTAACCTTTGTATGTTACTAAATTTTCTCCTAATGATGAAGTTTTAGTTTAGAACAAGAAGAGGATAAAATTTCAATGAAGTAAACAAAAAAGGGAGTGAGTATCCAAGATTAAGTTTGTGATCATTTCTGTTGCTCTGCTTGCTGTCCTGTGCTCCATCCCTGATCATTATACATCTACCTGTAGCCAGCTCAAGCCAACTATTAATTTACTTGCTCTTTCAACAATCTAATTGCATCCCGATCAGTCCATCCGTACTTTGTCCAGTTGTTTTTCTCAGTTAGTAAGTACAATGAACCCTAGGTTCTAGCATTGTCTTGTCAGATTTCTGATAACCTTGCCTCCTATGCGCCCCACAGAAGGGAAACAGAAGAAAGAATGGCAAAGCTTCGTAAGAAAGTAAAAGGAAAATAACGCTCCATTTGGTGGCAATCTGATGAGCTCCTTATTAAGATGTTTTGCTTTGGGTTAACTTCATATTCAAGTTGTGTTTAGCCAGGTTGTTTCAACATAGTGTATTCATATTGGCAGTATTATAGTCCTATATCTATTTGTAGTTGCATGAATTACGTCTGCTCCAAATTGTTGTCCTCTAAGCAGGCTATGGCAGGGTCTGAATTACTGTTTGTACTTTTTCAGAATCTAAATAAGGAGCCCGCAGAACTGAAATGGAAGCCAGGTAACCAGGCACGGACAAATAGAGTGGGTCGTGGGAACTATGCTCCACGTTACATGTCTCATGGTGAGCTTAAATTTGATGTTTTTAGCTATTATGTAATATTACCTTTATCTCTGCTTCTTAAGTTGGAAAATCGAATGTCCTATACGCATGTTATGTCATTGTTGCAGTTACACTACCAATAATGTTGTTTATTCTTCTGGGGCAAGTACTATATCCTGTCTTAAATCCCACAGTAATTGCCTCTTTATTATCCTAGCAAAACCTACTTCACCAAGCAAAAAGAAGAGGAAATGAAAATGATTTGCCTGAAACCTGAGACCATACAAGCACCATATTTTTGCACACCACATTTCTATTATTCTCTTATGTTCTGATAATGTGTTGTCAGATGCTGGTAGTGGGAGAAATGCAGCTGCTGAAAAGGAAAAGGCCACGAGCAAGGCTCCCTTGGCAACTGCAAACGATGTGAAAAAGAACGAAACTACTCCTGTTGCAAGGTGTGATTGGCGATTATGACATTCTGATGTGTGTGTACTACATTTTGCTTCTATTTTAAAATCACAACTATCTACTTCTATGGTGCACTCTACCATATTTATTGCTTAATGTGTTTTAAGGTTGTTGTCGTTTGTCCTTGCAGCCAAATTGCTGGTGTGTCTAATGGTCCATCTGGTATTACTACCCAGAGTACCAAAGTTATGCATCATGCAGGTGAAGGTGCTAAGCAATCTAGTGCAACTGGTAATGCTAGCATGAGTAAGTTGGAAGGACCACCATCGCTTACCTCCCCTATTGATTCATTTAAAAAACCCATTGCTCCATGGGCCAAGGATATACAGCAGCACAAGATGCTGGATTTGAGTAACAGTGGAACATCTATTCCTTCAGCACCTGCGTCAAGATCTTACTTTTCTTCTTCAGATCATGTAACGTTGCCATCTCAAGACGTACCACTCCCTGATGCGGTGGGCTCTACTCGACGTGAATTGGAGAGTCAGCGTACTCCTGTTGAACTGATTTCTGATGATTTTACTGGGAGCAAACCAGCTTCCGCCAGAATCTGTATGCTAGTTGCATGTGTACTTACACACACACATACATATATATATATATACATAGACATGCACGTTCTTAAAAATTGATTTGTCTCTTCAGTACCATAAAAACCAACTAGCGGGATTAATTCTTTTTTTAATTCCATAGCTACTCCTGAGGATGGGATCAAATTGCAAGAAAAGATACCGGATGATTTTCAGGAAGTTGGAAAGAATCAGAATTTAGAGTCTCTGCATGCTGCATCTTCTACTGTTGCTGTTTCTACTATTAGTAGGCCTTCATCTAACTACAACAATCGGCCTCAAGTGATTGGCCCACAAAAAGGTATAAATCTTGATGAGGCAAGTTCAAAAGTTGTTATAGTGCCTTGATTTGCTCTGAAAGATAGGTATATTGTTGCTGCTGATTCCATTGATGTGTAATTATACAGTTTTGCTCTTGAACATGCATTATATATGGTAGAGTACTCCATAGTTGGGCTTTATAACTTGTGCAAACAACGTTACTGATGTTGGTTATCTCTGCTTTTTTCATATGTTTGCAATCACCTGTTTTTTCTTATTGAAGTTGAAAATTGCCACTTTTATAGGGAATTAACATGTATTTCCTCTTAAGTTTTAACTTTGTATTTATCTTATAGCTAATTTATTAAGTAAATAAAAGGTTTTTGTGAATCATATTTTCTGTCTGCTTTTTTGTTGGATATTGTTTATGGATTTAGTTGAAGTTTGGTTTCATTTAGGCCCAAAGTTTCTAAAGACCAAACCAAGTTAAAGTAATGGGCAATTGGGATTTAAGTCCGTAAGATTTAAGAAGCCTCAAATGCAAATCCATAACAGTGATAGTTACCAACCTAATAATTCGATTTTATTGGTCAACGTTTTTCTTAATGATTATAGGATAGGAACTGCCAATATCTATCTGTGATTGTGTGTATTTTTCTACAGTTGGTCCTGGCAAAGAGTGGAAGCCAAAGTCTGCAAACCCCAGTACTGGTCAGGGTGCCAGCACAGCTGCTTCATCTGAGATATCTGTGGTATCTGTTGGAAGTCATCCTGAATCACAGACAACTCTTGTCGTTGCTTCAAAAGAAGCTACTCTAGAGCTGCAGAGGAAGTTAGAGGATTCTCACATTTCTGAACACGTGATTATTCCTAATCACCTACATGTGCCTGAAGTTGAAAAGCTTGGATTCTGCTTTGGAAGTTTTGATGCTAGCTTTGGATTAGAGATTAACCAAAATGGTGTTCCAGGAAGCGACAAGAGTCCACCACTGTCTGAATCCTCTGAGGCTATTGATGAACCTGTGAAGGAGCTTGAGTCAAGGTGTCTCTCTATCCTCCCCAAGTTTTTGATTCAGTTTTTTTTTCTGCTGCAATTATCTTTCTGTCGCTTCTAAGCTGGTCGTTTGATACATTAGTTTCATTAAAGTGCTCAATTTTAAGGACCGTCAATTTTACCATCATTTTGGGGTAACATAGCATGGTTTTTGTCAACAATTTTCTCTCATATCTACTTATAATAGGTAAAGTGGTGTCACATGTACTATAAAATAGTGTAGCTCATAGTCAATATCTTTCAGTGGAGTTTGGTGTTGACTATTGAAGAACTATCATCAACTTGCATCTTCAAATTGGATGTAGACGCATGCTTATTGACTGTGGATGAATCAATTAAAGAATTCAAATCTTATGTTGCTAGAGCACTTTAGGTTCATTATTTTATTTTGTCTTTCTTTAAAGAAAAATAAAATGTAATGTCTATATTTCTAAACGCTTCAAATAAGAAGGGAACCAGGCAGTGGGTCTATGCCGGATAATCTCGCTTCTTCGAACTCAAAGGTGTTTTCTGTGGTTGAGGGTGGTACAGACTAATTCAAAATAAAGCAGAATCAAACTCGGTTTTTGATGAAAAATAAAGACATCAAATTATCTTAAAAAATAACTCTTCTATAGAAAGTTTTTGCAACTTGCTCGTCACATGTGTTCGGATCAATGCCTGCCTCAAACTTTATGGTTGCTGCTCATATGTGGGGTTCTGTTAAAGCTCTTTCATGATTTAGCATGTGATGAAGTGGTTTTGATTGAATCCATCTTGGGGTTTCTCGTAAGGGTTTGTAAAGACGAAATACTTTTGCTTCTACCCGAGCTAAATATATAATGGACGGGGAGATAATCATTCTATGAACTTTTTTAGCAAAAGAAGGATTGCAGAGAAAACATTGGAAAATACTCTTTTATCTGGAGTTTGGTTGAGGAGCCACAAAGTACTGATTTTCGAGCCAAACTCAACCCCCATGACTAAGATACAAATGCATTCCATCCAACACAGTACAGCATATCCAACGAGTATAGATGGCAGAAAACCTATATGTCTCCCTTTTGAACGAACATTACCACTGAAGGGGTAACCATGTCGAACTCATATTACAATAGAAACTCTCCTCAGCAAATGTGAAGCTAGAATCTAGTCCTGGAAAGAGTTCAGAAACAATCATATCTTTTCTTTTTTCTTTTTGCTAAGTATATGGAGTTAGAAATTTCCCGAGGATATTACTGGAACTTTCTCTTGTAACGCAAGAGGAAAATCTTACCTAGTTCACTTGTCTAAAGTAGTACCTTGTTTCTATATGATATCACTTTATCTTTTCAGAAATCTTGTGCCCCCTTCCTGTCACTTGCTTTCTATGTGCTTTGTCTGTCTTCTTTGTGTTATGCTAATACCTGTTGAGAGCTTCTATGCTGTTTCTATCATTTTTCCCCTTGCCCTCGTGTTCGCACGGCAGCTTGAATGGGATTTATTCTTGTCTTTACTATCTGTTTGCTTTTCTTAAATTTTGTTTTTCTCTTCCATCTTTTCGTAATCAGTGTTTATATTTCTTCTTCTATTCGTTCCTTTCTGACCAACTATGAAAATATGCAAACATGTTAAGGATATCCTTTTTGGTAAGTGGGCATTTGTGGTAAAATCACGCCTATACTTTCAGGAGGGAGTTCCATTTTGAATATGCTCATCTCGGGTTTAGGGTTTAGTGCCCTGAAGCGTTCCAGTTTAATGATTTTCGTCTGTGTCAGTTTATATTTCCACCATTTAGTTTCTCTAAATACTGAACTTTCTTGCTTGATTACAGCAATCAAACTGCGGTGGTAGCGGCAGATGACACTCAAGTGAATTATTCCGATCATCCCCAGTCACCTTCACAAGGACTGGAAAATTTTTCGTCTGACATGGTCGAGGTCCCCTCCTCTGTTACCCCTGATTATAGTGAGTCCAAAGAAGAAGTCGCTCCTGGAAGCCATCAACATCCTATGGTCAATACTACTTCAAACTACAATTTTGGTTTCATGCCACCAGTATTGAGTAACCAGCTTACATCTTTGGAAAGTTCAGAATCTCAGGCTCGTGATGCTCCTCGACATCCAGGCTTTGTTGTATGTTTTATCTGTCATCTATCTGTCCATTATTCCTTTTATTTTTGACCACTGATTGCCAAATATCCTATTTTCTTTTCATATGTATGTTATAGCTGTCATGTTTTCTTTTCATATGATACTATCCTTGTCATTACTTCCCAAATTTTAATTTTGACATGTTGGCGTGCATGTTTGCCATCTTTTAATATCAATATTATTCCTTATATATGTCTACAGGTGCAGCAATCTTTTGATCCAGCGAGCTATTATGCGCAATTTTATCGTTCTGGTATGGATAGTGATGGTCGCATTTCTCCATTCCACTCTGCTGGAGCTGCAAATAAGTATAATGGAAATGCAGCACTGGTCTCTGCCCAGCCATCTCAGACTCCTCAAGAGGTTTGTCTTTTCAAACCCTCAGTATTACCTTTTTGCTCTATCTGTTCTGTTTGTGAAGTGTGGTTGATCTTAAAACCTTGATTGGAATTATAATGAAAGATGTGGAATTACTTGAATTTGTTATGTCTTTTTTGTGTTGCCCACATGAACAGCATTGTGAATTTCTCTTCTTAGATGGTTCCAGAATTTGCATCTGTTGAGAATACTACCTTTTAAGATTTTTCTTTGGCGTTCATTCTTTCTCCTGCCACATTTATTTTCGAAAAGAAACATTTTGGATAATTTTGACGACTCTTTCTTCATACACCTATATTTATTTGTATTATAGTTTTCAATAATGGGGTCTGTTCTTGCATTTGAAAAAGTCTAGGCTATATTCGGTGAAATAACAAGATCTCAACACTAAACATGGGAGCTTCTTATGAATTATGTGAAACGGGTAACTTACTGCTAAACATGGTAGATTTTGCTTTGAATGTGTACAGAATGTTCACTTTCTTGAATCAATAGAAATATATGATCAAACCAGACTACTTTAAGTTCTACAAAATCTCTTAATCTCCCAACTCCCATCTTTCCAAACCTTATTGCTGGGCTGGCAGTGACTATCCTTTGTGAGAAGGTTAATCTGAAGCAGCCAATGGGCTTTCCATTGTCTAAAATGGATGGATGGTATGGGTGGCAAAAATAAATTCACTAAGGAAGCTGCTTAAAAATGATCTTTGCTTTTGTATTTCTATTATAGCGTCACATATTACAAGTTGCTTGTTTTGATTCCTTTAATGGGATTATTGAATAACATTCGATTTTTTGCTTTGAAAATAGTATTCTCATTGTGTAATGCGTATAAGTTTGGTGTGGTAAATGTTGAAAAGGCTCTGACATGTGGGTGATGCCATTTCAGTTTCAAAGAGTTGAGTGGTGGTTAAACCCATAACCATAATTACTCCTTAGTTTATTGATTTTATGATTATGGTAGTGAACAAATCTATATGGTAGCCAAATTTTATCCCTTTTGAGATTTTGGAATATATCTATTTGCTCATAGTTATTTAATATTTAATCCCGATCTTTTCTTTATCATCATTCATTTCTCTTGCTTTCCTCTCCCTGAATGACGACGCCAACAGTTAACTTTTACAGATACTTCATACAATTTTAGTTAAGGTTTATAGATTTTCTCTCATTTGTCTATCTTGGGATGATTCTCGACTTATCTGTATAAACTGTTGTTATAATCTTCCAGTTATTAACGATACTTTATTTATTTAAACAATTTATTTCAGTTGCAGGGTGGTGTCCCTCTGGTTTTATCCACAGCTTCTCCAACTCCACTTGTGACCCAACCTGCCGGCGTTATGCAAAGCTCAATAACCCCAACCCAGCAACCTCTGCCCGTTTTCCGACAGCCTCCTGGTGTTCATCTACCCCATTATAACTACATCCCATACGGTCCTTATTTTTCCCCATTTTACGTCCCACCACCAGCAATTCATCAATTCTTAGCCAATGGTGGTGCATTTCCTCAGCAACCTCAAACGGGCAATTTGTATCCAACTCCTCCACCCGGGACGACTGCCAAATATTCAGTTTCTCAGTATAAGCAGGGATCAAATACCGGAAGCTCGGGTCATATGGGAGTGCCTGGTAGCTATGGGCCATACGGTCTTTCCATGGCGAATTACTCTACCAGTTCAGCCTCAGCAGCTGTTACTCCGACATCTAATGAGGATCTCAATGCTTCTCAAGTAAAGGAAAATAACATCTACGTTAGTGGTCAACAGGTTTGTTATTTCTACTCGTTACTTGATTTATTTAGCAATGAAAGTATTTCTAGTAGGTTTCTCATTATGAAAACTTTATGCTATGTTTATATCAAGGATTCTAGAGATGGAAATAAAGGGGAAAAGAACTAAAAGATAAAGCACACACTTACATCATTTAAAGCACTGAAAATATCTTCATTCGTGTTTTCCTCCATGAAATCCAAGGTCGAAGCGTAGCCTTAAGCTCACTTTGTTTTGTAGAGAATAGGGGTGTTCATCGGTTCGGTCGAAAAACGAGCCAAAATTTCGGACTGAAAACTGAACCGTTCGAAAACTGAATTTCCCCCAAAAAAAAAATATTGGACAAATTTGAATTTTGACTCGTCTTTTTCTGTATCAGGTCGACCAAGATTAATTTAAATTATGAAGTGGTCAAGTGGCCGAGACAATTAATCAGTTATAGAAGCATGCAATTCAAATGACTTTCTTAAACTTCCACAAATTGAAAACAAAATTGAAAACTAGATGGAAATAATTGGATTTCAATTAGGGGTAGTTTTAATTCATTTTCCCCCCCTACAAGTTGTCACTGTGAAAACACAGTTTGTATAGATTTTGGTCTATACTATATAAAATAATAAATCAAAATATAAAAAATAAATTGGGTTTTCGGTTAACCGAACCTCAAAACCGAAACCAAATTTTTTTAAAGAAAAGCGAAAACCGAACCAAATTTTTGGTTCCTCTGGGGCGGATAGCCGGACCTTGCACACCCCTAGAAGAGAGTTATTTTGATATTTCCTAATGAGTTTAAGAATTTTATGATTATGCTCATCCTGTTTGTTTCGAATCATTACATTAATACCCCTTGTGATATAAATATATCACATACCCCAGCAGAGTCAGGCCAGCCATGTATGTCCTTTATACAAACAGGGTTAATAAGGTAAAAAATAATGGTTTTGATATACATCAATACCCCTTTTAGTATTAAAATATAAAGCAGAAACAACCCCCCCCCCCCCCCCCCCCCCAAAAAAAAAAAATGGTTGGGGGTAAAAAGGTCATTGAGGTATAAATTTTTTTTCCTTCTTTTCAAAAAAGTTTGATCACATGTTCCATAAGGGTCTATTTAAGATTTTCTTGGTTTCGTTAACTGGAGCTGAACTTCAAGGGGTGTGGATGTAATTTTTCAAATTGCTATTGCTAATGCAAATACGTGGTAATCAATTGCCCAGTGATTTATGCAGCCACGATGCTAAATTAATGTTCTATGTAGCTTTCAATTGTTATATTGCCATATGATTTAAAGTTCCATTATCCGTGTACATGTTAGATAAAGGTCAGCCGTTATAAATTTATTATTCGAAATAAACCTCGCTAATTAGCAATTATATTGTGCTCGGATAGTTAATAAGACACGTCAGGAATGTATTGATATTTTGATCTATTTTCCTTCACAGAACGAAGGCTCGGGTGTATGGTTTACTGCTCCTAGTCGTGATATGTCAACCTTGCAGGCAAGTTCCTTCTACAATCTTCCTCAGGGTCATCAACTGGCTTTCACCCCAACACAGCCGGGCCATGGACCCTTCCCTGGGATTTTCCATCCCGCACAGGCGGTCACAGCAGCAACAGTACACCCTCTTCTGCAACAATCTCAAGCCATTACAAGCCCGGGGGTTGATATGGTGGGACCCACAGGTAATGTATACCAGCAGCAGCCACCTCAGCATGCACAGATTAACTGGCCGAGTAACTACTAGGTAACGAGGTTGGAACATTTCTTCCTAAAAGGGCAAGTGAAAAAAAATTCAAAATCCAACTAGTGGTGATTTTAAAAAGGACAAAGTCAGAAGATGCAAAATTGCCTGAAACTAAGAGTGTAAATTAAATGGAAGAAAAAGGGGGCCAATAAAATTGGCTTCGATATCTTTTTGTGGTCTTAATGTGACTTATAACGAATTTCTTTAAGTTAAATTTGAGGGCCCGAACTGTAATTTCCTAGATATATATACACACTTTGGGATCCTGTTCTCTATAGGTCTTAGAGCTTCATTGGTAGAGTTAAATTCTTTTCGTTTTTTGGCATATTTTGCTGTAGTTTGAAACTCAAGAGGGTATTATAGGCAGATTTCTGATGTGAGGGTTTTTAGTTGTTTTTCTTCTAATTTGTTTCCGCCCTGGTTTTCTTCTTCTTCTTCCTTCTCATGTTCCCCCCCTGCCTTTGTCTTTGCACTGTCTTGCTTGTAAAGTGAATTTTTTGTTTTCCTGATAGCAAGAAAGATGTACTTTTGGAAACTGCTGTAACTGCCTTTTGTTATATTTCATATGTGGAATTTTAATTGTTTTGATAAATTAGAAAACTTCCCACCTTGAAAGGGTATTATCCACTCAATCACCTATCTGTATGATTATGTCTGTCACAGGTTCAAAATATTCTGGGATTCTGATATTGATTTTTTTAATATGATCTGTTGTTCAATAATGATTTTTGAAGTGGGCATATGATTGATTTGTGGTATACGGGGTTTTGTTTTTGACATCTCTAAACATATGATTTTGAAGTGATATTTGATTGGTTTTTGGTACGAGCAAATATTATATCCCGCTGTTTTTTCACCTTCTGTTGATTTAGAAAGTATTGATCTTTTCAATTAATTGATTTTGTTGAATTCATGCATCAATACTTTCTAAATCAAGGTGAGGTGAGAAAGTAATGGAATAAAAATAATTGTATATAGCATTTTTCTTCGCTAGGTGCTGCCCACTTTGGTGCGAGACGGGTTGGAACTATCTATTTTTGGGTTCAATCGGGTCTTAAGTTTTTTCTTTTGTGGGTTCCAAGTTTTTTTCTCATTGCAATTTTGGGGGCTTGTCTTGGGCTTAGAATGTGCCCATCTTGGGACAAACTCAAGTCTATCAAAACAAGTAGGGTAAAATGCATAAAATCCCTACGTGTTATGTTTTTAATTGCTAAGTGATAACGAAATGGGCTAAACACCCCCTGTGTTATTAAAAAAAAGGCGTGAAATTCCTATTTTGTTAGAAGTTAACAAAATTGGTATGCACATGCCATCTGTTAGAAGCGGAGGGGTACAATGGATATTTGAGTGCAAAAATTAATGCAATTGGTTTTTTTTAATAGAAGCGGAGTGTGAACAGACTTTTTAATAACACAAGGGACGTTTATGTTATTTCTTTATCACATGATATCACTTAAAATATAACATAAGAAGATTTTAAGCATTTTACCCTATTAAGTAGTACTATTTAATACATTTGATTCAAATTCATGATCGAGGTGTTTAGGGAAACATCAAAAAGAAAACCCAAAGTAAAATTTTGTATTAGAAAATTCTAAAGAAAATTCTTTCAAGCAGCGTTCTAATTGCATTCCCTTGACGTTTATTTCAATTGGTATCATAGTCATCTCCTGCCACTCCCAACAATTTCGCTGGTATTATGTTTATCTAACCCAACAATGACACATCAATATCACATGGTACTCTAATATGAGGTTTATACGGATTGAACTAAAATTGAACAACTAATTTTTTTCTTTTTTATGTTGGGTTATAAAGTCATATAAACAGAAATTTCAATACATTGTCAACATGAAAACCTCAGCAATTGAAAAAAAAATTAGTTATGGACATCCTTAAGAAATATCGAAGAATTATTGTAATAATATGCCTACATTCCCTATTGCTTCCAGCCGATTCAAACATAAACTAATATTACTAAATTTAATGATATATAATCTCTTGAAATCATCGTTATGTATTAGTGATCCAGAATATTTAAACTTCCAAATTGTACAAACTTTTGACAACACAAAATGTTAAACAAAATCTTTGGCAACAAAAATTTCAATAATCTCTCTTTGAACCCTTTCCATGCTCGGGCCTCCGCTTCTCCCTCGGGCCCAGTGGATAAATGGTCACGGGCATTGAAGATCGTCCATCTAGGAGGGCGGGTCGAATACTACTACATGGCGATCCCGGCATCCAGGATCATTGAAAAGTACCCTTCTTTTGTTTTGACACGGCCCGAAATTTTCCGGAGGCCCTGGGATGCCATTGTACGGCCCGATGAAACCCTTGTTCCGGGCCAAAAATACTATGTTGTCCCTCGCCAAACAGTGAGGAAACTCAGGCGTCGGATTAGAAAAATCAGTGGAATGAACCCGGGCTTCTCGTTCGAGTCCAAGTCATCGGTTGAGGATACTCCTCATGACAAGAATAACATATCTATCAGCACTAGCACGTCGGGCATCTTGGTTAAGCCCGGACCGAAGATCAAGGCCCGAAACCGCCATGTGAGGTTCTTTGGGATTGAAACCATTGGTTTGAGTAAAGGAGATAAAGGTTCAAAGGAGAGGTTGAGGATTCCTCAACTAGATGAAAAACATAGGAGGGCCCGAAATGAAAATGCTTGGGAGCCATCTCTAAATGCAATCAACGAATGAGGTTTTTGATCATATCGTTTTTCTTTTTCCTTATAATTCATTCCAAATAACAGAAGAGAACAAGAGCAAAAGGAATTCCGTAATTTTTCTTTTGAATTCTTAACCCACCAACAACAAATTTGTTCATTTTTGCTAATTGTTATAGTGGGATCTAATCGAATCGAATAACATATTATGTAAGTTTAGTTTGAGTTTGAAATTGAATTAAGTTTGATTTGATTGCTAAATGAATCTATCGTGAATGACCATTACTTGAGCCTCATATGTGTGTGGTAGTTATTTAATTACCTTAATCAATTTCAAGCCAAACTTCGATCTTATCAAAATAAATAATGTATTTAAGGCTAGTATGATCATTTCAGATTAACCTAATTTGTTGTTTGATCTTGTATTACGTATCACTTATATACATCAAGTGTATATAATCTACATTTAATTAGGCATTCGAATGAAATATTTTATATGATTGATGTGTATAAGAGATTAAAAATACAAGATGAACCTTCAAATTGAAATTGAGATTTGGGTGGTTATTTGTCATGCTTAATTAATGCTCATATCAGTTTTCATCTACTGATCTCGAGACAATTTTCAAACTTATGATTTTTTATTCAGTCTAGGTTAATGCCGCATTTGGTTTAGCCATATTATGCATGGATCAATTGAATACTGAAGATGAATTCGGCCAAATTGATGCAAGATTGGTTATGGAATAACTGATTTTAGTAGGAGCTATAAAAATTTGAATTTTTAACTTTATCGAAAAGTGATTTTCCAAAGAAAAAACCTAATCAAAATTATACAAAAAAGAAGCCAAAAATTCATCTAAATTGTATTTGCGGTTCGGATAGAAATTTTGGCTTCTATTTTACAATATGAAATGTTATGGACCAACCATTTACTATTTTACAATAACTAAAAACATTCCTATTTTAGAATCTATCTTGAATTGGGATTAGTGAAGTTCAAGGTAAATATAATACTAATATGATATGCATTATGATGAACTAAATGTAAAATAAGTAAAATTAGCTCAAGATGCTTGAATATAATGTGAATAAAATCTCTTTTGTCAATTGTTTTATTTTTCTCTTACTAACAATGTCTATGTTTACTGTTTTCGTTTGTCCAAAAATACTTATCATACTTAAGTTAAAGTTGACCACTTCACCACAGTTCAAGTTTCATATTATTAGTATATATGTGTGCGTGCACGCGCTTTGGTTAAAAATTTAAATTATACTCTTATGGTCATTTTCTAAATTGATGATGGTGTGATTTTCTAAATTGACGAGTCTAATTAATTTAGATCTTTTTAATATTTAATAAAAGAAGGGCGATTATGAAAAAAATGAGCATCATTTTAACACTCTTAACTCCTATAAAAAGTCAAAATACGATAGATATGGGCGAAATGAGAGGGAGCATTGCTTTTGTTGCTCAAATGAAGAGTAATTAAACTTATTCACATGATACATCACCTAAATATTGCGGTCAATATAGAAAAAAGGCTTTTCACCTAAAAGTGCAAGCCCTTTTTTTCATTAAATATTTTCATTAAATATATATATATATATATATATATTGCGTTGATTAATTTACCAACTATGGTAGATCCAACATGCATCATGCTATATGGGAAATTTCAGGTACTTTTCCTATCAAGGGAAAAATATTTTTTCCTTTCTTCTCGTACCAATTCAAGTTCCTAATTTTAATCAATTCATGCCTAATTTCTCATTAAAAAATGATGCTTTTGTGGGGAAGTTAGGTACCTGTAATTGTCACAAATTTTATAATAGCATCAGCAATTGTTAGGAAGTCTTGCTATGCCAAATTAAAACTCTTTTTTTGCGCCTAGATTGTTTCACTATCTTCTTTTTTGTGTAGAAAGTACAACGAAAATTATATCTTTTGCTCGAATTGTGAAGTTGTAACCCTCTTTATTGACCCAAAAAGAGGATCGTTTAAATTCTTTAGGATATATAGTTTCGATAACCTTGCGTTAGGCATTTGGCTTGAATTGTTTGAGAAAAATACGAAAATAATATTTTCCTCGTTTCAAATGATAGTACTTTATATTGCATACAAGTATTATTACCAAAATCAAGTGAAAAAAATGAAGTACAATATATCATCCAAATGAATTTTGGGATAGAGAAAATAGATTTTAGAGCTATTTTTTTTAAAATTACATTTAGAGCTTATTACACTGTTTTGAAAAAGAAATACAAAATCCGGTAGCCAAATAAACACTTCATTAGATAAATGAACACATCGCCCCATAATTATAAGAGACCTAATCGAAATATGACCAAACAATTTCACAAACTCTTCTTTTAACTAAAAATTACCCAAACCTCCCCTCGTGTGATGTGTAATTACTCAACTACTCTCTTACCAAAAAAAAATTACTCAACTACTCCCTCCTATTTTTGAAATTGTATAAAGAACCACTCATGTAAGGCACTTCTTACAATAACCCTCATTTGTGTATGAAAATTCTTACAATCTAGCTCCTAAAATTCTCACAATTTAAAAAATGAAAGTTCTTTTGATAATTACACATCGTATGTCTGTAATTATCCAAATCTAATTTGCACACGAAAGCTGGTTCTTTGTTAGACATTTGTGATATGTCTACCAACTTGCACGTTATTGATAACAAAGATCTGGTATGAACTTGTATCCAATTTGGATTGTAGACCATAATATTATACGTAAGAGTAAATTATAGAGATGCCTCTTGTATTAGATTCTACTTACCAAAACACCTCTTGATTTGAGAAATTGCCATAATTTTCTCTGTCAGTAAAAACATATTCTAATCTCATCCCCTATCAGTAAAACCAAAGCAAATACACTTTCACCCCTATTTTTCGAGTTGTCATCTAATGTGGGTGTTTTAATAATTTGCAAAACATTAGAGGTCTCATTGTAGTTATCAAATAAGTGAGGGCGTGTGAATATAATTAATCCTATATACAATGATGCCAACACTTACGGAAAATTCAATGCTAAACCAAGTCCAATGATCCTAATATTTATATCTTTCTCACAAGATGTATTGTATGTGGTCCTCACACATACTTGGACGAAAGAGATGACACAAAACACATTCTCGGATCATTGAATTCGATCTGACATAGAATTATCTTAGACATCATCCAAAGAACATGCAACGCCTCACGAAATGTCTTAGATAGTAGCCAACTCGTGTGCTCTCTCTCTCATACCAAAAGAAACCAAATTAATCACCAAACATTTCGTTTTCATACTTTATCCAAAAAGAGATAACACAGCCCATTTGGGAAGTCTTACTACCTCATAAGAAATGTTCTTCTTTCCTTTTGTTTTGAGATATGGAAATCTTATCACTTTTTGCTATAGATGGTATTAAACAAGTAGAAGCTTCTTACTCTTTTTCTATGCCCTAAGCTTTGTTTATAATCGGTCTCTTCGATGCTGCACCCGGTCCTCTCGATAATGCACCAGGTGCATACGCACCAGGTGCTAAAGAGGTGACATGTGTCACCTCTTTTTCTTTTTTTTTTTTGTTTTTGCTTTTTAATTTTTTCCATAATCTTTTTGTTATTTCTTTTTCTATTTCTTTCGTCTTTTCCTTTTCTTTTTTTAGGTTTTATGTTTAAAAATTTAAGATTTTTTTTTTTGTTTTCCTCATTTTTATTTGTATTAGTGTTGCGATTGGGTTTAAGCAAATTCATATTAGTAATTCAATTCGTACATAGGTAAAAAATTATTCAAAATCAAATGATTTATATTTTCAAATCGAGCGATTCGATTAGATTGAGTTGGATTATATTTTACTTGTACACGTTAATAACTTAAAATATAATCTAGTTCGACTTACACGAACCACTTGATTTGAAGATATAATTATTTGGTGTCGAATTAATTTAGACTACTAATTATACATGTTGGGTCAGTTGAATTTATAATATTAAACTATCCGAATCCAATCCCATAAATACACCAACTACTACAAATATGGATGAGCAAAGCACAATCACCTAAACTTTTAGAACATAAAATTGAAAGAAAAAACACAAAAGAGAAAAGAGAAAGAAAAAAACTCAAAAAAAAAAAAAAAACAAAACACGTGACATGTGTCACCTTTGCAGCACCTGGTGCATACGCGCCAGGTGCAGCATCGAGAGAACCCATTCTTGGTCCCATTATCATGATATTGTACTGTTTTGGACATGAATCCTGCCTTCCCCAAAAGGTGGATCTTGAACCTTTTTCTATATATTTTATTTTTGATTATTTTTGACCTACACGGAAAAAAATGTGATAGAACCGTCTCTTCTTCTGTCGAACGCTAACTTTCAACCACTACTTGACTAAGAACATAAAAGTGCACAAAATAGAGTCATGATATCAACTATCATCTAAATTGCAGTGTCAATCTAAACATTTCCGTGAGAACGGAGAGTATTATCTACATTAACGGGTTATTTGCATCCAACTCCCTAGACATTTGGTTATTGCCTTTTACCTCTTTGAAGTTTGAATTCCTAACAAACGACCCCAGATTCGGGAAGGTGGTCGTCAAAATGACAAAACATTAGGGGAGGCGAATGCAAATAACGCTTTGCCTACACGGGAATATGATATAACATAGGTAAATGACACTATCAATCTCATGAAACCATGATATTATTATCCACTTTATATTATATTATTTTTTTCCCCACCAGAAACTTCAATTGTAAAGTTAGATATACAACACTATCAATAAGACAATATATTGCTGCCTATTTAAGGCTGTATGGTTCCACATTACCTTTATCCCTAACACATCCTATCAAAGCACACACACTCAAGACAACTCTTTTATCCACTTTATCTCTAACTTTACACTTTTCAAAAAATGGCCTCAGAAATAACTACTTTTTCTCAATCTTCAACCTTAATTGATGAATTTGGAGGGATAGAAATAACAGAATTTGATCCAAATGCCCTTCGGGAGCTGCTTTACGAGCCCTCTGGGAAAGAAGAAGAAGAAGAAAAAGAGAGTGGCGAAGCTGTAATGCAATCTATGGAGGTACCAGGGACAGATTCAGAATTAGTGGTTGATAGTTATTGGTGCCTCGATGATATCAACGAGGAAGTTCGAGATTTCAATTGGGTCGACATGGTGGAAGAAATTTCTGCACCATGGTATGGGAGCACATACATGGAAGAGATGAATGAGATATTTGAAATGGAAGATTACACACTCTCCCAAAGTGAAATTCTAACTGATGAAATTGGATATATTGGGTTATGGCAAGAGAATTAGGATTATGGGGAAGAAAACAGAAGAAAGACAATTATCAAGGGCTTCTTAAATGGCCCTTTAATCTAGTCTAATAAAGAGATGCTAAACCTTCATTGTTTTCTCATTTCTATTTGATAAGATATTGTTATGATAAGTGTTGATAATTTGAATATGCTTGTAAGCATTTCTTACAAAAATCAAGAAAAGTGATTAACAAAAACGTAAATTACATAGACAACCCCTGCAGGGAGACCCTAATTACAAAAAATATCTTGAGTTTTGAGATATTACCATAGTTTCCATTGTCATTAAAAGCAAATTACAATTTCACCACATGTTTTTCGAGTTGTTAGAGAGGGGACAACCCCTGTGTGAGACCCTAATTATGAAAACACATCTTGAGATTTGAGAAATTATCATAATTCTCCATGTTAGTAAATGTAAATTACAATTTCACTCCTTAATTTACGAGTTGGCTGACGGGGTTGTCTTGGTGATGATTTGCAAAACCTAAGAGGGAGTGATGATTAACCGATAAGTGAGGGAGTGTGCATGTAATTATCCCAAATAAAAAAAGAATAATGGTTTAGAGGCAATATGAAACGTGTGTCAAAAACTTTATCGAGTCGTATAGGAACCGAGTAATGAGTTCCATAGTAGCCTAAAACATACAAATGATGTGAAGTACAACATTTTGAATTCGACGTGTATTTTACAAATCAAGAACTTGTGAAATAAAGGGTTTCAGGTTTACCTCTTTTCGGATGTTTCTAGCTATTAGTTGAGAAGCAAAGTACGTTAAGATCACGAATCTGCAATCCGCCAAGGGACGAGTAATTTTTCATGTATATCTCAGATATCTTTGGGACCAACGTTGAACTTGGCAATGAAAAAGCCTATAGTATCAAGTGGAGAGGAAGGATCAAATCTCTGAACAAGATTTTCTTCACCCGGTCTTAACCATTCCCTGAAAAACGGAACATCAAATCAATGAACCGCATAGTTAATTGCAATATGTCATAACGATAGTACACTTATCTCCATGGTGGAAAGCATGCAGGGATACTTTTTAAAATGTTACAAGAGAAACGGAACGGTAAAAATTATGGTGTTGATGTCAAAAATTTAAAGTACATATTTGCCAAGTATATTATTTATATAGTAGTATGAAATATACATGAAAATTCACACCCAGAATAGTTAAATAATTATTTCTTGTTGGTGATAACAAACAATATCTCAAAGTGATATAGTCAATTTACAAAATCATGAAACACAAAACATATCTATGAAAGATCTTCGAGATAGAAAACAAATATTCATGAATCATCTCATATCTTGCCAAGAAGTCCAAATGATAGTGAAATAGTTTGAAGATAAAATCTTGCCATGCCACACGTGATGTGAAAGGAGATTTAGTTAGCAAAGTAATAACAAGAAGATAAAGATTGTGTTTGTCATCCAAGATTATCTTCTTGG
Source organism: Buddleja alternifolia (assembly GCA_019426215.1). Taxonomy (NCBI): domain Eukaryota; kingdom Viridiplantae; phylum Streptophyta; class Magnoliopsida; order Lamiales; family Scrophulariaceae; genus Buddleja; species Buddleja alternifolia. Next base: position 53,244,609 of record CM033392.1, on the reverse strand, counting down.
GTAATTTCCGAGAGCACAAACTCTTAAGATAAAGCCATATAAATAGGCTTGGAAACTCACGGCTAATGGAGGGGAAGGGATGACAAACTCACCAAAGCAAAAATAAAGAAAGTTTGTTGATGCCAAAGAAACACATGGGCTGAGAAGGAATAACAAAAGAGAAGAGGGAATTCTGTTGCCAAGGAAAACCTACATCAGGATTGCAAGATAGAGAGGAAAATCCGGTAGAAAAAGAAAGCTTTGAAGTGCAACCACAGAGCAAAGCCACATCGTATATTCAACAAAGGCTGAAGGTATTGCTTGCTAGATTCTCAGTTACATAATATGCAAATCTAATTGGGTTTTGATTCCTCGATTCAGCCATGGAATTTCATGCTAGGTAAAATGTACCTTAGGCTATTCTTTTCAACTTGTAAACCTCCTAATACAAATGAATATTCTTATCAATATCTCTAAATGATTTATTCTCTCTTGATTTTATTTATTCATTACTTTCTATAATTCCTTTAGTCGGAGGTCGCTTAATGCGTAATTAACGGTTAATGTTTACATTAATCAGGAACGAGTCAAACCTACTCAAACAATAAACCCGTAGGACTTGTTCCCAATTAATGTAAACATTAACAATTAATTACGCATAAGCGACCTAGAAAATAATGAATAAATAAAATTAAGAAAAAATAAAGCATCTTGGAGATATTGATAAGAATATTACTTTGTATTGATGCAGTAGTGATACAGTAGGATGTTTACAAGTAGAAAAGAAGGGCCTAAGGTACATTTTACCTAACATGAAATTCCATGGCTGGAACCGCGAATCAAGACCCGATCACATGTGCAGATTATGTAACCGAGAATCGGATAAGCAAGCAATATCCGTCAACCTTTGTTGAATATACAATGTGTTGGGAAATTATTTCGAAAATAACCACAAAATTGGTACGCAGCGGAATTAAATAAAGAGTCTAGCTCTATAGCGTACATGCATGACATTAAAATTTTTTAAATCATACATACTATGGCTAATGACAACTAATTAAACAATTTAATTAATAATTATTGATTACCTATAGCTAGCAATTAAAACTAATTAATTAAACAATTTAATTGAAACAAATTAATTGCATGCTATAGAAATAAAATCAATAATTAAAAACTCAAAACCAACCTTTCGTCGAAGATCGAACCGAGCTCTTGTACCGCAAAGTCTTTTTCGCAGAGCCTCGCTTTAAAACCCGGGAGAGTGGGCTCCCAAAATAAAATACTCAAATAAAATTTCTTTAAAAAGAAACTTTATAATTTTGCAATTATATTTTCTAAAAGAAAATTTCTTTGCAAGTGCTATATTTCCCTTTGAACTCATCCTTAACCTTCTTTATATAGAGGGCCAAGGGTTAAAGGTTTAGTGAAATTTCAATGTGGGACTCAAAGCATTCACAAGTTAAAGAAAAACATAAGGTCAAAACTTACCAATGCAAAGGCCAAATCTCACGTGAGCATTGTGAATATACAAAGACTAAAATTTACCAAGGCAAAAGCTAAACTCACGTGGGCATCTACATTTGTTTTTTCTTTAAATTGAAATTACAACTTAATATAATTTTGAATATCTTTCTCTAAAGATATTTCCCACATCTTTTCATCTGAGTTCAAAAATCAATCCATCCAATGGACCTTTTAGTATTCAATCGAGTTTCTATTTGAGGCTTGCGAAGGGACCTTAGAGAAAAATTAATTCTAGCTCCAAATGGGTCAAATCGAATTACCATCGCATGATAATATTTGATTACCACTTAACAATATTTAAGTCCACTAAATAAATATTGTTGCACTCTAGAATTAATTAAATTACGAGTTCTCGTACTTAAGAATATTACAACTAACTCCTCTATTGAAATATTCGTGAAGAACTAAAATCAATGTTACTATTATTTTATTCTTCACCTCTTATCCTAAAATTGCTAATTTGCTCATTGTTAACTTTTCATACGAAAACTCATTTTTCGTTTAATTTCAGTGACACTTCATCTGAAATACTTTGGCCAAAATTTTAGAATAGTTGAAAATTGCAAATCCATTAAAGGGAATATTTCTTATCTCTCATGGAGATTATAGATTCCTTACGAATGTCCTTCATAATCACATTTCATGCAATTACTCAATGTATAAAGTATATTGGCCACCGAAGACCTCACTTCTGAATACATCAAAGTAATATACACTAGATGCATTAGTCCACGACAATCCTAGGATTTAGAGTTGTTGTTGAAGTTATTTATTTTCGATAGTAGCCAAAAAATAAATAACTTAATTGGTCCGGTTCAGTGTTTCAATCTCATTTATTTACACGAATATACTATATATGGAATCCTCATTCCCATGATTAAGACAAATCATCGAATATAGTATATTATAGCCTTTAGCAGATAAGACGTCCATTCTTATCACCGACTACAACCCATTTAGAATAATATATGACACACATAATCCAAGTCTTTTCATGGAACAACACTTCCATTTGGATTATCATATATTATATTGGACTACGTTTATCTTATAGTACGATTTCTATAATACTCATAACTTGCAACAAAATTAATAAAGATCAATTTCATAAACGAAATATAAACGTTTCATATAATTAGATTTTTAGGGCACAATCCCCAACACAATGTGGCTTTGCTCTCATCCTCTCCTTTTCTACCAGATTTTCCTCTCTAGCTATGCTGCTGATGGTTTTCTTTGACAACAAAATTCTCTCTCCTCTTTCTCTTTTGTTATTCCTTCTTTGCCAGTCCAGTGTGTTTCTCTGGCAGCAACAATCTTTCTATATTTCTCATTTTATTTTTGCTTTGGCTTTTTGGAAAGTTTGAGGGTCATCCCTTCCCTCCATTACTCGTGAGTTCCCAAGTCTATTTATTAGGCTTTATCTTAAAGAGTTTGTGCTTCGGCAAATTTCCCAAGAAGATAATCATGTTCTTGGATGATAAACCAAATCTCCTTTCACTCACGTGTAGTATGGTAAGATTTATATTCAAATTATTCAAATGCAATTCGGACTTCGTAGCATTCGTGAATATTCGTTTTCTATCTACAAAGGTCTTTCAAAGGTACGTTTTGTGTTCCATGATTTTGTAAATCTACTCCAACAAGAAATATTTAGCCACTATTTAAAATGTTATTTTTATTCAACTATTCCAGGTGTGAATTTTCATGTATATTCATACCATTAATTAAATAATATACAACTAGGCAAATATATACTTTGTCAAATGTTTGATATCAAGACACGGCACTACAAATTCATGAGTTTCATCTGTCTCGCGAATTATTTAATTTTTGATGGTGCCAGCAACGGGAAATTCCTACCAAATTAAATGGTCTTATGGATATTTGAATAGGAACACTGTGACAATACTGTAAAGTTTCATGGGTGGCTGTGAAAAAGCCATGGGCATGGAAATTCAACTGTCAGGACATCTGATGAGAAAAATTGGATACTTCGGCTTGTTTTATGCATGGATCCTATGCATAAACTTCACTTTATGTATGATATATCTACTTTATGGGTTATTAATGATTCGAATTGAAACTGAAATATTATCTACATAACATGGAATCCTCTGTAATTATGGAAAAATTCCTCTACCTTGGACAGCTTTAATTGAATCATTGTTTTCTCCTTTGTTTGCAGTTGTCCTAATTATTTTCATGAATTCAGTCTCTTTTTGCACACAAATATTAGGAAGAACAATATAGTCCCTTTTGTTGAATCTACATTTAGTATGCATCTATGAAATGCTTATTAATTCGACATCTTGATAGAAGAACTTACTCTTGGTATCCGTCAGAAAATTGAGTACCTCCAACAAGGCCAGGTCCACCTACTCTTGGATGCTGCAATGTGTTAAAGAACAGATGCAATTATCAATAATCAATTATCATGGTTAAATAACATAATTTGTATCATAAACATATTCATCAGTATTGGTACAAAATAAAAATTCTAGAACAGCAATTTATCATCATTGGTTATATTGTTATTATGAATTTGTAGCTGATAGATCTAAAAAAGAAAAAATATTATCAATCTTTTCAGTTGGAACATCTTGAATTTGGTAAAGCCCAGATTTGAGCATATAAAAATCTATTTTTGGGAAAATGAAACTGGTGTTGTCGAGATTTGTGGAACTTTTACACAAGATTGAACTTCGAGATCGAGCTAACCTGTGATGCCAATGAGAGAAACTTGTATGTGTCCAATGCATATCTAACTAATGCCTCGTTCTCACCGGGGTTTATTGTACATCTGCAGTTTGAAAACAGCAACATTAATTTTCTACTCAAATAGGCATAGGGTTACAGTAAGATCGTTCTCTGAAAGAAGAGCTTAAGAATATATTAGCGAAATACATTGAAACAACAATGCACGATTAAGTAGGAACTGCTTAAAAGTTGATAGAAAGGAAAACACAAAAAATAAGAGAAAACGAGCACATTCCATCTAAACATATGGATATGAATGCTTACGTTGAGTACACAATAACTCCACCAGGGCGAACAAGCTGCACAGCCTGGTCAAACATTCGTCTCTGGTACTTGGCATGGGCTCGTAATGATTCCACAGTATCCTGCATATAAAAACAGTTAGAAAAGGACGGGGAAACTGAATTTCAGTCTAAGAAACAGAAAAAAGAGTCGGACATGCTTTCGAAATGATAAAGCAAACATGGGTTTCTATTCCAACAGAAAGAATTTTCTCTACATTTCTAAGAAGATGAGATGACTACTTTTCCATGCATCTTGGAAGCATGAGATCTCAACATCGGAACTTATTAGAGGTAATTGAATTTTTTTGTTAGCAATTAAAACTCATAATTTTCTTAGAAGTAATTGAATATAAACTTTCCTTTATTTCTTCCTGATCTCCAATGACACAAATGGACATTCAGATATAAAGCCAAAAGATCGATATAAACAATGCTCTGACAGGATGTGACTGTTCTTGTGTAATTGCTAATCAAACCAACTAATTCCTAATACAGATTGGCTTGTGTGCAGAAAATAAATTCTATCAGTTTGCGACGGACTTGGATATACCAGAAGCACAGAACTGATTCCAAATACAGGTTAGATGCAGCTTGAGTTCACATTATGTGAACACTATAACTGTATAAAAAATGTATAAGCAATGAGCAAATGCTAGGGAAGAGAAACAAGATTAATTAAGAAATATGCCTCACCTCTCCAGCAAACAAACGAGGTCTCAGACCAAGAGCAGAACAAGGAGCATCAAGGAGAACCCGGTCAAAGCTGTTTGGTAGAAACCCTTTAGACTTTTCAACTCTCTCACCTAAAGAGTTATGTCTTCCAGGCCCATTTCTCAGTCTCCGCATGTTCTTCCTGAGCTCAGCTTTACTGGTGCCGTTTTCAATCCTCTGTTGCTCAACGGTAGCTACTTTTTGCAGTTCAGAGGAGATGAATAAGTTAATACAGGAGACGGAGATGTTTTCCAGCATGCACAGAAACAAAATCAACAAATGATAATCGACAAAGAGACGGAAGAAACAGAGGCTATTTTTGCTTCCATTTCACTTTTCACCTTTTAGATTTCAAAACCTTTAACACTGAAGACGTGTTCGTTTTGGTGCAATTTTCAAAAGTCTATACCCATTTAAAAGAAAAAGGAAAGGCTCGATTTTTGTACGACCTATTCCACATGTTGTCACATGTTATAAACAAGTAAACTCAAAATAAATGTAATGAACTCCTTCCTTGTTAGATTTTTTGTTTCGGCTTATTCTTTTACTGCAATTTATTTTCCAACTCCAGAACCCACAACTTTATTCTTATTTCTTTTCAGAATACTGAATAAAATAGGGTGGACATGATGATGATTAAGCCAAATGCCAAGAATTGTTTAATTATGGGTATCGGTCTCTTGGAGAGAAACTAATAAAGGAATCGCAATATTTAGTTGCAGTTTTAGAACTTGAAATATAAATTGAAAATGAAGTAATCAATCTTCCAATCCTTTGATCATGTCATCATGCTAAGATCTAACAACCAGCCATTCCCAAAGCTTAACGCAGAAAAGAAACTAATGGCTTGTTTACTTAATCACATTCTGGGCGCATCTTAATTGTCACAGACTCACCAAACTATGGTCCATAATTTAGTAACAAACTTGAGTTCAGATGCTATAATTATAGCAAATATGTGGGAATCTAAGTAAAATAACTTGCGACAAGGAGTCTTCAAGTGGAAAACTTATGGCTATGTTTGTTTCTATTTTGGGAGGTTTTTTTGATGAAAATTTTGGTGAAAAAGTTCATTGGGAGTTGTGTATTTTGGTGAAAATGTGTTTGGTTTTATTTTCAAAAGAGACAAAAGTTACTGTAGTAGTCAAATCACGTAAGTTTTTGTCTGAAAAGTTATGTTTATAATTAGTTAATGATTGAAAAATATAATATAAAATTTATATAATACAAAAAAGTAAGCCAAAAGTGGAGAAGGGTGTAGGGTGGTGTAGGCAATGTAGCTGTCAGAAATGTTTGGCCAAAAAATACCTGTTTGGTGAAAAATGGATAAGCCAAACGAGTTTTGACCAAAATTTTGGCCAAAATATGGTTTCAAAATAGAAACAAACAAAGCCTATATTATCAATGTACATCGATGAATGCAGCGGAATAAAGGATCAGATTCAAGGATTACAGTAATAAGCAACAGTATCACCAGAACTACACTAAAACTACCTAATCAACCCACAAAGTTTCTCTCTTATACCATAAAGTAGACAGTTTTCAAGAAATAAACAAGAATGTTAGAGGTACTCACCATGAGTACAGCTTAGAGCAGTGTCTGATAGTTTCTCTATTCCCGATGTTGATAAATCTGAACTTTGAATGCTCTCACTAATTCCACACTGTGGAGCATCCTGACTGTCAGAACTATTTATTTGCCGAACAGATTTCAAGGCATCAAGCTTGCATGTAGTTATACACTTCAAGCCCAATTCAACCGCCAATTTCTGGATGTCAAGCACCTGAAAATGACATGTTCGATAAAGTAATAAGATAAATTCCAGTCGTAAAATTTACACAGTAAAATTTACACAAAAGACAGAGAAACGCATGTGCACACAGGTCGTTCATATACATTGCAAAAGAAAAGAAGAGATGTTTCTAACTCTTCAAATTGTGCGGTGTTTCAGTCATCTATTATCTTCCAGGACAAATTAATGAAATCCAGATTAATTTCATGAATTCATTCATCTTAATTTGCATTTTACCAGACTTAAAAATGATTTTGTCAGTTTCTGTACTATGCTTGTAAATGAAACCACTCTCTTCATTTCAAGGCTAAATTTGCACTTTTCACATTGATAATGTGATACAGAAAACCGTATGCCTGCAAGAAATTTTACTTCCACTTTATTGTATGTATGGGTTTAACATGAAAACAATCAAAGCCAATGACCCAATGGCATTGGCATTACAATGAACTCATAAAACCATCTCGAAAAAAAACTTAGTTTCCCGAGAGGTGACAGCACCGTAAGCATGAATCAGATTCATAGAAACCTTAAGAAATGAAAAAAGTTACATATTCAAAATCACTTGCCAAGTTCAGAAGGTGCACCTTATTGTGAGATCTATCAGCTGCAATAACCGTTCCTTTGTCCTTCATGAGAATCGCAATAGCAGTTGTTTTACCTCCAGGAGCTGCACACATATCCATTATCTTCTCTCCCTCTTGAGGATCTGTCACAAAGATAAGATAGGGGTTACTTAGCAGGGAAAAACAAATAAGAAACATGCAGCAGGGAAAGCAGATAAGGGAAACAAATTTTCTAAAAAGCAAATTGGAGAGAATTCTGACATTAGTAAGTACACAGTTGAACATTATAAGTATCAATCACGTACGCATAATATCTATCAAATTATATGGACCTGCGAGTTTTTTTTTTTTTTTTAGTAATTATATGGAGCTATGAGTTGTCTATGAGCACGAGTACGCAAAAACTGGTTTAAAAAAGGACTGATTTGTTACCATTTCACTATGTTATCTCTCTAAGAGTGTCACTTTTACTTTTGACAGTAGTCAAGAGGAAAATCACATATAAAACATATGACTAGATAAATTAACATTTTTATGCCTTATCCCATTTTTCAGATCTTTTTTCCTCTTACCTGACAGCCACAAGGAGATGGCGAAGTACATAATTCCTCCCAATGCGTAGAGACATATCTAAACTTCAATTGGGAGATTAAAAAGCAAGTTAATGACCAATCTATAAAATTCTTGTTTGAGTTAATGAATTAATGGACTATTTAAGACCAAGGCTGCCAACAAGAACAAGCTCAATTATTTAATTGATTTAGTGCCCCGTGCTCACCGAAGATCCTGTATTCTGTCCTATGAATAGAAATTACATGATAGTAGGTCTAGCATCCGTGTTTCTTAACAAGCAACCTATTTTTCCTTTCCGTTCCTCCCATAACAAGCCATTGAGTGAAAAAGGAAAACTCATAACTCTCTAAGAGATATACTACTGCACAATAACATATCGTTTATGTTGGAGATTTGCCACTTTTAGAAGTCTTCTGTCAGGTTTCAACTGTTTCTTCCACCACAAAGTGGAAAACCACAGGATGACAACTAAACACTAGAGATGAGGAAAAGGTTGCTGGTTAAGAACATTATTCATTACAAACACATTCATTTGTATTCTCCGTAAAAGTTGTAGGAAAACGTGATTTATGGCAATTAGAGATTTATTAGGATCTTTTGTATTTTTTAGGATCTTCTATATCCCTAGAATAAGGCTGATTAGTGATTAATTTCCTTTTAGTTAGTGTATCCCATGATTATGGGATCTGACTATCCTTTCCTTTTTTTGCTACTAGATTAAGTTGTATATAGTTAACCCTCTTGTACACTGTTGGATATAATTTTCAGAATAGAAGAAACGTTTTTCTGCACATAAATTATGTTATTAGTTTCAACAGACATGGTCTCTTCACAAATTCTTCTTCTTAGTTTCAATATGGTATCAGAGCCGTAAGGCTTTGAATTCCTAGGAAATATCGATCTGAGTGTTTGGCTTATATTGCCAACAAATTTTTTGGTTCTGATCAGCCTTAATTGCTGGTAATTTTTGCTACAAGCGATCTGCCTTAATTGCCTATAGATCAGTTTTAATGATGGAAATGTCGGAGGTTGCAAGGACGACTATTTCAGGTACTTGTTCTTTGGCATATTCAGGTACGTTTCCATTCTCTATTGGATTAAATGTCTCAGCAAGAAGCTTTGCTAACTCTTGGATCATGGATTCAGGAGCTACCAACCATATGACTCACTCACCAAACCATTTTTTCACATATTCCCCTTGTCCAAGCAATAGAAAAATAGCCACAGCAGATGGTTCATTGACCACTGTAGCAGGTGTAGGAGATATCAAAATCAGCCCTTTATTGACCTTAAAAAATGTTCTCCATGTTCCTAGATTATCCACGAACTTGATTTCTGTCCAAAAACTTACCCAAGATATGAATTGCTTTGTGATTTTTCATCGTAGTTATTGTGTATTTCAGGACGAGGATTTGGGAAAGATGATTGGACATGCTAGAGTAAAGGATGGCCTCTACTACCTTGAAGAGCTGAACCAATCAAACATAATTAAGGACAGTATTTCTCACTCCTTTCTTTCAAACTCTTCTTTATTGAATAAAGAGAAAATCTGGCTTCACCATCATCGACTTGGACATCCATCCTTTAGAGTTGTTAAAGTTTTGTTTCCTTCTTTATTTAAGGGTCTAAATGTTGAGGATTTCCATTGTGAAGTGTGTGAACTAGCAAGACACAAATGTGCGTCTTTTCCTATTAGTAATAAAAGAAGTTCAATTCCTTTTTATCTCATTCACAGCGATATTTGGGGGCCTTCTACTGTTCCTAATGTTTCTGGGGCAAGATGGTTTGTCTCTTTCATTGATGATTGTACTCGTGTTACATGGATATTTTTACTCAAACACAAATCCGATATCAGTACTGTTATCCCAAATTTTTGTTCCATGATTAAAAATCAGTTTGGGGTCAATATCAAAAAGTTTAGGTCAGACAATGCTAGGGACTATTTCAATCATGTCTTAACTCCATACTTTCATAAAGAAGGGATTGTACATGAGTCATCTTGTGTTAATACCCCACAACAAAATGGAGTAGCAGAAAGGAAAAACGGTCACCTTCTTGAATCAACTCGAGCCTTTATATTTCAGAAAAATGTACCTAAATCCTTTTGGGGAGAAGCAGTACTCACATCTGTTCATCTTATAAATCGCTTGCCTTCAAGAGTTTTAGGATTCAAGAGTCCAATGGAAATCCTCTCGACATTTTATCCAGATCTAAAAACTTCAAATAATCTTGTCCCCAAGGTATTCGGGTGTGTGTCATTTGTCCATGTTCACAGCCAAAATAGTGGGAAGTTAGATCCAAGGGCATTGAAATGTGTCTTTGTGGGTTACTCTTAGACACAAAAGGGTTATAAGTGTTACCATCCTCCGTCCAAAAAATTTTACATATCGGTGGACGTTACTTTTAATGAAAGTGAGTCTTATTTCACCACTCCTTATCTTCAGGGGGAGAGTTCAAAAATAGAAGATAAGGATAGAGAGGATTTCAAGGATCTTTTTTTACTTGACCTGTCGTCTTTTTCTAAGCCCGCAACTCAATCCAATCCTCCTGTGTCTGATCCCATTTTTGTGTCTGAACATGCACCTCAAAATCCGCTAGAAAGTACAAGTTCTGTCATTGAGAATGTGAGATTTGGCAAGGTTTATTCAAGGAAAAAGATGGTTGCCCCTGAATCTGTTCAAGTCCAAGTCTCTAACCTAGATCCCGAGAATGAGGTAACAATTTCTAAACCTTCATTAAATACTGAAATTGATTTTCATGTGAACAATAATGACCAGGATCTTCCGATTGCGATTAGAAAAGGGACTAGGGAATGCACCAAACAACCACTATATCCTCTTGCTCATTTCATTTCTTTCAGAAAATTTTCACCATCTCATAAAGCTTTTCTTGTTAATTTGAACACCACTGTCATCCCTAGAACCTTATCTGAGGCATTGACCAATGAGAAATGGAAACAAGCTATGAATGTTGAAATGGAGGCATTAGAAAAAAACAAAACGTGGGAGTTAGTGAAACTGCCAGCTGGGAAGAAACCTGTGGGCTGTAAATGGGTTTACACAGTTAAATAGAGGGCTGATGGATCAATTGAAAGATATAAGGCAAGATTGGTGGCGAAAGGCTATACCCAAACTTACGGGATTGACTACTTAGAGACTTTTGCTCCGGTTGCAAAGATGAATACTGTTAGGGTTCTCTTGTCTTTAGCAGTTAATTATGGTTGCGAATTACAGTAATTTGATGTCACGAATGCATTCTTGCATGGAGAGCTGGACGAAGAAATATACATGGATTTACCACCAGGTTATAGAAATAATTTGAATGCTCAGTTTGTGTGCAAGTTGAAGAAGGCTTTATATGGGCTTAAACAATCACCACGGGCATGGTTTGGGAGATTTGCAAGAGTAATGATGGCCATGGGGTATAGACAAAGCCAAGGGGATCATACACTGTTTATCAAACACTCACCTTCAGGGGGAGTCACAGCACTTTTAGTGTATGTCGATGACATTATAATGATAGGGGATGACGACAATGAGAGACAAAATCTAAGTCGGTGTTTGGCTAAGGAGTTTGAGATGAAAGAGTTAGGCAAATTAAAATATTTCCTTAGGATCGAAGTAGCTCACTCGAGGCAGGGTATTTTTATCTCACAACAGAAATATGTCACTGATCTACTCAACGAAACAGGCAAAACAGCGTGTAAACCATCAAGTACTCCGATGGATCCAAACCTTAAACTTGGAAAGGCAGAGGGGGATGTTGCAGTAGATAAGGAAATGTATCAACGCCTTGTAGGTAGGCTTATTTATCTTTCTCACACGCGACCAGATATAGCATATGCATTGAGTGTGATTAGTCAGTTCATGCATAGCCCGAAAGAAGTCCATTTGCAGGCAGCTCACCGAGTGTTACACTATCTCAAAGGGACACCAGGAAAAGGTATTATGTTCAAAAGAAATGGAGGTCTAGTACTTAAGGCATACACGGATGCTGATTATGCAGGATCAATTGTTGACAGGAGGTCAACTTGGGGATATTGCACCTTTCTTGGAGGGAATCTCGTGACCTGGAGGAGTAAGAAGCAGAATGTAGTAGCGCGATCTAGTGCAGAAGCAGAATTTCGAGCAATGGCTCAAGGCATATGTGAACTACTTTGGTTGAAAATCATCTTAGATGACTTGAAGATTAAGTGGGACAGCCCAATGAGACTCTACTGTGATAATAAGTCTGCGATTAGTATAGCTCATAACCCAGTACAACATGATCGAACGAAACACATTGAAGTTGACAGACACTTCATCAAAGAAAAACTGGACAATGGTTTGATTTGTACGCCTTATGTGTCTACACAGAACCAACTTGTTGATGTACTTACCAAAGGGTTATGTAGTTCAACGTTTGAGAGTATTGTATCCAAGCTGGGAATGGAGAATACCTATTCACCAGCTTGAGGGGCAATGTAGGAAAACGTGATTTATGGCAATTAGAGATTTATTAGGATCTTTTGTATTTTTTAGGATCTTCTATATCCCTAGAATAAGGCTGATTAGTGATTAATTTCCTTTTAGTTAGTGTATCCCATGATTATGGGATCTGACTATCCTTTCCTTTTTTTGCCACTAGATTAAGTTGTATATAGTTAACCTTATATAATTTTCAGAATAGAAGAAACGTTTTTCTGCACAGAAATTATGTTATTAGTTTCAACAGACATGGTCTCTTCACAAATTATTCTTCTTAGTTTCAATACAGAACTTTTATACTTGAAAAGGTTTCAGTAGGTAGAGCATGCAAGTATGTCAGTATATACATACAATCTTTCACATGAATTAAAGAGAGACTATACATGCATGCAATTCTACAAGCATTAATCTTGCATAATATGCACTACTGCAGTTGCTCATCTCCATACCTTGCAAAAATATTTTTAGAGATGCAAAAAGTTAAAACAAATATATTTCTTGGAATGAGCGCAAAAATGGGTGTTCTTAGGATCTTGATGTCTTGAATCACATGGATTTTGTGTTGCCAATGGGTTGTTATTTACCGCTTATGCTAGAAGAAGCCTTATAATTTTTATATTTAATTAAACAATTGATGAATAGCCAAAAATGTCGGCCCACATCTCATAAAATTAAGGATGACGTTTTAAAGTATTACACTTTCGAAAAAATTCAAGATTTCTGGCAACCCTGAACATTTCCCAAAAGTTTCTTTCAATTTTTCGAAAATATTTAGACTTTTCACACATTATGTTCAAATAACAAACATGACTGGACAAGTTCACAATGACTTTTAGCCACTTCAGCAAGACAAACCCTATTCTTAATAAATATCACATCAGGAAACTTCTTAATTTGCACAACAGCATAAAATTCACTGGAGTAATTGAGACAGACAACTGAGAGCCAATAAACACCCTTTTCCAATAGCAACGAGCCAGGTTCACGCCTAACTTTCATATTTTGATGGCGCTCCTCGAGCAATATATTCTCCTATTAACATTAGGCTCCAAGCTTCAGAAACACATGGCATGCAAAGTGAAACTTGTCCAACGAGTGTCAGAACAAAAAGAAATACAACAAAAACTGATAATCAATTGCAAAAAATATACATATAACTAAACTGTCATGGTTAGTTGGTTACATACCCAAGGCATGAGCAGTGATGATGCTAGGGAGGTTTTGAAGAAATACTTCCCCCTCAAGAATACCTGTAATCTTAATGAATCAGATCTTCATCATTAGAATGTAAACTTTTTATTGGACACTAAAAACTGGGACATTCAGAACACTGCACAATTTAGTACAACAACAGAATCATGAAGCTCACAGCAAAAAAGTAATTCCTTATAATATAGAGGGGATCCTAGAAGGCAGAAATGGCTACTTCAAGTACCACATTCTGTGCAGGTCTTCAGATTTTTGGTTCTAACTATAGAATATGTGTGATTCGTCTTTACCTGATTCGCTCAGATAAATAACTTAAGTATAGTAGTACTATTTTTAGACAGCATTTTTTCAGGGCTCTAGTGTGCATCTTAATGTTTGTGTCTAGATAAGAAAAGCTCACAGAAAGGCAGAAAATAAATATGAATCTGAAAATGCTTTATCTGTTTATCCCGCTTCTCAACTCTTCTCTATTCTTATTACTTTAACGAATTCAAAGATTCTAGACATAGCTTTACACAATCACTAATACTATTGCTAAAATTAGTTGGAAAGCCACATTCTCTTTTTTCTCCGTTTCTTCATGTTCAATCTCATTTCTCGTTTTCTGTCTCTGAAATAAAGTTAAGAGGGTGCATATAAAGGAAAGTTCGGAGTGCTCAAATTGATGACAGCATTATAAATGGTGAAATTGCTCTACACTAAAGGTATCAGCAATATAGTTACATAAAGGAGTCTACAATTGAGCAAACCAAACACTGGAGAAGTACCCTTATCAAGCTAATTCTGATGCTTTAACATTCACACTACGATCCATATTTATCTAGAATCATCATAATCTTTATTTCATTTAAGTTTTCTAGGGCAATTATATTTCCCCAAAATTCTTTCTGGAACTCTGCGAAAGAACTGTGAGGCTGCAGAACTATAAGTTAAAATGGCCACAGCGCAGTTAAATAACTCATAAGTTGCAAAAGGATAAAATATACCATGAAATGAAGGTAGGTTAAATACTCTGTTATCCATGTCTAGAGCAACTCCGTGAGATACCCGAAACAACCCAGCTCTGGACATCGTAGTCGTACCCTTACCAATATAAAGGCCATTCCGTTCAAAATAATAAGGATCTGCAACAAGACAAATATATCCATCCTTAAGGTTACCGGATCACTTCATGAGCAACACAGCAAAAGCAAAAAGGCTGTTAGTACATAAAAACAAAATAGTAAAATGCAATTTGATTAAATACCACAAACAAAATCACGTAAAAGAAAGGCAAAATCTGCGGCAAGCAACCTTGTATGGTAGTATTCCTTATTTGATCAAAGTCAAATTTATTCCAACATGAGTAAGCATACATCATCATCAAATGGAATAGTTTTTGTTCACATCAGTATTATTTCAGTGCCAATGGTTTGTGATATTATCAAATGATTGAGTTGCGCTACTCATTTAGTAAATTGACAGAGAAGTCATTAAACAAAAATTGATCTCTTTGCTTGTTAGGATAAACATTCCACTCTCAGTCAATCAGATACAAAAATAGTCTATTGCAAAATAAGGAAAGGAAATTTAATGGCAAAAGACGAACTCTAGCATGTTGACTGGTAGTCATAAAAGAACCTATTGACTGGTTATTCTTAGAAAGGGAGGATGATGAAAAAGAGAGGCACAAACAATAAAATAAGGAAAGCAAGAAATTACGCGTAAGGTGAAGTAATGTAGATACAACTTCATAATATCCATTCAGTACTTGATTAATCTAATCGTATTTCTCCAATTGACCGAAAGTAAAAAGAGGCTGTGACGAAAAGTCAAAATTTTCTATACAAAACTTGCATCAGTTCCCCAGTAACAAATAACAAATGAAAGTTCATAACCATGCAAGAAGCACTGAGTTCTCATATTAAAAGCACTAGTATAACATGTTAATAACATTATATTTCTCACTTCCACACTATATACATGAAAAGTGCAGGAGAAGGGAATTTTGAATTGATTTAGTACATAGAAAGTATAGGCAGTAACTGCAGAGTTTTTGTTTGACTATTGTAGTCTGTAGATTAGGTACCATTCTAAAACCTTTTTTTATCAGAGCTAATCCCTCAACTTTCTAGACCAAAAACCACAAGCAAAAAGGGATCAGCAGGGTTGCATTTCCATAATATCTGTTTCTAATGCGAAGACCAAATGGATTCCGATTATGGGAACATATCTTAAACCAACAAACAAGAGATATGGTTGGCTGACCACCATAAATGAGTAAAACTAATACAAAAATAAAAATAAAATACATATGAGGTCCAGGGGGCATGTATTCTTGCCTGTTTGTGATCCCTGTAGTACAGTTCCACGTGTAAAACCAACACCCCATCCACCATCAGGGCCAGGTTGTTCCACAGCAACTGAAACCGCAACTGGCTCCCCTTTCTCCACATGAGCACTACAGGCTAAAACACCAGGTACATAAACCTAAACATAGAATATCACAAAATGGCTATGAAAAAATGGGATTTCATATATTTCGTGCTTGTCATAAAATGGTACAACTGCAGAAAATGACTTCGCAATATCAAAAGTACTGTAGTAAAAAGATAAGAAATCGTTAACAAGAATCACAAGGGAAGGAATAAAAAGAAGAAGAACTAAGAAACAAACTTATGCATAGAGTAGACAGATGCTTTTGTTTAGGGATTGGTTTATGCAAGAACTATATGACATGGTTAGTAAAATAGAAGCAAATATGACTTAATACATGCCACAAAAGTAGCTCGGTCATCAACTCTTATTTTTCAGCAAATGAGATTTTTCACAAAAGTCAGTTACTGTTTAAGTGTTGAATTGGATACTTACTTGAGCACCACGAAGAACTGCTTCGGCACATTTCCGACTCACAATCACCTCTTTCGGAGGTTTGTCTTCCTTGTGCCCATAATCAATAGTGTGTGGTCCTGACCCTTTGACAAAGACTACATAGTCTAAACTTGGTATCGTACAATTCGAGATGAAATGATTTTTCATGGGAGCATCTGGGAGACCAGCAGAGTCCAATGGCACTGTGGCAATATCATCTGAGCTATAAGGAGCATTGGCAACTTCGGCAGGATCATTTTGCCACCCCCTTTCCTGTAGTAAAGCTGATAGCTTCTCAACAACGGCATCCCTTGTTGATTTGACCGTATTGACCCGTATACAAGAGTAACACGACGGGTGCCTAACAAAAGCATATATAATCAACTCCAAGACTGCAAACTCTGGTGAACAGGAAAAAGGCATGCATTCTCAATGATTAAGAAAAAAAGAACTGTAGTCATGGAGAAAACCCTACAGCACGTTCAGTAGCTAAACTATGACAAAAGGATAGTTTTGTAACTACAGGAAACATATTAACAATTATCTACTGATTGGAAAAAATCCTACTAAACTTTAATCATTATTATCATTCTATGATAGCAAATGCCCAATAGGGCTATAAGTTGAACAGAGAAATGAAAGGAACCAAGACAAAGCACAAGATAAACACAAGGTGCTAACATAACTTTTTCCTTGGAACCATACCACGTTAACTATTCTTTTTAAATATGAAAATATGCCTAACATTTCGGAAGAACTTTCCTCAGAAACAGAATATGTTCGACGTGCAATTCCACATTTCATAACATGACTTGCAATTCTTTTCATCATTTTAAAATTAATTAGCCAAAATCATCTTTTGCTCCATCAAATTTTCGTCTCAACAGAATGAGCCGCCAGGCTACTTTCATCCTGCCATCAAGATAGACACAAGCACTAAAACATGGCACTTGCAAATGAATACACTAAATCCAACACTGCACAACAAATTGAGCATTATGTTCATCAAAGCCCCTCAAAAACTCGAATACGTGTAAAATAAATAAAACAAACAGTACAGCAGCCAGCAAAATGCCCACAAGATGACATCGAGCAGGCCTTAGAAATAAAACCAAATGAAGTAAAAAAGATACAAAAAAAGAGAGGCGAAATGCAAATGAAATGCATACGTAAGGGCCTTTGAAATTCGAACAAAATGATCAGCCCCGTAGGCTTTAACGAAGTACTCTTCCACTTGAGGGTTCCAACGCAGGGTTGGGTCGTAACAGTAACGTTCTGATGATGGATCCATCTATAAATATACCAAATCAATCAAACAATATACATACATTCATACATATAGCTATAGAGAGAGAGAGAGAGAAGGGGGAATGTATACCTTGGGGAATGAGGGTTTATGGTGGTGGATAGTGCATAGTCCCTCCCTTCTTCATTACAATACATATATATATATGACAAATATATACA
Organism: Buddleja alternifolia; assembly: GCA_019426215.1. Lineage (NCBI taxonomy): Eukaryota > Viridiplantae > Streptophyta > Magnoliopsida > Lamiales > Scrophulariaceae > Buddleja > Buddleja alternifolia. Next base: position 53,226,424 of record CM033392.1, on the reverse strand, counting down.
TAGCAAACACCTTTTTATATAATCCTTTTCAATTTAGTTTGCTATAAAAGAGAGATGTTAAATAGAGAGATGGGAAGGGGGAATTTCTCGTCTCGTTAAAAAAAATTTATCACCATTGGGGGACATGTTTTTTTCTTCTTCTTTTCCACCCCGGGTTAACATATAGAGGTGACACTTTTGTCTCCCACTATACAAAAGGATTAGATGATCGGGTCCGGGTCTGCGAAAGGTTCGTCCCGGACCCGGCCGGGTCTTGGATAAGACCCGGTCCCCTTTTTTTGGACTCATTCCCGTTTAGGGACGGGTCCGAAAAGGGAGAACCCGGTCTCAGTCCCTAAACCCTCCTTTTCACTTGCATTCAAGCATATTTGTCAATAACACAAAAGGATGCCATAACAAAGTGTAAATTTATTTTGTCTAAAGTTCAAATTTCGACGAATATGGTACTAAATGCAAATTCCGTAGTTCAGGATGGTGAAAAAAAAATTGACAAATTACCCCAATTGATTTATCTACACCTTAAAATAGGAGGTGTAATAGAAATTTGCAATTAGAGAGATTTGGGGCCTGTTTGGCCCGTCGTTTTTGAAATACATCGGGGTCTTTTATTTTTCAGAAATCCCAGAACACAAAGTGAAGATTTTGAAGAACAGTTTTTAGCTGTTTTGCGATTAAATTGGCTATTCCAGAACAAAAAATTTCAGAACAATAAAAAACACGGAGATGCGTTTTTTGTGCACTTACTCGCGTACTGTTCATCAAAATTTGAAAATAAAATGGAAAGATTTTGCACTGTTCATCATTTCACAAAAGAAAAGACCAACCTCATCTTCTCTCTTGCGATTGGCGATTTCGAGGACCGAGGACTCTTAAACTCCGGTGGATGTTATCAACCTGAAGCTCTAAATTTTTGAAAATAGGGTTTATTAATGCAGATTTTTAGGGTTCATAGCGAAATCAAATGTTAGTAACTAAGAAAACCCTAAATCCAATTTCATCTAATTAATCGCGTTTCGTTTTTTAAGGTACATTTTTGCCGACTGATTAATCTTGCAAGAATTCTCCTATAAAAAAAAGTAAAAGCATTTAGTGTGCCTATATGTATATATATATATATACATATCGAAAACTTGGGTTTAACCTGGATTCCGACAGAAAGAATAATTTCAACAATTGCATAAAAGTTGAGGGATGCATTGGAAGTGTAAATTTATTTTGTCTAAGAGAAAAATTTCATATGTATATCTGCGATGCTCGAATTATTTAATTGTGTTTATGTACCGCCGAAAATGATTCTGATGCTAGTTTATTATAGAAGCCATACTCTCGAAGAATTTAAGAACGAGCGCAAATCCTCCTCGTGAAGTTCGATGACAGAAGTGGATAGCAAAGTGGGCCAATTCACAAGATCTAGCTCATATTTACGAAAATTGAAAATCGAGAAAGAATGTCAAAGAGTTGATCAATGGCTAATTTCAATGAATGGTGTGGATGGCAATGGAGTGGTAAATTGTTACTATAATCAATAGTTCTATAATTCATGTTTGATGTTCGTATCTGAAGGTTGTGGCTATTAATCCAATCTACATGTCATTATCCTTTAAATTTCAAGTAACATAGGATTGGTCACATAATGTATGAGGATGTAGGTTATACTACACCTACACCTAAAATAGGTCCATAGGAGGTGAACATATATTCTAATAGATTCTTCAAAAATTTGCAATTAGAGAGATTTGATAACTTAAATAAAAAAAATTCGTGTTCGACCTCTTGTGTATATAGATTTATTTTTTTTAGTGAATGCATTCACAATTGCATCTGATAATTCTTGGAATGGGTGAAAATCAAAAGAATAAAGTAAGAAAGATAACATAGAAAAGGGATTTCTTGGGCAAAATTCTATTTTAGTCCCATAAGATTTTGTGATTTTAATTTTAGTTCTACAGTTTACGAAATTCTAAATATGGTCCCACAATATTTCACTTTTTCCCAACTTGGTCCCACTTTAACCTAAAATTAGTCCCACAAGATTTTTTCCGTTAATTTTGCACGGAATCTGATTAGCTAAATTTAAATACAAAACTGATTTGTTATATACATCTCTTGATTATGTGCAATATATGTGTGGATAGTCCTATGTGTCTAGTTTCATTGGAAGAAAACGGTTCATGAATCCGAGCTTTCTACAATGCGTTATGAATTTTCTCGTGAAGACGCGCACAGCTGTCTGCTCAGCCAAGAGTTTTTTATCTAATTTTGAATACAAAAATGCTTTGTTATAGACGTCTACTGATTATGTGCAATATATGTGTGGATAGCCCTATTTGTCTAGTTTTATTGGAATAAAACGGTTCATGAATCCGAGCTTTCTACAATGCGTTATGAATTTTCTCGTGAAGACGCGCACAGCTGTCTGCTCAGCCGACAGTTTTTTAGCTAATTTTGAATACAAAACTGCTTTGTTCTAGATGTCTCCTGATCATGTGCAATATATTTGTGGATAGACCTATGTGTTTAGTTTCATGGGAAGAAAACAATTCATGAATTCGAGCTTTCTACAATGTGTTATGAATTTTTTCGTGAAGACGCGCACAGCTGTCTGCTCAGCAGACAGTTTTTTATCTAATTTTGAATACAAAACTTCTTTGTTCTAGACGTCTTCTGATTATGTGAAATATATTTGTGGATATATCTATTTGTCTAGTTTCATGGGAAGAAAACGGTTCATGAATCCGAGGTTTCTACAATGCGTTATGAATTTTCTCGTGAAGACGCGCACAGCTGTCTGCTCAGTCGACAGTTTTTTAGCTAATTTTAAATACAAAACTGCTTTTTTATAGATGTTTCCTGATCATGTGCAATATTTTTGTGGATATACCTATGTGTCTAGTTTGATGGGAAGAAAACGGTTCATGAATCCGAGCTTTCTACAATGTGTTATGAATTTTCTCGTGAAGACGCGCACAGCTGTCTGCTCAGCCGACAGTTTTTTATCTAATTTTGAATCCAAAACTGCTTTGTTATAGACGTCTCCTGATTATGTGCAATATATGTGTCGATAGATCTATGTGTCTAGTTTCATGAGAAGAAAACGGTTCATGAATCTGAGCTTTCGACAATGAGTTATGAATTTTCTCGTGAAGATGCGCACAATTGTCTGCACAGCCTATGGGACTAAAATTAGAATCACGAGATCTTATGAGACTAAAACTAGAATCACGAGATCCTATGGGACTAAAATTAACGAAAAAAATCTTGTGGAACTAATTTTGGGTTAAATTGGGATCAATTTTGAAAAAAGTGAAATATTTTGGGACCATTTTTAGAATTCTGTAAACTGTGGGACTAAAATTAGAATCACAAGATCCTATGGGACTAAAATTAGAATTTTGCCGATTTCTTGTGTATATAGATTTTTTTTAAAATTTTTTTAGTGAATGCATTCACAATTGCATCTGATAATTCTTGGAATGGGTGATAATCAAAAGAATAAAGTAAGAAAGATAACATAGAAAAGGGAGAATTACGATATTGGTCTTGTCGGATATGTGTCATTACGATATCATTCCAAACTTTACAAGATTGTAAAATTAGTCCCATAAGATTAAAAAAATTGCAACTTTGATCCTATCCCTGACCGTAAAAATTTTGTTGGAATTCGCGCATGCAAACCATGCCTTGTTATTTCGGGATTTAGGGTCAAGATTGAATTGGAGAAATTGCATAACCCCCCTCCCATATTTTGCAAAAACATCCCTTTTCAAAGAAAAAAAAAGGATCTCATACCCCATATATTATACTCAAATGCTACACACTCCTATGTATTAATTTTATAGCCAAATCATATCCCGTGATTCTCTCTCTCTCTCTCTATATATATATATATATATTAATTCTTTTTATTTTCACACTTGGAATCCTAATTTATGATAGTTGTATAATATTACTTGTTAATGTGTTTGTGAAAATACTTGGTTTCTGGCTACGGGATCGTTGATCAATGATTCTGTCTTTTTTCCTCTCGTCTTTCTTTGTTTCTTATCCTGCTTTTGTCTCGTTGCTTATTCAGTCTTTTTGTTGTCGTTTTCCTTATATTTTTGTGCGGTTTTCCTTGTATTGACAAACCTGTCAACGGAGATTTTCCTCACTGTCAGGCCTTCGAGTGGATGAAGTATATCCATGATGGTGGATTTAAAAGCCAAAAAATTGTAAGGACGAGAGGAAAGAATGCGCCCAACCAAAATAAGATCCTAGTTAGTTACATTAGTACTGTTGCATAAGCCGTCCAGAATCAACACTTAATCCTCATCATCAGAGATAATTAGAGATCGTTGAAGACGGTCAATTTGTTCATCCATCATGTTCAAGCGAGAGATCCACGGTTACCCAAAAGTAAGGATACCATAAACCGAAGTGAAGCTGAAAGAAAGGAAAAAGCAAATCAATACAAGGAAAACCACACAAAAAATATAAGCATTGGAAGAGGGGCCTTGGAATTTCGACAAAAACTTAGTCCTTTTCTCACCACTCTCTGATTCAGATAATCCCTCTACTATCAACCTGAGTTTATGTGATTTTAGAGTCCTTATTCATGATCTCCCGTTAAAGATGATGACTACAAAAATGGCTGCATTTATTGGGAATAAGATTGGTTCTTTCAAGTCTATGGATATTTGATTGTCCCAAGTGGCATACGAAAGGGTCTAGAGGGGGGGAGGGGGTTGAATAGACCCTGAAATCTTTTTCGACTTCAAAAATTTCGTATCACTTTTAAAGATTAGAACGCTTAGACAGCTGAACGCTTGGATCAGGCGCTTCAGTAAAGATAACTTAGACTTAGTGATTTTAGCAATTTACGAAAGTAGGGTAACGCTTAGATCACTTAATCAGAGGTGAAAAAGATCTCGGGCTCCTTGATCACACAGACTTCAGCACCAATGAAGATTTTCTTCTACAAGCTTCTCTCACTTAGAAATACTTCCTGTAAGGGATTTCAACAACTTTCTCACTCAGATGAAAGGTTGAGGGTTTTGTCATACAGGTTTTGTTTGTTTTTGGAAAGATCAAACAACTTGGAATATCTCAGTAGGAGTTTAAGTTTCTTCTTTGGAAGATGTTTGAGATATTTGTGACTGTCTGGAATGTATATAAAAAGCTTGAAAGGATTTTGGCTATGGAGTTTCTAAACTTTTCTTGAGAAAATATTTCAAAAAAGTTTCGACTTTCTTGTGTATGAACGTGTATCTCTATCTCTATTTTAGGCTTTGCTGGAGGTAAGGTATTTATAGGCATTTTCTTGGGATTATGCCCATTGGACACATGTAGGGGCGTGCCTTTCATGCCGCGCGTGATTCTACCTTTTTTCTAACATTCCTGAAATCCTGTTGGTTCCGATTGGACGGGAGCAGCTATAAACTCTGAAAACCTGACAGTCTAGTAAAAAAGGTGGCTTGTCCACAAGTCATAGTAGTTTATCACATTTAATGCACTTATCAGACATTTAATGCATTTGAATTTATTTTCCGTTGGAAATAAGTGTCCGTTGAATGATTGCATTTAAGTCCTTCATGATTTGAGGATTTATTTCAGGTGAATATGATATTGATCGCTGGAGTGCTTTGAGTTCTTGATCCATAAATCTTGAAATGGTCTTTTAGCGTTTGACAGACGCTAAGAGCAAATCTTCATCTTTATTTGAATTCAGACGCTGATCTTCAAATTCTTTTTTAATAGACTCACCTAGAATTCTATTAGTGATTCGGTATCTAATAATTAGTCTAAAATCTATAAAGATAAAAATTACAAGCCTAATTAAAATTACATACTTTCGAACGCTTATACATTGATCTATAAAAACAGAAACTTACATTAAATTTGCGGTCTAACATATGAAATCATATCTTGTCATCATCAAAACATCTAACATGAAATTTCCTAACAATTTCCCCCTTTTTGATGATGTCAAGACCTTTAACTCTTATAACTCTTTTATAGTTTAAGAGTTTTTAAAGAAAAGCCCAAATAAATATAAGTTAGCGTTAGAAAGTTAGTTAGTTGTTAGATTAGCCCCAACAAGGTGTTTCAGCGTTAAATCATTCATTCATTCATAGATGTAAGTGATCAACAACAAAAATATATATAGCAATGTAAGTGATCATTTTTTCTGTCGCTTTCTGTTTGCTTCTTCTCCTTGATAGATCTCAGTCGCTAAGTTCAGTAGAAGTCTATCAACATCTATCATGGTTGTATGCTGGACTTCATCATAATCACGTCTTCTCATTCTAGCGCGTTCATTCAGCTCCATCAACCTTTCCACCCACTCTCTTGCAAGGATTCCAAGCTCTCGGATCAAGTAATGATAAATGTCTTATCTTCGATCATTGGTGGATTTCCAGTTGATAGGTCTTCTAAGCGGTCTGTCATATGGATGAAAACCCATACTCTCTAAGAACTCAACGTCTAATTCCGGAAGTAAGTGCTTGCCTTGATAATATCTAGGCTTTCGCTTCTTAGTAAGCATCTTCTTTATGCTCACTATCTCTTCAAACATAGATCGCCAGTGCTTGTTGTCTGTCTTAGAGATTGCCTTGGACTGGGACTTTTCTTTAAGATCTTCCCCCTTCTTGGCATCATCAAGGGAGGTCTTTAAGTCAGCGAAGTCCCGCCGGAGAAGCTTGACTTCATCTATCAAAAGAGCAATTTGCTTAGCGATACTTTGAGAGATTAGATTTGAAGAATTATGACGCTCAGTATCAGCTGAAGCATTCTGTGCTAGCAACCGATTGAACTCATCAGACAATTCTTTGACAAGAGGAGCGATGCTATTCATCATAGTGACTGTAAGCTTGTTGACGTTTCTCATGTCAGATTTAAGAACTGTCTCTACTTGGTTAAGTATTGAATTGCTTCGCTCTTCTAATTGAGAACATGATCCTGTGACATTAACAAGAGAATTGCGAACAGCTTTTCAGAAATCTTTAGCTTCTAGATCGCTATCGGAGTCTGAGTCTGAACGCTCAGGTCCATGAGAACTTAAAAACACTGTCTTGCCTTTAGATTTATCTCTGATAAAAGGCTCTTCATGCTCATCAAGCGTTTCCTAAACTTCTTCAATCGCTTGATCCAGAGTAGAATCAACAGTCGCTGAAGGGATTTTGACTACTGGGGCGCTAGAGATATCTGGCAATGAAGCGTCTGGAAATTGAGTGGCTTCCACAGTAGGAGAATCTTCCTTTACTTCAACAATCTCCACTTCAGGAGAAGGTTTCTCAACAGCAATGACCCAGAGTGGGCCAATCGCTTCCATATGTGCCTTGGACTGAGGACGTTGGTCTGCGGAATATAAAATATAGCGTCTTCGCGCTCTTCAGTGCTTAGTGCAAATTGCACATCTTCTGGCAGATCAACTCCTGAGATGTAAGAGTTGTAAAAGTCTAATAAAACAGGCATAAGCGCTTGCGCAGCTTCTTGGTCTACTGGCCTGATTAACGAGATTATCTTGGCTACTTGGATATTCTGCTCACAAACAAAGACGGGGTGAAGACTATAACCTCTGAAGTTATTCAGGGCAAAGTATTCAACAAAGGAGATGTCTAGCGATTGCGCATTTTCAAAAATCGGTCTCCTGTCTTTGTGAATTTCAGAAAACTCAGCGTGATTGTTGTCAATGCTCAAGGGGATTGCACTCTGCCTTGGCAAAAGAGGCTGTTTACTGGTGGAGGCATCTTCATTCAAATCAGGAAAAAGTTGCTGTACAAAGTCTTGAGACGGATGATAAACATAGCGTCCTCCCTAAGCGATTAAGCTTAGATGCTGGCGAATATAGCGTTCGATCGATTGCCGATAATAAGGCAAGGCGCTAATATTTCCTACTAGATTCTTATGTTGCTCGAGTAAAAACACAACGAAACCTCGGCATCTGTAATCTACTCCGAATTGAAACAAAAATGGATACTTCACAAGCTCTTCTAGCATGTAAAAATGCAACATGAACTCTTCAGCCCATCTTGCAATCCATCATCCACCGATTGCCAAGCTTACCAGCTTTCTTCTGATCTTTTCTAGCGGCAAGGAAATTTTCAAAACGTTCGGCCCATCTTGCAATATCCACCAAGAATTAATAGGATTGGGATGCTCAGCAACAATTAGTCCTTTTCCTTTCCATAATCTGAGAGGTTTGGAGGATAGAGCGTTCTGAGGAGAATGAAAGACTTTGGGGTTAGCGGAGTACCCAATTAGCTTTCTTCTGATCTTTTCTAGCGGCAAGGAAATTTTCAAAACGTTCGGATTCTTCATCATAATCCTTAGCTCATACTCTTGCCAGATACTCGAAGGCTTCAGCTTCTATCCAAGAATTAATAGGATTGGGATGCTCAACAACAATTGGTCCTTTTCCTTTCCATAATCTGAGAGGTTTGGAGGATAGAGCGTTCTGAGGAGAATGAAAGACTTTGGGGTTAGCGGAGTACCCGATTTTGTTAAGAATTTCTTCATCTGGATTTTTTGACCAATCACCCATATAGGGATTCTTGATAACGATCTTGTTTTGTCGCAAAGGATAAAAGGACCCTTCAGAATGGCCAGTAAAGATGAAATGCTTCTCATCAAATTCTGTCATGTTGAACACTGGTCATCGAATGTATTTAAGGCGAGACTGAAGAAGCTCAAGAGAGTAGAGACCCAGGTCAGCAAATCACTCGAAGAATTCAAATTTAGCAGAATCAGAGACATCAGCCCTATGGAGAGTGTTTTGAAAGTTTATCTCCATATCGACCAATTGCCTGGTGTCAAGCTCCCTGGTGGCAAAGTAGAACTCATCATTTGCATCATAGCCATGGGGAAAGAAACTTATGACACGAGGAGGAGATCTGGTTGGAGTAGGGACAAAGGCAATAGACTCTGTTGGGATAGGGGCCACTTCTATCGACCACTCAGTATGCAGAGTCGCTTCACTGACTGGAGAAGTTTCAGCGTTAGGAAGGACTTAGGTAATTTCCTTAGTGATATGCACAACAGCTGCCATGTTTACATCCACTTCAACAGGGATCTCGGAGGGTGAAGTTGCATCAGCGTTTGGAACTTTTTGAGCTGGTACAAGCAAGCGTTTGAGAAAAGCAAGCAAAACTTCTACTAAGTAGAAATCACAAATAAAATACGCTTACCCTGAGGACTATCATCGACTGACTCAGTCGCTTGATTTGTTTCAACAATTGGTACTTGATCCTCAGGCTCCGGGACTACTTCATCATCAAGATTAATGAGAGTAGTAAGGGGATCAGCACGAATAGGAATTTTGAATCCTTCTAATATATTCAGAGTATGTTGGATTCTATATTCTCTAAACGCTGAAAAACAGTTTATCCTAGTGTTAAAAAGAAAAAAAAAAGCATAGGAAAGGATAACATACATTGTCTTAAGACAAGTACTTACCCTGATAATCACCAAGCTCTGTTGAGAGAGCTCTAGGAGAAGCTGCAGGCTCTGGATTGTGTTCAGGAACAGTGTCCGAAGAAGTAGGATGAACACTCGCTGGGTCTTCAAGCGTTGGCTCAACTGGAGCGCTTGTTGATGTAGCTGGAGTGGATAAAGGAGTACGCCTTTGGGCTAGTGGTACTTCTTCTTCTTCTACTTCTTTTTCTTCATTTATATTGAAGATAAACGCTGGAGAAGGAGAGGGTGATTTGGGAGAAGGAGAGGGAGACTTCTGTTTCTTCTTTTGCTTCTTTGCAGGTTTGGTTGGCTCAGCGACTTTCAAAGCGATTTTTTTTAGGTCGCTTAACCACCACTTCTTCTTTCGAGGAGGATGATGGAGATGAAGTCGCTTGCTCTTCATCATCGCTGTGAACAACTCCTTCGGCAAGAAGTCGCTCACGGTCTTCTTTGGGAACCGCTGCACCACCACGTCGCCTTGGTTTGAGCAGCTCGCTGATCATTTTCTTTCCATAGAACTTTAGCGCTGGTACTTTCTTTATAGTGGAGTTGGTGTAACCATGAGCGCTAAGAATACGACTCAAAACAATCACGTAAGGCTTGGGATTTACTGACTTGGCCATCGCTGCCTTAAGGCGATTAAAAACCTAAAGTGACCAATTAATCTTTAATTTGGTTAGAATGGCCACCATCTTCTTGTATTGAACATTTCAGACCTTATCGAAACTTTCCTTTCTGCATTCGATCATCTTTGCACATATGTCAGCCAGAATGACATATTTACCCTTCATGTCATTTTTCTTGAAGTTTGGTTCGTAGGTAGCTTTAACTTCATCCTTCTTGATCAACGCTCAGACCTTGGTAGCATCTCCAAGAGTGACATTTTCGACTTCACCACCATCGTTTGGCAGATTTAGTAGAGATGAAATAAGAGAAGGAGTGAGAACAAAGGTCTCACGAGCAAAGGGAAAAATGCAGGAAATGGAGTTTCCATCGTCGGAGATTTTTGCATTTTTGAAGAAGAAAAGGGTTTCTTCCTCATAGATGTCAAAAACGAAAGTTATCATATCGCGCAAACCAGATTCCTGGAGGAGTGGAAGAACAGTCCTTAGAGGGAAGTTCTGGTTATCTAAAAGATAGTCCCAGTTAACAAGAAAACTGGCGTTAACAGTGACTGGTTTTTCAGATTTGGAAGATTTGGGTGCCATTGATGAACTTTGGAAAAGCTTCGGTTGAGGAGGGAACAGAGATTCTTTTTGCCTTAGAGAGAAAGACTTTTACAGTAGAAATATTTGGAAGTGAAAAAGTTTTACTGTAAAGATTGTAAAGGGTTTAAATAGGAGGCAAGAAGTAACTCCTCAACTATTAGATAATTGACACGTGTACACAAATTAATTTTGAAAATAACAAAAAATAAATCCGAGCCATTTATTCTTAAATACGGATGTCAAATAGTGCGGTAAAATAGGATAACTGCTGTGAAATATAAAACCTTGGAGTCCGCAGTTATTTTTCGAAAACTTTTGAAATTTTGAAAATGTTCAGCGTGAATTGCACGCGCCTAATGGTACACTGACACGTACCCAGACACCTGCAGTTACTGAACCGCCTATTTAAAGTGATTATTGACCGTCAGTTTGATTTGATAGGAGCGCGTGGGCAGTTGTCAAATCTTATCTTTTGGACTTATCCACACACTACCTTTTAGCGATGAAAACAATGCATGAGTTTCAGAAAAATTTACTTTAGTGTTAAAGTGGGAATATTCTTAACGCTGAAGTCTATAAATAAAATTCAATCGCTGAAATCCTTTTGAATTTTTACTTTAGTAAAATTTAATCGCTTGTTTGAGACTTAAAAACTTTTATTTTATAAGCGATCAAATTTGTCATGCATAAATGTAAACGCTAATGATCAATGCATAGGATTTTCATAGTCATTTTTTATCATAATCGCTTACTTATTGAAGTAAGTACAATTTAAAGTTTTCCCTAAAATTGATAACTTATTTCAATTTTGTAAAACACTTTAGACATAAACATAAAGTGGATTCCCCCTAAATTTTATGCCTATAAAATATGATGCTTTATGATTCAATCGTTTAAATCGATCATACCTAATTCACTTCTCAAAGTGAGAAAACGTTGTTCGTTGAGCGCTTTGGTGAAGATATCTGCTAATTGTTTGTCGGTTCCAATGAAGTGCATGGAGATATTTTTCTTTTGAACATGGTCACGTAAGAAATGATATCGAATGTCAATGTGTTTGGTTCTAGAATGAAAGACAGTATTTTGGGTCATAGCTAAAGCGCTTTGGTTATCACAATGGATTGGGGTATGACTTAAGATGATTCCATAATCTCTAAGTTGTTGCCTCATCCAAAGGATTTGTGCACTGTCAAGTAATTCATTATATGAAAGAGGATGAGATATTTCAGTGGTTACCTCTGGTAGCGAGTCGTCAGACGCTTCTTCATCTCTCGCCATGAGACAAATTAGCGCTGAGTCGCTAAAAGGCTCATCATCGCTGCTTTCATTTGATGATTCCAAATCCTCTTCAGGTGCGGAGAATAGTTCAGATTCCGCTAGCAAACCTTGTTGGCGAAGGTTGCTCTTGAATTGGTTTCAATCCGCATAGTCTTACCTTGTGGGCTTAGACACATTTGGATCAGAGCAATTTGCCTGGTAGTGCCCCGGTTTCCTGCAATTGTAACACAAATTAGTTTTCATTTTCTGTTCAGTGGTTAATCGCTTAGAAACTACTGGCGCTGAGAGATTCTGAGTAGTAGTTGTAGGCGCTTGATATGGAACTCGCGCTGGAGGCTGAGGTGCAGAATACGCTGACGCTTGATACTGAGGCGCTGGAGTAGGGACATGGGTTTGAAATGAGGTTTGTCCACTAGGGTTTCTCTTTTCATATCTTAGAAATTTCTTGAACAATAAAGCCATCTCCTTTTCTTCATTGGATTCCGTTGATTTCATCTCTCTAATCGCTTTACCCTTAATTTTGATGTTAGCGATTAAAGCTCCTGATTCAGTTACTGATGTAGAAGTCGTTGTGTTGCTGACTTCACCCAATTCGAACTCAAATGCCTTTAGCTCTGAAAACACATGTTCTGGAGTAAGAGTCTCCAATGTCTGTGATTTTCTCATAGCAACAGTCTTAATCAAATATTTGCTTGGAAGACTTCTGAAAATCTTATTGACCATTTCCTTGTTGGTCAACTCCTTGTCTAATGACGCTAACTCTGTGATGAGCAAAGTAAACATTGCGTCCAATTGTTCTAGCATCTCATTGGTCTGCATCTTAAAATGCTCAAATCTTTGCATGGCTATGGAGAGCTTGTTCTCCTTCATTTGTGCTGAACCGTCACAAACTATAGCCAACTTATCCCATATCTTTTTTGACGTCTTACATTGTTTGATTTTGTTGAACAATGCATCATTATCTCCTAACGCTGAGTAAAGTGCACTTTGTCCAACATTATCCAGATTCGCTTTTTTTCGATCTTCTGGCGTAAATTCTAACTTAGGTTTCTCGACATAACCGTCTGGAGTAGCCTCAGTCGCTCCAGGGGCTCGAGTTACAACTTTCATGATCTGAATGGGGTCATCTATAATCACATCACACATTTCGTTATCACAGGAGCATAAATAAACGAATGCTCTAAGTTTCCAAGAATCATAGTTTGACTCTACCAACTTAGGCATTTTGTTCAAAAGCCATAATGAGATGTTTAGAAGAGAATTTAAAGCGACTAAGTTTAGAAAAATGGATCTAAACAAGCAGTTACGCTCGGAAATGCTTAGGTTTCTACTTCAACCGCTCTGATACCACTTGATGGTCCTAAGTAGCATACGAAAGGGTCTAGAAGGGGGGGGGGGTTGAATAGATCCTGAAGTCTTTTTCGACTTCAAAAATTTCGTATCACTTTTAAAGATTAGAATGCTTAGACAACTGAATGCTTAGACAGCTGAACGCTTAGATAGCTGAACGCTTGGGTCAAGCACTTCAGTAAAGATAACTTAGACTTAGTGATTTTAGCAATTTACGAAAGTAGGGTAACGCTTAGATCACTTAATAAGGGTTAGCACAGCGGAAATGATTTTTAAAGCTTTAGCGTTCGTTTTAGTTAAATAGTCGCTTATCAGTTTTACTTGTCTTTTTCAGGAATAAATAATAGAAAGTAAAGCAAGACAATAAAAATAGTAAATAACACAAGAATTTGTAAGGTTCACTGGGTGATGTAATCCCAACTACGTCCTTCTTCTCCTTTTTCACTTGGAGGAAAATTTACTAGGTTGATTATCAAAAAATCACACAGAATCTTCTACAAGATAGTAAAGAGGTGAAAAAGATCACGGGCTCCTTGATCACACAGACTTCAGAACCAATGAAGATCTTCTTCTACAAGCTTCTCTCACTTAGAAATACTGCCTGTAAAGGATTTCAACAACTTTCTCACTCAGATGAAAGGTTGAAGGTTTTGTCACACAAGTTTTGTTTGTTTTTGGAAAGATCAAACAACTTGGAATATCTCAGTAGGAGTTTAAGTTTCTTCTTTGAAAGATGTTTGAGATATTTGTGACTGTCTGGAATGTATATAAAAAGCTTGAAAGGATTTTGGCTATGCAGTTTCTAAACTTTTCTTGAGAAAATATTTCAAAAAAGTTTCGACTTTCTTGTGTATGAACGTGTATCTCTATCTCTATTTTAGGCTTTGCTGGAGGTAAGGTATTTATAGGCATTTTCTTGGGATTATGCCCATTGGACACATGTAGGGGCGTGCCTTTCATGCCGCGCGTGATTCTACCTTTTTTCTAACATTCCTGAAATCCTGTTGGTTCCGATTGGACGGGAGCAGCTATAAACTCTGAAAACGTGACAGTCTAGTAAAAAAGGTGGCTTGTCCACAAGTCATAGTAGCTTATCACATTTAATGCACTTATCAGACATTTAATGCATTTGAATTTATTTTTCGTTGGAAATAAATGTCCGTTGAATGATTGCATTTAAGTCCTTCATGACTTGAGGATTTATTTCAGGTGAATCTCATATTGATCGCTGGAGTGCTTTGAGCACTTGATCCATAAATCCTGAAATGGTCCTTTAGCGTTTGACAGATGCTAAGAGCAAATCTTTATCTTCATTTGAATTCAGACGTTGATCTTCAACTTCTTCTCTAATAGACTCAACTAGAATTCTATTAGCGATTCGGTATCTAATACTTAGTCTAAAGTCTATAAAGATAAAAATTACAAGCTTAATTAAAATTACATACTTTCGAACGCTTATACATTGATCTATAAAAACAGAAATTTACATTATATTTGGGGTCTAACATATGAAATCCTATTTTGTCATCATCAAAACATCTAACATGAAATTTCCTAACAATATTGATGAGCATGTGAGTTCATGGGTCTCAATGATGAAGATTACTGTAGCACTAGATGTTATTATCTTTGTGGGAGACTTGGACACATATCTAAAGTATGCAAACTTTGGTATTCGCCGGATTTTGTGAACCCGGGACTCAACCTACCATTCGGTGCTTGGCTACGTGCTCCTCTTGTTCGTTTTCGTGGTCAACACATGGGCTCAAACAACTTTTTTTTAATGATAAACCCAAAGTCTCATCACCGCGTACACATTTAATGCAGACTGATTCGGCATGGTCGGATACTGGAATTTTAGTGTTTGGAAAATGTACACATCAGAGGTCGGGTTCTCAAATTCATGCTCATACATCAATGGGTATCCATGTGCCATATCCTTTTCCAAGCGATTCTCAATCTCTTTTGATTCACACCAAGGATGCACATCAAGGAATGAGTGACCCTCGCCACCCATCTGAACATTGTGTACCAAATATGGGAGGAGGATCTCTTGGTCCTACATCTGCTTGCACCTTTTTATTTCATCATGATGAAGGAAGTGGTTTGGAGAACTCACAACTGAATCTTGGATTCTCAGTTGAAAGCAAAGATGTGCACTCGCTTGGTTTTCATGCACATGACGCCCTTACTGATATTCCTATTCGGGTTACCCAGGATAAAACTTTGAAACGAGGTAGGGTCGGCCACCTAAACTGTTAAAGTATCAGGACGCATCTACTCACGTTGTAGGAACCAAGAGAACCTTACCAGGATCTTCAAATGAGCAGGACTGTGTGCTTTAATCGGCTTCTAAGAGACAAATATCCAGTTTCATTTGATTGATAAGGACATCTCTTTTTCTGCTATAATTGATACGCAGTCCCATCAATCATTATGAATGATCTAGCTTGGAACCGTCAGGGTTTAGGGGGCCCCTGGAAGTTCCATCATCTCAATAATATTATCCTAGATCACTCTCCCTCCTTGGTTTTCAGTTCGAAAACAAAGTGTACCAGTTCTACAGTGGATCTCTTGAAGCGTAAATTGGATTTTTTTGGTTGCAGTGTTAATTGTAAGGGTCTCAGTGGTGATCTTTCTCTATTATGGCCTAAACATTTGGATGTATTACTTCGTAGTTTCTCTGATAATCATATTAACGTCATGGTTGACTCGTTCAAACCGGAGAATACTTCGTAGTTTACTAGCTTTTATGAGGCACCAGACTCGACAAAGAAAAAATTGGTTTGGAATTCATTAGTGAAGCTGAGTCAATATTCAAGTAAGTCGTGGTTAGTTGCTGGGGACTATAATGAAGTTTTATTCCGTCATGAACAACTTGGGAAAAATGATCAACCTCTCTGGAAGATAAGGGATTTTAGGAGCACTCTTGAATCAGCAAGGCTATCTAACTTGGGATCTATCGGGGATAAATTTACTTGGTGTGATGGTTGGGATCCATCATATAAGGTTTGGGTTTGTTTGGACAGGGCTTGTGCCTCCGCCTCTTGGATTCAGCATTTCCCTCGTTATAAAGCAGTCCATCTACCTCTTATTTACTTGGATCATGCTCCATTTGTAGTTAAGTATGTTGAGCTTTCACCGGCTTTTTCGACGGGTCCTATATAAAGAGTAAAACCGTTTAGATTCGAGGCTTGGTGGATTAAATCAGAGAAATGTGGGAAAGTCATCGTAGAAGCATGGCAAGGCTCACACGATGTTGACCCTCAGGCATGAGTTCTACAGAATTTAGATGTTTGTCGTATCGGGTATTAAATTGGAGCAAACATTCATTCGGGGATGTGCCTAAGCATATTAAACAACTCGAGGAGAATTTGGGCCCGTTACGGGGTACTATTGGGACGAACAGTACTAAGGGAGAAGAAGATCATATTCGGGTTGAACTTGAAGACCTTCTAGCCGAAGATGAAATCAAATGGAAACAACATTGCAAATCAGATTGGTTAGCTCATGGTGATAAGAACACGACTTATGTCCATGCTCGTACGTCTAGTTGGAAGCATAAAAATACTATTGATAAACTCTGTGATGAGTCGGGAAATTGGCAATCAACACGTCCTACCATCCAAGGAGTTATTGATCGTTACTTTAGTCATATTTTTTCTTCGGATCATCCAACGGAATCTTCTATAAAAGGAGGTCTTAGATACCGTACAACCTAAAGTGACTGATGAAATGAATGCAAATCTAACACGAAAGTTTTCAAAGGAAGAAGTGACCCGCACCTTATCGGCTATGGCCTCTTTGACCTCCCCAGGTCCCGATGGTATGTCTCCCATATTTTATCACAAAATCTGAAATATTATCGGTTCTGACATTATATCTGCTGTTCTTAAGTTGTTAAATCACCAATGTGTTATCACTGATTTCAACTTTACTCATATAATGTTAATTCCAAAATGTGATAAACCCGATCTCATCGCTCAATTTCGCCCCATTAGCCTTTGAAATGTTTTATATAAAATCGCTTCGAAAATTATCGTAAATCGCCTAAAACCATTACTGAATTCTCTTATTTCTCCAGGTCAGTCAGCCTTTATCCTAGGTGGCCTTATCACCGACAACATCATCATGGCCTATGAAATTAATCATTTTTTGAACACGAAGACTTCTGGTAAGAAAGCTTTCGCAGCATTAAAATTAGACATGAGTAAGGCGTATGATAGGGTTGAATGGTTCTTTCTGGAGTACATTCTCTTGAAATTAGGTTTCAGTGAGCGTTTTGTATCCCTTATCATGTCTTGTGTGTCCTCGGTTACTTATTCCTATTTATTTGTTGGTGAACAAGTTGGTTATCTTCGACCTTCTTAGGGAATTCGCCAAGGAGACCCCCTATCTCCTTACTTTTTATTTTCTGTGCAGAAGCCCTTAGTTGTTTATTACAGGATGTGGAAGCTCAGGGCGATCTTAAGGGTATATCAGTGTGTAGAAGAGCCCCCTCAGTCTTTCATCTTCTTTTTGTAGAAGATACTATGGTTTTTGTCAAGCATCTCTTTCGGCCTTCAGATGCATCCATTCTGTCTTAGAGAGATATGTAGCTGCCTCGGATCAGATTATTAATAAACAGAAATCCACTATTGTATTTAGCAAGAATTGTGGGAAGGGTGATAGAAGGTTATTGTCGGATGTTTTGGGTATTGGAGTGGCAGACAGGCATGACATGTATCTTGGACTCCCGGCGGTGTTAGGTCGCAACAAGAAGGAAGTGTTTAACTATTTGGGTGATCGAGTATGGAAACGGGCGATGGGGTGGAAGGAAATTTTTTTATCTCAGTTGGGAAGGGAAGTGCTTATTAAATCTATTATTCAAGCTATTCCCACGTATGCTATGCAATGTTTTCGACTCCCCGAGAAATTGATTCGTGATGTTGAATCTCTCACTGCTGGGTTTTGGTGGAGTTCTGGAAATTCTCGTAAGATCCGTTGGGTTTTTTGGAAGGCTCTATGTGCAAGAAAAGAAGATGGAGGAATGGGTTTTAGATACATTCGAGCTTAACAAAGCTTTACTTGCGAAGCAAGCTTGGCGCCTTCTTAAAACCTTGATTCTCTTTTAAATCGTATTTTGAAAGCCCGATATTTCCCATCATGTCCGCAGGCCCTCTTTCACTTGGTCTAGCATTTGCAGAGCTTGTGAGGTAGTTGTAGCAGGTTTAAGATGGAATGTGGGTTTGGGAGATGTGATAAATGTGTGGAAAGATCGTTGGATTCCAAGACCAAATCTTTCGAGTCATCACAGGAGAAAATACCATCCCAAGTAATGCTACAATGTCATCACTTATAGATCCACATGGTCGTTCTTGGAGAGAGAAAGCTTGATTAGACGAGTTTTTTGGCCACATGATGATTTTGTCTATTCCTTTGGCTTGACATCCCTGTCCTGATCAGGGACAGAGCCAGGAATCATGGTGAGGGGGGGGGGGGAGATTTTTGTGAGTTTTATTTACCCGATAGTGAAGGATTGTATGGGGGGTGCGGGGGGCTTGGCCCCAGCGGTACGGTACGCTATATATATGCGAAAAATTGAAAATTTGGTTTAGTAAGAACACTTTTGACATACTTTGTACTCTATATCTCTTTTTGTTAATAGTGAAATTCTCTTATCCTCTCTCGTGGACGTAGGCAATTGCCGAACCACATAGAAATAATATTTGATACATTTTTCGTAACTAATTAAATAAAATATAATTTTAAAACTAAAATAGAAAATGGTCCTAATATTAAATAAAACGAAATATAAAAAGCCTAAGAGGTATGTATGGAGGGGAAAGTTAAAGGAAAAAATTTAAAGTCATAACTCGTAACTCAAATTTATTGGACTGTTGTGCATGATGGATATATACAAAAGTGAAACTACAATTTAGCTTGATAGTTAGATATATGGGTTGTATATAGTTGTAGTCCATTTGAGTTTAAAAGTGGGCTAGCTACTTTACAAATTACCATATATATAGGTTACTCTTTAGTTTATTAGGGATGTAAATTAAGTTTGCAATTTTTGAGGGGGGGGGGGGGGGGCGAAATCAAATTTTTTACATGTGTAAATTGGATAAAATAAAAATTGAAAGTCCCTGATTATGCAAGAGTGTGATTAGTAATTTATCATTTCTAGAGCTAGCCTGGAAAGATCCACTTGTTCTTATTCACTGATCAATAATACTATTATAATATCATAGAAAAATAACTTCATTTTTATTACTACTCGTTTATATGATATTTGGTTAAATCAATTGATAGAAAAGTTATTTTTGTCATTTTCGGGGCGGGGGGGGGGCAAAATTACAAATGTTAATGTTATAGATAAAAATGAAAGTTAAAATTTGGGGGGGGGGGGGCGAAATCACAAAATTACAAAATTTCATAGGCAAAAGTTGAAAATTTTAAAATTTAGGGGGTGGCACCCACCAGCCCCCTCCCTCCGTCCCTGGTCCTGATTCTTTGGCGTGGCACTATTCAAAAAGTGGGTTTTTCTTAGTCAAAATTGCTTTCCATAAGGCATACTCTTTGCAAATATAAAGATACCCCTACTAGTTCCCAGCAATCTCGAGATGTTTGGAAATTTGTTTGGGGCGCTTGACTTCCTCATAAGGTGAGGGTTTTTATTTGGTGAGTTTGTCGCGGTATTCTCCCTTTTATATCGAACTTGAACTGATGTAAATGTCGCATAGAAAATATATGCCCATGTTGCTACATGCATGAGAAAACAGACATTCATTCTCTTTTGGAATGTGATTTGGCTTGACAAATTTGGTCGCTTCCTTGGACCATAATTGCGGGTTGGCATAACTTGGCTGGTTCGTGGATTCGGCATGTGCTAAACAGATTGAATGAGCAAGAGGGATAGCTTTTCTTAATGCTATGCTGGTTCATTTGGTCTACAAGGAACCGGATTGTGTGGGAAAAAGAAAAAGTGGATCCTCTTACTGTTGTGTTGGGGACTAAAATTTATCTAGCATCTTTCTGTAAAGCTCAATATCTCTCTCACTTTCTGTCTTATACAGTGCGTCCATTTCATTTCCTTGGAGTTGTCCAGCCATCAACTTTGTCAAACTAAATTTTGATGGGGCTATGCACAATCAGACGGGTGGTGTTGGTTTAGCAATTGTGGCACATGATTCAAATGGGTAATGCTTGGCATGGGTGACTCGTTTTGTTCCCCATGTTTCTGATCCGGAGATTGCTGAAGCCATGGCTGCTCGAGAGGCTACAGATTTGGCAAGAAGACGAGGTTGGTTGAATGTGATTGTGGAGGGTGACTGTTCCTCGGTATTATCTAAAATTCGTAATCCTGATACATATTACTCTTTTGTTGCTATTGTTATTTCTGATATTAAGTTTGTTATTTCCTTTTTACTAGTTTTATTGTTAGTCAAGTTAGAAGAACGAGCAACTGTGTCGCTTATTCTCTAGCTAAGTTGGCTACTGTTTGTCAGGAGGGGTCTGATGATCCTCCTTTGTTTGTTGTTCCTTTGCTTGAATCGAACATCGTGACTGATGGTTGATTATTAATATATGCAGTTAGTTTTATGAAAAAAAGTATAAATTAATAATCCGAATTTAAAATATAATTTTGTTTTTACTTTTTTATGTCACCTTCCCTAACCCACTCAAATAACCTTCTATCTGCCCAGCACCTTGCAGCCATTGCCCCCAACCTATCTTAGCGTCGCCACATCCTCCCTAACTAGTGTTTCCATGCTCACCATGTATCCAATCCTATGTTATAGAATGAGTTTTTAAGATTGAAAATATTTTGATGGGTTTTTTGGATAAAAAATTTATTTTAGGGATTTTTAGTATTTCCCCCTAAAATTTACCTAACATCTATATATAATAAAATAGAGAAAAATTCACTTTTGTCACATAGGAGTCGCTCCAAAATACTTTTAGTCCCGTAGGATTTTTTTTTTTTTTTGCATGTTTAGTCCATAGGAGTCAAAAGTGACATTTTTAGTCCCAAGTGTTAAAAAATGGACGAAAATTGGCGTGTGTGTTACACGCGCTGTTAACTTTAAGGAAAAAAATGAAATTCAAAATATTAATAAAAAAAAAACAAAAAAGAAAAAGAAAAAGCAAAAGAAAAGGAAGAAGATGAAGATGAATCACACAACCCCACTGTTCCTCTTCTTCACACACACTCCCCCCTGACTGTTCATCTTCTTCACCACCCACCCCCCAATCATTTATTATTTACTTAGTATTTATTATTCTGTAATGACAGATATGATGACAAAAAGGCATATGGACAATCCAAATTAGCGAGGGAGGTGGCGTTGGTGGTGGGGCGGCGTGGCGGTGGGCTTATGGTGATGATAGGGGGTGGAGGCAGGGGGAAGAAGACGACTGTACAGTGGTCTTCTTCTTCCATTCTTTTCCTTTTTTTTTATTATTTAATTAATATTTTGAATTTATTTGAATTTCTTTTTGAATCGCGTGTGACACACACGCCAATTCCCGTCCATTTTTTAACGCTTGGGATCAAAAGTATCATTTTTTGACTCCTATGGGACTAAAAGTGTAAAAAAAATATCCTACGAGACTAAAAATATTTTGGGACGACTCCTACAGGACCAAAAGTGAAGTTTTCCCTAATAAAATACAACCTTCTAGGCCATCCAAGTAAAGTGCACATGTGGATGGCCTAATTGAAATCAATTTTGCCACATAAATAATTTAATTTATATTTACCTGATTTTATTTGGATAAATGTATTTAATAATCTTTATCTAAAAAAGCCAAATTTGAATTCAAAATAAGGTATTTATCAATATAATTCAAAATAATGTAGTTACCAATATAATCTAAATTCAAACAGAAAACTAACTTTTTTAAAGTTATTCTTATTAATGATATTTATCAATCATTTATTTTTCAATATTCGTTTTATTCAGTATACCGATCATATATTATTATTTCTTAAACTAAAATACATGATATAATAACCCATGTAAACAAAATTTTCAATGATAATTATCAAACTTGAATTGAACATTTAATTTTGTATACTATAACTATATAAATTATATGATGACACACACACACACATCTATATATATATATATTTAATTATGTATATTTATGTAATTAGTATCCCGTTCCGCTAGTTTTGTAAGAGTTTATAATTTCTTAAACAACTTATAAAATGTTTTAAGGACTTATAAGTCAGCAAAACACTGAAAGTAACATAAAAGTTAAGGTATATTGACTTTCCATATAAACAAGTT
Organism: Buddleja alternifolia; assembly: GCA_019426215.1. Classification (NCBI taxonomy): domain Eukaryota; kingdom Viridiplantae; phylum Streptophyta; class Magnoliopsida; order Lamiales; family Scrophulariaceae; genus Buddleja; species Buddleja alternifolia. Next base: position 53,203,875 of record CM033392.1, on the reverse strand, counting down.
CATTTTAAAAAGTTTCCCCAAAAGAATATCCTTCTATTTACAAGTCGATAAAACAGAGAAAAATGTCACTAATATATTCTGTTAGTGACCTTACGGATTGGAGTATGAAATGAAGAGTTGCGAGTATTTCCAAAAGTTTGCACAACGGCTGTATTATATCAATTACAAATTAAAAAAATTAAATAGTCTCTAATTTGTATTTTGAAAATAAACAAGTTCCAACGGTACTTATCAGGTTTTAGTAGTTATTTTCCTTATTTATATATAATAAAATACAATCTTTGAAGTCATCCAAATAATCCAACACGCCTATAGTATCATGAGTTTAGATAAATATGATTATCAATCTTTATCTAAAACAACCAAATTGCGGAATTCAAGATAATGCAGTTATCATAAAATCCAAATAAAAACTAAAATTTTTATTTTATTAATTTTACCAATTTTGTATCATTTATATTATTAAATTTACTCATACATTAATTATCAAAACTTAATAAAATCTATTGAGTTTGTATAAATAAATAATTATGTACTAATTACAACGATTTGTATATAATACTTCGATAATCAAATTTATCATATTTTTAACAGCGAGTATAATATTATTATAACTTATCCGAAATAATAAACAAGGAAATAGTAGATCAAACATTAATCTTCACTTTAAATAACTTGAATGCATAGAACTCTAAAGATGAACATGGGAACAAAGAAACTCTTCATTTTACTGGTAAATAAGGTAAAAGAGAAACTCAAATGCCAAATGACCCTTATAAGAAACTTCCGAAGATAGCGGTTCCTTCTTCCTCCTCCTCCGCCCCGCCATGGATCGAACTCCCCGGAGAATTGACGGCGAATATATTGCGTAGGCTGGGCATGATAGAGATACTGATAAGTGCACAGAAAGTGTGCACTACATGGCGGAAAGTGTGTCAAGATCCTTTCATGTGGCGGGTAATTCACATGAAAAACCCGGGCCACCACCGTGTGGCGTACAACCTCAAGAACCTGTGCCATCAGGGAGTGAATCGTAGCCAGGGACAGTTAATTGACATTCATATTGAGTATTTCGGAGACGATGATTTGTTACACTATATTGCTCGACGGTACATTTTTCGCAATTTTATTATAGAACGATCACTTTGAGGTATGCTTGTTAATATGGACGTTGATAATGTTACTTTGTGTTACTATAATAGTTGAAGTAAATTACTTTTCAAATTCATTAAATTAGTTCTTCACGATATTGTGGAGTCTGATATTAAAGTACGATAAACAAAAAAAATCCTATTTGTGGATCCAAATTTACGCTAGAGATTTTTCTATACTTTTGTGGCCCTAGACTTTTATTATAAATAGAAGCACGTGTCTCTTGTAATTTCTAGCTCGATACATAATAAGGATTAGTCGGTAAGGGCACACTCTATGCGTGTGCATAAACATAAAATTAAAATAGATATAGAATTTTTTTTAACAAAATTCTAAATTTAAACAAAATTGTTTTTCTATATTGCCTCTCTACCATTTTTGTATATATTTGAGGCCAAATTTCAATAACTTCTCATTATTCAACCAACAAAATTTAGCCTTTATATTTTCTCTAAAATTTGTCAGTCGATTTTTTGCCCATTTTTTTCACTCAATATTTAACTCGGTTTTTGAATATACCTTTTTCACTTGATCTTTTTGTTTAATTTTCTGTCAATTTCTTCTTTTTTTGGTTAACAGAGTATTCATACTTTAATTAGTAATTGTAAATCAGAGTTCCATAAAATTTGGAAGACAGAAAGGTGCATATGAAACGGAAATGTTTATGAAGATTTACAAAAGGGATAATTAAAAAAAAATACTCCTTAATTTATGGGCTATGTATAACCACCTCTCTCAAGTTTGGGAAATTACAACCCGTGGCAACTTTAATGGTTAGATGTTGTCTTTACACACTTTATGCATGCTCTACCAAAACCTCGCATTTCAGATTTTTCTTTTCCACAATAGTATATCATATTGTATTTCTTCTCATATATGCATTATATGTGATTTTCTTTTCCGCAATGGTATAACATCTTATATTTTTAGATATTTTTTACACACGTATCATGCTTCATGAAATTGAATATGAAACGAAACACCACCTTATTACAACATATCTTTTAATGAACGGCGTTATTCTTACATTCTAATACACGATTATCATTGATTCAACAGATCAAGCAAACTCAAACGTCTTACACTTGCATGTTGCTGTTGTATATCCAGCAAAGGTTTGATTAAAGCACTTCAAAATCTTCCTCAGTTGGAAGAGTTGCATCTTTCTGTTATGCCATTAATCACTGCTAGAGATATCGAAACTATTCACACAACTTACCCTGCGTTGAAGTCGTGTACGTATAAGAAAACGTATTTGTCGTTATCTGCTTACAACTGTAGCGCCCACCCACCAGAGTGGCCCGCCACATTGCGACGTCACCTTGATTTGGGAGTCTGTCCCTTATCGGGCTAACGCCAAGTGTCAAAACTACACAAATACTTCATTTGCAAAAACTAAACTTTTACATTCCACTTATGGGGGTGATCCTATGGCGGACAGAAAAGTGAGTTTACACTTACCAAAAAAAAAGTAAAGTGAGTCTATTTTTTACTATTTATAATGATTCTTTTATTGTGACTATGATTTTTTGTACTTCTTTTATCATATCAATGATTATGATTTAATCAACTCTGTTGCTCCCTGTTCTAATATTAAATTATTTTCATTCTAGTTGTTGCTCTATGGTAGATTATGACGACTTTTTTAGTAGTGATTACTTTTATAGTAATATCATGACCAATTGGTTTGGCCGTAAAAAAAGGTGCAAGAATCACTTGAACAATTGAAGGTCGTGAAATGTTATTAATCAGTTGTATGAATCGAACTGAGCCTAAAAAAGAGCACAAAAATTTCTACAAGTATGCCTCTTTTTCTTTTTCTCACCTCTGGTAAATAAAAATTGTGAGAATTTATTCCTCGCACTCCATCATGTTTACCAGTAGGTCATAGTCCGTTGGCTGGTCTACATCATCCTATTCCTACCATATTAATAACTATGATATAATCTACTTTGCTGCACCAGTTCAATATTAAATTATTTTAATTTTATTCTAGTATTTACTCTGTCACAGAATATGATGACTACGAGAACTTTTTGATAGTGAATACTTTTCTCATTTTTTTTTTCTTTTTGGAGCATTTAATGGTTTTGGCCACAAAAACTGTACGTGCAAGATCACCAAAATTTAAAGGGAAAATTGCATATCGTACAACTGTGAAACACGAAACTTGCATGAAACCTACTTATGAAAAAAATATAGCCACCCCCGCCCCTCTGTTTTTGAAAACCCTGCAAGAAAACCTCTATCCATTTAGAAACTGATGGAGGGTAGCATTCATGCGCAGTTTGTGTGAAGTGGGATGTATTGTAGGTTTTTTAAAGGTTAAAATGGAAGTTTAATTGACTAAAATATCCGTTTTCTATTTTCTTTTTTTCTCTTTTCTCTTTCTTCATTTCCCTGTTTTCTTTGGGTTATTTCAGATGCACACGTGAGTTTCATGTGACATACTGAAATTCAGACAAATTGGAAGTTACACGATGTGAATGAGATTTTTGAAAAACGTGGTATGAAAATCAAAATGGGCAAAAGTATAGGGCACCAAAAGTAAGATATCTCACGAATACGTTCCATAATCAAATATATCATTAAATAGGGATTATTATTATTACTAGCGACGGTGGCAGGTGTTCCTCGCGCGCATAGAAATTAATGGGACGCAATTGTGTTGTGCATAAACTTATAATAATTTGTAATTGTATAAGATTAATCAGACAAATTCATATAAGCTATTTTGCCATTAACAAATTATACCTTCACGTGGCGAGAAAATTATCTGATTTTACTCTAAATAATAACTAAGATTGTCCCGAAATCTCAAGTCCCACAACCTCTCAAAACTCACTCTTCCTAACTACACTCTTCTAAAACATCTAGATGAATATTTTATTTAGCCATTAAAGACAAAAAGAAGGAAACAAAAATACTTGTGCTTCAGTGTACTGTATGCAAAGAATACACAAAAGAACTTCCTTATAAGTTCCCAATGAAAAAAAATTGAAGCCACTATGATAACAATATAATTCAATTCATCTAAAAAGCGAAAACACGAAATGGACATAGCTAACGATAGAAATTGAAAAGAAGGAATTGTGCACATGCATTATATTGAATTTTTATACGTCACTTTGTATGGTTTCAAAGTCCTACGTTGGCGCAATACAACTGATAAAGGAATCCACATATATACATAACTTTAATTTGTTGCAAAGTAATCGCAGCCACTGCTACAGACCATTTCCGGAATTTTTTGCCTTCCTCTACCTGTATGCATCAATTCAGAACATCATATCTCAACATAATGTTTTTACAAATATGAAACTTTAGATTTTGATGTCTTAATATCACTTATGAACAAACAAAAAGAATGGAGGTTTTGGAAAATTCCAAGAGATTAAACAGCTACTCCTAAAACAAATTAGCTAAAATGGACACAGATCTTTCGATGTAAGAGAATTTAGAAAAAACAGATTCTTTCCATCAAAATGAAGCTCTACCTGTTAGTGATCTTAGTACACAGTTTATGTGAATAATTTTTATACTTTGTGCCAAAATGCTAAAAATCAGGCCTTTGTATACAATGCATAACTTCTAACCCACAATTTTAGTGTTGTCATATAAGACCTCATATTTTAATGGTAGAGGCATCCTCAAAATGCTTGATTCTAACTCTATGTCCCAGGATTGAAAACAATCCTCTGTTGAAAGAATATTTTTCCCTAACGCACTCATCCTAACAACATGCGTAATCAATATAATATAAACTTCAAGTGAATTGAATAATAATGAAATATAGACTTCAGGTGAGTGAATAATGAATCAGGTTAATCTATATAATTTTGCCACACACCCATTTGTGATAAAACTCACATTAAGACCAGATACCCACATTAGTTGGAGGAATTGATTAAACTGCACATAAACTTACCAAATGGGGTTCTGCATGAGGTTGAAGATGGGAGTTAGAAGATCGTGGTCAGTTGTGGGAAGTGTAGAATTCCAATTTAGCCCTTTTAGGTTCATCTATACAGTGTTCCAAAAATATACTTGTTTGTAGGGAGATTTTTGGAATATGGAAAAATGGTGTATTTGGTGTCAAAACTGCCGTTCTGGGTCAGTAAAGGGCCTTTTCTTTTTAAATAGTATAGATTATGGTAGTGTTTGCAAACTCAACTGATTATACAAAAGTGATTATAATTAAAAATAATTAGAATTGATAAAAAAATCAAAAGTTGGTAGTGTTTGCAAACAGAAGTGAAATGTGAAAAAAAAAACTGCAGATGATTGTTTGCAGATTAAAAATGATTAATATATCTTAAATAAAATTATTTTAACTACAAAAATACCATAATCATTTTTAAGCACCCCTTTACCAACTTGTAGATTATGGATTAATATCACTTAATTTAAGATAATCATAATCACAATTTGAGTTTGCAAACATTCCCAAATAGATTAATTTAATCCATAATCTAATAATCGCTTAATTTAAGAGTTTGCAAACACTCCCTATATATATAATTGTAATAAGGGATTGAGTTTATTTTTAAATTGACTGCATGAAGAGTTGCGAGTATTTCCAAAAGTCTCTACCTAAAGGCATTTAAAAGGCCAGAAATTTATGAGCACAACGGCTGTATTAATTATATATATCATAGTAATTTTTTTCCATATATATATATATATATAATAAAATACAATCTTTGAAGTCATCCAAACAACCGAACATGCGATAGTATCATGGATTTTAAATAAATATGGTTATCAATCTTTATCTAAAACAATTAAATTTCGAAATTCAAGATAATTAATGCCGAATCAGTAAAATCCAAGTAAAAAACTAAATTTCAATTATTTATTTTGATAATTTTACCAATCTTATATATATATATATATCATTAGATTATTAAATTTATTCATATATTAATTATAAAAACTTAATCAAATCTATTGATTTTGTATAAATAAGTCATTATGTACTAATTACGACGATTTGTATATAATATTTCGAGAATCAAATTTATCATATTTTTATTTTTTAATAGCGAGTATAATATTATTATAACACATCCGCAATAATTAGCAAGGAAAATAGAAGAGCAAACATTAATCTTTCACTTTAAATAACTTGAATGCATAGAACTCTAAAGATGAACATGAGAACAAAGAAACTCTTCATTTTACTGGTAAATAAGGTAAAAGAGAAGCTAAAAATGTCAAATAACCCTTATAAGAAACTTCCGAAGATAGCGGTTCCTTCTTCCTCCTCCTCCGCCCCGCCATGGATCGAACTCCCTGGAGAATTGACGGCGAATATATTGCGTAGGCTGGGCATGGTAGAGGTACTGAAAAGTGCACAGAAAGTGTGTACTACATGGCGGAAAGTGTGTCAAGATCCTTCCATGTGGCGGGTAATTCACATGAAAAACCCGGTCCACGACCGCCCCGTGGGATACAACCTCAAGAACCTATGTCAACACGTAGTGAATCGTAGCCGGGGACAACTAATCGACATTCATATTGAGCATTTCGGAGACGACCATATGTTACACCATATTGCCCGACGGTACGTTTTTTGCAATTCTATTATAATTGTAAAATTAATTTTCGTCGATATTATGATCGATCACTTTGAGGTATATTTGTTAATATGGACATTGATAATTTTAATTTGTGTTACAATAAGAGTTGAAGTAAATTACTTTTCATATTTATTAAATTAGTTCTTCACGATATTGTGGAGTCTGATATTAACTAAAGTACGGCAAACAAAAAAAATCCTATTTGTGGATCCAAATTTACGGTAGAGATATTTCTATAGTTATGTGGCCCTAGAATTCCATAATAAATAGAAGCACGTGTCTCTTGTAATTTGTAGCTCGATACATAATAAGGATTCTAAGGCAGCAATAGGAGTAGCCATTACTTGCCGAACCAAGTAAAACTTGGCTTCTGTTTTTTTTTTTTTGATAAAAACAAAAACTTGGCTTTTTCGTGTCTGTGATTTTATATTTATTATTTTAGGGTTTAGGGTTTTTTGTGAGTTTGATTTTATGTTTATTATTTTCCTAAAGTTTGATTTGTTTCTATGTTGTGTTTTGTATGGTTTACTAGCGTCTAGATGCAATAGTCTGAAGTTTCATTTTCATGCTGTATTTCAAGCTGTTAGATATTAGAAATCTTTCATCACAGTTTTGGAAGCAGTATAAAAAGTTGGTAAAATAAAGAAATGCATAACATTTGTGACTTAGAAAAAAATTAGAACATAACTATTATAACCTTTTTTTTAAGGCTAATACAAATAGCCCTCGTGAATTATATCATTGTCGCATATACCCCTTAACTAAATAGCATACCAAATTGGCCCCTAAACTAAATAATCTACCAAATTGGTCCGTATCAAAGACACAAACTTCGGAAACTTCTGCTGGTTACTCCATTTGTTATCATCCTGCTTGACATTAGATTCAAATTCTGTTGTTGTTTTTTTTACCTGTGGAATTGCTTTTCTAAATTGCCTCTACCTTTTTGCATTTGAGGCCATATTTAAGCAACTTCTCATTATTCAACCAACAAAATTTAGCCTTTTATTCTCTAAAATTTATCAGTCGGTTTTTTGCTCATTTTTTTCACTCAACTTTTACCTCAGATTTTTGAATATACCTTTTTCACTTGATCTTTTTGTTTTTATTTTCTGCCAATTTTTTCTTTTTTCGTTAACATAGTATTCATACTTTAATTAGTAATTGTAAGTCGAGTTCCATAAAATTTGGAAGATAGAAAGGTGCACAGGAAACTGAAAGGTTTGTGAAGATTTACAAAACAAAAGGGATAATTTAAAAAAAAAAAAAAAAAAACCTCCCAAATTTATGGGTAATGTACAACGACCTCCTTCGATTTTGGGTAATTACTGTTGAAAGTTAATTTGCAATTTTTAAGATATGTCTAGAAGAATCATGAATTGAATCCAACAAATATCTAGCATCTAGAAATTACTATCTACTAGAAATATCTAGTATCTATGAAGCATCTAGTACCTAACACCAAGAAATATCTAGTATCTAGAATCACCTCATTGAAAATGATGTAATGGTATCTAGATTTATCTATGGACTTGTATAAATAGATGTACCATGCATTGTTGTAAGCAAGCAAGCAAAAAGTAAAAAAAAAAAAAAAAATTCTACTAATAATAAACTTAGAGCAACAGCTTAAGTAATCTTCTCCATTCCAGCCGTACACTAACATAATTTCTACTATCAATCTTCTATCAATTTCTACAAACAAACATCAACCTTATTACTTAAAACTCACCACACTTCCGCATATCTCCAACAAATTTGGTATCAGAGCCGTGTAGACGGCTTTGATCAGTCATCATATAAATCATGACGACAAGTTCATCCACTACAATGTTCAAGTACTCTCCAAGTGAAGTACCAATATTTGAAGGAGAGCATTATGATTATTGGAGCAGCGAGATGAGGGATTTTTTCATCTCTCAAGACTTATGGGAAGTTATAGAAGAGGAGTATCCAGAGCCACCCGCTGAAGGAGATCTGACCAAATGGACAGCTACACCAGAAAAGCAATTCAAAGAAAATCAAAAGAAAGATGCGACGGTACTTCGATATATAAAACAGGGGGTAAGTAAATCTATCTATCCTCGAATTTTTAATAAAAGAAAAGCTAAAGAAGCATGGGAAGTTTTACAAAAAGAATTTCGGGGAAATGATAAAGTAATATTGATCAAGTTGCAATCTCTTTGGAGAGATTTCGACAACTTATCGATGAAAGAAAGTGAAAAAATTGGAATTTTTTTTCTAGAGTCTCAACTATCGTAAATCAAATTCAATGTCTTGGAGATACTATGCAAAATCATTGATAAGAAAAATAACACAACAGTGGCAAATATCGATATGGCCCCAAATAAAATTTTTCGTCTAACTTTGCCACTAAATGACCATTGTGCCTTGAAAATGGAAAAATCTGAAAATTCTTATTTATGGCACTTGAGATATGGTCATTTAAATAATAAAGGGTTGCACTTATTAAACTCAAAAAATATGGTTATTGGTCTTCCTAAAATTGAAAAAGAAAATAGAATTTGTGAAGGATGCATTTACGGGAAAATGCATAGATTTCCATTCCCGAAAACATCTTGGAGGGCAAAAACACCTTTGGAGTTGGTTCATGCCGACATATTTGGCCCTACAAGGACGCCTTCACTAAACAATAAGAGATACTTTCTTCTCTTTGTCGATGATTTCACTCGGATGATGTGGATTTATTTTCTGAGTGAAAAGTCCGAAGCATTTTCTGTATTTCTTCGGTTCAAAGCCCTAGTCGAGCGGCAAAGTGGGCATCTAATCAAGACTCTACGAACCGATCGTGGAGGTGAATTTATCTATAACGCATTTATGAATCACTGCAAGGATGAAGGAATTCAAAGACAACTTACGGTGAAATATAGTCCGCAACAAAACGGTGTGGCAGAGAGAAAGAATCGCACTATTGCTGAAATGGCTCGTAGCATGCTGGAAGAAAAAGGAATGCCAAAGAAATTATGGGCAGAAGCTGTTAATACAGCCGTATATATACTCAACCGGTCACCAACAAAAGCTGTTCGGAATAAGACACCGTTTGAAGCCTGGAACAAGCGAAAGCCTCAAATCGATCATATGAAAGTATTTGGGTGCATCGCTTACGCTCTAAATCAGTCACCAAATAAAGATAAATTCGAAAAGAAGAGTGAAAGACTTGTATTCATTGGCTATAGCGAGGAGTCGAAGGGCTATCGACTATTGAACCCAAGTAACGACAAACTCATCATATCAAGGGATGTGATATTCGATGAAATGGCAGCATGGAATTGGGAAGAAGATAGCAATCAAGCAACATCTCAAAACAACATTCTTCACCCGATGAGTACTCAAATGAATACCTCGGGACCAAGAGACCTCCCGCAGAGACAAGACTTAAATTCGGCCCCAAGTACCAGCAACTCAAATGATGAAGATTCATCTTCGGATTCGGAGTTTCTAGTACGAAAGGTACGTTTTTTACGAGATATTTATGAATCTTCAAATGTTGCTTACTTTGTTTGTGAACCACAATCTTTTGAAGATGCAAAAAGTAAAGATGTGTGGATTGACGCAATGAAAGAGGAAATATCCGTAATTGAGAAAAATAAAACTTGGGAGCTCGTTGATTTACCTAAAAATAAAGAAGTGATTGGACTTAAATGGGTTTATAAAATAAAATATGCGGAAAATGGTTCAATCAAAAAGCATAAAGCTCAGCTAGTTGCAAAGGGATACTCGCAACAACCTGGAGTCGACTTCAATGAGACATTCGCTCCAGTAGTTCGAATGGAAACCATAAGAACGGCTCTCGCCGTAGCAGTACAATTGGAGCTCAACGTATATCAACTCGATGTTAAATCATCCTTTTTGAACGGCGAGCTACAAGAAGAAGTTTATGTCGAGCAACCACAAGGCTTTGCGGTAGAAGGAAAAGAGAACAAAGTTTATAGACTTAGAAAGGCGTTATATGGATTAAAGCAAGCGACACGAGCATGGAACTGCAAGATTGACGGCTACTTTCTCAAAAATGGATATGAAAGAAGCAAGAATGAACCTTCGTTATATGTGAAAAAAGAAGGTAAGAATTTTTTAATAGTTTGTTTATATGTCGATGATTTAATTTATTTTAGAACTGGCCTAAAAGCAGTGAAAGAGTTCAAGTTAAAAATGATGAAAGATTTTGAGATGACTGATCTTGGCTTAATGAGATACTTTCTCGGCATCCAAGTTAAACAAGCCAAGGGAGAAATTTTTCTTTCACAGGAGAAATATATTGAAGACATACTTAAGAAATTTCACATGGCTAACTGGAAGCCCGTAAACACGCCCATGATGCCAAGTGAAAAATTGCAATTGAATGACGGCTCGGAAAAGGCATATGGGAAAGTTTTTCGAAGCTTGGTGGGTTCACTCATTTATCTCACTCACACTAGACCCGACATATGTTATGCAGTGAGTGTGGTTTCAAGATTTATGCAAGATCCTAGCAAAAATCATCTTGTCGCTGCAAAAAGAATTTTGCGATATCTTCAAGGAACTAAACAACTTGGACTCCAATATGTCAAAGAAGAAGATAACAAGCTGGTTGGATTCACTGATAGTGATTGGGCGGGATCCATAGATGATCGAAAGAGCACGTCCGGCTATATCTTTTGCCTTGGTTCAAGTGTGATCTCATGGAGCTCGCGAAAGCAAAAGACAGTGGCATTATCATCTTCAGAAGCCGAATATATTGCAGCAACGGAGGCTTCATGTGAAGCAATTTGGTTGAGACGAATTCTCAGTGACATGCAACAAACACAAAAGGAGCCGACAAAAATATATTGCGACAATATGTCAACTGTAGCTATGACTAAAAATCCGGTGTTTCATGCCCGCTCAAAGCATATTGAACTACGACACCACTTTATTCGAGAATTAGTGGGCAAGGAGGAGATTGCGATGAATTTTATCAACACAAATGATCAACCAGCTGATTTCCTTACCAAAGCAGTCACACTGGAGAAATTCGAAAAGTTCAAGCATCAACTGAAAATTACAAATTAAGGAGGAGTGTTGAAAGTTAATTTGCAATTTTCAAGATATGTCTAGAAGCATCATGAATTGAATCCAACAAATATCTAGCATCTAGAAATTACTATCTATTAGAAATATCTAGTATCTATGAAGCATCTAGTACCTAACACCAAGAAATATCTAGTATCTAGAATCACCTCATTGAAAATGATGTAAAGGTATCCAGATTTATCTATGGACTTGTATAAATAGATGTACCATGCATTGTTGTAAGCAAGCAAGCAAAAAGTAAAAAAAAACAAAATTTCTACTAATAATAAACTTAGAGCAGCAGCTTAAGTAATCTTCTCCATTCCAGCCGTGCACTAACATAATTTCTACTATCAATCTTCTATCAATTTCTACAAACAAACATCAACCTTGTTACTTAAAACTCACCACACTTCCGCATATCTCCGAAACGACCTATATGAAACAAAAAAAATCCTATTTGTGGATCCAAATTTACGGTAGAGATATTTCTACAGTTATGTGGCCCTAGAATTCCATAATAAATAGAAGCACGTGTCTCTTGTAATTTGTAGCTCGATATATAATAAGGATTCTAAGGCAGCAATAGGAGTAGCCATTACTTGCCGAACCAAGTAAAACTTGGCTTCTGTTTTTTTTTTTTGATAAAAACAAAAACTTGGCTTTTTCGTGTGTTTGATTTTATATTTATTATTTTAGGGTTTAGGGTTTTTTGTGAGTTTGATTTTATATTTACTATTTTCTTAAAGTTTGATTTGTTTCTATGTTGTGTTTTGTATGGTTTACTAGAGTCTAGATGCAATAGTCTGAAGTTTCATTTCCATGTTGTATTTCAAGCTGTTACATATTAGAAATCTTTCATCACAGTTTTGGAAGCAGTATAAAAAGTTGGTAAAATAAAGAAATGCATAACATTTGTGACTTAGAAAAAAATTAGAACATAACTATTATAACCTTTTTTTAAGGCTAATACAAAAAGCCCTCGTGAATTATATCATTGTCACATATACCCCTTAACTAAATAGCATACCAAATTGGTCCTAAACTAAATAATCTACCAAATTGATCTGTATCAAAGACTCAAACTTCGGAAACTTCTGCTGGTTACTCCATTTATTATCATCCTGCTTGACATTAGATTCAAATTCTGTTGTTGTTTTTTTTACCTGTGGAATTGTTTTTCTAAATTGCCTCTACCTTTTTGCATTTGAGGCCAAATTTAAGCAACTTCTCATTATTCAACCAACAAAATTTAGCCTTTTATTCTCTAAAATTTATCAGTCGGTTTTTTGCTCATTTTTTTCACTCAACTTTTACCTCAGATTTTTGAATATACCTTTTTCACTTGATCTTTTTGTTTTTATTTTCTGCCAATTTTTTCTTTTTTCGTTAACATAGTATTCATACTTTAATTAGTAATTGTAAGTTAGAGTTCCATAAAATTTGGAAGATAGAAAGGTGCACAGGAAACTGAAAGGTTTGTGATGATTTACAAAACAAAAGGGATAATTTAAAAAAAAAAAAAAACTCCCTAATTTATGGGTAATGTACAACGACCTCCCTCGATTTTGGGTAATTACAACCCGTGGAAACTTTAATTGTTAGATGCTGTCTTTACATACTTTATGCATTCTCTACCAAAACCTCGCATTTAAGATTTTCTATTCCACGATAGTAGATCATATTGTATTTCATCTCATATATGCATTATATGTGATTTTCTTTTCCACAATAGTATAACATCTTATATTTTTAGATGCTTTTTATACACGTCATGCTTAATGAAATTGAATATGAGACGAAACACCACTTTATTACAACATATCTTTTAATGAACGACGTTATTCTTACATTCTAATACGCGATCATCATTGATTCAACAGATCAAGCAAACTCAATCGTCTTACACTTGCATGTTGCTATCGTATATCCAGCAAAGGTTTGATTAAAGCACTTCAAAAGCTTCCTCAGTTGGAAGAGTTGCATCTTTCTGTTATGCCATTAATCACTGCTAGAGATATTGGAACTATTCGCGCATCTTGCCCTACGTTGAAGTCGTTTACGTATATGAAAACGTAGTTGTCGGTATCCGCTTACTATTAAACCATAATAATAGGTTATGATTCTTTTATCATATCGTGACTATGATTCTTTTGTACTTCTTTTATAACATCAATGACTATCTATGATTTAATCAACTCTGTTGCTCCCTGTTCTAATATTAAAGGGAAAATTATATTTCGTACCCTTGTGAAACATGAAACCTGCACAGATCCCCCATGTGTTAAAAATATAGCTATATATACTCATTTGATTTTAAAAACCCTGCATGAAAACCCCCATCTGTTAGAAATTATCAAAAGTATCATTCACGCGCAGTGTATTTGAAGTAAGTTTGGGCGCTTTGTGCAAATTAAAAATAACATTGGGGTACATAAGGCTCTTTTTTTTTTTAACACAGATGGGAATGTGGGCAAGTTTAGTGTTATACGGGGTACGATATGCAATTATCCGAATATTAAATTATTTTCATTCTAGTTTTTGCTCTATGTAGATTATGACGACTTTTTCATTAGGGATTACTTTTCTAGTAATACTATGATCATCGTTTTTTTTTTCCTTCTGGAAAATTGAATTGGTTTGGCCTCAAAAAATGTGTAAGAATCACTAGAACAATTAAAGGTCGTGAAATGTTATTAATCAGTTGTATGAATCAAATTGAGCCTAAAAAATAGCACAAAAGTTTCTATAAGTATGCCTCCTTTTCTTTTCTTCACCGCTGTCAAGAATATCCTAATGCAATTTATTATATATAAAGAAATCGTAATAAAAATTTGAAAGATTAGGCGTGAGCATCAAGTCAAACTCCAGAGTTGGCTCAATTTTTTTGAGCTCGAGCCGAGCTTTTGTAATGAGCCGAGTTCGAGTCCAATTGTACCTATTTTGGGCTAGCAAGGACTAATATAATAATATTTTATTTATTTATTAATATAAATATATAATAATAATATATTTGAAAATAAAATTTTAATATTTATCATGATATTTTTAATAATATATACACATCCAAAATTTAATAACATATATATTATCAAATATGGATATATATATATATATATATATATATAGAGAGAGAGAGAGAGAGAGAGAGAGAGACAATTGGGGTGCATAGCACAACTAGAAATAGATTTTGAGGGTGCAAAGTGTAGGTTTTTTATTCTTGAGGTGGAAAGTGCCTATTTTGGCTACTTTTGGGGTGCATCGTGCTTTTTACTCTTTCTTTATCAATTGATTTATCTTTTAATATTATTATTGAATTTACCAATATCATGTATCACTTACGATTTTATACTCATATAAATAAAATTTAAACGATATATATATATAATATATATATATATATATAATTACTTTTGAAAGGTGTTATTTTCAACATCTTGTACGTACGCATAGTTATGACCTATATTTGTATACGTAACAATTTTAATAATAAATTTTATCATCATATTTTCAAATTGGGATTTGGGAGTAATAAATAAGGAAAGTAGAAAAGGAGACGTATCTCTCTCACTATAAATAATGTCATCATTTGAACAAAGAAACTCAAAAATGCTAAATAACACTAAGAAACTTTGGACAACGGCGCTCCCTTCCTCTTCCTCCTTCCCGCCGTCGCCGCGCCGTCGTGGATTGAACTTCCGATAGAATTAACTACAAATATATTACGCAGGCTAAGCACGGTAGAGTTACTATTAAGTGCAGCGAAAGTGTGTACTACATGGTCGAGTGTGTGTCAGTATCCTGCCATGTGGCGGGTAATTCGCATCATAGGTCACACATAAATATATGTTAGATCGAGAACAATAGTTCTAGTGTCTATATGTCTCACACAATAAAGTGTATTGTGTGTGATTACTACATACACTTGTGTGAGAGAGAGACACACAAATTTCATACTCGGATCATTGGATTTGATTTGGCATAGAACTACCCATAGGCAACCAATTTAAGTACCCCCATCTTACACTGCGCGATCTTAAAAACCTATGCCGTGACGCAGTGGATGGTAGCCAGGGCCAATTAATCGAGTTTCATATAGGTTGTTTCGGAGACGATGAATTGCTACACTACATTGCTAAACGGTACGTTGTTTTGCAATTCCATTATAATTAAGAGAGTGTTTGGCTAAGCTTATAAACTCCTCTAAACATCTTATAAGTTCTATAAATTTGTTTGGTAATTTTTTTTTAAAAACAACTTATAAGACCAAAAAATAAGATGTTTGGGTCTTATAAGCTGTTTTTAAAAAAGTAACACAACCCCACCTTTTTTTAAAACATCTTATAAGATGTTATATTTTATAAGCTTCTAAAACATCTTATAAAATGTAAGAGCTTATAAGATGTTTTGGATAAACTTAGCCAAACACCCTCTAAATCTGAAGTTAATGTTCGTTAATATTATATATGATCACTTTTGAGGTATATACATTTTTTATATGGACATTGAAATATACTTTTGTTGTTCGATCGTGAGTTTGACTAATTATATAATAGGGGTTTAGCAAAGATTTTGATAAATTTAAGTTCCATGATAATTGTAGTTAATTAAGTTCGATCTAAGCCAACTTCGAAATGCAACAAGTAAACAATTCGCTACTGAACTCAGCAACGACAACACACGTTACTAATCTTAATTTTTGAAATTGGAGACGTCAAAGCTCATATTCCTTGCTAAAAACGATACTAATTAGCACCGAAATAATTGTCCTTGCTAAGTTACGTTGCTATTTGGATATTTTCTTGTAGTGTCATGAAAATTACAATAGATGCTCTAGATGGTATTTTGGACTATAAAATAGAACGATGTCAGGAGTGAGTAATTGGTAGCATAATATGAAGAAACGTTTAAAAAGTAAGGACATACAAGAAGTCGTTTTCCACTTAATTGAGGTTTGGTTACGATATATCAATATGGTGTTGTATGCACTTAACGCGTTTGTAGAAATCTGTTATGAAGCTCGTTGGGTTGTTAGGCAAAACTACCGATTGTATAAATAGTTAAAAATTCCCTTTTGTTATCAGTTTTGCAAAGATATATGAAATTAGTTTTCTCTTCTAATTATCTCTTTAATTTGTTCTTATCTAGCTTTCTCTCCCCTTCTCAAATTCTTCTAAAATCCTAAATATACCTAAAAATAGTTCAAACCCTAACATACGATAGGAAATCCAATATTATTAGTAGAGATTTTGATCGTTACATTAATTTTGTGGCTCTAAAGTTCAATTATAACTTATAATTTTTTTTGTAATCTATAACTCAAATATAATAAGACCTCTAATGCAATTGTGTAAGTAGGAATTATTCATCAAACCACGTACGTACAATTTGTCTTCTCAATGTATTTGATTTTATCTTCAATATGTTGTTAACCACAACACTGTAAGACCTTAGTCCATTTAGATTTTCAATATTGAAGTATATGTTTTAAAGAAATAACAAACGTTTGTGAAAATGGAAAAAAAATATTTAGATTACTTTATATAATGTGAATATAATCATGTTACTAAATTTCAAGTCTTGATGTTAATATACGACCTCATTATAATGAGGTAAGAATCTTAATTGTTACCCGCTGATACGGTAGTAATATTAACTATATATCGATACTGACGATACAGTAACTTCAAATATATCTATATGCAAGGATGTAGTCAGAATTTTCGATGACCCATGCAAAAGAAGGGGGATAAAGCTTGATATTTTTAGGTTTTAGGAAGCAAAATTTTAAATATTTAAAATTTATAGGAAAAATATATATTTTAATGTTTAGTGGGGCGGGTGCACCCACAAGCGCCGTTCGCTTCGTCAGTATAACATGGTACACTTAACTTTATAGTAATATTATCAATTATTATTAAGTTCATTATAAATATGCCAGATTAATAATTTATATGCAAGTATTTGTGAAATAAGAGTTTGTTATAGGAAAGTTAGAAAGTTGTATAGAACTTGAAAAATGAACGATAAAATAAAACTTTATAGAAGATTGAAAATTTTCAGAATTACACTTCAGTTTAAACTTCCTTTAACTTAAAATGGAACATATACGCTGAAACCGTGGAAATGCATGAAAAATTCAATCGATAGATGATTAGATGTTGCCTCCTTATGCATTATATACCAAAACCACTAAAGTTGCATCGCATATTTTTTATTCTACAATATTGTATCATCTTATATCCACTTCAGTAAATGCACGACCCATGTGTATTGTTAGGAATTTTATTTATAATCAATTTCTAATTTGAATTCTATTTATTTACTTTGACTTTTATTTCAAGCTATTTTGATTCGGTGTTTATTTTAATTTGGTAATTTCTATTATTGATTTTAATAGAGTTATGTTAGGAATAGTTTTAGGATTTAGACTTTATCTAATAGATAACATTGTTTAGGAGTCATATTTTTGAAGGATAACATTGTTTATAAATTTGGAGGAGAACACATTAATACAGTTAATTAAGAAGTTTTAATCCAATTTAACATATCTCTCTTTCTCCCTCTTGAATTTTAGTAGTACGTCTCCTGCTCGAATCGAAGACAAAGTAATAGGGCTCAATCACAATTCATGCTAGTTGAAGTGAGATCTGAAACGAAGCACTACAACCCAAAATCTGAATTGTTAGTTTCCTCTATGCTATTGAATACAAATTCTAATATAGTATCACTTTTTCAACAGATCAAATAAACTCAGGCGTCTTGCACTTGCATATTGCTATTACATATATCTTGCAAAGGTTTGTGTAATGCACTTCAAAATCTTCTTGATTTGGAAGAGTTGCACCTCCATTTTATGCCAACACTCGAAGCTAGAGATAGCAAAACTATTCGTGGGCCCTAAATTGAAGTGGTTTAAGTGTAATAGTTGCAGGCCACCCCATTGGAGAAGGATGATAACCGAAAGAAACAAGAGTAGAAAAAAGCATATCTTCGGGCGAATGAGATGAACGAGGGAATGCAAAAACCCTTCCTTAAAGGGTATTATGGGAGCGACCCAACAACGGACAGTAAATCGATCTACTTTTTATCATTAGGTTATGGTGGGTGTATTGATTTATATCACTCAATTCCTACCATATCGATGATTGTTATTTGTTCTACTATGTTGCACGCATTTCAATACTAAATTATTTTAATCTAGTATTTACTTTATCCTAAATTATGATGATTACATGAACCTTTTCTATTACATTTCTAGTAATACTATGACGGACATTTAGCCAAATAGCAACTTTGTCAAATCCCTTTAAGGTAATAGCACCTTCTTCATGTAGCCATATTCTTTTAATTGCCCATGGGTCCAGTAATTCTTGAAGACATTAAACTTTGGTCCTTATAAAATAATATTTTACAAAAGCAACATAAATACAAAAATACGAATAGTGTCACTAATTTTTTTTATCATTTAACGAGTTAAACATTCTATTTTAAAATTCTCATGTAAGAGGGTTTCTTCATAAATCCGGTTGTTTCATCAACGAAGACTTATGTTGAATCTGGAATAAAGTACCCGTCTTACCCTTTTGAATTTTAAAATATAGTCTTAACTTATTTAATAACTTAAACTCAGGAACACTGCTCTGATACCAGATCGCTTGCACGCTAGCGGGAATTAGCCCGCACATTTTATCTCCCGATCGATATACACCGAGAAGGTAAACAAAATCTTCCTCAAGCAGTATCAGAGATTATTGAAAACAAGAATTTGTACAGCGGAAACATATTTTTGAGACGATAAAAGGGTAGAAGGTTACTACTGTTCATCATCATTTTTTATTTTTTTGGTTTTTGAGCATATTTAATGTTTTTGGGTTTTCCGTTTTTTAATGTTTTTGTGTTTTTTGACCATGAGAGAACTTATAACATTTTTTAAATAATAGGGGAATCCCTTCCCTGGAGGGTAGTTTACTTACTATGCATAATTATAAAGCATATAAAAACTTACAAGTAATTTTTGCACACAAAGAAAATATTTTATTACAAGAAAGGTGAAGAGATTCTCTAACAACCAAGAAGTGTGGGCTGGGGAATGTTAAGGGGCGCGTTTTTACAATGAGGGAAGGAGTCCTTATATAGGCTCCGGACTTGAAATATATTACATCAAAATGAAAGAAAATTTACATCCATGGCAGGTTGCTATAGTACCTGCCTATTATTGTACTACAAACAATAAAAAAGTATATAGGTGGCAAAAAGCGAATAGTAAATATGGTACAATAGTTGTTGAATCATAATGGCTGCTTGCACAGCTGTCCTCTGAAGTTACTGCTCCTGTTTTGTAGCTGAATTACTGTCCTTTTACTATTGTTGCATTTATGGCATAAGTTGAAATTTTACTGCTTTTAATACTGCTGCAACTTATTGTCCTTGCTGGCGCAGTTATGACTTTGTTCTTATACTGAATTATTGCTCCGTTGGTATGCTGATTCACTATTGACGCTTTTTCTAGTATGCATCTCGGTTGGAACCTTCTAGATTTGAATTATACTTGGGCTGATATTCTAAGCTTGCAATAGCTTTCTTCCCATGTGTTGCAATTTGGTATCGAACTTTGACTCCTACTGGAACAAATATGCTATGATGATGGGCTTGAAAAATAAGTTTAATCCTGATACTAGATCGTAATTAGGCATTAGTAAATGTTTTTACCTTTTCCTTATAATTTCCAATGCTAACTTGAGTTCTTCTTCATCTGCTAAGGGGTTGATGTCTTCTTCATGATCTGACCAGAAACTTCCTGACATTGGTTCCCATTTTTTATAATCTTCAGAGATTGATCTAAATGTATGTCACAATCTCTACTCCTGATTTATTCCATATAGGGGGAAAATGCTATATTAAATCGAAGGTTAACTGCTCCTTGATCAAAATTAAAACATAACTATCTCTAAAAGCTGTCTTCCTAAATGTATGACTTGGGCTGGATCTGATATAAAAATTCTTGACACGAAACCATAATCTAAGAGTAGTTGTAAGCTGATAAAGATGTCATCTATCCATCCTTCTCTGAATACTGAGGCGTCGATGTGAATGCTTGGCCAGGAAAAATACTTAAGTGTATAGAATTTTAATGTTCCTTCTTGGCGAATAGGCTCTCATTTCCATTGTAAAAGTTGAGTCTTGGGCTTTATTCTATCTATCTGCTGCTTAATGATGATTTGGGCTGCTTTTAACATTTTCGAATAAAAAAATTTCTCTACTTTAGGCCAGATTAGGCTATGTATTTCTTCATGTACTTCATGTAGGGCTAAAACGGTTTGACAGGGGTTAAAAAAGGTTCGAACAGATAAGAATTGGTAGCATTTACCCTTGAGTTGTTTAGGAATTTCTCTCTTTTGGGCTTGAAATATGGGCTTGGAGGTCTTCGTGCTGAGCTAAAAGGTCTTGATAAAGTATATTGAGGTTTTTAAATTGCTTGGTGATGGTTTCAAGATCGCTTTTGAGTTGTTTAACGTCTGGGCTTATAGGCTATTTTTCTGTTAGAAGTACTTTGGGCTTTGCATTTTCGGCATTGGGCTGAATATAAAAATTTGGGCCTAAAAGTCTTCTTGCTGCTGTTATTGCTTCGTAGAATTGCTTAAAGGGAACCACATATCCATTTGAAACTTTCTGAATGCTTTCTAATGCGAGTTGATATTCTTCAAAAACTCTGACGGGTTGTCCTCTAATAACAAGATACACTGCTGTTTCCTTTGCTGGAAAATTTTTATTTTCTTTTTCAAAATAGTAACACAACGCATTGAGTGCTGCTAGTTTGAATTATGAGCTCCCCATAAAGGAGTTAGAAGTATGCTTTGATCTTCAGTAATATAGGGAGTGTCTCTAGGAGGCTTGAAATTATGTTTAATTGGAAGGGAAATTTTTTCAAACATTTTAGTTCTGAAGTATGTATTATGGATTGCTGGATTGAAATGATGGTTTCAATTAAAAAAGAAGGATTATTGTTGATTATCCGAGACAGATTGGGTCTGAAAGAAGGTCTTTTGGCTGGTCTTGTAAGAGCTGTTGAGAATGTAGACCTGGGCTGTTGATTGCTTTCTCCTTGTGAGCCCATTCTCTATTTCCCAAAATTAGAGTTAATTGTTTACTCAACAAATCATGTATAATATTATTTTTTCCTTTTATATGTTCAAATTCTACTTTATGTCCATTTCCTTCTATAATATTTCTAAAATTTAACCATCTACGATTATTTTGTTTTCTAGAATTTTCATTTTTTATAAAACGTACTATAGCTTCACAATCAATTCTTATAGTAAATGATTTATTCAAATAAATTCTAAAATGATCTATGGATTTTATAACTCCTGCTATTTTATAATCTAAACTAATCCAATTACTTCTCTCTTTATTAAAATTTCCACTAGCATAAGCTGATATTTTTTCAGTTGTTTTGGGGGAATACTTATTAGGTTTTGTTATTAATATTGTTCTCCATCCTTCTGACGAACTATCTACTTCTATAACAATATATTCAGTTACTAAGGGTAATTCTAACGGTCCTAATTGTTTTACTGCTTCTTTTATCTTTCTCACTAACTGAGTATCTTCAGCGTTAAAATTTTTCTGTCCTGATTTTCCTGTTTTCTTATTTAATGGTCCTACTAATTTACTTAAATTAGGAATAAATTTTCTAGCATAATTTAATATTCCTAAAAATGCTTGCATTTGTTTTAAGTTATCAAGTTTATCTGGAAAACTTAATATTTTTTGGGCTATATGAGGCTGCAGGGTGATTTTTCCATTTCCTATTTCCAATCCTAGAAAATTAATCTTTCTTTTAAAAAGTTTCATTTTCTTTTTAGAGACAACTATTCTGTTTTCTTCTATTAAGTTAAACACTTGGCTTAAATGATTTTGGTGTTGTCTAATATTTTCAGAGGCTATCAGAATATCGTCTATATATACTAAACAAAAATCTAAGGCTCCGTATGGTTATGTTTTCTGAGTTAAATTCTGAGTTTTTTTTGAAAAATGTGTATTATAGTAATTCGTGTGAAAATATTGACTTTATTGTTTGTTTGGATGTGTTTTTAGAAAATAGTAGGAAGTGGTGTTTGATGTGACATAAAGTTGAATTTTATTGGGATTTGATATATGAATTGATTGAATTAATTATGAATGTGTGTGTATATAAATATATATATATGAATGATTTGATATAAAGTATGTGTGTGTGTGTATATATATACATATATATAGTTATTATAAAATATGATAAAGTAAGAAAGATAATTAGTTGAAAAGTGGGATGGTGTAATTAATGATGAAAGATTGTGAATTGATTGAAAGGGTGAAATGATTGGTTGTTGTATAGGGGAATGTGTAGTAGGATTTAAAATTTGAGTATTTTCTGTAGAATTTACCTAGAAGTATGCATTTTCATTTTTTGGTGTTCCAGAAAATGAAAATGCAATTCTGAAAACATAAACATACGCAGCCTAAAGGTTTAAAAATATTATCCATAAATCTTTGGAATATGGCTGGGGCATTTTTTAATCCGAAAGAAAGAACATTCCACTCGAAATGTCCTTCACTGCAACTAAAAGCTGTCCATTTTTTATCTTCTTCTACTATTTTAATTTGATTATATTCGCTTTTTAGATCAAATTTTGAAACGATCTTTTTATCTTGAATTAAATTAATTAACTTTTCGTTATTAGGTATTCTATAGGCATCATCCTCTGTATTATCATTAAGTCTTTTGTAATTATAAACTATTCTAAGTTTTCCTCTTTTTATTTCTGCATTATTCCTTACTATAAAAGCTGCCGGCCTATGAGGGCTATCACTTTTTTTTATCATGCCTATTTCCATCATTTATTTTATTTGCATTTTGAATTCTTTTATATCTTCGGGAGCATATTCAATTGCTGTTGTTCTTATTATTATATCACGGTTTAAAATATTTAGTTTAAAGGTATAATCTACTTTATTTTTTGCTAAGTCTTCTCCTATAAATCCTAACCTTTCTAACTTGTGTAAAATTCTTTCATTTTCTAAATTTAACACTTCTAATCATTTTCCTAGGTTTCTAATTTCTTCATCTAATAGGACATCTAGGGTCTCTGGTTCTATATTATTTTGTTCTAATTCTTTGAAAAAATCTAAATCATTACTATCATGTCCACCACGCTTCGCAGTCAACTCTGATTGTTTAATATATCTATTAGTTGAGAATGTATAATTATGTTTGCTAATAGTAATATAATTTTTTTCCTACTAATATACTTCCATTTAATGTACAGATAAAATTTAACCTAAAAGGAATTCTTGGCTTGTTATATTATATGGTACTATAAGTACTTGTCCTAATGTATATTTGCTACTATAAGTACTTGTCCTGAAAAATCTTTAAATTGTATTCGTACGTTAATTAATTCTTTTGTTATTCGCATTAATCTATTTTCTGCAGTTCTACAGGTAATAGTGTAACTTAATTGTGCTTCAAATTCCTTTGGTACAAGATTAGAACTAAGCATACTTTTTGTACTTCTTGTATCTAAAATGACTTTAGTTTCAATATATTTTTCTTGATTACACCATATTCGACAGTCTAAAAGTATTAAACTACTAGTATAAGGTACTTGTATTTGAGGTTCATACGTTGTATTTTGTAAATGAGTTTCCTCTAATAGTTGATTAATTTCATCAAGTTCTTCTATAACCAAACATTTTCCTTTAGTTTGATTACTGCTCATGTTTTTATTATTTTTTAATTTTAATTCTATTAGTTGTATTCTTAAATCTAAATTCTCTATTTTTTGACTTAGGATCTCTAAATTTTCTTGCTTTTTACTAGGCTTTGGTGATATGTCGGTTTCTATATTATATATTTCTTTAGCACAAATAAAATAAATTTCGTCAAAACATATATTGCACTGATATCTCAAATGCATATCAGGATATAATCTACAAATACTACAGGCTATACTCATAGTTCCTTTGCCATTTATATATTTATGAGCACATAAACTATTCATATAAGTGTATTCTATTATATTTGGAATTTTTTGTTCTTCTTCATTTACTATACTATATATACTATCATTATCACTTTCATTACTGTCTATACTTACTACATCTTCATCTAGTTGTTTTGCTATAGCTGCTCTTTCCATATTAAATTGCCTTTTTGGGCATCTATTAGCTAAATATTTGGGATCTCCACAAATAAAACAAGTGCATTTTCTAGTTGATGGGTTTCTAACATAATTAGGGGGTTTTCTTCATTGTCTATATTGTCTAAAACTAGATTTTGGTTTATTGGATTTTCTTAATATTTTTCGTCATGGTTTAAAGTAATTTCTTTGTCCATATTGTTGTGGAGTGTATATAGCTTTCCTACAAAACTCATAAGATTGTTTTGTAATTTGTTCTCTAATGAATTATTCTTTACACCATTCTTGAAGTTTAAAGAAAGTATATTGTACTTTAGGTCCTATACCTAGTCCTGTAAGATTACTATTGTTGTTTATCCATTCTTCATGTATTTTTTTTCCTAAATCTTGTGGTAATATTGTAAAATACTTATTACATAATTTTTCGTCAAAAGCTTTATTAGCTTCTGCTATTAATCTTGAAAAGTCTTGACTAAGAGGTATAATATATTTCATATCGGTTATAGTAAGTTGCTCTAGGTTTCTAAGTGCAGTATCTTGTATGAATATACTTTCTCTTCCTGGATCTATTCTTATTATTAAGGTTCTAATAAAACTAGTAAAATTGTAAGGATTATTTCCTAGATCTTTTATTTCATTAATTTTACCTGGATCATTTTTCTTTTTGCTTTGGCAAATAGATAAAGTTGTAGGTCCTAAACATGTTTCTAAAAAGTTAAACATATCCATATTTGCCTTTTTATTTATTTCTCAATGTCTTACTACATATTGTTCCCATACATTTACTTCCTCTGGCCACATTTGAGGGCTTCCTAATTCTATTACTAACATGGTTCCACTCATGGTTTTTTCTATGGGCTGCCTCATTTCTATATATTTTCCTGATTGAGTTGATCCATATTCATATACTGGGTTTTTCCATTCTGGTCTTCCGGTTAGTTCTATGTTTCTAGCTGGAACTTCATTATAGTCGGGTTCTACTCTACTTCTTTTTCTTGGATTACTACTAGTACTAGCTTGACTATCTGCCATAAAAGTTATTTCGTTACTAGTCTTTTCCTTATTTTTAAAGAATTTTTCAAATTATACTTTCCCCGAGCATATATCATCTACTAAATCAATAGAGAAAAATGCAAAATTAGTCATGTAACTATAGGGGTCTGGCAAATGTAGTCCCGTATTTTGTGTTAGTGGCAATTGAGGTCTAGTATCTCCAAAAAAATAGCAATTTGAGGACAAATTTCGCCGAAAATTTTCAATTTGGCCTGAATTGCTGATGTGTCACACACGTGGGTAAATAAATTGGACTAATTTTACCAGACCTATAATTGCAGGACTAATTTTGCCAGACCCCCCTATAGTTACAGGACTAATTCCGTCAAAAAATAAAAAAAAATCCCCAAATTGAATGCCACATGGCAAACTCCGGCCAAAATTAGGGTTTTCCGGCCAATTTGTCCTCAAATTGCTATTTTTTTTGGAGATACAGGACCATAATTGCCACTAGCACAAAATATGGGACTACATTTGCCAGACCCCTATAGTTACGGGACTAATTTTGCATTTTTCTCAAATTAATATTATAATATTGTTTAAATTCTTCTTCAGCTCATTCTAAATTTATATATAATTTATTGCTTCAAAATACATTTCATCTACTAATTCCCTTAAATTATTTATCTCAAAAAATTTTGTTAATATTTCCTTTATATTCTTAGGTCTATAGTCATTTTTAAGTTGACTTTTTAATTGTCTTATTTCTTCATCTATTTCATCTATATCTTCTTCCTCTTCTCCTTCTTCGCTTTCTATGTCTGATACTATTTCCCAATTTGCAAATCTAATAGTTATTTTAACTTCTTCTTCTATAATATTCATATAGTTTGTTTCTATTTCATTATCAGTTTCTTCTTCTAGATCTTCTAAATTTTCCTTGGGATCTTGCTTTTGGTAATTAAGAAATCTAATAGAAGTTTGACCTCTACTATTTGTATATATTACACTTTCTCCTGAAATTTTAACCGTCTCATTTTCTTCTAGGTATTTGGTTAATTCTCATTCTTCTCCATTTAAATTGTTGTTATCTATATTTAAAGGTTTAATCATTTGTATTCCTACTAAGGCTAAACCATCTATTATTCGGTCTGTATTAATTTTATATTGAGGAAAACTATTATTAGTTACTCTTCCTAAAAAGGCTATAGAAACAACTAAATTATTACCATCATATGTTTCATATCCTCTAGTTTGTAACCCTATAGTGATTTTACTAATATCTTTAATATTTTTCATCATATTTGGAGCTACATAAAATATTCCTACATTATTATTCATATCTATTTTCATACTAGCAAATACTGCTTTTCGAGCATCAGACCAACTTTAATCTAATAATAAAACTAAAACCTTTCCACCGGTTCCTTTTCTAGTTAAACCTTTTATTCCTACAATAATTATTCCTAAATGTATATATTTTTATTTTAACTGTTTTAATTGCTTTATACATTCTTGACTGACTAAGCATATATTTTCAACATTTGTCGTAACTTTTACTTCTTTTTCTCTAAATTTTTTAATTAAGTGTGTGTTAAAATCCATTTTTCCTACTTTGTATAATGTTTTAGGTTTTAGCTTATCTATTTATTTCTTTTTCTCTAAATTTTTTGATTAAGTGTGTGTTAAAATCCATTTGTCCTACTTTGTATAACGTCTTAGGTTTTAGCTTATCTATCCCTTTATTGTTGTACAAATTCAGATTTTCTTCTACGTCTATTATTTCTTCTAATTCTACCTCTCTAAATGAGTTTTGGCTTCCTGATCCTCTAAATATTGTTTTAGTGAAAGTGTTACTTATTTTTCCTTTCTCTTTCTCTTTACTACTTGATTCACTTATAGTTCTACTAGTACCACTAAATGATCTCAACATTTTACCAATAAATATATTTTTTGGGTTTTTCAGATTTGTCTAGTACTAAATTTGCTAACTTTTCTTCTAAACTATCTTGTAAATCTCCTTTAATTACTTGAGATATAGTATCTATCTTAGTACTTAACCTTTCAATTTTATTTTCTAATTTATCTAGCTTTTCAAATATTTGTAGAATTAAAGCAAATTGAATATTCCAAAGTTTAGGATATAATTTATCTGAATTACTATTTCCTTGGCAAGTAGTAAATCCTTCCTCTGTATTTAAATATTTATTTGCTCGTTCAATGACTCTTTTATATTCTAATATGTTTTCTAGATTATTCATCCACTAACTATTTGCTCTATATTCTTTAAAGTTTTATTAGTTTCTAAAATTTGGGCTTCAAATTTATTTATTTTATCTATTACTTGGCTTAGGGTTTTCTTAGTCTCAATATCTATTTGTTTTATTTTATTACTATCCAAACTATATTTTAACTCTATTATTTCGTCTTTAGTAGGGAAAAACTTATAATGTTTTTTTAACTATTTTTAAAGTTTCCTCAGACCGTTGTTTAGTATAATCTAAATTATTATTTTCACCTCTTTTTATTATTTCTCTATTTATTAAAATTGTTTCTTTTAATGATTCTAAGGTTTTATAAAATTTTGTGTTTTCTAATTCTAAGTTCGACGCTAGAGATATAAGTAAATCCGTTAAACTATTTAAGTGTTTATGTTCCGAATGTAAATTCTGCTTAAAACTTGAATCAAATCTACAAATAAATTTATGTTTATCTAAGGAGATTATGGATCTATTGGCTAAACTAGATTCTAGATCTAAATATTCTAATTTTTATGAATTAGAAGAATCTATTTTAATAAAAGGCTGCTATTAATATATTCAAAACTAAAAATAATTTAATATAATTTTGGTGATCTCGTGCTTTAGGTGGTGTGTTAAAATAAGTATTGACCCAATTATCTCTCCTAATTATTAATTGATTTCGTAATTCTAATATTAATTCTTGATAATTATAATCTAGATTTTCTAAAGTATTAAGACAATCAATAAAAGAGTTCAAAATATGAGTAGGTACAGACATGCAAAATAAATTATGAGTGCAATAAAAAGTTTTATGCAGATTTATAAAAGTGGGTTGAGATTTTCTTTTCTTTAAAATATGTATAATTACTCTCATGGGTTTAAAAAATTCTACAAGAAATTAAAGGGACCAAACTGAAAATAAGAACAAAGCATATGTACTTAGAAAATAAATATTACCTGTCATGTGTCAATTTTTGGTTGGTTTTGGGCATTTTCATTTGGTCAAAAATAGTGGTTTGGCTTTGTAAATTTGAGGGACTAAAATGCAAATTTTAGGGTGCTAGACACTTGAAATTTTTGAGTTTGGTTACTAGACCCTTAATAGACTATGCAAAATGTTGCTATTTACTTAATTTTCTCTACATTTTTCTAGTAATACTATGACTAGTGTTCTTTCTTTTCTTATTTTTCTTTTTTAATTCAGTTGGTTTTGGCCGCAAAAACGCACAAAAATCACTAGAAGAATGGAAGATCATGAAAATTGTTATTGTATTATTAATATATGAATCACTTCAAATATGAAAAATAACACAAAGATTTCGAGAAGTATGCATTCATTTCTTTTTAATATGTAGTAAATAGAAATAGTCGGAAAGTATCCCTTCACTATATATTTACCATTAGATTATAGTCGATTGGCTGATTTACATCACCCGATTTCAATCCACTTTGTTGCGCTCGTTTCAATATTAAATTATTCTTACTCTAGTATATACTCTATCTGAGATTATGATGACAAACATGAATTTTTTCACAGCGGATATTTTCCTAGGAATACTATGATTAGGCCCCAATTGGATGGCCATTCATTTCCAATCTCGATTTTTCAAAGATTTTTTTTATCAAAAATGCATTCGCTTGTCATTTCGTAAAAATATCTCAAAGAAATGTTACATTTAGTATTCTCTAAAAAAATCTCAAATTTCCTTGAAAATAAATTTCATTAGCATATTTTTTCTCAAGAAATTAAAAATTTTCACTATCCATGATTAGACAGTTCACCCAACAATTAAAAAACATTTACCAGCTAATATATTAACATATGCATCAAAATGATTACATATCTTGATTCGTAAAGACGCAAAAAATGGTATAAGGTCCACTTTGCATATTTTTGAATGACTTTATCGATGAGTTTAACTTAATTATGTCTAAATTTTCTTAAAAAATAAAAACTCATCCATACCTATATCTCACAAGAAAGTAATTTTTCTTAAAAAAAATGTCACATCACACTTAATCATTACACTTTTTCTATTAAAAAAAAACTTATCCAAACAAACTTTCACTATCATATCTCTATCCCTTAAAAATAAAATTTCTTACTTTTCTAAGAAAAACGAGAAATGAAAAATAGCATCCCATCCAATCGGGCCCTTAGGTTTTTCGTTCTTTTGGAAAATTCAATGGGTTTTGGCCGCAAAGAATCACTAGAACAATTAGAGATCTTGAAAATTGTTATTTATCAATATATGAATTACATTGAACCTAAAAAATAACACAAAAAATTCTTGAATAATGGCCCCTTTTTTTATGAAATATGTATATTATTCATGTCAACTTTATAATTTTAGAATTACTAATACACGAATCTTGCATAGATGAAGCGAAATACGAAATGAACACCATTTTATCATAGAAAATTTGAACTGTTAACTTCCTCGATGTTGTTGAATATACCTTTTAATTATACATTTACCACTTTTTCAACAGATCAAGCAAACTCAAACGTCTTACACTTGACCTTGGCTATCATATAACTTGCAAAGATTTGTGTGAAGAACTTCAAAATTTTCCAGAGTTGGAAGAGTTGCACCTCTTTGTTTTGCCATCATTGGCTGCAAGTGATATCGAAACTATTCACGCATTTTTGAAGTCATTTACATGTAATACCATACGTAATTACGTCATTTACGTCATTTACGTGGAATACCGGACGGGACATATCGTCTTATCGGTAT
This sequence comes from Buddleja alternifolia, assembly GCA_019426215.1. Classification (NCBI taxonomy): domain Eukaryota; kingdom Viridiplantae; phylum Streptophyta; class Magnoliopsida; order Lamiales; family Scrophulariaceae; genus Buddleja; species Buddleja alternifolia. The sequence goes on along the minus strand of CM033392.1, from coordinate 53,172,931 downwards.
CCGTTTCCAAAAGGACGAGGACCGAAAGAAACTAGCGTAGCAGAAAGCATATATTCGCAATTCGGCAAAGAAGATGAACGAGGGAACGCAAGAACAACCCTTTCTTGATGAGTATTATGCGGTCGACAGTAGAGTTGGATAGGCTGAATTACCCTTATATCATGTTGGTTGATTAATTTACATCACTCTAATCTAGTCATATCAATGGTTATGGTTCAATCCACCATGTTGCTCCTGTTTTTATAGTTAATATATTTATTCTAGTATAAATTACGTGAACCTTTTCGATTACGTTTCTAGTAGTACTTATTTGACTTTTTATTCAAATTGTTTTGGACGCAAAAAGGTGGGGCTTTTTATTTGAACTAGTAAATAGCACGTGCGTTGCACGTGAATTATGTGACCTCGTTAAAATAATTAATTTACATACATATTGTTCAACTTGAAATTGTTATATATTCGGAACTTCAATAATAATTTAATTGAATGAGTTATAATTCGATAAAATATAATTATTTGAAAAATCATATATTGATTGGTACGAAAAACTTAATGAATACATAAAGCACTAAATTTATTGAAAATTGAAACCTAGATAATAGTGTAATAAATAAATTCTTACGTAACTCGTGCTTTATTTGTTTCTTCTCAAGCTCATTCAATGACGTGTCTCCATTTGAACCTCAATTACAGTCTTCGCGCAATCACAATAGGTTACACGTAAAAGTCTAATGTGCAATAGAGAAACCAAACCAACAAAGGTAAATAATCAAGACCATCTTCATTAGGTATTAACGTTGGAAGGTCATGATAGACATGTCGTTGTCCTCGGTTAAAAACCCCTACCCCGTCACCGATTGTGATTGTGGAAAACCTATAAGAAAAACTCTCTCCACAAACTAATGGAGTGTTGTATACGTGTCCAAATTAAGAATATGAATTTTTTTTTATGCAAAATATACATGTCAAAAGACGATTTTATGCCTACAATTTAAATAAAAATAAATAAATATTAAATTCAGTTAGGATATGTTGGATTTGGGTGACCTAAACGTAAACCCATATTCTCTTTTTTTTTCTAATTTTTCTCCCTTTCCTTCCATTCGTTTTTTTCGTTAACCCTACCCACCCCTTTCTTGCCCCACCGTTGCTGCACCACCTAACCCTACTTGAAGCGCACCTTCTGTTTGAAACCCTCCAATCTGCGTTGTTTCCTCCTCCTCCCCTTCAGCCCCACTGTCGTCTGCTCCTCTTTCTCTCGCAGATCCATCTCTGTATGCTCCTCCCTCTCTTTAATATCCACTGACATATGCCCCTCCCTCTCTTGCATACTTTCATCCATGTCTGCTCCTCCTTGTTTCGCATATCCACTGCAATCTGCTCCTCCCCCTCTCGGATATGTCCACCTACTCTTTTCTTTCCTTTCTCGCATATCTGCTATTGTTTTCTCCTCTAACCATCGTCTGATCCACACCGATGTCTATTGGCCTCTCTCATCACTCTTAATTTTATTGATGTTTCAGATTATTATTTGTTTTGCTAATTTTTTTCACTCTTATACTTTTTCCCTTTTTTTTATTTGTTTATGAATGTTTCATGTTTTTTCATTTTCTCTAATTTTTTTCTGAATTTGTTATGGTTTTTCTTTTAGTTTTCTATTCTTTTAAGGAAAAAAAATAAAAATGTAACGATTGATTATAAATGATCCAACGATTGAGAATACATGCACAACATTTATCAAAATGAGGAGTATATTGGCAAACCGCAAAAACGTTAATGGTGTTAGACTCCATTAATGGAAAGGGATCATGTGCAATCTAAAAATTACATAGAGATTTCTTTCGTTATTTTTTCAACACACAGAAGTTTCGTGTAGATAATTGATTTAACAGGGGAGCGATATGCAAAAAATCAAACTAATAATAACATAATGTGGGGTATTTCATTTTATTTCCTAACGTAATTCCTGTTATCATCGTAATTTGGATCCAATATAAGTATTTTTACCTAAACAAAGCGCTAGTTATATGCCAAATAAATATTCTTCTACTGGCATTGATACTTTTGTTTAAAAAAATATTAGAAGATTTTCCTTGATGCACATGGACTATGCGTTCAACACTTATTAGTGTCACAAAGATTTATATGAACAAAATACATAATGCCTTTTTGTAAATAGGAAAAAAGTTGTACAACATAAAACAAATAATCTAACTCCTCTTTGGCATCGAGGGCATGTACACACCTAACAATCGATTATTTTAATTGGACCTAAAAACCAAATCTTGCTATAAATGAGGCACATCGTTACTTTTTTTATATCAAAACATTAAAATAAATAATAATCGCCGTGTCATCTAATACTTAATCTCACTATGTAAATATTTAATGATTCACATCATGCATACATGACAAAATAATTGGACATAAAATACATGTTTTAGTTGTCAATCTCCTAAAGTTTGTAGGGAAGTCTTTTAAGAAATTCAAGTAGAAATAAACGTTGAAGGTATTAACTAATCATTAAAAAGAACTATTGATTCTAAAAAAATGCTGGTGGAATACATAAAATCAACCACTACTATGTAAACTTATATATATATATATATATATTAAATTATATCCAATTGAAAATAGTATATGCAAAGTTACTTAAGACTTATGAGTAAATCAATCAACAACATAACTCATTTATTATAGTAGTGTATATAATTAACACCATTAATGTCTTCAAGAAGATAGTTTAAATCAATAATAAATACGGTCAATTTATTTACTTAATTAATCTTGTTTTTATTTCCTAACATAATATTCATATATAATTATTTTAATCTCCACAAAAAAATTAAGAAATATAAATCATTTCCTATCATTCATAATTTCATAATAACTATAGATTAAATACATAAAGAATGGAAAGCAATTCAATTAGATCAATATCTTATGAATGTCAAATCTCTACATCAAAGACAAAGTTGTGGCTCGTGTGCACAATATGCATAGGACACCTCTCAACTCCTATATCTATTCCTTCACATGATAATAGGAGTTTATAAGTGCTCAACAACCACTTAAATCTTAAACTAACACAAAACAGTATTGATGTACAATTAATATTTAAAAATTTGAGTTTGATATTATAGTGTTCAAGAATCAATCACAAATGAAATTCCAATAAGTTGAATAAAATTCAAAGTTCAATGAAATAATATTAACAAAAATAAGTTGAGTCTACAATAATCATAGTAGTAAATATTGCAAAAACTCTTAGAATCCACTATATATTAATGTATTATGATTATTGTTCCGCATTCTTTATTCCCGGACCTCCTAAGAACCACAACACTATTTGCTATTAGAGTATATATGCCCTGAACTTCTTTGGTAATCAACTAAACATATATGTGCATCTTATGTAATATTTACATTAATGGAAAAATCAAAGTTTGAGTAGAATTTCGTACCATGTATAAAAAATTTCAATAAAAAGTTACGGAAACTTGATTTATCATCTTTGGCAATGGACCTCTGCAGATTGCAATAAGCATTAGAAGTTTGAATTGCAACCTGCAGTTCTTCCTTTGTGCTATCACTATTTGTAGTAGGAATACCAAAAATGTATATGATTTTAATTAATAAAAATCATATGATTTGTATGAAATGTTTTGTCACACAGGTTTTGTTTGTTTTTGGAAAGATCAAACAACTTAGAGTATCTCAGTAAGAATTTAGATTTCTTCTTTGGAAGATGTTTGAGATGTTTGTGACTGTCTGGAATGTATGTAAAAAGCTTGAAAGGTATTGGCTATGAAGTTTCTAAGCTTTTCTTGGGAAAGATATTTCAGCAAAGTTTTTACTTTCTTGTGTATGTACTTATGTATCTCTATATATTTAGGGCTTGCTGGAATCAGGTATTTATAGGCAATTCTTGGGATTTGTCCATTGGACACATGTGAGTGCGTTTCCATTTTTTTATCATATGATTTTTACCTAAACATATTTTATTTGTGACGCTTGCTATTGCAATAATTGGCTTTTGATTAGCAGTTGCGATAAAGCGCCTCCTTTGTTTGTTACAATATTTTCCCAAAAGTAGTTTACCATGAGACAGTATTTGTAGTAGAAAAACTATGATAAATTAAATAATAGAGCAAATGCCACTAATATGGCCTATAATTTCACTTTTGTATCACTTTGGTACTTAAAGTACTAAATGTACGCTATCATTCCTAATGTTTAGTTTGTATTTCACTTTCGTCATTTGGGCATTTTTTGATGAATTTTGGATGGATGAGGCAACATGTGCGCCTCACATGTCTAACAACAACAAGATATGCACCTCACATTTGCGCCTAAAAGATGGCACTTGAGGTGCATATGCTACCCAATCCCAACAAAATTCAGCAAAAAAGGTCTGAAGAACAAAATTGAAACACAAATTAAATTTCATGGACTATAGTGTAACATTAGGTACTTTAATGATCAAAGTGATAAAAAGATGAAACTTCAAGGAGTATTAGTGACATTTACCTAAATGTTAATTTGATGACATGCATGGTAATTATAATTATCGAGATCATGAAACTACAAAGATAAATAACAGAAGGCTTTGTTTGAATTGCATTATAGCATTTCAGTATCAAAGACAACCAAAGAATATCCCACCCAACAAATCATGGTAAAAATAGTCTTAATTTATTTATGACATAGGACATATCTATATAACAAACTAAAAGTCCATCTCCCAAATTGCATTCATCCACAAAAGGAATGTCTTATGCACATCTACTGAGATCGTGGACTTGGAATCACGATATTTACGACCTTTTACATTGTTACACAAAACAATCCTAAGCATGCTAGGTTAACTTGAATTTCATCTTAAACAACATAAAAATAAGTAGAACATTGTGACTAAAACCAAATCAATTAGATTTCAATTGTCAATGACACTATTGAGCATCAAACTATTTTGTTTTTAAGCTTAGAAATAGAAAAAATCCAGCAAAGTGCTTACAACAAAGATCCCAAGAAGAACAACAACATTGATTTACATAACATAAAAATAAAATTCAAATCAAAGGACATTATAATGATCCTTGTTGATTATTGTTATTTCTCTCTCCGGTTGGTTTGACTCCTTCTCTTGAATTTGTTGTTATGCTATATTCTTTGACGACATTATGATGATCCTTGTTGATTATTGTTATTTCTCTCTCCGGTTGGTTTGACTCCTCCTCGTGAATTTGTTGTTATGCTATATTCTTTGACTTTGACATAAAATATGTTGAACAACAAAATTATATAACAACCTTTGTTAGTTGTTGACAATAATATCTATGTCTTTAAAAGCAAGAATATTGTACTCTATTTTTCTCAAATAGGATCGGATATGTTATTGACAATGGTATATTTTCTATGAATTAATTTTTTTCAGGATGTACATTGTGAAACTTAATACCAACATCTTTATCTTGACCATTAGAGATGCCATGTGTTGTGCAATTTTAGTATTCAGTCCTTGAACATTACGACCCCAATTCGTGAGCCTGTAATATTTTATTGCTGGTAGTTTTGTGCATGTAATATATGCATAAAGTTATATTTTGTACTTCATTATTCGCCATGATCATCTTTGAAACTTTTGAATTCTTCAAGATAAGTTTGTGCCACAAGCTGTTTGAATTTCAACCTTTAAACCCCCAGGTGTAGTGTGACCGTGAACTTTGTTTGATTTATCTTTAAATACCTTACGGAAATTAGAGTCTCCTTCAACGTGATAAAAATTCTTCCTGCATAGAACTATAACTTACGAACAGACATAGATGAAGTATGACACTTTAGACTAACACGACAACTATAAAACTTACAAAATCAAACTTGTGATTAATGATCTTGTTAGTTAATAAAACTTTGGGTTAATGACATTTTTCCATCCAAACTATTCGGGTTTTTGTACTTTTGTAAACAAAGTTTTTTCTTTTGCACTTTTTTATCTGAACTAAACGGGTTTTGCATTATTTTATCTAAAATTGTTTATTTTTTTACACTTTTTTATCTGAACTACACGGATTTTTACAATATTTTATACTTTTAGCATTTTTCGGTGGAAAAGTCGCCCAATTTAAGGGTAAAAATGATATTTAATGAAACTTGCGGTTCAATATTTTTACCCTTTGAAGTTGAAATGATACTTTCAATAGTAGAATTCAAAATAGCGAAGCCACAATAAATTGTTGTTTCAATTGATAAAATTTCATGTTTATCCTTAAAAAGATCACATGTGATATATATGATGGAACCCCGGCGGAAAAGTGCACTCAAATAGTTTGGATGGAAAAATGTCATTACCCCTATAACTTTTGAGCAAGTTATCTCCTTTCTCCTATCAGTTAATATAATATTTTAGTGATGAAATATTTCTTAAAAATAAATGATTGAATAAGGATGACCAATGAGTCATTTCTAGAGTATATTAAACCCATCAACAATCATGAACCATTTTATTTTTTGCCTCCAAGATTATATGAGTCCTATCATGTGCAATGAACAATATTAATTTCAATAGAATTTATGAGTCCTATCATGTGCAATGACCAATATTAATTTCAATAGAATTTAATGTGAATTTAGTATAATAATAGATATATTTATGAATTCTTTATCATATCTATAATGTATATTCTATAAATTCAGTTTATATATCACTATACTTGTTCATTTTTTTGTAATGTACATGAGGAAGCAACCTTTGAGTTGAAAATTTACTCTTTACGATCCGTAATGAGTAATTTAACGGAGTTGACCATTAAATTTTGGATGAAAAGTCTAATTGTGAGGAAATGTTAGAATTTTTAAAGTTTCGAGACACAATGTGAGAATCTCGTAATGAATGAGACCAAAATTAAAAAGGTAAAAAATGTAGGAACAAAATGCGATTTTCCCCACTTTAATTGAGTTGATGTACATCAAATACTCTTTATTTTTCATATTGAGTATTTTTTTTCCCCATCTTCTTATTCAAGTTTTTTGGTAACATTTGCTCTTTATTCTTTCGCTAGTATTCATCCTAGTATATTTCATTTTCATCAAATTCATTCTTTTTTATCTTGATAAATTTGGGTTGATAGCACCAAAAAGATTAAGGTATTTATAAACGTGTCCATCATGCTTTTGAATACTTAAATAATTGAAATGATCATATAGTATATTATTTACATGGAAACAAGTCAACATTACCTTAGTTTGAATTCTATACAGAAAATTGTTTATGCATTACTATTTTTTTAAACCCTTTCTGCAAAGTGAACAAAATCATAATTTATAGGTCACAAATACTATAATGTAATTTGGTTAAGGAAAAAGTAATGAAATTCTATCAAAATATAAATACCTTTAAAAGATAAAAGCTAGTAATTTTTTAAGTATATGTTTCTTGACAAAAGTTTAATGCAAGAGTACTTAGTAAACCATTCAAATATAAGATCATATATATATGACTTATTAAAAATTTGTGAGGTAGTATGTTCTTTCAGTCTATCAATGAAAATTTGATTTGAAGATCATTAACAATATTTTTATATTGATAATTGAGAAGTTAGAAGGAAAATAACAAAAAAATTGACTATAGAATATATCTAGCTTAAACTACAAATAATGCACCTCACTAAGAGCACTGAAAAATGGGAATACCAAAACAATTTCTATTCAATTTAATTGTTGGCTAATATTATTATTGTCGGGAAACCTAGAATCAGTTAACAGTTTGAATATGCAGAAAGAGCAAATAAGTATTTAATTTATGATTTATGTCATAGAGTCTATTGTCTTGTATTGTAAACATCAACAAATTTGAGAGTGATAAGGGTGTAAGAAATATGAAAAAAAACCATTATGTATTTCGAATATATCTTGATTTTCACCAAAATAAATAAAATAAGAAACTTAAAGTTATTTGTACTTTTATAATAGTAAATTAATATAATATAACTCTACATAATATAACGTAAAGGAAAAAAAAATCAGGCAAGTACCTAACCCAACCAACTTAAAAGTTTGAATTTGAATCAGTAGACATGATTCTCAGATCCGACGAGTCCCTAATTGGATCTCGGAATGAATAAATGAGATTTTTGTTAAGAAGCCCAATCGAGGTCTTGAAATCTTTGTATTGCACGCTCACATTTTACAACAATCGGCAATTTAAGTTTTGTACACCAAAATTTGCTAGATTGGTCTTCTATACATACCACGTCTCAAGTACTGGTGGAACTACATACTAAGTGCAATATAAGACGAATCACAAATTAAATGAAATATATAATGTGCAAATTTACATGTTCTTTGCTAGAATGGGAATGCCCCGTCAGACAAAAACAATGAGTATATTTCGGATTTTTTATTCAAATTTACTGTTTCATCTTCTATTCTACATTACTAATCCAGTTAAGTGTATAAATTCTCCTTTGAATCATTGCCCCCTTAATATAATCCGCAAACATATGTACTATATGACAAGATTAAGCGCCAAATTCAAATACTCAACCAAACTAAACGAATGATGGAGCTCGGACACCACAGATTACAGAAATGTTGCAATCATCATACAATTGCCAAACAATTTCATTTATGTTAAATAACACACTTAATTCATGTTGGAATGCTTAGAACTGAATCCTTCAAACAGAATGTAATCAAGTTAATTAAACTCGAACCGAAAATTTCTTAATTCAAATTTTCAACAAAAAATGAAAATGATCAAGGTGATGGGACTACTCTTGTAAAGCCTTTTTAGTAGCATCATCTTCTGCTTTCATCTTTCTCTTCCTATAATCCACTAACGTCTGTGGCATAGCTTCCATGAGTTAAGCAGTACGTTCTCGTTTTTCAGCAGCTAACCTGTCAACTTTATGCCCTTTCCTCTTTGTCTTCATCTCCTTTCTTTCTGGATCATATTCCCAATCTCCTCCCACAAGGACTTCTTTGCGAAGACGGGCCCTGCGACGTGCACTAATACTGAGAGGTTTCCACGCCCCGAGCTCCGAATAACCCCACACACCCTTTGGCAGCTCATCCTTGTACTTTGTCAACTTCTCTCGCCACGGATATTGGTACTCGCCCACAGCTTTTGCAACATTTTTACTGCTTTTCCAGCCATTGATCTTCAAAAAGAGGCCATATTTGCACATTATATAAGTAAACCAAGCAATACAGTATTTAGTAGAGTAAATTATATACAACTCATAATAAAAACACACCGGTGTTTGAGAAATTACAATAACGTCCACTAACAGTAAAAAGATATTACAATTTCCCCCATTGTTGTTAGGGTTGACAGGGGGTGTTTTCGTAATTTGTGAAACCTCAGGGGCTCGTGATAATTACACAATAAGTGAGGGCGTGCATGTAATTATCCCTATTTAGTATCTTACAAAAGTGAGACGAAAAAACACAACAAAATGAGTACAAAAGCTAGTCCTATAAATCATTTAGAGAGATCTTGGGATCAAAAGTTTTTTCGTACGTCTTTAAAATGCTAAACTATCAATAAAAGGAGACCCGTGTTGTACGGTACGAAAACAATGTATTCATGGATTCGGTTTCAGTGAGTTTTCTACTGCTATAGTTTTGAACCCTTTCCGTACCTCTTTGTCAGATATTAAAGATCTTCCGTCCAAATTTGAAGGAACCACATACTAATTCTCATGTCATATTCTTAATTATTGTGCCTAACTTCTAACAAATTCAAACGGTCCTCTTTCATATGTTATGTTAAGGTACAAATTAAAATCAAGGCATATGAGGATGTTATATTTAGTGAACCGCAGAGGTTCAAGCATTAGGATCAAGTAGCAAAGTCGAAGGGCTGAGGAGCTCTTGAGAGCTTAAATCTCGGCACAATCACAACCATTTGTATATGATGGACCACTACGTGATGCTTGCGATTGTGCCTCGACTCGAAGGGCAAAAGCTCCTAATAATGACTCTATCAACACAGAGACTGAAACAACATCAAAAATGTTCAACCCCTTCAAACTTCCCTTTCAGACATTTTCACAAACACCTTGACTACTAACCAGGAATCACCTTTGCACTCAAAACAATTTCAAAGTATAAGAACCCTTTAAGGAGCAAGCAATATGGAGAACATAGATACAAACAACATAACCAAAACGTAATTTACTATCTCAAAAGGAGTAGGACTGTTTAAACTAATTTGAGACTAAGCGACAGAAGAATGAATATTTATACATAAAACATTCTTTCAGATGTACTAAAAATGGAACTTTACTACTGATCCAGTAAGAATTTTTACCCTGTCGAGGTCTCTAAAGGGTTAATACTGAAATTTAGAGAATTTATTTTTCTGCGTGAATATGAAGGCTTCTGATCAGAAAACGGCACTTGAAAAATCAATCAAATTAATGAGAATTACCAACAAATCAAATAAAAAATGAAAGAACAGCAGAAAATTGACTAAACCTTTTCGCCGAGGGTGAAAATGACGAGCTTCTTCTCGACGGAGATGGAGCTTCACATTGCCTTCGAAAATCCAGCGTCTTGCACCATGATGTGGTGGGCATTTCCAATTGCCGACTTGTGCTTGGAGGAATCAAGGTATTTGCACAATAGGGCTTTCTCATGCTCTGCAGCAAGAATTGAGATTTAGACTCGCACCATTCATAATTTTTTGTGAACTATTAGTATTCTTATTAAACTCCACCTAATTAACATATACATTGAACAAACTTATTAACTATTAGTATTAATTAAGTTCATGCACATTCATTTGTTATAATAATAATAATTTTTTATTAGATGATAATATTAATTTATTACTATAAGGTTATTTTAGTCTTAACAAAAAAGTCAAGAAATGTAAATCATCCCAAATTATTCATACTTTTAGAATAGTTATAGTTATAGTTATTATTATTATTATTATTATTATTATTATTATTATTATAGATTATTGATTATAGATATTCTTGTGGATTATTAATGTTCTTATTAAACTACACCTTGCATATTCATTGAACAATATTAACTATTAATTTCAAGTTCATGAACATTCATTTTATAACTATAACAATAAAAACCCTTATTTAACTCCACCTAACATATACATTGAATAATGTTAACTATTAATCTCAAGTTCATGCACACTCTTTTTAGAGTAGTAATAATAAAAATTAAAGGATAATATTAATTAAGTACTATGGGGATATTTTAGTCTTAACAAAAAAGTTAAATCATGTAAATCATTCATATGTAAATCATTCATACTTTTAGAATAGATATAGATAACAAAAAAGTTAAATCATGTAAATCATTCATACTTTTAGAATAGATATAGATAATATATATAAAAAAAAAAAGAAAAATGATCAAAATAATATGATTTAAAAATTATTATACTTTTAATATGTCATCTTCTAATTAGAAGACGATGTACTGCATGTCATTTTCAGTAATTTTTCTTTATTTAATTTATCAATTTAGAAGACGACATATTGTATGTCATCTTCATAAATTTTCATTTTTTTTTCGAAAATTGAAGACGTCATTTGGCATGTCGTCTTCAATTTTCATTTTTTTTATTTTGGAAAATTTTCATGTCGTCTTCAATTTTCATTTTTTTTAATTACGGCTTAATAATTTTTTTTTTGTTTTCGGCTCATTTTTCTCCCTTTTTTGTGAATTTTTAGGTTTCAACTTGAACATATAATTGTAGATTTCCATATAAACTTTGTAACCCACAAGAATGTGATCATTTCGATGCCCGGTTGAAGAAATACGACAAAGCGAAAGAGCAATATTTGAGCATTTTCTTAAAGAAAATAATGACTTTTTCCTTATTGACTGCCGAGTTTTCTTCCTTTTTCGTGCATTTTTAGGTTTCGACTTGAACATATAAATTGTAGACTTTCATATGAACTTTGTAACGCCACAAGAATGGGATCATTTCGATGCCCAGTTGAAGAAATACGACAAAGCGAAAGAGCAACATTTGAACATTTTCTTAAAGAAAATAATAACTTTTTCCTTATTTACGGCTCAATTTTCTCTTTTTTCGTGCATTTTTAGGTTTCGACTTGAACATATAAATTGTAGACTTTCATATAAATGTTATAACGCCACAAGAATGGGATCATTTTGATGCCCGGTTGAAGAAATACAACAAAGCGAAAGAGCAACATTTGATCATTTTCTTAAAGAAAATAACGACTTTTTTCTTATTTACGACTCAGTTTTCTCCCTTTTTTGTGCATTTTTAGGTTTCGACTTGAACATATAAATTGTAGACTTTCATATAAACTTTGCAACGACATAAGAATGGGATCATTTCGATGCCTGACTGAAGAAATACGATAAAGCAACTTTTGAGCATTTTTTTAAAGAAAATAATGACTTTTTCCTTGTTTTCGGCTCATTTTTCTCCCTTTTTTGTGCGTTTTTAGGTTTCGACTTGAACATATAAATTGTAAACTTTCATATAAACTTAGGAACGCCACAAGAATGGGATCATTTCGATGCCCGGTTGAAGAAATACAATAGAGCAACATTTGAGCATTTTTTTAAAGAAAATAATAATTTTTTTCTTGTTTTCGACTCATTTTTCTCCCTTTTTCGTGCATTTTTAGGCTTCAACTTGAACATATAAATTATAGAATTTCATATAAACTTTGCAATGCCACAAGAATGGGATCATTTCGATTCCCAGTTGAAGAAATACGATAAGCAACATTTGAACATTTTTTTAAAGAAAATAATGACTTTTTCCTTATTTTCGGCTCATTTTTCTCCCTTTTTCGTGCATGTTTAGGTTTTGACTTGAACATATAAATTGTAGGATTTTATATAAACTTTGTAACGCTACAAGAATGAGATCATTTCGATACCCGGTTGAAAAAATACGATAAATCAACATTTGAGCATTAAAAAATGAAAATGCTACATTTGAGCATTCAAATGTTGTTTTATCGTATTTCTTCAACCGGGATCAAAAAGATCCCATTTTTGTGGCGTTGCAAAGTTTATATGAAGGGCTACAATTTATATGTTTAAGTCGAAACCTAAAAATGCACGAAAAATGAGCCGAAAATAAGGAAAAAGTTATTATTTTCTTTAAAAAAATGCTCAAAAGTTGCTTTATGGCATCGAAATGATTCCATTCTTGTGGCGTTGCAAAGTTTATATGAAAGTCTACAATTTATATGTTCAAGTAGAAACCTAAAAATGCACGAAAAAGGGAGAAAACTGGGCTGTAAATAAGGACAAAGTCATTATTTTCTTTAAGAAAATGTTCAAATGTTGCTCTTTCGCTTTGTCGTATTTCTTCAACTGGACATCAAAATGATCTCATTCTTGTGGCTTTACAAAGTTTATATGAAAGTCTACAATTTATATGTTCAAGTCAAAACCTAAAAATGCTCAAAAAATGGAGAAAACTGAGCCGTAAATTAGGAAAAAGTCATTATTTTCTTTAAGAAAATGCTCAAATGTTGCTCTTTCGTTTTGTCGTATTTCTTCAATCGGGCATCGAAATGATCCCATTCTTGTGGCGTTACAAAGTTCATATGAAAGTCTATAATTTGTATATTCAAGTCGAAACTTAAAAAAGCACAAAAAAGGGAGAAAACTGAGCCGTAAATAAGGAAAAAGTCATTCTTTTTTTTAAGAAAATGCTCAAATGTTGCTCTTTCGCTTTGTCGTATTTCTTCAACCGGGCATCGAAATGATCACATTTTTGTGGGGTTACAAAGTTTATATGAAAATCTACAATTTATATGTTCAACTCGAAACCTAAAAATGCACGAAAATGAGAGAAAAAAGAGTCGGAAACAAGAAAAAAATTATTAATCTGTAATTAAACAAAAAAGAAAATTAAAAAAAAATGAAAATTGAAGACGACATGCCAAATGTCGTCTTCAATTTTCCAAAAAAAATAAAATTGAAAATTGAAGACGACATACCATATGTCGTCTTCAATTTTCTAAAAAAAAAAACGAAAAATTTATGATGTCTTCTAAATTGATAGATTAAAAAAAAAAAAATTACCAAAGACAACATGCGGAAAATAAAAATGAAAATTGAAGACGACATACCATATACCATCTTCAATTTTCTAAAATTTAAAAAACAAAAGAAAAATTGATGAAGTTGACATATAATATGTCGTCTTCTAAATTGATAAATTAAAAAAAAGAAAATTACTGAAGACGGCATGCAGTATGTCGTTTTCTAATTTGAAGACAACATACTGCATACCGTTTTATATTAAAAATATAATAATTTTTAAATCATATTATTTTGATAATTTTCTTTTTTTTTTTTATATTATTCAAATAAAAAGCCCATATGGAAATTTTCGATTTGGAACATTGAAATGGTTTTGGGTGTAAAAGATGTGCAACAATCACTAGAGAGTCTCAAAAAATTAAAGATCTTGAAAATTGTTATTAATCAATATATGAATTACATCGAGCCTAAAAAGTAACACAAAAAATTCTTGAATAATGCCCCTTTTTTTTTAACCACTGGTAAATAAAAATTTGTGAGAAATTTATCCTCACACCCCAGTATGTTTACAGTTCTCCACCAAAAACCACCCAAATCTATACACTACTAAAAATGCTATACTACATCTCAGCACACTTCCTCGGCGCAAACCCGAGCCTCGACTTCTTTGTGTCGTACAAAATATGGAAATTCTGCTGCTGATAGTTCCCAATAATGGAGAGAGACGAGCGAGGGGTACCCAAAATAGCCAAACAAACAACATCATCAGGCTCGAGCTTGATGAAGTAATTCTCAACAGGGAAGTTCCATGTCGCTCCATCTTGAAACACGATTCCAAAAGAGGGCAAATCCGGGTTTTCCACGCCCGACACATTGTAACAAGGTTCCAGTATTGGAAAATCCTTCACTACCGGATACCCTTTCACCTTACTCACAAACGCTTCCTTAATGATCTTATAAGCCGGATCGGCAAAATAACTAAGTGTAGTACCCGAGTCAATGATCGTGCCACCACCACCTCCCGGAGACAAATCCCACGTCTCCTCTGGTATATTTAGCGCCTCCGCTCCAACCAGAACAGACTTTATGTCGAGATAGTAGAACGTATCCACCGCACTCTCTTTTCCATCGACTAATTTAGTGAAATTCAACTCCGGGTGCCCTAATAGCCCTTTATCCTCACCAAATATGAGTTTGCTACTAACACTTGAGTTACTATTTCTATCTACAAGACAATATGAGAAAGAATGGCCATATAAAGATTGAAGTTGAGACGAAAACGACAACGGCCCCCGCCCGAGTCCTAACAAACCACTAGCACCATGAAATAGCCCTCTATTCCAATGACCACAACCAAACATCACATTTTCGACTTTTCTAAACTCCGGTCGCCCATTTAAGGCCGTTAGATTAACCGTAAACGTCTCCAACGCAAAATCTCCAGTCGTATTCGAACTATCTCCATACCAATAGTAATAAGGGCAACTTTGATTCTCATTCTTGCAAGGCAATGGGGGTTCGGGGGACGAAACGAGGCTACAACGGGGATCATGACACGTTATATTTCTAAACGAACTCGAATCTATCGGATTATAATAAGGCCCCGTTTGCTCGAAACAATCATAACAAGGAACAGACTGAATCCAATTAAGATCACTACCAGTATCAAGAATCAAAGAGAAGTGTTTAGGAGGTGTACCAATGAACACATCCATGAAGTACTCGCCGGAGCCGAGGCTGACACCGGACTCCAACGTCGCCATCAGCTGGCCGGAGAATCCATTGGAGTACGATTCCGGCGTGGTTGTTGCAGGGGAAACAATTGGATTATCTTTCTTGACCCTGGAATTGGTGTTTTGAATCTTCTTCTTTTCAACTATTCTGGTGTGAAGTGTCTGAATTCTTGTGAAATCTTTTGCAGTGGAATCAAGAACAGAGTCTGTGGGATTCATTTTTTCTTTTCCAAATGATTTGTGCTTTAAATTGAGCATTAAAGATGGTTTTTTTGAATCAAAATCTTCATCTTTTAACTCATAAATTTCTTCTTGAGCTGAGTTTGAAAAGCTACAATCTGAATCAACAGAAGAAGCAGAAGCAGCATTAAAGCTGTGTGTGAAAACAGAGCCATTATTATTTGAAATCAAATTATTATTATTACTATTTAAACTTCGAATTCCATCTCCAAATGCTAAAAACCCAAATGAAAATAAGTAAAAGTAACCCACAAACAGGAGAGATTTTGACACCATGAATGCAAAATTTCTGAAATTTTCAAAAAATACCCAACAAAAAAATCAAGATTTAATTTTTTTTCTTTTTTTAATATCAGGGCAGAGGAAAAAACAGAGGAAGGAGAAATAAAAAGGGATAGAGAAATGAAGAAATTGTTGAGTAGTGAAGAATTTGGGGGAATGGGGGGTTTGAACTTTGAAAATTGCAATATCTTTTTCAATGTGAAATATTGCAATTTGAAGTAAGACTTTGAATATTGCAATATTTTTTTCTCTCTAAAAAGATGTTCAATGTGACAACTTTTACGCGTTTTCACATGAGAGAATGCTGTTAAGATTTAATAATTTTATTTTAGTGAATGTGTGTGAGACTTTAGAGAAGAATTAACTAAGCACGAGAAATGATTGGGAAAAACAATATGTCTTGTTATTTGCTATAAAGGAAAAATAAATCATTTGTTATAATTAAGGATCATTTCGCGATTTGGAATCATCTGTTTCGTCTTGTATTACAAAAGCATGAACTCATGCTGAGTGCATAAATATTTACTTAAATATATAAACAATGACCAGATAAATTTAATGGGTATTTATGAAATAAAATACGACATGAAATATATAAATCATATATATATATATATATTAGTTTACTTTAGTCGTTACTAGTTAAGTGTGATCATTTGGGTTAAGCAAGTCAAAGAAATATAGTTAGCAATTTGCATTGACAAAGTTTGTAATCTTGACTCAAACCATTCTTCACCAAATTCTTATATTTCAAGTCTACAAGCATGCATCTTTTTCCACTTGCTCATGCTTAAATTTTACAAATTGAAATCCATGGTCTAAACTATTGAACTTCTCTTTGTTGAAAATATACGTGTCAATTACTACTTAGGTTATTCACCTATCAACCTAAGACTTTTTCCTTAATTTTTTTCCTGTCTGTAAAATCAAGTGATCCTGATCCCATATTGTAAGTGAGATTAGTCATATTCGAGACTGAAACGATAAGGTAAAACCCTTTTGAAAAAATTGGACTTCAAAATTTTGAACTCTGGTGACAAGATACATCTCATGGACAAAATCGCTTACCATTAGTTCAACAAACTATTGGTAAGCCACTCGCATATCAACTCTAATCGTTCGTGTACAAGTTCTGCTTGGATAAACTATTAGCGTAGATAATATTTTTCTTACTCTTAACATAGTATATTTTATGATAAAATCTTTTAATGTGATTTATTGTTTTATTTCATATTCCATTATATATGTATATGTATATATCTATGTATATGTATATGTATATGTATATATAAATGCATGTCAAGCGCACTTATATATATATATATATATATATATATATCTAGATATATATACACACACACTAATGTTTATTGCATACACTTGTCGTGCAGTTTTCAAATAAAATACAAGATAAACCACGCATTGATAGATGAGTACATATCAATAAATGCCAATAATAGCTTGTCAAGACTTATACACTAGCGTGTATTGCATACACTTGTCGTGCAGTTTTCAAATGAAATACAAGATAAACCATTCATTGACAGATAAGTACATATCAATAAATGCCAATAATACCTTATCAAGACTCTACTACTAAAAAGAAGTCATGAGTTTAAACCCTAGCCCCTCTCGCTCTCTCCATCTCTCTCTAGACCTTAGTATTTTTTTTCTACTTTCCTCCGCCGGCGATGGCTTGGTGAAGCAGTTGTCTACTTCATCACTGTTACCACTACCATCGTTGGCGAGTTGGATTGGAGCACCCTTCTTCAAATTGTACATCACATCTTCAAATCTGACGAGACAAATATGGATCTAGCGAGACAGAGACAGATTTGACGAGATGAAGACGGGTGATACCTAAATTTTTATATAGCGTTTTAGATTTATTTTTTTAGTTTTTATTTTCTTTCTCATATGAGAGTTTGCTTTCTCTCTCGAATGAGAGTGTCTTTCCTTGAATAGGAGTTGCAAAAGAATTTTCTTGTGTTCGTTTGTGAGTTCTTAAGATTTGTTATCTTCAAGAAATTTGATAGTTGGTGTTTCAGATGTTCTTACTATATCGTTTGAGTCGATATGAATTGTATTCTTGTAGGCGTTGTAAACTTTCAATTGAATGATATATAAGACCGATTTTTCTTCAAAAAAAGAAGTCATGAGTTTAAGTTCCATCGAATTAATAGACTGTTTCGTAGGTAATTATTTGTGGAAAACACTTGTATAGACCGGGTCTTGGGCTCCACCCGTGTATCATGTGGCTAGAAAAAAGACACATCACACATCACTTGTTTTTTAATTAAAAAATATGTGATGTGTTTTTTTCCAACCACAAGGTGCATAGGTGGGGCCCAAAGCTCGGTCTATACAAGTATTTTCCATTATTTGTTGTCTAGAAAACCCTACGAACAAAACCTCGTGCGAGTATGACTAAATCAAAATACACAAATATGTAGCATAATATGAAATTTTTTACTCTAAATTCGATTTGATGTATTAGCAGCTAATCACAGTAATGTATACACTCGCTTACCCTGTAATTTATTTATCTACGACCAAAATCATATATATGAGTTACTTTCCACCCCCAAAATCCATCTTGTAAATTTGTTCACTTTTTTTAAGGGGAGGAATTGCCATTATGACCGGTTAGGATAGGAATCGCTGTCACATAAATTAGTTAATCACCAACTGCATTTATTATATAATTATATACCATCACAAAAGAAATTAACCAATAAAATAAAGAACTAGTTGTTTGGCTAGAGATGAGTCATAAAACATACAACCATATTTAACACACAATAATTAGGACAATAAAGGCATGCTTTGAAGAATAGGATTAGTCAAAGTGGGCCTTTTTGGCCCAAAACTATAATCATACTCTTTTTTCAAGTCAAAGCAAGTACAATGCATTTGGGAAACTTCAAATGAATCTTCTGGCTAGAAGACTAGTTGTCACAGTCCCATAGAGTAATTTAAGATGGAAAATGAGTTTGACTCGAGAAATCTCATTAATTTTATCAGCTATTCTTCACATACACGTCATATAGATATATAGATAATGAAACCCAAAAAAATGATATATAGATATTGAAACAAAAACTTGGGCAAAAATATCATTTTGGTACTTTATCTTCGCGTGTTCGCAATTTTGGTACTTTAATGTGAGGGGTGGCAATTTAGTTACAATAATAATACAAAAATTGGCAATTTGAGTACAATTTGCCTAAAATTACTGACATGGCACCAAATAATACCGAAAATTGCTGACGTGGCTGCCGAAAAATGTCAAAATTGGAGGGAAAATTGATGATGTGGCGCTAAGTGTATAATGGGTTGACGACATGACGGTCAAATAAAAAAATATTGAACTCCTTTGCTATCAATGGGATTTGCACCCAGACATTGGGGATAAAAACTTGCACTCCCACCACTCCACCACAAAACACATGTTGATTTATTTAACTTTTGTTTAGTTACTTATATTTGTATTTTTATTTTTGACATACAAATATATGAAATAAATAATTATGATTATTTACATAGATTATATTTAATATAATTGCATATTGTATAATAAATCGTAGATAAACTAATTATATATTTCGACATATATATATTTATATATATCGAATATTAATATCAGTAATTAACTATATATGTCAAATATATTTTTATTTTTTTACTATAAGATCTGCAATAAGATTAATTATAATCTATGTGAATAATTATGTAATTATATATTTGACATATATAATTAAAAAATTTATGGAAAAAATATTTTAATTATATGATAACTTATTAACTAAAATATACAATTAATATTGAAAAATATATGATAAATTATTGATAAAAATATATTTATGCAAAACAAATTTCTGGAAAAAATATATAACTGAAAAATAATTTAGACAAATTATATATTAGAATATTCAATTAATGGTAATTTATCAACTAAAATGTATTATTATTAATAATTAGTGTAAATGTATTATTATTAATAATTAATATAAATAATTTTTTTTAAAACTCATTAAATGCTTAAATATTTTTTTTAAATCTTTATATGTATTTCTAATATAGATATATTTTATTAAAATATTTTTAACACTTGTTTTTATGTTAAAAAGAAAATTACTTTAGAGAAGAATATCAACTAAATGAAAGTAAATAAACACATAAGGTGACATATGGTGTAGTGGTGGGAGTGCTAAAATTTAGATCAAAGGTCATGGGTTCAAACCTCATTTGAAGCAAATTTTTTACATTTTGTCCAATTGGTTGCCTTGTCACCAATTTATTATTGGATGTCACATCATCAATTTTCCCTCCAAATCAGAAAAATTCCCAAATTTTGATATCACATGTCTAGCATGTGACAATTTCCGGTCAATTTTCAATTTTTCGGCCAAATTTGTACTCAAATTGTCAATTATTGTATCATTACTGTACCTAAATTGCCACCTCCCCACATTAAAGTACCAAAATCATAAATACGCCAAGATAAAGTACCAAAAAGTTATTTTTGCCCAAAAACTTGTGAACAACCACACCCTATAAATAAGCACTACCATCATGTTTAGGTTCATTTTTCACTTACCAACAATTTGTTTTTTTTTTTTTGAAAAGTCAATTGCATTAAAATAAAAAGGGGTGTAATACAGGAAAAATTGCATTTTTGGTACAGTAATGTGGCCTGCACATTTTTTTGGTACATTAATATGTGGGGTAGCAATTTCGGTACACTATTGGGCAAAAAATTGACAATTTCAGTACATATCGCCGAAAATTGTTGACGTGGCGCCGGAAATTGCCATGTGACATGCACGTGACCTGCAATTTCGCCGAAAAAATTTTAATTTGGGGATTTTCCTGCTGACATCATAAATAAACTTAAAAAAAATCAAAAAAATTCAATGGTCAAGATTTGAATAATCGGTTAGAAAATTTCTTATTTATATCTATATATATATATGTATAACAGTACCTGTGTATATGTGTGTGTGTGTGTCTGCGTGTGTATATGTGTGTGTGTGTCTACGTGTGTGTATATGTGTGTGTGTGTGTTTATATATCTATATATGTATGTATAGTTACTGTTCATCGTCTTCCACATGAAGACGATGAACAGTACCTGTGTATATGCGTGTGTGTGTGTCTGCGTGTGTGTATATGTATGCGTGCGTGTGTTTATATATCTATATATATATGTATAGTTACTGTTCATCGTCTTCCACGTGAAGACGGTGAACAGTACCTGTGTATATGTGTGTGTGTGTGTCTGCGTGTGTGTATATGTATGTGTGCGTGTGTTTATATATCTATATATATATGTATAGTTACTGTTCATCGTCATCCACTTGAAGACGATGAACAATACCTGTGTATATGTGTGTGAGTGTGTGGGTGTGTGAATGAGCGTGTGTTTTGGTGAAGAAGATGAAGTAGAGAGAGAATAGGGTGGATGAGAAATGA
The DNA here is from genome assembly GCA_019426215.1 of Buddleja alternifolia. Classification (NCBI taxonomy): domain Eukaryota; kingdom Viridiplantae; phylum Streptophyta; class Magnoliopsida; order Lamiales; family Scrophulariaceae; genus Buddleja; species Buddleja alternifolia. The sequence goes on along the minus strand of CM033392.1, from coordinate 53,151,179 downwards.
CAAAAATGCCCTCAATATTTGTGTTAAATTGCATTTTAATCCACAAAAGTGACACGTGGCCGGCCACGTCATTAATTCGTTGCCCACTTGGCGGCCACATCAGCAATTTCCAGTGCCACGTCATCAATTTTCCTCCATTTTGGAAAATCCCCAATTTTGACATTTTTCGACGGCCACGTCAGCAATTTTCGGCGATATGTACTAAAATTGCCAATTTTTTGCCCAATAATGTACCGAAAGTGCTACCCCCCCATATTAATGTACCAAAAAAACGTGCAGGCCACATTACTGTACCAAAAATGCAATTTTTCAGTGTAATACATAAAGAATGCACAAGGAATTACCTTACCACAACCAAGCACCTATACTAGAAATAAGTTTGATAAACTAGTGCTAACCAATCTCGTCAAAAGCCAACAAAATGACTAGAAAACTCACCTTCGAGCATTTACAAAGTGGGCCTTGGTATGGGTTGCCACCCGGAGTGTCCCGTTCGTGGACGTCCGATTTGAAAGGGGGATGGATTGTTAGGATATCCCACATCGGTTCCACATAAAAGTGTGGAAGGGTATATAAGTTGGGACAGGGGCGGATCCAGGGGGGGCCGAGGCCCCCGAGACTTCAAATTTTTGATATTGGGTATATATATGTTTATGTTATGGCCCCTCCAATAATATATAGTAAAGCTGTTTATAATTGAACAAACACATGGTGTAGCACAGTTGGTGCGGTTAGGCCTTATAAGTCCCTGACACAACCGGGGAGGTCTAGGGTTCGATTCATGTGGCTTCCTCTCTATGTTTTCTTCTAGAGCCTTGTTTTCTTTTTATTTACTTAGATATCTATTTTAATTGAAAAATTACTTGTTTTGAATTAAAAAAGCACTTATAAAATTGAAAACAGAAGACTTAATTTGTCTAATTTACATATTTATTTTTAATTAAAAAAATACTTATTTTGAATTAAAATAGTAAGAGATTGAGAAAAGATAGTTAAATTGTTAACAACTCCACTATTCATTTTTTAAATTTCTTTCATATACTTATAAAGATTAAAATTAGAATTAACAATTTTTAGTTTTAATAGTTGTTATTTTTATGTTTTTTCTTAAAAAAAATTAGCATTATAATATTATTGAAACTTTGCGGTTGAATTAGCTTTTATTTCTTTGGTTCAAAGTAATTTTCTTGATTTGTTTAAATATATTTTGATTTGTAAAGAGCAAAACTTTATTTTAAAAACTATTTACTTGTATCTAGAAATAAAATGGGCAAAGTCATTATATTTTTTTAGTATATATTTTTATATGTATTTTCTTATTTAATCATAGTCAACTTGATATGTAGTGTATTATAGATGAATATGAAAAAAGAACGCCGTATACAATTTCGATAGGCTTTTTCAAAAATTGTTTGTGTATTTTCAACTACTTTATGTTTTATTAAAAGCCAAATATTTATGTGTGATTATTGTTATTTTATTAAAATTTTAAAAAAATGAATATTTACGTACAAGTTTTGATAAAAAAAAATTAATAGTGGTAATTCGGCCCCCCGACGTTTCATTCCTGGATCCGTCCCTGAGTGGGGAGGCAATCCTCTACCTTTGACCATGGCTTTGGGTTAAGTTAGGGCTCCCTATCTTATATGCCTAACAATGATAATTTAGTTGGTCCCGAATTGGATTCTCGTTAATGCGCAAAATCCAGAATTTTAGGATTGTATTTGTTGGGAGGGATGACAATGAATATGGGTGGAATGGGTCCCTCCTAGCTTGAGGCGGAATTGGGTAAACTAAACAGAGTTCAGTCTGGGTTAGGTTTTATGATTTTGGGCCGCTCGAACTTGGTGCGGGTTTTTGGTTTAGTTAAACGGTTAAACCTCTGCCCAATTTTATTTACTAGTGTAGCTTAGGGATGTTTCAGAGTGACCACATTTCAGCTGGAAAAACTATCTGTGGTGGGGTACAAAATGTGCCAAACCAGTCCTAAAGCCGCCCTGTTACCATCCGTAGTCGAAAGAGATTTAATCTCGTGACACCTATCTCCAATGTGGGATGGGGACACATGAGTATACAACAAAGAGAAACATTCATGCATTGAAATTCTCTTCAGGGAAATATGTTGAAACTGAAATGGATCGAATATCAATTGGGAAGTTTGACAAATTAAGTTGACATATTGATTTTCTGTTTTATATTCATACCTTCCTTTTATTTGCTCGCAAACGTAAATTAAAATAGAAAATGTTATCCAAAATTTAGAGTTTATTTCCGAAAATAGGGTGTGAAGTTTCGAAAACATTGTCGAAACTATGTCATAGCTAGACATTGAAAATACTAATTAGCTTTTGCACACTAATTTTTGAAATTGAGCAAATCAAATATGTTTTTCCATTGAAATTACAAAAAGAAAGAAGAAAATTTGACAAATCCAGTCCCTTTTTTTTAATTATTCACAAAATTAGTCTAACCACAATCATTTAATGTTTTTTTCCTCTTTTTTTTTTTTTTTGCACTCACCTATTCCTATTTTAAGTATATGTTTGAGGTCAACACGAGATTACTGTTGTCTGTGTTAAATTATATCTACATCTTCTGATGAATGTCTAAATTAGGGATACACCCTTGTTATTGGAGCATTAACTATAAATAACCTTTAAGTTTAATCTCGTCTAACATTTAGGTGTTATCTTAGTGTTTCTTATGGTTCCTTTAAAAGAATTTGTGAGTTGAATAAGATACCCTTTTTAAATATTAAATGATTTTCTTTAAATCTAACATTAAAATTTTGAAGAAGAAAAAATGAAAAGAAAAAATATTCAAATAAATGTTAAATTGCTATAAGAGTATTTAAAAAATATCTCAAAATATTAAATAAATATTAAAATTATTATACAAAATTAAAGTATTAAGTCTAATATTAAAATTATTTTTTTAAAATATTTTAAAAGTATCTAAAAAATATAAATACATTAAAAGATTGAAATAAAAAAAATTAAATAAGTGTTAAAATTGTTAGGTCTTCAAATTGACATATTTTCACTATATCTTTGCCTCATATTTGTCTTGAATTTATGCCTTGAGTTAATCTTTTTAGTTGTTTTTATCCTTATTTGCGTATTCTTACTTCTAAATTATTTTGATGCTTTCGTAGGCAAAGGACAATGATTTTGACAAGTTAAAAGGTGATTTTTGAAGAGAGCAACCAAGGTTGACTAAGTGACCTAAAGAAGAGCAAGAGAGAGTCCAAACGAAGTGATTTTAGTTGAAGAAAATCCGGACAACAGCCTTGGCACAGTGGTGCCAAAACTGTGCACAGATTTTGCACCACTGTGCATGCGTGAATTTTAAGTATTTTAATGGGCTCGTTTTTTAGGCTTTTAGTTGGGCTTTTTTGGTAATTAGAAACCCTTTATAAGGTAGAGAAGTTAAAAAGTGCAGCTATCACATAGAAAAAGAGAGAACACAATTTGGAGACAAAAGAAGTTTGGAGAGGAAGAAAAGAAGTTCCATTGAAGATAGGAGAGAGAAATCTTGATTTCTCACCAATCAAATGGGTTTCTTCTTAGATTTTCTTGCTTATTTTTCTTCTCTAAGTTGTATTCTTGAATTCTCCATTATTGAACATGAAGTTTCTTGTTAATTTTATTTTTTCTTTAAATATGCGTAGCTAATTTCTTTTTTAGGGTTTAAAATGTAATCTTGTGTATGTATATGGATTGTTGATATTATTTGGGTTTATTTTTGCTTGTTTAATCTATCATTGAGTGTTTAATGCTTGTAATTGCTTGATCAACAACTACATGATTTAAGTTAATTTAAGAAGTACCGGGAGGTGAATTGAATTATCGGTTCAAATATGATAGATATGTTAAAGTTGCTTAATAGGGGTATTAGTAATTTTGCATGAAGCTAATTAACAATTTTCATAGAAGTTAATGGATTCATCTAGATTAGTTATTGATCATAGGAGTGACGGTAATTAATTTAGTTTGATACTCATAATGATCTCGAGAGAGTATTCATATAATCAAGGAAAATTGGGTCTTTAATTTAGGCAAAAATGACAACTCATTGAAAGTCAATAATCCATAGAAATACGTTGATGAAGTCTTAATCCCTAATCTTTTCGTTAATTGATTTACCGTTTTATTAATTCTGTTTTAATTAGTTTTAATTATTTTGCTTTTATTTAGTTAAAAAAATCTCATCTCTTATAATCGATAGTCTAAATATTAGGATATGCTGAGTTTGGTACTTGACATCCTTCTCCGTGGAGATGATCTTACTTATTACTATATTATTTATTCGATTTCGTGTCGTTATGGGCGGTCAACAAAAAATTTGCAAAAAACATTAGAAATATTTCAGATATATAATATAGTAAATAAAGTTTCAAATTATTATAAGAATGTTAAAAAAATGTTTAAGAATATAAAAAAAATTAAACAAATATGATAATTATTATAATAATATTAAAATATATCTAAAGTATAAAACCAATATTAAAGAAATTATAAAAAAAATTATAAACTACTATTAAAGAAATTATATAAAAAATTACAAACTATGTGAAAGTTATAAAAATACTTTGAATAACTATTAAAGGTAGAATTTTCATTTTTGGACCCCTAGTTGTGCGAAATCCAATTTTGGTCCCCAAAAACACCGCTCATCAAGTGATGTCTCTAAACTACTATATTTTCATCAAATGTGATCCCCTAGTCTAATTTTTCATCAAATTGGTAACTGTTGGGGTAATTAAAATGTCAAAAATTATATTTTGCACCTCAGAAACACAACTTGTGGCACTTTTCATCCCAAAAAATAATAATTGACAAATTTCACTTGATGGGGGACAAAGGGACACCCAGGTTTCTGATAAGAAATTCACCCTCTTTGAATCCAATTATCTTTATAATTTCTTGTTTAACCTCCTCTGATACACCCCTGACAACAATATTGGATTTGCTCTAATTAGCAAATAGCCCAGAAGTCTTTGAGAATTGATTGAAAGTACTCTAGATAGTTTGCACTAAGGAGATGGATGCTTTGTAGAAAATCATAAGATCATCTGCAAAGCATATATTTGAATCTTAGATGTTTGTAAGCAAGGTGGAATCTGAACCCAGTATCTTAAGCTGCAATTTTTAGGCTTCTAGTAAGGTATTCCTTAAACAAAAAATAGTGAGGTTGAGATGGGATCCCCTGCCAGATCCCTCTCTGCCTTGGAAAAAAATCATGAGTTTCACCATTGAGCACAAGTGAAAAGGAGATTGTTCTGATGCACTCTATTAGCCAATTGCTGAACAGATATGGGAATCTATATCCATCTAACACCTCTCCAAGAAATTGTCAATCCACTGAGTCATAAGCCTTTCTAATGTCAATCTTCATCAAACATCTTGGAGATACTTTCTTCCTGTTGTATAATCTTATCAGCTCCTGACTGATAAGCACATTATCTATGATTGTTCTATCCTTCACAAAAGCTCCTTGGTTCTCATCTATCAAGAAAGGAAGAATTTGAGCCAGCCTGTTTGTCATCATCTTAGAAATGATTTTGAATATTGTGTTGCAACAGCTATTAGCCTAAACTCACTGGCCAATGTAGGATTTTCCACTTCTGGAATAAGAGCCAGCAGGGTGCAGCTGAACTGTTCCAACATCTTTTCATGCTTGAAGAAGTCAAGAACTGCATTAGTAAAATCCTCTCCAACAATTCCCTAAATAGCGTTAAAGAAGTCATTTCCATAACCATCAGGTCCTGGGTTCTTATTACTACTCATACTAAAAAGGGCTTTTTTGACATCCTCAGGAGTGAAAAGTCTAATCAGTTCCAGTTGTTGTGCTGGTGACAATCTAGGTCCATTTTCAAATACCCTTGCATCCACTCTTGTTCTTGTACTACTTGTGCCCAAAAGTTGCTGATAGTATGTTACAAAATGTTCTATAACTGCTCTATAATCTATCAAAATAGTACCATTCCCATCATCAATATTCATAACCCTATTCCAATACTGTTCCTTCTTAAGAAGCATGTAAAAATACTTAGTATTCAAGGCCCCCATATTAATCCATTCTGCTTTGGATTTTTGTTGCATATACTTGTCCAAAGCATAACACTTTCCCTTGTAGTTTACTTTGGCATCTTTGCTCGGCACTGGAGTTCTTTATTATAAGGGTAACTTTGAAGCTGATGTTGCAATTCTAACAGTTTCATCTTGGCTGTTTACATCTACCTTTCAATATCAGAGTAGTGAGTTCTATTGATATGTTTCAAGGGTCCCTCAGCATTTTCAATTTCTGTACAACTCTATACATAGCATTTCCTAAACATGTTGAGCCCAACTTTCAGTGACAACCTCACTAAACTGAGGAGCTATGGCCCACATATTGAAAAACTTAAAAGGTTTTTTACCATTTCCACCTTGAACTTTTAAACAGACAACCAAAGGACTATGTCGGAAACTCCTTCTAATATTTCTGCCAGTCGAAAGTCCTCACATCATTGTAAATTGACAAAGACCCTATCAATTTTGGAGTAAATTCTGACCCCCTCATCATGGCTATTATTCCATGTATATTGATGTCATTTCCATCTTATTTTCTCCTGTTCACATTCATCCAGACAATCTTAAAATCTTCTATTTCTGCCCTTGTTACAGGTGCACCACCAATCCTATCATTCATATACAATACATTATTGAAATCACCCAGTACCAACCAAGGTTCATTTATATTCTGCATTTTCTTTTGTAACTCCTCCCATAAGACCTTTCTCTTTTGTGCATGGATAAATGCATACACATAAGTGACTTTAAAACTCTTCCGCGAAGTGATATGGAGTACATTACAGTGAATAGACTGGGCTATATTCCTTATCACTGTCAAGTAAAAAAAATCATGTCTCCATAGGACCCAAATTCTTTCTCTAGGGCTCTCATGTATATTTGTGATACTGCCCCAACCCTGACACATCCAATTATACACCTTATCATAGTTGTTTCTGTTGATGTTATGTTCCAAAATCCTCATAAGACTAATCCATTTTTATTATAGAGAGCCATTAACTCTTTCTGTCTACCAGGGCTATTTAGCCCTCTAAGATTTCATGCTCCAATGCTTTCCATGGTCATTAACCATGTTACTAACTGCCCCTGACTCAATTTGAATATCTTGAGCACTCATACTTGAAGATGGAATATCAGTACCCAAGCTATCAAATCTAGGCTTACCATGTCTTGTGACTGTTATCCACTCTATTTCCCTTGTCCAAGCAATTGTTGCCCCTGCCTTGGCAACCTCGTTTGTTGTCCCTTCCTTCCCTGCTTGTACAGTAGTTAAGACATTCTTTTCAAGCCTCTTCTGTTTTTCTTCACCCTTATTTTTTAACATCAAAGTCTGTTTTCCTTTTTTGTTCTTACACATAGCTTCTTCATGTCCATATCCTTTGCAATAGGAACAATGGACTGGTTTCCATTCATAATTCACAGTTTGCTTAACCACTATACCCACAAATAGCACACTATCTGGCATATTTTTAACATCTACCTCCACTAACAACCTTGCAAAATGAATGCTCTCCTTAGCTACTGTCATTTGATCATCCATAATGAGTATACCAATTAGACTCACTATTTTGCTCAATGAACTTCTACTCCAGTACTTTAAATCCAGATTTTTCAATTTGACCCATACAGGAACCCTATCCACACAACTTTTAGTGTAATCAAAAAATTTATTTCATGGTGCAACAAATAGTGGCTTGTTATCAGAATGGTAAACACCTAACTGTGTCACTTCATCCCTAGCCTCCTCAGTATGAAATCTAACAATGAATAAACCATTTTGTTTCATTAATATTTTGTCAATTCCATGCTTACCCCAATAACGCCCGATGTAGCCATTGATGATAGTATATGGTGGGTTTGTACCCAATACATAACACGCAACTGCAGATTTCAAAAGTCAATTTTAGGTTGTACATCCTCTGCCCCAATTTTGCCCATGATTTGCCCTTGAATTGATTCTGGCTTCATAAACTTCAATTTGCCCCTGCATTGCTAGCTTTGTCACATCAAACGAATCCCAAATTGTTCAAGTTTTTGCTTGATTTCCACTATCACTGACCTTTGTTTTCCCTTCTAATGCACCGAGTTTGATTGGAGGGGTTTGTTTCTGGATTTGTCCAAACAGTCTTGAATGGCTGAGGTAATCACCTCATCTTATTGATTTGCTCTCGACTGGTCCTGAGCTTTCCTGAGGATTGATGTAATCGTCTGTATATTTTGCCTATTATTTCACAATCTGAACCAGTTTCTTCTTCCTCAATTTGGTCAAAAATCTTATTCGGGTTTGTCCTAGGGTTTGTCTTTGCACCATTTCCAGACGGAGATTGTGCAGGAGGAGTGAGTACCGGCTCCTTATTCATCTTTGCGTTGCCTTTCTTTCTCTTGGCCATAGCCATAGTGCATGCGCTAACATGCGTCGAGAGAAGATAGAAGAAAAGTCATCAAGCGTGTTTTCTTTCCGCTTCTAAAATGTTGCTAATTCTATCTTCAACTCTGAATAATTATGACAAAAGGATGAAATTTGTTGATTATTCTTTTATGGGTGGACATTATCAAAATTTATTTTCTGGGGTGCAAAATATAATTTTTGACATTTCAATTAACTCCCAACAATTACCAATTTGACGAAAAATTAGATGGAGGGACCATATTTGATGAAAATATGGTAGTTTAGGGATAACATTTGACGAACGATGTAATTGAGGGACCAAAATTGGATTACACGTATAACTTGGGGAACAAAAACAAAATTTTCTCAATATTAAACCTTTCTTGTTATTCTATACATTTCTCGAACTATATAAGCATATTACTTTGTCTACGATTTAATATGAAATATTAGGATGTTGTGTAAGATATTATAAGTAGTTTAAATAAGTTGGAGCGTCAATAGGAAAAGTTGTTGATAGTGAATGAAAATTTTTGTGAAAAGAGAAAAAGGAGAAAAGGAAACATGAGCAAATATAGAAAAAAGGGTGAAGAAAGAGAAATTTAAGGTTGACACTTGGCAGACTTTATTAGGTAACTAAATGCTATGATGTCGAACACGCTGAAAAATCATCTCGTGTAGTGTTGGAGACGTGTCATGTACGTATCCAACTATTGAGAGAAATGAAAAAAATACACTTGGGCAGTCATGTTCGAACCGTGTCAGCGTACTAAACTTTTTAAGATTTAACGGTTCCCGTGTCCGTGTCGTGTCTATGTCCGTGCATCAACAATTAAATGTCATACCAAATACAAACAAACCAAGGTAGTTAATTACTCTAAGCCATTCTACACTTCTATCTCTTGCTATTCTTATACAAAATCCTAATATTTCATATAAATCGTAGACAAAATAATATGCTACTGTAATTTCAATAAGACTATAAAATGGCAAGAAAGGTTCGTAATAATCATTATAAAATATTAAAATATATAAAATAAAACATTAAATAATGTTAAACTTGATAAATAACCTTAAAACATCTCTAAAAGTATTTAAAAATTAAATAAAATTTTAGTAATACTATTAAATATTAGAAAATACCTAAAAATGCATAAAAACTTTAAATATTTCTATAGATTAGGAAATATTGAAAATTATATATTTTAAACTAATTTTTAAATTTGAATAAAATTACTTTTATTGGAAAAATGTAAAGATTTAATTACACAATAAATTTAAATAAATATTAAAATTATTATAGAAACATTAAAAGATCTCTCATGCTTAGTTAAACTAGAAAATATCAAATTTTGAAAATTAAAAAAGAAGGAAAGATGAAGTCGTCTTCCTAAGCCTTCCTATTGACTAACTCCTCTCTGTCCCCACTAGGGCCACTGCTACAACAAACCAGCCCCCTACTTTACTACCCTCATCTCGTCACCATCGAAGTTGTCTTCCTCAGCCTCCCTATTGTTCGTCTCACCATTGCCCGCTAAACCACACTAGCTCATCTCCCTCATCTTGCCACCATTGCTACTACACCACACTAACCCATCTCGCCATCGCCAAAGTCATCTTCGGAACTTCATCTTCCTACCTTTTCTTTCTCAAATTTTTTGAACTTTTTTGTTTGTTTTTAAATTTTAATAAATGATTTTTCGGTCATTTACCTTTTTTCGCTTGGGCTTCAAGGTTCGTAATTGAGGTGGTACAAGTAATTTCCAAAAGCACGCTCGTAGATCTGAAAGTTAGACATTCATCAAGAGGTGTAGATGTAACTTACCCAAAAATTTAACATCGTAACATATTCATTATCTTTCAAATTATTTTTTTTTTAAATTTCAAATTATCACAAGGGGGAAATCAATTATCCAAAACTAGAACAAATTTCAAGCAATATCTATTCAATTAATACATTCAAGACAAAATCTTAAAACTAAGATCAGTAAATGCCACAACATGAATAATTAGGAACCCCGATCACAAAAGGATTCTTTTGAGAATTGTATCTTTAAGGCATACTCTACTACTTGAATTGCCTAAATGGACCAAACTCCAAGTTATCGGATGAGCCCTTGCCACCGTCTAGATTGCCCATGTAATAGTCATCCATTTTTGGCAAATCAGAATAGTTACTGATATCAACAGTGGATTCACTTGGTAGCGTTGGTGCATGGCCCATCGTTGGTGGTGGTGGTCGAGTCACATGAGCTTCAGGCTGGCGAACTAAGCTCCCGCTGCTCCTGAAAAATGTTGGTGGGTTTATGGGCTTGCGATTCGGGTTCTGGGAACGCTGTTTGTTTAAGAAAAGTGTTAAGAATTCGATGTAGTCATCGAACCCTAGTGTTCCCATGGCCAAGATAATATCCTCGGAGCTAATAGTTTTCCTATACTCCCGATGACACCTTTGATTAGCCTTACTTGTGATGAAGCTACTAAATTCAGAAACACATTCTTGCATGGTCTCTTTTGCATCATCAGCAATCTTTGCATGAGCTGGGAGGACACGACGCATGATCCTGTTCACATTGGCTAAGGTCACGTACTGATCCTTGTCACGCTTGAATGGTTGTTGTGGAAAATTTCTCAAGTTGTTAGCATCTGGCTGGGTGTTGGTGGTTTCGGTAGGCCCCCGAATAACTATACCTAAAAAGATAGAGAAATGTAGAAAACATTAATATCATGAAGATGTGGTTCTAGTCCCAACCCATTTGGTTCTAATTTATAATGTAAAAGTGTAAGACAATGTATTTCTTGTTGAAGGAGATAAGAATGACATTTATTGAGAGATTTAGTGCGTTCTTATCATTTAATCTCATTTAATAAATTCTTAGTAATCTCAAGAATCAGATCTTAATACTGGTAGGTGACTATCCCATCTGGATCAACTTAAGTAAGAAAACATTCAAAAGAAAGAAAGACAAATGCAAGATGCAACCTATTTGAATTTGAAAAAAAGCTCTGTAAAAAAATTAATGAGACATCATAAAGTATTTTGCAATTGTACTAAATTAATATAATTGATGTAGATAAGAATGTCTATGCATGAGTAATACAATGAGTTGAAATCGATTAAATTTATATATAAAGAAAAAGTCTCCATGTAATAGATTGCTATTTAGCCACATTCAACTCAATTCATGTCCATCTAAAGTTTTGAATCCAAAAATGATTAGTTAATTTATATTAATTCTTTTAATTGTGCACAATAAATATTGATTTGCTATATGTTCTTAATTACTATCTTGTATTTTCACATCATATACATAAAGACAAGTATTGGTAAGAAGTTGTTATCATTTTTTCGAATAGCTAACAAATTGCATACTAAAGAAAACAAACTTACTTTATTACATTTAACCACTTTCAACTACAAACACATGCAAACAAATATGCTTATTACTCCTTTGGCACTTCCATATGAACAATTTCAAAAGTGAATAATTTTCATTTAATAAAAATTAATTTTATTACAAATAAAATAAAATAAAAACCAATCACTTCGATTGAGCTTTATAGGAAATATATTGAGACACAAATGATTTTTGATAAATTACAAAGTAATTTTTTTATAGAAAATGATCGGATTAGAGATTTAACATTGCCATGGACCGAAGTTTGAAAATATTTTTTGATATCTAAGATTTGTAAAACAAAAGTAGAAAAGGAAAGGAAAAATGATGACTCGATTGAAAATTTTAGAAGAAAAGAAATGTTAATTTAAGTACATAAAGATAATTCGTATAGATTATATTCACATGTGTCATGTATATGTACGAGGATAAATAAACAACATAAAATTAGAACTCACTTGTAAAACAAAAGGCAAAATTAAATAATACGAAAGCGACAAAGCACAACTTTTTTTTTAATTTATTGACGCAATGGAATCCATGAAGTATCTAAAAGATTTGTGAATCTAAAGTATACCAAGTATAGCTCATTAAGGAATACTTCTAAACATTAGAAGTAAACGAACATACAATATCATGCACACATGCTTGGAACTCACAAGATTTATCATTAAAAACACAATGCACATCATTCATACAAATTTGCTTTGAAATCAAAATGGTAGGAGAATTTTTGTGTACTTTTACTAGATCTAGCTGCTCTTATGGTGTGACTATGTTGTTGGTTACAGCTTCCTCCATGTTCCATCTTCAAAATTTATCTCTGATTCTAGTGTATGAATTTATGTTCTCCTTTGTACAAAAATATAAGACACTTTACTTTTGCTATGAACTATTAGAGCAATGGCATCAAATATATAGAAAGTGAATGGGCCTGCAAGGGCAAAATAGTAATGTTACTAGTTGGGGGAGGTAGGGACAAAGTTGGCAAAACATTAAGAGTTGATATTAGAAAAATGTGTATGTGGAAATGAACATTTAGTGAGGATGGCCATGTAGTAAAAATGTAACCTATGTGATTTTCATTTGGTAATACAAAAACTTATCATAAAAACTCTTTCGTAAATTAATATGACCTTGGTTGCAAAATTATATTATTTTCTTTTAGTTGCAAAAAAAAAGTACAATTACTCTTAAGAGTAATTAAATTCTTGAATGAAATAATTGACTTTGTATTTATTAAGTTATAAGATATTTTTTATAAAATAACATCAACTATTTCAAAGTTTTAAAACAGAGTTCGGAGGGGAGGAGGTAGTGTTGTCAAATGTTTGAAAGTTGAGTATTTTGCAAAAGAGTACATATCTACAAGCTCTTTTCTATTAATCATATTTTACTTGAGAAAATCTTTATCTATATATTTTAATTCTAATGTGCATGCTTATATTTTACCATATCATGTGAGTCGTTTATACTTATGATTATTTATATATTTCAATATTGTAAGAAATCTCAATTTGGATAATATTTGCTAATTATCCCTCGAATTCCAAGGTATAAATAACTTTATTATTCTTTGAATTACATGATAAAAATGATTTTATTAGGGAAATTAGTAGTTAATTACTTTAAAATGTAAGTGTCCATCATTCACAAAGTGAAAACGTTGTTTTTCTCACATAATTGAAATAAATAATATTATATTTATTAAATCCCAAAATTAATTATTATAAGCTAACGAAAAGGTAGGTCAAAAAGTTAGTACAAGACAAAGCAAGCTAAGTCTTAATATGTTGCCAAATGATAAAAGTTCACTTTTGTAAAAGAGTATATTTCACAATATTTATTTTAGAATCATACATAAAGTCTCAATCACTGAGAGTATACTGCAAAATGAAAATTTAACTCAAGTTAATAGATTTTCGATGTAATTTCTACAAACTAGATAATTGAAGGCTCATGAAGAAAGTTTAAATCTCTTATGTCTAGAATAATAGGATTGAGAAAGAACTCTATCAATCTTTGCCTTCAAAATAAGTCATACTACTTAGTTGCAAATTGTTTGTAGTATGAAACACAATTTGAAATAGTGAGACTTATTATATAATGGCTATAAGATGGAGTCACGGTCTATAAGACTACATAATACTTGATTGGTGATAATTAGAATAGCGACAAGGCTATGGTTTTTTGCAATGTTTGCATATTTTTGTTGCCAATGATATTTGAAATCAAGGTGCAAATGTTACTTCATATATAGGGTAAATTACATCCACACTGGTTGACGAATGTCAAAGTTACAAATCTTGCTCGTGTTTTGAAAAATTATTATCCGTTGAACATTTAGGTCCTGACATTAGTGTGTTAAGGTTTGGTTAACAAAATCTATGATTTGACAAAAATACTTTTTTAACTAATAATGAATTTTGTAAATCTAAATTCGAAATTTTGAGAAAAAAGAAAAAATGTTAAATAAATGTAAAAAAATTTATAAGAACATTTAAAATATCTATAAGTATAAAAAAATATCAAATAAATGTGAAATGTTAAAAATATTAAAAATAAAATTTTAAAAAGTATCTAAAAATATGAAATAAATGTTAAATTTACTATAAGATATTAACAATAAGATTTTATAAAAAAATTACAGAGTACTTAACAGATACAAAAAGATATTAAAAAAGTACTAAAAGTAATATAAGATTATTTCAAAATACATTCAATAAATGTTAAAATCATTATAAAAATTAAAAAGTATCTAAAAAATATTAAAAGTATCTAAAAAATGTTAAAAGTTATCCAAAAAACATTAAATAATGTCTAAACCCATTAGAAAATATTTATATATTTTAAACTAATTTGTAAATTTGAATAAAATTATTTTGATTGGTAAAATAGAATAAATAGTAATTAAACTATGTAATAGATTCAAATAAATATTAAATTTTTTAGAAAAATATTATATATATAATTTAAAATCATTAAAAAAATTAAGAAAAAAAACTTGAAAATATTCAAAAGATTAAACTTTGAAAAATCCTTAAATTAAATTTTGAAAAAACAAAAGAAGAAAAGACAAAGTCGTCTTCCGTAGTATCCCATCGTCGTCTGCTCACCGTCCGTATCTCCTCTCACCAATGTCGAAGTCTTCTGAATTTCATCTTCCTTTTTTGTACTTTTTTTTTCATTTTTCCCCTTTTTTTCTTTTTTTTAAAAAAAAATTTTAAAAATTTTATCAAGGGCATTTTGGTCATTCTCCCATTTTCGTTTGGGCTCCAGAGTTTTCTAAAAGTGTAGGTGTACAAGTACTTTTTAATGGTATATATGTAATTTAGATATAATTTACCTTATTATTTATCATTGTGGTGGTCATAAATCCACTTCAACTATGCCTTCTGGCAAGGAAGTCAGTCACTGCCTTTGTTGGACCGCCGACTTTGGTCCTTGCGATAGCCTTCGTAGAACTCCATTTTCTCTATGATTCAGCCTTATTTTAGGTATGGAGGTCTTTCGCTCTCCTTAGAAACAAGGAAACTAACTTGATGACTTCCAATCCGCTAGGGGCGATGAATGGGAACAGAAGTGAGGCCCTCGAGTTCTCACAGACACTGGGGCTCTACGCTCTTTCTTTCTATGTGGGACGATACCAGGGAGAGAAGAGAATGCTTCAAGGCGCTAAACAAGACAACTACTATTTGGTTTTTCTCTCTATGAGATGAGCCTAGTACATTGGACTGACGTATAAAAGAACAGAGCTGGCTTAAAAAACACACTTTCAACTTAATGATTGTATTCCAGGTAAGGGACTAACAGCCGAGACCACTAAAGGGACCAGCATGTGAGCCTTCGATGAATGAGAATACTGACCCAAACCAATTGACCTATGAGTCTTAGGGCAGGAGGGAATGGTCTTTTTCCACTTTGCTTTGTTTAAAAAAATATCATAAAGAAGTCACAATTAAGCTTCATAAGACTTCCCGTCGGAAGAACTGGCTTTTCAAATGAAGTGAGGTGGAAGATCTACTAAGACTGAGTGCTACTTATTCCCATAGAAGCTGGGTACTTAGTAGTGTTTGGAACTCGCATACAAGTTTTAATGTCATAGCAAGCACTAACAATCCCTGTTGTCTCGTCTTCACAAAGTAACAACTTATGGTAGGGCAAATAAGGATAAGCTACCACTAGCCCTGCTCTAACAAAGTACTTTTTCTCTGGAGGTTTGGTCACTTAAGATAATCCTTGAGTCATCTCTACATGTCAATCACCGATTAATGGCTCAGCTACGCTTTCCTATTTGCTTCTCTTTGTGCTTCAGTCTTCCCCTTTCATGACCAGTCTTCAGTATGCCTTTTTGGGGATTCTTGCGACTGGTCTAGTTGTGGGAACCCTAGCACCCCGACAGATACATTTCTCCCTTCCGACTAGGAATTTAGTCACTGCCTTTGTTGGACCTCCCACTTAGGTCCTTGCAGGAGACTTCCTGGAACTCTACTCCCTAGGTCTTCATGAATTGCCTCATTTGGATCTGTCGAGGGCTTGGGAATAAAAGGACAGTTCGAGCTCTCCGTGAGCTCATTCATAAAGAAGATCCCTTACTAGTGAAACTAAAATACCCCAACTGAATGACCTACTAGTCGTAAAGTAGATTCTAGGGGACACATTGACGGGTAAATTCTGATGGACCTGACAATGGGTGAATTCCTACGGGACACGAAGATGGGTGTATTCTGAAGGGACATAGAGATGGGTGAATTCCAAAGGGACACGACAACGGGTGACTTCCGACGGGACACGGCGATAGCGACAGGTGAGTTCCCATTTCTCCTAGACAATCTTTCTGATTTCCTTTTATGCTGACAATTTCTTTGAACCTCTAGAGACCTCAACTCTTTTGGAGCCTAAAGGCTCCCTTATATGTCAAATGAATGAATAGTGACCTATTTCTTTGGCTCTCGAGAGAGACCCATGCGAAATCAACTTCCATTTCAATATGAATTCCCTCGTGCTACTTACTTAATGACAGTCGCTACTCTAATGGAATGTCTAACCTAATTACTAACTCGAGTCCCGAAACTCAGGCACATTGTTCACCGAAAAAAGCGAAGCAAGACAACTAGCAAGCTAACATAGGCGTTAAGACAACAAAGGTCGTATGTTGACAAGCCTAATCTAACGGAATGGGGCCTATAACTTCCCTGATCAACAGAGAAGAAAAGTAGTAGAGAAGGAAAGACTACAATCATAATGTTATGGAACGAGATTTGCTTTAGCAAATATTTCATTTAGGAATACCATGCGATCTGCCTTATTTTCCAATGGGTAAATATAAGACGCTTGACATAGGTTGTTTCAATATTTTAAAAATAACCAAACAATTTAATCCTTCAATTTGTGAAAAATAATAGTAATTAGCAGTCTAAATTCACAAATATGAAAGGTCATTGCAGTCTAAATAATTTCATCCTAATCAGTTCTTTCTGTTATTAATCAATTTATGAACCAATGATAATAACATATCAATGGAAGTTATCCTGATTAAAAGAGACTCTTATCAGTTAAGTAAGATATCTCATGTTCAATCTCATATAAAAGTAGCTCATTAGATTAACTGTTGTCATTCAGACCCGGATGTCTTGGAAAACCAAAACATAAAGATAAACCTATGAAAAAAGACATATAAGTTTGGTGTCGCCTCCTTACTTAAGTCCCTTTCTATCAGATTGCAAGAGTTTTTACCAAAATACCATTGAGAAATGTCATAGGGAGAGAGATGTGTGGAAGAATAAAACTAATTAGAAGTCTTGGGTGAATTTTAAGATTAATTTCCTTAATTCCCTCTCTGGATATGAATTATATATTTTTATTTATAATTTTGTAAAGCGAAAAATTGAGAGAATAACAAATCTAGTCAAGTCAAACAAATTGCTCTTCAAGATTATGTTATCGTTTATCAAACTTGATAGATCGTACTTGAGCCTAGTTTGACTGTTTAAAAAGTCGAGCTTGAAGGAGCTTAGTTGAATCAGACACAAGTTGGGCCGAGTAATTGATACTTCTGCACAATTTATTATTTTTGAATTAGTTGAGGGAAGTTTCAAACCTTATCCAAGGAGAAAAGATGTGTTTAAGTTTGGTTGTACTTAACAAATCAAATCAATCGTCCTTTAATGATCTATCTCGAGTTGAGTATCAATTAATTTTATTTATTTTTCAGCTCTTCATGTGTGCATGCTCATGGATTAATATCCACAATGATCAGGTGGCTGGGGTGGCAGTTATCCTACCTCTTGAAAAACTTAAAAATATCAAGATTTTACCCCTTTTTCTTTTTTCTATTCGCCCCCAATTCTAAATTCTGGTTCCGTCTCTGAATATACATTATTTGTCTAACAAAACTTTTTTAGCTACACTTGTAATTGTTTTCAATGACATTTTTAGCTCTGACCCTGTATTAGCCCCCAAGTTTTTCCTTGTCGAATGGTGATATTATCTATATTTATAGCGAGATTGATATTATACTGACATGATATAATTATGACCGTTTATAATGACAAGGTGTATAAACTTGCTGACTCATGATCCTATCATTGAAATAGCCCTCTATTCCGGTTTTGTTGATGTTGCACTCGGTGAGGTGCACCGAGTGCGGTAGAATGTGACACATGAGAATTATTTCTTGGGCCAGATGGAGCATGTTATAAATAGGTGCAAGGCAAGGAGTTACGGGACGGGTTATGTGTTCTAAAAAAAAAACTCATGACCAAGTTGAGTAACAAGATTTGCCAAACCAATCTAAAGCCTTCCAATTGCCATCCCTAATTGGAAGAGATTTAACCTTGCGATCAGTTTCATCTCAGACATGATTATTTTGACCTTCAATACTGGATGGTGACACATGAGTTTACACCAAACAAAAAGAGATTCATTTTCATTGTGAGGGAAGAATTTTGAGAAATTCTCTTTATGGGAAATATGTTTAAAATGAAACTTAATTGGGTAGGAGTTGGGGAGTTTGATGAATTATCGTTTTATTTTTAGACTTTTTTTCATTTAACATGAAAATATTCTCTAAAATTGAGAGTCTATTTTTGAAAGGGTTTTGAAAATATTGTTGAAACTATGTCGTAGCTAGGCATTGAAAATACAGTTGCTGTTTTTTTTTTTTTTCTTCAAGAAATATTTTAAAAGTGATTTTTGAAAATGATCAAATCAAATATGCTTTCCGATTAAAAATACAATAAGAAAAAAAATTGACAAATAAATCTAATAAACAGTCATTTAGGACCCGATTGGATGGTGTTAAATAAGGTTATTAATTTAGTTGTATCTTGAGAAAATTAGTGTTTAAGGAGTAATAAGTTATCAAATTAATAAAGACACAATAATTTTGACCTATTTAATAAGAAGGGACTCCTCATATTTAGATATTATTAAAAAGATAATTTTACTAGGAGCACACCTATTCCAATCTTTTTCTCTATAGAAAGTCTTAAAATACGTCTTTTATCACAAATAAATAAAACAACAACAAAACAAAACCACAAGTAAGAGGAAAACGACAACCAACACATACAAGAACTACTCGACAACTTTCGTATCAACATAATATTCGCAAGTCGATCTTCAGGTTTCTTTCTCTGGTCGGAAAAGTATAAGTAGTCTAAGCATCTTATTTGTATTTTCATAATTGTTGAATCATTATGCTGATAAAAGAAGTATTGTTTGGCCTTTTTGCATAGTATTGTAATGTCAGCTAACTACAAATCAAGTTTTCGTGAACCAACTTTCTTTTGGACTAAAAACTGTATTCGGCCATAGTGGTATTAGCTAAATAGGACCATGGATTAAACCAAATTAATACCAACCAAAATTCAGTATTGGACTTATGATTTATTTATTGTTATTTTCCTCTAAAATTCTTGGTCTCATTTTATTTATATGGCTAAAGTTCCTTCTTCTCAGATTCATGTTTTATTTATAGATTGATGGCAATTCCTATTTGGAATTGGAGGTAATGAATTTTCTCGTAAGATTGGTAAATAAAGTTAAGACAAACTGAACGAAAACAACATGTTGTTGAGGAAATAATTGTTTGGTATTAATCATCTTTCAAAATGTGAAAAATTTGGCTACCATGATATTTTACTCTATGGCTTATGAATATTGTGTTGATAGGAAAGAATAAGATTACATGTGTTGGTTGTCGTTATTTTTTATAGGTGGTCTTTTGTTTTGTTGTTCACTTTTTTTTTTTGATAAAAGACATGGACTATTTAGGCTTCTTTAGAGAAAAAGATTGGAAAAAATGTGTTTTTAGTAAAATTGTCTTCTTAATAAAATCTAAATTTTAGGAGTCCCTTCTTATTAAATAGTTTAAAATTATTGTGTCCTTATTAATTTGATAACTTCCTACTCCCTAAACACTAATTTTCCCTTGTATCTTTGTATTAGGTTTCTTTGTATATTGTTTCCTTGTTCACTAAGTTAGGGTTTTTATTGTATTCTCTCTTGTACTTATAAGTACTTTGAGTATCAATACAATTTTCCCTATGGGGATTTATATCTCTAACATGGTATCAGCCTAAACACGGATTCCTACTTCCGTCGATCCGATCACTCTTCCTCCCTCTAAAGACGTCTGCCCCGCGATGCGCACTTGTCTCACTCAAACTGCCTCCACTGTTGGTTGCTCTTTTCTTGGTAAGTTCTGTTGGTTAATTTATTCTTCCTTCTTTCTTTGTCTTTTTGCCATTTATTGTTATTATGGCAAACCCACATGATATTGCAAAACCAACCGAAACCACCCCTCCTCCACCCTCTCCTGCTCATCAGGCTTACACCGTAAACACGGTCTTTCATCTTTTTAACTTTAAATTATGTGAAGAAGGTCCTTGTTTTAAACTTTGGAAAATGATTTTTTTCGACATATGTCGCAGTTACCGTGTTCTTGGTCACATCAAAAGGTCCTCTTTACCCAAAGATGATAATGATGAAGATTGGTATTCCTTTGATTCTATAATTAAAACATGGACATATAATTCTGTCGATGCAAATTTATTAGACAGTGTTAGTGCCGATGGTTCTACGGCTAAGCGAATCTGGGACAATCTTGAATATTTTTTTAATAATAATAAACCCTCATGTTCTCTTGCTTAACAAGAACGTTTTCGTAATTTCGCAAAAGGAGGGTTGTCAATTTTCGATTTTTGTCGCGACATAAAAAGACTTGTTGACAACCTTAAAGATGTCGACTCTCCTATCTCTGACCAAGAGCTTGTCCTCCAAATTCTTAACAATTTACCCAACTCATACACTAGCATCATTGACGTTTTCACTCAGAAAACTCCTTTTCCCTCTTTTGCACTAGCTCTTAATATGTTACTTTTACATGAAAATTGTGAATCCTCTATTCCCCCCCCCCCCTCCCGACCTTCTCCACTGACTCCCCTATTGCCTTTTTTTCTCAACCCTCTACCCACCATGATAACGGTAAATTAAAAGGCAAAGGTCGAGGTAAGAATTATGGCCGCAGTTCGGGCCAAGGGAATGGCCCCGATCCACGTCCATTTCAGCAAGCTTTCAAAATATAGGCTCACATAATTTTTGCAACCCCCCCCAACTGCTCCAGCCTACAGCGCCCGCCCCATCCTGCTTTGGGCCATTATCCGCAACAAGGCCCGCTTCAGCAGAACTTCAATACCCCAGTACATCCGTACGCCATGTATGCTGGATTGCCGAACTGGGCTCTTGTCACCCCTTCAACTGCGGCCCACTCGAGTATCCTTGGCCCAGCTCCCTATCCGCCTACCTACATGCACGGTCCACCTGCTCCTTTGTCTTTTTTTGACCCCACTGGATAGCTCAACTCAACATATTGCCAATCATATGGGCCTTCTCCTCCACAGCCCATCTACAATTTTCCAAATGGTTCTTTTGCACAAGCCCAGCTTGCCTCAACACCACATGTCAGGCCTAATTCGCAATAGCCCACTAATATCGCCTCACTTTTTTCCACCATGACTATCCAACAACCCGATGATGAGTGGTACATGGACTCGGGTGCCTCGGCTCATATTACATCTTCTAAAGGTACACTTTCTTCTCTATACCCTTGTGAATTATCGAAATCTATTATAGTTGGAAATGGTGTTGTTGTTCCCATTTCACATTTAGGGCATTCTTCTATTTCCACACGTCTATCGTCTCTTGAATTAAAGAATATTCTTGTTTCTCCTCGTATTTTTAAAAATCTTATTTCCGTCCATCAACTTACTCGTGATAACCAATGTTCAATTGAATTTGATCCTTTCAGTTTTTCTATGAAGGACCTTAAATCCGGAACTCTTCTCCACCTCAGTGACAACCATGGTGATCTCTATCCACTCTATTTCTCTAGTGCTTCTTCCCCCTCATCCGCTGTTAGTTTTGCTGCCACCGTCTCGCCTCACATCTGGCACCATAGTCTTGGGCATCCGAGCAAATCCATTTCTAATTTTTAAGTTCTAGGAAATTTATTAAGTCGTTTAGTCTCTTTAATTCTTTATGTCATGCTTTTCAGTTAGGTAAACATCTTCGTTTTTTGTTTAGTAGTTCTATATCTAAAACTTCTCGTAATTTTGAAATTATTCATTCTGATTTGTGGACTTCTCCTATTGTAAGTATGGATGGTTTCAAATATAATGTTCTTTTTCTCGATGATTTTTTGCATTTTTTATGGGTTTTCCCCATCCGTAACAAATCTGAAGCATTTAGCATTTTCACTAATTTTTATATTTATGTTAAAAATCAATATAATACGGATATTAAATCTTTTCAATGTGACCACAGTCGTGAATTTGATAATGACAATTTCCATACTTTCTTTAAAAATCGTGGCATTGTTTTTCGTTTTTCTTGTCCTTGTACCTCGCAACAAAATGGTAAAGCCGAACAAACTATTCAATCCATTAATAATATTGTTCGTTCTCTTCTTTTCCAAGGTCATTTACCCTTGTCTTTTTGGGGCGAAGCTTTATATATGTCCACTCACATTCTTAATGTTCTCCCCCCCCTACTTCTCTCTCTTTTCGTAATCCTTTTGAGCTCCTTTATTCTATATTTCCCTCTTATGACCACTTACAAGTTTTTGGTTGTCTTTGTTATCCTAACCTCACTACCACTGCCCCACATAAGCTCTCGCCTCGATTCACCCCTTGTCTTTTTCTAGGATATCCTTTTAACCATCGTGGGTATCGTTGCTTAGATCTTCTCACTAACAAAATCATCATCTCTCGCCATGTCACTTTCGACGAGGATGTCTTTCCCTATCTCTCGTTTCATCCATCTCCTCCAACCGAAGATTATCGTTTTTTAACTATTGACGATGATCCACCACTCTTCTTCCCCACTCAGTTCTTTCTCATTCTCCCACCGCACCTTCGTCTTTGTCATCTGCCGCCACGCCCCCTGACCCACCACCCCCTAGTCACTCTGATCTTCTTTCTCCAATCGCTCCCTCGGGACATCATATGACCACTCGTTCCAAGGATGGCATCTTTCGCCCTCGTTAGTTCCTTAATATGTCTGCTCTCTTTGATATCCCCCCTCTTTCTCATTCTCACACACAAGCCGTTTGTGATCCTCATTGGAAGGCAGCTATGGATGATGAACTTTCTGCCCTCCATGCAAATGGTGCATGGGATCTCGTGCCTCCTCCTCCTCATGTTAATCTCGTTGGTTCTAAGTGGATTTTTCGTCATAAATTTTGCTCCGATCTTACCCTTGAGTGATATAATGCTCGTCTCGTTGCTCAAGGATTCACACAACAGCCTGGTTTAGACTATGATGAAACATTTAGCCCTGTTGTCAAACCTGCCACTATTCGCACCGTTCTTAGTCTTGCAGTCTCTCGTTCTTGGCCTCTCCATCAACTTGATGTTAAAAATGCATTTCTGCATGGCCATCTCTCAGAAGTAGTCTTTATAAAACAACCTCCTAGTTTTGTCAATCCTCAGTTTCCTAATCATGTCTGTCATCTCAAGAAGGCTCTTTATGGTCTCAAACAAGTTCCTCGCGCTTGGTACTAGCGGTTTGCGTCTTTTCTTACGTCTCTTGATTTTGTTAGCAGTAAAGCCAACGCCTCTCTCTTCATTCTTCATCAAGGTTCCCATACTGCTTACCTTATGCTTTATGTCAACGACATTGTTCTCACGACTTCTTCTCCTTCCTTAATTTTCTCTCTCACTCGGTTTCTATCTTCTGAGTTTGCTATGACTGATCTTGGTCCTCTTCACTATTTTCTCTGTATTTCTGTCTCCCAATCTTCGCCTGGCCTCTTTCTTTTTCAATCTAAATTTGCTAGTGAAATTATCGATCGGGCAGCCATATCTAACTGTAATTCGTGTGCTACACCCGTCAATACTAAAGCAAAACTTCCCTCGTCCGGTCCCCCTGTCTCTGATCCACTCTTTACCATAGTCTCGCAAGTGCTCTCCAATATCTCACTATCACTCGTCCTGATATTTCTTATGCTGTGCAACAAATCTTTTATGCATGATCCTTGTGAGCCTCATTTCCATGCTCTTAAACGTATCCTTCGCTACCTCCAAGGCTCTCTCTCTCTTGGTCTCTCCATCCGTCCATCTTCCATTGATTTCCTACTCTGATGCGGATTGGGCCGGTTGTCCCGATACACGTCGTTCTACATCCGGCTATTGTGTTTTTCTTGGTGATAATCTCATTTCTTGGTCTTCTAAGCATCAGCATGTTATTTCTCATTCTAGTGCCAAAGTTGAATATCGTGGGGTTGCAAATGCCGTCGCTGAAGCTTCTTGGCTTCGTAATCTTCTCTTAGAATTGCATAGTTCTCTTTCTTTTGCTACTGTCGTCTATTGTGATAATATTAGTTATGTGTATCTTTCTTCTAATCCTACACAACACCAAAGAACCAAACAAATAGAAATTGATATTCACTTTGTGCGAGAAAAGGTTGCCTTAGGGCACGTTCGTGTTTTACATGTACCATCCGCTCATCAGTTCGCGGATATTTTTACTAAAGGTTTACCATCACAATTATTTTTTGCTTTTCAGTCTAGCCTGTGCATTCGGGATCCTCGTGCTTCAACTGCGGGGGCGTGTTAAATAAGGTTATTAATTTAGTTGTATCTTTGTATTAGGTTTCTTTGTATATTGTTTCCTTGTTCACTAAGTTAGGGTTTTTATTGTATTCTCTCTTGTACTTATAAATACTTTGAATAGCAATACTATTTTTCCTACGGGGTTTTATATCTCTAACAGATGGAAGTCTATTTTCCATTTCTCATTTTTCATAGATAAAGTAAGAGAAATTTTTAAGGAAGTACATATATTAATGGAGGAAGTGTGTTTGAATGAGTTTTTTTATAGAAAAAAGTGTGATGTGATATGTATTTTTTATCTGAAAAATCATTTTTTTGTGGGAAGTTGGTATAGATGAGTTTTGTATTTATAAGAGAATTTAAACATATTTAAGTTAAACTCATCGATTAAGGCATCCAAATATATGCAAGTGGATCTTATTTCGTAGCTTACATCATTTCAAATAAAGATATGTGATTATTTTGATGATTATATTAAGATATTGGCAGATAAAGTACTTTTAGTTGTTGGGTGAATTGTCTAATTATGAATAGTAAAAATTCTGACTTTCCGAGAAAAATTTAAGAGAAATGTCACCTAAATCCATTTTTCAAAGAAATTTGAGATTTTCTTTAGGGAAATTGTGTGTAGCATTTCTTTGTAATATTTTAGGAGATATCAAACAAATGCATTTCTGATGAAGAAAATCTTTAAGAAATCAAGAAATGGAAAACGTGTCATCCAATCGGGCTCTTAATGTATAGTTTTGCACCCACCTATTTCATATTTGTGTTAAGTAAGCCAAAAAAAAAAAAAGATTGTCATTTTAAGTAAATGTTTGAGATCAACACACGATCAATATTATATAGGGTAAGTTACATTTACTCCTCTTGATGAATGTCTAAAATTATGGATATACTCTCGTGTTTTAAGAAATTAATGGACTGGTGATTTTTTTGTTTCCATCTAACACTTAAGTCCTGACGTTAGTGTTCACTTGGGTTCCATTAAAACAATATGTGTTCAGACTAATATACTTTTGATTAATTATTGAATTTGTCTAAATCTAAAATTAAGATTTCGGACAAAATAAGAAAAAACAAAATTAATACTAAAATGGCTATTAAAACATTCAAAAAGAATCTAAAAAATAAAATAAAAATTGACTCAATGTCAAAATCATTATAAAATAAAAAAAAATTAAATAATGGACTGGTGACTTTTTTGTTTCCATCTAACACTTAAGTCCTGACGTTAGTGTTCACTTGGGTTCCATTAAAACAATACGTGTTCAAACTAATATACTTTTGATTAATTATTGAATTTGTCTAAATCTAAAATTAAGATTTCGAACAAAATAAGAAAAAACAAGATTAATATTAAAATGGCTATTAAAACATTCAAAAAAGATCTAAAAAATAAAATAAAAATTGACTTAATGTCAAAATCATTATAAAATAATAGAAAATGATAAAAAATTAAATAATGATTAAAATTGTTATAGAAATATTAAAATATTTAAAAGAATACAAAATTAAATAAAAGAATTAAATATTAAAAAATATAAAATTTGATAAAGACGTTTAAAATATCTAAAAGAGATAAAATTCCATCTAGTATGAAAACATTTTAAAAATATATAAAAATAATAAATAAATCTTTAACTTGTTATAAGAATATTACAAATTATCTGAAAATATCAAAAAATTAAATAATATAAATATAAGATATTAACAAATGTCGAAAAAAATATAAAAAAGATTAATTTTATTGAAAAATATAGGATAATTTAAAATTAAAATTATAAAGTAAATTTAAATAAAACTTATAATTGTTACAAAAATATTAAAAGTATTTAGAAATTTAAAAAATATTTGTAAAAAATCAAATAATTAAAGATTAAAATTAGACTTTGAAAAATCTTAAAATTAATTACAAAAAATACAAAGAAGGAACGAAGTCTTCATCAGCATTTCCACCACCACCGCCCCTGCTGCACTAGACCATCCCTCGACTTCCCAACCACCCCATCTCGACGACCGCACCGCCCGTCTTCCCACCGCCAAAGTCATCTTTGGGACTTCATCTGCTTTGTTTTATTTTATTTTATTTTATTTTGGTTTTTCTATCTTTCCTTTTCTTTACTATTGATTTCTTCAATTTTTTGTTTTCTTTTAAGAGAAAATTTCACTTTGGTCCTATTGGAGAGTTCGGCCAAAATACTTTTAGTCCTATAAGAACTTTTTTGACACTTTTGGTCCAATTGGAGTCAAAATGTAACACTTTTAGTCTCGTTTTTTTATTTTTGGACGAAATTTACTCACGTGAGACACACATTCTGTTAGTTAACTGCCTTGGAATTCAAATGAAACACGTGGGGGGCAGCTAACTAACATAGCGTCCATCTCACGTGGGTGAATTTCATCCAAAAATAGACGGACGGAACTAAAAGTGTGACATTTTGACTCCAATAGGACAAAGTGCCAAAAAAATTTTATGGAACTAAAAGTGTGTTGGCCGAACTCCGATAGGACCAAAAGTGAATTTTCCCTTTCTTTTAATATTCTAATCAAGGATAATTTGGTTATTTGTCCTTTTCCATTTGAGCTTCAGATTGTACTCAAAATGCAGTTGGTATCGATAATTTTCAAAAGTGCGAGGTCTCCACAATTTAAACATTCATCAGGAGGTGTAAATTAATTTACCCAAAAAATTAACTGTGTAATATAATAATTATCTCTCAAATTACTTCATTTAAAATCTCTAAATATCATAAGAGGGAAAATCAGTTATCTAGAACTAAAACAAATTTCAAGCATTATCCAGTAGATCAATACATCCAAATTTCAAGCATTATCCAGTAGATCAATACATCCAAATAATCAAGAACCCCACATAAAAGAATTCTTCTGAGCACTGTATCCATTAGGCATAGTCTATTACTTGAATGGCCTAAATGGATCAAACTGCAAGTTACCGGAGGAGTCCTCGCCACTGCCTTGATTGCCCATGTAATTATCATTAATTTGTGGCAACCCAAAATAATTACTACTACCAACAATGGGTGCACCAGGTAGCGACGATGAATGGCCCATTGTTGATGGTGGTGGCTGAGCCACGTGAGCTTCAGGTTGGTGAACCGAGCTCGCGCTACGCCTGGCAAAAGTCCATTGGTGCATAGAGTTGAGATTTGGGTCCTGGGAACAGTGTTTGTTTAAGAGAAGTGTCAAGGGTTCGGCATATTCATTGAACCCTAGTTTTCCCGTGGACGAGATAATATCCTCGGGGCTAATAGTTTTTCGGTACTCCTGATGCTACCTTTGATTAGCCTCACTTGTGATGAAGCTAATAAATTCAGAGACACATTCTTGCATTATCTCTTTTGCATCATCAGCAATCTTTGCATGAGCTTGGAGAATACTACACATGATTCTGGTCACTTTGGCCAAGGGCATGTACTGATCTGTGTCGCGCTTGAATGATTGTTGTGGCAAATCATTCAAGTTGTTAGCATTATCATGAAAATGTAGTTCTAATCCCAAGCAATGTAGTTCTCATTGATAGTGCAAAAAGGTAAGGCAATTTATTTTCTGGTGAAGGAGATAAGAATGGTGAAGGAGATTGTTAGATTAGAGAAAACCCCGTAGGAAACTTGTATTACTGAGTAACATATTTATAGAGATACATGTACTTGGTAAACAAGAAACCCTAACTATAAACAAGGAAAAGATAAATACAAGAAAATATAAAGAAACCTAAATTAACATAAATACTAGAAAGATATGGAAAGATATTATATTAGCTAACACTCCCCCGCAGTCGAAACGTGAGAGTCTTGAACATTGAGACTGAACTAAAAACTGAGAAAAGATGTTACGATAGTCCGGGCATAAAGAATGCTTAGTAGAGAGATTTTGACGAAGACGTTTCTCAAGGTGGAGCAGTTTCGTCTGAAAATCATTAAATAAGGCGACGGTTTGACGAAGACGCTTCTCAATGTGGAGCAGTTTCGTCTGAAAGCCATTAAATAAGGCGGCGACTTCAAGTCCTTGTTTTTCCAAGGGTGAGTGGCGACAACATAATCAAAGATAAAGAAAAAAAAACTACCCTAAACTAAACTAGATAAGGTGCGCCGGACGGGGTCGGCGACTTGAGGATGGCAGAAGCGAGAGATCGAGATACCATGGCTTGAAGCCATGACTCTGATACCATGTTAGATTAGAGAAAACCCCGTAGGAAACTTGTATTACTGAGTAACATATTTATAGAGATACATGTACTTGGTAAACAAGAAACCCTAACTATAAACAAGGAAAAGATAAATACAAGAAAATATAAAGAAACCTAAATTAACATAAATACTAGAAAGATATGGAAAGATATTATATTAGCTAACAGAGATAAGAATGACATTTAGTGACAAATTTAATGGGTTCTTATCATTTAATCTCCTTCAATAAATTTATAGTAATCTCAAGAATTAACATTTGGAAGATAGGACGACAAATGTAAGATGCAACCTATTTAAGTTTGAAAGAAAGCTATGCAGAAAACTTAACCAGACATCAAAAAGTATTTTGAAGTTGTAGAAATTCAGTATGATGGATGTGTATTAGCATGTGTATGTGTGATATTACGGACAAATATAAGCAAATAGTCAGGGATGGAGCCAGTAATTTGAATGAGGGGGGTGAGATTGTTATGATATGGGTATACATATTTTTTTGATAGATAGTTGAAGGAGTCAAAGGGAGGTGCGGGGGGCTTGCCCCCACGGTACGGTACGCTATATTTGTGGAGGAAAATATAATAAGAAACTAGGTTCAATTACAACTTTTGACATACTTTATACTCTTTTGTTATAGCCAGGATTTTGGGTTTGGATGGAGCGAACTCAAAATAAAGGGAAAAAACATGATATTTTTCGATTTTGAGGGGGGGGCGAAATCCAAATATCAAAAATTTTGTAAGGTAAAAAAATGATTTTTCAAAATTGAGGGGGACGACCGCCCCCCACCCAAATAGTCTTACAAATTATACTTGGACTAGTAAGTAATAGAAATTAAACTTACTCATAAATCAACAAGCTGAAATTAACTGAATTAAAAAATCAAAGTTCTCTATGTAACAGAATTACTATATAGCCACATTCAGTTCAATTCATGTTCATCTAAAGTTTTAAACCCAAATTTGATAAGTTCATATATATGAATTCTATTAATTGTGTACAATAAATAGTGATTTGCCATATGTTCTTTACTATCTAGTACTTTCATATCATATACAAAAAACAAGTATAGGTAAGAAGTTAGGTAAGAATTTGTTAGCCTTTTTTCAAATTGCATACAAAAGAAAACAAACTTACTTTATCATATTTAATCGGTTTGAACTACAAACACATGCAAACAAATATGCTTATATGTCTTTTCATACTTCCCTATGTATAATTTCAAAATTGAATAATTTTCATATAGTAAAAATCTATTTCATCACCCAAAAAAAAAAAAAGCAATTTACTTCTTTTGAGCTTTATATAAAATATATTGACACACATTATTTCTGATAAGTTACAAAGTTATTCATTTTTTAAAAAATTGATCGGCTCAGAGATTAACATTGTCCTAGATCAAGATTTGAAAATATTTTTTGATATCTACAATATGTAAAATAGAAGTAGAAAAGAAAAAGGGAAATTAAGGATGACTCAATTCAAAATCGTAGGGAAAAAAAAAAGTTAATTCAAGTACATGAGCGAGATCCACATCTATTATATTTGCACGTGTCATGTATCCGTAGGAGGATAATTAAATAGTGTAAAATCAAAAATCACTTCTAAGAAACGCAAATTGAAGATTAATACGAAAGTGACAAAATTTAACTTCTCTTTGATTTACTAATGCAACAGAATCGATTAAGGATCTAAAGATTTGTGAACCTAAATCGTACCAAGTAGCTCACTAAATGATATTTCTAAGCATTAAAAATAAATGAACTCACAACGACATGCATGCATGCTTACAACTTACAAGATTTATCTAAAAACACAATGCACATTGTTTATATAGATTTGTTTTTAAAATAAAATGATTGAATAATTTTTGTATACTTTTACCAGATCTAGGTGCTCTTGTATATGGTGTGACTATTTTGTTGTTAGGAGCTGCTTCAATGTTCCATCCTCAAAATTTATCTCTGACACTAGTTATTAGTTGTCTTTCTTCTTTCCACACTCCAGAACACACTAATGTTTGTTATTTTAAGGGATAAATATTCTGGAGCAATTGCATCCATTATATAGACAAGAGAAGGCAAATTTTCAATTTTAATCCCACAGGATGTGGCCATTTTTATTCTAGTCCCGTGTTTTACGCCATTTTATAAATAGTACCAATAATTTGGGCAAGTTGCAACCTCAGTTTCCTGCTTTATTTTCCGTTAAAAAGTTTTAAAAAAAAACTAATAGAGTAAACAATTCTGTTAAAAACTAACGAAATGGTTAAAAGAATTGCATTTTGTCCCCCTAATTAGTATAACTTGTACCAAACAACCCCTAAACCATCCTTTTTGTCGCTTACCCCCTGGAAAAAGAATTAAAACATATTTTTAAATTTTTCAGGGGGTAAGTGTCATTACTTTTTGTTTAATGGGGCATTTGATGGAACTTTTATTATTCAGGGGGCAAAATGTCATTTTGAGTTGACCACACATTAGCTATTAATGTAATAATCAACTTCGATTAGTTTTTTCAAAGTTGGAAATAAACCATGGGATTAATGTTGATTAAAAAAAGGACAAACCTTGCAACTTGTCCAAATTATTGATACTATTTCTAAAATCACGTAAAGTGTTGTGCTAAAACTAAAATGGTCCTACATGGTTGATACATTTTATTAATTTTGATATTTTATTGAATGATTTTGATTGTTTTTAAGTTTGACCAGTTCTTCCCGTTAAGCATTGCTGAAATGAATAAGATTTGTGAGTTTGGTTTTGAGTTACGTTTATTCTAAGTTAGTGCTCCTTCCATGACCATTCATATTGAATCTTATCACACTTGTTCTTTGTTTTGATAATTAACGGCACCAGGTTTTTCATAAAAGTCAGCATATATATATATATATATATATATATATATATAGATATAGATATAGATATACCTTTTAAATTGAGAATTGATGGGAAAAGTATGCAAATTTGTGGGTTAAGTTGGCCGTACACGTTTAAGATTTTGAACTTGATATATATTTCATGTGCAAAGAGTCGACAATGTCCGTGGTCATAAATTTTTTTACCACATATCCAATAAGAATTCTTTATTTTAAAGAAATTTAACTAAAGGATAAATTAGTCTTTAAAAAAATAAATTCATTTCATTCCTCTCATTCATTCCCAATTACGAATCATTTGATTGGAATGAATAATGATTCCATTCCTTTTTCATTTCTTAATCGTACCAATCATAAGATATATCATACTATTATATTTCATTCCTTACCTGTCTCTATTTCATTCCGTAACCCATTCCATTTCCGCTCAATTCTATTCCTTCGTAAGATATTGTTTATAAAATAATATCAAGTATGTCGAAGTTTTAGAATTGAGCCTAGGGAGAAAAATTATGTTGTCAAATGTATTAAGTCGAGTATTCGTAAAAAAGTACATATCTACGTACAACTCTTTTATGTTAATCATATTTTACTTAAGAAAGCCTTTATCTCTATATTTAATTTTGTCGTGCATACTTCTATTTTGCCGTTGCACATGAGCAGTTTATACCCATGGTTATTTATATATTTCAATAATGGTTTGAAATCTAAATCTGGACGATATTCACTGATTAGCCCTCAAATTCTGCGGCATGAACAACTTCATTATTTTTACAATTACATTATAAAAACTATTTTATTAGAACAACGATTATGTATTTAATTTTAAATATAAGTGTCCATCACTCACAAGGCACAAAGTGAAAAAGCTGATTCACTCACAAAACTAAAATAAATAATTTTGTATCTATTAAATCTTAAAATAATTGTTGCAAATAACAAAAAGGTAAGTCAAAACATAGTACAGTAAAGCAAGACAAATCTTCGTATATGGTCAAATTATAGAAATCTTTTTCTTAAAAAGTATGTTTCAACATTCAATTTAGAATCATACATAAGGGCTCAATCATTAAGAGATGAACTGCAAAATGAAAATTTAACTCAAGTTAATAGATTTCAGTGTCAACTCCTCAAAACCATAGTTAGTAAAATACGGGATGGGAAAAGTTCATCATTTAATACGTACGTGTGTATTATGAAATTTTATTGAAAGTTGCGGGGAAAAATTTGGCTAAAAAGTACGGGAATGGGAAATAAACAGATTCGTAGACGTATGACTATAGTACGGATACAAATGAATTACTCGGGAGTCTATATAAATTTGTAAGATTTATTGCTTGTACTTGCTTTTAATTTAGATAAATAATATTTTATATGAGTCATTAATTGATAATAATTAATATTTTCATTAATTATTAAAGTAAAGTACATGTACTAAACAGTTCAACTCAAAAGTACGAATATTATTCATTACGTTCAGAATGCATACAGGAGATGAAAGTTTTTTTTCGATTATACATAAGTACGTGTATTATATAAGTATAATACAAGTTTCTACCAACAGAGCTCGAAACTAGTGAACTGAAGTCTCATTAAAAAATCTTAGGATATGTTTGATTCCATTTCTGGCCCATATTTCGGCCAGAAATGAAGCTCAAACAGTTTTGCCATTTGGGCCCAAAAAGTCAGCCCATCCATTTTCAAATAATCATTTCTCACCTCCTGCCATTTGCTGCCAAATTGTGCCTAGCTTCCAATCTTTCTCTAATTTCCCCCCCTCTCTCTCTCTCTCTCTCTCTCTCTCATTTCTCTCCCTATGTTTTATGTAGGGTGAAAATCAAATCAAATTACTCGTTACTCAACTTGAGATCGATCGATAAAAGCTCATTTGAGCTTTAGTTCAACGACATATCAAACCAACTTTGAACAACTTTTTGTGTTCAATAAGTTTTGAAGTTCGGCTCGAGCTCGATTCGATTCATCAAAAAGCTAGAAAAATATGTGCAAAAACATCAACTTGACTCATGTTCAACTCAATTAAAACTCGTTTGAGGTCGATTCAATTAGCAATCAATTAAGCTCAAAACACAAATTTTGAAGTTCGAAAATTATTCAAACAAATTTGAACAACAACTTGTTCGACTCAACTGACTCGTTTACGGCCTTCGCTTTATAACTTGGATACTACTAATGTGCATGTATATATAACATATATTTATTCCATATGTATGTATCCATACTCTGTAATCTGTATATGTCATATATGGTTTACCATATAACTTGTATATAAATATTTACTTATCAATTAGCATACAAATAATATTAATATATATTAACTAACATATATATAGTATATGTCAATGTATATATATAACTTCATATACGTAACAAATTATTAAGAACTCAATATTATAAAATAAATTTCAGTCATTAACTAAATATTAACAGAGAAAAGATGATTCGATTGCTATAGGCACTTTTGTTCCTTCTAGAACTTAAACCAAGTACTCGCGCACCAAAAATCATGCACCCAAAACACTTTTGGAAATGGCTAAACCAAATTTACTTCCGCAAAAGTATTCTATATTTTAATTTGATGTTTCATTTTATATTTCATAATATATATATATATATATATATATATGTTTAAGTGTATAAAATATTTTTTAAGTATAACGTCCACGTGGATTGCATATATTTGATATGTATATATCGAATGAAATGCAAGACAAAAATTGATGAATTGACACATAAGTACGTATCAATAAGTGCCAATAATGTCTTGTTAAGAGGTAAAATAGTCTTCAAGACTCTGCAATTATACAGAGGTTATGAGTTAAAGTTCCACCTAAATATTAGACTATTTTGTAGTACTGAACAATGTAACAATTTTATTTTTCTAAAAAAAAAAAACGAGAAATACATAGGAATAGAAAGAAAAAAAATATATTGTATGAATAAAACACTGTAGGAGTATGACATATGAAAATAATCAGATATTTTACAGATGATGAAAAATTATCTGCTGATTACATTAAAGTATAAATTCACTCACCCTGCAATTTATTTATATACGACTAAAACCATGTATGAGGTTTTTAATTTCAATCTTACATTTTTATTTATTATTATACAAATACCATAAAAAGTTATTAAACAATAAAATAAAGAATTAGTTGCTTGGTTAGGTATGAGTCATAAAACAAACACTATGATCATACTATTTTCAAGTCAAAGCACAATGTATTTGATAAACTTCAAGTGAATCTTCTTGCTAGAAGACTAGTTGACATAAGTCCCATAGAGTAATTTAAGATGAAAAATAAGGGCTCTTTGACTGGAGAAATCTAATTAATTTTATATTTATTCTTCACATACACGTCGTATAGATAGATATTGAAATTAAAACTTGCAAAAATTGACAATCTATAATTCATATAAAAGAATGGGATATGAATAGTTGTTGGACCAACAATTTGAAGTTGTCTGCTCCATGAAGGAACCTGCCTAATATGGACATGTCCATTTTTCTTTGATGCTGATTTTTTGTACCATCTACATTATGTAAAAACATAACAATAGAACTTGGATGATAATTGACAATGTTCAATTGAAATTAATTTGAGTAGCTTATTTAAAAGAATTAGATTGAACTGAAATTTGTTATCGAGATCAAAAAGACTGTTGAAGTTTGGTTTGTTTACTAAATAAATTAAGCTCAAATGAGCCTTAATCAAATCGAGTTTGGGTAACTTAATTGATCTTACTACACATATTTTATCGAGTTGGGTTTCATACAATTTCAAGTAGAAAAATGTGTTCAAAAATTGATCCTTTTGTTAAAATAAATGACTTCAAACGAACTTTAACAAATTAAAGTGGGCTTAGGCAAAAAAAGTTAAGTCTTTGGTGAAAATAGAAAACAAATTAATTCTTTTTTTTTTTTGTTTTCAAAGGAAGGGGTTACTTAAAGATTTAATCCGACAAACCCAGACTAATAATTATATCCCTAGGCCATTCGCCACCTAGTAAGTCTACCTCGTAGATCCGTTTTAGGACACCCTCCGGGGTAACAATTCTCCCCAAACCACTGTTTTTCCCTGTTTTAGCTAAGTAGTCAGCGACTGCATTTGCTTCCCGCGGAATATGAGAGATACCAACTTGCCAATTTCAATGAGTGAGTTCTCTAATTCGATTTATCTTGACGAAGTGACGATGCAAAAAAGAAGCCTTTGAAATGCTTTGCCAGGCCTCCAGGCAGTCAGTTTCCACCATGACCTTGTCCAACTTTAAGTCCCAAGCCATATTCAGTCCCTCTAAGATACCATGCAATTCAGCACCAAGCGTCGTGTCTTCCTTCGAGCTTCCCCGAAAACCTTGAATCCAAGACCATTACTATTCCGGAACACTCCTCCAATCGATAAAGACTGTGCACCACCCTTGTCCCACGAGAAGGCAGCATCCACGTTCAATTTAATCACTCCAACGCGAGGTTTCTTCCATCCCACCATTGTGCAAATAGAATTCGAGACCCAATTCACCTTTGTCAGACTATAGGCTTCGAGAATTCTATGTCTCACTAGATCTGTTGCTAGATTAGGTTGGTTTGTTCCTTCCTTATAGATCGCCTCATTCCAGCCCTGCCAATGTAAATTAACAATTTCAAAAAATGCACTATACCAATCATTACACCATGCATACATGTGAGTGGGGGTTGTCATATTCCATTCAAGCCAATCCTTAGTGTTGACTTCAAAGAACTTAGCATGAAATTTTGGAGAGACAAGTCTACGCCAAACCTCAGCTGCCCAAGGGCAGTCACGAACCGCATGTAAGTTTGTCTGCTTATCATGGTGGCAAATAGGGCAATTCACATCGGAGGTGACATGCCGACGACTTAAGTTGGATTTGGTCCACAAACGATTGTGGCGAAGAAGCCATATGATAAACTTTTACCTATAGATACCCTTTCCCTGCCAAATCCATTCCAAAGAGCTTTATCCTTTTCTTTATCCTCATTCATAATTACACTGTAAGCACTTTTGCATGTATAGTTCTCTTCGGTCATGTAGTTCCAAACCAATGTGTCATCATAGGCTGCCCTATCGTCCAAATTGATCCCACAAATCTCATTTTTAATAATAGCTGGAAACACCTCCAACTCATGCCAATTCCAGCCTTTTAGAGGCGTCCAGTATCTACCCACTGTCCGAGACACATCATTGTCTTCAGCTTGTTGAGGAATAGCGTGAAGTAGTTCGGAAGTTCCTATCCATCGGTCGGCCCAGAACTTAACCACGTCTCCTCTTCCTATTTTCCAAGCCATGCCCTTTTCAAGTATCGGAAAGGCCCTTTGGATACTCACCACGTGTGAGAAGTTTTAGATTGAGCTCTCGCCCTAGTGTGCCAAACGTACTTATGCTTTATGACTTGGACCCACAACTTAGGTTCATCTTTTATTAATTAGCACCCTAGTCTTCCCAAAAAGGCCATATTCACCGCCCTCGTATTTCGAATTTCTAATCCACCGTTCTCCTTGCTTTTACACACTTGGTCCCACGAAATAGGATGGAGTTTGCTTTTCTCATCCGTGCCTCCCCACAAAAAATGTTTATTTTCCTTGTCGATGGAATCACAAATCCTCGTCAGAATTAGAGACGTTTGCATGTGATAAGTGGGAATAGTAGTCGTCACTGCTTTGATTACCGTGGTCCTCCCCGTGAGAGATAGAAATTTCTACTTCCACCCTTTCAGGCGTCGCTTCACCTTATCTACAATAAACTGATAGTCCCTTTTGAGAAGCCGAGTATGATGAAGAGGAGGTCCAAGATATTTTCCGAGATCCTTAGTGGTTGTAAGTTGGGCTTTATTACCAATTCTTCTTGCAAACGAGCCTGACACATTCTTAGAAAAATGGATTCTAGATTTACTCTTATTAACCCTCTGCCCACCATATTGCAATATTTTTCCAAAGTATCGCTTATCACCTGAACCTGCAAGTTAGAAGCTTCACCAAAAAAGATAAGATCATCTGCGAACATGTGACAGACTCTAGGACCATGCCTTGAAGTTGGGACCAGGGTCCAACTTTCATCTCTTACCACCATGTTCACTAATGATCCTAGCTTTTCAATGCAAAAGACAAAAAGGTAAGGAGAAAGAGGGTCGCCTTATCGTAAACCTCATTTTGGAGTGAACCACTATGTCGC
The DNA here is from genome assembly GCA_019426215.1 of Buddleja alternifolia. Taxonomy (NCBI): domain Eukaryota; kingdom Viridiplantae; phylum Streptophyta; class Magnoliopsida; order Lamiales; family Scrophulariaceae; genus Buddleja; species Buddleja alternifolia. Next base: position 53,112,911 of record CM033392.1, on the reverse strand, counting down.
TCCCCCATTCCATGGAAGGAAAAGTTTTGTAGTTGTAGTACATTCCAAGATAAGATTAATACAAGTTGACGGAAATCCTATCTCATTTAGCACATTTTCCAAAAAAGCCCAATTAATTCTATCGTATGCTTTTTCATAGTCAATTTTAGCTACAAAGTAGCCTTTTTTACCTTTAAGCAAACTCACACTATGTAAAACTTTTTGAGTCACAATATGTTATCAGTCGTTTGACTACCCTGAATAAAGCTACTTTGGGTTTGCGGGATTAGTGAACTCATTAAGTGCTTAAGACGGTTCGCCATAGTTTTAGTTATAATTTTCAAAATAACATTAGAAAGGCTAATAGGGCGAAAATTTGAAAGATGTGTAGAGTGTTTCTCCTTAGGAATTAAAGTAATTAAAGACTCGTTAATATTAACATCAATGAAACCTGTGCGGAGAGCATGGCTCACCATTCTTACCACTGAATCCCCCACCGTATTTCAACATTTCTTAAAGAAGCAAGGTTGGAGACCGTCGGGGCACGGGATCTTCGTTGGATGCATATCCCAGAGAACTTTACAAACTTCTTCCTTAGTGACTGGTAATTGGATTAATTCCAACTGCTGTGACTAAGACGAGAGAAATCTTCGGTTAACTCATACAACGTGACAGGAGGGCCCGGGCCATAAAAATCTTTGTAAAAGTTTACTGCCATTGACTTGAGTTTGGTCGGATCATGTTCCCAAGAACCGTCATCCTTCATCAAAGCGTTAACTTTGGCTCGGCGCTTTTGTGTTTTAATTTCTATGTGGAAGAACCACGTATTTAGGTCCCCAGCTGACAACCATCTAATTCGCATTTTCTGCTTCCATAGTACTTCTTCTTGTCTCAAGGTTTCATGGTATTGGGCCACAAGCTTGTGCTCCAATTTTGGAAGGTACACACAAAACCTACTGCTTTGGGATTTTTGAATACCCTCTATCTGAGCTTTAAGTTTCCTTTTTCTATGGAAAATGTTGCCGAAAACCTCGCGATTCCACTTCTGAAGGTTCGTACATATCCCACGAATTTTCTTGTATATCCCATCATCTTGATTAGAATGCCAATTAGCTTTGACTAGCTCCGTGAATCTTGGGTCCGATAACCAGGCAGCTAGAAAACTAAACCGATCACCATTCCCACATCTCTCATAATCACCGGATAGAGTAACACATAAGGGCGCATGATCCGAAGCCATGTAGGAAAGATGGTGAACCTCAGTCGTAGTGAATCGAAGTCTCCAATCAGCATTACAAAGAGCATGGTCTAAACGTTCTTGCAGCTTCAACGTATCTCCTTTAGCCTAAGTGTAAGGAATTCCAAGAAACCCTAAGTCAATCATCCTCGAGTTATTGACACAATCCATGAACTTACGACAACGACTAAGATCGAATGGCGCGCCCCCCATTTTTTCAGATTCACTAATGATAACGTTCATATCCCCTGCTAGGAGCCAAGGGCCATGAATGTTATGAGAGAGCTGCTCAATATAATCCCAAAGAAAGTCTCGCGTGCATTGGTGAGGATTAGCATAAATAGCTGAAAGGAGCCAGTCGTCCTCCCCCGGTTTTTGAATAATACACGCAATACATTGATCGTTAGCATCTATAAGATTCACAGTAATTTCCTGCGAGTTCCAAAACAACCAAATACCTCCCGCAAACGAACGAATCTCAACCATCTCCACTCTATCTAAGTGACTGCGGTTGATGATGTTGATGGCTTTGTCGCCCTGAATCCAAGGTTCCATAATAACTAAAAGCAGAGGTTTCTTCTCGCGAAGAAGGTCTAAGAGAGTTGTAAGCAAATGAGCTTTCCCAGCACCCCTACAATTCCAAAAAATAAAATTCACTAATAAAGATATGAATGAAAGTCGAGAAATGACTAGAATCTAACCTTGGGGGGAACTCAACCCCCTGAGCTCGTTGACTGCTATAATCGCCACTCCTTGCATGTGTTCCAATGACTCTCCAGTGTCCTCAAGGGGAACGTTAATCTCTATGTTGTCCATGCAGATGTCAGATGCTTGATTATGAGTATTATCGTTTCTATTTCCATTCTCTTTGACACATATGGGGTTAGTATGTGTTATTTGCTAGTTATGTATGGGTACGTTGGTGAGTGATATTTGATGTGGGGAATCAGCTTGATTTGTGATTGTGGCATTGGGATCATATAGTGTGAGAGTTGTTTGGTTCTTCTGTTGTGCTTGTGGTGAATTCATTTGAGCATTTGTAGGGCCGGGTCCAAGGTTGGTAATGGTGGATGGGCTTATTTTATTATTCACAATTGGGTAAGTATCTCCTTTTTTTTATTATTGGCATTGGGCCGGAAATAATGTTTTTACCCTTTTTCTTTCCTTTTTCCTTACCTTGGATTGTCTTCTTAGTAGATATAGCTGGAAACGCTAGTTTAACCGGGTTAGAGAAGCCCGTTTCAGCCATTGGATCTATTTCTTCTTGGGTCGAACTCTCACCTACTCCTTGGTCCAATTCAGTCTCCTCATTAACCAACACATTAAATCGTGAGCCCAGATTCTTTTCTTCTGTCTTTTTCCAGACTTTTGAAACATTCTTGTCATATGAAGGCTTTACATTTGGGCCAACTTTCCCTCCTTGATTTCCTCTCCTTTCCTTGTCTGTGAGATCCTCTTTCCCTCCAGCCATGAAGGTCATTTTACACTTCTAGTGCCATTCTCCTTAACCCATAGGAAGTAGAATGTTCGCGTTAATATCAAGGACTAATTGTTGTTTATTTAAACCTTACAAATGCCTATAAGAAACAACATCAAAAGCCTTTTATTAAAACAAGAATGTTTAGATACAAACTAATGCCCTATAATTCTATCCTCTTATGGCATTTGAGGGCATAACTCTAACATTTTTCTCACACAAAAATATTGTTTTATCTTCAACAACTTCGTCACACAGATTGAAGAGGTTGATGGGTTTTATCAAGGTTTGTTTGATTTGAAAAGTTCAAACACTTTTGGGATATATATTTAGAAAATGATGGTTCTTCTATGAAGAGGTAAGAGATATTGGTTTGGCTGTGGAGATGTATAAGTTCACAGATATTTTGGCTATGAAAGTTTTGAGCTTTTAAGGATGAAGATAGATTTCAACAGCGTAAGTGTATATCAAGTTTTTGATAATATTTCTCGGCATTTAGGGTTAAGCTGTGAGGATCTATTTACAGACTTTTCTCGGGATTTGTCCATTGGACACAAGCAGGAACGTGTATAACACGAGGCACATGACTTAGTCTTTTTCTCACATCTCCGAAAATTCTGCTGCACAGAGTTGGTAGCAGACCTACTTTGAGTTGACAGCCAATGGGGAAGGCTTATCCGTACGTCAATAGTCCTTATCAGTAGTCGAATTTTCCTTATCTTGATTCTGGTTTCTTTCCATAGATAATGATTCATTGGCAACTGTCGAAAATCGACTGATCTTGTGAGTTCGGGTCTGGGCTATCATCCAAGGCCCGAATCCATCTTGATTTTGACTGGGGTTTGTTCCAGTGTTGTTGGTGTTAGTACCGGCGTTAGTGTCCGGATTCCGGTGATCGTCCTTTGCAGGGGTGTTCTTAGTGTTAGACGCAGCGTCGTCGGAATTTTTACCACATGTTTCCCGCTTATCACCATAGGAACCACAATTGAAGCAAGTAAGGTTTAGCCCTTCATATTCAACTTTCAGTTTCCGCCCATTTATCGTAACACTCGATATTAACGATTTGGTAAGATAAAGCTCGATACAGACTCTCGCAAATCTCCCTCTCAACGATTCTTTGGTATGCTTGTCAATCTTGACTACTCGTCCAATTAAACCACCCAACCCTGATAAGATCTTGTTGTCAAACAATTCTAGAGGTATATCGGGGAATCTTATCCACACAAATGTATTGGTGATGGTTGTTGTTGGTGCCCAGAATTCAAGCTTCCATTTTTGGGTCGTGAGGTAATGTCCTAAAATAAACCATAGACCTCCCTCTATAACTTTATCATAGTCTGACTTATTGAAGAACCACACCATAAAATAACCATTACTCATGTCAACAGGTTCAAGTCCTCACTGAGTTTCCATAGAGTTTTCATCTTTTGTTTTAGCGTGGTATATCCAACATTTCTCCCAAGTACTTTTACGAGTAGTACCCTTCGGTATGGGGTGAACAGTCGTCTCCACTCATCTTCGGATACAGTCGTGCCAGGACATTGTGGGGTATCATCTAATTTCGTACACGATATTTGCCAATATGATTATACCATTACGTCGAGTTTTTCTTGTGCTTTCGGCTCACCCTCGCCTGTATAGAAAGTACGAACAAGAGGTTTCGCGTTCCATTGATCTGCCAATCTACCTGTTTGCCAAGTATTGACAGTAGCCTTAGAAATACCATTGGATTATGAACTTGTATTTGTATCCATGTGTTGATCACTTTGATTGCCATCTCGTTCCAAGTTAGGGATTTCATTATCCCTAACCTATGTTCTTTTGTACTTCTTACTAGAGCGTTCTACCGTCGCTGCCGTCGGTGTCGGAGGCTTACCGTGGTTATCGTCCATCATAGAGAGAGAATTTCGTACGAGAGTCTCAGTAACCAATATTTTTTTGTATACTAAGGTAGGTTTGAAAACAAATCAATTCAACTGGCAAACAATCCCAAATAAAGGTGTAAAAAGGCTCCTAATGGGCCGGCCTAGGGATGGCAATGGGGCCGGGTCTAACGAGTACCCGCCCCGGACCCGCCCCTAATGGGGCGGGTATGAGTCCAAAAAAAGGGGTTCGGGTCCGGGTATCGAAATTCAAGACCCAGCCGGGTCCGGGGCGGGTAACGAGTCCAGTCGATACCCGCCCCGGACCCGGACCCGCCCCGATCTATTAACCTAATTTTTTTTTAATTTTATATATTTAATTATTATTAATATTTATTAGTATTTATAAATTATATCAAAAAAATGCTCTCAATCATTCTACCCTTCAACAACAAACCCTCAATCATTATATATCTAATTTTTTTTAACTTTGTACTTGTTTAGTTGTTTTGAATTTTTTTTTGCATTTAAGTATCGAATGACTTGTAGTGGATATGTTTACATTGAATCATCAATTCGATGTTATTTACTTATTTTATATGTTTTGAATGCGTTTGTGAGAATAAAATAGACTAAAAAATAAAATAAAAATTCGGCCTGGTCTAACGAGTAGGACCCGGACTCGCCAGGTACCCGCCGGGTCCGAGTATAAAAAATCCTTAACGGGGCGGGTAACGAATCCTGCAATACCCGCCCCGTTGCCATCCCTAGGCCGGCTTGATCCAGCACGTTAGGAGCCTTGCCACTTTAGCAAAAGGGTTGGTCTAAGCCAGGCGTGTTGGACCGATTAGGCCCCCCAAATGAGGGGCCAAATTGGCCCAACAGACCAGCCTGAACTGGGCCTTGCCTGGTTCGGTCTGGTTAGGCCTTTTAATGGCCTAACACAATTTTTTATTATTATTATTTTATTTGGTATATTTTTTATTTATTTTCTTTATTCTAGTCACAATTTATTTATTATTTTAAGTTTATAATTTATTACTAGTTTATAGTTTAGATATTACTTGTTAGTAAAGTTGTTAGTTCATAAATTGTAATATTTCAGTTAAAAATAATAACAAACCAACAAGTTGTGAGTTTACTTTTCTTTTTTTTTTTTTGTAATTGAAATATTATTTGTTAGTTCACAATATTGTACATAATACATATTGAATGGGGATAGTAAAATTAATATTAAAAAACTTAAATACCTCGATTTTATTAAATTGAATTAAAAAAACTTAAAACTTAAATACGATCAATGACTTGTAAAATACATTCGTGCTAGGGGCATTAGTTTTAATAGTTGTTTATAGAATCCAAAATATCATCCCTAATATATGTCGTTGGATATACTCCGAAGTTATGACCTTCTTGATAATTTGCCGCATTTAAGCCTCCATAGTAATTTTGTACATGGGCATCTTGTGTCTCGTCATCATCTTGTGTATCGTTTTCTTCATTGCCTTCATCGTCACTTGATTCATTATATGTGAAGCTTGCACCATCTCGTTGAAGCTCTTGTTGTCTCCATTGTTGATCTAGCAAATCCTTATAGAGTATACATAGTTTGGCCGCTTCTTTGGTCATTCGTATTTTTTTGTCTGTTATTGTCCTATCACCTGCACTAAAACAATTTTCTGAAGCTATTATAGACATTTGACATGTTAGTACATCACGGGCAATGGTAGACAAGATAGGAAACCTTATTTGTGAACTTTTCCACCACCCTAATATATCAAAATCTTCTTCATCAACCTCATCAAAACTATATTTATTTATTTCGTTCGCTGACCTACTTGTTGTGTTTGTTGTTCTTTATCATTGGACTCAAAAGACTTAAATATAGATTTTGATCTTTTACTAGAACTAGTTGAAGTAGGATTCATTTCATATTGATTAATGGCACGTGTTTATGGTATACCATTCTACTATTGATGAGAACAAATTCTCAACTTTACGTTTTTCAAAATTTATATCCACGTGTATATAGTCGAAACATTCAAAATACTCTTAAATTAAAAATAAACAACCTTGGACCTTGCATCTGGTATCAAGTACACAACCTAGAAGAGCTATGTTAGGAACACTACTATAATATTTAAGCCATTTCACTTCCATTTCACTTATAATGTTTTGTACATTATCATCATATCAATGTTCTCTAAACATTTTAGCAATATGAACCATATGACCAAATATAATGTTAGAAGTTAGATAATAACAGCCAGACAATATTTTAGTAGCATTATGAAATACTTCTAATAATGGAGCAATTACATGAATAACATCCCAATCGAGCAATTACATGAATAACATCCCAATCTTCTTCATATATAAATTGTCGGCCTTCCTCATCTCTTAGATTATTATTGCATAGGCCCGTTATTATCTTTGAATATGGATGCGTATTAGTCAACATTTTGTAGGTTGAATTCCTTCTAACAGGCATATCAAAATAAACATTTTATCGTTTAAATTCATCTGGCTTCACAATTTATTGAATAGTTGTGTTCTTCTAGTTGACGTATCAATATGAGTTAGGCAAACTCTAATTTTTTCTATATGTTTATCTATCTTGGACAAACTATTTTCAACACAAAGATGCATGATATGACAAATACACCTGACATGAAAAATGCACCATCTAAAATGGGATTTACGGCCCAAGCGAAATGAGTTATAGCACTAGTACTAATAGACATAATTTTGTCATGAATGGCCCAATAATTACAACTTCTAAGTATAGCGTGTGCAATCATTTCTCCCAAATGTGGATTTTCGAGCTTTTCAAAATCAAAAATTCTTTTTTTGAAGAAAAAATCGTTATCAATCCAATTGGCGGTCACACAAACATAATGAATGGCCCCCCTACCCCGCCACATGTCCGAAGTTAAAAAAAACTTTTGAGGGTAAGTCACCAAGGAGAACCTTTAAAATTGCAACCTCTTTGTGAAATTGTAAATTAGCATATTTCAAAATATGTATTTTGTGAAATAAGTTTCAATTGGGGTTGAACACATTTTTGTAAAAAAAAATTCAACCACCTGGTTTTCCTCAAATGAGAAGGGGAGTTCGGCTTGAATGCATAACCTATCAAGGCCCTTTCTCATAAATTCTTCGTCGTAAACAAAACTTTTAACGGTATGGGATGAATTTTGGTCTAAATTGGGGTTTTCCTTCCTCTGTAATACTATTTGATTCCATTTTGAGTGGTGTGCATTTAGATGTCTTTTCATAGTGCTTAACCCACCCAATTGAGTTGTGTCTTTAAAAAGTCGAATACGGCAAAACACATATTCGTAATATTCTTCATCATCATATTTCATAAAAGCCCGAACATCACTAGTTTTTTTTCTATTTATTTTAGCACTAGCGGATGAAGCATTATGTGTTTGGGGCTTATTTTCAAAAATCATAGGATTTTCTTCTTCATTAAATGGTGGATGGATAGAAAAATTAGGAGTGTCATCGAGTCGTAAATAATTTGTGTTTTCGTTCCCATTTGATTCACTAAAATATATTTGCCGTTACAACCACAAGTACTACTTGAACTAGGATTCATGTTTTATGGCTAAAATAATAGTAGATAAAAAATGACACACAATTAACAATAAATTAAAAATGTGAATAAGAAAAGTGAAGCAGATGTTACCAAACATCGAAATTACGCCTTGGCCAAACGTCGAACAAACGAGAGCTTTCCAACTTCAATTTGCAAAGATGGATTACGCCTTGGCCAATCGTCGAAAACACTAGATCTTTCAAACATCAAATTCTCAAATTGCCAAATTATATAAATAATATAAAGTGTATATTTGATATAATTGAGGTAATTGTAAGAGATTGATATAGATATAATAAAGTGTATAAGTAGAGATTGATATAATTGAGAGAATTGTAAGAGATGAAATGATTTTGGTGTGAAATTAAGTGAAGACGGTTGTTGGCATTTATAGATAGAAAATATCCAAAAAATACACACACACACACACACATATATATATATAAGATGCAACTGGTGGAAAAAAATTTGGCCGTTGCACCATTTCACAACGACACAATTTTCGGCCGTGTGAATTCAAATTCAATGGTCATGGAGCCGTTGCACACTTGTCAAATATATTTTTTTATTAATTATAATATATTATTTTTTTAATCCAAAAAAATATATGTCAAACGGGTCGGGCTTTTTGGCCCATGGGCCGTAATGGGTTGGGCCCTAAATACGCCAGCCCTCAAGGCCAATTTATACCTAGCCCATCAGAGGCCAAGGCCTTAAAAGGGCCAGCCTTTTTGCTGCCTTTTTTACACCTTTAATCCCAACAATTTGTTTGCTTCCCTTCCATTGCAGCCCCTTACCGCCGTATTGGCGCACATACACAAATAATACAGTGTAGCTTGTCTTATTGGTGGCTTTCATTTGCACCTTTCCTTACAGGTGAGTCAAATTGGAAGTTTGAGATTTTTGTTGCGTATATGTTATAGACTAGTAATATTCGTCAATGGTATTTCTTTCTTTTAGCAATGATTATGTATATTTATTGGTTCACCATGCAATATATCTTATATAATTGGTAGGTTTTGAATCGTTGATCTTTTGTGTGCTAAAAAGTTGGGAATGATTGGAATGTTGAACCAATATATCTTAATTGATTTTTTTTGGGGTTTTATGAAGTGTGATGCAAATCTCTCTGTTTCTTATCTATAATCATCAACAATCAGAATTCATTTGAAAGGGAGAGTTTGTTGTTGCATTATGTCTTCTTCCAACATAACTTAATTCAAAAAGGCAGGGTTGAACTTCTTGAGTTTTTTGAAAGGATATAGTGTTTCCAAAACAATTGAATAACATGTTGTAAGGACTGGTTAGAAGAAAAATGGGTTGTCATCTCTTAAGCTGATTAGGAATTGATGATTTTAATTGCATATATATATATATATATATATATATATATATATATATATCTTTATCTTTACTACTATAAAAGTATGAATATTACATAGTGTTTTTTTCAATTGTAAAAATATTAATTTACCTTTCATTGAATAACACGTTTAAACATTTAATAATAACACATGTAGATAATAATGAAGACAACTCTCCAACTCCCCACCTTTCCAACTGTTATGAAAATTCAAGAGCCTAATTGTTGGCATTAATGAATGACGTTTTACTGATCATAACCTTTTCAATTGCAATGGAATGCTGTAAAATTCGAAGTGCATTTGTGAATATGTATAAGCACCTGAAACATTTAACAATTTAGTATTTTGCACTAATCAAATGCCTAATTGATATTTAAAAATAAAAAAATTCAAATTATTTTTTATCGACAGATTAACAAGTGTATATTGTATTTGCACAAGCAGCAATAGTGTATCAATATTTAGAAGTAGAAGTAGTTGGCAAGATTTCTATCATCCGGACAACTACACTAAAAGTACTCTCATTTGTACCTTATTAGTGGAGGATCAAGAATGTGCCTTGGGAACGAAAATAACCATCACAAGATACTTATAAGACCCTACATGTTTACACTTCTTTTGTATATAAGAAGAATAGTTAAAGTTTGATAAAACTTCCATAGGGTGTGTAGAACGTATGTAAAACATTCATTTGTGTATTAGAAATATCTATCAAACCAATCCCCATTGTGTATTGAAGAGGTGGAGTGCTATAAGTATAGGTTAACATTTCATTTTGTAACTATTCAAAAAGCTTTCGATGTTTATAAGAAGGAATACATAAAAAGTGCACAAGGATAAACCCCTTGTCACAACCAATGCTATCCAACAAATCTAACTAGCTCCAAAACAGAAAATACAATATGGAAATCAAACTAACAAATTGCCATGCTATTTTCTATAGTAGTTGAATTACTCGGAACAAATTGCAAAGGAATAGGTTCATATATGCTAGAATAGACTCACAATTGGACCTAAGCACAATTGTTTCCCTAATGACCACGAAAACCCATGGTCGTAAGATGGATAAGAAGTTCTTTCCGCTTCCGCTGCAAGTCTAGCTGACTCTGCTCTAAATTTTCAACGCGCTCTCTGTAAAAATGGATGTGCTCTGCGAAATGTGGTCTTTGATTGACAGTTGCAGTATAAGCACATATGAGCAAATTAAGTCCAGCAATTTCATCATTCTCGTTGCTAATTTGATCGGTGATTCACTAAACCTCCAGCGAATAGCCGCCACACTATTCATTCTCATGTGTTTATGAGTTTAAAGTGAGTCTTTGCAATATTCATAGAGTCCAATGTGCAACTAGTCAAAAAATAAAATTTGTATGTAGTGGTACGTAGGAAATGGAATTGATATGTATTTGAAATGAAGCTTTCTTTATTTATTTTAGTTTATTTTCAACATATACCATTTATATTTAATAAGTTTTAAGACTTCATTGTTACTATCATTATGTTAACATTATGACAATTTACATAAATTTAACCGTTTTTATTTTCTCATTATGGCCAATGTTATTGTTGAGTTTATGATGATCTTTACAAGATTTAGTGGCTCTATATGGTCAAGATTATATATAGAAGTGCAACCAAGTGAAGGATAACTAATTTTAGTTAACTATCTAATTAGTTGCTAACAAACCGTAAAGTTATTAATAACATTGAAATAACACTTTTGATTAGAAATGTGCCAATGTTTTGCCTAAAATTTTTGTCTTCCTTTTTACGTTCATTTCCTTCCTTTCAATTTGGTACATACCAAACTTTCAATAATGATAAGTTAATTATTGGAAATTGTTGGGCGTAGAAAATATATAGACTTTGTTACTTTATATTGTCCAAGGCTTTTGACAACTGCGTGAGAAGTGTCTACACTTTAACGTGAAACCCTATAAACATATATGGGTTATTTGCATCCACCTCCCGTGAGCTATTGAATTACATTGTAAGGGAGTAGTACTCCTAGTTTATTTTCTCTTTACATTTTTTGTATTAAGTTTTTTTGGGTATTAATATCAAATATAATTGGTTGATATATAATGCATGAAGTGATTGATTTAGTTATTTTGATAATGATTATGTGATTAAAAAAATCGTAAAGTAAGAAAGAGAAAAGAAAGAATAGTTTGAGCAGGTAATTGTTGTTTGATGAGAGATAGGTGTTAATTGATGGATGTATTGATTTTTTTCTTTTTTGTGCTTTTTATTTATGGATGTATTGATTGAAAGGTAATCAATATAAATGATCCAATTCTCCTCCCATGTAAACTTTTTGTGAAATCTGTATAAACTCTCCACCATGGTGAACTTTAATTGAAAAAAGCTCATCATCCAACTCTGTATTTGAAAAAAAAAAAGAAGATAAAGTTAGACAATGCGTCAATGCCTTTATGTTATTACAAAAACAAATAAAATAAGCAAGTAGACTAACTAAACTACACATAAGACAATTTAAGTTATATTAAAAATATATATCAGGGTCTCTATACCGGAGGCAAATCCTCTATACCACTGTGGTGTAACACTCCATGTTACACCAATACATATATGACATGTGTCATAATAAACAAAGTAGTGCATGTATAGGATTATAACACCACAATTCCCCCTCCCCGTCTTCCCGTAGGAATCTCTCTCTCTCTCTCTCTCTCTCTCTCTCTCTCTATATATATATATATATCCGTTCTCTCTCTATATATATAATCTTTCTCTCTATATATATATAATATATATATAATATATATATATATATGTATTTTCTCTCTCTATCTTCTATCTTCACATTAAATATCCAATTTCTTTTTCCACATCTTTCTTGGAGATCATCTGAAACGTCATTATCAAAATCCAACCTACGGCTTGATGTAGGATTGTCATCAAAACGATATCTTCGTCCATTCCCTAAAAAAATACAAAACTTAGCAAAAGTAAATAATATTAAACAGTTAAAAAAAAATCAACATGAATTTTTTTGTAATAGTATGTGCAGAAAAATAAAATTAATAATTTTTTTGCCATTGTATCTTGATCAAATTATTATTTTAAAAACTAATACGACTATATGCATTTCAATAATAACTTAAAAGGTAATAAAACTCTATGAAATTGGTCAAACAAATATCAAAAGAAGCTACACAATATAGTACAAATCACAATATAATCTAAGACAAGCATAAAATAAAATCATGTATTCTAAATTTATTCAGAAATTTAAAAACCAATAATTTGTTTCAAATATAAGCATTCTTCCTCAACCAAAATAATATAATTGCCCGTATTTTTTTTGTAATAGTATCTTAAAAGTTAATACAACTCCATAAAAAGTTCATGCCATAACATCATCTAGTTTATCAATTTTATACATTGAAAAATAAATTTTAATGTAAGAAAACCGATCATCGATGCATGAACTAAAAAACAATAAGGTATCAATGCTAGAAAACTTATCATAATTTTACTAGTAACCCTATTATTTAAAATTTTTAAATTCCTATAAATTATACAAAGTATATCATCTCATTCATAACAAAGAAAAAATTCGATAAAAAAAATATTACCAAAGCCAATAAAAATTGTAGAGTTGATGAACTAGACCTCAAATTACTTCTCCGAAAGAGAGAAATATAATGCTGAAGTGTGCCAGAAATAATATGCAAAATAAGGTGGAGAGAAGGTATAAAGAAAGATCAACAATTAATATTGATTTTTCGGATGAGACAAAAGTAGAGAGAAGATGGAAACTTACCGTATTAATAGGATTGATGATTTGGAAAGAATATATGGAGAGAGAAGATGTATAGAGAGAGAAGATGGAGAGGGAGAGAGAGTATAGAGAATAGTATGGAGAATGGTTTTTAATCCTGTACATTCACTACTCCTCTCTATCGCTACATGTCATTAATGTATTGGTGTAACATAAAGTGTTACACCAAAAGCGGTATAGAGGATTTGGTCTGCCCTATACCTATCACACTAGTCTATTTATTTAAGTGCCCATAAATACAAGGCGTGGTACACATATTTATATAAATCATATTAGTTTATAGCTTTAAATAAACATGGCCTTACAGTCAACACAAAAAACTGTAAATTGGAATCATATATCACTTCCCACAAGCACTTTCACTGCAAACGGGGCCAAACATTGAATGTTATAAACTATATCACCACTTTATCAAGACACGTGCATATTCTTAAAAAATGAGGCCATAAACAAATTTGATGTTGCTAAAATGCAAACACACTAGACCACAGCAATATTCAACAACACTACAAGAAAAACCTCATTTAGGAAGAAACAAAATTCGTTGGAAAAGACCAATATTTGTTGGTAATTTACATTAGCAACAAAACTGGCAACAAACAACTTTTGTTCGTATATGGCTTGTAAATATTTTTTAGGAAGGAACTGTTCTCTTCCCAATTTTGCCAACAACATTTACCTACAAATGGTTTGGTTGCCGATTGGCAACAAATATTACCTACAAAAGCCTTCGTTCCTGATTAGGAAGGAATAACTTTGTTGCTACTCTTTAGCAAGCAAAATATGTGTTGGAAAATTTGATGTTAAATATTTGAAATACTATAAAAAATATTATTCAGCAACAAAATATTTTGTTCTTAAACTCAATATGCAAGAAATCACCAACAAACATTTTTATTCCTAATTTTGTTGTTAAATATATGCAATAATGTTTTTAAAATATCATCAAATTATAATTATTTTTAATTGACTAAAAATAAAGGTAATACACATGAAATGAGACCATCAAGATAAAATTGCATTATAGTAAAATGCAAAATGTCATACACAACCAAATATCTATAAAATTATCAAATGTAAAAATATCTAATTGTCATAACATATAATAAAAAATTCCAAACAATCGTGTTTCCCCTTTGTTTTTTCGATGACACCGCTCAAGCTTTTCCATAAGGACCGGTCTCTAAACATTCTTCTTAGCCTACAATTTAAGACAAATGTAACTAAAATGATAAGAATTAAGATAGAGTTATCAATTGCTTAGAAATAAAAGGCAATGACATATATTGTAATACCCCCAAATTCTTTAAGTAAATATAAATATTTATTTCAGGTTATTTTATTTTTGGAGGCATTATTTTTTATTGTAGGAAATTGACTATTTAAGACTTTGAGTTTGGTAGGCGAGATATACATGTAGAAAGAGAGAAATTGTTGAAATACTTATTTAAGGGTATTTTGGATATTATAATTTGGATATTAGCATATACAATATATTATAATACCCTAAACCATAAGAGAGAGAGAGAGAGAGATTTAAATACTCTTTATTATAGGCAGCCTAGGAATTGGAAGAATTGTTGGCGGCGGTATTTCGAGTCTTCTAGCATGCTTGAGGTGAGTTTTATTTAAAGCTTCTTTCTCTGTAAGTTATGGTAGAAAGGTTTAATAATTGTTTATTTGGGTAAATTGCAAGTTTAGAAGAGTACAATACCAAAGAAATTCTGAACATGGAAGGCCCACCATTGTTAACCAATATGTATGTAATTTGAAGTTGACTGAGGATAAATTGAGGTGTGACCTTATGTAATGCATATGTAGTATGGAGTAACAATTGAGAGCTTTACGTAATGCAAAATTTTAAAACAGTGCAGGACGGTACTATTTGTTTTGGATATTAGGTATATTCGGACTAGAAAAAAAAAAGGTTTGGAAATTGATGACTTTTGGAAACTTTTGGGATCTGAAAAATGTATACCATATATCACATTTACCTTATACTGTCATTGGTGTATTGTTAGATTTGGTTTAATGGATTTAGAGCTTGGATAAATGGATTTCGAGATACCGTAAGCCTATGGAAATTTTGAGGTAAGTGATTCTTGACATTTTTCTATTGTTCTTTTTTATATTAAATGTATATGTATATCACGGATTCTCGACATGTTTCTATATGATAATAATGAAAGAAATGGTTTTCGATATATTAATATGAATTTTCTGGAAAATAGGATCAAGCATGACATAAAATAAAGGATAATGAATTCTTTTATATATGTATATGGCATGGACTTTTGAGATTTTCGGATTCTGATACATGGAGACACTTTTTGATTTTTGTTAGCTCTCAGATGCATGTGTATGGTCCATTTCCCTTTGAGTTCATTTGTCCGTCCCCGGGGTCATCTGTGTGCTCTTCGGTCAAAAGCTCATCTGTTCGTCCCCTTAGCCAGGGGTCATCTGTTCGTACCCTCCGACCAAGTGTTCATCTGTTTTGTTCGCATTGGTATTTGTGTGTCATGCATAATGTGGTCTATAAGCTAAAACTATTTGATTTTTGATTTATTGTTTGTAAATCCTCTGCATCTTCACAAAAGTATTTTTTTAAATTTATTATATCTTCTTGCTTATGCGTGATTCGGTAGGAGAGTATTGAGAATTACTTGCTGAGTATGCGGCTCACCCCTCGCAATGCTTTTACCTTTTTCAGATACGTAGTTTCGTGGACTCAAGGAGTTGGATAAGAGAGTTCAAGGGTAGAGATGGGTTGAATTAAACTAGAATATAGGATTTTTCATGACTAGCTTTTGTAAACTCGTTAAATTAATGTTTTTGTGGAATATTTTCCTGGGGATTCTTAGATGCTCTGTACCTGTTTTTGGATATTGGACGCTTCCGCAAGGATTTTAAAAGATATACATGGATTGAGTTAAGATTGTGACTTCGCGTCATTATGGTCTAGAACCATGGTGGAATGGCCGGTCACGTTGGATTTCGGAGCGTGACATATATTCCCCTTAAGCTAGAGCTAACAATGGTTAACCATAAAAGGTGAGGACATAAATTGTCCATTGTCTTACTCCAGCATGAATCTCAATCACCGAATGACAATTCAAAACAACATGATATAAAAGATCACTAGAGTTTGTCAATACAATGCTAGAGCTACTTATAGAAGAAACCACGATTAATCGACAAACCAAAATAAACCAATCTTGGAATGAAGAAGTTCTAATGCAGAACTAAACTAATTATACATCAAGAAAGGCCAAAGTCACTATATTCAAGTTAAGAATCACATAAGTATGCATTTGATCGTGTTTATCTTTGCAACACAAGATTGATTCACAAACATTAGCTCCTCAGTACTAACAAACAAAACACATGCTCAGTTCTCTCATCCTAAACTGAGTACCAAAACAGAGAAGGAAGCATGAGATATATAAAATCATAACCATACCCAAATTATTTGAACTTGTTAGCCAAACCCAAATATAGAACCATAACCACAGCCCACACATGGTAATGCATTAAGTAAAGAATTAAACATATGTTTAATATAATATGTGGAAAAGGGGACCTTTACCTGATATCAAGAGTAATGGATATTGACAAACTTCAAAAAATACATAGAAGACAATGCAAAACCTGAAAGAGAACATAATATTCATCACATGCTAATTCAACGTATATGTATCACTTGATTAAATTCAAAGCAATATTAAGACTAAGGATGTAATCAATATGAAATACGGGCCACCATGAATGCATAACTTGTGTGTGGAACAAATACTGGATCACAAATTGGAAATGATTTGGTGAAAAGTGATCTATGAGCTAAATACAACAACTACACGTTCTAAGAGCCATCTTCTGCTTAATATGACTACAATATTCTTATTAAACTTAATGATGCAGAGAAATATTACAACAACAATTTGAGTGCTGAATTCTAATACTGATCAAGGTAAATAACTAAATTAAAGCTATGAGTGTAATAGAAACTTCAGCCCAACCAAAATAAAGGTCAAATATAAGATAGTGTACTTAGCTTTTACTGCCACAATCTACACTTCATTTCATGCTTAATTTAATGCTTTTATCTAAGCTAATGAACCATTGTTCTTTAAAGTGTAAAAGAACAGGATCACAACAACCAAAAGAGAAAATAAATGCAAGCATCCTTGTTTCCTACAAAGGTATATTTAGTTTAATAATGATATCTCCCTCTAAAAAATGTTCCAGAACACAAAAATAGTCTCTGAGTCAAGAATCAAAAAGCAAATTCTTTAACAATAGAACCATAAAATAAATAAATACTGTTTCCATAAGGTTCAAAAACTAAAACATAAAGGCAAGGAGATTCGACCAAACTGTGACGAGCAGGCTGACTTGTTTTGGATCCAACATTAATGTGTCATTGCAAATATCTACTGACCATGAAGAAAACACCATAATTGTTTAAAAATGAAATAAGAAATGTAACCTAAAAGTTAGCACTTGATTTATATGTCATCATAAACAACTAAATGTAACCAAAAAAAATAAAAAATCATAAACAACTAAATCAGGACCCCAAATATCTATCAATAAGCATAAGTAAGATGTTAATTCAAATCTACAATTTTAAAATGAATATCAGACTATTTGGTACCTTAACGCAAGCGATAAGGATTCAACCCAAATCCCGCGGCAAAAGTGTAAATCTTCAAGAATCTGGTGGTAGCCACCAAAGAAGAAGAGACAACCCAGGTGGAGTAGAAGGTGCTAGAGAGAAGAGTGAGATAGGGAAAGAGGCCTGGATTTCAAATTTTTGAAATATTAGGGAGGGAGATATGTGAGTAATTCGGCTATATAGAAATTTGGGGGTTGAAAGTTCAATATATTTGGCCTTTTAGCGCTTGATGTGAGCGCCAATCTCATCACTATTTTGCAAGAAAAAATTAAGGAAAAATCATATACAAACCCCTCACTTATTATGTAATTACCAAAATCCCTCTCATTTATTTGAAATTATTGACACACCCCTATGTTAAGAATTTCTTACAAATACACCCCCTCTGTATTTGAAAATTCTTACAATTTAACACCTGTAAACCTTACAAATAGACCCTTTGAGGGGGTGTGTTGGCAATTCCAATAAGCGAGGGGTGATTTTGGTAATTATACAATAAGTGAGGAAGTATGTGTGTAATTTTCCCAAAAATTAAACAAAAAACAAAATTGGCCTTTACTCCCTCACTTGATAAAAATATGTGTGTAATAATAAGTGTTCAGAAGCATATGAGCGCGCACAACATATAAGTGTTAAAAAACTAGTGACTGGAATTTTATATGATCGATCCAAAGAAGTTCAATAAAGTTGAATTTTTACTTAACTCGTAACTCAACATAAACCAATTATTATATGATTCTTACTTGGGGTGGATTCAGGTTAGGGTTAATCCCGTTCTCTTCCCTATATAAGCGATTAAAGGTTGACAGATACTAAAATCAAATGTGATTCATATTCAAATTTTAAGATGAATTCCCAAGCCCTGATAACTTGCAAGACTAACGCCAAAATAGACTATGAAAAATTAAATAAAAAAGGGTAAAGTTGATGTGTGTTTATTCAGATAAATTCATATTGAAATGAAGTATATAACATTCAGAGTGTATTTAGTTTAGACTCAAATTATCTGATTATAAAAAGTACACCAAATTCAGTTTGATTATCATCTGCCCAGTCTTGAACTCTAATATATAAATGAAATTTGAGTTTCGATATCTTTAATTATTATAAAGAATTATTTTTTAATTTATTAAGCAAAAAAAAAAGAATATGTTTTTATTTTACATGTTATTTAGGTTTCCCATCAAAGTCAAGTTGGCTAGAGCTCGAGAATTAGAGAGCTAAGGTTGAGCTTAGTTATAAGTGTTCAAAAGTATATGAGCATGCTCAAGATATAAATTAATAATAAATTAATTAATTAATAAAATTAACACTCATCTCGGACTGATACTCTAATATATAAACAAAACTCAATCCATTAAATTAATAAGTTAGAGAATAAGTGAATTAGTACTAAAGGATATTTCATAATTTAACAATATTTTATATATATAAATGTTAGCGAGTGACATTTTATAAGATGGTCAATTTTAACCCTAAGCCCTAAACCCTAAACCTAGACCCTAAACCCTAAATCATAAATAATAAGTTTCCTAATTTTAAGGAAAAATTCAAAACAAATAACCTCTAAAACAGATAAATATAATTTATTATTATTTTATATTTTTTTGAGAGAATTATATATATATGTGTGTGTGTGTGCGTTTTACTTCTTTGTTAACAGTACCTTCATGTTACAATATACATTCCATACTATATATTTTTATTTTTATTAGGTAATTATAACATTTATTTATTAATTTTTCTTTTGTTATTTTAATCATAAGGGTATTCAGCAACAATTGTTTTGTTCCTAAAAAGAACATCATATTTCCTCTCATTTTTCAACAAATATTTTTGTTGGCAAAAATTAGTGATTTCTTATTTATTTTTACAAAATATTCAGCTACAAATTTAGGAACATCAAAAATGGCGGGAAGTTTGCCTCCATTTTTTAATGGGACGAAATGTTTGCTACAAATTTTGGCAACCAATAAATTTGTTCTTAATTGTTGCATCAAAATCATTTGATGCTAATTTTGTAGGAGAGTTCCAAATTCACATTGCTTGCTAAGATTGTTGCTAATCGCCAACAAATGTACTATGCTTCCTGATTTTTTGTTCCTATTTGATGTTTTTCTTGTAGTGCAAGGAAGGTCCTAAAAGTGAGATTTTATCCCTTAAAAGTACCAATGAAAGTTTTGTGGAGCAGACAACAAAATTCTTACAACAAGAAGCCAAAAAATCATTCGTCAATCCAAATAAGCCACAAAGTTAAATAATAAAGTTTTTCCTACACAAACTTACCGTAGTTAGGGGTGCCATCATCTCCTCTAGCATGAAGTTACATGATCTTTCAGCATTTGGGTTTTGGGGGGGGGGGGGGGGGCAATTGGAGAATATATTTGAAATTCTAATATTCTAGTGTTTACGTGGGTTAGAAAATATAGTTGGAAAATTAGGAATTTACGTGTAAGGAGCTTGGAAAATAATGTTAAAGAAGATCCTCCACATGAAATACAAGTTTTGCGCTAAGTGGGACAAATGATTGAAGAAATGGACTATTGATGAAATTTGGCCATTTCTTTTATTTTCCATCCTACACGTATGGAGGCGCATGGATTAATATCCATAATGAGTATCACAATATTATGGCTTAATATGTATTGTTGTGCCAAATGATGATGATAATATCTATATTTATAGTGAAATTGGCATCATCTTGACATGACATGATAGTGCCCGTTTATAATGATTACGTATGCTGACTCGTGATCCAATCTCCAGATTAAGCTAATGCTGATTTGATAATAAACTAATAATCTCATTAAATTATTTATTGAATTAAAGTGCTAATGAAGCTCAACTAGATGATAAGGTTTCATATTTGAAATTTGAAACAACGTTTTTGTGAATTAAGAAATGGGTACCTGAAAGTGAAATGGGCTAATTGGAACTTTTGCTTTAATGACCGTTCATTAATGTGTTCATTAATTCGAGTTTTTTTTTTGGTGAAAAGTAAAACTTTTATACCCACAACCTCATTTGTACATCCTCCAGGAGTTCTTACATCTTTAATCTAATGTACTCCATAAAACAAAACTTCCAAAAGCAGCTAACGACTCTAAACACTATCTATCTATTATGTGCTTTGTATTTCAAGTAAGTAACTTTTATCCCTTTCTGTGCCTCTTCCAATACTGTAGCCTTGCATTCTCATAAGCATCTCCCTTTCAAGCTCTGTAAAAACAACTTCTGTACATTTCAGTTTCTGAGTAAATTGTCTGCTATTTCTCTCTTTCCATGTATGATACACCACCCCTGCAATCCCTGCATTCACTATACCCCTTTTAAACTTCCAAGCTTTGAAAGTAAACCAAATCCATCTTTTCCACTGATTCATTCTTATGGGCCAGTTTTCCACCTTTAACCATCTCATCATTTTCCCCAGAAGTTCCTTAGCCCACTTACACACAAAGAACAGATGAGTTGCTGACTCCACCTGCCCTTCACATAACAAGCAACTCAAATTCTCTAGATGCATAAATTTGTTCAATCTTTCCCTTGTTAATAGTC
Organism: Buddleja alternifolia; assembly: GCA_019426215.1. Classification (NCBI taxonomy): domain Eukaryota; kingdom Viridiplantae; phylum Streptophyta; class Magnoliopsida; order Lamiales; family Scrophulariaceae; genus Buddleja; species Buddleja alternifolia. The sequence continues at coordinate 53,091,350 of CM033392.1, read as the reverse complement.
TATTGTGAGCTACTAACCAAAGTATAAAGGAGTGTTTTGGTACATTATATTTGTTCCAAGTTATCTTCGCATCTCTGAATGTGCTTCTGATACCTTGGAGCCATTCATAGCAACTTTGAATAGTGTAGTCTCCAGATGCAGTTAAGTTCCACCTATTGTTCTGGAATCCCCCTTGAATTCTTCTCTTCACTTTATGGATCCTCTTCCATCCCCAGCAACTGTCTATAGGAGGGCTATACTCTCAAAACTTCTAATCCTTAAGGTATACTCCACCTATCCATTTGACCCACAAAGAATCTTTTTTCTGTGATAACGCCCATACTTTCTTTCCAACAGAAGCAATATTCCAAATTTTACATCCTATAAGATTCAGTCCCCCATATTTTTTCTTTGTACAAACAGTATCTCAACTAATCAGAGTCATTTTCTTTTGTGAAGAATCCTTTCTACCCCACAGAAAATCTCTACAGTTTTGCTCAATCAGTTTAACCACACTTTGAGGTAACATAAAAGCCGAGGTCCAGAACACATGTAAGGAGAATAAAATTGAATTAATAAGTTGAATTCTACCTGCGTAAGAGAGGTTTCTTGTTGCCCAACAAGTGAGTCTAGCTGTGATTTTCTCCACTAGTGTTTGACAGTCAGTTTTGGTCTACTTTGTAGGTGACAATGGCACTCCCATTAATTCGAGTTACAATCAAAATAGTTATTTTTTTTTATGTTACATTACATACTATTGTTATTCAGGCCAAAGTATGTTGTATTACAATTTACATATGAATAATTATAATTATATAAGACATTTAGACTCTCTAAATGCTCAAATAATTCTATCGCAAATCTTTGAAAAAATATCAAACTTGTTCGAGAATTTGATAATGAATAAGCAAAATTTTGGAAACAACGAATTGAAAATTTGTCTTTGGTACCAATTGATATTAAAAATAAATAAATAAATGAAGCATGAAGAAAGTAATTAGGTGGGACTATCTCCAAATAGGCTTTAAAGGATAAAAAATTCTAATTGCATATGAATCTCCTTCAATTATTCAAGATTCTGACGAAAATTCATGAACTTAATCGAAAATCATGAGTTCTTTTAATCAGGGCTCTGATACCACTTGATAGAAAAATTGAATGCCCCGAATCTTTAGAACCACATGATATTCACGATTACGACTAAGGAGTGGTGAAGGAGAAACATACCTGAATTCATGGCTTTGTTGAGAGGAAATTCTTGAATAGAAGAGATTGCAGTTCTTCCAGGTCTAGAACGTAAGCCCTCCTTTTGAGAAACCGTATTTTCTCTCCTGCGGTTTTTCTGAAGATGGGAAATCAGAAAACTCAACTTCACGTTCTGACCCGGGGAACCGCAACACTTTAATAACTTATGCAGTTATTAACAATTACTAATTTAGCCCATCATAAAATTAGTAATTGCGCTTTAGTCTCCACACATAGGAAGCCCATACTTTCAATAATATATTAAAAGACCCAATAACTTTATTTGATCACTTTTAAGGGCCTAACTTTATTTAGTAGCTTATAAATCACACTTATTTTATTTATGGTCCACATAATTATTAGATTAAATCTAACAATCTCCCACTTGGACCATAAATTTAACCGCATAAATGTGAATTATACCTTAAGAGCTCATGAATTTTGCTACTAAAAACTTAGGTATCTTAACAATCTTGTCCATTGATCATATCAATATAGGACCAAAGCGGCCTTTGTCATATTTAATTTTTCATAACTAGACCCATCAATGATCACACATACCAATACAACCAATGACAAAGATCAAGTATGGATGTGTGGCATGGAAATTTCATGTAATGTGATCTTAACATGTCTATTTCCAACTGGTTCCACCTTAGTCCTTATGAGATCAAAAATAACATTCAGAGTGTGAAATTGAAGAACTTTATGCTTTAACAATAACCAAAGTATACACAAATGTCATGACATTTAATCATAAATATTGAGCAAATACATATTAAAAAAAAACTCCCACTGAATCTAGACTTTGTCCAGCTGTACAACACCCATGCGTGCAATGTGCTCGTGAAAGACCTTGGGTGTCAAACCTTTAGTAAGCGGATCCGCAATCATGGAGTTTGTGCCAATATGCTCAATACTAACCTGGCCACTCTGAACTCTTTCTTTAACAACAAGAAACTTAATGTCTATATGCTTAGACTTAGAAGAGCTTCTGTTGTTATTTGAATAAAGAACTGCAGATTTATTGTCACAGAATAACTTAAGTGGTCTTTCAATACCATCAACTATATGCAGTCCAATGACAAAATTTCGCAGCCAAATTGTTTGATTTGATGCCTCATAGCATGCTACAAATTCTGCTTCCATGGTGGAGGAAGCTATGAGTGTCTGCTTAGCACTCCTCCAAGAGATTGCTCCTCCAGCGAGCAAATAAATGTAGCCTGAAGTGGATCTACGACTATCCTGGCATCCCGCAAAGTCGGAATCGGAGTACCCTATGATCTCAAGTTGATCCGACCTTCTATATGTGAGCATGTAATCTTTTGTTCTCTTTAGGTATCGCATAACCCTTTTGGCTGCTATCCAATGATCTTTACCCGGATTGCTGAGGTATCTGCCTAACATTCCAACAATGAATGCGAGGTCTGGACGAGTGCAAACCTGCGCATACATCAAACTCCCTACAGCCGAAGCATAAGGGATATTTTTCATTTCTTTAGACTCTATTTCATTCTTAGGGCATTGATTGAGACTGAATTTGTCTCCCTTAGCCACTGGGGTATCACCTGATTTGCAGTCCTGCATGCCGAACCTTTGAAGTACCTTATCGATATAGGCCTTTTGTGACAATCCAAGAATACCTTGACAACGATCTCGATGTATCTGGATTCCTAAGACAAAAGATGCATCGCCAAGATCCTTCATCTCAAATTTCTTTGACAGAAATCTCTTGGTCTCATGCAATAAGTCTATATCATTGGTGGCAAGTAGGATGTCATCCACATACAGAATCAGAAAAATATATTTGCTCCCACTGAACTTATGGTATATACAATCATCAACTGCGTTTATCTGAAAACCAAATGATAAAACGACTTGATGAAACTTGTAATACCATTGACGAGAAGCCTGCTTGAGCCCATAGATGGATTTCTTTAATTTGCAAACCATTTGTTTTGAATCTTCTGAAACAAAACTTTCTGGTTGCACCATACATATAGTTTCTTCAATGTTTCCATTTAGAAACGTTGTTTTGACATCCATCTGGTGTAACTCTAAATCAAAATGTGTCACTAATGCCATTATTGTCCTAAAAGAGTCTTTCGATGAAACTGGAGAGAAAGTCTCTTTATAGTCGATGCCCTCCTTCTGAGTAAATCCTTTAGCGACTAGACGTGCCTTATATCTTTCCAAATTGCCTTGTGAATCCTTCTTGGTTTTAAATATCCATTTACAACCAATAGGTTTTACACCCTTTGGCAATAGGACAAGATCCCATACGTCATTATCTTTCATTGACTTGATTTCCTCATTCATAGCATCTATCCACCTTTGAGAGTTAGAACTTTCAATAGCTTGACGGAAAGTGATTGGATCATTCTCCATCACGCCAATGTCTACCTCATGTTCATTGAGAAATACAATATAGTCATTTGAAATTGCATTTCTCCTCTCTCTAGTGGACCTCCTTAATGGCATTTGTTCTTGAGGTTGTTGAGTTTGTTCCTCAGTAACAACTTGTTGATCTAGGTCAGGTATAACTTGATGACCTATATCAGGGAGAACTTCAACATTGTCTTGTTGTCCCAAATGTTGCTCTTGAACCATGTCAAGAATGAAATCCTGATCATGGTCAATAACAACTGTAGAAAGAGGAATAGTAACTAATTCCTCCTCAAACACAAAGTCTCTAATCTTATCTCCCCCCTCAAACTCAATATCCTCAAAGAACCGGCCATTTCCCGTCTCAAAGAATGTTCTAGATGTGGGATCATAAAACTTAAAACCCCTTGATCTTTCAGAGTATCCAACAAAGTAACTACTAACTGTTCTTGAGTCCAGTTTTCTTTCACTTGGCATGTAAGGCCTTGCCTCAGCTGTACAACCCCAAATGTGTAAATGCTTTAATACAGGTTTCTTGCCTGTCCATAGTTCATAAGGGGTTTTGGTTGTTGCTTTTGTTGGAACTCTATTAAGGATATAAACTGCAGTCTTCAGTGCCTCTCCCCAGAGTGAGTTTGGTAAGGTAGTATGACTAATCATACTTCTAACCATATCTTTTAAAGTTCTGTTTCGTCTTTCAGCTACACCATTCATGTTAGGACTACCTGGCATGGTGTACTGTGGGACAATTCCACACTCCTCTAGGAATTTAGCAAAAGGTCCTGGACGTTGTTCACCTGATCCGTCATTTCTACCGTAGTACTCACCACCACGGTCAGATCTGACGCTCTTAATTGTTTTGCCAAGTTGATTTTCAACTTCGGCCTTAAATGATTTGAAAACGTCCAGAGCTTGAGACTTCTCATGTATTAAGTATAGGTAGCCATAACGAGAGTAATCATCTATGAACGTTATAAAATATTGTTGACCATTCCATGAAGGTGTAGGAAATGGTCCACAAATGTCCGTATGTATAAGTTCTAAGACATCCTTAGCTCTCTCGGCTCCAAATTTTCTCTTGTTTGTTTGTTTGCCTTTAATGCACTCGACACAAATTTCATTTCCTGAAGTATCTAGTGCATTGAGAATCCCATCTGATACAAGCCTTTCAATTCTTTGTTTGGAAATGTGACCTAAGCGCTTGTGCCATAACGATAGAGAGTTCTCTTTTGTTAATTTCCGTTTAGTGCCAAATGAATCAGCGTGCAGGTTTTCATTAAAAGAGGTAACCGTATCAAGCAAATATAGGTTATCATAAGCTGATAAAGTACTGGATCCAATAAATTTAGAATCACAAAAGAGACGACATCCATTGTTACCAAACGAACAAACATAGCCTTCTTTGTCCAAAACACAAATGGAAATTAAATTCCGTCTAAACGACGGTACAACATATGTCTCATGTAAATCTAAATAAAATCCAGTCTTTAACAACAACCTAAATGTCCCTACTGCTTCAACCTCTACTGAATTGCCATTCCCCACATAGATGAGTCTTTCAGCATCACTTGGATTTCGGCAACTCAGGCAACCCTGCATTGACACACTTATGTGAGTAGTAGCACCAGAGTCTAACCACCAAGTATGTCTAGGCACTGAAACCAAATTAACTTCATAACAAACAAGACTAAGACGTGTACCTTTCTTTGCACGCCAAGCGTGATACTTAGCACAGTCTTTCTTCATATGAGAAGGGTCCTTACAGAAGAAGCATGCATCCTTATTTGGTTCAATAGACCCCTTTTGTTGCTTCTTCTTTGGGTCTGAGACCGCAATTTTCTTACCCTTTCTTTTCTTGTTAATGCCTGAGGAGGATGCCAAATGAGCACTTTCTGTCCTTTCATGTCTCAACCTCTCTTCCTCTTGCACACAGTGCGAAATGAGCTCATTAAGAGTCCATTTCTCCTTCTGGCAGTTATAACTGACCGCAAATTGACTAAACTGTGCAGGAAGAGATATCAAAACTAAATGCACGAGCAAATCATCAGATAGCTCTAACTTAAGTGCCTTTAGTTTTGATGCCAAATGAGACATCTCTAGAATGTACTCCCTTATGTTACCTTTGCCTTTATACCTCATGGAAACAAGACTACGTAAAATAGAGCTTGTTTCCGACTTTTCATTCTTGGCAAAGCGCTTTTCAAGTTCCTCAAGGAACGCCTTAGCATTAGTTTCCTCAGACATCGTGCCCCTGAATGTTTCTGGAATTGCACGCTTCATGATCATAAGACTCATGCGATTTGAGCGGTCCCACTTTTCCAATTCCCTCTTTTCATCAGAGGTACTATCAGCCGTAAGATCGGCGGGACGTGGCTCCCTTAGTGCAAGGTCTAGATCCATGCAACCGAGAACTATCATAACGTTCTCTTTCCAGTCCTTAAAGTTGGTGCCATTGAGCACCGGAATGGAATTGATACTAGCAGATACAGATGCAGCAGAAGTATTAACTGAATAGAAAACAAAAAATAAACCAAATAAGCTCACACAAATAAAAAATGAAACTTTAAGCAGATCAGTAAATAGATTCAAGATGACAATTCCCATCACAAGAAAACCGGTATAACATTGATTCTAGTCTTTGGACAGAGAAACAACTTATAAGTAGTTTTCTTGGTGTAGTAATCAAACATTGACAATAAGATCCAGTCAGATGTTAAGCCTTTCTTTGGACCGACTCAACATCCACACGGATACCTGACAATCATCACATGTTTACCACCACAAGTGTGTTTGAATTTCTGCCAGACAATAATAACCTTCCTTTGGGCCGATTATTACCCCGCATGAAAAATTGCACACACAACCATCTTAGTATTTTCACAATTGAATAACCCACACAAAAGAGGATACTTTGGTAACATATTGCTTCAATTAATCAATTTAAAATACCAAACACTCATATTAGAGTCTCAAAATCACGTCATCTTTGAATCTGAATTCATGATTTGTATGTATTAAAATACTTGTCAGAAAAAGATACACACACAAAAGCACCTGATATAAACTTTAACCCAAATTTTCTACATATCAACATGGATTTTTCACAGCATAATATCAAGCACGAATTTTGATATGTATGACAAATGTGCCATCAATTACCATGCATCTTTCATACATAATATATGCATTTGTGTATGTATAAATTTCAGAAAACCTAAAAAACAAACCAACAACTGAACACTTCTGAATTCATAGCTTTGTTGAGAGGAAATTCTTGAATAGAAGAGATTGTAGTTCTTCCAGGTTTAGAACGTAAGCCCTCCTCTTGAGAAACCATATTTTCTCTCCTGCGGTTTTTCTGAAGATGGGAAATCAGAAAATTCAACTTCACGTTCTGACCAGGGGAACCGCAACACTTTAATAACTTATGCAGTTATTAACAATTACTAATTTAGCCCATCATAAAATTAGTAATTGCACTTTAGTCTCCACACATAGGAGGCCCATACTTTCAATAATATATTAAAAGACCCAATAACTTTATTTGATCACTTTTAAGGGCCTAACTTTATTTAGTAGCCTATAAATCACACTTATTTTATTTATGGTCCACATAATTATTAGATTAAATCTAACAATGAAATCTAAAAGAACAGGGAAACCAACAATATTCACAATCATTGAAAACAACTAGTATCCAATCTAAATAGAATATCCAATTTTCAATTTCTACTATCCCCGTAAATCATATTATTGCTACTAATTCTTTTCTGCATAAAATTTCCACTCTATATAGATACACCAAAATAAAAAATTCGTCAATTTCTTTATAGAGAAGATAAAAAAACTGAGTTAGTCGGAAATTCTAGTCCGGACCAATTTGACAAAATTCGAATATGATTCATAAGGGAAATCATAATTACATGTCAACTATATTTGCTCCATTTGCAAAATAACACTTGAAGTAAGTCAAACGTTAGAAATGCTAGCTAGGCAGACATGGACATCAGTCATGCTCTTTGCTAATAACGTCCTAAGAGACTTTGCAATCAGGAGCAGAGACAAAAATAGAATTTTCAACTTTGGGTTATTAAACGTACTTTGGTTGTCATAAGAAATCCACACCTTTTAATTACTAAATGTCCTTCCATCCGTCATTAAACCATAATGCCGGACCGGACTAAGACCCGCGTGTATCACAATAAGTCGTACCCGAGCCAAGATCGACCCACCAATCCAAGTCACATGGAGTGGAGCCCGATTAACCGATACACTCGAATTATGTAAATGTATTTGATGTCATGTGATGTAATTAAGATTAATGATAATTTAGAGATTTAGTCCTAAATAAACAAATATAGTCGATTTTTAATTGAGTTAAGTACAATGGAAGATGGCCCATTGTTCATATGAGCTCCTATAATTAGTATTAAAAATTAGTACATTTGAGAGCGTTGGGCCCATTCACACTAAACTACTCACTAATTATAAGGAGCTAATTGTCGTGTTGTAGGTCAAACTCTGTCCATCTCATTCTCACTTCCTGAAATAATCAGGTTGCGCCAAGGTTTACCATCGTGACTGATTAAAATTTCACATCCCATGACCTCATTTATATTGTTCTTCTATATACATAATCTAGTTTTATATCATATTTTTGGTGTGTTATTTTGAACTTTCGAGCATTTACTGATTTGATGGTCAGATGGTCGTCTCTAGACTTAAACCAGTAAACCGAACACCCTTATGATATTAGGTTGATCCGGAAAGTTGGAGATTGCTTATAAAGCTTGCTTAAAGTTGAAGATTTGTGGATTAATTCTGTGTATATATATAGTTGAGTGGCTCATGATCCAATCACAATTGATACAGCCAATGCTGATCTGTAAATAAATACATTATCTTTTAAATGACAGAAATTATACCCAAAGTATTCGTGAAGGTCAACCAGAAGAAAAGGGTCTCGTGTTTGTGGCAAGCCAATGCACACTTGGATCTCTCAATTTTAGACTTACCAATTAATAGTACAATATTATTATAATTTTGGAGCTCTAAATTAACCAGGAGTAAATTGCATAAATATATTTTGGTAACATGTAATGATTGATTAAGTACTCTTTTGAGATACGGCTAGCAAATTTAGGTAAGATCATCTATTTTAATTAATTTAGTGTTCTGTATCATGAATGGAAGCGAGATGTAAAATATTTTCGTAAGTATAGGATTGACGTAAGTTATAAACGCTTAGTATGTATATATGATGTTTTTTGAATTTTTTGTTGTAATTTGGTATTTCATCATGTATTTTATATTACACATGCACTCCATGTGTATATACATCCATGTCGAGTGCGTATATACGGAAATATTTTTTTGATATATATATGTATACACACATATGACGTACATATTTAAAGTGAAATATGAGATATCCAATGCGATCCAGAAAAGGAAATTTTCTCCACCATACGAGTAATCTTGAAGGACGTCGGAATAGACTAATCTTGAAGGTCTAAATGCTATATAGTACGATATTATCTTTATAATAAGGACGAAACGTGGAGGCTAAATAATGCATGAATTTCTTGGACTAGATGACCATTAATTATTGATGAGATTATAGCAACCATGTGGAGTTATTGGATTTCAACTTTGATTGCTTGAGATTTGAAGCAGGCAGCCTCAAAACACTTTAGCTTTTCCATTCTAAAATGACGTATATATGTTATTTTGTATTCTATTTCATTTATATACCATATACATATATATATGTATATATATACATAATCCATGTCAATTTATATTTATTAAAATATATTATATACATGCCATGTATAAAAAAATGAAATAAAAAATGAAACATTGCTCTACAACAAAGATTCGAACTGACTTTACGGAGAAGGTGAAACATTTTTGTTATCATGGCCCTTTTCCCTTCTTTTTTTTCTTTCCTTTTGTTTTTTTGTTTTTAGTTGAAAATGGGATTTTGACTACATTTTTGAAATGCAACATCAACCCCTAAAAAAAAAGTCAAAAGTTTCTATATCCTAATTTAGGGGTCCTTGAACTAGAGATCTTCGAAGATACTGGCCATCAATCCATATGGATTCCACACGAGAGCTCATGGGATGATTATGATTATCTGAGACTTGCATATCTCGATACTCACTAAGAAAAAAGAAACATGTAATCTAAATATATGACTTATATCCACCAAAATTTAACTAGACCGGAGTATGTAGTCTCAAGTTCAATCTTCTAAGCCAAATGGAATGAATAATCATATGAAACAAGTCATATCTCTCGGGCGGTCCATTTATAGCGAAATGCCTTTGCACTTGCTTCACTCCCTTCTGCATTTCCAAGTACTTAGCCTCAGAAATACCCATCAATATCTTCTTAATATTTGGTATATCCTCCACGGCCACTGTGACCGAAAACTTCTTCCAATCGAGCACATCGCTAAACGGTGGCACATAGCTATCGGATATCAAAACGGGCACACACTCTGCATAAATGGCCTCCACGACACGTGGGCTTGCAACCTCGTATCCACTTGGACATAGGCAAAATTTGCTATCTTTGAGCATCGATTCATATGAGATATTCGAGGGGAGTTTCTCGTAGACTTGTATATCGGGGTCGTTTTCTTTCCATCGATCGAATAAAAGGTGCCTTATGTAACCATGTGGACCACCTGCAAAGAAGGCTAGGTTTGATCTTTGTGAAGGTGGTGGACCTCCTAAAAGCCCTTTAATATCCCCTGTCTTAAGGTTGATCTCTGGTAATGTTGCATCTTTGAGAGGGTTGAAACCTTCTGAAGTATTGGCATTGCACAAAACTCTAATGGAATTTTTGAATAAGTGTGGCACATAAGAACTAGAGTGAGGACCCTGCAAAATGAAATAATTACGTCATTATGTATCACCTAACGGTTTATAACCTGCCTAATTAGCAAAGTACGTAATTTGGGTGGTATGAAGTGAGTCGGGATTAGATACGGCTCGACGTGTACTAAACATATGAGTAAGTTAACTTATTTTGGGGAGAGGGGTGGGGGGAGATTAATTGAAAAATTATTTTATTAGAGATAGATAACTAAAGAAAATGCATGTAAAATAAGAGAGAATAAAACAATAGAGGTTGGTTCTGTAGATATGCAAAATTTTAAGCTGGAATTTTAAGTATAATTTAATTTTTTCCATTTCATCGCACTTAAATACTTTTTTCAGCCCACTAGAAACATGATCTCTCTCACACACACACAGATATATATATATATATATATATATAAATAAAATAATCTTAAAGTATAATTAGGTGCAATAATTTACGATAGTTATTTTGAAAATATTTTGTTCTATATGATACACTCCAAAAGGTTCCAGCTCTCAAGTACTTTTTAGATTTTGACGCTCTCACACTTCCATTATCGATGTCGCTCTATGTCAGTTAACGCAGGAGTTGACAACGCTCCTCTCACCCATAATCAATTTTTTGATTTTTTTTTTTTTTTTTTTTTGGATCATGCATGTGAGTCAAAATATCTACTTCGCACACCAAACCTTATGTTTATGTCCCCAAGTGAAAATGCACCCACTCTACGAAGTAGAAGAGTAAAACATAGGCCAAGAAGGCTTATAACTTCTTGCGAAGATCATATTGCACAAATACGTTCGCGATGAATATGAGTTCTACTACGAGAAAAGAGTCGAGAGACTAAACCCTAGTAAACGTACCCAGTCGTGGCAAGAGAGCATGAAATGATCAGCACCAAGACTCCGATTCCAAAAAGGATGTCTCTGAGAAATTGTGTGTACATAATCAGCAAGAGTATTGCCAATGGCATTCATATCAAGAGCACCAGGCTCATATAGATAATGAACCATCACAACCACACTAAAAGGCATAAAATAGACGTGGGCTTCGTCTGGATCGTTCGTTCGATAATGCTTTCCTCTCTCCATTTCATTGATGAACCTTCCCTCTGTGGAGTATATGCTCCTACAAGGACCATTGTGGAATATTGGAGCTTCGCCTTCTTCGTATACGTAAATCTTGAACGATTTTTCCATTTCTAAATAGCTCCTGAGGTAGTAATAAAATATGAATACGTTCACTATATATTGATAATATAAATGTACTGTGTGAGAGATAACCGCGAAGAATATATACGGGTTTTGATATCGAAATATTTCATGAATTTGGAGTTAAACCTTGCTAGAGACCATGAAATTATTGATGCAATCAATTTGTGAAACAACTTTTGATAGGGATGATTATTTTTTTAATACTTAGTCTTTGCTACTGATTCAGATTTCTGTCTTGTCAATCAATCATCAAATTTAGTCCCTCATGCATGTTTTTTTTTTTTTTTTAAATATGGCTTCCATTTAATACTAATGAAATATGCTAAAGCAAGTGAATATTGAAAATATCATCGTATTTGAATATTCTAAAAAATAGTTGCAGTCAACTTGACTGCAACTACTGAATTTGTCAAGAAATTAATTAAAAGATTATGGAGGTACTAAAACTCAATTAGTGGCAAAATTAAGCGACGAAAAATGTAATCATTTGATACTGCAGTTTTGTGAATCTTACTTTTGAAATTATAAAATAGGGAAAAAGGGAAAAATACCGGTAAAATGCATTGGCATTTCGATATATAGGGCCCTGCGGTACAAAGTCTTGATCATCTTCATAGTTTGATGAGTTGAAGCTATTATTTCTAGCAGCCTCTCTAATGGAAAGTCGTGCTTTCGCTAAAACGGCTTCGACTTTCTCCGATTTACTGTACTTTCTACGTAATCCAGTTGTCACAAATCCTCGTGTTTCCGCACTTGATAAGTCGTGTTTCTGTAGTCCGTCTTTTCTCTGATAATTTTTGCACACAAGAAGCAACATTAGTTTGAAACTAAAATGCATATAAACTATATTAGGATTTTAGTATAATCACAATCATCAGTAAGTAGCATATGGGGCAGAGGAGCGGTTAAGAATGATTCGTAAATCATAAAAATTAGGGTAAATTCGATAGATACTCCATCTCATACTCTAATTTAAAAGATACCTTGAGGTTTGAGAATTACCATAACATCTCCAGTTAGTAAAATCATATTACAATTTCACCCTTGTCAATAAAAAAGTTATTGCAATGTCACCTTTCTTTTTAGTTGCCAGTATCTGACATGGGGTGTCTTGGTAATTTGTAGAGCCTTGGTGGACTCGTGGCAATCACTCAATAAGTGAAGGGGAGTGCATGTAATGATCCCAATTATAAAAATTACAAATAAATTTGTACAAACTTACTAGTTTTTGATTCAATGTGCCACTCAACATATTAGTAGAATCCGATAAATTGAAGTTGTTATTACTATCTTCAACATCATTGGACCAACCGAATGAAAACGAACTTAAAAACTCGAAAGATTTCCACGAGAAAGACGAAGTAACAAAAGAGAAGAGAAGCAAAGGGGTCAAGAGTAGGAAAATCAATATAGAAGGAGAGATTGAAAAATGTGAAGACCAATGGGACTTCTTCGAAGGCCACATATCCCCTTTAGGGTTTCTCTTCTTAAGGCTGAAGAATGTTCTTATGAATTATGGCTAAAATCAGAGTATATAATCATACTCTGGCAACTTTACGTAATGCAGAGTTTGTTTTTCTTAAGAGGGGGAGTTTTTATTCATTACTTAGAGTAGTGAAACTGCAGCCCTTAAAGGTATGATTCTTTGCTGCATCATAGAAATATTCTCTTGGGAATAATAATAATAATATAAACTTATTATTTTATTTTTATATTTCTGCATGGGGATCTTCGTCATGCAAAAAGCTTCCTTAAAGCTCAAGAATGCTCTCTCTTTTTATTACACCATGACTTAGGGCATATGATCCGATCAATGCATGGAAAATGTAATTGCCTTCTTGCATCATAAATGACATTAGTATACATTAGAGTAACTAAATAGTCATTGTCGAATTTTTTTTATTCTATATATTTGGAGAAAAATCTTGCCTCGATCTGATCAGGGTCGAACTAAGAATGATTTACAAATCGAATAAATTACATTTGTCATGTGTAGGTGAATTACACTTGAACTTGACTAACTAGGTCAAACGAACCCAATTATAATTAATTCCTTAAAACATTTTTTCTCATGAAGTATTGCCATCCTATCCTTTTTTTCTATTTTGTGTTTTTATTAATTATATTGTTTTAACTCAAAATATTATGGGATTACAAGCGAGTTCGAATCCAAGTGTAATTAATCTTATAAGATATTTGTTTCTTATACAATATTGTTATCCTTTATATTTGCTTGAAATCTATTGTCTTTTTATTTATATTTTAGTTTTTACAAAAATATATATATATTATGTGATTACACATCACATATTTTCCTTGATATATTTACGGATTGAAGGATGGGAGAATTTAACTGCAGAAATCAACACATCTATTTTATTTTTAGTTGTCACTAAAAAAAATTCACTATGATTTGTGCATCGATTTTATTTATTTACTAATTTTCATTTTGGTGTCTTAGGGCAATTATAAATATAAAGTCAGCCAATAAACACGTGATTAAGGATAATAAAGGTGTATAGAGCACGATATTTTTTTAATAAATAAAGGTATAGACTATAGAGTTTACATCCCAATGTAACGGGCAAATGCTTGGAGATTAGAGTTTGGATTATTCGTTAAGCCAACGAATCCTTTATTTTCTCCCACGCTATTATTTTTATAAAAGTCAAAGATTTTTTAAGAATGAATAATTATCCGTAATTAAGGGTTTCATTTCCACTTATTTACTGTCTGAGTGCAAGTGCACAACTTGAAATTGGACGTGAACAAATCATTCTCGGATTCTAAATCATGGTATAATTACAATATATACATACATACAGTGAACTATACGTAAATTGTACCTGATTATGATTGTATGGAATGAATCTCTTAAATGTGATGCCATTCTTTAGTCAAATCTTTATAAAATGGTGGCTTTGTTTTTGTTGTGGAACTCAGAGTCATATTCCACCAAATATAGAAATAGCGAGAGAAATATTGTACTAGAAAACCATACTAGATTTAATTCCCAGGAAAGATTGGAGGCGTCACAACGGTCGCGCTTAAAACCCAACCTCCTAGCCAGAATTAACTAGACGAATTTAATAGCACAATATAACACTACAACTATAACTAACAATGGCTACTTGAAGAATAGCACAAAATAAAGAACACCAAATTTAACGAGGTTCGGCTAATTTAGCCTACGTCCTCGAACCCCACCAAAATATTTCACTAAAGGACTAAAGTGAAACTATTACAAACTATAGAGGAAGAAAGAAGAAATTGCTAAAAGACTTAGGCAATTTGGGATGTTTTTCAAAGTGAAGAGGTGGGCTCCTTTTATACAACAAATGAGCCCATCACTTCTAATGTTTTCCTATGTGGGATTCTTTGCTCTTCTTTTGAAAGAGCCATTCTTCAACAAATCTCCACCTTGGCGAATTTCAAAATCTTCAATCTCCTCGTCAAACGGGGTCACCAAAACCAATCTTCAAACTTTGACAATGTTGATCAAGTCCAAACAAAATTTGAACTTGATTGCAGTCACAACTTTTGTCAACATATCAGCAGGATTCTCAGTAGTATGGATCTTCTCGATTCTGACTCCACCTTCTTCGAGTATCTCTCTTATGAAATGATACCGAACATCAATGTGCTTCGTCCTTGCATGATAAACTTGGTTCTTTGCTAAATGGATAGCACTTTGACTATCACAATGAATTTTGACATACTTTTGTCCATTCCCTAGTTCACCAAGCAACCCTTGAAGCCAAATTGCTTCCTTTACAGCCTCTGAAATTGCCATATACTCTGCTTCCGTAGTAGACAGAGCAACCGTTGACTGTAAGGTAGACTTCCAACTGACTGGTGCTTTAGCAAGAGTAAATACGTAGCCTGTAGTTGATCTACGCTTATCTAAATCACCAGCATAGTCTGAATCGCAATATCCGACTACACACTGACTATGTTCCTGCTCAAATATCAAACCAACATCAGCTGTGTCATGGATGTATCGCAAAATCCATTTCACAGCTTGCCAATGTTCCTTTCCAGGATCATGCATATACCTGCTCACAACCCCCACTGCTTGGGAAATATCAGGCCTCGTACACACCATAGCATACATCAAGCTACCAACAGCATTTGCATACGGTACTTTTGACATGTATTCCCGTTCTGCATCAGATTTCGGTGACAAAGCGGCGCTAAGCTTAAAATGAGGAGCAAGCGGAGTACTAACTGGTTTTGACTTTTCATCAATGCCAAAACGCCTCAACATCCTACTCAGATATTGTTTCTGAGTCAAACAAAGCCTCCTCAATTTTCTATCTCTGAAAATCTCCATGCCGAGAATCTTCTTCGCCTCACCTAGATCCTTCATCTCGAACTCCCTTTTCAAATGAGTCTTCAACTTCTCAATTTCTATTAGACTCGGGGAGGCAATCAACATATCATCAACATACAGAAGAAGATATATGAAGAATCCATCTTGTAGCTTGTGCAAATACACACAATGATCGTATTTGCTTCTTGTGTACCCAATTCCCATCATAAACTTGTCAAATCGCTTGTACCACTGCCTCGGAGATTGCTTCAATCCGTACAACGATTTTTGAAGTTTACAAACCAAATTTTCATTTTCAGCAACTTTGAATCCCTCTGGCTGAGTCATATAGATTTCCTCTTCCAAGTCTCCATGTAAAAATGCAGTTTTTACATCCAACTGAACTAGTTCAAAATCCAACTGTGCTACCAAAGCCAACAAAATTCTAATGGAGGAGTGTTTTACAACTGGAGAAAACACCTCATTATAATCAATGCCCTCCTTCTGAGCGTAACCTTTGGCCACCAATCTGGCTTTGTAGCGAACATCACCTTGGCTAGGAAATCCATCTTTCTTTGCAAATACCCATTTGCATCCAATTGCCTTCTTTCCCTTCGGGAGACTGGCCAGTTCCCATGTTTGATTCTTATGAAGGGACTGCATTTCTTCACTCATGGCAATCCTCCACTTATCTTTCTCTGGTCCTTTGACTGCTTCAATATAAGTGGTAGGAACATCATCAGCGGCAATTGCAGATGCACAAGCCACCATATCATCAAAGCGAGCAGGCTTTCTGATTGTCCTCTTTGGCTTGCTAGTTGCAATTGATTCAAGTTGCTGTGGAAGTTCTTGGGGTTGAACTTCCTCTTCTTCAAAATCTCCTTCTACCGTAGGAGAATGATCAAGAGTTTCTTGATCTGCTGGGACAACAAACTTTTCAAACTCCACCTGTTTGGGAGTACCATCCTGCTGTTCTGCATTCACTTTTTCCAACATGGTAGATTCATCAAAGCTGACATCCCTGCTAAAGATTATTTTCTTTGTCTCTGGACACCAAAGGCGATAGCCTTTTATACCAGAGGTGATCCCCATGAACACTGCTTTCTTTGCTCTAGGATCCAACTTTGATTCCTTAACATGATAATATGCAGTGGAACCAAACACATGTAAGGAATCATAATCAGCAGCAGGCTTTCCAAACCATTTCTCAAATGGTGTTTTTCCATCAATAGCAGTAGATGGTAGACGATTAACGAGATGACACGCATATGTCACAGCCTCAGCCCAAAATTCTTTACCCAACCCAGCATTGGATAACAAACACCGAACTTTCTCCAGCAAAGTCCGGTTCATGCGTTCTGCCACTCCGTTCTGTTGTGGTGTATGTCTAACAGTGAAGTGTCTGACAATGCCTTCATCCTCACAAAGTTTTTGAAATGGACCACTCCTAAATTCTCCACCATTGTCTGTACGGAGACGTTTGACCTTTTTATCAGTCTGAGTTTCCACCATCTTTTTCCATTTGAGGAATACCTCAAACACTTCATCTTTCGTCTTCATCGTATACACCCAAACTCTCCGGGAAAAATCATCAACAAAGGTTACAAAATAGTGTTTCCCTCCCAAAGAACTCGTTTTTGAGGGACCCCATACATCCGAATGAACATAATCCAAGATACCCTCAGTATTATGGATTGCTGTTCCAAATTTAACCCTTGTTTGTTTCCCACGAACACAATGTTCACAAAACTCCAATTTGGAGTATTTCACTCCTTTCAACAATCCTTGATTTATGAGGAGATTCAAGGATTTTCCACCTGCATGTCCCAAGCGCATATGCCATAGCCTAACTGCTTCTGAATTCCGATCATCAACAGTAACTGCTGCTACTGCACCCACAACTGTACCACCCATGTAGTGATAAGTATTGTTGTTCTTCCGAATTCCCTTCATTACCACGAGTGCACCAGAGATGATCTTCATCACCCCATCCTTAGCTCTTACTTCAAAACCTTTCGATTCTAAAGTTCCAACGGAAATAAGGTTTTTCCTCACTTCTGGTGCATACCGAACACCCTTTAGGGTTATGATTGATCCATCGTGATTCTTCAAGCGAACTGAACCAATCCCAAGTGTAGTAAGAGGAGCTTCATTTGCTGTGAAGACAACGTCATTTTGTTCTTTGAAATCAAAGAACCAATCCAAATGTGGTGTCATATGATGACTACATGCTGAATCCAGCATCCATACTTCAGAAGCACCGCTGGATGATGTCGCCAATGAGAAGTCCGATTCGGCATCATCACACGCGGTTACATTTGATTCCGCCACGGCCTTAGAATTGCCCTTAGTTGTCAGCTTTGGGCAATCTCTCTTCCAGTGTCCTATTTCTCGACAGTAGGCACACTCGTCTTTGCTTAGTTTATGCCTAGACTTGGATCTCCCTTTCTTTCCTTTGTTTTTGTTTTGTGAACGACCTCTGACGAACAAAACCTCTGCATCTCCGCCTGAACTAACTTGCTTGTCCTTCTTTCTCAGTTCATAACTGTACAGGGCAGCACAAACTTCGCTAAGAGATACAGCAGCCTTCCCGTGAAGTAGAGTTGTTTCAAGAAACTCAAACTCCTCAGGAAGGGATCCCAGCAACATCAGAGCCAAATCCTCGTCTTTAAAAGTCTCATCCAAATTGATCAAATCGGTAACCAGTTGATTAAAACTGGTAATGTGACTATTCATAGTGGAACCCGAAACAAATGTGAAGCGAAAGAGCCGCTTCTTCAAATGGAGCTTATTCTGACAGCTTTTCTTCAGAAATTTCTCCTCCAGTGCCATCCACAATTTATATGCCGAGTTTTCTTTCGAAAACGCATATCTCTGCTCTCTGGATAGACACGAACGAATTGTTCCACATGCCAACCGATTCATCATACTCCAATCTTTTTCCTCTATATCATTTGGTTTCTTCTCTTCAATAGCTAAGTATAGACCTTGTTGAAAGAGTGCGTCTACAACTTCGCTTTGCCACATACCAAAATGGCCTGTGCCATCAAAAGACTCCACTGCCAATCGCGTATTCGCCACAGTGGTTCTCGCCCAAATGGACGACGACGATGCTTTTGAGGTGTCTTCCATTTTTGGTTTACAAATTATTCTTCAATAGCCCTCCAAATGCGAAAGCCAAATAGCCCGGGAAAACTTTTCTGATGTGGAAGATCAGATTAAACTGCGACCACAGAGCATACTCAGAATACCCGAGCTCTGATACCACTTGTTGTGGAACTCAGAGTCATATTCCACCAAATATAGAAATAGCGAGAGAAATATTGTACTAGAAAACCATACTAGATTTAATTCCCAGGAAAGATTGGAGGCGTCACAACGGTCGCGCTTAAAACCCAACCTCCTAGCCAGAATTAACTAGACGAATTTAATAGCACAATATAACACTACAACTATAACTAACAATGGCTACTTGAAGAATAGCACAAAATAAAGAACACCAAATTTAACGAGGTTCGGCTAATTTAGCCTACGTCCTCGAACCCCACCAAAATATTTCACTAAAGGACTAAAGTGAAACTATTACAAACTATAGAGGAAGAAAGAAGAAATTGCTAAAAGACTTAGGCAATTTGGGATGTTTTTCAAAGTGAAGAGGTGGGCTCCTTTTATACAACAAATGAGCCCATCACTTCTAATGTTTTCCTATGTGGGATTCTTTGCTCTTCTTTTGAAAGAGCCATTCTTCAACAGTTTTATGTGTACACGAGCATCACAATTTTCCCTCCTTTAAAAATGCTCCTCAAACTTATGCATCACCATAATACATAGTGTGTTCAATTTATATATATATATATTATAGATGGTGAGAATTGGCAACACAATAATAAGTCAAAATTCGTATATTTAGTGTTAAATAAACATTAACAACGTTTAATATGTGGAGGGAACTTTTTTTTTTTTTAACTCTATAAATTTTGATATTTTATAGTTGTGTTGGTCAGAAAACATGAACTGGGTGACTATACCATATCCGTATCTTAGACCTAACCGAAAATTTAATAGATCGGAATTTGCTTACGAATTTTCATTTTCATTGGTAGGGTGTTCACAGTTGGGTTCGGGCAATTTTATAATAAAAATTCAACCCAATTCAATATGATTGACAAATCAAAATCAAAATCCCATATTTATCTGTTAAGAATGATTTGTCTGAGTTGGTTCGATTCAAGTTATTTAACGAGCAGATTAACGAGTTAGTGGCTACAACAACAACGAAAATTTAACCACCACAAAAGATTTTTTTGTCAAATTAAAGTTCGCTTGGACATATAATTAACACGATTCGATTACGACACCCTCCCAACACCTTAATAGAATAGACCTTAATTAATTCCTACTTGATCATACATTATAACTCGATCAGATGTAATATCTTAATAAGTGGATTTTATTTTATTTTGGTTACATAAGTGGAAATACTTAATGAGAATATACTCAAAGTGTAATAGGATAGCTTTCTTTTTGTATTACTATATTTATCTGAACATGCTAGAAACTTGATTTGGGGAGTTCCAAGATACTGTATACTTTTTGGATATATATTGACATTACCCAGGACGCTTTTCTATCATTTGGCTATTATAAAAATATACTATTAATTTTTTTATGTGAAAAGTAAGAAAACAAAAAAGTAGCATTTGAAACATATCTGTTCTTCTCAACATCAGTATTATAATTTGAAAATGGATCATAAATAATTTACACAAAAGGAAAATTCAATGGATACATATGAGTTCTTTACTAATTAATGGTTATAAATTTATAATGCATTTCATTTTCTATTATTATTCGATGTCAGATGAAAAATCATTTGTTTTTATATTTCATCATTTACTAAGAGCGATTTATTCCATACCCATCTATATTATTAATAATTGAAGGGGGTGAATGTAGAGTTATGGACTAATGTCGTCGTAGTTTTGATGTAACCAACTACCTCTAAAATTTTACACAAAACAGAAGTCTCACGTTTTTTAAAATAAAATCGCTCTCTCACTTTTTCTCATCCTATTTCCCATCAACGCTTCTGTTTTTTTTTTTCCTCCGGCCAACTCATTTCCAATTATTTACAAATTTATATATTTCATCTGAGATTATAAGATGATATTATGATAATTTTTAATTGATTAAGCACATGCATTGAATATGTCCAATTGACTAGTGGTGTTATTGTGTCCAAAATCCTGTATTTGTTAGCCAAAATATTATATATTATGATGGAAAATTTTGCTAATTCTTCAATGTTCTGGCATAAATTATTTTTTCAAATTACTAAAAAAATTGAGATCTTTTTACATGGCTTCATCTACTGAGTGTGAGTATGTGTATGTACTTTGTGTAAAATATGCAGTTTTTCATATATATATATATATATATATGAAAAACTGCTTTTGCTAAGTCCATCAGCTACATTTGATGGGCCTATATTATTGAAGCACTAGGCTGGACCAACTCTAACTGAGCTGCAAATTCAATTTTACATTGCAGCTTGAATAGTGAGCCCAATTCAAAAAATGACATTATCTTTATTTTTATTCTTTTATGAATAATTGAATTTTCTTGTTTCTAAGTTTCAAATAGAAATTAAGTATTATAAATTATTTATCAAAGTAAAATATTGTTAAATTTTTATAATATAAGTATTCAAATCCAAAAGTATGGGTATTTCCTTCTTTTTTTGTGATGTCTATAATATTCAAAAGGTAGATAGTTTCAATTTTCACACTAAAAATCGAAACACACACGTATGTTATATATTTATAAATATGGTTAATTCCACTTTATCCCTTTCACAATCTCCAATTAAGATAATCCATCATATTTTTGTTCTTGTTTGTTACATCTTCGCTCCTCCAACTCTTCAAAATGCTACAATCACTATTTTTTATATATATTACACTTGATCTACCAAATATACCTCGAATAATAAATATGATGAAAAAGAAAATACTTGTCATCCCCACGCTTCTTTCATTCCCCAAGAACAAATTCTCCACTTCAAATTTTGATATGAAATAATTTAGTTAGATGTTTTTATGTTTAATTCTAAACTTAATCATGTAAAGTTATTTGATATAAAAATAATTCTATTAGTTGTGTATAAAGTATGTAAATTATTATATCATATAATTTAATATCTTAAGTGCAACCAAACTTTATATAATTGAACAAATGTATAAACCAAAACAAATTTGGTTATTGAAGGAGCTCCATTTTCTACTTTTATAGTTGTTAGGGACATATTAAATAGAATGCTTAAAAATTTAGTAATTGAAGTATTTTATATAAATTGAATGGAGAAAGTGTTATAATAATAAAACGGAGGACATGTTCTCTTAATAGAAAATAGTACATATAACAGGGTCCATTTAACCCTTTCAAATAGATTCTTAGAAAAATTGTTAAGAATAGTTTATAATAAATTTTCATATCCAAAACTACTTATAAAAAATTTCAATCCAAATTACATACTATATTGATTCATAAAAACTCATTAATTAAGGATAACTATTATTTTGACTAATTTACCCCTAATTTTTTTAAGTTAAAACTTTAGTTAATTGTTTCTTGTCAGAAATCTTTTTGTCTTTGCTTATTCACTTTGGAAAACTTGTCTAATAAGTCTTTGAATTTTTATTTATCTATTTATTTTAAAGTTAGCTTGTTAATTAACCCAATAATTATTTACATCTTTAGAAGATACAAAATAATACAAAAATTTTGAATTACAATTATATTAATATATGTTAATTTAAATGTAAAACACGATCAATTAATTTTTATTTCAAAAATCCGAGGTAATTGAGTTTTAAAAAAAATTTAAGACAATTTTGGTAATTTTGTTTATATATTTTTTTGGGAAATTTTTTATTTTCGTCCCTCACTTATACACCAATTTCGGTTTTGATCCCCTAAATTTTGCACTCATCTAATTGACCCCTAAGCTAATTATCTCGATTTCACCAATTTTAGTCCCTCCGTCCAATACTTAACGGAAGGCCAATTTTCCCTCCAAAACTTAGGGCCTAATTGGTTGGCATGCTCTACCCCCAAAAATCATTTTTTCCCGTAAAAATCTCCAAACAATGTGGTTGGGTGGCAGTTACCAAATTTTCTTTCAAAAATTTTTTTGTCTAATTTTTGAAAAAATTCTTCCAAGAAAAAGAGAAAAAGTAACTTTAAACTATTTATGATTTGACAGTTTCTCATCGACTAAAAAGGTTTTATCATGCTTTTCGCAACTCCGAATGAAAAATTAATCACATATTCTAATACAAAATAACACAAAATGTAAAATAAGATCCATTTTGCCTATTTTTTGATGTTTATATAGATGAATTTGACTAAAATTCGTATATGAAATATTATATCTAAACACAAATTTTCACAACAAAAAACATATCATATCAACTATAATCATTACATGTTTTTCTCTAAAAAAAACTCATTCAAACACGTTTTTAACACTACATTTTTTATCTCTAAAAACAATTTTTCTCATTTTTGTTGTGGAAAAAAAAATTTTCGAGATGGATATGTCATCCAATTAAGCCCTTACTATTTTGGCAACTAAAACTCGAATTTCAGCTTCTTTTTCTTTAATATCAGATTTTAATCTCAAAAAATCTCATCTTCTCCAACACTAGAGCACTCTAAACACAAAAAATGGACTACTCATCATCTTCAATCTCAAATTCTCGTTCTTCTTTTAATAATTCATGAGCTCATTTTTCTACATGGTCCTGAAACAACGCAATGTGTAGCATTTACCCCAATCAGTTTTCCATGTCCAGCTCAAGTTATTCAAGTCTCAGCCTCCCACAACCATGCAGCCTTTGTTACACAGTCTGGAGAGGTTTGTCATAACCTCATGCTCCATCATTTTGCTATAGTTTAATTATGTGCCCCTAATGTTATACATTTTAGAGAACTACTTGCTAATTTGTACCATTGGAGGCAAGATTAATGTGATTTTATTCAACGCACTGGGGTACTTCTGGGTTATTTACTTTTTACAAAGTTTCCATGAGATATAAGTGTTAGAATAGTGTCCTGCGAGCCAATCCTAGATAGGCTTTCTTTATCTATTCTTGTAATAAACAATTTCGTTTTACATTATATTAATAAAAGGCATTTCTTCATCTTATGTTTATATTGTTATAACTGTATGATGAAGTCCCTAGAATTCATACATAGCTATGGGGCTTGATATCTCATTGGATGGATATCATAAAACAAGTTTCTAAGGCTGTGATTTCTAAATACTATCCAAGTCATAGAATTATCAAGATGGGACATTGATAATTCGGATAGACTTGCGCCTATGATGCACACTCTTAATTAGAGAATGTCTCGTTTTATAGACATTAGTGTAGTTGACACAAATGCACATACGCGGGTGCTTGTTGAGAACAAGTTCACTGATTACCCTAACTGAAACTTCCTAAATTGGAATTATTTCTATATATGTCGAATTAGGAGTTTCTTAATCACGATAGTGCAAGATTAATTCTTTGACTTGAGTCATCACAGTAATCTTGTATATTGACTTACTGCACTTTGACTCCTGTGCCAGTTCTTTTACAAGGACACATATGGACTGGTGATTGGGTGTAGTGACTCGTATATGGAGGTTGGTGTTGACAACAAAGGATCCATCACTTGTCTAGATGAACAAGTGAATTTCCTATAATATTCTAAGTGGTTTGACTGAGTCAGTCCTTGGCCAAGGCAAGTAAGTAATTAATTGAGAAATGAGTTTCTTGAATTAATTAATCACTAGTCAAACACACTCGAATTATTAAGATTGAATTTATAAGGATCTCGACCAATAAGATTCCTCGATCCATAATTCAATTGGGAAATTAGTTGATGGAAGAATCTCACTTGCATGGAATGCGCGATTGGAAAGGTTCACTTTGAATCGCCTACATCTAGGTCTTCAAGATAAGTAGCTAGAAACTTTTCTTTGATTTATGGGTATCTTATATTTAATGGAGATTAAATAATAAGATGGTTAATTAAAAGTGTTTAATTAATCGAGACAATTTAATTGTCCAAATTAAATCATAAAGGTTATGAACCCATTACTAGTATGTTGGTGAACCTAAAGGGTCACACACAATACTCGGACAAATCCATTTCTTAGCTAAGGAAATTTAATTCAAAGTAGTTGAGTTAATATATTAATTAATTAGATTAATTAATTAAGACTTTTATTTATTCAAGTATTGGATAAATAAATTAGTTAAGTTGATAAGATCAATTTAATTAAGCTTAAGTCAAGAAAGCATTTATTTAATTGGAAGTGACTTTTAATTAATCTAGTATGGTGGATTAATTATTAAAAGACTATTTTATTAAGCCTTGGTCGAAAATTTGGTGGAGGAAAATAATTAAAGAGTTTAATTAATTTTCTTCTAGAAGGAAATAAGATTTCTTGGAGAGAAAGGAAACTAATTAAAATAGAAGAGTTCTATTTAGAAATTAATTAGTCTTCTATTCCTACATGGAAAAGGATTAATGTATAAGAGTTCTACATGGAAAAGAATTGCAAGAACCTAGTCCTATATATAGGACATGTAGAGAACGAAAATATGTTGATGACTTTTGAAGCCAAAATTTTTGTTCCTCTTGCATAGAAAAATCGTTTCTTTTTCCTCTCTCTCTCATATAGTGTTCTTGAGTTCTTGATTATTCATCAAGATCTTGAATTCAAGAATTCTTCCAAAATACTTAGAGAAGTAATTTTTGCTTTCACCTTAATCCTATACACTATTCCTTAGAGTTAGAATAAACGTTTATAGATCAACCTAGCTAAAGATTATAAACGAGTGGGTATCTGGGGTGTGGATCAACTTTAGAGGAGAAACACTTGGGTCTCTGAAGTGAATCAAGAATCCGATCAGAGACGTTTTTGGTGGAGGAATTCGAAATCTACATCAAAGGGAAAAACGAAGGAGTTGATTCAAGGAACGAGAAGCAAGTTAGGGAGCTTACGTTAAGGAAGAAGAAACTCTTCGATTTTTACGAAAAATCGAATAAGGTAAGATCTTCTTTATTTAAGTTTTAAATAACAAATCAAAGATGCGCAAGCCTATGATACGTGATAAGCCCGTAGGATTAATAAACTCGCATGTTTAAATCCTAGAAACTAAAATTTTAATTTTCCGCTGTGCTTAGTCGGGCTATATGTATATTTCCCAACAGTGGTATCAGAGCCTAAGGCTCGCGCATCGTTATGCATGATCCGTTATATTTTAATCGTTACATGTGATGCACGTTTAAAATTATTAAATTCATGAATTTTATTGATTTGGGGATTTTCATAAAAACTATTTATTTTTAATTTTTTAAAAGTTGTTTAAATCTAAAAAAATTAATTTATGTAATGAGATTGCATAAAATCGGATTGAATATTATGCAATTTGGAATTGTATGCAAATCCATCCAATAGCCGTGTGTGCATGTGCATGGTTAAGGATTTAGAATCCTTTTTGTTCAAGAATTCTTTTCATGTATACTTAAGATATGAGTTGTTTGAGGACAAGTTTACGTGAGTGCATGTGTGATGTTGGCCGTGGAACTATATGTGCTAATAGAGGGGTCTTTGCATTGGTTAGTTGAAACCCATTAGTTAGCATGTAAGATGAATAAGAACAGAATCCTATTTGTTTCGTTTGCACGCCGCATACTGGTTTTGGAAACCATTTATTTTTGGACAAAGCATTAATTTAAGGGCTTGCCTCGAAAGTCATAATTTGAGTTACGCTACCAATGTGCAGTTATGTTTTACGCGATAGGAGAATAGATTTGGAATCTATACGTGATCATGTTAGGCACGGGTCGCCAATATTTTTCCTAAAATTTTATTTTATTTAAAAAGTGTTTTGAATTATTTAATTTTGGAAAAATCAAGTTTTATTGAGAAACCCCGAATTAATTTAATTTATGAGGAATACTTGGTAAATTAAGAATTTACGTATGCTTTCATGAGTTGATATGCATGATGGAATTTTGAGGCCATTAGGATTGTATAAGCATGTTTATTTTCCGTTATTTATTCGCCTTGCCGGCATTCGATCCTTGATGGCTCTAGATAGGATCGATTAAGATATGGCTCAAAATATCCATGTTATATTTTATGTATGTGATGCATGTTTTATGTATGAGATGCATGAGTCTATGTATAAGATGCATGCTTGTATAAGATACATGTTTTTAAGATTATGCTTACGATATGGTTTATTTCCTTTCATGTGTTGTTGGGCATGTTTAGGATAGAGACTTAGATAAGATAATCGAAGCGATGAGACCTTTTCATAATATACTAAAATCCCTTACTTATTAGATAAGTTTATAAAATCTTAATGATTTTAATTTTAAGTTAATATGGGATAAAATTAAACGGGGTTTAATATTCCATGCCTACCATCAAAAGTAATAGCATGTCGGTGCTACTTATGTAGATTAGTCGACCATTGCAAGTGGGACTTTCTATAATGAGAAAGCCGTGATTATTACTAAGCATAGAGATGCACATGGGTAATTTATCCTGTAAGTTGACCATTGCAAGTGGAACTTTTTGGGTAGGTCATTTACATGTAGGTTTGATGGGTCTAACTTAACATAGGAGTAACATGGGGGCGCATAAAATTGAGGTCCATGTAAAACATGAGGTAAAATAATTGAGGGTTACATGGGATGTAATTGATAAGTGTTGTCTACCTTTTTAATTATTATGTATGTGTCCATAAAATTGGGGTATGTAATAATTAAATTGGACTTCAAACTCACTAGGAAAAATTGTTTTTCTCGAATTCTTTAATGAGGGTTATTGAATTTGAATTAAATAGTGGGAGGTAATTTATGATTAAAAGACCTTAAAATCATATCTACACATAATGTATTAAACATCTTCTTAATCTCCGTTTCGCTTTAATTTGTAGATAACTAGATATCTAAGATGGCTAAGAACCCGCTTTCCACAATTCTCGACACAAATAAACTCACTGGACCCAACTATTCTGATTGGCTTAGAAACCTTAAGATAGTGCTCAACTCTGAGAATAGAGCCTATGTCTTGACTGATGCACCCCTCTCGACTCTACCCGAGGATGCTGAGGAGGAGGAAATCGAAACCCATAAGAGATGGTTAAACGATGACCTCCAAGCAAGGTGCACGATGCTTGCATCAATGTCGAATGAGTTGCAAAAGCAACACGAAAATATGGCAAGTGCTGCTGATATTTTCAAACACTTACAAGAGTTGTATGGTGAAAAGTCTAGGAGGGAAAGGTACTTAGTGTCTAAAGAGCTTTTTAGAGCTCGTATGACTGAGGGGTCAAATGTCCAAGAACATGTGCTTAAGATGATTGGGCTCATTGAGAAGCTCGCAAGTCTTGACATTTTTCTAGACAATGAACTCTCAGTGGACTTAGTACTTCAATCCTTGCCTAGCACATTCGATCAATTTGTGGTCAACTTTAACATGAACAGTCTGGAGGCGACCTTGCCTGACTTGTTAAGCATGTTAAGGACTGCAGAAGCCACCATCAAGAAGGACAAGCCAGTCCTACTTGTGAGTTCTGCCCATTCTAAGGCTAAAAGGCCAAAGAAAGGGAAAGGGAAAAGTTCCCAAAAGAACAAGAAGCTAAAAGCTAAAGGTGGGGTCAAGAAGGTTAAAGCTGATAAAGATAAGGGTGATTGTTTCCATTGCGGTAAACCAGGGCATTGGAAGAGGAACTGCAAGGAGTACCTTGCGACCCTAGGTGAGACCAAGGGTATGTTTTATGTTGAAGTTAACTTATCTGTTAACGATACTTCTTGGGTATTAGATACCGGTTGTGCATCACATCTTTGCAATAATTTGCAGGCAATGACAAGAAGTAGGATGCTAGGAAAGGATGAGATCGTTCTGAGACTTGGCAATGGAGCAAAAGTTGCTGCCACAGCGATAGGAACGGTCAACCTGGCATTAGGCGACGGCATTAAAATAGTTTTAAATAATTGTCTTTATGTTTCTAGTATAATAAAGAACATTATCTCCATCCCTGTTTTAGATGGAGAGGGTTTTGAGTTTTTAATAAAAGATGGAAAGTGTTCCATTATTAAAAATTGTTCTTTACTTTTTACTAGTACTTTGACGAATTGTTTATACACTGTTCAACCAATTAATTCCGTCTTTCACATTCAACATAGTAACAAAAGAAAACAAGATAACTTAAACAGTACACTAATGTGGCATGCTAGACTAGGACATATTTCCAAAGAAAGAATGCACAAATTGGCAAAGGAAGGTGTACTCGACCTTAAGGAAGAGGAAACCATGCCTGCTTGTGAATCTTGTCTTAAAGGAAAAATGACCAAGTCACCATTTGTAGGACAAGTGGAACGTGCCACCCATCTTTTGGATTTGATCCATTCGGATGTTTGTGGTCCTTTTAGTATAAGTACTAAAGGAAGGTGTACTTACTTCATTACTTTTATCGATGATTATTCACGGTACGGATATGTGTACCTTATGAAGCACAAATCTGAAGCTTTTGAAAAGTTCAAAGAGTTTAGGAATGAAGTAGAAAAACAACTAAGTCATAGTATTAAGACTCTTCGATCTGATCGGGGAAGAGAATACTTAAGTGACGAATTCCTTAGTTATCTTAAAGAGAATGGGATTCTCTCTCAGTGGACTCCGCCTGGAACACCACAATTGAATGGGGTGTCTGAGCGAAGGAATAGGACTTTATTGGATATGGTCCGTTCCATGATGAGTTTCACTGAAGTTCCTCCATCTTTCTGGGGTTATGCCTTAGAAACTGCGGCCTATCTATTAAATAGATTGCCTTCCAAATCAGTGCCCAAAACGCCTTATGAGTTATGGAGTGGTAAACCGGCCTCATACAAATATCTTCGAGTATGGGGTTGTTCAGCCTATGTGAAAAGGCTAGTGGGAGATAAGTTAGAGTCTAAGTCTAGCTTATGTAAATTTGTGGGGTACCCTAAAGAAACTGCGGGGTACTACTTCTATGATCCATCGGAACAAAAGGTGTTTGTTTCAAGGAATGCTGTCTTCTTAGAGAAGGAGTTTCTATTAGATAGAAAGGGCGAGATCATAGAACTTGAAGAAGTTCAAGAACCACAAATTATCTCACAAACTTTGGAAACACAAACACAAGAAAACACTGAAATATCTAACACACAACCTCCGAGAAGATCCGAAAGGATCCGAGGGCCACCTGAGAGGTATGGTCTATTACTAGAAAGTAATAAGGAGGAGCTTCAAGTGGATGAAGATCCAAGAAGCTACAACGAAGCAATATGTGATATTGATTCTGGGAAGTGGCAAAGTGCCATGGAATCTGAAATGGACTCCATGTACTCCAACAAGGTATGGACCTTGGTAGATCCACCAGAGGGTATAGTACCCATTGGTTGTAAGTGGATCTATAAGCGAAAGCTTGGAGCAAATGGAGAGGTAGTGACCTATAAAGCTAGGCTAGTGGCAAAAGGTTACACTCAAAGAGAGGGTATCGACTATGAAGAAACCTTTTCGCCAGTAGCAATGCTTAAATCCATTAGGATTTTGCTTGCAATAGCTGCTCATTATGATTATGAAATATGACAGATGGATGTGAAAACCGCCTTCCTCAATGGAAACATAGAGGAAGAGATTTACATGAAACAACCAGAAAGTTTCATATCTAGTGGGAGTGAGCAAAAAGTTTGCAAACTCCAAAAGTCCATTTATGGACTAAAGCAAGCATCCCGAAGTTGGAACATCTGTTTTGATGAAACTATAAGGATGTATGGTTTCATTAAAAACGAAGATGAACCATGTGTGTACAAGAAAGTCAGTGGGAGTGCAGTGACATTCTTAGTACTTTATGTTGATGATATTCTACTCATTGGGAATGATGTAGGAATGATGCAATCGACTAAAGTATGGTTATCCACCAAATTCTCCATGAAAGACTTAGGAGATGCATCCTACATCTTAGGAATTAAAATCTATAGAGATAGATCAAGAAAGATGATAGGATTGTCTCAGTCAATGTACATAGACAAAATGCTAAAAAGGTTTAGTATGGAGGAATCAAAGAAAGGATTCTTGCCTATGAGTCATGGGATCCGGTATTCTCGATCCATGTGTCCTTCGACATCCCAGGAACGAGATAGGATGGCTCGCGTACCATATGCTTCTGCCATAGGAAGTATTATGTATGCAATGTTATGTACAAGGCCTGATGTGGCTCATGCATTAAGTGTAGTGAGTCGTTTTCAGTCCAACCCAGGTGAGTTGCACTGGGTAGCCGTGAAAACAATCCTCAAGTACTTGAGAAGGACTAAGGACTTGTTTTTGATATACGGCGGTGGAGAATTGAAACTAGAAGGGTTCACTGACTCTAGTTTCCAATCTGAGGTGGATGATTTGAAATCAATGTCGGGATTTGTATTCACCATCAATGGTGGAGCAGTAAGTTGGAAGAGTTCCAAACAAAAACTACTGCGGATTCCACAACCGAGGCTGAATACATAGCTGCATCTGATGCAGCAAAGGAAGCTGTTTGGATTAGGAACTTCATCCAAGGGTTGGGTGCAGTCCCTAGCATTGTCGATCCAGTACCTCTGTACTGTGACAATAATGGCGCCATTGCTCAAGCAAAGGAGCCGAGGTCTCATCAAAGATCCAAACACATAGAGAGGCGATACCATCTGATCCGAGAGATTGTTGGTAGAGGCGACGTACGCGTGGAAAGAGTCGACACAACGGAGAACATAGCGGATCCACTAACTAAGCCCTTGTCTCGTAACGTATTAGAAAGACATCTTGAGAAGATGGGTCTTAAATACCAAGGAGATTGGCTCTAGTGCAAGTGGGAGATTGTTAGAATAGTGTCCTGCGAGCCAATCCTAGATAGGCTTTCTTTATCTATTCTTGTAATAAACAATTTCGTTTTACATTATATTAATAAAAGGCATTTCTTCATCTTATGTTTATATTGTTATAACTGTATGATGAAGTCCCTAGAATTCATACATAGCTATGGGGCTTGATATCTCATTGGATGGATATCATAAAACAAGTTTCTAAGGCTGTGATTTCTAAATACTATCCAAGTCATAGAATTATCAAGATGGGACATTGATAATTCGGATAGACTTGCGCCTATGATGCACACTCTTAATTAGAGAATGTCTCGTTTTATAGACATTAGTGTAGTTGACACAAATGCACATACGCGGGTGCTTGTTGAGAACAAGTTCACTGATTACCCTAACTGAAACTTCCTAAATTGGAATTATTTCTATATATGTCGAATTAGGAGTTTCTTAATCACGATAGTGCAAGATTAATTCTTTGACTTGAGTCATCACAGTAATCTTGTATATTGACTTACTGCACTTTGACTCCTGTGCCAGTTCTTTTACAAGGACACATATGGACTGGTGATTGGGTGTAGTGACTCGTATATGGAGGTTGGTGTTGACAACAAAGGATCCATCACTTGTCTAGATGAACAAGTGAATTTCCTATAATATTCTAAGTGGTTTGACTGAGTCAGTCCTTGGCCAAGGCAAGTAAGTAATTAATTGAGAAATGAGTTTCTTGAATTAATTAATCACTAGTCAAACACACTCGAATTATTAAGATTGAATTTATAAGGATCTCGACCAATAAGATTCCTCGATCCTTAATTCAATTGGGAAATTAGTTGATGGAAGAATCTCACTTGCATGGAATGCGCGATTGGAAAGGTTCACTTTGAATCGCCTACATCTAGGTCTTCAAGATAAGTAGCTAGAAACTTTTCTTTGATTTATGGGTATCTTATATTTAATGGAGATTAAATAATAAGATGGTTAATTAAAAGTGTTTAATTAATCGAGACAATTTAATTGTCCAAATTAAATCATAAAGGTTATGAACCCATTACTAGTATGTTGGTGAACCTAAAGGGTCACACACAATACTCGGACAAATCCATTTCTTAGCTAAGGAAATTTAATTCAAAGTAGTTGAGTTAATATATTAATTAATTAGATTAATTAATTAAGACTTTTATTTATTCAAGTATTGGATAAATAAATTAGTTAAGTTGATAAGATCAATTTAATTAAGCTTAAGTCAAGAAAGCATTTATTTAATTGGAAGTGACTTTTAATTAATCTATTATGGTGGATTAATTATTAAAAGACTATTTTATTAAGCCTTGGTCGAAAATTTGGTGGAGGAAAATAATTAAAGAGTTTAATTAATTTTCTTCTAGAAGGAAATAAGATTTCTTGGAGAGAAAGGAAACTAATTAAAATAGAAGAGTTCTATTTAGAAATTAATTAGTCTTCTATTCCTACATGGAAAAGGATTAATGTATAAGAGTTCTACATGGAAAAGAATTGCAAGAACCTAGTCCTATATATAGGACATGTAGAGAACGAAAATATGTTGATGACTTTTGAAGCCAAAATTTTTGTTCCTCTTGCATAGAAAAATCGTTTCTTTTTCCTCTCTCTCATATAGTGTTCTTGAGTTCTTGATTATTCATCAAGATCTTGAATTCAAGAATTCTTCCAAAATACTTAGAGAAGTAATTTTTGCTTTCACCTTAATCCCATACACTATTCCTTAGAGTTAGAATAAACGTTTATAGATCAACCTAGCTAAAGATTATAAACGAGTGGGTATCCTGGGGTGTGGATCAACTTTAGAGGAGAAACACTTGGGTCTCTGAAGTGAATCAAGAATCCGATCAGAGACGTTTTTGGTGGAGGAATTCGAAATCTACATCAAAGGGAAAAACGAAGGAGTTGATTCAAGGAACGAGAAGCAAGTTAGGGAGCTTACGTTAAGGAAGAAGAAACTCTTCGATTTTTACGAAAAATCGAATAAGGTAAGATCTTCTTTATTTAAGTTTTAAATAACAAATCAAAGATGCGCAAGCCTATGATACGTGATAAGCCCGTAGGATTAATAAACTCGCATGTTTAAATCCTAGAAACTAAAATTTTAATTTTCCGCTGTGCTTAGTCGGGCTATATGTATATTTCCCAACAATAAGTTTTCCCTTTCACTTTTTCAAGTAAGAGTGAGTTCACAAAATCAATTGCTAATTGACTTTTTTCATTTTGTTCCCATTAACTGTGTTTAGGGTGCTCTTGTGTTGAAGAAAATGAGATTTTTTTTGGGTAAAATCTGATATGAAAGAAAAAGAAGCTGAAATTTGAGTTTTTGGCGCCAAAATCGTGGGTCATGGAGGGAAAATTGGCTCTCCGTTAAGTATTGGACGGAGGATTTGACGGAGGGACCGAAATTGATGAAATCGAGATAACTTAGGGGTCAATTAGATGAGTGCGAAATCTGGGGGATCAAAACCGAAATTGGTGTATAAGTGAGGAATGAAAATTGAAATTTTCCCATATTTTTTTTTTATGTTTAGCTTGGAGTGTTTGCAAATTCTAAAAATAATTGATTATGAACTTTTCACTTAAAATAATCAGTATTTGAGATTGTTGCATACTTAACTTATGATTCTACTTCTCTTAATTTAAGTAATAAGTAAATGAGTACTTAAAATTAATTATGGTATTTTATGTAATTAAAATTATTTTATTTTACATATATTTATCACTTTTAAATCACCAATTTTTAATAAAGAATCATACGCAGCTTTTCGTTTTCTATTTGCAAATACTACCTACTTTTTTTTTTCCCCTGCAATTCTAATCTTTTCTACTTATAATCATATTTTTATAATGAGTTGCGTTAGCAAGCACTCCTTGTAATTTATGTAAGTTTCATATTGTTGGTGTCTTTGTATAAAGGGTTTTCACCCATTTTTATTATTAATGATAATTAAATTTGCCCGATTAAAAGAAAATGAAATTAATTAATTTGTTTAAAAGGTGGTATTTATATCTCCAAAATTAAAGAAAGGGGAGAGACTACGTATACAATACATACGAAATCAAAATCCATAGGAAATGAAGGTAGCAGGTAAAGTGATTCTCCTACTCAACGGCGGCGACGCCTTCGCCGCCGCCATCTCCGGCAGTCTCCAACCGAAACCTAGCTCAAGCTTGCAACTGCTGTGAGTAACATCGAAAATCGCCTCCCTGATTCATTTTCTCCATGTTTTCTATATAATTGACTGTTGAATATATCGTTTTTGATTTATTTTTTTTCAGAAACGATTTGTTTGAATTGCCGTTGGAAAGCTACGGAATTACAGATCGGAAGGCGTCAGGAAATATCATTCATTTCATCAATTCAAATGGCCAGTATGAGGTACTTGCTGCCCTAGTATTGTTCGTGTTTATTTTTCCTCAGCTGGATATGTGTTATAAATTAGTTGTATGATTAATTATTTTCTTAAGGATCTTATTGTATTGTATTCTATTGCTCATGGTTGCTCCGTTGTTCTTAGAGTGTTTTATTTAGTTTTTTTCCTTTTCTTTTGTTTCCTGAGGACTTTCTGTAATTCAATATGTAGTGAATTGAGTTCTTTGGTGATTGAATAGTTGAAGGGAGTTATATTTAGATTAGATAAGTAGAGATAAAGCATTGGAAATCAGACGGCAGGGTGTAAGTGAATTGAGTCGAGCTAAATAAAAGTATTGCTCAAACTTATTTGTAAGCACTTTGAAAATTGTTTTTGAGCTTGGGTCTGGTTGCAAATTGAGCCAGGTTAGAATGAGTTTTAATTGAGTTGAACTTGAGTGGAGCTCGAGTAGCTTGATATTGTTACATATATTTTATCATTTTTTAACTAATTGCGTTGAGCTCAAGCTGAGCTACAACTTTATCCAATATAAAAATGTGTTTTAGTTTGTTTGCTCAAACCAGCTTTTAACAATCAATTTCAAGTTAAGTATCGAGTTTTTCTGTCCTGCTTATTCTGTTTGGTTTCTGGGAGGAAAAAAAGAAAAAGAAGATATTTCCCCCCTTCTTATATGAAATTGGTTCTGCTCGAAAGTGAATAAAATTTAGAGGCTTAGATTGCAGATTTTTCTGGGCTTGTACGGAAATAACATATGGTGGATTTGCTAATTATATTGTGATCAACGTTTGGATTTCTAACGCCTTTTAAAACTTATATTCTAATAAGGTTAAGGTTATGTTTGGATTTGAGGAATTGATTTGGAGGAAGGATTACAAATTGGAGGCATTCTAAATCCACCATAGTAATTGAAAAAATAGCTCAAAATGAGTTTCAAGGAATTTGAGATCCATTGTAACTTGAAATTATCCAAACAAACTCAATGAATTTGTTGATAAATTTGATATCCATGGCTTTTAAATCCTTCTATCCAAACACATCCTAAACGACAATGAATTTTCTGTGTTCACGATTTGCTGACTGTTCAAACCGATGCTCGTTCTAGTATTTCATTACAGTTGCCGGAAATGCGAATTTATGTTTATGTCTGCTTGCTGCTATCTTTGAAAAATGGTTCTCAAGTTTTATTTCACAGGTGTCCATTTTGCTCTTGCAAAATTATGAGCCTCCAATCTTAGCTTGTGCTCTGAATGAAATTCTGTTGAAGTTAGCTGGAGAGGATATGTCCACCATGCCAACACTAATAGTCCCTTTCGCTGTCTCAGAATCTAAGCTTAAACAAGAAAATAAATATACAGTGAAAAGTGATAAAGTTTCAGTTTATGGCATCAAATTAGGTCCAACAACAGATGTAACTCAGACATTGAGCTCCAAATTGAAGAAGCCGCCACCATCTTTGCAGATTCATCAAGAGGATCTGGCTATTTTACTCCATTTGGTAAATGTCGTGAAGCTTCCTGCGGTTGTGCTGATTGGTCAAACTAGCCAACATACATCGAATAAAGCCTCTGAAGATGAGCTCGAGGTACATTATTCTTTCTGATGTCTCGTTGAATTTTTGTCAATTGCAGCTTTAGCGCCTCTGTAGCTTTTCTCTTCTTGCTATAATTGAATACTTGCGACAACTTTGCTTCCGAACTGTACTCCATTGTGCTTTTGGAAGCACCAACCTAGAAAGTGTTGTACATATTAGCTATGTGTCAGAACTCATAACTAAGAATATAAATATCCGTTCTCTGTTATATTTGGTGAAGTTATTGAATTCTGGTACACTAGTGCTATTCTTGGACTGGAATACAAAATGTATCACAAAATAAAGCATAAAGTACTAACAGTTGAAGTAAGGAAAACTCACTGAAAGCCAAGATCCAAACATAGCTTAAGAGAGTCGGATACCTTTATTTATAAGGGAAACACTTGCTTTGCTGATATCCCAAATCTTATTTTCTCAAGTTGAACAATCTTGTAAACAAATTAAATTATTATCTTTGGGTGCTGAAAGTTGAGTCTAAACTGAATATGGTAATTGCACTATGCAGCCAATAATCTGATCTGACTATGATGTACGACTATTATTAATTTATAAGGCTGTTAGGTAGTCAGGAGTGGGTCTTAGGAAGACACTGTACTCCAGATCCTGAAACAATCACAACCGTCTTTGTACCGTGGACCCCACGCTGGCTACATGGACGGCACCAGGACCTGGAGTCTCTAGACCTCCTAAGAATAGTCTCGTGGTCGGGATAGTCTCTCTCTATAATAATCCTGTCTCGGCCAACCTTCTAGATTCATTCATGGCTATGTTATAACTATGTTATCAAGCATTACTTGGTTACTGCATTCTACATCTTATCAACTCGCACAATCTTCATAAAACATTCTATTAGATGCGCAGGCTCGTATTCTCAATGACATCGTTCTTGCTCAAAAAATGACCATTATCTTCCTTTTCCCTTTTGCTTGGTTGAATCTAATGAGGATTTTTTTTTGTCAGGTTGTATGTGAGATAGGCGAGCTCTTGGCAAGTGTTTCCTCTCTTACCTTTTCAAAAGAAAAGATGATCCAAAATCCAACGAAGACTTCAAGGGATAGCAAAGAGGCTTGGCGAGCATTATACGGATAATAATATCAGATTCTACGTTGTGATGAGTTGCGAAATGGTAACACTGACGGTACCAGCATGTACAATAGTCACATAAAATGAAGGCCAACTGCTATCTTAGTGTATCTTCAATATATTTCTTTTTCAATGAGAATATTTTGGCTTGTTTTTGGAGACATTTTGTTTGTTATCCT
Source organism: Buddleja alternifolia (assembly GCA_019426215.1). Lineage (NCBI taxonomy): Eukaryota > Viridiplantae > Streptophyta > Magnoliopsida > Lamiales > Scrophulariaceae > Buddleja > Buddleja alternifolia. Next base: position 53,053,146 of record CM033392.1, on the reverse strand, counting down.
CTTGCTTCCCTAGTTTCTGCTCAATGTTGACATATTCTATCGTAGTTTTGAATTCTCACGTGAGGGATTTTGAATCATACGAGAATTACTATCTTTCGTATGGTAGGATTCGCTTGTTTGCTTTGCGTGCAGATAATTGTTGTAATATTGAGATTTGGAGTTTGGAAACTGAGATCATGATTTATCATAGTTTTGAGTCCTCAAGTGCAGTATTTTGAATCATTCGAGAATTGCAACTTTTGTGTGGTAGGATTTGTCTCCTAACCATTGTATACAAATGATTGTAGTTATATCGAGATTTATAGTTACGAGATTACATTTTTCTCTGTTTGGAATGAATAATTTCCCAAACAAACACGGTATTGGACTTCGCAAGCTTTTCATGGATTTCAATAATTAAAACTTACATTAGATGATTGCACACTTCTGACTTCAATACTAAATTCTCTTGTGTCCTCGTTGCATAGTTTAACATTAACTTCGGTTATAAGTTATAACCGTAGGGAAAATTTCATGCCGACCCCCTCACTTATTATGTAATTACAAAAAATTTCTCACTTATTGAAAATTACCAATAAACCCCCTCAAGGGGTCTATTTGTAAGATTTATAGGGGTAAATTTGTAAGAATTGTTAAACACATAAAGAATGTAATTGTAAGATAAGATTTATAGGGGTAAATTTGTAAAAATTGTTAAACACACAGAGAATGTAATTGTAATAAATTCTTAATATGAGGGGTTGTGTTGGTAATTTTTAATAAGTAAGAGGGAGTTTTGGTAATAATAAAATAAGTGAGGGAGTCTGTGTGTAATTTTTCCTATAATGTATTGTCCTAAATTTAAATTGCTTTAGACAAATTTTGTACCACATAGTCCTTAATTAGTCGTTCCACTTAATCTTAATATTGTGAAAACAATTTCTATTTTTAATAGTATTTTCTTTTTGTTTTACGTTTGTTCTCTCACTTTTCCTTCTCATAACTTCAAGAGTGTCTAGGATCGTCCAATACATACTAGTTAAGCATAACAAAAACAAAAGAGATCATTTTGTCCATTTACTATAGTTTGATGATCATAAAATATTTGAATCAACTTGTACGCACTTCAATTAATCCATAAAAGTCACTTTGTAAACTTCAATTAATCCATCAATCCCCTTTGTTCGAACTTCAGAGTAAGCAATCATATAATGAGTCACAAGTTCTCCTCGCTCGTCCATAGAACCGACCCTTTGATCTATCGTATTTACTTGATTTAATTTACAAAAACCTCTCATGAGGATGGTCTAAATACAAATAGACCCTTTCAAATTCTCAAAATTACATCCACTTCCCAATTTTTTTTATGAAAAGACTATTTCATCCTTAAAAAATTACACAAACCACAGCGTTGAGGTTTGGCCGAAATACATATGATTCCCTTGTTGTTTGCCATGTATATCCCATGTGGATGTAATTTTAAAAACTTGAGGGGGTTTATCCGTATACATATTTAACCTTAGGGGAGATTTATGTAATTAGTCCTTTATTACTTTGGGGCACACACCGAATTAATTGTATATACACCAGCCAATTTCCTATTTCCAGAACCTCAGGGGTGGAAAATATAATTTTCAAAAGTTCCCCTTTCAAAAGCATTCAAAATAAACTGCAATTTTCCCTCCATCAAACTCACTATACTATTTCCCCCAAAAGAGGAGAAGAAGAATAAAACCCTAGCCCCAAAAGGGGGAAAAAATTCAAAGGAATTGCGCACAATTTCAAGTTTACTGCTATGGATTCGAAGGAAGAACCTAATGCCGATGGCCAGCGCCACCACACCGTCACCGAAAACTCCGATACCATGGCTCTGCAGAAGAAGAGAGCACGCAGAGTGAGCTTTGCTGAAATGACGTCGGTTCACTTCTTCGACCGCGACGACGAAGAGTTCAACGAGACTCCTTTGATGCAGACTGCGAAAATTGGTGAAGATTTGAACGGTGAGTTCGGGCAAGCGGAGCTTCCTAAGGAGTTCGGAGGCGAGGATGATGATGATAAGGATGATAATGATGACGAGGAAATGGAAATGCGGAGGTCGTTTCTGCGGCCGATTGGGTCGCCTTCTTCGGGAGGGAGCACCATTGGTTCCGCCTCGTCGAATGATGGCAAGTTTTATTATTCGGCTTTGTGTTTGGTAGCTATTTGCGTTTTGTATCAGTTTTTGCGATTTGCATTGAATGTTGGTATGCAAATGTGAAATTATTTCTCATTGAAGAAGAATGCCTGCATATGCTTTGGACGGTAATCTATTGAATAGCGAGCGATAGATAGGATACACATATTACTGCATGTATCAATTTTAATGGTCTTTTCTGATTATCAGTAGCCGATTCAAACCAACACATTCACCAAGTGTTTTAGCTCTCACAGGAGCCTCAGGAGGGCAGCTACTTTTGCTAATATTTTTGTGTTAATGTTGAAATTTTAGATTTTCCATTTTTGGTCTCGTGTTCGTTCACTTTATGGAACTATGTTGAACTGGTAATTTTCAAATAAATCAGTTTCAGAAGGGTCCATGTTAAAGACTTATTTCTTGTCATCCCGTTCTTTTTATATTAAAAGCTATGTTTAAGTGGTAATTTTTTGATGTAAACACTTTCTAAAGGTTTCATTTTAATACATTTTGCTTGTTATGTTGTTTCCCTCAATCTAAGCTTCCACACTGGTATAAACAATATTAAGTTGAAATGTATCTTTGGTTCTGTTATTTCATGGGCACAAACCACATATAGGTACACTATAAGTTAGTAAACCAACAATTGTTGCCTCAAGGTCTCCTGATTTGTAAGTGCAAGTAATGTGCTCCCCTTATAAGAGTGAAATGCAATTGTATGCTTTTCAGCATATATGACAATATTAGTATTTTTCCAGCAAATTGAGGGCATAAATGAACACTATTCCGGTTGACAATGAAGATAACTTAGTTTAATAATTCTTTTGGACTTGACTTTGAGTCTTTCATATATAGCATCCATCCAGCTCTTGATGGTGGTCTGCAAGAAATTATGTGCTGTAATATAGTGTACTTTGGTTAGTCATGTAATTAGACAGTTAAGAGTTTGGCAGGGATATATCACTTTTATTTTACGAAAATAATAAACTTTAGAAGGACTCTTAGTTTTTGCATCTTGTGATCAACATGGTGCAGGGGGTAAAAACCCTATGCGTCACTGATAATTGGTGCTTTAAGCAAGAAGAAAAAATAAAAAATCTCAATCCTGCAGCTTCCTGTTCTTGGCCCAAATTGCATGGCTTTTCTGCCTTTAACAACTATGAAAAGTGCATTCCGAATTGATTGGCGAAAGCTAATTTTGCTAGCCTCGTTGCAAGTCATGTATGACCTAATGGGTAAACAATCCCAAGATTATATTCTGCTTCGCGACCCGCTTTTTCCTTTTCTAGATTAAATATTAATTTCATCTTAGTCTATTGAGGACAAGCTTTAAAGGTGATGACCCCTGTCTTCACTCATCACAGCTGAAAAGAAAAACTTAGCTTCAATTTCTAAACAACCATATCATTTATCTCCGCCAGACGAGTCACCAAATTGCTACTGCATTGGAAATCCATTCAACCTCATCCAGCTTATGGTAACAATGGATCTCAGTGACTCCACAATATTAATAGCCCATTCTCATCTTCGTCACAGTTAGAAACAAAAGTGCAGCTTCATTTTCAAAATAATTACGAAACCGATTGCTTGCATTTCACAAAACTGCTACTGCTTTGGGAATCCCTCTGCCTCATTTACGAATCATAACTGTCCTACAGCTTGTCTCCACACTGTGGTTTGCAGTGAACTCTATTGTAGCTGTAGCAGATTTGATACAACCCTCCGCAAACATTTTGGTTTTGCACACAGATCGTTTTAAATATGTGTAATCACAAAGCTATAGACAGCTTCCAGTCCTTTAGTTTTGCAGAGTTTTGCTCAACATGGTAGCTTTACTTACAGCTACGAGGTCACTTCTTCCGTTTTTTTTGCTGTCCATGCATACTGCCATTGGCCTCTTATCAATGATAGGTTATATTAACAGGACATGCTAGTTTTACAAGACGAGACCAGAAAGTGTCAAATCAAATGTATGAGTGGCTACCCACACTCCTGAAATTTGCAGATACAACCATACGTGCTACACTTCAGCAGAAAATTGACACTGCAGATATAAATGTTGCCTAGTCACCACTTTCTGACAGCATAAAATCAGTGAGCATCTATGAGGACTTTGGAAGTCTTCATCTGATCTGCTGCTTGCTTCAATGACTTGCTAATCAAAAGAAAAATGAATATTTAGTTTTTCATTTCTCAAACCACAGTGGATCAAGTAACCTTTTCAGCTCCAATCCCACGTTCCCCCTGGCTGGTTTAATAGTGAAATTGCAGGAGAACTGAGATTACACCTTTTCTTGTAGCCTAGCATTAGCTCTGAAGGCATTGCTTGTCCTAAATCTTAGTTATCTTCGACTACAATATGCCTTTTCATGTATTATAGTAAATTCATGTTGTTGCTCAAGTATTATGGATGCTTTTGTTTTAAGTCCTAAAAATGCTTTACTAGTGCTATTTATTGATGTGAAAGCCGGATCTGGTATTTGATTGTATCCTCATTGCTAGGTTCCTGAGACTTATATTTCCCTTTCATTCTTGTTGTTCCTAGAATAGGGTAATCACTAACATTTTTCTTTGATTTTTCTTCAAGCAGAAGATAATTTCTTTGGGCCTGTATCAGCCAATTTTATAAGGCCTGGCCGGTTGTCTGACTCTGCTGCTTCTGATGATAATCATGATGTTACAATGGATTCAACAGCTTTCTCCATGCATTATCGCAGTCTTGCTAGATCAGATTCTGGAGTAGACAAAACCCCAACAGGGGGTCAGCTCTTCTTTGAAGAGAAAACACCGACAACTGCAAATACAAGCTCCATGAGTTTCACTTTAGGTAAAAAGCCTATTCCAAGATCCACAGTGCCTGTCATAGAAGTAAGTGGCAGTCACAACTCCAATGATATGAGTCTTGTTGGGGAAAACCCTAACAAGTATGACTATGAGAAATTATCACCAGGATTGGATGCTCTCCTGGCAGAGAGTAGGAAAAACTTGCTTTCTGTTAGTATATCTGATGATGTTGTTGCATCAAAGTCATCTATAATGAAGGAAGGTGAGGTTTTGCCATCAACTGATCATGGGGATAACCTTGTGAGTCTAAGTGACGTTCTAAGGAAAGAAAGAGGCTGGATTAATTCCCATGATGTGCTGAATGGGGAATTATCTGCTGATCGCATTGTATTAGACGAGGCAAATGGTCCTCTTGTAACCTTTCCTACTGGATATTCTTCTAAAAAAGTTCCATCCAGTATATTGGGGGCTGCAGCTACCGACGCAGATGAATATATACCCAATAGGTCACCTTATCAGTTGAGTAAAGTAAGAATTCATACCTACGACAGTACGTATGCATAATTTTCTCGAATATATGCTCCTTGTCTATGTGATCTGGCATTTTGTTAACTTTGCAGGGCACTCCAAAATGTCTGTATCTGTTTTTTGTGTCCTTTGTCTTTGTTATTTTTGTACTTCCTTTTATGTTTCTGAAGGTCATGTGGCACCATTTGGGATATATAATAGGGATAACTTAATTGGGTTATGAAGCTTAACCTAGTTTTCTGATTGTAGAGTCCATTCTTCGGCATTTAACTATAGTTAAGTTTTATGAGGAAAATTTACTATTCCTAGGCAATTTTCATCATGGAGTCCGTTCGATAAACGAAAGGCACCACTAGACACTGGGCATTTTATCAAAACTTACGTATTTATCTCCATTAATAAGTTGTTGCTGCTTCCGGTGAAATTTGTGGTGATAGATTCTAGAATTAGTGTCAAACTTTGTTCTTGTTGGGAAAACTTTTAGCCTTTGATACTTCAGAAGTTCGTGATAACATCCTAAAGACAAACTTTAAGGTTTACTAAATAATATTGTTTATTACTTAGCCATCTTTTGTGTTTATTTTCATTATCCAGTCTATAAATGAAAAGTTCCCAATGGATAACCAGTTGTCTTGATCATTACGCGTTGCCTAGTGCCATGTGCTATATTGGGATGTTCTGTTATAATGAATTTGACGATTATAAATGTTCTCTATTTCAAAGTTGGTTTGTTTTATTCATTTTGTGATTTAGCTTTGAAGGGCAATGTATTACACTTGTGTTTATTTTGCTGAATGTGCATGTAATGCCCCCACCCTCCTCTTTCGATTGTGTGAGTTATACAATTGTGGTGGATAAGAAGCTTGATTGTTCAGAATATTAATTAATGGTAATGGCCTGCTTGAACTTGATAACAAACTTATAAATTTAAACTGCTATGCACAGGGTGAATCTGAGACCCCATTGGTGCCATCTACATCTTCTCCTGTCAAACTCCGACAAATTTTTCAGACTGATGCATCTCCATCTAAACATTTGGGAATGGCGACTCCTTTGCTCGAACCACCTGTTTCTTTTATGAGAAATGAGAGCGTAGAACATCAGGATGCTGAGACATCCATTCAGAAAAGCATTTCTAAACTGGAATTACTTGAGAAATCTGCATTCTCTAATACTTTCAGTGCTAGAGTTGACAAATCCACTATTAAGTCTCTGGATTTTTTGAAATCCCCTAATTTTGATACTAATTTGGAAAACAATGGTCACATTTCTAAATTCAGTTTTTTCGAAGATTCAGTTACTAAAGAGAAACTTGCAAGTGTTCCTCGGAGCAAAGAGAGGAGTTATGTTTTAAGCATGGAAAGTAACAGGGCTGAGACTTTGAATCACACCAGGGATGAAAATCATTTGGAAGAACCTTTGGTCAATATATTGAGTGGAAAGTCGCCAGAAGACTTGAATGCCAGAGACCTCCCTACAGAAGAATCAAAATATAGGGAAACTGCTGCTTCACCTTCTAAGATCACTTGGTCTGGAAAAACTTTGATGCGTAGTTTGTTTACATCCAAAAATTCTAGTGAAGATGCACTAATGACTGAAACTGAGTCCTTATTGGCTGAAATTGCTTCAGGTGATGGAGGAAAAGCAATGCTTACTCCTCCCAAGTTTGTTTCTTCTCCAAGAAGAATGCTGGAGAAGAGATTATCAGCTTCACCAGGACTTCAGTCTAGTCAATCTAAAGATTTATTGCTTCAGAGACAGTTCAAACAATTTTCAGACGTTGACAAGGGCCGTGATTCAAGTCCAGCTAGAAATCTTGCTGATGTTAACCTCTTTACTACAACTGCTAATATGAATCCTGTATCGATGGGGATAAATGGAGATTTAAGCTCATCTTTTGTTGAAGTCAACAGCAATAAAAACTTGATTGAAATAAAAGAAACTGACAATGGAGAAGCTCTTATTTATGAGGAGAAGGAAACTTGTGGAACTGTCGATAACTTTATTACTCCTGCTAAGGAGAACAAATCCCAGGTCATGCATTCGGAAATTCTGGAAATAGGTAGCCAAGCTCGAAGGAGTATCTCCAGGTTTGAGGACAACCTACATGGGAGAGAATTCGGGGCCATTTCTTGTGGTTCTGTTTCTCCGTCTGCCTGTGGGAATTTAGATGAGTCAGGATTGAAGGTTAGTTATTTTCAAGTTTTTTCTGGAAGTACTTTCATTGACACGCATGCCTGTGTTTTATCCATTTGTTAGCGTCCAGCCTAATCAGGGCAGGTTTAATGCCTCAAATAGTGATCTTATAGAGAGGGCTGGTAGTTTTCTGTTTTCACCAAAAGTAGATATCTCTCAACCGTCCTTGCAGAGAAGTTATTTACTCGTCTATCTAGCCATCCGTCCATTCTGATCGCAATTGAGAGCTAAGATGAATCCTAATTGTGCTTTTACTTGTGGTCTTCAATGTAGTCATATCAAAATCTGGTGGAGTTCCATACAGCAAGCCCCTCAAGGAAAGAGCTTGACGATAGACCATCCCCAAGAATACTCTCTCCAAAACCCATTCAGTTGAGTAGTAGACTGGAAAACATCTCTGCAAATAAGAGAAATGTAGAATTATTGCTGAGGGACACAGAACATAGAACTGAAATGACAACAATGCAGAGGCGCCCCAAACTTCAGAAGGGTGGGAATTGTGATCCAGTGACACTGTTGTATCCTAATGAAGGTATTACAACAGTGACTGGTCATGAAAGGAAGAAGTGGACTGACGTATGTTTGATATATGTTCTACTTATTTGCCATCTTACTTGTAGCAGTGCTTTTTGTCTCACCTTTGGATTCCTAAATTTCAGATACATTCAAAATTCTCAGAGGATATGAAAGAATTCATTCCTGGACCAGCTGATGCGCTTAACAGTAAGATGGTATGCCTGATATAAGTTTCCTTTACTTCTAACTCTAATTTGTAAACATAAGATGTTCAGTTGGCTTGTTTTTCGTATTGCAGATTGATGAGCTGCAAGATATGTTGGTTCACCTGCAGAGGTCACAAATATATGAGATGCTTCACCATGGAGTTACGCCCCAGGTTCGCTTGCTCACAAGGATATTTAGTTATCTGAGTAGTAGAAATAATAAGGCGAACGGCGAACTATGAAATGTTGGCCTCTTCACATTATTAATCCGTTGATTAATCAATTGCTATCTGCACATTCTTTCTTTCATGTTTCTTTTTCCAGAATACAGCTGCTCTTAATCTTCGCCAGATTGAGAAGTAAGTGTTTTCCTCTCAGTACGCGAGTGACAGAATGTTTTTTTCCATCTCCGTGGTGGTTCTATGTTTTAGATTCAATGTCCTAATCTAGGTTAAAAAATTGTATGATGGTCTCAAACAATTGCTGATGCAGAGTAGCTGAAACAAATTCATTGTTGCATCGAGTTGTGTTCGAAAAAGCAAAATTGCAGCTGAATCATATAAAGAAGGAGAAGCTGTTGGTAATGTATTTGTCTTAGTTTCTATATGTGCCCTTATTATTTGCCGCCAACTTAATCACATTCTGCATGCAGAAAATGTTACAGCTATTGAGCTCTAGGATTCAGGAGTCACAATTATTGGGAACAAATATTTTGTCACAGACAATGGAGAAACGCACTCCTAGTGTCCTAGTTGGTGCTGTTGGTGATTCGTCATTGTCTGCCAATTTGGAGAAGGATCGTGAGGTACTTAGTCAAGCTTAATATGCATATGCAAGCTATGACAATTGGGTCTTTTTTGTGAATTTTCTATTTTGCTTGCTAATTGATTGCTTCCCCTAGGTACTCCTCTCCTTGATAAGATAGTTCTGGGTGTTAAACCCATTTGTTATCACAAAGCGGCTAAAACACGTTATCTTGAAAGCTTCTGTTTTAAACCCTCTGATTGTCGTTTCCATGCTATTAATCTACTAATATTCAAAACATAACTAGTTATGTCCTTGAAGTAAGACTTTTGATACATTTTGTCTTTTTTCTCTTGTCAAAGAAGGTTTGCAGAATGATTAAATTAACACAACAATTAGCTGTACTATATACCAACCTCAACAGCCAATTTGATATATACAAGGATAACTGAAAAGAGGGAAAATCTCTATGACAGTTGGATTAATGCCACTGCCAACTGTTCTTTTTTTTTTTGTTACCACTTCTACCAGGACGCTATCTCTACATTCCCTTTGAGTTCTATATATCTAAGATGCACATCATCAACAAGCTATATATCAACATGATGCATTGCTATCTTTGGTCAATTATCAACATAAAGGTCATGTATACGTTGATCAAAGGACTTGACAGACCAAGGAGAACGAGAAAAAGTAAATGAATATTGTAGATGGGCTGATGGAGTGAATAGCTTGTAACGATGTCGAAATGGCTCCTGCTGACCTACACCTACTAATTGGATTATTAGTCTAAGCTTTGCAGCAAGCCCTTACAAATTACAATTTCCCTTTTGATCTTACTGGGAATTTTTTTTTATTGATGACCTTAATTTGACCATCATTTTGGACATGACATAGGTAGAGAAATCTCAGCTGGATTCAAACTTTCCTATGTTTTTGAACTACATAGCTTGTGATCTTTACACCCCTTTCAAACACCATGGATGTGGGACTGTGCAAGTGAACAACCTAGCTGAAGAACAATTTTACTGTAAGAGATGATGACTAGATCTTCTGCATGGAACGATGTGCTATTCTGGAAAGCCTGTCCACAAACATACAATTTAAGTATTGGTCGCCTGCTGTTCTAGGAATGCTAAGCTCAAAATTCTTTCAAAGGTTTACCATATTTCCAAGCTCAGCTGGGATAAGTAAAATAGGCCAGCATTTTGATTTTGCTTTCTTGCTTTAGCTGACTGGTGTGTCCGGTGATGGTCAACAATATCAACATCTTCTTAAGCGGGAAGGCCAATGTCCTCGGCTGACTCAATAATCTTACTTAGACCAAAGTGACCTACCAGACCTCTTCTGAACTATTTATTCCTGAATACACGCAGAGAGAATGCAGAGATCAGCACCATAAATCATAACCATCACTGACTAAATCAACAAATTCTCGATGATTGTTATCTTCAATTTCCTGGAGGATAACACCAAATTGTAGGAGACGAACACCCGTCTTTCTATCGCTCAAGAACCTGGCTTGGGTGTTTATGGATTTGAAACAACCTTAATAGCAAAATATTCTCTTAAAAAACTCCACCTGGCATGGTTAGAATTCAAGCTGTGCTGAATGCTTAGGTTGGGTTGACAATTAATCAGGAAAGCTATATTCCGTCTTTCATTTACTCTCTAAACTGATATATTGTTTTCTTTACCTAATAATGGAAGTTGGTAGATTGTATTATTTTGAACCAAACCATGTGATCTGGAAATCGGATCAAATAGGGTGGTTAAAAGATGTTTTGTAGAAAGTCTCTGTGATGCACCTATATATCTATAAAGCACCGCTTGATGTATTAAGTCAACATTCTTCATGGTATGTTTTCGCACGATTTCACTCGTTTAACTGTTTCTCTGCTCATGATCATGATCTGTACTTGTGCATATTCTACAGTACTGCTAGTTTTAAGAGCATTTATGCACTTCGTAATGTGTATGTATATGTTAAACATGTTGGACACATGCATGTATTCAGACTGTACTTGGATATGTTATATCAGTCATAGGTCTGTTTCAGTAGTAGTGGTATAACTGTATAAGCAATGGTTTTGCATACGTCAAATGTTAGGATTATTAATTATAACATACGGAGCAGATATGGCAAACTCGTGCCACCTGGGCGGTGGTTGGTGTTACATGCTTAGTAATATGAACATGTAACATCTGGTAATGATTATTACAATTATTTGTCTGTCTATGCATGTAAAAACTGTTGTTCTATCATTTGCCTTTTATGAATATGTCAATCTACCTTTAAATATGATAAGCTTATTATGATCCATATCATTTTTGTTGTCAGGTTTGCCATAAAAAGTTGACTGCTATGAGCCAGGATTTAGAAGGTTTAGATAGAAAGATTTTGAACTTGAAGAGAACTTTTCAAGCATGCTGCAAGACAAAAGCTGAATTAAGCCATGATGACACTATTGCTTTAGTTAATAAACATTTGATGAAGAGGACTTCGTGCAGGTTCATTCGGATGGATATGCAGGTGGATACTCTTTCTATTGAACTTTTACCTTCCGTAGTGTTCCAGAAAACATTTGCCTTTTGTTTGTCTTAGTTACTGTATTGCTTCTTTGTTTCTTCATGTTGTTTAGTTGCTTGGATTTTTTATACTAGACAAACAGTTTGGCTGACTACCCTCTTACTGAAGGTGAAAAAAGTAAAAAGATTTTGAAAAAGAGAGAACTTTATATCTTGTCATTCAAAACTGCTGTATGCTGTTGCTAAGAGATCTTGTCGGCTCTTTCTTCAGATGTGGGTGGTCGAGAGCGTGGGCAGTATGAATGGTCAGCACAGTGTACTTCTCAACTACCTTGACTTCATTACTCAGAGGTTTTTATGAAAAGAAACTCTTTATGCTTATTGTGCTTTTTTAAGCTGTGAATATAAACTATATTTTCTTATTCGTTTCACCCTTTCGACTTATGAAATCTCTTATGTTACAGCATAAAAGTCATCATTGGTCCTACATCTAGTGCAGCAACTTCTTTTAAATTGAATGAGATAAACATCATAAAGGTGATGCTATTTAACCTTAACAGGTCTGATTTCATGTGTCTTTCCATCGTCATGATCATACCTAAATGCAAAACCCTTTATGCTTCATAGGATTTCCCAAATATGGATGCTTGCACAGCGTTTTCATTTGTGTTTAATGATGAGAATGCCCTCAAATACATTGGTGCTAAAACTTTGGTACGGGCAACACAAGTAAGTAAACCTGACATGATCATCTTGAAGGAAAGGAGAACATATCCTTTTTATATTTCTCAGTTTTCTTAAAAAGTACTTGGCTGCTTTGCATCTACGTCATGTTTACATTGAAAATATGTTTGTTTCTCATATTGGCCTATTTTGGCGTATCAGAAGATTAAAATGAAACAATTAAGCAGAGACAATGAAATCCAATCTGAACTGCCATCAATAAATGGGCTAAATGATATTTCACGCCTTCTAAATTTGAAAACAAATCATGTATTTGTCATGCATATGTAAATTTACAGAAATCCAATTGAACTTGATCCAATATTGGCAGACATTATTGCTCTGTAGGTGGGCTTCCATTTCATCCTACTTTATCTTATCTGGTAGCATGTGGGAAATTGGTTTCTTCGATTCAATCAGAACGAAGCATATCAGAAGCTAGACGAATGACTTTGTATCTAATATGATTCATCTCATTTCTGTTCTTACTACTGATTCGCAGGTAACTAGTTCACTTCTAGGTACCTTGCTGGATGTGGTTGAGGAGGTACAGTTGGCAAAGATGGAGTTCAAAAATCTGACACAGTCAACCTTTTGTTCACTTTCTGGTATTGTGTTCTTTTATCTCCCCACCATTTTTTATATCAGAATCAGATGTAGCTAGCCATACTCAGGTTCTCAACTATGTCATCAAAATGTCTGCAGAAGTGGATTTATGGTTTATAGTAACTTCTTCATTCAATACATTTCGCCATATTGATTAAACATGTGTTTTAGCAAGAACCTCTGCTCTATCCTCTTTCCACCTTCTGTATTTTGCTATTACTTGACTGATAGCTTCAGCATTCAGATAGTATTGATTATTTATAATAGAGTAAATCCTTATTCGTCTGACCATGCATGTGTTATGTTGTATCCAAAAACCTACTCTTATCATCATCCATACTTGTACTTGTTTCCCATCCCTCCATCCATTTCCTTTTCCAAATTCCATCATTCATCAAGAGTATGAGAAATCTATACTATTATAGAATTGAAGAAGGGCTTATAGAAATTGTTTTTGGACTGTCAAATGGTTTTGATGAGGCAAAAACAATTTTATTTTATGTATTAGGTGTTAATTGTTATGAATTATATGATTAATCCACCTCAATAGTTGTGGGTGAGGTTGCTTAAGCCTTAATGACAATCACATTGTCCATAAAACCCATATACAGAGTTTCCGCTTATATTTTTCTTTTAATTTTTTTAAATTATATATTTCATCTCTTTTTCTGTTTTTTCATCTCTTTTGTCACTTAAACTCAATTAGTTTTAGTTTAAAAATCTTATCAAATTTTATTTTTTGCACATGCACGAGTGTGCGTTACCGAGTAGTGTTTGAGAAAAATGTGGGTTGTCAGAGGTAGCTCCCCTATCTTTCATATTTTTTTAGACAGAAACATTTGTAGCCCTTTTTTGTTATAAATATAGTTCGAAATACTAATGGGGATGACACATTATAATTATACATATCAGTTAACAGTTCATTACCAACGGGGGTTGGTCCAAGTGGTAAGCAACTTGGTTCCGCTTAAGCAAGGTCTCGCGTTCGATTCCTTGTGTACGCAATTACCCCCGTTGGGAGACTCACCCACCAGGCCAAGTGTGCGACCCGGGTCGACCAACAGATTAGTCCGGCAATGTCCGAGATACTGTGGTAGGCAACCAAAAAAAAAAGTTAACAGTTCATTCCCTGTAAATGTCCTACTTCTCAGAAGCAAAATGTCATGTAATAGGATTTTCTCAAGGAAAATCAAATATGTCAAGTTTTTTCTTTTCTAAGTTGCTAGAATGACACTTTGTCATCAGTTATATTGGCATTGCATATCTAGTCATATCGTGTGTTAATTCTCTGCCTCCTTTGTAAGAAAGGACAGATTTTTTGCTTTAACTCAGATAGAAAAATTTAGTCTTGGGATATTTATACGTGATCCTTGCTTCTCCCCATTATGCTCTTATTGCATGTGTGAACATGAATGCATATATAAGCAAATATAGCTCCGTGTCCATCTTTTAGTTGAAGTTGAAGTTTTCTCCTAATCAGGGCAACTTGTGACGCTAAATGAATCTGTAAATTTTCAATTGCAGCGGAGCAGCTTCATTTGATACTTTGTTTCTTTAATTTTAATACTGGGAGGAAGGTGATCCTCACACTTGACATGTCTTGCTTGAAACGGTTAGTTATATTGCCTTCCTATTATGATTTCTTCTCTTGAGTAAGCATTTACTATAGTTATGATTCATCAATGGATTTATTGCCTCAACTGTCTGAACTCTCGGGCCACCTTCTATTTACTTTAGAACTTTAGCTTTTAGTTGGAATGTTCGAGACACGGGTAGTAGGCATGAACAGCCAGAAAGTTGTGATTCTAAGAGTGTTAATGACGGGAGATGATTGTTTACTGTAGTTAGTGTCTGTTAGAACTAATTTTCAGTAAATCAGAATTCACAAGAAACCATTTCTTGTGCCCAAGCACTGTGCTCGAATACTTTCATAAAATATGCATAATGTTTTACAAACTCCCATATCCCTTAATTAAGCCAATACACGATAACTACCCAACTGCTATACTAATTAATTAACTGCTATACTAATTAATTAAATAGACTTAATAATTAAAATACAATTAAGGATAATAACAAATATTAAACTGCATCTTCTTTCCCGCCTTGCTGCTCCCCTATCTGAAACTTCTTCTTTCTTTCATAAACTCGGTCCACAACAGCTCGTCCCCCCTTGAAATTAGCCTTGTCCTCAATGCTGAAATTAGGGAATTGTTGCACCAACTCCACTTCATCAATCCAAGAAGCGTCTTCGCGCGCCTTACCACGCCATTTAATTAAGGCTTGTCGGACCACCTTGCTGCCCACTTTTTGTTCTCGCCAATCCATTATCAGTTCTGGTTCAAAAATGCTACTGTCCGTGAGTGCCAAACTCGATGGTAGTTCACCCTCTACCGGATGATTCCCCACAACCCGTTTCAATAGCAACACATGAAACACTGGATGAATCCGACTCGTATCCGGGAGTCGTAAGCGATAAGCCGTCTGCCCCACTTTTCCCTCAACTTCGAAAGGTCCATAATACTTTGCTGTCAATTTTGTATGAGCTCTCTCGGTTAACGAAGTTTGACGGTGTGCCTGAATTTTGAGAAATACCTTATCCCCTACCTGAAATTCTACATCTCGACGATGCTTATTCGCATATTTAACCATGATCTGCTGAGCCTGAGTGAGGTTATACTTCAAATTGCTCAAAACTTCATCTCGTTCCTCGAGAACAGCCGCCACTGCCTCAACTTTGCATTCTCCGGGTAGAAATCGAAGCAAAGAAGGTGACGCTCTCCCATAAACGATGTTAAATGGAGTTGTTTTCGCCGCCGTTTGAAACGAAGTGTTATACCAATATTCTGCCCATGCCAACCAGCCCACCCACTTCTTCGGCTGTTCGGATATAAAACAACGCAGATAAGTCTCTAAGGTGCGGTTCATCACCTCGGTTTGGCCATCGGTTTCGGGGTGATATGCCGAGCTAAATTTAAACTTTGTACCTTGCAACTTAAATAATTCGCGCCAAAATGAACTGACGAACACGGGATCTTTGTCACTTACTATTGAACGAGGCACTCCATGCAACCTCACAATTTCCTTGGTAAATGCTCCAGCCACTGTTCGTGCAGTAAAGGGTGATCGAAGTGCCACAAAATGCCCATACTTGGATAAACGATCCACTACGACCATAATACACGTGTACCCCTGAGATTTTGGCAATCCCGTAATAAAGTCCATGGAAACGTCTTCCCAAATTGCCACGGGAATGGGTAGCGGTTGGAGTAAGCCCGCTGGCGAAGTGGCTTCATATTTGCTTTTCTGGCAAACTAGACAATTTGCCACATAGTCCCGAACTCGTTTGAACATTCCTCGCCAAAAAACACTCATGGCCAATCTCCTATAAGTACGAAATGCACCCGCGTGACCCCCTTCCGGTGTGTCATGAAATTCGTACAACAAATGTGGAATCCATGCCGAATCTGATGCCAAAACCAATCGACGTTTGTAAAATAATCTCCCACCAATCACTTCAAACCCCGGGCGACTTGAAGTGTCACGTTTCAAATCAGCAAGTACATTCGAAATAAAATTGTCACGGCGCTGTTCGTCCATCATTTGTGATATTTCAGGCCATAATGGTCCGCTAATAGCCATCAATTCTCCTTTTCGTGATAATGCATCAGCGGCTGAATTTGCCCGACCCGGCTTGTACTCAATCTCAAAGTCGTAGCCCAAGAGTTTGGCTACCCAAATTTGTTGTGACGGTGTAACAATACGTTGAGATAAAAGATGTTTAAGACTATTATAATCAGTACGTACCGTAAATCGCCTCCCGATCAAATATGGACGCCAATGTTGAACGGCTAAAACCAAACCCATTAACTCTGGCTTGTATGCTGATTTTGTTAATGTGTTACTGGATAATGCTTTGCTAAAATAAGCTATTGGCCAACCAGATTGCATTAGTACCGCACCAATCCCCGTTCCCGATGCATCGCATTCGATCACAAAATGTTGCGAGAAATCTGGCATTACTAAGACAGGGGCTGCTGTTAAGGCAGCTTTCAATTCTTCAAATGCCTTATCTGCCATATCCGACCACTCGAGTTTTCCCATGGCGTCTTTCTTAAGCAATTGAGTCAAAGGTCGAGCTATGAGTCCATAATTACGCACAAAGCGTCGATAATACCCCGTGAGTCCCAAGAAACCCCGCACGTCCCGAAGCGACTTCGGTTTTGGCCAACCCGTGACTGCCTTTACCTTTGAAGGATCCATTGCTACACCCTCGGCGGATATAATGTGACCCAAATATTCAACATGGGAGCAACCGAAAGCACATTTCTTTTGGTTCGCTTTAAATTGATTAGCTCGTAGAATGCTCATAACACAACGTAAATGTTGAATATGGTCCATGGCCAATTGGACTTTCTGATCGGGTGTAGTGCGATGAATATCAAACTATTGGTCGGCTCAGGCAAGCCAGCCAATGGGGTCAGATCCATCAAAAGTCGGAATGGATATCGTATGCGGTTGTGCCGCTGTAAACGCTCCTGTTGCTGCTGCAACGCTGTCATCAGTGGTGCCTATTTCCGGTGCGATAGAGCCCGCCGGTGAGTTAGCAGGTGGCGGCAGCGGCGGCGGCGTTGTGGTCAACCTGGTTAACACAACCATGATTTCCTTCAACTGATTGTGCACCACTCGCTGGTCCTCAGTCATCACGCTGAATTGTTCCTCTAATTTCTCCAATCGATTATCCTTGTCAGTAGCAGATCGTGTGTTTGTCATGATTGTGGGGTAGAGATCCGGCAGGTCGGACCAATTTGTTAGAACTAATTTTCAGTAAATCAAAATTCACAAGAAACCATTTCTTGTGCCCAAGCACTGTGCTCGAATACTTTCATAAAATATGCATAATGTTTTACAAACTCCCATATCCCTTAATTAAGCCAATACACGATAACTACCCAACTGCTATACTAATTAATTAACTGCTATACTAATTAATTAAATACAGACTTAATAATTAAAATACAATTAAGGATAATAACAAATATTAAACTGCATCTTCTTTCCCGCCTTGCTGCTCCCCTATCTGAAACTTCTTCTTTCTTTCATAAACTCGGTCCGCAACAGTGTCTCATTAAGGAAACCGTAATATTACATTGGTTATCCAAACCATATTTGCCTAGTCCACGGTAGCAGATTTATATGGATCAAATAATATCTCTTCTTTCAACCATGTAATTTTGCAGCATGATATAAACGAACATTTAGGGATGTCTCCGCTCACACTTATAATATTAGAACAGAACGATAAACTCAAAACTTTCATCTCTTTCCTTAAACATGGTCAGTCACATCAGTTACAAAGATTTTAATGTAATTCAGTAGTTAGGGACACGTTTCACTTTATGCTTTGTGGTTAAGCCCCCACTATAAATTTATAACTATAATCTTATACGTTCAATAGCATCAAAATCCTACAACTTCATGAATTTTCAAAAAATCTACCAATGGAAAAGGTTGTAACGGTGGTAACTACCAATGCTGCTTGGGATGATTGGAAAACGTGTTTGGCTAAAGCCTAAAAGCCAAAGAATATAAGATATGGCTCTAAGGACTTTCTATTTAAAAAAACAAAAAACAAATTCAAGTCGTTAGCTCTCTTATTCAAAGATATACCATTAATTCTTTGGATGAAATAAGTTGTAAAGACTTGTAGCATGTATTTGAAAAGATTAACTAATAGCGAGACATTGGACATGTCAGATACTCGTTTTTGCTTTGTAGTATCTTAATTTTCTTTGCAGAAATTTACTCATAGGTTTATAGACTTTCCTAATGATCTTATTTCACACTTTACATTAATTCATATTGTAAAGTCTTCCTATGAGACCTTTCCACCCAAAAACAAAAGAACTTGCCGACCCCATTATACAATACTTAATTGTGTTATTTCTTCTCTGACATTATATTTTTAGGAATTCATTTTGCATGTTCATCTCCCCGTGCTGTATGTAAACTTATTAAATCAATTTGAATGGTTTTTGCTGCAGCGGAATCTACCCTTCAGACATCCTTCCACTTGAATTGACATCCCCAAATGATGATCAGAAATGTTTTGCTCAAATTAGAGATGCTGGTAAGGGTGTCAGAACTGGATATGTGAGAATTCTAAGGCTGTGCAAGTGTGTGTCCCAGGTGGTACAAGCTTCTAATGAATAAAGCTAAATCAGACGGGAACCGATATGTGTTAATATAGTTATAACGTGTATTTCGTTCCAAGTTTTCGTATGAGATGGAAAATAAATGGTTGTTTAAACGTAAAGGCAAATGTACAAGTTTGCTATACTTTCTTTGAAAATTTTGGACCAGATGAGCTGCTATTTGGCTATATGGGAGTCCAACTAGGGTTTCATTTGATTTGGAATTCCGGAACAATCTCAATTGTCCATTTGGTGGGGTTTGTGCGAGGTTCATCATATACAGACTATTGTGGTTATAAAGGATTTGGAGTTCCTTGATATTTTATAAATTACTCGTCCAACCAGTTGAGTGTTATCGATGCATTTTTCCGTTTTAGGTTCTTTGATTGTCTATTGATCTTTAGTTTAGTTATGAGTTGACCCTTCTTGGTTTCTTGATTATGTCATTGTGTTTGTTATTGATTTGGTTTTTTCAATTTTCTTTAAGAATTGTGAGAGCATGTCTTATGTGTTTAACATTATTGAAAATAAGTTCTAAAGTCATCCATGATTAACCAAGATATGTTGAGAAGTCATGGGTTTGAATTCAGGTTGCCACAAGTTGTGGCTCTTCCCTCTTTTATGGAGCTAGATAAAGTCTTTATGGCTCAAAATTATAACTATCAACCTGGATTTGTCGTGCTAGATATGTAAGGTATCCCCTTCCTCTTGAATAAAAAAATCATCCATGATTAATTGACAGGGATAATTGCATCGACCTCCCTTGATGACACCGAAGACTCCCTTGTCATGCTAAATTCACCCAAGTAATGATCTTTGTGGGAGAAGTGCATGATATTTAAAATTTTCAGCAGAATAATAACAGCTAGACCACACATTTTTAGCTGACTTTGAATACAAAACTGTTTTGTTTTAGAAGTCTCCTGATTATGTGCGATATATGTGTGGATAGCCCTATGTGTTTAGTTTTATGGGAGGAAAACGGTTCATGAATCCGAGCTTTCTACAATGAATTATGAATTTTCTCGTGAAGACGCGCACAGCTGTCTGCACAGCCGAAAAACTCCAAAAGTTGCTGAAATTTTAAATAACTTTTCATTTCTCCCTAAAGTTTCCTATTCTATTAAATAGTTTATCTAATTATTTAAGAGTCTTCTTTGAATTAGTAGTCGAGGTCATTAAGTTTGTTTACATTCCCCAACTACTTTTAAGTTTTCTAAGTCTAATTAAGTAGGGTTGTTCCAGCTTCTTGTTCTATAAATTCCCATCATATGTATTGTATTGAGGAGATTGAATTGAAGTAAAAAAATTAAGTTTTTAGCTTTGGCTAAACAAGAAGAAGAATTTCTTCTATTTCCAACTCTTATCTCTTAGGTGGATTCCTTTGAGTGGCGAGTTTTAGCGAAAGTGTGTGCTTGTGTTGTCTCCTAATTTCTCCCTTCACATATTTCCGGTGTCACTTGAACTATGAGTATTTGACATTCACACCCCTCACATTTGGAAAATTGGCATGAACCTCCATTCCTTCACTATTTTCATTATATTTTATAGTTAAAGACTAAACTACCCTTCACTTTTGAATTAGAAAAGGTTAACTTTCACTTATAATGTGGTGAGGAATGAAAAATTATCAAAATATCTTCCAATGACATAATAATTAAAAAAATGTGGCATCCACAATTTACAATTCTAGAAATATAACCCCAAACTCTTAAAAGAATATTCTCTTGATTAATCATGAATTCTTTTTGTGATGTATAAATAATATTGCTCAAGTATATCAATGTAATTCAAATATTTTCCATAACCCGAGTACTTCCAATTTTCTTATTTTATCAAAAAAAAAAAGACGTAAGTACAGAAGTAAGAACATGACAAATCTTTACATACTTAAAAATCTCTTTATTCAAATATTGATTCTTCATAATAAAATCCAACTTCTTCCAAAAAGGTGCTAATTTAGAAGTAGTGTATTCTATTGAAAAAAATAATATTACCAAAAAAAGAAAAGAAAAAAGTAAATGCACCTCTTATATGCCTCCATGTTTTTGTTCTTAAATAGATATGGTAATATTTGTAAAAAAAATGACAATTTCATAATAACAATGATATAATTTAATAAAAGTTAGAAACTTAAAAGTAGCACAACATAATATTTGTTCGTTCTTTCTTGGAGCTTATCTTAATTGAATAATAAGAACGCCAATATTATCACCATAAATTCTAAACATAAATGTGAATATATACTAAATACAATATGAAAATACAAAAAGAAGTACTATTTTTTTTCCTATTGAAGATTGCCATTTATAAAAATAAGACAAATGGTCTAACAAATTAAATTAGAATAATCAAAACAGTAACATATTTTTTCATGAAATTTCGCATTAGTTGAATTAGGGGAGTTCAAATTAATATTTTTAAGTAATATCTTCTAGGATCATAAAATGATTCACGATTAAATTGTTTTTTTTAATTAATAAAGTTTAGAAATATTAAAGCTATATTTCTAGAATTTTTTTAATTTAAGATGCTTTATTACTTGTTTTTTTATTAACTATGTAATCTAGTGGTACTTTTCATACTCCAACTAATTATTTAGTTTAATATTTTTTTGGCCCAAATTTGAAGGGCTTTTTAGCCTTTTATTAGTAAATTTAGTGAAAAAGTTGGAAAATGGGAGGTTCATGCCAATATACAAAATATGGAGGGGTGTGAATGTCAAATGATCATAATTTGGGGGAGGTTGATGCAATTTTCCCTTAATTGACAGTATGTCAGTTATTGTGCCATTAATCGAAGTGGTACTTCAAATTTTGGTATAATTATAACTATGGTCTTAAATTTCCTCTGAAATGTCGAAATTTCGACCAAAATTTTGGATTTTCGGGGGTCTCGAAGCAAAATCTCACCTTCGATCCCATTGTGCAAAATATCTACTGAAATTTCTCGAAACTTTTGTTGAAACTTGAAATTTAAAATTAAAAAAAAATTGTTAAATATCTACCGAAATTTTCCAAATTTTCTAAATTTCCCAAAATTTAAAATAGTATTTAATTATTTATTTTTAAATAAGATTCAAAATGAGTCCATACCAACAGTCAATGTTATGGGTTGAATACTGTCAATATTTAACTAATAATTTGTACATGCAATATAAAAGTGGAGGAAGGAGATAGACCAATGATAGCGATTTCGATCATCTGAGAAACTCAATGTGGCTTTAAATGACGATTTGTATTAAAATTATGGTACTTAGTTTTAATGAAGTTCCTAGGAGATTATGTTATTACTTTATTATCAAATCATATTTATTTTATATTTTTTGCTACAGATTTTAGTCATACTACTTAACAAAATTCACTATACATACATTATTTATACAAAAGATGCATAATTATGATAATTAAAGTTATCTACATTTTTATTGAAAATTTTCAAGTATTTCTATAAATTTTCATGATTTCTCTACAATTGAAATTGAAATTTTAGATATCCCCGAAAGTTCCATCAAATTTTTTCTAAATTTACTACTCCGAAATTTAATACCTTGATTATAACCATTTGCATGCGGTGTTACTAATAAATAATCCTTGAAAGTGGAAGGTTATATCTGTTCTCTATTTAGGGGTTCAATAATAATTTTTAGAGAAAATTACTAAAAGTCCCTTAAATTAAACTTTATATTCAGAAAATTCATGATAATAGTTTTCATTTCAAAAAAGGCATTCAACCAACTTTTCATTAAAAAAAATCCAAAAATTAGGATTAATAAATTTATGGACTTAGTTGCTCTTACCTTTTTACATTAAGAATTAATCAATGTACTTTTCTAAGAACTTTATCTATTTGGAACTTTTATATTGACAATTGATATTAATTATGATTTTGGTTTCTTAAACTTCTTAAAAATTAATATATATATATATATATGTATATTATTAGATACTTATCATATTAAAATCAAAATAAATTATATAAAAATATTTAATATTAATAATAAAATTCGTATAATGCAATTTAAAATTTTAAAAGTTCCAAAACGAAAAGATCTATATAAGAAAAAATCAATTGATCAATCTTAACTTAAGAAACAAAGGATAATGTAGTAAAAAAAAATTATCAATCTCGACTTTTGAACTTTTGTTTTAACAAAAAAATTTATAGAATGGGTTTTTAAGATTAAAAAATATTTTTCTTAATTTTTTTGTGCAAAAATTTATTTTACGGAGTATTTTTATATTTTTTCCTAATTTTTAATTTGTCATTCATTGTTGTCTTGCATTTTTAGAGATACAATTCATTAATTCAACTATGTTAAACTCGTGGTCAAACAGTCGAAAAAAGAATGTGACGAAGGGCAATATAGGTAATACGGGCTGAAGACTTACTTTAAATATTTTATTTAATCGATTTTATTTTATGGATCTTACATATCTTATCATTGTTGGTCAAAGTGATCATCAAGTGCAATAAAGTGTTCTTACTTCTTATCAAAAAAAAAAAAGTGCAATAAAGTGCCTTATCTAAAAATTTATAATGTTTGAAAAATAAAAAGTTAA
The DNA here is from genome assembly GCA_019426215.1 of Buddleja alternifolia. NCBI lineage: Eukaryota > Viridiplantae > Streptophyta > Magnoliopsida > Lamiales > Scrophulariaceae > Buddleja > Buddleja alternifolia. The sequence goes on along the minus strand of CM033392.1, from coordinate 53,029,406 downwards.
AACCTTTTCCCAAAAGTGATGCTCACGTGTACGAAAATGCAATAGTGTTTCTTCTCTTTCCTTGGACGCCACGTGTTCTTACTCAACATTTCTTTTTCGGTTTTATTTATCGATTAATTAATTGGGTTTTGTTGCTAAAACAATTCTTCTAATTATCTTAAAAAAATTTAAGTCTGTTGATGAAGTTTAGCTCAGATTTTGGGTTCGACTTTCATATGTATGAATCATTTTTTATTTTATTAAAAAATTGTTAGCTGATTTTATTATTTCTTGATTGGTTATAAATTGTCTTATTCAATAATCATGACGTGTATGAATGTAACCAAAAAAAATAAAATGACATATATGAACTGATTCACTCAAAAATAAAAAATCTAACCGCCTTCTCTTGCTTTTCTCTACTCCGCGGGTGACTAGTTCACCGTCGTTGTCAGCAGACAGAGTTGGGAAATTGTTCTTTGATTTTGATATCGTTCGTATACATTGCTCTTGCTATTGCTCATCAACTGATACAATCTCATTTTCATATTTTTAGTTTCCACGTGTGCTTTTCATATATACACAATGTCGGGAAGACACACTCTATGTGTGTGTAAAAAATAAAAAAACATTTTAATCAAAACTTAATTAAGTTTAAATAGAAGGCCCCCGTGATGTGATTACATTTCTTGCTCTTTCCTTTTTTATTAAAATTTCAGAAGAAAGGGATACTCTGACCCGACAAAACCCAAAACGATGATTTTTAATCATGGGCCACACAAACCTTATAAAACTTCAAATAAGGAGAGAAAAGTCACAACATGTGACAATCTGGAATTGAACTTAAAACCTTCCACATGACAATGAAAGCTAACACCACTAGACTAATTTCTTATATGTAATTTTTAACACTTACTTTCATGCATTTTGTGATTATCGTTATATTATATCACCAAAATATATGAAATGACTAACAATATACGACACATGAATACTTGAGTCGTATAACAATTTTCCTTTTAACATAGCAAATTGTCATACCAAAAATTAATTCTCGAGACTCCTCCTAAATTGAAATAAGACACACACATATATATATTATGAAAATTCTCTTCAAATTCAGAATATATATATATATATATATTTTGAAATGTTATGGCTCTGTATGTTTATGTTTTCTGAATCATATTTTCATCTTTTGGATCACCAAAAAATGAAAAAACACACTCTAAGCCAAATTTTATAGAATATACTCAAATTTTAAATCCTAAAACGTTCCCCTGTAAAACAATCAATCGTTTCATATTTTCAATCACCTCCAATCTTTCATCATTAATTACATTATTCACTTTCCAATTCATTCTCTTTCTTACTTTACCATCTTTTATATAATAAAAATTCATATTCATTTTTTCCTCTATCATCATTAATTACACTATCTAATTATCTTTTTTATTATCATCATTACATTCATAGATAATTCAATTATTCCATATATCAAATTCTAATAAAAATCGACTATATATCACATTTATACTAATATCAATCATTTTTCTAAACATACATTCAAACAAACAAATAAAGTCAATATTTGTACATAAATTTCTATAGTACAAAGTCATACGAAGCCTATATATGCATAATAAACTTCAAATGTTTTGAGCTTTCGTAATTAGTTAACACCGCCCAAGTTGTACATTTTATTCCATTTGGTGAGTATGGGGAAAAGTCCATCTTATACTACAGTACCGTTATATGTTCCTAATGTTTACACGTCGACATTTTTGTCCATTTATATCTACCAAACCAAAAGGAAATTATAAATTGGATATCAATGTGTTAAACATATACTATATTAAATTATAAATTTAATACGTCAACATCTTTATTTATTTATTTTGCTAAATGGTCAACACCTTCAAATTGAATGCTACAAATATTAGTGCGATCGCTAATACTTGAGTACATAAAATCGAGATGATCACAATTATTAATATAATAAAAAATGAGCGATAAACACGCTAAACCAAAATCTGATAGTGAATAATGAACCGACTCAACAAAACAAATATGCTCGAAGCTTGTTAAATATGCCTCCACTGTTGTTGCTATTATTTTCCAGGCAATTTAATGAAGCCATTAGGTTATAATAGAAATATTAAGTTTTAAGAAAAATGTTATATACAACAACGTCTTCGTACTAGTGTTATTTTTTTTTTTATCTCTTTTTGATTTAAAAGGTATTGATGTATTAAATTCACTAAACTCAGTTGATCGCAATAATTTTTTGCCAAATCAAGGAGAAATGAAGACGGTGATGTTAAAACAAAGAAAAATATATAAAATCGTGATATATAACATTGCCGAATGTCAAAATATCTAGTATCAACTTTACCCTACATACTTTACATCAAAAATTAACATAAATCGAAGTAACTTTTAAGAACACTGCGTACTTCAAATCTTAAAACAATCACAAAAACTATTATATAATTAAATTTACTTTAAATTCATAATATACGAGTAAAGTAATGATAATTCTTAACCCTATCGATGTATCATGAATGGAATACGTGTCCATTTATCTAATCTTGTTACAACTTAGAACTCAAAATATCTTCCTTAACAAATAATTTGGTCATAAGTAATACAAAAAAGAAAAAAATGTTGGTGGAGGGGGTGATGTATTATGAATGGAATACGTGTCCATTTATCTAATCTTGTTAGATCTTAGAACTCAAAATATCTTCCTAAGCAAATAATTTGGTATCTGTTCAAAAATAAAATAAAAATGGTACTAAGAAATACAAAAATGAAAAAGATGGTGGTGGAGGGGGTGGGGTGGGATAATACTTGGTAGATCAGAAATATTATTCTTTGTATTTATTTTTTTCACATAATAAGATGTATTGTATTTAGATCTAATATACAATTGTATGAAAGAGATAGAATTACACCTAAAGCAGTAATACGAATCAAATTACTTGATACTCGATTCGAGATCGTTTGTTAAAAGCTCGTTTTAGGATGGTTCATTAACATCTCAAACCAAACTTGAACGATATTTTGTATATTCGATAAGCTTGAAACTCAGCTCGACCTCGATTCGATTAATAAAAAATAATAAATGTGTGGAAAAATCAAGTTACTTGAGTTCGACGCATGTTCGAATCGATTAAAACTCATTTGAACTCGATTCGATAATTCCAAACCCAAACACAAATTTTAAAGTTCGATAATAATTCAAATAAATTTAAATATTAGTGTGTTCGATTAGACTCGACTCATTTCCAGTTCTTCCATTAAACAACATATTTGGTGGACCATATAATTCTCCGGTGGGGGGGTGGGGGTGGGGGTGGGAAAAAAGTAAGGGCCTAACTTTTGTTTACGATTGAAAGTGACAGGGCCCCACCTCACAACCAATACTTTCTCTCTCCCTCTCTCTCTCTCCTCTGCACTTTTTTATCGCTTTTGGTATTATTTTAATGAATAGCTCAAAAAGATCATCCCCAAAAAGTGCACTTCACCCCCCAATCAATCCATCCATCTCCTGCTGCTAGAGAGAGAAAGAAGAGAGAGAAAGAGAGAAAATCAGTTCTGGAAAGGTCGGTCCCGATCTTTTGTCTGCTGTTTTGTTTGTTAGGGTTTTTAAGTAAAGATTCAAAGCTGCCAAACGTAGTACGCGTAATTTTTTATTCCTTGTTATAGTACTACTCCCAGATTTGGATGCTTTTACGGCTAATTTTGGTGTATATATATATATATATATATTACTTCTTTCGACATATATGATTTCTTCTTTTGCGTTTTTTTTTAAAATATTTTATTTTAATTTTTATGTAATTTTGTTGTTTTTGTTTTTGAGTGATTGAAGAAATTTGGAGAATTCAGCTGCAGAGTTGCTTTGCTGTAATTTTTAAGTCTGTTGCGAATTACTCATTTTATTTTTACGATTTTTTCCAATATTCAGCTGGAATTATATGAATTTTATATCTGTCGGCTGATGGGGAAATTTTTTGTGAGTTGCTGAATTTTCCCCATTTCTTTACTGAATTTGGTAAATTAAAGAAAAAAAATGTTTTTAGTTGTCTTAATTTTTTTATGAATTTGGTAATTTCATATGAATTTTATGGATTTTAAGGCAGCTCAGCAACTCACAGAATTCAGCTCAAACTTAGAAGATGTTTGGCTAAACTTATAAGCTCTATAAATTTGTTTGGTAATTTTTTTTAAAAAAACAGCTCATAAAGCCGAAAAATCAGATGTTTGGTCTTATAATCTGTTTTTAAAAAAGTTACCCAACCCCAATTTTTTTAAAATTATATTTTATAAGCTCCTAATCCTAAAACATTTCTTATAAGGAATTATAAGATGTTTTGGATAAGCTTAGCCAAACACCCTCTTAGTAATTGTAATTAAATTTGTGAGTTGCTGAATTTTCCCTATATCTTTACTGAATTTGTTAAATTGAAAAAAAATAAAATGTTTCAGTTGTCTTAAAAAGTTTCAACTTTTTGTTCAGATTCTTGATTCCCAACATATGTTGGAATTTGTGGTACTTTTTTCCTCTCTTTTTAGTCTGAATGGGTTTAGTGTTATCCATTTGGAATCTCTCATGTCTTTTCTTGTGATATATTTTTTTTATGGCAAGACATATCAGTAAAGAATCTGTTCTTTATAATTTCCTGTAATAATTGCAATGAACTTTCTGTATGCTAAGAGAATATTTGCAACACAAAATCACATATGCTTTAACTAAAAGAAATATCCGCAAACCGATTCGATTTTAGACGTTCCTCTTGTTGATGTTGAATGCAGACTGAATTCAATTTATAATATGCAGAATCTTTTTACTAATTGAAGACATCTGCTGATATCTTGCTAACAATGCCTTTTTTGTGCCTTTTTAATGCAGATTGTCATATCTCTACTAATAAAGTTCGAATAGATTGTTTGGACAAAACCATTTGAATTGTGTACCTGAGGGAAGAGTTTAATTAAGAAGTTGAATAGTTGTAAAATGGGTTATCTTTGTGATTTCTGTGGGGAACAAAGATCCATTGTGTATTGTCGGTCCGATGCAGCTAGTTTATGTTTGTCCTGTGACCGCAACGTCCATTCTGCAAATGCCCTTTCAAAACGTCACTCTAGGACACTTGCTTGTGAAAGATGCAATTCTCAACCGGCTTTTGTTAGATGTATTGAGGAAAAGATATCTCTTTGCCAGAATTGTGATTGGACGGGGCATTGTAGTTCGAACACAAGTCCTGCACATAAGAGACAAGCTGTTAATTGTTACTCGGGCTGCCCTTCAGCTGCAGAACTTTCTAATATGTGGTCTTTTCTCTTAGAGCTACCTTCGGTTGGAGATTCAACTTGTGAGCAAGGAATGGGCTCAATGAGCATTGCAGATGATAGGCCAATGGATAGTCAAGACCCTCAAGGAAAAGATAACGTTCAAGATACACCATTTCTCGTGGAAGCAAGTGAGGATGTGGATAAATCACAGGTTTGGATGAAATCGTTAACTCCTGTGATTGATCCAAGGTTCCAGAATGTGGATCAGGCAGCTGGCTCTACTAGCTCTGCTATGCCTAAGGTAGCCTTTTGCTTCAAAGTTTCTTTTAGCAGCTACAATATTTAAGCTCGTTTTTACCTCAGCCTATGTTTGCATCAATTTCTGTGTTCTGGTTAGGGGTGTAAGTGAATCGAGTCAAGCAGAAGAAGATATTTTTGAAGCTTGATTGAATATATCTAGCTTCAAAAATTGTGTTTGAGCTTGGTTTGGTTGCTACTCGAATCGACTTTCTACAAGTTTTGTTGGAGTCAAGCTTGAGTAGCTTTACATTTTCTCACATTTTATGTAATGGAGCGAGTTCCAAACCTTGTCTAACAGAAAATGTGATGAACCCTGTTTGTTATGTTAAACGATATAGCTTGAGGAGCTTTAAATGATTGATCTCGAATCGAGTATTAAGTATTTGGTTCGTTTACCAGCCCTAGTTCTGCTGACCATTTTTGAGATTTAGGAGGAAGTGAAGATTTAGTTTTATCTCTTCTCATCTGATTTAGTTGTGTGCTTCTGTAAAAGGAAATCTGAACCCTTACTTGATGAACAATTCTGTGTTGCTATTCTCGTGAAATATCTCATTATCTTCCTTCTTTTTAGGTTATTACATATTCTCTGAAAACATCATCAGTTGATGTTGGGAAGGATGGAACATATTTGTGATGTAAAGCAAACTTTATCAAATCAATTGAGTTAGATTTACTGATTTACTAAAATCGCTGACTGACAGGTAATCAAAGGGTTGAAAATGATTATGAAATATAGTAATTGAGTTATAAGTCGGGACGTTGATATAGTTTTGCTATAAGCATTTATGTAATCATAATGAATAGTAACTTTTTGAGAAATTGAGCGGCTTTAGTTGCTTATGCTGTTAGGATGTGTTGGTTTTCCTGTGCTCATTTGTGCTAATCCGTGCCAGTGCAATTTAATACATCCATTGTGAACTGAGAAAGTGTTTCTTAAGTCAAGATATAAGCATTAGAGTGTTGAAATTATAGCGGGAAAAAATAGTAGACAATAAAGTTCTTTGCAGTTGTGAGGATAGAGAAAAAGGTGGAGAAAGTTCTTTGCTCAAAAGAGCAAGAAGGGACTGGTCAGAAGGTACTTAAAATGATCTGCTTCACTAAAATAGGAAGATTGAAAAGTATATATAGACCGAAAAGACTCCAAAAGAATACAAAAACTCCAAAAAGGAAGTTTTAGTTAATTGCTTAAAATGTTAATCCTAGATGTTTAAAGCAAGTCTTCTAACTTTACACTTATAAGTTATAACTAGACTCAATAGAAAAAAGGAAAATTTTCAAACCCCCCTCACTTATTGTGTAATTACCAAAACCCCCCTCATGTATTTGAAATTACCAATACACCCCCTCATGTTAAGGACTTCTTACAATTACACCCCTTCCATGTTTAAAGATTCTTACAATTTTACCCCCTATAAACCTTACAAATAGACCCCTTGAGGGGGTGTATTGGTAATTTCCAATAAGTGAGGGGAGGTTTTGGTAATTACACAATAAGTTAGGGGGTCTGAGTGTAATTTTCCCTAAAAAAAATTATTATGATGAAGCTTAAATAGCGATAGAGATCCAAACATAGATTCGTAATAGAAAGTTATTGTTTTCACTATAAAAATGAAAATAAAAAGTTATTTAAAAACTTAAAGTTAGATAACACTGGCTTCAAGTACTTCTCTTTCCAGGAAAGACTTGTTACTATTTAATGGAAACTATTCAGATTGGCGAATGTTTTCGGTGGTGAATTGAAAGGAGCATCCTTTCAAGTTAAAAATAGTTCTAAAATCCCTCTCTTAAATTAAATTTTTGAGTCTTGTGCTATATCTATCAGCCTGTCAAGTCATGCTAATCTCTGTTGAAGATTAAATTTTCTGAACTGCTCTGTACTTGATTTAAGTGACATGAACTTGTCCTACTCTTGGGCACAATTTTTTTAGTTATCGATGTATTCATGTTAGACCTATTCCTCATTTGTTTCTGTTTGGTTGTTAGCTTATGCAAACAGTTGATCCAATATCACAATTTGGTGATCTTCACTCTAACTTTGTGCTCATGTGCAGGTTTTCTTATCTGGCGCAAAGGGACCTGCTGTATGTGAGGATGATAGTTTCTATGGTGATTTCAGTATGGATGAGGTTGACTTAAATATTGAAAACTATGAAGAACTTTTTGGCGTAGCTTGTAATAATCCAGAAGAGCTTTTTGATAATGATGGGATTGATGGTATATTTGGGACAAAAAACATGTCTGGATCGAACTGCCGTGGTGCTTACGCTGCTGAGGTACTTCCTCATAATGGAACTTGTTAACATTATTTTGTTGCTTGTATTATATAGGGCCCTCCTAAAATTTATTGTAGGAGAAAGCTTTATTGCCTCTGTGTGCAATTGTTTGCGGGTAAAACTTATGTGAATTGTGATTTTTATTGCCTTGTTCAATCGTTGGTGAGTTAATTCCTTATTACTAATTTTTTAGCTTGGACATTTTTATTGAAGAAGCAGGACAAGTTTTTCTAATATAATTTTCAGAATAATGCAAATAGATTCCCTTCCATTACCATGGTACATGCATGATATCTTGTTGCATTTAACAGTGAGTCCACAGGGTTAGTTTTATTAAAGAAAAAAATATGATAAGCCGTATATAGTTTCATCCTAGATTGATATTGATTAGACTTACGCTCCTCTTGGCCCTTAGATTTTAGTGAGTAAAGTACCAAAGAAAAGCATTTCTTAACTTAGAATTATGGTATTTGGTTTTTTTTTTTTTTTTTCCATTTCACTTTTCCATTTCACCAAAATCCAGGGTCCAAACTAAAGGAGGCAAAATGGTTCCTAATCTGCGGTTCCAACCCAACCCAACTAGTTTTGGGTTGGGTTGGTTCCTATTGGGTCGGGTATAACCTGGTTCTACTTTGGTTCCAGGTTGGGTCCAACTTGGCTCCAAGTTGGGTCCAACCCAATCCTTAATAAAATTTGTTATTATATATGGAATGTGGTGAAAATTATGAAGAAATAGCTTGCAGGCATGAGTTTAATTCAGAAATTGCATGTGAAAATTGTAGAAGCAGTGTGAAAAATGTAGAAATTGCAGTACAATATACTCTATATATATGCATATATACATAATAATAACAATATAATCTTTATCTAGACGAAAAATCTAGATTTCATTCAATATTTTTACAGATTTAAGATGTTGAGCTCAAATGAAAAATTCACTGGTACCAAATGAAGAATACCACTTGCAGCAATACAATAATTTTGGGTCTGTGTGCCAATACTTTTGTTACAGTTAAATTAATGTGCTTTAAATGAAATTCAAACTCAAAATTTTAATTCGTACTCGTTTTACTATTTGAATGTAAGTCGCGTGGTTCACTGGTACCTAATAAAGAATACTACTTGCAGCAGTACAATAATTTCAGCCAATGATTCTGTTACTTATTTAAATGAAATGCTTATGCTATGATTAAAATGGTCAATTCATATATATATATGTATGTATGTATGTATGTATGTCAGTATGTATGTGTGTGTGTGTGTGTGTTGTTTTAGTATTCATTGGATATACCTTGTCCATCTTGGTTCAATTTCAGATCCATCTTGGGTCCATTTTGGGTCCTTGTGCAGAACCTAATCAGAACCAACCCCACCCAACCCAGACTCAACATATATTGGACCCAATGTGTTCAGGCCCGTATTGGATCCAATCCATTTGAAACCGAACCAAACCCTACCCAACCCGACCTGACCCGAGCATTTGCTACCTCTAGTCCAAACATATCATTAGACTCGAGTCATGATGAATTCTTCCTGCTCTACATAAGTTTGTTGATATCCAATATCATACCGTGTGAATTTACAGTTATATTTCATGCTAAAATCTAGATTAGCATGGGATGTGACTTAGAGTTGAATTTTGATCAAATTTGCCGAAACTAACGACATTTTTGGTAATGCTTTTGGCATATCGTGTGGGTGTAGAACTCTTGGGATTGCTCATCAAAATTTTCTGTTACTCCATACTTGCATATATTGATTGAGTAATCAATCTTCCCCTTCCTTTATTCCATCCTTGTAGAATTAAATAAATCATACATAGGAAAATTGCTAAATCTTATGATGCTTCATCCCTTGTGGTAGTTTTCACATGATTAATAATGACCACCTGTTTGTTTATCGTTATCCCGTGTTTCTTTCAATTAATGAACTAATAGTGTCGTAGAAATGGGCTAATGCACTTGATTCTTGATACTTAATAGGGGTCATCAGTAGGGGTAAATGTGATGCAACCAGCAATTAGCAATGCAGCATCCGCAGATTCAACCATTAGCTGTAAGACAGAACCCAACTTATGTTTTGCAAGGCAAACACACTCGGGCATCTCATTTTCTGGCCTTACGGGAGAGATTAGCACTGGAGATTATCAAGATTGTGGAGCTTCGGCAATGCTAAACATGGGAGAGCCACCATGGTACCATCCTCTGGGTCCGGAAAGTTCCATGCCTTCTACTAGCAGGAATGATGCTGTCATGCGTTACAAGGAGAAGAAGAAAGCACGCAAGTAAGATTTTTCACTGCATTCTTCTCTTTCAATTTGTTGAAGTTAAGGTAAAACACGGGCATTTTCTGAAAGTCGACTTAGATGAACATTCATTTCGACTGGCTTAACACTTCCACTTGAACCTTTATTTTGTAGTTAAATCATTTTCCCTCTTTAGTATGGATAATCGGGTATCTTGTTAAATGGTATTATATTTGATATCCAGTTGGTCTTGGGAGTGGGAGAGAATTTGGCTAGTTTGTAAGTGGGTACCATGAACTCTGCTAGCAATTTAGATTTATCATCTCTGCTAAGCGAGGATCTTGCAGAGTAGTTGCAATAGCTCATTATGCAGGAGTCCAGCCTGCGGGGCCTACAGGACCCGGGAGCATAATGCGTTGCCAATGTGCAATGGGAATGCATCTCATCCAATGTGACTCTTTTCCCTCCTATGTGTCGGAGCGAAGTAATTATCCGATCTTTTCTTTTGTAAGTTGGTAAAATGGTATCCTCTAGCAATCTAGATTAATAAGAATGAGTGCAAAGTAGTTGCCAGCAGGAGCTTATTGTGCAGGAGCCCTGATTGTGGGCCCCCTGGGGGCAGGGGGTGCCTGACACATTGCCAATGCATTTCATTCCATGTGACTCTTTTCCCTCCAATGTCGTGTAACTAAGTATTTATCCTGTGTTCAATTTTTCAAACATGTTTTTACTTTTCGATGATGTGACAGATTTGAGAAGAAAGTAAGATATGAGACTCGCAAGGCAAGGGCGGATGTAAGGAGGCGAGTGAAGGGACGTTTTGTTAAAGCCGGCGATGCTTATGATTATGATCCATTGAGCCCAAGCCGTAGCTACTGAATAAAAATCATTTGCTCTTCAATTAAGGAAAGAAGGAACCAAACCCTAAATTGGATGTCTGAAATCGAATCATTTCCATTGTCACAGAGGCCAAAGTGCTATTGACAAACAAATCTGGATAAAAGGGGCTGATTCCTCTATTCATCATGTGAAGCTCCAGATGTGCATCATAATCAGAATGAAAAGGGTTTCTCACTGCATTTACAAGGGAAATAACTTTAGCCCCTTATGCGTAAGCATACATGGTCGGCCTTCTTTCATGGTATAGTATGTTTTCACCATCTTCACTTGTAACTATGACACCAAGAGTATTATTCTTCACACCCATTGTATTCCTATTTCTTGAGTGATTCTCAGGGAGGTTTAGGTTTCAAGTTTTGGTGTAATCACAATCATCTCGTGTATGGAGAATGCTCCCCGTGGGTCCCACCACATGAGTGATTGTGATTGTGTTAGAATTCGAAATCCTGCGACTCCCAAGAATGACCATTGTTTCATCCTGAAGATTTGAAGTTGTCACTTTGATACGGGAAAATTATAGAACCCTCCTCGGAGGTTCGGTCTAAAGTCAATTCAGGTTGGTTCTATCATACACTAACATTAGTAGGTTAAGGTAGACCATCCACAGACTATTGAGTAGCGTGCTTATGAATCACAAGACAAGCGATGTTCGTGTTGAAAGCAAAAGTTTTGCTGTTGTGTTCATTTTCTGTTTTTGTCCTTCGGGTTTGGTTGGAAGACAGTGTATGGTGTATATCGTGAAATTCAGTTTTAGGATGATTTTTGATCTGCGAAATTCTTGATTGCAATGTAACTTATTGATTGTAAATTTCATATACACCTAGATTTCTAGATCGTTTTTATTTGTTATTGCTTGATTCTTTTGAATTTGTGGTCTAAATCTTTTGTTAGTGCTTGTGGTTCCCAGATGATGTGCATGCTCACCGAGTCGGAGAATAGAGGAAATCTCTCGCCAAGTTGGAGAATAGAGGAAATCTCTCTCCATGGGTATGTTGTGTATTGCTGATCTTGCTGAGATTATCCAATAGTTAGTTGTGAACATTTACGGGGATTTTATGGTGAACTGATTACAAGAGGTTCGATTCACTTTTCACCATCGAATCATGGTTGGATAATAGTTTTCATCACCCAGACCCAACTGTATCTGAAAAGTGAACTAGCTGCACTCAATTCATTATGAAATTATCCACGTCTTTCCAAACAAGTATATTTGATGTTTAATGAATTAAATGAGAGATCTTTCTCTCTCGAGGTTTAAGAAAGTAAATACTAATTGCAAGTTGAGTCCATACAACGCGGTATTGGATTACAAAAGTCTTCTATTTGTGTTCGTGTGACATTTGATCGGATGCTACATTGAATAATGATGTACATGTACATCGGCAATGAGACCCAACATTTCACCGGTGTGACATTAATCTGCCTATGTAAGACCATGAAGGGCAAAACATCTGCAGGAGAGGTTAACCTTCCCACCCCCTAAAAAGAAAATAAATCAAGAGGCCATACAACGCGCATTTTTCACTATTAGTATTAATCAAAGTTGCACAACCACCAACCTTTGTGGGACAGTAGAAATACATTATGTGAGTTGCCTGAGACTTTAACAATAAATAAATAGATCACTAATTTTAATTGAAATTTGGATACTTGGATCACTAATTTTAATCGAAAATTGAATACTAGTATATATTAAGCAAACAGGATTGTGATGTCATGAGATTGGCATGTCAACATTTTTGTTCCCTTAAGCCTCTGGATTTTGATCATCAGAGACCATGGCTGTGCTTTTCTTCGCTCCTCTTCGTGTCCCAGAGTACACCAATACCAATTCACAAAATTTAATTTGACTGGCAGCACGTTGAGTCGATCAGATTTAAGTCGACAATCTTAAGCACAGAAACACATTAATCATCATCCGAGGAAGAATCTGCATCCGATTGCCTCCCAAAGTCATCTGCAACGCTTGTATCCTAAAAGCACAAAAAAGACGAGTTTTCATACAGAACAAGGGTAAATCAGATGTAAGCAACATAATTACTGTACAAGAGAAATTGGACGTGGGAAAAGGGGGCAGTATCAAAGATATATAATCGCGGAGTCTTTATCAAAACTAAATTAAAGTAAAAATAGTCAAAATATGCATCTTATCCCCTAAAAAGACAAATCATGGTTCCGCCCCTACCCCAAACAACAGTATCAAAGATTCTCGAGAGCCTCACTTCAGTCCACCAACTGAATTTCAACAAATCTCAATTTTGTCTACTTTACAAAATTATATTGTTAAGATGCCATGATCGATAAGTTGAACAGTGCAAGCATCAAAAAGCAAATATACAAGGCTTAAAGAAAAAAGATGCAAGTGTGAGCGTGTTCAAGCATATCTGCATGTAAAATGAGATATTGTTACTTTAACACTAAAGCTCATTTAAGAAAGACTATCACTAGTATTTTTCACACCAATGGCCTCAAGGACAAACATGTTTGAGTACATGTCTGTATTTGTCCATCTGCTGGCAGAGTTCCACACAAAAATACCAACTATTGTAAAATTAGGTGCTAAATGATTAAATTAAAACTTCGGGGGCTATGAGGTCTGTTCTGAAGCTTTGTTAACTATTAATGTGATTAACATAAAGAAATCTTACCTGCATCTTATCCCAATCTTTCAACTTGGGGTTTGTTAGCATGTAATTATCACGCAGAGGTGCCCATCCAGGAGCTTCACCATCCACAGAGCCACTGGTCGCGCCTACCTGTATGTCGGCAAGCCACAATCAATTTCACCTTGAAAACTATAAGTTTGTTGTTTCCTAGCATAATCGGGATTAATCACACAATAATTATTATTTTTTGGGGGGTGTGTGTGTGTGTGTGTGTGAGTGAGAGAGAGAGAGAGAGAGAGAGAACCTTAACAACAGTCCCTGCAGATTGGGATGGTGTCCTGCCCAGCTCCGAGAAGAAGGCTTCCTTCCTTAGCTTTTTTATTACTGGCACATTTAGACACAAAATTTATAGCAGGAAGATTGATAATGCAATAAAAAAAGGGCGAATTACATGCACACCCCTCACTTCAGTGCTAATTGCCAAAACCCCCCTAACTTTTGGTAATTTACAAGGAGACCCCCTCAAGGGGTCTATTTGTAAGTTTTACAAGTGGTGAAATTGTAAGAATTTTTAAATACACGGGGAGTGTAATTGTAAGAATGCCTTGACATGAGGGGACCTTGTGTAATTTTGAAAAGGTCAGGTTTTTTTTTGGGTAATTTGGTAATTGACCATAACATGACAGGGTATGTAGTAATTATCTTCAAAAAATATCAAAAGAGTCAGAAATCCGTTTAGACAAGTCAAAACATAAGACTGCGTACAACTTACAAGAAACATACTTTTAAGGCATCCTCATTCAAAGAAGTCGCAATCAATCTATTTGTACAAAAGAGATCCTAGAGAACAATAGTGTTTTATCAGTTATGAATGGCTAATCTTTACTGTATGTGGCAAGTCTTATTTTTTATGATACCCAAATAACCAGAGTTGATTATGAACCCCAAAAAAATAGAATGGCTAGAGTTCATATGTTAGGTTACTAAGACCTTATATAAAGTACAGGCTTTTCCGCAGGATAAGTTTAAAGAACCGCTCAAAAAATTATATCTATAAAGAAAATATCAATTCCTATAGTGGGATACACTAAGTAGGGGCTATATGATTCCAAAATTTGCAAGCAATTGGTCACCCGGTACATATTCCATGCATACATATGCAGTACCACAGAGATAAAAAGAAATAAGCAATTACAACTCCTGATTATTTATTTTAATATACTGATCTAGTTATTCACAGGACGTTGTTAGCCACTTTATATAAATGAACAGGGGGCACCATATCAAATTGGTAAATAATTCCATAAGTGTTGATGAAACCAAGTTTTTGGCCTTCTAACGCATCCGACAAATTAAGACAGACGAATTAAGTGCTTCAACTCAGGCTTGTCCACAAATATTGAGGATCTAAACTACAGAGATCTTTATATGCAAAAAATGTGGGTTTTTCTTTGAACTAACTAAAGGATAGGACAATGGTCGTTTGCAGATGCCAGAAAAGAGCACAAAAGATAGATCCAGCACCTTATTGAAAGGGCAATAGTTGACAAAACCTAGATATCTTTGTACAGAAAGGAAGGCTTCTTAAAGCGCTGATGAGTGTGAAAATCAGGGTGTTCTGAGATCTCTTCTCAGAACTAGACATCTTGAATTATCCAAGAGAGGCTTGGACATGGATAACATACAATCGGGGTTGGGCTATTTTGGTGGCGGGTAATTTGGCTATCAATATAACGGAGGAGACTAAATTGAGCATCAAAAGTGCTCTTTCACAGCTTCAGAGAAAACAGCCATTTTTCATATATAACATTCTATTTCAATCAGAACAAATACGTATAAATATAAGAGTATAAGCACATACACAAAATACAGTTTAGTAACAATTTCAATCAGAACAAATGCGTATAAATATGAGTATAAGGGCGTACACAAAATACAGTTTAGTAACAAAGAAAATCCCCGCTAAAACCAAAGACTAATCTTCTCATCTCAATTTATCATATTTTATATTCCAACCACATATTTTGCTTTTAAATTGTAATCATAATTAACGGAAAATTACACGAAGACACCTTTGTATAATATGTGATTACCCAAATACTCCCTTACTTTTTTGAAATTACATAAAGACACCCTCATGTAAGGCATTACCATTAATAATTCTTACAATTTAACCTCTAAAAACCTTACAAATACCCCCAGCGTGTTGGCAACTTAAACAAAGTGAAAGAGGGAGAGGGGTTGGTAATTATACATTATACGAGGGATATTTGTGTATTATCCCTAAACATAAAGCTCGAAAAAATTGTGAACATGGTTATCAGGAAGTCATGAATATTTATCAAAATAAAAAAAAATGAATATTTTTGAATAGTTAATTGACCCTAAAATCAATGAACCTGCTGGTATTCGAACTACACAATCCTGAAAATTATTCTTAATATACAACAAGCTTCAGTTTACTGATTTCTGTGAGAAAGCTACCGAAGGAACATGCTCAAAGTTTAACACTTTTAGGATATGAAGAAGCAATTATATGTCCATACAAAATTTGGAGAAGTTTTACAACTAAATTAACTAAATGGCTTCTGATATATCTAAGTAAACCAAGAGGGGAATCATAGGAACCAAACACACCAAAGAAGTTTGGTTAATGTATTTTATGGTAATGATGTACCTTTCTCATCTTTAGATCTCAAAGGATTTAAACCCTTTTGAGCATTTTGGGCCTTGTTTACCTGCATGAACACAGAGTACAATGAAAAGGCACATTAAACCGTGAAAAGATGGGCAAAAAATCCAACAGCTAACAAAATAAAGAAGGCACAGCAACTTACGGCATTAAACAGCTTGACCACTGAATATCGAGCGATACACATGTGCATGATAAAAACACCATCAGTCTTCAAACAAGGTATGTAAATGAAGTCTGCAATTAAAACCAACAAGACAATCTGTACCTCCTTTTGTAGCCACTCCTAATAGAAACTTCTCATGGGCATCCAAATAGTTAACAGGCTTCACATGCCCTTTCTCTCCTTTCTTTCCATCAGAAAACGCCAAACAAACAACCAAAAATTAAAAACACAAATAAACTCACATATAAATTAAATCTTATTATTAAGAAAAACTGAAATTACAGATGATAATTAAGTGTAAATGTACTATATATATATATACACACACACACATATACAAAGAGATATAACAGAGAAAAATACCAAGTGCTTCTCCTTCTTCACCTCCCCCCTGACTTTCTTTTCTGCTTCTTCATCAGCAAGCTTCTCAGCTAAAAGCTTCTTATGTGCAGATAACACAGGACCCTGCAAACACATACAAACTCCATAAATTCCAATTTCTTTTCTCAAAACAGCATTACATCAAAAATCAAACCTGGAACATAAAAACAGCAAATTCAACTCACCAACACATCATCATCATCACCACTCTTCTTAACAATCTTCTTAAACGCCACCTTAAAAGCCCTAATTCCCTCAGTAAATTTCGTAATCCCCGGCTGAACTCCACCATCCTCATCTTCATCTTCCGAAACTTCCTCCGCCTCAGACTCTTCACCATCGTCCGACAATTCACCTTCAAATCGATCGTAATTTTTCTTGTACTTATGATTAATTCTAGTCTCGGGGGCTGAATCATCGAACCCCTCATCCTCACCTTCGTCATCATCGTCGTCTGAATTGTAATCTCTCGCCCTCTTCTCGAACAATTTCTTCATCCTTTTATCAACTTTAACCTTAGGGTTTGCGGCACTTTGAGCCATCAATCTTTGCTTCTTCTTCGCCATTTTCCCTTTCTTTTTCCCTACTTTCCTTTTCCTTCCGCCATCTTTGATATCGACCGATTGCATTACTTCCGCCATTAACCCTAACTTTTTCCGAACAAATTTTGCCTAAATTTCCCCCACATCAGAGGAAACTTATTCTAGGGTTTTATTATTGTTTTGCTTTATGAAGAAGAGGCATGTTTTAATGGGCTTGGGCCTTTATATTCATGGAGTTTATTGGAATTATATATATGGGCTTTTTACTCTAATGGGCTACTATTAATTTGTGATTCAAAAATGTTATTCTTATTAAATTACTTTTGATTATAAATTAGTATTTCATTAATATGAGTAGATGACAAAGTTAGTAAATGTTTACCAAAGACATGTTAGTCTACTGTTATCTATCTTCCACTTTATGTAAGAGGTTCTGGGTTCGAAGCTAAACTGCCACAAGTTACGGCTCTCCCATTCTTTATGAAGGTAGATAGAGTTTTTATGGTTCATAATTATGACTATTAACCTGGGTTTGTCGGACTAGATATTTAGGGTATCCCCTTGCCTTGAATTTTTTAAAAAAAGTTTGTAAATGTTTCTTCTTCTAATTTTGAATAAATTTATTTAGTGTTGTACAAAGCTAATATAGAGTAAAATTTGGGAAATTAGGGCCTACTTTATGTTTTATTGAAACTTTTGAAAACTTGATCAATCTTGTCAATGATTGTAATTTGTTGGTAAAGGTTTTCCATTTTTTTATTGAAAAATTACTAAACCCCCCCCCCCCCCCTAAAATAAATTTTTGTATCCAAAAAACCCTTGAAATTATTTTTCTATATAAAAAATCCATTCCACCATCTTTTCATTCTAAAATACCCAAAATTTAGGGTTAATAAATTTATGAACTTAATTACCCTTAGCCTTCTAGATTACAAAATTAATAAGTTGTAGCTTCATGTAGAAATTTATTTAATGGAACTTTATATTGATAATTGATACTAATTGGTTTAATCTTGAATTTTAAATTTTTTTTAATCTTTTTTAAAATTCTGAAAAATATATTTTTAGATAATTACCATATTAAAATCAAAAATAAATTATATAAAAATATGTAAAAATTCTAATATTAAAATTTAAAATTTGTATTATATGATTTATTAAATTGATAATTTAAAAGAAAAAAAATTGATGAATAAATATCAATTAATCAATTCTTAACTTAGTAATTTAGTCCAAAAAGTTGTTAATCCTAACTTTTGAATTTTTTGCATTGAAAATTTGTGAAATGAGTTTTTGAGATTGAAAAATATTTTCATGGGTTTTTCGAATTCAAAAACTTACTTTAGGAATTTTTTTTTTTAGTAATTTTTCTTTGTTTTTAATATTTAACATTTTTTCAATCATGGTAATTAAGGAAGATAGTGAAAGAACTTCACTCTCTTTCAATGTTTTTATTTTTATTTTTGCGCCCAATTTATATTTCGCATTTAAAAAGCGTGATACCCTCACTTCTAGATATAGTAGATTATCCAATAAATAAGTTACACATTGTTTTTGAATTCTTTTTTTCTAAGAACTTCCATCATTTCATTTATTATAAAACTAAAAATTTATAACGAAAATGATAATACAATATGATGTTATTATCTATTATAGTAATTGACAATTATTAGAGCATATGTCAAAGATTATTTTTTTAACATAAAACATCCAAATATATTAAAACACCATATCAGAATCAGATACAAGGAACTGAATAATAGACGTAAGAGGATCAACAGATCCTTCATGGCTAGACACAGTCGACCTAGCAAGAGTATGGGCTACACGATTACTCCTCTTTACATGACTAAACGAAATAGAACGAACAAAAGAGCAGAGAAACTTAATGTCAGAAATAATAGATGAAACGATCAGGACTCCAAATTTTAGAAAGAACAAGAGCACAATCCCCTTCCAAAATGATATTTTGCCAACCAAACCGAATTCCAAGTTTCATTGCCTCTCTAGCTGCAATTGCTTCAGCGTGTTCATGATCGCTAATATCCCCGTAAACTTTCTACAGCCAACCCACACAACAACCATGATTATCCCTAGCTATTGCTCCTGCTCCAACACCACACGGATTCTTCATCACAGAACCATCAAAATTTAATTTGATCACATTAATAGGAGGAAGGGGTCCAAGTAGCCAGTGAACATTTAAGAGAAGGATTTTGCACAAATACAGCTTGAGCATTACGGAATGCTCCTAGAAAAGCCTTCGCCTGCGAGACAATACTTCTTGGTTCAATTCTATCATTATCCCACACAACTTTGTTTCGAGCAGACCATATAGACCATGAAAGCACAAGAAATAAATGATAATCGGAAGAGTCTAACCAATGAGCAACACACCTTAACCATGTTTCTACCGAGTCATGCCAACGAGCCACAATATCCCATGGTAAATCCAAAAAGGACCAGATTTGGCGAGCCATGTCGCACTCTAGGAGAATGTAGACGTCGGTTTCAGTGTGCATTCTACAACAAGGACAAATATCGACTACTTGGCATCTACAACGAAGCAAATTAGATAGTGTCGGTAAGATACCACGACACACATGCCAAGCAAAGACACGGATCTTGTGAGGGACTTTGGCGCCCCAAATAAAACTCCAGTTGCTAGGCCAATTAGAGGAACCCGAAGCATCAACAGAACCCAATCCCCGAGCCACATGATACTCACTTTTAACCGAGAAGATACCATTCTTAGAGTAGTGCCACACAAGTAAGTCATCAATAGGGTGTCGAGCGAGAGGAATAGATAAATGGCATCCACGTCTGGGGCCCAAAAATTTTGCTTAACCATCTACGTGTTCCATGTACAAGTAGTAGGATCGATCAAAGAAGTAACCGAAGCATTATATGGCAGCATGTTTGGAGCAGTAATGACACGAAACTAAGTCAAACGAGGCATCCATTTATCCATCCAAATAGAAACTGCATGACCAGAACCAATTCTCCATCTCGAACCCGTTGAAACCACCTCCCTAGCCCACAATATACTAGACCAAGAATAGGACGGCCTAGTACCTTTTCGAGCCTCGAAAAAAGAACAATTGGGAAAGTATCTCGCCTTGAGTACCCGAGATAAGAGGGAGTTAGGAGATTTAATAAGGCGCCAAACTTGTTTGGCTAATAACGCCCTTATGTCCCGAAAACCCATACCACCGTTATCCTTTTTATCACATAGAGCATGCCAAGCAATCCAATGTATTTTACGAGTATCACTCGCACTCCAACAACCGTTAGGGATTCAATATCATGGACTAATTTTTCAGGTAGTCGAAAGCATGACATTGCATATGTGGGAATTTCTTGAATGATAGATTTAATTAACACTTCCTGGCCAGCTTGAGATAAATTTTTCTCTTTCCATCCTAATGCTCGCTTCCACACCCTCTCACCAATGTAATTAAAAGCATCCATTTTATTCCGCCCCGTAACCGCTGGTAAGCCAAGATACACATCATGGCGATCCTCGACATGTACACCAAGGTGACTCGCCAGATACGAGCACACCGATCTTTCCAAATTTTGGCTAACTACCACTGTAGATTTCTATAAATTGATCTCTTGTCCTGAGGCCTCCGCATATCTGAGTAAGATGGAATTAATGCACTGGAAAGCCTCCAAAGTTGCTTGACAGAATATCATAGTATCATCGGCAAACAATAAGTGTGATACTGATGGTGCTCCTCGACAAATATTCACGCCTTTCAACATTCCCCTATCTTCATTAGTTTGGATAAGTCGACTAAGAATATGTCAAAGATTAATAATTGGATCATAGACAATAAATAACAGTAAAAAAATTTAATAAAACAAAACTCCTACAAGGAAAAAATACATACATAGTGACACATCCACAAATTTGATCTTTTTATTGGGTCGATCCACAAATTTCACCTTGTCATTGAGCCGAAATAAAGCGGGTCACATTGCATTTCAAGTATTCATGGGCTTAATGCAAAAAAGACTAATCCAAGTGAAAAGCCTCAAGAGAATGCTCTCGAAAAAGCTGAAGAAAATGTTATTAAAGAAGGAGCAATTAATTTGTCGGACTACTAGCATAGGGTAACCCCCTCCATTTTGATTAAAAAAAAAAGAACAATTAAAGCAAGTCATTAACCTAACGATAACATAGAACACCTCGTGAATCTCCTGATAAAACAACTGACGAATGAAGTGACAATCAGCTAAGCATGAGGTTCATGCATGCGGCTAGTGCCAGACCTAGAGCACATAGTCATCTCTACAACTCACAGAAATAGAGGTTGGGGAAGTTAAACCACTGCCTCTATAACCCCTGAAATAGGAGAACGTGATCCCCCATTATACCCATGCGCTTCAAAAATCGTCCATAGGCCTTAGAGAGAGGGGAGGGACATCCAAAATGTCTATAAGTAGCCATTGATGCACAACTGTAAAGGATATATGCAAATTTACATATTCTTACTATATTACTTGTACTCCCTCTACAAAATTATCAAAAGTCAAGCAATTAAATCTCTCTCTCTCTCTCTCTGGCATCCATATCCGCATTACTTATAGAATTCTTGTAATTATTCCAAATATTACCGCGTTTACGTTCTACGATTTCTTGGTGTAAAATTTCGACTCCCATCACATAGATACTAAATAAAAGAAAAAACTTATTTAAAGATAGATTGTCATCAACTTTAAAGATGTCGTCGAATCATAACGTTGCCAAAAAAGGGAAAGATGAGGGCGGCTGGATCGTGTAGAGCATCTTGCTGATGTCACCCAACCCATCCAAATGCCCTGAAAACTACTTGGAATGAAACTTCTGAAAGGTTTTTTTTTTTAGATTTTTTGGACATGTCTTACTGTTAGGTGTATGCCTTCAATGCCTATGAGGAATTAGATTGAGTAGGGCTTAGATAAGTTATTTGTACAAAACGTTTGATGTTTTTATTTATAGAATAAAGATTTTGATTTTGTTCATATAAATCTAATAGCATTTAATTGTATTGAACAAATTAGTCCAAGAGATTTCAAGATAGACTTTCCACCTCTTATGGACAAGAGGAGGCACTGGAGTACTTAATCTCTGAAACTGGGAGTTCGTGAGTTAACGAATATTGATTGGGCATTAATATTCAACTCATAAGACACCTTCTTTGACAGGGAAGTGCCAGTCGTACACTAATTGGATAGTAGGAGTTGGTGTCATGAATATGATTAATGGAATTAACATATTTGAACTTGACTCTCATTAATCCAATCACATGAGTATTTACTCTTTGACAGTTAATGATTGGGATTAAAATTATGATAGTATGTGTGAACTTTAGACCTGGGGAGTCATTTATAACATGCTTGTAGTATTGGATATGTTATCAAAGTAGTTAGACCCGTATCACCTGATAGGTGGGGTCGACCTAGAAGTACGATCCAATAGTGCATTCGATGTTGTAAGATAACTTGCCAAAACGGGATTCACCGTCTCGACAGAAAACAAGTATGTGACCTGTACGATCGTAAGTAATTGAAATTATAAGTCTTTGGCCAAAGCATATAAACAATCCCATGATTTTCGCTGAGGGTAGTTTGGTAATTTCACATTATTATGATTCTAAGTACAGTATCAAGTTCTATGAGTTTGACTAAACCATGACTCTTACTTGATCGAGTCACGTCGGTGAAGAGTTTATACACATATGGTATTCGTAGTCAAGGTTCGTGATGACATGATCATCTCGTTTTCAATTGAGTTACGATTTGGTTCCACGGTGTTGGCTAGGTGACAATCTTATCCTTTGGAATCCTCCCATTGCCAATTGAACGAGCCTAGAGAGTTGCGCTATGTGAAGAAAAATAATATTTTCTTAAACTAAGGGTATTTTGGTAAAATCACATTTGATGTGAATTGACTGACAAAATAGATGTCATGATTTAATTAAAGATATTTAATTGGATTAAATAAATTAATTAAATCATATTAATTCATAAGTTAAATTAATTAGAAATTAATTTATATGTTGAATTATATTAATTGGATTAATGTAATTAATTAATTACCAATTTGATTGGACTTGGATTTAATTAATTACACATGGGCTAAGTCAAAACAAAGCACGAAGCCCATCTACTAAGGCCAATTCGGCCGCCCCTCTTAGTGATAACCTAGGGGAGTCTTTTACTTGGTATAAGTAATCAGTCAGTGTCAGAACTCCACACAAGAACACAAGTCATTGTTTTAGAATTTGACACTGAGCCAAAATAAACTTAGAGCATTAATAAAGAAAAATTCCTCCTTCTACATCCAACTAGCCGCCTGCAATTGTTGCCGAGGAGGAGATCGAGCTTTTCTCAGAGAATTTTTCTTCCGTGTGATTATCTAGAGGCAGGAGTCTGGGGCTGCTGCTGATAATTCGAGATTCAATAGATGAAAAGGTAATTCGATTACTCTTGTCAATTCTCATCAATTGATCTATATGCTTAATAGCATGAATATCCCCGGATTAGATTCACGGGTGTGATTCGGATTAAAAAATTTATCCGCTAAACCGAATCACAACACTTACTAATATAGAATATAAGCTATTTTATTAATACTTTTTCTTTTACATAAATTGTCTTTGAATACTTTGGTCGATAAAATTTGATATATCTTGTTCAAATTGAAAGATCTCTAATCCAAATATTATAAATTTAAATTGAATGCCTATGCAATTTGATTTCAAATACCACTTTCATAATTCTAATATTAATTTATCATCTCCCGCATAGATATATAACATTCAAGTTAGGAGGCATAACTTTTAGGAGAGATTACTAAAAGATTCTTAAATTATACTTTTATATCCAAAAAAATTATGATAATATTTGTCAATTCATTCCATCAACTTTTCATTCCAAAAAATTCAACCTTTACGGCACGTTTGGTACAAAGACTGGTCATTCTAGGAAAGCTCAGTTTAGAGGAATGGAATTGCACGTGGAATGATCTTTCCCAATCTACTATTTGGCTATATGCATGGACTAAAGTTGTGTTGGAGTAGACTATCTTTTTTCTTTGTTTGGTTGACTTAAATGCACAATTTGAGTTGAATAAAATTTTATTTGTTCAACTAATATACGCTTATTTATACTAATAATTATAATATAAATATATTATGTATAACTAATAAATATGTATTATTTTAAATATATACAAATAGATATGAGTATCTATATATAAATAATCAAATATGTATGACAAATACCAAGATATTAAATATCTACCATACATCTATACATAATAAAATATTAATGTATAAAATAATTTATATACATGTATATATAAAATCGGTCTTTGTATTTTTATCTATATGCGGCAATGTATACTTATAATTATGTAATATATATTGTAGATAAAATATAATTTGTATATATATAGTATAAAATCTCACTTGTATATGTCCGTGTATTTATATTTATATATACACAAGTTCATTTGTATATAGAATTTATACGTGTCAAACATACACTTTAATATATATATATATATATATATATATATATAGTGTTAGGTGCCTGGTGAGCCATTTGTTTTGGGCTCTGCCATCTTAAATGTAAAACACTATGACAGTCTTGTTTTAAATATATTGAATATTTCTTAATGGTATGCTTCTTTATTATTATAACTAGTGTTAGTATAGATAAAGATCACATGGATTACATATGGTTACGGGAGCGGTAGGGATACATATGGTGTTTGGGCCAAGCTAATAGTCCAACACTTTATGCGCATAAGCCCAATGGCATCACGGGCTCGGATTCTTATAGAAGACCTTACATTCAAGTCTGTCCAGCTGGAGGTTTGGTCAGCCTTGACCTGCACAGGTGGAGCATTCCGTATAAGGGCAATCCTGGAGCAAGATCCCACAAGAATCAATAAGTGATATACTTTCCATATGTGGAACTGTGGAGATCGTGCCGGCAGATTCACTAATTATACCATAGAAGATATAGCTCAAGATGGAAAGATCATGATTTATTCTTGTAATGACCCCACATCGGGAAAAAGAGGAAAATGAAATAATTTATAAAGAGAACCCTAGGATTCAAGTGTAACAATGAATATTTATTTTGGGCCGTGATTCAAATGCCCAACTCAAGGCTACGCTCAGTGGGTTCAATGGGATTTCTCTGGTCCAATGGGCTCGTGAGCCCGGGGCGTGACAAATGGTATCAGAGCCGCTCGTCAGCCGAAATTAGGAGTTCGGTGCTACAACGTGAAATCTCGGTATCTGCTATGAAGTAGCCCGAGGTTCTCGGATCCGCTATGAAGAATATTCCGAGGCAAATCCGGTGGTAGCCTAGAGAGTCCCGACGCCTGACGACGGATCTTGGACTGAGTCACGCAGCGACGAGGACGTCGCTCCTCGAAGAGGGGGTGATTGTAATGATCCCACATCGGGAAAAAGAGGAAAATGAAATAATTTACAAAGAGAACCCTAGGATTCAAGTGTAACAATGGATATTCATTTTGGGCCATGATTCAAATGCCTAACTCAAGGTTACGCTCAGTGGGTTCGATGGGATTTCTCTGGTCCAACGGGCTCTTGAGCCCGGGGCGTGACAATTCTACTTTCCAATGTACATTTAAGATAGTTGACTTACCCTTTTTACCTACCCCATCACAAACCTGTAAATATATCAACTCCAATCACTAATGAAAGGATCGACTCTTTTACCCCGTGGACGTAGGTCATATTTTGCCGAACCACGTACATCTTGTGTCATTTTTACTATCATTTTTGTGTTTTATACTATATTCTTATATAATATATCACCTATTATCATTGGTGTGCTTCCCACACACATCATATGGAATGCTCCCAAAGATCGTAATCATAAATACTGTTCCAAGTCATAGAGGCTGTGAGATGTGGGATATCACTGGCCTCGTCAAGACTTGTTCATGCATGTAACTCTCCCAAGAGGTCGACGCGTTCCATTGTCGATGGCTTGTATGACAATACATGTATGAAGATTCATACTTTGATTATGGAATTGAACAGCCCCGCTAAAGGACTCCTAGTTGGTGCTGTCGAACATGGAGTCCTTGAGTTTCATAGTGTGAGATTAATCCTTAGACCTGGTATATCATTTGGAAAGGGTACTATCCACTACGCTTTGGTATACACGTGCAATCCAGGAGAGTCATACAGCGTGTATGTTAGGTATAGTCTGATAGTGCAGCAGAACAAATGGCAATCGGAGAGGGATTCATCCAGGGTCACGAGCACCCGGTATTTCCTATGCTGTTGCGGTAATCTAAATAATCATTAAAAGCCTTTGATCAAAGCGATTGTCTTCTAAGAGGGATTGGTGGTCCCGGATTAGAAGACTGGATCATTAGATGTCACAACACAGTCATAATTTCTAAGGTTATTAGGGTTCGACCGTCGCCATACCCTAGACCATAGTTGGAAAACTGATGAAGGGATTCTACTCACATAACGATCGTAACTCGGATAGGTTTACTTTTTATCGTTGACATCTAGGAAGTCGTGGTGACATTGCTAGACATTGAACCACGACCAATAGTTGCCTTGGATTAATTTGGTGAGATTAATCCAAGGTCTAGTTAATTATTTAGAAAAATTAATCTAGCCTGAGGGGACTTATTGCTAGCTTGTCAACGAGCCTGAGAGGTCACACATATAACTTAGTGTAGTATCTATTGGCTAGTTAATTCACTGTGAATTAATGGAGGGATTAATTAATTAGATTAATGGTCCTATAATTTAATAGTGAAATATTAAATTGGGAAGGACTAATTAATTAATAAGAGAAAGAAATAAAATAATATATATATACACACACACATGTGCACGTGTGGCGTGTGTATGTGTATGTGAAGATTTGGTGAAAAGATTTATTTATATATATTAATTAATATCCTATAAATATATTTAGTAGGATCTTTTAATTGGTTAAGGTAACTAATTAACAAGGAAAGATCTTATTTGATATATGTTAGGTTAGTTGGAAAGAGTCCAACTGTTTAAGGAGTGAGAATAAAGGAAAAAAGAAAATACTATGTATTATATATATATATATATATATATATATATATACACGCACGCCTCTCCCTAATTTTTAGGGAGAGAGGCGTCTATGTGTATGTGTAGTTTGCCCTAGGTGGACTATATATATATATATATATATATATATGTGTGTGTGTGTGTGTGTGTGTTCCACCTCTTTTAAAATCAATGAAGGATTTGATAAAAAAAATATACAAGTCCTTTTTCACTTATTCTCACCCATTTTTCTTTCACAATATTTCTTCAAACTCATGCGTTGAGTGCGAAGAACACTAAAATAATTTCTAACCCTTATTCCTCAAAAAATCAAGATTCGATATTCTCCTTGCTAGCACTGGTGGAGATAATTGAGGGTACGAGGTAGGGTGCATGTAAATACATCTCAGAGGCGCAACACTTGTGGTGCTAGGGCAAATCCAATTTGAAGACTATAGTAGGGAGTAGCTTAAAAAGACATTGCTGCATTTAAGTCTACAAGAGACAAACACGAGTAAACTTTCTTCTAGGGTAGTTTTGAATCTGATGGTACCATGTCGACCTAGCCCTAATTTTGGAGATGCCGCTTTAATTTTTTAAATTATATGTTTTTCGCTGCGCCGATGTCCCCGGGGGTTGTACCGATCTCAACATATATATATATATATATATGTATTCAAAGTTTAAACAAATCTGGTTATCTATATATAAATCATATATTATTAATATTAAAAAAATATTATATACAATACAAATATATATAGATATATAATATGTAAATCGTTTGTACAAAAATATATTGTATAAATAATACATATATATTTATACATATATATATATATCTAATATTAATAATATACATATACTTATAAGTTATAACATACCATTTATTCTATAAATATAGATACACTGTGAATATATATATATATCTATATATATAACATATATTTTATTTATATATATAATATAAATAAATACAGCTATATATATATTTAGTTTTCTTTTGCTAATTGCTTAATTGATACATATTATAATTCATGAAATTTGGAAATATTAATTGGTTGAATTTTTTTTGTTATGATTCCAACTTAATCCTGTTAGTGTTATGCCCTCAAACGCCATAGATGATAGAATTATAGGACATTAACTTGTAATTAGACAATTCGTTTTAATAAAAGGCGTTTTATGTTGTTTTTTATATGCATATGTAAGGTTTTATAAACAACGTTAAGTCCTTGATACTAAGGTGAATCTTCTACTCCCTATGGGTTAGGGAGAATGACACTAGAAGAGTTCGATCCTTAGTATCTAAATTGGTTCAGAAGTCGAATAGAGTATTGATTGGACATCGATATTGGATAAAGACTTGTATGATATAAGTTTTGACATGGGAAGTGCCAGTCGAACATTATGGGTAAGTTAATGGGAACTTGTGTCATAGACACATCAGTGTGACTGATGAGTTCGAACACGACTCACATCAGTTCTGTTACATGGGTTTCACTCTATGACAGTCAATGACAGAATTGATAAGTTGTGATAGGTATGCGTGAACCTTAGACCTGAGTAATGACGTTGAAGATGTGCTTGTGACATCAAGTCTGTCATTGAAGTAATTAGATCCAATTCACCCGTTGGTGGGGTCAACCTCGAAGTGCGGCTTGATGGGCAAGTAGCAGTCTTAACTGATTAGCAAAATGGAATTTATTCTCTCATAAGTGAATAAGCACATATCCTACGCCGTCATAAATGAGTGAGGTCAAACGTATTTGGCCAAAGCAATGGAGATACTCATGTTGGACATAAGAGTATACTCAGTGATCTCGACTCATTATGAGCTACGCATATGGTCAAGTACTGTGAGTTTGACTGAACCATGACTCTCACTTGATTGAGATATAAAACGAAGGGTTTATACTCGTACGGTATTCATAGCGTGAAAGGTTTGGAATGATATTATTTATTCGTTCTCAATTGGGTTGCGATGTGGGCCACGTCACTAGCTAGGTGTTACCCACATCCTTTTGGTTTCCTCCCATTTGCCTTTTGAGACGAACCTAAAGAGTTGCGCTTAAAAGAATCGCAAAGGAAAAATAATGATTTAAGACTTGAGAGGTTTTTTGGTATTTGATACCGTAATTAATTAATTAATTGGTCATTGGATGATCTTATTAATTAATTATGTTAATGTGTTAATTAATCTCTTTGAGAAATTATATAGAATTAACATGAATTAATTAGTTATTTAATTATTTATTTATTGGATAAATAATATTACTTGAATAATTAATAAAATCAAGACCAAACATGTGGATTAGCCCGAGGGGCTAATACATGCCCAAGTGGGCATCCATTATAGACGCCTAGGGCTTGGCCTTTTAGCCTTGATAATATCCTTGTGTAGTGTAAATACTATTTGGTGGAAATAATCAAACCTTAGCCTCATTATTAGCTTTCTCGGAAAATTCTAAGGTGGACTGAGAGTGTTGCTACCGGTCCATTTTACACCATACATTCACAATGAGTGGGGTGGTTTTCACACCTACCTACCCCTGTGTAAATCACCCCACCCCAAGTGTTTATGTAGTGAAAAATGGATCGGGAGCAACACTCTCGGTCCACCATAGAATTACCCAACTTTCTCTCCAAATCAAAACTCCCACCTCTTTCTCTCTCTCTAGCCGTCCCCAAGGAGAAGAAGAAGAGATTTTTCGCTTTGAATTCCGGCGTGGTGATTTAGAGACAGTGGCTGACTCGCTGCATGGAATAGGAAGCTTGAAGCTAGTTCGGAATTTTTGAAAAACTCGAGAAAAGGTACACATTTTCTATCATGGGTTGAATACGTAACATCGGAGATGAACCACCATGGGTGTTTTTTCCGCTGCTGTTTTTACCGTTAAAACCCAACAAATCCCACTTAAGTGGGAATAATCATTCCTCATGGTTGGATGAGGAATGAGTATTCCCACTTTTAGTAGGAATGAGCTATCCATAGATACTCCAATCTCACTTGTCCCAATCGTACTAAACAAGGAGTGAGTTTAAAAAGTATGAAGTCCTTTCCTGACATCCTTATTCCCTCATACCAAACGTGTCATTAGGGTTTTATAAATTTATGGACTTAATTTCCTTTAACCTTCTAAATTAAAAAATAATTAATTATAGTTTTCTTATAGAAATTTATTTATTTAAGACTTTTGTATTGATAATTAATAGTAATTATGATTTTCATTTTAATTTTTTTAGATTTTTTAATCTTATTTTTTAAAAAAAATAAAAGAATTTATTGATAATTACCATATTAAAATAAAAATAATATTAGAAAATTAAATCCATATTATGATTTATCAATTTGAAAGAATTAAAAAAAATTCCAATAAGAAAAATCAATTATCAATTTAATAATAACGGTAGTTTAGTCTAAAAAGTTATTAATCCTAACTTTTAGGGTTTGGAATGAAGAGTTTGTAAACTATATTTTTGATATTGAGAAATATTTTCATGGGTCTTTTTGGGTATAAAAATTTATTGTAGTGGGGTTTTAGTAATTTTTCCTAACTTTTATTATGCATTATACGAAATTGGAAATTGATGATTTGATCACAGTGTTAGTTTATATTATTGTGGTTTCCTTCTATTACCAACAAAAGATAAATTAAAATTGTGGTTTTCTTCTCATTTTAAAAATATATATATTTATATATTGATAGATTGCTATTACATATTACCTCTTAATTTATCACTTGTTTTTCTTAATTTTACTAAGAAATAAATGCAATAAATTCAGCCGATTTAGCTTATATAATTAATTCTCACCACAACAAGTTGGTGATATTTTCCCATATCAAGAACCAATGCTAAAACAATAGTCGGTGACACATAACATTTTTCTTAGAGACTACACTTGTCATATTTATCTAATTTTACGATTTAACAAAATAGTAGATATTTCTTATGTTCAATAAGCAGTAACAAGTTATAAGCATAGAATAACTATCGATGATAAATTTGTAGATATTTCTTAAGTTCAATAAATATTAACTAATCACGAGTATATATAGAATAAATGTATACTCCTATAATCCTATTAGCAAGGAGATTTGTCATTTCGCCACATGTCGTTTTTTTTCTGGTGATTGATTTGAAGAGGTTGAACTCGAAATTTTGTCATAAAATTATCCATGTAAATTATACGCGAATTCCATCATATAAATAATTTATGTGGCTATCTTGATAACTCAAATAATGATCCCATTTTCCAATTTGTCAATGAATAGTCCATGGAATATAATCAACACAAAATTCGGTTAGTGATCCACATGGATATATTTTATTAATGCCATTATTTCTTCTCCTATACATATACCAACTCATAGAATATCACAACATAATCTTGTCTCAAAAAAAATTGTGATGGACAGTTTTTGGTGTTGAGCATGCACATTAAACGCGGCCCAACTTATCTCTTGCTTAATTGTGAAACGCTTTCTGTTATAGCCACAATTTTGTGATAAATGTCATACAAATAATTAGAATGTAAAGAAAATATTAAAAAATGTGTATTGCACCCGTTTTTATCTTCAATAAGGTACTGATTTAGCTCGAGCCCGTCTCAATTATTTCAAAAATGATAATATATGTGGAAATATGAAGTTATTCGAGCTCGAAACGTGTTCAATTGGATTAAAGTTCGTTCAAACTCGACCCAATTAACAACCAAAACAAGCTCAAACATAAATTTTGAAGTTCGGTAAAGATTAATCAAACATGAACAATACCTTTATCGGCTCGAAGCGATTCACTTACATTGCTATACACGAGTGATTATGATATATAGAATGTTAGATTTTTTCTTCACATCACAACTTTTTTCCTCTACCCGTGTATATATTTGACATAAGTGTTTTACGCATGTATAACCTATGATTTGAACTGATTAAATAAACGATTAATATAGTAGTACTTATATAATATATGTACAATTTTATCTAAGTAGTTTAAAATATATATTAATAATTATTAGCTTATAAATTAAGTTTCATGTGACATGCCAACAATCTACCATGTTTCAAGGCAACAAACATGGGAATTACACATGGCCCCCAATAAAAGGCTGATGTTTTTTGATAGGGCATCTTATTATTATTATTATTATTATTATTATTATTATTATTATTATTATTATTACGACTATATTATTAGTACTATTACTACTACTACTACTATTATTATTATTATTATTATTATTATTATTATTATTATTATTATTATTATTATTATTACTATTATTGTTATTGATATGCAAATGCATTTATCTGAAATTGATTAAATCATTATCTTGTTTTATTGAATGAATACGTTGTACATGTGGATTCTTGAATAATTAATAGAGTAACAAAGAAACAAACACAATCAACAAAATCACATGGGAAAGATACTCAGGAGATGCGTTATATTTTTTTAATCACACAATGAATTGTGTTCAAGTGGCATCTCCTGTTGTAAATATTTTCAATTTTATGCAATTAAGAGAATGTCAATTTTCATATTATCATTTAATAAAAATGATGCATATATATAATATAATTTAAAAGCATAAGAAAGTAAGAAACGGCTGGCCTGTAGGAGTCACGCCACTTGACGCTGTCCTAAGATCGTGATGGCCTCCCCTCGTGCAGGTATTGTCGGCTCATCACCACCCCAAGATAAAACCCAAGAAGGCCACGCCGGTGTTCTCTTTGTGAGCACGTTCACAAGAGAACTTTGTGAACAAGACTTTATCATAGTTACCCAATAGTATAGAAAATATAAAATGCAAGCTGATGTATGCTTGTGTTGTTGTGTATTCTAACTAAGACCTATAACCTATTTATAGTGTAGGATGCAAGATGTAACTTCTAAATTAAAAGCACAATTCAATGTGGGGTTTATGGTCAAAGAATGTTACAAAGTTTTAAAGAAAATAAAGATGATTTTGATGTTTTAAAACTTCAAATTGTAACAATCCCCCACAAGGTTTAAAACTTCAAAATGATATATAAAATATATATAAAAGGGCAACTAAATACCATGCAATGGGTGCAGGTGCTTTCCGGGCTTGAACATACACTTAGTGTTGATGATTTCCATTTGAGGGAGCCATAATGGACTACGTCTGGAATTAGGTCCCTTGGCCAAACTTCAATACATCACACACACAGCATCGACATCGGTCTCAGTTCGCGGGTTAGCGCATTAAAGGCCCTGCGCTCTAATCTTGATTCACGTGAGGTCTCTAGGGTTAGCCCAACCCATAGCCACGGCCTATGTATGGCAACTCTCACTTAGGTGACACCTCCAAGGGTACGTGTGAACTCTACCCCGCGGATTATTTCCCTCCTTGGTCTCATTAAGGATCAAAGCCAACCTTAACATCACACTACAAAAGCACTATCACCATAGGGACGGGAAGGAGACACTCTCCTCATAAATTAGTGCTAATGAGTCACGCATTACAGGTTGTTCCTACCCATTGAACCTTCTTCATGGGGTCTCCAATCACAAAGGTTGGGTTACTCCTGGAGGTGACTCCCTTGTGGGCTTATGCCCATCCCTCTCGATGATTACGGATCTAGCCTCTACACTTGTCCATATATGCTCACATTATTAAATTATATAATGATTCTCTTTTCTTTTCTCTTTTTTCTTTTTCACATGCATGTGTTATAATATATATCTTCACAAATAACCAATAGAGGTTAATTAGCAATTGAAATGTTTAGTAGTGTGAAATTATATATTTTCATCACAATCATTTTATTTATTTTCCCAAATAACATTTTATAAAACTTCACCTTGAATTTATAAGTCAGTCTTTTCAGTGAAATTCACACATTTACTAACTCGTAGTACTTGGGCAAATTTCATATATATATATATATATATATATATATTATCATAGAGACCAAAGCAATTTAAACCCCTATAATAAAATGGGTTAAGTAAAAGACACATTAAGTGATATAAGACCAAAATAAATCGCTAAATACTTGATATACTCATTCATCAAGCTAACCCCCACATTTCACTAGATAGATCCAATGTTCTAGGACTTAACCAATTGTATAATGTAGTGTTTACACTTCTAATAATTAATTATTTCTTTGATAACAACTTTGTAGTTCTTGTTTAAAACAAAATATCAATTTTTTTTTAAAATAAAATTTGTATTATTAAGTTTGGAAATAACTTTATGTCGCATATTGGAATTTCATAAGATAATAAAGAAGTTCTAGCTTTTTATATTTATTTATTTTTCTTTAAATAAAGACACTCACACTAAATTCAAAATCAGTATATCATATGTTAGGAACAAGTTTTGGAAACACATTTAAACTTATCAACGATCTTTTGAAAATGAAATAATGAAACAAATTAATAATTCATGTAAATAATAATTCATGTAAATATAGCTCAAAAAGTAGGATTTAGTATAAAATCATTTTTCAACATATTCACAAAATATAAAAGTTTGTATGGTATATATTGATACTCTAGGACTCCAACCAAAATATATCTTAATACCATAATTGTTTTTTTTTAATTGAAAAATAAATTGAATTTAATAATCAAATATTCAGATTTCTAAATCATTTTGTCTAACCATAAAACATTTAAGTATAAATATTGGGAGCTTGCTTTGATCCGACCATAATATGGACATTATTAATGTAAAATGATTTATAGTTACTATCACAGAATGTTTTTTTTTTCTTTTGCAAATTAAGTTAATATCTAACAACTTGTACTCATATGATGTATGTACAATTTTCAAAATACTACATTTTCTCAATTTATCACAATCTCAATAATTGCGTCTTTCATTTATTTCTAACACAATTTTTCCGAAGAAAATAAATGTTGTTTGATCACACAATTTCGTATTAAAATTCACAAAATATTTAACATGAAAGAGAACATACCTCAAATTTTTAAATATGTCTAACATTGCCAAAGTTTGGAGCTTTAGAGTAGCATAAAATTTGTCAAGCTTTCCAAGTCAACTCATTAAATTTTATGCCATGGAACAAAATATATTAAAAAGAAATTTAATATGTTCAATATGGAAATCAAAGTGATGATCATAAGTCTCATGAACATATATTTTATTCTAAACAATTATTCATGTATTTTTTTTTAATTTTTTTTTTCAAATAAAATTTAAAGCACCATTGTCATTCCAAACGTTACCACATAAAATCTTTATAGCAACAATTTTATATTTAAAACTTTCTTCGAAGTGAGATTCTATAAAGTGGGAACAACAAATTTGAGTATTTCAAAAATTGCATGCTTAGAGAAAATTTAAAAGTTATGTACTAAAGACAATGTAATTTTTGAAAATAAAAGCTATGCTTAAAATAAACTTTTAAGTACCACTCTAATCATGCTGAGGTCATTAGATTGGCCATATCACCATGTATAAAAATTTCAAGAAGTTTAAAATATTGAGAGATGTGCCTCCCATATGATTAGGAGTCTATTATGCTAATCATGACTTTTCCACAGTTTTCAAATATATCATTTATAGCACATAACAAAATAGTTAAACAATTTCTTTCTGTAAGAGTAATTATGAAATTCTCATTATAGAGTTTTCATACTATAATTTGGATAGAAGAAACATACACCTCAAAATTTCATTAAAATATTTTTTTCAGACTTTTGAAAGTAAATCAAAATTTAACTCACCATGTCCATTGAGATGCTTGTCAAACTCCTCACAAATTAAGGAATAAAATGTTTTACGAATGGATATGACATTGGCCAATGATATACTATTCTAGTTATCAATATTAGGCATTGTCATTGGACAAATCAAAATATACTCATTTATATTAATCATAAAAGTTATATATAAGTGATTTTGTAGTCGAAAATCGTATGTTGGTCATTGAATTTTTTTTTAATCACAATTGGGTGTCAATAATCATGCAACATCGAATATATGAAATTTTCACTTGCATATACTATATTACATATAGCTACCTCAAAATCATAAAAGAAGATGAGTAAGCACACATGCACGAAGAAGAAAATATTACTTAATCGACATGCGTGTTCTAAGGATATAAGATACTATGACGTGATAACAAGGAAATATATCATTCCTTTCTGACACAGTTATGAATGTGACTAACATTTGTAGAGAATTAAAAGTTCTAAAAATTAATATATATCACCGTTTACAGAGAATATCAAATGATTTATTAGTTTCCTATTTTTATATCTCTGTCTCTGCCTCTTTTTCTTATTTTCTAGAATTAGAAACAAGTGAATAATTTAATGACATTTTTATATTATGGAAATGTAACTTCCGAAGAATTCATTATTATTAATAGCTAGCATTTTGATTTCATTTATTATTCTCAAAATCAACTAGCCGTTGGAATATTATATACTAGAATTCACAAAATAAGTGTTTGCTCATATAATAGATTTAAAATGTATTTCGTCTAATATGAAATTAAAAGAACATTCAAATTATTCATAGTCAGGCAATTAAAATTTCCTTCACTCATGCATATTCATTGGAATCAACCACCATCAATCTCAAGTTTCACACAACAAGATAAGCAGACTGAAATTAACTTCTTTTATTTTTATTTTTTTTATTAAGTAAATAAACTAATTACCTTGAATATAAGTTTGGTACTAAAAGAATTTATTTTACCATATGTCTTTGAAAATCTTAATGCAATATTTGAAGCTTCCGGTTCAGTTTTCAAATAGTAATTGAAATGCATTAACCAAAAATGCTCATACTCTTAAAGAATATGAACTAAGAACAAATCATATGCAATGAAAGAGGTAGAGTCATTAAACAGTGAATTGTCTAAGACAAAATTAATGAACAAAACTCAAATACAATCTTCTAGTAGTAACTTGGATTTTTTTTATTTTTTCTTATTAATTGGAGTCAAGATAACGTCCAAAATAATGTGAAATAATTGCAATTATTAAATCACCAGTCACTCAAAAATTTTAAATTTTGTAAACGGTTACTATTACTAATGTTGACACATAAATTGCAAATTTTACTGTTATGTAGCTTAAATGAAAATGTCAAAATATATTAATTAAAAGGTTTCCTACAGGTGAATTAACTTTTACTTTTACGTGGGGATGACAATTCTTTTCCTTTCCTTTTATTTATTTATTTATTTTTTTAAATTTTAGTATAATCAAAATTGACACATGCACAAGAAAATTAATTTGGCTAGTCTATTGAGATGCTAGCTGTCAAAACCAAAATTAAAGTAGTAAAGATAATGTTAGTTTATTATTATTAAATCACAATTTTGTAAGGAGGAAAC
Source organism: Buddleja alternifolia (assembly GCA_019426215.1). Classification (NCBI taxonomy): domain Eukaryota; kingdom Viridiplantae; phylum Streptophyta; class Magnoliopsida; order Lamiales; family Scrophulariaceae; genus Buddleja; species Buddleja alternifolia. Next base: position 52,991,584 of record CM033392.1, on the reverse strand, counting down.
CACACCAATGATTATTGCGTGTACAGTAACTTTTGAAATGAAGATTGTCTTAGTAAAATTTCTTTCTATTAATATGTGCAATTGCAAAATTTGACACAACCTCTGTAGTTATATACTTTTGATAAGGAGAATTATTAGAATTTATCATCAATAGACAAATGAACAGATTGTTTCAGATTTGCAGAAAATATGAATGCACTTCTTTTAGGTAATTGCAAACTGTAGAGAATAAAGATACTATAGATTATATTACATGCATGTATTGAAAAAAGAACTTAGTTTTTGTGATTTTAGAGTAATGAAAATATGCAGCTATAGCTCATATAGACAGTGAAGTTACAGTAAAAAATTAGAATAGATAGGCACTACAATAAACACCAACATAGAATATCAGGTTAGCAGCAGGTATCAAAATTAACATAAAACAAATCATCACGATCTTAGATTGTTGTAAATATTTTCAATTTTCATGCAATTAAGAGAATGTCAATTTTCATATTATCATTTAATAAAAATGATGCATATATATAATATAATTTAAAAGCATAAGAAAGTAAGAAACGGCTGGCCTGTAGGAGTCACGCCACTTGACGCTGTCCTAAGATCGTGATGGCCTCCCCTCGTGCAGGTACTGTCGGCTCATCACCGCCCCAAGATAAAACCCAAGAAGGCCACACCGGTGTTCTCTTTGTGAGCACGTTCACAAGAGAACTTTGTGAACAAGACTTTATCATAGTTGCCCAATAGTATAGAAAATATAAAATGCAAGATGATGTATGCTTGTGTTGTTGTGTATTCTAACTAAGACCTATAACCTATTTATAGTGTAAGATGCAAGATGTAACTTCTAAATTAAAAGCACAATTCAATGTGGGGTTTATGGTCAAAGAATGTTACAAAGTTTTAAAGAAAATAAAGACGATTTTGATGTTTTAAAACTTCAAATTGTAACATCTCCTAAATATCATTTTAAAAAATAAAAATCCAAACCCATATTATTAAGATAAAGATAGGATTGTACACAGGTCGAGTTCAATCGAATGAATTGTTGTTCAAACTTGTCTGAATTATTATCGAGCTTCACAATTTGTGTTTGAGCTTGATTTAATTGTTAATCGAGACGAGCTTTAATCGAGCCGAGTATGAGTTGAGCTCGGGTACTTAATTTTTTGTACAATCATTTTTTACTAATCGAGCATCTAGCCAAATTTCAAACTTATCGAAAACATAAAAAGATGTTCAAACTTGGTTTGATATATTAAAAAACCAAACTCAAACGAACTTTTATTAAATCTCAAATGGAATATAGAGTAAATTCGTTTCTCTTTCCATCTTAAATAAAAACCACTTTGTTACATTCTCGGAAAATGTGGGAAGATTTAGTAACCATCGTATCCAATGTTGGCTTTGAATTTACAAAATAGAAGAGTACAACTTGAGTTTTGTATGTATATAGCTCTGTTCAATGAATCTGTTTAAAGGGTTAATTCATGCCATGTGATTTTCACATGCATATTTACACTTTCTAAACTTTCTTTATCTTCCAAAAAGTCGTTTGTTTCTTAGCAAAAAAGCATGCGGGGTAATTCTCAATAACTTTTGGAATTGTGAATTCCGGATCATCATAATCCTTCTTATAATATAGACTCCATATTTAAACTTCACCATATGACTTCTTATTATGATTATCTCGAGACATTCAAAAAATTATCCAATTAGGTGGTGTTGTAAAATTATTATATTTTACATGTTTAAATAAATATTTCAAAAGTTTAAAATTCAAGTCATAATATTGTTGTTATGATGGTCAATGTGACAATAATTTTTATGTTACAAAATTGATTCATGCCCATAAAGTTTGAGGATGTTACATCTAAAAATTTAATTTTAATTAATTATTTGTTGACTACTACTTTTGTATTGCCTATAAAAAGCCCCATCTCCTCAACTTTTTAAAAACAACTCTTCAAAAAGTTTATTCACCACTACTTAAAAATCTCTCTTGTTTTATTCCTGAGTTCTTGGGTAAATATTAGTTGTTCTTGTTAACCTCCATAGTTAGCGCAAACTAGTTGAGAAGTGCTTGTTGAATCCTAGGAGGATAGCCACTTAAAACCTTTGTGCCGAGATTACTATCTCCGAGGGGTGGAATTAATCCTTTAGGACAGTGCTAGTTACGCTTCAAGCAATCCAAATTATTGGTTATATTCTTCAAATTTTTATAACAATCTAAAGGATTAATGGAGTCTATAACCAATGTCAATCCTACTATTACCAATGATACTCCCACCGATGTTGGTACTCCTACCAAACAACCACCATTTCAATATGCACCCAACAAACCTTTTCCCGACACTTCAAAAATTGAGATATTTGAAGGCAATCATTTCAAGAGGTGGCAAGAAAGGGTTTACTCGACTCTTGATGTTCATGGAGTTGCGTTTATTATCGATGAGCAAAAACCAGACGATGGAGCACCAAACATTAATGTTTGGACATATGCTAACAAAGTAAGTCGTCACACCATTCTCAGTACTTTATCTAATGAACTTTTCGATGTTTATTGCCCATATAAGGAAGCAAGACAAATTTGGGAAAGTTTGGTGAAAAAGTTTACTGCTGAAGATGCTGGGCAACAAAAGTTTGCTATTGGTAATTATTACCATTGACAAATGACTGATGAAAAAGAGATCAAAGCTCAAATCACCGAGTACTACAAACTAGTTGAAGACCTCAAGTCCGAGAACATAATCTTACCTGATGAGTTTGTAGCGGGTCTCTTGATTGAAAAGCTACCAGATTCGTGGAGTGACTACAAGCAACAATTGAAGAATAAAAGAAAGACCATGACTTTAGACGATCTCGTTGTTCATATAATCATTGAAGATCGAAACCGAAAACAACAAGATATAGCAAAAGGTAAGGAAATTGCTACAAATGCTAATTTAATTCAAGCACATCCTCGTAACAACTACAATAATAAGAATGGCAAGATGGTTAGCAAAAATAATGCTTCTAACCATGGTTACAAACCCAAACCTAATAATTTGAAAAAGAAAGGAAATTGCTATGTGTGTGGATATCCTGGGCATCATGCTGCCCAATGTAGAAAACGAAAGTTTGGAAACAACAATCCTCCTAACAACAAAGTTAACTTAGTTGAGGGAGAAGACATTATTGCTGCGGTTGTTTCTCAAGCTTTCATGGTGGCCAATGTCAATGATTGGATAATAGACTCTGGTGCCACAAGGCATATTTGTGCAAACAAAAATGTTTTTACCTCCTATAAACCAATAGGAGATGATGATGGGGAGTCTGTTTATTTGGGTGATTCAAGTACCGTAAAGGTTCTTGGCAGAGGAAAAATATTCCTCAAACTCACATCGGGAAAGACATTGGAACTCAAAGATGTGTTTCATGTTCCAAACATGAGAGCAAATTTAATTTCTGTAGCACTTCTCGGGAAGGCTGGAGTGAAAGTTTCTTTTGAGTCTGACAAAATTGTCATGGCTAAAAATAATGTGTTTATTGGGAAAGGGTATTGTAACCAAGTACTCAATATTTTCAATGAAAATGTTTCTAGTTCTGCGTATTTTATTGACTCTTATAATTTGTGGCATGGTAGATTAGGTCATTGAAATGCTTTTTATATTAAGAAAATGAATTCGTTAAGACTAATTAGTGAAATTGGAAATGCAAATACAGATAAATGTGAAATCTGTTCTGAAACTAAAATCACTAAGAAATCTCATAAATCCGTTGAACGAGTTAGTGTTTTGTTAGAACTAATTCATACTGATTTAGGAGATTTAAAACAAACAATGACAAGAGGAGGTAAGAAATATTATGTGACCTTTATTGATGATTTTTCTAGATATACCAAGGTATATTTGCTTAGAACTAAAGATGAAGCTTTTAACATGTTTCTTTCTTATAAAGCTGAAGTAGAAAATCAAATAAATAGAAAGATTAAACGAGTTAGATCGGATAGAGGTGGTGAATATATTCTTATGAATGATTTTTGTGAAGAACATGGTATTATACATGAACTAACTCCTCCTTATTCACCCCAATCTAACGGTGTAGCTGAAAGAAAAAATAGAACTCTTAAAGAAATGATGAATGCCATGCTTGTTAGTGCAAATGCACCTAATAATTTGTGGGGGGAAGCTATACTTACTGCATGCTTTATTCAAAATAGAATTCCTTACAAGAAAATAAATAAAACCCCTTATGAACTTTGGAAAGGTTTTTCCCCTAATCTTAAATATTTAAAAATATGGGATTGTCTGGCTAAGGTCCTTTTATCTGATGATAAAAAATGGAAAATCGGTTCTAAAACATCTGATTGTATGTTTATTGGTTATGCTGAAAATAGTGCTGCATATAGATTTCTTGTGATAAAAAGTGATGTACTTGATTGCAATACTATTGTTGAAACAAAAAATGCAGATTCTTTTGAGAATATATTTCCTTTGAAACGTGATCATGTAACTTCTTCCACTAGTTCATCTAATATGCATATTGATATACCTTCAAGTTCTAGCAATAATATTGACAAAGATATTGAACCTAGAAGAAGTAAAAGAGGTAGAAAAGCAACTAGTTTTGGTGATGATTTTTACAATTTCATGGTTGACAATGACCCAAAAACATTTAAAGAAGCTATTTCTTCTAGTGATTATCATTTTTGGAAAGAAACTATAAAAAGCGAAATAGATTCTTTGAAACAAAATAAAACTTGGAGTTTAGTTGACTTACCTACCGGCGCAAAACCTATTGCATGTAAATGGATTTTCAAACGAAAACTTCATCCTGATGGAACTATTGATAAATACAAAGCAAGACTCGTGGCAAAAGGTTTTACACAAAAACAAAATATTGATTATTTTGATACTTATGCACCTGTTGCTAGAATTTCTTCCATTCGCATATTGATTGCTTTAGCTGCTGTCCATAAACTTGTTATTCATCAAATGGACGTAAAAACTGCTTTTTTAAATGGAGAATTAGAAGAAGAAATTTATATGTGTCAACCCGAAGGTTATGTTGAAGTTGGTAAAGAAAATATGGTTTGTAAGTTAAAGAAATCATTATATGGTTTAAAACAAGCACCTAAACAATGGCATGAGAAATTTGATTCTACTTTGTGTTTAAATAATTTTGTTAGTGTTGCTGTAGATAAATGTGTGTATACAAAATGCAACGATAAAGGTTGTGTGATAATTAGCTTATATGTTGATGATATGCTTATATTTGGCACTAACATTGATATTATAATTGAAACAAAAGAATTTTTTGCTTCACAATTTGATATGAAAGACATGGGTAAAGCTAATGTAATATTGGGTGTGAAAATCACTAAAGTCGAGAGTGGTTTAATATTATCCCAGGAGCACTATGTTGAAAAAATTCTCAAAAAGTTTGGACATTTTGATGTCACTCCTGTTTCAACACCATATGATGTTAGTTCTCAACTAAAGAAAAATAAAGGAGAGTGCATAGCTCAATCTGAATATGCTCAGATTATTGGGAGTCTGATGCATCTAATGAATTATATGCGTCCTGAAATAGCGTATGCCGTGGGCAGATTGAGTAGATACACCCATAATCCTAATAATGAGCGTTGGTCTACTTTAAAAAGACTAATGAAATATTTGAGAGGTACCATGAACTATGGTATTCTATATAGTGGATTTCCCGCTGTATTAGAAGGATACAGTGATGCTAACTGGATCTCTGATTTAGATGAGACCAAATCCACTAGTGGATATGTGTTCACCCTTGGTGGGGGTGCTGTTGCTTGGAAATCTGTCAAGCAAACAATCATAGCTAGATCCACAATGGAATCAGAGTTTGTGGCACTTGAGCTAGTTGGAAGTGAAGCAGAGTGGATAAAAAATTTCTTAACTGACATTCCTTTAGGAATGAAACCAACTCCCTCTCTTTCTATGCATTGTGATTCTCAGGCTGCAATAGCCATTGCGAGAAACAAGTCCTACAATGGTAAAAGTAGGCATATAAGGCTAAGACATAATGTGATAAAGCACTGCTACGAGATGGAATAATTTCCATAGATTTTGTGAAATCAGAGAGAAATTTAGCCGATCCACTAACTAAACCATTGGGAAAGAAATTAGTTAGTGAAACATCGAGAGGAATGGGACTACTACCAATTTAAAAGTCTATAGCAATGGTAACCCAACCTATGTGATTGGATAAACTCCATGAAGCAGGTTCAATGGGTAATAACAAGTTGTTATTGACTAGATAGCACTATCAATTTTAAAAGTCCATTCCTAGATAGTGCTTGACTGCTAAAGTTATAAGGTGAGTTAAAACTCTTAATGACTGCCATAGCCCAACTTTGGGTGATGCATTTAGAGAACAGTATACATTTGATGGAGTCACCTATATGAGTGTAGGAGTGGGGCCGCTTCTATGAGATTGTGGTGGAATCTCTAAAGCACTCATAAAACCTGGGCGGGTGCAAGGCCGATAATGTGCCACACTGCGTTGAACAACGAATATAGATGATATAATGTGGATATTAAATCTTCAAATTCTCATAGTAAAACTTTGGTTCATAGAATACATATGAGATTCACCAATGTTTTCGAGAATTTTGGTTTAATGTTGTAGGTCTAGTTCAAGCCCAAAAGGCACTAGATTCAATACATTATATTATCGCTAACCCAAGAAAATCTTGATCCTTTTGAAATATGTGGGGGATTGTTGTAAAATTATTATATTTTACATGTTTAAATAAATATTTCAAAAGTTTAAAATTCAAGTCATAATATTGTTGTTATGATGGTCAATGTAACAATAATTTTTATGTTACAAAATTGATTCATGCCCACAAAGTTTGAGGATGTTATATCTAAAAATTTAATTTTAATTAATTATTTGTTGACTACTACTTTTGTATTGCCTATAAAAAGCCCCCCTCTCCTCAACTTTTTAAAAACAACTCTTCAAAAAGTTTATTTACCACTACCTAAAAATCTCTCTTGTTTTATTCCTAAGTTTTTGGGTAAATATTAGTTGTTCCTGTTAACCTCAATAGTTAGCACAAACTAGTTGAGAAGTGCTTGTTGAATCCTAGGAGGATAGCCACTTAAAACCTTTGTGCCGAGATTGCTATCTCCGAGGGGTGGAATTAATCCTTTAGGACAGTGATAGTTACGCCTCAAGCAATCCAAATTATTGGTTATAGTCTTCAAATTTTTATAACAGGCAGAACCCTAGCCATTTGAGCCTAGAGAACAAGACGAAGGTGTGAAGTACATAACCATTTTAAATAACAATTATAAAATTATATATAGATGAAATTCTAAGTTAGGTACCCAAAGTTCGGAATATAATTCTATTGTATGTCAACTTTTAACTCATATCACTTATTTGTACTTTCTTTTAGTTTAACATGCAATAAATGCAGCATCGTAACTTTATGTAATTAATATTTACTATATTGCAGGATAAGGCGAATTGATCAATGTTTAGCCGATGATATATTACATTTTATTTATTTGTATTTTTGATTTATCTTAAATTATAGTTAATCATTGGATCTATAAATTTGTGAATTAGTCCTATATAATTCAAAAAGTTTCAACTTTGATCCCTGATCGTAAAAAAAATAAATGAAAAAATGTGTGTATCACTCTCGCATCGTTAGTTTTGGAAATCTTTATAAAATAAATTCAAAATATACAAAAAAAATATAAAGAAATTCAAAAAAAAAAGGAAAAAAAGGATGGGAGGTTGTCTTCTTCATGTCTTCAACCTAGGGATGACAACTGAGCGGGTATGAGCGGGGTATTACAGGACTCGAGACCCATCCTGTTAAGCATTTTTAATATTATTAATATTAAAATATATATATAATACAAATATATATATATATAATATGTAAATCGTTTATGCAAAAATATATTGTATAAATATTATATATATATATATGTTTATACATATATATATATATATATATCTAATATTAATAATATACATATACTTATAAGTTGTAACATACCAGTTATTCTACAAATATAGATACACTGTGAATATATATATATAACATATATTTTATTTATAGATATAATATAAATAGATACATCTTTATATATATATATATATATATATTCATATTTAGTTTTCTTTTGTTAATTGTTTAATTGATACATAGTATAATTCATAAAATTTGGAAATATTAATTGGTTGAATTTTTTTTTCTTCTGATTCCTACTTAATCCTGTTAGTGTTATGCCCTCAAATGCCATAGATGATAGAATTATAGGGCATTAATTTGTAATTAGACAATTCGTTCTAATAAAAAGGCGTTTTATGTTGTTTCTTATACGCATTTGTAAGGTTTTATAAACAATGTTAAGTCCTTGATACTAAGTCGAATCTTCTACTCCCTATGGGTTAGGGAGAATGACACTAGAAGAGTTCGATCCTTAATATCTAAATTGATTCACAAGTCGAAGAGAGTATTGATTGGACATCGATACTGGATAAAGACTTATATGACATAAGTTTTGACATGGGGAGTGCCAGTCGAATACTATGGGTAAGTTAATGGGAACTTGTGTCATAGACACATCAGTGTGACTGATGAGTTCGAACACGACTCACATCGGTTCTGTCACATGGGTTTCACTCTATGACAGTCAATGACAGAATTGATAAGATGTGATAGGTATGCATGAACCTTAGACCTGAGTAATGATGTTGAAGATGTGCTTGTGACATCAAGTCTGTCATTAGAGTAGTTAGATCCAATTCACTCATTTGTGGGGTCAACCTCGAAGTGTGGCTTGATGGGCAAATATCACTCTTAACTGATTAGCAAAATGAAATTTATTCTCACATAAGTGAATAAGCATATATCCTACGCCGTCATGAATGAGTGAGGTCAAAAGTCTTTGGTCAAAGCAATGGAGACACTCATGTTGTATATAAGAGTGACCTCGACTCATTATGAGCTATGCATATGGTCAAGTACTGTGAGTTTGACTGAACCATGACTCTCATTTGATTGAGATATAAAAATAAAGAGTTTATACTAGTACGGTATTCACAGCGTGAAAGGTTTGGAATGATATTATTTATTCGTTCTCAATTGGGTTGCGATGTGGGCCACGTGACTAGCTAGGTGTTACCCACATCCTTTTGGTTTCCTCCCATTTGCCTTTTGAGACAAATCTAAAGAGTTGCGCTTAAAGTAATCGCATAGGAAAAATAATGGTTCAAGACTTGAATTTTTTTTTGGTATTTGATACCGTAATTAATTAATTAATTGGATGATCTTATTAATTAATTATGTTATGTGTTAATTAATCTCTTTGAGAAATTAATTATAGAATTAACATGAATTAATTAGTTATTCAATATTTATTAATATTAATTGAATAATTAATAAAATCAAGACCAAACATGTGGATTAGCCCGAGGGGCTAATACACCCAAGTGGGCGTCCATTATAGACGCCTAGGGCTTGGCCTTTTAGACTTGATTATATCCTTGTGTAATGTAAATACTATTTGGTGAAAATTCAATGGAAATAATCAAACCCTAGCCTCATTATTAGCTTTCTTAGAAAATTCTAAGGTGGACCGAAAGTGTTGCTGCCGGTCCATTTTACACCATACTTTCACAATGAGTGAGGTGATTTTCACATTCACCTACCCCTGTGTAAATCACCCTATCCCAAGTGTTTATGTGGTAAAAAATAGATCGAGAGTAACACTCCCAATCCACCATAGAATTACCCAGCTTTCTCTACAAATCAAAACTCCCACCTCTTCCTCTCTCTCAGCCGTCCCCAAGGAGAAGAAGAAGAGATTTTTCGCTTTGAATTCCGGCGTGATGATTTAGAGGCAGTGATTGATTTGCTGCTTGGAATAGGAAGCTTGAAGCAAGTTCAGAATTTTTGAAAAACTCGAGAAAAGGTATACATTTTCTATCATGGCTTGAATATGTAAAATCGGAGATGAATCACCATGGGTGTTTTTATTCCACAGCTTTTTTTTACAGTTAAAACCCAACAAATCCCACTTAAGTGGGAATAATCATTCCTTGTGGTTGGATGAGGAATGAGCATTCCCACTTTTAGCGGGAGTGTGCCATCCATAGATACTCCAATCTCACTTGTCCCAATAGTACCAAACAATGAGTGAGTTTAAAAAAGTATGAAGTCCTTTCCTTACATTCTTATTCCCTCATACCAAACGTGTCATTATGATTTTATAAATTTATGGATTTAATTTTCTTTAGCCTTCTAAATTAAAAATAATTAATTATAGTTTTCATATAGAAATATATTTATTTAAAACTTTTGTATTGATAATTGATAGTAATTATAATTATAATTTTAATTTTTAAGACTTTTTAATCGTATTTTAAAAAAAATAAAAGAATTTATTGATAATTACCATATTAAAATAAAAATAAAATAAAAATAATATTAGAAAATAAAATCCATATTATGATTTATCAATTTGAAAGAATTAAAAAAAATTCCAATAAGAAAAATCAATTATCAATATAATAATAACGGTAGTTTAGTTTAAAAAGTTATTAATCCTAACTTTTAGGGTTTGGAATGAAGAGTTTGTAAACTATATTTTTGATATTGAGAAATATTTTCATGGGTCTTTTTGGGTATAAAAATTTATTTTAGTGGGGTTTTAATACTTTTTCCTAACTTTTATTATGCATTATACGAAATTGATGATTTGATCATAGTGTTAGTTTATATTATTGTGGTTTCCTTCTATTACCAAAAATAAAAAAATTGTGGTTTCCTTCTCATTTTAAATATATATATATATATATATATATATATATATATATATTGATAGATTGCTATTACATATTACCTCTTAATTTATCACTTGTTTTTCTTAATTTTATTAAGAAATAAATGCAATAAATTCCGCCGATTTAGTTTATATAATTAATTGTCACCACAACAAGTTGGTGATATTTTCCCATATCAAGAACCAATGCCAAAACAATAGCCGGTGATACATAACATTTTCATTCGAGACTATGCTTGTCATATTTATCTACTTTTATGATTTAACAAAATAGTAGTGATATGGGGTAAAATACCCCATAATGACCTCTTTACCAAAATGCTCTCCGCAAAAGCTCATAATTACAGGTCACCCGAGGATCCACGTGTTCTTACCATAGACCTCGCCCAACCCGGATCCGACCCAGCTAAACCCGACAATCCAGTCGTTCATTAAGGACACGTGGAGGTCTAAGATCTCTTAGACCATAATGACCCCTGTGGCTCTTCGCAATCACGAAATAACCAGGACCCGCGTCCTAAAACACGCGGACCTTGCATGACCCGACCCGACCCAGTCGGATCCTTTAATCTAGCCATTCATTGAGGACACGTGGAGGTCTCAGATCGCTCCACCTATCCCACCCCTGTCAGGTCCGTACGGTTCCAAAAACTCTATAATACAACACCATTTCCCCACTATAAGGTATCATTTTCTTCCGTCCTTTAAACCTTTACTATGTGTTTATTAGACCTCAATACTAACTTGAGCGTCGGAGGGTCTTCGCCAAGGGCTACCTCGGCTAGGCAAACCAACTTTGTGATTTTAGGACGAATCCAGATCAACTTAGAGCTCAAGGTGGACTTGACCTCAAGGACCTCAAGCTTTGAGATATGACCTAGGTTTTAGACCCGGATCATTTGGCATTGTCTGTGGGAAACTCCTGAAATTACGAATAAAGTTGTCATAAGCCAAGAAGATATGATAGGAGAGAAAGTACCAAGGATGAATGACCATCCATTTTCATTCTGAAATGATCCCAGAGCCCATTTGAGGAAGGACCTTGATCAGAGCCCGTAGTCCAAAAGACTAGAGCCGAGCTCAGAAAGATGATGATCAATGGAGGTTGAGAGCTCTAAATGAAGAGGACCTCAAGAGCCAACCCATCCATGAGATGGAATCAAGCTTATGGCCCTCAACAAACTCGACCTCTAGCTGGAGTAGTACCTGTTGGATTTCGTTCGAAAAAGCATAAACGCAGCGGAAGGGATTTCAAAAATTAAAACGAAAACCCAATTGGTACTCTAATTCGCATAATTGAATCTAAAAGCGTATAACGAATAAAACTTACTCGTTAATATGAATATGATGATGGAGAACAACTTCTTCTTCTCCAAACTCGAAGTATTGAAGCTTCCAAATCTTCAATCCTTTGATTTGATTCTTCAAACTTGAACTTGATCCGAACAATGAAAATACGTCGTCTCTAAATCGTCACGCACGGACCAACAAACAAAAAAATCCCCTTTCTTCTTTCTCTATGGTCGACGGCTAGGTATAGAGGAGGGGAGGAATATTTTTCTTTCTTTTGAGAGTTATGAGAGTTGTGTATTCTCCTTCTTACTTGTTTTAAGTCAAAGAGTCCTTACATACCTCATGACTTATTGAACAAGTCAAAACAAAAGAGCCCTAATATGTGGCCTCTCAAAGACGCCACTTTGAGGCCTCATAGGCGTCCAATTGGACTCCTTATTTAGCCCCGGGATTTGTTTTATTTATTTAATTTCTTATTTCAATTAATAATTTATTATATCCAATAAATAAATTAATTAAATAAATAACCAAATTAATTAGATAAATTAATTCATTAATATATTTCACAAGGAAATTAATTAATAATTAATCTTATCATTATAATTAATTATTTCATATAATAAATAATTAATTATTTAATTTATCCAATAAATTAAAACTCCCAGAAGAAATAATAGAAATTTCTTTTTCTTCATTTTTCTTTGTCAATTCTTTAGCGCGACTCTTTAGGTTCGTTTCGTTTGGCAATGAGAGAAAACCAAAGGAAGTGGGTAACACCTAGCCAGTCACGTGGCCCACTTCGTAACCCAAACGAAAACGAATGATAGGATCATTCCGAAACCTTCTAATCGTAAATACCGTATATGTATAAACCCTTTGTTCACATTCCCCGGTCAAGTGAGAGTCATGGTTATGTCATACTCACTGGACTTGACCATATGTATAAATTATAATAAATACGAGATCATTGAGATCGATTTAGTGCCAAGCACAATCGTCTCGTTTGCTTTGGCCAAAGACTTTGATCTGTATTTATCTATAATTACGTAGGGTACATACTCATTAACTTATGAGAGAACAAATCCCATATTAGATATGTGCTAAGATTACCACTTGCCCATTAAGTCCGCATTTCGAGGTTGACCCCACCAAAGGGTGAATTGGATCTAACTACTCTAGTGAAAGACTTGACGTCACAAGTGCATCTTCAGCCTGATACTTCAGGTCAAAGGTTCACACATACCTATTACGCATAATCAGTTCCGTCATTGACAGTCACAGAGTGAAAACCCATGTGACAGAACCGATGCGAGTCGTGTTCAAACATATCAGTTCCACTGACGTGTCTACAATCTTAATCTCCTATCATCCCATGATACCAGACAGGCACTCCCATGTCAGAGCTAAGATTGTACAAGTATTCGAAGTCTTTATTTGTCCATTAAATACTTCATATTACTTGCAAACTTAGTTTAGTAATCATGCCAATCTTCCTATCCCATAGGAAGTAGAGGGATCGCACTGAAAACATGGACAAAACGTTTTACACAACTTATAGATGCAGATAAGAATTAAGTGAAAACTCAATAATGCCTTTTATTTAAGAAGAGTTTAACTTCAATACAAGATATATGCCCTATACATTCTATCATTTATGGCATCTGAGGGCATAATCTTAACAGTACCAATGGAGGATGTGCCACCGCCTCGCTAATTATTTTCGAAAGAGGAGTGGATCGATGATGATCTAGACGAGGAGCTCCACCGTGAGAAGGAGCAGGTCTTCCAGCAAGTAGGGGTGTACATAAACCCACCCGACCCGCTCAAACCGATCTGAACCGCCCAAAAACCGCCGATTTGAAATTATTAAAAAATTATGGTGGGTTGAAAAAATTGCAACCCGCCACTTTCGGGTAGAGTGGTAGGTTTAATAATTGTAACCCCTTTAACCCGCCACCCGACCACTAATTATATATGTCATAACTCTGTGTGTGTGTATATATATATATATTTAAAGATTAACCCTAAACTCTTAAAACTATATATGCATATATATAAACTCTAATAAGAGTAGTTTTATTCATATTTATGTAAAACCTATGATGCACGGATACTCCTAAAATTCACAAAATGCAGTGTCGGATACTTGGGGGACACAGATATGACTCGGATACGGCCCGGATACGTATCCGACACCCCACGTGGCGTGTCTTCCAATTAAATTTAAAAAAAATAAAGGGATAAGGCTAGGATACGGCTAGGAGACATCGGACACGGCTAGGATACGTTTAGGATACGACGGGGTCATTTTTATTATTTTAAAAACATGAAGGGGCCTAAATTGTAAATATTCCTAACTTACCTAATTCAAAGGGATTAAGGGACAAGAGCAGAAGGGGCCTAATTAAAAAGGAATTAAGGGACAACAGCAGAACATTGGAGCAGCCGAGCAGCGCACAAGCAGGATCGTTCTTCATCTTGCTTCTTCCCATTTGATTTAGATAAGTAGACATGTATTAATTTATTATGTCGTATTGAAAGGACTTGAATTTAGAGACTTGAACTAGAATATTGAGTATTTAATTATTATGTTGTTTGAATTTTGTTTAAAAACTAAAGGAGTGCTTGAAGCTTGTATTTGTGTAACTTTTAAATTTTTCTTAGTTATTAATTTGTTTTGCTTTGGTACATTATTAATGTTTAAATGTCTATATATATATAATAATAATATATGCATATATATAGTATATCTTATTAATTATTATTATATATAGTCGTATCTTTGCCGTGTCGTATCCTAAAATTTTTGAAAATCCGTGTCGCCGTATCCGTATCCGTGCAACCTAGTGTAAAACACTTTATTTTTAATTTGAGTAAACAAGAAAATTTGTTTTTACTTGATTTGAACGAAGATGTAGATGTATATTTTTATGATAAACTTATAAAATAATTTAATTTTATTAATATTTTAGAGTTTACAATTCATGATAAATATGATTTTTATTTAATAACACCACTTATTTTTGTATTTCTCACTAACTCAATTTTTTTTAATTAAATGTACAAGTATGTTATTTAGTTTCTTACTTACTAGTTGATGTAACATAATTATAATTCAATAACCCGCCAAATCGCCCGCTAAATACATTAAACCCGACCGACCCGAACCGCTTGGTTTCAAAAAATAATTATGCGGTTTCGGTTTGTTATTTTGTCAACCCGCATATATTGGGTCAGGTTGAATTTTTTCCATAAAATCGCCCGAACCCGACCGCATACACTCCTACCAGCAAAGAGGCCACCACATCAACAACGTGAGGTCTAAAGTAGTGCATGGCTCAATGAAGCAGAGAGTACATCTCCAGCACCTATACCCCTCCTGAGGAACTTTAACCTATCTTAATCTGGAGTGACCCTGCAGAGCTCTAAATCATCATTGGCCGACTCCTCTCCGGGAAACAATCGACAAAGCGAGGGCATATCCTCCATTGGTATTACTTCAACTCAAGGTCAAGTTTGTTGAGGGCCATGAGTCTAACTTCCTCTTCTGAATGGATTTTCTTTCAGGTCTTCTACATTAAGAGCTCTCAACCTCCATTGATCATATATATATATATATATATATATATATCTAATATTAATAATATACATATAGATATACTTATAAGTTATAACATACAATTTATTCTAGAAATATAGATACACTGTGAATATATATATATATAACATATATTTTATTTATATATATAATATAAATAAATACATCTATATATATATATACATTCATATTTAGTTTTCTTTTGTTAATTGCTTAATTGATACATAGTATAATTCATAAAATTTGGAAATATTAATTGGTTGAATTTTTTTATTTTTTTTTATGATTCCTACTTAATCTTGATAGTGTTATGCCCTCAAATGCCATAGGTGATAGAATTATAGAGCATTAATTTGTAATTAGACAATTTGTTCTAATAAAAGGCGTTTTATGTTGTTTCTTATAGGCATTTGTAAGGTTTTATAAACAATGTTAAGTCCTTGATACTAAGGCAAATCTTCTACTCCCTATGGGTTAGGGAGAATGACACTAGAAGAGTTCGATTCTTAATATCTAAATTGGTTCACAAGTCGAGGAGAGTATTGACTGGACATCGATACTGGATAAAGACTTGTATGACATAAGTTTTGACATGGGAAGTGTCAGTCGAACACTATTGGTAAGTTAATGGGAACTTGTGTCATAGACACATCAGTGTGACTAATGAGTTCGAACACGACTCGCATCGGTTCTGTCACATGGGTTTCATTCTATGACAGTCAATGACAGAATTGATAAGATGTGGTAGGTGCGCGTGAACCTTAGACTAAAATAAAAATAAAATAAAATTAATATTAGAAAATAAAATTCATATTATGATTTATCAATTTGAAAGAATAAAAAAAAATTCCAATAAGAAAAATCAATTATCAATTTAATAATAACGGTAGTTTAGTCTAACAAGTTATTAATCCTAACTTTTAGGGTTTGGAATGAAGAGTTTGTAAACTATATTTTTGATATTGAGAAATATTTTCATGGGTCTTTTTGGATATAAAAAATTATTTTAGTGGGGTTTTAGTAATTTTTCCTAACTTTTACTATGCATTATACGAAATTGATTATTTGATCATAGTGTTAGTTTATATTATTGTGGTTTCCTTCTATTACCAAAAAATAAAATAAAATTGTGGTTTCCTACTCATTTAAATATATATATATATATATATATATATATATATTGCTATTACATATTACCTCTTAATTTATCACTTGTTTTTCTTAATTTTACTAAGAAATAAATGCAATAAATTCCGCCGATTTAGTTTATATAATTAATTGTCACCACAACAAGTTGGTGATATTTTCCCATATCAAGAACCAATGCTAAAACAATAGCCGGTGACACATAACATTTTCATTCGAGACTACACTTGTCATATTTATCTACTTTTATGATTTAACAAAGTAGTAGATATTCTTACGTTCAATAAGCAGTAACAAGTTATAAGCATAGAATAACTATCGATGATAAATTTGTAGATATTTCTTAAGTTCAATAAATATTAACTAATCATGAGTATATATAGAATAAATCTATACTCCTATAATCCTATTAGCAAGGAGATTTGTCATTTCGCCACATGCCGTTTTTTTCTGGTGATTGATTTGTAGAGGTTGAATGTAAATTATACGCGAGTTCCAACATATAAATAATTTATGTGGCTATCTTGATAACTCAAATAATGATCCCATAGTCTGGATGTGCGCAACAATGATGGTAACTTGGAACCTTGGTATTATTCAGACCCCTATGAGTAGAGATATCAAAGATAAAATCCTTAATACACTTACTTCCATAGAGCCTCTAACCGAGGATAGGAGAATTTGGTGTGGAGATAGCAAGGGAAATTT
Source organism: Buddleja alternifolia (assembly GCA_019426215.1). Taxonomy (NCBI): domain Eukaryota; kingdom Viridiplantae; phylum Streptophyta; class Magnoliopsida; order Lamiales; family Scrophulariaceae; genus Buddleja; species Buddleja alternifolia. Next base: position 52,974,013 of record CM033392.1, on the reverse strand, counting down.
CACTAGTAAATTAGTCTATCGGTTTCTCATGCGAGCTCGTGGGAGAAGGGATCAATACTACCAGGATGATCGTTGGCAGTGGATTTGGAGAGTGAAAGGACCCCGAAAATTACAGTTTTTCTTTCGCTTGTTTCAACACAATGGCCTTATGACAAACTTGACCCGGTTTCGCCATCGGATTGTTGCCTCGAATACTTGTATGCGATGTGGGGTGGATCCGGAGAGTGCAATTCATGCTGTTAGGGATTGCACGTCCGCCCGTAAGCTTTGGGAAACTATCCTTGCTCCCTCTTATTGGACTGAATTTTTCAGTATTCCGGAAGAAGCTTGGCTCCATCAAAATTGTAAGAAGGATTACACGAACAATATACTCCTCTCTGTCCAATGGAAATGGATCTTCATGGCCGGTATATGGAATGCATGGTTAGCAAGAAATAGCTTTGTTTTCAAGAACAAAGAGGATGCAACACAGGAGCTTATTTTTTCTACTAAGCGGATGGTGACGGACCTCAATTGCACTTTCCCCACGAGTTCAACACAAAATTCCAATGAGTTGAAAGAGGAGATCAAATGGAAAAAACCGAATTCCGGATGGTGGAAAATGAATACGGACGGCAGTGTTCTCAAATCACAGATTTCGGCAGCCGATGGTGGGGTTGTTCGGGATGACCTAGGTGGCTGGAAATGGGGTTTCAGTTATAGTATGGGAAGGGTTACTATCATTGAGGCGGAGCTACTGGCTCTTCGTCAAGGTCTTAAGTTGGCATGGGAACGACGCATTGGTAAGTGTGAGGTTGAAGTTGATTGGATGGAGGTTTTTCTTTTGATCGAGAAAGGTGACTCGATGGCCCACCCGCTCGGATGTGTTATAGACGATTGTCGTAGACTTATTGCTAGGCCCTGGGAATGTAAAATTTATCATGTTAGACGAGAGGGTAACAGGTGTGCTGATGCCCTCGCTAAATTTGGTCATCAATTTCCGAAGGGAGTCCACTTTTGGGACGCCCCTCCCCTTTGTATTTCCGCAATTTTAAATGAAGAAGGGTGATAGCTCCACCCCGCTTTGAGACCAAAAAAAAAAAAATTTACCAATTTGTCAATGATTAGTCCATGGAATATAATCAACACAAACTTAAGTTAGTGATCCACATAGATACATTTAATTAGTACCATTATTTCTTCTCCTATACATATAGCAACTCATAGAATATCACAACATGATCTTCTCTCAAATAAAATTGTGATGGACAATTTTTGGTGTTGAGCATGCACATTAAACGCGGTCCAACTTATCTCTTGCTTAGTTGTGAAACGCTTTAAAGTTCGTTCAAACTTGACCAAATTAACAACCAAAACAAGCTCAAACATAAATTTTGAAGTTCGATAAAGATTAATCAAACATTAACAATACCTTTATCGGCTCGAAGCGATTCACTTACACTGCTATACACGAGTGATTATGATATATAGAATGTTCGTTTTTTTCTCCACATCACAACTTTTTTCCTCTCCGTATTTTAGCTACCCGTGTATATATTTGACATAAGTGTTACACGCATATATAACCTATGATTTGAACTGATTAAATAAACGATTAATATAGTAGTACTTATATAATATATGTACATTTTTATCTAAGTATTTTAAAATAAATTATATTAATAATTATTAGCTTATAAATTAAGTTTCATGTGACATGCCAACAATCTACCATGTTTCAAGGCAACAAACATGGGAATTACACTGGCCCCCAATAAAAGGCTGATGTTTTTTAATAGGGCATCTTATTATTATTATTATTATTAGTAGTAGTGGTACTACTACTACTACTACTATATTATTATTACTATTACTACTACTACTACTATTATTATTATTATTATTATTACTATTGTTATTATTGACATGCAAATGCATTTATTTGAAATTGATTAAATCATTCTCTTGTTTTATTGAATGAATACGTTGTACATGTTGATTCTTGAAAAATTAATGGAGTAACAAAGAAACAAACACAATCAACAAAATCACATGGGAAAGATACTCAGGAGATGCGTTATATTTTTTTAATGACACAATGAATTGTGTTCAAGTGGCATCTCCTAAATATCATTTTTTAAAATAAAAATTGATAAAGATAGGATTGTACACAGCTCGAGTCCAGTCGAATGAGTTATTGTTCAAACTTGTCTTAATTATTATCGAGTTTCACAATTTGTGTTTGAGCTTGGTTTAATTGTTAATCGAGACGAGCTTCAATCGAGCCGAGTACGAGTTGATCTCGGGTACTTAATTATTTTGTACAATCATTTTTTACTAATCGAGCATCTAGTCATACTTCAAACTTATCGAACACATAAAAAGGTGTTCAAACTTGATTTGATATATTAAAAAACCAAGCTCAAACGAATTTTCATTAAACGATCTCAAATGGAGTATTGAGTAGCTTCGTTTCTCTTTCCATCCTAAATAAAAGCCACTTTGTTACATTCTCGGAAAATGTGGGAAGATTTAGTAACCATCGTATCCAATGTTGGCTTTGAATTTACAAAATAGAAGAGTACAACTTGAGTTTTGTATGTATATAGCTCTGTTCAATGAATCTGTTTAAAAGGTTAAATTCATGCCATGTGATTTTCACATGCATATTTACACTTTCTTAACTTTCTTTGTCTTCCAAAAAGTCGTTTGTTTCTTAGCAAAAAGCCATGCGGAGTAATTCTCAATAACTTTTGGAATTGTAAATTCCGTATCATCACAATCATTGTTATAATATAAACTCCATATTTAAACTTCACTATATGACTTCCTATTATGATTATCTCGAGACATTCGAAAAATTATCCAATTAGGCGGAACCCTAGCCATTTGAGCCTAGAGAACAAGACGAATTAAGGTGCGAAGTACATAACCATTTTAAGTAACAATACAAAATTATATATAGATAAAATTCTAGGGGGTTATTTGCATCCACCTCCCCTGAGGTTTTGATCTTTGGCAAGGACACCCCCTCATCAATTAGAATTTGGCATCCACACCCCCTATGTGTAAAAAAATTTATAAACTACCCTTCTTGCCCTTAGTTTATATTTTTATTTCCTATTTTGTATTTTTCATTTCATTCCTTTCTTTTTCTTATTAAATAGATAAAAGAAATACCCTCATGATAGTTTTTCATTAATTCTAATGAATAGTTACTTTTATCTAAAAATATGTATATCAAACTTATTTTAAATAAAACTGGTATGCATTTTTCCAATTCCCTTTGTGTGTTTCTTGAATTATATTTTTAATGTTTCAAAAAACTTTTAATAAACCAGTAATATTTTATTTATTTTATAAAAAATAAAAAGTTTATATATAGATTTTTCTTCTTCTTTTTCAATTCGTATTTTTCTTCTTTTTTGTACTAAGTAGAAATAAGACTAATAAGAAGTAAAATAAATATAAAAAAAATAAATTAAACATTCACTTGGAAATAAAATATTATAATTTGAAATATATTTATGATAGTGAAAATAAACAATGAGATTCATAATTTATCAAATAATTCGTTCGACCTCTTCATAATCATCTACAAGTACTTAAGAAAGGAGATTAAACCGAAACTACTATTTCAATTTTTAGATTTTTGTTTATTGTGTTATTTCGCATGAAAAGATTGTAAAATGGGTATTTGAGATGGAAAAAAAATTCTGGTATATATTTTGTGGATATAAAAACTCTATTTGGTGGTGTTGGAGGTTTAGTAATTTTTGCTTTAAAATATTTGTTATAACTCATTTTAATTGAAAATTAGTTTTCATTAAAATTATTTGTAATTCAGAATTTTCATAAGCTTAACTTATATTCATTTTTTTATTTAATAAGAAAAAAAAGGAACGAAATGAAAAATACAAAATAGGAAATAAAAATATAAACTAAGGCCAAAAAGGGTAGTGTATAAATTTTTTTATTCATAGGGGGTGTGGATGCCAAATTCTAATTGATGAGGGGGTGTCCTTGCTAAAGGTCAAAACCTCAGGGGAGGTGGATGCAAATAACCCAAATTCTAGGTTAGGTACCCAAAGTTTGAATATAATTCAATTGTATGTCAACTTTTAACTCTTATCCTTATTTGTACTTTCTTTTAGTTTAATATGCAATAAATGCAGCTTATTAAATTTATGTAATTAATATTTACTATATTGCAGGATAAGGCGAATTGATCAATGTTTAGCCGATGATATATTACATTTTATTTATTTGTATTTTTTATTTATTTTAAGTTATAGTTAAACATTGGATCTATAAAATTGTGAATTAGTCCCATATAATTCAAAAAGTTGCAACTTTGATCCCCAATCGTAAAAAAAAAATAGACGAAAAAATGTGTGTATACAAAATAAATTCAACTTTGTTTTAATTTGGGAAATCTTTTTAATATAAATTCAAAATATACAAAAAAATTATTAAAAAAAGAAAAAAAAGGATGGGAGGTTGTCTTCTTCATGTCTTCGACCTAGGGATAGCAACGGGGCGGGTATGAGCCAGATATTACAGGACTCAAGACCCGCCCCGTTAAACATTTTCAATACCCAGACCTCTCCTGGACCCGGTAGACCAGGCCAACTTCTATTTTTTTGACATTTTTTTGTCTATTTCTCACAAACACTTTTTTTTTTTGAACTTAAGCTAAGTTGCTATTTGATATAGCACTTTTAGTGGATTCAATTAATTAATACTCATCAATATTAAATAATAATTAGATATATAAAATAATGAAATAATATATAAATAACACGGGTGAGTTTGGGTCTTGGTTTGAGTACGGGATGAGTATCTACTGGACTCGTTATTCTGTCCGGACCTGGCCGGGTCTTGAATTTTGATACCCGAACACGACCGGACCCCATTTTTTTTACTCATACCCGCCCCAAACAAGGCGGATCAGGGGTGGGTACTCGTTACACTCGGATTCATTGTCATCCCTACTTCAACCCCCAACCCCCACTGCCCACCACCCCCCAATACCATTCCGCCTCTGCCACCCCCGCCTAGCCTAGCCGCCCTCCAAACCCCTCAACACCACCTCCCCTAGATCCCCAAATCCTAAATCATGCACCACCACATTGCCGCCTGAGAAATTGAGTTCAGCAGCGACAAATGGTGTTGGGGCAAGGGCCACTGTGTTTGGTGCTATGGAGGGGGGAGGGGTTGAACAATTTTCAATTTTTTTATTTATATTTCTGTATGTTCTTAATATTTTTATATCACAAATTATAACTTGACGGCAACGTGATGTGCGTGAGGTGCACTAGCTCATTTTCTGTCCAAAAATTGACAGACATGACCAATTTTTTAGAATTTTATTATCTATAGGACTAAAAGTATATTCCGTAAATCTTGAGACCAAAAAACAATATCCCGCGAGACCAAATTTACAATTCACAAATCATCATTGGATACCCTACTAGGGGGACAATTACTAAATTACCCCCAATCCAACGGTGATTTGTGAATCGAGACCAATAATCTCGATCCACCGTAGAATTTCACCATTGAAAAGGTGGAGGAAAGAAACTTGATAATTGTGGTGGGGTCAACAGTCCTTTTAGTAGCAATATAATAAATAAATAAAGACTCATCTTTAAATAGAATAGAATATAAAATAAAATAAAAGAAGATTATATATTATCTGCCTATTTGTCAAAACCCAACTCAATTCTTCACCATATGCACAAAAATTCTCTCTCTTCTCCACATATTAAGCTCCCTTCTCATAAAAGAACTTAATTTTCAGCTCAATCTCTCAACCTGTGAGTATATCTATGCTTTATTGGTCTTTTATTTCCTACATAAATCATATATATATATATATATACATGTTTTAATTTTTAGGTTTTTAGAGAACAACTAAGATTCGTTTTTCTTGCAATTCTTGGTGGGTTTTTATTTGTGAAGTTAGATGGATCTTTGGGTGATCTCAAATTTCTAATTTTGTATGGATCTTTCCTTTTTTGCTTTAGTGCAGCTAATGATATTTGCTTTATTATTTATGCTTAGCTGCTTCTCTGGTTTTTTTTGCATATAATCTTGTTTAAATTACTGGTTCTTTTAAGATGGATGATTAATAACTATGCGCATCTATGTATTTCATAATTTCTCTTCAGAAGTTCATTTGTACAGATGATTATTTATGCTTGTTCTGAGCTTTTCTTTTCTTTTTTTTAATTTCCTTTCTTTTGGATGTAGAAAAGCATAATATATATATATATATATATAAGTTACTCTGTGTGGCTTAAATTTAGTGGTTCTTTAGTTCTTATCTTTTTTTCTTTTGAGGAGGGTGGGGTGGGTTGGGGGGTAAAAACAAAATGAAAAGGAGGAATATTGGATTCTTGATTATCTGTTTACACATTTTCATTATTCAGATGACTATTTAATTGAGAAAAAAAAACCCTTTTTTTGATTTTGTTCATTTGCATTGTTTGTTCTGGTCTCTTAGAAGCATTATCTTTGGTAGTTGTCGAGTGATTAAGTACACATTTAAATCGCAAAGTAAGTTTATGTATTAGCTGAACTTTTGTTTTTGCTTCTTATACTTGGAAAAAGCTATATTAGTTGTTTCGCAATCGTGTTACAAACTTCTAATTTGGATTTATTGTGAGCCTTGCGATCTAGCTATGTCTATATAGTAGAGCATGTTTACATGATTATGTTTGCATTTCTTGCAATTAGTTTTTTACTTGGTGTATCAACTTCTCAAAACTGAGCATATTTTTCTATCCATAACTACAATATTTTTTGTTTGATGTATGTGTAAACTTTTGAGGATGTATCCATTACGTAGCCTTGCTGAGTAGAACAGGGAAGGTCGGGGTGGGGGGAGGAGGAGGAGTCACAATATATTCTAGGGTAAATTACATAGACACCCCTTGCATGAGACCATAAGTACCAAAAATACCCTGATGTTTGAGAAATGACCATAACTTAATCTGTTGCTAAAAGCATATTACACTTTCGTGCCTTGCCAATAAAGCAAATTAGCATTTCACCTTCTTTTTCTCCGAAATCCCTGTATTCTGTCATATTTTTCTCTGTCATTACCTGTTCAAAAGTAGATTTCTAGGAAATAAGTTTGTCTATTGAATGTCTTCAATTTGCTCGTGGCATGTATTCCATTTCTTCGTAGTTTTCATTTCACTTTGGCTAACTCAAGACTATCATTTTTTCATTAGGTTAGACGCGCAAAAGATGGCTATTTCCTCTTATCCAACTCCAGCTGATGCTGGAGTACTCTGCGTTATTCTAGCAAACACCGCAATATCAATCTCCATAGTCAAGGAAATTGTTCGTTCTATACTCCATTCGATCGGGATCCATATCGCATCATGGGAAGAGTTATCTGTGGAGCCCACATACTCGTCTGAATGTCATAGAAATCCCTCAGAATCATACATGGAGGAGTTTAGAACCCGATCACCAGCAATGATGTACGACTCAATCTTCACCGTTGACTGTCCCAAACAAGAGTGTTCAATCTGCCTCACTGAATTCAATCCAAAGGCCGAAATTAACCGCCTTTCTTGTGGCCACATTTTCCATAAGTCATGTTTGGAGAAGTGGTTGAAATTTTGGAACGCCACGTGCCCTCTTTGTCGGAATTATGTGATGCCTCAAGAAGTGGAAGAAGATGCTTGCCCTATGTGAGTAATTCAATGCTATGTTTGGATCAAGGAGTTTAGTGAGAAGCGGAAAATGGATATATTTTCCTCACTGAAATTCGAGGTCCAAACATAGCCTAACAGAATCCTTGTTCTTGGTGTACAGCATAGTTTGTACGGTTCGTATGTTTAGCTGCCAATGTTTTGCGTCCTCCTGTAGTGACGGGTCAGCTTGAATGATATTTGTATTGTATATATTGTGAAAAAAGGCTTATGAAAACTCCATGCACCGGAGGTGTTAAATGTGTTCCCTTGTTTATTATAATCATCCCTCTTTTTTTGTTTTCTCCAAATATGTTGTACCTCAGATAGTCTATTTCAATTTGATGTTTTGACTTGTATTTTATTTCATAGATGCACGTCAAGAGTAATTTAAAGGCAACATTTATACACTTGACGTGCATATTTAAGTGGAATACAAGAAGAAACACTAATATTGAAATAGTGGATCCGAAATGTATATACCACCTCAAGAATTTCATCTTGCAGTTCTCATTATATATGTACATCAAGTGTGTGTAATTCGTGCCCAATGTGTGTTTTAAGTGTTTAAGGAAATATTTTACACACTTGGCGTGCATCTGGTGAGGAATACAATACAAGATGACATATCAAATTGGAATAAGTATGAAATGTAGAGTTGGGAAACTTAATTGGATCAAAGATTACGTTTATTGCAAGAAGATAAGATTCTTTTAACCTTCTATACTTTCGAACGTTCTTTGATTTGTTGGTCTGTATATGTCCCCTAAAGAAGACGATAGCTTGTGAAAGTCGAAGCGAGTATTTTCCATGCAATTTACGGCATCTTCGTGACAGATTGAAGCCATGCAATTTACGGTATCTTCGTGACAGATTGAAGCCGATGACAGAGAGCCTTTCCAGGCCGTCGCTGCCTGATTCTTCAGGTTCTAAAATTTATTTTATGTTAGGATCAGCATTTGAATGTTTTTCCATGTCTTAGTTGCGCAGAGCCTGTGAGTAGGTAATTTTAATAGGGGATAATTACACTCACACCCGCTAATGATGGGGTAATTACACAAACCTCCTTTCACTAATTAATAATTACGAACACACCCTATCAGGGGGTCTATTTGTAATGTTTACAGGGGGTGTATTTGTAAGAATTGTTACACACAAGGGGTGCAATTGTAAAAAATCTTTAACATGAGGGAGTGTATTTGTAATTATCAATTAGTGAGGGGAGATTTGTGTAATTACCCCATCATTGAGGGAGTGTGACCGTAATTATCCCTTTTAATAAACTCTCTCTTGGTGGAATCATATGCTTCTGCTATACAAATAGTTTTGTGTAGGTTGTGTTTATTTATAATATATAGGAATCCTAATATATATATATATATATATATATGTATGTATGGAACAGTAGTATGGAACGAACCATGTTGTTCTTCAGTTTAATCCAATATATGTTCCTGTGGCAGCCGTTGATCGCGTGACTCGGCCACAATTGAAACGCGACGGTTGAGCTGTTTTACGGTCTAAAGATTTGAGTTGTATTACTACTAACAACTATAGTTTTTAGCACAACATGCAATGGGTTACATAATAGTATCAGAGTTATGGTCGCGGGTCTGATTCCTCGGTTTAGTTTGAGTCACTCGGTTGCTAACCGCTATTTTAGCCAAATTAGATACTCTATTCCATTCTCTAATTTATCTTGTATTTTATTTGATAGATGGATGCCAAATATATGGAATCCACAACCAAGTAAATATATAATAAACATTATTACATTTGGCATGTGTATATCATGTGAAATACGAGATGGAATACCGTATTAGAATAGAAAATCTAAATTGTATCTCAACACGGCGGCTGACGCTCAATCCTACCTCATTTAAGTTTTTTCATCTCCCAGAGCGGAAAAACACTATTGCAAGTAGGAGGTATGTGTGCCATGTCCTTCAATTATCTTGGAATATAGTGCTCTCTCAATCCCAAAGTATAGCTATTATTTTCTTTTCAAGACATCCCATAACTATGCTCACTTCTTAAAATAGAAATTTTTTCCTTAAAATATCCTCTCAACTTAAAATCATCCACTTGAAGTTACGAGCTCTCGACCACTACTTTAAACAATACACAAAAAAATCACCTTTCCAACCATCATCTAAATTTAAAACTCCGTGTCAGGTCAAATTAGACTCGTAAATAACACACAAAGGGAGTAGTATATAGCATCCCAACTACCTATCTAACTATTCTTACTCACTCTTATTCAATGCATTACTTGTATTCATATTGCAAGAGAGTCATAGAAGATATTGTATCAAATATACACATACAAGTCTTTATTGAGAACTTCCGTGATCGATTTTCGAACAAATCGATAACACGAGCCATAAAAATAACTCGAGCTCAGAAACCGAAACATTATGAACACAATCTATCAAGAATTTCTTCTATTTTTTTATCAGTAAAATCTCTTCACATTATGTTGCATCATTAACTTGATTTAATCAGGTCCCTTGATTATGGCCAGCCATGAGCAGATTATCACACATCTCGGGAGATTTGCCCGTTAACTCCGAAAGCTTTGACCCGACTGACATGCTACTACGTGGCATGCTAGTGCTTCTGTGGTAACGGCATCTGAAGGAGCCGGCGTGTTGGGTTGGGGAGCATAAACAGTTTTGTCTGATACTTGCCGACTTTCTTAGTTTGTTGCCAACCGGTGAGGACGGGATAGAGGACGATGAACGGGTCGGGGTTTTCATTTCGTCTATGTAGATGTTTGGGACGATGATCTTTGGTTTCTCGTAGTTTTCGTTTTTTGTCTTTGATTCCTCTGCCATTTCTTGTCCTTGGATAGCAGAAAACTGGTTTGGAGAAACCTGTTGGGGACAAGAATCAAACATTTGGTGATGAAATTGGGTAGTGTACTAGGAAACGTTATCGTATGTCTTAAAGTCGTACCACATGATAGAACGAAAAATGCTATATACCACCGTTTTCACCCACGTTGATTTGGAAAGTACTAATGTATTTAGATTGATCAAAGTCATTTAACTGTAATAATTTCTTGCCAAAATTAAGGAGGTGAAAAGATGTTGATATAGACAGTTGTATATAGCGTAGCTCATGGTGGAAATTTGTTGTTTTTGGGGTTAAGAGTTTTGGTGAGATATTGTAGCGAGGATAAATAGGGTTCGTAGAACTTGTTTGTAAATCTTTGAGCAATCAAAATGCGTATAAGCTTCATTTAATCTGAAAGTAAAAGGGGGTTAGGCCAGGTTCGGAATAGATCGAACTACCTGATAGTTGACTCTAGATTGATAGCTAAAAGCTCATTTGAATAGAATTCGTTGAAGTATAACGATTCAAGTTTGAACACTTGTTCTTTTCTCGATAAAATTTGATGCTCGATTATATTAGTTTAAAAACAATAAAGTGTATAGATACATGAAGCTACTTGAGCTGGAATTGTGTCTTAACATATGATAGGAGGATGGGATTTTTTTTTCAATTAAGTGCCTATATATAATCACACACTATAATATATACATAGGAATATCCATATTATGAATTGTGTATATTTTACGTACTTGAACATTTAAGAAATTCCATTCTTTTTCTTTCTTAATTAATAAAAATAACTCAGTGCCAGGGACATGATAATTCATCTTCAATAAAACCTCAATTTACAAAGGGTAAATAAAATATAGACAAACATTTGAAACCAAATTAATAAGAAATTAAAAAAAAGAAAGATAAAAGATTGATCTAGCCAAAAATCCACATTTTCTTTAAAATTATACCTGGACTTGAATTTCTGACATCTCCGAACAAATACTCCCATAAATTAATTGTTCAATACAACAACATATGTGAAAGAAAGGATAATTAAATGATCTTCAAATTTTTTTATTCAAAATACCAGGGAAAATATTAGGAAAAAAATTTGGAGAAGAAATGAATATAGAATATCATGAAATAATTTCGAGATTATTATTATTATTATCATAGTCATACAAAAATGTAATTACCTGGAAAATGGTACGAATTAGTGAGTTGAAAAAGTTTGTCCAATCTCTGGTTATTCTGTTCTTTCAATGGAATGAAGAAAGAAAGAGAATTATTTTTCCATAGATTGGAAAATGGTCATCCTACACAATATGAGACTTGGTTTATTGTTTCTTTCTTTCTGTGTTTTATTTCTTTTATTTATTTATTTATGACTCTTTCAAATTTAGATTCTGAGGTTGCTGTAGATCCTAATTTTTAGGCCACAAAACTGTTACGTTTACTATTTGTAGAAGAAAATGATCAGGCCAAGGGGTCTCGTATTAATTAATTAGGCTGAATTCTATGTTTTGTGAATTAATCGTACAAGTGATTTTGATTGTGATCGGACTTGAAGGCTCATAAGCTCCTAAGATACTGAAAATTCCCATTGAATTTTTTTTTTCTAGATAATTTTAACCATCAAATGAGCACCGGGTTGAAAAATTATTGAAATCAAACTACTCGATATTAGACTAATAAAATCACACGCTAAAATCTCGTTTAAGCTCGATTTGTTAACATAATGAGGCTGTCACAATTCATCTTTGAGATAATGTCTATTTACCATCTAAATGATGACTATAACTCTTGAGAGAATCTTCAATATAAAATTAATTGTTGAATTGTTAAATATATGAGTTTGACTTGCGTACATAATAGAAAATACTTGACCGCATTTGAGTGAATCAAGTTGCTTGCGTACCTTCGTAGAGGATGAGACCGGTACGTAGTTCAAAGTTATTCTGTTGTTTTAATCAAATGTTTTATTTGAAGATAAAGAATATTTACTTTAAGGAGTGTAGGGAGAGATGTAAAATGTAGAGCTTGTGAATATTATAAAGAATGCAACTTTCACAATTCTGTTATGGTAGCGTATTTATAGAGGATTTGTTGGTTCACGTGTCTTCTCGTTATGGGCTTTGGTGCTCTTGGAGCTTTGTCTAAATATTTCCCCTTAATATTTCCCTTGGATGCATTGTTGGAAAAATTGGAATGTGAAAAGTGTGATTGTCCACTTGCACATGAAATTCGAACACCATAAGTATCGGGGATACTAAATATTATTAGATAATATTTTTCTACTCTGGGAGTAGATAAGTTTAGCATTTTGAATTTCTCGATTCGAAGTTGAAACGAATGAGAAATTAATTGCTAAAGTTGGGTGTTTGAATGTGGATATCCCACATTGGATATAAATCATAAGTTGAATGAGTTTATATGCATTTGCCTAAGGCTGTGTTTGAATTGATGAATTTGGATTTGGCAAGGGATTTGAAATGAATGGATTTCAAACCCCTTGGATTTGAAATCCACACCATTAGAAATACCTTGTTTGGCTATATATGGATTTATAAAAGGATTTCCAAATTTATGAACTTCAAATTCATTGTTTGGCTATAAATCCTAGAGCATTTGAAATTCTTCAATATTTTATTTGATTTTTACATTACACTACACACAATTACACATATTTTACACACACTGTACACTTTTTACACACACAACACACTGCACATTTCTTACACGCACAACACACTTTTTACACACACTGCACACTTCTTATATGCACAACACACTTTTTACACACACTGCATATTTTTTACATTTATTTTACACACACTACACACTTCTTACATGCACAACACACTTTATACATACACTACACATTTTTTACACACACTGCACACTTTTGCACATATTTTACATACAATATACACATTTACACACACTGCACACTTCTTATATGCATAACACAATTTTTACACTCACTGTATATTTTTACATATATTTTACACACACTACACACATTTACACACACTGCACATTTTTTTTACACACACTACACATATTTACACACACTGCACACTTTTTATACACACACTACACACATTTACATATATCTTACACTCACACTACACATTGTTTACACTCACTGCACACTTTTTGCACATATTTTACACACACTGCACACTTCTTATATGCACAACACATTTTTTACACACTGTATATTTTTTACATATATTTTACACACGCTACACATATTTACACACATTGGACACTTCTTACACGCATAACACACTTTCTACACACATACTACACATTTTTTTACACACACTACACATTTTTTTACACATATTTTACACACGCTACACACATTTACACACACTGCACACTTTTTACACACACTGCACACTATTTACATATACTGCAAACTTTTTACACACACTACATTTTTTTACACATAATGCACACTTTTTACACACACTGCACATTTTTTTACACACATTGCACACTTTTTACACACACTGCACACTTTTTACACATTTTTTACACACACTGCACATATTTTACACATAATGCACACTTTTTACACACACTGCACACTTTTTTACACACATTGCACACTTTTTACACACACTGCACACTTTTTACACATTTTTTACACACACTGCACATATTTTACACATAATGCACACTTTTTACACACACTGCACACGAAAGGTAAAGGGTTGGCCCTTTGGGTCATAAGATTTTTGTGGGCTTTATGAGGGGGAAGGACCTAGCCTTGGTCCGTTTTGCCTTGCGCGCCGCCGTCTGACCGACCGGCTCGGCTCGGGCTCGGGTTGTGGCTGGGCTTGGTGATTGTTGGGCTAAATATATTCTTTTTGGGCCAAATTCAGAATTAATTAACTTGAGCCCAGTTAATTATTTTCTTTTTTTGGGCCAACAAGAATTAATTTTTGCCCAAATTCCATTTCCATTTGTTTCAGCCCAGTTCCTGTTTCTTCTGACAGCAACCAGCAGAAACGTTTCAAGTTGCTGGAATTGGAACGTTTCAAACTGCTGGTTTTGGAAAAGGCTGTTGGAATTGAAACGTTTGCAATTAAAAAATTGCTGGCTGAACGTTTGGAATTCAGTTTTTCCTTCTATAAAAAGGGTCTCCCATATGAATGAAAAATCACACCAAAAACAGAAATCATTTCTGCATTTTTTAAAAGCTTTCTGCATACATCCAAACATTGAGAGTTCTTGAGCAAATATAGTTCGTGGGATTTTGTTCTTGAAGTAGTTCAATTACAAAACATAATCGTTGTATCTTAGGAAGTTAATTGCACGATCCCGTACCACCGTAGGCGGGGCAATATAGCTTTAAGGATAGAGAGTCCAACTCTCGCCTCGATTGTTATTCAATTGTTCTTCGCATAATTTCATAATTATTTTCGTTTAAAGTGCAGATTTTGCAACAAGCTTAAAGTTATATTTTGTTGTTGATTTCTGTGACTTTTCGAAAATTCTGAAAATGGCTCATTTCGGTACTAATGAAAATGCTGCTGCTGCTCTCGACTTTGGCCTTGGACCTGGAGCTAGTCTCGGTCTTGGTCTAGGTTCTGGTTTTGCCTCGGGTTCAGGGGTTAGGTCCGGTTCAGGCTCTGTTCCGAATACACCTGTTGTAACTCCAGTTATTTCGGTAATTCAGGCACGGACTGAAAGGCTAACTCCGATTGTACCACCGGTTAATCCGGTTATCCCGGCGCAGGCTGAATGGCCAATGAAGTTCAGCGGGGTTGATTTCAAACGTTGGCAACAAAAGATGCTTTTTTACTTAACTACTTTGAACCTGGAGAAGTTCTTACGGGAAGACGCCTCGTCTGTCCCTAAAGATTCTGACGATGTTCAAATGAGAACGGCATATGATGTATGGCAACACTGTGATTTCCTTTGCAGGAATTACGTGCTCAACGGTTTGGATGATTCACTTTACAGTGTTTATCATTCCATGAAATCGTCAAAAGACCTCTGGGAGGCATTAGATAAGAAGTATAGAACTGAGGACGCTGGACTGAAGAAGTTCATGGTCGCAAAGTTCTTAGACTTCAAAATGATGGACTCTAAGTCCGTGGCAAGCCAAGTCCAAGAGCTTCAGATTATCATACATGAAGTTCGTGCCAAGGGAATGGCTTTGAGTGAGAATTTTCAAGTGGGGTCTGTGATTGAAAAATTACCGCCCTCATGGAATGAATTCAAGAACTACCTAAGGCATAAACGCAAGGAGATGAGCTTAGAAGATTTGGTTGTCAGACTCAGAATTGAGGAAGACAATCGAGCTTCTATCAAGAGGGCTCCTGTTCAAGCAATGGCAAACATCATTGAAGTTCCGGAAAGTTCTAACCGGAAAAGGAAGTTCCAGGGGAATTTCTAGGCCCAGAAAAATCAAGCTGGGAAAGGAAAGCCGAAACAGAGTGACGGCTATGACAGTGATTGCTATAATTGAGGCCGTATTGGTAATTGGGCTAAAGACTGTAAAGAGCCCAAGAAAAATAATAATCAGTCACGAACGAAAGGTTCTGGCAAGAATAAAGGTAAGAATCAGGTTCAGAACAGGGTTCCGAACCAGGTGCAAAATCATGTGCACTTAGCTGTTGATGATGTCCAGGGCATCAACGAGATGATTGATGACCTGTCAAATAACCAGGTGCCAATCGATCTGACTGATCTTGATCTCACTGCCGTCGTGTTCGAAGCCAATCTGGTGGACAACTCGAGGGAGTGGTTCATAGATACTGGGGCTACTCGCCACATCTGTTCCGACAGAGATGCTTTCTCGTCCTATTCCCCAACTGAAGGACGGAGATTGTTTATGGGAAATTCGGCCACGTCACCAGTGGTTGGAATGGGGAAAATTGTGCTGAAGATGATTTCAGGCAAAGAACTGACATTGACTGAAGTTCTGCATGTTTTGGAGATTCGAAAGAATTTGGTATCCGGTTCGGTTTTGGTCAAGAACGGGTTCAAGATTGTCTTCGAAGCTTATAGGTTTTCTTTGACTAAGAGAGAAATTTATGTAGAAAAAGGTTACCTTGAGCAGTGCCTTTTCAAAATGAATGTAATTCGCTCTCTTGTAATTGAAAACAGTGGCAATAAAAGGATTGAAAATTCTATTTATTTGCTTGAGTATTCTAATTTGTGGCATGTTAGACTAGGACATGTCAATTATAATACTATTCGAAGATTGGTCAACTTGAACTTATTACCAACTTTTAAAGTTGAAAATGAACATAAATGTGAAATTTGTGTTAAGGCAAAGCTAGTCAAACAACCGTTTCCTTCAGTGGAAAGAAACACCGCAACTCTAGAACTTATTCACAGTGACATTTGTGATTTGAAGTTTGTGCAAACTAGAGGTGGGAAAAAGTATTTCATTACATTCATAGATGATTGCACAAAGTATTGTTATGTGTATTTACTAAGAAGTAAAGACGAAGCGTTTGGAGCGTTTACACATTACAAAACGGAAGTTGAAAATCAACTTGGAAAAAGGATAAAAGCTATCCGAAGTGATAGAGGTGGAGAATACGAAGCGCCTTTTGATGAATTTTGTACCAACTTTGGAATTATTCATCAAACGACGGCACCATACTCACCTCAATCAAATGGTATTGCTGAACGCAAAAATCGTACTCTCAAAGAAATGATGAATGCGATGTTGTTAAATTCTGGATTACAGCAGAATTTGTAGGGGGAGGCGATCCTCTCCACCAATTATATCCTTAACAAGATTCTCCACAAAAGTAGGAGTGAGACTCTGTACGAACTTTGGAAAGGTCAAAAGCCTTCTTACAAGTACCTCAAAGTGTGGGGGTGTTTGGCTAAGGTAGAAGTACCCAAACCCAAACAAGTTAAGATGGGGCCTAAGACTATTGACTGCATATTCATAGGTTATGCACTTAATAGTAGCGCCTATCGATTTCTGGTTCATAAATCAGAAATATTTGAGATTCATGAAGGTACTATCATGGAATCTAGAAATGCTTTGTTTTTTAAGGATGTCTTTCCATGTAAGGAAAGAAATGAGCAAGTTCCTCTTAAAAGAACATTTGATGAGTCTACGAGTAGTTCTAATCCTGGGGACGAAGAACCACGTCGTAGCAAAAGAGCAAGAGTTCTTAAATCATTTGGTCCCAATTTTGTATCATATACATTAGAAGGGGTGCTAAGAACGATTAAGGAAGCTATGTCCGGTCCAGATGCTCAACTCTGGAAAGAGGCTATCAATAGTGAAATCGAGTCTATTTTACACAACCATACCTGGGAGTTGGATGATCTTCCAAAGGGAAGTAAGCTTTTAGGTTGTAAATGGATTCTGAAAAGAAAGTATAAGACTGATGGAACTATTGATAAGTATAAGGCCAGTTTGGTAGTCAAAGGATACCGACAAATGGAGGATCTTGATTTCTTCGATACTTATTCTCCGATAACGAGAATAACATCCATAAGATTATTCATCGCTATTTCCGCGTTGCATAACCTTGAGATACATCAAATGGATGTTAAGACTGCGTTTCTGAACGGAGAATTAGATGAAGAAATATACATGGAACACCCCGAGGGGTATGTTGCTCCTGGAAAGGAGAAGAAAGTGTGTAAACTTGTAAAGTCGCTTTACGGACTTAAACAAGCGCCAAAGCAGTGGCATGAAAAGTTTGATAGCACGATGTTATCAAATGGTTTCAAGATCAACGAATGTGATAAATGCGTGTATGTCAGACAAACACATAACACATATGTCATCGTATGTTTATATGTAGATGACATGTTGATAATGGGTAGTAATCATGAAATCAATACTAAAGAAATGTTAAAGAAGAACTTTGACATGAAGGATATGAGACTTGCAGATGTCATCTTAGGGATTAAAATCCTGAGGACTTCTGAAGGACTAGTCTTATCGCAATCTCATTACGTTGAGACGGTTTTGGAAAAGTTTCTTTCGAGCGATAGTGCACCAGTCAAGACACTAGTGGACTTGAGCGTTCATCTACGCAAGAACCATGGTGAACCCGTATCGCAGTTAGAATATGCTAGGGTCATTGGGAGTTTGATGTATATCATGAACTGTACTCGCCCTAATCTAGCTTATTCTATGAGCAAGTTGAGTAGGTTCACGAGTAATCCTAGTGTAGAGCATTGGCATGCTTTAACTAGAGTTCTTAAGTATTTAAAGTATACTAAAGATTATGGATTACACTACTCAAGATATCCAGCTGTAATTGAGGGATACAATGATGCTAATTGGATATCAGACACGAACGACTCCAAGTCCACAAGTGGGTATGTGTTTACCGTTGGTAGAGGAGCGGTGTCGTGGAAATCTTCTAAGCAAACTTGCATAGCCCGTTCCACGATGGAATCAGAATTCATAGCTTTAGATAAAGCTGGTGAAGAAGCTGAGTGGCTAAGAAATTTCTTAGAAGATGTTCCTTGTTGGGAAAAACCTGTGCCTCCGATTTTGATTCATTGCGACTGTATGTCGGCAATTGGGAGGGCTCAGAGTAGTATGTATAATGGTAAGTCTAGACATATTCGTCGTAGGCATAATACCATTAAGCAGTTGATCTCTAACGGGATTATTTCCATTGATTATGTGAAATCAAAGGAGAATATTGCAGATCCTTTGACGAAAGGATTGCCTAGAGATCAAATATACTACCTATCAAGAGGAATGAGATTAAAAGTCTACAAATTAAGAATTGTCACAGCGGTAACCCAACCATATTGACTGGAGATCCCAAGATCATGGTTCAATGGGACAACTAAGTTGTGAAAATTCAGGAAGACACTTAAGAGTTTAATAAACTCTAAACCCATTGCCTAAGATAAAGAAGTGCATCCTACAAGTGTAGCAAAGGCTAAGTCGGAACTTTTAATGATTCCTATACTGTCATGAAAATGAAGTGGAGTATGGTAGAATACTCTTAAATAGGAGATCACATATGTAAGTGTGAGGTGTAGGCCGCCTCAACATTGAGTAAAATATAAACACTTATAAAACCAAGAGGGGGCCGTGGGTCCAACAGTGAGAACTAAAAATTTGCTTAGAAAATTTATCATGTGAATATCATTGTCTGGTTTTACACGAACGGCTGACCAATTCAAGACATCATGTTCATTGGGTAGCCTAGTAAATCCGATGATATCTCATTAAGAAAGGTTCAAAGCCAAAAGCTACCTCTTCTGATGTGATAAATATTCGTTTGAACTCTCAGTTTCATGCATTGCATAAAATTACATTAATTTCATTCGTGTGGGGGATTGTTGGAAAAATTGGAATGTGAAAAGTGTGATTGTCCACTTTTGCACATGAAATTCGAACACCATAAGTATCGGGGATACTAAATATTATTGGATAATATTTTCTACTCTGGGAGTAGATAAGTTTAGCATTTCGAATTTCTCGATTCGAAGTTGAAACGAATGAGAAATTAATTGCTAAAGTTGGGTGTTTGAATGTGGATATCCCACATTGGATATAAATCATAAGTTGAATGAGTTTATATACATTTGCCTATAGGTAAAGGGTTGACCCTTTGGGTTATAAGATTTTTGTGGGCTTTGTGAGGGGGAAAGACCTAGCCTTGATCCGTTTCGCCTAGCGCGCGCGCACACACGCGCGCGCGCCGCCGCCGTCCGTCAGACCGACCGGCCGGCTCGGCTCGAGCTCGGGCGCGGGCCGCGGGCTGTGGCTGGGCTTGGTGATTGTTGGGCTAAATATATTCTTTTTGGGCCAAATTCAGAATTAATTAACTTGGGTCCAGTTAATTATTTTCTTCTTTTGGGCCAACAAGAATTAATTTAGGCCCAAATTCCATTTCCATTTGTTTCAGCCCAGTTCTTGTTTCTTCTGACTGCAACCAGCAGAAACGTTTCAAGTTGCTGGTTTTGTAAAAGGCTGCTGGAATTGAAACGTTTGCAATTAAAAAATTGCTAGCTGAACGTTTGGAATTCGATTTTTCCTCCTATAAAAAGGGTCTACCGTATGAATGAAAAATCACACCAAAAACAGAAATCATTTCTGTATTTTTTAAAAGCTTTCTGCATACATCAAAACATTGAGAGTTCTTGAGCAAATATAGTTCGTGGGGTTTTGTTCTTAAAGTGGTTCAATTACAAAATATAATCGTTGTATCTTGGGAAGTTAATTGCACGATCCCGTACCACCGTAGACGGGACAATATAACTTTAAGGATAGAGAGACCAACTCTCGCCTCGATTGTTATTCAATTGTTTTTCGCATAATTTCATAATTATTTTCGTTTAAAGTGCAGATTTTGCAACATGCATCACATAAGAAATAGGACAAAAATTTTCTGTTCGATAAGATTTGAGATCCCACTCGAACTTGGTCGGTTAAAAAGTATTAAATATTTATAAAATGATCAAACTACTCATCTAACTCATGTTTGACTCGAGTAAAACTCGTCTGTCTTTGTTTTAATAAAATTCAAACATAATTTTTCATGCTTCGATAATAATTTTAATAAGCTCTCGACTCATTCTTTTATACTCTTAATGATGTGATTATAATAAAAGTGTAAATCATAATCCATGACTAGATATAAAAGCCATCGATGTCATTGGTAACGTAAACTAATATTTTTGAAATTATCCTACATTAGTTTTTCTTTTAATTGATGTATAAAATTTAAGAAAAACTTGTGGCCATCAATCTTATAACGTGCCAATATATAACTTATCAGCAAAGAGAGAGTCCATATATAAATCGCAGTGCTTTGTCAGTGCAAACACAGCAAACTCCATGACTTGACATTTTATAAAATCCACAAAAATGGAATGTTACACATCAATATAAAGTATATAACATGCACATTTTACCTTTTTTGGAGATTCTAGTACACTCCTGATTCGGTCAAACCCATCAGGAGATTCTAATCCGCTCTTGACTCGGCCAAATCGCAACCCCAAATTTCTCATCAATAATACTATTTGGAGTTAAAGTGATTTTTAAGGTGTTTTGTGACTTCAGTTTTGAGCGGAGCGCAATTCACAATCATCTGTTTATGATAAATCTGATATAAATTTCACAATCTTAGATAATTGTTTGAAATCGGACTCCAAATACCTTGTGAAAATTATGCGAGCTTTGCAAAACGACTCTCGATTTGAAAGAAGCACATATTATCTGAGTAGAATTGCCGATTGCGAGTCTTTAGATGACACATGAATGTCGTTTTTTCACTTTAAGAGATCATTATATGCACATAAAGCACATCCGAATGGTTAGCATGAAATCCAAATCTGAATAGGCAAAAAAAATACCTAATCAACTAACCCGATCATTAGGTTTGGGTCCTAACCTAGACCCAAAATACCCAAAGTTTTGGGTCGAGGTCCAAGTATTCCCACCCATTAGTAGGTCTATGCACGTTCAGTGACTTACAAATTCAATTCAGTACTATCCAAGTGGTTAGCATGAAATCTCACAGCATAACACATAGGGTGTTTGCCTAAACTTATTTTAAAGAACATATAAATTAACGCTTACAAGATGTTTTTGGAGCTTATAAACTTTCTATCTTAACTCTTAAAAAGTAAGTTGGGGTTTCATGATTTATTTTTTAGGAGCTTATATCCTGAAGCTTAATTTGAGAGTTTATAAGTTAATTTACTAAAAAAATGACCAAACACTTTACAAGAGCTTATAAGCTCTAAGCCAAACACCGTCACAAAATTGAGATGCAACTATTTAATAACATAGACTTTTTCACTCAATCTATATATACATCAAGCAAACCACAGACAATGAAAACACTAACAAGCAATTTTATGAGTATCCGAGACTCCAACTACGGATATAATCACAATTATCAGTGTATGATAGACCCTATGTGACTCCCTAGTTGTGATTGTCCCTCAAGCTAAATTCCCAAAGGCTCATAAAATGAACGGGTGATTTGCATTGGACCAAGTGCAACACTTCGATTCCACATTTTACCATTTGATCAAGGTAGAACAGACGATCTAATCGTCCAACCTCTACCACATCAACATATTTCCCTTATGATCTTAGCTGATCTACGATGAGTTATCGGAGATCGCTTCACAAATTGATGGTCCAACCAAGATAACAAAAGAGGTATCAAGAAAACATTTGTCAACATACATTCCAAGAATACAAAAATGTCACTAATATGTAACTTTAAAAACAAAATGTAAGCTATAGCAGCAAGAATAACAACAAAGACATTGAACTACCGGTCGAGTGCAAATTCCCATGAAAATAATCTCCACAGGCGATTTTGATATTTGCTCACAACGATTGGATGGTGAAACACCGGATATATAGAAAGTAAAATTCATAGCACATTGCAACTAGTTCAGTTAGCAGGATATCTATAACTAAAACAAATCTGGCGGTTTCTCAAAAGTAGAACGATTTTCAAGAGCTTCTCAAATTAACTTACGATTAATGAAAACAAAAAGCTCCTAAAAGTGACACATAAGGGATGTAAGAGTACACGGGCCATTATCCCAAACTAACGTCAATAAGAAACTAACATCAATAAGAACCAAACCTTGTGTATGTGAATTAGCTAGATATCGTGCATGTATTAACACCATCCTTGCAGTCCTTCGTGAGATCATTAAAAGTTTCAATCTGCTTTTTTCCCCTCACGAACACTTCAGTATCAACCGATGCCCTCATATAACCATCAAACTCAACTGCATTTCCATTGTTGAGCTTTGTCGTCTCAACATACCAATCACTGTTTGAATCCCACAAATCTTTATGGTCATCAAGGAAGTGGGTCGAGTATTTATCCTTCAAAGGATCAAAAAACGATATATCTGGCTCGTTCGTCGCGATATAAAGATTCCTCCCATCTTCAATTTTGTACTTCAATGTTGACAAAAGGGCTTCTGGTGAAGTGTCTCTATCAAGATTCGGCCATAGCTCTTTGTTATTCGCCTTTTCACCTCTTTCAACATGAACCGAGTCAAAATCCCAATTCATTCTCGCAGAAATAGCCGAAGCAATATCCAACAACCGTCTCGACTTCCAAATCATCTTCCATGGACGTTCAATAACGGATTCCGTCTCGCCTTCACAAACTCGGTACCAATAATTATCTGGCTCAACCGACCCAAATTTCCTCATAATCAAAGCATCATTAACGTTCGCTAGCTTCATTGGCGTGACCTGGAAATCCTCCACGAGATGGAGACTCAACCCGTCTTTTTTTTGCCACTTGCTCCAATCTGACCAAAATTGAGCTTGATCAAGAACTGGATATGAATCCATCAAATGTTCGAAATCGAAGTAAAACCTAAAATCTTTGCCCTCTTCATCTTGACCCGATGAAGTATATATCTTAGACAAACAAATGCTAAGATCCATAACTAGAGTTCGATTCAAATACTTTGCCTCCCCTAGCATACACATGAAACTCCATAAATATTGATGCATGCTCTTACACCTATCCCCACCACCCGAATAAATCAAATACTTGCTATTACTAAACGACCCCTCCGATTCTACCATAGGAAGAGCATCGTTCACAGTTTCACCGACCTCGGGGAGAGCAATAGGGTTATCCTCCATTTTTGCGGGCACTTTCTCAAATCCCTCTCTATCTTTCTCTCTGTTCTTCCCTCTTCCTTTTCCCTTTCTCTTCCTAGCATTCCCACCCGAATGGTAGTTTCCAATTCCAGCCACGCTAAGCGTGCAATTTTCAGACCTCACAACAGTAAAACTCCTATAATCCTTGTAAAATGCAGCCGCCTTCCCTTCTTTAGGCCTAAACCGCCACGCCATGTGGCAAGAACTATCGTTACTCCCTCGAACCGGCTTCCCAAACCGGTAAAAGTGAATGTCCTTAAAATTTTCAATGGCATACCTCATCAAGAGATGGAAAACATCGGGATCACTACAATTAATCGGGTCATCAATCCTACAATCACTAGTCTCGGAACCCAAACCGGGCTCTTGTTCAATTGCAGTCCCTACGACTGCAGAGTCGACATCCGTGATGTTAATAAACGTCGCGAATGCAGTCTGATTGGAGGCAACAAAGTCCTCACCAGTCTTAACAACAGATGCATCAGATTTAAAAGTGGCATTGGAGTTGGATGTGAGGAAATTTGTGAGCTTTGAGGAAGGGTGAAATAAAGGGTCTTCAGGCTCATAAGTAGCAGCAATCATAGTGAAGATCAAAACCCCAATTACAAACAAAGAGAAACAGAGATTGGCTATCATTTCCAGTGCATTTTGGCCTATATTTTCAGCCCTGAAACCCCCATTCCTTGATAATGTAAATGAAGGCCGACCCAACATTTTGTTTCTTTACTTGTTATATATTTTTTGCTGAACTGTAAAAATAAATCAAAATTAAACAACAGAATTGAAATGCGCAGTACCCATAAATAATTCTTCAAATTTGAGCAAAAGAGGTGTTCGAAAAAATGGAAAAAGTAGCAATGATAACCTGGGGTTCGATAGATCTGCTTGAAGTAAGGGTATAGATACAAAGATCTGTATCTAAATGCGGGCAGCTATTACCTCAAGCAATGAGACGAAAGTAAGGATCAGCCCACCAGCATTTTCACGACATTTTCCTTTGTTTCTCCTTTTTCGTTTTCAGTGTTCTCTGAAAGTAGAGAGAGAGAGAGAGAGAGAGAGACTTCAAAAGCTTTGGAAGTGATGATGGTGAACAACAAGGAGTGTTGCTAAAATGAGCTAGGGGTGGACGGTGAATAGTATAGTTCCTTGTTTGGTTATGATTTAATAATCAGATAAGGTGGGTGATCTCACTTTGTGGGTTGACGGTCAATCTTAATTTTCCCACTTTGTGGAGATTTTGTTCTGAATTTTAATTGATCGAATTCGAATATAATTTACTTTTCTTGTAATAATTTATAAATTTGATTGTGTCTAGATTAGAATTTCACACGCTTTTAAATTATGATGCACGGACACTTCGAGAAATCATCCTGTGCAGTGTTGGACACTCGCCGTGTCCGTGTCCAACTATTGAGAGAGGAAAAAAAATACAACCAACATAGTATTGGCGGAGTGATAAACAGCTCTCACCCCCATAAGGAGGAGAACATAAGTTCGAATTTTGGAAAGTACACTTATTAGGAGTGAGACTAACCTTTAATATTCTCGTTCCCCCGGAATTAGTCTTGGGCCTCTAATGAGGTCTGGGGATACCTTGAGTAAACAAAACAAAACAAAAAATACACATGAACATTTGTGTCTTAGTCGTGTCTGTTTACTATTTTTTTTTAAAATTCACGTATCCGTGTCCTGTGTCCGTGCATCATAGCTTTTAAGTTAAGTAATTCCTTTTAAATTAAATTCTTTAATTGTGTATTCATATAACTCAAAGTCTTTTTCCACTCTATAATCCATTTCCAAAATTCTCAATAAAATAATTAGATCAATTTACAATAATTAATAATTTATTTATTCAGTATAAAGAATGAAATCTTAGAAATATTAAGTGTTGCTAGCAATAATCTTCAAAAGATTAATGCTTAGTCTAAAACATTTCAAAAAATAAAATCACATTATAAATAGGAGTAAAACCTTTTAATGGCGAATAACATGTACATATTTCTTTACTTTGGAAATAATTTATCAATAACGGTCTTATTTTGGCATCATCTCAATAACGTATTTGAAATTTCAATTGAAATGAAAATTCATAAAAAACTTACGGTTACGAATGGTGAACTCTACTTGTACAGTTAAGTTCGTACTATGTAATATTCAAACTACAAGCCAAAGAACTCACTGTCGAAACAAATGGAATTTTATTCTGTTACATGATTGTAAGAGAACTTACAAGTTACAAAAGACTTGCAAGCATGAATTAAAATTTCCAAACGTTTCATAGAAACTCTGAAAACGTTGCATTTTCAAGTTAATAAAAATTAAAATAGAGTGTAATTTCAAAATTCTTCCGTAGTTGAGTTTTCCACGAAACACTTATTTTTCATTTATTATTACAAACCTAATAGTAATTGATAATATTACCATAAAATACTAATGTGTTATAATCTACTTATTCGAGGATTGAGGTACTAGATTTATTATACTTAATTCTAATTATTACCATACTAATAAGTTGTAACAAGGATCAAAGTTCACGTAATGACTTTGAATATTAGTAATATTAGAAAATAATATGGTTTATCAGAAAGAAAAAATAATATACACTAAAGTTCAAAGTAGGTTATTTTTATTTATTTCATGATTTTTCATCATATTTCTTTGCCTTTTTATAATTTCTGAAAGCTTCCAAAATTTATAAGCTCGAAGCATGTGACAAACCAGACGTTCGTCCATCCTACCAAAAAAAAAAAAAAAAGACGTTCGTCCATGCTTGCAAGTTCTTTTCTTTTTGGGTGCTTAACATGCTTGCAAGTTCACCCACTTCATTATTTTGGTTTCCTTCATCGTACCAAACGCAGCCTAAGTGTGAGTGACGTCACGCGGGGCTCTAATTTCCGGATGATACTTGATGGCTCTTGGGAGTCCAACTCTCCCATAAAATATCCATCACATTAAAGCATGTGTGAGAACCACCAAAATATATACATATTTTATTATATTTTAATTTTTGTGTGGTGTATATATCCCAAAAGTTAAACTCCCAAAACAACATGTATCACCCCTGATTGCCGGAGGATATGGCGTAATGCACACTCGGTGCAACGGAAATTTTTGATCCATCCTAATTAATTAATTAAAATATGTATAGTTTTGAGTTTTGACTTTGTAACAAGAATGTAAATGCACCGACACCTTGCAGTGGCATAAATGATATTATTCAAAAAAACATACCCTATATGATAACGAGGATGGAATAATGTCAACATTGTTGCTTGGGATTCCACCTTATCCTACGCACCTAGTGTGCCAAGTAGCTTGGGTCATATTTGGAAAGTTTTGAGACCTCATGTTCCGGATTGATCTCAACTACATATGTAAATACATAAACGTAGGTCCCATATGAACATATATATGGTGAATGCACTCGACCTCCCAAGCAACTTGTCCTATAACATCTACATAACAAAGTTTTATAACGGGGAAATTCTAGTTTAGCCATCTTAGATCGAGCTCAAATGTAAGCGTCCGAACATTTGCTATTTTATTGATTTAATTAGCCAAATCTCTTCCCAACTACAATTTCAGAACTAATAAATCCAAGACTACGGAATATATCAAAACAAAAAAGACATGCTTCAATGAGACGGCGGAACCAATATGGCACATTTTAAATGAAAATGTAATAATAATATGAGTTGGAGGATCAACAAAGTTATTACAGTGAACAAGACTTTTCTTTTTTCACTTGCTAGATCATAAAAATCACCTAAAGACACAACAGCGCGGGTATTTTTGTCATTTGACGCCAAGAACTAAATCTAAATTACCATGAAATAAGCACACTATTCGTTGTTTTCCCTAACGAGCGAAACAAAGAGAAATATACAAGTATCATCAGAATTTCACACAGGAGTATCATCATGGTTAAAAAGTAAAGGAAAATGTACAATTCTGTGCAAGGTAGTAAAAAAATCACCTCACCAGGGATTAAGGCTTAAGCTTTATACGGCTTACATTGAGCTCCATACTCTTTTGAACCATATCTTGTAATAATCTCTTCGCAGTTTCCACAGCTTTATCTGTTTTATCAACATTTGCAGCAAAGTCGTAAACAATCTTCTCCAATTCAAATGAGCTCAATCTGTTCTCTTGAGGTGATTCCCGAAGCAAATCCAAGAGAATTCGAGCTTTATCCTGAGCTATAGGAGTACCCTCTGCAGTCAAATGCAAAAGGCCCGGTATAGCACCTTCTTTAAGAATAAGGTCCCGGTATTTATCACGAGAGCTCTGGCATAACGACAATAAAGCACCAACTGCATGGGACATGCTAATAGAAGATCCATCTTCCACGGTTTCTACTAAAGCTAAAATCCCGCCATTTTCGTTTGTAATTGCGTTTCTTCCTTCCTCGGTGTCTGAGAAGATTTCGAGTAAGAAAGTTGTTTTTTCTGCAAATTTGGAGTATTTTTTGCATTCTTTTAGCAGGTTGATTAGAGGAGGCACTGCTTTAGCATCAAGAACAAGCTCAGGCTCGTGTTTGTATGTAGAAAGATAGTAGAGGGTTGTGACAGCATCGACTCTTCCTTGAACGCTTCCAAAGCATAGGATTTGCACTAGTAAAGGTGCAGCACCAGAAGTAACTATAGTTGGCTTATTGGGTTCAGCAGATGATAGTGATAGAATTGCAGCAGCTGCTAATTCTCTTAGATTGTCGTTTTGATATTTGAGGAGTTCCACAAGAGGTGGAACAGCAGAAGCTGTAACTATCCGGATTTTGTTTCTGTTACATAAGTAAATTAATAAAGTGCAAAGCGTCAAATTGATGGGAATGGATATCGATCAAATGTAAGAAACATATTACAGAGAACAGACAATTAATGTTAAATAAGAAGCATGTAAAAGTTTCACCATACTATCAGAATTTTTTTTGAAAGGAAATCCCAATCAGATTATGTGAAAGAGAACAATAAAATAAGCTACATGAATTGAATGGTTAGCCTTCAGTTTTTTTATTACCACAATCAACATGACATTGATACCAGAATTCCATAGTATAAGAAGCTATATGACTTTTCAAATAAAAAAGGAAAAAAAGGAATGTACGCCATAGATTGCTTCATGCAGCACCCTTAATCACATATGGTTCAAAAAAAAGCCCTTAGTGAACCATCGACATGGTTCCTTTAAAATCATGGAACACTATCATGACCTTCAACTTCTTAAATTTACTTAAACATGCATTTGACGAATTCGACAGCGATGTTCTTGAACATACATAGACAATGATACTAAGGAATATGCATTTTGAGTTAATTTTCAACCTTGAAATCGAAGTAATTTAATCTAATGCAATATTGCTCCATACTAAAGAAAATGAAATTGCTCAAAGTGAAGTTTTCTTAACTCAAGTAAAACCAATACTAGCACAACTTAGTCAACAGATAACTTACGCACACAACCTCTAAGGTATTAAATGAAGAACCAAGATTCTTTTCCGTGTTTAAGTAATGGATTGAAGATAAGAACAGGCTAGGTACTAGATATCAATGCTCAGTTTCTATGACTCTCACTAGACTGGCTAGCTACTGGTTAATCCTTCTCTGAGCACAATAAAGTTCAAACAAGCTAATTGCTGAATATTATAGAAAAGAATCAGCAAAACCGGGAAATAATAAAGGGGTTTTGGGGTTGGGGTGGAATCTTATAAGCTTATGCTGAAACCATTTGGTTCAAAAGTAATATCTAGCACTGGCTGCAACGGAGATGCGGAATTGCTTCCCGAAAATATACCTAACACATAAAATGATCTGAGGCCTTTACAGTAGAGTTTTGACACTGAGTGGCTGACAACTAATAAACCATCAATCATAAAAGCAAGAGTTAATTCCCATTTATTGTCCTGCTTTCTCGTCATCTTATAGTTCTTTCTTTAACTTTAAATAACTATATTTCAGCAGCCAAAAGGATAACAACCAAGAGCCAGGAGACGGGAGCAGCAATAAGCAAACGGAGAGAAACGTCTCTATTCAGCTGTCTAGCTCATCATCATTACACCATACCATTTAGTTATAAGACACGCATGCACAACCCCGCACACACAACCACAGAGGTATGAAAGATCTTCTATACTAAAAGAACTATCGATGCATATGCTATCTTTTAAAATGAATTATGTTGATCAAAATCAAAATAACTACCATTGACAAACTGACCAAAAACACCATGTTTGATTCCAAAATACAACCAGTACTATACACAGATCAGAACCATGTCCAATTTCACATTAAGCAGCAACAAGTTTATATGTTAACAGTAACAAGCACATCTTACCTTCATTCTCCAATCACACACGGTAAGGTATCAAACTCACAATTTACCATTTCAACCGTAAATCCAAAATTCACAAAGAACTCCCAATACACAACTACATATCAGTCGATTAATTCAATAATTCAAAAGTTCCAATAGAATCAGCAAAACCTAGAAATCGATACTTTTTTCAACATGAAAAAACTAGGAAAAGTAAGATGCGATACCTCTGATTCCGAGCTGCGAGATTGAGAATCGCGAGTAGCGCGGCCTCTCGAGCTTCGATAGGGAACGAATCGTGCAGCATCGAGACGAGTGGCTCAATAACTCCGGCGGCGGCGAAGCGGCAGCGCACGGCGGACTTGGAATTGGAAGTAGAGGACTTCCTGACCAGCTTCCTGACGTCTTTAGCCGCCTCAATTTTGGCTCTGAGATCTCCACCGTTCAACCTCCTCGCTACTTCCTCCACCACCATTTTCCTACTCCACGGCGGCGTATCCTTACCGCTGCTTTCTCCTTCATCTTCCACCGCTTTCAGCATTGCTTCCTCCTCATCCTCTTCCTCCATTTCTCTCCCTAATACCATTATTTGGTAAGATTTACGTATATCTTCTGTGCATATGTATATATATATATAGGGTATGGATCAAATACGTATCTTAAGTAAGATCTAAGATTCAATTTAGCCCTTAGATTCAATTTGATCTCAAGGTCTGGATTTAACCTATTTTTCAAATTATTTAATTTGTTTTAATGCTGGCAGGGGCATTTTAGTCAAAAACATAACAACCTTCTTCTTCAACCATCCTCACTGCTCTCTCTCTCCTCTCACTCTATCTCTTCCCCGCACTATTTTTATCTTTTTTTTTCGTATCTTTCTCTCTATTCTCCATTATCGCATTAATTTCATCTTCGTAGTATTGTAAAGATGAAAATAGAGGAAATTATTCCACAGCAATAAACGATTCCTTGTAAAAATTCCCCCAAAATTTGTTATATACCCTGGAGAAAAATACAGAAGATATTATATATATATATATAGATATAGATGTAGATATATAAGGGGGGTAACATACGAGTAATTTATGGTAGGTTGTTGACACCTCTGAAGTAAAACTGAGGCCTTGTCTTCTCTTCTCAGTTGCACATAGGAGATCTTTCTTTCTTTCTGCTGATACATACATACATACAAAAAGAGATATATCTATAGTGATTTATACAATATATCCAATTTTCTTCTTTAATACATACTGTATAATGAGTTATAATATAATGTATAATGTGTTATAACATACTGTATAATGACTTATAAGATACTGTATAATTGAATATTTTTAATATGTTATAAACACACACTGTATAATGAGTTATAATGTATCGTATAATGTGTTATAACATACTGTATAATGACTTATAAGATACTGTATAATTGAATATTTTTAATATGTTATAAACACACACTGTATAATGAGTTATAATGTACCGTATAATGTGTTATAACATACTGTATAATGGCTTATAAGATACTGTATAATTGAATATTTTTAATATGTTATAAACACACACTGTATAATGAGTTATAATGTACCGTATAATGTATTATAACATACTGTATAATGGCTTATAAGATACTGTATAATTGAATATTTTTAATATGTTATAAACACACACTGTATAATGAGTTATAATGTACCGTATAATGTATTATAACATACTGTATAATGACTTATAAAACACTGTATAATTGAATATTTTTAATATGTTATAAACACACACTGTTTTAAGATACTGTATATATATAGATAGATAGATAGATATAAATATATATATATATAGAGAGAGAGAAAGAAAGGAAGACGAAGAAATAGCCTATTTTTCTCTCTCTTCTGATCACTTTTCAAATTCATACGAATTTTGTGGCGTGAATTTCAGCTTGCATTTCTCTAATATCAAGTTTCAATGCAATTTCGTTGGATGATGATCATGTATTATGATAATATAACATCAATCTTTTGTGGCTGCAAATTTTATCTTTTGCAGAGCATCATCCAACCTAATTATGGGAGTGATAATTTGATTTCGATTTATAATTGAAAAAAGAAAAAAAACAGAGAAGAGAAGAGAATTAGTGAAACACCAGAGAAGAAGTGAGCAAATGAGAGAGAATACGATGAAAGAGACGATCAGAGAAGAAATGAGAATATGAGAGAGAAGAAGATGAAAGAGACGTGGGTTTGTAGGCTTTGAAAAATGGCATCAGTTGACTATTATACCCCTTATTCAATTGAAATCAATTTCCCCACATGTTTTTTGATTCTTTTCTGGACGGTTAGATTTAATGGATCCAATGGTATATATTGAGTCTTATATCTTATCTAATATAAGGTATGTATTAGATCTTGACCCTATATATATATATATATATATATATATATATATATATATCCAAGCTCTGTGCAATGATATTTTATCTTCTCTGTCAGACTTCGAATTGGAATTGATCAAGGAAAGGGTTTTGGACTTTTCGCTGCGAAACTTGTACCACGCCCAAAGGTGGAGCCCTACCTTAGGGACGTAAAGGAATAAACTTAGAAGAGTCGGACAAGTTGATGTTCAAGTTTATTTGAATTATTATTGAGTTTTAAAATTTATGTTTTAATTTGATATGATTTTTAATTGAACCGAACACGAGTTAAGCTTGAAGAACTTGATTCTCTTGAAAATATTAATAATTTTTCATTAATCGAACCGAATACGATTAGAGCTTTGTGGGGTTGGGTTCGACTCCCACCAAAAGTATGTAAACTTTACTCTATTTTTATAATAGTTGTTAGATTAGTTGATTGCAATAATTCTTACTTTACTATCACTTATCGCAATTTGATTAGTAACATTGTATCTTGTAATCAATTCATTAAAAAAAACTAAACAAAGGGGAGTAATTACAATTGTGATTTCTCATTTATTGCTCTTACAGAAAAAAGATTTCTCACTTATTGCAATTAAGTGTTCGGACATTCTAGTTCAATAATTGTTGAATTTAATTCCTAATATTTTGTCTTACATTAACTTCAAACTTGTTTTTTTTTTTAAATGTTTTTTTAACATTATTTTTATTGTTGATGGAATTGCACAAGTATAAGAATCAAATTTGCAGTAGATCCAAACTCAATGAACCAAAATTATAGAGTACTCAGAATTTAATAAAACAAAGTTGTATTGCTCTAACTTACACCACATAACTACAATATGAGCTAGAATTTGAGGAGTCCCATTTGTAGTGCAAATGATTAAGAAAGAAATAAAGAAAGGTGCACATTTGAAGAGGATCAAAATAAAAAACAAAATTATAATGGTACCACATTCACGGTGAATAGTAGTTAGAATTGAAAAATGAATCACACTATTTGATACTCGATTTGGGATCAAATGTTAAAAGTTGGTATGAATTTGGTTTGTTAACATAACAAACCTGGTTGAATATTTTTTTATTCGATAAATTTTGAAACTCCTATCAGTAAAAATGTGTTCAAAAAATTCGAGATACACATATTCAGCTTATGTTCATCTCAATTAAAGCTTATTTGAACTCAATTCAAATAAGAAAAAATTACAAAAAACTCCCCAACTTATGTGCTAAATACAGCCAACTCCCTCTTTTTCGTCTAATTACTTCTACCTCCCTAAAATGAGGATGTCCAATGTAATGTAGAAAAAAAATGATAAAATGTCCATTTTGCCTTAACTAAAATTGACAAAAAAAAAAATCTAAAATTTTACAAAAGACACTTATACCCTTTGAGTAAAAATTAAAATTAAAAGTCAATACTTTATTTTTTATAAATATACACATGTTTTTATATATATATATATATAAAAGAAAATATAAATATTTTTTGTTCATCTTCTTTCTCGCACCGCCACCCCTCCGACCACCTTGCATCATCACCCCGCAAAGACCCACTGCGTGTGATTTTGTGTGTGTCTATGTGTGTGTGCGTGTGTATATATGTGTGTCTATATATGTATGTGTGATTATGTGTGTGTGTTGGTGGGGGAAAGGGGGTATTTGGTTCACTGTTCATCGTCTTTACAGTGAAGATGATGAACAATGACTTTTTTTTTGTTATTGTTATATATAAATACATAATTATGTGTGTGCATATGTATATATATGATATTCACTGGTTCATGACTTTTTTTTCTTAAATATATATAAATATATAATTTTGTGTGTGTATATATATTATATAAATATATTACTTTTGTGTTATTATAATTTCTAAATTGAATTATTGAACTAATTACAACCACCTCCCTTATATATGCATATATGAACAATAAAATATATATATACATATACATATATATATCAGAAAATATATATTATATTGTAATTTTGTGTTAAAAAATATATTATTTTTGTGTTATTAGAATCTTTTAATATTTTATTAAACTAATTACAACAACCTCCTTGATTTTGAAAAAAATTGCATCCACCTCCTCACATTTAAAGGGTAGGTTGGCCCGAAAAATAGTCAACAATCACAAAGGTCAATCCCAGGAGCAAAATTGAATTTTTATAAAAATTTGGTGATGAGGTCATCAATTTCCGTACAAAAAGAACCTCAAATGTAAGTCGGATATTAAATTTAGGGAAGTGGAAGTAAGTACTCAAATTCGGTGGAGGTGACTGTATTTGACCCATAATTAGGGAGTTTTTTGTAATTTTCCCTTCAAATAATAATCAAACCGAACCCAAATACAAATTTTGAAATTTAATATTAACTAAACAAACCTGAACAATAAGCGATTGGACTTAACTCAATTTATTAACAAAGGTTGCCTTGCCTACGGCCCACTACAAATCAGGGCCCAGATCTTCCTTTAGCCAAACTTAATTGCATTTCACAATTTCTTTGAATATAGTTTAGTGCATGATCGTATTTTCATCTTTGGACCGAGACTTCGCGCCTATTTCTCAACTCTCATTGGAACTAGTGAATCTAAATCATTTAAAAAGTCATAAATAAAACATAAAAGTTGGAGATGCTCGCAAAATCCTGCAACTTTCAAGCTTAAAACACTATAAAGCATATAACTCTACTTAGAAAAATCTTTAAAAGTTCAAATAATAATAATAACAATAATTTATATACAGCTTTATATAATACCTCTATAGTTTAAACTGAAATTTATATACAATTTTAAATACAATTTGCTCCTGCCTTGGCAGATCCCATTGTCTGTCTGTTGACTGCAGAACTGCCAATTGGAATTGGAGAACAGATGAAAACAGAGTAAAAAAATAATCATAGGAAAATTATAAATAGAGATTTAAGAGAATATTTATTCATAACCTGCGTATCCTACTTCGAAGTACTATAATTCCAAAATATATACATCGCATGTTATATTTTTCCTACAAAAAAAAGACGAACAGAAGTACATAGGTTCCACTTTGGTTTTCAGAAAACTAGAAGATTCAACTGCACCAAGAAAGTGAATGTTTATGTAGGGGTCGGAGTCAGATCAGGCGCATTGGGTTCGGGTTCATTTCAGGGAATGGTGGTCGTGGAGAAGTGGCAGTCTCGAGGTGGCCGGTAGCTTTAATCACATTGAGGAGGAAAGGGGCTCAATTTTTATTGGATATACCGTCGAGTAATGAAGCGAAAGGGGCTCATGCATGTAACATATTAAAGGGTAAATTACACGCACCCCTTGCATTGAGACTCTAATTATGAAAAATACCCCGATATTTAAGAAATTATCATAATTCCCTGGCCTATAAAACATACTCCGTCCGTCCCAAAAAGGATGTCCCCTTTGACTTTTCTTAGGAATTATCAAAAATGTATTGTTTCTCAAAAATATCCTTTCCATAAAACAAAAGACAATAAATAACATTACCTTATAAAACATGTTATAATTTAATTTAATTTATGACTGTTGTCTATTATCCATGTATGAAACTATCTTTCCTTTAAATGTAATTGCAGTTTTATACTAAAAATAAATTAATTATATATT
The DNA here is from genome assembly GCA_019426215.1 of Buddleja alternifolia. Lineage (NCBI taxonomy): Eukaryota > Viridiplantae > Streptophyta > Magnoliopsida > Lamiales > Scrophulariaceae > Buddleja > Buddleja alternifolia. The sequence goes on along the minus strand of CM033392.1, from coordinate 52,937,521 downwards.
CTTTAATTAAAATAGAAGGTAATATAGTCGGATTAGACAATAAATATATACTTCAATAGTAAGGGATAAACTTTTTGGGAAAGACAAAAGTGGAATAGTGGACATCCTTTTGGGACGAAGGGAATATTATAATTTCAGTTTTTAATAAAAGTAAATTACAATTTGCTTTTACAATTTCAACTCATGTTTTCCGAGTAGTTAGGATTGTTAGGGGGCGTGTGCGTAGTAATTACTCAATAAGAAAGTGGCATTGTATATTTAATGATCCCTTTTTGAAAGATAGTTGTTCGTGTACTCCGGTACCCGGCTGATTGAATAGAATTTCCTTACTTCGTAACCAAATACAACAACGATGAACATATTCAGTATAATTTGAATGTGATCCGTGCACCAGAATTACCAACCCATTTTGTCTGAGCCGGACGAGGTTGGGTCAAATCGTGAGAAACCTGACCCGAGAGCACACCCTTACAAATATATCTGTGACTGCACAATCCCCAGTACTAAACCACATACAAACACATAAAGAAGGAAAACAATTGATGATCATTTCCAAAATATAGTGGAAATTCAAGAACAAACATTTTCTAAGATGTTCGACTAACAAATTATGCAACGGTTATAAGTCTATTATCAGAAATTCCGGTCTGTTCCAAAGAAATATAGGAGTAGAAAATTCTAAAGAGACTTTGGCTTTGTTTTCTATAATAGTGTGATAATATTTCGATAATTAACAAGTCGGATTATACATTATTTCCTTGTAAGTCTTAAAATGTAATTTTCGAAAACTAAAAGCAATTTTTTTTTTTTAAAAAAAGTTATCAGGATTGCTGGATTACTAAATCTTGGAACGATCAAAGTATAAATACAGGGAAAGTACAGACCTGAAGTATTTCCTCCGAGTGCATTCCATCTCAAATTAGCGCCAATACTGAGCCCATCGGTGAATTGTTTCAACCATTTGTGGAAATAATGCGCTGACACTTTCATTGATAAGATCTTGGAAAAAATGTATCGACTCCTCATCGTCTAAGTCCAAACGGAACTTTTCTTGAAGCTAGAAAAACAATGAAAACCATGTCATTAGAAGGGGGATAAATTGATGGCGGTTTCTAAAAGAAATAAAAAAGGCGGTGATTTTTTTTTTTACCTTAAGGATGCCCTTTTCAGGATCAGAAGCGATGTCGGGAATGTTGGAGCCCGCCATTAAATGAAACAGATTAAGAATTAGGTTACTCGACTTCCTGAGAATGTTGTATGCTTCACAACAGTAGGATTTGAACCTGGTATAGTATTGACTACAAGAGGGAGGGGGAAGAAAGTTAGAACAGCATGTTTAAAGTTGCATCAGACATATTCAGTCGAATTTCTTTCTTTTTTTTGCAACAGTTGAAAATTGCATTTTGGTCCCGTGAGATAGAGTGAATTTGATTTTGATCCCAAATTTCAAAACTTGTGAGACATTTAGTCTTTATATCCAGGTGTCGTTAGTTTTTGATGGAAAAGCAACAGGGCACTCAGGTGGCTGTTAACTGCGACTTTATTTTCAGATGGCTTTTTCCATAAAAAACTAACAACCCATGCGAAAAAGGACTGAATGTGCTATTAAAGCTGAAAGTAGGGGTCAAAACACAATCTTTTCTATTTAATCCAAACATGGAATGCTGGGAAAGAAAACTAGTGACGATTAATGATATTATGATAAGTTCCCTTTTTCTTCCCCAAATACGTTACAGCTCTTGTCGATGTACGCCGAAGTAATAAAACCTTATGCAAAAACATACGGGGTAAGGAAAAGTGCTGCTTAAATTTAGGTAAAATACCTTTCTGCTCCACCCATGGCTTCGACCATTTCCTTACAAAGTTTCATAGGAGGCGGGAAAGGCTTTGGATCACGACCAAGTATAAAACCAAAATCAACATGAAAAAGGCGGCCATCATCTTGTAGAAGCAGATTATCAAGGTGCCTGAGGATCAAGAAGATTCATAATCATTTGTACAAGTCAACAAAATCAAAAGGGCATTAAAATTTCACAAGAGCTTTATCACATCATGAATTTGCAGAGTAAATTATCAATGACCCCATCATCCAAATTTAAATGGAAGTTTACAATGTTTGTCAGAATGCCAAAAAAGAAAAAGAAAGAAAGAAACAAAAAATTAGCACCAGGCCCGTCTCACTCATGTACGGGTTGGCATTGCTGCAAATCACCTGTCACCAATGCCGAGTATATAAGTGATAACTGAGTAGCCAGCACAACTTTTTATAAATGTCTCCAGGCAAGTTCCAGTTATTCCAAAAGGTCCATCTTCATCTGGGTGAAATTTCTGCAAGTAGCTTGTAATACTTCTATGTTCTGATAGAATCTGACAAAAGGAACAGTCCAAAATTGATGAAGTACAATGTTATAAGGTGTATGGTAAAATTGCAATATTAGTCCTCTAACTACAAACGGTTGGCAAAATTAGCGATGTAAATTGTAACATTAGCAAGTTGACAATAATTTTCAGTTTTTCGCAATTTAAGGACAAATTCCATTGAAAAAAAAAAAAGTGGTGCAAATCGGCATGTGTCTGTTATGTTACCATCCAATTTGGGGATTTTTCAATTTTAGAAGTAAAATAACACATGTTTCGCATGTACGACCAAAAAATGCTAGTCTCCACTATTTTGCAGGACCAAAACTGTCATTTAATCAACTAAAATTGCAAGTTCATCTAGAGCAAAATTTGCAATTTTAGTCCTCGAAGTTTTAGTACTAAGAGTCAGTTTTTGGCCCTCACGTGATGATTTTTACACCAAGAATGAAATTTCGAAATTAAATAGGTCATGTGCCGACACATGCAAGTTTTCGATCAAGTCTTTAATTTCCAGTGAAATTTGTCATCAATCCGGGAAATCTGGATAATTAGTGTGCTTAAATTGCTGTGTCACAATTTCATAACCCCTTATAGTTACAGGACGAATTTAGCAATTTTGTCTAAGGTGTATACTTTGCAAGTGCAGTAATATAAAGACACTGATAAATCAAATTTTTTGGGTGGGGTGGAGTGGGGTGGGGGAAGGTAATATCACCAAAGAATCAGTGGTAGGATCAATTACCTGGGCTAAAGATTTCGACGGGATGAATTCTAGCATGCCTTCATCATGCCCTGTTGCTAAAACTCTGTAGGGAGTTAAATGCAGGTCGAGATTCTCCAACTTCAGCAATCGATCCATTAATGTTACCATTTGAATAACCTGATTTTAACTTGTCACGATCACACAATATTCCTTTTTTTTTGGGGGGGGGGGGGGGGGGGGGATTTATAATTCACAAGAACAGTAAATACATGGCACATACCAACTGGTCTTGCCTAAGATCATCACCCTTTTTAAATATGATCTTGCAGGTTCCTCCACTCGCTGTTCGAAAAGCCAGTCTCAAAGGATGCAACGCACTCTTGAAAATTGATGATTCTGATGGTATTATCCCTGTTATAAGGACCCTAGGCGCCAAAGGTGATCGTATTGGCTGAAAAGAATACAAAATTTCTCTGAATCTCACAATAGAAGTGTAAATGGGACTAAACTAAGAAATCAACATCTTTCAGGTACCTCATCAAAATAGGTAAGCTCACTAAGAAGCCCCGATAGGAGATGCCTAAGCTTTTCAATCTTCTTCTGAGTTCCACCCCTTACATTTCTCACGTCTCTCATTATAGAACACAGTTGCGCGGTCAATTCAGTCTGACGCACCAAACTCTGCCATAACTTAAAACCATCTTCATCACCATTTGCAGTCGGCCCCAGCTGATATTATGTGATATAGTCAGCCAGTGGAGAAAGGGAAAAGAAAGAAACAGACCACATATACCAGTAAACGCTGCTGATTATTCATAAGCCTTCGGTGTTCATGATAAGATTTCTCTCAAAACTGGCAACTTTTAAAACAACATAACAACTTGTGAAGGACAATATTCCTCCTCATGCCTTAATTAGAGATTAAACTAGAGATTGTATTCCTCATGAACAGAAGGCCACATGGTCAGACCATTCAGGTCCTCAATAAATCCTAAAAACATTTTAACTTAATAAGTTTCAGAATAGTTGCTACATTATTATGCTAATCAATATATTAGAAAGGTTGGTCTTTTGATTCATCCTTTACAACAGTCACAGATTCAAGCTATTATACAAGTTAAGCACAAATAGCATTCCAATAATGAAGGGGCTAAGGAAGAATGAAAATCTCTCACCTTTAGCATACTTTCTTCCAAAATCTCATAGGTACTATAGAAGCGTCTAGCATATACAGGATCATGGAGTTCCACTGCCACGTACCACCGAAGAAAGCTCGCCAAGTCAATATTGCACAATGCTGCAAAATGCAAAAATGATTCAGATGAACCCTAAAATAAGCTAGAAAATTCTTACACATTATCAGAAAATTTCCATCTTTGTGGCAGCATGCTTACACCGTTGGACAAGGAAATTACTAAGGCGGGACTTATCAGAACGTTCAAAACGAAGAGCTTGAACTAGCTGAAGTAGGTAGCATTGGAGTTCTTCATCATCAGCTCTTTCAAGAACACTTACAGCATATGCACGAACCTGTCAAAGAGCTTCAAAATTAGTGATATGCATGTAAATTCACTACGATAACGCCATACTAGATTCATAACTCTGAAAAGAAATGGCACACCATTACTGGTAGACTTCAGTAGACGATCACAAAATTGGATGTAAAATAATGTCCGATCCAACAACTATAGAACTACTTCGTATATACATGTCTAAAATTTAAAGGAACAGCTACGGTGTTTTTTCTTATGAGATCATCAGTTCAGAATGCAACTCAATGCACACAAAAAATTCAAGCAAGAAACCCTTGAGAATAAAATTCATTGGATTTATCCCTAAGATTGTGAAACGAGATGGTCCAATACATCAGAGTTCTCGGTACACTACTTTCAGTCATAAACATGGGTATTACTGCAGTTGGCCAATCCATGTCAGAGAGAGAGAGGGAGAGAGGGGGAGGGGGAGGGAGGGGGAGAGGAGAAAAAGGGAGGCGGGGAGGGGGGGAGGAGTTTGTTCAATATTCTCCAAGCTTCAATAAAATAAATAAACATGTTTTTTATATTATGCAAATTTAAATATTCCGCTAACAGGGTGTGGTTTTATAAACTGCACTCATCCCCATTACTCTAGATTGAGGAAGCAAATACTTATTCAATATTCAATACCATAGTAACCTTCCACAGAGCTATTCTTCATGTTAGCAATAAAAATTAGTATTTACATAGTAATAAATAAAAAATGCTTGGTTACTAAGATGGGCGAGGGAGAGACGTGAGAGAGGAAGTGGAGCTCCGTAATGGAAAGGTTCACCATACTGCATTGAGGATGTGCACGTAATACCCTATGGAAGAAGTTTTCAAGTTCCTAAAACAACAAGGTACTATTTACAACTTGCTCCATGATAAAATAAAGCACATATATCTAACCCTGAATAATACCTGGAACCATGTTTCTCAGATGTTCTCAAATTGTTTAAGCTAGCTAACTACAAAACATATGATCTGAAGAAAACTCAATACTATGCATGAGGGATGCATAGATATGCAAAGAAGTTCACAGTTAACCTCTTCACTCTCAAAAACTGGAGATAGAAGCTCCAGTGCATCACAAACATCAATCGTCTCCCACTTGCCCATCAGTTCCAACGCCTGCTTTGCTTCCTGTAGATAATAATAATAAGTTGTTAATTTAAAAAGTAGATAGCTCAAGAGAAAGAGTGGAAAATCCTAAATTGAGTAAATGTGAAGCGAAGATGCATATATTGATTTCCGGCTACTTTTCTTCATCATTCACTTGTTGATTAAAATAGTATAAATGGACTTCTCCAAGCCCTTTTCTAGATACAACTCAAAGCAATTGTTACTAGGGACTCTGAAGCAAGGGTGGAAGTCTCTGGCTTACGATTATTAGACAAAGTAGAATATAGAAGATGAGTTTACCATAATACGAGTACTTAAGAACAGAAAACACGAACATACTTAGGACATAAAAGATGATGATTATGATTAGGTTGGATTACATCTGAAGTTTACCAAATATTACCTGAACATCACTCCATTCAACACAGCGCAAAAATTTTGTCAAAGCCTTTTTCTCCGACATCAAATGAAAACGAAATTTCCAGAGGAGCTGTTTTTCCTCTCCAGTCAAAGTCCTTGTTGGTGGATATCTTAAAATTCTTTGTATAGACCTATTGAATATCAGATAGGATAGCTGAGTAGCAAAAAATTGAAAAAACTCAACTACATAATGAACTAACAATTCTGCACATAGCATGCATTAAATGAGGTTATATGTAACTTTTTTGAAGTACGACACTTATTAAGAGTCGGGCATATGGTTACAGTTATATGAAGGAAGAAATTGTAAGCACTAAGGTAAGGTACAGTAGATACCTCCCTGTTAGTGATTTGTAATGAGTTTAATGTTGCTTGTTGGTATAGACTAATAATTTTCCACGAAAAAAGATTTCATAGAACTAATTAACTAAAAATAATGTGAAAAACAAGCAAACCAGTAAGCATACACGTTTACCCCATAACTGTTGACATTCTTACTTCTTCAAACTGATTTCAGATCAAAGAGAAAGAGGTCAAACAGTCGAAGTTTAAAATATTTCCCTCCAATCAGCTTCCAAGCATGTGAATACATAAATATATCATGGACGGGCAGCTTTTGGCGGGCTAGAAGACAGACAAGTATGTTCAACAAAGCAAGATCCAAATATAGGATCATGTAGGGAATCTAATGCTATAGGTTATTGGACTTGAAATAGTAACTGCAGACAACTCACATTATAAGCGAGACATAAATCTACCACTATTACAGGGAAGAAAGTGGAATATCGGAAATGTAACATAATTGAAGGAGTACAACATTTTAAGTGTTGAGGTTTAATAAAGCTTACTTCCTTTCCGTGGAGCTAGGTTTGAGATCTCTGTCGATGATGCCACGATTTAAACTTCTTGCCAGCTTTAGTTGCTTGTGTTCAGAAGGGTTAATTTTTCCCACTTCAGGGTCCCACACTGTGACCAGTTCATTCGTGGAAGCTATTGGGGATGGAATTAAGAAATTTGCTCCAGATTCCTATACACATGTGATACTAAGTTCAAATTCTACAAGCATCCAACGAGCAATTACAAAAACAAATATTACTAGTTAACAGAAGTCCAGAAGGATATTAAACGTTCAAGTTCACTAAAGTGCAGATAAATATGTGAACTCTTAGATCGTAATTCTTAATGCAGTAAAACACAACATGCATTAATATGCTCAACTAAACTGAAGTTGCATGAAAATGTCAAATAAGAAAACTGGACAGTGACTTAAGTATATTGGAACTTTTGAAATATTATGCACTGATGTCATTGGTATTCCAGCAGAGAATACTTGAAGGAACCATATTTAGATGGTGTTTAATAAGTTTAAGATTGAATTGTCCTTGTAACTAAACAAGATAAGCTATACTTTCTAAACAATAAGTGTCATCATGTATTCTAATAGCCAATGAATGAAGCTTAAAATCTTAATAATTCTTGATACAGCATATGTTATGAATCACAAACAAAAACGAGAATGATGAGAAGTTGAATAGGAAAAAATATTGCCACTTTTTAATGTTAACTTTCCATATTTAATAACCCTTTAGCCAAGCATTACAGCAAAAGCTGATCAACTATTAACTGATAAATAAACATGTGAATGAACTTACGTGGAAGCATGTAAAAAGTAGCTGAAAGTCATGTCTTTGCTATTTGAATAAAAAAAAGGATGCAACACATAGAAAATGCGAACAAGAACAAATTGCCACAACTTGCTTGCATGCCCGATTTCTAGTCATTCTTCTGATTCGTATTAGCAGTGAATCAGAAATCAATTCAGCAATAGTTATTTAAATGAGGTATGAATTAATCCAAGTAATTTGTGGCCCCAAGAGAACTTCTAGAAATCAGCAGTACATATGCCAACATTCAAAGTGTCAGTCTAGGCTACAGTGATCCTCCAGAGTCTCAAATAAATGTATTCGGTAATAAGACAATTGTTTTTAAGGGAATCGAATAGCCATATTAATTTTCTTATTCTTCTTACAGTCTTGAAAACTAATCTAGCATTTTTGATTTATATATAAATGAAGCTCAGAGAGGATAACCAACAGATGACACTGTTAGCAAACTGCAGCAAACCGAGAAAAAGGTTATTTTGGATTTTATTTATTCTTTAGGCAAGTTACAGAATCAGTAACAATATAGAAAGTGTAACAATTATTTAGTTTTTCTTTGTCTTTAGGCAAGTAATCATTTTTAGGGGAGTTCTCAGATACTACTTATCATAACAAGGTTTTGAGAATCACGTATTTTTCTAGGGATAGAAGTAAATTTAAAGTTCATGATACCGATACGTACATCAAAAATAAGTACAAGATATTGGGTGATACAGCTGTACATTATTAAGAATAAGTACAAGATATTGGGTGAATCGTAACCTCATTATATCCCTAATCATTCTAGTCAACATAAACTACTGACTATTCTAAACACAGTTTTGCTCTAGGGGGATTGATTTAATCCATCAAGTCAAGCATTTAGCTTGGACTGATCGATAAGCCATGTCAATTTTTATTGTTAAAAAATGCATGACATAACCTGTGGAGTTCAATAATTTACGGAGCAATAAGGAGGTAAAGATGATCACCGAAAGTACCTGAAAAACCACTCGATGTTCGAAGCTGCAGAAATCAACAACGATGTACAAATGAGAACTCCCATTTTTAGCACTTTCACGCTCCTTAATCTTCTCCATGGCTTTGAATGCTAGGCGGTCGAGCCAATCAACTCTTTGAATTTGCCCTCTCTCATACTTATTCACAAGCTTTTCCAAACGCTCTAATTCTCCTCTCTCCTCTTTAGGCACCTATCATACCCCAAGAAATGGGAACCAAATTATGCCAGACAGTAGAATAAAATCCCAATGAATTGGAAACATTAATACCTTTCCAGGAGTGATTGTCTTAATAGAACCATCTGCTTCTTTGCCCGACCAAAGTCTAAGTTTATGCTTCCCAGTCTTGAGCTGTTTTTTCATGTTAAAGAGATGAATGGTCGCTCCACCAACCACTTCCTCATTTTTCCCACATGAAACATCATAGACCTACATATACAATATCATGATCTGTATAAACAAAATCTTCAGTCTACAGCACTCTAGAATTATGATTTGTAATAGTAAAGTCTTCTCTGAATTATTAAGAGGTACCAACAGAACACCTATACCTACACCTACCAATCAACATTTTCAGGAAACGTGAACAGAGAACTTGTGAAGTTAAAAAGGGTTCACAAAAATAGAATCTGATGACTTACAGTAAGTCCGAGTTGCGAATTTGCGGTCAAATCGCGATATTTAGTACTCAGAGTAATAAGTTCATTCCAACAATATGATGGACCTACGGATTCCAACCTACAATTTTACGCCATCTCCACTAAAATCACCAAAATATTGGAAAAACAAGTTTATAAGCAAAACTACCAAATTGAGATGCAAAGACTAAACCTTGTCCTCATGGGAAGCCCAAAAGGCGCGCCATCGATGTACAACAAGCTCTCAACGTATAACTCCGGTCTCCTCTCCTCTATCGTACAGTCATCATCACCTGAACAGTTTAATTTACAGTATCATAATCATCAAATCAATCTACACTTCAACTGAAATTGCAAGGATATTTACTTAATAAAAATACAATCACAAGCCCCATATATGTATATATGTATGTATCAATGTGTATGTGTGTGTGTATAATTTAGAGTACAATATACAGCAACTCATTCCACAGACTACAATACAACATATTTCCCCCAAAAACAATAAACTTAAAATTACTTCAATTCCATATCAACCAAAACATTGAAAACATTAAAATTATGTTTAATACCTGAATCAGGAGGCTTACGAGGAGATAATTTGCCTTCCAATCTCTCGATTTTGAAAGTGACCGGTAGATTAATGTCGCATGATAAGAAGAACCGAAATTCGTTCCCGCTCATCGCCAATTACTGCGCCCAATTTCAAATGATTTTCATAATATCATCAATCGGATTTTTCTGAGAAATATTTGCCGGAAGAATACTGCGCCGAATTTCAAACGATTTTCATAAAATATCAATCGGATTTTTCTAAGAAATATTTACCTTCGAACTGGAAGAAAGTGCTTCAACTCTTAAAATTCCACTTTCAGTCACCAAATAGCAACTTTAATGAGTTGTAAATTTAGGAAGAAGATGACTTCAAATGGATTTTAATATAAAAGACTTACAGAAAAAATTGAAATAGAGATTTTCATCCAAATTAAGCAAATATTTTTAATCCAAAACACTGACCTGGCTAATTTGTATAATTTTGCAAATAGCTGATAGACACTTACCGCTAGAGTTAAGGGGTCGACCTGACGTGGTCTCAGAATCGATTTCAAGCGATGTCAAAATAATGCTTGGCACATGCACCATGAGCAAAAATTAATCGAGATGCGCGAAAGCTAGTCCAGACACTCGTGGCAAAACCAAAAATAAAATAAAAAAATGTAAGCATAAATACTGCGATTGTATTTGTACCTAATACTTATACGAGCCTAACACTAGACATAAATTAAATTTCACGAAGCCCACTCTAGGCCCATCCGGAAGCCCAGAAACAGGATCCACGTCCTGTACACAGGTCATGCAACAAGATCCAACCAGACAACTCGCGCATCTGTACCGTTGGACAGGGATGCGTGGCATCATCCAGAAGTCGCACATGTCAGATGGAACTTCATACACGGTGTCCTTCATAAATACTCACTTCAACCATTAGACAAACAAGCCAAGTTCTCTATAAATACGAACCATAATATCGATCTAGACTCTGAGTAGAACCCACTTATAAATACGAGTTATATGCCTAGAGCGAACCACTTGGAACTACGTAAAATTTGATCCTTTTTAGGTACGTAAGCAGCTCGTGATCTTGAGTGCAGTCTATAATCTATCCTTTTTCGGGTTCATTTTGGCCTTCACCTCGACTGATTCAGATCATAGCCCACTCGAAATATAACTCAGATTAGTATCCGGATTGATATTCTCAGAAAGAATAATCCCTTCCATCTTAAGATTTTTAAATAACCATGTCATAATCTAGTGATTTTTAGATTAAATTACCTCTTTATCGCTATTGGATTTTAAATACAATCACAATTATATCCAAACACCAACTTGGCTAGTTTGGAAATTTTTAAAGAAATTCGAGACTCTTAGCTTAAATATAATAACAATTATGTATACGATAGCGGATAGGCACTATGTGAGTCGCAATACATGAACATTGCGGTTGTACCCGGATTCATATTCTTATATATAATAATCCCCTCGATTTAAGATTTTTAACTAACCATGTCAGAATTTTGTTATTTGTGGATCAAGTTATATCTTGTCACTATTGGATTTTAAAATATGTGAATTGGGCAGTTTGGATATTGATAATTTCATTCTTGGCTACTTATATAGATAAGTTCTACAAAATATACTTGGAAACTGATTCTATGAAAAAAAAAGAAGTAAATATCATAGTTGAAATGTAATCACAATTAAATAATAAAATGATAGATTTATCATATTGGATTGTCATATTAAACCTGCACTTCTTCAAATACAAATTATATTTTATCTTATAATACACATATTTTAATTGTCTTTTCAAGACTATTTAAATTGATAACTCGATCATTCTTGAATTTACTTTAGGTAGGGGCCAATTGTTAGCCTTTAGTGTGTCGATTTTGTGCAACACTTTTAATTTGGTTAAGTGTTGGTGCTGCTTTGCAGTACATGGCACACTTTTGGTGCATACGAAGGCAATTAGAGGTTCTAGACATGAATTGGTAGTCGTTGAATGATGCCGACAATGGTTGGCATTGGGCATTGTTGAGATGTGTCGATGTCAAGTACTTGTCGGGTGGGTTGAAAACACACTTTGAATTTCGAATTGGAGGAGTCCAAGGACATCAAAAGAATCACTTGAAAACTAGTTTTTAAAATGGTTGGGTTTGCCACGATCTTTTTCCATATTGTTTTTGGATTAGTTCGTAACTAAGTATCACTACAAAACTCACCATTTGAACACACTTTTAGTTTTTTTGACGATGCAGGATTAGAACTTTGAAGTTTGTGCTTGATGTCAAAATCTTTTCTTACACAACGGTGTAACACTTCATGTTCATATTCTACGCACAGATATACAACACAAATATGTGACAAATTTACACACGAGTGACTAGAATATAGAGAGAGAACTTCAATTTTTTGTTCACATCTAACTTCTTTTTTCTCTACATACTATCACTTGTGTAAACACTTGACATATATTTATACGCGTCATACGAAGTGTTATATGATTATGTACCAGAGGATTTGAAATATGTATCAATATATCATAACAACATTATAATGTATTATTAAGGAACTATTTTTACAAAGTAGATGTCCACAATCGATCAATATGTTTTACATTACCAATCCATCCACCTTCTCAAGTGCTTCATGTTTCGGTGACTTGTTTGGCTTCAAGCATTTTCTCATATTCTTCAATAGATTTGAAGAGTTCCGAGAAGTTCCCTTTTCCGAATCCTCCACACCCGCTCTTCTGGTAAATCTTTCCTTCGTCATCTTCGAGCATGCACCCTATTCTCTGAATTATCTCTATGAATATAGTAGGCCTGCACAAATGAGTTGAACATAGCGATATAATTAGGTATAATCACATGTATACCTCTTACATATTGAGTAATTAATACGAGTCCATGAGGTTTTGCAAATTACCAAGATACCCGTGTCAGATTGTGACGACTCCTCCAAAAATAGGGAATGAAATCGTAAACTGCTTTGCTTTTATTGACAAAGGATGAAATTGTAATATATTTTTATTGACGTGAAACATTATAGTAATTTCTCAAATTTCTCAAACCTCGGAACATTTCTCGTAACTAAGGGTGTCTATGCAATTTACGCTTATAATTACTCTTCAAAATAGCTCAACCAATGTGGGATGGAGAAGAGTTACATTTTCTCCCATCCGACCCACGCCAGCCATAATGAGGTGTGGCCCCCTACCCCGACTGGCCTTACCTCGAGCACTTACACAGGAGACCCGCTTTGGAGACAGAGGATCGTTACACCTAGCTCAAAAATAAGGCTTTTCTTTCTTTTACACCAATCTTATATATCTCCTACAGTTTGCTATCACCTGCCTTACACTTACTTCTTAAATCTTAACTACTCCTTAAAACGAGACGTAAAAGAAGGTGCTTGGAAGCATTAGTATCAGATAAAAGTCCGATAATAAGAAAATCTCGAGAATGGTCAATAGAGTTTTGAAGGTTTCAGAATAATTTACTGACTCAGGATCGAGAAGGTGACAGTCATGGTTCATTACATGATACAAAAAAAAAAACCCATGAATGATTTAATCAGGATTTTTGTAATAGCTGCTCAAAAGTTTGACAAGAATTACATATTTGCCAGGTAAACTAGTTAGTCCAGCATGGAGTTTCAAAAGCGAAAAGAAAAATTAGGTTACAAGTAGAAAGGGGAGATATTTCCCAGCAGCATAAAACTCATTTCCTTTTGGATTCATTTTCTTTCATTTCTAAAGAAATAACTGAAAACTGAGATTAATTATATATAATCCACTTACCTGTAATCAAGCTCAGAAATACCATGTCTTGATTCTAAGTTGAGCTCGACAAAGCAAAATCATTATAATTTTTATGTAGCCATCAAACTGGAGCCCTTTTACATGGTCAACATTTGGATAGACTCGACATCAAAATAAAGATTAAAGGAATATTTCATAATCTACGGTCAAGAATCTTTCTTTTGATAAGACTACGGTCAAGAATCCAGTACCAATTATGTTGGGTTGAAACAAAGAACCTATTCTCTCCTTCTGCCCGTCTTTTGTCCAAGAAAACCAACGAACACCAAGTATGTTCTCCTTTTATGAAGCATAGATGCCCCCGCCCCCCAAACCCCCCACCGTACCCAACCCCCCACTCAAAAAGAAAAAAGAGAAATTGGGTGGATAGGGGAGTGGCTGAAGTGGTTAACAGAGGTGCAAGGAGAATCGGGATACTAAATGTGTTATTTTCCACGAATTATCCTATTCATTGATGAGCAAGAAACCGAATTGACAAAGAAAATGATGGATGTAAACTAGAGAGTGTATTGTGACTATATATGTTCACCGTCTCATCTGTACTCATGGAAGGAGTAAGTAAATTTTGTCTATGTTATCTAGAGCATAGTTAATCCACCAATACATTACTGCACTCAAGAGACTGAAAAAAATGTTTGAAGTGTAAAATCCAGCTGTGGACCAATCCTGTAAAATTTGACGAAACAGCCTTACAGGAGAAAGGGGACGGGATGATGAATGATTGTGTTCACGCAATATATACATCAGCCTTTTAGATTTTTGTATTTACTCCGTAGGATGGACAAAACTTCAAGATATCCGATAAACCTTCGAATCAACTACTTTCCAACCTTACATTAGTTACATATCATCAAGAAACTGGTAAAATATATTCTGGAGACAATTTCAGTTATATTAGCAGCAATTGATCATTCATTAATCTAGATCAAACAGCAGACCATCTGTCATTTGCCTACTCCAAATCGATACTCTAACTTAGGGAATATGTTCGCTAAAACCCGAAAAGATCACCTCATCAGTCATCACCTTATGGTCACAATCGATGCACATTCCATTCTCTAACCTCATTCAAAAAAGTATTATCATGAGTGACAAAAAAAACTTGAAGGAACCAAATTCGAATCTCGAAAATACAGATAGGTAATACAAAAACATTAACTATCACAAAACACAATTAACCCTCGTTCTATAGTATTAATCACGATCACGAGTGACACAAAAACTTGAAAGAACCAAAATTCATTCTGGAAAACACAGATTAATACTAGAACAACATTAACTATCACAAAACAACAATTAACCCTCATTCTAAAGTATTGAAGTCACCGAAATTCGAATCCCGAAAACTCAGACAGATAATAGAACAACAGTAGCTATCACAAAACACAATTAACACTCACTCTAAAGCACTGATCATGAGTGACACAATACCTTGAACGAACCAAAATTCAAATCTCGAACACATGGAAAGATAACAAAACAACATCATCTATCACAAAACACAATTAATTATCAAAAATAAAATAAAAAAAAATTCACAAAACACAATTAATAAAAGTCACAAGTTTTTGCAATATACCTGTCACCCACAGGCTTAGTGAAAATTTGAAGCAAAGTCCCTTGATCATCCCTGTCCACCAAAATCCCCAACTTCTCACACTCCTCAATCTGTTCATCACTCAACACATCTCCAGCTCTACTCTTCAAATTCTTATAATAAGTAGGCGGTGGCGAAGGCATAAACTCGAACCCCCCAACCCCACTTCTCTTTCTCATTTCCCTCAATGTCCTAAAAATATCTTCACTCACCAAAGCCAAATGCTGCACCCCAGCCCCTTCATTGTGCTCCAAATAAGTCTGTATTTGGCTCTTTCGCTTCGTCCCATAAACCGGTTCGTTCAAAGGCAACAACACATTCTCATCGTTATTTGCCAGAACTACCGAATTCAACCCACTATCCGCCGTCCCAATATCCTCCGCTGTAAATTCAGCAAATTCATGAAATCCCGTGAATTTTTTCAAGTAATCGACTACCGGCCCGAGTTGGGGCACATTTCCAACACAATGATCAAGTCTCCTAATCCCATAATCCAATTCTTTATAAGACATCTCATTATCTACGGGTTCGAACCCCGGTAAAAAGAACTCGTCGTTAGCTATATGAGTGTCACTATAGCTCACAAAACGCAAAACAGAGTCCCCATACAAATGCACTTCAGAAATCGCAGTTTTATTATCAGCTAAAAGAGTTGGCGGGAGAATCGATTTCGCCCCGCGGGAGACGGAAGCGGAGTAGGCGGAAAAGGCGGATTCGACCTGAATGGCGACGGCGCGTACGGCGAGGCCGTGGGAGGAGGTGAAGGAGCGGTGGGAGGAGAAGGAGAATGAGGGAATGGAGGCGGAGGAGGGGGTGGAGATGGAAGGGGAGTAAGGGGCGGTGAAGAGGAAGTTTAGGGTTCCGGCGCGGAGGAGATAGGAGGCGTGGGCGGAGTTACCGGTGGAGAGGTCGGATTTGGAGACGAGGGGCATACCGAGGCCCCATGAGAAGCGGTTGGCGGTGTTGGTGGCGTCGCCGCACCAGAACTCGATGTGGTGGAAGCTGTGGACGGCGAAGTGGTCGGATTTTGGGTTGGTTCTGATGAAATTCTTGAAACCCACAAGTTTGAATTCTGCGTTTGTAGCTGCGGCGGCGGCGGCGGTGGTGGAGGCGGCGGCGGCGGAATTGGTGGGTTGTTTGCCCATTGTTTTGATATGTGAGCTTATTGTTGCTTTGTAGTGAACTGATATAGTTGATGTTGGGAGGGGGATTTTGTGGAGGTGGTGGCGTTGAGTTGTTGTTGCATGTAGAGAGAGAGGAGGAGGAGGGGGGAGAGAGGTTGTAGTGTTCATAAGAATTTTGGCCACCACTTGTTTACTTGAAATGGGATTTATATATATATATATATATGTAGGGAAACTTTGCTCCTATCCCGGCTCGAGTATATTAAAGTGTATTTTATAAAATGATTGGCTAATTATATGAAATATATAATACATTTTATTCTTATTATGAAATACATTTTGGTGTGGTCAATATAGAAGATTAGAATTTTCTACATAAATTAATCGGTAACAAATACTGGAATTGGATGTGTGTGTATTTCGCTCTCGGTTAGATCACATTCAAGTGTATTTCACAAAATGAGTGACTAATTATATAACAAGTATAATATATTCTTTTTGAGAAATATGCTTGGTTGTAGCTGAGTTAGGAGCGTGTTAAAATTTTCCTATATATACTAGTCGATAACGACATGTGAAAAAAAAAATTAAACTTGATAAGAAGATTTTGAATAAAATTAATTGAATTTTAATAAAAGGCGAAAACTTAGAAGGAAAAATGAAAGAAGAAAAAGATTGTGAAATAAATTTTAAAAAATAAAAATAGAAAAAAAATTATATAGAGTTTTATCATTTATAGACATATATATGTTACCAAGCAACTCACATCAATGAGATGATACTATGTCATTCATATGGTGCATAACACATAATTTATAGAATACCTTTGTTATGACTCCACCAAAATCGTTTGATAATTCAAATCAGTTTCTATAGAGTACTCTTCGATTATGTAATACTATATATATAGTATAGATAATATATATAAGTTGATGGTGTTGTAACACCTGATTTATGGAATAAAATTGTTATGATTTATGACTTCACCAAAACTGATTAAGGGTCCAAAGTTCATATCAGTTTTCCCCTTACAGTATATAATATAATATAGATAGTATAGATAATATATATATATATATATATATATATATATAGTATTTGTTTATAAGTTGATAGTGACTAGTTTGGCGTAGGGGTGACCAATGAATCAAGCCGATTTAAAAATAGCTCGAGTCAAGCATGAGCCCAAAATGCATGTACGAAGGCTCGCGAGCCTAAAAAAAATATTTTATTTATTTATTAATAATATAATATCTTATGATATTACATATGTATCAATAATGATATATTTAATATTTATCATGATTATATCAAATGTAATATATATTTGTATATTAATAAAATAATAATAATATGTATATTAATAAAATAATAATAACATATACTAATATAAAAATTATTTTTTTATTTTTTTTTAGCTTGAGCCGAGAAATTTGGCCAAACTCCGCCTGTGGTCACCCCTAGTTTGTCTTGATGCAGAAAATCAGATACCAAGTACAATTAATTAACTACTTTTTTTTTTTTCGATTACCAAAAAAGATAAGTTTTTTCACATTCAAATTAATATTATTTGGCACAATGCAGCATTTTTGAGAAGAAAAATGGCTAATTTTAGAGCTTTTTTCAGCCCATTTTCTTTCAACTTGATTCACGTGCCTATACGTTGGTTTCAAGAAAGAAATTCCTATGAGAAATAAATGGAAGATGCCAGTGCCCCTGAAGATCTATCAACCTACGGCCAAAAAAAAAGGCTTAAAAAAGTCAAGAAATATTGGGCAAATACATAGACAATGAAGTAAAAGAGACTTGCAAATTGGGGCAGAAAAAACATAACATATAAGTTTAGAATTGTTTAAGTGATCTAACTTATGTTTTTTTTTACTTTATATTTCTACAATGTTAGATTTTCGCACATTTGTGTGTCCCATATTTGTAAGAATATTTAATAAACCCAGATCATACACTATGGATATTAGAACAACAGTTATTAAGTAGAATTACATACCTGTTTGAGCCATGGTAATGAATAAGAGTGCGACCAGGTTATTTCTTGAATCAACCTTTGGCTAGTTCTTCCTCTCCTTCTCTCTCTGATAGTTGACAGCGTTAATGGGAACGACAAATCTCAAAAGTGTAGAGTGGAGAGGGGACCTAGCCAGATATATATAGTATCTTAGAAACCCTCCCATAAAAGGATTCTAAGAATTAGCAGCAATCTTACATGGGCTGAACTTGGCTTGGGACACTCACCTGAACAATGTGATCATTGAATCGGATAGTAGGGAGGCTATCATGAGCATTCGTGATGGCACCAGGGCGCACCACCATTGGGATCTAATTGATTCAATTAGGCGCACATTACAGTTGAGATGGCAAGTTGAACTGACTAATATATGGAGAGAGGCCAACCGTGCGGCAGACGGTCTGGCTAAAAAGGGTTTTGATGAAAACCTCTTTGTCATGCATTCCCCGAGCTTGGATCTGCAGAATATTTTGGAACAAGATCGACAAGGCTTTACTTGCCTAAGGAAAACGACTGTAAATCCGGGTCTGTCGGGTTAAATCGTTAGGGTTCCCCCCTCTCTATGTATTAAAAAAAAAAAAAGGATTCTAAGATTGGGCCTACACCAACTGTCATCCAAATCTGTTTAGGAAAAGCCTTAAATAGTGGGTTCATAAAAATAGGCCCTCCAAGTTATGTCTCATTACCGTATTTATTTAGCCCGTATTTTATAAAAGCAAAAATCCAATTAATAGAAGTCCACCAACCGGGATAAATTCTAACATTCTCCCACTTGGACAAATATTCATTGTAGTTTTATAGTTTTTTAAAAAAATTTGAAAACGACTCTCGGGCTAAATTACAAAGTTTTAATTGTGGCCACATAGAAAACAACACAGCGATGAGACAAAACATTCAATACAATCCGGTCCAGTGAAATCACTGATATTGGATCATGGTTGTGATTGCATCCTTATTTGATACAAGACCTTCCATGGTCACAAATACCATCAACTTTACCGACATGGATTCAGACTTGGTGGTGTAGCAAGAAATAGCATCAAATATGACCCATATATGCTATTTCATTGTCAATCCTTTGATTTTCTTATAAGAATTAGGTTTCCAGAAATATGAGACCCCAAGAAAATCCAATATTTTCTTGTAAGCTACGAGTTTCTACAACAATATGAAACCCCAAGAAAAATTTTATAATTTTCTTTTAAGATATGGATTTCTATAACAATATGAAATCCTAAGAAAATTAACGACTCCATACGAAGTCAATATTGTTCAAATACAATATGGTGTCATTTATGTGACACACCTAACCCTTAAGATCAACAATGAATCTTAAGACAATATGCATAATCAAGATACAACATAAATATGAGCACATAATCAATAGATAAAACTAAATGCCCAATAAATAAGGGTCCAATGATGTAATAAAAATAAAAATAAAAATAAAAGAAATATGTCTCAATTAACCTAATACATCAAAAGACTCCATTACACCCATATGTTGTACATGTCCTTTAAAGATAATAGGTCTCAGCCCCTTGGTCAAAGGATCAGCAAGCATAGAATTAGTATCGATATACTCTATTAGAACAGTACTATTTTTGACCAAATCTCTAACAACAAGATATTTTATTTCCATGTGTTTAGATGCACTAGAAGATTTATTATTCTTTGAAAAGAACACAACAGCATTGTTATCACAATAAATTCTTAGTGGCTTCGAGATGGAATCAACAATCAAAAGCCCTGAAATAAAGTTCTTCAACCACACAGCATGTGTGGCAGCCCCATAACAGGCAACAAACTCAGCTTGCATGGTAGATATCATCAACGTAGAGCACAAGGTATATAAATTTACTCCCACTAGTCCTTAGATAAATGCAATGATCTACCCTATTCTCCTCAAAACCCAACGAAGTCACAACCTTATCAAACTTCAAGTACCATTGACGAGAAGCTTGTTTAAGGCCATAAATTGATTTCTTCAGCTTACACACAAGGTGTTCTTTCCCATCTTCAACAAAACCCTCAGGTTGAGTCATATAAACCTCCTCGTCACGATCACCATTTAGAAAAGCCGTCCTAACATTCATCTGATGGAGTTCTAGATCAAAATGAGCTACTAAACTCATAATAATCCTAAAAGAATCTTTGGAGGAAACAGGAGAGAAAGTATCACTATAATCAATCCCAACTCTCTGAGTAAAACCCTTAGCTACAAGCCTAGCTTTAAACCTCTCAACTTTTCCCTTGGAATCTTTCTTTGTCTTAAACACCCATTTACAACCTATAGTTTTACAACCATGAGGTAGATCAACTATCTTCCACACATTGTTCCTATTCATTGAGTGAATCTCATCCTTCATGGCGTTAAGCCACATGTCTGACTGAGCACAAGACATTGCATCAATGTAGGTAATAGGATCCACAACATGGCTAACATCATAATCATTTTCCAAAAGATACACTAAAAAGTCATTAGGAATAGCAGGACGTTTCTCTCTAGTGGAACGCCTCTGAGGTACTTGTGGAATGGGATGTTGAGGTGGTGGATCATTATTAACAATTTGAACATTAGTTTTCGGTGCCTCCACTAGTTCAATAGGATCCTCCATTTCATTCGTAGAGGGTAAAGGAAAAGAAATGGTTTCAGTCTGATCAATAGCAAGAATGGGATGAGAAAATTCACTTCTATCAGGAACATCATATTCCAAGAATTTTGCTGTCTGAGACTCAACTACTCGGGTTCCACGTGAAGGACAAAAAAATTTGTATCCTTTAGAATGATCTGGATACCCAATGAAGTAACCGCGGGTAGATCTAGGGTCTGTCTTTTTCTCTAGAGGATTATAAATTCTAATCTCAGCTGGACATCCCCACACACGAAAATGGTTCAAGCTAGGCTTCCTACCAACCCACAATTCGAAAGGTGTTTTAGGAACAGATTTGGTAGGAACACGGTTAAGAATGTACATTGCAGTTTTTATGGCTTCACCCCAAAGAGAGTTGGGTAACTCACGCCGACTCATCATACTCCTCATCATTTCAGTAAGGGTGCGATTTCGCCTTTCGGCCACACCATTTTGCTCAGGACTACCAGGCATGGTATATTGGGCAACAATTCCGGTTTCTTGTAAGTATTTGGCAAATGGTCCCATATGTTGCCCAGTTTCACCATATTTACCATAATACTCACCACCTCGGTCAGACCTAACTATCTTAATAACTTTTCCCAATTGTTTTTCAACTTCAGTTTTGAAAATCTTAAATTTATCTAGAGATTCAGATTTTTTTTTAATCAAATAAATATAACTATATTGGGAAAAATCATCAATAAAAGTGATAAAATATTTATTGCCACACAAAGTAGAAATATATGGGCCAGAGATATCCGTGTGAATTATCTCCAAGAGGTCAGAACTACGAGTTGCACCCTTTTTCTTAGACTTGGTTAATTTACCCCTAATACAGTCAATACATGTCTCCATGTCTTCAAAGTCAAGAGGGGGAAGAATATCTAGTTTTATTAGTCTTTCTACTCTTTCTTTAGAAATATGACCAAGACGTTTATGCCACAACATGGAAGAGTTATCTTTAATTAAGGGCCTTTTAGACATAACATTTTCAACATTAAAAGAAGAATAAATTTGACCGGAAGCTAAGGACAATTTATATAAGCCATTAGACAAAACACCAAAACCAACAATTTTAGAATTAAAAATTAGATTGAACTTGTTTTTACCAAAGGAAATGTCATAACCTAAATTATCCAAAATAGAAATGGAAATTAAATTACGAGTGAAAGTCGGAACATAAAGAACATTCTTCAAAATAAGTCTAAAACCTGACTCTAAGTTTAAAATAACGGTTCCTACGAATTCTACTTCTGCTAAGGCTTCAATTGCTACCCCGATTTTAGATTCAGCATCACTTGGCTTCCTTTTGTTTAAAAACCCCTGCAATGAAATCGCAACATGAACATTTGCCCCACTATCAAGCCACCAAGAATTAATAGGAGCATTAACTAAATTAGACTCAAAACATACTAGGGCTAAAGGATTACCTTCTTTTTTCTTCTTCTCTAACCAAGCTTGAAAATCAGTGCACTCAAACTTCTTATGGCCCGGCTTCTTACAATGATAACATTTTATTTCTTTCTTAAAACCATTTTTATTAACTCCAAGATTTTGGGTCTGACCGTTATTAACGTACTTGTTAGTATTCTGAGCTTTCTTGTGAGTTTGAGGATGATGTTTCTTGAAGTTACCTAGACTCTTTTTAGGTTTTGGACCAGGGTGGGCTACAAGCAAGGCTGATTGTCCACTCTCCCTCAGAAACACATTTGGAAATAAGATCAAGAACAATCCAGGATTCATTTTGGGTGTTGTAGGCTGTTTTAATTTGGCTAAACTCGATAGGTAAGGAGTTAAGGGCAGTGTGAACAATATAGTTGTCTGGAAGAGGAGATCCTTGAGTTTTGATTGGATATGAACCATTTTCAAGATGTACTCTCTAACCCCCCCAGAATTGTTATACTTCATACCCGACAGGTCACTCATTAGGTTTCCAGCCTCAAACTTATCAGACACATAATATCATTTTCCTACCGCATCGAAAAATTCCTTAGCACTATTAGTCTCAAGAAGTCCACTCAATAGATGCTCTCCTATCGATTTCTTCATTGCTAAGAGACTAAGACGATTGGATCTCTCCCACTGAGTATAGGCTCTTCTCTCAATATCAGAGGCATCATCTGCAAGCCCGGCAGGTTGATCCTCTCGCAGGGCAGCATCAATATCAGCTAGTCCTCAAGCAAACTCAATGTCGCGCTTCCATTTCTTATAATTTCCACCATTCAAAACCTCAATAGTAGCGGTACCACTATTCAAGTTCACAGATACTGTTTGAGAAGAATGCAACAAATTATCATTACTAGGCAATTGATAAGAATAAGCTTTCAACAATATAGCTTTATTCTACAGAGAGTTCCGATCTGTCATAACTAACTCCCCTTTGGGTAGAGTATGTTATACATAAGTGGTCCCTCTATGCAAAAACGATATAGAAATACATTGATTCTAAAAAATTTCCTCCTTTGGGAGATAAATTGTTTAGACCAATGTACCACTATCAATATGTCATGCATTCATATACATTAAATTATCAAACATGCAAACCCCCTTTGGGCGGGTAAGAATGTATATAATTTTATCTACTCGAAATATGCATGTCACAAATTCTAGGAGTCTCATTAAATAGAGCACTTTGGTGTAACTATCAATTTCAACCCCTAAAATAAGTACATGACGGAGTATATAGAAAAATTGCCCAACTTGCACACTACACAATATGTATGCAACCCTCTACCATAACAAGCACTTCAACAATATGTGCTCTTAGGAGTTGTAAAAAAAAAAATTTGTAGCATCCTAGTTGTTTTATATACTAAAAGAACTATTTCTCAAAACAAACTTGCAAGTTGAAAATTTAAAAACATAACGTACACAAGCAATTCTGGAGAGTGAAATATGTATTAAATGTTATTACAATTAATAATATTGTAACACAAAATTAATTTAATTTTTTTTTTAGTTTCAGAAACGAGACATAGATCATTAATCATCCAGCATTAAAAAATATAAAATAATTATTAAACGCGCACAAGAACTGAAAATAACCATGTAATCACGTAGGCAGCGGAACAATGAGCACAACGCCACAAACGGCGCTCAAAACGGCCACCGGACGCGCCCTCACGCGCGTGCACGCGCCGCCACGCGCGAGTGGGCGTCCGCTGGCCTTTCTTTTTTTTTTACAGGAACAGTACAGATCCGTTTCCACGGGTCAGATGGTCAAAACGGGTCATCTTCCTTACCCGTTTTGCTGTTTTGAGCGAAAATTCGAAATTCTTAAAACTTTGAATTAAAAATTCAATTTTGATCCGTTTTTAACAAACAAGCAGTCGATTTTCATGTTTTTGATGGTGTAGAATCCAAATTTGATGTCAAAATTATCAAAACTAAAGCATAGAAAAAGATCTATGGTATTAAATCTCGGTTTTTGAACTAGGGTTCATAAAACAAATTTGTTGATTCAAAACTAGATTCAAAAAAATATCCTATTCGATTTTCTTGTGATATTTCAAATTCGTTAATAATATTATTTAACAAAGAAACATAATATTATTGATGAAACAAGATAATCACGTTCATTAAACAATCAAGAACTATCATTATAGTTCTAAATCCATGAGTGTATGGCTCTGATACCAATTACAAGAATATTTAATAAACCCAGATCATACACTATGGATATTAGAACAACAGTTATTAAGTAGAATTACATACCTGTTTGAGCCATGGTAATGAATAAGAGTGCGACCAGGTTATTTCTTGAATCAACCTTTGGCTAGTTCTTCCTCTCCTTCTCTCTCAGATAGTTGACAGCGTTAATGGGAACGACAAATCTCAAAAGTGTAGAGTGGAGAGGGGACCTAGTCAGATATATATATATAGTATCTTAGAAACCCTCCCATAAAAGGATTCTAAGATTGGGCCTACACCAATTGTCATCCAAATCTGTTTAGGAAAAGCCTTAAATAGTGGGTCCATAAAAATAGGCCCTCCAAGTTATGTCTCATTACCGTATTTATTTAGCCCGTATTTTATAAAAGCAAAAATCCAATTAATAGAAATCCACCAACCGGGATAAATTCTAACAATGTTTTATGCATCATATTTTTCTCACTGTTCTACATTGCATTTTTTGCTTTTTGCGACCTAGTATTTTAGATTTTTTTCTTTGTCGTAGACTGATAATTTTATCTTGCTTCTTACCTAGGTTGCGAGTTTCATCTGGAGAGGAATGCTCAAAGCACATAAATCAAGTCGAAAGAAAATGGGGTTAAGACCGATCGTGTTACCTCCCCTCAAGTATCTCAATTTTTTTTACAAGAAATACAGCTTGAACTAGATTGAGGTGCAATGTGCCAAGTAAATGCTAGTTTTAGGGTGCAACCAATTAAAGTTAAAATTAAGGGTGTATTGTGCAATATGTACTAACTTGAGGGTGCAAGGTGCAAATTATCCATATTTCGACCTAATTAGTAATTCTTATCTAAAGCTGATCACAGCTCAGCACAAGATAAATTTGGCTTGATATCCAAGTCACGCTTAATATATTAAACTTGAACTCGTTATAGGTAGTTTTAGTTGTGGCTTTTTAATTCAAATCTAGGTATATTAATTCTTTAACACCGATTCCTTGCATTTTTAAGAGTAATCAATATAAAGATTTTGCGTTTTATATTATTTTACCTAAACATTTAAAAATAAAAGAACAAATCTCGTCGGCTTTCTCGATTTTGAGATAATACGTGTTTTCAAATCTTATTTCACTTTCGAAAACGAGATTATGAAAAGTCTCGTGCCATAAAAATGAAAGCTCGTATAATATCAAATTGAACATAAATCTAAATAAGTTCTAGTTTGAAATTAGTTTGACCAGATATGTATATAATTTATAAGATGAGTAACCGATTAAATGATAAATGCAATCTGTTTTTTCTTGTGCACTACACCTGGGTTCGGTCAAAATAAGACACCTAAACCCAAAAAACTTTCAAATGTAATATAACATGTCATTTGAAGAGATTATAGAATAGATTTGTACAATCAATAATTGAATTATATTGATATCCACCAATTGTGTCCCAAAACCTATAGGTATAAGTTATTATCAATAAAATGTGAAATGTATTATGTACCTTCCCAAATACTTCTTATGTACCTGTCTTTTTCTTGAAAGAGAAAAATTTAAACCATAGACGCAAGAAAGTCTATCATGACCAATTTTCGTTCAAAACTCCAAACTTTGTTAAATTATAATTGACATGTGACATGTAATTCATGTATATTTCGTTCACTTTGTATAATTTGTAAATGTAATGTTCTTTCGGAGTGATACAAACCCATAATGAAGAGAATATCCCGTCAAAAATGCAAAAATAATAAATAAATATATAACCCAGTCGGGAGCTGTGATACAATAACCATTGCTATTTTATTCAAAACCATCTTATAAAATAATCAGGTTTACTAATTAAACCGAGTTTAGATTTGTCCTATCTAGAGCTTTGCATACGTTGAACTACTTTGGTGAATATCATTGCTCAATAACTCATCGAAACAACATTTTTTTATTGTTCGTATGATCATTTTGAGCCTTAATCTATTAAATAAAAAGAGCGAGCTTAAAAATAATACTCAGTCGTAAAATAAGCATTATGATACTTATTATGCGATTAATTGATTGTTAAATGTGTGGGTCGGGTTCATGATGGGTCCAATATGGGTTGAGATTAGTTTGGGTTGGATCGGACTGGGTCTTAAATAAGGACCCAGAGTGAATCCAACTTGAAGCCAACCAGGACCCAGAGTGGATTTAATTTGGACCTAGAGTAGACCCAAAATGGAACCAAGTCAAATAGAATTTAGCACACATTTACTTTCTACACATATAATACATTTTTTACACACACAACACACTTTTTACACATGCTAAATATTTTTGACACACACAACACACTTTTTACACATACTAAACATTTTTGACACACACAACACACTTTTTACATACACAACACACTTTTTACACACACAACATATATTTTGTACACACTACACCACACTACACATATTTTCACACACACTACACACATTTTCACACACTACACATATTTTCACACACACATCACACATTTTACATACACTACACATATTTTCACACACACTACACACATTTTACATACACTACACATATTTTACACACACTACACATATTTTCACATACACATCACACATTTTACACACACTACACATATTTTACACACACTACACATATTCTTACACACACTACACATATTTTACACACACTACACATATTTTCACATACACTACACATATTTTACACACACTACACATATTTTCACACACACATCATATATTTTTCACACACTACACATATTTTCACACACTAACACATTTTCACAAACACTACACATATTTTACACATACTATACATATTTTTCACATACTACACACAATTTAACGAACTACACACATTTTCACAAACACTACATATATTTTACCTACACTATCCATATTTTCACACACATCACATATTTTACACACACTACCCATATTTTTACACACTACACATATTTTACACACATTACACTCATTTTCACACACTACATATTTTCACACACACATCACATATTTTACACACACTACACATATTTTACACATACTATGTCAAAAGATAATGAATGATGGTCCCAAGTGGCATACGAAAGGGTCTAGAAGGGGGGGGGGGTTGAATAGACCCTGAAATCTTTTTAGACTTCAAAAATTTCGAGTTACTTTTCAAAGATCTGAACGCTTGGAAGGCTGAGCGCTTGGGTCAGGCGCTTCAGTGAAAATAACTTAGGCTTAGTGAGTTTAGCAATTTACCAAAGTAGGGTAACGCTTAGATCACTTAATCAGGGTTAGCACAGCGGAAATGATTTTTAGCGTTCTTTTAGATAATTTAATCGCTTTGCAATTTTACTTGTCTTTTAGAATAATGTAATATGACAGATATAAGACAGTAAAATATAAATGACACAATAATTTGTAAAGTTCGTTGGGTGATGTAATCCCAACTATGTCCTTCTTCTCCTTGATCACTTGGAGGCAATCCACTAAATTGATTCTCGAAGAGTCACACAGAGACTTCTACAAAATAGGGAAACAGGAAGAGATGAATATAGATGACTGGAGCTCCTTGGTCACACAGATTTCTGCTGCAAGCCACTTCAATCCTCTGCTTCTGGAAAGACGATCTCGAGCTCCTTGATCACACAGATTTCAGCTCCAATAAAGATTTTCTCCAAGATGGCCTTGAGCTCCTTGATCACACAGACTTCAGCTCCAATAAAGACCTTTCTTCAACAAGCTTCTCTTACTCAAAAATACTGCTTGTGGAAGTTAACAATCTTTCTCACTCAGATGAAAGGTGTTGAGGGTTTATTGTAACAGGTTTGTTTGATGTTGAGAAATTCAAACAACTTGGGATATCTCAGTAAGAATTTAGGTTTCTTCTTTGGAAAAGGTTTGAGATATCTGGTGACTGTCTGGAATGTATTTGAGAAGCTTGATGGATTTTGGCTATGGAGTTTGCAAGCTTTTCTCTCAAATTATTTCAGCAAAGTTTCTCTCTCCTTTTCACTTTCTAAGGTTTTGTTGAAGGGTACTATTTATAAAGATTCTTGAGATTTATCCGTTGGACACAATCAGGCGCGTGTCTTTCACACAGAGCTTCAAATAGTCTATTTTCTGACATTCCTTAATTTCTGCTGATTCCAATTGGACAGGAGCAGGTTTGAATTCTGAAAAGCTGACAGTCTAGTAAAAAAAGGTGGCTTGTCCACAAGTCATACTGTTTGTTTACATTTAATGCATTTATCAAGCATTTAATGCATTTTGAATTTATTTCCCGTTGGAAATAAATATCCGTTGGTGATTGCATTTAAGTCCTTGATAACTTGGGTTTTATCCTTCAGGTGAATCTGAAAGCTGGACGCTTGAGTCAGACGCTTGAATCAGCCGAGCGCTTGAAATAGTAAGAGTGTGAATAGTGATACGTGAATAGTAAGCACTTGATTCATAAATCCTGAAGTAGTCTTTTAGCGTTTGACAGACGCTCAAAGCAAATCTTTATCTTCTCTTGACTTCAGACGCTGATCTTCAACTTCATCCTTGATAGACTCACTCAGAATGTTATCAGTGACTTGGTATTAAATACTTAGTCTAAAATCTATAAAGATAAAAATTACAAGCCTAACAAAATAAGTAAACTTTCAAACGCTTATACAAGTATTCTATGAAAGCATGAACTTACATTTTTGGGGTCTAACATAAAATCCTATCTTGTCATAATCAAAACATCTAACATGAAATTCCTAACAATGAATTAAATAATTTAATTAATAATTATTGATTAACTATTGCTAGCAATTAAAAGACACTAAGTAAACAATTTAATTAAAACTAAATAATTGCATGCCATGGAAATAAAACCAATAATTAAAAATAAGAAAATACAACCTTCCTCCGAATATTGAAACTAGCTGGTAGAATGCACCACAACTGACAAACCCTCCTTCTTGCCGAAGAAAATCGAGCTCGTGCACCGCAAGCCTTTTTCGCAATCCCTCGCCAAACTCGGGGAGTGTGGGCTCCCAAAACAATGAACTAAAATTAAATTTCTCAAAAAGAAATTTTATACTTTAGCAAGTGTATTCTCTTTAGCAAGCAAATTACTTAGAGAATTCCTTTGCAATTTTTGTTGTGTTTTTGAACTCCCAAAAAACCCCTATTTATAGATATTCAAATGAATGAATCTAGTGAAAAATCAATGTGGGACAAAAAGCATTCATAAGTGAAAAAACAAAGGCCAAAAGCTACTCTAGGCAAAGGCTCACCTCACTTGAGCATCAACTGCCAGGCGTGTGTACTGCACGCGCACATGTACCAGAGGCAGCCAACTCCACCACTAGCTACGTAGCAGCCACGTGCCTGCAACTTTTTTTTTTAAAATTAAAATTAAAGTTAAATTTAATTTTGAATATCTTTCTCTAAAGATATTTCCCACAAATTTTTCATCTAAATTAAAAAACTATCCATCCAATGAACCTTTTAGTATTTAATTGAGTTTCTATTCGAGGCTTGCAAAGGGACCTTAGAAAAAAAATTAATCCTAGCTCCAAGTGGGTCAAATCGAATTACCATCACATGGTAATATTTAATTACCACTTAACAATATTCAGTTTCACTATATAAATTTTGTTGCATTTTAGAATTAATTAAATTACTCAAGAGTTATCATACTTAAGAATATTACAACTAAATCCTGTATTGAAATGCTCGTGAAGAAACAAAATCAAGGCTACTATTATTTTATTTTTCACATCTTATCCTTAAATTCCTGACTTGCTCATTGTCAACTTTTCATACGAAAAGTCTCATTTTTCATTTAATTACAGTGACACTTCACATGAAATATTTTGGCCAAAGTTTTAGAATAGTTGAACATTGCCAATCCATTAAAGGGTATATTTCTTATCTCTCAAGGAGATTATAGATTCCATATGAATATCCTTTCTAATCACATTTCATACAATACCTAATGTATAAAGTATATTCGCCACCAAAGACCTCACTTCTGAATACATCAAAGTAATACACACTAGATGCATTAGTCCACGACAATCATAGGATTTAGAGTTGTTGTGCAAATTATTTACTTTCGATAGTAGCCAAAAATAAATAACTCAGTTGGTCTGGTTTAATAGAATCCTCATTCCCATGATTAAGATAAATCATCAAATATAGTATATTATAGTCTTTAGCAGATAAGACGCCCAATCTTATCATTGACTAACCCCATTTATATTAACATATGATACATATAACCAAGTCTTTTCATGGAACAACACTTTCATTTGGATTATCATATGTTATAATGGATTACGTCTATCTTATAGTACAATTTCTATAATACTCAAAACTTGCAACAAAAGTAATAAAGATCAATTTCATAAATGAATATAAACGCTTCATATAATTGAATTTTTAGGGCATAATCCCTGACACATTTGGCCGTGTGTATGTATGTGATGAGAGTCCATTTTTGGACTCTCACCATACACACTTATAATTATAAGTGATTAAGCTAATCACAATTTGAGAGTTGTGAAATTAATTCCCTCTTTCTCTCTTCAACCTCTTTCATAAAATTTTTCTAACTCATGTATTGAGTACGAAGAATTTCCATAAGCCAAAAGTTCGATTTGTGTTTTGCTAGTACTGGTAAAACGATTCAAGGGTGCGAACTAAGGTTTGGAGACATCGTAGAGACGCGACATCTGAAGTGTTGAAGCAAACCAAATTGAGGTAGCCAAATTCCGCAAGAACGAGCATTGTAATTTTGTCAATGAGGTAAACACGCGAGAACCCCCTTGTTTGTTTTTTGTTAAATCCGATGGTACCATATCAACCTAACCCTTGTTTAGGGGACATCGATTGTTTTTGAAAATTATTATTTTTCGCTTCCGCTGTGTCCATCGATTATCCTCGAGGGTGAACCGCGTTCCCAACAATATAAACACAAAAGCTTTGATGAATAATGCAAAGATTCTTAAATAACATTTTGCATTCTTTGCTAAACAACTCCCAAGAATTATCAGTTCTAATCTTCTTAGTTTTAATAGAAAATAGTGTGTTCACATATGTAAGGAACTTTCTCAAAATATCATAGACATTTCTTTTAGATTTCATCAAGAAGGCCCAAGTTGTTCTAGAGAAATCATCTACAATAGTAAAAAAATATTTCTCATTATTGTAAGTAATCTCTCTATAAGATCCCCATATATATCTAAATGCAAAACCTCAAAAATACAAGAAGTATAAGAAGTTTTAGCAGGGAAAACAGTTCTACTATGCTTGGCCATAGAACAAATAGGACAATATTTAGTATTATTGATCACTTTTATATGCAATTCATGCAGAAAATTAAACCTAATAAATGACGAATGACCAAATCTTTGATGCCACAGATTGGCTTTATCAAGGATTACAAGTTTAACTAGGTCATCACTATCAACAGAATTACAATTGACAGGGATTTTATTAAAAACATTGACTAAAAGATTTCTGGGGACTGGCTGTAAGTAATAAAGACCATTCTAAATTGTATTAATCCCATTGATCATGTCACTCCACATTTCCTGTATAACACAAAAATTAGGATAAAAATTAATGAAGACATTGGCATTATTTACATGACTATAATGATTATATGTACCTGCATTATTGGCATTTGCACTTGCTAGGTTGGAATTATTGACATCATGACTTGAGTTGTGTGAGCCACTCCCAAGAAGTTGCAGGATTTGTTGGAATTGTTGTTGAGTAAAAGTAGGCTGCTGATTTTGTGTTGTGTTCCCAAAGGTATTAATCTCAGCATTTTTTATATTTGTTTCTTGTGAAGATGCCACAGTGTTAGCATTGGAACCTCTGCCAGATCCCATTCCATTTTCTCTAGCACCACCTCTTCTTCTACTAGAACCTTTCCTACCACCTCTGCCCCAATTAGGTGGATATCCATGAATCTTGAAACAAGTTTCCTTAGTGTGTCTTGTGAAATTGCAATGTTCACAATATAGAGAAGACTTGCCAGATTTATTTTGAGAGGAATTTGTCAAGAAGGCAATGGATGAATCTTTATCTGTAGGTTGAGTACTTATTCCTTTATGGGTTTCTTCATTAGACACCATGGAGTAAACTTGATTGTGAGATGGCAATGGTGACATCATTAGGATTTGAGAACGGATTATTCCATAACAGTCATGCAAGCCCATCAGAAATTGCATCATCTTAAGTTGTGAACAAAACTCAATGTATTCCTTTGATATGTTGTTGGTGTTATTGGCGGGAGAAGGAGTGAGAGAGTCATACTCGTCCCATAGCTGTCTTAATTTTGAGTAATACTCTGTGACATTGTTATTGCCTTGTGTAATTGTATTTATCTTTCTGTATAAGGCATAGAGTCTTGCTCCATTGATGCGATCAAATCTTTCCTTTAGATCTTTCCAAATCAAGAATGCTGAATCACAATACACCACACTGTGAATTAGGTCTCTTGAAAGAGAACGATGGATCCATGATTTCACTAAAGCGTTGCATCGTTTCCAGTGGGGAAGTAGAGGAGAATCTTCATCTGGAATTTTACAAGATCCGTCAATAAATCCTATCTTATTCTTCGCCTCAAGCGCCACAATCATCTCACGGCTCCACACTTTGTAATTTTCGGATCCTTGTAGAACTTCTGTAACTAGATCCAAATTAGGCATATCTGATGGATGCAAATACAACGGATTCTGAAAATCAATGCTGAGAGATGAATTAGTCGATGGGACTGCAGTTGATGAAATTGTCGCCATTGTTGTGCGATCAAGGAAAACAGGGAAGATAAAGAACAAACAAAAAGATGCGGAAGTGATCCAGGATCGATTGATATGACCCGAAAAACAGAGGATAATCAAACAGTTTAATCACTACTCTAGTACCATGTTAAGAAATAGAAAACTCCATTGATGGAGATGATGAGATGAATCAGAGAAGAAAAGAAGGGAAACGATTTCATTGACTTATAATGAGTAATTCTGAATTACAGATACAAAGAGAAAGAAGAAGACTTATGGTTTCTTTCCAAAAAAAAAAAAAAAGAGAAAGAAGAAGACTATTTACACTGGAGCAATCCCCAATTAACTAACTAATAAGCTGACATGGCTTCTTCAAAAAAAAAAAAGAAGCTGACATTGCATACTTAGCCCCTACGGCTATAAACTAAAACAACAAATTAAAAAATACATTTCTTAATATTAATATTCTTAATAGAAAGATCTGACTATTATTCAAGTTATTTAAAATATAAGAAACTAGGTTCAACTATTTTTTTATAATTTCTTAATTTCATTTGGATGATGCTTGTTTCGTTTATTCGAATATAATAATATTGGGACTAATATTTTTACTTCATCCCACTAATTAAAACTCCTATAAGTCTGTTTTCAAAAAAAAAAAAAAAAACTCCTATAAGCCTGAAAATGAATGAATAGAATTGGGTAGGAAGTTAGGGGTGAGCATGTGAACACGTGAAAATATTTGGACGATCTAATCTAATCTAATCCGATAAAATCTTATAGGTATAAGTTATTATCAATAAAATGTGACATGTATTATGTACCTGCCCAACTACTTCTCATGTAACTGTCTTTTTCTTGAAAGAGAAAAATTTAAACCGTAGACGCAAGAAAGTCTACCATGACCAATTTTTGTTCCAACTCGAAATTTTATCGAATTATACTTATTATGTAATTTATGCATATGTCGTCCACTTTGTATAATTTGCACGGCTATTCTATTCAATCTTGACCAATTTAATATTCTTTTGGAGTGATTCAAGCCCATAATGAAGAAATCATATGGTCAAAATTGCAAAAATAAATAAATATATAATCAACCGGGGAGTTGTGATACAATAATCATTGCTATTTTATTCAAAACCATCTTATAAAACGAGAGTAATGTTATATACCACCAATTTTTCACTCCTCCTACTTTTGGTAAAAAAATCATTTACAATTAATTGATTAAATGAATTTAATACATCCATACTTTCTAAATCAAGGGAAGGTGAAAAATCAGTGTAGTATGAAAACGTTGGTATATAGCATTTTCTATAAAACAATCAAATTTACTAATTAAACCTAGTTTAGATTTGTCCTAGAACGTGCATATGTTGAACTACTTTGGTGAATATAATTGCTCAATGACTAACTCAGCCAAACAACATTTTTTAGTGTTCTGTTCGTATGATAATTTGAGCCTTAATCTATTAAAGGAAAAGAACCAGCCTAAAAATAATAATCAATCATAAAATAAGTATTATGATACTTATTATGTGATTAATTGATGGTTACCAATTAATTTTCCTATTCGTATCACGACAATACTTAATAATTCTTTGGAAAAACTATAAGCAATAATCGGTAGAAGTATTTTATTCTTTAAGTACACAACAAGTAGAGATCTATATCTTTTTTAAGTTTTTGAATTCTATGTAAAATGTTGAATTGACATCGATTTTATACATTTTGTCGTGTATAAGTGAAGTGAAATATAAGATAATACACTATTCAAAAAGAAAATCTAAAGATATATTATCACAGGATATTTTATGAAAGATACATAACAAATTCAAATTTCCTATGGAAAGATGTGAGTATTATTCAAGTTATTTAAAATATGGGAAACTAAGTTCAACTATCTTTTTATAAATTCTTAATTTCTTTTGGATAATGACTTATTTCGTTTATTCGAATATAATGACTTATTTCGTTTATTCGAATATAATAATTATTGTGACTTATATTTTTACTTCATCCCACTAATTGAAACTCCTATAGCCCTGAACATGAAAAAATAGAACTGGGTAGGAAGTTTAGGGTGAGCATGTGAACACGTGGAAACATTTGGACTATCTAATCTAATCTAATCCTTTAACAATATTGGCATTTTGCACCCTTGACTTGGCGTATTTTGATATAATGCAAACTAAAATTAAAAATTAGCATAATGTACATTCGAATTAATTCTTCCGGATGATTGCACCCATGAAAATTGATTTGGCCCATTTTTTTCGCAGCAAAATGATTAGTAAAAAATAGTGGTGTGAGTAGAGTCGAGCTTTGCTATAGTTACTAGAGCTCGATGTCACGCACCGGCCATTTGAAGTATTTTGAGGCGATGGGGACATGACATTTTTTCCGGGTAACAAGAGACTAGAAGCCACTTGAATATTCCGGAGAAGTCTAGAAGATTCTAGAAAGATCTAGAAGATTCTGGAATGTTCTAAAATACTGTAGAAACTAGTAGAAAGGTCCGGAATGTTGTAGAACATTGTAGAAGGTTCTAGAATATTTTGGATAATAGTGGAGCATTATAGAAGTATCTAGAATTGTGTAGAGACATGTGTAGGTAGAATTATCTAGAAGCCTAGCCATCAAGATGATCTCAACCGTATTCCTAGAAGAATAACCATCCTAGCAATAATAAGAGCTTCTTTGATTGTAGCACACGAGTACATTTCGGAAGAGGCTGACTTAGCAAGTCACGCAAGAGGTGGATTGAGCTAAGTGCCGCACGAGACCTAAGTCCCATTCCAAGGTGCTGCGTGTGGAAGTATTCGGGTAATGGCAAGCGAGGCTACTTCGGGGTTGTTAGGGGAGCTTGGTAGGGAGGCCATTCTGCCCCACCCGAGGATGACGAGGGATGCAAGCCGACCACTTGAGAGTGGAGTCGTAGGAGTCGTCGCAGAGATGGGTGAGCGACTTGAACGTGCGGAGCACACAATCTTGACGTTGGAGGACCACGTTGTCGGAGAGATTGGGTCGATTAAGGCGGACATGCGATCTTGCCTCGACGCTAGCACCGTTCAAAAGAAGCGTCTTGCTAGGCTTGAGGATGCTATGAGAGCATTACAGACGATGGTCAAGGAGATGCGCGAAGACGTTGCCTTGTGTAAAAGGGCCGTTGCTAGCGGGGCTAGCACCGTGGTGCCGAGTCCAAAGGTGGACCACCCCAAGCCGAGGGGTTTGATGGAAAGAGAGACACCAAGGAGGTTGAGAACTTCCTGTGGCAAATGGAAGTGTACTTCGAGGGACTCAACTTAATTGACGAAGAGTCGAAGGTACGCACGACTACACTCTACCTTACCGATACAACAATGTTATGGTGGGGTAGGGAGCATGCCGATATCGGGAAAGGTCTATGTAAAATTGAGTCTTGGGAAGACTTTAAACAGGGGCTTAAATGGCACTTCTATCCGGAGAATGTCGTTTATGAGGCTAGAAAGAGATTGCGGAGTTGAGGCATAAGAACACCATCCCAAAGTATGTCGAAGAATTCACAACACTTATGCTTCAAATCCCAAAAATGAGCGATGACGATCTGCTTTTCTACTTTGTGGACGGGCTACAAAATTGGGCAAAGCAAGAGTTGCAGCGACGGGGCGTCCACACGGTAGCTGAGGCGATTGCTGAGTCCCTAAGCGAGTTTCATCACCATCATAAGGAACGCGAGAGGGATGGCACGGGCAATGGTGGGAGAGGCAAGCATCACGAGGATGGCCAAACCCACAAGGCACATTACAAAGGGGCGAGTTCGGGGAGCTCGTCGGTGCAAAACGATTATGAGGCCAAGAAGCAATCCTTCGTTCCAAAACAAGGATGCTATGTTTGCAAGGGGCCACATTCTTACAAGAATTGCCCGAAGCTCGAGACATGCACGCGATCATGGAGGGTCAGGAGGCAGCGCAATGTAAGTATGTGGAGGAACTCGATGAAGGCTCAGAGGAGGGGCCAAGGCGTTTAGGGGCGGTGCAACTTCTAAATGCCGTGAAAGAGGAATCAACGCCAACCGTATCAAGCAAGAGGCTAATGTACGTGGAGGCGCGCATCAATGGGCGGTCTACCAAGGCGATGGTGGACACTGGAGCTACGCATAACTTTGTGACCGCGGAGGAGGCGAAATGATTGGGCCTCAAGGTCACACGAGGCGGGGGATGGGTCAAGACGGTGAATTCTAATGCCATACGCCTCAGAGGAAAGGTTCGCAACTTGGAGACGAGTATCGGGCCGTGGAAAGGACAAGTGGACTTCTCAGTGGCCGAGTTGGACGACTACAATGTTGTGTTGGGCTTGGATTTTCTACGCAAGGTATGCGCTATTCCAATGCCTATTTTCGGTTGCATATTGATTTTGGACAAGGGTTCGCCGAGCATAGTGCCTACAATCGGGAGCAACCAAGGGGTTAAGGCGAAGCCCATGTATTTGTCGGCCATCTAATTGATCGAAGATGCAAAGGATTGGCCGAGGTCGAGTACGAAGACACCAACCGTGGACTCTTGCGAGAAGAATCCACGCGAGTCAAGGCAACTTCGGAGGCAATCGTGGGGACAAAGGAAAGACTATGTCGACGAAGACAAACAAAAACCTCGACAAGATCAAACCCTTAAGCGAGGCAAGAGTTCCCAACAAACATGATGCAGAGGGACAATCGGGCAAGCCGTGGGACAATTTGCACGATGACGAGGACGTCGTCGGATTGGGTGGGGGAGAATGTCACGCACCGGCCATTTGAAGTATTTTGAGGTGACGGGGACATGACATTTTTCCCGGGTAACAAGAGACTAGTAGCCACTTGAATATTCCGGAGAAGTTTAGAAGATTCTAGAAAGATCTAGAAGATTCTGAAATGTTCTGGAATGTTTTAGAATACTGTAGAAACTAGTAGAAAGGTCTGGAATGTTGTAGAACATTGTAGAAGGTTCTAGAATATTTTGGATAAGAGTGGAGCATTATAGAAGTATCTAGAATTGTGTAGAGACATGTGTAGGTAGAATTATCTAGAAGCTTCCATATAAATATTTAGAAAAATAATCTAGATAATAGATTGTAGCCATAGGATCAAGATGATCTCAACCGTCCATTCCAAGCATGGAGTAGTATAAATAGAGGGCTAGACATTCATTTGTAACCATCCAAGAGTTGGAAGAGCAATAAAGGGTGATCTCCTTTAAAGAGCTTCTTTGTAATCTTTGCCAATTTCCCTTAGCACACGAGCACATTTCGGAAGAGGCTGACTTAGCAAGTCACGCAAGAGGCGGATTGAGCTAAGTGCCGCACGAGACGTTAGTATTGAGGCTAAGTCGATGACATCGAGCTCTATTGTTTGTGGTCACAGAGCTTCTTAAATAATATTATGCATTATATATTTTTTCATAATATATATCACTCGACCTCGAGTCATTATTCTATCTCATAAGCTAGAGCTCTAAAAAGAGGTTTGTCCAACTTGGGTTCAACATTTCGAGTTTGAGATCAAATAGAAAGACTTTATTAAGCTCGACTGGTGTGCACCTCAAGTTAATATTGCTTGCCTATACAAATATGTTCGGGTGTCACTGACGTGCATCTAGAGGTCAAAATCATCATAGCAATAAAAGAGAAACATTTATACCAATTTATTGCTAGTTAGACGACTTTGAACAATGCTCGAGTGTAGGACTGTCAATTGAGCTGGGCCTACCCGAAGCCCGATTGTTCGGCCCATTTATATTTGAGCTGAGTCTAGTTGAATGTGAGTCGGGCCGAGCTTGAGCTTACACATTGAGCCCGATCAATTTGTGAACCGAGTTTGAGCTTTATTAGGCTCAGCCAGAATAGCCCGAACTCGTAATTAACCTCTAATTTAATGCTTTGTTTCATATAGTTAAGCTATTTTTAAGCTAGCTTATATGAGACTCGTAAATTTTTAAGCTTGAAGCTACTATGTGCATTATATGCATATATTAGTGGGAAAAAAATTCGTCTAGAGAAACTTTGAAAAACCTTCCTTTTATTTTAAGTCACTTCATGTATATCAAGAAAGATTTTCAATATTTGATAATCATTGTTGTAGAGAACTTTGGAATTACACAAACTCATTAGCGTAAACTTTTGTTTGATCTACTATTCGAGATTAATGTCCTAATATGATTCTATTGTGTACCTCTTTTTTATTTAAGAAAAAATGATGAGTCAGCCCGAAATAAGCCTGAAGCTCGTAAATAAAGTGAGCCTGAGTTTGAGTCAAACCAAAGAAAAAAATTATGAGCTGAGTTTAAGCCGAGCATATTAAGGCCCGATAATTTTGAGCTTGAACCACATTAAGCTCGGTTCATAAGGCTCGATTGACTGTCCTACCGAGTGATTTTTAAGGTGGACTGGGACCATTACACCGTTGGATTGAGGGTTGTGACAATAAAATCACCTCAATCACCCTGCACCAACGCGATGTATAGTGGACCGGGACCATTGGTTTTGTCTACTTTAAATTCACCCAAAGCACACACCAAGATGCACGAATATGTTTGTGGAAGGAAGGGATTTTGACCGACAATTTTACCATCAACGATGTTGCCAAATTGTTTTCCGAGGGTAAAATTAATCCAGAAATGCTTGAGGGACAGTACAGGAGTGCGTTCTGTCAATTTTTCAATTTTGAGGCTGCATTTGACGAAATGTACCTTAATTCAAAGGTGCAAACTGCAATTACCCAATAAGTTATTGTAAGATTTGTAACTAAACCAAACACGGAAGCAATTCCAGGCCACACACGAAAGTTGGTCATGTGACCATGTCAAAGGATATCCAAGAATAAATGCCAGAACTTCATCGTGATAACTATCAACATAAGATGGTTATTAATTCTTTTCTCTATTATAGGAATTTTTATTGATTTTATAGATATTTTTCAATCCGTCAATCATGACTTCCCAAAACTAAGGGTTTGTTTGCTTAGTTTTGAGTAAGTATTCTTTTGAAAGCCATATAGGAAGAAATAAAAGCTAACATGCAATTCTATCTTCATATAGATCTCCTGCATATATAGTTTATAAGATATCATCCAAAAGGATAATGATTATTAAACTGTAATGATTCTTAGAAAATAATACAGTGGTATAAGATGTAGCCAATTCACTTTTTTTTTTTTTTGGTTGCCCACCCCGTTCACCAGAGTTTTGCTACATCTAATACGTTCGGATCCGACCCGGGTCACACACCTGGCAGTGGTGGCCGGGTGAGTCTTCCAGCGGAGGTTTTCTGCATTCACAAGGTCTCGAACCCGAGACCTTGCTTAAGGGGAATCAAGCTGCTTACCACTCGGACCAACCCTGTTGGTTAGCCAACTCACTTGTGATGCAGCTGAAAGTGACTATTTTGGTGCTTGAATTAGTGAACATAAGATGATTGAGAAAATTACTTGTAAACTTTTCTTTTTATTTTGCTGTCCTAGGTGATTACACAATATTCTTTAAGCTAATCGATATCCTATGTAGGTTAACCTAAATGCTTGTTAAAAAATTTCTAAAGAAATAACTCAAAATACGAGCCCCTAAGGTCATACAAATTACCAAAATCAATGCTTGTGTAAAAAATTTCTGAAATAAGAAGTTAATTAGGGATTGTTGGATAAAATGGTACAAATTGTGGTTGAGTACGAAATTCGAACGCCGTTAGTATTCGGGATACTTAAGATTATTGGATAATATACGAGCGAATGAGAAATTAAGTGCCCATATTTTGATATAATTTTATTTAATATGTCATGCATATATCATGAATGACACAACACATTTTAATGGAAAATACACAATTACCACTTCAAGGTGGTGGAGCATCACTAGATTTGATCTTAGAAATAGATGTGTGGATTGATTCGCCTATAAATAGCAACCATTCCAACCATTTGAAACACACCAACTCAAAACACAACATATTTTCTCTGTGTGTTTTATAAAATCATCTTCATCTTTTTCTTAGGGTGTAAAATGAAGTGTCAGAAAAAGAATATGTGGGACACTTTTACTCGTACCACCAAGGCGGGGCAATTTAGTGTTAAGGATAGAGAGTTCTCTCTCGCCTCGATATAATCTTTCTTTGTTATTATCAATTTGATACGTTTGTGAAGTTTTGAAACAACAGGGAGTGTTTTTCATAATTAGGTCGCCTGACATAAGGGGTATTGTCTAATTTACCCTATATTAAAATTCCTTGGAAATTGAAATAACCCAAACAAGATTACTAAATTTGAAATAATCGGCTCCCAAATCCTTCTTTCGAATTTCAAATAGTACGTAGCTTATAGAGTTATATATCACCGTCTATGTACCATTGTTTTATCAAAACAACCTCCCCTCCCCGCAAGAAATTACTGCAATTAATTTATTTAAATACATTAATATGTTTCAAATTAAGGAGAGAGAAAAAAATGATGATATGATAACACTTTCCAAATTATATAACATTCGCATGAGGTCTAACTATATATCTTGTCTAATTTATGCAGGATTCTTACACAAGACATATTCAAGAATAAAATCATGTAAGTACTTTTAAGGTGAAAATATGATATATTTTATACTTAATTCAAAAGAACTCAAATAGTCTCTCAACTCTTAGATTCATCCCATAAAATCCCTGGAGTTATTATTATTATTATTATTATTTTCTTTTTACTTTTGAAAAAATTCCTCCAAAACTACCTACCAATCATCTGCAACAATTAAAAGCGGGTGACAGGCAGCAACGACAAGAGGACATGAACAACGGGATTTTGCAGATGGAGGAGGAGGAGGAGGGCGATTTGCAGATGGTAGAGGAGGCGGCGTAGATGAGGCAACATCATTGGATTTGTAGAAGATGGGGCGACATCGTTGGATTTTCAGAAGGTGAGGGTAGTGGTGTTTGATTTTCCAAAGATAGGGAACGTCATTTGATTTTCAAATGGTGGGGGGCGGTGGCGTAATTTGAGAAGTGTGGCAATGGTGGCAACACAAATGATGGATGGAAGGCAAAAAGGATTAAGCTAGGAAAGTGGGATGATGAAAAAAGTGGGTTAAGGTTAGGGTTGTGGGGAAGAATGAGAAAAAAAATTAATCTAAAATAATTAAAAAATATAAAATAAAATAGATTAAAGTACGAGTTTTGGAAGAAAAATTCTTGCGAAAGTAAAAAAACTGCCTTGTCCTAACATGGTGTAAGTCATATGCCTCAAGGTTCCGTTAGTTTTAAACGAATAATTGACTCAAGGAACTTTAATGAGATAAATCTGAAAGTTGAGGGACTATTTCAGTGCATTTCAGAGATAATAGACTAAAATGGGACAAATGATAGAGTTGAGGGACTATTGGTGATACTTGAGGCCAAAAGTCTAAGATAGGCACTATCAAATAATGAATTCTTAATCAGTTATTAATTTACCAATAAATTAAACATATTTACTTCAAATTAACTTATCGAATTACCACGTGCATAGCATGTGATACTTTTTAGTATTAGGAAAAGAATTTAGATGGTGCTGGTTCGCAGCAAGCAATTTTCATCTTCACGAACCACAACATGTTTTTGGACTCCGTAACAAAACTTTAATACAAAACCCGTCATCCAAAGTCCAAACATGCCCGTAGTAATTGAACTTAGAAGTTTGCATAAGATAACTTATCAAATCATAAAAACAATCGTACAACTTATTTCTTGGGACGCAAATAAGAGACGAGAAGATCCCAAATTCAATCACGAAAACGGAGAATTCAATATCAACGACAAGCAAACTTGACGAGATTTAGGGAATTCTTCTTTTATCTCTACAACTAGGTTTGTACCATTTTTTTGGGGATGTTTATTCATTTTTCTCCATTATATATGAACTAAACCTCCATACTAGGATCATGTGAACGCCAAATTCAACAATTTGATTTATGAATCTTTGTTTGATGGGTTGATCCAAGTGTTTGATATACTTGTTCTTAATGCTTGAGAATAACTGACCATTATTTGTTTTGTTTAATGGCTAATTTGGAGAACGATAGGAAGATAAACTAAGATTGTATCATAAATATCAAATACCAAATCATAGAATTGGTTAATATAATTGATTTCTTCATGTGGCTTTTCTTGATAACGTGATCCAAGAAGGATCAGTGTACGGCCATTGTGTTTCTTGTAATTAAATTCTCATTTATGCACAGAGGCTTATTATGATGAAATAAGATATATATGGAAAAACCCCGCTGTAGACAATTAAAATTCACAGTCAATTAAATGGCGACACGTGTAATTTAATATCATATAAATTCATTTATTTATATTTAAGGATTTAATAAATTTTATCCCTAGATTAAATAATTGAATAAATGATATTTAAATATATATTTTATGGCCAATCACGAAATGTCATGTGGCAAGAGAAACATAAGTATGGCAACATTAAATCATGTCTTTCAAATTAAATGATGATTGCCATCTTCTTTTGGTAAATATGATAAATTGCCATCAAATCACATATTTGTGGCAATTTAATCATAATTAAATCAAATCAATCACTTAAATATGGTAGTGATTGCCAATCAAATCATGGTGATTATGAAAAATCTTCCACTCCTACAGTTATAAATAGGGGTTCAAATTCAAGGATTCATTCACCAATTCACCAATTCACAAGTGCATTTGAGCAAGAGAAGCATTGCAGAAGTTTTGAAGAATTCTCTCAA
This sequence comes from Buddleja alternifolia, assembly GCA_019426215.1. NCBI lineage: Eukaryota > Viridiplantae > Streptophyta > Magnoliopsida > Lamiales > Scrophulariaceae > Buddleja > Buddleja alternifolia. The sequence continues at coordinate 52,893,212 of CM033392.1, read as the reverse complement.
CTCAAGTTCATCAAGTTCAAGGAGATCCACGACGTTCTAGGCGATATTCAAGAAGTTCGTGGCAAAACTCATCAAATCTTAGCGTTTGATTCGTGATTAAGGTGCTAAGCCCGCGAATTAACGTTATAGAAATTCAAGTCGATTCCACAAGAAATCAAAACATCAAATCCACCATCAATCTTCATCAAATCATAACGTCTGATTCGAAATAAGGCGCGAGGTCCTCGAAGTAACGTTATTAGAAGATTAAATCAAGTTCGAAGGAGATCAAAGCACAAGCTCCTCCTTCAAAATTTCAAATCCCGAAGATCAAGTTCTTGAAGTGAAGAATCAGAGGATAAATAGTTAGAGATTTGTACTCATTAAATCGTTTGATTCAATTAATATATTTTGTACAACATTTTCTTGTTTGTTAAATCGCAGACTTAAAATTTGTTGTTTACACCCGCAAAGAATTTAATTGTTATGGTTAGAGTGGAAAAACCCCGCTAAGAATTCTATATTATGATGAAACGTATTTATAGATACAAGAAATGTAAAACCCTAATCTAGATATATGGAAATAAGATATATATGGAAAGATATGGAAAATATTATTTAACACTCCCCCGCAGTCGAAGCTGCTGTATCACAAATGTTGAGACTGAACCGAAAGTCAAGAAATAAAGTCGAGGATAATCCTTTCGTGAAGCTGTCTGCAAATTGAAGAGCAGAAGGGACATGCAACATATGAATATCACCAAGAGCAACACGCTCTCGTACAAAATGAATGTCTATGTCAATATGTTTGGTGCGTTGGTGTTGCACAAGATTAGTAGATAGATATATACAGCTAAGGTTCTCACAGTAAACAATAGTGGCCTGAGACAAAGGACAATATAACTCAAAAAGAAGATTACGAAGCCACGAAGCTTCGACGACAGCATTAACAACACCCCTATATTCGGCCTCTGCACTAGAACAGGAAACAATATTTTGACATTTTAAGGACCAAGAAATAAGATTATCATCGAGAAACACACAATAGCCAGAAGTAGAACAACGAGTATCTGGGCAACTAGCACAATCCGCATCAGAGTAGGCGATGAGTTGAGAGGCAGTGGAAGGGCGGAGATGGAGGCCATGTGTGAGGGTTCCTTTGACATAACGAAGAATGCGTTTAAGGGCGTGCATATGAGGTTTACAGGAATCGTGCATAAAGAGTCAGATTTATTGGACGACATAGGATATGTCAGGGCGAGTAATAGTGAGATATTGCAGAGCCCCAACCAGGCTACGGTAAAGAGTGGCATCGGGTACAGGGGGCCTTTTGAGGAAATTTTCGCACGAGTGTCCACGGGAGTGAGACAGGGATTACACGATTCCATGTTGGCACGCTCTAGAATATCCCAAGTGAACTTGGATTGAGTAAGAGTGAGGCTGTGAGAAGAACGGGATACAGAAATGCCGAGAAAATGGTGTAAGGAACCTAGATCAGACATAGCAAATTTCGAGGACAAAAGACGAGTAAGATGCTTAAGAAGTGGAGAGGAAGAGGCAGTCAAGACGATGTCATCCATATAAAGAAGGAGATGGGCAGTATGATTTCCACGACAAAAAATAAAGAGAGAAGTGTCGGCTTTACTACTAACAAACCCTAAAGAGGTAATATAAGATGCAAAACGATGATACCAAGCACGAGGAGCTTGCTTAAAATCGTAGAGAGCCTTGTGAAGGCGGCAGACGTGGTGGGGAAAATCGGGATGGACAAAACCTGGTGGTTGCTTCATGTAGACAACTTCATTAAGATTCCCGTGAAGAAAAGCATTTTTAACATCTAGTTGATGGATAGACCAAGAATATAAAATGGCTAGACTGAGAATGGTACGAATGGTGGCGGGTTTAACAACGGGATTGAAAGTTTTGTCATAGTCAAGACTGGGCTACTGGAGACAAGACGAGCTTTGTAGCGTTCGAGGGACCCATCGGCATGAAATTTTTGACTAAAAATCCGTTTGGAGCCGTCAAGATTAGTATTAGGTGGACTAGGTACGAGAGACCAAGTGGAGTTAGAGTGAAGAGCCGACAGTTCAGCTTCTGTAGCAGATTTTCGGTTAGGTCACACAGTGCCTGAGCATGAGAACGAGGCAAAGGGGAGAGAGAAAAGGACACATTGAGGTTAAGGAGTTGGCGAGGACTAACAATACCGGATTTGGAGCGAGTAACCATAGGATGAGGGGAGGGCACGGGTGGTCCGGTAGGTGTATGATTGGGGGTTTCAACATGGGTACGTGGTGTAGGGGAGTTAGGAAAAACAATCGGGATAGAGAGAGGCTCATCCGGGATATAGGAAGGAGTAATCGTGGACCATCGGGGAGGATTAGTGGGCAACAAATGGAAATACATTTTCGTCGAAGATAACATGACAAAAAAGGATTATTTTGTTCGTGGAAAGGTCAAGACAGCGGTAGCCATGGTGATGGGCTGGAAAACCTAAGAATATACATGCAGTAGAGCACAGAGCTAACTTATGAGGAGTAGTGGCAGAGAGATTAGGATAACACAGGCAACCGAAAACATGTAGGTAAGAGTAAGTGGGAAAATTATTGTGCAAAAGCTCGAACGGGGTCCGATAGGGAGAGTGATGATAGGGAGGAGACTGAGAAGATGCGTATCCATGTGGAGAGCTTCAACCCAAACTATGGGTGATAGTCGGGCTTGAAACAAAAGAACGCGAATGATGTTATTGATGGTTTGAAAGGTCCGTTCGGCTTTACCATTTTGTTGCGACATATGAGGGCACGAGAGGCAAAAATTAATTCCTAGAGAGCTAAGTAAATTATTATTATCAAATTTGCGACCATGATCACATTGAAAGGACTTGGTTTATTTAATTAAATTTTTTTTTAACGTATGTGCGAATCTTAGTAAAAACACCAAAAATCTCATATTTAGAGCGAAGAAAAAAAACCCATAAAAATGCGAGAACATCTAAGAAAATAACATAATAATGAAAACCATTTGCACTAGGTAACAAGGATGTCCATATGTCAGAATGAATAATATCAAAAATACTAAGCAAACGAGTAGAAGAACTAGAAAAAAGAAGCAGACGATGTTTATAATTTGACAGGCATTACATAATTGAGAAAAAGTATCTTGACATTTAATAAAATTTGTAGAAGCTAAAAATTTAAAAACAGCTGAACTAGGGTGGCCGAGACGATGGTGCCAAAGAGTTGGAGAAGTGGCAGTGAGGGCGACGGCGGAGTGGGTGGGACCAATAGTGGAAAGGAGGACTGGGTAAAGATCGCCTTGACTATTACTGCAGAAGAGGTGGTTTCCCATTTGAAGGTGTTAGGTATATGCCCTAGATGCGAATGAGGACAAATAGATTGTATAAGGTATCCAATTAAGTTGTACAAACTTATCTTTAATAAATGTATTTATTCTTATGTTCATATAAAACTTCATGGCATTAATAAGTATTGAACAAATAGTTCATGTGTATCGAGGTTGACTCTTCGCCCTTTATGGAATAAAGAAGTGACACGGGGAGAGTCTGAATCTTGATCACTTAAAAGGGTTCGCAAGTCATGGAATCTTAATTGGGCATTAAGATTCGACTTGTATGACACATGCTCTGACAAAGAGTGTCAGCCGAACACTATGGGATAGTAAGAACATGTGTCATAGATATACCAATGTAATTGATATATTCGAACACGGCTTGCAGTAATCCGATCACATGGGTATTTATTCAGTGACTGTCAATGATTGGATTACCGATCATAATAGTATGCGTGAGCCTTAGACCTGAGGGGTCATGATCAATGTACTTGTACTATTGAATCTGTTACTAGAGTAGTTAGGCCCAAATCACCCTTTGGTGGGGCCGACCTCGAAGTGCGATCTCAATGAATCAAGTAGCACTTGTGAAGTGATAGCCAAGATGGCATTCACTGTCTCGATAGTAATGGAGAAAGTATCATGTGCGATCATAGGCAAGTGAAATTATAAGTCTTTGGCCAAAGAAATGAAACTAACTCATGTACGACATGGAGGGTAGTTTGGTAATTTCATTATGCTATGATTAAATGCACAATATCAAGTTTAGTGAGTTTGACATATACCATGACTCTCACTTGATCAGGATGAAGGGCTTATACATATACGGTATTTATGGTCTAGATGTTAGTAAATGATTCATTCATTTCATACTTAATTAGGTTATGATGTGAGTCCACGGGATTGGCTAGGTGACACTCATATCCTTTGGTAATTCCTTCCATTGCCAATTGAGACGAATCTAAATAGTCGTGCTATAGAAAAGAACAAGATGTCTTTTTGTGTTAATCTTTTAGAAAGATCAAATTAATTCGACTGATTGATTTATTGATTAAATCAATAAATTAAATATTTAATTTAATTAGATTAAATTAAATTATTTAAGTAAAGAATTAATTAAATGAAATTAATTAATAAATAATATATTTTGGATTTAAATAGGATTTAAATTTTATATATATTAAAAGGTGGACTAAGTTGACTGGGCCAACTTAAGCCCACCTTAACCGTCCAAAAAAAGCCCTAGGGGCGGCCATATAGAGTCCAAGAGGGGTTTCCTACTTGTTGCATAAGTCAAGAGAGTTATAGATATCTCCAACTGCAACAAGACTCCTAACTCTAATTGCATAACACAAAAAGAAGGAAACTCCTATCCCTACTATTCTCTCTAGCCGTCCACCGCCACCACGAGGAGAATTTTCGGGGGATCTTTTGAAGGCTCGTTTCGCATGAATCTTTGGAGACAGGAATTCTAGGAGAGCCGCTGTTACGTGAATTCAAGAATACGAAATCGATAAGGTAATCACTTTCGTTTATTTTTTAAAAACCTTTGAAAATCATCAAACCACGCTAAAGTGATTCAACTCTAGGAATCCTCAATTCTTCCGCTGCGTTTTTCGCTGGAAAGGATTCCTAACAGAAGGTCCTTCACAGAGAAGCCATATGGGTAAAATTTAACGGAAACATTATTATCACGAGTGAATTGACGAATAGAAACAAGATTTTTGACAATACTAGGAGACACTAAAACATTAGATAAAGCAAGATTGGAAGATGAATGAGGAAAAAAAGAATTACCACCATGAGAAACTTTGAGTGTAGCACCGTTACCAACAATTATTGATTTGGACGAATCACAATGTACGACGGAATGTTAAATACCTGGGTGAGAAGTTATATGTGCACTGGCACCGGAGTCCATATACCAATTGTCATAGGGTTGAGAAACTGTCATGGTAGAGAAGAGTTGAGAGAGATCTGTGGGTTGCTGATTAGAAGCGGGCTGACCCATGTGAGGTAGATTGCAGGAGGGTAGTGGGTTGGCAGAGCTGGTGAACCCTGGACTGGAGGAGGCGACCCACTGAAATTAGGTGGGTATTGGGCCGCATAAGCCTGATAGTGAGGAGGGGACGCTGCTGGACCATAGGCTCTGGGTTGAGCAAAATTCAGCCCACTAAAATATGCATGTGGTGGGCCGTGAGCTGGAGAGGTTGAATTGTTCCAAGTAGGCCGCGTGTGATTTTGTGGAAATTGCTGAGTGGGTGACCCGTAGGTATTATTAGGCTGCTGGAAGGGAGGTCTTGATGAAGAATTATAATTGTTGTAGCCATGATTACCACGGCCGTTCCTCGTCCAAAATTTTTACCCCGACCTGGACCTCGACCACGAGACTTATCATTACGAGAGTTGGATTGAGAGTAAAGCATGACAGATGAATCGGAAGAGGAGGAAGAGATTGGTTTATTGGATTCTCTAGACTCGTGTAAGATAAGCATATTTCGAGTTTGGGAAAAATTAGGAAAAGGTTGTTGATTAATGATAACATCGATAATGCTATTGTAAGAGTCGGGAAGATTATTGAGAATTTGTAAAACGAGTTCTTGATCTTTAATTGGAGAATCAACATCATAAAGATTGTTGGCTATTCGCTTCATGTCATGACAAAATTCAGAAATATATAAGGTGCCCTTTTTATAATTACGAAACTTTTCTTGAAGTTGAAGAGAACGAGAAAGTTTATTATTATTAAAAAAGGATTCAAGATTATCCCATATATTTTGGCGGTAAACTTTTCATCACTAACACTATCAAGAAGGCTAGCATCGACGGAGTTGTACATCCACATTTTTATTTTTGAATCTAACGAATACAATACCAATCTTCATCAAAATCGTTTTTGGGAACCGAAGTGCCATTAATGTGGCCTAAAACACGACAACTACGACATTATCAGAAAAAATTGTTTTCCACAGTTTAAAACGAGGATCTTCCTCACAGAGTTTGAAATTAAAAAGGTGAAAAACATTGGTTATGGCAAGCCGGGTGAGAGGTTGGAGGAGGATTGGTAGGAGTTTCTCCCATAATGATAACAGACGTAGAAGACGAAGTACAAAAATTGGAAAAAGAAATGAGATACTTACTGCGTGAAAACCGGACGACAAAGCATGGAAAAAATTTGGATACTGAAGAATTTGGCACCGTGAGACTCGGTGGCTAGGTGGGCGGCGGATCGTTGCAGAGGGATGAAGAATTTCTCTAAGTTAGGCTGATACCATGTTAGAGTGGAAAAACCCCGCAGAGAATTCTGTATTATGATGAAATGTATTTATAGATACAAGAAATATAAAACCCTAATCTAGATGTATGGAAATAAAATATACATGGAAAGATATGGAAAATATTATTTAACAGTTATGTCAAGACATTAGTAGTAAATTGACTTGGAAACAAAAATAAAAATTGAATAGTAACTATATTAGGAAACTCTGTCATACCATAATCAATCTAATAATCTGTTAAAACAAAGGGAATACATTACAATGCATAGTTAGATTGGATCGTTTGTCATAGTTGTGTTGGTAATAATGTTGCGGGTGTTATCGAAATTGTGTAAGTCGAGACATGGGTTAACCCGATTTCCTTAATACAATATCGCCCCGTACTTGGCTGTAATGAGATATGGCGATTGTTGATACAATGACTAAACATCTTCGAATTAGGACCACTTCAATATTCAAAGTCTGGCGAACAAGCCACTGTTACTCTCGTTTATGAATGACTAACGATGAGAACTCTTAAATTCATAAATTAGAATTTTAATAGTGAAATAAAGAAGAGGGCGTATGAATGGTGTTATGATTTCAAAAGTGGGGGCTCTATTTCAGAAATTGCAGACGTGCCCAAAAGTTGTGACTTTTGGGCGAAAAGCCCGCTACTCGCAACTTTTCAGAACTTGCATTTTGGCCTCCACATTTTTAGACTTTTGCACAATAGTGTGTAATTGTGTGTGGACAGATGCACCACTCTCGTACAATCGCGATCATACGACTGTGATTATTTGATCATAACACTTTAGCTATTAATTTCTCATTCATCTGATATCGACTTTGTAAAATTCAGAAGGCTAAATTCTTTTACTAGAAACGTAGATTAATTTAGATTAATTCTATATTCGAGATACGGACACCACTTAAACATGTAGTCAAAGTTGTGCAAAAACACATTTTACTACACAATTTTTCCAACAAGTTGTCCTCTAACCCTTGTTGTTTGCTACATATTGATTGTTTTGAATTTAATTAATTGGCTAGGTAATCAGAGAGTTAAATTACTCATTCCATTTTATTGGTTTAACTTAGAATAAAAAAAAAAGTATAATTTCAATATTTAAATACGTTAGTTCTCAACGGAACAATATTCGACTTAATGTTTATTTTATTACTTACACAATCTAGCGCAATCGCTAGGAGTTTCCGTCTCGTCTCGCAACTCACAAGTTTATTAACATATCCACATTATCAATCGACCCAACCTCTCAAGTGGTGGTTGCTAGAGTGAGATGTTTGGCTTCAAGCAGTTTCCCATATTCTTCAACAGATCTAAAGAGTTCTGTGACATTTCCTTTTCCAAATCCTCCACAACCACCCTTCTGGTAAATCTCTCCATTTTCGTCTTTGTTCATGCACCCTATTCTCTGAATTATCTCTATGAATATTGTCGGCCTGCAAAATTGAGTCAGCAAGTCGTTAAAATAAATTACTCTTCAAAATAACTCAACCAATTTCTAGTAGAGAAAATTACACACAGACCCCCTCGCTTATTGTGTAATGACAAAAATTTACCCTCAGTTATTGAAAATTACCAACACACCTCCTCAGAGGGTCTATTTGTAAGATTTGCAGGAGTAAAATTGTAAAAATTGTTACATACACAGGGGTGACATGACGAGGTGTATTGGTAATTTCTAATAAGTGAGAGGGGTGCTTCTTTTGTAATTGCACAATAAATGAGGGTGTCTGTGCGTAATTTTCCCTTTCAGTATTACATATCATCAAGAAACTTGTCATATATCTTGGAGACAATTTGATTCATTAGCAGCAATTGTTCATCCAATAGTGTAGATTAGATTGAAAATTGTATTTCATTTTCCAAATTTAACTAGACCAACAAAATACCACCTCTTCGCCCATCACCCTATTGTCACAATCCACACATTCCATACTCTTGGATCGTTCTAAGCTATTGAACAAGAATAACACAAAACATCAAACAACCAAATTCAAATCCCAAAAGCACATATGGATAAATTTAACAAAGGTAATTACAAGTTATGCAATATATATATATATATATATATACCTGTCACCCACAGGCTTGGTAAAAATCTGAAGCAAAGTCCCCTGGTCATCCCTGTCCACCAAGATCCCAAACTTCTCACACTCCTCAATCTGTTCATCACTCAGAACATCTCCAGCTCTATTCTTCAAATTCTTATAGTAAGTAGGCGGAGGCGAAGGCATAAACTCGAACCCCCCGATTCCGCCTCTCTTTTTCATTTCCCTCAATGTCCTAAAAATATCTTCACTCACCAATGCCAAATGTTGCACCCCAGCCCCTTCATTGTGCTCCAAATAAGTCTGTATTTGGCTCTTTCGCTTCGTCCCATAAACCGGTTCGATCAAAACAAACAACGCATTCTCATCGTTATTAGCCAGAGCGACAGAATTGAACCCACTGTCCGTCGTCCCAATATCCTCTGCTGTAAACTCAGCAAATTCATGAAACCCTGTGAAATATCTTAAGTAGTTAAGTACCGGGCCGAGTTCGGGCACGCTTCCTACTGCATGATCAAGTCTTCTAATCCCATAATCCAATTCTTCATAACTAGTCTCATTAGTATTCACCGGCTCCAACCCGGCTAAAAATGATTCCGAGGGAGGGTAACTCACGAAACGCAATACTACGTCCCCAAATAAATGCACTTCAGCGATGGCAGTTTTATTGTCGGATAAAAGAATTGGCGGGAAAATGGGCTTGGCGCCACGGGAGACGGAAGCAGAGAAGGCGGAATCGACGTGAATAGCTATGGCGCGTACAGAGAGGCCGTGGGAAGAAGTGAAAGAGCGATGGTCGGAGAAAGAGAAGGAGGGGATGGAAGCGGAGGAGGGGATGGACATAGAAGGGGAGTAAGAGGCGGAGAATAGTAAATTGAGGTTGCCGGAGTGGAGGAGATAGGAAGCATGGGAGGAGTTTCCGGTGGAGAGGTCCGATTTGGCAACGAGGGGAATACCGAGGGCCCACGAGAAGCGGTTGGTGGTGTTGGTGGCATCGCCGCACCAGAATTCAACGTGGTGGAAGCAATGCATGGGGAAGTGGTCGGATTTCGGGTTGGTTCTGATGAAATTCTTGCAGCCCACAAGCTTAAATTCTGCATATGCAGCGGCGGGCTCAACTCCGGCGTCGACGGAGGTGGTGGTAGTGGTGGAGTACTGTTTATCCATTGTTTTGTAATGTAAGTTAGTTGCTTTACAGTTTATGATATAGTTAGTCTATATTTATAGGGAAAGAGAGATGGGTACGTAGTACTATGCTCATATGAAGTTGGTGTGGAAAATTCTAGCTCAAGCCCGGTTTAGTCGCTCTCAAACGTATTTCACAAGGAGAGTGTATTATACTCGTCATATAATTGGTAAGCTATTTTATAAAATACATATGAGTTTGGCCGAATTGGGAGCGGGCTAAAATTTCCCGAAGTTGTTTACCAATAAAAGTTGTGTGTGTGGCTAAAGTGGGTATGACTACATCTTTAATTACCATTCAACTATTTTTAGAAGTGAATGAATAGGGTCCATTTTGGATCATGAAGGAATTCTATGCTACAATCCTTATTGCAGATGGTGTTATATTTTCTATTGCATTAACTTCTATACATGACACAAGTGTTCGAAATTTTTTTTTTCCAGGTTTGTACAATTAATAGCTAAATCTATTGCTTCAAATCCTACACCAAATTTATGAGTCCCCTGCTTTTAAGGAAAAGCGATAATTTTATTTCATTCAATAAAATGTTTACACCCTTACGAACAATATAATTTAGATAAATCAAGTGGATAAAGAACAAAGGTAAGAAGTACTATACATCACTAAAAAATTGACTATGAAGTTCAACTAGTTGATAATACTATCAACATAAGGAGTGTTTTATGGGTAATTGAGTTCAAAATCTGAGTTTAATATGTATTGTTATATGCATGTACTTATTTAATAATACAATAAATATGTATTTAAAACATAAGGAGTGTTTTATGGGTAATTAAGTTCAAAATCCGAGTTTAATATGTATTGTTAATGCATGTACTTATTTAATAATACAATAAATATGTATTTAAAGAAAGTCGTGTATGACTCTGCTAAACTTTTTCAAGGATTGTTATTTCGAAGTTGCTATAATTTTTTAATTCTAAATTGTATTTCTTACATGTAATAATTGTTATTTTATTTACTTATTAAAATTAAAATAAATTTGAATGTTTATGCAAAAATATTACCAAAAAAGTTAGATGTTATGAAAATTCGGCCCCCAAAATATTATTCCCAGATCCGTCCGTGAGTATAGAGTAATCGAAAGTCATACAGACACGCAATAAAGAGGTGCCCAGCACAAAAAGGAATGTTTTTTCTATGTGTGTGAATTAGTGGTAGCTAAGGAAAAACACGCAAGCCATATATATATATATATATAATATTGAGCAATATAGGAAAAGGGAGATCTATAACAACTATGTGAAGACTTTGAAACATCTTAATGCATTGGGTAGGTATAATACATAACTTTGTTTGTTTGTCTCGAGGTATGGTTCTAATTTTTAAAATCAGATTGTAGATTACTTTTGCATTTTTGACTTGATACATGAAAGGTAGATTACTAGATTTAACTTTTGAGAAGAACTTGAAAGGTAGTTTTGGAAGAAAACATTAGAAGGTTGACTATTTTTATTTCTTAGAAAAGGTTAAAGTGGAGGGAATATTTTATATAAATCTGTATAAAATTCTACAGATCACTTTTTATTTTATTTTCTTTGGTAGAAAAATTGTACAGATAAGAGATAGTGAAATCCACACCCAAAACACACTCTAATCTGTGTGGGCTGGGGCCATCGGATTTTCAGTTTCACCAAACAAGATTTGCAAGTCATTATAAAGTGGGATAATAAAATATTTTATAACATATATGTGTAAGTGGATATGTGTGTATATATATATATATAATATGTGGACCATTGACTCACCAATTGCGAGCTATTATTGCTAAATTTGGATGTAGAATTATCAGGGAAAATGCCACACCAACAATAAATTCAGTTGATTTTTCGAAACACTCGTATGATTGTATCCCTAGGAACAAGGTACACAGTATTTGAATCAAAGGTTGTAAGGTTGTACCATACAGAATAACAAAATTCAATTATATTTATTGAATCATATTAGAAATCTCTTTGAAATTGTAATTCATACTTTACACCACAAATTTACTCACAATCCTAGAGAAAATGACAAAAATAGTAAGTGTCCAAACTTAATTATACATGATGGATTTGAAAAAAAGAGTACAAAGGTAAGTAATATACAAACCTTATATTGTTACAATGCATCTCGGGTTCTTTCTTTGTTGCGCTTACAACATATTGAAGAGAAGACCATAGTCGTCTTGGGGATTCTCGAATGCAGTAATATGATTCTTAAACGACGATGCAGCTTCTTCCCGGTCATCAAGCTGCCCGAGCTTGTCATAGACAATGGCCATCAAGTAGAATGCTTCGGCTGCCAACTCATGATACTGTGCACAAATATCGTCTTAATAGTCGAGAAATTGAAATTTTCATGTTGATTATTAAGATTTTGTCCAAATATCACTAGTGGTCCCTCAAATTTTACTTGTGTCTCACTTTAGTCCCTTGACGAGCCTTGTTGGCCAGCCAACTTTCAAAATCATCTCACTATGGTCCTTGAGGGACTATAACGAGATAATATTGAAAGTTGAGGGACCAATGGGAGACATTATAGACTTGAGGGATGGTAGTGTGACAAAAGTAACACTTGAGGAGGAACCACTGAAATAGATGTGCTACTCAAAAGTCGGGCAGTTATTCAAATCATAACAAATGAAGTATCATTTAAATATGATACTAAGCATTTGGTCGACCAAAATCCCTGGCCATGGACGGAACCAAAATTCTAAGGGCTTGATTGTTTACCTATGCAAATACCATTGTTTGTTTACTGGGTAACCATTTTCTGAAATCATCACTGCAAACCATTCTTAACCAAAAACATAGTTTTCAACTTCACTTTCCTATTTTCCTATATAACTATGTTTCAATCAATACATTCATTACTTCACACAATTTCTCATCAGTAATTACATACTCCAACTATTTTTTCTTTTCTCTTTCTTACATTACTATTTCCTTAACCACACAAGCATCACCAAAATAACTAAATCAATCATTTTATACATCATACATTAACCAATTTATTTTTTGATTCGACACATTTTTTCCTATTTCCAACAATTTTCTAAACACTCAAAAAAAGCACAATATACATCACATTATTTCCAAACGAATACTCATAGTACAAATTCCCAGGTAAAATTTCAGAATCTTTACTAAAAAACATAAACAAAGCAAGCCCAAGTCTTAGGACTTGGCAAAACAAAAGGAAAGGCCTAAGTCCTAGGGGGGAGATAGATAATCTGACTCGCAAAAAAGGCAATTTAGGTATGTTGAGAGAGGTAAAATTATGAATTTAATGTCTTATTTTTGACGGGTAAATCTGAATTTCCGACTGCAAAATGCAATTGAGGGTGGAGAAAATAATCAACAAATGGAAGGAGAATACCAGGTCTTAACATATCCAAATAGTTCAAGCCTTGATTTGTCAATTTCTCAGTACTTCTAGGATCAAAATATTTCGTTTAGGTATAAACATATACCAAAAATGTCTCTATTATTATGAAAGTGATTATCCTAGAGTTAAAGAAAGATCATAACAAACATTCAAATTTCACATGGGCGAAAAAAATTGAAAAAGAGCATTCAAACTTCCACTTTGAAAACCAAGACGTTTTTCGGAAAATACATGCATAAAATTCATATAACAAGTGAGATTAATCAAACCTCCAAGAGTTGAAGTTCTTCTGAAGCTTGTCTTAAAGGTTCTAGCACCATCTCTGGATTATCTGAAACTATTAAAAGAAAGGAAATGAAAATGTATGTGTTAAGATCCTCAAAAGGAAAGCAGACAAACAAGAACAAATGTTACTGTTCTATTCGTGTATGGCAATTAAAATCATCCTATTAACTTCTACAATCAAATAAATTCTATTCCCAGTCCTTAGACTTGACGTGTAGCAATCCAATTGAAGGGTAATCCAAAATCATCATGGTACTAATGGAGAATGGAAGAAGAGAGTACTATAATACCTGAAAAACTTTGATCTGCTAAATAGCATTTTGCTTCTGTTATAAATGCTCGACAACGAAGCTCCAAACCACCATGGCCAAGAAGCATCGGGAAAGAACCATGTAGAAGGGCTAAAGCCTTATTCGCATGATTTGATCCAAGAGAGAGCCATAACTCAGCCAGTATCAGTGTTGCAGAGGCTTTGAGAAGATCCAGGTTAAATGACTGACAAAATGAAAGGCTAGCTAAAGCATACGGAATTCCTAAAACAGCATTGCCCGATCTCTGAAAATGACAAAAAAGGAAAAAGAAATTTCAGCATAGAAAAATGAAAGGAGACAATAAAAACAAAATGCTGTTTCTACAATACAATGATTATTGAGTATAACTTGTTTAATTGGCGAGTATACCATAAATAATTTGCTAGTCAAACAAGAAATGCATATTGCAGTTATTTGTACCAAAGAATCACAATCAACAAAAATATTTTCCACCGGAAATTGACGTTACTATTTTCTTTCAGTGTAATGAGAAGCAAACCGATGAAGGGTTCAAGTAGCATCCGCATCTACATACCTTGTGTATCTCAGCAAGTAAGAGAAGAACAGTGGCATTTTTAACTTGCATATTAAACTTATAACATGTGCAGAAAAGAGAGTGTGCAACAATTGCAGCCTGCAAGAACAACTCCAATCAGAAAATAAATTGAAAAACATGAAGAGAATGAGTTGAATTGGGCACCTCATTAATTTGAAAATGGGACATCAAACATTATTTCAAAGGAAAACTTGAAAGAAAAGAAGAAAAAAAATTCAAGGAGCAACTAAATATTAGCACTTCTGTCTTTTTGGAATGTTAATCTCATACAAGTCCGAGGTAGTATTGTGACAACCAACTTTCTTCCAGTTCAAAACCCTGCCACATAATCTTCAAATGTAATCGGGCAATTACATATAATCCTGGCAAGCCTAATCCAAGCTAATAAGAACTCACAAGGGAAGCGGAAGGTGAAGGTCTGCAAACTTTCTTCCACCAGTGTCAACTAACCAATCTTACTCCCTGCAGCAAGTCACAAGAACAACACCAACTTGGTGTCTTGTCTCCAGCGTATCATCTAGCTCCCTTTTAACCGATGTCATCTCACCAAGTCCTCAATGGACAGTGATATACTTCATGAAATTGCTCCTTTTCACTTCGTAATCTCTTCTTTTTTCCTTTTTTAATACATTGAATCTACATTACACCAACTGTGCTTCTCTTTTTCGAACCTAAAAGAACTAGCAGTGGTAAAAATCAGACAAATAGAATAATTTGCCCAAATCCATCTGCCAGAATTAAGGTTGGGTGCAATTATTGATCTAATGGGTGTAAACAGGTGGCCAACACATCAAATAATTGAGTCAATAAAGGGTCGTACAAGTCGCCCCACTTACACCAATTAAGTTTTAGTTCCAGATAAATTTCAAGAGACCACTATCCACTATGTGCCCCTATAGGCCTGCCTCCAGCTGCAGAGACACCCCCACAACCTTCTACCCTGTTTGAATCCTCCACCCCACATATCACCCCCCCCCCCCCCCCCAACCCAGTCCTGCTCACTAAAAACTGTGTTAGGCTTAAACATCTTGGAAGGGTTCGCGGGCTGGGGTGGGGGGGGGGGGGCGCGATTCCTCAAGGAAAATAGAAATGCAGACGTTTCAAATTGTATAGTCTTTCCTGGTACCATGACTTTGTTTTGGGTTGAAAGGGCAAAACCCCGGATATTATGATATAATGGCATAACATGGTACATAACATAAGCACCATTCCAAATACTACAAAGGCACAGTAATATTTAATATTCTACTGGATTTTATGGAACATAAATATTAGGAACAAAATTTAAACCTGGCTGTACTGGTTCGCAGCAAGCAACGTTCGAGCATGCCGGAGACTAGCTTCCGTCTTTAGCTCCATGTCTACACCAGTCACAGAAGAAGCCAAAACCCCAAGTTCATCACAGTATTGCTGAGCCAGTTCTAAGTGTCCCCTGCACGAGAGAAGATCCAAAGAACCATTGACCAATCTCTATGTACGCAATGAATAATAACATTTGAAGGTAATATGTATGTACCTATGTAAAGCACACTCATGCAGCAATTGTAGTTTCACTAGCAGAATTCTGGACTTTGAAACACACGTAAACTTCTCTTCTGCTATTTTAAGAGCGGCAAAAGCTTCTGCAGATATTGCACACATGGAATGGAATGTAAGAGAAGGGAAGAAAAGGTTTTACAGAAGAGCTCGTCAGCATGCATTCCTGGAGAAATAAGAGGGGAGGGGGCAGAAAGATTTATCCCTTGGAATCATCTTAACGTTTTCCACCTTTTCTTTCCTGGTTTGGGAGAGAGTGGGGGGGACCAGTGCTAAATCTTATCAGCGGGAAAAACTAGTAGTCTTTTACCTATGAGGCTTCAGAAATAAATGCTAATTGTTCACTAAGTCACTCATCCACAAAACTCCGTTAAAAATTAGTTTCATCTATTTTTCATAGTATTACTGAAAATTGAAAGGAAAGAATTAAGAAAATACTAAGCAGTGAGTGAGCATTCCAGTTAGCCGGAATTTTAATTTATTATATAATACCATGTGCACACAGAATTTGAAGAAAATGATTCTTTCATCATTGTTTACATTCTCTCTGCACACACTGCATTTTTATGTTGGTTACATTTGTCTTTCATAACTCCTATATCAACTGTAAATATGCTGCTTTTCCGTTTTGCGCAAGGAAA
This sequence comes from Buddleja alternifolia, assembly GCA_019426215.1. Classification (NCBI taxonomy): domain Eukaryota; kingdom Viridiplantae; phylum Streptophyta; class Magnoliopsida; order Lamiales; family Scrophulariaceae; genus Buddleja; species Buddleja alternifolia. Next base: position 52,876,647 of record CM033392.1, on the reverse strand, counting down.
TTGTGAAATGAAAAGCCATATGCAAACACAATTGTAGGAACAACACAGATTTTTAAGGATCATTAAAAAAATAGCCACATTGGCTCTTCCAATCAATCTAAAGAAATCAAAAATTCAGAGATGAGCACAGAGTAACACCCATGCATAGGGCAGTCAATTAGCAGCATTAAAATAAACTTGACAATAAACAAGACATTATGGTTCTGAAAGTACACAAGCATAATCAAAAGAGACAGATCATAGGAGAAATGAAAGTCTACTTTAACACATAAATCATATATCTAACCTTTGTAGCCTTTATACACGGCCAGATGTTGGATGAGTTTGGAGTATGCTAATGCAGCATCAGATAAACTGCAAAAAGAACCAAACCCTAATTTCTTAGTAGGTGGTCCTCAGTCCTAGAGAAATTAGAAGCATATAAAAGAAAAATAAGCAGCAGCTAGTACAACCGTACAAGAGCCTGAAAGTGATTGAAATTACCTTGAAGAATCTGCAAAGCAAGTTGCAAAAACCAGTGCATTTATTCGAGCTAGAGGAGCACTGAATATGAAAGACAGAAATATGAGAAAATCGCAATAGACAAGATGAATGTACCATATAAAAAGAGATAATTCATATTACTGACGAATATAATAACATCCACTGTGATGTGCACTAACATTCCATTATCTTTTACCATACATAAGAGACACCAACTAGAGTTTAGAAGCATGTTCGTTCCCCAATATCACAGTTGAGCATTAGACAAGTCTTCTTCACATAAAGTTCGGCACTGACGTATCAGCAAAATCAAATTACTAAGCAATAAGTGCCAGGTTGGGGTGCGGCAAAATCTATGGAGAGATCGAAGAGTGGAAAAATCATATTGTAAGTAAAAAGAGTACAAAATCTTTACGTGTAATCTGGCTGAGTAGGTAAGCAGTAACAGACAATTCAAATCCAGGATCCAAATGATAATTTTCCCATGGATGAAACAAAGAAAGTAAGCGCAGCAATCTTAACTAAAAAGGAAAACTTCATTAAACTTGTTACAATACAATGAAAGGAGCATTATGACCAATCAACAAAGTCAGAGAAGACACAAGAAATAAAGAAAAGGAATACATTATATACATTACATGATATTTCTGTGGGATAAATTCACTTAAGTTCATGATAAAAAAACATGTAAACATATCATAAGGCTAATGATGTGATAGATTTCAAAGAACAGATTGACTGATAGCAAGAATATCAACAAAATGCATGAAACTGATGCAAGTGAAAATACACCCAAGTACTGCAAAAGAACTGTGGTTTGAAAACAAATGCAGTAGATGAAGCGGCACATAAGTTTTGTGTAATGGCTGCACCTACATTGAAGTGATACTCATCTTACTTGAGTTCAAATCTTCAGATCTCACTATGTACAGGTAAAGTCTGTATATACAGATCCTATACCCAATGAATTAGTCACTGATCAGAACATCTAACAAAGAGCAAAACTACAGACCTTCTGAAACAAAAGATCTCATAGATTATTTGTTCTAAAACCATGCAGCTCAATACATAAGTCATAGATGGCTGATTGTTGAATCCCTTACACAAATCAAGATCGTATGCATACAACCAAGAAAATTCAAGACATTGATGTTGCGAGCTAAACCTCAATAAGAAACCCGGATTTATAGATACACTGCACATCTTATAGACCATTTACAAAGGAACACTTCAGATCTATGATCAAAATATTATGGCCGGCATAGACACACACCCCCAAACTATATTCAAATATTCCTAGAGCCTAAAGTTACGTAGATCAATATCTGGGAAGATGTCCCGTGATGTTTCTTTGGTGGGTATATGTCCCTTGAGCCATTGCATTCCAAGAAGTGTCCTTGTTGTTCTATTTCACACTATTTACTAAAGAAGGGGGAAAGTAAGTCTAGGACATAGATCTCAACAACACAAGAGGCAGGACAGCTCAGTATAGCAGGAATAAACAGAAGCTTGTTGAAAACTGAAGTTGAATATTCAGCCCACCCACTCGCCCAAGATTGAAAGAATGGGGAAACAATTTCACGGGCATAAATCTCAATGACACAAAAGGCAGGACAGCACGGTATAATGGGAGTAAAAAGAGAACTCTTGACAATTAAAGTTGAAAGATCATATCTCTATTTTCCTTCAAAAGGATAAGAACATTTCTCATGCCAAGTGCCAAAGGCATGTTTCTCATAACGTGTTTTTAAATTCTGAGATGAATAGCATTTACCAACATGGTTCCCCTTAAGCTGCTATTGACTCAAAAACAGCTGTCCGCTGATTCTGCAGACATGGGTCCGATGAGAATAGCAATCTTAGCTGAGAAGAAATGTCTTCATATGATATATCTGCCTCAAAGCTGGTCCTACAAGGAAACCTAGTGATGCGATGACTCCTACTAAACTATCTTTCTATGCATGCAATTATTATTCAATTCCAGGGAAGAGTAATAGTATCATCTTTATTGTTGCCAATTTATTCCCCGGTCAGTAGTAATAGTACACATATACATACTTGAATATATGGAAATCACTTCCGTCTAAACAAGCATACAAATGTACATTAACACACAAGCGCATCTTGACAAATTGAAGGACACAAAATTTTATCCAGCCTCAAGCATAATAATACAGAAGGGACTCCATCTCATCACCTGCCATACATCTCCCATGAAGCAGCACGAACCAAATAGGACGACCCTGACAATTGTAAAATTGATCCTGGGATAGAGTTTGGCTGTGCAAAAAACTGGAATACATCGGAATTGCTCCTGGTTTCATTTTCTTGAGTGAAAATTAACGAGCCTAATGGCTTTTTCAAACTTTTCAGCCATGCAGAGCAGAAAGCACCATCAGTGGCCATTATAGAACTTTCATCGCCGAATTCACTAATTAGATGTGAACTCAACCATAATTCCTGAAACAAGAATTACAACAGTAAAAGAAAGGGGGCTCATTATTCCTCTTATGAAATAAAATTCAGTTGAGGAGTTTATTAAAGCATTAAATTTATCAACGGACAAAACCTTGTAGACATTGGCTGGGTAAGTTCTAAGCTTCATGGAAGCCCTTGGGCCAAACGAAAGCAGCGGTCTTTGAACATGCTGCAAAAAAATACTGCAATTTAGATTCATTTTGTCCAACAACAAAGACCAAAAGAAGTCACCGGAGTAGTCAAAAGAAGGTTCATACACATTGTCATGATATCTCCTAAGTTCCATCAACAAAAAAGATAAATTAAAAAAAAGGATTAACTCCCTACGTATTTGTCATTTGATTCACTTCTATCAGTCTATGCAACAAACCAACAAATGATCACTTCCCTAAGATTTATGAACAAAGATACACAATAAATTAGCAACAAGTAGCGCAGTTTGGCAGTAATTTGAATCAAGCTAGCATTAGAGGTAAACTAGCCCATTCAGATAAATGTGCACAATTCCATATGACAATTTCAGTCAAGGAACATTGTATATACCCAGGCCCTGTCAACATTGTTGAGCACTAGGCAACTAGCATAAAATGTGAAAATTCGTCTAAACAAGTCGAACCAACCAATACTTTATAAACTGTTCACAATCTCCTCCAACAAATAAATGTGCCACACAGGGCCTTACAAATTCCCCCACTTTAAAATATTCGATATCCTCATAGCATCCAAGTTGTTAAAAGTAGATGCCAACATAAGGGTGGCTTCATACCAACTATAAGGACTTTGTTCAAACCCCAGCCATCTCAAAAGTCATTTGGCACTATTAGCCAACAGACCCAAAATGCTTAAGTCCATGTTGGCAAGTAGGAGCTAACGTGAGTCTCATAAACTACACACACTTTCCTTCCACAACCGATGTGGGATAGGGTTTCAGTAGAACATCCCAAAGACAGCTTGTAAAATAACTTAGCTATTGAAAAATAAAAAAGAAATGAAAACCAGGGCCTCGTCTTACTTTTGATTAAAATCCTTTTACCAACAGAAGCATCATGCTCTGGACAACAACATAGAGGTGTAGAATGCCCATCCGAACTACTTGCTAAGTTTCATATAAAGGTGGCAATTTTGGAAACAAATTCTCAGCATCAGCACCACTTCATCACATCACGTCTAGTTCACATTAAGATATCTAGTCAACATTTTTTATTCACTAACACACCAGAAAAACTTTGAACTATGAAACTAAGTGCAGTATAAGCAACAAAAATAACAATAATCTTACCGTGATGTCATACTTAGCAATTTCAAGGTGAATAGATGCCACCAGTCGTTTCAACTTTAGACTTTCTGCTCTCTTTAAGGACCTCCGTAATAGAACAAATAATTGCTGTTGGACAGACAATGATGTGCCTATACCAGTAACAGGCGAGTATGATGATCCAATTATCCCAGACGTCTTTGAGATACCGATTTCAGATAAGAGGTTAGAAATGGCCGTCAATGTGTATGCAAGACATGTGTCATCACTGTACTGCAAAACTCAGAAAAATTAGAAAACAGAATATGCTTAACAATTGAGAAAAAAAAAAAAGAAAAGCAGAAGATGCTAATAATATTAAATGCTCCAATGATGTGTCATCACTGTACTGCAAAACTCAGAAAAATTAGAAAAGCAGAAGATGCTAATAATATTAAATGCTTCAATGAAGTTAAATGCACGTGTGTATAATTAACTATATATTATATATATTTAAAAGATTTTACTGAGGTTACAAATGCACATTGGAATAGACGAAACTAAAGTACCGCCATAGAAAGACAAATACAAGTTAAGAAAACAACTATAGCTTACAAGTTTAGCTTTTCACAAACATAAAGACATAAAAACAAAAGGTCGAACAACAAAACTTATACTCCTGTTTTAAAATTAACTCTACGGCAGTGGCTTCGACTTTTACGACCATAGCTTTCCAGTTCTATGTTGCGCAGCGGGATAATGTGGCAATTCAAAGAGATAGCGTGGCTGTGACGGGGCAGACGGACAAGGTGGCGCCTTTGCAAGTTTACCAGCGCATGAAGAAACAGTAGACTAGTCTATTAAGTATTTCTTAAGTTGTCAATGTAATTAGCAGTAGACTAGTTTATTAAGTATTTCTTAAGTTGTCAATGTAATTAGTAAAGTTGTTATTAGTTTTTACGAGTTGTTTTATCATTAGATAAGAGTCCAGATTTGGGGTAGTTTCTGGAGCAGTTTCTGTGTATTTCTATGTGTGGGAGTCAATTGTAAACATTATCTATCAACGTGAAATTAATGAAAAGCCTTGGCTTTGGGGCAAGAACAGGTTCTTGCTGATTGTTTATTTTTTCAAGTATAAATACTAACAATTTTGGTCCGACCTGCCGGATCTTGCACCACCGGAGATGACGAACACAAGATCGATGTCGGAAAATCTTGTTGATAAAATTGAAGAAGTTTTGAGCGTTCTAACAAAGGAGCAAACACGAATTGGTACACGGATGGGGACATTGGAGAACAACATGGCGGAAATTCTCGCGACCTTGCGAGCAATGAAGACATCCGAAATACCCCCTCAAGTCGCCCCTGCTACAGCGACTTCAGCCACAGCAGAGGGTGCTGCCGTGAGTCCCGAAACGGTGCAAACTGTCGCACCAAACACCACCAATTTGGCAGTGCAATTACCAACTTTCAATGGAACGCATCCAATTGGTTGGCTAGCCCCGGCTGACCAACAATTCGACATCCATAATACTGCCCCGGATCAGAAAGTCACCCTTTCCATGGTTGCAATGGAGGGGCCAGCCTTGCATTGGTTTCGTTGGCTTAAGAACCGCAAACCACACACAACCTGGTTGGAATTCTCACAAGCTATTACAATACGTTTTGACGATCGTTACTCGGGGAGCCCGTTTGAGCGATTGGCGGCGGTGAAGCAAATCGATACAGTTGATAATTATGTCGATCTGTTTATGCAGATTTCAAATCAGGTACCCAGATTAAAGGATGCTCATTACTTGGGTTATTTTATGAATGGTTTGAAGGAAATTATTCGGAGCAAAGTGAGGATTTTGAGCCCAAAAGATTTAGAAGCCTCCATAAGAATGGCACCTAACATAGAGGCGGATCTTCGCCTCCAAACAGGCGGACGATACGAACAGGTCGGGCCTCAAACCACTCGAGGAACCCAATCCACTTGGCGAAATTCCAATTTTAGTCGCCCTTCATTGGTGGGATCATTTGGCGGAAGTTCTCGGCCCCCTGATCAAACATATTCGGCAGCCCGGGGGCATCCCACACGTTCTTCGGCGTCGAGTCAATCGTCTGCTCGAACACCGTTTCGAAAGCTCACTCCACAAGAGTTTTCGGAATTGAGGAGTAAAGGATTGTGTTTTCGATGTAAACAACACTATCATCCGATGCACAAGTGTCCTAACAAACAATTGAGAGTGCTCTTGGTAGACGAGGGAGAATTGCAAGTGATGGATAAACCGGAGGAGTGCAAAATAATAGAAGGGGCTGCGGACCCAAATGACGAAGAGGAACAGCCGGAAAATGTAAAGTTACCGATGTATTCATTGGCGGGAATTTCGAGACCACGAACTATGAAATTCAGGGGTAAGGTGAAGGGCCACGCCATCACTGTTTTTATGGATAGCGGCGCAAGTCATAACTTCATTTCCACCAAAGTGGTAAAGGAACTGAACCTGTCAACACAAATTACGGGCAGATTTGGGGTCCAATTGGGCGACAGGCGCGTATGGAGTCTGATGGTTTATGTCGACAATTGTGCATCAAACTCACGCCATGTTTGGTAACAGCCGATTGTCATGTGTTCCCGTTAGGTGGGGTTGACGTTATATTGGGTATCGCATGGCTAGAAACTTTGGGGAATGTTAAGATAAATTGGAAGTCCATGACAATGAACTTTAGAAATGGACTGGAAATGGTGAAGTTACGAGGAGACCCGACCCTTTGTCGATCTAAAATGGGGCTGCGTTCACTTTTCCATACGCCTGACCAGGAATTTCGGGCCGTAATAATGGAGGATACGTGTAATGGGAAAAACCGAGCCAAGAAAACGTCGGAACCAGAACCACGGGAAATGGAGGAGTTACTAAACAGATTTCTGGAGGTATTTGGAGAACCTGATGGATTACCACCTTGTCGACCCACGGATCATCGCATAGAACTTCAAAATGGGGTGGGACCGGTGTTGGTTTGCCCTTATAGATACGGGCATGCTCAAAAAGACAAAATTGAGAAATTGGTGAACGACATGTTATTAGCATGGATTATCCAACCGAGCTCAAGCCCATTTTCGAGCCCGGTTTTGCTAGTGAAAAAAGAGATGGAAGCTGGCGTTTTTGCGTCGATTATGGGAAGTTAAATAAGCTTACCGTCCCGGATAAATATCCGATTCCGGTCATTCAGGAGATGCTCGATGAATTGGCGGGTGCAACTATTTTTTCTAAAATTGATTTACGCTCCGGTTACCATCAAATCCGAGTAGTGCCAAACGACGTGCAAAAGACGGCTTTTAGAACTCATAGCGGACATTATGAATTCCTCGTGATGCCATTTGGATTGACCAACGCCCCGCTACTTTTCAATCGACTATGAATGATCTATTTCGGCCGCTATTGAGGAAGTTCGTGTTGGTATTTTTTGACGACATACTAATTTACAGTCACACATGGGAGGAACATAGGATTCATTTGGCCCAGGTGCTTAATATTTTGAAGGACCATCACTTCAAAGCTAATAGAAATAAATGTGCTTTCGGGTGTACGAGGGTCGATTACCTAGGCCATGTTATTTCAGCGGAAGGGGTGGCTATGGATCCAACTAAAATCAGCGCCGTCATGAGTTGGCCACAACCGAGATCAGTTCAGGAAGTGAGGGGATTTTTGGGTTTGACGGGATATTACCGTCGGTTTGTATGAAAGTACGGGATCATTACACGACCATTGACCCAATTGTTGAAGAAAGAGGCGCTGACACAATTTGAGTGGACAGAAGCAGCAAGTAAGGCATTTGAGATGTTAAAATCTGCCATGACAGCAGCCTCAGTTTTATCAATGCCGGATTTTACTAAACATTTTGTGGTGGAGTGCGATGCATCAGGGTCGGGTATTGGGGCCGTCTTGATGCAAGAGGGACGACCCATTGCATATTTTAGCAAGGATATGTCAGATCGAACCATCACTAAATCAGCCTATGAACATGAACTCATGGGACTTGTTTTGGCGGTCCAACATTGGCGACCGTATCTAATAAGTCGGCGATTTACGGTGCGAACCGATCATAGTAGCTTGAAGCATCTTCTTTCTCAAAGAATCGTGACTCCGTCTCAACAAGTTTGGGTGGCGAAACTCTTGGGATACGACTTCGAGATTGTTTATAAGTCGGGGAAAGCTAATAGTGCAGCGGATGCACTATCTCGACGGGCGGGCAACGAGGATTTAGCAGCGGTCAGCGGCCCCATTTGGCCACAAGCAGCCGAAGTGGTAGACGAACAAAAGCGTGATCCATTCTTATGCGAGGTTGGTTTTAGCCGAAAGCTCCGCTTGGATTCCTCAATTGCTTCATGAATTCCATGATACTCCAGTGGGAGGGCATGCCGGGGCATTTCGTACTTACCGTAGATTGGCGGTTAGTGTATATTGGTGTGGTATGTTTAAACAAGTTCAAGATTATGTGGCCAACTGTCTAACTTGTCAAAAGTCAAAATATGAGGCGACCTCGCCGGCGGGATTGTTACAGCCATTACCCATTCCCGAGGTGGTGTGGGAGGATATCTCAATGGATTTCATCACAAGTCTTCCAAAGTCGCATGGGTTCAGTTGCATTATGGTGGTGGTTGATCGGTTATCGAAATATGGCCATTTCATTGCCATTACATCGCCTTTTACAGCTCGTTTTGTGGCAGAGGTGTTTGTGAGGGAAATAGTCAGATTACATGGGGTACCTCGTTCCATTGTTAGTGACCGAGATCCAATTTTCTTGAGTTCCTTTTAGCGGGAGCTATTCAAATTGCAAGGAACAAAATTAAAGTTCAGTTCGGCATATCACCCGGAAACTAATAGGCAAACGGAGGTTCTAAATCGTATCCTAGAGATGTCCTTACGCTGTTTTTCATCCAAGCAGCCCCGTAAGTGGTTCGGGTGGTTGGCATGGGCAGAATATTGGTACAATTCGGCATTTCGAACATCGGCTAAGATGACCCCGTTTAAAGTAGTTTATGGACGTCAACCTCCTACTATCCGGCGATTCCTACCTGGCGAGTGCAAGGTTGCAACGGTAAGGGCTGCTTTGGCGAGTCGAGATGATATATTGAAACAATTAAAATTTAACTTGGTACGGGCTCAACAAAAGATGGCTTCTTATGCAAACAAAAGTCGGCGAGATGTGGAATTTGTGGTGGGCAATCGGGTTTTCCTTAAAGTTCGGCCACACCGGCAATCAACCATGGCTTCGAGATCCCATCATATGTTGGCGGCTAAATTCTATGGTCCCTTTCAAGGTTGAGAAGCGAATTGGAGCGACGGCTTATCATTTAAAACTTCCTAATACGAGCCACATACACCCGGTACCATATATCACAACTGAAACGGGTTGTGGGGAACCATGCGGTGGAGACCGAGTTACCCACGAGTTTGGAAATCACGGATTCGATTGTGTTTGCGCCCAAAAAGATAATTAATTGGCGTTTGCTGGACGAAGTGGAACAAGTATTAGTGCATTGGCGTGGGCAATCTATTGATGAGTCAACGTGGGTGGATGTTGATGACTTGACACAACAATTTCCTGAATTCAGCCTTGAGGACAAGGTTATTCTTAAGGGGGGTAGAGTTGTTGCGCAGCGGGATATGTGGCAATTCAAAGAGATAGCGTGGATGTGACGGGGCAGACGGACGAGGTGGCACCTTTGCAAGTTTACCAGCAGCGCATGAAGAAACAGTAGACTAGTTTATTAAGTATTTCTTAAGTTGTCAATGTAATTAGCAGTAAACTAGTTTATTAAGTATTTCTTAAGTTGTCAATGTAATTAGTAAAGTTGTTATTAGTTTTAAAGAGTTGTTTTATTATTAGATAAGAGTCCAGATTTGGGGTAGTTTCTGCTGGAGCAGTTTCTAGGTATTTCTATGTATGGGAGTCAGGTGTAAACATTATCTATCATCGTGAAATTAATGAAAAGCCTTGGCTTTGGGGCAAGAATAGGTTGTTGCTGATTGTTTATTGTTTCAAGTATAAATACTAGCAATTTTTTGTTATGATATCCCACATCGGTTCCACATGAAAGTGTGAAAGAGTATATAAGTGGGGAGTCAACCCTTTACCTTTGACCATGGTTTTGGGTTAAGTTAGGGCTCCCTATCTTATATGCTTTCCAATTTGGTCCGACCTGCCGGATTCGGGCGAGCTGCGGAAAGGGGCTACCCGATGGTGGGTCCAGGGGTTGCCACCCGGAAAATGAGCCTTGGTATGGGTGGCAAATGTGGGCCAAGGGGGTTGCCACCCGGAAAATGAGCTTTGGTATGGGTTGCCACCCGGAGTGTGCCGTCCGTGGACGTTCGGTTTGAAAGGGGAATGGATTGTTATGATATCCCACATCAGTTCCACATGAAAGTGTGGAAGGGTATATAAGCGGGAAGTCAACCCTTTACCTTTGACCATGGTTTTGGATTAAGTTAGGGCTCCCTATCTTATATGCCTAACATTCTACCACCCAACTTAAATTCAGGTTTAAAATATTATAAAAAGGAAATTCAAATGCCGCCCACCCTCAATGTCCAAAGCAATCTCATCACCTTTTACATGCCTACAATGGATAGATGGGACCCACTTAAGCATAAAAAGTTGGGGGGAAAAGGGAAGGAAATCCATAATTTTATATCCAACTACATTATCCCAACCCAACCCAACCCAATTCGAAGTATCTCAAAAGGGTTTCAAAAGGTCATAGCTCATCCAACATAAACAAAAAATTTCAAAGCTAACAAATGAGGCGAAATAGTACTATCAAAATTGATTGCTCAAGAGGCCACATGAGAAAAGATAATTTACATCAAAATTCCAAAAGCACAAAGTACTTGACAGCCTGATTTGTTGGATCTATAGCTAGCCTACTGTTAGCTTACTTTCTTTTTTTATGTTTTTATAATTTTGTCCCACATCGGACGGGCTCTCTTTTTATATTTCTCTCTACTTATATATAGAGGTGTGCATCTCATAATAAAGTTAACTCTAATTTTTCACTCAAATAATTTCCACTTGCCATCAGAACTAAAACAACACTATACAACCCAACACTACCACGACCGCCTAACCGTCGAACAAGCGTGAACAAGCCTTCAGGTGCTACCAGTGCCACCTTCTCCCTGGAGCCATGTCCGGCCACCATCGGGCACCAATTTTTAAATAGTTTTGGCCACGATGGGTGATTCCAAATATAAAACTCAATCAAAGTTTTGACGGCCAGTTTAGCGGTTCTTGGGATTCTTGTTCTTTGAGATCTAGGTGGTAGATGCATTTTCTTGATCAAACAGCTCAAAATTTGCCCTCGTTGAAGAAATTGTTGGTCCTTAGTCGTGAATATCATCACTTCAATCCAACTTTTATTTTTCGATTTTCTTCCGACAATTTCCCATTGAGTTTCTTTCCCACGACCAACAACTTTTATGTTGAGTTGCTCGCAAAATTATTGCCTCTACGAGACTATTTGTTGATCTTCTTGAATATAAATTCGATCGGATGATTGTCGTCTTACTTGTAAATACTTTATGCTTTCTTGATTGGTTGGTTGGTTGGTTATGTCTAGGTACCACTACGTCGTTAAAATATATGTAAAGTGCGATCTAGAATTCCTTGATTAGTCTGGAATATAACGTAAGAGTCTCCTTTACATTTTTCTTCTTTTGGGGTTGTATCCACTTTAGTAGTGAATTCTCATATAGGTTCTTTGCATTCCCTCAAAATCACAATTGTTGCCAATTGTTCCAACTATTCTGAGTGCTCAATATTGGCTCTTCACATTGTATGTGAATTTTATAATTTCTCTGAACAGGTCGGTACAAATGGGCAAAAAAGAACTCCTTAGTCGTTACGCTCGACGTCCCTACTGTCAATATGATAACATTTTGGTTAAGTTAGCTCATGACTTTTGAACTCGTACTAAGAAACATACTGTCAATATTGGTGAATCAGATTTGTGACCGAAGAAACATTCTTCAGTTACTACAACATTCTACAGTTGTCTCTACCTATTACACGGAGTTTTGAGAGGTTGTATCAGTTGTTGGATGTTTTTTAGGACTTACTATTGATTATATTTTTTTCTTCTGCTAAATTTGAGACACAGGAGGATCGCTTCAACAATCACAATCTGGAGTTTGAATGTTTGATACGGTTCAGACTCATGTTCTCAATTACACTCCTCTTCCCTCGTGGATAGCGTTTTAGAATGGTATTGGGAGAAGAATCATCATCGATATATGGCTCAGGCAATTTCCGGGACCAATCGGCGTTAGCTGCTTCTCGGTTTATGGTCCTACACTAGTTCAAGCTTATGTCGTAGTTCTCCAATTGCTTCTTCAACTTCTCCACCACAAGGACCAAGACTAATATGCGACTTCTGTAGAACGGAATCATATCCATGAGACTTGTTACAAACTGCATGGCATGTGTATGAGGGTCGTGGAAGTGGTGGAGGTGGAGGTTGAGGTAGTGGTCGTCGCTATCTAATGGGAATCAGTTACATTAGTGTATTTAGAGTCTCCAATACTTGAGTTATTTCCCAGACGGATTATCGTACTCACGATGAGCTTAAAGCTTTCCCTTATTGTTTCGCGTGAAAAACAGACTCGAATAAGGAGGGATTTCGAGTAGACGATCCCTGCCTCGCGATAATCTCAACTTAGAATTATCTATCGACCCCTGCCTAAATAGGCTACCGGTGGTCCTACGTCTTAAATGAAAAGTTGATTAGATGTATTCGAACTTCTCTTCATCTTCTTCGAGTGGACCGCAACGATTGAAAACTCAAATCACGTGTACAAATCATCTCTCCGATACTTAAATCTGGATAACAAGACAATTTATACCTCCGTGAAAGTCTTCAATTCTGAAAAGATTACAGATAACTACAGATACATGCTTCGCAGCCGCATCCCAGCAGTTCTCGGTGGTTCATGTTCATTTCGAGTATGAGAATTACGAATGGAAAACTCAAATCAAGTTACAAATTACCTATCGATACTTAAATCTGAATACAAAGTAATTTATATCTCCAGAAAAGTCTTCAATTCAGACAAATTACAGGCAATCGAATGCTAATACATGCCTTGAAGGCAAATGTCATCGAATCTACACTAAATTACATTACAGCTACTCCTAAATTATGCAACGATCTACTCCTACATTATGCTAGAACTACTCCTAAGACTAGAGTTAATTCTAAGAGAATGAAAATGTAGAAGTTTGCTTCTGATGATCTTATGATGTCTTCTCTTTCTTTCTTCCGCGGCTCCTATGTATCTTGTCTTCGAGAACCATCTTCAACCCATGTTCCTCTTTTTTGGGAACCGCCTTCAACCGTCTTCAACCGCTCTTTCAAATAATTTCAAATTAGCGCGCCTCTGCAGATGATTGGAAATTAGGTTCATTATGGACCTAATTTCTTTCTTTTCGAACGCCTAAAAATCGGGCTATTTGGGCCTTGTAATTTCGACAACCCAAATTATTTTATGATGTACTATTCGAGCACTCGCTCGGGCTGGAACTGAGCAACCTACTCGAGCTGAAATGGTTGGAGCGCTCGAGCACTTTTTATAGTGTAAACACTTACTATAATTTTATTTTTGAACAGCTAAATGAGTAGTTGCAAAAGTCGCCGATCATCACAAAAAAAATGCTCGGAGGATTTAGATGAATATCAACAGCACGCAAAGTTTTCTTCACCTAGGAAGGAGTCTAAGTCGTTTGGTCAGAAAAGCATCTTGGTCTAGATCTTAAAATAAGAAAATCGGACAATCAACTTCGATGGAGCTATACATCTAGAGCCACATATCTAGAACCACCATCAAGTCGAGACCAAGACCTTACAAAAATTGGTATCGGAGGGTGGCAAAGATGGCTCCAGCGAGAAGGCGGAGCCAACTTTGTGTAGCGGTCTAAGGGGACATTCGGTTAGCTCGTAGAGCGTTTAGTTTTGGATTTGATGTCAAGTGGAAAGTAGTTGAGTAAAAAATTAGAGAGCTAATCTTATTGTGAGAGACAAAACTCTATATAAAGGTAGAGGGTGAAATATAAAAAGAGTTCATAGGATGCATGACAAAAGTAATAATAAACACAAAGGAAAAACTATGGCGATAATAGGTTAGCTATATATCTATATATTCAACATGCTAAAGTTTACCATGTACTTGAACATACATCGTCGTTTCACCTCAACACATCATGACAAATGGCGATAAAATTCCTGAACAATTCTGAATTACCAATAATAAGGAAAGCACCATTTTAAATGTCATATAAATATCAAATTCTTGTAGGACGTAAATGGCAATTCTAAAATAATTGTCTAGACAGCCATAACCAAACTCAAACTATTGGACAGTTGTCAACTACCTAACTCTTCCAATTGTCATTTCTCTCTTATCCTTCTCGCCACTAATCTTTTAAAATACATTTTAAGATCTAAAATCTCCATTCACAAATCTCCAAACTCCACCCATAATCCATTCTCAACTGAAGCATTCCTTTTAAGAATCCTCTCCTCTCACTACACCATTACCATCTTTGGACTTCCTTATCTTATTCATTTAATTTTTGTGGCTAATTATGAGTGGCAAGATAAATCACTAACCAATTATCTTTGCCAAAATTCTGTAGCACCAAGAAAAACAAGATCTTGACAATTGGAGATAAAGGGTGGCTTGCCAACACAATAAAAGCTAGAGAAGGCGGTGGGACTTCCTACCATGATGGATATAGAAACATTGTATCTATGAGAGGCAGCAAATTAAGAGATCATTATCTCTTGGATAGTAGGATAGTAATAAGACTTCCGACCAAGAGCGATATAGAAATATTGTACCTAATGAGAGGCAAGGACTAAGGAGATCATTATCTCTTGGATAATAGGATCCAAACATGGAGTGGATGCAGAGGATTGCTCTTATTTTCTTTAAACATGATTTTGGATTATTATTTAAAATGGATCCCATTTTTTCCACTGTCCAAACTTGGTTTCATGTAGTATAAAATTCCAAAACAGGTTAACCAAATGCATTTTGCAACGACCAACATGAAGCTCTGATGTCTTACGAAATTGTTAAGAGAAACATGACTTTGAGTGTCAACCAATGGAGCCCTTATAGATTCTCTATAGGGCATTAATTGGTTCTCATCCACTCAACATGAATAACTATTTCACAAGTCACCACCCCCCCCTTTCTTTACTTTTGTGGTTTGCACGTAAAAAGTTAACGAAGATGTTCCTGTTTAACAAATGTAATAGTCTGGGAATATCGTGTTTATTTTAGTATCAAGGTTGACCTGATTCGCTTGCCGTTTGAGCTCTCTGTATAAAAAAATTTGTTCGTTACATATGGATTAATGATATTTTCCTTAGAACACAACCGAACACAAAAGCTTACTGCAGCTCATTGAAAAAACTGAGAGTCAATAAAAGGAAATTAGGAAGTTAAAAATGAATAAAAGTCACCTGCTGTGAAACTCGAACTGCTTCGGTTAAAACCTGAATATATATGAAGAGAGACATTAGTTATGTTGTGGGCCTTGTGGCCACACAAAAGATGGATCATAAAACACACAGCCAACAACCACAATAAAATCAAAACAGTAAGCAGTAAGAAAGAGACAACAGCAGAAGGTAAACAAACAGAGTGGAGGTGATTGAACTCTATATACTTACTTCCAAAGCTTGTTTTGGATGCCCTAAATGAAAATGCATCATTCCTAAACATAACAGAGCGATTTCGTATCTTCCAAAGCTACTACATCCAGATGGAGGGGAGACATATTCAACTCCTTCAGTCCCTGCACTTTATAATCAACAATGCTCAAATGAGGTAATTACCAAAAGATTGTTAAAAAGACCAAAGAAGTGATATGTAACATAACAAATTATGCTTTACCGCAATATTTTATTTTAGCAAGAAATCACATCATAAATGTATATAGGTGAGTCTCACAAGTATATGCTTCCGTAACAAAGGATATTTTACCATATCAAGGAGGTGGTCATAAAACATTCATGGTTTATTTTAAAATGTAAATCATTTCTAAAGATCCACACACACCACAGTAGCTAATGAGTTAGCTACAAAAAAAATCTAAAGCTCACCTACCGAGCTTTACTAGTAACAGAAATCCAAGGTCAAAATTAATGGGATGTATTGCAACTTCCAAACTTTGAAGATTATTCGGCGCATCGAGTTGGCAAAGATGTCTGATATCTAAGATAGTCGACAATGGAAAGAAAAGTAATAAAAAAAGACCCATTGGTTATGCTGACTAACCAGAGGATGGTGACCTGATACCAATTTCAGAAAGTAATGTGACATTTGATAAAATCACCTCTTTAAGTCTTTTCAGTTGACAATTTAAAGAAAATAAAGAAATTGTTACACATTTATTTCTTGCAGTTATCAAATAAATTGAACTTGATACATACAGTATAAAAGAATGCAGTAGTTTACATACATAGAATAAAGTTGACCTGTTTTCTTACTTTGCTCAATCAATAACTGAAGAGTTTGTGTCTCAAAGAAGTAAGTATTAGTGATCAAACACTGTCAAAGTTTAAGAACAGAACAAAAGAAGTTATTGTTTGTAAATTGGATACTAAGATGCAAATCCAGTGAGTGTCCATGCTATAGTTTTCTTAATTTAGGTTGACAAGTAAAAACAGTGTCAACATATATATTCCATCTTACATTCCGATTAACAGTAGATTATTTAAGGGATGGATTAATAACATGAAATTATCTCATTCTAACTCAGAAAAATACAGCATCCATTGAAAATTATTCAGTAATTGCAAGTAGGATAACCATTCATTTACATTCTGTACACCTAATTATTACACAAGGCATAAGAAACCTCATGTTTGTATCTTGAGCTGTGGTTAAGCTCTGAATGCTATTTTTGTTCTTGCATGGCAATCAAGAATTCTCAATCTCGCACTTAGCTCCATCAAAATATAGAACACAGCAGCAACTAAATAATTAGTGGGCCCAGGAAGTTTCCTCTTATGGTAAAGTCTAAAATTAAAGCAATTCAAGAATTTGATGCATATAAAGGCAAAATAACCTCCAATAAACAAGTAGCTTATGAAACATATGCCTCTCAATCCATGGCCCCTTTCTTGACCTGAAACATATTACTCCAGAAGCACTGCTCAACTTCATTTATCAGGAATGAACTAGAGTGTTTGGGAAGGAGGAAATGAAAAGCAACTAAAGAAGAAGAAAGATTCATTTGGCCCACAAATTATTCCTCTCATTTAGTTTTCATACAGGGAAACATAACATTCAAGGAAAGAATACGGTTTTCCTCGGTCCCAAGAATGTGCTCCTTTTGACATTGATCCAGTTGCATTTCCTCTCTCACTCATTCTAAACCAAACAAAAAAATCTATTGTTTCATTCATTCATTTTATGTTAAACTTCTCTATGTTCCATTTACCCTATATGCTGTCCTCTTCCACCAAAGTATACATGTCCATGGTTGCAAATATATGTTGACTGAGATCCAAAAACTTTTCAGCAAAAAGGAAGAAGCAATCTCCAGATTGTAGAGAAAAACATGCATTAATGATATACCTATAATCAAAATAACGATGAAGGTTCTCCAATGCACACGGATAGTCGTCATGATGCAGGCTATTCAAATAACGCAAGTAATGAACCTGAAATCAGAAAATGGAGACAAGAGTGTTGTCAAAGTCTAGCTGAAATTTAACATTCGTACAGAAGTTAAATTTTGTATAACTCCCAAATAAGCTACTCACTCGATGTAACTCTGGTGCCAATTTTTGAAGCCTTTTCAGTATAGATTCAAACGCATTTAACGGGAAGGAGCTGCCCTGTCTGCCAGCGAAAGAAAACTATTTGAAATCAGTAGTTATAAAATGAGATTATAAAACAAGATACTATTTTATTGATATGAGTAATTTTACAACTTCATTCAAGAGCTTAGAAGATCAAATCTAAATGTATGAAAAAGGATCACTCACTTCTCAATAGCATCTGCTTGCTGTGATAGGTAACCTTGTACCTGCCAGTTTGTATGTAGGAAACTGCCACTTAGGGAGCCAAGACCGCTTGTTATATCACTTGAAGAAAATGAAGAAGAGCTAACTTCTATATTAGTATCAATATTTTCCCGCCTGGAGCTCGAAGTGATATCAGTATCTGTGTCCATCAAAATAAAAATCTCAAAGCTCGTATATGTGACTCACGGTGTCGAAAAGAAGCACTATTTGAATCGAGGGATCAGAATCCAGCTATGATACCCATAACATTGTGTCTGACATTAAACCTCAAGTAGTAAGATCAGTAAATATAAAAAGGAAAGAAAACGCATTGAACTGTCCAAAGAAAAAAAATTATGGGGTACATACATTCTCTGTGGCAAAGCTTCTTCTTTATACAGAAATGCAATAAAACTACAGGATTTAATACTTGGAGTTAAAAAAAAAATATGAACCAATTGATGGAACAATTTGAGCCACTGTTAGGCATATAAGATAGGGAGCCCTAACTTAACCCAAAACCATGGTCAAAGGTAAAGGGCTGACTCCCCACTTATATACCCTTCCACACTTTCATGTGGAACCGATGTGGGATATCATAACAATCCATCCCCCTTTCAAACCGGACATCCACGAACGGCACACTCCGGGTGGCAACCCATACCAAGGCCCACTTCCCGGGTGGCAACCCCCTTGGGCCCACATCCGGGGTGGCAACCCCCGGGCCCACCATCGGGCAGCCCATTTTCGCAGCCCGTCCGAATCCGGCAGGTCAGACCAAATTGTTAGGCATATAAGCCACTCTATGTTGAAAAAGCATAGTCATAACCAGATATTGAAGCTTGAGTGCTGATTGTGCAATATCCTTTTGACATTATAAGGAGGCATTTGAAGAAAAGAAAAGCATTGCCCGAAATATTTGCCTCGAACTTCCGTGTTGACAGCAAAAGTAAATTAAAGGAAAACAAGTCCTAGAGTTGAAAGTTTTCGATGAAACAATTTGTCAATTTCACCAGGATTAGAGAATATCAGTAACCTAAGTAACACTAGAGTTTTAACAATTCAACAGGTCACACACATATTATCCTTGATGAAGGCATGATCTAAAGAACATTGATCTTCCACATATAAATAAAAGTTTGGTCAGTAACAAATAACAATACCTTTGACTAACTCAGAAAATGCATTTGGCGCATGTCCATGGAAAGGATTTCTTCTAATTCCTGTTTCACCTTCTTCAAAATCATCACCAACTTTCTCATAAACATAATTCTCCATCTCCATATTCTCAAATTCTAATGAAGCATTCGGATCATTAGCTGAATCTTCCAAATGCGATAACTCATAAGGAGGGTACCCTGAGAGGGATTCCTTACAATATGTCCCTATATTTGTTAAAAGATGGCAGATACACTGCAAACAGAAAACAATATTGATATCTCACTTTCCAAAATATATCTTTGACATTAGTAAGAAACAAAGGCAAGACAATGCTTGGTAGTTAAGCTGGTACACCCTCTTTAACCATAAATTACTCGTACTACATTTCCAGAATTACATAATCTGTCCTTAAATGATTAAACCTATTACCATGCATTTAGAAAATGACTAATTGCAACAGTAATATCAACATTCTCTTGTACCTTAACAGGAAATAAGACTGAAAATAACCAAAATTCTTATGATAAGTTTGTAAGAACAGGAATTAAATGACAGCAAATGTGAAAGATATAAATGTAATTTTGTGATGTAATATATCAATAACCTTATTATTTCAAGGTCATTTGTCATTGATGAATATTACTTCTTTCCAGCCCCTTAGTCCATGGGTATTTGGAGGGCACAGCATCTACATGCCCTAAGGGTGAGTCGCCTTACTTGAGCAGTTGATCCAACTATTTTATGGTAGAGGTGATCTTGGGCTTGGGGTGACGGTAGGCGAGGCACTTGTGAAATAGATACTTAAAATTATGGGTTGAGCATGCATTTCAAAACTGAAGGAGCACACAATAGGGCAGGAGAGAGGGAGGCCTGGTTCCTCCATTTCCTCAAATAGGTCCCCAGACACGTCTAGCAACTTAAGAAGACAATGACTACTGACATATAAACATCCATTTTACATCAGTGGGTTATGAAGTTATTTTCAATATGGACATCAAAACTAGGAAAAGGAAAAAGACAATGTCCACACTTTACCATGAAAATTTCAGATTGACATAAATGTTCCACAGATTTACCTCAAAAGACATCTGATTGAAGGCAAGCAAACAACGCCGTACAAAAATGCCAATATTACTATTAGGATCCAGCATAATTTGATCATCATCCATAACATTAGAATCGGAGCCCCCCAGAATCCCTGCTCAAAAACAAAGACATTAAATAAAATTCATTTTCTTAAAATTTCCAAATGCAACGGTCCTGCAGAAGACAACAATGGAAAACGCAGATCCGAACTAAATGCCAGAAACCAAGATATGACCATTTGAATCACCACACCAGCTATAATTGCACCAAAGGAGTACTGCAGACCATGTATTTCAGCAAAAAGTGGGCATAGTACTTTGTGCATCAACTAACTGTACCTCTACTTCATAATCACATTCCAAAGGAACACAGTCAAATAAATTAATTTGCTTCAATGTGATAGAAGAAAACGGATGATTACCTCGCAAATCAGCAAAGAAATTAAACAAGTCATCAGGGGAGGCCAACGAAGAAAGTCTACGAGTCAAGTGATCACTCAACCAGTGATTGAGTAAGCCACCAATCTCTCTCAACTGTGCAATCAACTCATCCAACGTCGGCTCGAAAATTCCATCACATGCCTACATAATTCCAAAAAAAAAAAAAACCTATATCATCCATTCTGCAAATCAAAACATACATACATACATATATATATGACAATAACAAGATTACTGATGCGGATTCAACCTTAGTGAGAGCTAGAAGGAAAATGCCGAGGCGATTGTGCTGCGAAAAGGAGGAGAAAGGGAAGGGGATCGAGATTTGCGAAGGCGGCGCGTAGACTTGAACCAAAACGCAGATTGAGAGCTTGTGGGGAGTAATGGAGAAGCTCGAATGCGGCTTCGAAATCGTCGCCATTGTTGTTGCACACCGAAGAATCAAAATTTGGAATGGGCGGGTTTCAGTCTAGGGTTTTTGAAATCAAATCTTATTTTAATTACATTTGGTCCTTCGTTTCTTCAAATTGGGTTAAATGCAAAAAAAATGATATAACTTTTTTGCTAAAAACTACGTCCCTGATTGGATGGGATGCTGTTTCCATTTCTCAGAGATTTTTTCCATCAAAAATGCATATGTTTTACATCTCTCAAAAATATCCCAAAGAAATACTACACACAATTTCTCAAAAAAAAAATCTCAAATTTCTTTGAGAAATGGATTTACTTGACATTTCTCTCAAATTTTTCTCAGACAATCAGAATTTTACTATTCATGATTAGACAGTTCACCCAATAATTAAAAGTACTTTATCCGCCAATATCTTGATATAATCATCAAAATAATCATATATATTTATTTGAAATGATATAAGCTACGAAATAAAATCCACTTTACATATTTTTGGATGCCTTAATCGATGAGTTTCGCTTAAATATGTTAAATATTATTACAAAAACAAAACTCATACATACCAATTTCCCACAAAAAAAGATTTTTTCTTACAAAAAAAATATATCACATCACACTTAATCATTACACTTTTTTCTATCAAAAAAACTCATCCAAACACAATTCCTCTTCCATATCTCTATTTCCTCAAAAATAATTTCTCTTACTTTATCTATGAAAAATGAGAAATTGGAAATAGACGTTCATCCAATCGGGCCCTACATGTGATCACGAAATAGTTTAAAAATCCCCCGTATTTTTAAAAAGTCTGCAAAAGTCACTTTTTGTAGAGCATGTTTTTCACCTTTATTGACATGATTATTTGTCATTTATACACTTTCCAAATAATATAAAAGACAAAATTGTATTATTTCATCCAAAAAACACATATTTCTTTCTATTTTTTTTTACAAAAAGTGACTTTTTGCAGACTTTTTAAGAACATGATAGGGGTTTTAGGCTATTTCGTGATCACAAGAAATTTTTAGCAAAAAAAATATATCACGGGGGGTTTTTTCGCATTTAACCCCTTCAAATTGTTACAAGTTGAGCTCTCATAATTGTGCACGTATGGGAATTAGCCATAAATGTGTTCGATATACCAAGTACATACCATCAACGAGTATCGTTGAAGCAAAGTTGTACATGTGGGATGAACGGAAATCGCAATTGAAATTAATTTGAATAACATGAAATATATGACATGTGTAATGCCTATTATGCTTAGGTGTACTTTATCTAATTGTCATTAAATTTTGAAATGTTGACATGGAAAATAGTATCTTAAATGTCTTTTGAAAAAAGTTAGAAAAAATCCAAAATACATAAAAACATGAATAATATCTAAAATATTGGAAATTATATTTTGAATTAGTTTAAGATTTTGAATAAAATTATTTCATATTAACGAAAAGGAGAATTTAATATTTAAATAAGACAATAAATTTACTATTTAAATAAGACAATAAATTTACATAGATATTAAAATAATTGTATATTATAAATTTCAGGAAAATAAAAGCTTTAAAAATGTTTACAAAATTAGAAATACTAAAGTTATATATTCTTAAGACTTTTAAATTGGGATTAAATCACTACTACAAAAATACACTATTACAGCGCACCTATTACAGCGGTTCCAAAGAAACCGCTACAATAGAGTAAATTGGTTTTGACCTATTACAGCGGTTCACCCGAACCGCTGTAATATGTATATCTATTATAGTGGTTCGTACATATTACAGCGGTTCGGGTGAATCGCCGTTAAAAAAAACAAAAAAATTAAAAAAAAAACGAGACTATTGCAGCGGTTCATACCGAACCGCTGTACATCTAAAAATAAATTGCATGCTTTGAAACTAGGGTCGGCCGCGCCCCCCTCACTTTCACTCACTCTCTCTTTCTCTCTCTCATTCATCACTCTCTCTATCTCTCTAACTCTCTAACTCACCACCACCACCATCATCCGCCATTGTCGCCGCCGCTCATACCGCCGCCACTGTTTCTCTCTCTCGCGCTCTCTCTCTCTCTCTCGGTTTCTCTCTCTCTCTCTCTACTCGGCCTCTCTCTCACCCGCCGCCGTCCACCGACGCTTTCGGTATCTCTCTCTCTATATATATATATGTGCATTTATATATGTATATATTCTATATATATATATTTAACTCTCTCGATATATATATATATATATATATATACAAGGACGCCGCCGCCACCATCACCATTTAGTGGGTAATTTTTTTTAGATAAATATACACACACACACACACATATAAAGTATAGAGTTTGAGTTAGATAAATATTTGTGTATGTGTGGGTATATGTATATTTGTGTATATGTGGGTGTATGTATATATATTTGTGTATGTGTGGGTGTATGTATATATATTTGTGTATATGTGGGTGTATGTATATTTGTGTATGTGTGGGTGTATGTATATATATTTGTGTATGTGTGGGTGTATATATATTTGTGTATTTGTGTATGTGTGGGTGTATGTATATTTGTGTATATTCTTGAGATTTGCCTATTTTTGTGGAAAATTTAAGGGAAATAGGGACTTGACTGAATTTAGTGTCAATTTGGGTTAGTCGGGTGTTAATTACGTTTAATTTGGGATTAAATTGTGGTTATTTTGTAGGTTAGGGTACATTGATCCAACTGGTGATCTATATTTATAAAATGATGTTTTATTTTTAGTTTGTGATTTATGTGATCCAACTGGTGATCAATATTTGTAGTTGCTTGACATATGATGCTTTATGTGAAAGATTAGTATGTTGGGTTTGTTGTGGTTGAAAGATACGAATTTTGTTGGTTGCAAGTTTGAGGGAAGATTAAATCGAGAACTTGGTAGAAATTTTGGCGTCGTTACTCTGCCAAATTTTTTCTAGAATAATGAAATATAAATTAAAATAAAAATCATTTAATTAATTCAACTATCAACTGATGTTACAATTGTGTAATTTAATTAATTCAGAATCAAGATGGATCAAAATTGGATTTTAGGGGATCGTATGTCGGAATAGTATGAGAAAGGGGTGAAAGAGTTCATAAAGTTTGTGATTGAGCATGCATTAGATCTGGTGGTCCCAAGTGGCATACGAAAAGGTCTAGAAGGGGAGGGTTGAATAGACCCTGAAGTCTTTTTCGACTTCAAAAATTTCGTATCACTTTAAAGGTTTGAACGCTTGAATAACTGAGCGCTTGGGTCAGACGCTTCAGGAAAGTTAACTTAGACTTAGTGATTTTAGCAGTTTACCAAAGTAGGGCAACGCTTAGATCGCTTAATCAGGGTTAGCACAGCGAAAATGAGTTTTAGCGTTCTTTTAGTTAATTTAATCGCTTTGCACTTTAACTTGTCTCTTTCAAAGATAAATGATGTAATAATAATAATAAGACAGTAAAGATAAATAACACAAGATATATAAGGTTCACTGGGTGATGTAATCCCAGCTACGTCCTTTTTCTCCTTTTCACTCGGAGGAATTTACTAGGTTGATTTTCAAAGAATCACACAGAATCTTCTACAAGATAGTAAAGGGTGAAAATGATCTTGGGCTCCTTGATCACACAGACTGCAGCACCAATGAAGATCGTCTTCTTCAAGCTTCTTTCACTCAGAAATACTGCCTGAAAGGGTTCAACAACTTTTCTCACTCAGATGAAAGGTTGAGGTTTGTCACTAAGGTTTTGTTTGTTTTTGAAAAGATCAAACAACTTGGAATATCTCAGTTGGAATTTGGGTTTCTTCTTTGGAAGATGTTTGAGATATTTGCGACTGTCTGGAATGTAGATAAAAAGCTTGAAAGATTTGGTTATGGAGTTTCTAAGCTTTTTCCCAGAAAATATACGTAAGACTTTTGGCAATAATTTCTCTTCTTTTTTTCGTACGTATCTTATGTATCTTGTATATTTAGGGTTTGCTGGGGTAAGGTATTTATAGGCAATTTTTGGGATCTGTCCGTTGGACACATGTAGGAGCGTGCCTTTCACGCAGAGCGTGGTAGTTACCTTTATCTGACATTCCTGAATTTCTGCTGGTTCCGATTGGACAGGAGCAGGTCAAAGGGTGGCTTGTCCATAGGTCATAAACGGCTTATCGCATTTAATGCTCTTATCAGGCATTTAATGTATTTTGAATTTAATTCCCATTGGAAATAAATGCCCGTTGAATGATTGCATTTAAGTCATTCATGACTTGATGATTTATTTCAGGTGAATCTAACATAAGTCGTTTGAGAGATTTTGAGCGCTTGATCCATAAATCCTGAAATGAGGTCTTTTAGCGTTTGACGGACGCTAAGAAGAAAATCTTTATCTCTGGTTGACTTCAGACGCTGGTCTTCAACTGCTTCTCTAATAGACTCACCTAAAATTATATTAGCGACTCAGTATCTAATACTTAGTCTAAACATCTTCAAAGATAAAAATTACAAGCCTATAATAATTACAAACTTTCAAATGCTTAAACAATGATCTATGAAAACATAAACTTACATTTTATTTGGGGTCTAACATTGAATCCTATCTTGTCATCATCAAAACATCTAACATGAAATCTCCTAACAATTTTCCCCTTTTTGATGATGTCAAAACTTTTAACTCATATAACTCTTTTATAATTTAAGAGTTACTTAAAAGAAAAGCCCAAATGAATATAAGTTAGAGTTTAAAAAAGTTAGCAAAGTTAGCTAAAGTTAGATTAACTTCAACAAGTTGTTTCAGCGATAAATCATTCATATATTGAAAGAATAAGCATACATGATTTATACTGAAAGTAATATAATAAAAGCGATAACAGAAATACAAATATAAAAAGAAGGATTCATTCACTTTTTCTGTCGCTTTGCTCTTTCTTCGCCTTGGAGAACTTTTAGCGCTAAGTCCAACAAGAGACGATCAATGTCGATCATTGTCGTATGTTGAACTTCATCGTAATCATGCCTATGAAGTCTAGCGCTTTCATTGAGTTCTAACAATCTTTCTGTCCATTCTCTTAGCGAAATTCCAAGCTCACGAATTAAATCGTGATAGATATTTTTTCTTGGATCTTTTGATGGTTTCCAATTGATAGGTCGTCTTAGCGGACCGGCAAAAGGTTGAAATCCCATACTTTCCAAGAAATCGACGTCCAATTCTGGAAGCGGATATTTTCCTAGATAATACCTTGGCTTTCTCTTTTTAGTTAGCATATTCTTGATGCTCACTAGTTCTTCAAACATTGATCGCCATTGTTTATTATCTGTCTTTGATATCGCTTAGGACGCGTGATGCTTTTTTTTTTTTTTTCATTTTTCCCCTTCTTGGCATCATCAAAAGAGGTTTTCAACTCAGCAACTTCTCTTCGCAAGAGTCGAACTTCGTCAACTAAGAGAGCGACTTGATGAGCGACGCTCTGAGCAGCGGCATAGGTCGAGGTATGTCGTTCAGCATCAGCCGAAGCGCTCTGAGCTAAGTGACGGTTGAATTTAGATGAGAGCTCAGCGATAAGAGGTGATATGCTCTTCATGATAGCAATAGTGCTTTTATTTGCAGCGTTTCCAATATCACGACTCCGCGTATCCGACACTATGCGGATATGTCTATCAGCAGCCTCAAAGATTTTGGAGCAGGAACCCTCAATGTGGGTAAGTGAGTTCCGAACTGCCTGTCTGAAGTCTCTGGCTTCTGAATCGCTCTCAGAATCTGAATCAGAAGAAGGACGCTCTGGGGACGGGAGAAGTCCGTAAGAACTTGAAACTGCAGCCTTACCTTTGGATTTATCTCTGATAAAAGGTTTTTCAGGCTCTTAAGCAATTTCAGCGTGCACTTCTTCAACGACTTGATCCAGGATATGATCTGCAATCGCTGGGGGCTCGACTACTGGGGCGCTAGAAGAATCTAGCAAAGAAGCTTCTGGAATTTGAGCGTCATCCTCAGTAGGAGCACTTTCTTCTTCAATAATTTGGATTGGGGGAGAAGGTTCTCGAATACCAATGACCCAGAGGGGGCCAATGGCTTCCATCACATGCCTTGGACTGATCAGGCTAGATTGCGGGATAAAGAATATAGCGTCTTCGCGCTCTTCGGTACTTAATGCAAGTTGCACACTTTCCGGTAAAGCAATCCCTGAAGTATAACAGTTGAAGAAGTCCAACATCAAAGGCATGAGCGCTTGAGCTGCTTCTTGGTCCACTGGCCTAATCAGCGAGATCATCTTGGCCACTTGAATATTTGATTCACTAAAGAGCACAGGGTGAAGAGTATGTCCTCTGAAATTGTAACACCCGGAATAGTGATTGAAACTGATGTCCAGTGCTTGGGCATTTTCAAACACTGCTCTCATTTCTCTGTGGAACTCAGTGAACTCAGCGTGTTCAGTCAAAACATCCACACGAATCTGACTCTGGCTTGGAAGAAGTGGTCTTTTACTTGATGAAGCGTCTTCATTTAGGTCAGGAAAGACTCGTTGAACAAACCCTGCACGAGGATGCAAAACGTATCGTCCGCCTTGGCTGTATAAGGCAAGTTGCTGGCGAATGTAGCTTTCGATTGGTTGTCTATATCGTGGCAAAGTGCTAACAGTCCCTGCAAAAATCTGACGCTGTTGAAGTAAAAAGGTTGCATAACCTCGGCGTCTGTACTCTATCCCGAATTCGAACAAAAAGGGATATCTGATAAGTTCTTCAATGGTGTAAAAGTGAAGAACAAATTCTTCAGCCCACTTGGCTGTATTCATCATCCAACGTTTTCCAAGTTTGTCCGCTTTTTTTTGCTCTTTCTTAGCGGCAAGGAACTTCTCAAAACATTTCGTCTCTTCATCATAGTCGTTAGCCCATAATCTGGCTAGATATTCACGAACCTCATCTTTTATCCACGAGTTGACCGGATTTGGGCGCTCCGCAACAAGCGGTCCTTTACCTTTCCATAACTTAAGTGGATTAGTAGTAGAGAGAGCGTTCTGGGGAGACTTGACAACGGAGGGGAGAGCCGAATAGCCTATCTTGTTGAGATCTTCCTCATCTGGATTTTTGTTCCAATCACCCATGTGGGGGTTCTTGAAAATAATCTTGCTTTGGCGCAGAGGATAAAAGGACTCGTCCGAGCGACCGTTTATATTGAAACGCTGAAGATCAAAGTCAGCTCTGTTGAAAACTGGACGACGAATATACTCAAGGCGTGAGTGAAGACGCTCCAAGTTATATAGTCCTAGATTGGCAATACGCTAGAAAATTTCAAACTTGTGAGAGTTGGACATATTGCGCCGATGGAGAGTTGTTTGAAATTGTATTTCCAACTCGGCAAGCGTTTGAGTGTCTCATTTTCTGGAGGCATAATAGAATTCAACATCTGGAGTATATCTGCGCGGGAAGAAATCGATGACACGAGGAGGAGGTCCCATTGGCGTGGGAACAATGGCAATTGCTTCTGTTGGGATGGGGCCCACTTCTATCGACCGCTCAGCGTTTAAAGTCGCTTCACTGGCTGATGATGTTTCAGCGTCAAGAAAGGCTTCATATGCTTCCTTAGCAATATCCACAACAGTTGCCATATCCACATCTACTTCATCTGGAATCTCGGAGAGTGGAGGGGCATCAGCGATTGGGGCATCTTGAGGTACATCTTGAGATGCATCTTGAGCTGATACATGTAAGCGATTGAGAAAAGCAAGCAAAATTTCTACTAAGTAGAAATTACAAAGAAAAGACTAAAATGCTTACCCTGAGGAATTTCATTGACTGATTGAGTCGCTTGATCTGTTTCTATATTAGGGACAGGTTCCTCAGGCTCTGGGACTCCTTCTTCTGGTTCTAAATCGAGAAAAGAAGTTATTGGATCAGCACGAATGGGAATATCTAATTCTTCAAGAGTGTTGAGAACATATTGAATGTCTGCTTCACATTGCAATGAAAGAGTTTTTATCCTAGCGTTAGAGACTTAGAAACTAACAAGGAAAGGATAGACTAATTTGCTTAGCAAATACTTACCCTGAACACGAGAAAGCCTCTCAGATTGAGTAGCGACTTGAGGATCTGAGTTGATTTTGGGAGCAGCGTCAGAAGGAGGAACGCTCGCTGACTCTCTAAGCGCTGGTTTCGCTGAAGCGCTAGAGGATGTTGCGGGAGTAGAAAGAGGAGTACGTCTTCGTGCAAGTGGTACTTCTTCATCTACTGCTTCCTCTTCCTCGGGAACGAAAAAGATAAACCCTGGAGGAGGCGATGGAGATTTAGGAGAGGGAGAAGGAGAAGGAATCTTTTGCTTCTTTTTGATCTCCGGCTTCTTCTTCTTGGGTTCAGACTTCTGTTTCTTTGTTGGCTTGGATGGCTCAGCGACTTTGAGAACTATCTTTCTCTTAGGTCGCTTGACCACCACTTCTTCTTCGGACGAAGAGGATGATGATGAAGAGAAAAACGCTTGATCTTCATCATCACTACGAACAACTCCTAAAGCACAAAGTCACTCACGCTCTTCTTTTGGAACAACTGCACCACCTATCTTCCTTGGCTTTTGCAGCTCACCGATCATTTTCTTTCCGTAGAATTTTGTCGCTGGAATCTTTTTGCCAAAAGATTTTGTATAACCGCAAGCGCTAAGAATACGACTTAACACAATACCATAAGGCTTGGGATTCACCGACTTGGCCATCGCTGCTTTGAAGCGATTAAAAACGTAGAGAGACCAATTTACCTTTAATTTGGTCAGAATGGCCACCATCATTTTATATTGGATATTCGTGACTTTATCGAATGACCATTTTCTGCATTCGATCATCTTTGAGCATATATCAGCGAGAATAACGTATTCGCCCTTCATATCGTTCTTCTTGAAGTTTGGCTCATACGCAGTATCAACATCTTCTTTCTTGACCAATTCCCAGACTTTTGTAGCATCTCCGAGAGTGACGTGTTCCACCTCAGTGCCATCATTAGGTAGAACCAACAATGAAGAAATCAAGGAAGGGGTGAGAACAAAAGTCTCTTTAGCAAAAGGGAAGACGCAGGATATGGAATTTCCCTCTTCAGAAATCTGGGCATTGTTGAAAAAATGTAGACACTCTTCTTCAAAATAGTTGAAAAATGTGGTAATCATGTCTCTCAAACCAAACTCTTGGACGAGTGGAAGAATCGTCCGAAGAAGGAAGCTCTGGTTGTCAAACAAGAAATCTCAATTGATTAGAAATCCGGCGTTCAAAGTAACTTGCTTTTCTGCTCGGGAAGATTTTCCGGCAGCAGACTTGGAAGTTTTCGAAGATTCTGATGATTTTGAAGATTTGGAGGCTTTGGAAGCTTTGGGTGCCTTGGGTGCCATTGCTGAAGGTTTGAAAGCTTTTTGAAAGAGAGAAGTTTTTGCCTTGAGAGAGATGAAGAATTTTACAGTAGAGAGAATTTGGGAAAGTGATAAAGTATGACTGTAAAAACCTTGAAGGGTTTTAATAGAGGCAAAAAGTAACTTTCAATGGCTACGATTTTGACACATGGACAATCAAAGAGTTTGAATTTTGAAAGGATTCAAATCTGATACGTTTTAAGGAAAAATATGGATGCAAAATGTGCGGTAAAATAGTTTATCAGTTACCAAAGAGAGCGAAATTTTGGGAGCCGTAGTTACCAAATTAATTGAAAAACGTTTGAAAAAATTTGAAATTTTCAGCGTGAGATACACGCGCCTGATTGTACATTGACACGTAATCAGACTCGTGCAGACCTGAACTGTCTCGGTTTTAGATAAAGGTCATTAACCGTCAGTTTGATCTGATAGACACGCGTGAACAGTATCAGATTTAATCTTTTGTACTTATCCACACGTTTCTTTATCATCGAAGTCTTTTTATGAAATATGTTTAATTAAAACAATCAATCGCTTGGTTTTAAAAGAATTTTTTGTTAGAGATTGATTTTTTCATGCATAAAGAAGATAAGCGCTAATGGTCAATGCAAGTATGTTAAAATCATTTTTGATCATAGTCGCTTATGAATTGTTACTAGTACAATTTTAAAGTTCCCCCTAAAATTGATAACTCGTTTCAATTTTGAAAGACGCTTTAGATGTATATATAGAGTGGATTCCCCCTAAAGCGCATGCCTATGAAAGGAATGATGCTCGTATGATTTAAGCGTTTAAATCGATCATACCTAATTCACTTCTTAAAGTGAGAAAGCGTTGTTCGTTGAGCGCTTTGGTAAAGATATCTGCCAATTGTTTGTCTGTACCAATGAAGTGCATGGAGATATCTTTCTTTTGAACATGGTCACGCAAAAAATTGTATCTAATGTCAATGAGTTTAGTTTTAGAATGAAGGACAGGATTTTGGGTCATAGCTAAAGTGTTTTGGTTATCACAATGGATTGGGGTAGGGCCTAGAATTGTTCCATAATCTCTAAGTTGTTGCCTCCTCCAAAGGATTTGTGCACAACATGTAACACCCAATATTCTCGGTCCCTCATTTCGTAGAAGCGAAGGTAAACATTATAATTACCGCTAATTAGATTTCGTAATATATTTCATTATAGCGATTTGTGTTCGACCAAAAATATATTACTACTTGCTTAATAACTATTATTAAATCTATATGTGAAATAGGTTAGTAGTATTTACACCTCATGGTGGAATAGTTGATGCATTATATCATGTAAGGTGTATATATATATATATCTATATATATTCATCTTCATCAAATGATTACTAATAGTTAAATGGGATCATGACTAACTACACACATATATATATATATATATATAGATATAGATATACATAGGCACAAACACATGCACACACACACACACACATATATATATACACGTACCATTCATGCTCTAATAGAAAAAGTAAGATTAGGAGGTGGCAAATTTAGATAATTACATCTCATCTTGCCTAAAAACGTGGCCCATGGAGGATTAATCTCCATTTTTTTTCACTACCTTTTTGACCATCACCTTCATATATACACTCAGCAAACCAGCTGGAGTTCAAAGCTTCTCAATATTCCTCTCACAAAATAGGGAAAATTTCAAAAGCTAGAAAAGGGAAAAACGCAGGCTGCGCAATGTTGGGAGATCTTCGATTTGTAAGCTCAAACAATATCCAAATTTAGTGTAATTGGTCTTAATTTCTTCCTAAGAGATAGAGGAAGAATACGGTTGTTTTGGATTCTACACAGAAGTTCGTAATTGGTCACAAAAGTCGTCCAACCGTGACCCTTTTGCACAGAGACAAAATCTGCTGCTGGGGAAATTTTGGCAAGCTATGGATTGGAAGTGGGTTTCATCTATCTCAGTGTTAGGTATCAAATCCTCACACCTATAGTGATATATTAATCATACTTTATTGATGGGTTACTGACTTGATAGTTAGATTCTTGCATGCATGATGTGATTGTGAATGTTGGGTTGAAATTATAGTTGCATGTGTGAATAGGTGTAGGATCTAGCTAAATTCTTGTATACCCATGGATATATTTGTATTTCAAGCTTCATTGGGTAATTTAATGTCAAATTATTAAGTTTCTAAAAAGTATCTAGGACATGCATGTTGGTTTTGACATGAAAATAAGAAGTATGGAAATTTCAGCTTCTGATTTTGATATTGAAATCGGTATTTCAGAGATCAACCCCAATAATTCGATTATATTAAATTTTCTGTATTATCTTGGTTATGTTTATAACGTCTCTGGAAAATTTGGTGAGTATTGGAGTTTTGTGGAATTTTCTAAAAATCGTTGAACAAAATTGCCAGTCTGTTCGGCGGAATTGAGAATTGTTTCTGTTTTGAAGATATTTCGTGTACCTGGAAATTTGGGTTTACTCTAAAAATTTTACAGTAGCTGTATACATATGTTATAGAGACGTCATATAAATTTTGGAAGTTTTCCGTAAACAGGGGATTTTATAAAAATATTTGAATATAAGTTGTCTGTTCTCAAAAAATCTGTCAGGACGGTCCCGTTTCGTTGATTGAATCCCCAATTTCACAAGGAAATTAAATCTGGAAAAATTGTGTAGAATTTTTCAGCGTCCTTTCGGATATCCTGAAAAAATTTAGAAGGGAATTTCATTCCGAGATTGTTTTAAAAATTGTTGAAGTATATTGCGCACGTAAGGAGGTTTGTTTGAACCTAATTGCCTATATGGTTGGATAGTATGATATAACTTGTATTTGGTTGGATTATAAAGTATTATAAGTTAAGAATATGACGGTGTATTTGGACAGCATGATGGATTGTGGTTAGACGAGACACAAGGCGATGACATCGAGTTGTAACAGTGAGGGTTTCTCTTTTCCTTAAAACTCTTTAATTGCTTTACCTACTTGTGATTTTCTTGTTTCCTTAACAAATGTCTTATCGGTATCTTCTTGATTGGTTCGTGATGGTTGTTGATTCCTAAATATTCTGATCGGTTCAATATCTCGTGATTCCCAGCGTTATCCTTTTCACGTCTATGGTATATGTTTTTCCTCGAAATATTCTTCGGTCTAATCGTTGTCAATTTCCGCGAGTCTTATCGCATGAATATCAAATCAATATCTTTCTTAACATGTTGAAACCATTGTACTCCTTGGTTCCATTTCGTCGGCTAAAGGAGCTAAGTGCTATGCAGGACAAAGTGCCACGCGACGGCGGGGGCCACCTCTTGAACCCGTAGGAGCCACCACTAGAATCCTAATGTCCGGCATCCATCAGCGATATGTCCTCTTCTTGATTAAAGCTTTGATTCGTAAAAGGCAGAGTGAAGGGAGCTAAGTGCTATGCGGGACAAAGTGCCACGCGACG
The DNA here is from genome assembly GCA_019426215.1 of Buddleja alternifolia. Classification (NCBI taxonomy): domain Eukaryota; kingdom Viridiplantae; phylum Streptophyta; class Magnoliopsida; order Lamiales; family Scrophulariaceae; genus Buddleja; species Buddleja alternifolia. The sequence goes on along the minus strand of CM033392.1, from coordinate 52,842,500 downwards.
ACGGGGGCCACCTCTTGAACCCGTAGGAGCCACCTCTAGAATCCTGACACTTGGAAGTTTCGCAGACTGAAGGAAGCTAAGTGCTATACGGGACAAAGTGCCACGCGACGGCGGGAGCCACCTCTTGAACCCGTAGGAGTCACCACTAGAATCCTGACACTTGCAATTCTCAAAGGGTGTGAAGTCTCCCGCTGGTATGGGACAGTTGGGAGACGGATCACGATCACATGATATGATTACTAAAGTATATGAGTTATTCATTTTGGTTTTGTTGTATGTATCGTGATTGATATTCATCCTTCTGATAGTTTATTTTCTCCAATGATTTGCTCGATAAGTGTAATCTTGTTCCTCCCGTAATATTCTGTTGCAGATTCCTTTTAAAGATAAAGGTAAAGCAATCCGTAACCTACCTCACTGAGTCATTCGGACTCACCCCTCCCTTTTTCTTCCTTTTCAGATAAGCTTAGTGTGTTGGATATGAAAGGAGAAATGAGGAGTAAAGGAAGTATTAGTTCATTGCTATTAGAGAAAGTGCTGCTTTGGGATGTATGATTGGGTATGTATATGTTTTGGCTTGGAGACCTGTAATTGACAAAGTTGTTGTTGAATTATGTAAGACTGATGAAGGATGTATGGTTGGTTTAGTTGGAATGAAAATTTTTAGTTTCAGCAAATGAAGTATTAGTATAGGTCTGACGCTTAGTGCTGACTCGAGAAAGGACGATATCCTGGATCGAGCTGGCGTTGCGGTGTGGCGAGCCACCAGGTGCTCGGTGGGCGCTACACAACAACTCCCAGCGGCTACATATTCTACCTCAGCGGTAGAAATCGCTATGGATTGTTGTTTCTTACTATGCCACGAAACTAGTCTATCACCTAGAAATTGACATGTACCACTAGTACTTTTTCTATCTATTTTGCATCCTGCAAAATCTGCGTCTAAATAACCAATTAGTTCAAAAGGAGAGTCCCGTGGATACCATAAGCCCACATTTTGTGTGCCTTTTAGGTATTTAAGGATTCTCTTGGCAGCATTTAAGTGTGATTCTCTAGGATCAGTTTGAAGGCGTGCACACATGCATACTGAAAACATAATATTAGGTCTACTAGCGGTAAGATAAAGAAGTGATCCAATGATACCTCTATAGTTAGTGATATCAATTTACTTCCCACTTTCATCTTTATCTAACTTAAGCGTTTGGCTCATTGAAATTTTTGAAGATGATGCATTTTCCATACCAAATTTCTTAATCATATCTTTTGTATATTTAACTTGGTTTATAAATATTCCATTAGGGAGTTGTTTAACTTGTAATCCTAAGAAGAAAGTTAATTCACCCATCATGCTCATTTTCGAAAATTTCTCACACAATCGCTTATTTGTAGAACCAAATATAATATCATCAACATAAATTTGGACTAAGAGAATATCTTCATTATGGGTAATTTTAAATAACGCTGTGTCAACGCTGCATTTTGAAAAATCTTTACCTATAAGGAAGATAAAGAGAGTGTCATACCGCTCTTGGTGCTTGTTTAATGCCATAAAGTGCCTTATCCAATTTGTAGACAATACTTTTGCCATGGTTGTTGATGAATCCTGGAGGTTGCTCCACATAGACTTTTTCTTGGAGTTTACCATTCAAGAATGCACTCTTCACATCCATTTGGTACACCGTGAATTTGTTGAATGCGGCAAACACTAGGAATATCCTAATTGCTTCAAGACGGGCTACTGGGGCGTATGTCTCATCAAAATCAATACCCTCTTCTTGACAATAACCTTGAGCGACTAATCTGGATTTGTTTCTTATAACAACGCCATCTTTGTCCCTTTTGTTCCTAAAAACCCATCTAGTCCCAATAACTTCTTGATGAGTTGGCCTTGGTACTAGCGTCCAAACCTTATTTCTTTCAAATTGGTTAAGCTCTTCTTGCATTGCTTCAACCCAACTTGAATCACTGAGCGCTTCATCCACTTTCTTTGGTTCCATTTGAGATAGAAAACTTGCGAACATGGCCTGAAATGAGTCGCTTGATTCCACTTTCTAACATAAGTCGCTTGAGAGATTTTGAGCGCTTGATCCATAAATCCTGAAATGAGGTCTTTTAGCGTTTGACGGACGCTAAGAAGAAAATCTTTATCTCTGGTTGACTTCAGACGCTGGTCTTCAACTGCTTCTCTAATAGACTCATCTAGAGTTCTATTAGCGACTCAGTATCTAATACTTAGTCTAAACATCTTCAAAGATAAAAATTACAAGCCTATAATAATTACAAACTTTCAAACGCTTAAACAATGATCTATGAAAACATAAACTTAAATTTTATTTGGGGTCTAACATTGAATCCTATCTTGTCATCATCAAAACATCTAACATGAAATTTCCTAACAAGATCAAACTAGGATCACATGCCCGTGTTTATGTTGTTATTTTGGAAAGAGAATTAGTCCACGTGAGTTGGAAGATCATTTGGTGTGTAATGGAATTGATAAAAGCTACACACGTTGGATAAGACAGGGTAAAAGCAGTGTCACGTCAGATGATTTGGGTGGTACATCATATCCATCACAGGATTTCAACATGAATGATTATGAGCCTGATCGTTTGGAGGAGATGAAAAATGTCATTGAGGAGGATTTGCTAAATTGTCCTAAAATGTTTGACAATTTGACAAGTGATTCAAAGACACCACTGTATAGTGGTAGTAAATTCACAAGATTGAAAGCAGTCCTAAACCTATACAAGTTAAAAGCCAACAATGGGTGGAGTGATAAGAGTTTCACTGTCACGCCCCGAAATTGGGTCATAAAAGACCCAACTTGAATACATAAGTCTATCGTAGCTGTAGTTCCAATTCCAAACATGGACCCAATTTTTATCAATGTATCTTAGGGTCCTACTCCTGAGACTATCATCCGCATCACGAAGTAACTTAATATCCTTGAATAAAACTACCAGTTTTTACCCCTTGGATCGTCTATGTCTATTCCTGTTATCCTCCAACTAGTCTCACTGCTCAACTCACCTACAACTGGAAGGAAGGAATGAAACAAAATACGTAAGCAAAGGCTTAGTGAGTGTCAGTGCTTGTGTGCAAGTTTCTCAAAATAGTTTTTAGACCCAAATGATAAATTAGTGAGGGAAAAACAATAATAGTTTTTGTTGATTTTCAAAGGATCATTGAAATCCTAAATAAGAAAAGCAATTTGTGATCATAGTAACAATTAAGCAATAGCTAGTATGAGACAAAGGTCTTAGTATATGCACGATGAGGTTTTGTCAAATATCATTGAAAACATGCTTGGAAAAAATTACGTTCATGATAAAGTTGGAACGATTGGTGGCATGATATTTAAGTTTCAAAACATGCATTTTAAAAAGCATGTAGTTCAATGCAAGTATCACGTACAAGACATGTTTAAGTAACACGTACAACACATGTTTATATAACACGTACAAGACACGCTTAAGCAGTAGGGGGCCATGTTAGCAATACCATCGCGTCCGATGACTTACCCACAGCACTTTGGGTCCCGCTGCTTCTTCCTTATCACCCCTGAACACGCGGCTTAAAAGCCATCACCTTATACCTCCCCACGCAGGCTCGCGATGCCCGATTTGGTCATATCCGGAGTATGCCACACGATAAATGACCCATGCACCCTCAGAGCACTCCGTCCTAGGTGCATGGATCTGGACGTGAATAGCGGGAACTGTTTAAGACCGCAAGCCCATGCTTGACCGGCCGAACCCTGCCCTATCCATCGCCCGACCTTGGGCCCAACACAACCACGTCAGATGCAACACGTCACAAGAACACCATCACGGCAAATGATCACGATACAAGACCAATGATGGAGTAATTTCACAAAAATCAGAAAACCGATGTTTATTTCGAAATCATTCTTGTATAAATTATGCATCTGAAATAAGTATGCAATCACGTATGTCACGAATGATGCAATGAAGCATTTTAGTTCACGATGAAATATTTAATCGAACAAATAGTTTTCAGAATTTCCTTAAAAGAATGTTTTCTTCGAATTCATTTTCACAAAACATGCCTGAAAATTACTTTTGCAAGATACGTGTTTGAAAACATTCATGCAGGTAATAGTTGGTGCCAAGAATTGGTGAATGTAAAATGAGTCCTGAATTTGATTTGAAAGTATTGAAACTCATTTTCATGTCAAGTATTCAAAGCATGTTGAAAGTACATAGATATATATATATATATATATATATATGACATATTCCTTCCAGTTTTGAAAGACATATAACTATAATTTTGAGAGGCAACTCACAGTACTCTTCCAAGCTACTAGGATCGTTGCCGAGTGAATCTCCAACACTACCTGCTTTGGCCAAATATCAAATTAGAATCTTATTCTATCACTCGATTCTAATAACCTGCCGAACCTAATCTATTTGATCCTATAAACTATGATTATGCATAAAGTATACACTATTTTCCCATAATTTGGCTATAACAAAATTAATTTTAAAGATTCACAAAAACTTCAAGAAAACAATTTTGCGCGGTTGTAATTTGAAAATTGTTAAAATTCATAGAGGAAGATTTTACCTCTAAAACTTCCAGAACTACCCAACACTTGTTGAAAAAAGATTGGGTAAAATTTTCAAAAGCAATGAACATTTCCAAGTGGGTGTTTTAACCACCAAACCTAAGCCAAACTAAATCAGATTTTGATCCAGACAAGCTGTATTTCAAAATTTGTATAAAATCCTTTGTTTATCAAAAAAATCCCAAATTTTGTATGACATGTTCACAAGACACTGAAAATGGTTCTATAAAATTTTGGAAGCCAAATAAAATATTTAGATACAAAATCTTCAGCTCAAAACAACACTTATCTGTAAATGAGTAATTCTCTGGCAGCAGTTGTCTACCAATTTTTATAAATTTCATCAAAGCTTCAAAAATCTCAAACTTTTACAGAAACATACAAAACATGTATAGATATCTACAGAATTTTTTTTAAATTAATTAAAGTTTTAAATATGAAATTGTAAGCTCAACAAGTGGCTTTTTCGAAACATGATATAATTCTGGCAGTTCTTTTGAATAATTTAATAGAAATTCTACAAGACTCCAAAATTTACGAAATTTTACCAATATGTTGCTAACACATCCAAGTTAATTGAAAAATATTTTGACTCCAAAATTCGGTCATTTGGCCTTTCAAGTACAACCTAGAACCCGTACGCAGAAACTGAAATGGAGTTCAACTTCATTTCATGACAAAACAACAATGCATGTCCTAAATGACTTTCAAAAACAAGTTAGATTCGACATGCAATCACTTATCTATGTTTCAAATACAAATAGAGTGATGGGTCTATAACAATTTATCCAAATCCTTTCCTCATACATACAATCAACCAAATTCTCAGCCCTACCTTCCAATTCACCTCATGCATGTCCCAATTGAGCCTCCAATTGATCAATTTAAGATTTAATTCCACAATAATTCTAGTAAACCAAGAATAAACACATTTTAACAGAGATGAGGGTGTCTTACCTAAGTATTTGGTTGATGAGAAAACACCAAGAGAACAAATTTCTAATGGTGCTGCCAGATTTCAGGTCCTGAAACTGGGTCACGATTTTAGGCGAATCTGAAACTTTATGTAGCAGATACGAAAATTCTGAACACATGGTGTTCTTCCTTGTCCTCTCAGGGAGAGTTTGAGCTAAAAATATTCCAATTTGGGCATCATTTGATCCCTCAAAACTTGAAAATACAAACCTTGCCAGAGCAGGATTTCTTGCGGAAATTGCTTGGACAATTATGGTTTTATGTTGTGGTTTACACTCTCTCTTTCCATGAATCTCTTGAATGATTTGGGAGATTAAAAGAGGAGATAATGGGGAAGAATTCTGTTATTTGGAGCAAGAAGAAGTGAAGTGTAGAGTGGAAAAATTAAGAAGCTAGATAGGTATATATATAGGATATGATAAGGGCTTGGTGGCAATTTTTCTATTTGTCTCATAGCCCTTGTCATGTTCTATTTTATTTCATAACCCCTATATCAATAGGAGTTAAAATTCAGCCCCTACATGGATATATATTGATATTAGGACAATCCACGTGTTCAAAATAATCTCTTGGCATATTTGTACTAATGGTAATACATATTAAACCCAGCTATTTTCAATAGGTTATACTACTAATCATTGCATTAGTTAAGAAAAACCCGGATGTCACATTCACAGACTTACTTGGTCTATTAAAAAGCATGCTACCCGAGGATAATGTGTTACCTAATCGTACTTATGAGGCTAAATGGATGTTAACCTCAATTGGCATGGGATATGAGAGGATACATGTCTGTCTCAATGATTACATATTGTTTAGAACTGACTATGCATCATTGAAGGCCTGTCCAGAATGTGGCGCCTCGCGGTATAAGAAAAATGGATCTGCTCCTGTCAAAACCATGTGATATTTGCCCATAATACCACAATTTATACGCATGTACAGTAGTAAAGAGTTAGCCAAGGACTTGACATGTCATGCTGATAGAAGGCTTGAAGAAAGGATTGAAGATGAAAAGATTTGACACTCCTCAGATTCTTTTCAATGGAAAAAGATTCGAACACACCTACGCCAAAGAAAATAATGTACACAATGCAAAAGAATTATGGCATTGTAGTAACTTACTACAAAGCATGGAATGACAAAAACATTGCAAGAAGTATTATTAGGGGGGGTGAGATTTGAATGTTAGTTTTGTTCTTCCTAGTTATTTGTATACGTTGAAAAAGTTGAATCTTGGTACAATCTGTCATTTGGTTAAAAATGAGGAGAACGAGTTTACTTCTCTTTTTTTTTTGCATTGGGAGCATGCATTGAAGGCTTCAAGTGTATGAGGAAGATAATTGCAATTGATGGGACTTGGTTGAAGACCAAGTATAAGGGCATATTAATTGTTTGCACCGCACAAGACGCGAATACACATCAATATCCAGTTGCCCTTGGCATAGTTAAATCAGAAAGTGAAGAGTCATGACAATGGTTCTTGGAGAAACTTGCGGACCTCATACCCGATGATGATGAATTGGTCATCATGTCAGACAAAAAGCAAGGCCTCATTAACGCAGTTCCTAAAGTTCACCCGAAGGCTCAACACAATTATTGTGCTTCGCATATTTCTCAAAATATTAAGTCACGCGTTAAGTCAGATATATTTATTTCTCAAAATATTGTAATCTACTAAAGTATATTAAAGTCATGCATTCATGTTATTCTTCAAACTTTCCCCATTAATATAGGTAGAACCCCTGAAGGCAGAGAAAACACGCAAAACAATAGTTTTAAATTTTTCAAGGCTTGTGCTGAAGTATATACTTCAGATGAGTTTGATCGACTATATAAGGTGTTAGGGAAAATGCATCCTACAGCTGTTAAGTATCTTGAAAATCCCAAAAACAATCTTGACCCTAAGAAATGGACCAAGTGCTTCTTTGAAGGTGTTCGTTACAACATTCTCACTACCAATGGTGCGCTGAGTCAAATAATTCCAAAAAGGGATAATTGCATAAAACCTCCCTGTATTATTTCAAAAAATGCTAAAAAACTCCTTGTGTTAACGAAATAGGCTAATCACTCCTCTATGTTCCTAAAAAGTGTGCAAAAAAGTCAAATTTAGTTAAATAGAAGAAAATATGTGTTTTTTGGTGAATTAACACTATCTACTTTTTATAAATTATGAAGAGTATATAAATGACAAATGAGCATGTCAATAAAGGTGAAAAACATGGAAAAAAACACTCATTTTTAAGAAAATTTGACTTTTTTGCACACTTTTTAAGAACACAGGGGGGGTTTTATGCAATTACCTTCCAAAAAATATATCAAATGGAATTTATAAAATAAAATTGTTTGACTAACCATTTTCACATGGAAAAAATCCTTATTTAATACATAAAATTATTTTCAAAAAAACTATAAATGTAATAACCCCCAAAAAAAACATATATAAGAAAAATAAATAATTATGTATACCGGTTAGATTGGTACCCTGATCTATCCGGTATACATGTATACTGGTCAGATTGGACACCCAATCTAGCCGGTATATTCATAAATTACTAAAAATTAGAAAAATCAATGTTAATATATTAACTTGTATTACATACATGAATTACACTTAAATTAACAAAGTATCTTCCTAACTGTCTATCCCCATTCCCCCTTAAACCGGCATGCCTCTCACCCACTTTCTAGTTGACTCCCAAAAAATTTGCTACTATCCACTTATCAACTTAGATATGTCCCCTTATACACATATCAACTCACATATATAAAAGTAAAACTAATAGACAGATAAAACATCAAAATATAAACTTAAATTTTATCAGAAATAGAAGTCTACATAATCATTCCACAAAAAACTAAAATACAAGTGAAAAAATAAATAAATTCCAGTTACAAAATAGTAGATTACACCGGACATGGACTATTTTCTTTTACTCAACACCCTCTGTCCCCTTGTCAAATAAGCGGGACTCGTGAATGGGGGCGATGTATATTTGGATTTCCTCTTCACCCTCTTTTCTTTGTTTTCATCAGGCACAGTGCTTGATATACCATGTTCATCACCCTTATCTCCAACCGAAACATCATCATCCACCCGTTCCTGCACAACATCATTCTGCACACCACGAAGATCATCATCATCCCCAACTACAGGTTGCACAACGACTGTATCCCAATCCTGCCCACCATATTCTTGCCCAACACGATCATCATTGTCATCCCGATTATGCACACTATGTTCTCGGTGCTCCTCCACTTCCACATGTTTAGGCCGAGTCCATTTTACCACCTCTTCTACCTTCTCTTCCAACCGTTGTAGTCTTTCATTCTGAAGAGTCATATCACTTCTTAACTCGGACATATTTTCCATCAAGGATTCCAGCATTTTAAGCACATGATTGGTAGACTCGGAAGGTATTGTTGAACCACCTGGAACGGTGTCCTATGCAGGTGTAGCAATGTGTTCAGACACACTCACTTTTTTACGGAACGAATGTCGACCTTCAACATCTTCTCGCCAAATATCTTCAAAAAATATAATGTCCCCATTTTCAAGTACAGCCGTCCATTGATCAGTACTGGTGTCAATGGTAGTGACGGGAAGGTATTGGTCGACAGGAGCAAAACCCTGCATGTGGCTGGCTTGCAACTCCTCCGCTGTCAGTGTAAGTATGCTCCTGATTTTCTGAAACTCTCAAAAACATAGAACTAATCAATACTATATTATAAAATGTGGAATATATAACATGCTAAATTTAAAGCACCAACCTTCGAGTTACCAACCACTTGTAGAATTTGGCTCAAAGATAGAGCTTGCTTTCTCAAATTGAATTGAGTGTCCCAATAGCAAATTCTCAGCAATTGGCCAGTGATAACATCCCTCACACGCCCAATGCTCGGTGACAGTGCTGGAATACATTCAAATGACAGCAACTACAAACATGGACAATCAAAATTGTGAGATAACAAACTACATAAATTAAAACACAGGTTTTAATAATGGAATACAAAAATTCATTCCCATTAGTGGTAGAATGAAGCCACAACATGTCCACTGTGGATTTGCTAAACTACGTAGTCTTTTGATGTTCAAATTTCACACTTCCTTTATTAGATAACAATAACTCATCTTATCCCATGGATAAGTGCGTGCAACATCAATGTCATCGACAATTGCAACCAAAGCTTGATCTATTTCACAATCTTCTGACCTGCGACTAAATAACACAGATGCCAAAAAGAATAACACTGCTAACTTTAACTTATCTAACAAAAGGCTTCCCCTCTCTTGTTGCCTAACACTCCCATTTATACCTCCAAGCTCTTCAGCAGGGATAGTGAAGTTGCTAAGCATATTCCTTACACCCTTCAGTGTTATTTATTTTTTTAGTAGAGTTGTTCCTCGAAACCATCACCACCACGTAAAACCTCTGATGGATAAGGAGAGCTATTCAACCGCTAATAAGTGTATGCTCCATTAGAGAGTACCGTATAGGGGTGCCATTAAGAACAAACCACAATTCAAGTTTATTGTTCATTTGCACTTGTCTGCTTAGAAGCATCCCCAATGGACTTAGACACGTTTCTATTTAAAGAGCAACTTCAAAGAGATGGCCAAATTGTGAAGTCTTAAACCAATTTAACCCATCGGGATGATCTTTCAAGCAATCTTCAATAAATTTTACTTCTTTTGCCAATTTACATTTGAAATTAAATTCATTGGGAGTTAATATAAGATTGGGTCGAGGGATGACATTTACGCCATTAACCTAAGAATAAGTTATGCAATATAATTCAAAAAACTAAGACAAATTTAATATACTATTAAGAGTAAAGTAGAAATCATTTCATGTACTTAGCGGGATGGGATTGAGAGTGAGAGTGGGTGATTGGGTTGCCGGTGGGGACGAAAATTTTATCCAACGACCCGGTAGCCGTGGATTGGGATTGGGATTGGGATTCGGAGCGGGGCGAGTGGATGAGTTCTGCCTAGACCGATTCTGTGGCATCTTTATATGGAGCATGGAAACAGAAAGGTCGAAAAATCACAATTCAGATTCAATTGAACACAATTAATTTTTATCCTTCAATAAACCTTTACTTTAAACTATTATACTCTAGTACACAAAACAACACACGAACTAGTGTAAACTATGAACCTAATAATAATAATAATAATAATCAAATGGGAAAATTAAGCAAATAGCTTTCAAAAAATAAAATTTTCCTTTACTAAAACTTTTACTTTCAAATATTATGCCCAAATATACAAAATAACCCCCATTCGCGACACGAAGACTTCCATCAACACCATATAACGCTTTCGTCTGTGTAAAAGATGAAACTAAAATTCTTTCCCCAATTCAAAAACCGAAAAAGATAAAACAATAACGCACTAAACAACAATCAATTGAGCTTTTCAATCACCTTTCAAATCGAATCCTATAACCGTTTCACCCCCAAAATTTAATCAAATTAATACACTCAAACGATTTCTGCACAAACTTCAAATTTTCAAAACCTCAACAATTTCTGCACAAACTTCAAATTACACACAAATTCTACACCTGCAGAGGACTGCACAAACTTCAAAACCTCAACAATTAATACACCCAAATGAAGCTTTTTGTGTGTAATTTGAAGTGAAATTAGGGATATGTTAAAACTCTAGCCCCCAAAACGACGGGTTAGAGAGAGAGAGAGAGAGACCTTCAATATAAGCGGGACCTTCAACCTTGACTCTGTTTGTTCTTCTTCTCTTCTTCGTTTTCTTCTTCTCTTGTCGTGTACAGTTCTTCTTCTTCTTCTTTTTCTTTTTTCTTCTCGGAATATGCAGTTGTTTCATAAGGGGGGAGAAATGATTTTGGGTTTATTGTTTGTTTTGAACTGAAAGGGTATATAAGTCAATACATATTTAATTAAGTTCTTTTGTTATCTTTATATTAAAAGGGGAGCCATTGAAAGGGTATATTTGTATTTGGAGAAAAACATGAGTCCACAACTCAATAAAAGAAATAAAAAAAAAAGGCAAAAGTCAAAGTTGCTATTTCCCTAAAGACTATGCAAAATGTTGCTATTTGCTTAATTTTCCCCTTGAAGGGGTTGTTGGACTTCATTTTGACCCAATTGTACTCAAATTCTAATTTTTTAGAATTTTGAATTTTTTTATTACAATGAAAAAATCTTATTAGTTGAGTTAACTTTCTAAATCTAGGGAAACTGACAACTAAATCTATATGTTTAATTTGCTAATTGCCATAAGATTCAAATAACATTAAATATAATTTAGTAACTTCCATAATTTGAACCAATCTCGTCAACATTTAAATTCTTTTGAAAAACAAACCCTCCTTCAACTTTTATTAAATAAAGGAAGTATCAATCAAAATCAAATTATTATAAATATCAACGTTCATAAATTAGGCTAATCAAAAGAGTGATTGATTCTTTTGAAATTTAAATTGCTACTTTTCTCAATTCTCTATAAATTGGCATTTTATTTTAGCTTCATAACCGTGTCTTTGTCCATGGTCCAACATGCAAGCTCATAGAGGTTTCATTTTCTTTCTTATTTTTTTGTTATTCCTATCAATTTTGCTTCTTCGTTTTTTCTTTTCTTTATTTTTTTCATTTTTAACTCTTTCTTAGATTTAACCTATGGCAGACATGACTCACATAACCTGCATGGATATGGAGCTGGGAGAATGTGGCAGCAGAACACTTATCTTCTCTTTGTTTTATCCTCTTTTAGTTTAGTGTGTATACGAAGTCTAATTAATAGTCTCTTTTGACAATTTTCCCCTCTAATATTCTTTATGTAATTTGTTGGCTTAACCAATTGGGTGGTAGTGAGGTGGTTACGAACTTACGATTTGTGTGAAAGTTATTTCCACATCTCTCTACATATTTTGGTTATGTTTGAGATTTATCTTGCCGTTCTCATTTTCATATGCCACATCTATATTTGAAATTGTTTGTTCTATGTGTCACCAATAGATAGATGGATAACATTTTCTTGTGTTTGGATTTTTCCTACTATTACGTTATTTTCTGTTGCTACATCCCATGTGCTACTTTTTTTTCATCATTTTTTTTTTATGTTTTGCGAATTTTCTCTGTTTCTTTGTTATCGTATTCTAAACGGTTTGAATTGATAATTTTATGTTTTATTTGCTACTTGATAAGTGTAAGTTTATATGTGGCATTTAATTCACATTTTCATTGGGTTTTTGTGTATTTAGCATATGAAATGAATGTATAATTGTTATGTGGTACTTTTGTAATCATATATTTCATCACTCTAGCTCTATTCATTTCCAAGAGGGTCAATTTACGTGAAATCACACTAGCTAAAAGTATGTCTAAACATTACCAGCATCGAGAAATCTAACTACATTCAAATTAATTTTTAACAAACACATGAATCCAATTGAAAATGTTACAACGAATCTCTAGTGACCCTGCTTAACCGGTAATTTCCGAATTTAATCGGAATAATTTTGTGAGGAGTAATGCTTTTGGGTGAATGAAAACAAATCCGAGCTTTGCTTGATTTAAAATCAACACCGCAATTCAATGCATAACAACTATAAAACGTTCAAGGAAAGAACAAAGTAAACATAATACATATGTATGAGGCTATAGTAATAAACAAAACACATTTAAGAAAACATATCATGATATAGGGAGGGTAATGGTGATGTGACATGAAAACAATAGCTACACATACAAGCCATTTTGTCTTGCATCACAAATAATGGAAAAATAACTGACGAATGTTTTATCGGTTAGTGTGAGGCGGATGCAATACACTACTGAGTTTTTTTATTTTTTATTTTCTAATATAGTTGCTTACATTTGCCAAAAATTCATGGACATTAAAGAATAGAGCACCATATTCGTAGAATTAATGACATCACTTTCATTGACATGTATTAGAGGTGTTTTAAAATTTTAAGACGTGTAGTGTATATATATTAGACATAGTATTATTAATATGAATGGATTCGTAATTATATAAAGCAAAACTATTGGCAGATTATTATACTTGCATTTACCATTATTATGGGATTTAATCAAGTAACATGAATTTATACACCATTATTGACAAAAAAGAGGTAGTTGTCATGCATGATATATCTATCGGTGACATTAGTCTAATTGTACATTTCGACAATATTTATGTAGTCCACACCATATGTTAAGCAAATATATATTTTACAAAATAAACCATCATTTAATAATTTTGGTGTAAATATCACTTGTTAATTTAGAACATACACGAAATAAAGAAATGAAAAGATTTAATGACATAACAATTTACGTGCTTAGCCAAACTACGCCCACGGGTGAGGGGAGAGGATTTCATAAACAACATAATATACACACTCATGACCTCACTGGAAGACGACAGATCATCGCCAAGAACATCGATTGGACCAACTGCAATCATCCTTGCACAGGATCGAGTAAGGATACAATCCTCAGTACTGCTAGCGTGCAACAACGCATTATTATCAAACATCTGTGTATGGCCTTTTTCCACATAAGCAGCACATCGACACAACAAGTCTCGTTGATGTTGTTCGACTGTCCACGTAGAATACTTCTTCCAACGGGTCGTATTATTTCATCCCGCTCTATACCACACAACTTGTTATCAAAACATAATTCTCATCCACCACTCGAACACACTAGTTAAACACAAACACCAAACAATTCATTAAAAACCATCACAACCAGAACCATTGTAATAGCATCAATGGCCACTAACTTATTACAAACATAAGAGCAACACAACATATGCCAACACTAATAAAATACCCAATCCAATGAGTTCAAACACCATACCACGAAAATATCATAAACAGAGCAAGCACAAGAACACCAAGTCATTGTTGGAAACACCCCGAATCTGCAATTAATAGCTTAATAATTTATAGGTAACAACTTATAAAGGATTGCAATCGGTGAGCAATGACCCAAAACCAATCAATCAATGTCCAAACCCGAATAGGAATATAACAATGATCTATCCAGCAATAGTAATTCCACTATACAGAGGGAAGGAGCCCAATAATCTAGCAATGGTAATTTCATTAGACAATGCACGGGTATCAATTTATCCAGCAATGGTCATTCAATCATACAGTGCATGGATGTCAAATTTTCCACCAACAACAAATCCACTACACGATACACGGGTGTCCAATTATCCAGCAACGGTAGTTTCATTATTTACCAGTAAATACTACACTGGCAATTGCAAAATTCGGCACAAGTTATTAGTATTCTAAATCGACTATCAATGTTATATTAATTAAAAAATCGACACATTTTTTTAATTAACAAATATTACTGTGCTAATTGCAGGGTGGATAACTGTATTTTTTCCTTTTCTAAATCGACACGTAATTTCTTCAGCTCATATATACTTTCTTTAGATGCACAGACACATTAATGTTGAATTCAAATGAACTCAGAAAACAAAACAAGCAATGAAGTTTATGTGAAATCGAACAATCTAAAAGAATGTCAAAACATTACCAATATCGAGAAAATCTAACTACATTCAAACTATTTTCAAACAAACACATGAGTATAGCTGAAAATGTTATAATGAATTTATAGTGACCCTAATTAACCAGTAAATGCCGAATTTAATCGTAACAATTGTTTGGATTTCACGTATCACAAGCAGTCAACATGAATTCAAATAACGAAAAAAAGTATGTGTGCAAGAAAATCCAAAGCGTAGGTGATGTGGGTGGAAATCCGACTTTGGGCCAAGCTGGGTAGTCCAACACCGTATAGGCCTAAGCCCAATGGTTCTGTGGGCTTGGATCCTTCTAAAAGATGTTATATTCGGACCTGCTTAGCTGGAAGATCCAATGACCCGACCTGCACAGGGAGGGCAACGCTAATTATGGCAAGTACAGAGACAAGATCTAATCAATTACAAAACTTACCATATATAGACCTGCGGAGATCAACCCCGAGATCCTACACATTTACCATTTATACCTGATTGATTATAAACTAGTATAGATAGATTATGATTAATTCTTACTACTAAATATATATTTAATATAGTTGACTTACCCTTTTAACCCCCTATCAAAAACTTATATAAATATACAATGAATAAAGGATTGCACTATTTTACCCCTGTAGACGTAGGTCTGATTTTGGACCAAACCACGTATATCTTGTGTTCTTTACTTTCAATTTCGTGCTTTATACTATATCTTTATATATTATATTGCATATTCTGATTGATGTGAAACCCCCACACATCAGTAGGAATGAATGGTGACAATAAAAATAACAATAGCCGGAAGAACACCTCAAAGTAAGAATTGAGTTACACCATTAATTTTTTTGGTAAAACATTAACGATAACACTACTCCTATTCATCATTTACTCCCAGTTGCCGTATTCATCTATTTATTGATATCATAGTGTAATCATGGGGGTTTAGCAACCAAAAACTTTTTTTTGCTATTTAAATTTCCTTAACTCACTACTTCATCCATCTGAAAATGATGTTTGGTTCAATTATATTATATAATTATTTGGATAAAAAAAATAGGACCATGATTGGGTTAATATAACTCACTTCCCTAAATCTGACATTTGTTTGAGTGCCAAACCCAACCCACATAGTGACCATGTTGGCCTACTTTCTATGCCCCTCAAGACAGGCATTAATCCGAACAAAGTGGCATGGTTCACCAAATATAAAACAAGAAACCACAAACAAAAACAGAATTGAGGAGGAGTAAGAAATCAGACCATCAATTTCAGCAATTCAAGAGACCCAATCGCGAAATATGGAAAAGAGGAACAAGGCAATGGTGTAGAGAAACAGAGAAGGATCATCCTCTATATATAAGAATAGTGCCTTGCAAGGTTCAACCACGGAATGGAGGCAACGCAAGAAACAGAGGCCAGGGTGCCTGATTCACACTGTCAACAAAGAGCAAGCAACTAAAGCAAATGTAAAATCCAAAAAAAGAAGAAGCAAATAACGTCGTTCTGAAGCATGTGTGCGCCACGTGGTATGAAGGCTGAAATGAAAGTGTTTAAGGAGAACTAATTTTTTAGAAACAACCAGTACATGGTCGAAACGACACCGTTTTCAAGGCATGGTGGCAGGATATTGTAAGGCCACAACATAAAATTGCGGCTGCTGAAATATTCTATAGGGCCAGAAGTAAGTGGAGTCTTGAATACATTTACGACCAAGAAGTGTGTTGAGAAAGTGTTATTAAAACTTATAAGTAATGGCAAAATATTAGAAAATATCTGAAAAATATAAAAACTATCTGAAAAATATAAAAACTATTTAGTAAATATCAAATATTATTATAAAAAAGTATTCCAAAGTATATCTACTAAATATTAGAAATATCTAAAAAATATTTATGATAAACATATTGAAAAATATCTAATAAATATAAAATATATTTAATTGATTTTTCACAAAATAAATCTTTTGAATTTTCAAAATTTCAAAATTTTAAAAATTCTGAAAAGAAATGAAAAAGATGACAGGTTTTGTATTTTTCATTTTTCTTCTCCACCGACCACCTCTGTGCCACTACATCGCCTCGATTCGAATCGAATTGATTCGATTGAAATTGATTTCAATCGATTCGATTTTGATCGACTTCGATTTCGTTCTTCATCAACATCCTGTCCTCTTGGTGAAGAAGACGACCAGATGTGATGGAGTGTGGAGAGGTGCAGCTGTGCGGCAAGGTTGAGGGATGCGGTGAAGAAAAGGATCTAACTGGTATGTATTTTTCATTCATTTTCCTTTTTCTTTTCTAATTTTCATTTCTATTTCCCTTTTTCTTTTTTCAGTTTTTTTTAATGTTCTATTTTTATTTTATTTTTAGGTTTAGTCAAGGGCATTTTTTACTTTTTGACTATTATGTTCGGGCAAATTTTTGTCTTGTAAGGTTTTGTAAACTACAGGGGTGTGTGAGTAATAAAAAAAGTCAAGAATATATTTGTAATTAGGCCTAACTACAGGAGGTGTGGGCGTAATTTTTCACATATATATATATATTGGTTAATACTCATGCTCTACATGAAGTTCATCCAAGCACATTATGGAAAAAATACATCTATATCCCCTGACGAATGCCCAAATTATGGATTCATCTTCGAGTTTTGAAAAATTACTTGTACCCCAAATTTGCAAAAACTTACAAGCCTCAACAGAAATGTCAAAAAATCCTAAGTACCATTGACTAAAATGTAAAAAAGAAAAAAAAATAAAAAAAATAGGGAAAGAAGGAAAAACCAATGGAAAAATCACATCGCATCTTCGCCGCCTTGCCTCTAACCACCACCACCTCTCGAGTTGATTTCTGCTATGGGTTTGGTGTTATCAATCAATGAGGTTTAGCACTGGGGATGACGAAGCGGGGGTGTTTGGGGCTGATGGGGGTGGCGGGGAAGGTTGGGAGGGAGAGAGTTGGCTAGTGGACCATGGTGAAGCTAAGGAAGACAAAGTGGGCCCTAATTGGATGGCATATCCATCTCGGAGATTTTTTTTCCATGACAAAAGTGAGAAAAAAATACTTTTAAAGATAAGAAATGTGGTGTTAAAAGTGTGTTTGGATGGGTATTTTTTAGAGAAAAAATGTAATGATTATGGTTGATGTGATATATTTTTTGTTGTGAGAAATTTGTTTGGATTGGTATTTAGATATAATTTTTCATAAATATATTTACTACAACTCATTGATTTAGACATAAAAAAATAGGCAAAGTGGATCTTATTTTGCATGTTGCGTTATTTTGTATTAGAATATGTGATTAATTTGACTCTCGGTGTTGAGAGATAGCCGAAAAAACCCTTTTTAATCGATGGGTAAACTGTCAAATCATGAATAGTAAAAAATTATTTTTTCTCCTTTTTTGCAAGAATTTCTTCAAAATTACCTACAATTTTGAGATATTTTTCTTAAAGAAAATATCATGATATGCCAAAGAAATATATTTTTAGAGAAAAAAATCTCTAAAAAACTTTTTTTCAAAGGAGAGGTAGCCATCCAATTAGGGCAGTGGTTTTCATTTCCTCTTTTCTTTGGGGGAGGGGGTTCAAAATGTAAATTTATTTGATGTTTTATATATTTAAATTTTTTTATAACATTTATAACCTTTATTTAATTTATTGTATACTTTAAGTACTAAATTACATTTTTAATTTAATTTAATTAAAATATTCAAATTTACAATAATTAAATATTTATCTAATGTATATATAAATTAGATATTTTTTAAATTCTATAATAATATTGATATTCAATTAATGTATCTTGTATTTCTTAGACATTTTAAATATTTCTATAATAATTTTTAACATTTATGCGGTGTTTTTAAAAAAATATTTTTTCTTTTCTTTTTCAAAATTTGAAATTTAGATTAGAAGAAATCAGTACTATTAATAAATGGCCCTTTTAGTTAGATCACATATTTTTTTAATGGAACTCTAACGGACACTATTGGCGTGACCTAAATATTAGATGCATAAAGGTCAATGGTATAAGTAATTTCACAAAGCACGAAAGTGAATGCATAATTTAGGTATTTGTTAGGGGGTTAATTACCCTTGTAATATCTATAGATTAGATAAGAGACTTTTTGTGTATGACCAAAGAATAACCAATTTAATTTTACACATGACACTTATTTGAATAATCTTAATGTGTCTATTTTTTATTTATAATAGAGCTGATATACGATCAGAGAATTATCATCATGATCCTTACGAGAACCTTGTGAGGGATAATAATAACGTTTTGTGTAATACTACGGATGTAAGTTGTTACCATTGAAAATTTGTGACTTCAAATGTGTTTGCCTTTTCAATTGGAAGTTTTTGATACAAATATCATCTATAAGTTGCATCTTTAATAATTACTGTGATTACTACCAAAAAAAAAAAAATACTGTGATAAACTAGCATGATAAAATTCGATTACTAGCGCAATTAAATATAGGGGAATGATATTGACACTCCATAAGTTATTATAGGAGCTCCAAATTTTAATTTTGTATAAAAATAAGACAATAATGTCTATTTATATTAATATATTATGAACTTCAAATTTAGTTACAAAACTATTTTTATGCATAGAAATAAATTACTATGTTCCTTTATTATTTTATTACATATCAAATAATAAGTACATAAATTAAAATTGAATAGTTTTAATATTGTAATGGAATCCTAAAAGAAAAATTTATAGTATGATTAACAATATATTGCATGTAGTATGTTAAATTCAAAAATGATAAAAATAAAATAAATTAAAATTGATATGAAAATAATAATAATTTTGAAATGAATAGTAATTGACAATTTAAAAGTATCGTCAACATATACCATCACATAATTGATAATTTTAAGAAACATAAATATGCACAAACAACAACAACAACAATAATAGTTCTTTACCACCATTGCGTTCAAGTTTTAAATAGTCAATTTTTTTGCTCACATACAAATATACATCGTCTAATATTATGCATTCATAAACCAATTACTAGACAAAATTATTAAGAAAAATGAAAATATTTATTGTCTATTTAAACGCATATTCATTTTTTATTAACATATGGGTATTTGCTAAGAGAAGACCATTAAAAGCTGAGCTCCTAAGTAATTAATTTATGGAGATCCAATATGAGTTCTCTTAAATTTATAAAAATAGTTAATATTTCAAAAAATGAAAATGATTACAACTCAATAAATAAAAAGATCAATGAGTTATGTCATTAATTATTATAATATAAAATAGAAAAGAACACAAAATTGCAGTAAACTGAGAGAGAGAGAGAGAGAGAGAGAGAGAGAGAGAGACAAAAGAAAGCAAAGCAAAAGCCAACAGCAGCAGATCATCATATTTCTTCTTCACCAAAAACCTCACCTAATTCACACACACACACACACTGCGATTTTGCCCTAAATAATTCCCCTCTGCATAATTATGTCTTCCAATGGAGCTCCTCTTGTCAGTTTCCCATGCCTGATGCCTTTCTTTCTTGTCATTTCTTATAATTTGGTTCAATTTAGAGCCATTTTTCTATTGTTTGATTGTTTTAGGGTTTTGATTGTGCAGGGAGATGCGGATACGAAGACGAGCTTGGAGAAGATCAAAAGACAGCTCGCATCGAGCTCCGGCAGAAATCTACTGCAAGGTCCCCTCCTTAAGCGATCCGAAACGGTAATTATTTTTGTTTTTAATTTTACGAGTTCTATGATCTTTAGCTGCATTTTTCTTACTGTTACTTGAGCTGAGATTTTAGTTTTTGTTGACTATATATATATTTTGAATTTCCTCTGCTTAATTTAGAGAGTCCTGAATTTCGAAGTTACACAGATGTGGGTTTTGAGTTTCCGTACTTAGAGTTTCGTGGTTTTAGGTACTATGTTCTCATTCGTTTGTGATTTTTGATATTTTGGCAGATTATTTTCTTACCAGAAACCAATAGCAGACGAATAAATGAATTCCATACCCAGTGGGCTAACTTTCTAATTTGCAGTTTCTGTTTTAATATTAGTTATCCATTTAGTATGAAATCGTAGTACAAACTGATGTAATTGAATGGAAGATTATAGGCCAAAGAAATATCAAAACACTAAGAAGTTTATGAATATACAACAGCTCATGGACTTGAGAGAATACATAGGCTATTAATGTATTATACATGAGACAATTGTCCATATTGATGTAACTATCACCTCATCATTCCAACTTGTCTATAACATTATAAATATATCCAAAACCATCATAGATAGATTATATTGACAGTTTGTACATAAAGATCAAAAAACACTGAGATGTTTATGAATATTCAACAGCTCATAGACTTGAGAGAAAATACATAGGCTATTAATGTGTTATACAACAGCTCATGCAATTGCAATTAATTTTTATCAATGCTCGTAATTAAAGGTCATGGTACTGTAAATGTGAATTGCTATCTATTAATTGATTGTGAGAAAAGGTTTGATCTTTATGTATAAACTGTCAGTATAATCCATCTATGATGGTTGGATATATTTATAAAGTTATAGACAGGTTGGAATGATGAGGTGATAGCTACTGGTTTTCAGTTCACGTTAAAATGGGGAGTGAGGATAATGGTCGTAATGATCCAAACGCCACGTAGTACAACAAGTGATGGCATCTTGGTTTTCTCGCTTAAATATATTTCTGGAGATATTAAAAAAGTTAGCAACTTATATTATGATAGTTTATGCCACTCTAATTGGATATAGTTGGGTGAAGGGCAAATTTTTAATGATATGTGTGAACTTCATTAACATATATGCGATGTGAATTTGATGACAGATGATCTGCAGATTCCTGATAGTCTTTGTGGTGGATATGCTGTTGGGGATAGGAATGATGACATTATCATAGATATTTTCTTGTCTTATGATGTTGTAATGGCATGCACCATTTTCAGGAAGAGATTAAAGAATCAGTAAAAATGGGCCAAGTAACGGTCAAAACAAAATTTTCTTACAACGTATCTGTGAAAAATCAAATTAATTTTGGGTAGCCTATTGAGATCCTGTTCGTATTATGAGAGTTCGGAATTTTCTTTGCGCTCTTGAAGCATCCCACTCTAAAAATTAAAGAGTTGGAGGAAGTGGCATAAAACTCTATGAATCATCTTGAGAGCCTCTTTAGGTCATGAGGGGAAATTTTCGTCAATAATATACCAAGTCTCATGAAGTTAGAGCATGAGCTTTAGAGTTGGAATTACCTCAAGGTTGTTGTAGTTTCAAATGTCCATGAGAGAATAGAGAACATATAGATTTTGTTTTGTTGTGAAAGTGAGATATCTAGCTTGTGTGATGGCTTGAATAATTAAGAGATAGTGCATGGTATCAAACTCAAGAGAAGGGGTGCACACGAGCCGAGCTTGACCGAATTGCTCAAATCGAGCTGGAGCTAAAAATTTTGGGCTCAAGCTCGACGAGCCAGAATAAAAGAGCTCGAACTTGGTCTGAGCCGATTTTGAACTCGAAATAAATGTATATAATTATATATTATAATATTAAATGTGTACTGATATATATATATATATATATATATATATGTATTATTAAATATATCATGATAAATACTAAAAAATATATATAACGATATATATGTATTTTATATAACATATATATTGGATATATTATCAAATGCATTCTTATATATCTATATATATATATATTAACAAATAAATAATCTCTTTGTGTATATATATTGGCCCGCGAGCCGGCGCATAAGTATAATTGGGCAAGAGCTTGACTCGTTAAGAAGCTCGGCTCGAGCTAAAAAAAAATCGAGTTCTAGTCGAGCCGGCTTGACTTGATGCCCGCCCCTACTCAAGAGGCTCTATTTATTTCGACATGCTTATCTGCTTTGAGCTACTACTCTTAGTTAGAAATTTTAACCATATGCCTATATTGGGTCTATGCCACTGCTCATCCTGTTCCTCGCTTCTACATTTTTTTCATACCTCCATTCTTAACTTCTTTAACACCACAATTATTATTATCATCAATCTTGTTTTCCCCTCCACTCGTTCTCCCCTTCCTTCACATGATGTCATGAACCTGTATGCTGCTTCAAACAGTCACTTGTATGCTGCTTCAAACGCGGATGATTGGACAGTTGCAATTACATTTGAGTTTTTGAGTGTTTATTTATTTTTTCAGAATTGACACTATCAACATAGAAAGCCTTGGACTGGTGTCCTGGTCGAGATAACCAATTTGTACACTTAGCTTTCAGTGTGCATTACTCTAGGGAGGAGGTGACCGGGGTTTTGTACTATTTTAAGACACTCTTCTGGTGCAGCCTGGTTCTGCACTAATACGTAATCCTTTTAGGCTAAGTACAGGTATGTGAAAGTTCACCCAGTATTTTGAGATGGGTAGAGAATAAGAGTAAGTGTCTAAGAAAATATATAGGTAAAACAGGCTTAATGGCCGAGGAGAAGGGGAGAAGAATTGTAAAAGAATAAAGAGTTCAAGATAGTCCACAAATTATCCTAACTTAGCTCAAGAACGATCTCAAAGCGTCCAACTCAAAACCATTAGTAATTTCCCTGGACCTACGGCCTCGGGAACCTCTCAATTTTTTGACATGGCACAACAATTCTTTGTTCTCTCTAACGTTGATGGCTCATGCAACATGCGTAGCATATGATGGGTTGTGAAGAGCCCTTGCTGATCTATTTCATTGGAACAAAGTAAAATATTCACCTTACTTAATTAAATAAAATGAAATTTCTCATGTGACACGAATTTATGGAACGCGGGAGGAATAATTTCAAACTGGTATCTGAAGCAGGAACGAGAACTTTGGAAGATATTCATCTGGAGTTTGGGAAAATAGTAATATTTGGGAGGATAATTACCACAGCATGTTTAGAAGGCATTAAGAAAAAGGGGGAAATAATACAATATCTTAATATAGTTGATGGAGGTATTTCTTGTTTTTATAGAGAAGATGGAAATTCTCATGCAACTATTCGTTACCGAGGATAGATGTCTAATGGAGGAAAACAGTTGTTTGGAAGAATGATAGTTACAGTAAACCAGTGCTGCATTTGATGGCATGTCGTTTTATCATCCAAAATTTCATTCGTAGTTTGATTAAGACCTATAGCAGATGATGTTTTGTAAGTTGTAGTTACATGGCTAATCTCTTTAGCTGCTCCCATTGCGAATGGGGCTAGGCTAATTGAGAGAGCATGGAAGCACTGGGATGTATGGCTGGTGAGGCGGATATTAAGGACGAAATAGAACAGGCTAAACTTTAATTGAGTTTAGTGTAAGAATATACAATGAAAATTAAAGCTTGTGCAACTTAGACAGGACCTTGGAATCTTATAGGTTTTTTTGCAAACCTTACAGGGGGTCTATTGTACATGCATACGTATACAAGCACATCATGGAATCTTCTTAAAGATCTTGTTGTTTGGGCTGGTATGTAGGAAAGGCACATACTTTCAAGATTATCATTTACATAGCTTGCTTTGCATTTAACTGATTAATTTAAAATTTGTTAACTAAAACAGTAAAAGCAAGTTCAAGCTAAAAATAATTACATTTGTTACAATTTCTTTCTCTTGTCAAACATACTACATTGTGCGCCTGCTGTATTGTCTAACATAGATTACATCAAAGAATAGTTTTGCACGAAGTTCCGTTGCCTGTTTCTGCAGCTTTGTGTTTATGTTTGTATCTTGAAAGAGGTTTGACTGGGTTTCCGGTTCCCGAAAGGGACATATGTCTTATTCAACTCGTCATGGTTCATATTGGCTGAAAGTTTTGAAACTGTTGATACCAACTTATTGGGAACTTTGGCCAACTTTCTGTTACATTAGTGTGTTTGCTTACTTTATTCTTTTAAACAGCTGAGGAAATGGAATGAGAGGTGGGTGATTTTAGACCCAACGACTGGGAAGATGGAATACAAGTAAGAAGCTGAAGCTGACCCTATATAATGGTCATTCGAAGGCAATAAATATGCTACCTTTATTGAAGTGTTTATTGATTTCCATCTACAGGCTCAGGAGAAATGAGCCGACAGTCAAAGGAGCTATGATATTTGATGCAAACAGCACCATAACAATTTCTCCAGTGAATTTCCAGTAAGATTCATATTTTGTTTCATTTTGATCTTAGGTACATGGATTGTAGATCTCGTATTTTGACTGATACATTTTCGGTATGAGTTAATAACTGTGTTTACATCCTTTTCTTTGTCTTGATTCAGGGGACTACCAAAGTATGATGGCTGCTGTTTCTGTATCCATATTGGTTGATTCAATTACTTCTCTTCTTCTCCTGTTTTCCTTTTTACTAATTCTGTGGGAGATAAGAAAAGAAAAGAAGTCTGGTGAAGTAGTAGGAAGCTGGAATTAGGGAGTTCTCAACAAAATCATATACAATCTACTTCTCTTTTTCTCCTATATTCTTAAACTGGATAGTACCTCAATTTTTATATTCTTAACTTGACTCTTAGATATTGGTACACCGCAGAAGAAAGATTATTTCCTTTGTGCAGAAACTCCTGCCGCTGCTAAAGCTTGGGTATCTACTCTTCAGTGAGTAATCAATTTTCTTTGCAACTCACTTTGTTGTTTCTTCGAATGATAACCATAGCAACATGGTAGTGAAGATGCTTGCGAATATTCTATTTAATATACAAGTTGTATAATGTGTAATCCCTTCTTCGTGAGAATTTTATGTTCCCTTAATATTGTTTTATCCCCGTGTCCTTTTTCTTTCATTCTCTTTCTTTTCACTCCACTTTTATAGATTCTTGTCACATGATCTTGCAGTGCTATGACTTGTACCTGCACTCTATGGATGCAAACCTCCTACCTCCTATATTTATTTTTTTGTTTTCTGCTTTTCTTTCTCTTCCTGCTAGTCTGAATTTGTAGGTTGTATCTTAAGGACCTAGACCAGTAGTTATGCAACTTGTAGACACCAATAATCTGGCTCGAGATGCTCATTCTGTTGTTTAAAAGTAAGCTACCCAAGTACCTAAAATCTGTTGTGGGCGGGTATTGCATAATGCATATACAACACATACTGTCCATTTTAAGGCTTTTTAAATGTGAAAATCAGTAAGCTAACTGCACTGTATAGTCTTACGGTGGAATAATGTCGATTAAACTTGGAATATTAAGGTATATTTGCTTCCACACTTCTTACATGTCTGTTCTCTTACAAATTCAGTTTCCCCTTCTAAATGCAGTGCAACGCAACTTGTTCTAAAGGCTCACAAAGAGGCGGTTAACACCTTAAGCGGAAATGGGTCCACAATGTTAGGAACAGTTGCCACTGTAGTTGCTGCTGCTAATTCAACAGCCCTGGAAGCTTCTAAAGAAATAGAGGCTGCAATGCAAATCACCAGGAATAATGCCTTGGGAGCAGTGTTGAATAGGACACCTGATTTCCCTATGGATGACTTATCAATCATGAAGGTATGCAAATGGTACTCAAGATTGTCTGGACAGACAACCAACTTTATCTCTCTTTATGTCCTCCTTTTGTTTTGTCTGTCTTTCTCTCTATGCCTGTATTCCCTGAGCGCCCAAAATTAGCAAAAGTAGTAAGTTGTCAAGGCTTCGACTAACCTTGCAAAGTAGCACTAAGGAGTACTTTTGATTTTCCAAGTGTTGACTCTAGTAGCATCTCGCTTGGGCTCTTCACTGTATCTCTGCTTTCTTCTTCCCCCCCCCCCCCCCCCCCTCTTCTCTTTCTAATATCTTACTTTTTGCTGTGGCAACTTGAACTCTGAGGTTTTCTGTGCGAGATTCATTTGCTGAGGGTTTAATTACTCCCTTCGTTCTTAGCTGGTTTCTTCTTGGAAGCTGATGGTTGTTTTTTGAATCGGTGTTCTAGGATATTTGGAGGCAATAGTATGTTTGAATGTCAGTGATTTTTGAAATCTGAATGTTGACTAGTTGGTTGAAATGCAATAAGAAGTTAAGGTGAATAAAGATCTTTTGAATGTAAAAACAAAGGGGTATATAATTCTCAGACATAAGACAGTAAACGCATCTGGGTTGACTTATTTCTTTTGAGTTTCTAAAGTACACTGCATGAGGGTGTTATTGCTGCTTATTTTTATGATGAACTGCAATGATGTAATGAAGCTGGTCTACATACCATTTAAATAAACAAAAAAAGCTGATCAGAGCGTAGAGGGATCTTGAAACTAAATTCTTATGCCTTTTCTCTTTCTTCTTCTACTAAAATCTTCAAGTAGCTAGGACGATGGGCAGTTATTTTCTACATACTCGCATTCAAGTACATTAATTCGGTATATCTAATTTCTAGGATTTTAAGAAATTGAATTAGTTTTTGCACTCTAATCATAGTAATCTTCTATATATGAACTCTTTATCTATATTGCAGGAAACCCTGAGAGTGAAGGATGAAGAGCTGCAAAATTTGGCAAGGGACATTCGTGCCAGGGATTCAACAATAAAGGAAATAGCAGAAAAACTATCCGAAACTGCTGAAGCGGCTGAGGCTGCAGCATCTGCTGCCTATACCATGGATGAGCAAAGGAGAATTGCATGTTCAGAAGTTGAACGCCTGGCAAGAGATTCAGAGAAACAATGGGAGTCATCTAAACTGAAGGTATTATAAATTCTCATCAAGTTAAAAAAAATCGTTTTTCCCCCTTCCATATGTAATAGGTAATGGATTTTATAACTTATCAGGTGAGAGAATTGGAAGAAAAAGTTACGAATCTGAGCAAAGAAAAAGATCAGCTTATAAGACAAAGGGACTCAGCCAATCAGGAAGCACATATGTGGCGCTCAGAGCTTGCAAAAGCTAGAGAACGTGTTGTGATATTGGAAGGAGCAGTTGTTCGAGGAGAAGAGAAGGTCAGAGTTACAGAGGCTGATGCCGAAGCTAGAATAAAGGAAGCAACAGAAAGAGAGGCTGCTGCTACGA
The DNA here is from genome assembly GCA_019426215.1 of Buddleja alternifolia. NCBI lineage: Eukaryota > Viridiplantae > Streptophyta > Magnoliopsida > Lamiales > Scrophulariaceae > Buddleja > Buddleja alternifolia. Next base: position 52,814,411 of record CM033392.1, on the reverse strand, counting down.
AGGAGAAACAAGAACTGCTTGCGTATGTAAATATATTACAAGAGCAACTGAAAAGGTTGGTAATAAGATTCACTTCTTTACATGGAATTCCTTTATGTAGGTTGCTTGCATAAAGAAGATTTTGCATGCCGTATCTTTGCTGGCATAGATCTTTTGGTAACTGTCAATTTGATAAAGTAGAAGAAAAATTCCTGTTCTGATATTGAGCACCCCTCCCCCCTACCCAAAACCAAAACCGCACACAAAAAAAAAGAAAAAAAAAAGAGAGAGAGAGAGAGAGGAAAAACCTTCCTTAAGGAGAAAAACTGAAAAGTGATTTATAGAAGCAATATTTGCCCGCTTTCTTGTAAATTGTTATCTTGAGGTTACTAAATATTTGTTTCCTTCTGACAGGCAGCAAGTTGAGACCCGGAAAATGTTTGAGGAGAAGACGGAGTCTTGCTCAGGTATAGGTGGCGATTTACCTCTAACAAAGCATGTGGATCCATCCCAAGATAATGTGGATAAAGCATGTCTAAGTGTCTCCCCAGCAGTTGAACAGGCGGATCTCCATTCTATCAGGGAGAGCGAATGGAGTGATATTCAAACCACCGAGGCTACAATAGCTGATGTCAGAGAGGTTGGCCCCAATGCAGAAGGGAACAGCCTCGATATACCTGTAGTAACTTTCCCGGTCAATGGCCACCACCAGGACCATCATGGCTCTTCCCATCAGCCTTAGAGATTTTAAAGGTATCATCATATCCATGCACATTGGTTTATTCATGGATTTATATATCTTACATGTTTTGTTAATTTTTACTACAGAAACTATTATTGACTTGGGATTTAGGTACTTTGGATAAACTGTTTTCCCTTTTTGGGGGTTGGGTGGGGGTTATATGATGAGTGTCCGACATTCCTGATAATGATGTATAATTTGATCCAGTTTCGTTGTATATGTAATATTCGATTGTTCCACTGAGTATTGTTGAGCTGGATTATGTAGGTAGGGGTGTAAACATTGAGTTGAGCTAAACAAGTTATTTTTCAAGCTTGTTTGAAATTTTATCGAGCTTAATAAAATGTGTTTGAACTTGCATTGATTGTTAAATAAATTAATCTTGGACGAGCTTTGATCTGGTCGAGCTTGAGTAACTTGATTTGTTACACATATTTTTATTATTCTTTAGCTAGTTGAGCTCGAGCCGAGCTTAAACTTTATCGAGCAAAAAAAATACATGTTAAAGCATGATATGTTATGTTTAATGAACCGAGTTTAAATGAGCTTTAATGATATCTCGAGTTGATATGCAACTCGATACGCTGCAGGGTCGTTAACTCTGAGCTTGATTCAACTCGATCACTCCTTCCCTTTTTCTCTTAGAAAGAGGTCAAGGTCATCTACCTGTTTAACTAAAGGAAAGGTAGCACCTTACCCTATTCTTGGTTGGAATAGGATGGGGCGGAAGACGCTCAGCTTTGCTTCGCTCTGTATATGTCCACGCGGGGCTCTAAATACTTGATGTTTGTTATTCATATATCTTGTTTCATGTTTGTGTAGGTGACTACATAAAGTAGGAGCAATTATAGCTACTGCAAAGTTGGGTTAGTCTTGCTTCGTTGTGGACAGATGCGAGTAGCTATACCGTCAATCCTAGACGATATAACTGTTTTTGTTATATAGGGAGCTTATATGCAGATCTAACCACGATCATATGATAAGAAAAAGGAACATGCTAACATTTTTCCCCTTACCTTCTTTTGTCGACCTTACTTATGCAGCAAATTGAGAATATAACCATATGCTTTCTCCAATAGCCATATGGTCTAGCACTGTAGCTACATCAGCCTTTCACTATTAAGTGTTTGTTCAAGTGTTAGAATCTCCTGCCTTCTATCCCACCATTGTAATTCGAAAAAAATAACCATATGTTCTCTTTTGAAAGTAATAAATAGTGTACTTACAAGAACATGTCCTTAATTGTATAATTACCAGCAGTCACTTGAGCCTTCGTAACTTACCAACGCCCCCTCTGTCAGGGTGAAATTGTAACCAACGTGACAGGGGGACTATGCTAATTTCTCAAATCTCAGGTCATTCATAATTAGGGTCTTACGAAAGTGGTGTCTTTACCCTAAAGAAAAGCATATCTGGGCAGATTCTGTACTTGATGATGCTCCTGTTTTCTATTCTGTTTCACCCGGATTCTCCGAATATTCGGTTTTAAATACAAATTGATATATTCAGATTTTCAAAATTGCAATCAGCTTCCTTGATACAATGGTCGAAACGTCTTGTATTTACCGATTCACTTCAATTCTCAAGTAATTTTATGTCGATCGAGTTCAATGGTTCGAGTGTGAATTCTATATCTATCTTTCACACAAATGTGTGTGAGGACCGAAAGTAATATATCTTATTGCGTGAGAGATATAGACAATAGGATCATTGGACTCTGTTTAGCAGAGTTTTCTCAATTGTTGTACTCGTACTTTGTAATCTTGCTTTACTTTGGGTCTTGGATTCCAATTTAGAATATTGTTAAAACTTGTAAAATGCATTAAATCAATAATAATTCGTTGATGTATGATGTGTTAAATGATTTTAAAAGTATGGAAAAGAAAGAGAAAAATATTGTAAAGTAAAATGAATATTAATTGATGATTGTGTGAATGATGAGTATAGTGATTGATAAGTAGTTATGTTAAAAATGGGAAAGTAATTTGAATAAAAAATGTATTTGGTTGAAAAATTGCAACCTAAGCATATGTACCCATATTTCTTGTGTGGCTGGCTCTAATTAGATGGATAGACCTAATCTATTTAAAAATAAAATATTCATCTGAAAAATAATAGATCTAATTTTAACATGTATCCTTTATTTGAAAAACAAGCTAATCATTGCAAGTTTTGGAATCGGTCCCTACAAATTGAAGCATCTTTAAACACAAAATTTATGCATATGGGATTTAACTGAAGAGGCTCAAAAGATTTTAATAAAATCGAAACCCCAGCGAAAATCAAGTTTCACAAAAGACTAATGTAATCGAAATAAGTATGATTCGGTTTGATTAACCGGACAATGAACACCCGACGTAGGTAAGGATGACCTTGAGGCGAGTTTTACTTCACAAAACATTTGAATAATAGACTTTTACTAGGGCACAATGTTGGGCACAAGCCATGAGCAATTTGAAAACAAAATCCGTTGTGATTTATATACAAACATTCATAGCAAACATTCGACACTCCAAACTCTAAAATTTGATCCCACACCAACTTAGCAATGGTTCATGAAACAATCATGAAGAAGAAAAAGAAAAAAAGTATCAAACGGTACACAAATAGTGGACTCACAACCAAAAAAATGAACCACAGTTTAAGGCTTCATCAGAATGAAACAACAGATTTGGAATGGGCTGAAGATTGTAAATGTGATAAAGCAGTATCAGACTCTTCGCTTTCATTGTACTCAATTGGCGGTATCCCACTAATAGGCTTCCTGGAAAAATATTACCTTTGTCAAATCAATGTAGTAATTATTTGTACATTCTCAAACAATTTATTCCTGCGTTGCATACAACGTATTAAATCATTCAAGGTATTAAATATTTGTATCGATGTAGATTTCTTATGCTAGTAAATTTTTGGAAATTTTTGGGGATATCTGAAATTCCAGTTTCTATTTAGGGAAATCTATAGGTACAATTGAAAATTTTGAATGAAACTTTGAATATAGTAAATTAACACAATAAATATTGTATATGTGTAATGAGTTGTGTTGAATAGTACTATTAAAGTCTATCGAATGTAATGTAAAACAAGTAAGATTTGCTCGTAAATTAATGATTCAATTTCAAAGTACTTCATTAAAACAAAGTACATAAAGTTTTGATAAAATCCATTATTACATATATATATATATATATGTATACATATAAAACCTTCTTCATGAATAGGATATTCATGAACATGGAAGGGTCACCAGTACATTCTCATGTCAGCTGATCTTATTTATTTCTCAGATTTCTACATGGTTAGTTTCTTTAAGTTAACAGAGACCAATTATCTTTAGAAACTACAATAAGCTGCAAGTCTTGATGAGCTGTGCTCAATCAAAACCAACAACCTTTTTACCTAAAGAGAGAGCATACTGAAACTGAGCACATTACTAGAAGAACCTAATGCAGGCATATACCAGCAAGGAACAGAGAATTCGGCAGAAATCAACATAACTTATACCAAAAGGCTGTAATGGAGAAATATCAGTATAGAATCAAAACAAAAAACGTATGCAATCGACTGGAAATTATCAGGAACGCAACATACCTCTGAGATATAAAAGTTTCTTCAGACAAAGCCTTTTCTAGTCTCTCCTCAAATGGGGTTGCATGCCAACTAACTTTCTGATCCTGTGAAGTCAAATTAAAAAGTTCCAACTTGGATAATCAATAAAAGAAACATAACATAGACTAATTAACTAAAAGAAGGCTAAAGATAAAGACAGAAGCACGACAAACATACCTCTTTGTACTTGTTAGTAGAATTCGGAATTCCGTTCCCATCCCACCATTTAGGTGAAATATGAGACGTTTCGTCATCATGCCAGTGGGCCGCCACCATCCCGAGAATAGGCCTATCCCCAGGAGTTCTCCCACAACGAACATTTTCACCAGAAATGGAACCAAACAGTTCGTTATGTCCTTCTTTATTGGCTGAAGCTGGTTTAAACCAAGAAGACAGGCTTGCTTCATTCTCAACCTCTTTTCCAACAGAAAGATTATCCGATATCGGGGTCGATATCAAGGTTGCTTCATCATTTAGGTTAAGGGATTCTCTCTGGTGGTTGGAATCAGAATTTTCATCCTTTGATTCTACCCACTGGGAGGGATTCTCAACTGGGTTTAAGACTGAATATACATACTGGGACCTGATCCTATTAGTCTTTCCACCTGCCATATTGTTCGTGTATGCAGGGAACACAGTGCCAGGGGTTTGCATCTCGTCATTTAGTTTCAGTGGGGTTGGATATGGTGATGGCTTACTGACAACTGATCCAGATGAAGAGCCTTTTGATGAAAAGGCAGACCCATCGGACTCAAGGTCAAAACGGACAGATTTGTTTTTGCACTGTACACTAGGAGCGAAGACTCCAGGTGAAACTGATGAATTGGCAGAATGAGTTTCACTGGCATGCACGTTTATGTGGGTAATAACATTCTGAATATCACTGCTTTGGAAGGAGTTGCTTCTAGTATTATGTCCATCAGTCATACAGCTAATAGAGAGAATAATAATTCGAGCATAAGTTGTAGAGTTCTGACAATGTGAAATCTAAGAAAATAGACACAACTATGGTAATATATACAGAAGCCAGGTGATTGCACATTAATTTTTATCAATCTAAAATTTAAATCATAACTTCATATACTGGTAATTAATGCCTACTAATGTGCTAGTAACTTTCCCAGCCATCTAAAGTTACACTCGATAAACATATTGAAAGAGGAGACTCAGAGAAAGTCATAGGGTTGTGAAAGTTCTCATTACATACAAAAGGCGATGCCTCTTTTGGGGAATGTCAGGTGCACATGATTTTAAAGTCATAGAAGTTTTACCTGCTGGGAGTATTTTCTAATTCTTCACCAATTTTGACAGCTGTTGGAGATTCATCAGATTGCTTCTCTCGTTTCAGTGTCTCTGCGGATGCATTAGGAAGCCATGAATTGAATTTCAAAGATTTTTTTTCTCTATCCTGAGCTGATATATTCACCAATTTCTTTGAGGCTTTTCGAATTTCATCTGGAGTCTCAGGTAAAGTTCCACAAGCTTTGAGGAACTTGGCCTGCAGAGTAACAGTAATCTCAGCTAGGTTTAATAAGATGTGTAAGAAATAGGCTAGCGGATTTAAGAATCCTTCAGTGGCTCTATTTGTTTGTTATAAAATTTACTGAAAAAAACAGTATAGTAAATCTGTGATTGTACGTTTAGAAGTTCTTATAGGCAAACAGCACTAAAGATTTTAAGAACCAACAACAAACCACAAACTCGAACATATGTCGCCATCAAGCAGTGTGAACATAAAAAATATGAAATCATGTATTATGATCAAAAGTCTCAAATTTGACCCACAATCAGAATGTATTGTTGGAACTAGTCCATACACCTTGAGGATGAAGAAGGTGGGAGAACATATCTTGGGGGAAATCCAAAAAGTATGAAGCAGATGGGGTTCTGTCTAAGATTGAGGCAAATATACAAAGGAAGCACAGACAACTGAAATGATTATTATTGGCTTCACACAAGGCTCACTAAAACGTATGAATAAACAAAAAAGAATATCGAATAGAAATGATTCAATCTCATTTAAATCAAACCCGTGCATTAGAATTAACTAGTACTCAAAGTTCTGAGGAGAGGAACATAAACATCATCACTATAACATTATAACTCAGTCTTAATTTTGCTTTCTGGATTCTACTACCTGGAGTTGTTCAGCCTAGAAAGCAGCAGACTAACTTAACTTAATTATTATTCCAGAAGATCAATTTAAACTGTGAATAGCTTAAGATCTATTTGGTATATCACAAAGCTATAAGTTCAGTAACAAAACAAAATCTGGCCTTTTCCTTGAGTTCAATTTCTCAAATTCACCGTTATACTCATAGAAATATCCTTCTACATGCAACTTAAAATCAGTTTAATAGCAATAATTTTCCCATTCTAGAATAGGAATTTCAAAACGCTCGTGGATGATACTGAACATCAAATTACAAGAAGCCAATTGAAACTAAAAGACCAAAAGATCATCACATTTTCTAAGAATCTAACAAAGTACAAACCTCATCCTTGAGCTCCCTGACATCAAGTCCTTCAGGTGGATTCTGAATTCTCTCCCCTTTTCTAACTGAATCATCTTTTCATTCATAAGCAAAATCAATTTACATCAAGATTACTTAACAAATCAAATAATCAACAAAACTAGTAAAAGTTAAACATAGTACACAAAATTCGTTTCAACGCACGCGATCTCAAATTAAATTCCAAATAAGAAGCAAAAAACAAAGAATTAGTTACCATCAGAAAGAAACAGCGATGAAAGTGCATTTTTGTTGCTGCGAGACGCCACACTCTCCTGATCAAGTCCAAAAGAATAATCGCATAACTCAAAATCAACTAAAAAAAGTTGAAAAATAAAACAGGTAACAGAATTCAAGAAAATCATGACTAAATTCAATTTTCATCATCTAAAATAGAGCGAAAAAATGAAAATGAGAATTGAAAGATCTTACCTGAGGATTAATGAGATGAGATTGAGAATCTTTGATACGAAAACATCCGAAAATCCAACCCATCGCTCTCGACATAAACCCTACCACTCCCAATCCTTCGCCTTCTTTCTTCTCAGAACAAAACCAATACAACACCATTTACTTATGTATATCTGTATCTATAATTATAATGTGTATGTATATATAAAATTAATTCATTTAAATTTTAGGTTGAATAATTTTAGAGAGAGAAAGAGAGAGAGGAGAGAGAGGAGAGAGAGGTGCGGCATCACTGTGCTGACAGCTCCATAACGTTTTGAAATTCGAATAGAGAGGGAAACTTATTTAATACTATTTTAATATCTTTCATTCATTGCCTACTTCGCACGTGCCAATAATTTTTTCTTTTATTCTTTTTCCTTTTATGTAAAAATTTTGGTTTAATAAAATAAAACCAATAATTTGTATTCAAGAGCAAACTATGAAAAGAGTAGAGTTCAAAAATCTTGCTTTGCTTGAAATGGACTCTTGCCCTAATGGTGTTTCTTGGATTACGAGGGATATTCTTGCTTGCAAAAACCTCATTTCCAGAGGTCTTTGCTTTCAAGTTTCGCCCCTTTGTCATTTGCATACATGGAGTGACTCTTGGATTCCTTCGATTGAAGGGTTTATTCTCATAGTAGTACTAATTATACCAATTAAGGAAAGAGTAAAAAAGAGAAGCATTTATCACTAATTAACGTAAAAAAAATATTGTGCTCATGAATAAGTATGTTCATGTTATATAATAAAAGATGATAGGAATAAGTTCATCATTTTATCTTAATAAGTAATATAATACTTACAAAATAAATGATTAGTTTTATTAAAAACTCACAATGAATAACTTGGACTATCAAAAGTTATATAAAATAAAATTAAAGTATTAGCATATATAAAAGAAAATAATATATTAATAGTAATCATAAATATTTATGTGAGATTTTATTTTAAGTTTAATACGTCATATTCATAATACTACAATCATATTTACTATTTATTTCATACATGTAAGATTAATTATTTAATGAATTTAGCATTAAATCAATTCTGGAGTCAGATTATACTGAAACGTATTTTAAGGGGGCAAAGTGCAATAGATTATATTATAATACATAAGTGGAAAATGAATTTATGATTTTACACAAATCAAGGGTATTTATGTCCATCAATATGTTCAAGGGGTGTTTGATGTATTTTGATATAGTAGAGAGGGGTGTTTAAAGGTTTTAGGTATAGATGGGGGTATTTGATGGGGTGTCTATAGTAGAAGGGAGCAAAATGAATTTTGCCTTTTTTTTCATACAAAAAAAATGTAATAATTAGGTGGGATATAATATGTTTTTTTTTTTTTTGTAAGAAAAATAATTTTTTTGTGCGAAGTTGGTATGGAGGGTTTTTATTTTCTAAGAAAATTTAGACATAGGTAAGTTAAACTCATATATTAAGACATCCAAAAATATCCGAAGTGGATCTTATTTTATACCTAACGTCATTCAAATCAAGATGTGTGATTATTTTAATGACTTTGTTAAGATATTGGCGGATAAAAGTTTTTAGTTATTGGGTAAGCTGTCTAATCATGAATAGTAAAAAATCTTACTATCCTGAGAAAAATTTGAGAGAAATGCCAATTAAATCTATTCAATGAAAGTTGAGATTTTGATTAGGGAAATTGAGTGTAACATTTCTTCTTTAGCAAATGCCAAACATATGCATTTCTTATGAAAAATAACCTCTGAAAAATTGAGAAATAAGCCATCCAATTGAGACCTAAAAGATTTTAAAGAAATCCTCAAACATTTGTCTGGGAATAGCAACTAGCCGGGATTGGCAAAACCAATACTTAGTGCAAGATAATTTCCCCACAATCTGAAATCCGTCTCAAGCACATATGAGTCTATACAAACAAAAACTCAACCCCAACCCAAACCCCGTTTAGTTAACCCGAACCAACCCCAAATTGGATAACACGTAAAACATCCGAACTCAAGTTAATCCGTGGCCAGGCCTTATAGAGATAGTTATTAAGACACGTTTGGAGCAAGTTTGACATAACACGTAAAACATCCGATCAATTTCCATGAAACCTAAAACTTGACGAACCCAAGTCGGGCCAAACTAACAAAACCGTTCGTTAGTTTGAACCATAGCTAACCCAAGACAACTCCAAATGGAATGGGTTAGGGCAGGTGCCCGTTTCACTCAGATTCATTGCCATCTCTAACTTACCGGTACAAAATGAGAATTTGAAGGCTATTATTATATAGGGACTAGAGTTCAATTAGACATCCTCACTATTTAAAGGCCATTATTATATAAGAACGAGTATTGGAGATGAGAGTTTTGCATTTTGATGAGATTGTGTTTAATTTTAGAAAAATTTACACCAACACCCACTGCTATAATAGATAAAGGGAAAAATTTAATTTTCATACCTCATTTATACCCCAATTTCAGTTTTGGTCCCCCACATATCACACTCATCTAATTCACCCCTCACTTATTTCAATTTCATCAGTTTTGGTCCCTCCGTTAACTCCTCCGTCCAATAGTTAACGGAGGGCCAATTTTCCCTCCAAAACACACGATTTTGGTTGCAAGAAAGTCGAATTTCAACATTTTTTTCTTTAAAAGTAGATTTTAATAAAAAAAACTACATCTTCTTTAACAACTAAACGCAAAACATGAGCAACTCATCATCTTCAACATCAAATTCTCGTTCTTCTTTCAATAACTTAAAGAGGAGAAAATGCAAGCTAAAATCCGAGGGCTCAAGATGAAAGAAAAAAGGATGAAGGAAGAAATTCGATCGCTGAAGAAGCAGCAACAGAAATCAAGACTTGTGTCAATTTTGGTTTTCCTACTTGTGGTTGTTTTGATTTGTCTTGTTACCAAAGACAGTCCCTATTGTACTAGGAAAGAAAGGAATTTTGCAACTTGTGTGATATACAAAATGTATTTTATCATTCTAAGTTGCATAATGTATTTTGTCATTCTAATTGCAATAAAATGTATTGTCTTCTATTAGCTATTTGCTAACAGTGTACACTACAACAAATACAAACAACATTGCTCATGAATAAATACAATTGACAATCAAGAATCCCCCATGAATTATTAAAAGAATAACAAGAATTTGATGTTGAAGATGATGAGTTGCTCATGTTTTGTATTTAGTTGTTGAAGAAAATGTGATTTTTTGGATTAAAATCTAATTTTAAAGAAAAAAAATGCTGAAATTCGACTTTCTTGCCGCCAAAATCATGTGTTTTGAAGGGCAAATTGGCCCTCCGTTAACTATTGGATGAAGGAGTTAATGGAGGGACCAAAACTGATGAAATTGAGATAAGTGAGGGGTCAATTAGATGAGTGCGATATGTGGGGAACCAAAACTGAAATTGGGGTATAAGTGAGGGACGAAAATTGAAATTTCCCCATAGATAAATATACAAACTTGTCCTCTTATACTTAAAATTACAAATACCTAACCCACTAAAATTGAAAATTACATTTATCCCTTGGCAACCCTTGGTTAATGGTTAAACAATACTAAATGATATTTTTGCCCTTCACTTAAATCATTGAAAAAAAAATTGGAATAATATTTTTCGTTATGGCTATAGCCCTTCTTCTAATGTGTAATTATCAAAAAAAACCCTGTTGTTTTTTAAATTCCCAACATTCCCTACAGGGGGCTAATTGTCAGGTTTTTAAGGTTAAATTGTAAGAAATTTTTTATACATAGGTGGTGATTGTAAGAAGTGCATTATAACGGGGAAGGTTTGTTTAATTTCAAAAATAAGAGGGGAGTTGGTGTAATTTCTCTTAATGACATTTGATAGGGACATTTTTGAAAGTTCACATGGCAATGTCATAAAAAAACTGCTCTTAGGGGGTAAGTATAATTTTTAATTACAGTGTGTTGGGTATTTGTAATTTCAATTATAAGAGGATAAGTTCGTGTAATTATCTATTGAAGCAGTGGGTGTTGATATAATTTTTCCTTTAATTTATTCTGAGAAAATAATAATTTATTTCTTTTCTGTGGCAGTGCGTTTGAATTTTGGTCATTTTTCAATTGCTTTTCGAGTGATTTTTTGGTGGGATAGTGTTTGGTTTTATTTCCAGATGAAACAAAAGTTACTTTACCAGTCGAATCATGTAAACTTTTGTGTGCTAAAATTAGCTAATCATTGGAAGTTATATTATAATATTGAGTTTGTAATAATCAGTTATATAGATAAATTTGTATGTTATATATATATATATATATATATATATTACTAAAAGGAAAATTTTAGTTTCGTCCCTCACTTATACCCCAATTTCAGTTTTGGTCCCCCACATATCGCACTCATCTAATTGACCCTTCACTTATCTCAATTTCATCAGTTTTGGTCCATCCGTTAACTCTTCCGTCCAATAGTTAATGGAGGGCCAATTTTCCCTCCAAAACAGAAGATTTTGGCAGTTAAAAAGTCGAATTTTAGCATTTTTTTTAAAAATTAAATTTTAATCCAAAAAATCCCATTTTCTTCAACAACTATACACAAAACATGACCAACTCATTAAATTCGAGATCAATGTTTTCGGTACCTAGTCGCACATCAATACTTCGCTCGGGATTCCAACGCCTTGTCCAATAAAACGCATGCAGTCTGCCACACCCCCACCCCATCCTTCTCTCCCTCCTCTTTTCAATCTCTCTCTTTCTGCAATTAAGACCAAAAATCTTCACAATGGCTTTCTCGACTTCATGATTCTCCAGTTATCGTCGGATCTTCACTCAACATTGCTTTTTCTCAATTGAAGAATGGTATTAAAATTTAGAATTTAGATTAAATGTTAATTCTTTCTCTTCAAAGCCCCAAATGAGTTTATTTTTTTAATTTGTTTTGGTGCAATTTTTGTGGGTTCTTTCTGAAAGAGGTTTGTAGTGGTAATGAGGAGGGGACGAATTTGTTCATGGTGAGCTTTTGACTAGATTGATATCATTTGATGCCTGGAGTTTTTCTTTTCTCACTTTTGATATTCTTCAACAAAGAAAAGCATCTCTGGAAATTTCTTAGGGGAGAGAGGGTGTTGTGATTTAAGTTTTGTGGGTTTTGTTGGATTTTTCAGATTATGGTTTTGCAGTTTATCGTGATTTTGAATGTTTTAGGGTTTTTTGATACACGCGGGTGAGGGCCGCTTAAACACCTCTTCTTTTGTGAGGGATTCAGCATATTGGTATGATGAGGCTGAGTTGAGGAACGCTGGCTGAAAGAATTGACTAGCTTCTGTGTTTTGTTTTTCTGTGACATGTATTTTAATTGGGGTCCTTTTTGATACTGAAATTGGATCTGATATTAGGTAGTTTGTCAAGTTTTTACCTATGTAAATTTGCAGTACTTTTTTCCCTTATACATAGTAATTGAAGAATTATCTGATGGTTATTTTTATTTCGGCCAGGTCATTGTGTAGCAATAGCCATGTGATTGTATATGGCAATTGGAGAATTACCATGCGGCTCGAATTACCATGTACAGCTCACTGAGGTCTGCTTGCTAATGTGCTCATTCTCAAAGTGAAATCAACAATAAATTCCTATATAAATGGGTCAACAAAATGCAAACAAAAAACTTGTTTAGTTTGGGCCGGCCCAAACGTGCGTTAGCGGGGTGTAACCCATCATCTAGTATATATATATAGTATACAACTATATAAGGTGTCGTTAATATATATTATATAATTAGTAACGTATAAATAATCGTGTATATCTATATGTACAAATATGGTATACATGTATACATATTTTTTATAGTATTAGTATGTTATATCGAGTACATATAAATATATATAGATACATATAAACTAATACACACATTCAGATATTTATACGTGATACCATATATATACATATACTAGATGATAGGTTACACCGCGCTAACGCGCGGTTGGGCTAATGTGCTCATTCTCAAAGTGAAATCAACAATAAATTCCTATATAAATGGGTCAACAAAATGCAAATAAAAAACTTGTTTAGTTTGGGCCGGCCCAACCGCGCGTTTGCGCGATGTAACTCATCATCTAATATGTATATATATATATATATATATATGGTATCACGTATAAATATCTAAATGTGTGTATTAGTTTTTATGTATCTATATATATTTATATGTACTCGATATAACATATTAATACTATAAAAAATATGTATACATGTATACCATACTTGTACATATACATATACACTATTATTTATACGTTACTAATTATATAATATATATTAACGACACCTTAAATAGTTGTATACTATATAAATATACTCGTATACCATATATATCTTTACATATATACGGAGTTTATATGTACACACTATGTACATGTATTTTCTTAACAGAATTTCAGAATTTGGGTTGAAAGAAAGTTTGAGAGTTAATCTAGATAATTTTAAGGGAAAATTACCAAAACCCCAATAAAATAATATTTATATCCAAAAAAATCCATTTAACAGAATTTGGGTTGAAAGAAAGTTTGAGAGTTAGTTTAGATAATTTTAAGGAAAAATTACCAAAACCCCAACAAAATAATATTTATATCCAAAAAAATCCATTAAAATATTTTTCAATCTTATAAACTCACTCTCCAAACTTTTCATTCAAAAAATCAAAAGTTAAGATTAAGAACTTTTTGGACTAAACTACCTTTTATGTATTAAGTTAAGAAATGATCAATTGGCCTTTTTTATCAAATTATTTTTGTTTTAAAATTTCAAATTGATAAGTTGAATAATACAAAATTTTAATTTTAGTACTGAATATTTTTATATAATTTATTTTTTATTTTCTTAGGGTAATTATCTAAAAAAATATTTTTTAAAATTACTAAGAAGATTAAAAAATCTAAAAAATTAAAAGTAAGATTATATTTAGTCAATCACTACAAATTTTTTAACTAAATAAATCTCTATACGAAATACAAATTTTTAGTTCAAAAGACTAAGGGCAGTTAAGTCTATAAATTTATTAACCCTAAATTTTGGGTTTTTTGAAATGAAAAGTTGGTGTGATGGGTTTTTGGGATTGAAAAATATTTTCATGGGTTTTATGGATATAAAAAAAATTATGTTATAGGGTTTTTAGTAATTTTACCCTAATTTTAATATTGAGTAGATTATAATTTGTGACAAAAATTAAAAAAAAAACTTAAATAATTGCCAAAATACTGATACCCATGTAAAAAGCCGTCATAAGAAACACTTGTGCAGATTAGGAAACGCTAACTTAGCTACAGAAAACAAATCGCGCCTCCATCACTACCTTTCTCTTTCTCTCAACTGAGTAAGTCACTAAATTCCTCTTCTTTTCTGTGAAGTATTTACGGTTTTGATTTACTTTTTAACATCTATAATTTTAGCGCATAATCGAAACCCCAATAGTGAAATTGCAATGCAGGGTGAAAATTTGTTTCTCGTTTGAGTTTTTTTTCTTCTTTCGAATTAATGAATATCTTTTTCCTTTTGATTTTATTTGATTAAATCTAAAATTATGCTTCTTGAACTGTTGATGGAGGTATTGTATGCAGGGCTTAGCTGAATTCTGGTAACTTTAATTATGCAAAGACTAAATTTGATCACTATTATTTGGTAGCGTGTTGCTTATGTGCTTCTTCACATTGATTAGGTTACGCCCAAGCTTCTTTAGCTGTTGAAAGTATTTGTTGGTTTGTAATGGAAGTGTAATTGGTATGTAGTTTTATAGAGTGTGTAATTGATATCTGGGGGCAGGCCCAATTCTCGGACCCGTCGGGTCCGAGACCGGGTCGGGTAACAGGGAGAACTCATGTTTTTTTTTTTCAGGGTTTGGGTTTGGGTATTGCGCGCCCGTTGACAGGCCTGTGAATCCCATTCTCACTGATTTCACTTCCCTTTACTTTAAGCACCAAAAGAAAATAATGAAAACTCCCTTTACTTTGATTTGTTCATCAAAATCCGGTAAACTATTTGATCAAACTATTTTCAGTTCATCTGTGCTTTAGGTTCTTTTAATCGGCTGCAAGAATGGTGGAAACACTCTTTGAAGATATATTTCGAGTTGATGTCGTGGACCCAGATGGAAAAAAGTTTGATAGAGGTATAAATTTTCACATTTCATCTATATTCAGTCTCATGACACTATTTTTCTTTTGTGTTTAATAGAGATGTAGATCCATTTTATGTGTTTGTGGAAGAAGATTTAATGGGTTATTAGAAATGGTGGATAACTTGTTTAGATTTGGTTTTGTCAAAATAGAAAATATGTATGAAAATATGTATTATACTATTACTAAATAGTAACTCATGGTAACCCTATTTTTCTTTTGTGTTTAATAGAGATGTAGATCCATTTTATATGTTTGTGGAAGAAGATTTTATGGGTTATTTGAAATGGTGGATAACTTGTTTAGATTGGTTTTGTCAAAATAGAAAATATGTATTACACTATTACTAAATAGTAACTCATGGTAACCCTATTTTTCTTTTGTGTTTAATAGAGATGTAGATCCATTTTATATGTTTGTGGAAGAAGATTTAATGGGTTATTTGAAATGGTGGATAACTTGTTTAGATTTGGTTTTGTCAACATAGAAAATATGTATGAAAATATGTATTGCACTATTACGAAATAATAACTCATGGTAAAGAGTAAATTAAACAAAATAAAGGGAAAAGAATGAAGATTGGAAACCGAAAAAGGTTATAATGCTTGTGCTCAAGTTTCTTTGAGGTGTTTAAAATTTGAAATTATCGAAATATTGTGTTTGTAGTTTGTGATGGTGCAAAGTTTACCAAATTAGTTATGATCAAATTAGTGTCTGGAAATAGTATGATGTCCGTTCTGTTTGTATGGAGTGCCAAATGCCATTGATATTCGAATCAAACATTAAATAGGTGAAATGGCTTTAGCCATGTTTTTGTTTATTCTTTTATTCTTTGTGTTTTTTTCGTTTTTCAATTATCATGATAAACCAAAAAACACGACAGAAAAGTGACCTAAGGTCCTGCTGTTGAACTACTAGGTCAAGCATTTCCGTGTTGGTTATGTTATGTTTATCTTAATCCTAAATGCAAAGTGTGCTAGGGTGTTTATGTGAAAGTTTGGTATTTTTTTTTTGGCTCTACGAAGCTATTAAAATTGTTGAATTATGGATAATTGCGCAATAACGTTCTTCATGTCCAGTTACTGCTACCGATGATCATACTGAAAATTGATGAAGAAAAAGAATAAAAGCTGGTGCATCAAAACACCCACCTAGTGATTTGTGTGTCATGCTTCTAGCCCAAACAGTGTTTGGCTGAATCTAAGCCATTCATAACTGGCTATTGAATTACACTTTTCATGTAATTCGTATACTAGGAGAGTGACTAATCACAAAGCAAGTGTAAAAGCACTTGCTATTTGATTAGTTGGGTTCCGTCAAATTGGTTCTGTGCAAGAATTTTAACGCTAGCTTGTTCTTTACATACTTTTTTGACCTGGTAAAGTGTTTTGACTTTAAAGAATTTCTAATGTTATCTTCAGTGTCTCGCATTTCCGCCAGGAGTGAGCAGTTTGACATGCTCATGCACCTTGATATCAATACAGAGATATATCCTATGCATGCTGGTGAAAAATTCATGATGGTATTAGCATCCACTCTCAACTTGGATGGAACACCAGATACTGGTTATTACACTCCGGTATATCTTCTTTCCCATTTATTATGAGTTTCTGCAATTTGTGTTCGGCTTATGATAGTTTAGGTTTCCTACACACAACTTCTCTTGTCCTGTAAATGCTGAGGATTTGGGAAATCGATAACACGATATACAGACATGCATACATACATATATATGTATATGTATATGTATATGTATATGTATCATTCAGTTAATTCCAAAATCTGGAGGACTCTTTATATACTAGCTCTATTCCAGCATTAGATTTTATATGCTTAATTTGTCTGCAAAGAATATGTATGAGTAAAATTTTCATTTGGGGGCTGTTAATCGTGGCAATTAAGTTAGGCAGTCATTTAACTCAACTCAGGTAGCACCTATTTGGCTTGGTTTCACTTGATTTTCTATCCGGCGTGACTTGGTGATTTGGGTCATATTTTGGAAATACGAACCGTGACAGTAGAAGTAACGCGTTGGGCATGACACGAGTATAGAATATTGGAACTCGACTTGAATAAATGACCAAGTGGCCTAAATACTTGGTGGATGAATTCATTACATAGTTCATGTGGTAAGTTGTATTATATATTTGGGTTGTATGTGATGTGAGGACCGGGCCTCCAATTTATGAAGGAACTACCTCAAATCTGTAGAATAAGTGCACTAGGCTCGAATATGATGTTCAATAAAACTGGAGAGTAAAATGTGTAAACCCTAAAATAGTAAAATGTTCTCGTTGGTTCTATTTATAGAGAATCTCCATGGTGTACGGTTCCACAAGGGACACACGCATCATGGGGATGGTTGTATGTGTGGTGATCCTACGGTTGATGGTTCAGGGTCGTAGGGTCGGGTAACATATCTAAAACATGGTTGATATATCCCTATTGGTAAATTTCTGATACTGTAAGGGTATATTGGTAATTTGGTGGTTATGCCTAAGTAGGCATTTCACTCGGGATTAAGATAGACTTTTCTTGAGCACACTTAAGCGTATAAAGTCTTGAGCCCATTTCATTAAGTTGTGAAATACCAAATATTAATCAAGGTATTAAATATCGGTATCATTGTAGATTTCGGAGTAGTAAATTTACAGAAGTTTCGATGGAAATTTCGGGGATATCCATAATTTCGATATCGAATCTAGAGAAAGCATGAAAATTTATAGAAATAGTTGGAAATTTTGAATGAAACTTTTGATATCTTCAATTTGCACGATTATGCATTTACATTAACAATACTATGTATGATGTATATGTGGAGTGTTTGTTAGTTAATATGAGTAAAAGTGAAATTTAAAATAAATAGGATTTGGAACTAATGTAATGACTATATATTTTGGAACCAAAGAAAGAAAAAGAGTATTGAAAATCAATTTTTACATATATTATAACTAACGGTTTAATTGCTTTTGTGGTACCATACTATTTGGCCTTTTGCACTTTTGGTAACATGGTTTTTAAAAAATGCAAATTTGATACCATAGTACCACTTTTTATTGCAAAAGTGATACCGACGTTAAAAAACAGATGGAAAAAGTCATGTGCTTCACACATGGTTGTTAACTTTAAGTTTTGGAGGTATAGTTTTGCACTTTTGGTACCATAATTTTTAAAAATTGCAAATTTGGTACCATAATAATACTTTTTATTGCAAAAGTATACCAAAGTTAAAAACAAATGGGAAAAGCCTTGTGCGAACAATTTTATGTTTAGGAGGGTAATTGTTCGCGTGAGAGGCACGTGCTTCATCATTAGCCTAAAATATCAAAAAGCGGGCTTCGCTTGGCAAAATCTCAAACTTAAAAAATCCCCTTCCAAAAACCCTAACCCCCAAAAACAATTTTTTCACCCAATCTTCTTCGATAATTTTCTAGATTAGAATTCACATAAGTAATTGAGATCAAGTATTACGGGAGGGGTGATTTTGCGAAGAAAATGGTAAGAACTGCTCATTTGAACCATGTTTCGGCCCCTGTATATGGTATGACTTGCATATTTTTTTGGATAATGTGTTTTTTTACTGGTTAGGGTTCTCTATTCTTGGGTTTTTTTTTTTTTTTTTTTCTATTTTGTGTTGGTGTTTGTGGAGGAATTTTTTTAGATTTTAAATGCACTTGTTTGGCTTGCTTTAACAAAATTGTGATTACATGGGACTTGTTGTCTCGATAACTCTCGACTATCACTCCTCTTTCGTTGTTTTTAGTCGGTTTAGGAATTGGTCCGTCGGTTAAAACGAGTATTGAGCAATTCCTAAACCGACTAAGAACGACGAAATAGGAGTGATTGTTAAGAGTTCAGGATAACTAATTTTTGTAATCACAGTTCTGTCAAAGTAAGCCAAACAAGTGCATTTAAAACCTAAACAATTCCTCCATAAATACCAACACAAAATGAACAAAAAAAATAAAAAAGTAAAGAATTCTAAATAGTAAAAAAAAAATATGTAATCAAAAAAAATGTGCAACTCATACCATAAACAGGGGCCGGAACATTGACATGTACATGGTTTGAGCAGGTCTTTACCATTTTCTTGGCAAAATCACCTATCCCATAAATACTTGATGTCTATTATTGATTAGGATTTTGATTTGGAGGGTAATTCAAAGAAGATTTGGTGAATTTTTTTTTATGGAGGTTAGGGTTTTAGAAGGAGATTTTATGAGTTTGACAAATTGATAAGTGAAGCCTGTTTTGGATATTTTAGGCTAATGTCGAAGCATGTGCATCTGACGTGAACAAGTACCCTCCTAAACGTAAATAGGGATGGCAATGGGGCGGGTATAGCAATACTCAGGACCCGCCCCGTTAAGAAATTTCAATACCTGGATCCGCCCCGGACCCGGTCATTACCAGCCTCGCCCCGCCCCGGACCCGGCGGGTCCGGGTCCTACCGGTTAGACCCGGTCTATTTAAAAAAAAAATTACAAAAATATTATTTTCTTTCCTACTTTTTCTTCCTTCTTCCCCCTTCAACTTCTTTTTCTTCCTTGCAACTTCTTCCAATTTTCCTTTTCTTCCCCCGGCAACTTCTTCTTTGTTCTTGTTCTTGTTCTTCTTCTTTTTCTTCTTCTTCTCTCTTCTTCTTCTTCTTCAAATCCCGCCCCCACCTCTCACCCGCCGGTGTGTGTGTGTTCTTTTTCTTCTTCAGATCTCCCCCCCCTACCCGCACGGTGTGCAGTGCAGCAGTGTGTGTTTGTTTTTTGTGTTATGTCATATGTGTGTGATATATATTATTTTTTTAACCGGGGCGGGTCCGGCTCCGGAGCAGGTATTGACTGGACTCATTACCCTCCCCAGACCCGGCCAGGTCTTGAATTTCAATACCCGGACCCTGACCGGCCCCATTTTTTTGGACTTATAGGGGCGGGTCCGGGACGGTTACTCGTTAGACCCAGCCCAGAGGCGGGTCCGGGATGGGTACTCGTTAGACCCGGCCCCATTGCCATCCCTAAACATAAAGTTAACCGCTTGTGGCTTTTGCTGTCTGTTTTATAACTTTTGTATTACTTTTGCAATAAAAAGTGTTACTATGGTACCAAATTTGCATTTTTTCAAAACTATGGTACGAAAAGTGCAAAATTAGCCCTCCAAAATGTAAAATTAACGGCCACGTGTGAATCACGTGACTTTTTCCGTCTATTTTTTAACGTCGGTATCACTTTTGCAATTAAGTGGTATTATGGTATCAAATTTGCAATTTTTGAAAACCATGAGACCAAAAATGCAAAAGGCCAAATAATATGGTACCAAAAAAGCAATTGTCCCTATAACTAACATAAATTATTTAACATAAATATATAAATAATTTAACGTTTCTTAAATTCGGGTTTCGGTTAACGTCGGTATCACTTTTGCAATAACAAGTGGTATTATGGTATCAAATTTGCAATTTTTGAAAACCATGGGACCAAAAATGCAAAAGGCCAAATAATATGGTACCAAAAAAGCAATTGTCCCTATAACTAACATAAATTATTTAACATAAATATATAAATAATTTAACGTTTCTTAAATTCGGGTTTCGGTTGAAGTTTCTGCAAAATAATTTAACATTGTTTTTAAATTTCGGAAAATTTTAGATTTTGATGAAACTTTTGGGTTTCAGTCGAAATTCGATGGATATTCTGCAAAATTGGATTAAAGATATTTCGCTTCGAGACCCCAGAAAATCCGAAATTTTGTCGAACTTTCGGTATTTCGACCGAAATTGAAGACTGGGCCCAACCAAGTTGCTTAAACTTATCGAAAACAAGAAAACAAAAAGGCCAATTACTTTAGTTTGCTCTAGAATGATTTATGGCTTTTCTTGGTAATTTGATTTCAGGGTAACAAGAAATCACTTGCAGATAAGTTTGACTATGTCATGCAAGGGAAATTGTACAGAATCTCTGAGGAAACCAGGGAGAAGCAAGTTAAAGCGTATGTTTCTATATCATATGATGCATTCATCTGAATTCTTTTACCGATAAATGCATATTACCATATAGGACAGGGTTCTAAGATAATATTGTACTTTTGGTATGTACTTTTGGTATAAGCTTTTGTTTTCTGTATAAGCTTTTGTTTTCTGGTTGAACTTCAGGGACATGTACGTTTCGTTTGGTGGGCTTCTGATGATGCTTAAGGGGGACCCTTCGATTGCAGCTAGATTTGAGCTCGACCAGAAGTTGTTCATTCTCCTAAGGAAGGTTTGAAATCCCATTGTGACTGAACAAGAAGTTCAATGCCTTAGCATATGCTTCTGCATGGTCTTTTAGACATTCTCGTTATCTACAAAATCATATCGGCTTCTTGTAAGTTAATAAGGTTCAAAGTGATCGCTCAGCTGATAACATGCCGTCTGTTTGTTATTAATTACTTGTTCACTTGTAAGAACCTCTTATGCACTATATTATGAATGCTATATATAAACTTGTGAACTCGAGTTTTATGTAGATGATAAGCGACTTTTGGTGCATCATATGAATATGTTTAAAAAATACCTGAGCATCATGAAAGGAGGCTGTTGCATATGACGACGCTTGAGATTTAAATGCAATAATGAGATTAATTAAGTTGGGACGGATGTTTTTTCAATATTGTTTAAGGTTTGTTGTAGATTGTTCGATGTGATGATCGTTTGCTGTAGGTTGAGACGACATGCGTTGGGATATTGTAGAGGTACTTTTACGTGGGTTGTTTCTTTTTTTTGGGTGTTTGTTTGAGTTTATTTAAAAAGAGCTTATAAGCCCCTATTTATTATCTTATACACATTATGTATATAATGATATATATACATATATATTTCAGAGTGTCAATATATCTTGTATAGGAGTTTAGTCCTCTCGTATGAGAGTGTGTTGGTTTGGATATTCTGAATTGCATTTATGAGATCTGTTGTCTATTTGGTGCTTCAGTTGTTGTTAATCTTTTTTGGAGACGGTATCTCTCCATTGTATTGTTCTCTACATTGTAAAATATTTTTGACCAAAATGAATGACCAATTTTCTCAAGAGAAAAAAAGTTTTAACACTGTTTGATATGCACGCGTCCTTTCTCTTGAAATTTATCCAAATCCTGCAATTTCTACCATAGCACCATGTTCATTTTATTTTCATTTATCTGTGCATATATACATAAATAGTGTATTCTCCGCGTGATTAAAATTTAAAGCAATTATGTGTCTAAAAGTCGTATATGAGAGTGGTCACTCTTGTCATCAACTAATTCATAAACCAATAAAGCTTTATCATTGCAATAGGGACATTTGTTTTAATTTCTTCGTTTATTAATGATTTGCTTGAGATAATAAATGGATATGGTCCCTTAACGTGTGGCCTAAATAAAATTATGTTAACCTATTCTTAGGAGCTATAGAAAATAAGGATAAAGGACACTTTGCTTGATGGTTCGATTTTAAGGATTTTATTGGAAATACTTAAAAACCTCATAAATGAAAATTAAAAAAATGAAAATCTTTATCTTGCATGCTGCTTTATGGTATTTTTGTAAAAGTTTAAACTTCACGTTACTTTGTGAATATATATATATATATATATATATATAGCACAATTAACGTATTTTCATACTTTCATCAAAAGAAACCAGACATAATAATACACATGTTACTTGTTTGAAATTAATACTTAAAGAAATAAGGAGTGAAAGGATAATTTGAAAGAATTTAAATTTTAGAATAAAAAGGAGAGATAGAGTGGGTCTAAAACTAAACTTAGGCACCGGCTTTTAGAGCTTAAATTCCCAAGTTGCCTTTTTATTTATTTCAACAATTAAATGCAAAATTAAAATCAACTGCTTCCTTGCTTTTCTTACTCTATTAATTAATTTTTAATTTTTTTTAACAATACAATGTCTCCACATATTTATGCATTATCAAAGACGGGAAAAAAAGGAGACCAGATGTAAGTTATGTTGCCTTTAATATTCTTATGTTCAATTATTATGTACTTTCGATAAAAATTAAAAAATGGATATGTTAGAATAAAATAAGAAATTAAGAACATAACAAACATAACAAAATTAAGAGGTTCAAACTACACCTAAATTAAGTTGCGTCCACGGGCGAGGAGCAAATAATTGTTAACTCTAATCTAAAAATTTTCTCGTATCATTATGGCGTATTGTACTGGCAATGGCACACCCTCACAACCTAATCTAAACAAGCAATCGAAACGGTAGGGTAGATGTAAAACTGGTGCATTCTTTTTTTTTTTTTGACCACCTTTTGCTTTGAGCTAATTAATGGAAGGTGCTTAAATCCCCTAAAGAAAACGAAAAAAAGTTGCTAAATACATATGGGAAGCAGTATATATATATATATATAGGGATAATTACACTCAACATCCTAAGGTATTTTGAAATTATAAAAAAATTCTCTAGTTTAATAAATTATATCTAACATCCCAATATTTCATTCTGTCCAACAAATAGCACCTTCCGTTAGGGTTACTGTATGGCGTCGTTAAATTTTTTGGTGAACTTTCGAAAATGCCCCTGTCCTTTTTTGGACATGAAAACCCTATAATATTCGGACAAGTATACCATTTTGGTGTAAATTGTAATATTTTATAAAAGTATAGGTGTTATATGTAATGTTAGTATATAAAAAGTATAAAAATAATTATTTATGAAAAAAAATTCTCAAGAAAATAAAATAAATTAGAAATTATTAAAATTATATTAAAAAAATTATGTATAAAATATTATTTTAATCTTTTATTTAAATTTATATATAAGAGTTTATATAATAGTTTAGATTATATAATAGTTTATATAATTTAAAATTATATATTTTAAATTAATTTATAAAATTTACAAATTAATTTAATAATTGTACTTTAATAAACTTAATTTCTAAACTAAATTACTAAAATAATATATCACCTTATAAATTAAATAAAAAAGAAAAATAAAAAGGAAAATTAAAAGGAAAGGGGGTGGGGGGTGGGGGTCGTCTTCTCCAACCCACCCCATTCCCACAATAGTACACACACACACACTCAACAATACACACACAGTTACACACACACTCAAGCGCAGCTACACACAATTACACGCACACGCACACTCAGTCACACACACAATTACACGCACACGCGCACACATTCACACACACACACACAATACACACACACGTACACACACTCTCACACACGTAATCACGCACATTCACACACACACAGTCTCACACATATATGTATAAACATATATATATATATAATTACTTTCATTTGAAGTTTAAATTTTTATTTTAAAATTGGTATTAGAAGTAAATCTAAAATGTGAAGGGGATAATATGGTAATTCAGTTTTTTTGTTTTTTTCATGTTTTCTCTTTTATTTTTTAAAATTATTCTGTAAGGGCATTTATGTCTTTTGACACTTTTCATCCAATCTTACGTCAATACATGAAACATGAGGATGTTAGATGTAATTTATTGAACTAGAGGATATTTTTTTAAGGGATAATTACACTCACACCCCCTCAATGATGGTGTAATTACATAAATCTCCCATCACTAATTGATAATTACAAACACACCCCTCATTTTAAAAATTTCTTACAATTGCACCCCCTGTGTGTGTAACAATTCTTACCGTTGCAGCCCCCCACAGGCGGATTTAGGGGGGACTGGGGGCCCCCGAGAATATAAATTTTTGTTCCCAGGTATATATTTTTTTCATGTATGGCCCCCCAAAAATAGTAAGTTAGGGTTGTAGATATAAGCATAGAAAAGCTTGGTTAGCACTTTTTCTTTCAATCTTGAGGTCTAGAGTTCAATTCCTCTAGGCCTCTTCCTCACCCTGATTCTTTTTTCCTTTTAATTTATAATATACTTACTTTTAACAAATAAATTTTTATTTATAATATACTTGCTTTTAACCAATACATTACCAGAAAAGAAAAAAATGGGAAAGCAAGATAATGTTAGATATTATTATTGCTTTCCTAATTAGATTATTATTATTATTATTGCTTTCCTAGTTAGACTAGTATTCTTATTACCTTATTTATCTTTTACCTTCTTTATAGTTTAGGGTTTTCTTGTATTCTCTCTCTCTTGTAACTCTATAAATATGTTACTCAATAATACAAGTTCTCTATAAGGTTTTCTCTAATCTAACATGGTATCAGAGCTAAAGGGTTTTTCTTTCAACCCTCATGATCTTTCGCTTCCGCCAGCCTCTACCATTGCCGTCCCCGTCCGGCTTCCTATATACTTTTTTTTCTCTTTTTTTGTTCTTCCTTCACTATGGTGAATCTTTTGTAATTTAGTTTGGGTTTAACAACCTATCTTTATTTTTTTTGTGTTTTAGCCGCCGCCATCCGTTTCTTTACTTTTCTTTATCTTTTCCGTGTTTAGCCTCCGCGCTTAGTCGCTGCCGCCTTTAGTTTTGTTAGTTGCCGCTGCTCACCCTTGGAAAACAAGGATTTGGAGTCACCGCCTTATTTAATGATTTTCAGACGAAACTACTCCACATTGAGAAGCGTCTTTGTCGAACCGCCGCCTTATTTAATGATTTCCAGACGAAACTGTTCCAACTTGAGAAACGTATTCGTCAAAATCTCTCTACTAAGCATTCTTTATGCCCGGACTGTCGTAACATCTTTTCTCGGTTTTTAGTTCAGTCTCAATGTTCAAGACTTTCACGTTTCGACTGCGGGGAGTGTTAGATATTATTATTGCTTTTCTAATTAGATTATTATTATTATTGCTTTCCTAGTTAGACTAGTATTCTTATTACCTTATTTATCTTTTACCTTCTTTATAGTTTAGGGTTTTCTTGTATTCTCTCTCTCTTGTAACTCTATAAATATGTTACTCAATAATACAAGTTCCCTACGTGGTTTTCTCTAATCTAACAGACAAGTTGAAATTGTGAACAACTTTTTTTTTTTGCTTAAAATTAATAGGCAATTTCCCTAGAATCTATAAGATAAATATGTTGAAAAGGAAAAATTAGAATTACAATTATTAAGCACCTTTCTTACAAATATATAAAAGGCTTTGGTTATAAGGGAAAAAACAAGACATTGACAAATTTAAAGACACGAAAAAGTCTATAAAAAATTAGGTTATTAATTGGTGTTAATAGTTAATTGTTACTTTATATCATTTCAAATAATGAATATTCATATGAGCAAATTAGGTTCAAAATTAGCGTTTAACATGTCTTTTTATGTGTAATAACTTATCCAATTTATTCTTGAGTCAACCTTCTTAGTCTTTAGTTCAATTCCTCTAGGCCTCTCCCTCACGCCCCTTATTCTTTTTTCCTTTTTATTTATAATATACTTGCTTTTAACAAATACATTACTAGAAAAGACAAAAATGGGAAAGCAAGATAAACTGAAATTGTGAACAACTATTTTTGTTTTTTGCTTAAAATTAATAGGCAATTTCCCTAGAATCTATAATATAAATAATTTGAAAAGGAAAAATTAGAATTACAATTATCAAGCACTTTTTTTACAAATATATAAAAGGCTTTGGTTATAAGGAAAAAAACAAGACATTGACAAATTTAAAGACACGAAAAAGTTATCAAAAATTAGGATATTAATTGGTGTTAATAGTTAATTGTTACTTTATATCTTTTCAAATAATGAATATATTCATATGAGCAAATTAGGTTCAAAATTAGCGTTTAACATGTCTTTTTATGTGTAATAACTTATTCAATTTATTCTTGAGTCAACCTTCTTAGTCTTTAGTTCAATTCCTTTAGGCCTCTTCCTCATGCCCCTTATTCTTTTTTTTTATTTATAATATACTTGCTTTTAACAAATACATTACTAGAAAAGAAAAAATGGGAAAGCAAGATAAACTGAAATTGTGAACAACATTTTTTTTTTTGCTTAAAATTAATAGGCAATTTCCCTAGAATCTATAAGATAAATATGTTGAAAAGGAAAAATTAGAATTACAATTATTGAACACTTTTCTTACAAATATATAAAATACTTTGGTTATAAGGGAAAAAAACAAGACATTAATAAATTTACAGACACGAAAAAGTCTATCAAAAATTAGGATATTAATTGGTGTTAATAGTTAATTGTTACTTTACATATTTTCAAATAATGAATATTCATATGAGCAAATTAGGTTCAAAATTAGCGTTTAACATGCCTTTTAATGTATAATAACTTATTCAATCATACGATAATATGTACACAAAAAACATCGAGTACAAATTTGATCTTTTTTTTAAATCTTATTTATATATTTAGAAAAGTACTATAATTTTTATTGAAAGTCGCTTATTCTTTTACACACAATAATTATCATTTTACTGATAAATTAAAATTAAAATAAAATTCTACATACAAATATTATCAAAAAATTTACTTTAATGCATGATAACTTGGCCCCCCCAATAAGTGATTCCTGGATCCGTCCTTGCACCCCCCTTGAAACCTTACACATAGACCCTCTGAGGAGGTGTATTTGTAATTATCAATTAGTGAGAGGAGGTTTGTGTAATTACCCCATCATTGAGGGGGTGTGAGTGTAATTATCCTTAATTTTGAATAGCTTAGGATGCTGAGTGTGTGTATATATATATCTATATAAATCTTAATGTTTAAAGACCTAAACTTTTTCTTTTTATTGATTTTAGTTAAATGCTTAGATATCAAGTAGCATATACGCAAAACGCAATATAGAAGCTAGAGAGATTCAAAGAGTAAGCTCGTATATAATTAAATTAGTTGATTTTTGTCTTGTTTCAGGCTTAAATTGGAAAAGAATTTTCTTTTTCATGATCAAAATTTAGTTTGAAAAGTCAAATAACATGCATGTCATAAAATAACATGCATGTCATAAAATAACAGAATAATAATTAAATCCAAATTAATAGTACTCTCATCTTCATTAGTGTCAAATTCTTTAAAATGTATGTTAAAGAATTTTAATGCATCCATAATTTAATGATTTTTTTTTTCATTTTTTCAATTTCTCCAATTATATACCTTTTTACATACTCTCACACTCAAAAGTAATGTTGTGATCCCAACTCGCCAATCCCTATTTTTCAGCAAATCGGATCTTTTATTCTAAATCGTGTTCCATATCTTATTCTATGTATTTATTGCGTGATAAGTGTATAGATTTTTTCCATAAATAGATAAGTGATATGTATTTTTTACACTTGTCATGCATATAAACACATGAAATAGGAAATGGAATACGATTTGGAATAGAAAATCTTGTTTGTTTTTAAGGGTATAAAATATAAATACATAGGGGTGCATGGCACACGGTCCCCTTTTTTTGGTATTTCCATAAAATTTATACCAAACCAATAATTTCGGTTTTGGGATAGCTTGTACCAAAATTGGTCCTTTTGAACCGATACCGCCGTATCCGGTATCATACGATTCTAGTACGGTATAATACGATACTATTTTGGGGTGCTTTATTATAAAACACTCAATTCGTTACATATTATTATATAGGTAAAATAAACTAAAGAGACAATGAAATTAGTGCTTCCAACTCAAGTAGTTTACTTTTGAAACATTAAAATAAATATTGTTCGATCTTCCAACATAGATCAACAACAGTAGATGCATTTTGATAACAAATTTAGTTTATTTTTTGAGCAAAATGCACTTCGCTCCCTCGAAAATTCACCTTTTATGGTCACGGAAGTTATTCGTTATCTTCGCAGCAAAATAATTTTTTTTTCTAGGATATATAATTTCTCTTTCAAAATTATTAATTTTTGACTTAGAATTCATATTTTTCAAGATTGCATAAAGCCCATTTGCGAATTCAAGTTCTCAATTGATCACTTTTGGTGTCAATTTACATTATAAAGTGTAGTTGGCCTGAACAGAAGATGATAAATGACATTTATAACCTTACAAGTTCATTGACATATATATGACTGGATATCCAACAAATATTTCACATGAATATTGATTTTAAGATGACATGTTACATATTTAGAATTTCTAGGGGCCATAGTTTCCATTTTTTAAGCTTGGAGGGGATTTAGTTTTTGAAAGGTGAATTTTACAGGGGTTGAAGTGCATTTTGCCCTTCTTGTTTTTTTATAGAATCACTTGTATATTAATATAAGTAATATAACAAATTATTATATAGGCGAATATGGTATAGTAGAGTTTTAGACCAATATAAGATTTATAGAACAAAAAACATACCAAATAATCGGTACGGTAATGGCTGTATCAAAACCCAAGTTCTTTAACGAAAAAAATCGTGATTTCGGCATGGTACGGTTTAAGAAAACCATGAACACCTCTATTAGAAGTATATTATATATATATATATATATATATATATATATATATATTGATGTGGGTGAAATTTGGATATTGGGCCAAGCATAAGGACCCAACGCTTATTAGGCTTAAACCCAATGGATCATGGAATTGAACTCTTCTTGTAGACATACTGCCTGAATCCATTCAATTGGAGGTTCACCCGCCCCTGACCTGCAGAGGTGGAGCATACTATATAAGGCAAGCCTGAGAACAAGATTAGATAAGAATCAATCAAGGGATATACTATCCATAAACAGACCTGCGGAGATCATGCCAGCAGAACCATTATTTATACCATAATTGATATAGCTTAAGAAGGAATGATTATGATTTATTCTTATTACCTTATGTATTTTAGGCATAGTTGACTTACCATTTTGGCCTACCCATCAATTACTTGTATAAATACCCCCTATGAGTATGAATCAACCAGGCAACCAATTTACACTCATGGACATAGGTTTTCATTAGACCAAATCACGTAAATCTCTTATGTTCTTTACATTTACTCTCGTGCTTTATACTATATTTTCATACATTATATTGCATATTATTATTGTTGTGAAACCCACACACATCAATTGGCGCCGTCTGTGGGAATATTGAGCGAGACATGAGTTATTTTCATCTTCAAGTAAGTTGTGTATAACACGTTTGATGGGGGAACAAGGTGTTAGCGGACGGATCAACCAAGTTTGTGAATTTTTTTTTCAAGAAAAATACACGTATTTTTTCTACGCAGAACAACCTTTGAGCTAACAGGTTTATAGTTTCAATTTTTATGCATTTCTTAAATATATGATTTCAGGCATGACGAACTAATCTATAAATCATGAAATTCCATCATGGTGGGATTAATGGTTATAAAACAAAATATGTCTTCTGTAGTTTGAGATTTTCTTTCAACTCATATAACTGGCTAGGCCCACTAATAAGATCCAATTACTTAAAATTGTACGGCAACAAAAATTGATTCCAAAAATGTATGGTTTACTTAATTATATCATGCACCCATTTACAAGTTTGGGTTTAGATAAATTTCGTAAGAAAATTGGAATTATGGGCGCAGGCGACAAATGACAAAATTTTGTATACCATATTTCATTTCGTTATCTAAACGATGAAAAATTAATATAAGGGCATATTGAAAGATCGAATTTTGTTGGGTGATACAGTTTCATATTACTCCTTCGCAAATAATTGTCTAAATTCGGTAAGTTTGGTTGACAAATCATTCATTCGAACATGTCTATCCAACATGTTACGGAAATTTTAATCACTATTCTGATACTTGGAAATATGTGGTAATCATATCTTCTATTATTTAATTGTTTTAATAGATTAATCCTATCACATATGTAATTAGGACAAGTCGGACTCTCTTATCCTATTATATTATTCATTTTCCACGAAGAAAACAGTAGAGTATAAGTTAGGATATTTTCCATGTGTATATTATTGTAACCTTCAATTTTTGGGCCTACTGCAAGATACAGGGAAGCCTGTATGAAAGGGAGAATCTCTAAATCCCACTCATATTTTCATTCTTCTAAAAGCATAAATCGGGAATACATGGTTTGTTTTAATCTTTTTATGAAGTCATTTTTATAGATCGATGATGAATCAAGGCGTTGGGGAGCTAGCTGTGAAAGTATGGAAAATCCAGGTGTGGCGAGCCAGGTAAGAAAGTGTAACCGGAGCATACCTGAAGCAAAGGTGGGAAATAGCTGAAGCAGCTAAGGCTGCTCAGCATAGGACGGTAATAGCTGAAGCGGATAAGGCTTCTCAACAAAGGGGCCAATAGCTGAAGCAGCTCAGGCTGCCCAGCAAAGGTGGGAAATAGCTGAAGCAGCTCAGGATGCCCAACAAAGAACGGTAATAGCTGAAGCGGCTAAGACTGCTCAGCAAAGGACGGTAATAGCTGATGCGGCTAAGGCTGCTCAGCAAAGGACGGTAATAGCTGAAGCTGCTAAGGATGCCCAACAAAGGTGGGAAATAGCTGAAGCGGCTAAGGCTGCTTAGCAAAGGACGGTAATAGCTGAAGCGGCTAAGGCTGCTCAGCAAAGGACGGTAATAGCTGAAACGGCTAAGGCTACTTAGCAAAAGACGGTAATAGCTGAAACATCTTAGGTTGCTCATCAAAGAATAGTAATAGCTGACGCGGCTTATGTTGCTCAGCACATATGGGAAAAAGTTGGGAAAAGTCGGATAGATGGAGTGGCTCATGCTGCTCATCAAAATCATAAAGTCAAAATAACTGGAGTAGCTTATGCTCCTTAGCAAAGGTCTGAAAAGGTGGGAATAGCTGAAGCAGCTAAGGCTGCTCAACAAATGACGGTAATAACTGAAGCGGTTAAGGCTGCTCAACAAAGGCGGCAATAGCTGAAGCAGCTCAGGCTGCCCAGCAAAGGTGGAAAAAAGTTGAATAGCTGAGGTAGCTCAGGCTACCTAGCAAAGGTGAGAAAAAGTTGGATAGCTGAGGCAGCCTGCAAAGGTGGGAAAAATTTGGATAGTTGAAGGCTGCCTAGCAAAGGTGGGAAAAATTTGGATAGCTGAGGCAGCTCAGGATGCCCAGCAAAGGTGGGAAAAAGTTGAATAAATGAGGCAACTCAGGCTGCCCAGCAAAGGTGGGAAAAAGTTGGATAGCTGAAGCAGCTCAGGCTTCCCAGCAAAGGTGGTAAAAAGTTGGATAGCTGAGGTAGCTCAGGCTGCCCAACAAAGGTGGGAAAAAGTTGGATAGCTGAAGCAGCTCAAGCTGCCCGGCAAAGGTGAGAAAAAGTTGGATAGTAGGAGCAACTCATGATTCTCAGCAAAGGCGGTAATAGCTAAGACTGCTCATGCTGCTCAGCAAAGACGAAAAAAGATGGTAATAGCTGAGGCAGCTCATGCTGCTCAGCAAATGTGGGAATCCAGGTTAGGTCTTTGCATGACCGAAAGAAAACGTAAAAAGTTCCGTAACAAATCTCCTCCGTGGACATCATTTAGGTATCATGAGTATAACATTGTGTGCGCATCATAGGCATGGTCTGGCATCATCTACGCATCATGTGCATAGCTGTCTATCCACATCATAAACTAAGTTGTAATATTATTTAATTAGGATTAAAAAGTTACACTTACTGAGACTTTTATAGGGTTTTTTGCAGGACTTACAATTTTGACTAATATTTGTCTTCGTGAATTTATGATTTTTTGTCTTTTCAGGACTGTACCATCTGGGTAGGTGGCCAACATTTGTCTAGGCATGGATAATTTGCCTACAGATCAAATGGTCGCCTGGACAGGGAAAAATAAGGAGTGGTAGGACCTCGGGAACATTTACGGACCTACCCTAAGGAAGACCGGGGTTCGGAGCAATAAGGAGGAACGGGTAGCCATAAGGATGGAGGTGAAACAAGGAGGGAAATTCGGAGAATGTGGGACATAACGAAGGATACCTACGGTATGGGCTGGCCACCCTAGCCCGTCTAGGAAAATTTTGGTATGGAGGGAGAAAAAGGGGATATAAGGCAAGAGGTAAATGCAAGTCCCCACGATTGAATAGTTGCGGTGCAAGTCCCCACGATTGTACGCACCTAATGACGGGAGTTCGATCCCATGTGCAAGTCTCCACGATTGCACAGAGGTGGTACAAGTCATCACAATTGTACGCACCTGGAAAATGGTGTTTGTTCCCGATGCAAATCCCCACGATTGCATAGGAGAAAGAATGGATGCAAGTCCCTACGATTGCATAAGAGAAAGAATGGATGCAAGTCCCCACGATTGCATAAGAGAGAGAATGAGTGTAAGTCCCCATGATTGCACAATGATAGTGCAAGTCCCCACGATTATATGTGTCAAGTAATTACTAAGAATTGACGGTGGATGAGAAGTAAGTCCCCACGATTGCAGAAAGTGGACCACCTGACCCAGCTGTAGCTATAGCTCAGTGTAGGTCTAGTAGGTACCACCTGGAAACTAATAAATTTCGTTTGATTTTTTGTGAGAAATATTGGATGTCGGATTCCACAAGAAATTCAGAGGAAATGTTTGAAATGCCACGATAGAGGTATGGTCACGATATTTTATGACAATTTTATGAGCACAATATTTTATAGCAATTTGATTCATTGTTTATGCTACTAAATTTATCTTGTGATGAATTAACTCTAAGGCTAACCTACTCCTCTGAGGCGGTAGAGCAAGTTCGGTTCTATTTTTTGATTTTGTGAAACAAGGCAGGTAAGGCAAAGGCAAAGCTGTGCAGTACAAGTCTCAAACACAAAACAAATCCCAAGCTGTGGAAAGGCCGAGAATGTTCTTAACCTAACCTGGGAAACTCAGCCAAGATGAGAAAAATATACCAATAGCAAATTCATAAAACCTTAGCAGGGAGAAGAGCAAGAAGGTGCCTAGCCTAACTTGGGCAGGTACGAAAATAACAAAAAGTAAAAGAAATGAAATTGTTTAGGCCTACACATGCCCATTCAAAACCAATGTTCTTGAAAAGAAGAAAGTCTACTATGCGGGTTCGATCCCAGCAGCAATATAAGGAGTAATGTTAGCACCATCTGGATGTAGATTTTCCACAGCTGCAGGTTGGGTAGCCATAGCTACCACAGGCTAATCAACTACAGATACTACAGATAGAGCAGCTGGACCTAGAGAAGGAAGATTCTTTAGTAGGATTGGAGGACCTATACCTGGTATCACAAACAACATCAGCAATTCAGGCAAGCAGGCCAAAAGACCGAAGTATATATCTAGAAAATAAAGGAGAGAAAGGAGACAATGCGTCTCAGAAAAAGTTACTTAAGCTCTATAGGGAAGTCACGTGCGTCGTCTTGACCTGGATGATGAAGATGATCTGGGAGGTTGGGCACCCAAACCTGAGCAGGTGAAGAGAAGGAGAAAATATGAGAGAGGAGTACACGCGCAGGAGACAATGCGTCTCAGAAAAAGTTACTTAAGCTCTAGAGGGAAGTCACGTGCGTCTGCTAGACCTGGATGATGAAGATGATCTGGGAGGTTGGGCACCCCAACCTGGGCAGGTGAAGAGAAGGAGAAAATATGAGAGAGGAGTACACGCGCTTGTTCAAAAGCACAACTTATGAAGGAAGGAAACTTACTTTGCAAGCAAAAGAAAGGAATAACATTAGCTAAATTAGGAAGGGTAGCCTCAGCAACAAGCTGCCTGTAAGAGGCATTTTTACGTGTTTTTATGCTTATGCTTTGAATTCATTTATCGCCTAAATCATGCCGCATTTACATTTAATCGGGGTGTTAAGTGATTTCAGGCGATCAACGAGAGCACACGAAGAAAAGGGCAAAAAATGATGCACGACACAAGTTCAAGCCTGTTGACCGCGCTCAGGCGCCAATATAACCACGCCCAGGCGCCGGACAAGAAGCAAGCAAGTTCAGCATCCTGAAGACTGCGCCTAGGCGCCACCATTCCTGCGCCTAGGCTCTGTCTTGTCTGCGCCTGAGCACCTTTATGCCACGCCTGAGCGTCGTCGGACTTATCCCCCAAGAAAAGTACGACACATAGGCCGCGCCTAGGCGCCATATGGGCCGCGCTTAGGTGCCGACATAACCGTTTTCTAAGTGTATAAAAGTCAGTTTTTAGCTTGGAAGAGGGGTTCGAACTCCTGGGGATTCAAGGCACTTTTTTTGGGTTTTTGGGCCACTTTTTCATCACTTGGAGAGATCAAGTAGGAAGATTAGCTTGCGGCTTGAAGATTCAACTTGAAGATCCATCATCATTCACCATTTAGGGAGTTTTAATAGCTTTTCATTTTCATTTATGTCCATGAATATGTATATGAATCCATTTATGTCTTTTATGCTATCGATTATGAGCTAAACTTGTAAGACTAGGGCCATGTAAGGCCAAATTGTGATTTATGCTTATAATAGAGGATTGTTGAATTTATTTTTATGTTGTTATATGGTGTGAATTTGTGTTTGTGTTTGTCTTGCGTATGCTTGATCACCATATGTTAGAATCTTATGCCTAGGTGAATATTTCGAGAGAAAATTGACTTAGGGTGCACAAAATTCACACCATAACCCGCAACCAATGAGGAATTGCCCTACACATATGGGTAAAGATTCCCCGGTGAAGTCGTTCGATCTAAATCGAGTGAGCTCTAGTGCGTTAATGCATGTTTAGTGATTAGATTTTCGAGTAGATATACTTACAAAAACGTCATTCAAGCATAGGAGTTTAGCGCGAGACATCGGTTATTCTCTACCCAAGGAGCTTTCACCATAGCAACATAAGCGTAATCCTTCAATGAGAGCCTTTATAAGTATAATTGAGCAATTTGGACCTAGCATGTGCCTTAGTCTCCCTTTATATTTGGCTTTAAATCCTTCGTGTGTCTTCGTTCTTATTTTACGTGTTTTACCTTCAATTTACCTTTATTTTAGTTGTTCTTTTTCGTTATAAAATCATAAACTAGAATTCAAGTTTCCGTGGTTCGACAACCCGGACTTTTCGTCCACTTTTATTACTATCACGACTAGTGCACTTGTTATTACGCATGTTAGCATTTAGCGTGTCAAGTTTTTGGCGCCGTTGCCGAGACTTGTTTATTTTTAGTCTTTGATTTTCGTTTCCATTTCCATAATTCTTAGTTTGTTGTTTATTTCTTGCTTTTATTTTATTTTCGTATTAGTCTAATTTTGTTTCTTGTGCTTAATTGATAGGTTCGGCTTGAGGTGCATGACCCGCTCCTCCAACGAGCCCCTATATGTTAGGTATATGCCCTAGATGCCAATGAGCACAAATAGTTAGATTAGGGTATCTTATTATGTTGTACAAACTATTAAAATGATATTAATAAAGGCATCTGTATTTTGTTCATATAAATCTTTATGGCATCTAAATAAGTATTGAACATATAGTCCATGTGAATAAAGGTTTGACTCTTTGCCCTTTATGGAATAAAGACGTGGCATGGGAAGAGTCTTACACCTTATCACTTAAAAGGGTTCACAAGTCAAAGAATCTTAATTGGGCATTAAGATTCGACTTGTATGACACATGCTCTGACGATGAGTGCCAGTCGAACACTATAGGGATAGTGGGAACAAGTATCATAGATATGTCAATGGAATTGACATATTCGAACACGGCTCGTAGTAATCCGATCACATGGGTATTTACTCAGTGACTGTCAATGATTGGATTACTGATCGTAATAGTATGCGTGAGCCTTAGACCTGAGGGTTCATGATCAATGTGCATGTATTATTGAATCTGTTACCAGAGTAGTTAGGCCTATATCACCCGTCGGTGGGGTCGACCTCGAATTGCGATATCAATGAGACAAGTAGCAGTTGATCAGTGATCGCTAAGATGGGATTCACTGTCTCGATAATAAACGAGAAAGTATCCTGTGCGATTATAGGCTAATGAAATTATAAGTCTTTGGCCAAAACATAACAACTAACTCATGTGGGACATTGAGGGTAGTTTGGTAATTTCATTATGCTATAATCTAATGCACAATATTAAGTTTAGTGAGTTTGACATTTTTCATGACTCTCACTTGATCGGGATACGTCAGTGAAGAACTTATACTCATACGACATTTATGATCAAGAGGTTCGTAAAATGATTCGTTCATTTCGTACTCAATTGGGTTACGATGTGAGTCCACGGGATTGGCTGGGTGACACTCACATCCTTAGGTAATTCCTCCCTTTGCCAATTGAGACGAACCTAAAGAGTCGCGCTATAAGAAACGAGCGGGATGTATCTTTTTGTGTAAATCTTTTAGAAATAATTAAATGGACTGATTGATTGAATTAGATTAAATCAATTAATTAAATATTTAATTTAATTACATTAAATTAAATTATTTGATTAGTACATTAATTAATTGGAATGAATTAATAGTATATATTATATTTAAATTGGATTTAAATTTAAATATATATAGATGGGCTAGAAATTAGACAAGCAAATTAAAAGCCCACCCAGTCCAAGGCAACCCTAGGTGGGGCGGCCACTTAGGGCTTTTTGGAGTAGCCTCCAACTTGCTTCACAAGTTATTTGAGTTTAAAAGGACTCCTATAGTGGAACAAACCCTAAGTGACAAGATAACATTACACAACACAAAAAGAAAAGAACTCTCTCCCCTCTCTCCTCTCTAGCCGTCCACTACTGTAAAAGAAGGAGGAGTTTCAGGATCTTTGGAAGGCTCGTTTCGCGTGAAGCTTTAGAGACAAGAGCCCTTGGAGGATTGCTGTTGTGCAGAATCAATAAACGAATCAAAATGGTATGTTTATTCGTTCAAATTTTCGCGAAACCTATGAAAATCATCAGATCTATTTTTGTGATCTACCGGTAGGAATCCTCGAATCTTTCGCTGCAATTCTCTATTTTCCTGTACGGGATTCCTAACACTATACGAGTGGGAGCTTGAGATAGAGCGTGTTCTTCGGGCTAATAGATGAGCTCAAGAAATGGCTAACAATTTGAATCCGAATCCGAACTTTCTCGATATGAATCTCCAGGAAAATAAGGAATGATTGCAAAATCTAATCCAAGCTATGCAACCGACACCTCCACCACCACCTCCATCGGTTTGTGGTAATCAACCACCCCGGGTACACGCTACACCGGGACCCGTTGTCTTTTCGGACTTTGTTACGCCATATTTCCACATTTTTTCTCATATGTTCGGGATGGTTCAAACAGAGCCGTTTTATGGTGACTCGAGAGACTCACCTCATGACCACTTAGATCACTTTGAGAGTGTGATCTCTACTATGCAATTTAACCCATGAGATCTTGATGCCATCCGCCTCCGATTATTTCACTTCTCTTTGAAGGATGAGGCGATTCTTTGGTAGAAGTCGTTGCCCCCACAATCAATTAGAACATGGGATGATCTAGTAGAAGAGTTTCTCAACAAATTCTTCCCTCCATCAAGAATCAATGAGCTTAGAAGTGAGATCAAAAGGTTCAAACAGACAAGGTATGAGTCCTTAGTATTCGCCTGGGTAAGGTACAAGGGTATGCTTCGAAAGTGCCCCGATCACAATTATACATGAGACGAGTAGGTGCAACACTTTTATAATGGAGTTCGATCTCAAATTCGACACCGACTCAATGCGGGATCCGGTGGTGACCTTTTAGGCCTTGATAGTAGGTCCGCGTGGATTAAACTTGACAAAATAGCTAGGGAGGATGAACTTTACCCTAAAGATGATGATGAGCTCCCTCAACCAAATTGAAGGATTGCTTGTGTTCAAGAATTAGGGGAAGCGGTTGCCGCGGAACCGGAGGTTGGAGAGGTAAATTTTGTTGGGAATCATAACCGGCATCAGTTGAACTTTCACGTACCTGAAAATTTTCCAAAGAGACCCAACCCTGCACAAAATGCACAACTGGGAATTTACCAAACCCTGAGGCTTCCTTTCAACAACCCACCCCCGAGGCAAGGCAATCTCAATGTACAAGGGCAAGGGCAAGTAAGACCTCCCACGATCGACGAGCGACTTGATGCTCATATAAAGAAATTAGATACGTCGATCAATCAACTCCGTAATATGATGAAGGTTATGTTCATGGAGATGAAGGATATGAGGACACAAATGGGTCAAATATCCTCCGGGGTAAGTGGGAGAGTCCCGGTTACTCTACCAAGTGACACGGAGAAGAACCAGAAAGAACAATGCCATGCAATCGCTTTAAGAAGTGGGAAGTAGTTGGAAAATGATGCAACATTGTCTCCAGCTCCTAGGCGTGAGTCCGACGATGCCCAGGCTCCGTCCACACCCAGTTAGGAAAATTTATCACTGCAGGCGACGCTCGAGCGCTGTCATGACCACGCCTTGGCGCCGATATCAGCGCCCAGGCGCAGTCTCTTGTTTCTTTCTGACCTAGTTCTTCGACTCCAACGCCTTCTCCTCCCATCGAGATTCGTCTTTTCTTCCCAAATGCACAGAAAAAGAAAAAGAAAGAGATGGATCCGAGTTTCCTTCGGATTTTGGCGATTCTTTTGGAGGTTAGAATCAATATTTCTTTCATTGATACCATCCTCCAAATGTCAAATTATGTTAAGTTTTTCAAAGATATTCTATCTAACAAGCAAAAGTGGGAGAAAAATGAAACGGTTTGTCTTACCGAGTAATGCTCCGCCGTGTTACTCAAAAAATTGCCAACGAAGCTTTATTGGGATTGATGGACCAAGGGACAAAGCTTTATTGGTGGAATTGGGATATTGGGCCAAGCATAAGGACCCAACGCTCATTAGGCTTAAACCCAATGGATCATGGAATTGAACTCTTCTAGAAGACATTCTACCCGAATCCATTCAGCTGGAGGTTCGCCCCGCTCTGACCTGCACAGGTGGAACATATTATATAAGGCAAGTCTGGGAACAAGATTGGACAAGAATCAATCAATGGTATTCTTTCTATAAACGGACCTGCAGAGATCATGCCAGCAGAACCATTATTTATACCATAATCGATATAGCTTAAGAAGGAAGGATTATGATTTATTCTTATTACCTTATGTATTTTAAGCATAGTTGACTTACCATTTTAGCCTATCCATCAATTACTTGTATAAATACTCCTATGAGGATGAATAAACCAAGCAACCAATTTACACCCGTGGACGTAGGTCTTCATTAGACCGTACCACGTAAATCTCTTGTGTTCTTTACATTTAATTTTGTGCCTTATACTATATTTTCATATATTATATTTTATATTATTATTGGTGTGAAATCCACACACATCATATATATATATATTTATGTTTGCAAAGTCCACACACAACTCAACACAAAATTCATATATATATATATATATAAATAGAGGTAATGACATTTTCCCATCTAAACTATTGGGGTTTTTGCACTTTTGTAAACAAACTTTTTTCTTTTGCACTTTTTTATCCGAACTAAACGGGTTTTGCATTATTTTATCTAAACTTGTTTATTTTTTATACTTTCTTATATGAACTACACGGATTTTTACAAAATTTTTACTTTTAACATTTTTCGGTGGAATATTCGCCGTAATTTCATTACACACATCCCATATGACCCTTTTAAGGGTAAAAATGACATTTAATGGAACTTGCGATTCAATATTTTTATCCTTTTAAGTTGAAATGATACTTTGAATAGTAGAATTCAAAATAGCGAAACCACAAAAATTGTTGTTTCAATTGATAAAATTTCATATTTATCCTTAAAAAGATCACATGTGATATATATGATGGAACCCTGGCAGAATACTCACGCTATTCTGCCGAAAAATGCTAAAATATAAAGTTTTGTAAAAATAAATGTAGTTCAGACTAAAAAGTGCAAAAGAAAAAAATTTGCTTACAAAAGTGCAAAAACCCAAATAGTTTGGATGGGAAAATGCCATTACCCCATATAAATATACAAACAACTCTCGTTCTAATTTTTCCTTACTCGCATCTCATTCAAACAAACTATATCTGTTTCTGGATAAAAACAAATTGAATAAGGAAGAGCTAATTCGATTAACTCAACCCCCGTGATAATTCTCCACTTAGAATTATCTCACAACCTCCGCGTTCGAATACGATACGCTGGATGGTGGTTCAGACTTTAACACTCCGTCGTGTTGTTTAAAATTGTTATTCGGACCACAATTCTTAATTATTAATTTCGAGTATGAAAAACAGTGAATCGAAAGAGTTTCAAGTCATAAATTAGAAGTTGATTATTATCTTCGAATGCAATAATAAGATGAAAGAAAAGATTCAAATCCAGATAAAAATTATCTCTCAGATACTTAAATCTGACAAAAGATAATCTTATATCTATGTGAGAATCTTTCTTTGAATACGATAGTTGGATTCAATGCGAATTATCGTCTTCGAATAACATAGTAACATAGTGAAGGAAAAATTCAAGTCCAGATAAAAATTACCTATCCGATACTTAAATCTGAATAAAATATAATTTTATACCTCCATGAGAATCTCTCGATCGAATGTATTATTTTTCAACCCCTGCGTCTGAGTCGCATTAATTGACGTTTTAGTTGTTCATTTCGAATATGAGGATGACGAATGAAAGACTCAAGTCAAGATACAAATTACCTATTCGATACTTAAATTTGAATACAAGATAATTTATACCTCCATGAAAGTCTTCAATTCTGAAAAATTACAAGCAAGCAATGGCGATATAAGCCTTGAAGGCAAATCCCATCGAATCTAATACTAAATTACACTACAGTTACTCCTAATTTACGCTACGATCTACTCCTACATTACGCTAGAAACTACTCCTACATTACGCTAGAAACTACTCCTAAGGCTAGAGCTAATTCTAAGAGAATTGAAAATGTAGAAGTCTGATGATCTTGTGATCTCCTTTTTTCTTTCTTTCTCTTCGCGCTTATATACTCCACTTTTTTTGTAGGTTTCTTCGCAACCTCCACATTCTCCTCTACTTCTGGAACCGCTGTCAACCGTCTTCAACTGCTCTTTCAAATTTCTCTGATTTTGGCACCCGAGTTTAAGTTGATTTTTCTGGGTTCGGGCTTATCCTTATTGGGCTGCTCCATACTCTTTTTTGAATGTTCTATTGTCTTTGTTTTTGATTTTTTCAAACCTAGGTCCATTCGACTTTACCCAAGTCATTCTTTTTTCAGGCTTTACTCGAACATAAGCCCAATTTGATTATTATTTTCCTATTACTTCTTTATTGGGCCTTTTTTAATTCGAAAAACCCGTTTAGTATTTTTTAGTGTAAACAATATCATAAGCCAATTATATCTGATCGTGTGTATATATATATATATATCATCCTACTTTTCAACACTTCTTGACGTATCATTTCACTGTCAAAATGGAGAATTTTCAGAAAACTAGGGTTAGGCAGTACCTAAAATCTTCGGTTCCGCGTCTTCGATGGACTCCTGAGCTTCATGATCACTTTGTTGAAGTTGTTCATAATCTTGGTGGGAGATACAGTAAGTCTCTTTTCATAAATAAAAGTTAGTTTTTTTTTCTTCCAATCAATTGATAAATTAAGTATATGGTAATTAATCAATACATAAACCAATTAACATGAGCAACAAAAAGAAGTATTTTTAGATTTTTTTTCTTTTGTCAAAAGTTTGCTTGATAAGCTAAAAAGATTGTTACAGAAGTTAGAATTAATAAACTAATTAGCTATAACATAAAAGACTGGAAGAAATTTAATTTTTTTTTCTTTATTTAACTATTTTTCCATTTTGGTTCTGTATTTGTTCGAAGAAAATGCGCTCATTAATGAATCTTCGTTAGTATAGATATTAGGGTTTGATTTTTTTCTTATTTGACAGGAGCAACTCCAAAGAAGATTATGCAAGTGATGGCTGTAAAAGGGCTCAAGATTTCTCAAATTAAGAGCCATCTCCAGGTAATATTGATTTCTGCTTAGTGATTTCTTTGTCGTTTTTTAATCAACAAAATAAACTTTGTGCTTAAGAAATTCAATTATCATACAATCTACAGCGGAGAAAATTTCATTTACGGCCCCATATAGAATTTTTCAATTTTAGTTCCATTAGATTTCAAGTTGCATCCCATAGAATTAAAAAGCTGTACTTTTCGTCCCACTCGTTTATTTTTTGACGAAAAAAGTCCAATGGGATGAAAAATACAACTTTTTTCCGTGCGTCAAATATCTGACTCTAACGACGCATGCGTCTCAATTGCTTCTTTCCTTAAAAAAAATAGACGGTTGGTATCAAAATTGCGACTTTTTCAAACTTATTGGATTAAAATTGTAACATTAATTAAATTTAAAGGGATTAAAATTAAACGCTCGAAGTCCTATAGAACCATTAATAAAATTTTCCCACCAATAGAGATATATAATTGCAGCCTGAGATGGTTTAATTTTTGGGGCTAAAATGTTGTGGAAATAATTGAGAGAACCTTGGATTATCTATATATGTTGTAAATTTGTATCATTGTCTTAAGTACCACTGCTTAATTGATTAATTTTTTTATTATAAATTAAGAGTTCCACTGCGCACAAGTTTTTAATGTAGATTCTTTTTACCAATTTAATCGGATGACAAGTGTTGTACTATTTATATTATGATTTGCCACCCTTTGAAATCCATACTAATCATACGTGATTGATCTGGACTTCTCACACGGTAGACTCTTTCAAAGCAACTAATTTCAAAGTGTGGACCTTACTGGAATTAGTTGGATTATAATTAATTCCCACACAACTTGCAAAGTAAGATTCTTTCTTACCTTATTTACACTTTACACACCTTTTTTCGGGTTAAAAAAAGTTTAGAAGGAAGTCTAATTTCTTGAGCAGATTACGCAAAGAGAAGCCCTCTTTAGGATGATATCTCTAGTAGAATTCAAACATTTTTCGTCTCTGAAGTCACAAATCGCTTATCACTTGCTCCAACCACTTTGAATATTTACACACACATATATAAGCATACATACACACCACTAATTCCCAAGAAAATGCTACCTTTCCTAATTTAAAACTAGTGACGATATCAATATACAATATCATATATCGGATCTTCTATTTCATAGGGTGTTTTTTTTCAAAACATATACAGTATTTCATTCTCTATTCTATTCATTATATACATATTATGTATATATATTTTTTTCTCTAAAATATATGAATTACGTGAATTTTATACATGTGAGGTATACATATCAATTAAAATACAAGATGAAGTACAATTTTGAAATAAATATCCAGTGTGAATATAAACCTCATCAACAAATGGCATGCATTAAAGGCGGAATAAATAAGTTTCCTTAACAA
The DNA here is from genome assembly GCA_019426215.1 of Buddleja alternifolia. Taxonomy (NCBI): domain Eukaryota; kingdom Viridiplantae; phylum Streptophyta; class Magnoliopsida; order Lamiales; family Scrophulariaceae; genus Buddleja; species Buddleja alternifolia. Next base: position 52,769,841 of record CM033392.1, on the reverse strand, counting down.
AGTAAACTACTTGGTACCTTGAAATACCTATTAAGTCTAGCTAGCTACAAATTAGAGCTAATTTATTAGCTAGTCTCGAAATTAAGATTATTCCGATGTATATGTAGGGTGAGATATTTTAAGATTATAGACATAATTTAGTTAGATAGGTAGCTAGGTTAGACGTAGCTTAACCTAAGTGTACTTACTAAAGAAGTTTAGACTTAGAGGCACTCTTATTTTCCGTGTTTTAAGTGCTATATATATCCTAGTACGAAGTTCTTTCCTCAATGCTTAATTCATACATTTAATATCAAGGGCAAATCCCATTTCTTGTCTCGTAATTGTCTCCGAGTACATTTTTAGTATCGCGTGTTACACAAATCTCATATTACATTTCATAAGTCGTAAAAAATCTCACATTTGGTGGCCACGATCAATTTTTGTCAAAAAACTAACGGTTCTGTTAGTCAGAGGCTAAACAATAAATAGAAAAAAAAAATAGAAAAACTTAGAAAATAAATGTGAATTTTTTGGAAAGTTGTTTTATAAATGTAATTTTTTTTAATATATATTTTTAATAGATGTGATTTTTCTTTTTCTGACTAAAGACGAAAATTGATCATGGGGCTAAACAATAAATAGAAAAAAAAAATAGAAAAACTTAGAAAATAAATGTGAATTTTTTGGAAAGTTGTTTTATAAATGTAATTTTTTTTAATATATATTTTTAATAGATGTGATTTTTCTTTTTCTGACTAAAGAAGAAAATTGATCATGGGATCAATTTTCGTCTTTAGTCAAAAAAAGAAAAATCACATGGATCAAATGTGAGATTTTTTATGATTATGGATGCAATGCGAGATTTGTTTAAAGCGCAGGACCAAAAGTGTACCGAGAACACTCATGGGACACAAAATGCCATTAACCTTACATTTAATGATAAGCTAGAATTAATTCGACCTTATTAAGTACTCTATGAACTTTAAGCTGAATAGTAGAAATATGGTTACCTGCCACAATATATTCCTACTTTTCTATATAGTATAAGACAAACATTTTGGGACAAATAAAAATAGAAGACATGTTTTCTATAACCGCAAATATACATATAATCCCAAAAATTGAATTTATAAGTACATAATCATTTTATCATCTCAAATTAGAATACTTAATCTACTAATTTCAGCTTTACATAATCTGCATTGAAATTTGTATTGGATTCTTATAATCAGATGTACAGAAGCATGAAGGAACACAAGGATTTAAAAGGGTTTAGAGCTATTAACAACTACCAAGAAAAGAAGCTAGATTGCACCACTTGGCTCCCTCTATGGTAAATGATTATATACATTTCAAACTTCTTGATTCTAAGCAGGTCAAATTATTTTCTATTAATGGGTGTGTCTGTCTGTTTGGAGATTTTATAAATAGATTTAAAACATTTTAAGCATAATTAAAAAATAGCATTCATAGATTATAAGGATAAAGAATTTAGGTTAACTGATCTTTAGGAATGGTGTAAGACGACGTATGATCAGGAGAACTATGGATAATATATGCAGTTTGGATCATTTGTTGCAAAATGATGTTTGATCGCGTGCATATTCCACTTAACGTAATGCACATGTGTTTAAGAGTTCTTTCAAAAATATAAAGTTGATATTAATTATACACATTTGTCGTGCATATAACGAAATAGAATACAACATAATGATACATTATTTTGAATCAAAATATCTGAACTATAACTTATGAGCATGTGAGGGATCAATCAATATGTTACTATAAGACTTTTTTATTCTCTTTATCGGTCAAGAAAAGTACGACATTACGAGGACAATTCTTAGGTAGTCTTGTAATTACCACATAAACCAATAATGATGGTGTTAGGAATCAACGCTCATAAACAAAATTAAAAGCAAGAATCAAAGCGAGAAAAACGACGAGACAACGATTTACGTGGTTCGGCCAATAATGCCTACGTCCACGGACCTTCACTAGAGAGATTTCATTTCTTTATCTGAGATGCAATTACAAGGGGTAGAGAGCGTATATATATCATTTCTTTTGTACACCTCTCTCACACACTCATTGCATAGCAACATGGGAGATATATATAGGCAAAGAAAAAGTCCAAAACGCGTCCATAACGCGTCGAGTCATCAAAGACGTGTGCATAGGTGTCGAAAACGCGTCCAGGCCATTCTGCCATTTTGTGCCGCGGTCCAAATCTTGATGCCGCGGCACGGCGCCGCGGCACGGCGCCGTCCTCTGATGCCGCGGTCCTGTGCCGCGGCACTCCTCTGATGCCGCGGTCCTGTGCCGCGGCATGCTTTCCTGATGCCGCGGTCCTGTGCCGCGGCATGCTTTTCCAGAATCCGAAATCAGCCCGTTTCCACCGTCTTCTTCTTCTTTTGATCCATTTGATTTGTCTCCACACTTTATCCCATCAATCTCCCACTTGGAGACCAAACTCAAAGTTGAAAACACAATCCCATCATTCCGATCATTCAATATATCTTCCATTCGTCCCTTCACTTTTCCCAAGTGAACCTCAATCTAGTCGTCACATCCCCAATCCCATTGCAGATCAAATCCGTCCCTAGTGCTCCCACTTGACAGACTCACATTGTGAACGATGTTCCACTTCTTTGAACCTCCGCCACTACCCTATTCTTTTGGTGATCAGCCAACTCCTGAATAGCGTGACTTATCCATCTTGGTCCACCTGACCTCGGATATAGGTTACTCCCAAGACCCGGAACATGTCTCACAACCTCGCAACTTTCGTTGCCATCCTCCTCACAAGAGGATAACCACCTTGGTCAACCTGTCTCTCGACATCCTTACACCAAGGACTTTCCCGCTTTGGTCAACCTGTCTTTCGACATCCTTACACCAAAGACTTTCCGCCTTGGTTATCCTGTCTCTCGACACCTTTACACCAAGGACTTTCCATTGACTATCTTGGATTCTTCCAACATATCTGCTCCTTGCCAACTGCATGAGCTATCTCTGATCCTTACGCCAATACTTTTGGTTTTTCAATGGCAACTCGGATCCCCCACATATCTGCTTAATGCTCCCACTGCACTAGCTATGTCCGATCTATCCGCCAACAAAACCCCGGCTCCACGAATCTGCCTAACCCGACTTCGCGTTCTGCCCCAGCTCAGCGAATCTGCCTAACCCGGCTTTTCGCATCTTGCCCCCGCTCAGCGAATCTGCCTAACCCGGCTTTTCGCATCTTGCCCCGACTCAGCGAATCTGCCTAACCCGGCTTTTCGCATCTTGCCCCCGCTCAGCGAATCTGCCTAACTCGGCTTTGCATCTTGCCCCGACTCAGCGAATTTGCCTAACCCGGCTTTTCGCATCTTACCCCCGCTCAGCGAATCTGCCTAACTCGGCTTCGCATCTTGCCCCGACTCAGCGAATCTGCCTAACCCAACTTTTCGCATCTTGCCCCCGCTCAGCGAATCTGCCTAACCCGGCTTTTCGCATCTTGCCCCGACTCAGCGAATCTGCCTAACCCGGCTTTTCGCATCTTGCCCCCGCTCAGCGAATCTGCCTAACTCAGCTTCGCATCTTGCCCCGACTCAGCGAATTTGCCTAACCCGGCTTTTCGCATCTTGCCCCAGCTCAGTGAAGGCCTAACTCGGCTTCACATCTTGCCCCCAGCTCAGCGAATCTGCCTAACTCGGCTTCGCATCTTGCCCCTGCTCAGCGAAGGCCTAACCCGGCTTTCGCATCTTGCCCCCATGACTTCCGGCTCCACGGTCAACCTCCTCTTGGCCCCGTTTCCTGCTTTCATGGTTTGCCCACGTGGTTACGTCTCCGTAATTCCACCTCCCCGGTCCCCGGCTTGCTCGTTCTTCCGCCTTCTTGACAACACGAGTCTGCCCCTTGACCTCTGGCTATACGGATCTGCCCCCGGCACTGCAACTGCTCCCACTGGCTTCATGTCTACCTAACCCGGCAACATAAACCTGCTCTCGTTGCTGCGTCTCTGCCTCTGCATCTGGCACCACGATTTTTCAACGTTTTCTCGTTAACGTTCAACGGGATAACCCCCAGAACTTGCAGCATCTCCTGCAACTCTCAGTCTGCATCTGTCACCTTTTCAGGCTTTTTCTCCGACTTTTACTTTACCATCTTCATACGCCATTGATTCGCCCACGGATCGCTGTAACCCGTGCTCTGATACCAGTTGTTAGGAATCAACGCGCATAAACAAAATTAAAAGCAAGAATCAAAGCGAGAAAAACGACGAGACAACGATTTACGTGGTTCGGCCAATAATGCCTACGTCCACGGACCTTCACTAGAGAGATTTCATTTCTTTATCTGAGATGCAATTACAAGGGGTAGAGAGCGTATATATATCATTTCTTTTGTACACCTCTCTCACACACTCATTACATAGCAACATGGGAGATATATATAGGCAAAGAAGAAGTCCAAAACGCGTCCATAACGCGTCGAGTCATCAAAGACGCATGCATAGGTGTCGAAAACGCGTCCAGGCCATTCTGCCGTTTTGTGCCGCGGTCCAAGTCTTGATGCCGCGGCACGGCGCCGCGGCACGGCGCCGCGGCACTGCGCCGCGGCACTCCTCTGATGCCGCGGTCCTGTGCCGCGACATGCTTTCCTGATGCCGCGGTCCTGTGCCGCGGCATGCTTTTCCAGAATTCGAAATCAGCCCGTTTCCACCGTCTTCTTCTTCTTTTGATCCATTTGATTTGTCTCCACACTTTATCCTATCAGATGGTACTCTTGACCCAGCTAAGAAACATTGTTTCGTCAAATTTGTGACGTCCTAACTCCTAAGTTCTTTAATCCAATGTTTCAAATATATTTTGCGATGGTTGAGAAATATGGCAGAGGTCCACGGACTACCTAACAATTGTCCTCGTTTCAAATTGCTAAAACATTAGTACTTTTCTTGGCCTAATTTAGCAATTGAAAAGAGAATAATGAAGTCTTATAATAACATCGATTGATCCCGAATGTTTCTATTATAAAATAATATATCATGTTGTATTTCATTTCATTTATCACGATAAACTAACGTGTATAATGCATGTTAATTTTATATTTTTGAAAAAGTTCTGATGATGGTAAAAATCGTCAGACAGTGGATGTCAGTGGAGTAATGGAACCGATCCAACGCACAACAAACTAGGTTAAGAGTTGTTTAAGTTATACTGCATTCGGTTACTTCGAGCTGCCTACGTACCCAAGGTATGTGGGATCAAGTCAATTCGTAGTTCTTTTGTGGGGTCACTCTAAATAGCCAGTGATTTTTTTACTGAGGGAGTAGATCCTGAACCTCTTCCAGCTCCTCTATGGTATTTATAGGGGGCTGATAGTGGGCTACAGGCCTAATTTACTTAATAATCCATCAGGCTTAATGACCAATGATATTACTGTTTTTGGACTAATAATATAACCCAATTATCTTTGGTGGGTCTTCCGTCCTTTTTAGGATTGTATGGCGGGTTATCCACGGATGGTAGCCCGGGGGTGGCGACCCGACCTGACTTGGGGACATATGTAATTACCATAATGCCCTTAGGCATTTTTTGGTGCACATCAAGTTCTTAAACACATGTCGTGCATAGTAAAATAAAATATGAGATCAAATATCATTTTACAATAAAGAATCCAAACTCATATACATATGCTGTGTTCTCCAATGTCTCATACCATTCCTAAAGAGTTTACCAATTTGAGGAGGTTCTATAATGTACAAACAATAAGAGTAACTTAATAATAATCAGAGAATATTTTATTATAATCAGCAGCATTGTTACAAACTTCGTTCGCGCGGTTAGGAAAATGAGTGATTCTTATGAAGTTACAACAATTCGTGTATAATGAAATATGTAAATAAATCTCACCATGTAAACTATTGTGATGATGTTTGAAACGTTTATGTACAAAGGACGGACAACCATTATGAGAGATCTCAAAAATGACATGAAAACAACATATTTGGGCAGGTAAATTAATTTCCCACCTAAAACATCAAGACTTTACACCTTTAGTGTCATTTCAAGGAACAATGAGCATTGTTCTATTCTTAACAACAAATCTTAATCAATTAGTATAGTTAGAGGATCCAAAGTTGTCAATCTAATCTAAATCTTCAATGACAAGTCCTGATTCTTAACCCCTTTTGTTCTATACACAGATACGCATGTTGTTCCATTACACAAGAGTTGTACACAAAACGGATCGAGTCCAACAAGATGTTTAAGATTTTTGGAATTAATTAATACGTACATACCAACCTTTAAAATTAGGTTTCCACTTGGTTTGATTATTAATTGAACTGAGCTTGAATAAGTTTTGACCGAGCCAAGCGTTCGCGAAACTCGAATAACTTGATTTATTTTAATTACACATATTTTATCATTTTTCACTAATCAAGCCAAACTTCTAAACTCATTTAACAAAACAAAAAAAAAAAGGTTTGAACTTAGTTTGCTATATTAACACATCAAGCTCAAAAATACTTTTACTGGTCTATCTCAAACCACATATCAGATAATTTAAATAATTTTTTGGTCCTAATTGCACTTATTGAGCAGGAAATTTCCCCAAGGATTGAGAGAACCACCACCTCATAAGAAACCTATAGGCCAGTTCACTTGCCAAACAAGAAGGAAAATTGTCCAAAATGGTGAAAATGTATATTACCGTGAATATCAGGTGTGTCCCAGTATCCCAATTGTAGTGTATCTATCTATCTATCTATCTATATAGTGTGTATGTGTGTATCAAAGTAATCCAAATAAAGCATGAATGTGATATGAGTTAATTTTTAATGTAGGTGGAGGGCACACAAGGAGGTACAACCAGTGCAATAACAAAGGAAAGAGCTGAAATTCCAAGGGCAAATACGGAATTACAAGAAACTTCTGAAATTAACTTTTTGGGTTTAAGCAGCCTTAGTCCTATAAATTTAGACTTAACTATGTCATTATATTAATTTCTGAGACTCATTGCTTTTTCACTTCAAAGTTTTACTATAGATACATTAGATGTTGTATAGCTCTTCTTCTCATTGGTCCAAGTTTTCAGATGAAACAATCATTAAACATCTTAAGAGTGCCTTGTTAGAAAACAACTAGCTATATTCGAGAAAAAGAGGTCTCGTGTTAACCTTTAGTGCCAAAAAGGCTAAACGTGATGGAGAGGTGATTGATCTTAAGCAATTTCAGAATTTCAAGTCCCAATATATTTAAAATTATTTGTGTATAATGGATCTCATCCCGTCACATTGATAATTGTGATTATTCACGAGTTTTGAGTGCAGGAAGTTTCCAAGGATGATCATAATAGAGCGTGCTTAGAGTTATTGAAAATTAAAATGTTACCTTCTTTAACATTTTATTCTTTGAGATGAGATGATCACCACGTAACATCAAATTGTATTTATAAGTAGCATGTATTATGTCCAATTAAAAATCATATATGTTATATATATATATATATATAGTAGACACTATAAGGAAAAAACACTATGTTGGGATTTTGGAGTATATGTTCTCAGTGCACATTAAAAGGCTAACGTAAACCAAAAACGTAGAATGACGAAATGAAAGGGGAAACAAATTACTGGAGCGAGTATAGCCCGATTGAAACACTAAGTGCGATTCACAACATACCATCTCCGATTCAGGGTAGTACGACACATGGAACGAGCATAGAAACAAAAATTAATGAAACAACACCTAATCAATGAATGTTGGGGCATAGAATATAAGGGTATGGAACACAACTGAGAAACAACAGGCTGATAGGAAGCTGTTATCAGTCGACAAAATGAAGGTTTTTGCATAGTAGAAACAAGGGTGAAAGCTAAAAATTTCAATAAAGTGAGAAGAAGTTTTGTCAATTTAGTGGGAGGTAGCAAATAACTACATAGTTGCCACCAACGGGAGAATATGGGTGTTATGGAAAAGAGGAAATGTTAATTGCATTGTGTTGACCATGTCAGATCAATACATTTGTTGTAGAATAGTCAGTGGAAAATACTTATTTATCATGACTATGGTCTATACCATAAATGATGAAGTTGAGAGAGCATCATTATGTATGTGTATGGGATTTCAAGAGCTATGGGTACTCTTGGGAGATTGGAATGGAACTTTGAATCAAAATGAAAAACTCATTAGTGATGGGGGAAATGAGGAGATTAAAAAGTGTTTTGACAGTGTTGGACAAGAAGACAATTCTTATACATATGATTTCTATACTTGGAGAAACAATCAACAGGCTGATATTAGAACTTATTGTAAATTGGATAGGGTGGTTTCCAATGGAGAGTGGTTCACTAAGATGGATGAATACACTGTAGATTTCAAAGACAGTGTTTTGTCCAATGGTATTTAGTAGTAGGGAAATGAAACAAGGTAATAGTCCTTTCAACTTCTTAAATGGTTGGAGACACCACCCTCAATTCATCAGCAATGTAACTGAGGAGTGACAGAAACATATCTCATTAGGCAGAATGTTCAGACTTGTCCAAAAAAACAAACTGATTAAGAAAAGACTTAAGAACTTATATAAGGGGCCTTACTCTGATATAATTGAGAAGACCAATAAAGCTAAACTCCAGCCGCAGACAGTGATAGAAAAACTTAAGTCAAGTCCATTTGATGAGGAGCGCATTAAAGAGGAAAACACTCTTTATGAGGACTTAAACATTTGATTAGTTGGGTTCCGTTAAATTGGGTCTGTGCAAGAATTTTAACGCTAGCTTGTTCTTTACATACTTTTCGACCTGGTAAAGTGTTCTGACTTTAAAGAATTTCTAATGTTATCTTCAGTGTCTCGTATTTCTGTTAGTAGTGAGCAGTTTGACATGCTCATGCACCTTGATATCTGATGTGGGTGGAAAACAGATCTTGGGCTAAGCTGAGGAGCCCAAGGCCTAATGGGCCGAAATTCATTGTAAACATGGAGTAAGCCCAACTCGACATCTCTGGACGACCCACCAACCTGGATATGCAAAGGAGAATATTTCTATATAAGGAAAGGCTGGAGACAAGAATTAATTAAGTTAAAGACTTTCCTAATGAAGACCTAAGGCAATCAAGCTCAAGATATGAGAATAAATCAGCATTTATACCGCTAAACTTAGAAAATTACGTCTTCTATTTATTATTATATGTATTTTAGGCTTAGTTGACCTGAGGTGTGCCAGGAAGGTGGCAAGCAAGAGCAGCTGGAAGAGCTGGCCCTACTGGAAGAGGAAATTTTCCTCAGCAAATTAACAAGCAAACTGAGGTATGGGAAAACCAAGGACAAGCTTCTGGAGAGGTGAATAATGTGGATAGAGCCACCATACATATGATTTCGGGAGGGTTGACAATTGATGATTCCAAAAGATCTCTAGGAAAATAAGTGAGGATGGTGGAAGCGACACCTGCCTTTTTCGTGAATGTAAGCCAAACTCGACCAGGAAAGGAGATTAAATTCGGACCGAAGGATGCTAAAACATTTCACACACCACATAATGATGATCTGGTTATTACAACTGTGATAGCTAATTATGATGTTCAATGAATATTCATTGATAGCGGGAGCTTAGTGGATATTTTATTCTATCAGGCATATCAGCAAATGAACTTGGGAAATACCAAGATGGAAGCAGTAAGGACAACATTGTTTGGCTTTGTAGGTGAGGTGGTTCAGCCAGTAGGGCAGATCACCCTACCTGTATCTCTTGGAGTCAGATCTAACAAACAAACAGATTTACCTAAATTCTTAGTTGTGGATACGCTATCAGCGTATAACGTGATACTTAGACGAACTGTATTAGTTCTATTTGAGGCTGTAATCTCAATCCCTCACATGAAGATAAAATTTCCAACGATCAATAGAGTAGGAGAAGTATCTGGTGATCAATGTCAATCCAAGAAATGCTATGTGGCCTCTCTAAAGCATGAAGATAAGCTAACGGAGGATAAAAGATGTAAACCTGATAAAGATGGACTCAAGGGCGGCGAAGCTGAAAAGAGAGTTATTTCAGCTCATGTTGAACCTATAGGCGAGCTTATGAGTATAGAACTCATACCTGAAGATACAGAGAAAACAATCCGAATAGGCTCACACTTGAGTCCCGAGCTCCAGGCGGAGCTAGTGGCTATGCTAAGGAATCATGTGGATGTATTTTCTTGGTCAACAAATGACTTAGTAGGGATTGATCCAACAGTTATACAACATCATCTCAATGTATACTAGGATGCGAAGCCAGTTATTTAAAAGAAGAGGCATTTCAGACCTGAAAAGGATGTTATCGTCAGGGCTGAGCTGAACAAGCTGCATAAGGCCAAGCATATAGCGAAAATCCAATTTCTTGAATGGGTGTCTAATGTGGTCCTAGTACCTAAAGAAGAATCAAAGTGGAGAATGTGCATTGACTTTCATGATTTAAACAACGCTTGTCCTAAGGATCACTACCCGTTATCACGAAGGACCAGCTAGTGGACTCCATAGCTGGGTTTGAGCTACTCAGCACCATGGATGCGTAGAGTGGGTATAATTAGATACCCCTGGACGAGGAGGATCAGAGGAAGGTTAGCTTTATAACCTCCTTTGGCACATATTGCCATGTGGTCATGCCCTTTGGCTAAAAAAATGTCGGAGCAACTTACCATATTCTGGTGGATATGACATTTCGAGATCAAATCGAAAAAAATATTAAAGTATACGTGTGTGACATGGTGGTAAAAAGTCGCACTGCCAATACACACATGCAAGACCTGCATCAAACCTTTGACACACTAAGAAAATATAGGATGAAGCTGAATCCAGCTGAGTGCGCATTTGGAATCAAGGGACGAAAATTTGTAGGTTACATTGTCACCGATAGGGGGATAGAAGTTAATCTCGAAAAAATTAAGGCTATTCAAAGTATGGCGGGGCCTCAAAATGTCAATGATGTGCAGCAACCAACGGGACAAATTACGGTTCTAAGTTGCTTCATTTCTAGGTTTGCGGAAAGGAGCCTCTTATTTTTCAAAATTTTGTGTAAGGCAGAAAGCTTTAATTACCAAAGGAGTGTCAGCAAGCTTTTGCGGAGCTAAAAGAGTATTTGAATCAAATTCTCTACTCACCAAACTTGTACTAAGAGAACCCTTGATATTATAGATAGCTGTGGCTGATCAAACTTTCAGCACGGTGCTAGTACGTGAGGAAGAAAAAGCTGAACAACTTGTGTATTACATTAGCAAGGTACTAAGTGACACGGAATCCAGGTACCCGGAGATTGAGAAAATGGCATTTGCACTGGTTATCACAGCTAGGAGGCTCAAACCGCACTTTCTAAAGTACAAAATCATTGTTAAGACCAATCAACCACTCAATGCTGTTTTGGGAAAAGCTGGAACATCTGGAAGACTGGTCAAGTGGGCGGTAGAGCTAGGAGATTTTGAGATAGAGTATGCATCCCGAATGGCTATTAAAGCACAAGTCTTGGCGGACTTCGTCACAAAAATGACAAAGCCTGAAGATATTGAGGAGGAAAAGGAAAGAGTATGGCTATTGCATGTGGATGTCGTGGTCCCAAGTGGCATACGAAAGGGTTTACAGAGGGGAGGGGTTGAATAGACCTTGAAGTCTTTTTCGGCTTCAAAAATTTCATATCACTTTTAAGATTTTGAACGCTTGGTAAGCAAAGCGCTAGGTCAGGCGCTAAAGATAAGATAACTTAGACTTATTAATTTCGGCAGTTACCAAAGTAGGGTAATGCTACAATCGCTTAATCAGGGTTAGCACAGCGAAATGATTTTTAAGCTTAGCGTTCTAGTCAAATAGTCGCTTAACCATTTTTAAAGCCTTTTCAAAGATATAACGTGAATAGTAAAGCAAAGCAATAAAACAGTAAATAACACAAGATATGTAAGGTTCATTGGGTGATGTAATCCCAACTACATCCTTCTTCTCCTTTACACTCGGAGGAATTCCACTAAGTTGATAATCAAAGGATCAAATAGAGGTTTCTCCAAATTAGAGGATAGGGAAGATGATCTTGAGCTCCTTGATCACACAGATTTCAACTCCAATGAAGATCTTCTTCAACAAGTTTCTCTCATACAGAAATGCTGCTTGTAGATCAGCAACTTTCTCATTCAGATGAAAGAGATTGAGGGTTTTCATCACAGGTTTGTTTGATTATAGAAAGTTCAAACAACTTGAGATATCTCAATAAAAGTGTAGGGTTTTTCTATGAAGATGTTTGAGATATCGGTGACTGTCTTTGGCATGTATTTGAAAAGCTTGAAGGATTTCACTATGGAGTTTTTAAGCTTTTCTTAAGAATATTTCAGCAACACTTTTACCTTTTCTTGTGTATGTACGTGTGTAATCTCTGATTTTAGGGTTTGCTGAAGGGTACTATTTATAGAGATTTATTGGGATTTTTTCGTTGGATACATGCAGGTGCGTATCTCTCACGTGGCGCGTAAATAGTCCCTTTTTCTGACATTCCTTAATTTCTACTGTTACCGATCAGACAAGAGCAGACTTTGAACTCTGAATTCTGACAGTCTAGTTAAAAGGTGGCTTGTCCACAAGTCATAATGCTTTATCACATTTAATGCACTTATCAGACATTTAATGCGTTTTGAATTTATTTTTCGTTGGAAATAAATGTCCGTTGATGATTGCATTTAACTCCTTCATGACTTGAGAATTTATTTCAGGTAAATTTGATCCTTGATCGCTTGAGTAATTTGAGCGCTTGATTCAACATCCTAAAAAAGTCCTTTTAGCGTTTAACAGACGCTTAAGACAAATCTTCATCTTCACTTGACTTCAGACTCACCTAAAATTCTATTAGCGACTTGGTATTTAATACTGAGTCTAAAATCTATAAAGATAAAAATTACAAGTCTAATAAATAACAATACTTTCAAACGCTTATACAAATGTTCTATGAAACCATAAACTTACATTCTTTTGGGCTCTAACATTAAAATCCTTTCCTTGTCATCATCAAAACATTTAACATGAAATTTCCTAACAATTTCCCCCTTTTTGATGATGTCAAGACCTTAACTCTTTTATAGTTTAAGAGTTTGAAGAAAAATCAAAAGATATAAGTTAGCGTTAGAAAGTTAGTTGAGTTAACTAATGTTAGATTAGCTTCAACAAGATGTTTCAGCGTTTAATCATTCATTCATATAATAAATTGAAGCATACAAGATTACATTGAAAAAATAGCAAAACATAAAACAACAGAAGATAAAAGAAATATAAAGCCGGATAAGTGATCATCTTCTTTGTCACTTCTTCGACATCTCTTCCTAGAAGATCTCATTCGCTAGATCTAGAAGGACTCTGTCAATGTCTATCATTGTTGTATGATAGACTTCGTTGTAGTCCTCACGATATTCTTGAGTGCTTATGTTGAGCTCTAACAACCTTTCCACCCAATCTCTTGGAGGAATTCCAAGCGTCTGTATAAGATCATGATAGAGATCTTGGACTTGATCATTGGTAGGTTTCCAGTTAGGAGGTTTTCTCAAGGGTTCAGCGTAAGGATGAAAACCCATACTTTTAAGAAATTCCACATCAAGATCGGGAAGCCTATGCCTGCTTCTGAAGTATCTTGGCTTTCGCTTCTTTGTGAGCATCTTTTTCAGGCTTGCAATCTCTTCAAACATGGAGCGCCAATTTTGTTATCTGTTTTGGACATCAACTCCGAGGCTTTTCCTTTGGCTTTCTGATCTTTTGGATTTTTTTTTCCTTCCCCCTTCTTGACTTCATCAAGGGAAGAACGCAGCTCAGCGATATCGCGATGGAGTAATTTAACTTTATCAACGAGTAAAGCGACTTGTTCAGCGATACTTTGACTCATGGAATTGGAAGTATTATGTCTTTCAGTATTTGTTGAAGCATTCTGCCACCGCAGTAACAAAGGCTGCGTCAGGATCTAGAAACGAAGTTGTGCTACCGATGGGAGGATAGTTCTGAGCCTTGAACTTGGAGGTGCAAGCATCAAATCCCTTATAAAAATAAGGGAAAAATATATTTGACACCCCTCTGAAATATGAAACCTGCACACATCCCCCTGTGCTAAAAAAATAACCTGATATGCCCCTGTGATAATGAAAGTCCTGTATAGAAACCCCTCTCTGTTAGAAAGTAACAGAAGGTGTCGTTCACGCGCGGCTTGTGCGATGCAACGCCTTTTTTGGTCCTTTTTCAATGTTAAAGTGGTTGATAAATGGCTAAAATACCCCTCCAAGTACCTTTATATCTTGAAACCCTCCTAGCCACTCTTTTTTTTCTCCCCATACAACAGAATTGGACACACTTTTTCATCCCCTCTCAAAAATAGGTAAGAATTGTCTTTCCTTTCAATTTTTTTTACATATTATTCAAGTAAATAATAAAATTTACTAAAGTGAAATTATTTTATTTGTCTAGAATGTCTTACAATTCACAAAAATCATCAACTTCAAAAGAAGAAACTCTTGATTTGCGGTACAAGATCCCAAAATGTTACTGCAAAAAAACTGCTGCAATTTGGGTTGTTGGTCTGAGAAAAGAGACTGAAGGCAAATTGTTTTGCAACTGCAAGACCAATGTGTGTAGTTATTTTTCTTGGTTGGAGCCGGTTAGTTGGTCATTCAAGAGTTCGCAGACAAACTCAATGAAAGTGCCAATTGTAGAACACGAAGTTCAATTCAATCGATCCGGAATGAAAGAGGGTTAAGCAGAAGTAATTTCCATTTGCCAAGAACTCACATCCAAAATGAAACAATTAGATGCACAACAGAGGCTGATTAAGGCATTAATTGTAGCAATTTTTGCTCTAATAATTGTTGTATTAGTTAAATAGGATGGACATGATTGCAACTATTAAGTTTTTATGCTTTTTTCAATGCAATTTTAATTGAGTATATATATATGTATATATATTAATCATTAGGGATTTACAACACATAAGATACTAACAATTGTGCACAACACACATCTAAAATCTTGTTTGGAAGACAATAACCATCAAAACACAACTTAGCATTAAACTGAATATCTTCCCAGTACTTTGTGCAAAAGCACATACATCAGATTTCACAAAACAAAACACTGATTTAAGACTTTGGAGCCATTCAAAAAACTGATCAATTGTTCAGAACACCACCAACAACCAAATAACTATGCAATATCCACTTAGTCATTCACAAAACTTACAAAAAACAAGCACTATTCATCAATATTCAATTTATGACAAACATCACATCTTAGGAGAAGGTCCAGCAGCTTTAGAATTTTCAGGAGTTGGCTTTGATGATGCAAAAGTACCTCTTGGCATTGAAGAAGAGGTGGTTGTGGGCATTGAACTTGAAGAGGTGGCAGAAGTTCCAATTGTCCTATATGAAGCAGAAACGATTCTAAGAATTGATGAGGCAGTTGATGGCTTCTTAAATGCCGGATTAGGAGTGGGGTTTAGCACATGCTTCATCTTTTGTAGTTTCCTAGAAGATAAGGAAGCAGGATTTGCTTGTTTCCTACTTCTAGGAGACTGTCTTGGCACTTGTGGAGGAATCTACACAGAGAATACAGATGGTATTGTCAGAATATATATTAATTAATTTATTTAAATTATTTAAGGATGCCAAACTACAACAACTTTACCTGAGAATGCTCTACTTGAGTTGGAATTGGTTGTCCTGAGCTTGAATTCTGAGTGGGGCCTTGTGAAGACTGTGTGGGGACCTACAATGTTAAATGTATTAAATATATTGAGTGGGGAGACAAGGACAAGGACACTCATAAATGTATACCTCAACAGTAGACAAGTGGGGAGAAGATTGACCACCAGCTGAGGCGTCTTGGGTAGTCTGTGGAGGCATTTAAGTCAAAACTTCAATGATAAAAAGCAGTTTCAATATTATCTCATTAAATATTGAGTGGGTGCATTTACTACCTGTGTTGCACCTCTGTTATGTGATGAAGTGGTGTCCTGTCCTTCTTGAAGCAGGTTGTGTTCTTGTTGTTGGAACTGGTGGCATCTACATAAAACAAATGGGTAAGTATCCACATTAATAAATAGATTACTCAATTAAAAAATGTTGTTTTTAAAACCTGAGTTGATGCAACAGATGGTTGTGTTGCAGATTGGCTTTCTCTAGTTTGAGATGCAACAGATGGCATCTACAAAAAAATCAAGTTAAGTTAATACATTGATAAAGAAATAACTCAACTAAATACATATGTTAATAATACCTGATTTGATCTATTTAATGGCTGTGATGCAGTTTGCCTTTGCCTTGTCCTTTGTTGAGATGCAGATTGCCTTGTCCTTGTTTGAGATGCAGTTTGCCTTGTCTTTGGCTGAAATTCAATACAAGGCATGGTTAGTGTTTTATAGATTAATGTAAAAACTACTAAAATCTCTTTTAATACATCAAATACCTGAGTTAAAGTAGATGTTCCTGTTGGCCTCCATGCAGGCTGCCTTGTTCTTGGTTGGGCTGGTTGAGATGGCATCTACACATACCATTTACAAAATAAGATAGAAAATACAACTGAAAAACTTACAATGTTAATCAATTTTTTTTACCTGTGATCCAGCTTTTCTTCTTGAATGGGATACAGAGTGTGAAGCCTACAATAAAATGCATTAGTTGAGTTTTATATATAAAAATGAACCAAATTAATGTAAAAATGTATTACTTAATACCTCAGAAAGTGAAGGAGGTGGTACTTGGGAGTCCTCTGTTGCATATGTTGCACTTGTATGTTGTGAAGAAGGTGGTACATCTTCTGTTGCAGCTTCTGGGGGAACCTGAGTAAGTATTTACAACAAAGAATGAATTGGTAAAATGTTTACAACATATATTAAATGGTAAAACACATTGAAAAGTTAATACTTATTTAGATTACCTCAGTTTGACTTGTGTGTTTGTTATGTCCAGCTTTGTTGTGACCTTGTTCACCACAAATAGTACATGTATGAGTTAGCCCTTTTCTTGATACATTTGTTTGGCCCCTTATGTCATTGCCATCCCTTCTCCTTACTTTCCTTGGTCTTCCAGCTCTTGGAACAACATTTGGGGGATCAACTACTCCAAGAGTTGACTCTTCATACTCATTCATCCCAGGCACTGGATTAATCATGTGTCTGTAAACTCTCAAGTATGTATCCTTCTTCAAGTAGGGATCCACATAATCCTCAACTTCAAGTCTCATTTGGGCAATGCATACAAGGGCATGACAACAAGGATACCCAACCAATTGGAACATGCCACAACTGCAATGCCTGTCATTGAGATACACAATATGGTTGTCCAAATGCTGTTGCACCTCAAACCTATCCACACCACCCCAGGTTGGATGACAGCTTTTACCCTCAAGTCTTTGATTTTGAATCTTCTTATCAATATTAGTGATAGGAAATTTCATGTTAAGATTTTGATGATGACAATTAGGAATCTTGTTAGACCCTAAAGTTATGTACGCTTAAATTTTATGGATACTTGTATAAGCATTTGAACATTAGAAATGTATAGGCTTTATTTTATCTTTTACTTTTGACATTCTTAGATCAAGAAGTCGGTTAGATTAAGCGTTTGATACTTTCTGAGTGAGCTTATCAAGACTACGAAATCTGAAGACTCCAAGCGTCCAAGAAATCAATAGTGAATGAAGTTTGAAGAAGTTCACTCTAAGCGCCTGACATGTTCTGAGTGAGGTGTCAAGTAATGAAGTTAGAAGACTTTTCCAAGCGTCTAAACATTAAATAATCCTCCAGATTAAATGGAACTTTTAGCTCATGAATGAAGCGTCTATCAAATGACAAATATTCTCCTGAAGCGTCAGATCGAAAGGAGTTTAATTCAAATATTCTCAGTGTAATAAATGCCAACGGGCATTTAATTCAAATGCATTAAATGCTGATAAGAGCATTAAATGTGATAAGTACTTTCAGACGTACGGAGAAGCCACCCTATTGGACTGTCAACTATTCAAAGACTGCAACACCAACTTTTGTGCAGCAGATTTTCAGGAAAAAGGACAAAAGTTGTTCACTCGCGAAAGTGAGAGACACGCGCCCTTGCATGTGTCAAACGGACACTTTTTTCAAGAATGCCTATAAATAGAACTTCAACAACAAGCCAAACATAGAACAATCATCAAGCCAAATTGCTGTTGCATTGAAGTCTCATTCCTTAAACTTTCCGAAAAGCCAGAATACTCAAGAAAATATTCTCTTTGCTTTTCATCAAATCCTGAGACAGTCAACCCAATATTTCAAATATTCTTTTTGAAGAAACTACACTACTATTGAGATATTCCAATTGTTTGAACTTCATCAAAATCAAACAAACCCTTTTAGAAAAACCCCTATCCAAGCCTCGCGATCTGTGTGAAGTCGAAGTTGGATACTTGCCATATTTCTGGGTGAAAAAAGCAAGGGGATTGAAGTGATTTGGAGTAGAAATATATGTGATCAAGGAGCTCAAGTCATCGACATCCATCTCTCCCTAATTTGTAGAAGATTCTGTGTGATTCTTTGAGAATCATTTTAGTGGATTGCCTCCAAGTGTTCGAGGAGAAGAAGGACGTAGTTGTGATTACACCACCCAACGAACCTTACAAATATTGTGTCATTTACTTTTCAGTCAATTCTTTTATCTATCATATCATTGCATAAATTGATTAAGTAAAACACAATCAAAAGCTAAGCAACTAAGAAACCTCTTGTGACGCTAAAGCTTTCAAAGAGAAGACTCCAAAAATTATTCCGCTGTGCTAACACTGATTAAAGAATTGAACGCTTAACCTACTTGGTGAAAGTATTCAAATCTTGAAGTCTGAGTTAACTTCCTAAAAACAGTCTTTATCAGACGCTTCACCAAAGCGCCAATATTTTTAAGTGAACGCTTAAGTCAAGCGTTAGACACTTCAAGCGTCTATCTTTTCAAGCGTCCAAAAATTTTTTAGTAAAACTTTTTGAAGTCGAAAAAGACTTCATGGTCTTTTCAACCCCCCCTTTCTAGACCCTTTCGTATGCCACTTGGGACCAACAATTAGGACAAATTACCCCACTGTACTTTTCAATTCCCTCTCTTTTAGTTTGTATTCTAGACATACATTTCCTCCTCATCCACTCAAACATATCAATGATAGGCATCTCTCTTGCCTCCAAAATATAACTATTGAAAGATTCACTGATGTTATTCACCAAAACATCACACTTGGTTCTTGAGGGGAAGAAACATCTAGCCCAATAGATAGTAGGAATATCATTCATCAATTCATAAGGTGTCTGTGCATTCCCTCTCTTTGGGTGTACTCTTTCAATTTCTCTCATCACCCTCTGATGTTGCCTAACATTATAAGTTGAGGCTATTCTCTAGAATAACCTCTTTAATTCCTCACCCTTAAATCTACCCATGAAATTATTATACATATGTCTAAGACAAAATCTGTGCTCACCTCTTGGAGCCAACTTTCCCACTGCCTCAACCAATCCCTTTTGCCTATCACTTATAAATGCCCATCCCCTTTCTTTTTGTGAGCCTATGTCCCTAAGCAACAAATTTAGGAACCATTCCCAAGTATCAAATTTTTCAACCTCAACAAGGGTATATGTAATGGGATAGAGATTATCATTCCCATCTCTACCCACTGCTGTCAACAACTGCCCCTTATATAAACCCTTTAAAAAACAGCCATCCAGACCAATAATTGGTCTACAACCATCCAACAAACCTAGCTTCAATGGACTCAGACAACAATACATCCTCTCAATAATTGGTGGACTCAAATTTCTATCCACTTTCAATATCAAACAGCTACAAGGGTTATGTTTAACTGCTGTTGAACAGTAGTCATACAACTTGTTATACTGGATTTTAATATCTTTCCTTAAAAGTTCAACTGCATACCTCTTGGCCTTATACACTTTATGAAGGTTGTACTCAATCTGTACATCCCTTCTTATTTTTTTTAAGGACTCTAGACTTTCATTTAGATTATCACTTATGAAATGCTGGATCCTCTTCCCAATGTACTTGTAATCTGCTTGCTTGTTATCAGTTCTGTGAATACAAGTGTGATGGCCTTTGATAGATTTAATTTGAAATGTAGTTCCACTCATGATTGGGGATGCATGAATCCTCCAATCACAGCCATGCTTACAAACTGCAGTAACTCTGCCTCTTTCACATTTCAGAAATCTTATGTCCCAGCCCTTTTTCACTACCCAATCCTTTAAAACCTCCTTATATTTGTTCCTTGTGATAAATTTAAATTCTACAAATAGATTTGCCCCCCTCCTCTCCATCTGATCATTCCACACTTGATGCACCTCACTATCATCATCACTACCCCTCAAGGATTCCAACTCATCCTCATTATCAACATCACTATACTAGCCATCAGGATGTACACCTCTCTGTATATTAAGTTCTTCTTGTTGTTGTGCTGCTCTTTTTCTTTTTTTTTTCTTTCAAAAATGCCCTTAAAGCTTTTAAATTTTTTTAACATGGTCAGGTGATGGTCTCTCAACAAATATGTCATCATCATCTGGACCCTCAAAATCTTCATAAATCCACAATCTGAGACAGATCCTGAATCAGACTCTGATTCATTCTCATTGTATTCATAAGTGGGATCCTCTTCTACCCCCTCACTTTGACCTTCCTGCACACCCTCATTTCCACCAGCATTAACACCCTCATTTCCACCAGCATCAACACCTTCATTTACCCCAACATCAACACTCTCACCTACTCCATCTAGAACACCCTCACTAACACCACAATGAACTCCCCCACTATCACCATCCTCAAATTCAGTGTTGAAATTTTGAGAATGATTCAAGTTCTCAACAGGATCATTATTTAATTCATCATCAAAATTTAAGTTATCATTTATGTTCATGTTTTCATCCCTCAGGTTTTCATTAGTGTTAAGGTTTTCATCAATGTTCATGCTTTCAAAGTTTTCATCAGTGTCAATGTTTTCATCAGTGTTCATGTTTTCAAGGTTTTCATCAGTGTTCAAGTTTTCATTGTTCTCAACACCCAAGTTATCAGTATTGAACAGATTTTCATCATCACCATCATATTGGTTATCTAACACAATAGGCTAGTTGATGTTTGTTTCACAAAGGGGTAGACAAAACATAGGTTGAGAATTAGATATTATGTTACCCTTTGTATCAACCACTAATAGAGGACTAGACACATCCTCTACATAAATATGTACTACATTCATCCCCTTGTAAGCCCTTATTAGATCTATCACACCTTTGTCCCCATGTAATATCCTAATCCCATTGTCTAAACTATGCCCAGGAAGACAGTAATACATGTTCACAGTACTACATTTACCCCCTCCCTTACTGTACATATCAACTAAGTCAGAGTAATAAAATCTCTCTTTGTCAACATCAGGAAACAACATCTTAGAACCACCAAAATACCTAACCGTGGGAAACCATTCTATACTACCCCCAGACCAAACATAAAAATCAGCATAATCAGGCAACACCATTATCTGCAAATTAAATAAAAAAAAAACCTTACTAAATTTATCAAATAAGGACCACCACATGTAAACTCAATAACTAAAGGACCACCACATATACACTAAATGAAGTCTTTATTGATTCATGTTATTGGCACAGACTGACCTTTACAGAATAAACATGCATCTTATTGGGACCACATGAGATAAGAGCTTTTAATATTACAAACACACAACATATATTATTAACTGGTCCCACAAATGTACACATTAACAATAAAAATACATAATAAACCTAGTTTATATCACTAACAAATAGACAAACTTTCATAAACTATTATTGAGGCCCTACACATGCATAAGACTTGACAAAAACATGCATATTAAACAAAAGCACACACTGGGACCACAAGTTTGGTAACATACCTCTATTTTGTTCAGCAAAGTCACACTTTACAACCCAACAACCACTAAAAATAGCATAAAACAACAAAAAAGTGTTAGATATTCGAGCTTTTACTTTTATCTTTGTACTAAAACATAATTTTTTTGAACAAATCAATAAGACCATGCTTTTAACACCATAAACCAACTACAAAAGCGAAAAAAAATAGAAAATCCCATACCTTTCAAAGCCCTAACTTTGATTTGGCAGATTCCAACTCACCAAACCCTAAATCTTGTCACCAGGTCCTACAACAAGTCCTATTCAACAAAAAAAAATAGTTATTTAGCAAGAATTTCAAAAAGAATTAACAAAAAACAATGATTGAAAAAAATCCTAACATGTACACTTTTCACATACCTTTGTATCAGTTGATAAATATACTAAAAAACAAAAATGCGGACACCATTTTTCATTTTTAAGCACTTTAATTGGAATATAGTGTTAGATTCTTCAATCGTTTCAAATGATTGTAGCAGTTTGTGGCCAAACCTTAAAAATCGCCCTTTTGCTATTTTCTCTCACTTCGAACCCTCACACACGTGAAAATGAACTCAGCATTCTATTTTAAGAGTTGTTTAAGTATAAGGGGTATAACGGTCATATCATGGAAAAATGTAACGGCGTTAGTCCCAGGGGAGCGTGTGCAGAAATATTGTTAACACAGGGGCATATCAGGCTATTTTTTTAGCACAGAGGGGATGTGTGCAAGTTTTGTATTTCACAGGGGTATATTATGCAATTATTCCTAAAAATAATCTAGCCCCTTGTCATCCACCACATCTGCAAATTCAGTAGAGGCTAGGAACATGGCCTTGACTTGCCTAGCAATTCGCCTTTAGCGAAAGTGTAGAGGGAAGATGCCCAGTCTTGGTGTGCTTTGTCCAGGGCTTCCTACAGGTCTGCAACTTGGCAGGCAAGGTAAGCTTGCAGATTCGCCTCCGCCAACTTTTTTTCAGTATCTAGCTTCTGATAGCTGGATTCCCAGGATCGAGCCTCCTGCAACAATTTCTTTTCCTTGGCTTCCCATGAGCCTTGGGCCTTTATTAGCTGTTCCTGGACTTTGCTAAGATTTCTCTGCAACTCTCTCACCTCGTTAGACCAGCTCTGGTCTACTAGGGCTCTACCACATAGCAGGGAAAACTACAGGCAAACATAGCAAATAAAAAAAATTCATAAACTTAGGAAGGAATCACAAATTATAACAGCATTATGACAAATTTACCTTGGGCGCTAAGGCCACAGCAGCATCAACAATCTCAGATGGCTGCAGGTGGTCCAGGTGGTGACTGTTAATAGAGTTGGCCATGTTCCTTAAAGAATTCAATGTCACAAATTGTTCCTTTCTTTTCAAGGTTGACTAATGTGGAACATCCAGGGCTCGAGAATGAGTTCGCAACGCAGGAGGATTAGGAGTGGAAAACTGGAGCTGGGAGAAAAAGTTTCCCAGATAAGCACCTGTACTGCTACATTTGGCTGAAGTCATGTATGGCAAAGCTTCATGGCTAGCTACTTTTTTTTCTAGAGACTATTTCTCTGGCCAGAGCTGGGTCTCGGTGAGAACGAGCTGACTCAGCTTGACTAGGGGGAGGGGAGGATTTGGTTGCAGGAGCAGCCACCGAGAGGGGCACTACTGGTAAGGGTCCACTAGGGAGGAAGAGGCAGATCAGACTATTCAGTAAGGGCAGGTTACTTCCTGTGGCGGATGGCCTCCTTAGCGCGTGAAGCTTCCATTAAACTTTCTTCAAAAGGAAAACAAAAACACATAAGCAGGGAATACAACAGCCAAACCAAGAAATGCTCTACCTATAGTTTCACCAAGCAAATTTGACCCAACAAAACTCAAACCAAAATGATGTAAAAGGCGTGTATCAGTCAACTTGCCCAAATCACGATTTTGCCAATTCAAATACGCAAGGATTTTTTTGTACATATCAGACATATTTTTTGGAGGATAGGCATTGGATTCCTCAACCTTTTCTAAGAATTCACAACTAAAATTCCATTCTACACCTGCGGGAGGAGCAATGAAAAAGTAATCCATTTTCCATTGCTTATCCACGGTGGGATAAATGGAGAAAAAAGTGGCTTCACCCCAGGAAGTTAAATAAAATACACCCCCATCACCAGAAGAACATGGATTAGAAAAAATCGAAGAAAGACGAGTGGCCACAATGGCTAAGCAACACAGCAAACCCAGCCATCCTTCTGATGGCATTGGGAGCAAACTGATTCGGGGAAAGTCTATATTTCTGGGCTATAGAGATATAGAGTGGTGGGATTGAAAAGCGCAAACCTACGCGCAGATGTGCAACATAAAAATAAGTAAAGACGGCAGGAGGGCGGTGGAGTCTATCCACCGCTGTAGGGACTAGAATACGATAGGAAGCTGGACTACCATAATTTTGGTGGATTATTTGCTCTTGCTAGAGCGTGAACCTAGACCTAATAATTTTCCAAAATCGACGCTTTTGGCTAAAAGGGTTTTTTCTTTTTTATTTAAAGCAATT
This sequence comes from Buddleja alternifolia, assembly GCA_019426215.1. Lineage (NCBI taxonomy): Eukaryota > Viridiplantae > Streptophyta > Magnoliopsida > Lamiales > Scrophulariaceae > Buddleja > Buddleja alternifolia. Next base: position 52,745,403 of record CM033392.1, on the reverse strand, counting down.
CGTTTTGCGGGATCTAAAGCATCCGGGTCAAGCTGGTCCGGGTTATCACTATCTGAGCCCAACCCAGCCGACTCCTTTCTGGATTTACGCTATGACTGGGTAAAAGAGGGCCGGAAGCTTGGTGGCCATCGGATTGAGTTTCAGAAGAGACATTGACAGACTTATGACCCCTAACTACCTGAATAGCACTATACAAGTGTTTTACAAAGGAAGAAGCTGCGGCATCAAAGGAACCATGATCCAACAAATTAACCCTTTCTTCCGATTCTAAGAATCAGAGCCCAAACTGTTCGACATGTTAACACAGAGAAAAGGGAGGGGGGGGGGGGGGACATAGCAACAAACATAAGTAACTAAAACAAAAAGAGAAAGAGAAAAAAGATTAAAAAGAAGAGGAAATACCTAGAGGGCAACGATCGTGGAGTAACTGCCGGAGGAGAAAAATCGCGAGGAAGAAGAAGAAGATGAAGGAATCTCTTAAAAGGATCAGAGAAAGTTGAAGAAGACAATAAAATTTTGAAATTTTTGGCAATAAAATTCGAGAGATATTTTGTAAAAATGGTAACTGCTCGGCCTGGGGAAGCGCGGGAGTAATTGTGAGCCATACACGTGTGCCCACTCAGTAACTTCCAAGATGCAGTTGTGACGGCTTAAACTGTTGGAGTAATGATGGCGGCTTAGCTTTTCAAGGCATGACGTGATAACTGCAGGAGCGTGGAAAAGCTCAACCATTAGGGACTTTTCAGTTAAATCAAAGATTAGGGTTTCTGGAGTCAACCCGTGTAGGATGTTCAGTCTTACAGTTCACACAGCTCTGCTGGTGGGACAGTTCTTCTACTTTGCAGTTATGTCTTGACCCATATGATATTTTCTTTACAACTCTCACAATTTGACAAGTCAAATTGTAGAGTTGGTGGGACTCTTGATGTGGATGGGAAATAGATCTTGGGCCAAGCTGAGGAGCCCAAGGCCTAATGGGCCGAAATTCATTGTAAGCATGAACTTAGACTCTTCTAGAAGGAAGTAAGCCCAACCCGGCATCTCTGGACGACCCGCCAACCTGGATCTGCAAAGGAGAATATTTCTATATAAGGAAAGGCTGGAGATAAGAATCAATTAAGTTAAAAGACTTTCCTAATGAAGACATGAGGCAATCAAGCTCAAGATATGGGAATAAATCAGCATTAATACTGCCAAGCTTAGAAGATTACTTCTTCTATTTATTATTATATGTATTTTAGGCTAAGTTGTCTTACCATATTTTGCCATGTCCACAAAAAACTTGTATATAAGCACACGGTGGAAGCATAATAAAAGGACACTCCTTTTCTCCCGTGGATGTAGGTCTAATTTTTGGATCAAACCACGTAAAATCTCTTGTTATTTATATATTATTGCACTCATATTAATCATTATATCTCACAATTATACTCATATTATGCCAAATATTAATATAAATTTTATTGGTCTGAAACCCATTCACATCAATATCAATACAGAGATATATCCTATGCATGCTGGTGAAAAATTCAAGATGGTATTAGCATCCACTCTCAACTTGGATGGAACACCAGATATTGGTTATTACACTCCGGTATATCTTGCTTTCCCATTTATTATGAGTTTCTGAAATTTGTTTTTGGTTTATGATGGTTTAAGTTTCCTACACACATCTTCTATTGTCCTGTAAATGCTGAGAATTTGGGAAATCGATAACACGATATACAAACATTCATATATATATATATATATATATATATCATACAGTTAATTCCAAAATCTAGAGAAATCTTTATATACTAGGTCTATTCCAGCATTAGATTTTATATGCTTAATTTGTCTGCAAAGAATATGTACGAGTAGATTTTTCATCAGGGGGCTGTTAATCGTGGCAATAAGTTAGGCTGTCATTTAACTCTGGTAGCACCTGTTTGGCTTGGTTTCACTTGATTTTCAATCAAGCGTGACTTGGTGATTCCGGTCATGTTTTGGAAATACGAACCACGACAGTAGGAGTAACGGGTTGGGCATGACGCGAGTATAGAATATTGGAACTCGACTTGAATAAATGACCAAGCGGCCTAAATACTTGGTGGATGAGTTCATTACATAGTTCAATGTGGTAAGGTGTATTATATATTTGGGTCGTATGTGATATGAGGACCGGGCCTCCAATTTGTAAAGGAACTACCTCAAATCTGTAGAATAAGTGCACTAGGCTCGAATATGATGTTCAATAATACTGGAGAATAACATGTGTAACCCCTAAAATAGTAAAATGTTCTTGTTGGTTCTATTTGTAGAGAATCTCCATGGTGTAAAGTTCAACAAGGGACACACGCATCATGGGGATGGTTCTATGTGTCGTGATCCTACGGTTGGTGGTTTAGGGTCGTAGGGTCAGGTCACAAATTAATCCAACGGCTAACTCAACATGTCTAAAACATGGTTGATATACCCCTATTGGTAAATTTCCGATACTGTAAGTGTATGTTGGTAATTTGATGGTTATGCCTAATTAGGCATTTCACTCGGGATTAAGATAGACTTTTCTTAAGCACACTTAAAACTTATAGAATCATGAGCCCATTTCATTAAGTTGTGAAATACCAAATATTTGACCAAGGTATTAAATATCAGTATCAATGTAGAATTCGGAGTAGTAAATTTACTGAAGTTTTGATGGAAATTTCGGGGATAGATTTCGGAGTAGTAAATTTACTGAAGTTTTGATGGAAATTTCATGGAAATTTCGGGGATATCCATAATTTCGATATCGAATCTAGAGAAAGCATGAAAAAATTTATAGAAATAATTGGAAATTTTGAATGAAACTTTTGATAATTATGCATTTTTACATTAATAATACTATGTATATGATGTGTATCTGGTGTGTTTGTTAGTTAATATGAGTAAAATCTGTGACGAAAATTTACAATAAATAGGATTTGGAAGTAATGTAATGGCTATATATTTTGGAAACTTCACTAAAACTAAACACATACTATTTTCAGGGACCGGGGTGGGGGGGAGGCTAGAGGGTGCGCTCGCCCCCTCAATTTTGAAAAATTATTTTTTTACCTTACAAAATTTTTGATATTTGAATTTTGCCCCCCTCAAAACCAAAAAATATCATGCCTTCTCCCTTTTCTTTGAGTTCTCCCCTCCCAAACCTGCTATAACGAAAGAGATATAAGAGTATAAAGTATGTCAAAAGCTATAATTGAACCTGGTTCCTTATTATATTTTCTCCCATAAATATAGCGTACCGTACCGTGGGGGGCCTCCCTTCAATCCTTCATTTATCTGGCAAAAAAAATAGTGTATAATTATATCACAACAATCTCGCCCCTCCTCAATAAAATTTTTGATTCCGTCCCTGACTATCTTAATAAATTATATAATTCAAAACCACCTTGAGTTTCTAGAATGACCAAAATCAATTATCTCCCACATGCACTTTTATACTTTGATAGATGTGGACCCAAAGAAAGATAAAAAGTTATTAAAATTAATTTTTACATATATTATAACTAACATAAAATATTTAACTTAAATATATAAATAATTTAACATCATTTTTAAATTTCAAAAAATTTCGGGTTTCGGTTGAAATTTCAGTGGATATTTTGCAAAATAATTTAATATTATTTTTAAATATCGAAAATTTTTAGATTTTGATGAAAATTTCAAGAAATTCTGAGTTTCAGTCGAAATTTGATGGATATTCTGCAAAATAAGATTGAAGATTTTTCGCTTCGTGACCTTAGAATACCTAAAATTTTGATCGAACTTTTGGTATTTCGACCGAAATTCAAGACTGTGGCCCCAACCAAGTTGCTTAAACTTATCGAAAACACGAAAACAAAAAGGCCAACTACTTTAGTTTGGTCCAGAATGATTCATGGCTTTTCTTGGTAATTTGATATCAGGGTAACAAGAAATCACTTGCAGATAAGTTTGACTATGTCGTGCAAGGGAAATTGTACAGAATCTCTGAGGAAACCAGGAAGAAGCAAGTTAAAGCGTATGTTTCTATATCGTATGATGCATTCATCTGAATTCTTTTACCGATAACTGCATATTACCAATTAGGACAAGGTTCTAAGATAATATTGTACTTTTGGTATAAGCTTTTGTTTTCTGGTTAAACTTCAGGGACATGCATGTACGTTTCGTTTGGTGGGTTTCTGATGATGCTTAAGGGGGACCCTTCAATTGCTGCTAGATTTGAGCTCGACCAGAAGTTGTTCATTCTCCTAAGGAAGGATTGAAATCCCATTGTGACTGAACAAGAGGCTCAATGCCTTAGCATATGCTTCTGCATGGTCTTTTGGACATTCTCGTTATCTACAAAATCATATCGGCTTCTTGTAAGTTAATAAGGTTCAAAGTGATCGCTCAGCTGGTAACATGCCGTCTGTCTGTTATTAAGTACTTGTTCACTTGTAAGAACCTCTTATGCACTATTTTACCAATGCTATACATAAACACACACACAAATACACACACACACACACAAATAATGCATATATATATATATATATATATATATACTATGTGAAACCACCAAAAATTAAAGTAAATTATATCATAATATAGATAATGTTTATAAGATAATAAATACGGACTTATAAGATCTGTTTGTACTTCACATTTTGGACTCATTAATTGTTATTATTTTATTAGTTAGTGTTTAAATGTTTATTATGAGTACAAAATTATACATAGCATAAAAAACTATTAGCTTTGTTTATGTAAAAGTTTTACAAACTTGGGTGACACAACGTATAAAAAAATCAATTAAAAAATAAGGTTATATTAATAAAAAAATTCAAATGTGAATTTTATTCTTACGAATGTGCATGAACTAAACATTAAAAGAAAATTCTTATTGATTAATTTTTCAAACACAACCAAATACTATTATATAATCTGATAATTCTCACAAATTATTAGATATTTGATTCTCAATTTAGATTTCATTCCCTGACAAAACAAGCGAGGCCTTTAAGTGTTGAATGAAATTTGATCATGGAATTTATAAGATATTAATGCTGGTGATATATATATATATATATATATATATATATATATTAAGGCGAGTTTGTAAGGTCCTAAATATTTTTAGAGTGGTGTAATTAACTTCTTAGATTAAGAGATGATTTGGAAATTTAATGTTAGATTCGAAAGAAAGAGTAAAACTCCTTGCGAATGTGAGGCATCGTTTATATATATTTTGGTTTATGGTCTATGTATAAAACTTTCATTCCTGCATAAATCCATTGTACTATGAATATAATAATCTAACTTACTATGTCACTAAATTAAAGAGAAACAATAGGCAATTAAGTAAAAATCTCTTTATTTTAAAATTATGAGACTCTTTAGGAACAAACAAAAACAGCATAGTGAATATCTGTTTTGGGACAAATGGAGTAATTAGTATCCAAATGATGCTATTGCTATAAATAGATCGGGACTCGAGAGTAACTTATTAACTAATGTAGATAGTGGATGCTGGATGGTTGTCAAGTAATTTGAGAAAATTTACCGCCAAGACAAGTTTTTCAACTACCTAGGCTCATTAATCTAGTGATATATTTCATTTTCATGTGAGAAGTCATGAGTTCAAATTCAGATTATAATAAGTTGTGACTTTTCTCTCCTTATTTTGGAGTATTATAGGGTTTATGTGACCCATAATTAAAAACTATCGGCTCAGATTCGTCGGGTCAGGGTATTCCTTCGTCTATAATTTAAATATAAAAAAAAAGACAAGTTCTTGGAGAATTATGATTTTTTTTCCAAAAAAAAAAAAAAAATTGTTAGAATTTATGGTAGTTTAGGTGTCTTATTTATGTTTAGTTATTTGTTTCCTTTATTATTATTTTCCTTGTAATCTCTATATAAACCTTTGTCAGTTCAATTCAATGCTAAGGGGAATTTTACCTTAACATGGTATCAGCCTAAAAACCCTAGCATCCTGGTTTTTCCTCTCCTAGCCGTCCGCTTGCACTCGCCGATGGCTTTTCCTCCCTCCGTTCTTCTATATTTTGCCTTCCCTGCAAAGTCGTTGCTCACCTCAACGCAAAATCTTTCACTCATAAAGCCTTCTTGCCAGCTTGTCTTCCTCTTCGAGTGTCCTCGTGATCTATCAAGGTAAGTTTTTCGACTATTTCTTTGTCACGTGCTTAATCTCTATAATTTTGATTATTATTTAGGTTTTTCCTTCCCCTCCCTATCCATGTTTCAAATAGTCGATTCCTCTGAAACTGAAACCCAAGTACACGAGCCCCCACCACTGTTTTCAAACTATCAACCCTTCACTCGACATTAGCAGCTGAAAACATTCACTCATCTTTTGGTTTTAAATTATCGAAAAATGACTCTAATTACAAATTATGGTGCGGCATGTTTATGGACCTCTGTCGTAGCTACTCTATTTTGAACCATATTTCTGGCCAATCAAAACCTCTTTCTGATACTGATGAAACGTGGTTTTCTCTTGACTCCACTATTAAACATTGGTTTTACTCAACTGTTCACACAAAATTGCTAAAACATCTTGATCTCGAATATGCTACCTCTCATGATCTTTAGTGTGCAATCGAGTCTAATTTTTTAAATAATAAAACCCTCTCGCGCCATGCAACTTAATGAGCGTTTTCATAATCTTCGCAAAGTCACTCTTAATATCTCTCAATACTGTCATGAGATGAAATATTTAGCAGACTTGCTGACCTTGACACCCCCGTTTCTGATCAAACTCTCATTCTCCAACTTCTACAAGGCCTCCCCGAGTCGTACCTCCCTTTAGTCACAGTTATAACTGCCAAGCCGCCCCTCCCCTATTTTTTTAAAGTACGTAATCTCCTTCTCATTCATGAATCTAGAGAAACGCGCTTTCATTCCACCACCCAACCCTCCTACTCAGTAAAGGCTCTCTACTCCCAAAATTCGTCTTCTACCCAAAACTTGAAACAATTTTCACAATAATGGAAACTATCGCGGATGAGTCCGTGGTCATTATGATAATCGTGATGGTCGCTCAGGCTTTCATTACATGGGCTCACGTCCATGCTCACAAAATTACACAGGCCCAACATCTGGTTTCTCGTACTAGCTCTTTCAGCACACTCTAACCGACCCACAAGTCATTAGCCCACTTCACTTCGGATTCTTGCCAAACAGCGGCTCACTTGCACCCCGCGCTCACAATTGCTCACTGGGCCTAAATTGTTCAGCTCATTAATTCTCCATGGATCCAACCGCCCGCAACTGGCCTTTTTTGGCCTACACTTCTCCTTTTCGGTCCATAGCCCAGTGCCTGGTCAGCCCAATCTCCTCGGTCCAACACCCAATGGGCCACCAGCTACTTAAGGCCCACCAACTCTCTCTAGTTACCCAGCACCATCGCCTGGCCCAACTCCGCCTGCTTTTACCGCTACCGATCTCTCTGTTCTCTATCAGATGATGATACTCAACCAACCCGATGATCAATGGTATATGGATATGGGTGTGAGTTCTCACATGTCCTCTCATCTAGGTAACTTATTTAATATTGCATCTTGTGATAAATCCATTTTAATAATTGTTGGTAATGGTGCTGCACTTTCGATCAATTCCATTGGCCAATCTTCTACTAACTCTAATTCTCATTCTCTTTCTCTAAAAAATATTCTTATTTCCCCTTCTTTAATTAAGAATCTAATTTCTGTTCGTAAACTCACTCGTGATAATCATTGCTCCATTGAGTTTGACCCCTTTGGTTTCTTTGTAAAGGATCTTAGGTCTGGCTCTCTTCTTCTTCGAAGTAACAGCGATGGCGATCTCTACCTATTCAATCCGTCTTCCATTGCTCTCTTCTCGTGCCCCATCCTCCTCCACCTGGCATCGTCATCTCGGTATTGAGTTGCTATTTTTAATTTTTTGTCTAGTCATAATTTCATTTCTTGTAATAAGGATTTTTCTCGTTCTCTTTGTCATGCTTGTCAATTAGGAAAACACAAACAATTATCGTTCATTATTTCTAACTCTACTAGCCAAAACTTATTTGATATTATTCATTCGGATATTTGGACTTCCCCTGTTCCAAGTTTGGGTGGTTTTAGGTATTATTTAATTTTCTTAGATGATTTTTCCCATTTTTTGTGGATTTTTTCTTTGTGCAATAAATCAAATACTTTTAAATTTTTTGAACATTTCTTTAATTATGTGCTCACTCAATTTAAATTCAAAATTAAATCTTTTCAATGTGACCAAAGTGACAAATTTGATAGTCGCTCCTTTACAAATTTTTTTGCTACACATGGAGTTCAATTTTGGTTTTCTTGTCATTACACATCTCAACAAAATGGCAAAGTTGAACGTACCATCTAAACTATGAACAGTATTGTTCGTTCCCTCCTCTTTCAAGCATCCTTTCCACCTTCTTTTTGGGCTGAAGCCATCCACATGATTGTCCATCTTCTTAATACTCTTCCTATCTCCATTCTCTCTTTTCCTAAAATCTTCGAGCTTCTCTACAATAGTTCTCTTACCTATGACTGCCTTTGTGTCTTCGGTTGTCTCTGCTATCCCAATCTCTATGCTACCTCTCCTCAAAAGTTAGCTCCTAGCTCTTCTGCTTGTCTTTTCTAGGATACCATTCTAATCACAAAGGATTTCGTTGTCTCAATCTTGACACTAATAAAATCATCCTTTCTTGGCATGTCATTTTTGATGAAGCTGTCTTTCTTTTCTCCTCTCGCTCTCCTTCCCCCGATTCCACTTCCTATCTCTTCCTTGATCCCAACACCAACGACGACGCGCCATCCCTGCTCCGCCACGTCACCTCTCCGTTGCCTCGGATTTCCACTAGTCCGCTGCCCAGATTTCCTTCGCGTAGATCCTCTTCTTCTTCTCCCGTTGCACCTACTTCAGCTGACTCTTCTTCCTCAGGTCTTGTTTCTCCTTCCGTGCCTTGTGTCCCCGTCTCTTCTCATCCTATGACCACTCGTTCCAAAGTTGGAGTTACTAAACCATGTCAACTTCTCAATATCTCTCTGCCTCTTTCCCTCCTATTTCTCCCGTTCCCCGGTCTTACACTCAAGCCCTCCACGACCCACCCTGAACTTCCTCTATGACTGATGAACTTCAAGAACTTCACTCTAACCACATGTGGGATCTCATTCCTTGCCCTCCTAATGTTATCATTATCTGTTCCAAATGGACTTTTCAACATAAAGTTCGTTATGATGGCTCTCTTCAACGATACAAGGCTCGCCTCGTTACTCAAGGCTTCACTCAGCAGCCTGGTATTGCTTATGAGGATATTTTCAGTCCCGTCGTCAAGCTTTCCACTATTCGTACTGTTCTTAACCTTACCCTCTCCCGTTCTTGGCCTTTTCATTAGCTCGATGTAAAGAATGCCTTTCTTAATGGTCATCTATCTGAAACGGTTTACATGAAGCAACCCCCTGGCTTTTCCAATCCCGCCTTTCTCGACCACGTCTATCTTCTTAAAAAAACTTTGTATGGCCTCAAATGGGCTGCCCGTGCTTGGCATCATCGCTTTGCCTCATCTTGTTGGGAATTATACGAATAAAATGCAGCGGAAAGTAAATTTAATTCCCAAAGCCCGAATCATCTCTAATCCTCGTGTTTAATTGTGTATAGAAAAATTACCGTTCTTGCGTATGTTGATTTCTGAACGTGATTCTTTTCTCTAGCGCCGAATTTGAAACCTCTCTAATTCGTCACGCCGGAATCAAAAACGAAAAACTCCTCCTTTCTTCCTTGTCAAAGATAGCTAGAGAGAGAGAGAGGTGAGAGACTTTTTCTTGGAGAGAAAGTTATGTAAATTGCTTTGTGTTATTTTTCACCTTGTGATATATTTATATCATTATGAAACAATAACACTAGTATGCAAGAGCCCATTTTGGGCGTCGATTTGGCCGCCCCTTAGTGGGCTCGGAAGCCTTCGGGCTTTCGTCTTGCTTGCTAATTAATTAATCGAATAATTTATTTATCCAATAAATAAATTGATAATCCAATTAATTCAATTCCTAATTAATTTATAATTCAATTTCTCCAAAAAATTAATTAAATCATTAATTTAATTAATTAATTAATTAAATTATCCAATAATTAATTAATTAATTAAGGCATCCAATGCCGTGAATTTCTCTCAAATCTTTTTCCCATGTTTTTCCTTTTGCACTTCCTTTAAGCGCGACTCTTTAGGTTCGTCTCAAAAGGCAATTGGGAGGAATCCAAAGGGGTGTGAGTGACACCTAGCCAGTCTCGTGGCTCACACCGTAACCCAATTGAGAACGAATAAATAGGATCATTCCAAACCTTTACGCCGTGAATACCGTACGTGTATAAACCTTTTATTCTTATATCCCAGTCAATTAAGAGTCATGGTTTAGAGTCAAACTCATATAACTTGACCATATGCCTAAGCTCATAATAAGTCGAGGTATTTAAATGCTTTGGACAAAGACTTTCATCCTCACTTATTCATGATCGCATAGGATATTTTACTCATTCACTTATGAGAGAATAAATTCCATATTGCAAATCAATTAACAATACTACTTGCCCATCAAATCGCACTTCGAGGTCGATTCCACCAACATGTGATTTGAATCTAACTACTCTAATGACATACTTGATGTCACAAGTACATCTTCAACTCGATTTCTCAGGTCAGAGGTTCACACGTACCTATCACTACTTATCAGTTTCATCATTGACTGTCAATGAGTGAATACCCATGTGATGAACTAATGCGAGCCGTGTTCGAACATATCAGTCCAACTGACACGTCTATGATATAAGTTCCCACTACCATTTCCATAATGTACGACTGACACTTTCTCTGTCGAAACTTACATCATACAAGTCTTTATTCACTATTGATGCCCAATCAATATTTCTTAGACTTGCGAACCCTTTTAGATGTCAAGTTTAAAATATTGAAATATAGACTTGTAACTTGGCTTAATTAGAATAACTGCAGAAAACAAATAACTGCAGAAAATAAACCAGACTTAATTAGAATATTGGACTAAACTAAGACCAAGTTTAAACTCAAGGACTTCGACTTGTAACTTGGCTCCCACTACATTTTTCAAAATTCCACACTCCCACTGTGAAATGACAGACGCGATCGTTGATGAAAACTTCGTGGTGGGGATTGAGTTCTTTAATTAATATAATGGATGACAACCCTTTAACGATATTTGGTCCATTACATAATTAAAGTGATGTCAAACATCAATCTATCAAATACACGGTTCAATCATATTTATCCCATAATCCACAAATACTACAACCCTTTAACGATTTATTGGTAAAATGGACTATCTAAGTTCATTGCCACTAACTCTTCATAATCTAACATTTGAATTTCACCTTGCAACCCTTTAACGATATTTTGGGTGAAATATGTCTCGATTAAGGCATCCAATGCACTTAATAAAATTCTAAAATTAAATCTTATTATATGACCCCCACTTATTGGGAAGATGCTACATATGGATTTAATCCTTGATCTTATTAAGTTTAGTGAAGGGAAAGGATGCCTAGCACCCCTTACTAACTTAGTATTATTTTTGTTTGGGAGAATTCATGTTGAAAACATTTATTTTGTCCCACTTTGCACATTTACCAATTTATATAGCGCATATTGATAACACACATGCTTCATACAACTAATGAACATACATCGAAAGCAATACTACAACACACAAGTGTATGGGCTTTTCTCTAGAGGGCCCAAGCCAATGGGCCATCATAAAATGGAAAAAGAAAAGCCTAGCTAATCTTCGTGGGCTCTAAGCTCCTCTTCTTTTGCATGATCTCCATCTTGAAAGACCTATTCTATTTCTATTTATTACAAGAGGTAATTTAAAACCTATACATAAATCTAGAAATAAAATAAAATGGGCTCAAACCGGCTCTTACAACCCATCAAAAGAAACATAATCAAAAGAAGCAACCTAAGCCCATAGACATATGTCACCATCACATAATACATGCTCGCGATAAATAAAACACTTATGTTGGTGATTAATAAAAATTAATTAGTCCAACTTAATTAATTTCCACAATAAAATTCCAAATTTTATTGATTCGTATGAAAATAATCCTATTTATGAGAATTCTTTATTTAAATAAATAACTTAAGAAATAAAATTCTCCAAGAGTTTATTAATTAATTATTTCATTCAAATAAAAATCAATAAAAACTATATTGGGCTTAATTTTACCAAAATTAAATTACCAACCATTGGCATATTCAAAATTAATTAATTAGGTTCAATAACTAATTTATTGAACTATCCACAATTTTAATCAAAACAATTTGGGCCCTTTTTTAATTAAATCCGGGTCATCATCCTTTTGACCCACTGGGATAACTAAAATAGCCCGAACACCTATTCAATTAAAATTTGGACCTTAGGAAAAATATAACCCGACCCATTAGGGCCCGAGTCAAGAAAACCAGGGCCCCGAAATAGGTCCGTGCGCTGGGCGCATGGCACGGCGCGCACGGTTTAATCGTGCTTGGCCTGACTCGCAACTTCCGGCCAGCCCCTCCGACCGGCGCCGTGAAACGGCATGGCATTGGGGGCCCACCCAGTGTGCACGCTGTCTACGCAACGGGAGGCCAAAAAGGCCTCCTATTGCGCGCATAGCGGGCGCTGGGCGAGCAGACTGCGCTCGCGTTTTACGTCCCGCTCGTCTCGGGGTTATACTTCTCCGATTCTCATAAGATTTATATGCCCAGATTCGAAACTCATTAAAATACAACTTTCGTGAAGAACCTGCAGTGAGATTCAGAATATTTGTATATGAAAAACACGTTCAAAGCAGGCCTCAAAAACGCAAAAAAAAAAAAAAACAGTCAATCACATAAGCAATTAAACACAGAATTCAGAGATTGGCTCTGATACCACTGTTGGAAATTATACGAATAAAATGCAGTGGAAATTAAATTTAATTCCCAAAGCCCGAATCATCTCCAATCCTCGTGTTTAATTGTGTATAGAAAAATTACCGTTCTCGCGTATGTTGATTTCTGAACGTGATCCTTTTCTCTAACGCCGAATTTGAAACGTCTCTAATTCGTCACGCCGGAATCAAAAATGAAAAACTCCTCCTTTCTTCCTTGTCAAAGACGGCTAGAGAGGGAGGGAGAGAGAGAGAGAGGTGGGCGACTTTTTCTTGAAGAGAAAGTTATGTAAATTGCCTTGTGTTATTTTTCACCTTGTGATATATTTATATCATTATGAAACAATAACACTAGCATGCAAGAGCCCTATTTGGGCGTCCATTTGGCCGCCCCTTAGTGGGATCGGTAGCCTTCGGGCTTTCGTCTTGCTTGCTAATTAATCAATCGGATAATTTATTTATCCAATAAATAAATTGATAATCCAATTAATTCAATTCCTAATTAATTTATAATTCAATTTCGACTCTTTAGGTTCGTCTCAAAAGGCAATTGGGAGGAATCCAAAGGGGTGTGAGTGACACCTAGCCAGTCTCGTGGCTCACACCGTAACCCAATTGAGAACGATTGAATAGGATCATTCCAAACCTTTACGCCGTGAATACCGTACGTGTATAAACCTTTTATTCTTATATCCCAGTCAAGTAAGAGTCATGGTTTAGAGTCAAACTCATATAACTTGACCATATGCCTAAACTCATAATAAGTTGAGGTATTTAAATATTTTGGCCAAAGACTTTCATCCTCATTTATTCATGATCGCATAGGATATTTTATTCATTCACTTATGAGAGAATAAATTCCATATTGCAAATTAGTTAACAATGAGGTCGATTCCACCTATAGTTGATTTGAATCTAACTACTCTAATGACAGACTTGATGTCACAAGTACATCTTCAACTCGATTTCTCAGGTCACAGGTTCACACGTACCTATCACTACTTATCAGTTTCATCATTGACTGTCAATGAGTGAATACCCATGTGATGAACTGATGCGAGCCGTGTTCGAACATATCAGTCCAACTGACACGTCTATGATATAAATTCCCACTACCATTTCCATAGTGTACGACTGACACTTTCTCTGTCGAAACTTACATCTTACAAGTCTTTATTCACTATTGATGCCCAATCAATATTTCTTAGACTTGCGAACCCTTTTAGATGTCAAGGGTTAGATTGCGGGGGAGTGTTAGAGTTTATGGTAGTTTAGGTGTCTTATTTATGTTTAGTTATTTGTTTCCTTTATTATTATTTTCCTTGTAATCTCTTTATAAACCTTTGTCACTTCAATTCAATATTATGGGGAATTTCACCTTAACAAAAACATATCACATTAGTTATAGTTTTTTCATCGTTTTCTTCGAAATACCATAGCTATTAGACTTTTTTCTAAAAATAAAATAAATAATAACAACAATGAGGACAGGGTTATATATGCTTTTCTTTCTTAATACATAATGGGAGCCGACAATTATTTAGTTTGCAAATTGTGTCCAAGAGATACATTTTTTTTAGCATGTGCCTCAACCCTTCCTTCATTTTTAATTCGATGTTTCACTGTATATTTTATATATGTCAACTATGTAAAAGATATTCTTAAATATCCAATAACATAATTATATACACTTGATATACATTTATAATACTAGATTTTACATTATATTGGACTAGATATATTTCAAAATGGTAGCCACTTGGCCCACTTACTTTGAGTTAAGGTCTGTTTGCAAAAACTGGATTTTTCTTTTTGAGTTTTTTACTGAATTTAAGCTGTCTTTTTCTGATTTGTTTCACGCATTCTAATTATGCTTTTTTTTTAAAAAAGCTGAAAATAAACAGAAATTAAAAGCACGTCCTTAGGTATTTCTACCAGCTTCTTTTATTTTTTCTGTTTTTTAGTAAATTTTGTAAACAAACTCAACTTTAACTTTTCGTCTACTTTTACAATTTTTTCTAGAATTTAGCACTTCTTTAAAAGCATAAGTTTTTGCAAACCATCTTGAAAGTACAATAATTTTAAATTAGACAACGACATTGAGCCTTAGGTGAGTATCAAGAGGCTCGTCTTATTATAGCATTTAATTCGTGGTTATGATGCTAAATCAAGAGTTCATGCATGTTAATA
This sequence comes from Buddleja alternifolia, assembly GCA_019426215.1. Taxonomy (NCBI): domain Eukaryota; kingdom Viridiplantae; phylum Streptophyta; class Magnoliopsida; order Lamiales; family Scrophulariaceae; genus Buddleja; species Buddleja alternifolia. The sequence goes on along the minus strand of CM033392.1, from coordinate 52,730,268 downwards.
AACATCAAATCAAATTGGAAAATATCGAACTATTGAAGCCACCATCAGATTTTCATAAATTATGGTGTCTAATTTGAGATTACAGTAGGTTTTCTTTCATTGCAGCGCTGCCTCGACGAAAGGGGCTCCGACAACAAACCCCCTCTCCCCGCTGTGTACCTCTTCTATTTTTTTTGTCACTAAACGAAATACGAACCTATCTCAGCACTCCTCATAAACTAACAATATTCTTTTATTTGATTGGGAAAAAAAATCAATTTAGTGGTTAGATAATCTATTGGTGAAAGGCTAGCAAATCTGTACATACTGTCTGACATAAAATTTGAAAACCGAGTGAATCTGATTGATTTTACAAGTGTTGTGACTTTTTGGGCGTTGATAATTTCTGTTGTTGCTTTGTCCTCTCATTTGAGAGTGACTATCTCTTGTATAAGAGTTTAGTCATCCCGTACGAGAATTATAGCCTTGTGTTGGTTTGGATATTCTGTATTGCATCTATGTATCCGTCGTCTACTTGGTGCATTAGTTATTGTTACTAATTCTTTTAGAGACAATATTGTATTTCTGTTGTATTGTTCTCCACATTGCAAAATATTTTTGACCAAAATGAATGAAAAATTTTCTCAAGAGGAAAAAAAAAAAAGTTCAATATTGTTTGATATGCACGCGTCCTTTTCTCTTCAAGTTTATTCAAATCCAGCGACATTCTACATGTTCATTTTATTTTCATTTATCTGTGTCATACATAAATAATGCATTCTCTACGTGATTAAAAGTTAAAGCAATTATGTATCTAAAGTTGTATATGTGAGAGTGGTCACTCTTGTCATCAACTAATTAATAAACCAATAAAACTTTATTATTGCCAATAGGAACATTTGTTTATAATTAATGCTCTAAATTCATTCATTTGTTTAATTTCTTCGTTTATTAATGATTTGCTTGAGATAATAAATGGATATGGTCCCTTAATGTGTGGACTAAATAAATTTATGTTAACCTGTTCTTAGGAGCTATAGAAAATAAGGAAAGAAGAACACTTTGCTTGAATTAACCAAATCTAAATTTTTTTTAAGGATTTTATTGGAAACACTAAAAAACTTCATAAATGAAAATTATAAAAAATTAAAATCTTCATCTTGCGTGCTGCTTTATGGTATTTTTGTAAAAGTTTAAACTTCACGTTATTACTTTGTGAATATATATTTATATATATGTGTGTGTGTGTATTTATATATAGCACAATTAACGTATTTTCCTACTTTCATCAAAAGAAACCAGACGTAGTACACACGTTAATTGTTTGAAATTAATACTCCAAGAATATACATACATATATATATATATATAGCACAATTAACGTATTTTCATACTTTCATCAAAAGAAACCAGACATAATACACATGTTACTTGTTTGAAATTAATACTCCAAGAAATAAGGAGCGAAAGGATAATTTGAAAGAATATAAATTTAGAATAAAAAGGAGAGATAGAATGGGTCTAAAACTAAACTTAGGCACCGGCTTTTAGAGCTTAAATTCCCAAGTTGCCTTTTTATTTATTTCAACAATTAAATGCAAAATTAAAATCAACTGCTTCCTTGCTTTTTCTTACTCTATTAATTAATTTTTAATTTTTTTTAACAATACAATGTCTCCACATATTTATGCATTATCAAAGACGGGAAAAAAAGGAGACCAGATGTAAGTTATGTTGCCTTTAATATTCTTATGTTCAATTATTATGTACTTTCGATAAAAATTAAAAAATGGATATGTTAGAATAAAATAAGAAATTAAGAACATAACAAACATAACAAAATTAAGAGGTTCAAACTACACCTAAATTAAGTTGCGTCCACGGGCGAGGAGCAAATAATTGTTAACTCTAATCTAAAAATTTTCTCGTATCATTATGGCGTATTGTACTGGCAATGGCACACCCTCACAACCTAATCTAAACAAGCAATCGAAACGGTAGGGTAGATGTAAAACAGAATTACCACCTTTTTCTTTTAGCTAATTAATGGAAGATGGCTTAAATCCCCTAAAGAAAACGAAATAAAGTTGCTAAATACATATAGGAAGCAATATATATATATATATATATATATATGTATGTAAATCTTAATGTTTAAAGACCTAAACTTTTTCTTTTTATTCATTTTAATTTAGTTAAATGCTTATATATCAAGTAGCATAGAGGCAATCTTGAAGCTAGAGATATTCAAAGAGTAAGCTTGCAAGTAATTAAATTAGTTGATTTTTGTCTTGTTTTAGGCCTAAATTGGAAAAGATATTTTTTTTTCATGATCAAAATTTAATTTGAAAAGTCAAATAGCATGCATGCATGTTATAAATAACAGAATAATAATTAAATCCAAATTAATAGTACTCTCATCATAATTAGTGTCAAATTCTCTAAAATGCATGTTAAAGAATTTTATGCATCCTTAATTTAATGATTTTTTTTTCATTTTTTCAATTTCTCCAATAATATACCTTCTTACATACTATCACACTCAAAAGTAATGATCGCAACTCGCCACTCCCTGTTTTTAAGCAAATCGGATGTTTTATTCTAAATCGTGTTCCATATCTTATTCTATGTACTTATATGCGTGACAAGTGCATAGATTTTTTTCTTAAATAGATAAGTGACTAGATAATACTGAATATGTAAAAAAATATTTAATAATATATATCTATCATTACATAATTTATTTATATAATCTACAAAAAGACATCGTACATTGTTGGCAAATTTAACAAAGAAAATATTAAAAGATAAAATGAGAGATAACCATCATCAATATAATAAGTTGACTCAATTTTGTTGGTTATCACTGAAAAATTAAAATGGGAAAAAGAACAAAATAAAAGACACTTTAGGTAATTTGGACTTAAATAATTATGATGAAAAGGACATTATAATAATTATATTGAATATTAATAAAAATCCTCAATTGCTATGTTGAAGAAAGTCAAAATATATTGTCATATATTGATATGCATGGGTGAAAATTGAGTGCATGAGTTTTTATCATGTAAAATTGAAAAGGAAAAAATTATAAAATAGAAAAATAAACGAAAGAGATTACCAAATTAACAGTTACATAATTCACTCTTTTTTGCAAAGTACTTGATATTTCAAAAGTTTATAAAATTGATATTTATTCCGAAAAGTGCTACTCTAATTAATTTTACACATAAATATGGAGTCTAAACAAGATAAATGCTGCTAAAATTTTTGGTGGAGCTTTATAAGTTCTGAACTTGATTGAAAATTAAAACATGCATATGATTTGAATTTGAATAAAAGCTTAAACGTTGGCATGATAATAGAGCTAAAAGCGGATTTAAGTAAATATATAGTAAAATATTTAAAACTTGAATTTTATTAGGAACTCAGTTTGATTTATGATTTGGGGAATATATGGTGAACTAACCAATTATGATAGACTAATGGATACCATTCGAAATTTGAATAATAAAAGAAATTTCAAAGATTCACCAATCAAAAAATTCTAAAAAAATTGTATTAATGAAATTGATAAACAGTCAATTGCGGTCAAACACTGCTTTGCTATATATATATATATAGTTCGATAGAAGTATAGAATAAATATACATATATACAAATATATCAAGTTAAAAAAATTGAAGGATATCAAAACTATTCAGCAAAGTAAAATATGACGAAAACAAACTAAGATAAATTGATCCAATTGAAAAAGAAAATCAACATCACACATTAAAAAACCACTTTCAAAACATATAGAATCTCAATAAAAAAATAATCCAACTTCTATATTATGAATGAAAAGCTAAGATAAATAAATTGAAGTGACAAAAATAAAAATAAAAACACAAATTAAAAAGTTTATAAATATGATGAATGAGAAACTAATATATATTAGTCAACGTGAAAAAATTGACGCAATCACATATTAAATAGATGTAAAAATAGGGTAAATTTCTAAGATGGCAACAATTGAATATACAAACATAGTAGACAAACTTGGAGAATAATAAATAATAAAATAATAAAAAAACACATATTAAAAAAATATAGGTTTCAAAACTTGGTAAAGCTCATAAGTGGAGAAATCCAAGAGCATAAGGAAGAAAAAGAAAACACATTTTTGGCAAGATGACCTACAAAGTTGCAATTGGAATATGATATATGTGTGTGTTATATGGAAAGAAAATAAAGATAAAGATTTAAAGACACATTCTTTATCACTGAATAATTGGTAAAAGATTACAAAAGGAAGATATGAACTTTAAATTAAAAAAGCAATTTCAATTTTTTTTTCTTTCTCCAATAGCACAAATCTCTAAATATTTGAATTAGAAAATAAAAATTACATCAATAAACTAAATCTTATTGCTCTCATTACTTTAAAAGTAGTTGTTGTTGCATCATTTTGAAGGCCTTCCACAAACAATCTTTATTCCCAGGCTCATAATCTTCAATAAAATTGCTACACCTGCGGATATGAAGAAAAAATGGAAATTAGTACAATGCATTAATAATAAAACAAATTACATAATGAGAGATAAATAAATAATTTTTTAATGAGTTTTCCACAAACTAATATTAGGATTCTTCAATACCTTATATTCTAGCACCTTGATAAATATAATTATATAAGTATTTGAGTGACTCATTTTTCATGTTTTCGCCATCATAAAAAGTTCCAATTGACGACCTCAGACAACTGTCTTGTATTCAAATCACAATGCACCACCACATAAACATGAGTTGTATTGTTAGATTTCTGAAGGAAAAAAGAGAGTAAAAGTTCAAAACTTATAAGATCAAAACGAAATTTGATACAAAATGAACTTGGTCAATATAATAATACTCATATCCATATACTCAATTAACAAACTTCCATTATGCGATAATGGTGCATCGTTTAAGCCACCGAGATATATTTTGATGGGTTGATAAGTCGTCTTGTGAGTTGAGTGATCCATTATTTGTGTTTTTGAAAGGTGATTATGAAAATGAAGTGGAATTTTCATCTATAAATAGTACTTTTGGCACAATTTGAAATTTGAATATCATACATTTTTAGATTTCATGAACTCAAATCTTATTTTGAATTTTTTTTGAGATTTGAAAAATGAATTTTGTTTAAATGAGATTTGATGAGATACGCCTCAAAATGGGGGTACTAAGAAAAAGCCATGATGACATGTAGCTCAAAATAGTGTACTAAGAAGATATACTTTCTGTTTGAGCCGAATGGATTTCTTAACCATTGAAAAGAATAGGATGCAGGCTTTTCAAATTTGAAAATTTGGTAGAATTTGAAATTTGATGGATTCTGTTTAGCCAAATGGATTTTTCTTTTTCAATTTCAGTGGAATTTCTATACCATATTTCCTTAACCATTAAAAATAATAAGATGCATATTTTTCAAATTTGAAATTTGGTATAATTTAAAATTTGATACATCACATGTTTAAAAAAAGAAATCTATTAGTTATTATCTTTATCCAAAAGGAGGTGAAGTGGTTAAGATTGCTAATTTTTTATTTAAATCTAATATGTATTTAGATTTACTCAATTTTGCTTACGCGAAGAAATTGAGCTCAATTAGGCCATCCACATGTGCGCTTACTTAGATGGCCTCAAAGGTTGTATTTTATTATATATAGATATGTATATTTTTACACTTGTCATGCATATAAATACATGAAATAGAAAATGGAATACGATTTGGAATAGAAAATCTTGTTTGTATTTAAGGATATAAAAATTATAAGTACATAAAACTTTCACTTTTTGAACTATTATTTAAAAGCAGGGGTGCATCACACGCGGTCCGGTTTTTTTGGGTATTTCTATAAAATTTATACAAAACCAATAGTTTTGGTTTTGGGATAGCTTGTATCAAAATTGGACTTTTTGAAATCGGTACTGTCATATCCGGTATCATACGATTCCGATACAGTATATTACGGTACTATTTTGGGGTACTTTATTATAAAACACTCAATTCGTTTATATATTATTATATGGGTAAAATAAACTAAAGAGACAATGAAATTAGTGCTTCCAATTCAATAAGTTTACTTTGAAGCATTAACATCTCAATATTAAAATAAATATTGTTCGTCTTCCAACATAGGTCAACAACAGTAGATGCATTTTGATAACAAATTAGTTTATTCTTTGAGCAAAATGCACTTCGCTCCCTCAAAAATTCACCTTTTATGCTCACAGAAGTTATTCGTTATCTTCGCATCAAAAATTATTTTTTTCTAGGATATATAATTTTTCTTTCAAAATTATTAATTTTTGACTTAGAATTCATAATTTTCGAAAATGCATAAAGCCCATTTGTGAATTCAGGTTCTCAACTGATCACTTTTGGTGCCAATTTACATTATAAAGTGTAGTTGGTCTGTACAGGAGATGATAAATGACATTTATGACCTTACAAGTTTATTGACATATATATGACTGGATATCCAACAAATATTTCACATGAATATTGATTTTAAGACGAGGTGTTGCATGTTTAGATTTTCTAGGAGCCATAGTCTCCATTTTTTAGCTTGGAGGGGTTTTAGCTTTTGAAAGGTGAATTTTACATGGGTTGAAGTGCATTTTGCCCTTATTGTTTTTTATAGAATCACTTGTATATTAATAAGTAATAGAGAAAATTGCACTTTTGGTCCCATAGTTTTTGTAGGTGAGCATTGTTAGTCCCAAAGTTTACAGGACTTGCACATTTGGTCCCGCTGGATGAAAAAGTATTGCACTTTTGGTCCCCTTCGTCTATTTTGGACGGCATTGAGCGAGTGTCGCTCACGTTTCCGTTAGTGGGGAGTGAACAAATGTTTTTAACTTACTGTAGGCACGTGAGGGAGAATTGGTGGGAAAAACTCGCGCCTTTCTTCTACTTTCTCTGCCATTGAAGTACAAGAGAGCTCCCCCCCATCCCATTTTCACCTATTTCCACACAGAAACAATTGGAAAAGAAGAAAATGTCACACTCATCTGAAAATTTGAACACAAGATCAAGGCTATGCGACTGTGGACATTTGGGCACGGTGAAAACTTCATGGACCAACGATAATCCAGGCAGGAGATTTTTGATTTGTGAGAGGATTGAATGTGGGAAGTTCAAGTGGTGGGATCCGCCCATGTGTTCAAGGTCTAAAGCCATTACACCTGGTCTTTTGCGTCGTTTGAATAGGCATGAGATGAGATGGCAAAGGTTGAATTGAAGATGAAAAAATACAAGAGGGCTTGCCTTATCCTCTCATCTGTGTTGCTACTACAGCTTGTATGGATTCTTTTTGGTTGAAGTGTAGGGGTTTATGGAGTGCAAATTAGGGATGAATCTGTAGTTTTCATGTGTGTAGGAACTAATATGTAAGTGTTCTTGGCTTACAAAGTAGGGGTTTATTGGGTTTTTGGCTTTTTCTAAGTTTGCAAGTGTTCTTAGCCTGGACGGATGAATCTGTTTTGTGTAAGTTTGTTAATGATGGTGTGCAATTGAAGATTGACTTTTGTTGATTGGTTTGTAGTGAACAAAAGAACACAACCCTCTTCTAACTTTTTGTTAATTTGGTTCTGTAAAGTGTTTGTTAACTTTTTCTCAACATTCACACTAAATTGGACAATACTCAAAGGGCACAACACTTATCATACGTACAAAGTACAACTTGAACTAAAAAGGATCAAAGTTTCATTGGATTACATCAACACAAAACCAACCTTTTACACTATTTTTATGGGATCATCACACAAATTGGACACTGTTTTTCTAATTGATGGGATCATCTCCACCAAACAGTGGTTATCACTTAAATTCATTACGAAACAATGAAGCAGGCGAACAAAACAACTTCCCAAAATCCCAAGACAAAAAAATTCCATCATCTACAAAAAAATATCCCCATCATCACACACCAAAATCACTAAGTCTTCTTTTTTTTATCTGTCATGGCATCCTTTGATCCTTTCTTCTTTCCAACAGCAGCAACAACTTGACTTAAAATTGTCATTGTGACAAATTTCTTCCCCCCTTTCAACAACACTGGGACTCCACCTGAACTGGCTGTGCTGACATTTGAAGAGCATTGAGATAAAATTGGATGGCCAGGTGCAAAAGGTGCAGGTGCCCTTATGTTAACTCTATGCTGAGTTGATTGAGGTAGAAAATTATGCCCTGGTGTAGGCATCATTACAATAGGAGTACTTATGGGCGATGTATCACTGGAAGTAGGCTGCACTTGGGGTTGGGGTGGAACTGCTTCAGACACTTCTGAAATGGTCCTCTTCCTTGCTTGTAAATGATCAATCAAGCACAAAAATTTAGATATGGTTAACTTAACAAACTTAGATTAACTTAACAAACTTAGATTAACTTAACAAAATATAAAGAACAGCAAAAACTTACAGTTAACTTTGTTTTTCCTGCTCCCAAAGCACTTGAACTTGTGCCTCTCTCAGTAATTGTGTAGCCATTTTACACATAAGCAAATAAACACTACATATACTGCATATGCAAATAAAAACTTTATTACTTACATTCAAATTTGTTTTAGTCTTTGTTGGTGCATTTATAATTGTGCTTCTCACAGCTGTCCTTGATTTGCTTGGTGCACCTCCTCCTCTTCCTCTTTGACTTACACTCACATTTTTCCTTGTTTGTGGTGGTGGTGCTTTTTATTTTCCTTTTCTTGTGGAAGCTACAGTAGCACTTGTAGTTTCCTATATGAATCACAATAAAATAACATGACAAGCAAAACAGGGGTATAATAACACACTTCAACAAATTAGCACATATATAGCCTCACTATTTGAATAAGTGTTGCAGTTTCTCCTTCTCTACTAGATGCAGCAGCAGTTGTCCTTGTGAGTTGTACATAGATAAATCCATAAGAAAGTACACTTAAAAACATATAATGAAACAAAAAAAAAGTACTAATTTTCTCACCGTATCTTCTCTTTTCTTCCCACATCCTTTTTGGTTATGACCTTGTTCCCCACAGTAGTGACATTTTACTTTATATTTCTGTTTTCCAAGAGTGACTGGCTTCTTCCCTCTTTGTTTCTTCCCCTTGGACCTTGACTCATCTGGCTCCATCCTTCTTGCACTGTAAGGCCTTCCTACCTTTCTCCCAAAGTTTAGAGGTAAAGGTGGGATGTAACCAGTTTTTGGCCATAACCTTTGGCCATTAACTGGAAGTATTGCATGTTGGTACACTCTATTGTATGAATTAACATTGTAATATTCATGGACAAAGTCCTCAGGGTAAAGGGCTTGATCACAGATAGCACTCATGCCATGTTTGCATGGAATGCCACTCAAATTGACAATGTATTTAGAACTATCATAAAAACATGAAACCTCATAATTCCATGCATTTGACTTAATAGCAATGCAATCTCTAGCCCTCTCCATGTTTTTGTCTATTATTTTCCTAATATTTGGACACACTTTCTTATTACCCCATCTTCTTGTTGCCCTGTCCCTATTTCCAGTTAGTCTAGTCATTAAGTACTCTCTAATCCACTCAAGCATAGTGATTACTGGTTTCTCCCTAGTCTCAAGAATACTGCTATTAAATGACTCACAGACATTGTTTAACAGCATGTCACACTTTGAGAAAGTGCTAAAATGTGACTTGCTCCATTGGCTAGGAGGCTTGTCATGAAACCACTCCAAAGCCCTCTCATCTAACTCCCCAATTTATTTCATCCTTACCTCAAAATAAGGTATTGTGGTTGCTAAAGCAGCATTCCACAGAGCATGTTTGTATGCTAAACATTTAAACCCACCACTTGTTTTCATATTCCCAGACGAATGCCTAACACAATACCTATTGTCAACCCCTGGTAACACATTTTGAAATGCAGGAATCAGCCCCTTTTGCTTGTCACTAATGAATGTGTAAGCATCATCCCTTACCATATTTAAATCTTCCTTAAGCAGGGTCAAAAACCATTCCCAATTTTGTCTAGTTTCACTGGACACAATAGCATAGGCTAAAGGGTACAAATAATTATTGGGGTCAATTGCTACTGCAGTGAGAAGTATACCACCATGGGGCCCTTTTAAATGGCACCCATCAACCCCCATAATAGGCCTACAACCTGCCATAAAGCCTTGCTTCAGTGCATCAAAACAAATATATAGCTTGGCAAATTTTTTCCTACCATCCTCATCTACCCCATTTTCCATCACTAAAATCACAGTAGAACCAGGGTTTGAAATTCTCAATTCCTGAGCATAGTCCCAAAGCAACTTATATTGATCCTCTGCCTTACTCTCTATGTTTCTTAAGGCTTTTGTTTAGCTCTATATGCCTGATATCTCGATACTTTGCACCTTATCTCTTTTACTACATCTTTTCTGAACCCTTTCATACTTCTTTTAGGATCTGTCCTAAAAAGACCTTCACTTTTCCCTGAAATCCATCTAGAGTTTGCATTTTTAACATGATAAGTCCTTGCACACTTATGTTTAGGTTGGTACTCTCTAACCTGAAAGGTATTCTCCCCTTTGACCTTAAGAACATTTATCCTCCAATCACAACCCTTCCCAAGACATTTGGCATATATTTTCCTAGCATCATTTTTAGCAATTTTCAAATTTTTTTTTAGTTATAACTGCATGTGAGTTCACAGCATCCCTAAAATGCTTTTTGGTACTGAAATACATCCCAATTTCAAATGTGGGCTTATATTTGTCAGAAGGGTCAAATGTAGGGAATCTCTCAATTTCTTCTTCATTAGACTCTACCCCACTATCAAAATCATCACCACTGTACACCATGTCCTCTTCTGAGTAATCATCAGATGAGGACTCATTACACCCTGGCACCTCCCCTCCCTTAGTTGCATCAACCCTCTGTGGATTCTCTTCTACCCCATAATCTTCATCATTCATCTCATAATCACTTTCATGAAACTCATCAGTTGTCTCACTATCATTATCATCATCTTCCCAATCACAATCATTGTCATCTCACTACTACAGAAATGACCTATAGCAGCGGTTTTTTTGGGCCTATTACAGCGGTTTTGAACCGCTGCCATAGGTACCGCTACCATAGGTCAAAATCCTATGACAGCAGTTCCGGAACTGCTGTCATAGGTCACCCTATGACAGCGGTTCTATAGAAACCGCTGCAGTAGGGTGACCCTATGGCAGCGGTTTCGGCAGAACCGCTGTCATAGGGTCATTTATTCAAAAAAAAAAATTAAATTGGACCCTATGGCAGCGGTTCCGGATGAACCGCTGTCATAGGGTGGTATATTTATTTTTTTTAATTTTATTTTATCGTTTATAATGTTGCCATGTTGGAATGACACGAAAGACTCTGCCTTGCACTCTCGTGATTTTAGCCATCCGAGATCGTTTAAGGCCTCAAATACGCGTTTTATTACATAAATACGTATTTTTGTAATAAAACACGTATTTGAGGCCTTAAACGATCTCGGATCGCTAAAATCACGAGAGCGCAAGACAAAGTCTTGCGTTTTGTTCAGAATGCCGTTTCTCTATGACCTTGTGAATTTCGTGTCATTCCAACACCGCAAAATTTCAACCGAAAAATATTTTCATAAATACACAAATATACGTACACCCACACATACACAAATATACATACACCCATCAACATATATACAAATATACATACACCCATCCACATATATACATACACAAATATACACACACCCACACATACACAAATACACCCATTAACATATACACATATATGCATACACCCATGAACATATACACAAATATACATACACCCATCCACATATATACATACACAAATATTCATACACAAATATACACCCACATATACACAAATATAAATACACCCACACATACACAAATATACATACACCCACACATATATGCATACACCCACATATACATACATCTATATATACTCTATGTGTGTGTGTGTGTATATATATTTATCTAAAAAAAATACCAAAACTAAATGGAAGAAGGCGGCGGCGGCGGAGGTGGGCGGCGTCGGCGTCGGCGGCGGAGATGGGCGGCGTCGGCGATGGGCGGCGTCGGCGTCGGTGGCAGAGGCGAAGGTGGGCGTCGGTGGTGGTGGTGGTGGTGAGAGAGTTGAGAGAGAGAGAGAGAGAGAGAGAGAGAGAGAGAGAGTGAGAGTGAGAGTGAGAGAGAGGGGGGGCCGGTTTGAAATAAACCCGCCCAAATTTTGAACTTTTGGCAGCGGTTCGGGCAGAACCGCTGCCACAAAGTTTAAATTTTTTTTTTTTGACAACTTTTGGCAGCGGTTCGGCCCGAGCCGCTGCCAAAAGTCCAATTTTTTTTATTTTTTTTGACACCTATGACAGCGGTTCGGCTCGAACCGCTGTCATAGGTCCGAACCGAGTGCCCCATATTACAGCAGTTTTCAAAATCGCTGTCATAGGTGCGCTGTAATAGGACTTTTTTGTGGTAGTGTCTTCTTCACCCTTCCCTTCCCCCTCACCACCCTTCCCTCCACATCTCTTATCTCCTTCACCCTCCCCTTCCCCTTCCCCCTCACCACCCTCCCTCCACATCTCTCATCTCCTTCACCCTCTCCCCCCCCCCCTCACCACCCTCTCTCCCCCCTCACTACCCTCATCAGTACCCTTGTCCCTATTTCCACTCACATATTTATCAACATAATCATCTATAGTTTTATAATTGGGTTCATTATGGGGGTGAGACTCAATTATAGGCTCATTTGGAGTAACCTCTGTATCAGAATCAAATAAGGATAATTGGGCATCTAAATAGAAGGTCAATTCACGGCCTTTGGTAATATAACCACCACACATCATTTGTATGTCTGTTAGAAAGCACACCTCATAGAATTTACCCCTACTCTTATCAAGTCTATAGAACTTTTTACTGTCAAAGTACCCCAAACCTTCACACATTTCATTCAAAATATCAATACACAAAGATCTTACAGGCACATAATCATATACACTTACAATCCCTCCTACATACTCTGCACTAGGTTTAGTGATTAACTTCCCACCATGATGAAACCTTACTGTAACATTATGCCCTTGCCTCTGCACAAAATAAAAATAAAAATAGACAACACTATCAGTCGATTAAAAGCAAAGACATGAGACATGTGGGTCACTTATACCAAAAAAGAAAAGAAAAAAATGAGACATGTGGGTCACTGCATATTCAATGAAAAAACAAGAACACAAAGAAAAGGACAAAGAAACATTTAAAAAAGCAAAACACACAAATCGACATAAATGCATACATATAATATACACCAAGAGATCGTCTAGGACCACAAATTTGTTGTTTAATGGCAATAAATCTCATACTATATTAGGGTTCAAATACACACTGAAAATGTTACTAAACACCATTTCCTATATAATACTAACAAAGCCACATCATATTAACACCATAACACAAAAAAAAACCCATCACAGATTGAAGAACTTACTGTATTTTGGGGGTCGCTGGTCCGCAAGCCTATGAAGCCTCAACTTCATCTTCAATCGTTCTTTCCTACTTCGATTTTGTAGTGTTTTAGCAGTTGTTCTCAAAGATTTGAAGAACAATTTAGAGGGCAATCGGTAATCTTTTCAGAGTCTGGAATTTGGGGGAAGATTTGAAGAAGAATGTAGGTTTTAAGTTTAATGTTTAATTTGGGGGACTATTTGTTTATTCTGGGAGTTTTAAATCCCAAGGCCCATACATATGGGTCAAACGTGTGCAATACAAATATTTTTTCACTCCCACTAACGGAAACGTGAGCGACACTTGCTCAATTCCGTCCAAAATAGACGGAGGGGACCAAAAGTGCAACACTTTTTCATCCACTGGGACCAAATATACAAGTCCCGTAAACTTTGGGACTAACAGTGCTCACCTACAAAAATCGTGGGACCAAAAGTGCAATTTTCTCTAAGTAATATAATAAATTATTATATATGCAAATACGGTATGGTAGGGTTTTAGACCAGTATAAGATTTATAGAGCAAAAATATACCAAATAATCGGTACAGTAATGGCTGTATCAAAACCTATGTTCTTTAATGAAAAAAACTGTGATTTCGACATGGTAATATTTAAGAAAACCATGTACACCCCAATTAGAAGTATATATATTATATATATATATATATATATGTGTGTGTGTGTGCGCGCACAAAGCCCACACACAACTCAACACAAAATCCATATATATATAAATATACAAACAACTCTCGTTCTAATTTTTCCTTACCAACATCTCATTCAAACAAACAATATCATAAGCCAATTATCTGATCATATATATATATATATATATATATCATCCTACTTTCAACACTTCTTGACTTATCATTCCACTGTAAAAATGGAGAATTTTCAGAAAATTAGGGTTAGGCAGTACATAAAGTCTTCGGTTCCGCGTCTTCGATGGACTCCTGAGCTTCATGATCACTTTGTTGAAGTTGTTCATAATCTTGGTGGGAGATACAGTAAGTCTCTTTTCATAAATTAAAGTTAGTTTCTTTTTTCTTCCAATCAATTGACAAATTAAGTATATGATAATTAATGAATACATAAATCAATTAACAAAAAGAAGTATTTTCAGATTTTTTTTCTTTTGTCATAAGTTCACTTGATAAGCTAAAAGGATTATGACAGAAGTTAGAATTAATAAACTAATTAGCTATAACATAAAAGACTGGAAGAAAATTAACTATTTTTTTATTTATTTAACTATTTTTCCATTTTGGTTCTATATTTGTTCGAGGAAAATGCTATCATTAATGAATCTTCGTTAGTCTAGATATTAGGGTTTTGATTTTTTTTCTTATTTGACAGGAGCAACTCCAGCGAAGATTATGCAAATGATGGCTGTAAAAGGGCTCAAGATTTCTCAAATTAAGAGCCATCTCCAGGTAATATTGATTTCTGCTTAGTGATTTCTTTGTCTTTTTTCAATCAACAAAATAAACTTTGTTCTTAAGAAATTCAATGATCATACAACCTATAGTGGACAAAATTTCATTTATGGTCCCACATAGAATTTTTCAATTTTAGTTCCATTAGATTTCAAGTTGCATCCCATAGAATTGAAAAAATTGTACTTTTAGTCCCAGTCGTCTATTTTTTGACGGAAAAAGTTCAATGGGATAAAAAATACAACTTTTTTCCGTACGTCAAATATCTGACTCTAACGACGCATGCGTCTCAATCGCTTCTTTCCTTAAAAGAATAGACGGTTGGGATCAAAAGTGCAACTTTTTTAAACCTATTAAACTAAAATTGTAACATTAATTAAATTCAATGGGATTAAAATTAAAACCGCGAAGTCCTACAGAACCATAAATAAAATTTTCCCACCTATAGAGATATAAAATTGCAGCCTTAGATGGTTTAATTTTGGGGACTAAAATGTTGTGGAAATAATTGAGAGAACCTTGGATTATCTATATATGTTGTAAATTTGTATTGTCTTAAGTACCACTGCTTAATTGATATATTTTTTATTTTTATAAATTAAGAGTTCCGCTGGGCACAAGTTTTTTAATGTAGATTCTTTTTCACCAATTTAATCGGATGACAAGTGTTGCACTATTTATATTATAATTTGCCACTCTCTTTGAAATCCATACTAATCATATACGTGATTGATCTGGACTTCACCAAACTCAATTCACATGGTAGACTCTTTCAAACCAACTTTCAAAGTGGACCTTACTGGAATTAATTGGATTATAATTATTTTCCACACAACTTGCAAAGTAAGACTTTTTCTTACCTTATTTACACTTTACACACCTTTTTTTCGTTACAAAAAGTTTAGAAGGGAAGTCTAATTCCTTGGACTGGATTACGCAAAGAGAAACCCTCATTAAGGTGGTATCTAGTAAAATTCGAATATTTTTCATCTCTGGAGATCACAACTAGCTTATCACTTGCCCCCAACCACTTTGAATTTTTACACACATATATAAACATACATACACACCACTAATTCCCAAGAAAATGTTACCTTTGCTAATTTAAAACCAATGACGATATCAATATACAATATCATATATATCCGATCTTCTATTTTATAGGGTGTTTTTTTTTTTTAACATATATGGTATTTCATTCTCAATTTTATTCATTATATAAATATTATGTATATATGCTTTTTCTCTAAAATATACAAATTACATGAATTTTTTACATGTGAGGTATACATATCAATTAAAATAGAAGATGAAATACAGATTTGAAATAAATATCCAGTGTGAATATATACCTCATCAACAAATGGCATGCACTAAAGGCGGAGTAAATAAGTTTCCTTAACAAAGTAAAGAACTTGGTACCTTGAAATACCTATTAAGTTTAGCTAGCTACAAATTAGAGCTTATTAATTAGCTAGTCTCGAAATTATGATTATTCCGATGTATATGTAGGGTGAGATATTTTAAGATTATAGACATAATTAGTTGGATAGGTAGCTAGGTTAGACGTAGCTTAACCTAAGCGTACTTAGTAAAAAAGTTTAGACTTAGAGGCACTCTTATTTTTCGTGTTTTAAGTGCTATATATATCCTAGTATGCGAAGTTCTTTCCTCAATGCTTAATTCATACATTTAATCCAGGGCAAATTCCATTTGTTGTCCGGTAATTGTCTCCAAGTACATTTTTAGTACCGCACTGAGTCACATAGAGCGGAAGCGAGGGCGAGAACAAATGCGAGAGCGGGAGCATGAGAGCGTCAAAAGCTGGAATTATTGGGAGCGCCTTAGAGCTTGTGTTGATAAAATAATTTTTTTAGTACTTGTTATAAATTGTTCATCCAAATTATTTTTAGATTTTTTTTATATGATTATCTCATGTTAAAATAATTATTTCTTAACTTGAATTTTAAAAATAAGATGATGCAATCATCTTTTTTGGTAGGCTCAAGAAAGTATTAAGTACGATGAAATGAAAAAAAAAATTATTAGAATAATGTTAATTTTATGCCCTATTCTTGACTGGAAAAGACACTAAAGATTTAAATTCAACGTAACAAGTTATAGTTTTTGTATTTCTACAAAATCTATATCAGTAGTTTCACACTTTCTTGCTCTAAAAGCAACTCTTTTTATTTATTTTGACTAATGATAGAATTTTCACTGAATGTAAAACAAATATCAACTCTATTAGTGAAAAATCATTGTTATTTTTTCAAGTGTGGTACACAAATTTTAGTGAGAGAATTAAGACATTTAAGAGAGTAATAGAGCAAGGTTCTTACTCTTAATTCGCGAGAGCGAGTTCGGAGAGCCAGAACATCAACCCTGAATGGAGGATTATGTGATCTGGGTACCGAGCATTACACAAATCTCATATTGCATTTCATAAGTCGTAAAAAATCTCACATTTGGTCCCACGATCAATTTTCGTCAAAAAAGTATCAATTCCCTTGGTCAGAGGCTGAAAAATAAATAGGAGAACTTAGAAAATAAATATGAATTTTTTGGAAAGTTGTTTAATAAATGTGAATTTATATATATATATGTATATATATATATATATTTTAATAGATGTGATTTTTCTTTTTCTGACTAAAGATGAAAATTGATCATGGGACTGAATGTGAGATTTTTTACGACTATCGATGTGATGCGAGATTTGTGTAAAGTTCAGGACCAAAACTGTACTGGAGAACACTCATGGGACAAAAAATGCGATTAACCCTACATTTAATGATAAGTTAGAATTAGTTTGACCTTATAAAGTACTCTATGAGTTTTAAGTCGAATAGAAAAAATATGGTTACCCGCCACAATATATTCCTATTTTTATAGTATAAGACAAACATTTTGGGATAAATAAAAATAAAAGACATGTTTTCTATAACCGCAAATATATATATAATCCCAAAAATTGAATTAATAATTAAATAACCGTTTTATCCTCTCAAATTAGAATACTTAATCTTCTAACTTCAGCTTTACATAATCTGCATTGCAATTTGTATTGGATTCTTATAATCAGATGTACAGAAGAATGAAGGAACACAAGGATTTAAAAGGGTTTATAGCTATTAACAACTACCAAGAAAAGAAACTAGATTGCACCACTTGGCTTCCTCTATGGTAAGTGATTATATACATTTCAAACTTCTTGATTCTAAGCAGTCAAATTCTTTTCTACTAATGTGTGTGTCTGTGAGTTTGGGGATTTTACAAATATATTTAAAACATTTTTAAGCATAATTAAAAAATAACATTCATAGATTATAAGGATAAAGAATTTAGGTTAACTAATCTTTAGGACTGGTGTGAGACGACGTAGGATCAGAAGAACCATGGATAATATATGCAGTTCGGATCATTTGTTGCAAAATAATGTTTGATCCCGTGCATATTCCACTTAACCTAATCCAAACGTGTTTAAGAATTCTTTCAAAAAATATAAAGTTGACATCGATTTAGACATTTGTCGTGCTTATACAAAATAGAATACAACATAATGATACATTATTTTGAATCAAAAAATCTGAACTGTAACTTATGAGCATGTGCGGGATCAATTGTCTTTATTATTCTCTTTTTAATTGCTAAATAGGTTAAGAAAAGTACTACGTTACGAGGACAATTCTTAGGTAGTCTTGGATCTCTAATCCTGTTATTCCACCATCGCTGGATCACGCTGTATCTAATTACCACATAAACCAATGATGATGGTACTCTTGAAATTACATCCAAGAACCAGCTAAGAACCATTGTTCGTCTTAATTTGTGACGTCCTAATTTCTTCAATCCAATGTTTCAAATATATTTTGGATGGTAGAATAACGGGACTAGAGGTCCAAAGACTACGTACCTAAGAATTGTCCTCGTTTCAAATTGCTAAAACTTTAGTACTTTTATTGGCCTAGTTTAGCAATTGAAAAGAGAATAACGAAGCCTTATAATAACATTGACTGATCCCGCATTTTTCTATTATAAAATAATATATCATGTTGTATTTCATTTTATTTATCACAATAAACTAACATGTATAATCCATATTAATTTTATATTTTTGAAAAAGTTCTTAAACACATGTCGTGCATAGTAAAATAAAATATGAGATCAAATATCATTTTACAATAAAGAATGCAAACTCATATACATATGTTATGTTCTCCAACGTCTCACACCATTCCTAAAGAGTTTACCAATTTGAGGTTGTTATATTCATAATGTACAAACAATAGGAGTAACTTATAATAATTAGAGAATATTTTATTATATCAGAAGCATTGTTACAAACTTCGTTTGGTTAGGAAAATGAGTGGTTTTTATGGAGTTACAACAATTCGTGTATAATGAAATCTGTATATAAATCTCGCCATGTAAACAATTGTGTGATGATGTTGGAAACTAAAATATTGAGAGATCTCAAGAATGACATGAAAACATAGGGATGGCAATGGGATCGGGTCTAACGAGTACCCGTCTCGAACCCG
Source organism: Buddleja alternifolia (assembly GCA_019426215.1). Lineage (NCBI taxonomy): Eukaryota > Viridiplantae > Streptophyta > Magnoliopsida > Lamiales > Scrophulariaceae > Buddleja > Buddleja alternifolia. The sequence continues at coordinate 52,710,795 of CM033392.1, read as the reverse complement.
TCCCTAATGGGACGGGAATGAGTCCAAGAAAATGGGACCGGGTCCGGGTCCGGGACGGGAAATGAGTCCAGTGGATTTCCCGTCCCGGACCCGGACCCGGACCCGGATCCGGACCCGGACCCGGACCCGTCCCGATAGTATAATATATATTTTTTAATTTTATATATATAATAATAATTATATCAACCAAACCCTAATACTTTATTCTCTATTTTTCTATTTCTTTTTGGTAGATGGACATATATATATAAATGGACATGATGAAATTATGTGACTTTTATTTTAATTATCGGTTTATTGTAAAATTAATTAATTTATGTTGGATGTTTCATTTTTTGTTTTGTTGGTCATGTTTGTTTGTGTAGAAAAAGAAGAAGAATAAAAAGAAAAAGGAAGAAAAAGCAGTAGGGAAGAAGAAGAAAAAGAAGAAAAAAAAAGTTTTTTTTTAAAAAAAAAAAGTTTTTTTTTAAAAAAAAAAAAATCAGCCGGGTCCAATGGGAAGGACCCGGACCCGCCGGGAAATAACCGGGTCCGGGACGGGTCCGGGACAGGACCGGGTCCGGGTCCAAATTTTTTTTAACGGGACGGGAAATGAGTCCTGCCCAACCCGTCCCATTCCCGTCCCGTTGCCATCCCTATGAAAACAACATATTTGGGCAGGTAAATTAATTTCCCACCTAAAACATCAAGACTTTACACCTTTAGGGTCATTTCACGGAACTATGAGTATTCTCTATCCTTAACAACAAATCTTAATTAATTAGTACTGTTAGAGGATCCAAAGTTGTCAATCTAATCTAAATCTTCAATGACAAGTTCTGATTCTTAACCCCTTTTGTTCTATAATCAGATACGCATATAGTTCCATTACACTAGAGTTGTAAACAAATCAGATCGAGTCGAACAACTTGTTTAAGATTTTTTGAATTAATTAGCACATACATATCAACTCTTAAAATTAGTGTTTCCATTTGATTTGATTATTAATTGAACTGAGCTTAAACAAGTTGTAATCGAGCCAAACGCTCGTGAAACTCGAATAACTTGATTTATTTTAATTACACATATTTTATCATTTTTCACTAATCAAGCCAAACTTCTAATTTAACAAAAAAATAATATTCAAACTTAGTTTGCTATATTAACACATCAAGCACAAAAATACTTTTACTGGTCGATCTCAAACATATCAGATAATTTAATTTATTTTTTGGTCCTAATTGCACATATTAAGCAGGAAGTTTCCCCAAGGATTGAGAGAACCACCACCTCATAAGAAACCTATAGGCCAGTTCACTTGCCAAACAAGAAGGAAAATTGTCCGAAATGGTGAAAATGTATATTACCATGAATATCAGGTGAGTCCCAATATCCCAATTTTAGTGTGTGTATATGTGTGTGTGTATATATATATAGGGATAATTACACTGGGGTCCTGAGGTATTGCCTAATTACAAAAAACATCCCCTAATTTAATAAATTACATCTAACATCCAAGGTTTTCATGTATTGATGTAAAAATGGATGGAAAGTGACAAAAGACCTAAATGCCCTTACTGAATATTTTTTTTTTAAAAAAGAAAAAAATTAAAGCAATGAAAAAAAGCTAAATTGCCAAATTGCCCCTTTACATCTCTATATTTACTTCTAATACCAATTAGAAAATAAAAAAATAAACTTAAAAGAAAAATACTTCTATATATATATATATATTTGTATATATATATATGTTTTATCTTAGAAATTGCTTGTGAGTGAATGTGTGTATGTGCGCACGCATGACTCTGTGTGTGTAATTGTGTGTGTGTGTGTGCATGACAGTGTGTGTGCGTGCGTGTAATTGTGTGTGTGTGTGTGACTGTGTGCGTGTGTGTGTAATTTTGTGTGTGTGACTGTGTGTGCGTGTGTGTGTATTGTTATTGTTGTGTGTACTGGGTGGGTGTAGGGTGGGGGAGGGATGGCGATGGGGGGTGGGGGTGGAGAAGACGACACCCACCCCCTTTTTCTTTTCTTTTTTTTTTCCTTTACTTTTTTATTTATTTATAAAGTAATATATTAATAAGTAATTTATTTTAGACATTTAGTTAATTAAAATATAATTTTTAAATTTATTTATAAATTTCATAAAGTAATTTAAAATATAAAATTTTAATTTATATAAACTATTATATAACCTAAACTATTATATATTTAATTTATTTAAAGAATAAAATGATATTTACACATAATTTTTTATTTTATAATTTTAATAATTTAGAATTTTTTATTTTGTTGATAAATTTTTTTAATTATAAATGATTATTTATATACTTTACATATACAACATTACATATAACACCTATACTTTTATAAAATATTACAAATAACACTAAAATGGTATGATTGTCCGAGAAAATTTTGGTCTTCTGGTCCAGAAAAAGCCAGGGGTATTTTTGGAAGTTCATTTAAAAATTTAATGGAACCCTAACGGAAGGTATTCCATGTTAGACGGAATAAACAAAATGGATGTTAGATGTAATTTATCAAACTATGGGATATTTTTTCTAATTTAGCAATACCCCAGGGGTACCCAGTGTAATTGTCTCTCTCTATATATATATTGATTGTGTGTGTGTATCGAAGTAATCCCAATAACGCATGAATGTGATATGAGTTAATTTTTAATGTAGGTGGAGGGCACACAAGGAAGTACAACCAGTGCAACAAAGGAAAGAGCTGAAATTCCAAGGGCAAATACGGAATTACAAGGAACTTCTGAAATTAACTTTTTGGGTTTAAGCAGCCTTAGTCCTATAAATTTAGACTTAACTATGTCATTATATTAATTTCAGAGGCTCATTGCATTTTTACTTCAAAGTTTTACTAAAGAGACATTAGATGTTGTATAGCTCGTCTTCTCATCGGTCCAAGTTTTTAGATGAAATGATCATTAAACATCTTACCAGTGCTTGTTAGAAAACAACTAGCCATATTTGAGAAAAAGAGTTCTCGTGTTAGCCTTTAGTGCCAAAAACGGCTAAACGTGATGGAGAGGTGATTGATTTTAAGCAATTTCAGAATTTCAAGTCCCATTATATTTAAAATTATTTGTGTATAATGAATCTTATCTCGTCACATTGATAATTGTGATTATTCAAGAGTTTGAGTACAGGAAGTTTCTAAACATAATCATAATAGAGCGTGCTTAGAGTTACTGAAAATTAAAATGTTACCTTCTTTAACATTTTATTCTTTGAGATGAGATGATCACCAAGTAACATCAAATTGTATTTATAGGTAGCATGTATTATGTCCAACTAAAAATCATATATGCTATATATATATATATAAACACTGTAAGGAAAAAAACACTTTGTTGGGATTTTGGAGTATATGTTCTCAGCGCACATTAAAAGACTAACGTAAACCAAAAACGTACAATGACGAAATGTAAGGAAACAAGTTACTGGAGCAAGTATCAGCCCGATTGAAAAACCAAGTGTGATTCACAACATACCATCTTCGATTCAGGGTAGTACGACACATGGAACGAGTATGGAAACAAAAGTTAAGAGATTGAACTAGGGTTAGAAGTTGAAGAGATGCTGGGCTACCAATGTTGAAGTTCAACAAGCCCTGTCCCATTTGTTTCAGGTGCACTAGGTTTAGTGGGTAGTCAAGTGGACAAAGGGATCCGTCAGAATGATAACCGACCTAATCAATGAATGTTGGGGCATAGAATATAAGGGTATGGAACACAACTGAGAAACAACAGGCTGCTAGGAAGTTGTTATAAGATGACAAAATAAAGGTTTTTGCATAGTAGAAACAAGGGTGAAAGCTAAAAATTTCAATAAAGTGAGAAGAAGTTTTGTCGATCAGTGGGAGGTAGCAAATAACTACATAGTTGCCACCAACGGGAGAATATGAGTGTTATGGAAAAGAGGAAATGTTAATTGCACTGTGTTGACTATTTCAGATCAATACATTAGTTGTAGAATAGCCAGTGGAAAATACTCATTTATCATGACTATGGTCTACACTATAAATGATGAAGTTGAGAGAGCATCATTATGTATGTGTATGGGTTTTCAAGAGTTATGGGTACTCTTGGGAGATTGGAATGCAACTTTGAATCAAAATGAAAAACTCATTAGTGATGGGGAAAATGAGGAGATGAAAAAGTGTTTTGACAGTATTGGGGAAAGAAGACAATTCTTATACATACAATTTCTATACTTGGAGCAACCATCAACATGCTGATATTAGAACTTATTGTAAATTGGATAGGGTGGTTTCCAAAGGAGAGTGATTCACTAAGATGGATGAATACATTGTAATTTTCAAAGATAGTGTTTTGTTTAATCACTATCCAATGGTACTTAGTACTAGGGAATGAAACAAGGTAATAGTCCTTTCAACTTCTTAAATGATTGGAGACACCACCCTCAATTCATGGGCAATGTAAGTGAGGAGACAGAAACATATCTCATTATGCAAAATGTTCGGGCTTGTCCAAAAAAACAAACTGATTAAGAAAAGACTTAAGAACTTATATAAGGGGTCTTTATGTGATATAATTGAGAAGACCAATAAAGCTAAACCCCAGTTGCAGGCAGTGAGAGAAAAACTTAAGTCAGGTCCATTTGATGAGGAGCTCATTAAACAGGAAAACACTCTTTATGAGGGACTTAAACATTTAATCAAGGTCAAAACAGTTTATGAGGCAGGGAGCTAAAATAGAGTTTTATCAATATGGTGATGAGTGCACACATTGTTTCTTTGTTAGACTCAAAGCAAAAAGAGCTCAAGGTAAGATCATGACAATCAGGAATAATAGAGGGGATGCCCTAACAGACTTAGAGGAGATAAAGAATGAGATTCTAGGCTTCTACCAAAATCTCATGGGGACAAAAAGTTAAGCAATTGCAGAAGTCAGACAAGATATAGTAAACCAGGGAAATATTTTGAATTCAACAGACTTGGAGCTTATAGAAAAAATAATAAATCTCGAGGAAGTAAAACAAGCAGTGTTCTATAACCCTAAGGACAAAAGCCTAGAGCCATATGGATTTAACTGTTGTTTTTAACAGAAGTACTTGGAACATTTTTGGGGAAGAAGTGACAAATGCAGTGCTTGACTGCTTTTCAAAACAAAAATTACTTACTGAGATTAACCACACTCTATTGCAGCTCATACCAAAATTTCAGAACCTATCCGCTGTAAGTGACTTACGAACTATTGCTTGATGTTTGATAAGAGGTATTTTTACGTGTTTTTAAGACCGTAATTCTTATGATTTGGATTCACTTATTGCTTAAATCATGTCACATTTGAATTTAATAGGTGTGTTAAGTGAATACAGGTAATAAATGAGAATACATGAAGAAAAGGGAAGAAAAACGATGTACAAAACAAGTTCAAGCATGTTTTTCAACACCTAGGCGGTTTATGCATCTCCTACCACATTCGAGCGATAATTCCGTACATTTCGAGACCGACTTAGACAACGTTTCCTTCTACAAAGTTTTAGATGAATGTCTTAGCTTCAAATGGGAACTTGAAACATCCAAATCGGAGGTCTATAGAGATAATTGTGAAGGAAATACGATTGCTGCGCCGAACAGAGAAGTACATGTGCCAGGATACGCCCCAGCGCCCTCCTAGTCAGGCCTAGGCATGGATAGTCCGAATGTTACTCCTTTTTCAACCTAAATTCCAGAATTATATGATGGGTAAGAATCACTTTTGGCCATAATTCAGCACATGTGTTGAGGGGTTGTCATAAGTGTGTTTCTTGGTAGATTTACTTTATGGGCGCCAAATCAGAAACAACCTCCATGTTGAAACGTAATTTAGGTATACTTAGAGACCGAATTGGACAAACTGTCCTTCTGGAAAGTTGTAGATCTATGTTTTATCTGAACATGGGGACTTGAATAATCCAATTTGGAGATCTGTGGAGAAGTTTATGAGGAAACTACTAAGATTGCGCTGGAAAGCAAGAAAATGGCAGCATGCATGTGTTTTGTTGAAGTTTTCACATGGTTATGCTTGGTGGAATTCTTAATGGCCGAAAGTTCAGCATTTTTTAGCTTGTTGGAATCTTAAAAGCCAAACTTTAATCATCACCGTAGGTGGAATTCTCATTGGGGAACTTTAATGGGAATTCTTAATGCATATTTTAGTGGAATTTTTGGCTATAAAAGGAGGGGGAACCCATACTCTTCATCATTCACTATCAATTTCAGATTCTTGGAGGAGAGGGGGGCAGCCCCTAATCTGATTTCTCCACCATTCTTCATCACTCTTGGAGGGGAAAACTAGAGGAAGAAAAAGAGCTTGGGGATTGAAGGCTCAACTTCAAGATCCATCATCATTCACCATTTAGGGAGTTTTTAAGAGCTTTTCATTTCATTTATGTCTATGAATATTCCTCTTATGTCTTTTATGCTTCCAATTATGAACCAAATTCGTAAGACTAGGGCCATGTAAGGCCAAATTGTGATATATGCTTACAATAGATGATTGTTGAGGTTGTTCTTATATTGTTATGTGATGTGAATTGTGTTTTTGTCTATCTTGCATATACTTGATCACTATATGTTAGAATCTTATGCCTAGGTTAATATTTCGGGAGAAAATTGACTTAGGGTGCAAGAAATTCACATCATGACCCGCAACTAATGAGGAATTGCCCTAGACATAGGTAAATATTCCCCGGTGAAGTCGTTCGATTCAAATCGAGTGAACTCTAGTACATTAATGCATGTTTAGTGGTTAGATTTCCGGATAGGGATATTTGGGAAATCACGATCTAAGTAAAGGAGTTTATACGCGAGACATCGGTTATTCTCTACCTTAGGAGTTTTCACCATAACAATATAAGAGTAATTCTACAACAAGAGCCTTTACAAGTATATTTGATCAATTTGGACCTAGCATGTGCCTTAGTCTCCCTTTGTAATTGGTTTTAATTCATTTGCATAACCTTGTTCTTATTGTACACGTTTTTACATTTAAGTTACTTTTATTGTAGTTGTTTTTTGTATAAAATCATAAACTAGAATTCAAGTCTCCGTGGTTCGACAACCCGGACTTTTCGTCCACACTTATTACTACACACGACTAGTGCACTTGCTACAATAGCACGTTAGCTTTTAGCGTGTCAAGTTTTTGGCGCTGTTGCCGGGGACTTTTTCATTTTAGTTTTTGATTTTTTTTGTTTAAATTTTCATAATTCTTAGTTTTTCGTTTATTTCTAACCTTTCTTTTATTTTATTATTCTAATTTTTTTTCTTGTGTTTATTTGTTAGGTGTAATTTGTGGTGCATGACCCGCTCTTCTAACGAGCCCCTATACAATTTTGAGCCGGAGATAGAGCGTGTTCTTCGATCTAGTAGACAAGCTCGAGAAATGGCCGACAATCTAAATCCAAATGGAAATTTTCTCGACATAAATCTTCAGGAAAACAGGGAATGGCTGCAAAATCTTTTCCAAGCTATGCAACCGGCACCTCCTCAAAGACTTCCATCGGTCCGGGAAAGTCTACCTCCAAGGGTCCACACCATACCGGGGCCCGTAGTCTTTCCAAATTTCTTTGCACTAAATTATCACATTCCGTCACACATCTTTAGCATGGTGCAAAGCGAACCCTTCTATGGAGAGTCCCATGAATCACCTCATGAGCATTTGGAGACTTTAGACGATACTCTCATGACTACCCAATTTCATCCACAGGATCTCGATGCAATTCGTCTAAGAGTCTTCCACTTCTCATTAAAGGAAAGGGCGACCATGTGGTACAAATCTCTACCACCCCAATCCATCACAACATGGGGACAATTGGTCGATGCCTTTTTGAGCAAATTCTTTCCACCCTCCAAAATCAATGAGCTAAGGAGCAACATTAAGGAGTTTAAGCAGGAGAATCATGAGTCCTTAGCCGAGTCATGGGCTAGATATAAAAACATGCTCCGAAAATGTCCGGATCACAACCTAAGATTGAGCGAGCAAGTATTACGATTCCATGATGGAGTCCGTTCGCGCATCCGAAATAGGCTCAATGCCGGCGCCGGTGGTGATCTCCTTGCGCTCGATTGCCAAAGTGTGTGGGACAAGATTGAGCAATTAGCCCGAGAAGATGAACTCTATCCCGATGATGAAGAAATCACACCCACTAAAAAGATTGCTTGTGTTCAAGAGTTGGGCGAAGAAGTTGCTTTGGAAACAATGGTTGGCAATGTAAACTATGTTGGAAATGCCAATCGACCTCAATTGAACTTCCATGTGCCCGAAAATTTTCCAAGGAGGCCCAATCCGGCACAAAATGCCCATCCCGGCGTCTATCAAGCACCAAGGCCCCCATTCAACAATAACCAAGCTCAAAGGCAAGGTAATCCTCATATACAAAGGCAAATAAGACCTCTTACAACCGAAGAGCGTCTCGATGAACAAATAAAGAAATCGGATTCAGCAATCAACGAACTCCGTACTATGATGAAGGATATAATGATGGACATGAAGGATTTAAAGACACAAATGGGTCAAATGGCAAAGGCGATCAGCGAGAGAGCCCCGAGAACTTTACCAAGTGACACAGAAAAAAACCCGAAGGAGCAATGCCACGCCATCACCTTAAGAAGTGGCAAACAGATAGTCAATGATGCTGTTCGCATTTCCGCGCCCGAGCGCCCCGATGAGATTGCCCAGGCGCCGAAATCAACCCACAGTGAACGAATGCTTCGCAATTGCTCGCCCGAGCGTCCCGATGATCACGCTCAGGCGCTCGAGACCCAGCGCCCTGGCGCCAATTGTCGCGCCCAGGCGCCACCTCCTGAACCCTCCACAGCGGGCTCTTCAACTCCAACGCATCTTCCCATCGAGGTCCGTCTGCCATTTCCTAATGCACATAGAAAGAAAAAAAAGGAGATGGATTCAAGTTTCCTTCGAATCTTAGCAATTCTTCGTGAGGTTAGCATTAATATTCCTTTTATAGACGCAATTTTACAAATGCCAAATTACGTGAAATTTTTCAAGGATATTTTATCCAACAAACAAAAGTGGGAGGAAAACGAAACGGTGTGCCTAACCGAGGAATGCTCCGCCGTATTGCTTAATAAATTACCAATGAAACTTGAAGACCCTGGGAGTCTCACTATTCCTTGCACGATTGGGCCATTATCCTTCGAAAAAGTTTTGTGCGACTCGGGAGCTAGCATCAACCTCCTCCCGTACTCTCTTTTCAAAAAGTTGGGCCTTGGTAACCCAAAGCCGACTTCAATGAGCCTCCAACTTGTCGATAGATCAATCAAGAGACCACGGGGAATAATCGAAGATGTAATCATTCAAGTCGACAAATTCTACTTCCTGGTTGACTTTGTGGTTCTTGATATGGAGGAAGATGTTGAGGTACCCCTGATCCTAGGAAGACCATTCCTAGCCACTGGTAAGGCGGTAATCGATATTACCAATGGTAAGCTAACCTTAAATGTGGGAGATGAAAAGGTCACCTTTGATGTTTTTAAAGTGCTTAAACACCCATGTGATCCTGACTCATGTTTACGCATCGATGTATTTGACATGTTGATTGATGAGACTTTTCAGGCACAAATGGTAGACGACCCATTGGAGACATGTCTTTCCAAATCTATGGATGTCGATTCAGCGAGTGAAGAACAATTGGAAACCATGTTTAGCATAGAGAAGCCACCTCTTTACCACGTCATTGGAGCTAAAAAATTAGACAGATCACTCTTGGCTCCTCCTCGCTCTTCTATCGAAGAGGCCCCTATCCTTGAGCTTAAACCATTACCATTACATTTGAAATATGTATTTTTAAATGATAATGAGACTCTACTTTAATTATCTCATCTTCTTTGACAGGAGAACAGGAGGAGCGACTCATGAGAGTATTGAAGGCCAACAAAAAGGCCTTCGGGTGGAAAATTGCGGATATAAAAGGCATAAGTCCAGCGGTGTGCATGCACAAAATACTCATAGAGGAGTCCGCAAAACCTACACGCCAACCACAAAGACGGTCAAATCCACAAATACAAGAGGTGGTAAAGAAAGAGGTTATAAAACTACTCGATGCATGTATAATCTATCCTATCTCTGATAGTGCATGGGTAAGCCCGACTCAAGTAGTACCCAAGAAGGGCGGAATAACTGTGATAGAAAATGCGAACAATGAATTAATCCCTACTCGAATGCTTACCGTGTGGCGTGTGTGTATAGATTATCGCAAGTTAAATGATGCCACTCGTAAGGACCATTTCCCCCTCCCATTCATTGACCAAATGCTTGAAAGGTTAGCCGGACATGATTTTTATTGTTTTCTAGATGGGTATTCCGGCTACAACCAAATTGCCATAGCCCCCGAGGACCAAGAGAAAACAACTTTCACTTGTCCCTATGGCACGTTTGCTTATAGGCGGATGCCGTTTGGATTATGCAATGCCCCGGCCACATTTCAACGATGTATGATGGCGATCTTTCATGACATGGTTGAAGAATTCCTTGAGATTTTTATGGATGATTTTTCTATTTTTGGAACCTCATTTAACACATGTCTTGATCATTTGGACCGTGTTCTAAAATGCTGTGAGGAAACAAATCTTGTTTTGAATTGGGAAAAATGTCATTTTATGGTCCGGGAAGGGATTGTGCTAGGTCACAAAATCTCCCAAAAAGGGATTGAAGTGGACCAAGCCAAGATTGAGGTAATAGAAAAGCTTCCTCCACCTACATCGGTGAAAGTCGTGAGGAGCTTTCTTGGTCATGCCGGCTTCTATAGGCGATTTATCAAAAAAATTTCCAAAATTGCAAAGCCGTTATCTAACTTGCTTGTCAAAGATGCACCATTCAATTTTGATTCCCTTTGTTTACAGGCCTTCATGACTCTTAAGGAGCTATTGATATCCGCTCCCATCATGGCACCTCCCGATTGGAGTTTGCCCTTCGAATTGATGTGTGATGCTAGTGACACCGCGGTGGGTGCGGTCCTTGGCCAAAGGAAGGATAAGGTATTTCAAACCATCTACTATGCTAGTAAGACTTTAAATGATGCACAAATGAATTACGCAACCACGGAAAAAGAATTACTAGCCATAGTATTTGCATTTGACAAGTTCCATGCTTATCTCATTTTGAATAAAGTAATTGTGTACACTGATCACTTCGCATTAAAATACTTGCTTGCCAAAAAGGATGCCAAACCTAGACTCATTAGGTGGATTTTACTTCTTCAAGAATTTGACATAGAAATTAAGGATAAGAAAGGAGTAGAAAATGTTGTTGCCGACCACTTGTCTAGGATAGAGATTCCTAACCCTGAGTGTGTGTTTGATAAACCTATTTGTGAGGAGTTTCCCGATGAGCAATTGTATGCTATACTTCATAATGATGCTCCTTGGTATGCCAATTATGCAAATTATCTTGTCACGGGAGTTCTTCCTCCGGATATCACTTATCATCAAAAGAAGAAATTCTTATTTGATGTGAAGCGATATTTGTGGGACGAACCATATCTATTTAAGATTTGTGCAGATGGCCTCATTCGACGATGTATCCCCGAGGAGGAAATAGCATCAATTCTCGCCCATTGTCATGATATGTCGGTAGGTGGTCACTTTGGACCCTCTAAAACAGTGGCTAAAGTGCTTCAATCAGGTTTCTTTTGGCCTACTCTTTCTAAAGATGTATTCTTGTATGTTCAATCTTGTGATAGGTGTCAACGAACAGGTAACATCTCTAAAAGACACGAAATGCCATTGAATAACATGCTTGAATGTGAACTATTTGATGTATGGGGTATTGATTTTATGGGACCCTTCCCTAGTTCTTGTTCCAATAAGTATATTCTTGTTACGGTTGACTATGTCTCCAAATGGGTCGAAGCTGAGGCTTTACCAACTAATGATGCTCGGGTGGTTACTCGATTTTTAAAAAAAAGGATTTTCACTCGTTTTGGAACTCCTAGAGCAATCGTTAGTGACGGGGGCACCCATTTTTGTAACAAACAATTCGAGCACTTACTGAACAAGTACGGGGTACGGCATAAAATCTCAACCCCATATCATCCTCAAACGAGTGGTCAAGTGGAGGTGTCGAATCGGGAGATTAAACGCATTCTTGAAAAAACGGTTAACGCATCTAGAAAAGATTGGTCCCTTAAACTAGATGACGCCTTGTGGGCATATAGAACCGCGTTTAAAACTCCGATTGGCATGTCCCCATATCGCCTTGTCTTTGGAAAAGCATGTCACTTACCGGTTGAGCTCGAACATCGTGCTTTTTGGGCTATTAAATTTCTAAATTTTGATTCTCAACTCATAGGTACCAAGCGATTACTCCAATTACACGAACTTGAGGAATGGCGCCATCAAGCGTATGAGAACGCCAAGCTTTACAAGGAGCGAACGAAAACATGGCATGATAAGCGTATTATTCCCCGAGAATTTCATGAAGGAGACAAGGTTTTACTATACAATTCTCGCCTTCGACTTTTTCCCGGGAAGCTCAAGTCAAAATGGTCTGGACCATTTGTTGTATCTCGTGTGTATGCTTCTGGTGCCATTGAACTTATAACGGATAATGGACGAACCTTCATGACAAACGCCCAAAGGTTAAAGCATTACATTGGGATTGACGGGTCGAGGGATAAAGTGACCATTCCCCTCCAGGATCTTTAGCGATTCTTTATCTCAAGTCGAGCTACCGACTCTAAACTAGCGCTTCTTGGGAGGCAACCCAAGTTTGTAAGTTTGTTTTTCTTTTTGTTTTTGTTTTTGTTTTGTTTAGTTTGTTTCTTTTTATTGTGTTCAAGCATGCACTTTTGGCATGTATGTTTTTCTTATGCTTGATGGTTTAAAAAGTTGAAGTGTTAGATATGATACACATTTGGACCCCACCTTTAGAGATTCTTATTTTACTCGATAAGAGGAGAAACTTTGTAAGGATGCATTGGATGCTTAAGGATGTTCTTCAATATCCTTAGTTGTAAGTGTTCTTTTACCTTTGTGTATGCGTGTTGTAACAACATTGGGGACAATGTTGGATTTAAGTTTGGGGGTAGAAGAGTATCTATTTTGAATATTGAAAATGCAATCCTAATTTTTAACTTGAATTTGGGGAAAGTTTGTTTGATATCATGTTTATATGCTTCTTTGTTGAGAAAATCAAGCATGAAAAAAAATTTAGTCCTTCCAATTGATGCATTGAAATTGATTGACTTGGAAAAATGGCATGAATTCTTGAAATAGTCTGAATTTAATAGAATATATATATCTTTGAAATTGCTCGTGGAGACCTTAGACTAGAATTGATTCTTTAGATGATTCACAATGCACTTAAATCGAAGGTAGAGGAGTTGAGAGGATAACCATCTTAAGACACTTAAGGAATTATTTCCAGAAATATTAACTTAGATTTCTCATAAGGTTATAAGTTGAGTAGTAATTTTATATGCTAACAATGAATTGAAAAGGTTGAATTTTGGTATGACCAAAAGTGGTCAGGCTAATACGTACCGGAGGTGAAAAGTTTCATGCCTATATACTGTACTATTATGCTAATTTGAGCTATGCTCAAGCCAAAAGAAGTGAGTTGTTTAAAAGATCTAGTTTTATTTCGTGGCCTTTGATACTCGAGTGATTAAATCCTTAGGAGTGTCTCTACACTTAATGCCCCAAAACTATCTAGTTTGGAAGTCATTGGTCTAAAACTTGTTACATGGGTGTCATAGAAAGCCTAATGGAATAAAACATTGCACATGATCTAGCCTTAATGAAGTTTAATGGAAATTCCATATGAATTGAATGTTGAATTTTTGAGATAATGAAATTTAAATGGCTATGAGATTTTCTATAATTCTTATGCCTTGTGTTTGATCAAAAGTTGATAGATATGGGATTAATGTCCAAAATTTGGTAAGGATGCCTCTCGACTATAATACCCTAGATTTATTTTTCAGTATACCCTAGGGAGTCGTTTCAAGTATTGGTGTCACATGAGCAAAAGTAGTTGATATGTATATATATATTTGTGAACTTTAAAAGGTTGATTTTATGCCATTCATTCTTGTTGATCATATTGAGATGTGTTGATTCGGTTGGGATTGAAAATTTGCTAGATTTTGTGGGTATATCTTATGCAAACCCTCACGAGACTATAACTCGTCCTTTGAGGTAACTCAAAGGTTTAAAGGCTTGTTGCACCCGCTAAGTGCAATCGTTTACTCCACAAAAGTGAGTTAGTTAGTTGTTTTGTTTTCTCCCATTGAATGATGTTGGTCTTGCCTTATAGCTCTTATTGCTCGAGGTCGAGCAATTGATAAGTTTGGGGGTGTTGATAAGAGGTGTTTTTACGTGTTTTTAAGACCGTAATTTTTATGATTTGGATTCACTTATTGCTTAAATCATTTCACATTTGCATTTAATAGGTGTGTTAAGTGAATACAGGTAATAAATGAGAATACATGAAGAAAAGGGAAGAAAAACGATGTACAAAACAAGTTCAAGCATGTTTTTCAACACCTAGGCGGTTTATGCATCTCCTACCACATTCGAGCGATAATTCCGTACATTTCAAGACCGACTTAGACAACGTTTCCTTCTACAAAGTTTTAGATGAATGTCTTAGCTTCAAATGGGAACTTGAAACATCCAAATCGGAGGTCTATAGAGATAATTGTGAAGGAAATACGATTGCTGCGCCGAACAGAGAAGTACATGTGCCAGGATACGCCCCAGCGCCCTCCTAGTCAAGCCTAGGCATGGATAGTCCGAATGTTACTCCTTTTTCAACCTAAATTCCAGCATTATATGATGGGTAAGAATCACTTTTGGCCATAATTCAGCACATGTGTTGAGGGGTTGTCATAAGTGTGTTTCTTGGTAGATTTACTTTATGGGCGCCAAATCAGAAACAACCTCCATGTTGAAACGTAATTTAGGTATACTTAGAGACCGAATTGGACAAACTGTCCTTCTGGAAAGTTGTAGATCTATGTTTTATCTGAACATGGGGACTTGAATCATCCAATTTGGAGATCTGTGGAGAAGTTTATGAGGAAAATACTAAGACTGCGCTGGAAAGCAAGAAAATGGCAGCATGCATGTGTTTTGTTGAAGTTTTCACATGGTTATGCTTGGTGGAATTCTTAATGGCCGAAAGTTCAGCATTTTTTAGCTGGTTGGAATCTTAAAAGCCAAACTTTAAGCATCACCTTAGGTGGAATTCTCATTGGGTTACTTTAATGGGAATTCTTAATGCATACTTTAGTGGAATTTTTGGCTATAAAAGGAGGGGGAACCCATACTCTTCATCATTCACTATCAATTTCAGATTCTTGGAGGAGAGGGGGGCAGCCCCTAATCTGATTTCTCCACCATTCTTCATCACTCTTGGAGGGGAAAACTGGAGGAAGAAAAAGAGCTTGGGGATTGAAGGCTCAACTTCAAGATCCATCATCATTCACCATTTAGGGAGTTTTTAAGAGCTTTTCATTTCATTTATGTCTATGAATATTCCTCTTATGTCTTTTATGCTTCCAATTATGAACTAAATTCGTAAGACTAGGGCCATGTAAGGCCAAATTGTGATATATGCTTACAATAGATGATTGTTGAGGTTGTTCTTATATTGTTATGTGATGTGAATTGTGTTTTTGTCTATCTTGCTTATACTTGATCACTATATGTTAGAATCTTATGCCTAGGTTAATATTTCGGGAGAAAATTGACTTAGGGTGCAAGAAATTCACATCATGACCCGCAACTAATGAGGAATTGCCCTAGACATAGGTAAATATTCCCGGGTGAAGTCGTTCGATTCAAATCGAGTGAACTCTAGTACATTAATGCATGTTTAGTGGTTAGATTTCCGGATAGGGATATTTGGGAAATCACGATCTAAGTATAGGAGTTTATAAGCGAGACATCGGTTATTCTCTACCTTAGGAGTTTTCACCATAACAATATAAGAGTAATTCTACAACAAGAGCCTTTACACTCATATTTGATCAATTTGGACCTAGCATGTGCCTTAGTCTCCCTTTATAATTGGTTTTAATTCATTTGCATAACCTTGTTCTTATTGTACACGTTTTTACATTTAAGTTACTTTTATTGTAGTTGTTTTTTGTATAAAATCATAAACTAGAATTCAAGTCTCCGTGGTTCGACAACCCGGACTTTTCGTCCACATTTATTACTACACACGACTAGTGCACTTGCTACAATAGCACGTTAGCTTTTAGCGTGTCAATGTTCAATGTTGTACAAAATTATTTGCAAACTTATGTGCAATAGGATGAAGAGAGCTTGTGGACCATGTTGAAGGGGCTTTTATCAAGGGAGATCTATTGTGGATAATGTGGTTTTGTATCATGAGTTGGTTAAGGGATATGCTAGGAAAGAGATATCACCTAGAATACTGATGGAGGTGGATTATTAGGAAAGCATATGACACGGCCAATTGGGAGTTATTGGAGAATAGTTTGACTTCATATGGGTTTCTTATTGGGTTCATTATGATGATTATGCTGTGTATCCATAGCAAGCTATTCAATAATGCTCATGGATCTGTTTTTGGAAATTTTAAAGGGAAAAGGGTTTGAGACAGGGAGATCCAATGTCCCCATATCTATTTGGTATAGTTATGGACTATCTATCTAAAAGGTTCATGGTACTACATAGGGATAAAAAAATTGCAGGAAAGTGGGGCTCATCAACATGTGTTTTGCAGATGACCATATGATGTTCAAGAAAAGAGATTTACAGTCTATTAACATGATTAAACAAAGTTTTGAGCAGTTTTCAAAGGTCTCTGGTCTACTAGAAAATTTAAGAAGATTCGTATTATCTATAGAGGGATAAATGAGGCTTCGAAAGAACAAATTTTGTTGAGAACTGGATTTATGAAAGGACAGATGTCTGTGAGATATCTTATATCCTCTAGGTTCACTATTATTAATTGTTAGCCCCTGATAGAGAAAATTATGTATAGAGTAATTAATTGGACTTCAAAGATATTGTCATTTGCTGGCAGAGTATTATTAATTAAGGTAGATCTTCCCTTTACCAATTACAATTGTGTACGAGATTGAAAGATTGAGTAGAATCTTTTTGTGGAGTGGCAAGGCAACACAGAATTATAAAGTTGCAGTAAAATGGATTGATGTGTGTCTGCCTAAGAGAGAAGGTAGCTCAGAGATCATTTCTCCATTTCTCCAGGACAATGGAAGGTTGCATCAATCTTTAAGCAGGTTTGAAATATAGCTACAAAAGTTGATTCTTTGTGGATTATATGGGCCCATGTGTATTACACAAAGATTGGATCTATTTGGACAGTCGAACAAAAAGTTCATTATCTTAGCATTGGAAAATATTATCAGCGGCTAGAACTACATTTTTAGAAGTAGTAGATGTGGTAAACAACAAAAAGGAGGGATGGTAAAGTTTTGTATGGGGAAAAGGGCTAATAGCAAGGCATATGTTTATCCTATGGCTCATTGTCTTTAAAAGATTGAAAACCAGAGACAGAATAAGCTCATAGAAGGAGATAGAGGATGATCATTGCTTGCTGTGTGTCCAAGAGGTAGCTAGAAAGCAGGGATTATAGTTTCTTTAAATGTCCATTTGCCAAAGATGTTCGTAAAGCTGGAACAAAATGAAGATAGGATGTGGTAGGGAAAACTAGGAAGATATTGTGCAGTAGAGACTTAAGATCTGTGAAAGAAAACCAAAGCTCAGTTATAAGAAAAAAAAAAAAAAAGGGCCTGTTTGCAGCCATTGTTTACTTTATATAGATGGAGAGAAATAGGAGAATGTTTGTTTTAGGTAGAAGTACAGTCAGGAAGGTTGCTGAGAGAGTTTGAAAAGCTATACAATGTAAATGTGAGGGTATATGAAACTCAGGTATGCCTGGTCAAGTTGTAAATGTTTATGAGATATATAATACGTTTACTAGTCTCCCCCCACTCCCCAAAAAAAATACTATGCTAGTTAGTGATAAAATAGAAAGAGATAATATCAAAAGTTTTATTAATTAAAATTGACATATATAATTTAGGGTGAATTAAACATTCATTCATCTCTCTCTTTTTTGTTTGAACTCTTCTTTTTAAAATTTATTGATTTTACTAAGTTACAGAATTTATGGGTAATTTGGACCTTGCACTCTCAAACCTTAAAATTAGCACATTTTTACATAATTCAACTTTAAATTACATATTTGGAAAATTTCATCCTCGAATTAACATTAACTTCGCATATTGCATAGCATTCTGAACTAGGTTCAAAACACAATTCTTTTCAGAAAAACGAGTTAGCCGAGTTTTAGGGGGGCAAATAGCCAATCAATTTATACTAATCATTACTTTCCAACTTAATTCACTTGCCGTGAACATGTCTTTGAGAGGCAAAACCGTGAGCTAAGATAGACATGAAATAGTGAAATTGATTAAGTTGGGTTAGAAGAAAAAATGTGAAAAGATGAAGATTAGTATTAAAATCAAGTTGGAAGGAAACATAACCAAAACTTAGTTGAGTTCAGCTGAGAGTGAAATACGTCAAGCTAATGCTTTATCAAGGAAACAATCTATCAAATTTATAATTTAAGAGTGCATTGTACCAGAGACAAAAAAAAATCTATTTAAGGGTACGTAGTACGAATACTAATCATAAGTGCTTTTATGTCTAACATTCTCGTCTAATTTCAATACTTTATTTGATAATTGATGATAAATGTTTGTTTAAAATCTTGCTTTTTTTTGTATGATTGTCTAATGACGTTTTGAAAATTAAAAAAAATAGCATGAATTTAAAAATAAACGAATCCCCAAGTACATAATTAGCTTTTCTGGCATAACTCTCTTCACGTACACCAAATTAATTCCCTTTATGCCAATGTAAATCTAAGATATGTAGCTTCATAATATTTGTTGAAGATCAAGATCAAATATGCATGGAAGAATGTGAAAAAGACAGTGGAAGTGAGCAGAGTGAAAGATCAAAACAAAGTCACATATTGTGATGGAATTTACGCATCTTCGAAAGAGTTGTATATGTTTTAGATTTGCATATCATATTGAATTGTCTCAAACCAATATCTATAGAGAGAGAGATATGGCCAAAATATCAAACATTGCCACTTTGGGTTGCAACTGGGATTCGTGCTCTCCGCGGCGAATGAGACATCTGAGGTCACTGTCATCGTCGCACAGTGGCTTGAAAAAATCCAGATTGTGATTTGAATTTGGGATTTGCACTATAAATTCTGGTTAGAACTTTTTTAGGTTATTCCTTTTTCAGCAAGTTTTACTCTCCTTTGGATGTTTTCATCCTTTGAGAATATTTTAGCATTCAAGATGTCCATTAGAGGCTGAAATTCTTAATTGGGCAATTGTAATTTGATATCATCATCTTGATTTGTGAGATTATTGTTCTTAATTATATTTTTAATTGAGTATTTGATTTCTTGTTTACATACTTAGTGTTTGATAAATGCTTGAACGAGGTGTATAACTAGATCATCTATTTCTTCAATCCATTGCTAGAATAAGGTTAAATTGCTATGAATTAGGACCTTAATTTAGTACCAACTAGGGATTGATATTGATGATTGTTTGATGTACTATAAACAAAAAATAGCCAACAAATAGAAGAATATTGTCGTGATCATCAACACACCCCGAAAAACATCAAAAGAGCCGCCAAGAAACACTGACAAACCACGAAATAGACTACGAATGGTCAAGAAATCACAAATCAGGAAAAAAAAAAAAAACAGCACCCAAAGTCGAAAACTACGAAAGCGCCGGAAACATAAAAAATTAATGAAGACGAACAAGAGAACCGTTACAACTTCTAATCTCTAACCTATACATAAATTAGATTAGAAAATACAGAAGTTAAAGAAAGAAGAAAATCTGAAAGAGAGAAGTTAAAAAGAAGAAGAAGCAAGCAAGCAAGCTTCTTCAACCAGAGACAAAGAAGAAGGCAAGTGATCGAGCCTAGAGAGACAGAGTCGTTAATCTGTGATAATCTAATTTGGGGTTTATATAATGTATATTGCAAAATATCCCCACATGTAGGTCAACTACAAGTTGATCCCAAGACTAAAAAGAAAAGGTATGCAGATAAGAGATTGGGCCGATCTTCAAGTGAGACGGGCCAACACTTGATTGAGATATATATATATATATATATAGATAGATAGATATGTGTGGGGGGGGTCCCTCAAAATCAAAAGCCCCAAAGAATTGTTGGACCATCATATATTCCAACAAGGATAACTTCGATTCTAGTATAATAATGAAAATATTTTCATAATTATACTAATAGAGACTCAAGGCCTGTTGGTCAAGTGATATTCACTTCTCATGTGAGAGGTCGTGAGTTCGAATTTAAGTTACCACATGTTGTGATTCTTTCCTCCTTTATGGAGCTATATAAAATCTTTATGGCTCAAGATTATAACTATTAACCCAGTTTTCTAGGTTAGATATGTAGGGTATCCTCGTTCCTGTTGAATTAAAAAAAATTATACTAATAGATTATAGATAAAGAATGTAATTCTAACCGAACATGGAAAGTAGAGTAATGACGCCAAATCGACCAAGGGTCCGAAACTCAATTCAATTTCCAATACACACACACATGCACGGTCTTTGTTATACAAATAATCATCAATTTGTTTATATACATATGATCTTTGTTAGTCAATCTTTTGAATCGGATCTATGTTGTAATCTATTATACACACAGGGACGGAGCCATAAATTATACTTGGGGGGAGAGATTCTTGCCATACACATAAGTTTCATTTGCCTGATAGCCTAAAGATTGTATGGGGGTGCGGGGGGCTTCCCCCCGCGGTAGGGTACCCTATATGTATGTAGAAGGATTAGGTTTAGTAAGAACGTTTGACATACTTTGTACTATGTACTTCTTTTGTTAATAATAAAATTCTCTTATTATCTCCCATGGACGTAGGCAATTGTCGAACCACATAAAAATAATATTTGATATATTGTTCATAATTAATCAAATAAAATATAGTTTTAAAACTAAAATTAAAAATGGTCTTAATATTAAATAAAACAAAACTTAAAAGGCTAAGAAGTATGGTTTGACTAATATGAATTTTAACATTTCAAATTAAAAATGCAATTATCATTACATGTCATCAATAATACCTAATTTTGTGGAAATCAACTATAAAAAGATAAAGCAAAAATAGGAAGATACTTATCATAAAGAAGATATGAAATGATTGATGAGATTTGAACAATTCATGAGTGATGAGAAAGTGTAAATAATTATAACAAGAATACTACCTTAAATTTTGATTATATAGCCTACTGGAATGTTA
Organism: Buddleja alternifolia; assembly: GCA_019426215.1. NCBI lineage: Eukaryota > Viridiplantae > Streptophyta > Magnoliopsida > Lamiales > Scrophulariaceae > Buddleja > Buddleja alternifolia. The sequence goes on along the minus strand of CM033392.1, from coordinate 52,689,437 downwards.
TATTGAGTCAATAATTCTACTATGCAGGTTTGAGCTAGCTTTTGGGTTAGGAATGTGAATTAATTTTGTTTTTTGTTTTTTTTTTGGGGGTGGGGGGGGGGGGGGGGCGAAAATACAAATTTTTAAAAATTTATAATTGAAAACTAGAAAATAAAAAATTTGAGGGGGGCGGTGGCACCCTCCAACCCCCCTGACTTCGTCCCTATACACATATTTTGGTTGCAGACTTAAAATCTCAAAACTCCCTAAGAGTCACTTATATATTTCTAACTATATAAGAAATAAAGTCTTTTTTTACATGATCATTCTATTTGGCAAAACAATGAGCAAACACTACGACAAGATAACACATATTCTCAGTCACATTACCATATTGCCGAATCTTATACATAGAGATCAGAATAATGTTTGGAAATTCTCAAAATTTTATCTCATAATAGTCATAATTATCGAATGTAGTGGTAGCCACATTGTTGATGGAAATTGTATTTTCAATCCCATAACTTGAGTCATGTGTAGAATTAATTCGAATATTATGGATCTTACCACATTATGTCTCATATCCTCGTACAATTTTGATCTCAAGCCCCAATATCTGTTAGTTTTTAGATGAAAATAGCTCATGAGTCTTAAGTGCAACTTCAATCCGCTCTTGGGATAAAATTGCTCAAAATTCTTAAGTGTAATTTGGTCTCGCAATTTGGGTCATGTGCAACTTTGATCCAATATCATGTAACATAAATTGCTCAATTAATTGTGCATGTGACAAGCACATGCTACTTTTGTCCAAAAACTAACAGACGTTGGGTTTGAGATCAAATTTGTAGATTTTCTTGAAAATATAAGATGTAATGTGATGACCATCATAATATCGAGTTCAAAATTGCACAGAGCCTAAGTTATGAGACTGAGATGCAATTTTCCTCACATTAATGTTCACAAGAAACCATAGTCATCAAAAGATGAAATTCAAAATCTCATTAAAACAAAAACCAAAATGTCTACAAAACACACAAAAAAACAACATGCATATAATACTTGTATTGAATAACTAGGGAGAGGTATAAATTCAATGGTCAAAAAATAAACCTTCGACAATCCCAAAGGAGTTAAAGGCCCACTATAGGAAATAATTTAATTCTGAGGCTTGTATAGAAGCTTTACAATTTCCTTTTTTCGTATTTAAACTAATTGAATTTTAAGAAAGCAATGTGTGTAGCATAAGGAGGCCACCTAGAAGGGGTCCAAAATTAGGCACCGTCTTTTATTGACATTACTGCATTGGTAGAAAACAAATATGCCTTTTTTGTTTCTTTTGATTATATTCAAAAATAGATTTTTATATTTTCATTCTTTTTATATCCTATGCCTATTAATTTGATGGTTTTCGCAATGTCCCATATATAGGTTTTAAATTAAGAAGAAGAAAAGAAAAGACAATTAATATATAATTTGGGAGATTTTACATTTTAAAGAGAAAAAATTGAACTTTCAAAAAATACGTATCTTGTGGACGTAAAAGAAGAAGTTAAGGAGAATCTATATCAATTATGGGTAGAAAGTACATACACATATATACATACATACATACATACACATACATATATATCTACATACATACATATATACATACATACATACACATACACATATATCTACATACATACATATATATATATATATATATATCAACTATAATGAAAGTTATCCCAGCCAATTAATCTTGCTAGCTACTTAAGCCCTGTTTGGAAAAATTAAAAAAAGAAAGAAAGTGATTTTGGACTTTTTGCTAAATTTAAACTACTTTTGTTTTATTTCATTGATTATGTTTTTTATTCTCTTTATTTTATTTTTTAACAAATTTTGCAAACTCAACTTTAACTTTTTTGTCATTTTTATAATTTTTTTTGAAATTCAACACTTTCTTAAAATCACAAGTTTTGTAAGCACAATTTTTTTATTGATAAATTTGAACACAATGTGTTTTCATTTTGTTTTCAACATTCATTTTTCAAAATGTATGAAGGAACGATTTTTGTGTAAGAAAAGTGAAAAAAGTAGGTGTGTTTGAGTGTGTTTTTATTAATGGTTGAAATTGATGATTGTGATATGTGAAATGATTGAAAAGTAATAATTAAATGAATAGTGTTGAATTTAAAAATTTAATGGAGATGAGAGAGAAATGTTTAAAAAAATTGAAAGGAGTTAAAAGAGAAAAATGATAAAAATAAATTATAAGATGAGTAATGTGAAATGTAATTTTAAAGAAATAATTAAAAATAAAAAATATAATTTGAAAACATAGACAAACAGGCCCAATGTTTTCGTGAAAACTTTGCACTCAAATACCTAATTATTTTTCTGTTCTTTTGAAATCAAATTTGATTTAAGAAAGTGAAGTCTAATTAATACCAATCATCTAAAAGTAGCTCTTCAAATTCTAATGTTACGCCGCAATAATTCATGCATGTCAGTATGTCACATCCATATATAACTGAGTAATGACTTAGCAGTCTGTCTCATTATAATTAGCAGAATTCTTAAAATCATGCTAAAGAATTTTTTTTAAAAAAAATAACACGCACACATCTTTATCAACATCTAAATGCTCATATTTTAACTTTTTAAGGACAAAAACATAAAATAAATTTTAAAGAAACTTCAAAATTTTCGACTGATCTAATCTAAAATTCCGTATTACTCTAATAAATGTTCTCTTTAATTCTTCAAAGTCCACACACAAACACAAAAAGTCCATACATTCTGCAACCACAAAAACAACTCTCATTCTTTTTCCCTAGCCGCATTTTATCATAAGCCAATTATATATTACTCATATATAGATATATCGTCCTACTTTTCAACTTCTCTTGATGTATTATTCAGCTGTGAAAATGGACAGTTCACAGAACAGTATAATTAGGGTTAGGAAGTACAAGAAATCTTCGGTTCCGCGTCTTCGATGGACTCCTCAGCTTCATGATCAATTTGTTCAAGTTGTTCATAATCTTGGTGGGAAATACAGTAAGTTCCATTCATTATATATATATATATATAAATATATACATATATATGATTATATCAGACTTTTCGTTTAATTTTTTGCACGAATTAATAAACTAAATAAAGTAATTAATTTAGAAGAAATTAATAGAAAAAGAAGGGTTTTTGAGACGAGGGTTTTCCTTAATTTATTATAGTATTAATTATTTCATTTTAGTAATTTTATATTTATTGAAATTAGAAATTATGCGCCGTTGATATAACTTTCTCTGATCAAAGTCTCTGTATAAGTAATTCATAATCTTGATGAGAAATACAGTAAGTTTCCATTCGTCTGTTCGTATGTTTAATTACTTGGTTTATTTTTTGAATTTTAGTGAAAAAATAGAGAAAAATGCAAAATTAGTCCCGTAACTATAGGGGTCTGGCAAATCTAGTCCCGTATTTTGTGCTAGTGATGGTCCTGTATCTCCAAAAAAATCGCAATTTGAGGACAAATTGACCGGAAAGCCCTAATTTGGTCGGAGTTTGCCATGTGGCATTCAATTTGAGGATTTTATTATTTTTTTTTTTTTGGCTGAATTAGTCTTGTAACTATAGGGAGGTCTGGCAAAATTAGTTCTGCAACTATAGGGGTCTGGCAAAATTAGTCCAATTTATTCACCCATATGTGAGACACATCAGCAATTCAGGCCAAATTGAAAATTTCCAACGAAATTTGTCCTCAAATTGCTATTTTTTTGGAGATACAGGAGCTCAATTGCCACTAGCACAAAATACGGGACTACATTTGCCAGACCCCTCTAGTTACAGGACTAAGTTTGCATTTTTCTCAAAAAAATATTCTAACAAATATTATTGTACTTCAATTTTTAATCCTTTTCGTGTTTTTCTTTTTTTACAAAAATTCAAGATCCAAACATAGTATTTATTTCTCTCGGCTCGAGAAATAAAATATGAGATAGAAGTTAGAAGTAAACCATGCACATTCCATCTTCGTTTTGCATTTAATTTATTCGAAGAAAATGCCATCTTGTATTGAATTTCTTGATCAAAAGTCTTTGTAAGTACAGATATTAGGATTTGAAAATTGGTAACATAGTAACGCTGTATAAATTTATTATTATTATTATTATTATTATTATTATTATTATTATTATTTGACAGAAGCAACTCCAAAGAAGATTATGCAAATGATGGCTGTTAAAGGGCTCAAGATTTCACACGTTAAGAGCCATCTCCAGGTGCTATTTTTTTATATGTTACATGTTTGTTTTTGGTTATTATTTTAATTTGCCTAATGATAGATATCTAAATGCTACAGCCTAAAATGGTTAATTACGCCTTAATTTTGAAATTAAAATCTCGTGGAAATGATTAATTGACTTTTGTGCATCTAAGCAACAAGTTTGGAGTATCCTAAGTAACATTGTTTAACTTCGTTTTTTCTTTTTCGGAATAAATGCGGAGTTATCAGCTAGTTGCAAATTGCAACTGTTTGGAATGAATGTAGATTAAATAATTATAAATAAATAAGAAATAACTTAATTAACTTAATAAGATGCTTGGCCAATATCTCCTATTGTCACGGCCACACTAAGTCTCACATTCATTTCTTTGGAATCTCCATAAAACAATGTACATATCGTTATATATATATATATATATATAGCTGAAAACTTGATATACAAGTTAATCGCCTAATTGGAAACCTTATATAAAACTACCAAAACTGAGAGAAACATGCCAGAAAACATTTTGGTGCACCTGCACCCGCCAGCGCCACTGCGTTGATCCCTAAGCGTAGCGGTGAGCTGGTTTCATTGGCAGCCGGACCATCGTGGTGTTACTGGAGCTATTGCTCCACCGGCGCCCCAAGCCAACAAAGGGCTTCTGCTCGTGTTTGTTTCCTCTATGTCTTACTTTCTGGCTCCTTTTTGACTTATTCCCGATTTTTTGAATCAGATTCCACAATCTCATCATCAACAACACTAATACACTAGACCTTAATTTTGTTAATTTGGATTTTGATTCATCCAAGTTTAGTTACTAAATTAGTATTTTTTTTTCATTAGTGATGTAAAGTTCACATCATAACAAGCAACAAAAAAAACGTTAGTTATTGATTTTTTTTGGAAAATATTGTTTTTGTACTAATATATATAGTTAGATTTATTTTCTGTGTTTATGTTTGTTTTGAAATATTCCATTAATTTCAAAGAAAAGTATCCTTCCTATTATAAGCAATTATATATATAGCTCGTGTAACATGTCAATAAAGGAGGAAAAGAAAAGTGTTTCATAAGCAAGTAAACAAATTAATACCATGGTATATTAAACATAGGGATAATTGCATTGACCTCCTCTAAATGAGCATTTGGCATCTACACCCCTGACCTCTGAAAAATTGGCATAGACCTTCTCTCCTTCACTGCTTTCATTATATTTTTTAGTTAAAGATTAAAATACCCTTCATTTTTGAACTAAAAAAAAGTTGAACTATCACTTATAATGTGGTGGAGAATGAAAAATTATCCAAATATATATCTTCAAATGACATATATAATAATAAAATGCAAATAATGTGGCATCCACAATTTAAAATTCTAGAAATATAAGTCTAAACTCCTAAAAATATATCCTTATGGTTAACCGTAAATTCTTTTTGTGACCTAAAAATTTTATTGCTTAAGTATGTTAATATAATTCAAATGTTTTTCATAACCCGAATAATTTTAATTTTCTTATTTTACAAAAAAAAACATAAGTACAGAAATATTTAAGAACCTGGCAAATCTTTATATACTTTAAAATTCTATTTATTCAAATATGCTTCTTCATAATAAAATCCAACAACTTCTTCCGAAAATGTGCTAATTTAGAAATATTATATTCTATTGAAAAAATAATACCGCCATGTTTTTGTTCTTAAATAGATATTGTAATATTTGTAAAAAAGATATATATATATATATATATATAATTCATAAAAACAATGGTATAATTTAATAAAAGTTCAAAACTTAAAAGTAGCACAACATAATATTTGTTTGTTCTTTCTTGAAGCTTATCTTAATTGAAAAATAAAGAACACCTATATTATCACCATAAATTCTTAAACATGAATGTAAAATTATATTAAATACATTATGGAAAAACAAAAGTACTACTTTTGTTCTATTGTATATTGCCATATATAAAAATAAGAAAATTGGTGTAACAAGTTAAATTAGCATAACCAGAATAATAACATATTTTTTCATAAAATTTAACATTAGTTGAAGTAGGAGAGGGTTAAAATTAATATTTTAAGTAATATCTTTTGGGTTCATAAAAGGATTCACGTTCAATTATTTTTTCTTTATTAATTTAAAATTAGGAATTTTAGAGCTATATTTCTAGGAATTTTTTAATTTAAGATGCATCTTATTTTCTTTAATTTCTATGTATTTTAGAGATACTTCTTCGTGCTCCAACTAATATTTTAATTTAACCTTTTTCAAACTCAAATTTGAAGGGTTTTTAGTCTTTTATTAGTAAATGTAGCGAAAAAATTAAAAAGGGGAGGTTCATGCCAATATACCAAACATGAAGAGATGTGAATACTAAATGACCATAGTTCAAGGGAGGTTGATGCAATTTCCCCATTAAACATAGCCCCCAGCTAAATATTATAGATTATTAATTAATTAGTCTGAAATTTAAGATTAATTTCGGATATGTATATGTAGGACATATGTAATTAAATTATATCGGTAGGTAGGTTAGGGATTGCTTAACCTAAGTGTACTTTCTGAAAAAGTTTAAGGCAACTTTATATATAGTAGATACATAGCTTCGTTTGCTGTATTTGTAATTGCTTTATATCTTTTATCATTAGTTGCTTGTTAATTTGTGTACCTATCTATTTAATTTGTGTTGGATATTTACATGACCAAGCATTCAATAATTTCAACTTGTAAATTAATTAATTAATTGATTCAATTATGTAATTATTGAATTGAAACTAAGAGTAGGGAAATCGGTTTTGATCCCATACGATAAAATTCATTTTTTTTAAAAAAAAAGAGTAAAATAATATTATAGTTTTGCTTCTTCAATTCATATACTTCTTTTCCATTTGAAAGTGATTACATTAAGTTGAATTAGACCTTGTTATACTCTTTAAAGTTTAAAATGCCTCATTAAATGTTAAACAAAGAGCTGATATCGATAAATCAGGAATTTGTTTCTTCCTTTGTACAACTTTTGTTTTCATATCAAGTTTGCGCATAATTATCAACACATGCACTCTATTACATTTTACGTATGTATGAGTCGAAAAATATACAGATTAAAATACAAATGTGAAAAATTGTTACTTACACAACACTTACCTAAGTGATTTAGGTCGAACACCAATGTAATTCCACAAAGTTGAATTCCAATACATAATACGTTCTTCTATCACATCAAAAATTAAAATAAATTACCTATGTATTGTTCGCCATGCATGTTTTTTCTGTCGGGTGTTTTTCTAATCCGTATTTTATGGATTTTTCTAATCAGATGTATAGAAGCATGAAGGAAAACAAGGACGATTTAACGAGCTACCAAGAAAAGAAGTTAAATTGCAATTATTGGCTCCCTTTCCGGTAAGTGATTATATATATATATATATATATATATATATTACCCTTATTATTTGGAGTAGTAGTCCTAATAATAATAATAATAATAATTTATTATAAACTAACGACACAAAATTGAAGTATAATTGAGGAATTTTGTTTGGCTAGGAAAACAACACATTCTCTTACTTATGTCAATTTTAATTATATCAATTTTATGGGACTAGGTTTCATTGTAGATACTTATGTCGTACACTAAAAAATTGTTTATGATTGCGGCTATAGATACTAGTCTAATTAAATTAATTATTTATGACTTAATGTTTTTCTTAAGGTCGGCTGTAGTTGATAAAATTATTATCAAACCAACGTATGGGATGAACTTTAATTTAAGGATCACTTTAGAAATCATTAGGATCTTTTTTCAATATTTGTTGGTTTGCAAATCTTTTTTGGAGCATATTTTGGACCCGATCTGTTTGAGCCTATAATAAAGTTGACACCTTTAATTAGTTATATGATTAATAAATTCAATCAGATTAATCAAAATTGGTGAAATAGTGCCCCCCCCCCCCCCCCAAAACTTTGAATATTTAAAACGATTATTAAAAATTGGTGAAATAGTTTCCCCCTTTCTGGGAGGGTGGTATTTCTAAATGGTCACACTATTTATTTAGAAATTAGAAATTTTTAGAAAAACAAACTCAATCTACAAACTTTGAATTTTTAAAATTCCTCTCCCACCGCCCGCGCCCCAAAAAAATACACTAAAATATCAAAATTTATCCTTTTTTATTTTATTTTTTCTTGTATTAGCGCCTCCCGGAAACAAAAAATTCTGGTTTCGCCCTTGCACACATTATTAGCATACACGCACTACATGTACATGTTGTAATGTTAATGGATTTTCAATTTTATGTGCACCACCATTGAGCAGGCAAATTCACCAAGGATCGAGAGAACCATCATCTCATAGGAAACAAGTTGAAGGTCCATTCACTTGCCAAACAAGAAGGATAATTGCACAAAAGGGTGAATCTGTAATTGCCCATGAATACCAGGTGAGTCCCAAAGTGTGTGTGTGTGTGTGTGTATAAAATGTGTGTGTATCAAAGTAATTAAAATTAATAATAATATGCATATGATATATATGATTTAATTATTGTAGGTGGAGGGAGCACAAGGAAGTACAACCAGTGCAACAACAAAGGGAAGTGCTGAAATCACATGGGCAAATATGGAATTAAATGGAACTTCTGAAATAAATTTCTTGGAGTTAACTTTAAGCAACCCTAGTCCCATAAATTTAGACCTAACTATGTAATCACATTTGTTTAGTCCCATAAAATTGTATTTTTAGCTCTGGTCTACTCCATTCTAATAAATAGTCACACTACAGTTAGTACAAGAGAGATCAAATGATATTTAATGTCTCTTCTCTCCATTAATTCTAGGTTTTTGGGTAAAACGATCATAAATATAAACCATTTTTTTATAGCCAAAACATTTTTCGTTTTATGAAAACAAGTTCTTATGTGCTAGCCTTTAGAGGAAGAACAATGTATGGACGTGAGAGCTTATGTTAGAGGAGTGGTTGATCTAAAAAGTTTCGAAATTTCTTGTTCCATATAATCTCAACATCTCTGTCTCATAGACTCACCATTGAGATTCGAAATTTTGAAACCTTCTATGCAAAATCCATTTTAGATTCATATAGTATTAAATATCTCCTTTTATTGGGTAATCCATTCTTTTTAGATAATACGATCATTCAATAAGATCTAATTGTATTTGTAGGTAGCAAATGTTAAAGTTGTGAGATTCTTTATTGTTGCTAATTGGTAATAACAAGCCAAATATGAGTGTTGTGTTCCTATCTATGGGTGAAAATGTGAAATCACGGACTATAAAATATATAATAATTACCAATCAATAAAGGATATTGTGTGGGTGATGGCACCCTCGAGATCCACCTTCGTAATTAGAGTTCTTTTATTTCTTTTTTTATCAGACTTCACATTCTCATCAATAATGTAAAGTAAAGTATCATATTTCATTTTGACATCCATAATTCACAAAACGAATATTCAATTATATAGCAAGTGTCACTTGTATTGCTAATTACAATTAGGTTTGGCTAAACTCAATTCGAATTAAAATTATGAATAAGAGCCTTAGGAAGGCTTAGACTTGGAAGTTGGAACTGATGGGTTGATTCGGTCCAAGCTGTTCTGGTCCCAGGATGTCCTGATTGGTAAATCATATAATTCAAGGCCCAATCTCAAGCCCATGTAAAATTTCATTTTAAATTTTTTGCTTGTTTCCTTTGAGAATAGAACCAAAAAGGCAATGTTTATGTTTATACTTAATTCGCTTCACCATTATATATTTTATTTTTCTTCTTAAATTATGTCTTTATATGTGTATGAGAAAATAAATTTATTTGGATTCCCATATTTTGCAAAATTTTCGCTGAAATTTACATCGAGACGCAAAATGTTTGGATATTTAAACTGAAACTCGAAATTTCGAAAAATTTAGATATTATTTAAAGCATTATTCTCATTAATTTACTTTTTAATTAATATATAACACTAGATATTAAAATTATGAATAATATAATACATAAATTACCTATTTAATAATAAAATAATAGAAGAATCTATATATAATAAAATACAACATTTCCTGCCATCCAAGTAAGCGCACATGTGGATAGCCTAATTGAGCTCAATTTTTCCATGTAAACAAAATTGAGTAAATCTACATACGTACTAAATTTAAATAAAAAAATTATCACTCTTACCAACTTCATATCTTTTCGGATACAGTTAATATCTAATAGATTTTTTCACTTTTTTTTTTGAAAAGAAACGGTAAAACATTATTAAAGAGAATCAACCAAACAAGTAGAAAAAACTTGAGGGGTAGCTCGGTATCCCCTTCAAGCTCCTCAGTTGCAGAACGAGCTAACAAATGGGCAGGTTTATTTCCTATCCGACTAACAAACCAAAACAAAACAGAATCAAAAAACGGAACTATAGCTAAAATATCATTCACTAAAGGGCCCAAAAGGGAGAGATCCCCCGCCTTCCCCCGAAGCTTATTGATCAGTGGCAAATAGTCACCCTCCACTTGAATATGACGACATCCCTTCCGTCTGGCCATTATTTTTGCATCTAATGTGGCTAGAGCCTCTGCTACCTTAGGAGCAGACCCAAACCGACATCGTTGCTGCTACTTCCATGCCAAACATTAGTCGTTAAAATCCCTAGCAATGCACCCGGATCTTGTAGCCCTTGGATTGTCAAATAAGGCTCCAACAAAGTTCACCTTGATTACACTCCTTTTCAGTGGCACCCATCTCAAATCATGAGCCATTTGCACCAGCGGGGGGCTCGTTTTGGTCGCTTGTTTATACATAGCTCGAAACGCTCTTGCCTTAACCACGATAACCTTCGGAGAAGTCGATAGTTTATCCATAACTGACGAATTTCGATTGTTCCAAATTAGCCAACAAATAGTTATGAATAGATGAAACTCCTCTCCTTTCATCTTTGCATGACAATGTTTGAACCAGCTCTCTACATCCGAGTGCCAACACGAGATAATTGACCAAGATAAATTTGATAATGCCCATACTAACCTTACAAACGAGCATGACAGTAATGCATGTTTCGTATCCTCCTCTTGTGATATGCAAAAAGGACAGGCTGCATCAACTCTAACCCTACAACGACGCATATTGCAAATTGGTGGGGTCGCATGTTTGCAAGCTCTCCAGTAAAAAATTCCAATTTTGGGTGCCACCTTTGCATTCCATATAAACTTCCACAATGGCTGGATTGTTCCTTCCTTCAACCCGAACACCGAACCCTTTCCTGTGGCAGACAGATCCCACGCTAAGTGATAGGCATTTTTTTACTGAAAATTGGCCATTTTCATGTAGTGCCAAACCAACTTATCCTCATTGTTGCGGGAGCTAAGAAGGATCGATTGAATGCCCTCCATATCCTCTTGCCAAAAATGTTCCTCCAACAGCCGAACATTCCACCAACCCGTTTCGTCGCCAATCAAGTCACTAACACGAGTCACTTCTGGCAAAGCTCGCCATGGTGTTAGTAGCTTGAACTGTCGCGGCCTCAAAATCCACGGATCGTTCCAAACACTTAGGCTATGTTTGGTTACGTTTTCAAGCCCATTTTCGTCCGAATTTTTGGCCAAGTTATGTTTGGATCACACAATTTTTCACGAGGAAAGTTGTCAATTTTTGGTCCAAAAAAAAATGATTGTGCTGCCTGTTTCTCTGACACTCTCTCTCTCTCTCCTCTTTTTCTCTCACTCTCTCACGTTCTCTCTCTCACTCTATCTGACACACTCTCTCTCCTCTCTTTCTCTCACTTTGTCTCTCTCTCTCAGACACATTATATATATACATTTTTTTTAACATAAATAGAAGACGACGTCTTCACTGTTCGTGAATAAAACAAAAGAAAATTGTCTTCAATTTTCTTTTCTTTTTTTTAATTTTCATAAATTAGATATATTATTGTAATTAAATATAATTTTTTCTATATATATATATATTATTTTTCTATATATAATTAAAATGTCGTCTTCATAATTAAAAAAATAAATAAAAATGAACAGTGAAGACGACATGTGGCATGTCATCTTCACTGTTCATAAATAAAAAAAGAAAAGAAAATTGAAGACGACATTTGAAATGTCGTCTTCAATTTTCTTTATAATTTTCGTAAATTAAATATAATTTTGTGATTAAATATAATTTTTTCTATATATATATATTTTTATATATATATATAATTAGAAGACGACATATCATAATTTACTGTTCATAAATAAATAAAAAAAAAGAAAATTGAAGACGACATTTGAAATGTTTTCTTCAATTTTTTTTCTTTTTTAATTTTCGTAAATTAAATATAATTTTTTCTATATATATATAATTTTATTTTTTTATATAAATAGAAGAAGACATATAAAATGTCATCTTCATAAATAAAAAAATAAAAATGAAAAAATTGAAGACGACATTTGAAATGTCGTCTTCCATTTTCTTTTCTTTTTTTAATTTCCGTAAATTAAATATAATTTTGTAATTAAATATAATTTTTTCTATTGTTGATTATTATAACAATTGACTTTAAATTGCAAAAATAATAAATCATTCAAGTGATTTATTTAAAATAAAAATCATGATTGTCTAAAAATGTGTGTGTGTGTATATATATATATATATAGATACATATATATAAATGAATATATATAAACTTTTCTTTTAAGTATATATATCAACTACTATTATTTATATATATATATACACTACTATTACTTACATATATACATATATATTTATCTCTATAATAATTATTACAATCTCAATATTATATATACTACTATTACCTACATATATACATATATATTTGTACATATATACATATATATATATTTATCTATATAATAATTATTACAATCTCAATATTATATTATAACTTTTAATTATTGACAGACAAAAACTTACATGATTTGACAGCTACAGTAATTTATGTTCCATCTGAAAACAAAATCAAACACTATCTCACCAAAAAAATCACTCAAAAAACAACTTCCAAAACATAACCAAACATAATCCCATCAAAATTGCACGTGTCCTCATAAATTTTTCACCAATAATTCTCACCAGAATACCATCCCAAAACATAACCAAACATAGCATTATCATCTCACCCGTTCCCACTCTCCACTGACAACCCCCTTTCAGAATATTTCTAGCTGCCCGAATACTTTTCCATATGTACGAGTCATTGGACCCTTCAGCCGCCCCAAACAAATCAGAATTAGGATAGTATCGGGCTCGTAGAAATCGAGCCAAGAAGCAATTTGGGTTTTGTAAGAGTCTCCACCCCTGCTTGGCTAACATTGCCAAATGGAATTCCTTCAACGCTCGAAAGCCAATGCCACCCTCATCTTTTTTCTCACGCAACCCAATGCAATTTCTTCACTTCATGGTTATTCCACCAAAAGTTTGCCATGGAAGATTCAATTTCCCAAAGTAGAAAATTCGGAAGACTGAAACAACTCATGGCGTACGTGGGTATTGATTGGATAACCGTTTTCAATAACACTTCTTTCACAGCCTGGGACAAAAACTTAGAACTCCACCCATCCAATTGGGTGTGAACTTGATCTCGAATTGAAGCAAAAACTTCCCTCCACGACTTTCCCACTACCGCCGGCAACCCTAGGTCTTTTTCATGTTTTTCGGCTAATTGTACACCAAGAATTCTTTCCAGGCTCTCCTTATCTCTTTCTGGCGTATTCTTACTAAATACCACTATCGATTTTTGCAAATTTATTTCTTGACCTGACGCCTTTGCATAACGAGAGAACATATTCTTAAGACACCTCTAGACATCATCAGCAAATAAGAGGTGTTTTACCGGAGCCTGCCTCGCGATTCGTACTCCCACCAGATTACCTGCATTCTCCTTCGCCTGCAACAAACAACTAAACACCTTCGCATATAAAAGAAAAGGATAAGGAGAGAGAGAGGGTCTCCTTACCAGAGTTCTCTCTGTGGAGTAAGAAAGCCAAATTGAGATCACGTGAGCATAAAAGATTAAGTAACCGAAGAAATACAAAGCATAGTGAGCTCAACAATATTTTAGTGAAAACCTAATCTCTCTAACACTCTCCAAAGAAATAACCACTCTACCCTGTCGTACGCTTTGCTCATGTCAAGTTTGAGTGTTGCATGTCCCTCTTTACCACAAGACTTGTTTTTTAGATAGTGATTTATTTCATAGACAACTAGGATATTATCCGAAATAAGGTGACCGGGAATGAAAGCCGATTGAGTTTTGGAGATAATGCCATTAAGGAACGGTTTAATACGGTTAGCTAAGGTCTTAGACGCCATATTATATATAACATTACACAAGCTAATGGGACTAAACTGGTTAATAGACTCGAGATTTTTGCATTTGGGAATAAGAACAATATGAGTAAAATTAAGCTTCAGAAGCAATTGACGAGAATTAAGGAGATTAAGAACACAAGCTATAGCATCTTTCCCAACAATAGGCCAGAATTTCTAAAAAAATAAAGGAGACATACCTTCGAGCATTGGCGTTTTCAACAGATACATTTGTGATAGTGAAGGGGATACCTCCTCCACTGTGAATCTCTGAGTCATTTTCTCGTTCACAATGTCAGTCACTTTGGGTTGTATTAATTCCATTACTTCTTCCAGTTCCTGGCAAAAGGTCAAACAGATGAAAATATATGACCAAAGTACTCAGTGATGATATTCTGAAGATCCTCGCTTTATCCTTCCACACCCATGTGCTATCCTTGAGTCGAGAAATTGATTTTTTTTCCGCCTATCCGTAGCACGGGAGTGAAGAAATGTTGCAATGCGATCCCCATCTTTTAACCACAACGCTCTACTTTGCTGCTTCCATCCAGTCTTTTCCTGAGCTAATAATTCCTCTAGTTCAGTACTCATTATTTTCGCTTCTTGTTTCGATACCGCCATGATTCTGCCAGATTTAAGGCTTTTTAGTCGACCCTCAAGTTCTTTTATCCGCCGCGGAATCCAACAAAATTCATTCTTATCCCAACATAGTAAGCCAACCCGACACTTCTTGCCCTAGATGCATCACACGGGTCCCATGCCATCCCTAAACACATTTTCGGACTCTGTACTTCTCAGCCATACAGCTTCAAACCTGAATTTTCTTTTTCTGGGTTAGGTACGAGGTTGCTGCTCGGGACTAAGCTCAATAAGGATAGCACTATGGTTCGTTTGTAGAACTCCACTTAACATTGGCACAAGCTCTATCAAGCCTCCATTGTACATTGTGCTTCTCCTGTCTTCCGTTACTCCAAGTCACCAGCTCCCCCTTATACCCTAAATTGAACAACTTGGTCTCACTTAGAGCATCACGAAAATCCCTCATTTGCCAAAAGTCCCTCTTCCTAGAACTAATCTGCTCATGCGGGTGTAAAATTTTGTTAAAATCCCCCACCACTAACCATGGAGCAAATGATCCCCGACTCAAGTGTTTGAGAGTATTCCAACTAACCTTGCGATTATTGGCCTCCGACTCCTCATAAAACCCAGTAAATATCCATCCTTCATGTTCCAATGAGGGGCCCACACTAACGTCAATATGATTAACAAAAAAAGATTGAAGAACAACGTTCGTTGATTTATCCCACATAAGAGCTAAACCGCCCGTTAGACCACGAGACTCGACACAAATGCTATATAAATTAAGACGATATTTAAGAACCTCAAAAGCTAATTTATCTAATCCAGTTTCAGAAAGGAAAATTAAAGCGGGAAATGAAAACGGGTGAGCTCCAAGAGCTCCTGAACTGCCCGGGACCCTCCCAGTCTTTGGCAGTTCCAACATAAAATACTCATTGACCTTGGTGGAACTGCGTTCTGACAGTCTCCGTTGGGCTATCAGGTTCGTCAATCAGACGAAGATATGGGTGTTTGGGTGTTGGTTCAATAACTTCCACCGACACCTCAGAAACATCAAGTTGTTTTCTTTTAAACGACCCAGGAGTGGTTGGGACAATTTTCGTAATACGGGAAGAGTTTGATGCCCTAGTTGTTCGAGTAAATTTTCCTTGAATAGTAAGAGGTGGAGTCGACGCAATTTGGAGCGGGATATTTATCAAAAAAGGGATTTATGTTATTATTCGGGAAAGTGTGCTTTAAGTGAAAATTTGATGGACTAGAATCCAGAAGCATTAGAAACCGTGTGTGTGTATAGGAATAGGTGAATTAAAAATAGATAAAGCTGAAGCATTTTGACTTGAGACACACAAGTTTGTCAACGGAGACACATTAGGTTCCTGCACATTGGACACCACATTACGAGTAGTCGTTTGAAATAGAACTTCATTAGATTCGGGACTCCTCATCTCTTGCTGTGTGTTATTATCCTTAAACCCTATCAGCCAATTCTGATAGACCTCAAATTCGTCCCCATGATCCGTATGTACACGGACGGACCTGTAGATCGGGCTTAGTTTGTTAGTTGTATCCCCTTCTTCATTATCCCTGGAACCTTCCGAACTCGCTAGACCAATATTTCAGCTCTGGTTATCTCCTCTCCTAATAGTACGATTCGGGTTAGTTTGATGAACCGGTCTCCAATCCCCCGTATCAGCCCTCTTTAGCATGGGACTCGCCGATAATGCGGGAGAGATTATATTGCTACTTGCTCCCTACCCTGCTCCCATCAAAGGTCTTCCCGATGCTCGCAACTTAGGCCCAAACGGTAACTCAGCCCCAGGATCAATGAAATCCTTATTGTATCGAATCTCACATAAATTGAAAAGATGACCCATTTTTCCACATAGATAACAGTAGTCCGGTAGGCGCTTATATGCTAGTGTCACTGTCAAAGTCTCGTGCCTGATTTTAGCTTAACCACCCGAAGTAATGCCTTAGTAACATCTATCAAAACCCTAATATGCATTTTAAAGCCCCATGAACCCCTTTTTCCGCCAATTCCACCCCAATAAATTTCCCTATTTTGTTTCCAATGAAGGAATCAATGTCCTTCATCATCTAACTGAGAGGAAGACCCCTTATGGGTACCCAAAACTCTCCTTGATTCAGCAGGGTGGAGATTGGATCATCATCGATACCGAGCTTTTTCATGACAATCAAGTCTTTGTCGAAGCGCCATGGACCATCATCGAGGACCCTTCTCATGTCAAGGATATGTTGAAAACTTAGCAAGAAACGCACATTCTCCAGTCTCTCCACGTCCATACCTCTGACAGGCTTAAACATCCAGGTAATTGTATCTTTAAAAGTCATGAAATTAACCCTGCGGCCTGTGGGAAGCCTAGCCACAATAATTAGACCAATATGTTTGTTACTTTTTTCCATATATGAGCCGGTATTTCCACCGCACTAGCTTTATCTTTTTCCATATATGAGCCGGTATTTCCACCGCACTAGCTTTATCTTTTTCCATATATGAGCCGGTATCTCCACCGCACTAGCTTCCCTATCTGTAAGAGAAAGAACATCACTTAACCTAGATATTTCGTCCTTCATTCGATCACTGTTTAGGCCCTAGCTGAGACGATGGAATTAAACAACACAACGGTGACAGAGAAATAGTGAACGAAGATCCAACGTCGGAGATCCCTAGCAAAAGAAAAAACACCAATCAGACACAAAAATTTCAAATTTTTTAAAGATACGTTTCGTGTACTATTTATATATGAATAGTTCACTTTATTTTCATTATCACATTTGAAAAACACAAATTATGGAGAACTCAACTCACCAAACGACTTATCAACCCATTAAAATTTATCCCAGTGGCTACTATTATCGTACAATCGCAGTTTGTTAATTGAATATATGAAGGTGAATATTACTATATATCAAGTTCATTTTGTATTTTTTTTCATTCTTTTCATTGATATATAGAACTTTTACATATATTTTTTTGCAGGAGTCTAAAAATACAACTCATATTTATGTGATGATGCACCGAAATTCGAATACTAAGTACAATCTTGTGAGGTCGTCACTTTGAATTTTTTTATGCGGAAGAGAGCATGAAAAATGAGCCACGAAAAGACTTATATAATTATATTTGTCAAAAACCCTAATATTAGTTTGTGGAAAGAGCATTAGATATTTATTTTATTTATTTATCTTTCATTTAAATAATTTTTATTTTTATTCATGCATTGTGCTAATGTCTATTTTTTTTTTCTTCATATCCACAGATGTAGCAAATTTTTTGTTGATTGTGAGCTTGGGAATAAAGATTATCAGTGAAAGATATTCAAAATAATGCAACAGCAGCTACTTTTGAAGTAATGAGAGCAATAGGATATGATTGAGTTTGTTGATGTATTTTTTGTTTTCTATTCAAATTTTTAGAGATTTGTGCTATTGAAGAATGAAAAGTTTCAAACTTGATTTTTTAATTTAAGGTTCAGAGCTTCCATTTTTAATCTTTTACAAATTTGTTTTCAGTTATGAAGAATTCCAAATGAGAACCCATTTACATTTAATCTGTTTCTTAACATGCACCTTTTACAATTTGTTTCGTGTTTTCTTAATTTCTATGTATTGCAGTGTGTCATGGAATATGCACTTGTGAGAATGAAATTATTATAGATTTGAGTTTTTTAATCTATATCATCCAAATAAGCCCACATGTGAATGGCGATAGAAGAAGTTAGAATTAATCCAAAATGGGAAAGTATAAGAAGCTTCAGATGTGTTACTCATTTAACTTGATTCTAATTTGCCTGATTCTAATTTACTTAACAACTTTAATAGTAATATCAAAAGACAATTGTATCCAATTAACTTGTTATTAATATTGAAACATTAAAACCCCAAAAAGAAAAACTGAAAAAATAGACCATTAACATAAAGCAAATTTAAATCTCCAAAAAGAAAAGGATTGATGTAGACAATATTATTAAACTTTGACTACTCCCAAAAGGAGACCGTAATTCCCACTTTTCTTTTCATTTACCAGCACACCACCTTCTATGTTTCGATTGTTTTCAAGTCCTCAACCGTCTATCAAGCTTTGACTACCCCAAATGTGTTGAAAAAAAACTTCGAATATCTAGTAGCACTGCCGATTATCAAGAATTGGGAAGTTTCTGCATCAAGCTTCTCAAGTCCGGAGAATTCAAAAGAGATCCTTTCTAAGTAGGGTGTTTGTGTCGGTTTGGGGTATTGAGGGATGATGTTGAGGGGTGAATCGGTGGGCATTCTTTATTTTGAGAAGTGAAAGAGGGATGATTGAAATAGGTAGCGGAGTCGGGGTCGGCTTAGCACTGCGACCAAGCTATGAAATGTGCTATACAGCAAATCACAGATAAGTCATCAAGAAGAAAGTTTAGTTGATTAAATAATTTGTCTGTTGCTAGCCTATCCTACTATAATATCTATATGTTCCAAATTGAATTTTGCTTTGTTAAAATTACTAGCAGATGCTAGATATATTTTATTGGTCTTAATATGGAATAAAGATTAAATGTGGAGAGTGTTGAAAATGCTGTAGTAGCGGTCATTTTTTGAGTTTACTTTTAGAATATTTTTATTACTAATTCAAATGTTTAGAGTTCTTTTTTCGATTGAATATTTGAAATTATTTAGATTTCATATTATGAGTAATATTAATTTTTGTAGCATTTTTTTTAAAACAAATATCAATTAGATGAACTTTCGAAACTTCGTGTTTTTGCAACCTAAAAGAAAACACAAATTATATAACCATTAATCGGTAATGTGTTCCATTTATTTTTCTCTTTTACAAGTTTACATGATAAATACATATGCATATTTTTTAATTTCCTACTTCCTCGTGCATATCAATGTATGACAATACATTGAATTTCTTCAACGTAGCAGTTGAGGATTTTCATCATTATTTAATATAATTATTATATATTGCACATTATTATAAATATTTAAGTCCAATTACCTAAATCGCCTTTTTTTTCATGTTTGGTTAAATTTCCCAAATTAATTAACAAAACTGAGTCAATTTTTGTATTAATGACGATAGTTACCTCTCATTTTAATTTCTAATATCTTTTAATTAAAATTTCTCATATATTTTTCAATAAAATAAATATAATTTAATACTCAAATAAAAGAAATTTTTGATAATAATCATTAAAATTGAGTCATATTTTTTTAGATTATAGATAAACAAATTATGCGATGATGGATATATATTTTCAAATATTTTTTTTTACATATTGGGTATTCCGTGCCTTGGCACAGGGTTAATTCTAGTTATTTTTCTAGTTTAAGAAATAGAGCCTTATATGAAAAAAGCTAAAAATATTATCAAGAATAAATTTTGAAACATGTGTTAAGACTTCTACGATTCTAGAAAAAATAATTAAAACTACCTATATAAATCTTCCATGTGTGTGTGTGTATATACATATATATACACACACACTCACTAGGTAAAACAAACACCGCGCAAGGCGCGGTGCAAATTGCCCAGTCCGAGCGTATTGATATAGCGTCGGAGATAAATGTGTGTGTATACGACACTAACACGGATTACAGTCCCTTAGACCCACGTATTGAATTAAAACAATGAAATTTCATCATTTTTTTACAGCTATTGTCATACACAGTAAACAAAGGTGTTACAATTTTATTTCAGTGGAAAACATGAGCAATAATGAATAAGATTCATGACATATAATTTATTACGAATACACATAACTTAGGGGAGGCAATTTCGTATTTCATAATCATTGCAACACAATCATGATATGTTAATTTCATTTCTTCTCCGTTAACTCCTTTCTCGTCAACTAATGATATAGTCAGATGTTCCAAAATCTCTCTAAATTTCAGGAGAAATTTCAATATAGTAAGTTCATTGCCACGCCCCCGGAACCCTTTTAACATATATGGATTTTAGGTTTTTTCTCATGCACGCAGGAGTCTACAAGTGATTGAAAAATGGATGATCATCAATAGCAAATGGATCGCAATTGTGGGGAAAAATTCTTTGTTTTCCAAGATGAAAAGAAAGAGATTCTATATTAGGACATAAACTGAGGAAAAAAAGATATTCCGCAGTACTCAGGAACAACTAATTGAGTTTTTAATACAAGGTTCTGTATATTGAAGAATATATTATCCTTGATTCTTTCATTTCTTCATTGCTAAAGGGAATATTTGAAGAGAATAACTGCATATAGTAAGAGACTGAACATTTCGAAAATTCATATACGAGTGATACAACACGGAAGCAGAAATTTTGATTGACTGGACGTACTGCCGTTGTAGACAGAAGTCAAAAATTGCTTCGCTTAGTAAGCCACCATAATTTTTGAACAACATGCTAACATAACGGCCAACAAAGTTGAAGCTTCGTAGTGATGGAGCAATAATACAAATTTTCCAATTAGACGAACATTTATCTATCACCAAATCAAATAATTTTGTTGCACATATGTCCAATGTTTTCATTCCATGGGATCTATGCAAGTGCAACACCTCCAGAGATGGGCATACAAATGAATTCATTTATACATTCTATGAATATTGCTCTTAGCATTACTATTTGCTTAACAAATAGAAATTCATCAATGTTGAGGTTGGTAGGCGATTGTCAGAAATAATGCCACCTTTTTGACACAGAAGAAGTTATCACCGCATCTTTGAAAGGAAGAAATGTTATGATAACAAGTACGATAGTATTTGGGATTAACGAAAACATATCACATCTTCCATATTCAGTGGTCAATTAGGAATGCATGCAGTTTGGATTAACTCACGTCATTATGAATTGTAACCAGTATGGACCATATAAGTACATTAGAAAAATTGATTAACAATACAATTAACACGACATTCATATTGGATACCCAAAAAAAGCAGAAGGCCCATTATTTTAATTATATATCATAGAAAATTAACTCAAAATTCAAAATAATAGGCCAATTTAAATAGGAAGCAAATAATTTTCTACTTCATCAGCAAATTAAAGTGGAAAAGTAAGAATTAAATGTGCAAAAACATATAAAGCAACAAAGATACATCATATTGAGCAAAAACCATTTCTTTTTTCTCATTTACCCTTGTCCCTCATGCAGTGCCGTCGTTATAGTTCATCTTTTTCATTCCTATTTTTTGTTTTCTTTCTCATTTAAAATATTTTGTTAATTATATTTAGTTGGTGATCCGAATTTCAAATTGTATATAGCGATTTTCATTTTCCACAAGTTAATATTTGTTTTAAAAGATGGCCACCACAATTGTTGCAAAATGGGATTATCTGCGTCTAATTGAGATAATTGTCGATAACTTATTACATGATTTGTAACTACCTTCCAGTTATCTGAATCCTCTAATTTCTCCCACAAACCCACATAATATCATGTTTGTTTCTAAATCATTGCAAACAAATGGCTTATCTCCAACTTTTCTTCCTCCTTTTACTAATTTTGAATGACGCAATAAGATAGAGATTAACAAATCTCTCTCTCTCTCTCTCTCTCTCTCTCTCTCTCTCTCTCTCACACACACACACACACACACACAAATGTATTATGGATTTGTATATATTCTCATAATCCTCTATACATTTTTTAGATTTTGTTATTTATTCTATCTTTGATGATTTCTCATATTATTATTGTTTTGTTTGCAGAGTCTATTTACAATGATGAAATGGATTTTGGGAAGCTTATATAATCACAATTGCTATTAAAAAGACAAGAAACCATCACATAGTAATGGTAAATTGCTAGTTCTGGCTTCAACTTTGAAAAATTATAATAAATGGGTGACATTTGTCAATTATTCTTTTTCGGGGTGGAAAGTGTCAAAAGTTGTGCTTTTGGGGTGCAAAATATAATTTTTGATCTTGTGACATTACAATTAACCCCAACACTTACCAATTTGAGGAAAAATTAGACGAGAGGACCATATTTGATGAAAATGTGGTCGTTTAGGGATTACATTTGATGAGCGGTGTAATTGAGGGACCAAAATCAAATTCGACGTAAAACTGAGGGACCAAAAATGAAATTTTTCCCCTTAATCTTTTGTTGTTTTATCTTTTGATTTTCCTCCCTCTCTTGCAGTTGTTTCGCACGTTTACTACATTTTCTACCCACGATTTTACTGATTTTGAGATCTTTTTTTTTGAAGAAAAATCGGTCTTATATATCATTCAATCGAAAGTTTACAATGCCTAGAAAAATACAATTCATATCGACTCAAACGATGTAGTAAGAACATCTGAAACATCAACTATCAAGTTTCTTGAAGATAACAAATCTTAAGAACTCACAAATGAACACAAGAAAATTCTTGTGCAACTCCTATTCAAGGAGAGACAAAACTCCCATTCGAGAGAGAAAGCAAACTCTCATACGAGATAGAAAATAAAATACTAAACAAAAAATCTAAAACGCTATATAAAAATTTATGTATCACCCGTCTTTATCTCGTCAGATCTGTCTCTATCTCGTTAGATCCATATCCATCTCGTCAGCTTTGAAAATGTGATGTACAATTTGAAAAAGGGTGCTCCAACCAAACCCGCCGAAGATGGTAGTGGTAACAGTGGTGAAGTAGACAACTATTTCACCAAGCCATCGCCGGTGGAGGAAAATAGAAGAAAAAAGAAGGCTAGGGCATAGAGAGAGATGGAGAGAGCAAGAGGGGCTAGTTACTGATTTTGAGATCTAAGAAATCAAAATTGAAGAGGAGAAGAAAAATTTGCCAAATGCCTCAAATATTTGTACAACCACCAAAGCATCTGATTCAAATGACCAGCAGCGGTAATAACGGTCCATTGGGTGATCCGTTGGATTGAATGATTCTCAATCAAAATTCGTCGATTTTTTACTTTAAGCGGTTTGGCTGGATTTGCCGGAACCTTTGTTCGAACCGATTTGTTTATTTTTGTTAAATTTTTTAATATTTTCATGACGATTAGTCTACTTATCCCCATCTCATCCATACGCCGTGATATTATGCTTTACAGTTAGTATGTGGAACAGTCAACCCAAGTCATAATAAATTAAAATAAAATAAAAAATAAACACGATCATAAATGATAAATTAACAAATACAAACCATTTTCAGCAAACAATTGGATCGGAGCTACTTGAAAAAAAGTGCAGAAAAAAAGCGTCTAGTATGGGTAAATTGAACTCTTTAAGGGAGGATGAGTGTTTGTGGAAGGCTTGGTGATCCAACACTTATATAGACAATGCCAAACCGAATGGTATGTCTTTGATGTGTTGAGGTGCACCGATTAACTTTTTACCAAAAACACAGGTCTCTGCAAAGTTGTAAGACCATGTATGGGGGCCGACGCCTGCCCAGTGCCTGAAGGTCAAGGAAGTTGGAGACCTGATGACAGGAGAGCAGGCGACTGAAGCCCGATGTATGGCAGCGGTAACTATAACAGTCCTAAGGTAGCGAAATTCCTTGTCGGGTAAGTTCCAACTCGCACAAAAGGTGTAACGATCTGGGCACTATCTCGGAGACAGGCTCGGTAAAATAGACATGTTGTGAAGATGCGGAAATACGTCCGCTGCTTGCTCGAGCTCCAAAAGTCCAAAAGAGCTGGAATCCAAAAATGGCAGTTTCCGCGGGTTATGAGAGCAATGGCTAATAGAACTGAAGCGCCTCAGAAAGCAGAGTCCTTCTCAATCAATGCTGCAACGTACAATAAATATCTATACTTTATTAACAAATTCGACGGATAATACATCATGAATAAATTAATAATATATCATCAAGTTGAAATAAATCACAACCAAACAAATGACACAGAAAATCCCACCGCTACTCCATAAACGAAATTCAATAACCTTAGGAGTCAAAAGGGTTTTCTTTTTTTGTTCCAATACGTGCAAAGCATCCAAAAAAACTAAAACATCAAAACAAATTTAACCTCAACGCAGCTGAGCTGCATGTCTATTTCCAGAACCTCCATAAGATTAACAGGGGGCTCAGCCTAAATTTTTCAACATAGCCCATTTATCCACTTCTTATACAACACACACACACACACACACACACACACACACATATATATATATATATATATATATATATATATATATATATAGTATGGATCAAATACATCCCTATAGTTTAGGTAAGATATAAGACTCAATTTAGGACATTTAAACCGTTTGATCTCAAGATCCATATTTAAAGCTATTATTTCGGATTTTTATATTTAATTTAATGATGATGGGGGCATTTTGGTCAATAGGTCTAACAAACTCATGCAAATAACATGCAAGATCAAATCAAATCCCATTATATCCGCCCATAACAGATTTTTTCGCCCAATTAATTCTCTTCTTCCCAATTAAATAAAGTAAATTCTGAGATATACGAATGACAAAAGCTCAACAAATGCCAACAGGTATTAATGGTGAGATGAACTTTTTAACTGCTATTTGATCTTATATGTTAATTACATATTAATAAGCAGAAGATTACAACTTTTTTTACAAGTTCTTTTTCATTGAAAAGTTGAATTTCAAGGATTGGTTTAGTTATAAGCCCTTGAAGAAATTTCATCAAACCTTTAATCTTGGAAATCTTGTATCTTTCTTTTGCTTTTGTTTTCATTTAATTTTTTGTATTTTGTTTCGTTCACAAGTTCATAAATGTTTATCATGTGTATGTGTGTATACATATACACCATCATACAGTAGCTTATAAGCCATTATACAGTAAATACAATGGTGATATACAATATATGATTAGTGACATACAATTAGTGATTTCAAACCATTATACAATATCTTATAACTCAGTATAGAGTATATATAAATCAATATATAGTATTATATAACCCATTATACAGTGAATACAATAGCTAATTAATCCATTATACAATAGTTAATAAACAAATACACAGTAAATACAAACAAGGTAAAGTACGAAAATAATGAAAATAAATAAAAATAAAAATCCGACTGAAACACAAAAACGCGAAAAAACCTAGTAAAACGATGGAATTTGGGCCCGAGAGGGTGGTGCTCAGCATATAAGTATGCTGAGTTGTTTTTAAAACGACGTTTCCTTCAAGATTGAAGTAGAGTTTGGGGCCAAATTCCAAAAACAATTTTTATTGTTTACCACTCATATGTTGGTATTGTTGCCTCCTGTGCTGGGATTTTTATTTACTTGGAGATTGATTATTTAGCGGACACCAATAATATGGTTTTTTGATATAGTAGGTAGTATTTACTTGGGTTATATGATACTGTATATTGGTTTATATTGTATTGTATATTGGTTTGTAATATACTGTATAATGGTTTATAAGACTAACCGTGTTATTTATAAACATACACTGTATAATGAGTTATATAAAACTGTATATTGGTTTATATGATACTATATATTCCCATTATTTGTACTGTATAATAAATGTTCTTTTATGTCTAGTGTATGATGTGTTAACCCAGAATCTATATTACAATTAGTTAGTGTATGATAAGATTATATTTGGTGTTTAATATCTTAATTGTTAGTATAATGAGTAAATATACAGAAACTTAGTGTAAAGTATACAACATGAAATGATAAAATACACAGTGTACATTGTCCAGGTTGTAATAATACAACATACAGTATGCAATTATACATTATACATTATGAAATGATGCATTATACAGTATGCAATGATATTATACAACAATTATGCAGGATACAGTAATACATTATACAGTGTACATGAAGTTATTGTACAGTATACTGCTAGCATACACAAGAAAATCAATAAAACAAATGTATTTAGAATGATATGTATCACGTATTGTCCCCATCGACCTGATTCATCCAATCCCAGAGTCTTTTTTCACTTTGGCTCTGTTTTGATATTACTTGTACAACCCTTTGAATGTAAGGAGAGCATGTATCTGGCCATGGTCTTAATTGTCTCCTTTTTTCATACAGTAACTTTGCGACTGAGAGATTGTTGAGGTTTGTCATCATCATCGCTATCATCATTTTGAGAGTACATTTTAGTGTTAATAGGCTTTGGTGTTCTGCAAGGGGGTGCTTTAGGAGAGAATTTCACCTGAAAAAATGAAGATGGAAATTAAATACAAAATTGAAAAATTAGGTGCATCTTAGAATTAAGAAGAACAAAGAATTTTTAAAGATCAATAAATCAAAAGTAAAATCCAAACCTTTCTTGGTGAGGGTGAAGACGGATTTGGATCCATGGAATGAGCTGAATTTTTCAAATCAATGAAGTATACGATACAATACGAACAAATCCAAAAAGAATTAGATCGATTTTCTGGAAAGTATTTCAAGAATTCTTCTGCAAAAATCGAAAATTAGGGTTTGATGGAGAGATTTTATAACTTGGTTGAGTTAATTTTGGCATCAAATCGAGAGACTGTAGGAGAGATTTTTGCAGTTTCAAATTGAGAGATTGTAGGGGTTCTAATTGACTATTATACCCCTTGAGCCAATTAGAACCCAATTTTCCGCCTGTTTTTGGATTATTTTTTTACTGTTGAATTTAATTGATCTAATGGTGTATATTGGGTCTTATATCTTATCTAATATAGGTTATATAATAGATCTTGACCCTATATATATATATAACCATTTAACTTTCACTAGATGATTAAAAACAAAAAAACAAAAATTACGATATGTAATGATTACAAACGGCCTATAAAAAGAGGGACAATAAGACTCATCAAATACTCACTCAAAGCATTACTTAAAAACATCATCCAGACCCATAAGATCAGCATTCAACAAAGGCTCATATTCAAGGGTATCTCTAGAACGTCATTGCAATTTTTTTTCAATGCATTAAAAAGCATGCAGTAGCTTCTGCAATATCATTTTGATTGAATTGCTATGTGATTAAATCGAAAATGCGTTTTAAGTAGGATGCCATTTTATGTCATTTGTTCATTACATGTACATTATTTTATATGAATATACATTGCAATACGATTATTGTCTTACCAAAAGTTGTATATTCCATTTATATTTCCATTTCCATTTTAATTACTCTTGTTATCCAACAAATATATCCATAAAAAATGTCTATTATAACCACAAGGCTATTCTTTTTATATAATTTGACCTACATGATTATTGTGTGTGTGTGTATATACATATATAGGATATGGATCAAATACATCCATATACTTTAGGTAAGATATAAGACCCAATTTAGACCATTAAACCATTTGATCCCAAGGTCCATATTTAAATCCATTATTTCAGTTTTTATATTTAATTTAATGATGATGGGGGCATTTTAGTCAATAGGTCTAACAAACTCATGCAAATAACATCCAGGATCAAAATCAGATCTCTTATTATATGCAATAAAAGATTCCTCTTCCATTTTTAATTATTCCTTCTGATTCCAGCTAATTAAATCCCCTTTATTTACGTTATTCATCATCATCGATCGTAATACAAAATTTTATGCAAAAGGTTTCAACTTTGTTCTGTGATTCCTCTGTTGTTTCACAAGCAACTTAATTCCGTATTTGGCTTATAAACAAGCCAATGCAGTAGCTTGATAATATTTAAAATGAGGCCATAGAAACTTAATTGACGATAAGGGATTCATTGGTGCTTATAAACCAATTAACAGAAGAATCTGAATTGGTGTTTAAAATGAGGCCATAGAAACTTAATTGAATACAACCTAATGAATCGTCAATTCAGTAGCTTATAGACAGAAGATTGTTTTACAGAGAGGCCTTGTTCTATGCCTCATCGACCATCATACAGTAGCTTATAAACCATCATACAGTAGCTTATAAACCATTATACAGTAGCTTATAAACCATTATACAGTAAATACAATGGTGATATACAGTGTGTGATTAGTGACATACAATAGTGATTTTCAAACCATTATACAGTATCTTATAAACCACTATACAGCATATTATAACACATTATACAGTATCTAATAACCCATTTATACAGTGTGTGTTTATATATCGAAAGTTACAATCTTATAAACCATTATACAGTATCTTATAACCCAGTATACAGTATCATATAAACTAATATACCGTATCATATAACCCATTATACAGTGAATACAATAGCTAATTAATCCATTATACAATAGCTAATAAACAAATATACAGTAAACACAATGGTGATATACAGTGTGTAATTAGTGACATACAATTAATAATTTCAAACCATTATACAGTATCTTATAAACCACTATACAGTATATTATAACACATTATAAAGTATCTTATAACGAAATATACAGTATGTGTTTATACATCATGCAGTTACAATCTTATAATTTTATCAAATTTTACATTTAATCAAAATGATTGCAGCAATAGATTTACATTGTATAATTTTTTTTCGCACCAATCGATTACATTTACAATGTATAATCAAATGATCGCAGCAATATAATTTAATCAAATGATCGCAGTAATAGATTTACAATGTGTAAATTTTTTTCGCAGCAAATAGATTACATTTAATCAATGTTGCTGTTTTGTTCCATTCCCAGAACTTCGAACAAATGGGGTTGTAATGGGTTTACCTGCTTTTTGTAGTTTTTAATGAATCCAGTTACTTATCAAAAAAAAATCGACACAGTAAATTATACATTTACAATGTATAATTTGATTAAGTTAATTTTGGCAACAAGTTGAGAGATTGTAGGAGAGAGTTTGTGCGTTTCATATTGAGAGATCTTTAGAGAGATTCTGTGCCTTTTTGGGGGGAAGATGATGTATAATGACATCATTTGACTATTATACCCCTAATCCAATTGAAATCGATTTTTGCACATGTTTTTTGCTTCCTTTTTGGACTGTTGGATTTAATGGATCCAATGTTGTAGATTGGGTCTTATATCTTATCTAGTATAGGGTATGTATTAGATCTTGTTAACACATATCTTACCTTTAGGGATTTTTAGTATAATTTTCCTTTAATTCTTGCATTATTGATTTTGTTTTGCCCATGATTTCCATTTTTATTAAAATTGTACATGACTTATTTTTTGGGTTCTTCTCACTGTTCAATCTAAGTACACGTTAACTTCGTTATGGAAAAGTATTAATTAAGTTGTATCTTTTTTCGCATGTGGTTCAAATGCTATTACTAAAGGCAGATAATTAAGTGAAGCATGAAATATTGCGTTCAGTATGAAATTTGTAATTGTATAATAATATGTGTACATTTAAATATAGTATAGATAACTAATATCAAAATCAAAACATCTTTTACTATGTTCGAAACTTCTATATTAATATTGTGGTCTTTTTATTCAGTACGTCCTAAATCACATATATTATTAACTATTATAAGAACTTGATAATGTAGAAATATTCCCAATGTCATCTCACTCGCGGCCTCTTCATTAACCTCATATGAATCGTTGTGGCTCGTGCGGTAATTTCCCTATGACTACTTTTAGTGTCTTAAATGGATGCGTGTAACACCTGAAGTATTATCTATAATCTATCATTAAATTAACTGCAAACATACGTATAGATGCAATTATTTAATGTTGTGGAGATTGAGTAAGCATTCATGTCTGATGTCGTTGTTTGATACACCTGGTTCCGCTTGTGTTTTCATTTCATTATTAAAGTGTGAATGATGCCTATTTATTTATGGAACTGTCGTTAACAACCGAAAATGCATGCCTTTGTTGTTTCGAAATCGAACGTTAGAAATACACAATCAACGAGTCGCTTTCGCGATATCTCAGGAATAATAAACAGAATAAACATGTAAAAGAATAGATGCATAGTATTGTCGACAATATAAGGATACATTCCATTACTAATACTCAAAAGAAAATCTATGAAAGCAGGGTTGTCATGAGCACACATGTTCACGATAAGTCTTAGCTTTGTAATAGATGCCCACAAAATAGAATTAACAATACTGGCACTAACCAAATCACTGCGAGAACCTCCAACAACAATAGGGAGAGTTTGCCTAAAAATCACCGAAAAATAAAATAACTTTACCACCGAACAGACAAGATGAATCACAAACGTCACATAGAAACTTATCCAATGATTCAATTACGAATTTATTAGCTGTAGTAGCCTAATCCCAAAAAATTAACTTAGACAATTTAATTAAGAGAAAATCACTTCAATAGTCCCTCTGGTTTTTTTTGTGTCACTTTAGTCCTTTTACTAATAATTGTGGCACATTAGTCCCTATACTATAAATGATGTTCCACTTTGGTCCCTGAACACACTTTCCGGCCTTATTCTTCCGGCCAGGTCAGCGCGTGTGTTACACATGATTTTCATTAGGGGCATTTTTGTCCACTCCGCCCCAAAAATATCTGCTGTAAATAAATAAAAAAAGAAAACGGGATAAAAAAATCAAACTCAAACCATTTACCAACTGTAAAAATGGGGAAGAGGAATAGGGCTTTGCTAGTTTAACATTTTGGCAAAAATACCTCAAAAAATACGACAAAAACGCGCGATTGTGTGCGTTGTTGGGTATCTAGGTTTGAAATCTTCATCAATTGCCGAAAATGCAGATTCGTCCAAGAGGGTATATTGCACCTGTATATGGTAATTTTCTTAATCCGTATTAGATGAGGTTTAGCTACAGTAATAAGGTTTCTTTTAGTGTTAAATCATTGTTAATCTCACTTAGGTTGTTAAAAATAGTATTTTTTTGTTCATTTCCGTAGGGTCCATTTGTTTTGGCTTTTGGTTGCAGTGTAGTCCCATTGTCCCATTGTCTTGTAATATGAGAATAATATTCAATTCTGCAAAGGTGGTCCTGTAAATGCAGTGTGTGTATTGTGTAGGGTCCCATTGTCTTGTGCATTATTTATATGTGTAGGACCTTTGATAAAAAAGTGTAGAGGAAATTATTAACTATTGTGTGAGTTATTTATTAATAAAAGTTAAAAATTGCAGGTGAAGAACAGTATTTCACCATGAAGCTTCACCATGGTGGTAAGCTCGTTGAACACCCTCTGAAAATGTATGTTGGGGGAAATATTGATTTTCTAGACTACACCCATTTTGATACAATGTCTTTGGTGGAACTAGATAAGTTAGCAGAAAAACTAGGGTATGTTGGTGGTGTTGGGTACTTTTATTTACAACCTAGGACTGATTTTCAAATTGGTTTGGTGTTTGTGCTCTCTGATGATAATGCATTGGATATGGCTAAGATTGGGGCCAAATTTGGGGAAATATCTCTCTATATGGTGGAGCCTTTTTATGTGGCTTGTTAGAAGATATTGATAAAGTTGTAGAGGAAATTGTTGGAGCAGGGGCTGAGGGTGCTAATGGTGGCATAGGAGGCATGGATACAGGGGTAAGGGTTGATTTTGACATGGATAGACAAGCTAATGCAATGGATACAGAAGCTGAGGGACTACAAGCTGAGGGTGCTACTGGTGACATAGAAGGCATGGATATAGGGGTAAGGGTTAATTTTGACAAGGATAGACAGGCTAATGGCATGGACACAGAATCTAAGGGACTACAAGCTGAGGGTGGTTGTGACACTGGTGAAGCTAGTGATGATGACATCAACTCCAGTGATGGAGAAGTTCTATTTGACAGTGATTACGACCTTAGTGAAGATGATGACATGCTATATGACACATATGTGAATCCTGAGTTTGATTGTAGTGATGTAAGGTCAAAAGAAAAGGAAAAGATGCAAGAGCAAGTGAACACAACTTTATTTGATGTTGTTGACATTGAAGTACAATCAGAACTTGATAACAGTTCATCCGATGAACTTCAAAGTATATGTAGTGATGAAGAGAATGAAGGTGTGACAAAATACATCAGATTTAACCCTAAGATTGATATGCAAAATCCAATATTCAGAAATGGAATGGTCTTCACAGATGCAAAAGAGTTTAAAGCAGCTGTTAGGTCACATGCAGTACATTGGCAAAGAAATATAGGATTCATAAAAAATGACACAAAAAGAGTTAGAGCGAAGTGCAAAGGAAAAAACTGTCCATGGGTAATTCTTGCTTCAAAGATGTCAGATTCTACCACATTTCAAATCAGGACCTTGAATATAAATCATAAATGTGGAAGAACCTTAGCAAAAAACAAGTTTGTCACTTCCAAGCTGTTAAGCCAAAAATACAAGAACGACTGGAGGTTAAATAATGGTTGGAGAGTTTCAGAGTTTCAGGAAAAAGTCCATAATGATCTTAATTGTGAGATTAGTAGGTCTCAATACTATAGGACCAGAAGAAAGGTTAATGACATGCTCAATGGGCATTTTACAGATCAGTATGCAAGGCTTTGGGATTATACCGAAGAGCTCAAAAAGTCAAATCCAAACTCTACAGTTGTTATGAAAACTGAGGTTGATGAAAAAACTGGTGATGAAAGGTTTTTGAGATTATATATCTGTTTTGATGCTTGTAGAAAGGGCTTCATGGAAGCATGCAGACCTGTCATTGGAGTTGATGGGTGCCATTTGAGGGGCACCCACAAGGGTATTCTACTAACTGCTGTGGGATTAGATCCCAACAACTGCATATTTCCTATATGCTTCTGTGTTTGTGAAGGTGAGGACAAGCAAACTTGGAAATGATTTTTGGAGTTGCTGATAGATGATGTGGCCATATATGATCAACAAAAATGGACCATTGTATCAGACAGGCAAAAGGTAGATATTTCATTGTATTTAAAGCGTGCTTATATTATACACGTGCCTGATATTATAAATGTTTGTCTAATTCAAATTTTTTTCTGCTTAGGGGTTGTTGCCTGCACTTTTTGAGTTGCTGCCTGACATAGAACATAGGTTCTGTGTCTGGCACATGTACAACAACTTCAAGAAAGAACACCCTGGTCTTGCCTTGAAAGATAGAGTGTGGAATCTAGCTAGAGCATCCACAATTAACCAGTTCAACTTTCAAATGGACTCTTTGAAGGATTTGGATGAAGGAGCTCACCAATGGCTCTCTGAAGTTCTTCCTACGCATTGGAGCAGGTCTCACTTTAGGACTTCTCCTAAATGTGACATCTTGCTCAATAACTTGTGTGAGAGCTTCAATTCAGCAATACTTGAAGCGAGGAACAAGCCATTTTTGAGCATGGTGGAGGCACTTAGAGTTTATTTAATGAAGAGACTGCAGAGCAAAAGAGACTGTATGACAAAGTGGACTGGGGATATATGTCCAAAGATTCTGAAAAGGATGGAAAAACTAAAGGATGCAACCAGAGGCCACATCTCAACCTATGCTGGAGCAGGTAAATTTGAGGTTAGAGATATGTATGGACAGTACAAAGTGGACTTGATGCAACAGTCTTGTTCATGCAGAAGGTGGGATTTATGTGGTATCCCTTGTGTTCATGCTATGAGTGCCATCATGTCAGCATCAAGGGAGCCAGAAGAGTATGTCAATTCATGTTATTCAATAAATGCTCACCAGAGAGCTTATGGGCATGTCATAAATCCAGTGAGTGGTCCAAGTGAATGGCCAAATTCAGGAAAAGGTCCTATTGCTCCTCCTAATGACATAAGACTCCCTGGTAGGCCTAGAAAAATGAGGATCAGAGAAGTTGGGGAGCCACCGGCAAGTGCCAATGGGACCCAAAAGCTGAGTAGATCATATCAAAAGACTGTAAAATGCAAAAAATGTGGTAAGAGTGGCCATAACAAGGCAAAATGCACTGGATCTAGGCCTGTTCCACCACCAGCTGCACAATCTAATCCAAATCCAACTATACATGCACCACCAAATAGTGCACAATCTGTTCCAACTCCAGCAACATATGCACAACCAGCTGTAGGACCAGATGTAGATCACATTGCAGCAACACAACCTGTTGTACAAGAAAGGGCCATTCCAAAGAAAAGAAGATGCAGTGTATGCTTACATGAAGGTCACTACAGAAGCAAATGTCCATATCCAGCAGGGAAAATGTGGAAAAACTATGATAGATATGCATTCAATGTTCAGACAAATCCAGTAAGGAGCTTGATTACATGTTATTTTTTCAGTTTGTTCATAAGGTTAACTCACTATTATATTTGCAGGTATCTGAAGCACCCAATGCACCAAATGTTGCACCAAGACCTAATGCTAGTGAAAGAATAAGTCAAAGAGCAATATTTGGTGCAAGTGTCAGTGAAGGTGCAAGTGCATGTGGAGTAGAAAGTTCAACTAGAGGTGCAAGTGGAAGTGCAAACATTGGTGGAGTACCAATCAAGGCATCTTTTCTGAAAAAGGGCAAGCATTGTGTCACCTTAAAGTCACTACAGACTGCTGCCAAGTCAAGGTCTTTGAAGGCTTCAACTGGTGATATTGGACAATCAACTCAACAGTCAAGCTCAACTGCAAAGACCACATCTAGAAAGAAGAAAGACTAATATATTTTGAATTTGCAATGTTATTGAAGAAGTTTAAGCTCAGTCTATCTTACTTTTTGATGAACTAGATACCTGTTTGTGTTATTTTGGCTTCATTGAACGTCGTTTTTGTTGCACTGGAAAGCTCCCAATGGTTACCTGATTTTGCTATATTAGAATTGGCACTTTTGGTTTAGGTTTTGTAACTAAGATACATTGGAGCAGATTTCTATATATTGAAGATGTTTTGATGTTTTGCTATTAGAGTACAGTCTTGATTATGCTGGTTTTTTTGGTGCACTTATTGGAGCATTATCAGTATCTTTTTCACCGACTTTTTAGAGTTCTATTTGTGCAATTAAAGCAGGTTGTTTTTCCATGTTGTTTGAACCGTTTGTTTGTCTATCCATGTAGTTTGGTTTGTGTTAAAGAATGGTCATAAACAAAACAACAAAAAGCCTCTTTGTTTGGACAATATAATATGTGCTAATAATAATAGTGCATTTTCCATTTAATAGCATAACACCTTACAAAGAATACACCTGCCTACATCAACATACACTTGCCTACATACATCAACATACACTTGCCTACATACATCAACATACACCGGCCTTCATCAACATAAACTTGTTCAAAAACCTAAACATAGTAAGCCAAATACTTAAAACATTCTCAGTTCACAACAATTGTTTCGTTTCAACAGAACTTGGATCTTCAACATTTGACTCTCCAAATCCAACCAACCACACCAAAAATAGCAAGCCAACCACCACCAACACTCTCCGAAGTCGATTCTCCCTGTTACGAACTGTCTGCAACTGAGCTTCCAAATGGTGTACTTCACCTTCCAATCGATCTAAGGACCTCAAAAGCCCCGGAATCACGTGTCTTGACCTCTCACACATAGGTGGGTCAAACCACACAAACAAACCACAGCTACCAACATTCTGTAAACAAAGGTAAGTTAATTGTTGAATTTAAAACCAAAATATTATATGAAATACTCACCCCATATTTTTCACAACCATAGAATCGTCGGCCTGGATTTGCGTCCGTCCATGAGCATCTTATTTTTGGAGGCAGACCGCATTCACAGTGTGTAGGGGCCATGGGAGCTTTGGAAGGTGAAAAAATGGGTAGAGCTTTTGGCTATGGCTGTTGAGGCGGGAATAAAGAGTCCAAGTTCCCCCCTTTATGTTGGGACTAAAATGACAGCCTAGGTAATTTCTAAATTTTTAGGGCGGAGTGGACAAAAATGCCCCTAATAAAAATCATGTGTAACACACGCGCTGACCTGGCCGGAAGAATAAGGCCGGAAAGTGTGTCCAGGGACCAAAGTGGAACATCATTTATAGTATAGGGACTAATGTGCCACAATTATTAGTAAAGGGACTAAAGTGACACAAAAAAAAAACCAGAGGGACTATTGAAGTGATTTTCTCTTTAATTAATCTAACAATACTACTTTGTTTGCTAACCTTAGCATCGGCTTTCTCATCTATCTCAATAGAAATTTGAATCTCGAATGAGCAGCCCGCCCACCCGGAAGCAAAGAGGCAGCGACGCCTGAGGTTGCCACAGCTAGCGCTAAATGTTCACGTGATCGTACGTAACCAAAAATAGACTTGTGACGGAAAGTCTTACCAGCGCCACGGTGACCATCTACAAAAAAGGCCCTTCCAATCTCGATATTCAAAATGGCCACAATAGCATCGAATGCAAATCGTTGATCAATATTCAACTAACATTTCAAAAATAGATCAGCATCTGAAATAATAATTTCCCGTTCCCAAGCCAATTCATTGGAGAACTTCTCCTCTTTAGTAAGACGAATTTTATCATATGTCAACGAATAATCATTTATACTCTTACCCATCAATTGCAATATAAAATGGATAGATTCAAGTGTTTTCTGTCGCACGTCTGGTTCCATTGGGTAATCCCGACAAATATCATCAGAAAGATAATTTTCGAAGGACTTCCAAAGCTGAACTGGATCATTAGGGGAGCGAAAAATGAGTATAGTGGCAAACAATCGGCGCAAATTATAAGACAATTGATGCAAACACGGTTCCTCAAGACAATCCAATATGTAAAAATCACTTTCTAACGAACCAAGATGGAGCGCCACCTCCCAAAAGGTACTATACTCTAGTCCATTGACTGTTCTAAGGAACTGGCTTAACGGGGGAGCCTTAATGTTGTTTAGCAAAAGCCTTTCATAGAATCGTTCGCCCTCACAAGGACTAACCGTCACATGCCTTCCAACAATTTTCTTCTTAGTGTGAGTTTTTCAGGTACAAGAATAATGATTCCAAACGTAATGTTCTGGAAAATCCTTATATAGAAGATTCAGTTTCATAGCACTTTCATCAACAACATTCATCCGAAAGAACTCATTTAACTTTGTTTTTTTTCAAAAAGAGTGTTGGTAGACAAAGGTTCTCAACGGCCAAACTGTACAATATGTTGATTTTCAAGATGGACTTGTAATACAACAACCATTGAGTACATCTCATCTAAAGAAAATCCATATATCCTCCAAAATGATTTGAGCGCAGCCACCCATCAGCCACTATGGTAATCATTAATTTCATCACGATCATCCTCAATACTACAACCGACTATATGAAATGCAACTCTGTCACGCCCTTTATATATATATACTTGTACAAATACTTACCAAGCTTGAAATCAGAACAAACTTCAACGTTGATATGACAATTATATTTTGCGAGTAAAAATAGATTATAAGGAACCACCCATCTATTATCAAGCCTTGTTTAGGATAATGATTCTTACATCCAACAACATTCATACGAACATTACTTGGATTAATACTCCACACAGACCGTGCAACATGTGATTTACAACATATGATCGCAGAAAATGATGGTAGTTGGACGGTGGAAGTTCGGTCGATATAATGCCATTGTACATATCAGGTGACAAGATTTTATACGATTGCTTTAATATGATAAGCCGGTGAACCTGAGGCAACCCACGTTTTTTAAACTCGACAATGTAAACATATTCAGCAACGGGTCCAAAAGCTTCTTATAAACGATATCATTTTTCAACTCCTCCAGTTTTGTTTTGACCACCCAGGTAGATAGATTCAGCCGATCCTCGGCTCACTTATGTTCCATCAATAAATTGGTTATTTCAGGCCAGGCAGGATTGCAAGTCATTGTAAGAAATATGTCCGGCCTACCAAACTTTTGTACCAGAGCCATGGCATTGACATATTGCTGTCATATATCTATCGGTCCCCCTATGAAAGACGAAGGAAGAACAAATCGTCTGCCCACTGCAGAAGGATCATTATGACCATCAGTCGACAAACTATCAATAATATTTTGATAAGTACCAGTACGAATGTCTTGTTGTCAATGTTCCGCCCTATAATAGTCCAAGTGCGATGTCTCCATTTTAATGTACATATCATGAAATACTCCTGAGTAAACTGTCCAAAATGGATCACATATACCTATCATTCGGACGCAACTGAAAAAGATAACAGTAATACTTCCTTAATGATAAACACTTGTTTCGCAAGTCATCATCCTCGAGTACTAAAACAAAATAAGAATATTAAAGATTAGATCCTCAGTAGTTATATAAACATAGAAAGACATAAGAGAAATATTTGACAAATAAAAAATGAAAATTATCATATTCAACCAGAAAAACTTAACGAAACATAAAATAATAACATATCCTAAAGAAAAAACAACACACCATTGCATTCATCACTAGTACAGAAAAGACCTGTTACAGCGGGTTTTTTTTTGCACTATTACAGCGGTTTTAACCGCTGTAATTGGTAAGTTTTCTATTACAACGGTTCAATAACGAACCGCTGTAATAGACTAATAAATTTTATTTTTTTAGTTTAAAATCGTACACTGTTACAACGGTTCAGCAACTAACCGCTGTAACAGTGAACCTGTTATAGCGGTTCGTTGCTGAACCACTGCATTCTGTTACAGTGGTTTAGCAACGAACCGCTGTAATAGGTTCAAAATTTTTTATTTTTTTTTTATAATAATTTCAGCTAGCTGTATCCTTCCCACCAGCTCAAAATTCAACTCAATAACACATAAAACAAACCAATTGCTCAACAGAAACAACAAATTAAAATCCAAAATTAATTTCATTCACCAAATAATAATCTCCAATAATTACAAATGATAACGAGTTTACAATAAACCAATATAAACTAATCATCTCTTTTAAATCAAATAAAAATTTACAATAATTTACAACTTACGCGGCCGGCATATCAAAAGCGCATTTAAAAATGTATTGTGCCAATTCAGAACGTGCTTCATCAAGTTGCGCTATAGTGTAAGTGGCGTACTGACAATCAGCAAAGTACTGCAAGACAAATATTAAAATCCAACAAAAATGTTTAATAACTTAAAAGGAACATTAGAATTTGATTAATATTAATTAGGATTATGCATACCGTCGGTGTGATTATAGATTCTCCGTGTCTAATAATATCGTTCATGAATTTCATGACAAAGAAGCCACAATCTATGTCATTTATTTGCATGCGGCACTACAAATTAAATTCAAATCAAAATTGTATTAGAACAAATAACTTTTATACGAATAATTTCTTGAAAGTATAATTAAAATAATATAATTACACTAACCTTTATACAACTCCATTTACAGGCCTTGTTTTTTGATTTGATCTTTTGGTTGTTGTTATTTGCTCGAAACATCAACACAGCGCTGTTAAAAACATCAAAAAACAAGGAAATATGTCAATATCAAGAAAATATATATATATGAAATCTAGTTATAATATATATACTTTAAACTTAATATTAAATATAATGGATACATTTAATTGAATGATAAAACTTACTGATTGATCATATCTTTCATATCGCGTCGGTTATTTGGATCACCGTGCAAAGAATCTAAATAATAAACGATCTCTTTAATTGGATCAATCACGAGCAACAACCAATGTCCCTAATCAGCATATTCAAAAGATAAATTTAAAATCAGTTATGCCTACGTAACAAATTTTACAAAATAACAATGTGTCTTTAGTAGCTCACCCGGAGTTGTAAGGTGCAAGAAACAACTTCCCCTCCAGTTGTGCACTAGCTATCATAGTATTTGCTATATATTGCGATTGGTCAACACACTGAAGGGGAGTAATTCCTGCTCCCGCAGATATAGAATGTGGGCTAAGGAACCCGAAATTATTTTGTTTTTGTTCGGGGACCACGTGATTAACCCACAAACACCTAAAATTGAGCATAAAATAAATTTGAGTAACGAAAATAAACATAGTTCAAATTAATGCAGTAAAATAATTTAATTAAAGGCTTACTTTTTGTTAATTAATATTTAAAAACTTACTTGATGTAAGGAGAAATGATAGAGCCTCCTATCTTTTCTTTATACAGAAAGTGACCGATCTCCTCCCTCCCAATATATTCTTGAAAGGGGATATTGCAGATTTCCTCGGGTATGTCTATCTGGATAGTGTTATCAGCAACCTGATCCCAAAGAACCTTTCAAGAACTGCAAGTGAATGACAGCGTGGAGCAGGAGGGTTGGCCACTAGAGGTGTATTTTTGACATGTGAGTGCTTCGTCGTCTCTGATTTATTTTTTTCGACTGATGATTTGGATTTTCCGAGAGACTATAAGCAAAAGAAAACAAAACGTGGGCGTTATCAATGAAAGTATATTTATTAACATTAAACAATTGTTATAATTTATTAATGACTAGCTATTAATAATTGTGTATCGATGCATCACTGACAATGACAAGACTCTTAGGCCAAGCAACCATGTATCCCACAACCTCAGATACTGTGAACACTCCTTCATCATCGAGAGGGACTGGTAGGGGTGCAATATCTTCAATTGCAATGTCAATCGTCACTTTCACGAGGTGGGAGGCTAATGGACATGTATGCAATGTTCTATCCTCTGGTCGATTGTACATTTTTCCTCTAGCCACCAAACGATAAGACGGTGTAGAAAGTGCTAATTGACACTACACCACATCCTACATATATATATATATATATATATATATATATACCATTATATTAGAAAATTTTGTATATCATACAGAAATATAGGATTGAAAGTTACATTATCACTAAACAAATTCATATCATTAATTACCTGAGGAAGGTTTTTCACTTCTGGGCAGCTATCTTTCAAAGAAACTGCCTCTTCTGTATGTGGCTGCTGCGACCCAGACGCCTTATGCTCGTCAAACTCGCGTTGCAATTCGAATAGTGATTGAGTGAGCATTTTAACTGTGTCTTGCAAGCTATCAAGCACTGCATTTTTTGAAGGCTTTAAATCCGAAAAGTAATCTTTTTGTAATACCCCAAAGCCTACACCCCTAACTCGACCCGGATGCTCCTTCCTTTTAAGAGCTTTAGCCAGTATATCATTCCGGGTCCTCTCGAGTCCACTGTGGCTACCCTCCTGTGATAAGCTTTTCTGTAATAATACATTTAAAAAATACAAAAATTTAGGGAAATTTGTTATTTTAAAATTATTTTAAAAAAAAACATACAACACACTATATAACTAAAATTGCAAATAACTCACAATTGATTCCACTACTCTTTTAACATTGACATTATCAATGTTGTTCTGGCTGTCAGAATGTGCAACCCTCCACACTAGTGCTCGTGTCACCTCTGTGACATCTGACTCAGCATCCTTTCTTTTTTCCTTCTATATAAAAAATTTTGTAAGGAAATTAATTTGATTAGAAAATTTGTAAGCAAATCCTCCTCAATCACATTGGTCATCTCCTCCAAGAGATCAGGCTCATAATCATCCATGTCAAAATCTACTGATTGATATGATGTATCACCCAAATCAGCTGAGGTGGCACTGCTTTCACCGTGTCTTGTCCATCGTGTGTAGCTTTTATCAATTCCATTACACACCAAATGATCTTCCAAGTCACGTGGACTAATTCTCTTTCCAGAACAACAACGTAAACACGGACAACTAATCCTAGTCGGATCCGATGCATGCTCAACCGCAAAGTTGATGAATTCTTTCACCCCTTTCCCATATTGCTCCGACATACGATCCGCTACAATCTAACTTCGATCCATCTAAATTCTGAATTAATTAAATTAAATAATTTTAATATCAATTGATAGTTAAATTAATTAAGTAATTTTAATTTTAATTTATTTCGCATTATTCTATAAAAAATTCGGCAGAGTAACAACGCAAATATTTCTACCAAGTTCTCGACTTAAACTTCCCAGTGGGTTGTAACCAACAAAATTCGAATCTTACGATCCGTTAAAATCTCAAAAGGGTAACGACGCAAAAAATACTACCAATTTCAACCACAACAAACCCGACATTCTAATCTTTCACCCATAACGAACACAAAATGATACGAAAATATTGATCACCAGTTGGATCACATAAAACATCATATTTCTAGCTAGCAACTACAAATATTGATCACCAGTTGGATCACATAGATCACATAAAAAAACTACAAATAAAGCATCATGTTATAAATATTGATCACCAATTGGATCCAAAAGCACATAAAACTACAAAGAAATTAAAGCATCATGATATAATTATTTTCACAAAAATATGTAAATCTCAAGTATAAATGTTCGTTGTGACATGACGTGATGCACAAATACCATGAATGCATTAAACAATGTCAACAAAACAATACAACAACAATCCAATCATATATAATACCAACATATCATAACATAAATCAAAAATTCAAAAATCCAGAAACCCTAATTAAAATAACATATATATAACAAAAACCCACATTATATAATTAACAAAACCAATTAATATAATCAACTATAACATAACAACAATCCACATTATAACATAGTCAACTAGAACACAATAACAAAAATCCACTATATAATTTATAAAACCCAATTAACATAACATATATATAACAATAATTAACAAATTAACATATAACCCACATTATATACATCACCAAATCCTAATTAACATAACATAAATATATAACAAACAAGAAATTAACACATAAGCAATATTATATAAATTAAATCACAAAACCCCAACACCTATATACAAACATAAACCTAAAATATATACATAATATATACATATAACATAACATATATAAACATATATATATATATATATATATACCTATAAAGAGAGAGATGAGGAGTGTATGGTGGGTAAGGACGGCGGCGGCGGTTTGTGGTGGTGGTGGAGGTGTTGGCGACAGGACGGGGGCGGGGTTAGCTTGAGAGTGAGAGAGAGAGTAGAGTATAGACAGAGAGAGTAGAGAGATAGAGAATGAGAGAGAAAAATAGAGAGGGCCGGCGGCGGCGGCGGATTGTGATGGTG
This sequence comes from Buddleja alternifolia, assembly GCA_019426215.1. Classification (NCBI taxonomy): domain Eukaryota; kingdom Viridiplantae; phylum Streptophyta; class Magnoliopsida; order Lamiales; family Scrophulariaceae; genus Buddleja; species Buddleja alternifolia. The sequence continues at coordinate 52,645,518 of CM033392.1, read as the reverse complement.
GTGGAGATGGTGGCGACGGGATGAGGCGGGGGCGGTGGCTTGAGAATGAGGGAGAGAGTATAGAGAGAGAGAGAGTAGAGTAGAGAGAGAGAGAGAGTAGAGTAGAGAGAGAGAGAGAGTAGAGAGAAATGAGAGGGACGAACGATTTGGAGGGGAGAATGGGGGGAAATTTTATTTTTTTTAATTATTTGTTATAGCGATTCGGTACCGAACCGCTATAACCAGTTTAGCCCTGTTATAGCGGTTCGGTACCGAACCGCTATAAAAAAAAAATTATTTCGATCGGCCTATTATAGCGGTTCGATAAAAAACCGTTGTAATAGGTACCCGATTAATATCCATTATAACGGTTCACTTATAAACCGCTGTAATAAGTCTCTCTGTTCAGCGGTATTCAAAAAACCGCTGTAAAATGTGCGCTGTAACAGGCCTTTTCTGTACTAGTGCATTCCGAAGAAGAGTCTAGGCTAAATCAACCAAAGATGGAGACATTAAAGAATTCACTTTATAGGGTACTGAAAGACCATGCGAACCTCGGTCACGTCTGGAATGTTTTCTCATTCTCTTGATACCCACATGACAACCAGGCTCCCCACATGGAAACAACAATGGATACGGAAGAGGGTCATAACAATCATAATTGTTAAATATATTAAATATCTTTGTATAGATTTAGGATATGTTTGTATCTTTTCCATGTTTATCTTTTACCTTAGTTATAGCTTAGGGTTTCTTATCTGTTGTACCTATATATACGTTATTCATCAATAGAGGTTCCCTACAGGGTTTTACATAATCTAACATGGTATCTGAGCCATGGCTTCGAACCATGGTATCTCGATCCTTAGCTTTTGCCACCCGCCGTTCCCCATCCAGTGCCTCTTCTTCTCTTTACCTTCTCTATTCCCTATTCACTTTATTCATCTAAATATCTCTTCACCTCTTCATTTTATTTAGTCAATTAATCTTTAGCTAGTTGCTGAAAATTCAGCAACAGTGCACCATATACAACCATCACCGGTGCCACTTCAACCATCTCTCGGCTCCCTCTCATCTCTTCAAAAACAGTTGTTGCCTTCTTCTTCTTCTATTCTGACGACTGCAACTCTGGAAACCATACGGCTATCTCAATAGATCCCTCTTTCTTCTCACCATACGGCTGCATCTTTCCTATCATTCTCTTCAATTCGGACCCCTCTCTCTTTCATCATTGCTGGGTTTATCTCTGGTGCCGCCTCCAGTGCAAATCCCATAGTCACCGTGAATTCTTCTTTCAAACGTGGCCTCTGCCCCTTTTACTCTTTACGGCAGACATGATTTTTCAAAGTAATCAAATCACTCCTTTTCCTAATCCTCTATTATTTACCCACAAATTCCCTCAAATTCCACAAATAACCTCCTCTTAAACCCACCGCTCAAAATAACCCGCATATTTTTTCTCCACTCTTCTTAGATTTTTGGTCCAGTCTCAACATTCGAGAACCTCCTGTTTCGACTGCGGGGGAGTGTTAAATATATTAAATATCTTTGAATAGATTGAGGAAATCTTTGTATCTTTTCCATGTTTATCTTTTACCTTATTTATAGCTTCGGGTTTCTTATTTATTGTATCTATATATATGTTATTCATCAATAAAGACTCCCTACGGGCTATTACATAATCTAACAATAATAATACTGCACCTTATGACTGATATCATCATTAATGTAAACTCGTATATCACGTTCACAGATTGTTCGGGCGAATCATATTCTTTTCAAATGACACCAACTTGAGCAATGGAAGGCAAATTAAATGTTCTTTGATCGAGTTGAGGATTAGAACATAATACAATTGTATAACTTGTCAAGTGATCATATAGATGCAAGCTCTTGAAAAAGCATGCGTGCGGATTTTGGCGTAGTGCATTTATAAGTTCCAACATGGTTTTCGAGTTCAATTGACCCAACTGCACCATCCGTCTCATGAAAATACAAATCAAGATTAGAACCAACCCGCAAGTCCTCATTAATACTGTTTATATAATGAAAAACCATACCCTAAACCACCAAGGTGTATACACCTTTATTCAACCAACAATAATTCTCATCCGATCTCATTCCGATCGAAGTGAATGCAAGATTATTGTTATAAGATCATATATACTTCCTAAAGTCACGCGAACGTTCAGATTCACCAACAAGAAGATCAATCAAATCCGGTAATAATTCTTGTCATGCCAACGAAACCTAACCTTTACCGCAACAAAATCCTAGTACCTCATGCAAGAATCGAAAGGCAGCGCAATAAATACAATACTCCACACGAGGTAGCACCCACGATTGACAAGGTAATTTCTTAATCATCGAGTTATTAAAATTTCTAACGTGACGAGACCTTACAAGAGTTGTATAAAATAAAACAATTGGAATTATAAATCATAAAGCACAACATAACAATAACTACGATAGTTAAAAATTAAACAATTAGTAACACGTACGAATGGATGTCGGCGCCGAACAAGATGAATCATCTAATAGGGCATTGCATGCCATTGAGTTACAATAATATCGGGCATCCAACCACCAACAGAACACACATTAGTGTGCACAATATCAGTGATACATTGTTTAGAACCATCATGTACTACTTCGGATTCACAATTCATCACTGTATTAATTTTCCTAAAACTATTTGCATACGCAATCCTACTTCTCAACATATCTACATCTCTTTTTTGTGCAAATTTATGAGCATACCTTAGACGTCTTGCTTTATTTTGCTCACTTTTATTTTAAACAAGCAGATGAACCATGGAGCACACAAAACAACAATGATTCGCAAGGACATTTATGTAAGAAAAGTCCTGTTATCGTTTGTTAGAATATGCATTTATAATAATATCTTTTCAACAAATATGGATTTATTAGAGTTCTTTATTACACTAACATATATATTTAAAGCCAATTTATATATATATATATGTATGTATGTATATAGTATCCATTAACGCCAATCGCTTGATAGAATATGCCTCTGTAATATTTTTTTTAAAACAAATCTACATTTATAAGAGTTGTTTATTACACTAACAAATATATTTATAACCAATTAATAAATTAATACTTTCCTTATATCAAATATCCATTTACGCCAAAATTGAATTACATAAGCGGACAATAGTAATATGATTTATATGTTTTATAATCATTTGTTAGAATATGTATTTATAATAATTATTTTTTCATACTAATATATACATTTATGTCGAGTCCCTTTTTTTTTTTTTTTTGGACGAGGACATTTACGTCGAGTTAATCTAAAAATTGGTATGAACGAAATAATAAATTAGAAGAAAGCAAATGACAAAAAATGAAATCTCCGAAAAATGAAAAAGATGTAGTACCAAAGCTACAAAGCCCATCATATCTATGATAGGCAATAAATCGCCATACAAACGACGCCGGAACAATATGGAAACTTATGTTACACAATCAAAAAGAATCAATCGGAACTTCGAAATCCGCCACGAGAAATCACCATTTAGTAAACGGAAAACCGATGTTCATCTTTAAACAAACAAACTCATCAGCATAACAAAAAAAATGCAAATAATAAAAAAAAAACAACAATAAAGACTAGAAAAATGCAAATACAAAACAATTTAAAATAGCTGACTGAAAAATTGACGAGATGAAGAGAAAAAACTTCAATATATCCGAGCTGGGCGCTTTAATGGGGGGGATTTTTGCCTATAAGAATGAAAGAACATGTGAATGCTTATATAGACAATGCACACCAGTTAAAAATCAACACTGCAAGAAAGAACATTGAATAAAATAGATCCAAGCCACATGATAAGCATCGGCAATTTTTAGATAAGATAGGAAGGTGAATGTAACATAAATATATTAATTTAAAATATAGCAAGTTGAAGTTAATCGAAACCACATGTATAAAGTGAAATCCAACTAACCAAATTCGGAAAAGAAAGCTGATAAGCATATGGAAATATTCCACTGCTATAATTGGAAAAGCGACGTCGTTTCACTTAGTGGGAATTAAATACGTAACCACAGGAAATACAGGGACCATTAATTGTTTGAAATCTTTAATCAAATATGACTCCGTTTTGAGATGGAAGTGGATCCCACATAATGGAAAAAATTTAATAAATTCCACAAAAAAGCGGAAAAGAATAATAAAATAAGTACACCCAAACAAAAATATATTAAAATAATAGAACGACGAAAAGCATTGTTCATTCTGTTAGTCCCAAGTAGCATATGAAAGGGTCTAAAAGGCAGGGAGGTTGTTGAATAGACCCTAAGTCTTTTTCGACTTTAAAAACTTTTGTATTACTTTGAAGAATTTGAACGCTTGGAAAGCTTAGCACTAGGTCAGGCGCTTAAGAATGGATAACTTAGACTTAGTGATTTCAACGATTACCAAAGTAGGGTAATGTTTCAATCTCTTAATCAAAGTTAGCACAGCGGAAATAATTTTAAAGCATAGCGTTCGTTTTGGTTAAATAATCGCCTAATCATTTTACTTGTCTTTTTCAAGATAAATGATAAAATATAAAGTAAGACAATAAAATAGTAAATAACACAAGAACTTGTAAGGTTCAGTGGGTGATATAATCCCAGCTACGTCCTTCTTCTCCTATGCACTTGGAGGAATTCACTATCGAAGAGTCACGCAGAGACTTTTACAAAATAGATAAAAGGGAAGATGATCTTGAGCTCTTTGATCACACAGAATTCAGCTCCAATACGGGCCTTCTTTAACAAGCTTCTCTCACACAGAAATGTTGTTTGTAGAATCAACAAGCTTTCTCACTCAAATAAAAAATGTTGAGGGTTTAGTCACGGGTTTGTTTGATGTTGGAAAGTTCAAACAACTTGGGATATCTCAATAGGAATTTAGGGTTCTTCTCTGAAAAGGTTTGAGATATCTATGACTGACTTTGAAACGTATTATGAAAAGCTTGAAGAATTTTGCCTATGGAGTTTGTAAGCTTTTCTTTCAAGTAATTTCAGCAAAGTTTTGACCTTTTTCTTGTGTATGTACGTATATTTTTAGGGTTTGCTGAAGGGTACTATTAATAGGGTTTCTTAGGATTTGTCCGTTGGACACATGTGGGCGCGTGTACCTCACGCAGCGCGTTAAACAGTCCCTTTCTGACATTCCTGAATTTCTGCTGGTTCTAATTGGACATGAGCAGGTTTTGAACTCTGATTTCTAATAGTCTAGTCAAAAGGTGGTTTGTCCATTAGTCATAATGCCTTATCACATTTAATGCACTTATCAGGCATATAATGCATTTGAATTTATTTCTCGTTGGAAATAAATGCCTGTTGATGATTGCATTTAAGTCCTCCATGACTTGAGAATTTATATCAAGTGAATCTGATTCTTGATCGCTTGAGTCCTTTAATCGCTTGATTCAATATCCCTAAAATAGTCCTTTAGCGTTTGACAGACGCTAAGAACAAATCTTCATCTTTACTTGATTTCAGACGGTGATCTACAGCTTCATCTCTAATAGACTCATCTAGAATTCTACTAGCGACTTGGTATCCAATACTTAGTCTAAAATCTACAAAGATAAAAATTACAAGCCTAACAAAATTACAAACTTTCAAATGAAATGTTTATACAATAGTTCTATGAAAACATAAACTTACATTATTTTTGGGATCTAACATAAAATCCTTTCTTGTCATCATCGAAACATCTAACATGAAATTTCCTATCAATTTCCCCCTTTTTGATGATGTCAAGACCTTAACTCTTATAACTCTTTTATAGATTAAGAGCTTAAAGAAAAGCCCAAAATAATCATAGGTTAGCGTTAGAAAGTTATATAAGTTAGCTAATGTTAGATTAGCCTCAACAAGGTGTTTCAGCGTTCAATCATTCATTCATAATATATGAAATTTAAAAACATACAATGATTGTACTGAAAAAATAACGAGCGACATCATGCACAAAGAAATAAAATACAAAACAATAGAATCATTTTCTTTGTCTCTTCTTCGTAACCTCTTCTTGATAAATTTCATTCGCTAGATCTAGAAGGACTCGATCGATGTCTATCATTGTTGTGTGATAGACTTCATCATAGTCATCGCTTCGATTCTTAGCGCTATGATTCAGCTCAAGTAATCTTTCCACCCAATCCCTTGCAGGGATCCCTAGCGTTCTGATAAGATCATGATAAATGTCTCGCATTCGATCGTTGGAAGGTTTCCAATCGAGAGGTCTTCTCAGCGGTGCTATGTATGGATTAAAACCCATACCTTCTAAAAGTTCTACATCAATGTCCGGAAGCATGTGCCTGCCTTGGTAGTATCTTGGCTTTCGCTTTTTAGTGAGCATCTTCTTAAGACTCACTATTTCTTCAAACATGGAGCGCCAATGTTTGTTGTCAGTTTTAGAAATTGGCTTTGTCAAGGTTTTACCTTTGGCTTTGGACGATTGATGTTTTTCTTTCTCTTCTTCCCTCTTCTTGGCATCATCAAGGAAGGATTTTAGACTAGCGATATCTTGTCACAATAGCCGAACTTTTTCCACAAGTAGAGAGACTTGTTTAGCGATACTCTGGGAAACTGAATTGGAAGAATTGTGTCGCTCAGTATCTGCTGAAGCGTTCTAGGCTAACTGACGATTGAAATCCTCGGAGATGATTTGATCAGCGGTGTCATGCATTCCATGATCGCTATGGTGCTTTCTGTAGAAGCGTTTGCAATATCACGACTTCTAGTGTCGGAGACTAACTGGATATGTAGATCATGGTTGTCAAGCATCTTTGAGCAAGAACCCTCGATGGTGTTGAGAGAGTTCTGAACGGCTTGTCTAAAGTCTCGTGTCTCCAAGTCACTTTTCGAGTCTAAATCTGATGAAGAAGAATTCTCGGGGGACAGAATGAGTCCATATGAGCTAGAAATGACAGCCTTTCATTTGGTTTTTTCTCTGATGAATGACTTTTCAGGCTCCTCAGCCATTTCTATATGTACTTCGTATATCGCTAACTCGAGAGATTGAGATGTTTCCTCAGTCTGAACAACTTGTTCAACTACGGGCGTATCAACTACTGTAACGTTGGGGGAATCTATCATATGAATATCAGTGTGTTCAACTTCAGCGTCTACAACAGTAGGATCCAGCCCTGCTTCAACTTCTGTGATCTCCACAGGAGTAACTCTTTTCACCGGCACAACCCAAAATGGGCCAATTGCTTCCATAACATGCCTTGGACTTTGATAGAAAGTTCTTGGAATAAACATCACAGCGTCTTCGTGTGCTTAGGTACTCAATGCTAGATCAGTGTCTTCCGGGAACTCTACTCCAGAAGTGTAAAACGACTTGTAGTCCATCAAAAATAGCATGAGCGCTTGGGCTAGCGCCTGATCCATTGGCCTAATTAAAGAAATGAACTTGGCCACACAGATGTTATGTTCACAAAATAAGATGGGATGAAGATTGTATCCTCGGAACTCACTAAAATTCAAAGCAAAGGGTTAGTTGAAAGTGATATCCAGCGACTGGGCGTTCTCAACAATCACTCACCTTTCTCGGTGAAACTCTACAAAATCATCTGTTATCTGAAATCGGGGATCGCTTGGTTTTGAAAGAACGTCCTACTTACTTGTAGAAGCGTCTTCATTTAAGTCAATCTAAAGTCGTTGATCAAGGTTTAACTTATAACCCGGCCCCTTGACTAATTTGTCTAAGTTGATCACGGATGTAACTTTCCATACCTTGGTGAAAATAAGGCAAGACATTTATCGGACCCACAAGCGACTCTCGTTTTTTTAACACGAATAAGGCATATGCTCTACACCTATAATCTATTCCAAAATTAAACAAAAATGGATACTTGATCATCTCATCAATAGAATGGTAGTGTAAAATAAAATTCTCTACCCATCTCGATGTATCCATTATCCAGCGTTTTCTGAGATAGTCAGCGAGTTCTCTATCAAGTCTCGTATCAAGAAACTTCTTGAATCACTGCTTCTCTTCCACATAAATTTCTGCCTTTACTCTGGCAAGGAACTCTCGAGCCTCATCTTCAACCGAAAAGTTAATAGGGTTAGGGTGATCATGAAGCATCGCACTCTTTCACTTCCATAGTATTAGCGGTTTCTCGGAAGATCTGTTGGCTTCAGAATGGACAACTTTGGGAACTGCTGAATAGCCCATCATGTTCAACTGTTCCTCATCGGGATTCTTTCCCCAATCGCCCATATGAGGATTCTTTATCTGGACATGAGTTCAACGGAAAGGATAGTTGCATTCCATGCTCTTGCCGATTTCTTGAAAGCGTTTGTCTCGAACTCTGCCAGATCTTTTTGTGGAGTTTTCAAATACTCCAAGCGGGCAATAATGTCTTTCATAGTAGTTCCTCTGCTGTTGGCAAGCTCCTCAAATATGATCGATTCTGAGCGTCTGAGAGCCTTGGATTGTGGAGCGTAGTTTGAAAGTTGAGCTCCATATCAATCAATTGCCTAAGCGTCGTTTCTTTCTAGGCATAATAATACTCCAAATCTTTAGTATAGACTTTGGGAAAGAAATTAACCACTTGACAAGGAGGACCTGTTGGTGTGGGGAAAACCTCGGCCACTTCTGTCGACCGCTCAGCGTCCACAGGCGCTTCCTGTGCTGGTGAGATTTCAGCGTCTGGAAGGACCATTTCTATTTCTTTAGCGATTTCTACCACAGTTGATAGATCAACATCCAAATCAAGGTCTGCCTCTGACTGGGGAGATGCATCAGCCACTAGGGTACTTTGAGCTAATACGGAAAGCATTTGAGAAACAAAAGATTTCTACTAAGTAGAAATAGATGATGAGAAAATACTGAGACGCTTACCCTGAGAAATCTCTTCGACTGTTTCAGTCGCTTGAGCTTTGGAAGTGGAAGGTTCCATATCCTCAGGCTCAAAACTTCTTCATCAGGATCTAAATCAAGGAAAGAAGTGAGGGGATCAGCACGAATGGAAATCTTTAATTTGTCAAAAGTATTAAAGACATCTTGAATAATCGCTTCACTTTCGACTGAGAGAGCCTTATCCTAGTGTTAGAAAATTAAACCTAACAAGGAAAGGATAAAATACTTTGTTTATCACAAGTACTTACCCTGAAAACTAGTAAGTTTCTCAAAAGGAGTAACAGCTTCAGGCACTGGAATTGATTTGGGAATGGCTTCAGAATGAGGAGGGAGAGGAGCGCTCGCTGGTTCTTCAAGCACTGGTTTGGCTGGAGCGCTTGTTGATCCTGTTGGAGTAAACCAAGGAGTACGCTTGCATGCTAGTTGTACTTCTTCCTCTTCTACTTCTTCTTCCTCCGGAGAAAAGGTAAACGCTGGAGGGAGAGAAGACGATTAGGGAGAAGGAGAGGGAGAATTCTGCTTTTTGGTCTCCTTCTTCTTCTACTTCTTCGCTGGCTTGGCTGGCTCAGCACTTTCAAGACAGTTTTTCTTTTCGATCGCTTAACCACCACTTCCTCTTCTGATAACGATGAAGACGATGTCGCTTGCTCCTCATCATCACTACGAACAACTTCTTCGGCAAGGAGTTTCTCACATTCTTCCTTAGAAATCACTGATCCATCAACAAACTTAGGTTTGAGCAGTTCTCCGATCATTTTATTACCATAGAACTTAAGCGCTGGAATCTTTTTACCTGCGGTATTAATGTAACCTCTAGCACTTAACAAAAAACTTAAAACAATCCCGTATGACTTGGGATTAATCCACTGTTCGATTGCTGCCTTGAAGAAATTAAACATGTATATGGCCCAATTGACCTTCAACTTAGTCAGAATAGTGACCATCATCTCGTACTGTATATTTTCCACCTTATCGAAACTTTCTTTTCTGCACTCAATCATTTTTGCGTAGATATCAACCAGAATGACATATTCACCCTTCATGTCATTCTTTTTGAAATTTGATGTGTATGATGCATCAATGATATCCTTCTTAATCAGTTCCCAGAACTTGGTGGCATCTCCAAGGGTCACATCTTCAACTTCTCCACCATGAGTAGGCAGTTGCAGTAAAGTAGACAACAGATGGGGAGTTAGAAGAAAAGGTTCATTTGCAAAAGGAAACAGGCAGGAAATAGAGTTCCCATCGTCAGAGATAACAACATTTTGAAAGAAGAAAACAGAGCTTCTTCTTCATGGATTGAAGCATGGGAAGTTAACATGGTTTTCAGACCCGATTCTTCAAAGAGAGGAAGAATGGTTCTCAAAGGAAAGTTTTGGTTGTCAAAGAGATAGTCCCAGTTTACCAGAAATCTGGCATTGACTGTTACTTCCTACTCAGTTTTGGATTAGAAGATTTTCCAGCAGCAGATTTTGAAGATTTTGGTGGCTCCGTTGATGAAAGATTGAAGCTTTGAGAGAGTTTAGAAGAAAGGCTTTTTGCCTTGAGAGAATTTTTTATAGTAGAAAATTTGAGAGTGATAAAGTTTTTCTGTAAAAGTTTGAAGGGTTTATATAGAAGACAAAAAGTAACTCCTCATTAGCTTAGATAAATGCCACGTATTTAGCAATTAATTCGAAAAATTAAAAAATTAAATCTGAGCCGTTTAATCATGAAGACGGATGTAAAAAAGCACGATAAATTTGGTTAGCTGCTGTGAAAATAAAAAATTTGGAGTCCACCATTACTTTAAAAAATGTTTGAGATTTTGAAAATGTTCAATGTGAGTTATACGCGCCTAATGGTACACTGACACGTACCTAGACAGATGCATTTACTGAACCTCCTATTTTAGATAGGAATCATTAAATGTTAGTTTGATTTGATGGAAGTGTGTGGGCAGTTGTCAAATCTTATCTTTTTTTACTTATCCATACGCTACCTTTTAGCGATAAAAACAATACATGATTTTCAGAGAAAGTTTCTTAGTGTTAAAGTGGAAATTTTAACGCTGAAGTCTTTTATAAAATTTAATCGTTTTTAATCTTTAAAAGATATTTTTATTTAATTTTATTAGAGATTGATTTTGCCATGCATAAAAAGATAAACACTAATGATTAATGTACAAGATTTTGGAAATCAATTTTGATCATAGATGCTTATTGATTGGAATAAGTACAATTTTAAAGTTCTCCCTAAAATGGATAACTCATTTCAATTTAGAAAAACACTTTAGACATAAAAGTAAAATGGATTCCCCCTAAATTATATGCCTATGAAAGATATGATGCTTTGATTAAGCGTTTAAATCAATCATACCTAGTTGACTTCTTAAAGTGAGAAAACATTGTTCGTTGAGCGCTTTGGTGAAGATATCTGCCAGTTGTTTGTCAGTACCAATGAAATGCATAGAGATATCTTACTTTTGAACATGGCCACGCAAGAAATGGTAGCGAATGTCAATGTGTTTAGTCTTAGAATGAAGGACTGGGTTTTGGGTCATAGCTAAAGCGCTTTCGTTATCACAATGGATTGGGGAAGGACCTCACAAAATTCCATAGTCTTTGAGTTTGTTGCCTCATTCAAAAGATTTGTGCACAACAAGATACAACAGCTATATACTCGGCCTCAGCGGTAGAAATCGCTATGGATTGTTGTTTCTTACGATGCCATGAAATCAATCTATCACCTAGAAATTGACATGTGCCACTAGTACTCTTTCTATCTATTTTGCATCCTGCAAAATCTGCGTCTGAATAACCAATTAGTTCAAAAGGAGAGTCCCTTGGATATCATAAGCCCACATTTTGTGTGCCTTTTAGGTATTTAAGGATTCTCTTTGTAACAATTAATTGTGATTCTTTTAGATCAGCTTGAAAGCGTGCACACATGCATGCCGAAAACATAATATCAGGTCTACTAGCGGTAAGATAAAGAAGTGATCCAATGATACCTCTATAGATAGTAATATCAATTTTCTTCTCACTTTCATCTTTATCTAACTTGAGCGTTTGGTTCATTGGAATTTTTGAAAATGATGCATTTTCCATACCAAATTTCTTAATCATATCGCGCGTATATTTAGTTTGGTTAATAAATATGCCATTAGGGAGTTGTTTAATTTGTAATCCTAAGAAGAAAGTTAATTCACCCATCATGCTCATTTCAAATTATTTTTGCATCATTTTCGAAAATTTCTCACACAGACGCTTATTAGTAGAACCAAATATAATATCATCAACATAAATTTGGACTAAGAGAATATCTTCATTATGGGTAATTTTAAATAACGTTGTATCAACGCTGCCTTTTGAAAAGCCTTTACCTATAAGCAAGGTATTAAATTTCGGTATCGGTATCGGTATCGATATTGGGATAGTAAATTTACGAAAATTTTGGGGATATTCAAAATTTCGATTTCGATTTTAAAGAAATCATGGATAGTTATAGAAATATTTGAAAATTTACAATGAAACTTTGTGTAACCTTAAATATCATAATTATGCATCTTTTACATAAATAATATTATATATATAATGTATGTATAGTGAATTTTGTCAAGTAGTATGATTAAAATCTGTGGCGAAAAATATAAAATAAATATGATTTGAAAGTAAAGTAATAACCAAATCTCCTATGAACTTCATTAAAACAAAATACCACAATTTTAATACAAATCATCATTTAAAACCATATTATTTTAAATTTTGAAATATTTTGACTTTGGCTGAAATTTTGGGATATTTCGGAATATTTTAGGAATTTCAGGATATTTCGGGAATTTCGGAAAATTTAGGTAGATATTTAACAAAGTAATTTTATTAAGAATTCAAGATTTCAGGAAATATCAAAAATATCGGTAAATATCGGGAAATATCGAGAAATTTCGATAGATATTCTGCAAAATTGGATCGAAGGTGAGATTTTGCTACGAGACCCCTGGAAACCCGAATTTTGAGGTTTCAGAGGATATTTAAGACCATGCCTATAAGGAAGATAGAGAGAGTGTCATACCATGCTCTTGGTGTTTGTTTAAGGCCATAGAGTGCCTTATCTAATTTGTATACCATACTTTTGTCATGGTTGTTGATGAATCCCTGTGGTTGCTCCACATATACTTCTTCTTGGAGTTTACCATTCAGGAAAGCACTCTTTACGTCCATTTGGTATACTGTGAACTTGTTGAATGCGGCAAACACTAGGAACATCCGAATCGCTTCAAGACGGGCTACTGGGGCATACGTCTCATCAAAATCAACACCCTCTTCTTGGCAATAACCCTGAGCGACTAGTCTGGCTTTGTTATTTATAACAATGCCATCTTCATCCATTTTGTTCCTAAAAACCCATCTAGTCCCAATAACTCCTTGGTAAGTTAGTCTTGGTACTAGCGTCCAAACCTTACTTCTCTCAAATTGGTTAAGCTCCTCTTGCATCGCTTCTACCCAACTAGAATCACTAAGCGCTTCATCCATTTTCTTTGGTTCCATTTGAGATAGGAAACTTCCGAACATGGCCTCATTGATTGTAGTAGCCCTAGTTCTAACAGGTGCTCTAATATCACCAATAACTAGCTGTGGTGGATGATCTCTAAGCCATTTACGATCTGGTTGGAACGGGTTGAGAGACTCTTGATCATCAATCGCTTGACCCTCATTTGTCTCTTGCGCAGTCGCTACATCATTCACATTTCCAATTTGCTCTTGATGATCATTCTCTTCATTATCATCAGCGTTTCTAATAATATCATCATTAGTAACCTCACGAGTAACCTTAGGATTAGGCACAAAGATCTCATCATCATCATCACTATCATCACCAAAATTGATTTGTGACGCTTGTTGGGCAAGATCTTTAATTCCTACATTATTAATATTAACCTTACTCAGTTCTTGATTATCATCATCAAACACAACATGAATGGATTCTTCAACCTTTGATTTGATCTTATATAGGATGCGAAAAATCTTTCCATTCATGGCGTAGCCTAGAAAGATTATCTCATCCGCTTTAGGATCAAATGTCCTTAGATTGTGGGGTCCATTGTTACTTATGAATGAAACATTTTGAACCAAATACATGAAAATATGAAACGTTTGGCTTATGTCGCTTCCACAACTCATATGGAGTCTTTTTATGTTGCTTGTTGATCATATACCGGTTCTGAGTGTAGCAAGGGTATCGATAGCTTCGGCCCAAAACCTTTAAGGCAGCTTGGACTCTGCTAACATTGTCCTAGCGGCTTCTTTAAGCGTTCTGCTCTGTCACTCGGCCACTCCATTCTGTTGAGGTGTTCTAGGTGCAGAATACTCATGAAGTATTCCAATATCTATAAAAAACTTCTCAACAATATGGTTAGTAAATTCAGTTCCTCTATCGCTTCTAATTCTTGTTACCTTTAGATCTTTCGAAGTTTGTAATTGACGAATTATTCATCTTTGGTCGCTAGAAATTCTACCCATGTATAGCGAGAGAAATTATCAACTATTACTAGCGAGTACTTTTTACCACTAACACTCATGATTTCAATGGGACCAAACAAATCTAAATGCAATAGTTCTAGGACTCTAGAAATACATAGATGAGGTTTCTTCTTAAAAGATGATTTGACTTGTTTACCCATTTGACATGCATCACATAAGTGATTTTTCTGAAAGGAACCATTAGATAATCTCTCTACTAGACTTAGCGATATTACTGAGAGATTTCTTTAAGTTGAGGTGATTCATTTTTCTATGCTATAACCAACCCAATTCATTTTGACTTTTAGCAACAAAGCATGTGGGGTTGTTATCTATTGTTGAATCCCAATCCACTAAATACACATTGTTTGTTCTTTTTCCTCTTAATATAGTAGACTTAGTCTTGGCTTCGTTAGCATAGCAACAGTCGCTTGAGAATTTGACTTCAAAGCCTTCATCACAGAATTGACTAATGCTTAATAAATTATGCTTAAGACCCTCAACGTAATATACATCACTTATCATGATGTTCCCCCTATGCATGATACCTATACCTTTGGTTTTACCTTTGGGGTTATCACCGAATATAACATGAGGACCGTTAGTTGCACGATAGTTGACCAAGAGATCCTTCAAGCAAGTTATGTGCCTTGACGACCCACTATCAATGTACCAAACTGAAATATCGGTGTTGGCTCTAGGTACGTGCATTTAAAGGGCATTTCTAATTCTTCTTAGGTACCCTTTTTGTCTTGGGTCCTTCAATGTTAGTGACTTTAGTTTGAATTAAAACTTTCAGAAACCATATTTGCCTTGTCTTCATTACGGGAAGACTAGCCTTCTGGGGTTTTGGTTTGTGTTGTGTGTGTTTTTTAGGTGTATAGTAATATCCTCGATTATAATAGTAATCGTAGTCGTAGTCGTAATCATAATCATCATAGTATCGATAATATGATCTAGATTTTTGAGGATATTGACGCTGGTGTTTCCTCGACACTGGCTTAGGAGTTGCGTTTGGCGATTGACGCTTAGCGTTTGATTCACTTGTGGAAGGTTTCTCCTTAGCCTTTTGAGCATTTGGATGAACTTTCTTTTGTGAATCATTCACTTTCGTCTTCTCCTTGTTGCCTGAGTTGGTATTGAACTTCTAATTTGGCCTCTTACCATTATCTTTGGGTTCATTCAGTGTTTGATTGTTTGAACTCTTCTCAACAAGAATACACCTTTTCCTTTGTTGGTTGTCGTAACCTTAGATGTTTTTTATTTTTGACCAAATTTATCACAACCTAAACACCGGTCTTTTCACCAAAAAGTTTAGTTACCTCAGTCACATTATCTAGCTTCCTTAACGATTTGGATAATGATGAGATAAGATGTTCTGATTTGGCAAGTTTAGTGATCAATTCAGCTTCTCTCTTGACTATTATATCAATATCACTTTTCAGTTAGGTAATTTCACTCTCAAGCGATTGATTCTTCTCAATGCATTGTTGCTAAACTTGCAACTCGGCCTTGAGAGTCATTCTATTACTTGTGAGCGATGAAATGATATCAAAGTTATTTTGATATAACTTAGCAGCATTTTGACAATCTTTGTGATATTCATTCACTTTGTCAAGTAATTTATGATAAGAAAGAGGATGAGATAATTCAGTGTTTACCTTAGATAGTGAGTCATCAGATACTTCTTCATCTCTGTCCATGAGGCAAATTAACGCAGAGTCGCTTGTTGGCTCTCATTATCACCGCTTTCATCTGATGATTCCAAGTCCTCTTCAGGTGCGGAAAATGGTTCAAATTCCGCTAGCAAACCTTGTTGGTGAAGGTTGCTCTTGAATTTGTTTCTATCCGCATAGTATTGCCTTGTCGGCTTAGACACATTTGGATAAGGGCAATTTACCTAGTAGTGCCCTAGTTTCCTCCAATTATAACAAAGGCTAGTTTTCATTTTCTATTCAGTTGATAACCTTTTGGAAACTACCGGCTCTGAGAGATTCTGAGTAGGAGTTGGAGGCGCTTGGTATGGAACTGGAACTACTGGTAGAGATGCAAAAGACACTGGCGCTTGATACTGAGAACCTGGTGCAGGGGAAGGGGTTTGAAATGAAGTTTGTCCAATAGGGTTTCTCTTTTCATATCTTAGAAATTTCTTGGATTTTTTTACCAATAAAGCCATCTCTTTTTCCTCATTAGATTATGTCGATTTTACCTCACTAATCGCTTTACCATTACTTTTGGTAGTAGCGATTAAAGCTCCTGATTCAGTCGATGTGTCGCTGAATTCACCCAATTCGAACTCAAATGCTTTTAATTCTGAAACACATGTTCTGGAGTTAGAGTCTCCAGAGTCAACAGTCTTAATCAAATATTTGATTGGAAGACTTCTAAATATCTTGTTGACCATTTTCTTGTTGGTCAACTCCTTGTCTAGTGACGCTAACTCTATGATGAGCGAAGGGAATCTTGCGTCCAATTGTTCTAGTGTCTCGTTGGGCTGCATCTTGACTTTCTCAAATCTTTGCATGTCTATGGAGATCTCGTTCTCCTTCATCTATGCTGAATCTTCACACACGATAGCCAACTTATCCCATATCTCTTTTGAAGTCTTACATTGCTTGATCTTGTTGAACACCGCATCATTGTCTCCTAACGCTGAGTATAGAGCATTTCGTCCAACATTATCTAGATTCGTTCTTTTTTGATCTTCTGGCGTCCATTCTAACTTAGGTTTCTCGACATAACCATCTGGAGTAACTTCAGTCGCTCCAGAGGCACTGGTGATGACATTCATGATCTGAATGGGCCCATCTGCAATTACATCACACATCTCATTATCACAAGAACATAAATATGCAAATGCTCTAAGTTTCCATGAGTCATAATTTGACTCAATCAGCTTAGGCATCTTGTTAAAATCCATGATATGAGATTAAAAGAAATAAAGAGACTAAGTTTTAGAAAATTGGATCTTAACAAGCAGTTACGCTCGGAAACACTTAGGTTTCTACTTCAACCGCTCTGATGCCACTTGTTAGTCCCAAGTGGTATACGAAAGGTTCTAAAGGAGGGGTTAAATAGACCCTGAAGTCTTTTTCAACTTTCAAAACTTTCGTATTACTTTGAAGAATTTGAACACTTGGAAATCTTAGCGCTAGGTTAGGCGTTTAAGAATAGATAACTTAGACTTAGTAATTTCAACGATTACCAAAGTAGGGTAATGTTTCGATCGCTTAATCAGGGTTAGCACAGCAAAAATGATTTTAAAGCTTAGCGTTCATTTTGGTCAAATAATTGCTTAATTATTTTACTTGTCTTTTTCAAGATAAATGATAGAATATAAAGTAAGACAATAAAACAATAAATAACACAAGAACTTGTAAGGTTCACTGGATAATGTAATCCCAGCTACGTCCTTCTTCTCCTATACACTTGGAGGAATTCACTAGATTGATTATCGAAGAGTCACACAAAGACTTCTACAAAAGAGATGAAAGGGAAGACGATCTTGAGCTCCTTGATCACACAAACTTTAGCTCCAATAGAGACCTTCTTCAACAAGTTTCTCTCACACAGAAATGTTGATTGTAGAATCAACAAATTTTCTCACTCAGATAAAAGATGTTAAGGGTTTAGTTACGGGTTTGTTTGATGTTGGAAAGTTCAAACAACTTAAGATATCTCAATAGGAATTTAGGGTTCTTCTCTAAAGAGGTTTGAGATATCTACGACTGTCTTTGGAATGTATTATGAAAAGCTTGAAGGATTTTAGCTATGGAATTTGTAAGCTTTTCTTTCAAGTAATTTCAGCAAAGTTTTGACCTTTTTCTTGTGTATGTACGTATATTTTTAAGGTTTGCTGAAGGGTACTATTTATAGGGTTTCTTGGGCACGTGTACCTCACGCAACGCGTTAAACAGTTCCTTTCTGACATTCCTAAATTTTTGCTGGTTCTGATTGGACATGAGCAGGTTTTGAACTCTGATTTCTGACAGTTTAGTCAAAAGGTGGTTTGTCCACAAATCATAATGCCTTATCACATTTAATGCACTTATCTGGCATTTAATGCATTTGAATTTATTTCACATTGGAAATAAATGTCCGTTGATGATTACATTTAAGTCCTCCATGACTTGAGAATTTATATCAGGTGAATCTGATCCTTGATCGCTTGAGTCCTTTAATCGCTTGATTCAATATCGCTAAAATAGTCCTTTAGCGTTTGACAGATGCTAAGAACAAATCTTCATCTTTACTTGACTTTAGACGCTGCTCTACAACTTCATCTCTAATAGACTCACCTAGAATTCTACTACCAACTTGGTATCCAATACTTAGTCTAAAATCTACAAAGATGAAAATTACAAGCCTAACAAAATTACAAACTTTGAAACGCTTATCAATAGTTCTATGAAAACATAAAATTACATTATTTTTACATAGGGCCAAGATCCAATACACACCCTATATTAGATAAGATATAAGACTCAATCTACACCATTAGATCCACTAAATCCAACAGTCTAAAAAGAAAGCAAAAAATAGGGGGGAAAATTGATTCTAATTGGATCAGGGGTATAATAGTCAAATGACGTCATTATACAGCATCTATATACCAAAAAAAAGGCACAGAACCTCCCTAAAATCTTTCAAATGGAAACGCACAAAATCTCTCTTACAATCTCTCAACTTGTTGCTAAAATTAACTCAATCAAATTATAGAAGCATATTAAACCTATAATTCCTTCAATTATCACCACAAAACGCATTCCAATCAGTCGATTCTCAACATAAAAAAACCAAAATTATAGAAGCAATACATTCGATTTTTTTTAGCAAATAGAGGTCGAAAAACGCTCTAAGAATGATAGGTAACCAATTATATAGTCGATTTTCTGTTGTTGTTTGAACATATACTGGATAATGACATATTTTTTGTGTTTCAAAAAGTGTTTTTGTTGATTTGCTGTGTCCATTAGCTATTGATTGGGGTCTAATAATGTCTTTTTATTGATTGGGGTCCAATAATATCTTTCTGTTGATTTGGTATGCATATTTGTGTAATAGATGTTGTATATTGTTAAATTAGTTGATGTATTGTAACTGTATGATGTATAAACACACACTGTATAATGGGTTATATGATAATGTATGGGTTATAAGATACTGTATAATGGTTTAAAAGATCGTAACTGTATGATGTATATACATACACTGTATAATTGGTTATAAGATACTGTATGATGTGTTATAATATACTATATAGTGGCTTATAAGATACTGTATAATGGTTTGAAATCACTAATTGTATGTCACTAATCACACACTGTATATCACCATTGTATTTACTATATAATATTTGTTTATTAGCTATTGTATAATGGATTAATTAGCTATTGTATTCACTGTATAATGAGTTATATGATACTGTATATTGGTTTATATGATACTGTATACTAGGTTATAAGATACTGTATAATAATTTATAAGATTGTAACTGTATGATGTATAAGCACACATTGTATAATGGGTTATAAGATACTGTATAATGTGTTATAACATACTGTATAGTTGTTTATAAGATACTGTATAATGGTTTGAAATCACTAATTGTACGTCAGTAATCACACACTGTATATCACCATTGTATTTAATGTATAATGGTTTATAAGCTACTGTATAATGGTTTATGAGCTACTGTATAATAGTTTATAAGCTACTGTATGATGGTTTAAAATCACTAATTGTGATGTCACTAATACCACACTGTATAGTTGTTGACTGTATACTAATATAGTAATGGACTATACAATGTTGTATTACTCTACTGTGTAATGATATAGTAATGTAGTGTATACTCATATATTTTTACACTGTATCTTACATTTTATGTTTGTCGTTTCAATCAGAGAGCCATGTTTGTCAAGTTCCTAAAGGATAAAAACCATCCAGCTGGAACTGCGTTCTCAACCGTAGAAATTGTAAGGCTTCCAATGTCATGGCGTACTCTCAGAAACAAAGAAGATTGTGATGTTTTTGTGATGCGTCACATGGAGACTTACAGTGGTGGAGGATTGAAGAATTGGGATCCGGAATTGGGTCCAAAAAGTGTAATGTTTTACACTTTTTTATTTATATGTATGAAATTTTGTGAAACTCTCTTTTTCCTATCTATCTAAAATAAAAGCAACATGTAATGGATTTAAAAATAGAATTGATATTAATAGAGTGTAAACAATAGAATGGATATATTAGAATGAAGGATAACACTTCATTATATGGTTTATTGTTTGATTCTTTAAATTTCAATGTTGGTTTTTAAATTTATGAGTTTTTGTTACAATGTAACTTTTATTTGGATCATTTAAGTCTATACAAGTTGTTCATTGCACAGAACATGATATTGTACTGTACATTAAGTGTGTCATTAAGTGTTCATACATAAGTTACACTGTGAAATGTGGACTCACATACAATACTCATGTTATCATAACTAACACTTCATTATATAGTGAATAACACTTCATTATACAGTATAAATGTATGCAGTAGAAAATATAACAGAATCATTATACAGTATAAAAATAACACTACATTATACAGTGAATAACACTTCATTATGCAGTAGAGCATTATACTGTATAATACAAAATACTCAATTGTACAGTAGACAATATGACATTTTGTTATACATTGAATAACACTTCATTATACAGTTAATAACGTTTCAGTATACAGTAAAATATCACTTCATTATACAGTAACCAATATAAAAGACATACAAAACAATCTTAGCGTTACAATCACATCAACCAATCATAAACTTCTTCTTCCTACTGACATCATCGCAGTTTTTGTAAATACCGGAACGACTGCATGCATAGTGTTTCGATATGACCATACCATCCTTATGTGTTTTTTGTGAACACTTACGAACATCAAAACCACATAAACGAGCATAGTTTTAGTAAAACTCAAATGCAATCTTCAAGCTTTCAAATGCCTTAGCAATGCAAGGTTTAAACTCAGGAGCACACACTGGAACCCAATATTTAGAACCACCCGGTGATGTGATCGAATTAGATGACAAAGAAGATCCGACACCTAGGATCTCAACATCATTATTGCTAACCACTACTGATCCTGTTACGAATATATATTATAAGACAGCAGAACATACCTTGTGTGTAGTACTATTATACAGTATGTAAACAAACAACATTCAATAACTTATATATCATTATACAGTAAATATAACTGTGATATACAGTATGTTAATATATAACATACAGTAAATATTGAAAACATGTTAAAACATTATTGAAACATGTTAAAGAGCACATTCAATATCTCTATACACTACATACAACCTCATTATACAGTATGTGTAATTAAATGATACAATGTGTTAACATATAACATGCAATAATTAATGAGACATCTTATTGTATAATATTTATGAACCAACTGTATAAAATCAATATATGTTCTGTATACAATGATATTGTATACTGTTTAATTAGTTAGTGTATCATAAAAGTATGATGTGTTAACCCACACTGTATATCATCATTATATTTACTGTATATCGATGTATAAGTTATTGTATAATGTATTCAACTAACTGTTTGGAAGGCAGTTAATTCCACACTGTATATCCCCATTATATGTACTGTATAATGTATTATAAGCTGCTGTATAATGTATTCAATTGACTGTTTGGAAGATAGTTAATTCCACACTGTATATCCCCATTATATGTACTGTATAATGTAATATAAGTTGTTGTATAATGTATTCAAATTTCTACTTGTAAAGCAACAAATACCACACTGTATATCACCATTGTAGTTACTATATAATAATGAATAATCTACTGTCTAATATATACAATTCACTACTTGCAAGGGCAGCTCATCCAACTGTATATTGATGTATAAGTTGTTGTATATCACAATTCTATTTACTGTATATTGATGTATAAGTTGCTATATACCATAAACATGCATATTTCAGTATCTCACGCGATTTTGAAAATGATAACATAAATCGATATGATGATGATTACGCATACTTGCATCCATCTCAGCCATGAAAATATAATCAAAACCTATTGATAATGGAGGAGAAAAAGCAGAATTGACAATGATGATTAATTGAGTTTGATGATGAATAATATAAATATTTTATGGTTTGTTAATCAAATTGTGTGAACTGATCGCATTGTAATTGGAAAGAAAAAATGAATTGGAGAAAAGAATCTGTTATGGCCAATAAGTGGGATTTGATTGTGATCTTACATAATATTTGCATGAGTTTATTATGTTCATTAACTAAAATGTCCCTGCCATCATTAAAAAAAATTATACAATCTGAAAAATGAAGTTAAATCCGGACCTTGGGATCAAACGGTATCAATGGTGAGATTGGATCTTATATCTTATCAGATATAATGAAATATATTTGATCCATACCCTATATATATAATATTCTTACAACTGGAAAAAAAAACACTAGATGATGTTTCAAGAAAAAGCGTATTTTCTATTGGGATGCAATAGTCAAAACATGTGTTGTAAAATGAATAAAGAAGAATAAATCGATATAGGTGCAATGAATATGTATATTTTTTGTTGCATGTTTATGATGTTAACTTGCTACTGAAATCAAGGATGTTGTGTGCCTCGGCGATTGTACACTATGGAATATCAAAAGTGTAATTTTTTATATTTGAAGTACTACGGATTTAATATTTCAAGTTTGACATTTCAATAGTAAACTAATGTTTTGTATTTTGTAAATGAAAGTGGATTGTATAAGAGAGATTAGTCAAAGAGATTTTGATCCATGTGGTTCGAATGATGAGTTTTATCAAAAGTATAAATGGTTGGTGATAATGAAGGCCTTTATGAGATTTATTCCGATCGAACTCCAATAATTTGACATTTTTATATTTCACCAGCCTTTTTCTCTTTAAAATAATTAAGTCAAACTTGAAAGTGAAGATTGAAATCTTATCGAACAAAAAAAGCGCATTCAAATTTTTTTATTATATTAAACAAATCAAAATCAAACGACCTTTAAATGATCGATCGCCAATCGAATATCATATAACTTGGTTTGTCTGTCCACATATGCTCAATTAATACTATTCCACCTAATTCTTATCTTATCGTATTTTACTAACTATAATCAAAACTTTAGAAAGAAAAAGAAAGAAAACAGGGATAAAATTACCTTAAAATACCAATCCAGTAGTTATTAGTTGATGAACAAAGTGTGTTGCTTGTTCTTCTTTTATATCAGGGAAAATTGGATATTTCATCTCATAACTTTGCCTCATTTTAAATTTGATCTTATGGTTATGAGTGTCTCACATTTAGTCTCAAAACTCTTAATGTGAGAAACTCGCAAATCGTAACCAATGAGATCAAAATTAAAATGGGACAAAACTGTGGGATGAAAAATGTAGGCTATGTTTGGTTATGTTTTCAAGTCATATTTGGTTCAAAATTTCCGCCAAACAATGTTTGTTTCACGTAATATTTCATAAAAAATACACAACTTTTTTCATCCAAAAAAACATAATCATTATTTTTCCTCTTTCTCTCACTTTGTCCCCTATCTCATTCTCTCTCCTCTATTTTTTATACAAAAAATTTCTCTCTCCTCTTAATATCCACTATCTCTCTCTCCTCTCTCTATCCCCCTCTCCTCTTACTCTCTCTCTCCTCACTCTCTCTCTTCTCTCTCCTCACTCTTTCTCTTCTCTTTGACCGTGTCTCTTCTATTTTTTTTTTGTAATGTTTTGTCATATCTTTGACCATGTACCATTAAACTTTAAAATAGAAAAAAGTTTGTTTGTTTGTAATTCTATCATGAGAAATAGTATTGATAAAATATAGATTAAAATTTGTGGAGTTTTCTAAAATAAAACTTTCAAATTTTGTTTTTCAAATTAGTTATAGTGAAAGTATTTGGATTTATATATATCTATATTTATATACATATATATGTTATTTGTACATATTATTTTAAAATTTTACTTATTTTTTATGTATGTGGCTGTGTATAATTTATCTCATTACTAAATTTGTGATTTGATTATGTGTGTGGATCGAGAAATGCATGTGTGTTACTCATATTTATATGTGTATGTTTTCTTAATGTATATTATGTGGAAAAAAAAGGTCTTGGGACAGTCAAAGGCAATTTGACCACGGTCAACTTGGGTTTGACCGAGTCAACCGTGTGGTCAACGCGAATTTGACCGCGTGAATAGTGACTTGAAGCAAGGGTTTCTTATTTCGTGGTTTTGGTTTGAATTTGGTAATTGACTTGTAATAGAAATGACCTAATTATCTAAGAATAGGATTGTATTTTAATAATTTTTAAAATAAATTACTTATTAATATTTTTTTTATAAATTAAATAAAAAAAAGGAGAAAAAAGAAAAAAGAAGAGGGGGGGGGGGGGACTGTTCATTGTCTTCCCCAATCTCCCCCAACCCCCCTCACACCCCTTTCCCACGCGCGCACACACACACAGTTTGAGCGCACACAAACACACACAATTACACACACAGTCACACATACACACACTATTACACACACACACAATTACACACATAGAAACACACACACAGTCACACACGCACACTGTTACACGCACTCTCACACACGCTGATACATATATATATATATGAATATATATACTTTTCTTTTAATTATATATCAACTATTATTAACATTATTACTTATATACATGTGTGTGTGTGTATATATATACTTTTCTTTTAGTTTTATATAAACCACTATTACACATATATATATGTACACTAATATATATATATATATACACACACTACTATTACTTACATATATACATATATATTTATCTATATAATAATTATTTCAATCTCAATATTATATTATAATTTTTAATTATTGACAGACAAAAACTTACATGATTTGACAGCTACAGTAATTTATGTTCCCTCTGAAAACAAAACCAAACACTATCTCACTAGAAAATCACTCAAAAACCAACTCCCAAAACATAACCAAACATTATCCCATCAAAATTGCACGTGTCCCCATAAAATTTTCACCAATAATTCTCACCAAAATACCATCCCAAAACATAGCCGTAATTTCTCCTTTTATATATATAATGAAAAAGGCTAGATCGCAATGTTGCAATGATTATTTCTTTTTTTAAAAAATTTGATCGTTATGAAATGTTCTTGTTTTCTTTCTTTCTTTTTTTTGAAAAAGTTATACACATTATAAATATCAAATCTAATATATTACAATCAATTGTTAATTATTATGACCAGTTAAGAATTACTATAGAGAAAAGACCACACACTGTTGGTGGAAGTAGAACTCAATATTTTTAATATATTTGTGCCTCAATTTCGCCAAGAAAGCTGAGCTTCATTATCCGAAATGCTCTTTTAATACTACAAATCAACCCCTATATCTTTATAATGAATTTACATAATAATTTTTTTTTATCAATAATTCACATAATTTGTCGAACATAAAATTGAAGTGAAAAGAATCTATGTTGTGTATAAGGGGAGAAGACCTTAGACTAACTACTTTTGGTCTGCTCATTTTTATTGTAAGTCATCATGCATCCACTAAAATTTGGACAAATGTCCAAGACAGTTTCTTACACCCATTTCTTCTCTCCTTTCACATTGTTTTTTCCCCCTCTCTCACACATTTTCTTCTTATTTCTTAAATATTCTTTTTTCCTTTTTTTATCTATTTTTTTTTCTCTTTTCTATTACACTAAGTAAAATTTGTGTTTGCATAATTTAAAGCAACACATGATATTGAGCATTTTTCATACAACAAAATGTTAAGTGAAATAATTATTTAAATTTTATAATTTTTATAAAATTAAGCACACGTAACGAGCGTGCCACCGCAATTAGCTAGTATCGTCGTGTGTGTGTTGGGGTGGGGGTGTTTAATACTATACTATACTTGGCTTTTTTTTTTTGGGTAAGAATACTATACTTAGATTTGATGACTTGTAAATGGAAAAGAATAATAAGGAAAATTGACAATCATTGACACACACACATAACCGTGGAGGGGAGGTTTTCAGACAAAACCAACCTCAAACCGCTCAAAAACCCATACCTTCCCTACCTGTCGCTAACAACTCTGATTCTCTTTCTTTATCTACAAAAACCCCTCATCTTCCATTCTTCTCCAATCTTGTTTCTGGTATGTTTTCGTGCTGCTGAAATTCTCCTTTTTTATTTTTGAAAAAATGGTATGAATAATTGTTGTTTTTTTGTTTTGTTTTTGAATTCGTTGAGTTTTTGGTCTGGTTATTTATTTGTTACACCCGACGATTGAGTTATGTTATTGAATTGTGATGGGGCTAGAAATGTTTTGAATTCAGTATTCTCTTTTGTTCTTTTATATGAATCTCGTGTTCTGCATAACTATTTGATGAAATTGGCCGAGTTCTTGAGCAATAGGGTTGTTTTGCTGAATTTCTAAAACATCGTTATATATCCATTTATATATAAATATATATGTATATGTATGAGAACTCGTAAATGGGTATTATATAAGGTGGTCTTGGGACGGAGTGATTCATAGGGAGTTATACTATATCATAATTATCTGTGTATAGTGAACGGCGTTGTATAGTGGACCCCGCGTGAGTTTGTTTAAGTTGGTCTTGGGACGTAGTGATTCATAGGGAGTTATACTATATCATTATTATCTAGTGAACGGCGTTGTATAGTGGACCCCATGTGAGTTTGTTTGATTTTAATTAGCTCAGGAATCCATGTTCAGGAAGCTCCTAGAACTGCTCGTCTTTGACTAGCTTTCAAGACATTCTATAAGATTTTTGAGAGCTTACAATGTGTCGGAGTGTCTTTAAGTTATGAAATTGAGATTCTATCATGATCTTATTTTATTCAAATGGTTTCAAGAACTTACAATCTTTAAAATAAGATCGAGTTTAGACACTTTATTAGTTCTTTAACCTTGTTGATCCCGAGAATAGTTGGACGGAAACTGATTTAGAGTTGATTAAAACCGTGAATGAAAAGTGTTGTCGTTTAAAACTGAATACTATTGAATAATTTAACTAGAGGTTCCTTTTTAGTAAGAAATGGAAAACGTTTTCTGTAATTACCTTTTAAATTCTAGTGGCTAAGGATGCTAAGATCAAGCTCAATCTTTGTGTGATCCAATTTGTACAGAACTCGGAGCATCGGAGTATCAGTTTAAAGGAATCTTAGTTCGAATAATGTACATGATTTGCTGGTGAAAATATTGCCTATTGAAAGTGACAAAACATTTTGAAGGTATTTAGTTCTATGAGCAAAGTTAATGTTAATTTTATTTCCCCCAATTTGAAAGGCTTACAAAATAGTAAATATGGATCTCATTTATTTTTGTTCTACCTCCAATAAAAATTGTATATTTGGAATTTTGAAAGTTTAGCATTGACAAAAGTGTCCGTAGATGCAGCCTTTTTCATTGTGATAATTTTGTCAAATTATGAATTAAATGTCCATAGAAAGATGAAATATCTACTTATCTATTGTTTTTTGTGGTCCAAATAGTGGTGCTTTTAATACAACATAAAACTAGGGGGCACAACTCTGACGGCGTCTAAACAATAAACGAACACTTCCATTGGAGCAAGGAACAGCTGTAATGCTGTCATCTGAAGGAACTAATATGGCGATCAAATCTTATCAAAGCCAAGCCGAGCTGCTTTTTAAGAACTATGTATTTGCTGATTCTTTTGTCGTCTATACTTCTGTTGTCATTGGAATTTTCGCTTGCAAAACGGTATGAACTCATATTCAGCATTCAAACGGGATTCAAGTTTTTTCGTTGTGTCCTCAACCCACATTTTACATTTTTGTGGGTTTTTTGGGTGGGTTTTGGTGGTTGTGCGGGTGTGGTAAGGGAAAACCACGGTTTTGGTACCATAAGTATGTCCTTGTCAACATTCCCAATGTTTTGTTTTGTCTCACATTGCATCTAGTATCTTATAAAATCTCACATTTAATCTCAGACATGATTTCCGTCAAAAATTAAATGGAGACATGCAGCGTGCGTGGCCCTTAATAACAAGGAATGGAAATTAATGGCCGGGTGCGTGGCTCCGTTAATTTTTTGACAGAATTCACATTTGAGATCAAATGTGAGATTCTTAAGAAGATACTGGATGCAATGTGAGACAAACCCAAACATTGGGACCAAATGGGTATTAGGGCATGCTTATGGGACCAAAGGTGCGAAATACCATGGGGGCTTAATTATCTTCTTTTGCTCAATGTTATCGGTTTATCATGCTTCGAGAGGGTCATTTATCGTGTATTTAGTGATATCAGGTATATGAAATTAGCCGGCTGATTAGTGCTGTTTACTTCAAAAGCTATTCAAGCCTCATAAGCTCTCGACAAGTCGAGTGGAACAATCGGTGAGTGGATACTCCTTTTTTTATCTCTTGACATATAATCTCCTAATTTTCAATTTCAGTAAACATTTCTTAGTCTTGAATTTTAATTATGACTTACGTATTGCATGCAGAGCCATGTCGACATTTCATGCTGTATATATTACAACCGTGTCGCTGTACTTTGCGTTCTGGTCAGATCTTTACTCTGATAACATATTTCGTGGTCCTATTACTCTTCGAAGTTCAACATTGTCCACAATTGCATTGGGAGTGAGTAATTCTTTCTAATTTTGCCACACTCTTGTCCCACGTTGAAAATTAGGATTGAGGAAAGGAAAATAAATAAAGTTAATTTTGACAGCTAAATCGGAACAATGATTTAAATTTTATATGTTCACTTTTGGAGTTTTTCTTTTCTTGCAATGACAAACGTGTCCGCTTATCATCTTGTGGAATCATTATTTGAATCATATGTCAATAGGAGGAAGAAACATATGTGTAAAATATATTTAATTTCTTGGATAATGACTTACATACGAACATTAATTAAAAAAATTTACTATGTCCATCTTTATTAAGTAGAACTTTATACTCGGATGGCCTTTTCGGGGTATATTATTGTGTTGTTATTCTCAAGTCTTTAACATAAATAACCAAAGCTTGAACACCTTTATTTGTTTGATAAGTTTTAAGTTTAAGCTCGGGCTCGACTCAGTATAAAAATGAGCATATATACGCAAAAGATCAAATTACTCGGACTTGATTCATGTCCATCTCAATTAAAGCTCGTTCAAGCTCAATTAACAGTCAAACCAAGCTCAAACACAAATTTTGAAGCTCGATAATAGTTCAAACAAATTTGACTAGCACCTTGTTCGGCTCGACTCGATTCATTTACAACCCTATATGCATTGCTATATTTATAACTTTTTCTTATAGATTGGTGATAACAACCAATTGTGGACTGATTTCAACTCGTTTAATCTCTTTACATCACATTGATAGCTTGCTTAATCACTATTCATTTGTCTGTGATAGGTATCTGTTGGTTATTTCCTTTCGGATCTCGGCATGATCATTTGGAGTTATCCTTCTTTAGGCGGGATGGAGTATGTAAGCTTTTGATCCAAATTTATCAACTATATCGTACTATCGTTTTGTTTCCTCGTGTTTTTTTATTGCTGTGTTATTATGTTGGTGCTGTGTTATGTTCGTTAACCTACGCGACAATCTTTCACGCGAAGAGCTTGTTTTGACCTTATATATTAATAAACACTCGAGATCAGAAGATTTGAATAGATAAGAGAATTGGTCGTACCTATTGAACTGGAGAGAAACTCTTGTAGTCTTAAAACCTCTTTTAATACGAAAACATTAATTTATTCTCTCCAATGTCTTACGAGGGAGTTGAGCAGAAGAGGTACATCTTGAACTAGCTATAATAATCGAGGAGTTTTTGCTAGATCTAATTTTAAGTGTTCATCAACTTATGGCTTAAAATAAGTTATGTGAGTGTTTGCAAATCCAATTTATGTTTCTAGTTCTCTAATCCTTAAGTGATAATAATCTATAATCTCCAAGTTGGTAAAGGGTGTTTGAAACTGATTAGGCTATTCTTGTTATTAAATCAAAGTTAGTTTAGACATATTTATCACTATTTTTGCAAACATTGTCCTGCCACTTTTTTCCACTTTTCACTTGTGTTTGCAAAGGCTACCCACTTTTGATTTTTTCTCAATTCTAATTGTTTCTCAATTATAATCACTTCTCAAAAAGCAATTATGTTTGCAAACACTTCTTAAATCCTTCTTCTGGCCACAAAAGAGACCAAGACGCTAAAACCTTGATTTTTTCAAAATTCTATAATTTCTTACCAATATTTTACGCGAAACAAAGTTTAAATCGATAATGTTTATCGCTTAAGGGGATGTTGCTGATATCATGCAGGTAATCCATCATCTTCTCTCTTTAATGGGTGTCGTCTATCCCATGCTGACGGGCGAAGGACAACTTTACACTTTCATGCTTTTACTATCCGAGGCGACCACCCCATCTATCAACCTAAGATGGTACAGTTAATGTACATGTTTATTGACTTATTTGATTTCATCTGCACCTTCTGATTTTAATTATGGTCTCGTGAAAAGGTACCTCGACGTGGCTGGAATGAAGAAGTCGAGGGCATATATTGTAAATGGAGTTGTTATCTTTTTAGCATGGCTAGTAAGTATAGGTTTTTTATATTCTTCCTACTTCTATAAAACCTTTTCTGTAGTTTTTTTTTTTTTTTTTTTGTGGACAGGTTGCTTATCGTTTAGTTATTCACGAAATCTTTACTGAAACGTTTGCAGGTCGCGAGAATTTTATGGTTCATTTATTTATTTTTTCATGCGTACCAGCATCGTGATCAGGTAAGACTTTCTTAATTTCGTCGCGAGAATTTTATGGTTCATTTATTTATTTTTTCATGCATACCAGCATCGTGATCAGGTAAGAATTTCTTAATTTCGATCTATTTTAGGAGGATATAGATAAATTAAAATCTCAAAGGTTAAAATTATCTCCTAAATTGTACTAGATTGGTGATATATATAGAGTGGGAAAAATTGTGGGGTTATATTTGGGAAGCGATAGATTGAGTCTATTGTTGCTTCGGATGATTTATTGAGGTCCACTTATGCACGATACTAAGAGGAGTGATTCTTAGAGCATCACGAGACTCCAAGTCTCTGTATCGTTACAACGTGTAATGTGTTGTACTTTGTAGGTCGTGGAATCATAGGTCTGTCGTGATCCCCATCCTTCCACATGTCACTATGTGGGACCCCTATGTAGACTTCATAATCGGGAGGGTGGAGATCACTAGGCACCTGCATGTGGAGGTCTCAGGTCCGTCCAAGTATTATCCTATTTACAACCATCCATGGATGTGGCCCAACATGGGTCCCGTCACATTGGTATAATTGTGATCATCCTGGGATACGAAGTCCCGAGACTCCTAAGAATGATACTACCAAGAGACCAAATTGTAGAGAGCCTTGAAATATAGGTTAATGGATAAATAAGCCCTCAACATTTTCCCAACCACCCCGAGGGGAACACTTAACAATCAACACACTTTTAGTAAAAGTGAACATATTTTTCTTTTATATGAAAGTTTCCTTCTCTATAAGAGTCAGTAACTTTACAAATTTGAAAAGTTCGAGTAAGATTCTGAATCGTTCCATCTTGTAGTGTATCTAGTAAAGTCCATATGTTGTTTACCACATCTAAACAACTTAAATCATGGAATACATAAATTATGAATCCTAATTAGTTAATCAAAGCAACGTGACAAGAAAAAAAAATTACGTAATTTGAAATATATGATTGATATTGATTATTGTAAGGGAAGGGACCGAGTTTGGGTAGGCGAGACAGATATTTTCACCTGTTAGGATACCGATAGGAATGTGAAAATTGATGCGAAATTTCAAATTCCAGTTAGTGTATATATAATTTTGAAATTATATCCCGACTTGAGGGGGCGTTCTGCTAGGTCCAACTCGCCCTTTTGCTCTATCTCTGCATTTGATCACACTTGTTTTATCGTCATGTAACAGGTGATGGAGATGCATAATATTGGAGTTGCATTGATACTTGGCATTCCGGCGGTGCTTTCTGTCATGAATTTAATGTGGTTCTGGAAAATATTCAAGGGATTGAAGAAGACGCTCGCGAAGAGGGAGTAGTAAAAACTCGTGTTTTCGAGAATATGTTCATATGATCCTGTGAATATTTAGAAATAGTGAAGCTGAAGAGTGTGTATAGGCTAGAGCGCTCATAATTTTACGGCCACAGTTTATCTGATATATGAAATTGAAACACTGTACAGATTCAGCCATAGGATACTTGGTGCTCAAAATTGCAATACTATTGGCAAAAACTAGGGATGGCGGGTCGGGGTTAGCCCGGGGTCGGCCCATATGGGTTGGTTTTTGTGAGTTAATCGGGTTTTAGGAAGGGAAGCTCTGACCTCGTCCGGGTTGGTAGTGGGGTGGGCTTCGCCATGTTCAACCTGTTCAATTGTCATTCGTAACTAAAATGGAGTGGTTAGGAGTTTCGGAGGATATTTGGTGCTCAAGATTGCGGTACTTTTGGCAACGAATATTAGGGTGATTAGGTCTGGATTAGCCCCGTATCCGCCCCGTGTGGGTAGGTTTAGGAAGAATAATAGGTCTATGTCCAGCCACTCAGGACCCATTTGGGTTTGGGGTGGGGCGGGCATGAGATCCCACATATGTGAACATGATGGGTAATAGGTCTTGCATATCTCGTCTCATTGCCATTTTTGGAAATTGGACTGTTATTTAAAAACTCTTGAAATTTTAGGATAATCATAATCATTCATAAGGTGTGCAAGACACATTGTTGCATATATACCAAAGCTTAAAGTTCCTAAAAACAAGCAAGAAATAGGAAAATAAATTGGTGTTTTGAAGGGGGTAAAATGGAAAAATTAGGCAACTTACGACCTACTATTATTACGAAGGAAAAAGAAAAGAGAAACACAACAAAAGACTTTAACACAAGAAAAGGTCTATGAAATTCCAATTTGTTCATATACATACGCCTTTATTGCTCGACGTGACATTTCCACAAAAGGGCAACCACCCAAAAGACCAAAATTATTCTTGGCGGATTCTATAATTCAATCCAGAATATGTTCACAAATCACAACCTATGTGGTAAATATTTATTGCATGTCATCTACTTGTGTAGATTGTGAATTGCTAGATATGCACCCCAAATAAAATAAAAAAAATATCTTTTATTAAAATAATGTCTCAATTAAATATCATCAACGATTTACCAGTCCGATTTATTTGCATGTATGTAACGCCTATATGAAAGCCTATAAATAGTTTCTATTAAATGGATGGCAGTGAAAAGTGATCAAAAAGAGAATAAATAAGTAAATAAAAAATAGAAAAATTACACACGACCCCTAACTAATTGTGTAATTATAAAAAAAAAAAATACTTCATTTTTTGGAATTTATATAAAGCCCCATGTTAAAACACTTTTTACAATTAGAAATTCTGTGTATTTAAATATTCTTACAACTTAACATTATAAATCTTATAAATAAACCCCTTAAGGGGGTGTTGATAATTTTAGATAAGTGAAAATTTTATGATAATTATACAATAAATGAGGGAGTGTGTAATTTTTCCTAAAAAATAAAAAATTGCACAATGAACAACTCACAGAGACGTATATTTTCAACCTTACAAAAGATAAAAGTTATCTAGAGGTGCATGCCACGAGGGATGCACAATGATGGCTACTTTGGTGATGAAATGCCAAAATATTCAAAAATAATAATTATGTCTTTTTCTACCACTTTGAACTTGAGAAAATGAAATAAATAGAGAATGTGGTACCCAACAACTAAGCAAAAAAGAATTAGATATTCCGCTTGACTTTTCGCTGTCATTCTTGGGTTATTAATTAACATCTCTTTGTATTTTGTGTTTATTTTAGAAATATATTTTGTGGAATTGAGATTCTGAAAATAAACTATAATTGGGTTTCTTGTGAAAAGACAAATGTAGGTGCATTAATAATTTTAAAAAATTACCGATAAAGTTGTGATATGAAAATAGGTGTATTTTAAATATTTTAACATTTAAGAAATTAACAAAAGAAATACCATTTGATATTTGTTTATTGAAAATTGAAGATAGAATAAATTTAAAACAATTTAAGAAATTAACAAAAGAAATACAAATTTCTGTATTGTAAGTCAAATTATTCCTTTAATTTGAGAATAGCATTAACAAAAAGAAGAGATAATTACCCCCTTTTAACACGGGCACATATATTAATTGCCCATAATTATATATACTTAGTCGTATTGGCACACTCGATGCGTTTGCCTAATAAATAAAAAATTATAAAGCATAATAATTAATTTGTTGTTATTTAATATTCATGAATATTTTTGCTTCGATTTATGTGGTTAACATAGTTTTTAGTCTATGATTTTATATGAGATCTTCTAAATCATTAAAAATGAGTTGGAGAGAGAATATTAAAATATATATATATGAAAAAGAGGAAATATGATGAGAGAGAAGAGAGAAAATGTATGAAAATAGAAATTACGTGGTGATGGATAGAAAAGAGAGAATAGAAATCTTAAACGACCTTAGATTTTTTTTCTTAAGTGGGATCAATATAGCCATTTCATCTTAAAATATACCAAAAGCAGTTATTCTAGAGTGTTGGTGCTTTATATAATAGTAGGGGTAATGTCACTATTAGTCCCTCAATTTTACGTTTAGAATCACTATGGTCCCTCAACTTCTAATTGTGTCGATTAAGTCCCTCAACTCAATAATTTATTTCAATGTGGTCTTTCGTCTCAATTTCCGATCAATTTTGGCAGGAAAGTTGGTCATGTGACACGCACATGACCAACTTAAAGGGAAAAACCGATATTTTGTAATTAATAAAACATGACATATGTGTGACACGTGACACTTTCCAGCCAAAATTGATCGGAAATTGGACGGAGACCCACATTGAAACAAATTGTTGAGTTGAAGGACTCAATCGACGCAATTAGAAGTTGAAGGACCAAAGTGATTCTAAATGTAAAGTTGAGGGACCAATAGTGACATTACCCCGAAATAGTATATGTATGTATATATATATATATATATGTATGTATGTATCATACTCTCCATGCTTATAATAAAGGACAAACATTTTGGGACGGACAAAAGTAATATAGTGAGCATACTTTTTGAGACTAATGATATTTGGTGGCTCCCGAGAGTTGGATTCCCAAGTGATCTTCACCATACATGTATTATACATGTGTGGGGAGGTCCACCATTACATATACATGTGAAGATCTCAACTCTTGAGAGCTTCCAAATATGAACCCAAGCATTTATAACGTGTAAAGCCTTAGACTAACCACTTTGATGTGTTTTAAATGTAAAGACAAAATTAGTCACATTTGAAATTGATAATGTCAAGATGGTTTTTAACTATTTTTCTCTATCATATGTTTTTTTAATCATAAATTCATACGCATATATATAATATTAAATTAATTAAAAATATTTATCATACAAACATAACAAAAAAATATCTTTTATTTATATTTTATATAATCCATTATACTTATCGAGTATGATACTATTATTAGTATATATAATAAATACGCATCAAAAGAATAGATGTACATCTATATATTGATTAATTTAATTAATTCAAAGCACACATGGACAAAGCACGCTTTAACATGACGAGGTTAGAAAATAAGATTAAGAATCTGCATAAATAATTAATGATCCCATTAGATAATGCACTCGTTGAATATTACTGAATAGGTTGGTGCACGACAAGTGTCCTATAATTTTATTAAAAAAAACTAAATTTATGAACATTTATCGTATGTCTATTCAATTGTTCAATACATATCCATCAAATATAACATATAATATATTATAACGTCCATAACCAAATTTGCCCAACCGTTTAACTGTATATATTGTTCTTCAACACACGAGCTTCTTGAGAACCCGTAATCAGGGACGGAGCCAAAATTTATGATTCGGGGGGCGAATACAAAAAAAGGGGTTAAAATATGATATTTTTGAATTTGGGGGGCGAGGGGGCAAAATTTAATTTCCAAAAGTTATTGGGCCAAAAAATAATGATCAAAGTGTTTGGTGGGGGGTTTACCTGCCCCATGTGGCTCCGTCTCGGCCAGTAATGAAATTGCAATTTTAGTCTTTGAAATTAGGGAGTAGGATTTTATTTTTTTTCAATATAATGCTAGATTTTTTGGTTATTAGTTGGTATGTTTGACTTTATGACATACTACATTTTGATAAATTCAAGTTTTAGTATAATGACAAAAGTTTATGTGCGAGACTTATGCGAGATACACAATTTATCTACATTCTTTTGATTTTTTTGGAAGTTTTACGCAGTGTCTAGCATTAAGCCCGATTGACACCCTATAAGGTTGTTTGCAAACTCTAAAGTGCTTTTTTTTTTTTTTTGGTTTATAATCAAAAACTGGCCCAGGGATTTAAGGCTGCTTCATACCCAAGACAAGGATCGAACCCTCGACACTTGGTTAACGGAGGAAGTGCCCCTACCGCTCCACCACACCCTTGGGTTTAAAGTGATTTTTATATTCTAGCTTAAAATAAGCAATTCCAGAGTGCTTCCAAACTATAATTCTAATTCTAATTCTTTTAAATTAATCTCTAAATAATGATAATCCTCAAATTGGTACAGTGGTGCTTCAAAGTGATTCTTGGTATTTCATGAAAGTTGTTTTGAATATATTATTCAGCCTTTTATAAATAAGCCAACTGTGATCACTTTTTTTCCGCAAATATTTTTCTTCAATTGTTTTCTACTTTTCACTTGTATCTGCAAAACACTAATAAGCAATCACTTTTTTTTTGAAACTCTTTTGATTATTTCCCACTCTTAACTTATGCAAATATTTTTGCAAACAATCTCTAAATATGCTAATTCGGGTAAAAAAGCATACGACTCCATTGTGTTCTTAAAAGGCCACATTACCCCCTATGTTATATATTAAAAGAGGCTTATATATTACCCCTTTTTGTTCTAAAAAAAGGCAAATAACACCCAATCCTATTTCATATCATTTATTAAATTAAAATGACAAATATACCCTTACACATATAATAATCAACATCTAATGCATTTCTTGTTTTATTTAGTGATCTTTAATATGATTATGTGATTAATGAATGTGAGATTTTTCAATATAAAATATTGATCATGCCATATGAGATAAAAAATTTAACGTTAAGACTATTTTGGTTTATTTTCATATTCAAATTATTTGAATAAAATTTTAAGAATGTTAATAAATGAATATATTTTATTTCACACCTTTTAAGTAATATACATTATCACTAATACATATTCTACTTATGTGCAGTAAAGATATTATTTAAAATAATTATGACAATACAAAAAAATAATGAATAATTAATTAGGAGGAAACTTCATCATAGTTAATTAAGAGTATAGTTGTCATTTTTATTTTGATAAATAATAATAAAAAATGAGCTTGGCAGTTATTAGCCATATTTTGAAAACACAACGGAGTAATTAACCTTTTTTTATAAAACATGGAGCAATATGCCTATTTTCAATAATACATGAAGGTAAAACGCCTTTTATGTGTGCTAATTCACAGCAACATAACTTCTTCTTTTCTTTTTTTTCAAGTAAATAATTTTAGAAGACACGGTCTTGTGAATTTCTTGGTCAAAAGCTCCATTTACATCTCTTAGGAAAATTCTAAAATCATTTTATATTGAGTAACTCATAAGTCATTCTAACTTAAGTTGACAATATTTGTCTCTGTAAATTACAGATATAATTTAAATATTAACAAGTGCAAATCTCTATAAATATTAAAACGTAATTCATGTAATTTAAGTTCATTCCCATCCTCCTTCATTACATAATTATGCAATACTTCCTGTTTTATTAACAAAAAAAATTGGACCGATTGAAACTGCTCGGCCAAATTACCCTATAACTTAAGAATTATTGAACTTTTTTTCTCTTAAAAAAAATTCTATTTCCGTTTTCATATCGTAGCACCGACCAACAATTTGTATTTGATTTAAAACATCCTTGAAATATGGATCTAGAAAACGTTTAATTTTTCTTATTAGTTTTAATTTGGATATTTAATTTGGCCGACATTATCATGACTTGATTATGCCTTTTTAATATTTAATTGCATTTAAATATTAATAATTTAATTTAGATTCTTAATTATATTATTGATCATGACGTGCACGTCATTGCTTTTCCCTAAGCTGGCAATTTGCAACTTGTGTTGTTGTCTTTCTCTTTTCTTTTCTTAATTTTTTTATTTTTTGAAGTCAATTATCTTGCTTTCACTTTCACTTTTATTTTTTTTTCGTGATCATTATCTTTATTGTATTCAGTGGATGGTGACTATAGCACAACTGTTTCATTATACATGTGACCACTTGTAGAAAATTCTAGGTCAATTTAATAATGATGAAAACTAAATAGCATATATATACATACAATATGTATGTATATATAACTTCAACACCCATAGAGTCCATGACTTGTGAATCGACACGAGTACTCTAAACAAGAAACGTCAATCAAGGCGATATAGCTATGGGTGTATGTTGAGTTGAGCTAGCTAGCGAGCCTAGAGAGGTAGTTCGATTAGAGCTCGGCTCGAGATACGAGCTTGAGCTTATTGATGAACTGAACTTGAGTTTACATTTTAGTGTTCTTAAGCTCGAGAGCCGGCACTCGAGCTTTTATAATAATAAAATATAAGTATATTTATGTTTACTTAAAATTATATTAAATTTTTTTTGTAAACTTGTTCATGTACATTATATTTAAAATGATATTGAATAAATATTTCACCAGTTAAGTTTCAACTTTTGGGTGTATATATATATATATATATTAGTAATAATATATTTACTATCCATGTTTTACTTATATTAGTAATAAAAAATTATATTAATAATATTTTAATAATAATAACTAAGTAACTACGAAAATATATTAAAAAATATTATGAAAGTTTTTTTTAATCCAAAATTTTCATTCTTATAAATTCAATCTAATTTATTGCCTTTCACACTAATTTATTTTTTTTAATTTTGTCATCTATTCATTTCAGAATCCGTACATAATTGTATTCATATGTCTTTGTAACAAATATTTTTTGTTTATTTTCTTCTCCAAGTTATCTTCCCCGCTGACGACACGAGTGCTTACCGTTACACATTCATCTTTGCGTAATTTTCGAGCTTTGGCTCGAGCTCGAACATGCAAAGAAGTCAAGCTCAAGCTCAGCTCAAGCTCGAATGGGCAAACGAGCTGAGCTCAAGCTTGGCTCGCTTGCCTCTAACTCAAAAAAATTGGGCTCGATGAGCTTGAACTTGAGCTCCAACAAATTTTTTAAGATGAGCTAGAGCTCGAGCCTGTAAAATTGTACGGCTCGACTCGTTTACGGCTCTAATTGTAGTCATCTCTAATTATATAACACGTGTAATTTAGAGATTTATATACCATGTCCTACAAATATTCACAATTTGAGCATTCACAAAATAAATTATTCATAGCTCAACTCTTCAAGCATCTATTTGTATGCTTAAATTGCTTTTACTGATTTAAACGTAGAACAGTCACAGTTCTTTCAATTCTAGCAAACTTTAATATGATTACTTTGAGTTTCAAGTAGCTCCCACCTTTTAAAGACATCTAGATTATAATCAACCTAGGCACTCAAAACTAATCATGGCCAACTTCAAATTGAACATAAATATATCATATACATATACAAATTAAACCTATTCACGTAATAGTCTATATAGCTTTTCAATTTATAATATTTATACTCATTTTTCTAATATCTTTTCATTGAATTACCATGAAAAGATTCCTTATTTCGTTATTTTTTCCCTCACGTTTTGGTTAGTGTTATTATCCCGAAAAGTATACAATTAGAAGTAAATTAGATGAGAAAGATGGAATTGTTTGCTTTCTAAATAAAATTATATCTATGAATAACATGATTAAGAAGCAAACTTCAAAAGATAAATCATTTATGAAAAATGAAAAAAGTAAAAATAAAAAGCCATGTGATAAATATGGTGCGTGTTGTGGGTGGATCTATCATCGAAGAAAAGTAGAGTAAAAGTGTGCATATAATTGGACCACTTGGCAAGAAAGTTTCACAAAATAATAGTAATTACTAAGAAAAGATATTAATATTTTCTTATATTTCAAACTAGCAAAGAAATTTATAATATATGACCAAACACTGTCCATCTCTCCGCAAACTAAGGATGAGTTGGGACTTGTAATCATATATATACCAAAAATTGCATTCAAAATTGGGTTCTTTCATATGAGCTTCAAATTATCGAGGTTTTGGACATTAATATAATTATCTATGTATGTGAGTTATTCAAGAATTTTTTAAAATTTTAATTTTAAAACCATCACAATCGTCTATCTATGAATGTGTATATAACTTCACAATATATAAACGAATGTAATTATACAAAATATGATATTTAGAAAAACTCATTTCTAAGATAATTAGTAAAAGAGTTTGGAGCATCATGTATATGAAAAAGGAAATTGAATGAACAAAATTTAATGTGTTTAATTTACCTAAAACCAGTAAGTCAAATTGAAGTCTTGCAATATCATCATTATATCATATATATCCATCAAGTGAAAATTCTAGCCCCGCTCCCAACTCGACCAAACTCATATGTCTTTTATAATATAATTTACCAATTATATGGCAAACTCAATACACTCTCCTTGTGAAATACACTTGGGTGCGGCCAATCCAAGTTTGAATAAGAATTTTCCTCAATCAAGTATAACATTGAATGTATAGATTAGATTTTTATGCAGACCTAGTCCAATGGAGCCTATTTCGGGCAATGCTATGGTGGACTGAAACCATTAGTTCCGATCCACAAATCACCATTGGATCCCCCACTAGGGGGGCAATTACTAAATTACTCCCGATCCAATGGTGATTTGTAAACCGGAATCAATGGTCTTGGTTCACCATAGAATTTCACGCCTATTTCAGTATGACCATTATATCATTAACGAATCATATGCTGCCATTTGGACGCGCATATATAATCCAATGGCTATCATGCATCTGGCACAATAGTCATGGCCCCATCTAAAGACTTTAAATCATAAAAAGTGTGCATGAAGACATTTTGTTGTAGCTTTATTCTTTTCTTGATGCATTAGGTTTACTAACTTTAACCCAAATTATTCTTCACCTTGGAATAATCATTTTTTCCAAAACTTAGATTGGTCTGAGTTCTTTCATCGAAAATTCTATAAAATCCAATTAAAAAATGACACGCGAACCAAGCTTTTATGATTCTAAAAACCAACTATATAACCAAATAGTCAGTAAATTACGTGAATTTCGGTTTGGTTAATCTATTTGAATTAATTTGATATTTCATCATATATATCGATCTTAGAGATTTTCATTATAAATTACTTATCAAAAAATCGAGGAGTAGGCAAGAAAATTAAAAGAAGAAAAGAGCATCTGAACAAAATGGACATAAAATAAAATCTCATACTTCCATTCAAATTCTTCCAAGTCTTGAAGACGTGTTGTCCAATACATAATTCTTCTATAGTATGTATGAATTATGATTATACGAACGAATAAATTTGTACCAAGTATTGATTATTTTTTTTATTAATTGTAAAACTATACAAAAAATAGTAATGATATGAATGCAAAATTTCTAATGAATGAATGTAACAATTAAATTAATTGACTCTAACCTTAAAATCTTTAATCTCCTTGAGCTCCCATCTTTTGTTGCTTAAACTTTCTCAAGACCCCGTCCATGGCTATATCAAACGCATCTTCGACATTCCCTAAATCCGTGTTCGACCTAGAATACAAGAATCTAGGCAAGAATTCAACAATAGTTTCCCTCATTTTCGCCACCTCTTGTACACTATAACTCTCAAGAACTCTTCTGATTATCGAAGTATCGTT
This sequence comes from Buddleja alternifolia, assembly GCA_019426215.1. Lineage (NCBI taxonomy): Eukaryota > Viridiplantae > Streptophyta > Magnoliopsida > Lamiales > Scrophulariaceae > Buddleja > Buddleja alternifolia. The sequence goes on along the minus strand of CM033392.1, from coordinate 52,603,052 downwards.
TCTAACATCGTTACGATCGATAAGAACCGAATAAGTATTTGCAGACGTAGGCAAGTGCCATTCATACTGATACTCGAAGCTCCCTTTCCAAAAGTAAACGGGTATGGATCCGGCCAACATGCAATCGAACATGGATCTTCGGGTAAACCCATCTCCTTTGGGTTGAAAACAAAAATCCGAATCCAAGAACGCCTCGAGTATAGCCGGTGCTCCATCATAACAATGGGTCACAGAGCAGTCGACTACTCGACACGAGCTCGATTCGTTCTTACAGTAGTTCATCAACACCCCTCGAAAGTCGTTCTTGATCTTTTTACGGGTCGCCCCAACGAAAGTAAAGAGACTCGATCTTTTCCGGGTCCGAATCAAGCTCTGCCATTGACGGATATCGGATTCGGATCTCGGGTGAAACGACGTCGGATAAGGGACACTAATCTCTAGCTCATCCCATCGGCTTCTTTCAACTGCCAATCGAAGAACATTTTTCATCAATGGCATGTAAATGAATCGGGTGCCCCATTCATTATCATTGTCCGATAATCTACGAAAATCCCAAGTCAAACGACCCAACATGATGAAATGATCCGACCCGTTTGAGTTCTTCCATGGCGGCTGGCTTGAAACCCAATTCAACATCTCAACGCTGTGAAAATCTCGATCTTTGGACGTGTAATTGAACCATAAGTATTTCCCGACGGCGAGTCCGACGTAGAAAGGGATGTAAAACGCCGTCGCTTCGTCTCGATTCAGCGTTCTGCATTTATAGCTCATCATCCTATCGTGATATATAACTTCGGCGGCGTACATATCGGTCCAGTACCAAGCGGGGGTGAGGTTGGTTGGAACGACGGCGTTTAGGCCAGTGGCGGGGGGGCCGAAGCCGCCGTTGGAGACGGCGTTGCAGCGGGAGCTCCACGGGTCTAAGTCTTGGCAGTTATCGAGGAGGTCTTTGTTGAGGATGGGGGGGAGATTGTATACGTATATTCTACCGGATTTGCAGACATCGTCGTATAAGGGGGCGGCGGTGGAGGCGGCGGCGGACTCGAAGTTGTGGCGGTGGGTGGACGGAAGAGGCGGCGGCGGGGATGCCCGGTTGAGGAAGACGATGATTAAGAGCTGTAAGAGGACGGTGGCGGTTAGCCATGCACAGTGGTGGGAGGAGATGTGGGATTTGACGGAGTGGAGGGTGGTTTTGAGCTTTCTCGGAGAGTGGTGGTGGTGGTGGTCGGCCGGCGGCGGAGGCGGCGGTTTGGTGATACTTGGAAGCATTGGGGGAGTGGGGTGGGGTGGGGGGTTTTGAAACCGAAGATGGTATTATTAGGTGGAGTGATTATAAAATTGGAAAGGAGATTTAAGAAGGGGTTGATTAAGGGAAACGAGAAATGAGAGATCTAGGGGTATTTTGGGGAAGTAATTGAATTTTAAAAAAAAAATTGTAATTTTTAAATGGGTGAATTTGATTTTAGATTTGATTTGATCGAATTTAAATGTGATCCGAAATCAACAAGGCCCAACACAATTGATAGATAGTTGGGTTTCTTAATCATGCTGTCCAGAATTCGATTCCCGTGTATATGGAAAAGGTTTTGTTGGAAGAGGCATAACACACTTCGGTGATCTCTACGTCTCGAAGGGATTAGTCTCCAACATTCAATTGGAGGAAACTCTTGGTATAAACAAAAAAAATGTGGAAAGATAAAGAAATATATTTATCATAAATTACACTTGAATGCGGTCAAACTAGAGTAAAACTAAAATTTTCCTTAATGCTATATATGTGACTAGAATTTCTAATTCAAGCCTGGATGGCCAAATCCACCATTCGATTGTTCAATTACCTTGTGAATTATACTTAGGTCAAATTGAAATTTCTAATTCAGATTTAGTTTGGTCAAATCCAATGTAATTTATAAGTAGAATAAATTATACTTGCCATATAATTGATCATTTATTTATGAATTGCACTTAATTTGGCCAAACTCGGTATCGACAAAAAAAATTCCTTTATGGCTAATAAAATCAACAACTTATCACCTCCTGTAATTTTGGAAAGAAATTGTTTATTTAAATATACCTTCAAAAGATTTAAAACAATAAATTCATACTATAACAAGAATATTACTTCTAGAATTAGAGTCGGTCAATTTCCTTTTTCAATGTGCTCTTTGGTTGATAATTGATATATTAGTTTTTCTTTTCTTTACTTTTTATTCTTTTTCTTTTCAAAAGGGGCGCAACAGAAGATAATTGATATTAGAGTTTTTTAAGCAGAATGGTTAACTTTAGATGTGTTTGACGGTGATATAAATATTTGTATTTAACCCAAGACATGTTGGTATAGTGGTATCCACTTCTTATTTTATATGAGAGTACCTGAGTTCGAATACAGGCTGTCATAAGTTGTGGGTCTCCCCTCTTTTATGGAATTAGATAGAGTTTTTATAGTTCAGGATTATAACTATCAACTCAGATTTATCGAGTTAAATAATTAGAATATCTCCCTTCGTCTTGAACTAAAAAAAAATTGTGTTTAGTTTTAAGATTAATCAAGGCCGCGAAATTGGCACAGGAGGGCGATTGGCTAATCTCTTGTGAAATATTTTATAATGATATATTATAAATTGTTGATTTATTCTAAAATGATTTGAAGAGGTGGACAATTAAAATTGATTCATACTTTCATTGTCCAAATAAATACTACACCAATTTGGTTATTTTGCAAAATGATAAGCATTTGTATCTTTTGATTAAGAGAGTGCTTAATTAAGTTTAAAAATTTCTTAAAAAATCTCATATATGAGAACTTATAATATTTCTTGCTTTTAGAACAAAATAAGATATAAAAATGTTTTTAACTCCTTAAGGATCTCTTCAATTTAAAACACTAGATCAAGTATTATAATTGACTACTATAAAGTATAAACCTATAATCCCCTGATCGGAAATAAATGATTTAATCATTAGACAACCATATTAATGGTAACATGATGTATGTGGTATTTGTAATCAAATTTTACATTTATATTTCTATTCTTCAAGGAATTCATATTATAGAGCTAAATCACCAATACTTTGCCAAAAATACTCTTAATTAGATGCAATCATGTGATGGCATCTAGGGAAATTGGATTCCTTTCACATGGAGCCATAGTGGAAAACTATACTTTAAGCATTGAGAATTTAATTAATTAATCAACCAAGTTGGACACAAGATTTGGTGGTATATTAATATAATTATTCGCAAGAGACATTGGACTTTACCTCATATTAGTATTAATTAATTAATAGCATACTTTATTTAATGGTCACTATGGTAGATGTGTGGGCAAGTGGAACTACATCATTGGTGGATGTGAAAAGTCATGAACTCTAGTCTCTAGGAAAAATAATTATTTGGTGTAACAATATTCTAGACATAGACTAATTGTGCTAGCTGGCTAATTATTTAAGTGCAGAGTTGGCAAGAATTAACACCAATAATTTACAGCTCCATCTTGTATTTTATTTCAGAAAAGATATTTGATGTTAAGATATTAGTGAATAAATTACTAAATGTAAGTAGTTTGAAAAAAAAAAAAAACACTAGAATAATCAAGATAATCATGCTTTACTTACCTATTTAGCAGCTTCAAGTTATGCTTCCGAAATCCAAATCATCGGTTATGTGATCTCTACTGCATGCACAAATATCAAATATGTACCCTTGTATACACTTATCTCGTATCAGTGTGCAACAAAATTGTTTTTACACCGATGTAAGAGGATTCGTACCAGGCTTTCGGCAACTATTATCCTTCGTTTGAATGAACTTCAGGCATATAGACAATAATTTGCATGCACCACTAAAACTATAATTTTAGGCTACATTCATATTGAAAAAATATATAAGTCCATTGAGCTTGTGTGAATAATTTTAAATTACAATGAATTCAATCTTTTAAAACTCATTTTGCGCTATTTTCTCAACCACTGCAATGGGTGTAAAATCCACCTACTATATAGTCAATTAAAACTCCCCCGCCAAAATCCATTCCGTAAATCCAAATATTTTCCCGTCAAACACAACCTTAGTAATAACTGAATACATCAGTATTACCCCCAACTAAACTAGGCTTATCCACTGTATAATCAGCAAATGTTCGTGTCATTGCTCCACAATCGGCTACCCAACGTTCACCGTGGACACCATAACTCGTAACACCACTGCCCTTCAAAGTCACAATATAATTCTAAAAACCAAATAAGTGAAGCAACTTCATAGTTGCAGCTGAGTAAATGTCTTACAGAAGGCAGCCCAATAACTGTCAAAACACTTGGTCATCATCTATGTCCATTACCACAAGGCCGTTTAGAAAAATTTCTTATTGACCAGGTCGTCTTAGACTTGGCCTTCACCTGTCCAGTTACGACGGCACTTTCTGATGCATGATTCTGATGTTGATGACTGTGAGCCATAAGTGACTTGAGATAGTTGCCTCTTGGCGGCTGGTTCGTCCCTTTTTTGTTCCCCTGATTTGGTTGGTTAACATCCGCAGGATTAACCGTTGTATCAAATGAGTCATTGGGTTCCAATGGCAACGAGATCCCAGACATTCCGTCATACGATAAGATACAGGCTGTCGCATATAGTGACGCCCCAAGATGTTGCGGGAGAACGTCACGTGGATGTGTTACCTGCGTGAAATAAGATAAAAGATGTATAATCGATAAAATGTTTTGTGAAGCACAAGCAATGTATTTGTGTATTACTTGACAAGAACGCACAGCTAAGAGTGTGCACGGTTTGGTTAAGAGAGCAAACCAAACAGCAAACTGACAATTCAAATTTGAAACGCAACTGAATTGAAATTCGGTTCGGTTCCCGGTTTGGTTCGGTTTTAGGAAGCAGTTAACCTAACCAAAGAACCAGATATTATTTTTTTTTATATTTTTTATATTTTATTGTAGCTAGAAAAAATATTAAATAAGGGAAATTGTGTTTCCAAATACAATTGCCCCTTTTGTGGAAGAATTTGCATTCTTAGAATTTTTCAATTATTCATTTTTTAGTTTTGGTTGGAATTTCGATTAACCGAACCGAACCGAAACCAAATTTAGTTCGAGTTTTTAACCAAACCGATCAATTCTGTTTGGTTTGAACCGAATGCACAAACCAAGCACCATGTCAGGTTGCTTTTGGATTTAAAGATTTGGAACCCTTACCCACCTCACCCTCAAAACCTTCAATCCAAACGCAATCTAAAAGAATTCAGACTTACATTGCAAGAAAATCACGCGTGGGTACGAAAATTTTACCTTGAACAAGATTGCAGCAGCAAGTCGCTCTCGGAGACAATAAATTTGAGCAACATCAAGAGCCGTCGACTCAAAGGGAAGCCAACGATCAACCACCACTTTAACACTATTGTCGGGCGAGGACATGATTTTCTCGCCCCGTCTGGAATTAGACAAATCACAACCCTCAGTTTTATCTTCATCACTATCATCACCATCATCTTCATCATTACTTTCATCATCCTCATCATCATTTTCGCTCGGAGCCACGACAATCTCCGTGGCCAACAACAACAAAGGGAGGGAACCTATTACACTACAATCTTTAATGTAAACCCCACCATCTCCACGGGTTATCTCATCAAACACCATCAAAGGCGGAACACTAAGTTTCTTATATGATAGCTTCATATTTGTCGAATGAGGGTGCAATCTAACCTTATTGCCATCGGTTGTTTCCACGAGGGACCTCCTACCATGTGGAAGCATTCTCCCGACCATTGGATACAAACCGGCTAAAACGACAGTGTGGAGTATCCCAGGGTCCCGTGCGTTCAAACTACAACGAGATGCATCGTGCGGTATGAACCTGTAGCGGAGTAGTTCATCTTCCAATTGCTTGCGCATTCGCGATATCATTTTCATAGTGCCCGGAGATATGAAGTATTGAGAACAAAACAAAGCTTCTTCACCCTTTGCCTTAGCCATTCTCCAACAATCAAAGGCGGCTATTACAGCTAATTGATCGCCGCTCCCACCGTAAAACGAAGCTAGCTCCGATCGAGCGGCTTGGGATCTCTTTTTGTCAAGAGGAAGCATTGGAAAAATAAATGGATCTTTATAATCAGAAGCACAAGCTAAAGTCAATGCCGGGTCGAGACAATTAAGTAATATTGCAATAAATAGCATCTTGCTTTTTCGTGGATGAACCGGAAGGGATCCAAGCTTCTCTCCGAGGTCTGTAAGTTTCTCTTCGAGTGTCAGTGCCCCAACATCTTGAAGAACAATGATTGCATTTTGTATCGTCTCGTGAACAGGTGGGTCCAATGTCTTCTGCAAAAATTCTTCTATTTTGCAAGATGGATCCATAATCTTCAACTATCATGGGAAACCAAAAGCAGCATTAGAGAATTACATAAAGATTTACCAGCTGTTCATTGGTCAAACTATTTCTCCCTCCATCCCATAAAATATAGTCGCCTTGGCACACTCAATGCGTGTGTTTAATAAATGAAAATATTAAAATGATTAATTTTATTGTTATCCGGTATGAATTTTTTTGCTTGAACATGTGGAAAACATAGGTTTTCACCTAAGATTTTATATAAGATCTTGTACATAGTTAGAAATGATTTAGAAAGTATTAAATTTGTTGGGATAAAAAGGATGAGAAAATATGACATGAGAGAGGAAAAAAGAGTAAGAAGCTAGATATACGTGATGAAGAGAAGAGAGAGAAAACTGGACAAAAGCTACTTTAAAAATTCTTTATTGGTTGGGGGTAATGTGGTCATTACATTTAAAACACACCAAAAGTAGTTATTCTATGGTGTCGGTGCTTTATAAAAAATTATAGATTTGTCCCATTTCATCACCATATATTAACATACTTCTCCATCTAGATGTCTTTTTCGTCTTATTAAAATTTAATGAGATACCCACATTTGAAATTTATTTTATTGTTGAGATCAACTTTATGTTTTCACAGTCTCAAATTTTTAATAACTAAGGGGTAAGTTTGGAAGTTATTTCAAAAAAAAAAAGTCAAACTTGTCATCCTTTACGGGACAGAAGGAGTAATACTTTTGCGTTTCAAAAGACATGAATGAGTTAAGTTACCTGCAAACAAAGCTCATCAATTGGCATCCTCTTAATCTCAGGAACTTGGAAATCCGGCAACGATGCAGCCCTTACTTTTGAATAAAGATGATAACAAATCCCGGGTTGGCACCGGCCAGCACGCCCCTCCCGTTGCTTTGCGCTTGCTTTTGAGACCCACGAAGAATGAAGAGTCGACACATTGCTATATGGGTCGTAACTTTTTTCCTTCATACGCCCGCTGTCTATAACATAAACAACATCCTCAATGGTGACAGATGTCTCAGCAATATTCGTCGAAAGAACAATTTTTCGGCATCCAGGCGGGGGCCGTTTGAAAACTTTCTTCTGCTCAACTAACGGGACCTTAGAATGAAGAGAAAGGATTAAGAATTTAGACGAGTCCTTAAAGAAAGGGCTCGCCAGTAATTTCTCTCGTGTTTTATTTATATCGTCCCAGCCTGGAAGGAAAACAAGAACGGCACCGTCCTTCGAGTCGTTACATATTTTCCTCAGTAGTTTCTCAATAAGCACACAATCAATCAGTTCTGGATTGAAATTTGTTAAGTATTTATCTAGTAATTTTTGCTCCACATCAGAATAAGTAAAAGCGTTCTCCATTTTTTTTTTAATAATTTCAGCAGCTTCCTTTTGATTTTCTCGTTCAGCGTAATCAAAAGCCGTTTTTCCTTCATTGGATTGTAAATGACAATCTACGCCAAACGAGAGAAGCATGCAAATATCACCCACTCTTCCTTTCTCTGAAAATACCATCAGTGGTGTTACTCCAGTTTTAGAATGCTTGTAATTGAATACTTTTGGATTTCCTTCAGAAGATAATAACTCGAGGAGGGGGTCAAACTCATCATTTGACAAAGCCGAGTCCATAGCCTCATCAAGAGCAACTTTGCATTCCTCTGTTAAAGTATCGTCTATGGTCTCGGTATTTTCCACATGTGTAAGGTGATTGTTTTCATTTGTACCCACTATAGATAATACGTCCTCGAGATAAAACGTTTTTACCTGAAAACATAACATTGCACTAAGTTAAATAAAGAGAAATATCGGCACCATTATATTGAAAGTGATAATTTCAATTTTGGTGATATTTGTCATTAATTTAATCTATCTGGTGGCCGTTTTTTAAATTACGGATAGTTCTACGCACACATCCCTCACTTATTGGGTAAATTACCACGAGCATCTTGAGATTTTTCAAATTACCAAGACACACCCTTGTCGGATCCAGACAGCTCGAAAAATAAGGGGTGAAATTGTAATCTTCTTTTACTTCTACTAACAGGCAATGAAATTATAATCTGCTTTTATTGACATGATGCAATTGTACTATGCTTTTACTAATGGAGGAAGTTATGGCAGTTTCTCAAACCCGAGTGTGTTTGCATAATTAGTCTCACGCAAGCGGTGTCTATGTAATTTACCCTTAAAATTAGCACCAGACGTCTCAATTTCTTTTTTCCCCTCAGATTCAGTCGTGGTGGTCAACCCTCCATTAATTCCTAACAGTGTCACACATGTGCAAAAAATTAACACAGTAAAAAGTCCAAAATTCAGGAAATGAAACTTCAGTGCCCCCGTGTACATTACTACGCAGTTTTTAAAGTTAGTAATCAACGGAGTTCAAACACTTAAGGCCATCTTCTACTAAAACGATAATTTATGTGGCTAAATATGATGGTGAAGTGGGTTTATGAGCAAAAGAAGGAGCTGATTAGACGTGTTATGAAGGCTGTTTAATTTTATTTTAGGTTTGAGTTAATTAATTAGTAGAGTCTGATTGTTAGTAGGTTTCTTTGGTGGCAAGTTTTCTTTGGTGACTAGTTTTCTTTAAGGTTTGAGTAGTAGTATAAATAGGAGTCTTTAGGGTTTATTTTATTCATTCAATTTTGAATCAATAAAGTATCGAGCTTAGGCTTGGGACAAGATTTATTCTTGTAGGGCAAGATTTATTGTTGTAGGACTTTCTATTTATCGAAAGTATTTTCTTTTATCGTTTTTTCTGTTTCTATCAATTTGGTCCGGCATGCCAAATCAAAGAGTGAATTCGAGATATTAATGGCGCCACTTTCCCATAAAGAACGGAAATAACGTCTTGACGCAGCTGGGAACAAACTCCTTCAGCCTCCTTCTATCGATGAACTCCTGCCTCTTCTCGATTGAATCGAGGAACTCTTATCAAAAGTGGAGCAGTCACCTGCCAAATCCATGCAAACTGCCCTTTCTCCACTAATGAAGGCCCTGGTTGCAGAGGAGCTGGTGAAGCATTCAGACAATGATGTAAAAGTAGGAGTAGCTTCTTGCATCAGTGAGATAACCAGAATTACTGCACCGGATGCTCCATATGACGATGAAAAGATGAAGGATGTATTCCAGTTGATTGTATTATCCTTCCAGGATTTGTCGAACACATCCAGCAGATCCCATGGAAAAAGGGTCACCATACTTGAAACCATGGCCAAAGTCAGGTCTTGTGTCATCATGTTGGATTTAGAATGTGACCAGATGATTATTGAGATATTCCAACACTTTGTTCAAGCTATTGGAGTTTATCATACGGAAGGCATCTTTGCACCTATGGAGACAATTATGACTCTTGTATTAGAAGAAAGTGAAGATATATCTTCAGATGTACTTAATCCAATCTTAGCTACCTCGAAAAGGAGCAATGAGGCTGTCATGCCGATAAGCTTAGACCTTGTTTAACACAAGCAGTAAAAACTTTAGATACTTCTGTGGATGATTACATTGAGGTTGTAGCTTCCTTGTGCCGACAGAATAGTGGTAAAATCAGGTGTAGTAATGAAAACATCTTCGCAGACCAATCGGTGGCTAAGGGTGGTATCAAAAAGACCAATATTCAAGAAAATGATCCCGCTGTGATATCACCAAAGTCAACTGAGAGTAATGGTATCAATCATGCTGAGACTGAAGAAACTATGAGTGATGCAAATTATCCAAATAAAGCATATTTTGACCATAAGCTTGATCCCGGAGCAATGTCCAAAACCAAGTCTAATGATTTAAGTGGTCAAGAACCGGTTAAATTGGAAGCAAAACCGGAGCATGAAGAAGCTCAGCATGTGCAATACACGGTGCGATTCGATGATCCTTATTCGGGAAGGCCTTACACGCATAGGCAACAATTTCCTGAGTTCAGCCTTGGGGACAAGGCTGCTTTTAAGGGGGGTGGAATTGTTGTGAAGCGGATATATGAGCAAAAGAAGAAGGAGCTGATTAGACGTGTTATTAAGGCTGTTTAATTTTATTTTATGTTTGAGTTAATTAATTAGTAGAGTCTGATTGTTAGTAGGTTTCTTTGGTGGCAAGTTTTCTTTGATGACAAGTTTTCTTTAGGATTTGAGTAGTAGTATAAATAGGAGTCTTTAGGGTTAATTTTATTCAGTCAGTTTTGAATCAATAAGTATCGAGCTTAGGCTTGGGACAAGATTTAGATTTATTCTTGTAGGACCTTCGATTTATCGAAAGTATTTTCTTTTATCGTTTTTTCTGTTTCTATCAGATGAGGTCAGGACTGAATTCGAACTAGTAGCTAAAAAGAAGGGATAAAAAAGGGTATTATATACTAGAATTAGCAACTCACGGGATAAGTGAACCCCGGTACTCGAATAATTGGACAGTCACGAAAATACTTCGAAAATCGCTCTGCATCAATTGTGGCACTCATTAATACCTGTAGAAGTTGAATTCACCATCAAATTTTGTAAAGCCTAAGAAATATAACAAAAGGGCAAATATTTTTTACGTGCAAAGGATCAGGATGATACTAACCAGGCGCAGGTGAGGATATAAAGGAAGTATGTCTCTGAAGACGAAAACAACAGAATCAGAATAACGATTAAATGAAGATATAAAATTACAGAAATCACATTTAAGTTTGAAATATTATATACTTTGTATACATAACAAATGAAATATCTGGATATGTAACAGAGAATACTTTAAATAATTTAGTTACTAAGAAATTATTACACAAAACAAAAAAATATATATTTACAAATATAAGTTAATGAATCATAGGTGTGGCACCTGATTATTGCGAGCATAAAATCAGAGAAGCGATCCCTTTCATGAATTTCATCCTAAAAATGAAAGTATGTTTGTGAGTGACAGACCATTAAGAAAAGAACACAGGTCGAATAAATAAGTAAATTTGTTCTTTTTTCTTTTTTTGATGATTGAACAAGGATCAATAGACAGAGAAACCCTGTATGTGAAATCACATGAACCTTCAGAGGTCATCAAACTGGTCTGATTGTGTTGAATTTTTATAACATTAAAATTTCTTTGTTGCTTTTTTTTTTTTTTGGAGAAAACAATTTCATTGATATAAAAGATGATTACAAACAAAGAGCTCAAGGTTACAACCTTAACTCAAACCAGCTAGCCCACACAGCTAAAACAATTTCTTTTTTCTTTTTCCTTTTTATTACAACTGAAACCAACCAATAATTCTCACCCAAGTAGGCCATAGCCAACAGAAATTCCTCTAACAGATATGATAAGAGTTACTAATGCAATATGCAGAGACTACTCAAATTTGAAACAAAACTAAAAATTAGAGGTGACATAAAAAGATTATCGAAGAGAGTGATAGAGAAAAGGAAAATAGTTTTGAGTTTATCTTCGAGAAAACATTAATAAAAAAACAATCAGCAGATGAAAGATACTAGCTGGAAAATTGTAGAAGCAGTATATAAATGTGTTAGAAGGATAACAGTACCACAATTATGTGAGTTAACTCAGATACGGGATGTTGCGTTTTCTTTGAAGCTTTTTTTTTCTTTGTTTTCTCACTTTGTGTACTAGCAAGAATCCTCAACAAAACTCCATTTGTGCAGAACACGACAGACGAATGCCTCCCACCTTTGCTGTCCAGACGAATCTAGTATTTCCCGTGAAGTAAAATAAAGTCATTTAAGGAAGTATTGTATAATATGCATGCCTAATATTCATAAACAAGTATAAGAGTATGGTACAAAAAACATAATGGCACAAATCAAAATAGCGGTAATGATTATCGTAAGGCATAAATGGATCATCACAGTTCCAATATTCACCCTAACATTTTAATGGTTAGGCTTACATAAATCTTGATTATCAATTAGGTTAAGTCCCTTATGTTGATTCTTTCTAATATCTACTAACGGCTGAATATCGTGACTTTTAACCCTCTTATGCCACATAAAATGAGTGATTCTTAGGAAGCTCAGGTTCTGTATAATCACAATTTGTACGGTGGATCCCATGTGGGTCCTACCACATGGATGGTCACGGTTGTCCAGGTACATCGAGCCCTACGAAGCATACAATATGAAGCTTCCTACATTGACAATCTAGATACTATAGATTGTAGCATCCAAATGACATGCCATCTAATCATGGAAACCTAATGTGACTGCGTGAAACCTCAATAAATCATAAAAACCAGACTTTGCAAGAAAATTAAAATTTCAGACAAATGATGCGTCAGACTGGGCAGATCCTGTCCAATTAAAGTTCAAAATTAAAAAGAAGCAAGTCATATGAGTTGACAATTTCTAAAACGAGAAGGATTGTGATTATAAAATAATAAGAAGTACTCATATAGCTAACCATTAAATAATGTAGTACCTTGTAGCCAACAGACTCTCCAATATTTTCACCTCTTTCCGAGGCAATTCTTTCAGCCACTGCAATTAACATACATAAAGATGAATAAAGACGATGAAACAAATATAAATATACATTTTCAAAACAGAAAGGGTGTATAACCTGATGTGGCAGAGATTCTTCTTGGCTGAGTACAAACGATTTTACATGCCTCTCCTTTACTCCATGCATGCTCCAGAAGATACTGAGGGACCTGAATCGATAATGATAATTTTAGATGTATTAACAAAAAATAAAAAAGAAAAAAAAAACAATAATGCTCAAAAACAATAATTGGAGGATACAGAAGCAAAATTGCAAATTGTATCCGCCAGCTAATGGATTTCACCCCTTTTCCATTGAATTCTTCTGTTTACAAATACTGGGTTCAAGAAAGACAAAAATTTAAGTATCGAATGCAATACGTCCTGATGCCTCAACTAGCATGCACACAACAAGATACATTGAAACTATTCTTTTGTTTTAGTCAGGCAGAAAGAATTTTAAAAAAATAAGTTTAATTTACGAGAATAAAAGAGAAAACAATATCAATTTCTAAAGACATTTCGAAATTTTCATGCCAAGAGCATATAATATAATACTTCTCTTTTAAGTATTTTTTTATGATCTCACACACATTTTTCCTCCTACTAAAATTTCCATAACTTAATAAAATACTAGATACTCCGTCCCACTGGCTGCACTTTCCAGTATTCTATAACCGAAATTTCCTTTATTTTAAGAAATCACGTTAATTTTATCTCACTTCCCCATCATATTTACACAAAAAGACCAAAATTGAAATTGAAAGAATTTATTAATGCATACGAGGTTTATATATTCAAACGGGGAGAAAAAGCTATTGATATCAAAATGTCAATCTCATCAAAAAGCACACATCAATAAGTTGACTTTTCGAAACCAAGCACTATTACTGGCAGAGTGGATAACCAATTTAACCTGATCCACCATGTAAGAACCGTACAGAAAATTAGACACATGAGCAGATCACATAACTGCTAACCAGGTCAGGTAATTTATAGTTTTAAACCAAAACCAGAAAGGAATCAATGTTACGGCTCACTAAGTTAAAGCCGAGCTGGACAGAAGCACCAACTGAACCAACATAATGAGGAAAAACCACAATATGTTTGTAAAGAGCATACCGGTGCAGATACAAAATGCAATGAATATACTTGGTCTCTGGCACCATTGCCATATGGATCAAATGGTACAATTAACCAATTACTTTAGAAACAACTTGAACAGACTCATCGTCTGTCCTAGGATTTTCTATCCATTATCTGCCTTATGTTCCTCTTATACAACTATAATACGAAAAGAAAAGAATTCACCATTTGCAACTTTGGAACCTTCGGTTTGACCTTTGGATCCAAAACAATACATTACAGGCAGACGGGCACAACAAATATAAAGAAAGAAAAAAAACGCAAAATAAAGAAAAAATGAAATGATCATCAAATTGCATTATAACTCAGACTAGTAGTTGAAGAACATTCTCTTTTTGGCGAGAGAATATGAGGAAAAAGAACAAAACAACCAAAGGTGAGAAAAGGACACCTGTGTCGTTTTCCCGCATCCAGTTTCACCACTTATGAGCACAACCTGTTTTGCAAGACAATATAAGCTATAACAAGTGAGATATTGCAAGGTAAACACATCAACACAACAACAAAAGCTGATTTTTGCAGACTTCTGAAAAAAGAGTCTCATCAAGCTCACAAATGAAACATAAAAAGTGTCTTTCTTCCCTAGTTCTAGGAGTCTCCTTTAAACATATATTGAATCATTTAGTTCTTTTGGAGTCTGAACAATCTCAGAGGAAACCTCATAGCTATGCAAATATCAAAGTCTTTGTAACATTGAAAGTTGGGTTAAATTACATAGACACCCCCTCCGTGAAAACTTTAATTACTAAAAAACCAAAGGTTTGAGAAATTAGAATAATTTCTCATATCAGTCAAAGCAGATTACAATTCCACTCTCTATCAAGAAAAAGATTACAATTTCCAACGCTTATTTTTTGAGTAGTCGGCATCTGATTGCAAAACCTTATAGGCTTTTGCTAATTACCCAATAACTTAGGAGGTGTGCATGTAATTAACCCTAAAAATTAAATGTGGACAACCTGATTAGAATTCACCGTGGATTTAATAACATCCTTGAAAGATGCAATTGGAAGCTTGGACCTCTCATTTGTGATCTGCACAAAACAACCATGATTACTTGCTATAATTATCATAATAAGAAATAAGAGAAACAGAATAGCGGTTTCTGAAATTAAAAAAAGCAATAGACCTGTCTCAACTTGGGGGTCTTCTCTATTCTGGAAGCGAGTGCTCCCACCCTGTTAGCAATTTCAGACACAGTCATTGCAGGTTTGCAGAACATGTCATTCGGTCCTCGTGGTTTATCAGTTTTCCCACTACTTTCTCCAACTTTATTCTGGGTCATCTCCACATCATCAGGGGGATACTGAGAAAATAAATCCTGTAAAACAGCTTTTGCTTCTTCTGAATATCTGAAAGAAACCAGATTTTCCTTTCCTTTTAAAGAGCCTAGTTGCTTTTTGGTCTTATAAACAGAAACATGACGTTGTTTCCCTTTCCTACAAAATACCATTAATCAGAAAGGAAAAACAAAAGAGAGAACATAAGAGGAATAGTGATTAAGAACAACTGACTTAATGTTTATATTTCCTAACTTACCCGGAACTTTTTGACTTCATCCCCATTTTCCTGCATAACATATGCACTGCAGCTCGCTCCTGATTTGTCAGGTTTTCTTCAAATTTGTGCACTGCACAAGTATAAATCTCCTCGTCAGCAAGGACGGAGCCAGAAAATTGAATAAGGGGCCGAGATAAAAACATAAATATTTCATTATTATTTATCCACATATTAGAACTTCTTCCAGTGCAATGTTTTTTTTTATTCAGATATTTGGTTTTAAAGCACAAATGAATAATAAAAAGTTCCTGGCTAAAATATGAAATTGTAAAAAAGAGTTCAACAGAAAATTTTAAAGGTCGGTTTACAATACATTTATGGGCTTTGTAATGATGAAGCTAAAACTATGTCCGACTAATACTTTGAGATGAATTTTACAGAATCAATTTGTAGGATTTTTTTTATTATTATATATAATTTCATTAGAGGAAGAAAGAATGAGTTTACTACCACTTGTTTGGCAAATGGAGAGATGAAAATGCCAATTACATACTTTTACTGTTTTACACGTATGGAAGGGAATTTTATTACTGGGGGAGGAGGGAGGGGGGGGGGAGGATTTTCAATTTAATCAAATTTATGTTTAAACTAAGAGCCAATAATAAAAATATATTTAAACCCTAAGATTCAAAAACATTGAGGTAGGGCTGGTACGTAATTCACAAAAGTTCCCTAAGCTATCCATTATAGTAGTCTTGTAAGTAGATCTTTTGCCTTTCTGCTTGTGACTAATAACATAAGTAAATTGTTTCCCTTTCAACTTGTGACTAATGATATTCAAAGTATTCTTATGCAATTATCCAACCAACAAACTTTCCTACTCCACCGTCTACCAGACCTATAGCAGCTTCTGAAAATATTTTGGTTTACTAGAGATCAAAAGCAAATCCATCAGAGGTAATAACAAACAAAAGCTATTCTACAACTGGCATGATATTACATGATCAACCCAACCAACTAATCATCCATGTATACTAGTGTCCAACATGTACGAGTGGTGAGCAATCTACAAAGTTGGGTTATAAAGGTCCAAACCCTTCAATTACCTCATCCTAATATGATTCTTCAACACCCTCTACGTCAAGGTTAATAGTAAATACTACCCTAACTCTTTTCATAACCAAAATGTCCGATAACCTTTGTCCAAACCCTCTCTATTGGTTTTGAAACGTGTCACACTGACACAGTAACCACAAATAAGAGACACTGGTCGTCACCCTCAATCTGAATCACCAGTAGATGTTTAAACTTCAAATAACAGACTGACATAGCTGAATTAAGTGCTGAGACAATGAAATTACTATAGTGATACTATAACAGATGTCTGCCCATTTTTCAGAGAATTAATAACTGATGGCAATAAATATGTTCTCTGAAGGGGAAAAGAAAACACAAACACATGCAAACGCACACACACACAAAAAAAAAAAAGGTACAAATACGATAAATGGATCATCCAACTGGTATTAGAAGCTCAAATAAACACAAGACAAACAGCACGAGCTCTTAGAAGCTCAATGTGGCAACCTCGGCCAGGAAATGGGAGCCGAAGCCCGTCATACCGCAACACTAACTCAATCTGAGATTCCATCCAGTCGTAAGCCAGAGCTAAGCGTGAACTATACAAAAACTTTCAAAACACACAAATCGAAAATCCACACATATACTGACCACATAAAATCATACAGTATAAATAGTAAAGCAAACTGGAGTATTACACTCAATCTATCAACAAATAAACTTAAATCATTACCAACTAAGACAAGACTTAAACTTCAAAATAGACATACATCATTAAACTAACCCTAACATTAAATCATCAAAAAAATAAACATTTCAACTTTCATTTCTTTATATAACAACAAAAAGAAAAAATAGGATTCAAACTCTGATTAAATTAGAGTTTCAACTAACCCTCATTATCAGATATACGAAACTGGTCAAGAATCTGAGAGATTCGAATGCGAGTAGATTCAGTAACATTAGTATTGTCCTGTTGTGGGTTTTTCCCTTTCTTCTGCTTCTTCTTCCCTTCTCCCTTAGCAGAAGAAGCGGGACCCATTCTTTTTCGTTTTTTCCCTATTTTTTCTGATTTTGTTTGGGTAAGGATTTAAGATTGAAGATTCAGAGAGCTTTTTCTCTGAATCTGTAAATGGGGTTTTGTACGTAGAACCTAAGTAAAGAATGTATGTATGTTAGGGCTGAAGAATTGTTGGAGAGTTGTTCGTCTCTCTCTCTCTCTCTCTCTTCCCTTTTGTGTTTTTCCTTAATGAAGGCGGTTTTCTTTTTCTTATTGGCCTTTCATTACTGAGAGGGGCTCATGTAGTAGTGGGTGACCAATGAGTCGAGACTAGATGGCGCAAAAATTGTTCGAATCGACATGAGATCGAGTTTGATTGTCGAGTTGAACCCGAGCTCGTTTATTTGCGCATAAAATCAAAATTGAGAAACCACACTTTTTCTTTTCTTGTATGTACATGTTTATTTATGTTTTTTTTCACTTTTGTAAATTAAATAATATGTCTTATTTTCGTGATAATTTATTTACTCATAATAAAGATATACATACTATAATTGTTTTAGAGGTGAGAGAAAATATAAATTAGTTTGTGGAAATTGCATTTAAAACGCGCATTCTTTTACTTTACGTATGCTGATGAGAGAACATCTATCATTGAAATTGATTTATCAACTAGAAAAATTAATTTGGATTAGTATTATGTCGTTTGATATAATTTTTATCTTAAAGGAGCCATTGCAAAGTCGTAAGTTATTTTCCGGGAAAAAAAAAGGAAGCACTAATATTGCTTAATCACTTCTATTTTTGTTTTCATTTCATGAACTTATTTGGAAATATAGAGAATTGATCAAGTATAACAAGGAATATGCATCACTATGACCCAAAAAATTAAAAAAAAAATGTATTGACAATGGGATAGGAGTAAATGAATAATGAATTCTTTGAATTTGATTAAAAGAAAGAACATGTAGAAATGCCCTCTTAGGCAATCAGGTAAGAGCTTTTCCTTTTCCATTGAGTGCCCTTGCCAGTGGGCTTTGGGGGTATTTATCTTGCACTTCTGGGACCCGCTTAATCACTTCTATTTTTGTTTTCATTTCATGAACTTATTTGGAAATATAGAGAATTGATCAAGTATAACAAGTAATATGCATCACTATGACCAAAAAAATTTTAAAAAAAAATGTATTAACAATGGGATAGGAGTAAATGAATAATGAATTCTTTGAATTTGATGAAAAGAAAGAACAAGTAGAAATGATAGAGAAGTGAAAAATAAGATAAAATATTAGGAGAGAGATAAGGTTCGACAAAAAATAGGAAAGAGAGTAATATATATGATAAAAATTGTTAAAAATAAAATTACTTTATACAATTGTCAAATTTTAATAATAGTATTGGCTTCATCACCCTAAATCCTAAACTTGACGACCCAAGGTAGTTTCTATAGGTTCCTCTTCAGTGCCTAACAAGAGTTCGTCTTGGAAGAAGAGAATGAAATACGAACAACCACATTTGCCGTAATAGATCGACTTTCATGCTGGGGCAAGAACTAGCATGAAAGTTCCATTTGAGGGAAGGACAACGTACTATTATGCTTTTTGTTTTGTTGAAGCCTGCTTTGGTCTCTGGTTTGATGGTTATACATGCTATAAATTCAGTAAATTCCTTTTTGTTTCCCATCCCAGTCTTTCGCAATACTTCCAATTGACTTCTTTTCTTAGGTCTCGACCTTTTTACTTTATAGTTGAGATTACGTAATTGATTGCAAGAGAGTGTGGGAGCGACTTGCTCACATCATAACACACTGATTAAAATGGTGCGACCACATTTTACCAAAATAGAATTTTGCAATGTGAGATTCTTCATTTTCTGCTGCGTATTTGTATTTTCCATTGACATACCATGTATCTCTAGACATTGTTTCATGCTAGAGCAGTAAAACACATATAATGATGTCATAAAATGAACCATTACGTACTAACATCACACAAAGAAATGAATTAACAACAATTGCTAATATCCAAGAAAAGAGAAGTGCGGCAATTGTAATCAAAGTGATTGCAGAAGTTCACATTCTTGTTCTAGCAAGTGTTAGATAACCATATGAACTAAAAGAATTTACATAAAAACTAACAAATAAAATACTCAAAAGGAATTTGTGCTTGTTTCCTTCCAAACTTCAACTTCCCCCATTGCAGTAATGCACACCATTACTACTATGCTTCTTCCCATTGTAATCCATATTTACCTGGTTTAATCCCCATATTCGTATCGTACGGTCATCGCTAGCTGAAGCCAGCATATGAGGATTCACGGGATTCCAGCTAACACAGTTTACAGCACCAGAATGTCCAGATAACGTCATAACAAGCTCACCCGAGTCTCTGTGCCATATATAAACCTATAAATATGTTCAAAACTATTAATAATTCTGTTCTTCAAGACAAAGGCTGGACATTGGGAAGTTAATAGTGTGGCAGACAATATAAGTAGTAAATGGTAAATGTAAAAAGAGAACGACAAAAGTTACATTGATAATTCGCTGGCAAAATTGCAGATTAGTTCCACTGGACAGGTCCATAGCAATTTTAGTTTCATTTTTTACGAATTTGCAAAAATAGTCCCCTGGAACGTACATCATTGAAGTTTTAGTCACATCAGTTAAAAAAAGAGATGGAAACTGTCGGGCCATAACTTAATATGCGTAAACCCTTAGCAATGCGTGCATGCCACGCATGAAATCCCATCCGTTGTTTTATGGTGGGACCAAAATTGCAAAAAGAAAAACAAAAGAAATCCAAGTGGACTATCCCCAATTTTGGAAACAATTTAACTAAAATTGCAATAGGCTCTATCATATGAGAAAAATATTGCAATTTTGCCTACCTAAAAGTTATAACATCGAAATTCATATTGTATTCTGGCTACTTGGGAAAAAAGGGAATTTTTATTTCATGCATTAAGGTAATTCATTCTGCTTATTTGGTTTCCATCAGGTAATACTGTGAGCACTTGAAATCATAAAGCAACTAAGAAGCAAATTGTTCCTGGAAAAAACTGAATAGTAAAAACTCTTGTTTTATCAAATAGAAATAACTAAAAAAAGAATATCATTATCAAAAGGGGAAAGGTAAAAATACCTGCGAGTCTTCACTTCCACTGGCAATAAACGCTTGTTTCAATCCACCAAAACAAGACCTCACAACGAAGCGAGAACGTTTGTAACCTTTGTATTTCTTTACAAGCTCAGGACACCCGTCTATATTCCAAAGATGAAGTTCTTGATTCAATAGACTAACAAGCAAAGACTTTCTGTCTTCAGAAAGTGCAAATGAAGTTATTATTTGATCTTCCCGAATGAATTTCTCAGAGTTTGTATCCAATCCAAACAATAGTATCATATTGTCTTTACAAACCGTTATAAGCTCTTTACCGTCCATAGTGATCCCCAAATCTGCAATCCTGATAGTTCTCTGCCCTTTCCAACATTCTACCTCTTTCCCTTCTAAATCCCACATGATGATGCTTTTATCAGTAACACCAGAAAATACATTCTTCCCATCTGGAGTCCAAGCACAAGATATAAGGCCTAGACCAGTTTTCTCATATATCTTAAGGCATTCACCTGAGGCAGTATCCCACTGTCTAACAGCTTCTTCTACTCCACATGTAAGAAGTTGATCATCATTTGGGCTCCATGAAATGAAGGAGACGGGTTTCTGGTGACCAAATAATCGATGTTTTACCGAAACTTGGCCATCAACGTTAACCTGCAAAAAGACAAATAATCATCAAAAACAGCTGATGCTGCCCGCCTGAGCATGTCCAACTGGGATGTGATGAGTTGGATGATATATGATCGTGTCAACATCACTTTGTGACATCAACACATACACATTCAATAGTTCACAACCCAGTTTGGGTACATGCCAGTCAGGCGGCGTGGAAAAAATCCAAAAACACACGCATACACATTAAGACTGAATATGCACAGCATATGTGTCCCGGAACAAGGGATTAGAAGAATTCATTTATACTAATGTAACCACATAATGCAGCACATTGATTAACATGTACTAAGGCCTTTAGCCAACATGCTCAACATTTGAGTGATCATTAAAATAAGACGCCTTGTTTTACGTTCATGGACAGCATATCAAAGAGACTACAGCAACAGCTTAATCCAGCATTTCCTCAACGTATGTTTCTTCTCTTTTATTTCTTATCCTTTTTCCTTGTTATTCAAGTATTTTTCTAACTGATAAAACCAGAACAGGAAAAAAGACAAGTTTGATGGACATTGAACTAGAAATCATGAAGAACAAAATTGGAAAAATATGGTATTAGATGATTGAACTATAATTGACAGAATTATAAGCTCTTTAAATCATCTTAAAAGACGTTTGAGAGCTTAAGCTAAAATTTCTGATAAAGGATCCTCTGAACTCTAAAAATAAGAATAAGATGTCCGGAGCTTGTAAGTCCTCAAAAGTAAGGGAATCCTAACTTATGTCAAGAGCTTATCCACATATCCATATAATTATCATTTAACTCAGATACCCCCATTAGTTGTTCAACATTCCAATCTTATCCATATAATTACATGCAGTATAATATCTATATATATATATATATATATATATGCCAATCTTTAGTTTACATATAGAAGTATATATTCTAGTAAATACTAATTTAACAAAAATGCAGATAAAGGCATCAATATATCAGTACAGCTTGCATTTCTTCTACATAGATGAACGACCAGCCACAAGCTAGTTTGTATGCTTCACATAAACTCACAAATATGGATAATGTTAACAAGCTCAAGCTCTCCAGACATACATCAATTGTTTTCCCACTAACATATAGGTTTAATTATTTTACATGATTGTCTTACTATTTTCATTCACATAGGCCGACCTCTGAAAATTGTATTTGCTTTCACCAAGCATGCAACAATGTTCCACCTTATAACGGGTTTCAAAGAAAATGTTGCAATTGTCAAATCAGTACAAAGAGTGCTCCGGAAACCAGTTCAATGTGCTAATTGCTTGAAGGCATGATATGAAGAAATTGCATCCAAAACTCATTGATATTCGGGAATCATCTAATATATTGGAATTTACAGGAATCACAAACACTAGATGAAATTTAAACCAATAGAAAAACCAAATGAAAGGAGACGCAGTATTACCTCCCATATAAACACCAGACAGTCACCGGACGACGAGGCCAAGTATTTACCACTGTGCGAAAATTGCAAGAACCAGATTTCATCACTGTGGTCTCGTAATATCTAGAGGGTTGAAAAAACAAAAGAAATCAATGGTCATAGCAATGGGAGAAACTACAAGCTTTCAAGGAAAATGTATATTGTAGCATTCTAATGATTTCTTAAAAAATATGGCTATGTTAAAGAACTTCCATTTCTATTATAAAGGAGATTAAATCAACACAATTAAAGAAATCTCATCATGTCCATGTAAAGCATAACTAACTGCACCACAAATCTGAGGTCTGGCAGTTAATTAGCAGTTCTTTCCTGTATACTCTACAGATGTGTTAACCAATCTCAGATTATCGGCAAGGTCAGGCTCTAGCATTAGGTTTTCTCTTTTTATACCATTATAAAGAACAAAACACACCAATCGTACATTAATCGCTCCATAAGCTCAGGAACACTATTAAATGGAAATCTCGGAGCAGTATTTCCATGTACAAGCATGCATAGAAATGATAGGAGGCACTAAAAATGCAAATCTAAAACATGTTGGACCGTAACTCAGAAAAAACTATCAGCCCATCAGGTACATTCTTTTTTTTCTTATCCATTCAAATTCTCTATTTCTTCATCCACTTCTAGGCAATTCATTGGCAATCATTTGTTATAGCTATAGTATCTTTCCATATAATGATTTTACATTACTGTCATAGAAATTGAAAGCGTCTACCATAAGGAGTATGTAAAGAGCACATTACCAAGGAATATATTTAGTAAATGTGGCAGCATTTCAACTCTAATCCACAGCATGCACAAAGTGGTAATGTATTCAACTGGCAGATCATTTCTAGTAATGGCTAAACTTTGGGTTTGAACCTTGCTCTTTAGTTTTCTCAAATACCATCCTAACATAGCACTCACTGAAAATATGATTCTCTGAAAACTTCATACTACTTCTATCCAAAAAGTCTGCGGCATATTTTCAAGGAGTCCTGTTGTATGGCTTTTCACTAAATCTCATCGTTTTTGAATTTGAAGAATAAGTGGAGAAGGAAATTATAGATATTTGTGCAAAATCTACAAAAACAATTAGATTATTAAACCAAACAACACAATATTTAATAGTTAGCTTAGTTTAGAAACTCAAGCAATAGGGCGGAAGGAGTGATCAGTAATTGAAAATGTCATTCAGCATTCTATTTACAAATATAATTGAAATTTGTCACATTTTTGCATGCCCTAATTCTTTTATTTTGATTTTCAAAGCTGAAAAGTAACAAATCCGCTGTCTCCTAGGCACCCCACAAGAAGTACCTCCAAATAAAGAATGCCTTAACCCAATAATTCTATAGAAAGATATAGTTTATTTATAGCCACATAACACAAACCAACCTCCATCCTACAAGCCCTCATACCACAAAGCACAAGAAAATATGAAACATATCAAGACAAGACCAATGGAAACTACGCTATCAAATGATACATATTCAAGCCCTCGCTCAGATGGACAACAAACCAACGTATGAAGTCTGAAAGTTTTACAGACACGGTGATAGCTTTCAATGATATAACTCCAGAATTGGAATAACAGAGAAGGGATGTGTTTCACTCCAAAACTACTTATCGAGCTTCCCACACAAACCCTTTCTGAAATTCTAGACTTCAATTTCTATTTAGGCACTTAGTCCTACTCCTACCCAATGCCTAACACCAATCTTGCTTTTTAGTAGGGGAAAAGAAAGATATAGAAAGAATTATTATCACAAAGATGAGAAGGCTATCATTACACTTTCCGAATCCAAGACTGCTGATAGAGTCCAGATATTTTATAGAGAATATATAATTTCTCATTATTGAAAAACGTAGTTTCTTTTTCTTTTGCCTTTTCTCTCTTACTTGTTATGTTTTCAATTTTTGTGATCAGGATTAATAAAATTTAAGTTATACAGAAGAATCAAAAAATTTAGATGACATCCATGTACGCAGAACTATAATGAGAGCCAAAATCCATTATACGATAACATTAGTACCGCCTAGCAGTTTTATTTTGTTTCCAATAAGTGCAAATATATAAGATGATATTACCTGCAATGTTTGAGAAGGAATATGGTCTCTTCCACACTGATGATCTGTGAGCAATGACATTTTACCGACTGAGGAATTGTGAAACGCACAAGCAACCTTTTGTGAGTCAAGAGCCTGTTCAACAAGATGCACCAATCTTTTTCCTGGAATCATCAACGTTGCGGGCAGCAACTTATGCAATTCCTCCAGTAGCTTTCTGCGAGGCTTTAACCTCGATTCTTGTGAGGAAGACAAAATAAAGGAAGAAAGCTCTTGAACTCTGTTATCATTTATACAAAGTGGAGCAATCTCAGTCCTCAGAGTCTTCAGAGCATCCATGACTTTTCCTCCATCCAAAAGCTCAAAAAATTTCTGCTCCAATATTATAAAAGATGCCAACTTAATTATAGTTTCATCTATTTGACCAGTTTCATGTAACATTGAAACACTTTTATCCCATTGACCATCAAGAATTTGATGCATCAATGAATTTACAACTGGGGAGTGCAATGGGATTCCAGACTCTTCCTGCAAACTCGCCTCTGCCTTGGAATAGCCAAGAGAATGCAATGCCTCAGCTATAATTCGAACAAATTCAACTTTCTTAAAGACACCTTTTGAACCAACGACCTCATCATCCCCTTGAGACTCTAACAGCCAAGCCATTGAGTCACTCAAGGAGCAACTACCTTGTTCTCTAACGGACAAACTATTGGAAACAACTCCTGATTCTCCGAAGGTTGCTTTCACACGCTTCGAAGGTGGTTCATCATCCTCTACACCTCCCATGAAAAGCACACTTCAGCCCATATATTAATACCACGGAAGCACAATAAATGATTTGAGATCTTTCTTGTCAAATATTTGATAAATCAGGTATACTTTTCTGTAAAGAGCAACGAAGAAAAAGGATGCTTATATAGCTGAGAATATAAATTTGATGTCATTATTGGAGTAAGAAAGAACACAAAATACAGCATCAGTTAAATTGCATGAGAACCTCTACTAGCCCACGTAAAAGAGGGGCATGAGATTCACATATAAGAAAAAAAAAATTAATACTCAAAGGAAACATCTTAATGATTGACAATTAAAATTGTCAATACTTGTAAAGATCAGAACTAAGCTGCATATTTGTGCACAAGCCCAAATAATTGAACTGACGACGAGGAAAAAATGAAAGGAAATTTTGTTCGCTTCATTTTTAGTTCAATATGATAACCACATATCTAGAGAGTATCTCTGATCAAATGAAATCAACCAATTCTACAACCCAAAGCCTCAGAAATAACATAGCTTCGTACATTAAACAGTTGCAACCCCTGACGCACCAATAACTTCTAATTACTCGAAAGAAAACAATGATGAGTTTTAAAATAAAAGTTAAGGAAATAACTTAAAATGCCCTAAGATATATTCAATATAAAAATACCTAGGAAAATATTCTTCAATATAAAATACCCATTCCACCAACTTTTCATTCCAAAAAAACCCATCAATTAAGGTTAAAAAATAGTTGGACTAAATTACCTTGATTTAGGTAAAGAATTAATCAATTAGTTTTCCTTTTAGAAATCTTTTTGTTTGTTCAAATTAATAAGTTCTATACTATGAATTTACTTTTTTTTAAGTTAATATATCTATGTTTTTTCATTTTGAGTTTAACATGTTATTTATTTTATAAATGACTTTTTTATTATTTAGATGAACTCAAAAAATTGAAAATTAAAATCGTGACTATTAGAAGTTATCAAGTTAATAATTATAAATAAAAATTTCCATATAAAAATATTACAATTGGTTAAGTCTTTATTTAAAATGCTAAGGGCAATTGAATCCTAAAACTTACTGATCCTAACTATTGGTTTTTTTTTTAATGAAAAGTTGATGGGCTTGGTCTCTTGTATTGAAAAGTATTATCATTGTTTTTTTCAGTATATATAAAAGTTTATTTTAAGAGGTTTTTAGTATCTTTTCCTAAAAGTTATTGACACCTTCATTACATGATTGGGGACAACAGTAAACAATCGTCCGAGGAGACTGGTACTTTTACCTCAATCATTGATATATTAACCATGGTTATGGTCAGAGCATGAATTACACGGACACACACAAAACATGCTTTGAATCAACTGGTTAATGATATTTTCTACAGTTTCACTGGCTTTTTTTGCTCCAAAATTTTCCCCTCAATGACTGTAATTTTTCAAATAGTGTGTTCAACTAATGAGTATGCCTCAACAAAAATATAACCTTAATAACCTCATTTGTCCTACAACTGCAATCATTAGAGAAGCCTGAAATCAATATATACAAGATTGATTATTGAGGACATAAATACCATTTGAAGCTGGCTATACCAGCTTCTAAAAAATGCCAGATACTACATAATAGGTTTTCCAACAATAATATTATTTCCACATCTTTCAAGTCATCGAGTATAACTCATCTAGACTAATACAATCGCTGAACTTCTACCAACCATACTCAGCATTATAAATGAACTAAAGTTTGCCAAGCCTAAAAATCCCACCAAATGTAGAAGACCACCATAACATAAGTACCAATTCCACAATTGTTACTACTAACCAACTTTTGAAATGTTATAATGTTCCTCCTCCCCTAAGAAAGCTTCCTCCACCAAAAGAGATTCACTTTGAAGCCAGAGTAAGGCACACAATAAACAAGTAAGAGGTTAGCCACTTCTCTGGACTCACATCAGGCCAAGACAACCAAATACCATAACCAACAAAGACCAACCATCAATAGTACCTTGCATCTAATACTAACCATTATTCTCCGGTGAATACTATTTGATTGCTTAAGTATATAAGTATATTTCATTTTTTTGTATAATTTGATCACATAAAAACATTTCATGATTTTCTACAGTCCTACAGTTGATAATGTGCAGCCCAATGTGTTTCATTTTGATGCAAAAGAGTCGTAACATTATAACAACAAAAGTGACTCACTGCTTAGTTGCTCTAGCAACTATACTTTAAGAAATAAGGTGTCTTCTCTTGTATAACCTTTGGTTCATACATTGATGTCACACACAGATCACAAAAATAGTGAATCCATACCGGCTTTAAATATTTAAACAGCTACAAAATTCAGGTACAACAAAAAACTAATTCAATAACTGATTACCAGTATCATAAACATATTCCAACAAGCAATCATGATCAACAGGAAGAGGCTGCACATAAAGCAACAACGAAACTTAAAACAATTTAAAGATGCAAAATAGTTTACACATGATTTGCTTCTAAATATCACTTAATGGAGAAAGCGTGTAGGATTTACATGAATATACATTACTGACATTTAACACCAAACAGAGTCTCACAAGTTCTTTTTCTAGTAGCTCCCTCAATGCCCTCTATTTCTAAGCACACAAAGTAGCATTTAATCAACAAAAAATTACATAATTCAACTATTATTAAATTCCAAACTCCACATCAAACCAAAACAAACACCTAACTGCTTAGACTAATTAGTTTCTCGTATCCTTAATCAATCCATAAATTACCAATACAGTCATTTAAAAAGAAAAATACGACAATAGATACACAAGAAGGCAATATGATCAGACTGAAATCAAAAGCAAAATTAACTAAGGGTTCATCAAAAATTGGGGAAATCAAATACTGGTATTCATTAATGGAGGCAAAAATTAATCGGAGTCGGTAAGTAAATCTAACAAGGTAAATAATAATAATAATAATTTTTACTGACTCACAAGAATATCGAAGCGACCACCGATTAAAGCACACGGTGAACAATGGTTGAGAGGTAATGGAATGCAGAGGGGAGAGATTTGGGGAAGCGCTCAGGGGTGTGTGTGTGTGTATATATATATATACACACACACTAAAATATTCCTCTGAACTTTATTCCTCTGAAGAACATGGAAAATGTAATATTACTTTTAAATTTGTGAAAAAGGAAAATTATCGATTCGAGATATCAAGTTATGTACATGGATTATTATAATTCTACTA
Source organism: Buddleja alternifolia (assembly GCA_019426215.1). Lineage (NCBI taxonomy): Eukaryota > Viridiplantae > Streptophyta > Magnoliopsida > Lamiales > Scrophulariaceae > Buddleja > Buddleja alternifolia. The sequence continues at coordinate 52,574,225 of CM033392.1, read as the reverse complement.
AATAAAGGCTAACCGACTAAAATAAAATTTGTGAGAGAAATTATACTTTTCCTTATTCTTTTCTTGACATCCAATTATCCTCATCTCACCCAAAAATTATAAGAAATATATACCCATTTATATATATATATACACACACACCAGAGCGGTTCCCCAAATTTCTCCCCTTTGCATTCCATTACTTCTCAACCACTGTTCACCGTGTGCTTTAATCGGGGGTCGCTTCGATATTCTTGTGAGTCAGTAAAAATTATTATTATTATTATTATTATTATTATTATTTACCTTGTTAGATTTACTTACCGACTTCGATTAATTTTGTGCCTCCATTAATGAATACCAGTATTTGATTTCCCCAATTTTTTATGAACCCTTAGTTAATTTTGCTTTTGATTTCAGTCTAATCATATTGCCTTCTTGTGTATCTATTGTCGTATTTTTCTTTTTAAATGACTGTATTGGTAATTTATGGATTGATTAAGGATACGAGAAACTAATTAGTCTAAACAATTAAGTGTTTGTTTTGGTTTGATGTGGAGTTTGGAATTTAATAATAGTTGAATTATGTAATTTTTTGTGAATTAAATGCTACTTTCTGTGCTTAGAAATAGAGGGCATTGAGGGAGCTACTAAAAAAAGAAATTGTGAGACTGTTTGGTGTTAAATGTCAGTAATGTATATTCGTGTAAATCCTACACGCTTTCTCCATTAAGTGATATTTAGAAGCAAATCACGTTTAAACTATTTTGCATCTTTAAATTACTTTAAGTTTCGTTGCTGCTGTATGTGCAGCCTCTTCCTGTTGATCATGATTGCTTGTTGGAGTATGTTTATGATACTGGTAATCAGTTATTGAATTTAGAAGTTTTTTATTGTACTTGAATTTCGTAGCTGTTTAAATATTTAAAGCCGGTATGGACCCACTATTTTTGTGATCTGTGCGTGACATCAATGTATGAACCAAAGGTTATACAAGAGAAGACACCTTATTCCTTAAAGTATAGTTGCTAGAGCAACTAAGTAGTGAGTCACTTTTGTTGTTATGATGTTACGACTCTTTTGCATCAAAATGAAACACATTGGGTTGCACATTATCAACTGTAGGACTGTAGAAAATCATGAAATGTTTTTATGTGATCAAATTATACAAAAAAATGAAATATACTTATACTTAAGCAATCAAATAGTATTCAATGGAGAATAATGGTTAGTATTAGATGCAAGGTACTATTGATGTTTGGTCTTTGTTAGTTATGGTATTTAATTGTCTTGGCCTGATGTGAGTCCAAAGAGATGGAGAGAAGTGGCTAACCTCGTACTTGTTTATTGTGTGCCTTACTCTGGCTTCAAAGTGAATCTCTTTTGGTGGAGGAAGCTTTCTTAGAGGAGGAGGAACATTATAACATTTCAAAAGTTGGTTAGTAGTAACAATTGTGGAATTGGTACTTATGTTATGGTGGTCTTCTACATTTGGTGGGATTTTTAGGCTTGGCAAACTTTAGTTCATTTATAATGCTGAGTATGGTTGGTAGAAGTTCAGCGATTGTATTAGTCTAGATGAGTTATACTCGATGACTTGAAAGATGTGGAAATAATGTTATTGTTGGAAAACCTATTATGTAGTTTTTGGCATTTTTTAGAAGCTGGTATAGCCTCTGAGCCAGCTTCAAATGGTATTTATGTCCTCAGTAATCAATCTTGTATATATTGATTTCAGGCTTCTCTAATGATTGCAGTTTAAGACAAATGAGGTTATTAAGGTTATATTTTTGTTGAGGCATACTCATTAGTTGAACACACTATTTGAAAATTTACAGTCATTGAGGGGAAAATTTTGGAGCAAAAAAAGCCTGTGAAACTGTAGATAATATCATTAACCAGATGATTCAAAGCATGTCTTGTGTGTGTCCGTGTAATTCATGCTCTAGCCACAACCATGGTTAATATATCAATGATTGAGATAAAAGTACCAGTCTCCTCGGACGATTGTTTACTGTTGTCCCCAATCATGTAATGAAGGTGTAACTTTTAGGAAAAGATACTAAGAACCTCTTAAAATAAACTTTTATATATACTGAAAAAAACAATGATAATACGTAAGGGCCATTAGACACAGCTTTATCAATGGAAACTCCAAGCTGCGAATACGTAGCAGTACATCTAAGTAAGCAATGAGATTCATAGAGATTCCAGAATGTAAATTGATATAGGCAAAACTAGATCATTATACCTTATGGCTTGCACTGGTGCTTTGGATCATCTTGAATGGGGTATAAACAAAATTGTTGAGAGTCCAAAACACCTTAATCAAACGTAGACTGCAACAATGATGTGAAAATATTATTGAATACATCAAAGAAAAAACAATATCAAAAACAACTTAAATCAAGTTAAGCCAATCGTATCATGTGAGGTACTAGAAATTGGTGTGCCAACAACTAAAGCACTTACATTTCAATTATGTATAGGCACCAATTTTCCAGTGGGTGTAAAAGGTTTTCTTTTTCGTTTTTTCTTTCTTTTCTTCTTTTTGATCACAATATTTAGATTCAGAGTGTACTTATTTATGTTGAACAGGTTCTGGTACGCCAAAGACGGATATATTTAGCTATGGAGTCATTCTCCTACAGATGATAACGAAATGCAACGATTTTAATGCACCTGACTTACACGCACCGATGAAAACACAAGAGGATATATATTGGAAATCACTGGCAAAGAAGAAGGACAAAGGTGAGAAGAAGAAAGACGAGACAATTCCTCACATGGCAGTTTATGCAAGAGTTTCCATGAAAATGGATCCTCATATCGTGGACAAGATACTGATTCAGTCGGGATGTGATGAAAATGATGCAAAGCTCATTAGTGAACTTGGGATAAAGTGCACAAATGAAGAGGAAGGATCACGCCCAACAATCGACGAAGTCATTTCAACACTTGAGCAACTCAAAATCAAAAAATCCAAGAAATCAAAGTTCTGATGACAGTGGATTAAACTCTCAAAACATTCAAACTCGTGAATTGATTATCGCTGGTCAAAATTTCTAGTTTAAAACATACACCAGCAACTTTGGTCTTTGCACTATGCCCAAACTGAGAATCCGAAACTATCCTGCCCAAATTTCTAGTATTGTATCAGTTTAAACAATTGCATTACATTAGTCAGTGATGCTTAGTAAACTCGCAAACACTTGAAGCGCCAAATTTGTGACATTGACAGTTCAGTTGCCATCAAACTTGCACAATCACTATCCGATCAAATTAACAACATTGCCCCCATTCAACAAAAAAACAAATTGGTCCTGCTAAACTAGTCAAAACACAAAGCGGCCCAATGATCATACACACTTGCACAACTGTAAATTATAGATAGGTGTAATTATTAAGTGTTCCACACGCACTAAATATGTTACGTGTATCTTTAACGTTTCAGATTACAGGTATGGCTACATATCTCTAATTATTTAAGCAAGAGGCTCAATTTTAATAAGTAATAATTTATGTCCTCATCTATACTCTATTATTATGCAGCAAGGCCATGTAAGCTAGTGTGGCATGCTTCTGGTACTTCTAATTGATTTTACAAAAATAACTTGGCACCACAATGCAAAGTGCAAACAACCAGACTATGATTATAAATTTGCTCCATTTTAAATCAACGCCCATAACTCATTTTATCATGCACAAAGCAGAAATTCAATTTTAGGTAACTTTCACCACCATCTTTGATATTGATCAAACCCATCAACATTATTTGTAATTCTCTGTTGTGTCGTTCTCGCATGACTGAGTTTCCAGAAAAATCTTTTAACTTTTCAGGGAAGTCTTTTGAGCATAAATGTAATTGTTTTCACCAATCTACAGCTATACATCTATCTCTCCCTCAACATATTCATGTATTTTCATGAATAACTCATATCCCATGTATTCCTATGAGTAGCAACAGCTGCCTATTAATCTCCAACTACAACAAATGCAAGACTATTGAGAAGAAAACCCAAAAGGAGACACAACATGGATGTTCTGAATGCTACAGGAAAGACGCGGGGGGCAAAGAAAATACGAATACTTTTCGTCCAATTGCAAACACTAATAGATTTCTATTTATTTATCTTATTATTAATATTCATATACCAGGTGTTGCTGATGCCTATGAGATAGTATAGACCTGATTAAGATTTGCAATATTATGTTTAGGATTATCAGTGAACTCTTTTCTGGTATACAAACAAACCACCAAAATCTGGTAGACATCAAAGGATTGGCGTTCATTATTATTATTATTATTATTATTATTATTATTATTATTATTATATGATGATGATGATGATGATGATGATGATGATGATAAAAAGAAAATGCAACTATGAGGCAATCCCTTTTACATATAGATTTAGCATGAGATCAATTTATAGTAGTAAAATGCTTGTAAATGGATTTTGCATATACCCAAACGCAGGTTGATTGCAGGAGTTTACTTTCCGGGTTTTTAGTCGAACAGAAAGAGAAAAACCATATATATCGCATTCATGCTTAGAACTGTATCTTTACATGTATAATTATCGAGAAAATTTCATTTATGGTCCCAACTCCCATAGGACTTGGTGCATTTCAATTTTAGTTCCATTAAATTTAAAATTGCAAATTTAGTCCCATAGGACTAAAAGAGATGCACTTTCGGTCCTAGACGTCTATATTTTTTAACGGGAAAAAAAGGAGTGGTTTTCATGCGCCGTTAAGTCTAAATACATGAAAATAAAAAAAAAATATTCAACATATAACTAGTTACAAATTACCAAAAGAAACAGAAAAAAACAAAGAAAATGAGAACTGAAGAAAGATGTCTCTTTTTAAAAAAAAAATCTGAATGAAAAGGGATACTCTGACCCGACAAAAAACAGATAGATTTTAAATCATGGGCACAAACCCTATAAGGGTCCAAATAAAGAGAGAAAAGTGATGTCCTGGAATTGAACCCACAACCTCCCACATCCCACATGAAAGTTGAAATTGGTACCACTAGGCTAAAAAGTCCTGGGTGACGAAAGACGTCTTTCTACCCCTAATCCAATGGGACTAAATTTGCAATTTTAAGTCCATAGGGACTAAAATTGAAGCTCGAGTAGTAATAAGAGACCAAAACTAAAAAATTTCCCTATGATTATTATTTGTTTGTGTGTCAAATTTTATCTTACTTTGTTGTTTCCATGAACTCAAACTGAAATACATTAAATTACATCATCACTCTCAACAAAAAAGAAACAGCTAGCTAGTGAAAAATAAAACTTAACAAAGTAATGCTTAAGCAGAATTTTTAGTTGACAAGAGATTTGTAGAAAATATGTCCAATAAAATAAAGATGTGACACACCCATAACACCAAATTTTAACACTTATTGTGGAAACCCCCTACCCTAAAATTCTCGAAACGATAGAAAAAGTTGTGATTAATTAATAAATTTGATTGAGAGCACAGAAAAATAGAGCATCTGCAAATATAATAATTAATTAACCTACCTTATTACTAGAAAAGGAACGAAAACAAAATATGCATAATTCATATTCAAAATCAAGCACCATATTTTTATGTAAAGAGCGAAAAAGATCTGAAAAAGAAAAGGAATTGATTACCGTCATCATCATCGAGTACTTAATTGCAGGCAGCAACTGCAGTAAATCAAAGACCAATTTGCAGGTGAGAGAATCAATTAATTAATGAATACTAAAAAGAAGAAAAGGGATTTAAATTAATATGAAAGGGAAAATCTAAGCAGAAGGGAAAGACGACAAGTACTAAACCAGAACGGATTATTTTAGAGAGGAGGAGGAGAAGATTCCTCTTCTAGGGTACTTTTGTTTTTTATACATATATATATATACATATATATATGGAAAATACCATACTCAACCGTCCGTAAGATTTTATTAACCTTACGTATCAATCTCAGCCACAAGATTCGGCAAAGATAACCGGTAACTTGCTTTCTAGGTTGGCCACTTCTCTCTTTGTTTTTTTTAAGGGCTAAATACAAAATGTCCCCCTGAACTATCCATAATATCGCGTATACCCCTTTAAACTTTAAAAGGTATCAAAATGATCCCTCATGGAAATTCATGCGTTATCCAAATGCTCTCATCCAAACACAACCTTGCAATATTAAGTACTATATTAACTTAACCGATGACTCCTTCATTTTTTAAAATGAATTTATCAAATTAAGTCTTCAAAATTAACAAATCATTTTAATCTTGTAATCTGTTAATTCAAGAATTATTATAATTATTTAAATATTCTTTAATTAAATCTTATCAACTAACAAATCATTTAAATCTTGTAATCTATAAATTTATAATTTATAAATTAAAAAAATATTTAATTTAAATTACTAAAATTAACAAATTATCAATTAACAAATTGTAGATTTAAACTACGAAGATTTGTGTTTTCTAATTGTATCATATTCAGTTATAAGTTATTTAATTGTATCAACCAACAAATCCTATTTAAATCTATTTGCATTTTCTTACAAATCATATAAATTCAATGAAAAAAGAATTAACCAAGTTTATTTGGTGCTTAAATATTGTAAGGTTGTGTTTGGGTTGAACTATTTGAAATTGCTTAAAAAATTTCACAAGAGACTATTTTGGTACCTTTTAAAATTTAAGGGTATATGCGACAGTAAGAATAGTTCAAGGGGGCATTTTGTATTTATCCCATTTTTTAAACAAGAACTTGTAATTCCTTGTAACTGAAGTTGATAATTACAAAATTCCTTCAATTTTGTTATTCTCGATCAATTCTTGATCAAATTATATATTTTATAAAATTAAAATTTGTATTAAAAAATCCAAAACAAAAATATATTTGTACAAAAATACAATGGATTAATTCTTGATCTATAAGCTAGGGACAATTGAATTCAAATATTTATTAGGAAAAATTACACACAAGCCCCCTCACTTATTGTGTAATTACCAAAACCTCCCTTCACTTACTGAAAATTACCAACCTCTCATGTTAAGGCATTTTTAACAATTAAACCTCCTTGTGTATTTAAAAACTCTTATAATTTACGCTCTCTGAATCTTAAAAATAGATCCATTGAAGGGGTGTGTTGGTAATTTTCAATAAGTGAGGGGAGGTTTTTATAATTGCACAATAATTGAGGAGTCTATGTGTAATGTTTTTTTTCTTGAGGAATAATTTACCCATTGAGGTCAGTATGGGAATTTGCAAAAAATAAATAGGAAATTAAAGATAGATTCTTGTTTTTCATAGAAGTCTATTGTTTCACCCGTCTGTAAGTGTGAAACAGAAGTCTGTAAGATTAGCACTATCCTATATATATATATATATATATATATGGGATAATTGCAGACACCCTCCTCACATATAGGGTCATTGCACTTCACCCCCTCATTTATTGAGATGTGCACTTTACCTCCTTCGGGCAATTTGGGGCAAAAAAATACAAAGAAAAATTCAAATTCGGGCAGCAACATATAGAAAATTCTTTTGTATTTTTTTTGCCCGAGCTGCCTGAAAGAAGTAAGTGCATATTTTATAATAATAAATGAGGATGTAAAGTGCAATGACCCCATATGTGAGGGGAGGGGGTCTGCAATTATCCCTATATATTACCATATTTTACCATATATTTATAGGGAAAATTACATTGGGTACCCTTGAGGTATTGCCTAATTACGGTTTACACCCCTTAGTTCAAAATATTACATCTAACATCCTGTAATTTAATATATTGATGTAAGGTTGGGCAAAATCCTCTAATGTTCATGAATTAATAAGGTTTCTCAGTTAATCCTCATATTACACCATAAATGCTCATATTACACCAAATAGAAACACAAATGCAAGAAATTCAGTAAGTTCAAGAAGTTCTAAACCTAACAAATAACACCATAATTATACTAATCCTAACATATACACTCATACTGTTTACCATTCATAACAAATAACACCCATAATTATACTAATCCGTACAACCTTACATCAATATATAAAACTACAGGATGTTAGATGTAATATTTTAAACTAGGGGTGTAAACTGTAATTAGGCAATACCTCAAGGATACCCAGTGTAATTTTCCCTATATTTATAAGCATGAATAACTGTTAATTTTGGTCGTTTTTCCGTTACTCTTTGGGGGTCTCCGTTTCCAAATTTGCTTTGCTCGAATTAACGTCGTCTGCTCAGCCGTTATAATTGACCGAGTTTCTTTTTTTTTTTTTTAATTCTCTCTCTCACTCTTTCTCTCTCTCTTGAAACTCACACACGCACAAAGAGAGAGAGATGGCACATACAAGCTAATGTGCTTGTTGTCGACTACCGACGGCCGGCGTCCTAGGAAGGGCGGTGCCGGCCGTTACTATCCCGACCGATCGTAGGCCGTCGCATCAGCGGCGCTACTTTTTCCTTGTATATAATTGGCTCCCCACCTCCTCTTCTCCTCAGATTCAGCCTCTTCCAGTTCTTCTTCTCTCCAAATAATCTGCTATTTTCGATCCGGCCATCAGTATCCATCGATTATATAGATCAGAGGCCGGATCTGGTGAACACCATAATTCTTACTCACATAAAGTCACCAGACCGACCATGGCCTTCTTAGATCTTTGTGACTCTTTGTGTTAAAGGGGGAGATATGATCTAAGAAGAACACCATCTGAGAATATCAATCTTCCCCCTGCCCTTCTATGGTTGATCCTAGACTGAGCGGATATGGATACTGATCTTGAAATGGCTCGACATGTTATCCATGTCCATCAGGCGAAAGAATCTCCAGATCTTGGGTTCACTCCACTTGAACCATCTGTACGTAGGTAAATTTGCAACAAACATTTTAATCATTATATTACTTTTTTATGAGATAAGTTTTATTACTTTATTATTGGTGACTATTTCTCATTTAGGCAATTTTTATGTGAAGTGTAAATAATGTGAAATAAGCTAAGCTATGCGAACTCCAAGTATGAAGGTGACAGTTTTGTGGTAATTACATTCAATTGGAGCTAATCCTTACCAAGATAATCCTTAATTTGTTCTCCATGCTTTTCGAAAACAAGTTTAATAAACATTAAAAAAGTGGTAACCTTGTTCTGGACTACAATAGACAACATTGACCTGGAATCTTGTTGCGGCTTTTAGGGTGTATATATCAGCTGCAAGGAAACTGTCTCCGGCTGTACTGAGGGAGCTGGAGGAATATATAGCCAGTGCATATTCCAGTATCAGACAGGAAGAAGCAAAATCAAATACACCCCACTCTTATACAACTGTCAGAACTCTACTCAGCATTCTTAGGATATCAGCAGTAAGTTTCCATTTTATTGATTGCTCAATATTTTTATCAATTGGAACTATTTGTCAACAGCAATATCCTTAAGTTATAGACTAATAGTTAATGTTGGTCAATAAAAACTATTTAAAATAGTCTTGCACATTAGTTAAAAGCATGCAAATTAAGACGACCCAGATATTGTTTCACTCAATAATTCCTCATTTGAGAAAGATTTTCATCTTTTCAGGAATCTAGCAAGACTTAGATTCTCCGACCATGTTGCTCATAGTGATGTGGATGAGGCACTTAGAATAATGCAAATGTCAAAGGGAAAATTCTAGCCCAGACCCGGCTTGGCCGCACCCAAGTGTATTTCACAGGGAGAGTGTATTACACTTTCCATATAATTGGTAAGTTATTTCAAAAAATACATATGAGTTTGGCCGAGCCGGGAGCGGGTTAGAATTTTCCATGTCAAAGTCATCTTTGTATTCGGATGACTGCCAAAGATCTGGTCTGGATGCAATTTCTGATATTTATTCAATCTTACGCGGTGAAGCTGCAAGAGCGAATAGGATGGATGTGAGCTATGCCCATGCCCTCAACTGGATTTCAAGAAAGGTTCGTGTCTTAAAGCTAGATAAACGTTCTCTTGGACTCTGAGGGAAAATTAGCTTCAACTTCAGTAATATTCTAATTTGGGTAATCCAGACAGCAGAAAATTAGCTTCAACATGATTCAAGAATCCATTGTTATCAACTGAACTGAAAAAATGAAAATGAACTATTTTGTATAAAATTGGAAAAGAAATAATGACCCCTTAATTTCTAATGCTATCGGTGAAGATAGATTTGTGAACGTAATCTGCGAATGTCCTTTTTCCATTTCCTACATTCTCTTTTTAAAAGTGTTTGATTAGATCTTTCTAATCACAATTCAATTAAACACGATCACCGTCTTGCTCATGCTTACTGACTTAAAGCATGGGAAAAAAATACAGCAGTCAAGAAGAAAATTGAAAGTCTACAGTTTCCTTCCAGAACAGGTATTGCTCATATAAATTTGCTTCTTAACTATGATGATGCTGAATATCTGATTATCTGAGCCCTGGTTTGACCAGGGATACAGTGAAGCCCAGCTAAAAGAATGCTTAGAGGAATATGCGGCCTTAAACGTGTGGCAGATCATCCAAACACCTTCGTCATCCGTTTCATTGATGCTTAAGCCATGTTCGTTGACCCTGTCTAAGATGTGAAATTCTGACTGAAAGTTTGTTGACCTGTATAGTCGTTGTAAAGTTTGTGTATGGCTAGGCCCATGCATCTAATTCACTTGCATTCTAAGATTCTTTATTTTCAGGTCTTCTATGAAGAATGAATGTTCCACATTCAATTATATTGTTCTGTCTTTCAACTCTCTATAGCACCTGCTATCAAAATTCTGTTTATATACAAGTACTTTTTATTTGTTTTTTCAATTAAGTACAGAAAAGGAAAAAACTCATGCACACAACAGTTACAAATTAAGGCACGGGTGATTTTTGATTAGGCTTGCATCTCGTCATCAATATTCTGCTCTCCATCTTCATCGTCTTCTCATGAGAGTTCTGTAAGTCTGTGTCAGGATTCTGAAATGAAGAGCGATCAAAAATTTCCATTCCCGGTTGCATCGAAAATAGTGCCGAGGATAAACTTACAGATATATATCTGTTACTCGACTGCGTTCAGCTGCTCGTTTCGTTCGCCTAAATCCTAATCATGCCGTAAAGTGGGCCGTCGACGGTGACAACTCCTGCACGGTTGCCGTCCAACCACATCACCCGTGCAACTATCTAATTTATTTCATATAAAGACATAACTGTGCCTCCGCCAGATTGTATGTATATGCATGCACACGCATCATATCTTTTTCCATTCCTCACTTTATAATATCCGTTTTCGTATATTTTAAATATTTGCCTTGCTGGCAAGGACACCAACCACAGATATATTTACCACCGATAAATAAGACAAAGGTCCACTGAAATCCACTTCATTATTTTCCAGGCAGTGGGGTCTACTTATTCGGATGCCGATTTCAGGCAACGGGTCTTCCTGACGGATAAATATAGACATTTGGATATGTATTTCCATACTTATCTCCGGCGCCTACAGAATTACTTCTTGCCGGAAAAAAAAAAAGGCTCAAAAATTGGATAACTGCGATTACGGATTTACCAATAAAAATTGAAGAAAAAAAGGTCCAAACAGATACCACTGTTTTCTTAAACCCAATTAGTCATATATCTATGACTACTATATGCATCACAAATTACCTTAAATCGACAGCCATATAAGAAGCACAAACTCACATATTTAATTTGAAGTCCCACCTTCAAATCGAAGCTGCCTGCTAACATACTAAAATATAGGGAACTCACCTTCAAACTCACATATAGGGAAATGATAATGGCACTCTAGAAATTACTACAAAAGCTCAAAGCCTAATTTGATTACTAAAATATGATAATATTACCCATGAAATATAAAAACATTATAAACTTCAGAATTAAATTACAAGAGTATGTTTATACAATCAAAACAAGTTATTATACTTCACTGTTTTATTACATATAAAATAATAAATATAAATATGCTTGTCCATGAGACCTTTAAATCGTAATCAACAATAATAACATAGTAACATATGCCAAATTAGTAATGACAAAGCATCAAACTTCAAATGGAAATTATTCTTTTTCATTTTTGCCACATATTAACACCAAATTATCTTCATGTTGTCTATTATAGTAGTAAATCGAGAGTTACGCATAAATAAATATAACCCAGATAAACCTAATCCCTACAAAAAACATAGTAGCGATATTAATAATAATAATAACAACAATAGTGGTGATGGTGATAATAATGTGAGCAGTAGCTAATAATTTCTTCTGTTGTATACAAGGTCTTAAATTTTGCCCGAAATATCAAAATTTTGGTCCAAATTTTGGATTTCCAGGGGTCCCGAATTTTCTTTTGGCACTCAAAATCTTTCGAAATTTAAAATAATACCTACTAAATATCTATCGAAATTTAGATCGATCCCCGCAATTTTCTGAGATTTTCATCGAAATCCGAAATTTCCTACACTTGAAAATCAGTTTTTTTTTATAAATATTTTATAGTTAAAAATTAAGGTAAAATGATCATTCGTATTAAAAGAGCAGATAATAAATGACCAGTTATGTCAACCAATAAGCAATAAATTTAAAATTTCCACTTGCCCTTTTGATACAAACTTATATATAATGGTCTGGTTTTGGCTCATTCAAATGAAATGGAGTATCCTACCTAAGTCAATGCCAGAACATAGGTAGTTATGTTTATTTTTTATCTCCATATCTAGAGTTTCCTTTAATTGACTAAAAGAAAGATGATGTTTTTGGGTCAATTATCAAAACGAGTGGAAAAGGTCTTGTAAAGTAACAATTTCATACAGGTTCCTACATACCCTGTCAGCTAATACATTACCTTTTTGCCTTTTTAATCATCCAAGTTAACCCCCCGTCCCCCCCACCAATATCTTCGTTTCGTTATATACAAAGAGACAAAGTATATAAATATATACATTAAATGTCAAAATAATAATAATAATAATAAAAAATTGGCCTTTACGTAATTCTTTTATATTTTTAGACTGATATTTTGTACCTCCGTACATGTATGTATTGTCCAATTAAGCATTCTTTAAGCAATTGTTTGGATAAGTTATTTCTAAACATGAATTGATTATTGAATGGGAATTTTTTTTTATTTGTTTGCAATTGATTTTTTGTTAATAAATAGTACTATTGTTATTTGCATAGATAGATTAAGACCAATATAGCTCCAATAGCAATTTGTGAAGATCTAATATTGTTCCCCATACATATATTGACTTACGTGCATATACCATAAATTCCTTAAAGAATAAAACAACCAACAAGCCTCACACCACAAAACATAGACTTTTCAATTCCTTCTTAGGTCTCCAAATGCTATGGCCGTTTTTGTTTGTGTTTTGAAATCCATTTTTTTCGCTACAATTCTAATTTGAAAATGAAAATACGTAATTTACATTCCGATGCGGTTTTCACGTAAATTTTTATCAGTTGTACTTATAAGTACATTGAATCACTATAATATCATATATTATCTTACATATACCATATATATAATTGTTACTTTTAACGAATTCAGTCACTTTATACATCATCAAATCATCAAGTCCAACCATTTTCAGGAAGACAACCACGCATGCTATCATCTTAGAAGATAAATCAGAAAACTTATTCTCCCCTACATTTTAGAAACGGAGGCTAAAAATGAAACACACACGCCTCCAAACAAAGCCTTAAATTTTACTATTGATTAAAAGCAAATACCGAAATTTTCAGATTGAAATCGATATAATATAGTCGTCCTTTGAAGCCAAACAACAAGTACGTTTGAGACAATTACAACTGATCATACCAACATAACAAAGCCAAAGAACAAAAACAACTTCATTCCATACCTGGAGAGTCTTTCATGGGAGAGTGCTTTCAAGTGACTAAAGTTATAGCTTCTTATGTGCGAACCCTTTGGATACCGGGCACTTATATAGGGAAGACTAATAAGTAAAGTTAACCAAGTAAGATAGGTTAGTGGAGTCTCTTAGACTGACGTAATATCTGCAAATCACTACCACTTGTCGGCCTCCCAGATGAAAACAAATCGGCTCCATTTGATCAAACACTAAAACAACGTACTGCCGTCAAATTAATCAAATTCTTGTGTTGATAATTTTTATCCAACTCACATATCTAAAAATCATATATTATTCTAAATAAGCAGTATTACACAATGGTACTTAATAGTATAAACAAAAATAACATTGTTCAAAACGCAACCTAACATCAGCCTTCGAAATCGTCAACAATATTTGAATATTTGTTACTGAACGCGTTTATATAACTTCTTACCGTACTTATTAGACATATTTATATACATATAAAATAAAATGTATACATATTACATGTATACTACATGTCTCCAATGCAAAATAAGAAACAATAAAAAAAAGAGCCTTCTTTTGTAATTTCAATTTATTTAAAGCTTAGCTAATGTAAAATAGGATAACCATAACAAACCACATGATTACCTACAATAGGCAATCGTCACCCTAGCCTATAACTAAAAAAACTAATATACATTTGTGTACCATAAAAAACAAAATACAGTAATACTACATATATGGAAGGCTATTCTCTTACTCACATAAAAAAAAGAAAAAAAAAAGAAAGAAAGAAAAGGGCATGGGTGTTCATACATAGCCCAAAAAGATTACACTCTAACTGCACAAAGCTTTCATTGTAGCAGCATATGGGCTTGTCAGCCCAATAGCAGTCCTGAACAATGAAAGACCCATTCGTACGAATGTACACCTTCCCAACGTTACAAATTAATTAATGCCTTTTTTTGCGCCCGTGAATTGTCAGCCCAATGAACCTCCTAATCATGCTCCACAATAAAATTGCTGGCCTGGGCATTTGCCACCGCGCAACTGCGCGGTGCTACCGGTAAACTAGTATATATATATATATATATATATATATACAGTTTTGCTTTTGTTGACAAAAAATGTTGTTGACCGTGTTCACCAATAGGAATTTAAAGTCAAAAGTTCTTCGGTAATAAAATGTTTTTTCTTTTGGGCCAATTTTTGGCCCAGAAATTGTTTTGATCATGTGTAATAAAAATTTCCCTATGATTATTATTTGTTTATGTGTCAAATTTTATTTTATTGTGTTGTTTCCATGAACTCAAAACTGAATTTACATTAAATTATATCGTCACTCTCAACAAAAAGAAACAGCTAGCTAGCTAGTACAAAATAAAACTTAACAAATTGTAATGCTTAAGCAGAATTTTTAGTTGACAGAGATTTGTAGAAAATAGTGTTGTGGAACTCAGAGTCATATTCCACCAAATATAGAAATAGCGAGGAAAATATTGTACTAGAAAACCACACTAGATTTAATTCCCATGAAAGATTGGAGGCGTCACAACGGTCGCGCTTAAAACCCAATCTCCTCGACAGAATTAACTAGACGTATTTAATAGCACAATATAACACTACAACTATAACTAACAATGGTTACTTGAAGAATAACACAAAATAAAGAACACCAAATTAAACGAGGTTCGGCTAATTTAGCCTACGTCCTCGGTAGGGGTGTACACGGTCGGGTTCAGGCGGTTTTGCAAAAAAAATTAACTCTACCCGACATGTGCGGGTTGACAAAATATCAAACCGAAAATGCATAATTATCTTTTCAAACCGAGTGGTTCGGGTCGGTCGGATTTAATGTTTTAACGGGCGGGTTGACGGGTTATCAAATTGTAGTTATAATTTTTACAACTTAATTTTAGTTATAAGTAGTAAGTAAGAAATTAATTATTATACTTTTTGTACATTTAACTAAAGAAAATTGAGTTGGTGAAAAATACACAAATAAGTGGTGTTATTAAATAAAATTCATATTACCATGATTTCTAATGAGTGAAAAACTCTAAAATATTCATAAAATTAATGTTTTTCGTAAATTTATCATCAAAATATACATATACATATAATTTTTCGTTCAAATCAAATGAAAACAAGTGTTCAAACGAGTCAATTTGTTTGCTCAAATAAAAAATAAAATATGTTACATGAATATGAATAAACCACTCTTATTAGAGAGTATATATGCATATATAGTTCTCAAAGTTTAGTATTAATCTTTAATTATATATACTTATACTTGTAATATAAATGATTAACGGTCGGGTTGCGGGTTAGGCGGGTTACAATTATTAAACCCACCACCCGACCCGAAAGTGGCGGGTTGCAATATTTTCAACCCGACACTATTATTTAATAATTCTAAACCGGAGGTTTTCGGGCGGATCGGCTCGGGTTGAGCGGTTCGGGCGGGTTTATGTACACCCCTAGTCCTCGGACCCCACCAAAATATTTCACTACACAAAAGAAAGGATCAAAAGTGAAATATACAAAACTATAGAGGAGAAAAGAAGAATAGCCAAAGATGAGAGGCTAAGGGATATCAAACAACTAAAGGGTGGATCCCTTTTTATAGGAAAATGGATGGCCCTTTACAAAATTCTTCCTATGTGGGACAAATTGCTCTTTCATTATCAAAGGGAAATGAGCCATTTCTTCACCACAATTCAACAAATCTCCACCTTGGCGAATTTTCAAAATCTTCAATCTCCTTGTCAAACGGGGTCACCAAAACCAATCTTCAAATTTTCCAATATTCCTTTCCAGGATCATGCATATACCTGCTCACAACCCCCACTGCTTGGGAAATATCAGGCCTCGTACACACCATAGCATACATCAAGCTACCAACAACATTTGCATACGGTACTTTTGACATGTATTCCCGTTCTGTATCAGATTTCGGTGACAAAGCGGCGCTAAGCTTAAAATGAGGAGCAAGCGGAGTACTAACTGGTTTTGACTTTTCATCAATGCCAAAACGCCTCAACATCCTACTCAGATATTGTTTCTGAGTCAAACAAAGTCTCCTCAATTTTCTATCTCTGAAAATCTCCAAGCCGAGAATCTTCTTCGCCTCACCTAGATCCTTCATCTCGAACTCCCTTTTCAAATGAGTCTTCAACTTCTCAATTTCTATTAGACTCGGGGAGGCAATCAACATATCATCAACATACAGAAAAAGATATATGAAGGATCCATCTTGTAGCTTGTGCAAATACACACAATGATCGTATTTGCTTCTTGTGTACCCAATTCCCATCATAAACTTGTCAAATCGCTTGTACCACTGCCTCGGAAATTGCTTCAATCCGTACAACGATTTTTTTGAAGTTTACAAACCAAATTTTCATTTTCAGCAACTTTGAATCCCTCTGGCTGAGTCATATAGATTTCCTCTTCCAAGTCTCCATGTAAAAATGCAGTTTTTACATCCAACTGAACTAGTTCAAAATCTAACTATGCTACCAAAGCCAACAAAATTCTAATGGAGGAGTGTTTTACAACTGGAGAAAACACCTCATTATAATCAATGCCCTCCTTCTGAGCGTAACCTTTGGCCACCAATCTGGCTTTGTAGCGAACATCACCTTGGCTAGGAAATTCATCTTTCTTTGCAAATACCCATTTGCATCCAATTGCCTTCGTTCCCTTCGGGAGACTGGCCAGTTCCCATGTTCGATTCTTATGAAGGGACTGCATTTCTTCACTCATGGCAATCCTCCACTTATCTTTCTCTAGTCCTTTGACTGCTTCAATATAAGTGGTAGGAACATCATCAGCGGCAATTGCAGATGCACAACCCACCATATCATCAAAGCGAGTAGGCTTTCTGATTGTCCTCTTTGGCTTGCTAGTTGCAATTGATTCAAGTTGCTGTGGAAGTTCTTGGGGTTGAACTTCCTCTTCATCAAAATCTCCTTCTACCGTAGGAGAATGATCAAGAGTTTCTTGATCTGCTGGGACAACAAACTTTTCAAACTCCACCTGTTTGGGAGTACCATCCTGCTGTTCTACATTCACCTTTTCCAACATGGTAGATTCATCAAAGGTGACATCCCTGCTAAAGATTATTTTCTTTGTTTCTGGACACCAAAGGCGATAGCCTTTTATACGAGAGGTGATCCCCATGAACACAGCTTTCTTTGCTCTAGGATCCAACTTTGATTCCTTAACATGATAATATGCAGCGAAACCAAATACATGTAAGGAATCATAATCAACAGCAGGCTTTCCAAATCATTTCTCCAATGGTGTTTTTCCATCAATAGCAGTAGATGGTAAACGATTAACGAGATGACACGCATACGTCACAGCCTCAGCCCAAAATTCTTTACCCAACCCAGCATTGGATAACAAACACCGAACTTTCTCCAGCAAAGTCCGATTCATGCGTTCTGCCACTCCGTTCTGTTGTGGTGTATGTCTGACAGTGAAGTGTCTGACAATGCCTTCATCCTCACAAAATTTCTGAAATGGACCACTCCTAAATTCTCCACCATTGTCTGTATGGAGACGATTGACCTTTTTATCAGTCTGAGTTTCCACCATCTTTTTCCATTTGAGGAATACCTCAAACACTTCATCCTTTGTCTTCATCGTATACACCCAAACTCTCCGGGAAAAAATATCAACAAAGGTTACAAACTAGTGCTTCCCTCCCAAAGAACTCATTTTTTGAGGGACCCACACATCCGAATGAACATAATCCAAGATACCATCAGTATTATGGATTGTTGTTCCAAATTTAACCCTTGTCTGTTTCCCACGAACACAAAGTTCACAAAACTCCAATTTGGAGTATTTCACTCCTTTTGTTTTGTGAACGACCTCTGATGAACAAAACTTCTGCATCTCCGCCTGAACAAACTTGCTTGTCCTTCTCAGTTCATAACTGTATAGGGCAGCACAAACTTCGCTAAGAGATACAGCAGCAGCCTTCCCGTGAAGTAGAGTGGTTTCAAGAAACTCAAACTCCTCAGGAAGGGATCCCAGCAACATCAGAGCCAAATCCTTCTCATCCAAATTTCCGTTCTTTTTTCTCTATATCATTTGGTTTCTTTTCTTCAATAGCTAAGTATAGACCTTGTTGAAAGAGTGCGTCTACAACTTCGCTTTGCCACATATCAAAATGGCCAGTGCCATCAAAAGGCTCCACTGCCAATCGCGTATTTGCCACAGTGGTTCTCGCCCAAATGGACGACGACGATGCTTTTGAGCTGCCTTCCATTTTTTGTTACAGATTATTCTTCAATAGCCCTCCAAATGCGAAAGCTAAATAGCACGGGAAAACTTTTCTGATGTGGAAGATCAGATTAAACTGCGACCACAGAGCATACTCAGAATACCCGAGTTCTGATACCACTTGTTGTGGAACTCAGAGTCATATTCCACCAAATATAGAAATAGCGAGGAAAATATTGTACTAGAAAACCACACTAGATTTAATTCCCAGGAAAGATTGGAGGCGTCACAACGGTCGCGCTTAAAACCCAATCTCCTCGACAGAATTAACTAGACGTATTTAATAGCACAATATAACACTACAACTATAACTAACAATGGCTACTTGAAGAATAACACAAAATAAAGAACACCAAATTAAATGAGGTTCGGCTAATTTAGCCTACGTCCTCAGACCCCACCAAAATATTTCATTACACAAAAGAAAGGACCAAAAGTGAAATATACAAAACTATAGAGAAGAAAAGAAAAATAGCCAAAGATGAGAGGCTAAGGGATATCAAACAACTAAAGGGTGGATCCCTTTTTATAGGAAAAGGGATGGACCTTTACAAAATTCTTCCTATGTGGGACAAATTGCTCTTTCATTATCAAAGGGAAATGAGCCATTTCTTCATCACAATTCAACAAATAGGTCCAATAAAATAAAGATGTGACACACCTATAACACCAAATTTTAACACTTATTGTGGAAACCCCTACCCTAAAATAATAGAAAAAGTTGTAATTAATTAATTTGATCGAGCACAGAAAAATAGAGCTACAAATATAATTATTAGCCTTATTACTAGAAAAGAAACAAAAACAAATATGTCAGCAATATATAATTCATTCAAAATCAACCACCATATTTTTATGTAAAGAGCAAAAACAGATCTGAAAAGAAAAAGAATCAATTAGCGTCATCATCATCATCGATACGAGAGTACACGCAAGTTTTAATTGCAGGCCGAACCTGCAGTGAATCAAAGACCAATTGCAGGTTTGACGAAATTAAATTTTTTAACAAAAAATAGGATTACTATGAAAGAGAAAATGTTAACAGAAGGAAGACGAAAGTTGACAATGAGGTTTTTTTGTTGACAAATGACAATGTTGTTGACCGTTTCAGGAACTTAAGTCTAAACTTATTTGGTAATAAAAAAAGGTTATGTTTGGTTATTGTTTTGGGCCAATTTTTGGCCTTTTTTTCTTGTTATTTCGGCCCAAAACCCAATTTTGTCGTTTGGTTTAACTGATTATGTAGGGCAAATCGCATTTTTCATCCTATAATTGTATTCAACTACACTTTTAATCCCGAGTTTTGCATAAATCTCACATTTAGTCTCTAACTTTCCAAATGTCTAGTCCCAACCGAAATTGTTGTCCAAAACTTAATGATCAACCCTGTTAGTCAATATTTAGACCGACTTTTGTGAGAGGTTTTATGCGTGACTGACACGTGATATTGAATTAAAACATTGTGCTACTGAATATAATTCATGTACGACTGCATTCACGCATGAATTCCCCAAAAAAAATTGTCAAAATATTGACCAACGGAGTTGATCATTAAATTTTGAATGAGACTCAATTTGAAATTTATATAAATCTCGGGAGTTGAAGTGTACTCGGGTTCAATTACAAGGCGATTTCCCCTGATTATACTTAGACTTCTTTGAAAAACGAAAAAAATAAATTGAAAACAACCTTAAAATAAGAAAAAAGAAATTGAAAATAACCTTAGAATAAGAGGCATACTTGTGGGTTAGCCTTTATTTACTAGAATTATAATAATCCATATACACAACTTGATATCTCGAATCAACAATTTTCCTTTTTCACAAATTTAAAAGTAATATTACATTTTCCATATTCTTCAAAGGAATAAACTCTTAGACTGCATCAGATTCTAAGTTATGGTTTCTATCTTGGAGAGATTCTAATATATTTCTTCACGTGGGATGTTCAGTCATCGTCATTTTCTTATATACCAGTGTTTATTTTACTTCTTCTTTCTACCCTTTATTTTTATTGGCAAACCCACCTCACCCCAGTCCCAACACCCCCCAAAAAAATAAGTTATCGAGGTGTGAATTGTTAGTCTTGTGAACTATTTCAAAAAAAGGGATGCATACTTAAGGTACAAATTAATATTTTAATTCTTAAGGGGTGTTTGGCTAAAGCTTATTTAAGACATCAAACTATCAATTGTTTTTTGAGCTTATTAGAGTTAAAATCCTATTCAAAAAATAATGTTACAAGTAAGGGCAATTATGTATGTAAGATAGAAAAGTTGAAAAGGTTTCTTAAGATCCTAACTCCTCAAAAATTTATCCACACTCATGTTGAGAAAAATAACAGACCTGATGCTGAATCGACATAGCCATAGCATCCAAGAACATGATGGCCTCTATATTTTGTCCTATCGGCGAAAATTCCACCAGTTATCGAACCAAAATCACATAATTTTGGATTATAGTCCTGCACAAACACTGAATTAGTTACTATTTCCATTCATTCACTATAGCATACTCAATTAGTCCAAAAATCACCTCCTCGAGCACTATATGAGCAGCATCTAGATTTCGAACTATGAAAGGATCATAAAATGAAGACTTTCGAGTGTGCAAAAATCTGAGAAGGGAAGCAAGTCCAAGGGCAACTTTGATTCTTTGCAGCCAAGTGAAACCATCTACATATATATAAAAACACATTTTCCAGTTATTTCTACCAATAATAGGTATCGAAGGTTAACTTTAAAACTTAACCACATCTCAAATAGGAAAAATTGCATCATTAGTCCCATATGATTGGTCCCCTTGCAATTTAGCCCTATTGGTTACAAACTTGTAAAATAGTTCCATAGGACATATGTTTTTGCTTTCCTAATCCCAATTGTTAAAAATATACGGCAAGTGACCATTATTTAGTTTCTATAATTTCATGAAAAATACAACCCTATATTATGTAAAACTTGCAAAAACTCACTTTTTCCTTAATGTTTAGTAGTTAGTGTTGTAAAAGTCATGGGGTATTTATACAATATATCTCCCATATATCCTAAAACCTTACGGGCCTGTGCATGCTACTTGTGAAATTCTATCTGTTTTCTTATCGGATTGGAGCGGAAATTTTTTTTGGAAATCCTCAATTTGTCACGTGACCATTATTTAGTTTGTATAAATTCATAAAAAAAACCCCTATATTCTGTAAAAATTGCAAAAAAACTCACTTTTTCATTAATGTTGTAAAAGTTATGGGGGGTTTTTATACAATATATCCCATATACCCTAAAACCTTTGCATGCTACTTGTGAAATTCCATCTGTTTTCTTAACGGATTGGACCAAAATTGCAAAAACCAAAAAAAGGGTCTTATGGGGCAATTTTCGCAACTTTGCAAACAATGAGACTAAAATTGCAATAAACCTTATCCCGTGGGACCAATCTTGTAATTTTCCCTCTCAACCAAGATGCAAAACATGAATTAACACGAGCAAAAAAATATCAAGTGAATTGAATTGACAATTCATTAAAATGCTACCAAACCGTTTTGCTTAAAACTGTACTAACATTTAGGTTCTTTTCAGCTGGAGTGACAATGCCGGACTTTGAAAATGCAAACCTTCTTACAACTAACTGGAGTATAGACCAAGAAGTTCTTGCACACGGGGGAAATTGCAGTATTAGTACCATAAGATAGGTCCACTTGCAATGTTGACCCTAATGTTTACAAACTCACATAATTGGTCCTCTAGGATCTATGTTTTTGCATTTTAAGTCTCAGTTGCTAAAAATTGAATGAAAACCGCCAGTTGGCTACGTGTCCACGAGTCTTGCAGGCCATTACTTAATTTGCATAAGTTTCATAAAACAAAAACCTATATTATGTAAAACTTGCAAAAAGAAAAAAAAAACTAACTTTTTGATTAACGCTTAGGGTTTATGGTTGTAAAAGTGTGGGGGATCTTAATATCTTATGCAATTTATCAAAGGCAAGTGCATGCCAGTATGCCACTTGTAAAATTTCATCCGTTTTCTTAACGGGTGAGACCAAAATTGCCAAAAAGAGAATCCTATGGGACTACTTTTTGCAACTATGGAAACAATACGACCAAAATTGCAATAGACTTTATCCAATAGGACCAATACTGCGATTTTCCCGTTATCACTATATAAAAAGTATATTACAGCTAAGCTAGATTGTGGATGGTGCAATTAGATAAAAAACGAATCTCAAGAAAGGACTGAAAAATCCAATACCTTTTGGAATAAGGTTAAAAATCGAGTCAAATGGCTTAAATAAATAAACCGCAGCAAGATGATTGCCCTCCCTGCAGTATCCATGTAACTTAACCATGCCTAGATGATTAAAAAACATTTCATGGCGAAGTAAAATGATTTCATCCTGTAAAACAAGCAAGTATATATTATGAATATCAGGTGTACTGGAAAAAAAAGGTATCTGAAATGTATGATTGTCGAATGAACGTACCATTAGCCTAAGTATGTTACAATTATATATTTCTGGATCTTCATATATCTTCACCATGAGATGCTTTGTATATCGTACTGGTAGCCATGGGATAACTCCACGTTAATATTTTCCAAATTGGAAATGGCCAACATAGTCAGAAAAGTTATTGGTATATTGAACCAACATCTCGTAAGTCATTTTGTCCACATCAGGTGGCTCCATTTCTAGCAAATCTCAATAAAACCTAAAGATCATATCAACATGTGATACGAATTTTAAGTTTACCATGATAATTATTGTAAAACGAAAAGAAGCAGGGCTATAGTTGAATCCTCAAGCCTATGATAAATACCAAAACACTACATATCATGCAAAATTTAAGACTGTTTTTTATGTTTTGGGATGGTATTTTGGGTAGAATTATTGGTCAGAATTTTTTTGGGACACGTGCATATTTGATGAGATTGCGTTTGGTTTTATTTTGGGAGTTGGTTTTTGGGTGTTTTATTTGGTGAGATATTGTTTGATTTTGTTTCCATAGGATACAAAATTTACTGTAGCAGTCAAATCTTGTAAACTTTTGTCTGCTAATAACTAGTTAATGATTAAAAGTTATAATATAATATTAAGGTTGTAATAATTGTAATATATATGTATGAATAGTAGTTTATATATATATTAATATATAAAAATTAATAATTGGATATTTATATATTTGTGTATATACAGTAGTCTATGGTTTATGTATATACAAAAAATACACGATATAAATGTACAAATACACACACATGATATATATGGTAAAATATATTTATATATGTTCTTATATATATATATATAATTATAGAGTGATTTATAAATAGTCTCTGTATACATAGTCTCTGGTTTATGTATATACAAAAAATACATGATATATATGTACAAATATATACACACATGATATATATGGTAAAATATATTTATGTATGTTCTCAATATATATATATATATACATACATTGTATATTCATTTTATACATATATATTCACCACACAAATATTTATAAGATATAGTTTATAAATATATTTTCCTTATAAATATTCTATATGTACAAATATAAAATAATTTTTATATATATTCCTTATATATATAGATATAAATATATTCCATATACAATGAACAAATAAGAGTGGGAAAGAGAAAAAGGAATGAGAGAGAGAGAGGACAAAGACGGAGTGAGAGAAAGAAATGTAGGGGACAAATTCTGCATGCTTTGGAGAGGGGAAGGACAATCATTATTATTTTATTTTATTTGACCAAAAAAATCACACATTTTTCTGGCCCAAAATTGTGTTAACTAAACACAATTGGGACAAACATTCGGACCATAATGGGCTTGGATACATATCCAAACATAGCCTACATATACTGATCACTTGTAGCAATCAATTTTGACTTCTGTAGATTATGTTACTACTTTAAAAGAACTCATTTTTTATTTTTTATGGTTAACAACACGAATTACAACACTATCTACAAATCCTTTAAGTCAAGGCACAACAAATCCTCTAGCTCATGTGGAGGCTCATTCCAAATCATCATTGTATCTCTCACCTCATGCCCCATTTTTGCAAGCATGTCTGCACAGTTGTTTTTCTCCCTTAAGACATGATCAATTTTGCATGTCCACGGCTTCCTTAGCAAGATATGACAATCTTCTACAAGGCTACCCAAAGGGTGAGACGAGGTATTCCCTTTGGTGACGAGTTTCCAAACCACTTCGAAATCGATCTCAATAATAATCCTCCTTTCCCACGCAATTTGAAGACCTTCCCGAAGAGCTAAAAACTCAGCTTTGTTGATGGTTATCGGGCCCAACCGCCGACAAAAACCCATCACCCACTGTCCCATGTCATTCCGAATTAAGCCTCCAGATGTGGCACAGTTCGTGCTTCTCATGTAACTCCCATCCGTGTTTAACTTCCACTATCCCCGAGGTGGGAGCTCCCAACAAAGATTAGCACGTCCGTCCTTCGTTTTACTCATCTTTTTAGGGAAGGCAACCTCTATAGCCACCACAAGCCTCTTAACTTCTGAGAAGACTTCCTTGTATGTATTATCTTGTCCTGTAAACACAAATTTGTTTCTCCCTCTCCAAATGCTCCACACGGTGACAAGAAAAACCAAGCTCCAGGGACAATCCGACAAGATGGGATTTCTTACATTAGATTTAACATTGCATTTTATCCATTGGTTAACCGGAATGGACATAAACTGTTGGTAAAATTTGACTGTGATAAAATGGATATGCAATTTAGAATCGAGGCGAGAATGAACTCTGTCCTTAACACAATATTGCCCCGCTATAGCCCTACTATTGGTGGTACATGTTGGTGCAATTTGTGTCCCAAGATACAAGATTCTTCTCGGGATTGAACCACTTCAAAACCGAGACCCACGAACAAACCCTGTTTCGAACTCTCAATAACAAAATGATTCAACTCTCGATTTTGTTATTCTTGGAATAACGAAACTTGAGAGAATGAACATAGATGAAGAGGAATTGTTAAATCGCTCTTTGAAAGAAAGATCATCCAAGGGGGTTTATATAGGTGTTAGAAACAAGAGGGGTCATAAGTGTCATTAAATTCAATTTAATGGCTCACATAAATGTTATTAAATTTAATTTAATGACTCACATGTAACGGTCGTAACGGTTTTGACCGTCATAAATACGACCAATCACATGTGTGTTAAAAATACAGCTCGTACGATCGTGGCCATCGATCGTAATGGGTAGTATCTTTAACTCCTCATTGTTTTACATCGTTGGATCACGAAAAAATTCACGGTAACCCACAGATTTCAAACCACAACTTCAGCATTTAATTTCTCATTCGTCCGAACTCGGATTAGAGAAATTCGAAATGCACTCGTGTTGTTCGAATTTGTTACCAGAAGTACGTCACACATACTTTATTTCCATCCGATTTCCAACATAAACTCATGGAACAAAGACGGAGTAACAATCATTTCCCACACCGCTTTTGAAACCCGACACTCCCGTAGAGCATGTATAGGCATATCCTGCGTATGTCCACATTTTGTACATGTGGCAGTAGTAGCGAAATGTCGATCAAAACGGAGGGAATTTGTCATAAATCCCTTATGGTGATAAATCCAGACAAAGTATTTGAATTTTAGGGGGCACTTCATGCCCCAAATCCAGCTCCACTCTTGCTCCTCCTCATTCGAAACCCCTCCTAACACCGCATAGGCTGATTTACACGAAAATAGCCCATTAGACAATGCACTCCAAACACATTTATCTTTTAATTCGGGGTCAAAAGGAACTGGGGTATTTAAGATCCTATCTCGAACGTGCAGTGGTATCGGTGTTGTAACGCGACTCAGGTCCCACAAACGATTTCCGTCAAGAACATCATTAATTGTCAAGCTAACCTCCTCATCCCTAACCGTTTCATCCAAGAGATCACAAATATAATCCTCCCCTCACCATCTATCAAACCAAAAGGATATTGTTTTGCCACCTCCAATCCTCCATTGAATAGATCGTTCCATAAGTTTAGTACTACGTAATATTCCTTTCCATTGAGGGAAAGACCATGTCAAAGGAGAGCAATCCAACAACTCTTTCTTACGCAAGTATTTTTTACAAAACATCTCTCTCCAAATTGAATTCTCTCCATTAATCAATTTCCATCCAACTTTGGTAAGAAAGGAAGCATTAATTTTCCTTGCTTCCCGAAATCCTAGCCCACCATGTTCCTTCGGCATTGTGATTTTGTCCCATCTAATCGAGTGAACTTTACGATTATTTCCATCTGTTGCCCATAAAAATGCACGGTTAAGCTTGTCCAATCTAGAGCAAATAGATGAAGGGAGCCAAGTAGATTGCATTATATACAAAGGGCTCGCCGTCGTGACCGCTTGGATCAATGTTGCCCTACCCGCTATATTCAACAGTTTCGCCTTCCAAGTAGAAAGCCTCGCTTCCACCCTATCCAAAAGTCCTTGATAAAGTCTTGGAGATGTCCGTCCATGAACCAACGGGACCCCCAAATACTTACCCAAATCCATCGTACATCCCATCTCAAGTTGGCTAGAAATACTTCTCCTAGTATTCCTATCCGTATTATTCGAAAAGAAGATTTTTGATTTACCTTTGTTCACCATGAGACCCGAGCTCGAACAAAAATCTTTCAAAATATGAGCAATAGTAGTCGAGTTCTTCCTAGAGGCCCTAGCCATGAATAGAAGATCATCCGCGAAAAACAAGTGTGAGAGTTTTGGGCCCCCTCGGCAAATTTGTAATGGTTCCCAATCCTTATCATAAACCGCTTGCTCAATCAAATAGCTTAATCGTTCAACACAAAGCACAAAAAGATAAGGGGATAGAGGGTCCCCTTGTCTAAGACCACAAGTGGGTGAGAAAGGGTTTAGTGGTTCTCCATTCCACAAGATCCTTGGTTTCACACATTTAACACAATACATCACAAGACGAATCAAATTGGAGGGAAAACCAAATAACTCAAGCATTTGCCCAAAGAACTCCCAATTTATTTTATCATAGGCCTTCTCAAGGTCCAATTTAATAATCATTCCTCCCACTTTGCTCTTTGACTTTCGAAGTCTATGTAACACTTCTTGGATTATAAGCACATTGTCATGGGTTCCTCTACCCGGTATGAAACTACTTTGAGGGGGTGACACCAAACCCGCCATCAAATGTTTCAATCGAAGCGAAATTGTTTTTGTAACAGTTTTGTATAGCACATTGCACAGAGCAATTGGTCTAAAAAGCTTGATCATTCCGGATTATTTTCCTTGGGTATAAGACAAATAAATGTCTCTCTGATACCCTCATTAAACCTCCCTGTCCGAAAAGCATTCGCAACAAAATCCACCACCGAATCACCCACCGTGCACCAATACTTTTGGAAAAAGAAAGCTTGGCACCCTTCCGGTCTGGGTGCCATGTACGGACTCATAGATTTCACCACATTGTGAATCTCGGTCCTAGAAGGGATTAGACCGAGTGTATCACAATCTCTCTCCTCAATTTTCCTTTGAAATTTGCTCAAAGGCAGGACCCCATTTTGTATCTCTCTCACCGGTGCAAAGAAATTCATAAAATATCGGGTAACATGCTCCTTTAACACATCCCCATCCATAACCCACACATTGTCAATTTTGAGCATATCAATTTTACTTCTACGACGTCTCACAATTGTAGTCGCATGAAAGAAACGCGTATTGCTATCTCCATAGACTAACCATTTGACTCTAAATTTTTAGAACCACGACATCTCCTCTTGTCGAATGGTTTTATTGAAATCCATGATGAGAGATTTTTCCAAAGTGTGAAGATACTCATTCTCCCTATTCGCAAGACATTTTTGAATTCCATTAATCCGAGCGATAAGAGATTTTTTCCTAGAAAATATGTTTCCGAACGCCTCTTTATTCCACTTGCGCAAAACCTTAGGTAGCTTGGATACCGCTTCTTCGATCGAGCCTGAATCCTCCCAATGACCATGGATCATGCTATCACATTCCGGATGGGTAGACCAAGCAAGCTCAAACCGAAACGGTTTTTCCCAAGCCCTACTTGTTGGAAGCCCCAAGCAACACGTCAAGATAGGGTGATGGTCGGAGTGAGTTCTAGGAAGATTGAGAATGGTCCCTTCGGGGTAGAGGAGATGCTAAGCCTCATTCGCCAAATATGGATCAAGCCTTTCCCGAACCGTGACACGCACCTCACACGTTCTTCACCAAGTGAATTTGGGCTCTTGACAACCCAAGTCCAAAAGATTACACTTATTCATCATGTCATTAAAACGATGGCACTGACTCATATTAGGACCCACCTGCCCTCTTTTCTCATGGAAAAAAGAAACCTCGTTGAAATCTCCGGTGACAAGCCACGGGAGAGAGTGTTGTGTACTGAAGCTTTCCAAACTCGCCTAAAGCTTCTCCTTCGATCTAGAATCCGGACTCGCATAAATTCCAGAACAAAGCCAACTAGAATCCCGTCTAGGTCCGACAATGGCGTGAATGGCTTGCTCACTAACCGAAATAACATCAACATAGATCGATCCACTATTCCACAAAAGCCAAATACCTCTACCCCTCCCCACGGTAGGAGCCCTACACACATCCGTAAACCCTAAATGGGCTGAAATATACATCGCACGTTCCTCCGAAACCTTTGTTTCAAGTAAAAACACCACATCCGGGTGATGAGTAGACATAATCTCCCAAAAATTGCTACGAAAAGAACTATTACCCGCCCCTTGACAATTCCAAGTTAGAATTTTCATTGGAGACAAATTAGGGTTTGAAAAATTTACCAAAGACTCAATTCTTCCCCATGTCCATATCTGGCGCATTTGCCCCAACAAACCCATTGCAACCTCTTGTTGCCGTAACCTCTCCGCGCTGCTGAGATACATCATCGTTTCGATACTCCGATGGGGGTGTCTGATGTGGTGAGTGAAGCTGCACTCGATCATCACTTGGCGGAATAGAGGTGTTATCAAAATCCTCGTTACACGTCGAAACATCAATAATGTGATCGATGCAAATATCGACTCGTTCATCTCCATCAGAGTTGTCATGTATCCCGTTCTCGGCAGAACCAGTCCGCCCTCGTCTTCCGAATTCATCTTTGCCGCCGACCAAATCACACACAGCTTTTGGAGTTAGGGTTACAGTGTGTGTAGAGCAAAATGGGGGTAGAGGTGTAAGATTCGCGGATGAAGCAGAGGGTTCCATGTTGTTTTTAGCCGTTGAGCAGTCAAGATTTTTTTTGCCCAAACTCCCAAACTCAAATCTTTTACTGGTTTCTCCTAGCTGAAAGTCTAGGGTTGAGTTGTCATAGCTTTTGTTTTTAGTCTGTTTCAGATCTTTTTTAGTCGGCCCCTTTTCTTTAATAGCAACTTTGGTACCAACTTTGGGTCCCTCCTTTTCTCCAACTTTAATTAAATGTCTTTTTCTTGGATTCTTAGTCCCTATAGCCAACTCATTTCTTTCACCAAAATGGGTAGTTGAAGTCTTAGGTTGACTTTCAACCTTTGTCTCCTGCTTCTCATCCAACACAGCAAAGGGGTTAGTTTGGATCCCACATTTCTTCTTGTCAACAAATTGGGTAGCTTGTCCACTGCCAATGTTTCTTTTTGTCTTATGCTTCTGTACACACATCCACTCCCCATGCACCCTTACCGTACTCGTCTTCTTAACAGGATTGTCACCGCCGCTCCGTGGTTTGCCGGAGATTTCCTCATCCTTTTCTTCCTCCGCCACTTGTTTCGGCGGTTTTGACGGGCAATCCTTATTTCGGAGCCCAACTCTACCGTATTCAAAGCATATTAAGGGTATATTTTCATAAACCACACTGTATTTTTGCCCATTAATCCCCACCAAACCCTTCAGAGGTTGTTCAAGGTCAACTTGCACACAAAATCTGGCGAATCTTCCTCTTTCAACAGAATGGGTGTGATGATCCATTTTTATAGGTTTCCTAATACTTTTGGCTATCAGATATGTGATGTCGGGTCTAAGAAATTCAATCGGAACCTCTGGAACTCTTACCTATGTAATGGCTATCATGGCCTTGTCCTTAGACAGTTTAAAGCCCGGTGTACATTTCCTCACCCCCAGGTAATGACCAAAGATCATCCATGGCCCGTCAGTTAAGATACTTTCAGCGCTTGTCTTATCTTCCATCTTGATGATGCAGCAGCCAAATCCCAAATCCACCAGTTCGAGTTTCCACATAGCATCCACATTACCATAGACTAAATTAAAGTGAATACTCTTACCTTCTAGTTTCAACAGGAGAGTGTCTTCCCATGATTCACAAGCTTCTTTGGTAAACTCCTCCTCTAATACAATCATCAAGAAAGGAGTATCCTCAGTAGAATCCAAAATTTTTGCCTTATTTAGTTTAGTTAAGTCGACGGCGTCGAAACTGATGTGATCTTTCTTGACCCGGTTTGCAGTAAGCTTTTGTACATAAGATGGTTCAACATCATTACCTGAGGGACCATTATCTTCATTAAGAGCAGCCTCTTTACCCAAAGGGTCCGGAGAGGAGTCCACCATTCTCACCTTCTTTTTACTTCTATCTACAAGATCCTTCTCGTCATTGGAGATAGGAGGTGGGATATTTTCCATTGAAGCAGCACACCAAAGAAAAAACCTTAGAGAGAATGAGGAGAAAAGTCTAGAACTGATTGCTTTAAGTAAAGAGGTAAATAAAACTCCAGAGACTGATAAGACAAGGGCACAAATACTTTAGGATTTTTACTTTATTACTCAGAAAGAAATGATCTTGTTTGTAAGGGTAACTGTTACTTCAAATAGTGTTTTTATTTCATTGTTTTTACCAAAGGCCTTTAAACCAGTGTTCCGAAAATCGGACCGGACAGCGAACTGGAAAAGTGACCGGGTCACGAGTCACCGATTCAACCATCGGGTCAACCGCAGTCGAACCGGTGATGTCATAATTATGCAATAAATAATAATAAATATGCTATTAAATATATAAAATATGAAGAAAAAAATATGTTTTTCCTATATATACATTGCTCAAGAGTTAAGAGTCAAGATTTAAGAGCTAAGGCTATGTTGTTTTTATTTGATCAGCTAAATAAAACTGAAAAAGGAAAAATAAAATTAAAACGAAAATATAAAGGCCAAAAAGACCTAATTCCCAAACTCTCTTTCTTCTTCCTTACACAACTACAATGCCTCTTTTTCTTCCTCTTAAGGTTTTTCTTTCTTTTTCATTCTAAATCTTCTTCTAATCTTTTGTATATTAGTTTTGATCTCCTTTGCCATCTTACAAACTGCCACCTTCAACTATATCTTCTACACACTACCTTGCACAAAAAATTGAAATTTCAGAAATGGTGGATGTGAAGAAAAATGTACAGTTGTCTCTCGTATTTGAGCTCGTTCCTTGGACCGTCCGGTTCTATCAAACCGTGAACGGGTCGCTCAATTGGACAGTCAGACCACCGGGTCAGCCGGTTTTAGAGAAATAGGGCGGTTTTTAGTGCAAAGCGGTTTTACTCATTGACCGGACCGCTAATAAAACCGATCGGGTTCGGGTCAGTTTTGAAAACACTGCTTTAAACATTAAAAGAGATTTTGGTCAAAAGTTATGCTACTGTATAACATAAAGTCAAAAAGAATTATACTCGGAATAGCTAAAAGAAGCTTGTGAGGTTCGAGAAGGAGGAAGTATACAATAGATGAATCATGCAAAATAAAGGCAATCCACAAAGTAAAAATTATAGTATTGGTCCAACAGGATAAGGTCTATTGCAATTTTGGTCTTATCCAATAAGAACACAGATGGAATTTCACAATTGGCATGCATACGCCTTTAAGGATTTAAAATATATTGGATAAGTTGTATAAATACTTCAACTTTTACAACCTTAAACCCTAAATGTCAATAAAAACTGAGTCTTTTGGCATGTGCAGATAATGTAGGGGTTTTTTGATGAAATTTATGCAAATTGAGCAATGGCTTCGTGCAAAACACGTGGCCAAACTAACGAGTCAGTCCAACTTTTAACAACTGGGTCTAAAAATGCAAAAACATAAGTCTTATGGGGACTACTTCTGCAAGTCTATATACAATGATATCGAAATTGCAAGAGCACATGTCCTATGAGACTAGTACTGCAATTTTCTCATCCACAAATATGCTAGAAATTGAGAGCTTCATGAGGCAAAATATTAACTATAATTTTGTGAATGTAAATTAGTAAGACTAAATCTTTATGATCAGGACGGAGCCAGGGAGGGGCTGGTAGTGGCACCCAACCCCCGTCAACTTTGAAAAAACAAATTTTTTACCCTATAAATTTTTGAACTTTGAAATTTCGCTCCTCCAAAGTCTAAAAATATCCACCTTTACCCCCAATATTTTGAGATCGCCCTGCCGAACCTAAATTCCTGGCTCCATCCCTGTTTATGATTAGAGTTTTCTTATCTCATCGCATCTATATTTTTGAAAATACAAATATGATCATGAACATTACTCAGTCTGAAATTTATACTAAACACAAATACACAATCACATATAAATTCCAAGAATCTCTCTGTTGGAAGTTGGAACTACTAAACACGTATATACAAACCAGATAACAGTAAAAAAAAATGCAATTTTTCTGAGTTTTATAGAAGATAAAGGTCTGATTTACCTTCAATTGCAGTGAACTTTTTAACTGAAAAACAAAAAACAAAAAGTAAAATACGCAGCAAAATTTGTTCAAATTATATCAGCATAAATCCAACAGAGAACAAGGGAGATAACAACGATCGATCGCTTTGATTTTACCTTGAACGCAGTGAATTGGAGATATCCTTTGAAGAGTGGGGACGATGATTCTGTGTGAGGAGCCCTTCACCCCTTGCCTGGTTTTTGCTTTGAAGTAAATATATATTTACCCTAGAGTCTAGATTAGAGTCCAAATCATG
This sequence comes from Buddleja alternifolia, assembly GCA_019426215.1. Lineage (NCBI taxonomy): Eukaryota > Viridiplantae > Streptophyta > Magnoliopsida > Lamiales > Scrophulariaceae > Buddleja > Buddleja alternifolia. Next base: position 52,540,158 of record CM033392.1, on the reverse strand, counting down.
GGTCGTTTAGGCAAAAGGGACCGACTTGCACACATGTGAAATTAAAAGGATGGTTATGTGTTTTAGGGTGAAAAGACCGAAATAGCCTCTAGTAATATTTGGCCAAAAGACTTAAATAACCCCTCTTAAAGAAGCGCGTTTTATCAAGAGAAACTCTACTTTGTTGTTTATTTTTTAAAAGAAAAAATAAATGCGTGTAATTACTATTTCACCCTTCCTCTATAAAAAACTCAGAACTGGAGGAATAATGCTCCTTTAACACGCCATTATCGAGAGAGAAGATAGAATTGGAGAAAGGGAAGAAGAGAACTGAGAAGAGCTGAAGAACAGGAGTAAATCACATCGATTTAGTTTGATTTTGTTTCGCTTAGGCTTACTCGTCAATTTCCCGAAGGTGATTTCTAGTTTTGAAGTATATTTCGCACTTTATGATTTTAGGTTTTTTTTTAAAATTTCTTTTATTAATCAGGCATTTGCAGTCAATGGCTCCTCCCCGTGGTGTAGATTTTGGAATGGTCCCTCACGACTCCGAGTCATCATCTTCAACAACTCCCCCTGTAAGTAAAATTCTATGAATAAACTCTAATATTTATAACTATTTATATTTTGTGTTGTTTGTTTAAATAACAGAAATGTGAACTACATAGTTGAAATTTGATTAGATAGTCTTATTTTAACTAGTTTATAAAAATGAAAGTTTTTTTTATTTTGTGCATAAAAAGTGACTTTAAGTATACTGGCTTCAGTATTGGCTTCATGTGATCCAGTATTTTATTTATTAAATGGCAACTAATATATATTTCACAAATAGTAATCCCTTTATTAATTTTTTTAAAGTATACTTGCTTCATTATGATGGATGAATTTAGGTAATTCTAGAAGAAGCTATTTTTGGAACCTTACATTACATTAAAGTATGTGAACAAGTTCAACAGTTTTCAATAACGTTGTATTATTTTTGTTTCAGGTCCCCACTCTTTGTTTGCCTCTTGGAAATTGTAATTTCAAGGGTAAAATTTCTACGTACTGCAAAATGGCAGAAGAATTCAAATTTATTGAGAATTGTTTGAGTGACCATCCGAATGGGATGGCTTGGTTGAGAGATTCTCAGTTTGGGCCTTTTTTCGACGCAGCTCCTAAAATGGAGATGATTTTAACTCCTTTGTGGATGCTGCTAAACCGCAAAGTGAAGTCTGAAAACAAATCCGAGGTTTGGTTTGTGTTGAATGGCATCCCTGTTAGATACTCTATGATGGAGCATGCCCTTTTGACTGACTTGAACTGTGATGAGTATCCCGAAGCAAGCATCCCTTTCCTAGCTCATATTTTTGTACAAGACACGTTGGAAAGAAAATCATAGCTGCGGGTATCAAGAAAGCACTTGCACAGTTTGTGATCCCTCCTCCTGAAGAAGGTGTGCCTCCCAGTAATAGTGATAGTAGCAGTCTAACGAGTGTTAGGCATGGAGCCCGAAGGAATATTGAAGATGACAAGTTGAAGCTTGCTTTGTTGTACTTGTTGTGCTCGGTATTTTTTTTTGGGGGGTAATGATAATGCAAAGATAGATTCCAAACTGATTCATATTGTTGAGGAAGAGTTTGTGAGAACCTATCACTGGGGTAAGCGGTCTTATTTTTTTTTGATTGAATCCGTGACAAGTTTGGACATGCAACAAAAAAAGCTAACTCAAAGCCCACAGTGGAAATGTCCTGGATTCATTATTCCTCTGATGGTAATGAAATACTTTTCTGTAACACTGTGTTTCTTTCTGGTAAATGTTTTTTTCTATATTTGAAAATATATAATTTGACGATTGATTTTGTTCATTTTGTTAGCTTTTTCCTTTTGAGTGCATCCCCGCACTCTCTCCTAATACTGGTCATTTGAGGGAGAAGGTGAATTCCACTTTGCCTAGAGTTTGCAAGTGGTCTACCAAACTGAAACACAGGAAACAATATCCTAGTTTTGAGGAGGTGATGAAATTGGTCGTGGACACGAAGGTTGGTGTTTAACTGTTTTGAAACTAGTAATATGCATATATATGTCTTCTCCCTCTAATTTAGTATATATTATTTGCTTTGTAGGAAATTTTAAGCAAAATGCAGCCGACTGTGGAGGAAATGTCTTCAACACACATGTTAAAATTTGCTGCTTATAATTCCCCCAACTCCTCCGTGAAGGATCCGACCACCGAATGTTGGACTGCAATACTTGAGAAGGGAGGTCGTATTATATTTGATGATATGTACCTAGAAGATGTGGATGGTAAACGTTCTTTCCTTGGATTAAGCTTAGGAGACATTAGTTCTCCTCCTCCGCAAATCGAACCATGTGTCTCATCAGCCATTCCGCCTAAGAGCGTTCCTGCTTTTTCATCATCCCACAAAAGGAAAGTGGGCCCAGTAATTCATTAGAACCTAACAATGAGGTTCTTCTTAGAGTGCTCGGTGAAATACTGGAAAAAATCTCTGTAGTTGAAAAGACTTGTCATTTGATGGATTCAAATGTAAGTGCAAGGTTATCCTGTGTAGAAAGCGGGTTAGAAAAATTAGAGAGATGTAAGAGGGATGAATTTGCTGCTGATTTACAACCATTTCATGTTTCACCGGCCAATGAACCTGTTAGGGATCATGATGATTTTGGTGTGCGTAAAGGTGAGGCCGATGTTGCGGATGGTGATGTTGCTGCAGCTCTTATGGAGTTGAATAAGGAGGAGGAGATGGTGGTAGAGATGCCTCTGGATGCTGGCAATCAGTATCCAAAGACGGAGGTTGAGATTAAGGAGTATCCAAGGAGGGAGCGGAAAAGATCCCACAATTTACAGTCCCCATACACTAATTTTTATGCAAATAAGAGGAAAGTAAGTCAATGAATTTGTATGTTATGAATTGTTATTTTTTTGTTGATATATTGATGTTTGCTTTAGATGCATATTGTTTTATTACTTCAGGCAACGAAGACAGTTGTAGACCCCCTCCAAAGCCAATTAATAAATGAGGGGAAATTGGCCAATGATTTGGAGAGCAAGGCATCACCTTTTCTGATGAGAAATTTGTGTTTAAAAAAGTGAAGATGGAAAAGGAAGATGATGCCGTTGATGCCAATTATTATTTTGAGCCTCTCACCAAGAGGCACCAATGCCAAGAAGCAACTGATTTCGGAACACTTGTCCCATTCTCTCAACAAACCCAAAGCAGAAAAACCCATGGTAAAGCATCACTCATTTGGTTTTAGTATTTCTGCTGAAAACTTTCAATGTTTGAAGCCAACCGAATGGCTTAATGATTCAGTGATTAATGCTTACCTACTGTTAATGAAAGAAAGAGAGTTGAGGGAGCCAACAAGATATCTAAAATGCCATTTTTTTAGTTGTTTCTTTTACCAGATATTGAAATCTCGTAGTGGGGTTAAGTCGGTGAGAACATGGACTAGCCTTCTTGAGTATTCCCTGCTTGAGTGTGACAAAATCTTTATCCCTATCCACCATGCGGACGATTGGACTTTGGCTATCATCAGCCCCAATGACCAAAAAATGGAGTATGTTGATTCCCTTGGCAATGGTTCTAGTAGGGTTCATGTTGAGGTTTTTGGTGTACTGGATGAGTACCTGAAGGAGTACGCAAGTAGTAGTCGTAAAGATATTGATTTGTCTAATTGGATGCACGAATTCGTTAGTGGCAATCCAAAGCAGGAAAATACTCATGATTGCGGTGTGTTCATGCTTAAATTCATCGACTATTATTGTAGCAGAGAACACATTAAACGTGTAAAAGATTTTAAACAAGACAAAATGTCATACTTTAGGCAGAAGATTGCCTTGGAAATTCTGAATCTGCATGTTGTATGATTGGGTTTAGAAAAGGCTGAATCTGCTTGTAGTATTGATTGTATTGTATGTAATTGATTGTCGATTCTTACCACTTGTATGTAATGTAATTGATTGTCGATTCTTACCACTTGTATTTTCACCCAATTTGTATTTTCCTAACCACTTGTAATACAATTGAGTTACAATTGTTAATGCAAGACAAACCTTTACCTCTTTACCTAAAAAAATCACAATTCCATTTCGTAAACCTAAAACAAATTGAAAATGTAGCGTGAATACTGGCAAAATGAGAAAATTCTATTTCGTAAACCTTAAAAAAAAATTTAAAAAAGTGCATAAACAATACTCGGATACCGGATCCCAGTATCCTGTTTCATTTATAATTCTGGATTACCGGATCTACCAGTATCCTGTTCCGTGTGAGGGTTTCAAAAGTTGTAGAATATTCGGATACAAGCTTTCCTAGTATCCGGTTTCGTTTGAGGGTTATACCTTTCTTCCCAATTTATGTAAATACACAGACACAGGACCATCCCTGTATCCGAATTTTATTTGAGAATAGACGAATTTAAAATACTAGCATACCATCTAAACCCATATCCAGTATTGTATCCAATTATTGAATACTGGTAACAGGACATCTAAGTATCCAATATTCGATCTTTTTTCTTTTTCTATTGTATGATATGTTATAATTTATGGTTGTAATTCAAAATGTCTCAATTCCATTCCCACCCTTAGGAAAAAAACATATAAATATAATTCAAAAAAATTGGCAACATTAGGGAAAAAAAATTTAAAATTTCCATACAGATTTAAAAAAAAAAACAACAACATTAGAAAAAAAAAAAGTTAAAATTATCCATAACAACACAACATAATGCCAAAAATAACATTCCATCATCATACATCAAAACTCTCCAGCCCCAACTTTCGCGTGCTCCTCCGTCCATGCCTTTGCAATTTCTATGTACTTGTCGCGGTCTTCCAAGTTCACTTTCATCGCATAAGTTGATTCTAGATGTGGAGCATCCACATTTGGCTCTGCCATCAACTGACGGATTCTTTCAAGTACTTGGAAAAAAAAATGTACATTGTGTGTTGAATGGATACATCGGAATAATAATAATAATAATAATAAATATCACCTTGCAATTTAAGATAATAATAACCTAAACTCCCTATCTTTACATGAAACCCCCAAATAACATTAGGTGGTGCCACTCTTCTGAACCATGCTGTCCAGTCCAAGAAAGGGAGCATGTCCCTTAACAACTTCAAGTTTTTTCAGAGATCTATATACTTGCTTCATAGTGGGGCGTTGATCAACTCCTCCATTTACACATTCCAGCGCGAGCATAGTGATCTTATGGCCATCAGCAGGACAAAAAACAGGTTCCTTTGCTAGACTTTCGTGGACAAGTGAAAACATGGGTTTTTCCATCTCAACGGCAGATTCATATTCTTTCCGAGCCCATTGGTAAACAAATGGCACACCAGCTTGCCTGTTTTCTTCTGTGTACACCTTCTTTGATATCAAACTCAAAAGTATAACCCCAAATGCAAACACATCTTGCTTGTTCGAGCAATCACCTGTAAGGAATATATTTACCAATCATCATATCCGTCTAAATGACTCATAACTTCACAAAATAGGACTATGATGAATAAATGATAAACAAGGGATAATTACAAGCAACACCCTCACCTATTGCGTAGTTACTAGTTACCAGAAGCACCCCAAGTTTTGAGAATTACCAACACGCCCCCTTGTCAGGGTGAAATTTGTAATATGTTTAATACTGACACGGGGAGAAATTGTAATCTGACAGGGGGTGGAAATGTAATCTGCTTTCACTTACAAGGGAGGTTATGGTAATTTCTCAAATTTAGAGTCTTTTTCGTAATTTCTCAAAGCTTAGGTGTTTTGTGTTGTTTGTATTTGTGAACGCCTCTGCACCACACGAACAACGCGTGGTGCACGCGAGACTTCTTTTTGTCTATTTTTCTACTGTTGGAACCAAAGTTGCAAATAGTTACCTTGTGGCACTAAATTTGAAATTTTCTAATCACCCTACCCTATGGAACTAAATCTGCAATTTTCCAGGTGCTTTGGAATTAGATTTAAGTCCCTTAGTCTACAAAAACAGAACAGCTATAGAGAAAGGGCCAAAAAACCACAATTTTAATTTTGTTTGTGGTGGTGAGGAAAATTAGAAGAAAAATGAAAATGATCAGGAAATAAAGCACACTAAAACATTTGCTTAAGTGGTTTCCTCCCTATAATCCAAGTAATAAATGGAGGGTAAGAGTTTTTTGGAACTGTTAAGGGGTCTTAGTAATTTTACAATGTAGGTTAAATTTTCATATAATATTATTTTATGTTAGACATTAGTATGTTCACCTCTGTCATGTATAATTAGTACACTCAATCCTTGTTTGAAAGGCAGTTTCTTAATAATTATTTTTTTCATACTTTAGTCAGATAGCCTTTATTTAGTAGAATTATAAAAATCCATATACATAACTTGATATCTCGAATCGATAATTTTCCTTTTTCACAAATTTAAAAGTATTATTACATTTTCCATATTCTTCAGAGGAATAAACTCTTAGACTGCATCAGATTCAAAGTTATGGTTTCTATCTTGGAGAGATTCTAATATATTTCTTCACTTGGGATGTTCAGTCATTGTCATTTTCTTATATACCAGTGTTTATTTTACTTCTTCTTTATACCCTTTATTTTTATTGGCAAACCCACTTCACCCCAGTTCCGACGCCCCCCAAAAAATAAGTTATCAAGGTGTGAATTGTTAGTCTTGTGAACTATTTCAAAGAAAAGGATGCATACTTAAGCTACAAATTAATATTTTAATTCTTAGGGGGTGTTTGGCTAAGCTTATTTAAGACATCTAATTATCAGATATTTTTTGAGCTTATACGAGTTTGAATCTTATTCAAAAAATAATGTTACAAGGGCAATTATGTAAGTAAGATGGAAAAGTTGAAAAGGTTTCTTAAGATCCTAACTCCCCAAAAATTTATCCACACACTTTGTTGGAGCGTATAAGCTCCTCAAAACATGTTATAAAATGTTTAAGGAGCTTATAAGCTGACACAAACACCCTCTTAGTGCACTAATGTTGAGAAAAATAACAGACCTGATGCTGAATCGACGTAGCCATAGCATCCAGGAACATGATGGCCTTTATATTTTGTCCTATCGGCGAAAATTCCACCAGTTATCGAACCAAAATCACATAATTTTGGATTATAGTCCTGCATAAACACTGAATTAGCTACCATTTCCGTTCATTTACTCTAGTATACTCAATTAGTCCAAAAATCACCTCATCAAGCACTATATGAGCAGCATCTAGATTGCGAACTATGAAAGGATCATAAAATGAAGACTTTCGAGTGTGCAAAAATCTGAGAAGGGAAGCAAGTCCAAGGGCAACTTTGATTCTTTGCAGCCAAGTGAAACCATCTACATATAAAAACATATTTTCCAGTTATTTCTACCAGTATGAGATATGGAAGGCCAACTTTAAAACTTAACCACATCTCAACTAGGAAAAATTGCAATATTAGTCCCATATGATGGGTCCCCTTGCAATGTAGCCCTATGGGTTATAAACTTGCAAAATTAGTCCCACAGGGCATATGTTTTTGCTTTCCTAACCCCAGTTGTTAAAAATATATGGCACATGACCATTACTTAGTTTCTATAAATTCATGAAGAAAACAACCCTATATTATGTAAAACTTGCAAAAGCTCACTTTTTCATTGATGTTTAGCATTTAGTGTTGTAAAAGTCATGGGATATTTATACAATATATATCCCATATATCCAAAAACCTTACAGGCCTGTGCATGCTACTTGTGAAATTCCATCTGTTTTCTTAACGGATTGGACCAAAATTGCAAACAGAAAAAAATGGAAATCCTTAATTTGGTCACATGACCATTACTTAGTTTCTATAAATTCATTAAAAAAAACCCTATATTCTGTAAAACTTGCCAAAAAAAAAAAAAAACTCACTTTTTCATTAATGTTTAGCATTTAGTGTTGTAAAAGTCATGGGGGGTATTTATACAATATATCCCCTATATCCTAAAACCTTTGCATGCTACTTGTGAAATTCCATCTGTTTCCTTAACGGATTGGACCAAAATTGCAAAAGCAAAAAAAAAAGGTCTTATGGGGAAATTTTGGCAACTTTGCAAACAATGGGACTATAATTGCAATAAATCTTATCCTATGGGACCAATATTGTAATTTTCCTTCTCGACCAAGAGCAAAACATGAATTAACACAAGCAAAAAAATATCAAGTGAGTTGAATTGACAATTCATTAAAATGCTGCCAAACCGTTTTGCTTAAAACTATACTAACAATTAGGTTCTTTTCAGCTGGAGTGACAATGTGAGACTTTGAAAATGCAAACCTTCTTACAAGTATAGGATAGGTCCACTTACAATGTTGACCCTAATGTTTACAAACTCACATAATTGGTCCTCTAGGATGTATGCTTTTGCATTTTGAGTCTCAGTTGCTAAAAATTGGATGAAAACCGTCAGCTGGCTACGTGTCCACGTGTCTTGCAGGCCATTACTTAATTTGCATAAATTTCATAAAACAAAAACCTATATTATGTAAATTTGCAAAAAACCTCACTTTTTGATTAACGCTTAGGTTTTATGGTTGTAAAAGTGTGGGGGAACTTATGCAATTTATCAAAGGCATGTGCATGCCAGTATGCCACTTGTAAAATTTCATCCGTTTTCTTAACGGGAGAGACCAAAATTGCTAAAAAGAGAATCCTACGGGACTACTTTTTGCAACTAAGGAAACAATACGACCAAAATTGTAATAGACTTTATCCAATAGGACCAATACTGCAATTTTCCCGTTATCACTATATAAAAAGTATATTACAGCTAAGCTAGATTGTGGATGGTACAATTAAATTAAAAAGGAATCTCAAGAAAGGACTGAAAAATCCAATACCTTTTGGAATAAGGTTAAAAACCGAGTCAAATGGCTTAAATAAATAAACCGCAGCAAGATGATTGCCCTCCCTGCAGTATCCATGTAACTTAACCATGCCTGGATGATTAAAAAACATTTCATGGCGAAGTAAAATGATTTCATCCTGTAAAACAAGCAAGTATATATTATGAATATCAGGTGTACTGGAAAAAAAAGGTATCTGAAATGTATGATCGTCGTATGAACGTACCATTAGCCTAAGTATGTTACAATTATATATTTCTGGATCTTCATATATCTTCACCATGAGATGTTTTGAATCTCGTACCGGTAGCCACGGGATAACTCCACGGTAATATTTTCCAAATTGGAAATGGCCAACATAGTTGCTCTCAGAAAAGTTATTGGTATATTTAACCAACCTCTCGTAAGTCATTTTGTCCACATCAGGTGGCTCCATTTCAAGCAAATCTCAATAAAACCTAAAGATCATATCAACATGTGATTCGAATTTTAAGTATACCATGATAATTACTGTAAAACGAAAAGAAGCAGGGCTATAGCTGAATCCTCGAGCCTATGATACATACCAAAACACTACATATTCATGCAAAATTTAAGGCATACATATACTGATCACTTATAGCAATCAATTAAGACTTGCATAAATTATGTTACCACTTTGAATGAAATGATTGCTTTAAGTACAGAGGTAAATAAAATTCCAGAGACTGATAAACTTTATAAGGGCACAAAGATTTTAGGATTTACATTATTACTCAGAAAGAAATGATCTTGTTTGTAAGGGTGACTATTACTTTAAATACTGCTTCTATTTCATTTTATTACCAAAGGCATTTAAACATTTAGGGATTTTGCACAAAATTTATGCTGCTAATATATATTACATAAAGTCAAAAAGAAGTTATACTCAGAATAGCTAAAAGAAGCCTGTGAGGTTCGAGAAGGACGAAGTATACAATAGATGAAGCAGGCAAATAAAGGGAATCCACAAAGGGAAAATTACAATATTGGTCCCACAGGATAAGGTCTATTGCAATTTTAGTCCCATTATTTCTAAAGTTGCAAAAATAGTCCCATAAGACTTTTTTTCTTCTTGCAAGTTTGGTTCTATCCGTTAAGAAAACGGATGGAATTTCACAAGTGGCACGCATATGCCTTTAAGGATTTAGGATAGATTGGATAAATACCTTAACTTTTAAAACCTTAAACCCTAAATGTTAATAAAAAGTGAGTTTTTTGGCATGTATACACAATGTAGGGGTTTTTAATGAAATTTATGCAAATTAAGCAATGGCCAGGCCCAAAACATGTGGCCAAACTAACGAGTCCGTCCAACTTTTAACAAGTGGGACTAAGAATGCAAAAGCGTACGTCTTATGGGAACTACTTGTGCAAGTTTATAAACAATGATATCGAAATTGCAAAGAGCACCTGTCCTATGAGACTAGTATTGCAATTTTCTCATCCACAAATATGCTATAAACTGAGAGCTTTATAAGGGCAAAATTATTAACTATAATTTCTGTGAATGTATATTAGTAAGGACTAATATGATCATGAACATTACTCAGTCTGAAATTTATACTAAACACAAATACACAATCACATGTCAATTGCAAAAATCACTCTGTTGGAACTACTAAACACGTATAGACAAACCAGATAACCGTAAATAAAAAAAAATTGCAATTTTTTTGAGTTTTGGAAGATAAAGGTTTGATTTTTCAAAATTATTAAAAAGCCAAGAAAAAATCAACTTTCAGTTTTTACAGCTCCGTAACCAAAAGCGCAGAATTTTTTCTTTAAAACATAAAAAAGTGAAATACGCAGCAAAATATGTTCAAAAGATAACAACGATCGATCGATCGCATTGATTTTACCTTCAACTCAGTGAATTAGAGGTATCCTTGAAGAGTAGGGAAGACGATTGTGGCCTGGTTTTTGCTTTCAAACATATATACATATATATATATATATGTGTATATATATTTTACCCTAGACTAGAGTACGAATCCTACTCGGTAAAGGAAAGAGGGTAATTTTATTCCCATTATTTGCATCAAACTCCTCTAAGATATTGAGTTTTGGCAACCTTCCGTCATATATTAAATTTTGACGTTTACCTCTTATATATAAAAAATTATATGTTACTCTTTTTACCTTTATTTTTTCTTTTATATTTTATTTCATTTTCCTTCCTTTAATTTTTTATTAAATAAAAAAAGAAATGAATTGAAACACTCGTGAATGTTTTTCTAACGATTCATTATTTTTATTTAAAGATAGATATAACAAACAATATACAAAATAATCACCCCCCCAGAAAATTAGATTTTTATATCTAAAAAACTTGTAATACTATTATATTTCTATTTTAAATAACCATTTTACAATTATTTTAGTAGAAAACAAAAAATTTAACTTTAACAACTTTTGGGACAAAATACTATCATGGGTTTTTAGAATATAAAAGTTTATTTAAAAGTTGTTCATAATTTTCTGTGTATTAAACTTAAATATTTGATCTCTCAATTTCCTTGTGTAGTTCTTGAATTATATTTTTCAATGTTTTAAGGAAGTTTTAATAAATTAGTATTGCTTTATTTATTTTATTTTATAAAAAATAAAAAGTTTATACTTTATATGATTGTAATATTGACTATTTAAATAAAAAAAAATCTAAAAATTGAAAATGTAAATACATTTTAATCACTTTGTTTAAGGATTCATAGTTGACTTTGAAGTAGAAACTGAAAAGGTCATACATACATTATGATTTATTTCAAATATTAAAAATAGTGGAACTGACAGAGCACGCTATATGCAAAATAAAGAAGTAGACAATAGAACAAAATAATTATAGGGATATAAGCAGACACCCTTTGACCTATGGTGGGTTTTGCACTTTGTCCCCTAGCACATCAAAATATGCACCTGACACGCTCATCTTTGATGAATGTTGCATTTAACTCCTTATGATCGGACCTGACGAAATCTTGGGGGATATTCTGGCACATGTTAGAGTAAAACAGTCGCTCATGGGGCAAAGTGCTAAGCACCCCTTGGGATACGCGGGTTGTCTGCGTTGATCCAAAAATTCTTTCGTTTTCTTATATCTTCATTTTTTTTAATTCAAATTTTTAATACTTTCCAAAAAGAAAAACAAAATTAGAAAAAAATAAGAAAAACATCCAAACAAATTTTAAAAATAAAAAATCAAAAAATCCAGTAGAATAAAAAAATAGAAAAAAAATAAAAAATTCCCGTAAATTTATGAAAAGTAGAAAATTCGGAAGAAAAGAAATTAAAAATAGGAAAAATCCAAAAAACCGAAAAAATAAAAAATAGGAAAAACTAGAGAATTTCCTTTATTATTAATTTTTTCAATTTTTTTGTTTTATTTTCAGCTTTATGAATTTTCAAAAATTTGCTGAAATTTTCTGTGTTTTTTAATTAATATTTTTAGAATTTTCTAGATTTTTCTTTCAGCTTATTTATGAAATTTTTGGAAGATTTATGATTTTCTTTCTAAATTTTCCCCTTTCTTCATTTGAATTTGTTTTGATGTTTTTCTGGCCTTTTTTTCTTTTTGGAAAATTATGATTATTTGGAATTTAAAAAATGAAGATTTAAAAGACAATCTCCTATCGGATGGAGTGTGTGCACTTTACCCCTTAAGTGACTATTTTACTCTTACATGTGCCGAAATATTCCTTAAAATTCTACCGAATCCAATAACATGGAGTTGAATGCAATATTAATCAAAAGTGATGGTATCATAAGTTGGGAGCAAAGTGCACAACTCTTATATATTGGGGTGTCTGCTTTTATCTCATAATTATATAATACAAACGATATGTCAATTTATTGTTCTTTTCCATTTCACACAAATCGACGTTTGTAATTGTACCCAATAGTGTGTTATGCTCCTTATGTGTCCGCCATCACCTGTTTCCTCATTCTTGATTGTGGTTATCCATATAACACCAAACAAATTTAAATCTAACAACAACGTTAAAAATACTTGCCAATTAATAAAAAAAAAAGATCATATATTAGATAAATAGTTAATTTATGAAATTTTACAGTTCATATTCTTGTTTCCTATCAAGATCTGTTATGACAATTCACGAAATAAGAGCATAAAATTAAAGACACAAGAATTTACGTGGTTCGGCAATTGCCTACATCCACGGGAGAGGAGAGAGTATTTTACTATTGATGAAAGAGGTACAAATTACAATGAATGTCAAAAGTACTGAACTAAAACCTAGCCCCTGATTTTTCCCTAAAATACACGTGTACCGTACCGCGGGGGCAAGCCCCCGCACCCCCTGGCGATCCTTCGTCGAAGCGGGCTCTTCAGAACTGGCCCTTTTGATAATGGGCTTGCTGCATAATTTGAGCCTAGGACTTTAAGACATATCACAACAATTCTCCACCTTGGATTAAAGTCCAAGTAATAAAACGACCTCAAATAGCAAAACTAAAACTCAAACTTCTCCAAGCCCCTCAAGGGCAATCAATCAAAAACACCAATTTTGACCAAGTCCAAGCAATGCTCGAACTTGTGCACTGGCACTGGCTTGGTCATCATATCAGCAGGATTGTCTTTAGTACCAACTTTGGTAACCACAATCTCTCCATTTGATATATACTCTCGAACGAAGTGATACCTTATATCAATATGTTTGGTCCTCTCGTGGAACATCTGATTCTGTGTCAAGTGAATGGCACTTTGACTATCACAGAATACAGTAGGAACCTCCTCCTCGAGACCCAAACTCACAGCTAAACCTTTCAACCATAAAGCTTCTGTGACTGCCTCTGTGACTGCCATATACTCTGCCTCTGTGGTAGATAATGCAACAGTAGGTTGAAGAACTGCCTTCCAACTAATAACACCTCCAAATAGAGTAAATATATATCCACTGATAGAACGCCTTTTATCCAAATCTCCGGCATAATCAGAATCTACATAGCCAATAACTCCACCTCGAGAAGAATCCTCAGAACTATCAAACACAAGTCCTAAATTTGTAGTACCTTTCAAGTACCTCAAAATCCATTTAACTGCTTGCCAATGTTCTTCTCCCGGATTTCCCATGTAACGACTCACCACACTAACAGCTTGTGCAATGTCTGGTCTAGTGCACACCATGGCATACATCATGCTCCCAACTGCACTAGAATAGGGAACCCTAGACATCCGCTGCACTTCCTCTTCAGACTGAGGTGATAATAAGGCTGATAATTTAAAATGTGGTGCAAGTGGAACACTAACCGGCTTTGCATATTGCATCCCAAATTTTTCAACAACTTTCTCAAGGTACGATTTTTGAGATAAAAATAACTTTCCAGCCTTTTGATCACGTCGAATCTCCATACCTAAAATCTTCCTAGCAGCTCCCAGATTCTTCATCTCAAACTCCCCACTCAATCGAGTCTTCAACTTATTAATCTCAATCATGCTCTTTGCAGCAATGAGCATATCATCCACATAAAGGAGTAAATAAATAAAAGAATTATCTGGTAATCTTCTAAAGTAGACACAAGCATCAAAATCAGTCCTACTATAACCAATATCTACCATGAAAGCATCAAACCGCTTGTACCACTGTCTTGGAGATTGCTTCAACCCGTAGAGAGATTTTTTCAATAGACATACATGATCTTCTTTCCCCTCAACTACAAATCCCTCTGGTTGAGCCATGAAGATGGTCTCCTCAAGTTCACCATGCAAGAAAGCTGTTTTTACATCTAACTGCTCGAGTTCCAAGTTAAACCGAGCAACAACAGCAAGTAACAGACGTATGGAACTATGTTTAACAACAGGGGAAAATACTTGATTAAAATCAACTCCATACCTCTGTGTGTACCCCTTAGCTACAAGTCTTGCTTTGTACCTTAAATCCTCAACACCTGGAGTTCCTTGCTTCTTTTTAAACACCCACTTGCAGCCTACAATTTTCTGATCCGTAGGAGGCCTCACTAACTCCCAAGTTTGATTTTTATGAAGAGATTCTATCTCCTCTGTCATAGCTCCAATCCACTCAGACGATTCACCACAAGAAATAGCATCAGAATATGAGACAGGTTCATCAGATTCCATTTCCTCAGCAATAGTCAATGCATATGCTACAAAATCTGCATCAGCATATCTTTGTGGTAGCCTAATTTGCCTCCTCGGTCTATCTTTCGCAATAGAATGAGTTTCTTGAGTGGAAATCTGCTGCAAGAGAGGTGTAATTGGAACCTCCAGCTCCACCTTCTCATGTGATTCTTCAAAACCTGCATCATTATCAACTACATTGTCCTTTCCCGGACTTATCAAGGCAGACTCATCAAAAATAACATTTCTGCTCGTAATTATTCTACATGTTTTAGGACACCAGACCCTAAATCCCTTAACACCCGAAGTGTAACCAAGAAATATGCACTTTTTAGACCTAGGTTCTAGTTTTCCCTCATTAACATGTACATATGCAGGACAACCAAATATTTTAATATTAGAATAGTCAGGTGAATTTCCAGACCATACCTCTTCAGGAGTTTTAAGCTCAATGGATGTGGATGGAGAACGATTCACCAGGAAACATGCTGTGGCAACTGCTTCTGCCCAAAAATCTCTAGATAATCCTGAATTAGAGATCATACAACGAGCTTTCTCTATCAATGTTCTGTTCATACGTTCTGCTACACCATTCTGCTGAGGTGTTGCAACAACTGTATGATGCCTCACAATTCCTTCTTTCTTGCAGAAGTTCTCAAATTCAGTATTACAAAATTCCAATCCATTGTCAGTGCGAAGACGCTTAATCTGTTTTCCCGTCTGCTTCTCAATCATAGTCTTCCACTGCTTGAAAGTGTCAAAGACATCACTTTTCTGCTTCAGAAAGAAGGTCCAAACTTTCCTCGAATAATCATCAACGAAAATCAGCATGTACCTAGCACCTGCTTTAGATGCAACTCGTGATGGACCCCAAAGATCAGAATGGATATAATCCAATGTTCCTTTGGTTCGATGAACACCTTTACCAAAACTGGTTCGCTTATGCTTCCCAAAAATACAGTGCTCACAAAAATCCACATTGCTAGTTCTCTGTCCACAAAGCAAGCCTCGCTTGCTCAAAATCGTGAGTCCACGCTCACTCATATGACCTAAGCGCATATGCCACAGTTTCGTCACCTCAGAATCAGACATAGAGGTTGTAGAAACTGCAGCTCCACCTGAAACAGTAGTTCCCTGCAGAACATATAAACTGCCACCAAGTCTCTGTCCTTTCATGACGACAAGAGCCCCTCTCGAAACCTTTAAAACACCGTCTGAGCCAGTATACTTATATCCAAGAGCATCGAGAGTGCCCATGGATATAAGATTTTTCTTTAAATCCGGAACGTGTCTCACATCTGATAAGGTCCTGATTACACCATCATGCATTTTAATCCTAACTGCTCCTTTTCCAGCAACTTTGCAAGCTGCATCATTACCCATGAGAACAACTCCATTAACAGGTTCGTATGTAGAGAACCAATCCCTATTTGGGCACATATGAAAAGAACAAGCCGAATCCATAATCCAATCTCCATCTGATTTTGGACCATCAGAACTGACCAAAAGAACACCTCCATCACTATCTTCCTCTACAGTATTAGCATTAGCTTCTCCGGGCTTATTTTTCTGCTGGTTTTCCAATTTCTTTTTAAGCTTCCAGCAATCAGCTTTCACATGATTGGTCTTCTTACAGTAACGACAGTAAAGGTTTCCTTTCGATTTTGAACGAAACCTCTGCTTGTTGTCTTGGGTAGCCTTATCCTTCGGCCTACCCCTAACAAACAACCCCTCACCCTGATTTTCGGATACAGTTGATGTGATTTCGCCATCAATGGAGTACTTGCTCAACAAGGCTTCTTGAACATCCTTCAACTTAATGGTATCTCTACCATATAGAATTGTATCCCGAAAATTGGAATAAACTGAGGGTAACGAACACAGCAACAACAAAGCCAGATCCTCATCATCATACTTCACCTCAAGGTTTTCCAGATCTGTGACGATCGTCTTAAACATATCGATATGAGCCTGTATCGATGTCCCCTCGTTTAACTTGCAGGCAAATAACTGCTGCTTCAAACGCAGTTTATTTGTGAGATTCTTCTTCATACAGATCTCCTCCAATCGACTCCATAGACAGGCAGCGTCATCTTCGTTCAGTACATCCTGTAGAATTTCGTTTGATAGATGCAACTGAATCTGCGAGACAGCTTTCCTATTCATTTTCTTTTTCTGTTCATCCTTCAGATCTGCGGACATCTTATCTTTTCCCAATAGAGCTTCCTCTAAATCCATCTGTGTCAGAATCGCCATCATCCTCGCCCCACAACGGAAAACGGGTTTTGCGATCAAGCTTCTCGATTTCGTGTTTGACTGAAGCCATCCCAGGAAAATAATCGAAAAATTGCGGAAAAACGATTATTTAATCAGGCTCTAGATACCAGATTGTTATGACAATTCACGAAATAAGAGCATAAAATTAAAGACACAAGAATTTACGTGGTTCGGCAATTGCCTACATCCACGGGAGAGGAGAGAGTATTTTACTATTGATGAAAGAGGTACAAATTACAATGAATGTCAAAAGTACTGAACTAAAACCTAGCCCCTGATTTTTCCCTAAAATACACGTGTACCGTACCGCGGGGGCAAGCCCCCGCACCCCCTGGCGATCCTTCGTCGAAGCGGGCTCTTCAGAACTGGCCCTTTTGATAATGGCCTTGCTGCATAATTTGAGCCTAGGACTTTAAGACATATCACAACAAGATCATTAGACAATAATGTTGCAATTAGATCACTTATATATCTCCTCAACTTAAAGTTATCAATCTTAGGAGTTTTTAAGAATCGATGTGTCAGAGAAATTACAAAAGCTATGTGATGAATCTTAGTGAATACATCTTATGCGGATGCTTATGGTTTAATCCGAACTTGAAGTCAGAGAACTACCTGATGTGTATAAAAATAATTCATTGGGCCAAGCTGACAAGTCTATACCAAAATAGGCCTAAAAAGCTTACAAATAAAGAAGAGCAAACCCAAATCAATTCTGACGCGGGTGGAGATACCAGTTGTACGCGAAGCTGGGCCAGGGGCCTACAAAAAGAAAGGAAGACTTTTAGGAAACAAGATCCAATCAAAATATTAATGAAAACCAATTAAAGATATCAGTCAAAAGACTTTCCAGAGCACGTTGATGTGATTCAATCAAATCAAGGCCTATTCTTGGATCGATTTAGCCCAATCTCGTGGACCTCAAGATTTACCTAAAATGGCCGGATCTACTAAAGATAAATAAGGAAGGATGTCAGCCCAATGTTACTTACTTTATTTAGCCCAATGCTATTCAACTTGTATAAATAACTACATTCAAGGATGAATAAAGCTCTTACATTTTTATGTCATATTATCTCTTACATTCTTACACAACATTTATGCATTACTTATATTTAATACACTCAATTTCTCATATTTAATATATAAATATTATTAGTGTAAACCAGCTCTCCACATCAGAATGCCAACTCGAAACAATATACCAAGGTAAGTTTGAAATGGCCCATACTAACCTCACAAAAGAACAAAACCATAACGCATGTTTCGTATCCTCCTCCTATGTCCCACAATAGGGGCATGCTGCATCTACTTTGACGCGACGCCTTCTCATGTTGCAAACAGTTGGTATCGCATTTTTGCAAGCTCTTCATCCAAAGATTCTGATTTTAGGTGCCACCTTGGCATTCCATAAGAACTTCCACGATGGCTGGCCCGATCCGCAATTCAAACCCGACCCTAACACCTTATCCTTAGCCGACAAATCCCTTGCTAAGTGGTAGGCACTCCTGACTAAAAAGAGGTCATTTTTCGTATAGTGCGAAACCAACTTATCTTCATTATTACGGGAACTAAGCGGAATCGACATAATACTCTCCACATCCTCACTCCAGAAATTATCCTCCAACAACCGAACATTCCACCAACCTGTAGTATCGTCAATCAAGTCACATACACAAGTCTCTTCGGGTAAGGCTCTCCATGCCGTTAGTAACTTGAATTCACGAGGTCTAAGAATCCACGGATCGTTCCAAACACTTATACTCTCCCCCATGCCAACTCTCCACCGACACCCCCTTTTTAGGATATAGCATGCTGCCCTTATACTTTTCCTAAGTAAGTTTGGCATGGTGTAAGTTAGCACTTATAGCTAATTAAAATAAGGGCTAAATACAAAATGCCTCTCTAAACTATTCATTATGTCGCATATACACCTCTAACATTTAGAAGGTACCAAAATAGTCCCTCATGAAAATTCATGATTTATGCCAAATGCTTCGTCCAAACACAACCTTACAATATTAAAGCGCCAAATGAACTTACTTGGTTATTCTTTTTTAATTGAACTTATAAGATTTATAAATAGAATGTGTTAATTGATAAAATTAAATAATTTACAATTGACTAATTGAGTGTGATACAATTGAAAAATACAAATCTTATAAGTTTAAATCTACAATTTGTTAATTGATAATTTGATAATTTTATTAATCTAAATTCTAGACTTTGTTAATTTATAAGTCATAAATTTCAAATGACAAGATTTAAATGATTTGTTAATTGACAAAATTTAATTAAACTAGATTGAATAATAATAATAATAATGATTCGCTCTTATTTGTTAAATTAACACATTACAAGATTTAAATATTTTGTTAATTTTGAAAATTTAAATTTGACAAATTCATTTTAAAAAAAGGGATTATCGTGTAAGTCAATATAGTACTTAAATATGGTAAGATTGTGTTTGGATGGGAGAAATTTTATAAATAATGAATTTTTATGAGGGACCATTTTGGTACCTTTAGAGTTTATGGGGTATATATGACAACTGGTATAGTTCATGGGGGCTTTTTGTAGTTTGCCTTTAAAATAATTCAAAATTGTAAGAATTTAGAATTTGTTCAAATTTTATTCTATTGGGTCAAACACCCTTTTCAAATATACTAATGATCGTGGCACGCAATTAGCAATTAAATTTGTATGTTCCATTCACAGACGCAATTAGCAATTAAATTACATGAATGCCAAGAAAAAGTTGTATGTTCAAACATAGAACTTGCATATGTAAATATCGCTTTCTCAGCTAGATTATATATAATTAATGTAATTCAGGCTAATTGTAACTCTTTGGTCAATTGTATTTGCGTAGACTTTCAAAAGAAATGAGACGGACGTTTGAGCTAGATAGTCATATTAATCCCCTTACCGTGTTGGCCACCCAAAATGGAAGAATAAAGGTTGGAAATCTTATTTTCTTTCGGTAGCCATTTTAAAAGAAAAGGCGAAAACTTGAAATCTTTCAAGCAAGTAATTAAAGCAAACGAGGACGGAGCCAAGAATTTTGATTAGGGGCGAATATGAAAAAAGGTGAAAAAAATGATTTTTTCAAAGTTGAGAGGGGGCAGGTGCATCCACCAGCCTCCTCCCTCCCCCGGCTCTGTCCTTGGAAGCGAAAGAGGAGGCTCTAGTATGAGAAAAGAATGTTGCGGCAGCCGTACTATGGCCTAAGTAACACAATATCAAAAATATGAATTGGAGAAACTCAAGAAAAATCTAATGTTAGTGTTCTGAGAAGTTCCAAAAAAATCTAATTAGTATGATGAGAACATGGAAGTAACATCGCAAATAACTTACAACTTGAAAAATCAGATAACAAATGGACTATGTGAGATTGGGCAAGTCATGTAATAAAACTGATCTTAATGCATCAAGAACTGTAATAGTACACAAATTCAATTAAGAGAGTTTTAGAGAGAGGAAGAGATATAGTGTGACAATAAATAGCATGATGTAGAATACCATTTCAAGTTTTGTGCAACACCAATTTGAATTTTTGGTGCTTGTGCAAGTATGCTACTCTCACTTTTTGTACAAAGAAAATAACCTATTATTTCCAGTCTCAAAACTGTTCCAAGTCAGATTACCCAATTTTTCACAAAACACCGGCTATTCTCAACTCCAGGACCATTAACGACCATTAGCTTGAGGGAGCGGATGATTTTCACCCGCCCATCCCACTCCATCCAACGGACTGGAATTGTTGCATCTACAGTCCATCAAAGAATTACACAAAAACACCACATGGAAACTATTCGAAGATAATAGACAACCAGACAGCTTAAAAGATATGTCATGTTTAAGATGATCATGGAGAAATGAAGAAATCACAGCCACCTCCATTTATCCATATGATAGAAATTTAGTTTCGCTGTGAATTTTCCTTGGCTTGTATAAACAAGTATAACCTCTACCTATTCTTCTCTGTATATTGTATGGACGGTCTCTTTATCCGCAACCAAAATTCTTAAAACGAAATAATGTGGATTAGTGGCTACTTCTTCTGGTTACCAAAATTTGCCAAAATAAAACAACTGTAGCATCAACAACCTAACATGTGCCCTTAGCTGCTTGTGCCACCCAACTGAACATGGACAAGATTAGTCTCGAACAGCTTCTATATATGTTTCCCCTCGATCTCTGTAAGTACCGCCAAAATGTATAAAAATAACAGTAAGTCTCCAAAAACTAAATCTAGAACATAATATAAAGAAATAAATCACCCTATATCACACATGTAAAATTGCTTATTATAGAGTATAAGCAAATAGTTAAGTATACACGAATTACCAACAACCAAACACTTCCCTAGAGAATCTTATGAAGAAGTGCGTGTATTCTGTTTAGTTAATATGATACAAATATCGACCCGGTTTATTAATTTGGAGTCTTTCTGTTCATCTTTACTCTATTCCTTTTCTCTCATCGTTCTTTCTATTCTCAACAAAGAAAAGGTTCCATTTACCTCTTGTGGTATAGTAATCTACAACTTCACACCCATTTTCACCCTTTCTTTATAATTATATTTAGAGTACTTAAAAAATGCAATACAAGCTTCATATGAGCACCCTCACCAACATTCGAACGTTATGGCAAATGAGAGAACTCGAACCTGTTGATCTTGAAAAGGGGTTTTACATGGTTAGGTTTCATAACAAAGATGACTATTATAGAGTCTCACAAGGGGGGCCGTGTATGGCATTCTTGTCCTTACCAAACCTACAGTCCAAGGGGACAAGGCACGAGAAATCATGTAAAGAAATTTGATAAATTGGAGTTGGTAGAAGCTAGACACTTTACGGGTGGTTTATGAATGTTTTGGGACTCCCGAGTTATTCAAGTGGAACTTGTAGATGCAAATAACCAAAATATTACTAGTATAATTCACAAACCGGGTAGCCAGGATTGGATTCTCACGGCAATCTAGGCCAGTCCACATCAAAAGACTCAGGACTATCTTTGGGACTACATTACTAAACCTTTTCCTCACGTAAAAGGACCATGGCTCATTGCAGGGGGTATGAACTTCGTGATCAAATAATATTCCAAGTACTAAAACAAAGTTAACAAGATACCTTATATTAAATAGAATAGTGTTGTTAATGAAATAGGTGTTTCATAATTTATAAATACTAGTTATTAAATACCTCTATTTTAGTCCAAGATAAAAGTATGTAAATAAGATAAGTTTATGGGGCTAAAGATGCTTCGCATGATTATATTAAGTCAATCAAAGTCCATTATTAACAAGATGCAATTCACATAACTTACTGATACATGCCAGAATGCATCCAATGCTATATAGCTAATATCAGTAAAATGCAGTTTTAAGATAATTTAAACTGAAATAACAGTTTACCATGATCAGGGGCTGTTTTCACAAGAATGTAACGCGTCATTCACTCCAAGATAGTCAGCATGTTCCTTCACGACATTAAGTTTGAGCATTGTTTTTAGAATGTGCTTCATGTTGGGGCGTTCAGACCCGGGTCCTTCTATACATTCCATTCCCAGCATACTAAGCTTATGCCCATCATCAGGACAATAATGGGGTTCCGCTGCTAGACTTTGATGGACAAATGAAAACTTGGGCCTTTCCACCTTACTTTTACTCTCTGGTCCATATTCATACGCTTCATATTCGATCAACGCCAATTTGTAAACAAATGGTGCCCTTCTTAGCCTTTCTTCTTCTGTATAAACTCTCTTCGATATTAAACTTAGAAGTATAGCACCAAATCCAAATACATCCATCTTATCTGAAAAATCATCTGTGAACCCAAAAAAAATAACACCCAATAATCCTTCTGAACGACTTATAACTTCACAAGCAATACTATCGGAAAAACTTATTAGTATGTAAAATGAAGGGAAAATATAGAGCGAGAATCAAATTGCAGAGTATTTTTGGACCCGTTTACTATCTATTTCTTGTATCAATTGGATTACTCAAATACTGGTTCAAGGTGCTTCTTAATCTAGATTTCCAGTCAGCTAGCCTTTATCTTACTTGAATTAGGATAACCAAGGGCCCAATATTTATGACGTAATCTCTATCATATCAACAAATTTCTTCTTGTTTTTTAACATACTTTATCAAGGAAATTCTATGGCAGACTGATGCGTGTCGTAGCACACCAAAAATATTATTTATACTTCCTTGATACTTAATGCAATAGCGGTAAGCAAGGGTCGAACCCAAGAGAGTGTAGATCAATTACAATTGTTAAATAACTTATGAAACTTAAGTAAAAAGGGGGGTTGGTTGCAATTGTACGGAATCTAAACAAATAAAAATTATAAAGAAAGCAATTAAATGGTATAATTGAATCAATAATGTAAAGCCCGGTCAATTGTAATTACCAATCATCTTCTCGATTCGATCATAGATACGCAAGATTAATTCTAGTTGAGTAGCCAACTAAGAGGAACAATGATAGCATATGAACATCTTGCTCTTTTCTTAAGCGTAATTTATCAATGGATAGCCAATCGATAAATTCTAACTCCTAAAATACATCTAGAGACTAGGCCTTCGATTCATTTACGGAGAAGCATTAATCACAAAAAGAGAGTTAACATCAATAGTCAATCCACCTAGCATGAATTAAATCTAATGACATTGATTTTCCCCTAAGAACCTAATATCAATCATTCATCAATATTAATCCCTAGTTGCTACTAAGCAAGATCCTAATTGATAGCAATTTAATCTTAACTAGCAATGGATAAATGAAGTACAATAACAAAATGTACATCTAAGCTAAGCATTTCATCAAACACTTGGCATGGAAACAAAAAAATCAATTACTCAACAAAGAAATTATATTAAGAACAATAATCTCACAAATCAAGATGATGATTTCGAATTACAATTGCCCGGATGAGGTTTTTAGCCTCTAAATGTCATCTTCAAAGCTTGAGAATTCCAAAAATGCAAAAATCTAAAGAGAACAAGACTTCGGGGAGGCAAGGATCTATCCAAAATAGGTCAAAACTCCATTTATAGCTCTACAAATCGGGTAAAATCTGAGAGAATCGCGCTGGAGCGAGCATAATGTCTTGCTCCAGCGCGAGCTTTGAAGTCACGCACTGCTGGCGCTGGAGCAAGACATTTTCTTGCTCCAGTGAGAGCTAAGGCCACAAGGGCTCGTGCTGGAGCAAGCATTGTTCTTGCTCCAGCACGAGCTAAGTTGTTTCGCACAGCTCGTGCTGGAGCAAGCCTTTTTCTTGCTCCAGCCCGAGCTCTAGTAGCTTGCGGGTACGTTTTTAGGCCTTCTCACTCATCTTGGTCGTTCTCTAACCTCCCGACTTCATTTGGGGCTCTCAATCTCGACCAATTCCGCATATTTTCTTGTCAAAAGCTCCAACCATCCTACAAGTTAAAATCAAGACTTTAGACGAGCAATTATAAAGGAATATTTCACAAAAAAATTGGAATTAGACGAGATTGCTAGGTGAATAACACACTTATCACAGACCCGGTCTGTTGGTCCTAGTACTCTCATCACCACACATTTGTGTTGGGGTGGGTGGTTTTTACATAGGTGGTGGGTAATAAAAAAATCACTCCAACACAAATGTGTGGTGATGAGAGCACTAGGACCAACAGACCGGGTCTACCATAGATTTTTCCCTTTATCAGTAAGGTTCCACTTGACTTACTCTTGAAAGAAAATTTCTTCATCTTGAATATGCATGAATTACGTCTCAATCATGCACACAAGGTGAAGCATATTCAAGATAATGCTCTCAAGTTTTAAGTCAACTTAAATATGTTTGAAATTGTATTAACTCTGATCAAAGTTCCTCCTGCATCAAAACCAAGTCACAAAGTGAAGCTAAACTTCCCTTTCTAAGTAACATTTCAATTTCTTCAAATAAAATTTTTTGAAGTTTGAAATATTGCTTACTTTAACAAAAGGGACACATACTTATAGCTTTCTTTTAGATAGCTCGGAATTTATTCAACAAGTTTTCACACACAAGCACAATTCAACTAAAGATATAAATCTATCGGATGTTGCCCATTATGTTGATGTGAATGCTATGAAATAGTGATTTAGCATATAAATTGTGACAATATAACAAATACCTTCACAAAATGCACTAAAATCAATGTGACCATAGCATCCAATGATATGATGGCCTGAATATATAGTCCTATCAGGGAAAATTCCACCAGTGATCAAACCAAAATCACATAATTTTGGATTATAGTCCTGCATAAAAACTCAACTATTAATAATTAATTCTTCATTTATGTTGCACTAGTATATCCAATTAGTGGAGTAAAAGCAGCATTGAACAGACCTCATCAAGCACTATGTGAGCAGCATCAAGATTCCGAACTATGAAAGGTTTGTAAAAGGAACACTTTCTAGTATGCAGAAATTTGAGGAAGGCAGCAAATCTCAGGGCGACTCTCATTCTTTGCAGCCAAGTGAAACCATCTGAAGATAAAACTTGTAACTCAGTTATGTTATCATACTACCATATGTCAATTGCTTATAATTATTGCACAAGTTGAGGAAAAATCTATACAATACAGTATATCATCTGCCAAGTTAAACCTTAACCACATTTCGCACGGAACGCAGAATATGAATTAACCCAAGTGGAGAAGAAATATCAAGTGACATGATTGCACAGCATAACAAAATGTTTCATAATGTTTTTAGTTAACCAAAATATGACATGCTACCTAGGAGTTTAAAGTCCTGTTTGCAGAAAATGGGAGAAACCGCTCTGAGCTTTTTGCTGACTTTAAGTTGTTTTTTGTTTTTTGGTTTCATTGATTATGTGTTTACTTCTCAAGAAAAAAGTTGAAAATAAGTAATAAGTAAAAACATGTCTAAAGGTACACCTACCAGCTTCTCCTATTTCTTCTACTTTTTACAAGTTTTACAAACAAATCAAACTTCAACTATATTTTGGCACTTTTACAACTTTTTTTTAAAATTCAGCACTTTAGTTGAAGCACAAGTTTTTGCAAACAGGTTTTATGATGTGTGGTAGACAAGTGTCCCAATACATAGAGTAAACAACGGAAAAGCATCGTGGATGGTCCTATTTATCAGATAAGAAAACCTTAGAAGGGAAGATGAAAAATCTAATAATACCTTTTGGAATGAGGTTATAAACGGAGTCGAATGGTTTGAAATCATGAACAAGACCAAGATGATCACCCTCCAAGCAGTATCCGTATAATTTTACCATGGCTGGGTGAGTATTCAGCTTTTCATGGCTAAGTAAAATCATTTCATCCTGTACAAGTTTTACGTATTATTACAAAATATTGTGCAAAAAGAAAATTATCTAAAATTGTATGATCATACCGCAACAAAACATACCATTAGCCTAAGTTCGTTATCTCCGTCAAAATAATTGTATATTTCTGGAACTTCCCATATCTTCACCAAAACATGTTGTGTCCATCCAAGACAATTAATCTCTCCACGGTAAAGTTTGCCAAATTGAAAATGTCCGAGGTAGCTTCTCTCGCTAAAGTTATCAGTGTAACAAGCCAGCTCCTTGTAGGAGAGTTTGACAGCGTTACCTGCCTTCATTTCTAGCAAAAGATCCAGTAAAATCAAAACCAATTCTGTAAAAGCAGAATTATGTACAATATATGAAGCAAACTCCTTTATTAGAAGAATAAATAATGTGATTCTCTACTGAGTGACCATATTTTAAACTAGGGAGAATTGCAAATATTAGTCCTATAGGACGTATATTTTTGCATTTTTAGTCATAGTTGTTAAAAATTTACGGACACTGCTTGGAGAGTGACCATCAACTAATATGCATAATTTTCATAAAGAAAACCTACATTACGTAAAACTTGTAAACAAGAGCATTTTTTGATTAATTTTTAGCATTTAGTGTTGTAAAAGTTAGGGGTATTTAAGCAACAAATCCAATCCATCCTAAACCCTTTAAGACATGTGCACGCAATTTCATCCCTTTTTTTTTTCAACGGATGAGACCAAAATTGCAAGATAAGGAATCCTATTTTTGCTAAATTTCTATAACCCCTATCCAATATGACCAATCTTGCGATTTTCCTTTTAAACTGAAATTTGGTGCATGTATACAGTTCTAATGCCACAACAATCACAGAATCACTCCGATAGTTATATTACTGCTTGAAAATCAATCTTACTGTTTCATGTTATAGTGCATGTTTGTGAAAAAAAATATAAGAATCTTTTTCTTATGCCAATACAATACGTTCAGGATCAAAATTCAAAAAAAAAAAATATATGATACACGAATATTAAACAGTACAAATTTTGTACTAAATTACACAATAAGATGGTGAATAATTCAATCAAAAGCCTCGATCGGATGAAACTACTGAACTCGTACAGAAAACTTCAAATAACAATAAAAAAGAAAATGAAAATTTTCAGATCAAAACATGTCTTCTGTAAAATAATATATTATAGAAAAAAGAATTTAAAGAAAGCCCAAGAAAATCATATCGACATAACCTAACCAATCAAAGATCAAAGGCGAAAATTAGGGTTGAAGAGTTCTTACCTTCCATGAATTGAAAATTAGGGTTATCAGACTGGATTTCAACCCTCTCTCAATTACATACAATTTATACGGTGGTTAAAAATTAGGGTTGAAAATTTCCTACCTTCCCTGAAGTGAATTATGCAAATGGCTGGAACTTGCTTAAGCACTCGAATTCCCGCTCAAATCAACCTATTTTGAGTCCGTACTGATTGTTTCACTTTTCTTATTTACGTGGAAGAAGTGGGGTAATTTGTTCTGATGAATCTAGGACAGATCGGGTCTATATATTTAATACCGTTGGATTCAAAGATAAAATAGTAAAATATAATAGTGGGTAATGAGCCGACTCCAATAGACCCGGTTCATTCCAATATTGACCTTATTTGTCTTCAGAGGTATTTAGCTTTGGCAATTATCTACTCTCAGGTATTAAAATTTAGAATTTACTACTATATGTAAAGCAATATACATACCGCCCTTTCCACCCTTAATTTTTATTTTTCTTTACTTTCTTTTTAACTTTCCTTCATTTTTGTATAAAATAAAAAAGGGATAGAAATTACCTTTATGAAAGTTTTTTCATTGAATATAATCCTAATTATTTACTAGTTATTTTTATTTAAAAATAGGTATCACAAGCAATACATTAAAGGAAAAATTATTAAACTACCCCTAAAATAGTTTCTTATATATATCCAAAAAATTCGTAACAGAATTTTCTTTCCATCTCATATACCCATTTTATAGTTTTTTTCATTAGGAACAACTTTTCGAACTAAATAATATCATGAATTTTCTGAATACAAAAGTTTATATTGATAAGTTATTAGTAATTCTTCTTATATTAAACTTATTCTAAATAAACTAAGTATTTTATCTTCCGGTTTCCTTCTTATGGTTCTAGAATGATATTTTCAGTTTCAAGCAAGTTTTTAATAAATTTGTAGTGCTTTATTTTATTCTATAAAAAATAAAAAGTTTATACCTTTATAGATTTTTATTATTAACCATTGCAATAAATAGAAATCCAAAAGGTGAAAAAACCAGTAAAGGACTTTGAAATAGAAACTGAAGAGGTCCTACATATTATTTGATAATTTATATAGGCATCTCATTGCTCATTGTTCATTGTTACTATCATATTAAATATATTTCAAGTAAAAATATGTTTCTCTTTAGTTAATATTTTAATTTCAATTATATTTATTATATTTCTTATTCATATTCCCTATGGTTAGAACATAAAAAAATAGAAAAAAGAAAACGAGAATACAGAATGAGAGTTTGATTAAACGAAATTACTCATATCAATTTTCAGATTTTTATTTATTGCAATAAGCAATTATGTAAATTTAGAAAGATCCGTACTTTATCCAAGATCTGTTGGTATACTGGTATCAACCTCTCACTTTATTTTAGAGGTTTTGAGTTCGAATCCAGACTGTCACAGGTTGTGACTTTCCCCTCCTTTATGGAGTTAGATAGAGTTTTTATGACTCAGGATTATGACTATCAACCCGAGTTTTTCGGGCTTGATATTTAGGTTACCCCCTTCGTCTTAAATTAAAAAAAAACATATTTTTTAATTACAAAAAGAACTACAAGTTTACTAAAAACTTGTTTGAGACATTAAAAAATATAATTCGAGAACCTCCAAAAGAATAATAAAAAAACAAAAAAAAACATATAAGTTTATTTAAAATAAGTTTAATGTATTGGTTGTTGTACCTATTATTTAAATAAAAATTAATGTTAGTTGGAATAGTATTTAATAAAAAAAACATGAGATAATTTTTTCCCCCTATTTTATAAAAAGAAAGGGCAAAAAAGAAATGAAAAATAGAGGGAAAAAAATAAGAGTAAAAAGGGTAATACATGTAACTTTTTATACATAGATATGATGGATTCCTAAGTTTAATACTTGAGTGGAGGTGGATGCAAATAACCCGGTAGAGATGGTGGAATGAGAATAAAACAAATAATTTTTCAATTACTGGTGAGAAATTGATGTCTTTCAAGTAATAATTATTGACAAGCACTGATTGTTTCTAATCACCGGAAATAATTGGGTTATATTAATTTTATTTCTATAACAAATATGTACTCAATTTATTTCAGAAAAATGAAGTCTCTTCTAACTTTTGTTACGAACTAAAGTAAACTTTATTCCATTTTTTTTCTAGAACTACCGTTTCCATAAGATAAAAGAAAACTATCAATTTTACACTTCAAAATATACCGTGATTTTGGTTTAATAAGGGGTTGTTGTTTACAATATATATATATATATATGTATATATATATATAAACTTTCTTTTTCTTCTAGATACGACTACTGTTTTATAAAAATATCACTCAATTTAATTTTTCTTAATAAGATAAAGGGTAATATAATCAGGTAATGAAATAGATATCAACTTTTATAATAAGGAAAAGACATTAAGGACAAATATAGCTCATGGGATGAAGGGAGTACTATATTTTTGGCTATTTATGAGTAGAACAAAAGTATATATGTGTGTTGTGTAATTAGATTTATGTTTCTGATGATACCGAAACCCTTGTTCTTCTGGCTAAAATGATCTAACTAGGCGCGGTAACTTCCTCTAATATCATTTTCGATCTTTATTATATTATCTGAAAAGGTATCTTCAATCGATCTTGACTTCTTGTGCACCAATGTTATCAAAACCGGACCGGACCGGCCGGTCCGACCGGTTAAAACAGGAATCGGCCATCAAACCGGTCCGGTTATGCGAAAAAACCGTTCAGGAGTCAGAACCGGTCAGAACCGCGGTTCAACCGGTCAGAAGCGGTTAAACCGGGCAGTTTTGAAAATATATGAAATTCAACCTTTTAAATTCTGAGAATCTGAAATTGACTCCTTTAAAATCTAAAAATCTGCAATTGGCCCCCCAAAATATAGGAAATACATATTTTTTTTCTTCATATTTTCATATATACATAGCAAATACATATTTTTTTTCTTCATATTTTCATATTTTATATATTTAATAGTATATTAATTATTATTTATTGCATAATTATGACGTCATCGGCTCTATCCCGATTGAACAGGTGACCCGTGATCCAATCACTTTTCCGATTCGCTATCCGATTCGATTTTCAGAACTGCACATGGCATTGCTGACACACATAATCGAATGATTAAGGAGATGTCAATGGGTTTTTGCGACGTAGCTACTTTGATGCTCAAATCAAATATTACTCTTAAAGAGAAAATATTAACTTAATATGAGAGTGTTTAAAGAGAATAGCGAGGGTGCATTTGATAAACTCTCAAACTTTATTCTAACAAATCTTATTTATTGCAAATAAACGGCATTTTTTTCTCTATACATGTATTCTGATCTACATTCGATAAAATCCCTTGATAAGCCCGGCGGTTGAAAGCTAAAATCTTCGTTTGAAGTCCAAACACTATTTTGATGATTGTTTGACCCCCTTTCTTATAATCTATTATGGACATTTTTGTACAAAAATCCAAACTTTTGCCATGATCAATGATGCAAAAGCAGGGGCCAAACTCACCCTGAGTTATGGAACACTTTTGCATTGGTGCTGGAAATTATGAAGCATAACCAGGGTTGTGATTCTAAGATTAAAAGTCACAGAATCATCAACAGAATGACGCATAGTATTACGATGCTCCATATGATTATATTAAGTCAATCGAAGTCCAGTACTAACAAAGTGCAATGCTACATAACAAATATCAGTAAAATGCAGTTATAAGATAACTAATTTAAACTCCCATACCAATTAAATGACAGATAAACATGATCTTGGGCTGTTTTTACAGGAACTTAACGCGTCCTTCACTCCAAGAAAGTCGGCATGTTTCTTGACGACATTAAGTTTCAGCATATATTTTAGAATGTCCTTCATGTTGGGGCGTTCATGGCTGAGTCTTGCTACACATTCCACTGCCATTATACTAAGCTTATGCCCATCAGCCGGACAATAATCGGGTTCCGCTGCTAGACTTTGATGGACAAGTGAAAACTTGGGTCTGTCCACCTCACTTTCACTCTCTGGTCCAAATTCATACTCTTCGAATTCTCTACACGCCCAATCGTGAACAAATGGTGCACTTCTTTCCCATTCTTCTTTTGTATAAACTCTCTTCGATATTAAACTTAGAAGTATAGTACCAAATCCAAACACATCTATCGTATCTGAAAGATCACCTGTTGCCAAAAAAAAAAAAAAAAGGGCCATTACATGCACACCTCCAAACTTAGTGTAATTACTGGCAGCCCCTAAAATTTTGCATGCCAAAACCTATTGGGGGTGAAATTGTAATTTGGTTTTACTGACGGGTGAAATTGTAATGTGACAAAGAGTCAAAACTGTAATCTTCTATGAACTGATGGAGGAAATAATGGTAATTTCTCAAATCTCATGTGTTTTTCATAATTAGGGTTTCTTGCAAGAGATGTCTTGTAATTTATCCGGAAAAAAACACACAACCAATAATCCTTGTGAATGATTTATAATTCAACAAAAAGTGGTATGAGAAAAATGTAATAGTGTGAAATATATAAAAAATAAATAAAAGAAAAACAGTTCAATTTCTTCTGCATTCCCAAATAGAAGTTTTTGAAGTTTGAATTATTTAATAAAAGGGACACATGGTTGTAGCTTTCATTAGACAATCCCTAATTCAGGGAAAATGCAAATTTAGTCATGTAGGAAAGGCTCCCTTGCAATTCTAGACCCACTGTTTACAAACTTGCAAAATTAGTCCATAAGATGTATATTTTTTTCATTTTTAGTCTCAACCGTTAAAAACCGGATGGAAACCGTTAGTTTGGTCAGGCACGTAATCAGAATAAACTTAGCGGCTCGTGCATTACATGTGCGAAATTCCATCCAATTTTTAGCGGGTGGGATCAACACTGCAAACAATCGTTCATTTGGGATTAATTTTGCAAGTTTGTAAACAATGGGACTGAAATTGCAACAGGCCCAATCTTATGGGACTAATATTGCAATTCTCCCCTCGGAATTCATTCAACAAGCTTCCACGCACGAGCACAATTCAACTGCAGATATGATAAATCTATCGAATGTTGCCCATAATGTTGATGTGAATGCTATGAAATAGTGATTTAGCGTATAAATTGTGAGAATATAACAAATACCTGCACAAAATGCATTAAAATCAATGTAACCATAGCATCCAACGATATGATGGTGTTTAAATATAGTCCTATCAGGTAAAACTCCACCAGAGATCAAACCAAAATCACATAATTTTGGATTATAATCCTGCATAATAACTCAACTATGAATTACTTCTTTACAACATAAATGTTGCACTAGTATATTCAACTCAATGAGTAAAAGCAGAGCATTGCACTGACCTCGTCAAGCACTAGGTGAGCAGCATCAAGATTGCGAACTATGAGAGGTTTGTAAGACGAACACTTTCTAGCATGCAGAAAGTTGAGGAGGATAGCAAATCTCAGGGCAACTCTCATTCTTTGCAGCCAAGTGAAACCATCTACAGATAAAACTAGTAATTCAGTTATGTTATCTACTACCAATCTCAACTGCTTAGAATAATTGCACAAGTTGATAAAAATCCGTACAATACACTATATCATCTGCCGAGTTAAACCTTACCACATTCCGCATGAGATGCAGAATATAAATTAACGCGAGAGTTTCATAATGTTTTTAGTTAACCAAACTATGACACGCCTACTTAGGAGTTTATAGTCCTGTTTGCAGAAACTGGGGGAAACCAATTTTGAGCTTTTTGCTGAATTTAAGTTGTTTTTTGTTGTTTGGTTTCATTGATTATGTGTCTACTTCTCAAGAAAAAAGCTGAAAATAAAGTAACCGATGGAAAAGCATCGTGGATGGTGCTATCTATCAGATAATAAAATCTTAGAAGGGAAGATGAAAAATCTAATAATACCTGTTGGAATGAGGTTATAAACGGAGTCAAATGGTTTGAAATCATAAACAAGACCAAGATGATCACCGTCCAAGCAGTATCCATATAATTTTACCATGCCTGGATGAGTATTCAGCTTTTCATGGCTAAGTAAAATCATTTCATCCTGTACAAGTTTTACGTATTGTTATAAATATGGCGCAAAAAAGAATATTATCTAAAATTGTATGATCATACCGCAACAAAACATACCATTAGCCTAAGTTCGTTATCTCCATCAAAATAATTGTATATTTCTGGAACTTCCCATATCTTCACCAAAACATGTTGTGTCCGTCCAAGACAATTAATCAATCCACGGTAAAGTTTGCCAAATTGAAAATGTCCGAGGTAGCTTCTCTCACTAAAGTTATCAGTGTAAAAAGCCAGCTCCTTGTAGGAGAGTTCGACAGCGTTACCTGCCTTCACTTCTAGCAAAAGATCCACTAAAATCAAAACCAATTGTGTAAAAGCAGAATTATACAATTTATGAAGCAGGCTCCTTTTTCTAAACTGAAATTGTGTCTACCATTACAGAAATTTAAACAAGCTCGATCTTACTCATGTTTCACAATCAATCAGAGTCACTCTGAAAATTATGTAACTGCTTCAAATGAATTCATTCCATAATGTATACAGCTAAATCAAAAACTCCAGAACTGATAAAGGCACAAAACAAGATTTAATAGAAAAAGTAAAGGTAGCTAACAAATATAAGAGGAAGGTATGTTCAGAATAATTAGAAGAAGATTAGGGCAATCTATAAATATTTTTCATTATAGTGCATGTTCATAGGAAAAAGATTAAATCTTTTCTAATGGCAGTACAATACTTTCAGGATCAAAAAATAAAAATATGACTCGTACAGGCAAATCAAATAACATTAATTATTACAAAAAATAAATAAATCAATTAACAGTAAAAAAAAAAAAAATCTTTGAGGATTATTAGATGAGAAAGGCTTGATTTCATCTTCAAGGAGCAAAAAGTAGTTCGATCAAAGAACAAAGGCGAAAATTAGGGTTGAAGAGTTTCTTCTACCTTCCATGGATTGAACTTTGGTTTTGAATCTTCTCGCCTCGCCTGATTTTTATTGTGATTTTACCTTCAACGCGTGAATTGGAGGTACCCTTGCCTGGTTTTTGCTTTGAAATACATATACATATATATATATATATATATATTTACCCTAGACTAGAGTCCAAATCAAACTCGGTAAGGGAAAAAGGGCACACTTTTATTCGCACCATAAATAGTTTTGTTCCATCTTTCTCGATTTTTCACTTATTGTGAATCCTTTTCTTTTGGTAAAATTCAATTTGGCCCATTTATTGTGAATCCTTTCTTTTGGTAAAATTCAATTTGGCTCATTTATTGTGAATCCTTCCATTTAGTCACTGTACCTCATTCACATCTCTAGGCGGTTGCATATCTTAAATGACTTTGATCTTCTCAGGGTTGGCCTCTATGCCCTTCTCCGTTACCATATATCCTAAAAACTTCCCTCTTTTGATTCTGAATGTGCATTTAGTTGGGTTCAACTTCATCTTGTACTTCCGAAGAGTCTCAAAAGTTCGCTGTAGGTCTTGCACATGTGTGCTGGAGGTCCGGCTTTTGACTATCATGTCGTCCACATATACTTCAATGTTTTTCCCAATCTGATCGCGAAACATCATGTCGACCAGTCTTTGATATGTAACTCCGGCGTTTTTAAGACCGAATGCCATTACTATGTAGCAGTACGTACCGAAGGAGGTTATGAAGCTAACCTTCCTATGGTTTTCCACATCTAGAGGTATTTGGTGATACCCGCTCTGCGCATCCTTGGTGCTTAATAATTCAAACCCAACTGTGGAGTCCACCAGCTGGTCGATCCTAGGTAAAGGATAATGACGCTTAGGGCAGGCGTTGTTCAAGTCGCGGAAACCAATACACATTCTCCACTTCGTCCCTCTTTTAGGTACTAGGACTACATTAGATACCCACTCTGGGAATTGAATTTCTGCTATATGCTTGACTTTGAGCAATTTGTGAATCACCGCTTTGATTATAGTGTCCTTTTCCGTGCCGACGTGTCTTTTCTTTTGAATGACCGGCTTTGCGTCAGAAAATACGTTGAGATGATGTGTATAACTGTCGGGTCGATATCTACAAGGTCATTAGCTGGCCATGCGAACACATCTGGATGCTCCCTTAGCATGACTATCAATTCCTCTTTCAGGTCGGGGTTCAAGTGAGAACCAATCCTGACGGTCTTTTCCTTGTCTCCAGGTATGAGCTCTCCTACAGGTTCGACATGCGATGAAACTGGTTTTTTAGGTACTTTGCTTCCTTCCAATGCCGTTGATTCAGGTCAGCGCTTTTTATCTTCAGTTGGCTTTTCTCCTTGCTTTAGTGAAACTAAGTAACATTTCTTGGATTGGCATTGATCTCCAGATACCTCACCTGTTCCATCGAGTGTTGGAAATTTAATCTTCATGTGTGGTATTGATACCACAGCTTCAAACAAAACAAGTGCAGGTCGGCCGAGTATTACGTTGTAGGCCGAAGGGGTATCCACGACTAAAAATCTAATCAACTTTGTTATTTTGTTGAATCCTCCTCCCAGGGAGAGAGGTAATACTACCTGTCCCACAGGTTGTGTCGCCTCACCTGCGAAACCAAATAGGGAAGTTTTTACCGGTTCTAGTCTATCATCTCCCAGGTTCATCTGTTGATACGTTTGATAGAATAAGATATCTACCGAGCTACCGCTGTCGATAAATATTCTTTGAACTTCATAATTTGTAATCACAACTCTGATGACCAACGCGTCACTATGAGGTGTTAACACAGTTTGCGCATCCTCAGATCCGAATCGTATTCCCTGTCTAGGTCGGGTTTGACTGACATTCATGAAGAATGCAGGTGCAGTCTCTACAGACCTTACCTGCTTCTTCAACTGCCTCTTAGATTCCTCCTCAGCTAAGCCTCCCGAGATCATGTCAATGACTTCACGATCAATGCTATTAACCTCCTTAGGTGCTGCCTCCAGGGCAAGCTGTTTGTTAATTGACTAGGGAAAGTTTCCTCTCCCTGCAGGTCCAGTTCTACCACCTCCTCGGCCTTGCCATCTTCCTTCTCAACCTCTCCAGCTACCCTCCCCCGCACGAAATGGGGCTGAATTGTTCCCGTTATTGGTTTGTATCACGAATTCCTTCAAGTAGCCCATCCTAGCTAGACGTTGGATTTCCTCGATGAGCTCCGGGAAGTCATCAGTGTGATGCCCGAATTCTCTATGGTATCTGCAATAGACGTTACTAGGTGGGTTCTTAGGTTCCTTGTCCGCTTCTTCTGGCCATTGCACCACATTCTTTTCCTCCACAGCCATTAGATGTTCACTCCAGTTATCTCTTAAGGGTATATGCCTATGTCTAGCATGCATACCTGGACCAGATAAAGCTATCGGGGCTGGATTAGATGTCCAACCACTCCTGTGAGTCTTATTGCGGTTGTCCTCCTCTGGTTTGTCTTTCTTTTGTTCAGATCGCCTCATGATTTGCGCGTCTTCCATGTTGATATATTTCTCACCCCAGCCAAGTAACTCATCAGAGCTGGCCTCTTGGTGAGTGATTTGAAGAGATCTCCTTCCCTCAAGCCTTGCATAAAAACACTAACTTTCAGGTCAGACATTGTAGTTGGTACCTCCAGTGTAGCCGCATTGAAACGCTTGACGTATGCACGTAAGATTTCATCGCCTCTTTGCTTGATGTTGAACAAACTCAAAGGAGTTTTCTCGTGTCTTTGCTACTAGCGAATTGATGTAAGAATTTCGAGCTAAACTCCAAGAAGGATCTAATGGATCTATCAAGAAGTGGATTAAACCATTGCTGCACAGATTTAGCCAACGAGGCCAAGAAGACCCCTGCATTTGATAACATCAGAATACCTATGCAGCAAAGCATAATTTCGAAAAGTATATAAATGATCCTTCGGATCCGTCGTTCCTTCATAGGGTATTGATGTGGGTAGAAATCCATTTTTGGGCCAAGCTGGGTAGTCTAATATCGTAAGGGCCCAAGCCCAATCGTTTCATGGACTTGGATCCTTCTAGAAGACATCATATTCGGACAGGCTTAGCTGGAGGCCCAAATGACCCGACCTGCACAGGTAGGGCAGCGCTGATTATGGACAGCTAGGAGACAAGATCCATTCAATCCTCTACCTTACCATATATAGACCTGCGGAGATCTGGCCTATCTTTCCCAATTATATCCGATTAATTGTAGCCTCATTTAAATAGATTATGATTTATTCTTATTACCAAATGTATATTTAGAATAGTTAACATACCCTTTTTAACCCCCTCATCAAATTCTTGTATATATATCGACTCCAACATCAATAAAAGGATCCGAACTCTTGACCCTCGTGGACGTAGGTCTAATTTTTGGACCGAACCACGTTAAATCTCTTGTTATTTACATTATCGTTCTTATATTGTATATCAAATCTCACCATAATACTCATATTCTCCCATATATTAATATAAATCTTATTGATGTGAAACCCACACATATCAATTGGCGCCGTCTGTGGGAAATCTGAACAAAAAAGGCGTGAGGTAATCTTATGTTTTCATAAAAATACTTTCTTTTACAGTAATAATTTTTAATGGCAGAAGGGAACGTCATGGAAATGAGAAATGGAGACGACAACATGGAGAGAGGGAAGAAGGTGATGATATTCCTGCCTGGAGAAGAACAGCCCACACCTGAGACTCCAGCACACCTGATGAGGCGTTTGATGAACGACTTGTAAGATCCGATGATAGGCGACTCGCCGGAGGGCCTGGTGGAGGGAAATAACGTTTTCCCTCAAAGTGTGTTGAGCATGGATCTCATCGTCCAAAGGCTAGAAGGAGTCATCGACAAGGCTGTCACCAAGGTGGTAGATTCTAAACTTGCAGGTGTGGCAGATCGTCATGGCTGTCACCAAGGCTGGAAACGCGGAGGCTGGGGGTGTCAACGACGTCACCCATGACGACAACTTGGGAAAACGTACTAAAAGGCTGGCATGTCCAGAAGAAGAAGGAGAGAGAGGAGGCATCGCGTCTAGAAAAAAGTACTTGGCTTCAGAGGAACCTCACAATCGTCGTCTAGACCTGGAGGATGAGGATGACCTGGCAGGTTGGGCACCCCGACCTGGATTACAGAAAGAACAAAAGCATGATGAGGAACTGCATCAGCCGATGCAGCACTCGCACCACGACATACCTGGGAAGGACGACCTGCAGAAATGCCACTATCGGGCTCCCGATAGACGTGACAAAGATTTAGAGGATGACGCTAGTAGCTTTGTGTCTGCCAGATCCGGCTGGGCAGACCTTGGCAGGATGGCTAAAGCAAAGGAAAAATTGGAGCAGATGGAACTCATGGCAAAGCGAATGGAAGAAATGGAACGCAAAATGATAGAGGGCACGATCTAGATGGATAAGGGGATTCCATTCACAGAATCCATCATGAGGGAGGAATTACCAAGAGACTTCAGGGTTCTTTCCATCGTACCCTATGAAGGAATAACTGATCCAGAAGATCACTTATATACTTTTCGAAATTTTGCTTTGCTGCACAAGTATTCCGATGCCATCAAATGCAGGGTCTTCTTGACTACGTTGGCCAAGTCTGCACAACAATGGTTCAACCAACTTTCTGATGGGTCCATTGGATCCTTCTCAGAGTTTAGTTCAAGGTTTTTGCATCAATTTGCTAGTAGCAAGTGGCACGAGAAAACCCCTTTGAGTTTGTTCAACATCAAGTACAGAGGAGATGAGATATTACGTGCATATGTCAGGCGGTTCAATATGGATACACTGGAGGTACCATCTGCAACGTCCGACCTGAAAGTCAGTGCTTTTACGCAAGGCTTGAGAGAAGGAGATCTCTTCAAATCACTCACCAAGAGGCCAGCCCTGGGCTTCGATGAGTTACTCGTCTGGATTGAAAAATACATCAACATGGAAGACGCACAAATCATGCGGCGGTCCGAGCAAAGAAAAGACAAGCCTGAGGAGGATAATCGCAACAAGACTTGCAGGAGTGGTTAGACACCTAGTCCAGCCCCGGTAGCCCTACCTGGGCCAGGTATGCACGCCAGACAATGGCGTATACCTTTACGAGGCAACTGGAGTGAGCATCTAATGGCTGTGGAAGAGAAGAACGTGGTAAAATGGCCAGAAGAAGCAGATCAAGACCCTAAGAACCCGCCTAGCAGTGTCTACTGCAGATACCATAGAGAATTCGGGCATCACACCGATGACTGTCCGGAGCTCATCGAAGAAATCCAACGTCTAGCTAGGATGGGCTACTTAAAAGAATTCGTGATACAAACCAATAACGGGAACAATTCTACCCCATTTTACGGGGGTGCTAGCTGGAGAGGTCGAGGAGGAAGATGGCTGGGCCGCGGAGGTGGTAGAGCCGGACCTGTAGGAAGAGGAAACTTTCCCCAACCAATTAACAAATAGCTCGTCCTGGAGGCCGCACCTAAGGAGGTCAACAATATCGATCGGGAGGTCATCTATATGATCTTGGGAGGATTAGCTGAAGAGGAATCTAAAAGACAACTCAAGCGGCAGGTAAGGTCTGTAGAGACCGCACCTGCATTCTTCATGAATGTCAGTCAATCCCGACCTAGGCAAAAAATACGGTTCGGACCTGAAGATGCGCGGACTGTGTTGACGCCTCACAATGACGCATTAGTTATCACAACCATGATTGCAAACTATGAAGTCCAATGGATATTTATCGACAGCGGTAGCTCGGTAGATATCTTATTCTACCAAGCGTATCGACAGATGAACCTGGGAGATGCCAAGCTGGAGCCAGTGAAAACTTCTCTATTCGGTTTCGCAGGTGAGGCGAAATAGCCTGTGGGACAGGTAGTATTACCTCTCTCCCTGGGAGAGGATTCAACAAAGTGACAAAGTTGACTAGATTCCTAGTCATGGATACCCTTTCAGCCTACAACGTAATACTCGGCCGACCTGCACTGGTATTGTTCGAAGCAGTGGTATCAATACCACACATGAAGATCAAATTCCCAACACTCGATGGAGTGGGAGAAGTATTTGGAAATCAACACCAATCCAAGAAATGTTACTTAGTCTCACTAAAACAAAGAGAAATGCCAGCTGAGGATAAAAAGCGTAAGCCCGAATCAACGACATTAGAAGAAAGCGAAGTGGCTAAAAAGCTAATTTCGTCACACGTCGAACCTGTAGGAGAGCTCATGAGCATAGAGCTCATACCTGGAGACAAGGAGAAGACTGTCAGGATTGGTTCGCACCGGAACCCCGACCTGAAGGAAGAATTGATAGCCATACTGAGGGAGCATGTAGATGTGTTCTCGTGGTCAGCCAATGACCTTATAGGTATAGACCCAACAGTCATACAACATCATCTCAACGTATTTCCCGACGCGAAACTAGTCATCCAAAAGAAAAGACACTTCGGCCCGGAAAAAGACACCATAATCAAGACAGAAATAGACAAACTACTCAAAGCAAAGCATATAGTAGAGATTCAATTCCCAGAATGGGTGTCTAACGTTGTTCTTGTACCAAAAGGAGGAACAAAGTGGAGAATGTGCATCGACTTTTGTGATCTAAACAACGCCTACCCTAAAGATCATTACCCCTACTTAGAATCGATCAACTAGTAGACGCCACAGCTGGATTCAAACTATTAAGCACCATGGATACACAGAGTGGGTATCATCAGATACCTCTAGATGTGGAAGACCAGAGGAAGGTTAGCTTCATAACCTCCGTTGGCACGTACTGCTACATAGTGATGCCCTTCGGCCTTAAAAACGCCAGAGCTACATACCAGAGATTGGTCGACATGATGTTTCATGACCAGATCAGAAGAAACATTGAAGTTTATATGGACGACATGGTGGTCAAAAGTCGGACCTCCAGCACGCATGTGCATGACCTGCAGCAAACCTTTGAAACCTTTCGAAAGTATAAGATGAAGCTGAACCCAGCTAACTGCGCATTTGGGATCAAAGGAGGAAAGTTCCTAGGATACATGGTCACAGAAAAAGGCATAGAGGCCAACCCCAAGAAAATCAAAGCCATCCAAGATATGCAACCACCTAGAGATGTGAACGAGGTGCAACGACTAAATGAAAGGATCACGGCCCTAAGCCGATTTATCTCCAACTCGGTGGAGAGAAGCTTACCTTTCTTCAAAATATTGAAGAAAACAGATAGCTTCAGCTGGAGCGAAGAGTGTCAGCAAGCCTTCGCCAAGCTGAAAGAATACATGAACCAAATCCTCCTGCTGACCAAACCTGTGCAGGGTGAGCCATTGATGTTGTACATAGCTATGGCTGACCAAGCTGTTAGCACTGTCCTTGTACGAGAAGAAGGAAAGACGGAGAAACATGTATACTATGTCAGCAAGGTACTCTCGGATGCAGAATCAAGATACTCGGAGATCGAAAAGATGGCTTTCGCGTTAGTCATCACTGCACGACGGCTGAAACCTTACTTTTTGACATACAAGATAATTGTAAAGACCAATCAACCACTCAGAACAGTGCTAGGGAAGGCTGAAACATATGGTCGGCTCGTCAAATGGGTTGTAGAGCTAGGAGAGTTCGAGATAGAGTACGCATCTCGGGAAGCAATCAAAGTGCAAGTCCTGGAAGATTTTGTCAATGAAATGACAAAGCCTAAACAGGAAGAGAAAGAGAATGACAAGGTTTGGCTCATGCATGTCGACGGATCGGCTACGCAAAACGGAAGTGGCTCACCACACCTGAGGTAGATCAGCTGGAGTATGCCATCAAGTTCGAATTCAAGGCTAGCAACAACGAAGTCGAATACGAAGCATTCATAATAGGACTTAAAATGGCACTCAAAGGAGGAGCTAAGAATCTGATAGCCTATTCGGATTCGCAGCTCGTAACAAAACAAATTGAAGGAGACTACGAAGCCAACGAGGAGAGAATGGCGAAATACCTGGAAACCATAGAAACATTGCAAAAAGAGCTTTCAAAAACTAGAGGTACATCAAATACCACGATCGAAAAATGCTAAAGCTGACTATCTGTCAAAGCTAGGCAGTTCAGTCATGGATTGCAAAACAAGGCACATCACCATCCAGTTCGTACCTGAGTCAGGTACAGAGTAAGAAGTGTTACGGGTAGATGAAGATGGAGATCAGAGAACTGAAATCATTCGATATCTCACTCAAGGCAAGCTCCCCGAAGATAGGAACGCCCGGCTACGTCTACAAACCAGAGTCAGTAGATTCGTCATGATCGATGTTGTGTTGTACAAAAATCATTTGCACACACACCTGAGATGTATATCATTAGAAGAGGGAGACTATGTGCTAAGATAAATTCATGAAGGAGACTGCGGCAGCCACATTGGAGGAACGGCCTTAGCTGGAAAAACTTTGAGGGCAGGATACTTCTGGCCATACCCGAAGGAGGATGCGGCTAACCTGGTGAAAAAGTGCGAGCAATGCCAGTTACACGCCAGCCTCATCCATCAACTTGCAGAGGTGATGCGTTCCATGAATGTTCCATGCCCATTCGCCAGGTGGGGTATAGACATCGTGGGACCTTTTCCCATAGCAAAGGCTCAAAAGAAATTTCTATTAGTACTAGTGGACTACTTCAGCAAGTGGGTGGACGCTGAAGCCCTAGCTAGGATCACATAAGCAGAGGTCATCAAGTTTCTTTGGAAGAACATCGTTTTTTGATTCGGCATACCTAGAGAGATCATAGCTGACAACGGGAGGCAGTTCAGCGAAGCCAAGCTGAGGAGGTAGTGCGAGGAACTGGGGATCCAGCAGCGGTTCAGCGCTGTGGCCCATCCTCAAACCAATGGTCAGGTAGAGGTTACCAATAGAATAATTGTACAAGGTCTAAAGACCAGGTATGTCTTTACCCTTTCTTTTCGATTACATATCTCTTACATTAGCTTGTTCAACTTTATAAAAATACATCACTAATGTGCTCGCGAAAAACACCCAAACCTCGGTCGTATAGGCTGGACGGGGCGGGTGGGAATTGGGTTGAAGAATTGCAATCAGTGTTATGGTCATATCGGACCACCCCAAAATCCACTACAGGAGAGAGTCCTTTTCACCTTGTGTACGGAACAGAGGCGGTCATACCTACAGAGGTCAGGGTGCAAACCCACAGGGTCAGATACTTCGAACCTGAGCTGAATGAGGAACGACTAAGGGAAGAGCTGTACCTGATCGAGGAAAATAGAGACAAGGCATACCTGAGGATAGAGCAGTACAAGTAGAGGATCATGCAAGACCAGGCATCAAAGGTGAAGGCCAGATCTCTACAAGTGGATGATCTGGTACTCAAAAGGGTAGATGCAATGCGCACAGTGAAGAAGTTGGACCCTAACTGGGAGGGTCCCTACAAAGTAATCAAGATGTTAGCAGGAGGAGCGTACGAGCTGGAGGATAGTGAGGGAAAATTACTCCCTCGCCCATGGAACATGCAGAATTTGAAATTTTTTTACATTTGATTATTTGCAATTAGCCTTGTTTTACGTTTTGATGTATCGGCTCACGAAACTGCTAATGTTTTTGGTTGAAGTTATGATTGAGTTTTCAGGTAATACCTAAGAATGTAATGCCTTCTTTGCAAGGTCAGGTGCAGAGCTCCGGAAATCTAGTAAGAATTTGTTTTATTGAGAAATTTGGTATGATATATATGTATATAAATTGATGATTGAACTATGGAGTAAGGGTAGTTGGTGAAAGGGAGGTAGTTGGAACACTAGGAATGCACCACCTGGGTAGGTAGCAGGGCCTGTGACGCCAGGCGTAAAATCGGTGGCGGACCCAAAGGCCCTATACCAAGAAGAAATAAGGAGGGACTGGGTGAGGAATCACCTTCAGGGTGGTTCCAGGACCTGTCCTAGGAAGATCGGGGTTTGGAGCGACAAGGAGGAAAGGTAAGCCACAAGGTTGGAGAAGAAATTAGGAGGGAAGGTAAGGAGAAATGTGGGAAATATGGCAGGAT
The DNA here is from genome assembly GCA_019426215.1 of Buddleja alternifolia. Classification (NCBI taxonomy): domain Eukaryota; kingdom Viridiplantae; phylum Streptophyta; class Magnoliopsida; order Lamiales; family Scrophulariaceae; genus Buddleja; species Buddleja alternifolia. The sequence continues at coordinate 52,495,312 of CM033392.1, read as the reverse complement.
ACCTGCGGTAAGAGCTGGCCACCCGAGCCCGTTTAGGAAATTTGCCTACGGAGGGGAGAGAAAGATGTAATAAGGCAGTTGGCAAATGCAAGTCCCCATGATTGCATAGGTGCGTTACAAGTCCCCACGATTGTATGCACTGTTAGAATTATACCCTCAGATGCCATAGAGGATAGAATGTATAGGGCATATATCTTGTATTGAACTTAAACTCTTCTTAAATAAAAGGCATTATTGAGTTTTCACTTAATTCTTATCTGCATCTATAAGTTGTGTAAAACGTTTTGTCCATGTTTTCAGTGCGATCCCTCTACTTCCTATGGGATAGGAAGATTGGCACTAGAGAGATCGATCTTGACTACTAAAATAAGTTCGCAAATAATATGAAGTCTTTAATGGACAAATGAAGACTTCGAATACTTGTACAATCTTAGCTCCGACATAGGAGTGCCTGTCTGGTATCATGGGATGATAGGAGATTAAGATTGTAGACACGTCAGTGGAACTGATATGTTCGAACACGACTCACATCGGTTCTGTCACATGGGTTTTCACTATGTGACCGTCAATGACGGAACTGATTATGCGTAATAGGTATATGTGAACCTTTGACCTGAAGTATCAGGCTGAAGATGCACTTGTGACGTCAAGTCTTTCACTAGAATAGTTAGACCCAATTCACCCTTTGGTGGGGTCAACCTCGAAATGCGGACTTGATGGGCAAGTGGTAATCTTAGCAGATATCTAATATGGGATTTGTTCTCTCATAAGTGAATGAGTATGTACCCTATGTAATTATAGATAAATAGAGATCAAAGTCTTTGGCCAAAGCAAACGAGACGATTGTACTTGGCACTAAATTGATCTCAATGATCTCGTATTTATTATGGTTTATACATATGGTCAAGTCCAGTGAGTTTGACATAACCATGACTCTCACTTGACCGGGGAACGTGAACAAAGGGTTTATACATATACGGTATTTACGATTGGAACGTTTCGGAATGATCCTATCATTCATTTTCGTTTGGGTTATGAAGTGGGCCACGTGACTGGCTAGGTGTTACCCACTTCCTTTGGTTTTCTCTCATTGCCAAACGAAATGAACCTAAAGAGTCGCGCTAAATGATTGACAAAGAAAAATGAAAAAAAAGGAATTTCTATTATTTCTTCTGGGAGTTTTAATTTATTGGATAAATTAAATAATTAATTATTCATTAGATTAAATAATTAATTATAATTATAAGATGAATTATTAATTAAGTTTCTTGTGAAATATTAATGAATTAATTTATCTAATTAATTTGGTTATTTAATTAATTAATTTATTTATTGGATATAATAAATTATTAATTGAAATAAGAAATTAATTAAACAAAACAAATCCCGTGCTAAATAAGGAGTCCAATTGGACGCCTATGAGGTCTCAAAGTGACATCTTTGAGAGGCCACATATTAGGGCTCTTTTGTTTTGACTTGTTCAATAAGTCATGAGGTATATAAGGACTCTTTGACTTAGAACAAGTAAGAAGAATACACAACTCTCATAACTCTCAAAACAAAGAAAAATATTCCTCCCCTCCTCTATACCTAGCCGTCGACCATAGAGAAAGAAGAAAGGGGATTTTTCGTTTGTTGATCCGTGCGTGACGATTTAGAGACGACGTATTTTCGTTGTTCGGATCAAGTTCAAGTTTGAAGAATCAAACCAAAGGATTGAAGATTTGGAAGCTTCAATATTTTGAGTTTGGAGAAGAAGAAGTTTTTCTCCATCATCATATTCATATTAACGAGTAAATTTTATTCGTTATACGCTTTTAGATTCAATTATGCGAATTAGAGTACCAATTGGGTTTTCGTTTTAATTTTTGAAATCACTTCCGCTGCATTTATGCTTTTTCGAACGAAACCCAACAGTGGTATCAGAGCCAATCTCTGATTTGCATATTTGATCTTGTTTACGTGATTTAAGAATTGCATGTTATGTGTTTTGAAACATGTTTGTATATTTTTTTTAAATCTGTGTTTTATGGTTTTTTTACCTATTTTTTTGATTTTTAGTTATTGTAAATCTGGGGATATTTGATGATATTGAAAATCGGAAAATACCGAGGAAAAACGAGGCTTGAAAGGCCCGAGAAAAACGGGCGCAGCAGCGCACTGTTTAGCGCAGCCGGGCCGTACACGGCCCGATGGGTCGTGGGCTTGGATACCTGATAAGAGGTGTTTTTACGTGTTTTTAAGACCGTAATTCTTATGATTTGGATTCACTTATTGCTTAAATCATGTCACATTTGCATTTAATAAGTGTGTTAAGTGAATACAGGTAATAAATGAGAATACATGAAGAAAAGGGAAGAAAAACGATGTACAAAACAAGTTCAAACATGTTTTTCAACACTTAGGAGGTTTATGCATCTCCTACCACATCGAGCGATAATTCTGTATATTTCGAGACCGAATTGGACAACATTTCCTTCTACAAAGTTGTAGATCTATGTCTTAGCTTCAAATGGGAACTTGAATCATCCAAATCGGAGTTTTATAGAGATAATTATGAAGGAAATACGATTGTTGCGCCGAACAGAGAAGTATATGCGCCAGGACACGCCCTAGAGCCTTCCTAGTCACGCCTAGGCGTGGACAGTCCGAATCTTACTCCTTTTCAGCCTAAATTCCAGCTCTTTATGATGGGAATGAATCACTTTTAGCCATAATTCAGCACATGTGTTGAGGGGGAGTGTCATAAGTGTGTTTCTTGGTAGATTTACTTTATGGAATTTTATACTACACACTTTAGAGTAATGGAGGACACAAGAGAGGAACAACACATGGGAGGAAGAAGAATCTACACCTATAAAGCTAATCATCTCTTGCATTCATTCATCATCAAAAAAAAGAGGGGAGGAAGGGACCGATCCATTAGAGAGAAAGGAGAAGGAAAAGGATTCTTGGATTCATTATCATCATTGGAGAAAGAATATTCACTTGGAGTTCTATCATCATTTACTTAGAGGGAGTTTTTATAGTCTTTTCATTTTCATTGATGTCTATGAATATGTGTATTTACTCATTATTGTTTTTCATATTATCTATTATGAACTAATTTCGTAAGACTAAGGCCATGTAAGGTCAAATTGAAATATATGCTTATAATAGATGATTGTTGAGATTATACTTATATTGTTATGTGATGTGAATTGTGTTTTTGTCTATCTTGCATATACTTGATCACTATATGTTAGAATCTTATGCCTAGGTTAATATTTCGGGAGAAAATTGACTTAGGGTGCAAGAAACTCACATCATGACCCGCAACTAATGAGGAATTACCCTAAACATAGGTAAAGATTCCCGGGTGAAATCGTTCGATTCAAATCGAGTGACTCTAGTACATTAATGCATGTTTAGTGGTTAGATTTCCGGATAGGGATATTTGGGAAATCACGATCTAAGTATAGGAGTTTATACGCGAGACATCGGTTATTCTCTACCATAGGAGTTTTTACCATAACAATATAAGTATAATCCTTCAACAAGAAACTCTATAAGTATATTTGATCAATTTGGACCTAGCATGTGCCTTAGTCTCTCTTTACATATTTGTTTAAAAATCATTTGTGCAACCTTGTTCTTATTGTACGCATTTTACATTCAATTTACTTTCATTGTATTTGTTCTTTATCGTTATAAAATCTTGAACTAGAATTCAAGTCCTTGTGGTTCGACAATCCGGACTTCTCATCCACTTTTATTACTACACACGACTAGTGCACTTGCTATTATAGCACGTTAGCTTTTAGCGTGTCAAGTTTTTGGCGCCGTTGCCGGGGACTTGTTCATTCTGGTTTTTGATTTTTCATTTAAATTTTCATAATTCTTAGTTTTTCGTTTATTTGTAACCTTTCTTTTATTTTATTATTCTAATTTTGTTTTTGTGTTTAATTGTTAGGTATAATTTGTGGTGCATGACCCGCTCTTCTAACGAGCCTCTATACAATTTTGAGCCGGAAATAGAGCGTGTTCTTCGATCTAGTAGACGAGCTCGAGAAATGGCCGACAATCTAAATCCAAATGGGAATTTTCCCGACATAAATCTCCCGGAAAACAGGGAATGGTTGCAAAATCTATTCCAAGCTATGCAACCGGCACCTCCTCAAAGACTTCCATCGGTCCGGGAAAGTCTACCTTCAAGGGTCCACACCATACCGGGGCCCGTGGTCTTTCCTAATTTCTATGCACCAAATTATCACATTCAATCACACATTTTTAGTATGGTGCAAAGCGAACCCTTCTATGGAGAGCCCATGAATCACCTTATGAGCATTTGGAGACTTTAGACGATACTCTCATGACTACCCAATTTCATCCACGGGATCTCGATGCAATTCGTCTAAGAGTCTTCCACTTCTCATTAAAGGAAAGGGCGACCATGTGGTACAAATCTCTACCACCCCAATCCATCACAACATGGGGACAATTGGTCGATGCCTTTTGAGCAAATTCTTTCCACCCTCCAAAATCAATGAGCTAAGGAGCAACATTAAGGAGTTTAAACAGGGGAATAATGAGTCCTTAGCCGAGGCATGGGCTAGATATAAAAACATGCTCCGAAAATGTCCGGATCACAACCTAACATTGAGCGAGCAAGTATTACGATTCCATGATGGAGTCCGTTCGCGCATCCGAAATAGGCTCAATGCGGGTGCCGGTGGTGATCTCCTTGGGCTCGATTGCCAAAGTGTGTGGGACAAGATTGAGCAATTAGCCCGGGAAGATGAGCTCTATCCTGATGATGAAGAGATCACACCCACTAAAAAGATTGCTTGTGTTCAAGAGTTGGGCGAAGAAATTGCTTTGGAAACAATGGTTGGCAATGTAAACTATGTCGGAAATGCTAATCGACCTCAATTGAACTTCCATGTGCCCGAAAATTTTCCAAGGAGGCCCAATCCGGCACAAAATGCCCATCCCGGCGTTTATCAAGCACCAAGGCCCCCATTCAACAATAACCAAGCTCAAAGCCAAGGTAATCCTCATATATAAAGGCAAGTAAGACCTCTTACAACCGATGAGCGTCTCGATGAACAAATAAAGAAATCGGATTCAGCAATCAACGAACTCCGTACTATGATGAAGGATTTAATGATGGAGATGAAGGATATGAAAACACAAATGGGTCAATTATCCTCCGCCATGAGCGGGAGAGCCCCGGGAACTCTACCAAGTGACACGAAAAAGAATCCGAAGGAGCAATGCCATGCCATTACCTTAAGAAGTGGCAAACATGTAGCAAATGATGTTGTTCGCACATGCGCGCCCGAGCGCCCAGATTACCACGCCCAGGCGCCGGAACCAACCCACAGTGAACAAGTGCTTCGCACTTTCGCGCCCGGGCGCCCCGATGATCACGCCCCGGCGCCCCAGTCCCGGCGCCCCAGCGCCGAATGTGGCGCCCAGGCGCCCAACACATCACATCAGGAGAATTCGTTTTGCACTGATGCGCCCGAGCGTCTGACGAGTCCCGCCCAGGCGCCCGAGTCACAGCGCCCAGGCGCCACCTCCTGAATCCGCCACCATGGGCCCTTAAACTCCAACGCATCCTCCCATCGAGGTCCGTCTGCCATTTCCAAATGCACATAGAAAGAAAAAAAAGGAGATGGATCCAAGTTTTTTTCGGATCTTAGCAATTCTTCGTGAGGTTAGAATTAATATTCCTTTTATAGACGCAATTTTACAAATGCCAAATCACGTGAAATTTTTCAAGGATATTTTATCTAACAAACAAAAGTGGGAGGAAAACGAAACGGTATGCCTAACCGAGGAATGCTCCGCCGTATTGCTTAATAAATTACCAATGAAACTTGAAGATCCTGGGAGTCTCACTATTCCTTGCACGATTAGGCCATTATCCTTCGAAAAAGTTTTATGTGACTCTGGAGCTAGCATCAACCTCCTTCCGTACCCTTTTTTCAAAAAGTTGGGCCTTGGTAATCCAAAGCCGATTTCAATGAGCCTCCAACTTGCCGATAGATCAATCAAGAGACCACGGGGAATAATCGAAGATGTAATCGTTCAAGTCGACAAGTTCTACTTCCCGGTTGACTTTGTGGTTCTTGATATGGAGGAAGATGTTGAGGTACCCCTGATCCTAGGAAGACCATTCCTAGCCACTGGTAAGGCGGTAATCGATATTGCCAATGGTAAGCTAACCTTAAATGTGGGAGATGAAAAGGTCACCGTTGATGTTTTTAAAGTGCTTAAACACCCATGTGATCCTGACTCATGTTTACGCATCGATGTATTTGATATGTTGATTGATGAGACTTTTCAGGCACAAATGGTAGACGATCCATTGGAGACATGTCTTTCCAAATCTATGGATGTCGATTCAGCGAGCGAAGAACAATTGGAAACCATGTTTAGCGTAGAGAAGCCACCTCTTTACCACATCATTGGAGCTAAAAAAATTAGAAAGATCACTCTTGGCTCCTCCTCGCCCTTCTATCGAAGAGGCCCCTCTCCTTGAGCTTAAACCATTACCATTACATTTGAAATATGTATTTTTAAATGATAATGAGACTCTACCTTTAATTGTCTCATCTTCTTTGACAGGAGAACAGGAGGAGCAACTCATGAGAGTATTGAAGGCCAACAAAAAAGCCTTCGGGTGGAAAATTGCGGATATAAAAGGCATAAGTCCAGCGGTGTGCATGCACAAAATACTCATGGAGGAGTCCGCAAAACCTACACGCCAACCACAAAGACGGTCAAATCCACAAATACAAGAGGTGGTAAAGAAAGAGGTTATAAAACTACTCGATACAGGTATAATCTATCCTATCTCTGATAGTGCATGGGTAAGCCCGACTCAAGTAGTACCCAAGAAGGGCGGAATAACTGTGATAGAAAACGCGAACAATGAATTAATCCCTACTCGAATGCTTACCGGGTGGCGTGTGTGTATAGATTATCGCAAGTTAAATGATGCAACTCGTAAGGACCATTTTCCCCTCCCATTCATTGACCAAATGCTTGAAAGGTTAGCCGGACATGATTTTTATTGTTTTCTAGATGGGTATTCCGGCTATAACCAAATTGCCATAGCACCCGAGGACCAAGAGAAAACAACTTTCACTTGTCCCTATGGCACGTTCGCTTATAGGCGGATGCCTTTTGGATTATGCAATGCCCCAGCCACATTTCAACGATGTATGATGGCGATCTTTCATGACATGGTTGAAGAATTCCTTGAGATTTTTATGGATGATTTTTCTGTTTTTGGAACCTCATTTAACACATGTCTTGATCATTTGGACCGTGTTCTAAAACGTTGTGAGGAAACAAATCTTGTTTTGAATTGGGAAAAATGTCTTTTATGGTCCGGGAAGGGATTGTACTAGGTCACAAAATCTCCCAAAAAGGGATTGAAGTGGACCAAGCCAAGATTGAGGTAATAGAAAAGCTTCCTCCACCTACATCGGTGAAAGCCGTGAGGAGCTTTCTTGGTCATGCCGGCTTCTATAGGCGATTTATCAAAGATTTTTCCAAAATTGCAAAGCCGTTATCTAACTTGCTTGTCAAAGATGCACCATTCAATTTTGATTCCCTTTGTTTATAGGCCTTCATGACTCTTAAGGAGCTATTGATATCCGCTCCCATCATGGCACCTCCCGACTGGAGTTTGCCCTTCGAATTGATGTGTGATGCTAGTGACACCGCGGTGGGTGCGGTCCTTGGCCAAAGGAAGGATAAGGTATTTCAAACCATCTACTATGCTAGTAAGACTTTAAAATGATGCACAAATGAATTACGCAACCACGGAAAAAGAATTACTAGCCATAGTATTTGCATTTGACAAGTTCCATGCTTATCTCATTTTGAATAAAGTAATTGTGTACACCGATCACTCCGCATTAAAATACTTACTTGCCAAAAAGGATGCAAAACCTAGACTCATTAGGTGGATTTTACTTCTTTAAGAATTTGATGTAGAAATTAAGGATAAGAAAGGAGTAGAAAATGTTGTTGCCGACCACTTGTCTAGGATAGAAGCTCCTACCCGAGGTGCGTGTATGATAAACCTATTTGTGAGGAGTTTCCCGATGAGCACTTGTATGCTATACACAATAATGACGATCCTTGGTATGCCAATTATGCAAATATCTTGTCACGGAGTTCTTCCTCCGGATATCACTTATCATCAAAAAGAAATTCCTATTTGATGTGAAGCGATATTGTGGGACGAACCATATCTATTTAAGATTTGTGCAGATGGCCTCATTCGACGATGTATCCCTGAGGAGGAACAACATCAATTCTCACCCATTGTCATGATATGTCGTAGGTGGTCACTTTGGACCTTCTAAAACAATGGCTAAAGTGCTTCAATCAGGTTTCTTTTGGCCTACTCTCTTCTAAAGATGCATTTTTGTATGTTCAATCTTGTGATAGGTGTCAACGAACAGGTAACATCTCTAAAAGACACGAAATGTCATTGCATAACATGCTTGAATGTGAACTATTTGATGTGTGGGGTATTGATTTTATGGGACCTTTCCCTAGTTCTTGTTCTAATAAGTATATTCTTTTGCGGTCGACTATGTCTCCAAATGGGTCGAAGCCGAGGCTTACCAACTAACGATGCTCGGGTGTTACTCGATTTTAAGAAACAGATTTTCACTCGTTTTGGAACTCCTAGAGCTATCGTTAGTGACGGGGCCCCATTTTTGCAACAAAATAATTCGAACACTTATTGAACAAGTACGGGTACGGCATAAAATCTCACCCATATCATCCCCAAATGAGCGTGGTCAAGTGGAGGTGTCAAATCGGAGATTAACGCATTCTTGAAAAAACGGTTAACGCATCTAGAAAAGATTGGTCCCTTAACTAGATGACGCCTTGTGGCATATAGAACCGCGTTTAAAACTCCGATTGGCATGTCCCATATCGCCTTGTCTTTGGAAAAGCATGTCACTTGCCGGTTGAGCTCGAACATCGCGCTTTTTGGGCTATTAAATTTTCTAAATTTGATTCCCAACTCGTAGGTACCAAGCGTTTACTCCAATTGCACGAACTTGAGGAATGGCGCCATCAAGCGTATGAGAATGCCAAGCTTTACAAGGAGCGAACGAAACTTGGCATGATAAGCGTATCATTCCTCGGAATTTCACGAAGGAGACAAAGTGTTACTATAACAATTCTCCTAGCCTTCGACTTTTTCCCGGGAAACTCAAGTCAAAATGGTCGGGACCGTTGTTATATCTCGTGTTTATGCCTCCGGTGCTATGAACTTGTAACGAAATGGACGGACCTTCATGACAAACGCCCAAAGGTTAAAGCATTACATTCGGAATTGAACGGTCAAGGGATAAGTGACCATACCCCTCCGGGATCCTTAGCAACTTTGTCTCACGTCGAGCTACCGACTCTAAACTAGCGCTTCTTGGAGGCAACCCAAGTTCCTTCTTTCTCATGTTTTTGTTTGGTTTGCTTCGTTTTATTTTGATTCTCTTCTTATCTTTGTTAGTGTGTTAATTTAGTGTGAATTTGTTATTTTTCCTTTGTGTTTACCAGGAAATGGAATGAAATTTGCAACACAGCAACATCCACGCCTAGGCGCCATGTCTCCCGCGCCCGGGCGCCTCTTTCTTCAGTACAGGACCGCTTCGCATTTCCGCGCCCAGGCGTACGATACTACACGCCCCCGGCGCCTAATCATAGGCGCCCAGGCGTCAAAATCCTACGCCGGGCGCCACGAGAGCTATTTTTGTCCAATTCCTTTCGCATTCCCGCGCCCAAGCGTGCCCCATATCGCGCCCAGCGCGCCAAGCCCACGACGCAAGGCGTCCCCTTACACGCTCAGGCGCGGCGTAAAACTCAAAGTCTTCAATTGATTCGCATTGAGGCGCCTAGGCACCGATATATGCGCGCCCGGGCGCCGCGCAGGTATAACTTAACCTTGGCTGAAAAAAATTAGATCTATTTCTCAATCTCTCTCTCTCTCTCTCTTCTTCTTCCGACTGCCGAGCAACAACCATCAAATCTCCACCTTAAAGCCGCATTGGACCTGCCCGAACCACCGTCTTCCACCACTCGCCGTCGATTTGCCGCCGTAAAACTGCAATGTCCGTTTTCTCTCGATCAAAAGGTGAGTGAATAGCTGTGTTCTTGCTCATTTCCGATTATTCAATCAGTATAAAGTTATCTTTCATCAGTGTTTTCGTTTCGGGCCTGAAATTGTGCTTAATCTGGTGAATATTCAATTGTGGGGAAATTTCGGGATTTACAGATTTGGAGGATTGTTTGTGCACAATTTCAGTTTTGAAATACAGAATCATCGGGCTGTGTTATGATTTGGGAATTACAGATTTGAATTTACATTTGTGATTATAGTTCCGTTTTGGTGTGGAAATTAATTTTACATTTCAAGGTTTGGGGTGATTTCTGGGATTGTTGTGTGGGTTGCTGTTTTCGGGGAGTAATCGGGAATTTGGTATATCGATTAAACGTATTACTCTGCCAAAATTTCTACAAAAAAAAAAATGCCGAAGCACACTTCCAAACAATCCAAAAGTAAAAAGAAAGTGGGAGAAGGGTATCTACGACCCTGAACTACCCATTGATTCGACTATTCGACCCTTGACCCTCGATTCTCTGATCCGGAGGTCCAAATAATCTGTCAATGCCTCCACCATCGAAATATCATTAAGGAGAAGTACTTAGTTACACAGGGACAGCCTTCGGTGCGGAACTTGGTTGAGTTTCATCACTTGCAATATTTTGTCGTAAGCCCGAGATTATTTGGGTCCCTTTGGTTCAGGAATCTTTGGTGCGGGGCATTTCATGACTTACAGCCTCGAGATATAGTGAGCCTGAGCACACGGTTCGCCATACCACGGTGTCATATGATGTCGGAAAGATTCGGGAGATTATAGGTACTCCTAAGCCTCAACAGTGTGAATACACTACTCTTTATCACGGGGGACACCTACAAATCGATATGGATGAGTTAATGAGGGTCATAGCAAAGGAAGGTGAGATTTGGCCATCGGGCCAGGCCTATCTCCCCCGTCGAGCTTTACTCCGGAGGCCACCTTTGGCTTGAATTTTACGGTTCAATCTCATTCCTAGCACTAATAAGTCAGAAGCTAATAAACAAAGGGCCGCTCTCATTTTTTCTATCATGACTCGCAAACTATTGACTTCTCAAAGTTGATCTTTGATTCTTTATTAGACCAGTTGAAGAAGTTCAAAATGAGTTTGCTTGGGTAGTTGATCAGACGACACAACAGAGGATGGGAGTAGAGTCGACAAAGAAGAATCCTCTGATTTTTCCCTCCCTTATCATGCTCTCTGTAACAAGCATAGAATTCAAGTTCCCCTCTAGAGCGACCCGAGCCACTGGTTCATCCATCACTATGCTTGCCGCTACTCCACACGCTCCCCCTCCTCCTAAGCGTTTCGTCCACCTTCATCTGCTCATGGTGCAGAATCAAGCCACACTACATCATTTGATATGGATGCCCTTCGGCAGCTATTAAGGACAGAGATGCATACCATGATGAATGAAGGTGTTCTTACGTTAGACAATTATTATGGAGCAGGATGCATTTATGGGCGGGGGGACCTTTCGACTACTCTTCGCCGCCTACTTTTTCGCATTCTTATACACCTCCGCAAGATGATATGCCCGATGTAGGTGCAGGTGCTTAGTTGTTCGGGTTGATTCTCCTGAGCATGTCGATGGGTCCGATGATTGCTTAACGATGACCATATTTTAGGAGATGATGAGCCTGTTGAGGGTGGAGGGGATCATGATGATGTGGACGCCATGTTTTGACGATTAGTCCCGTGTTATTTCATTTCCTGAATTTTTTTTATCTTAGATGTTTATTTGTGGTCTGTTTTTGAATTTGATTAACCTTTGGAATTATTTTTTTTTTTTATTGATGGATTTTATTTTGTTTTTTTCTTCTTGTGTTGTGGAAAATATGCTATGCTTAACCGGATCATATGGATAGCACATGTTGATTTTGTAGTAGGATTCTCTTTCAACTAAGTCGCGGTTGCTAAACTTGGGACAGAATATCCTCAAGAGAACTCGGGTTTGCTTTTCAGCACCCCTTATGGTGAAGTGTTCTCTTACTCAAATTTTTCTCCAACATGGGGACAATGTTTGTTTAAGTTTGGGGGTCCATTCATGCTCTATATATTTCTGTCTAGGTTGGGGGTGTCGTATAGTGTGAAATATTTTTTTCGCATATATATTTATATATATATTATATTATATAAAAAAAATCTAGTCCTTCCAATTGATGCATTGAAATTGATTGACTTGGAAAAATGGCATGATCTCTTGAAATAATTTGAATTTAATGGAATATATATCTTTGAAATTGCTCGTGGAGACACTAGACTAGGATTGATTTCCTTAGATGATTCACAATGCACATAAATCGAGGGTAGAGGAGTGAGAGGATAACCATCTTGAGACACTTAAGGAATTTTTCCCGGAAATATTAACTTAGATTTCTCGTAAGGTTATAAGTTGAGTAGTAATTTATATGCTAAACAATAAAGTGAAAAGGTTGAATTTTGGTATGACCAAAAGTGGTTAGGCTAATACGTACTGGAGGTGAAAAGTTTCATGCCTATATACTGTACTATTATGCTAATTTGAGCTAAGCTCAAGCCAAAAAGAAGTGAATTGTTTAAAAGATCTCGTTTATTCGTGGCCTTTGACCACTCGAGTGATTAAATCCTTAGGAGTGTCTCTACACTTAATGCCCCAAAACTATCTAGTTTGGGAGTCATTGATCTAAAGCTTGTTACATGGGTGTCATAGAAAGTCTAATGGAATAAAACATTGCACATGATCTAGCCTTAATGAATTTAATGGAAGTTTCATACGAATTGAAAGTGAATGTTGAGATAATGAATTTAAATGGCTATGAGATTTTCTATAATTCTTGTGCTTTATGTTTGATCAAAAGTTGATAGATATGGGATTAATGTCCAAAATTTGGTAAGGATGCCTTTCGACTATAATACCTTAGATTTATTTTTCACTACACCTAGGGAGTCTTTTCAAGTATTGGTGTCACATGAGCAAAAGTAGTTGATATGTATATTATTGTGAACTTTAAAAGGTTGATTTTATGCCATTCATTCTGTTGATCATGTTGAGGTGTATTGATTTGGTTGGATAAATTTTGTTAGATTTGTGGGTATATCGCATGCAAACCTCACGAGACTATAACTCGTCCTTGAAGTAACTCAAAGGTTTAAAGGCTTGTGCACCGCTAAGTGCAATCGTTTACTCCCGAAAGTGAGTTAGTTAGTTGTTTTGTTTTCTCCCATGAATGATGTTGATCTTGCCATATAGCTCTTATTGCTCGAGGTCGAGCAATTGATAAGTTTGGGGGTGTTGATAAGAGGTGTTTTTACGTGTTTTTAAGACCGTAATTCTTATGATTTGGATTCACTTATTGCTTAAATCATGTCACATTTGCATTTAATAAGTGTGTTAAGTGAATACAGGTAATAAATGAGAATACATGAAGAAAAGGGAAGAAAACGATGTACAAAACAAGTTCAACATGTTTTTCAACACTTAGGCGGTTTATGCATCTCCTACCACATTCGAGCGATAATTCTGTACATTTCGAGACCGAATTGGACAACATTTCCTTCTACAAAGTTGTAGATCTATGTCTTAGCTTCAAATGGGACTTGATCACCAAATCGGACCAAGATTTAATTATGTACATTAATGCATGTTTGTGGTTCAAGATTTCCGGAACGGGATATTGCGGGAAATCCGATTTACGTATAGGCGTAGTTATCGCGAGACATCGGTTATTTACCTGAGGAGTTTCACCATAAAATATCAGTGTAATGTTCAACAAGGACCTCTATAAGTATTGATTAATTTGGACCTAGCAGTGTGCCTTGTTCCTTTACATATTTGTTTAACAAAATTGGGAACACAAGTTCTTATTGTACACATTTTAATTCAATTTACCTTTATTGTACTTCTTCTTGATCGTTATAAAATCGGGAAGGAGAATTCAGTCCATTAGAGAGGTTCGCAATCGGACTGATCATTCCACTTCTTTATTACTACAAAGACTAGTACACTGCTATTATAGACATTTGCTTTTATAGTGTAAGGACCTCAATCAGCTGTGAATGTGTATATCAATGTGATTCCATATTTTCATATTAATGTTCATGAAAAATCAGTGGGAGCAGATAAAATTTTTAAGCCTATATGTTGAGGTTTAAGTAAAAACAGTAATGTAAAATCTGGTTATTTCTACAGTATATTTCACTATTTTATCCTCTATGAATACGGGAGAAAATTGACTTTGCAATTCTACTCGAAAAGGAATACCTCATGGACCGCAATAATGAGGATGGCTTTAACAGTAGGTAAAGATTTTTTGTGGTAGTTCGATTTTTTGTTCGAGTGAACTGTTTTAGATTATTGTTTTTATGGTTTTCATTTTCATTGTTATTTGTCTCAATATGCAATATCTAAGTATAGGTCTTGGAGGCGCGATATTCGGTAATCCTGCTAGAACCAGTCACTAAGAGTGAAGGGTTCCAAGCCAGTGAAAAAAAGGGTGTAAGGGACGACCTCGGGTATGAGGATACATGGCGTGATCTATGAATACTGATTTCAAAAGGTCACTTGATAAGAGCCCCTGCAAGAGTATCTACTCAATGATTGAGCTTATGGGAGAGCATTGTCGACTGCTCGATCTGGCTAGTCGACGAGCTCTCGGAGCCAAGTGAATGAAAGTGAGGGGAAGTGGTTGATATGTCACAAAATGATTTTGAGGATCGAGAAAATTGGAAGCTCTCGAATTCACCATGAACGCACCCTCAAATGGGACTTAATCTGGCATATCTTCTTGATTCCTTTTCCTACTTTGTGGTGAACTTTAACTGCAATGAGATAGAGTGCAATTAGCTGGTTTAAGGAACAAATTGGTATGCCAATCTCATGTGAAAACCAAAGGCAAAGGAAACTGCCCTTGGTCTCTTTCTGGACCTAAAAAGCTGACGAAGATTCACACAAGAACCAAGAAAAGTTATGGCCCGGCCTTGAAGTCCCGGGGGTGTCAGCGAACCACGTTAAATCCTCGTGTTGTTCATCTTCGTATTTAGGCTTAGATTATGTTGTTTCTTGATTATTCTTCGTGCTCTGATGCCTACTATCCCTAACATATTTTGCATAAGAAATTAAAATAACCAAACCTTTTCATTCTTTCAAGAAGTTTGTTTGGTTCATCAAATACTATATATATACCAATTAATTAACAATCCACTCAAGAATATTGTTTTGTCCTGACATGATATCCATTAATATTAGAAATCATCATAGGATAAATAAACTTATATCTTTAATTTGTTGTTGATCAATTTCATGTCTTTTGATGGATAGTCATACGTGTTGGTAATTTATCAACATGAATATCTTTAAAAATTCCTTCAAGAATCATTATTGAGATATTATCTCCTGATGTCAACCGAAGATCAATGAATTGCTCAGAAGGACTTTAAGAATCTTCTCATGAACAAACACACTTAAAATATATCCAGACTCCAGAGAATCAATTTCACCTCTTTATGTTCAAGGAGTGCAACACTCTACTTGGACAATTATTTATCCCAGTGCTCATTATATTAATTTTCCGCCTTGAGCATATATATGAGAACCACGACCATGTTCTGTAAAATTCATTGATATACATTCTCTCTTTCATGCGATTTTGCTTTTACAAGAACCGACTCCATTACAGAAATATATATACCTTAAAATTGTTGTAAAAAATGTGGATATGGAACAATTCTTATGAAAAACAATAGATTAGACACACTTTTAAAGATGTTATCTTTAATTAAGGTATATATTTCTCCCACTTAAGATGTAGATGGTCTCAATAAATATACCTTTAGGATACAAAATCTATTATACTAATTTCGCAAGGCTACACTCCTTCGAAATTCTTAGAGCAAGACTCGACCAAGCATAAAAGAAAAGAAGAAGAAAAACTCAAGTGCTATAGATAGAGAGCACTTCTAATTTTGGTGTAGTTTCTGGTGTAATCGATTTGATTTATTTATATAATGAATTAATCAAATGAGGAAGTATTTATAGACTTTCATAGGATGCCACCAAGTGATGTCTTCATTGTAGAGACATCTCTCTATCAAAGAACACATTCTTTGATCATGAAATGGTGCAACTCATCAATTCACAAAAGACACCTATTCTCTCATAGCTCCATAAATATATTATTTATTTTTCTTTCTTATATATAACTATACGTATATATAGAAATAAATTAAAAACCCATAATATATATATATATATATATATATGTATTATATATTATATGTAAATATATATATACAACACCAATACGGGATAGACAATTAGTGGTTCAAAGTAGATTAAATCATAACGGTTTGGACAAGATAATGTTAATTAATTTTGCAACAAAACTGTTCCAAAAAGCAATTTTCGAAAGGGGAAAGCTGTATTTGGCATTTGATAGCATAAAACATGTTCAAAGAGTTAAAGAATACTCCATTTAAAAGGGTGGGAAAATACCTTTTGCATGGCGCAAGGAAGGTATTTTTATATTTTACATGTTTCAATATATTTGGCAAATATTAGTCTAATTCACAATCTCAAAAATGAAAGATCCTGATCAAGTTTTGGTATCCCGATCAAATACATATACTAGTGTGTAACCTGTGCTATACACGGAAATAACAATAATAACAACGCAATAGTCTTTTCTTCCTATAACTAAGAAACTGAGCAAAGTTTGGTACATATTTTGAAATTAATAGTAATAATTAACTTATATAATAATAAATAATTGATCTTATAACTATATTAATAATAATGGTTCTGTTAACACTTAAATCTTATGAAATTTGTATAGTAAAAAGATACATTCTCAAACTTTTTGACTTATGCGCGAACCAATAACAACTTACGACTAAAGGTAATATAGATTAGTGGGGGTTATACAATGTCGATTTCTAACTTAGTTAATTTTCACTTCTGATTGAGGTTTTTAAGCTATGATGCACCGACACGGACACGGCGATACGGACACGGCATGACGCAGACATGGGGAACGGCATTTTAAAAAAAATATAGGACACAACACGGCTATCCAATTTTTTATATATATAAATTTGTATTTTACTTGTTTCTTCGTAAAACTATATATATTGCAAATACTTCAACTACTTATCAATAACAAATGCAAAATAAAAATATAACCAGAAACTACATATAACAATAAACATGTTTTCAATCCAAAACATGATATAACAAAAATAAATACTCCATTGTTCAAATCCGTTTCTTATAAAAAGTTGGTAAGTTTTTATTAGATTTAGAAAATTGGTAAGTTTTTATTATCAATTTGACCCCCAAAGTTTTAGTATCTTATAAAAAGTGACCTGGCCGTGTCGGGCAGTGTCCAACTTTTTTTTTTTTAATTAGGGACACGGGGTAGCTGTGTCCGACACGTGTCTGAGCCATGTCCGAACGCGTCCGACACCTCCCGTGGTGATTTTTTGGAGCGCTCGTGCTTTATAGCTTTTAAGGGATTTTATGCTATATCCATTTTATACGGTACACGGATAATTAAGCATTACAATTTGATTCATGTACAACATTGGAACTACACACGAAGACTGTACACTCATATATACATATATTGAAAACTTTAAATTTTAACATTGTGTTTATCTTATCCGGTTCCAATGTCTATCTCTATTTTCTGGTATCTTTTCAACTCTTTTAAATCTAACTAATATACCTCCCAAAGTTACGTACATAATTATTTTGTGTTATTGTTTCTTGAACCTGTGAAAGCGAAAAATCATTTCTTACAAAATTTATAGTTGAATATTTCTCAAAACTAAATTATAAAAAAAATTTAAGTTTGTGAAGAATTCAAAAAATAACACACAGAGAAAAAATTATAGAAAAAAGGTCAGTCAAAATAATGTAAATCCAACCAAATAATTCCTTTGACTATCAAAAAAGATTATCAAAAGGAGGAAAAAGGTAAATATAGAAAAAATGATATATATTTTGACAATGAATAACAAATTAAATTAAATGAAAAGATATGAATAAGAAAAATATTCAAAATAATAACAAATGTATAAATAGCTTAAATTTTTTTTTAAAAAAAATCAAATAGGATCAAAAACATAAAGAAAAACTTTTAAAAAAATCTAGTGGCAATAAATATTACTACCAAAACATAAATAAAAGAAATCAAATGAAAAGGTAAGAAGTGAAAATTAAAGAAAGAGTGTCATAAGATCAATATAATAGACTCACACATGAATGAGAAATTAAAGAAATTATAAAAACAACTTTTAAACATAATAATAATAATCAAATATGAAGAATTATATAATAAAAAAAATGATAAAAGTCGGAGAAAAGAAATTTGAGTATAAAAAGAAAAAAATTAAATAAGAAGAGGATCGTAATAAGGAGATGAGCTTTCCTTGGGAGAAATTCTTAGGATGTATTCTATGGGACAATGCATAACAAATAAAAAGGAAGAATTCCTATATGAAGAAGAAACAAATGACATATGAGGTTTTCAATAACAAAAATTGTGACTATATAATTGGTATGCTAGAGATATATAAAGAAATTTTGACTAAATTTGAACTCTAAAACTAAATCATTGCAAATTAATTGCTGTATTTCTATATGTGCAAACCATTCCTATATAGCATATCTATGTAAATCTTTTTATTTTTGGAAAGGTTCAATTACCATTGATAAAGAATGATACCAAGCATATGAATAGCAACAAAGCCATATAAATTAAGTTAACCAATAAGAATTTTTCTATGGAATAAAAAACACTCAAAATTCTAGAAAATTATGATTTGAGTTCACAGAATTAGATTAAAACATAAGAATCATGGATATACAAAGAAGTTGATAGAACTATTAGAGAGAAGATTCTTCATTTAATCATTCCATATCATTGCTGTGAGAATTCAAAAAAAACACTACGCAATAATTATATCAATCGAAATTATTCATTTTAATTAATAATTTGTTACTTCTACTAAATGAATGAATTATTTCATTTCAATATAGGGTTGAATAATTTTAACCAACTAATACATATAGATCCTAAAAATTATATAAAGCCCTAGACCATTTTTTTAACGCGTGTCACAGATTCATTTGAGATATTGGTAGATTATCAATTGTAAAACAACTACCAAAGTTATACATGATTTGCCTAAGAGTTTCACCATGATTACAGTAGAAGAGAAAGATAAGCTGGCTAGAAAATACCAAATATATCTTTTAGGATTGAAGAAATTATATATATTGTAAATAATAAAATAAATCAAAACTCTTTTGGTAACATTCTACTTACCCCCAATGACTTCAAAATTGTTGGTTCTTTCATTTTTAATTCCACAACAGCTTACTATGTGGCCATAGCAACTTCTTATGTGGTTTCTACTTACTAATAAATAAATAGGACATGTGCGACTCCCTCGTTCTACTACACTGAACAAAAATATAATTACCAAAAGAACACGTTGAAGATTATTTGAAAATACATATTTTCATGTATAAAAATTGTATTAGAAAATTGGAATAATGTATATATTTTTTAAGAATATCTATGTATACCCAATTGAAGGGCACAACAAAACACACCTTGACGTTCCACTGACTTAGTAAGTTGAAATCGCCTTTGACATTAACAAATAAAGATTTAGTTGCTGAAAAATCTGAATCTTGTAAAAAGAAGACACAACTTATTAAAGATGGAAAAAGCCGGAGAAGATGATGAATTGAGATAAAAAAGGATAAATATAGAATTACATATCTTTGAATGTTGAAGATGAAAAAATAAAATTTTAAATTACATTCCTTTGGAATGTCGATGGGGATGGAATGAAGGGAAGTCTGGACATTAGAGTTTTGAAATGAAAGGGAGATCATTAGGGTTATATTAGAGCGAGAGAGGAAGATAGGTACGTTGAATTAATTGCATTAATTAAACATAAATTAGGAATTAATGTCTATTATGGGAGAATAAATTAGTTGATGGATTTGAATGATCTGCGAAACAAAGATAACTGATGACACTTCTATTTCCATTGTTTTTTTTTTTTTAAGAAAAAAATCGTTTTTATATATCATTCAATCGAAAGTTTACAACGCCTGGAACAATACAATTCATATCGACTCAAACGATGTAGTAAGAACATCTGAAACACCAACTATCAAGTTCTTGAAAATAACAAATCTTAAGAACTCACAAACAAACACAAGAAAATTCTTGTACAACTCCTATTCAAGGAGAGATGAAATTCTCATTCGAGAGAGAGAAAAAAACTCTCATACGAGAGAGAAAATAAAATACTAAACAAAATATCTAAAATGCTATATAAATTAAAAACTTAAGTATCACCCGTCTTCATCTCGTCAGATTTGTCACTGTCTCTTTAGATCCATATCCGTCTCGTTAGATTTGGAGATGTGTCTTTAGATACATATCCGAGACATCCATATCCGTCTCGTTAGATTTGGAAATGTGTCTTTAGATACCTATCCGTCTCGTCAAATTTGAAGATGTGATGTACAACTTGAAAAAGGGTATTTCAACCCAATCCGCCGACGATGGTGGTAACAGTGGTGAAGTAGAGAACTGTTTCACCAAGCCATCGTCGACGGAGGAAAATAGAAGAAAAAAGAGGGCTAGGGTTTAGAGAGAGATGAGGAGAGACAGAGAGAATTTCAGGATTTTATATATAAAATAGTTCAATTTGGCAAATCAAGAATTGTAAAATTTATGGTATAATTTTCTATTTCCATTGTTTAAAAATTTTAAATTTGAAGAATATGCAGATATTTTGGCTTAATTAATGAAATTAATCCATAATAACTACTACCCTTACCATTTTTAGTCTATAGGATAAACATGGGTTGTTCTATGCTGGGCCGAGATCAATAGATAAACATGGGCTGTTCTATGCTGGTCTCGGTCCAACTCAGCCGTTAGATCCCCCCAACGGCCCTAATGGTCTCGGCCCAGCATAGAATTTTCCGATAAACATTATGTTCATAAGCTATAGAATAGGCACGACAATGGCTTGGAAACTTCCATATTTTCTGTGCATGGCTTAATAGGGGTGTACAACGACCCTCGCCTGGGCCGAGACTTTCGGGTCGGGTGGTGGGTTTAATAATTAGTCATTTATGTTACAAGTATATATATAGTTAAAGTTTAACACTAAACCTATATATGCACATATACTCTATAATAAGAGCATAGAATTTTGAACATTTGTTTTTATTTGATTTGAACGAAAAAATTTATATGTATATGTATATTTTGATGATAAATTTATAAACATTATGTTCATCAAGAAATCATGATAATATGATTTTTATTTAATAACACCCCTTATTTGTATATTTCTCACCAACTCAATTTGTTTTAGTTAAATGCACAAATATAATATTTAATTTCATACTTACTAGTTATAACTCAATTAAGTTGTAAAAATTATAACTATAATTTGATAATCCGCTAACCCACCCGCTAAAACATTAAATCCGACGGACCCGAACCGCTCGGGAATTATGCTGTCCATATTTTCTGTGCATGGCTTAAGTATGGTATTAAATGTCATTACACTTGTGGAGATTGGTGGCAAGTTTTGAATATTTTAAATAATCAACAAAATCCTAATTAAATGTTAAACAACCAATGAGAAATATATTGACAATAAAAATAATTCAAAATTCTGAGAATTCAGAACTTGGTCAAAATTGTGCAATTGTGGGTCCCACACCCCCTTTCAATATATAACTAGCATGTCACCCGTGCTATGCACGAAAATTAATTAAACTTTTCATCATCAAATTAACTCCCTCTTGTTATGATATATAGGGAAGCTTATTAAAAAAATAAAAGTAATGGAATTTTATCCAAAGGTATCTAAATTATGTAAGTTATATGGACATCCACTTTTCAATTCAAAATAACAGATGTCCATCACTCTTTAATTTAGGAAAAAAGAGAAGAAACCTAGTAAAAGAGTACATTATTCTTTCAATAACGCAATCAGATGCTGCCTCATTAAAAACCTTCCAGTGGGAAAAACCTTGGTTAAGGGAAAAAGAGTGCAGCGCGTATTAATACAATATCAGTCAAGATCTTTAAGTTCTACGCACACCAATATTGTAGTTAAAAGTTTTTCAAATGTTGCTGTGGGAAAACAACTTTTATCAGCAAGATTATCTCTGGAACGGATTTAATTACAAATTTTGATATCACCATTTTTCTGAATATCGTTAGAAAAATGAAAAAGTACTTTTAGGTGAAATTAAGCATTGTTCTATTCCTTTAATGTACTCAAAAATAAATACTTATATAAAGTCGGGATTTTTTTGGTCCCTCGAATGGACATGTTTAATTATAGATCTTATCGATTCATAGGTAAGATTCTGCACCTTTTCACAGATATATTCATAGCCATGAAATGATTGCCACCACTAAAGAACAATATGTTATGTGGAAGGATCAAAAATGTATTCTGCATACAATCAAACTACATCTTGAATCATATCGAGTGTGTCCCGTGCTATGCATAATAAAAAACTATTAACAGCGAATGATTTATCATACATGAACTTCAATTTTATTGATTTATTCAAAAATTATTTTTTCAAAAAGTACTCTAATTAGAGCATTTTAGTTCTGTAGAAAAAATATTAAAATACAACAAATATTCAATTTGTAGTCCAAGGGTGATCTTTATCTAATTCTTTCTTTAAGCATATGTAACTCTTTATTGGAAATCTTCAGGACGTTCCAACGATATTTAAACTCGATCAACACTGTTTAACAACTCACTTTAGATCTTTTCAAAATACAAACAATATATATACATTCACTCAATAATACATTCATGATTTGAAGTTTTATACAATGACTTACTTAAAATTTAAGAAACTTGATTTTACGAAGATTAAAGTCCTGATCAGGGACATCATTATCAAGCGTAAAGCCATAAACAAAATAATTAAGGCTGAAATAATACATTAACGCAAATAAAGTTTTTCATGCACTGCCAGACTTATTATATAAAGTATTGTCCACCACAGGAGAATAATCTCAAAATGTCAGTTCACTTGGGCAACAAACGTGCCTTATATCAAACATTTTTCTCATTTCGTTTTGCACAAATATCCATTTGATACTGGCTTTACATCTTCAGGGTCGAATACAGGTCCAAAACTTTTACATCTAAAAGCGAAATCATGTGCAGAAAACTTTAAACATGCAAATTCAGGTGTGGACTACAGAAAAAACATCTTCAGGTGTAAACTAAAACTTTTCAGAATCAAGCAATGGGATAAACACAAATTTTGTACAATTAACATTTCTTGTATCATTCATCATTTTACATTTCAAATTTGAGTCAATGCGATAATGTTTTTTCAATAAGATTTAACCTTTTCACAAATACCATTGCCTTCTTGGATGTCTGACATAATTAGTTAAAATACGCACTTCTTATTTCATGAAATGCACACACTTATTCTTAGTTTCACTATCTTTGGAACCGATATACCACGCTTCAGGCGTGCAGTAGACTCATTCACTTTTTCCACAATTAACTATACTCAAACCAAAGCCAAGTTTTAGGTCAGTAAATCTTTAAAGCTAACAAAAATAAAAAGTTCAGTAAGGCAAGATGATATAAATTCACCAATAATCCAATGCTGATTTCTTAATGTTAAAAAAATTCTGAGACTTCAGAATCTTGAGGTAAATAAATAGTCAATTAGGGTCTAGACCTACTTTATTAAAGAAATAATATATAGGTCAACTTCCTTGGAAATCTTTGCATGAGTATGCACCCATAGAAATAACCTGGAGAATTTCATGATACTTGATTAATAAATGAAAATGTCCTCAACAAGAAATACATAACAGGTCTATGCAAAACAATAATATTCTTAGTATGATGTGCTAAGGATGTTCAAAAAAATTGACATACAATCATTGACTACTTAAAGCAGGTAAGGTCTTCTTAATAGAGTAATCAAATAATCTAATCAATTGAGCAACAAATCGCAAACGCCATGGTCATTAGGATAACAAAGATACATTATATCTTGTTATGCATCAATTAAAACCTAAAATGGTCCAACGACGGGTGTATTGGTCCACAAATATGAATACGTGTGAATTCATTTCCTATTTTTTTGTTTTTAAAAGTGAACAAGTACATCAATTATTGGCTGACCTACATATTACTACTAATTATTATTATTATCCGGGATGGCCCAACCGGTTGTTATTTTGATTATTAAATTACGATATAATTATAGTAGATATAGTAGTAACAGACAATAGCTGGCAATAATAATATTGTTGTTGTAATTATAGTGATGGATACTGTGGAGCATCACTCAAATATAGTTGAAGCAAAACTTGAGACGATCGATTAGGAAAATTATAAATTGTGTTCCTCCGGGTAACAATATAAGCTCTGGAGCACCAATTAATTTGCACTACCCTAAGTATTAACATTGGCTACATTACTAAATAAGAGAAGTATTTTTTTATTGAGAATGGTTGAGTTGTTGTACTATCAGCGAGAAATAATTATTGATGTTGTTGCTGATTGAGTAAATACTAATTGTCTTTAGTTAACACATAAAAAGATATAAATCAATATCAAACAATATATATGTATTAGAAACGATAATCTTATAGCATAAACGATTTATTAAAAAGAAGGCATAACGATAATCAAATTACTAGAATTAAAACTTAACAAATTTGTTTTTGAACACTTCCATCTCCAATCAAGTGATCAAATTAGGAAGTCATCAAAAAATCAGCAACATCTAAATGAGTGTCATCAAAATCGGCCATGATCAGAATCGCCTTACTTGCCCATTGAGAGCAAAATTTGTTTGTTTTTGATCTTGGAAAGGTCAACAAATGATTAGATCTTAGGTGTACGACAGGTACATGACCACGATGACCTTTACCACCACAACGATAGCATAAATTTTTCAAAATTTGCTATTTTGAACGTCATGTTTCTCTTCATTATTTTTTCAAGAATGGAAAAGTGCATTCTTAACCACCACGATTTCTCATATCCACGACCACGTCCACGTCCATGATGTCTTTAGATTAAAAAGTTATTGCTGCTATTTCACTTCAGGGAATTAGCAGAACTAATTGGACGGATCTCATGATCTAAAATGAATTTGCACTTTCTTGGCAACACATCACTTCAGTTATTTGCATGCCATATGAATTTACTATATTGACATTCACTTCAGGGAATGGAGATTTATTTGCATCAAGATGAATTTCAAGATCTAATGCAACCAAGCAGAGCAATCCATGCAATTTTTTCGTAATATAGATGGGCAGAAGTCAAGTTTTTCTCAATGCATTCATCATATAATACTATTATCAACCCAGTATAAGATGCATAACATAACAATCATTCAAGTTCTTCTTAAAATACCTTTTAAATATTAGAAGTTCCAATTTTGAAAATAGAGAATAGTTTGCATGGTAAATAGTGCATGTCTATAGTAAATCTTTAGTGAATCTCATATATAATTAAAGATATTTATCATACTTAGCATGGAATTACGAAAAGCTTTAGTGAATGTTGATTCAAATTTACAAACTCCGTGTCATAATAATTTGGCTACAACACATTGGGAAGATGCTACAGCCTACAGTCAAGGCCTAATTCAAAATAAACATACGGATGCTGAAAGTTCCAAAAATGAATCATAAAGTTAGATATAAATTAGATTAGTTGGGATCCAAAAATTACATCAAAGAAGGAACCAATGTGAACTTTTTTTGTATTAAAAAAAATTCAAAATTCCAGAAAATTAGTATTTTGGTCAAAACTGAGCAATTGGAGTCAAAAGACTTCCTTCAAATAATAATAGTAATAGATAGATAGTATATATATATATATATATATATATATATATATATTATGAGAGTCGAGAAAGTGCAAACGTTGTTAGTTGTTACACACTATCATTATCGCTAAAAGTAACGATTGAAAGTTAATTATTGTAGTAGTCCATGTGTAGCACGTGCCAAATCTTACTTTATTATTTTTTTAATATAACTCCTAAAAGGAATTTTAACTTTGATTAAGCCCGAACTTGTTCCTAGTTATTGTTATTAGTGGACCTTGAGAAATATTTGAAGACCAGATACTTACAAGTTACAATCCAACTTCTATACGTAACCCAGCTTAAAACTACAAATTATAATCCAATTACTAAAACAAAGTTAATAAGATACCTTATATTAAATAGAATTGTGGATACAATGAAATAGGATGTCACAATTTAAGAAAACTGGGTATTAAATACCTCTAACCTGTCTAAGATGGAAGTCTCAAAAAAACAAAAAAAGGGGTTAGGACATTTTTCCATCCAAATTATTTGGGTTTTTGCACTTTTGTATACAAACTTTATTTTTTTGCACTTTCTTACCCGAACTATATTAATTTTTACAAAATTTTATATTTTAACATTTTCCAGGGAAATAGCGGGAGTATTCCGCCGGGGTTCCATCATATATATCACATGTGATCTCTTTAAAGATAAATAGGAAATTATCAATTGAAACAACAATTTGTTGTGGTTTCGCTATTTTGAATTCTAATATTCAAAGTATCATTTTAACTTAAAAGGGTAAAAATAGTGAACCACAAGTTTCATTAAATATCATTTTTACCCTTAAAAGGGTCATATGCAATGTGTTTTATGAGATTCCGGCAAATATTCCACCAAAAAATGTTAAGAGTATAAAACATTGTAAAATCCATGTAGTTCAGATAAGAAAGTGTAAAAATAAACAAGTTTAGATAAAATAATGCAAAACCCGTTTAGTTCAGATAAAAAAGTGCAAAATTACAAAAGTACAAAAATTCGAATAGTTTGGATGAAAAAATGTCATTACCCAAAAAAAAAAAGTCTAAGATAGTAGTTACATACACAACATAAGCCCCCAACAAGGGGATTGGATAGGGTACATGGCCTAGTTCTCACAACTGCACCAGTATGATGTAGCATGCACTTGCCTTCTCGCACGTCTGACGCCCTTGCATGTGGTATTGTCTACTTTGGCCGAAACCTTACGAGTTTGTCCTTAAAAGGTGTGATGACACAAAAATTTGGAGAAAGTATGTATTTGGTTTCCGTTTTTATATTTTGGAAAATTACCGTAAAAGGGTACTCGAAATTTTTGTTGAAGAAATCGCCCTCATTCGTATATGTGAACGGGGTTTATTATTTGAGTGGGTTCGACTTGTTCCCGATTAACATAAATGTTAACCGTTAATTACACTTCTAGACTACCTCCGATTAAAGGAATTAAAATAAATAATATAAAATGTAAAAGACATTAACGAAACAAAAATATTTATTTCATTAATCAAGAAATCATACGATGACTACATGCATAAATTGTAGCTAGGATACATTTTACCTAGCCATGACCATGAATACGAAGAATGAAAATACGATCCGCCGAGTACTTTGTGAATTTGGCAGCCGGTTCTATCTTCTCTTTCTTTCTGATTGCGAGTCACTTTTTCTTTCCTTGGCTTGCTTGAAGGTAGCAGACAACAGAACTCTTTCTTTTGTTCACAATCGCAGCACCCTCTTTGTTTGTTTTTTCCTCTCACTCTTTTATTCTCTTCTGCCGTGATTTTTTTTTTTCCTTTCACTCTCTTTGTTTCTTTCTTTTGATCTATTCTTCTCTATTTCTTTCTTTTCTTTTTGCCGTGTATTTTCGGTCAATCTTCCTCTTTTTTCTTCTCTTTGCAGCATCCCTTTATATAGAGGTGGTAGCTTGGAGGTCAATTCTTCTGCCGTTGTAGAAGATATCATTTATACTTATCAGTTTGTTGAAACTGATTAGCTGATCACCTCACAAAAGTCCCGTAACGTTCGGCATGGTAATTCTTTTAGATAAGAATTAAAGATGCTCCACACCTATCTTCAATCAGAGATGAGATCAAACTTACTTTTTTCATTAGACTCCTGATTTTGATTGGCTTACAAGGAAAAATAAATATTTTAAATGACAAATATTTATTTATCATCAAGTAACCTGCAGCCATCTCATTCGGTCAATGAATTAGTATTGCATGTTTATTTAAAACTCTAAAAGATAGACTCCTTAATCATTTGATAAGATTTGGCCTTATTTTCATGATAAGAGTTTTACAAAACCTTACCTCTATCTTCCACGTATGGATTTGAAGGGGTAGGCTTGTATTCCAAGAGTTGGATATCATGGATTATTTCCATAATATGATTACAAAAAAAAGTCCACTTCCCATGCATTTGAGAGTCATCCGAGTTCGGTTTTCCTTTTACTGAGTTCATAGGATTTTTTTATCACAAATATCATTATTTTACTAAATAAGATGTTATTAGTGAAATAATAAATACTTTTAGATTTATAATCCCCAAATATGTGACATAAAATAATTTGACAATTTTTCCATGTCAACAAGGTGCCTCTCTAGGGAGAGGGGAGCTTGGGGCTTGTAAGTCTCTAAAGATCCTCGTCTCGATCCGATGTCGGATAGTAATTACATACACATCATAAGTTGTCATGTGCTCTACCCAAGCTCTCGTCTGAGGGGGCTTATGATGAGTAAGTAACTATAGTCCCACATTGGATGTAGACGATCCCCTCCCTGCCGAGGCGCCTTTCAAGGACAAACCCGTGAGGCTCCGGCCAAAGCGGACAATACTTCGCGCAAGGGCATCATGCATACCACATCATGTTGGCATCGTCTATGAGAATGAGGCCATGTGCCCTACCCAAACTCCTCGAGGAGCTAATGATGTGTATGTGCAACTATTTTACCACATCGGATGGAAAACGAGGGACTTGAGAAGCTAAGTCTCAAGCTCCCCTTGCACTAGCGAGGCGCCTTTTAAGGACAACACGGTGAAGCTCCGGCCAAAGCGGAAAATACTTCGTGTAAGGATGTCCGGTGTGCGAGAAGACAAGTATATGTCACATCAGAGTTATTATGCGATACATGTACTGTCCAAATGAAATTGTCATTCACAAAGTAAGTGTAATATCACTTGGCTTTTGATTTGCTAGGTTTGAATTTTCGTTAGAATTTTCCAACATGTTACCAACACTTCCTAATGCAAAAGGCCCACGAAATAAGAGGTATCGGATTCAAGTCTTATTTATTAGGATATTATACATTGTTTATAGTAATTAATTTTCGTTGATTGTTAATTTCTTACTGGTGATGTATGGAATCAATTTCATGATGAAAGTAGCAAACAAAGAAAATCTCAGAGTTATGTACTTGATCTAGAAAAATTCTTCTCCATTTTAATTATTTAGCCTTTCTTTTTTCTTTTTTTTTTTACATTAATATGAAATAAATGAACAGAAATTTTATATGTTGCTTATAACTACCGATCCCCAGTGTTTGGTTAAGGGTAAAAACTAAAAATCAATACTATATACACCAATTATTCTCCTAAATTTTTTTTTTTTTTAATTCAAGAGGAAGGAGGATACCCTACATATCTAGCCCGATAAACCCGGGTTGATAGTTATCAACTGAGTCATAAAGACTATATCTAGCTCTATAAAGAAGGGAAGAGCCACAACTTGTGGCAACTTGGATTCGAACCCAGTACCTCTCACATAAAGTGGGAGATGGATACCACTAGACCACAAGTCTTTGTTATTCTCCTAAAGTTTTGAAACATCACTTATTTCCTTCATTTTAAATTCGGTTAACAATGGTCCGCTTCACTTTAAATTTCATTAAGGATTAATATTGTGTTTAACACTTAGATGAGTTGACAACATTCATTTTTGTATTTGACAAGTGGATTGTTTCTCTTTGAAAACCACAAAATACCCTTGATGATAAATTTCAAATCATACTCTAATTGTAAACCTCCTCTATGGCAGAATGACCACACGGATGCAGAGTATAAGTGGACAGTAGGAAGCAAAAGATTTCTGGACTGAAGGCCATATTTTTTTGGGTATCCATTGGAGCCAAAAGAGCCAGATAAATGGAAGTATATGATGACTATTTTTCCATTTTGAAGGATATATTATGACTATTTAATTATGGGTTAATTATACTAATTACTTCTCTTATTTAATGCAATTACAGTCTAACTCATGTATTTTGAGCACATAACAAACATCTTTCACTTATAATAAAATTCTAGATTCGCCCCTTCCTCTAACCCAGATTGTTAATGTCATCAAAAAAGTATTTTTTTAAGATATTCTATTTGAGCTTTTTTCTTAGTCAAGTACTTTTCTTTGACCAAAAAACCTTGAGGGGGTGAATGTGATTTTGCAAAGTAAAGAGAATGTTTTCGTAATTTCCAATCTTTAAATGCATGATTTCATAAAATAAAAAAGTGTTAAGATCTTGATAATGAAATGCAAATTCATATGTATGTCAATTTGAGATAAGTTATGTCTCAACAAGTACTTTCACAGTCAATGTTAAAAATTTTAAGTTACAACTTTAATAATGTAGAAGAAATATTGTACAAATTTCTGACTTAGTTATTTTTATGATTGTCAAACATTTGATAAAGATCATCGGTTCGGGTTCCATCTCTTTTTGGTTCGATCATTGGATTGGGGAGGAACCTCTTGCCCTTCTTCTCGACAATCACGCTGCTGGTTCGGAGGTGGTCTCTGATTTTTTTGAGGTTGATAGGTGGGATTTAACAAAGCTCTCTCGGATCATCCCTGCCTCTGTCTTACGCCTTATTGAGGAAGTGAACATTGATATATCTAAGAAAGATAAAATGTTTTGGAAGCTGTCCTCTAATGGTGATTTCTCATCCAAATCGACTTGGCATCACCTTCGTTCCCAAGGAGAGCCGAGTCGGTTTCTTGGTGATATTTGGAATAAATGCCTTACGCCTATCATGGCTACCTTTATTTGGAGACTTGTCAATAATTGGATTCCGGTGGATGAGAAAATGCAAACTAAAGGATTTCATTTGGCTTCGAGATGTCAATGTTGTGATCAAGTCGAAAATATCCAACACAGCTTCATCAATGGCCCTCAAATAGTCCAAGTGTGGGACTTTTTCGGTAAGTTCTTCAATATTGGTAGAATTAATTCATGTAACGTGGTGCATGTTATTCAATTTTGGAAAAATTCTACCTCTTCGAATTCTCCTAATCACATAAGAGCAGTTCTTCCTCTTCTTGTTTTGTGGTGTCTTTGGTGTGAAAGAAACAACTCGAAACATAAAAATGCGGGTTGTATGCATGGCATGTGAAGAATTTGATTCATAACCTTACTGTCAATTGCTTACTTGATTGGGGAAGAGGTGATTTAGGCATTTCTACTTTGCCTGATGTGGTCCTGTCTTTGGTCCATAAAATGCGCCGCCCCCTGTTCTGGTTAATTGGATTAAACCTTTAGAGGGAGTCTTTAAACTCAAGACGGACGGAGCAGCGAAAGGGTCTAGTGGCATCGCTGGCGCGGGAGGGTTTATTCAGAACTTTAAAGGAGAGGTGGCGATTGCTTTTCAAGAGTTTATTGGTTTTGCCTCGAACAACTTCGCTGAGCTTTTTGCGCTTTCCAAGGGTCTGGAGATTGCGTCGATACTTCATATCCCTAAGTTGTGGATAGAAATTGATGCTAAAACCATTGTGCATCTTGTTCTCAATCAAAATCAGTGTAATTGGAAGTTGATTGGTCTGAGGGATAAAATTCGCCGGCTCATGAAAACGATGGATACTCACTTATCTCACATCTTTAGGGAAGGAAACTCAGTAGCTGACTTTTTTGCAAATGAAGTTTGTGCCACTCTTCAAACTCAGACTTTCCTTCCTCACCAAATTATGGGATATGTGCGTGGGCTTATTAGAATGGATATAAGTAATCTTCCATCTTTTAGATTTCCTGATTAATTGTAAAGGGAGTAGTACTCCTAATTTTCTTTTGTGCATGTTGAAATTAGCGGTCCTATTTATTCAGGATTTTGTAAATATTTCTTATGGGTGATATATAGATGGGAGGTGATCCCGAAAAATCCCCCCATCGTGACATTGATGACTTTTGGAAAAAAAATAAAAAAATCATCCATAATATTAATTATTCGAGTAATAATATCTATCTATATATATAATCTTAATCTGTTTTTTTATACATTTTTATTATATTCTGCACGTAAACAACTTATTTTGAAGTAGGATCCTATTGATGTAAGATTTAAGGGATTCTTAATTTCTTGCAAACAACTTATTTTGAAGTCATCAAACTCAATTATCCAATGAGAAAAAGTAATCAAAATCTAATTTAATGCACGGATAATAGATATAATGAATTTCATCAAGAGAGATTACGTGTAAGTTGAGAAAATTAAAATGAAATGGAAGATGAAATAAGAATAATATTGTGCATAACAAGTAGCTGTAAAAATGTCTAGATGCACATATGCTGAAGAAGATACGAATTGGTAACTTAAGTCAATCTAAGAAAGAGAACTATTCCCATCATAATAAAGGTCATTTATTTTATATCGTTTTAATTTTTAACCAATAAGCCAAATCACGAACTGAATTCCAAATAGTTTAAAGGATGAAATCAACATATACTACACATTAAAGATACTTATGCTACCCAAGTGTAGCTTAAGGGTTGAAAATGAATATTTTTAATAACAAACAAGAGTGAAGTGCTAAAATACACTTTCTTTGTATTAAAATATGATTGGGGTAGATGATATTGAAAAATTTCAAAGCTACTACTCGAAAACCTCAAGGATGATGAAATTCACTTTCCCCCTTTGATTTTACTGAATTCATTTGCGTGTGCCCTAATTTCCCCTCTCTTTCATTTACTCGAAAACCTCAAGGATGATGAAATTCAGTTCCCCCCTTTGATTTTACTGAATTCATTTGCGTGTGCCCTAATTTCCCCTCTCTTTCATTTACTCTCCTCATGGTAAGTTTCTCTCTCCGAACTTTGACATTTTGTGTTAATATTTTTCATCACATGGTAAGTATTATTTCTCCAATCATACTTAAATCATGTTATAATTCCTATTTTTTCTTTTTGCAAAGCAGCACAATAGCTCACTCAGAGGAGTGTAAACAGGAAGGTTGAGCTTGAGGTATGCTTCAATTCTCTTCTTCTCTGCTGGTAATTAAAATTTGCATTAAAGGAATATTTAATTACAACAATGCGTGATAGGAATTTTTTTTGCGATTATTCAATAGTAAATATAAGCACTAGAAGATTCAGGTGATCCATAAACCCTAAACTCTACAAATACCAAATATAAAACCACAAGATAGACCTTAAATGGCTTTGTTGAAATGGCTCTCCGATTCCTTCTTTGTGAAATGTTCTCATAAATCCCCCTTCTGCAATAAAATAGCAATGATTTTGACCAGTGAAAAAAACAGAAATTAGAGAAACATAGTTGTATGTATACTAAGAGGATAAACATAACTGGGTAAATGTTTTTGAAAGCCTAATGCATGATGTATCCCTACGTTGTTCCATTCCACTTAGGATTAGGAACGTAAACGGAAATAGAGAAACATAGTTGAATGTATACTAAGGGCTCATTTGGTTGGGTGTTTAAGGCATGATAGATCCATTTCCCTTCGTTTGGCTCGGTACATTGTGGCCTGTGATTGAACCATGGCCCGGTGCTAATCAACCGGGTCGATGGTTTATGGATCAGGGGCAAGGTGGCCTGATACCTTTACCATGAAGGAAAATACCAAAATACTATATACATATCTTAGCAGCCTCCAAAAACAACATTTCTTCCCCTGCTTTATTCTCTCTCCATGAGCATTTTAGGAATAACCCAGTAAAGGCAACTGAAAATTGGACCAGGTAATTTTGTTTTCTTGTTCCTCTCTTCATTTTTTTAACTGCTAGCAACAAATCCATGGTAAGGTGCTATTTTACTTCTTCTCGCTTATAAATCCCTAATTTTCAAACCAAGTAGTAAATTTTTTTGTATTTTTCGACCCTACATGTCATGTATATATCCTTAGTTTGTTATATGAAGTTTTTGGTTCCCTCGCAGCAAATGGGCAGGTCGAAAGAGAGTTTCATCATTTTTTGTTTCACCATGGCAGGAAGATTGGAGAAGAAGGGTGAATAGTTCTACTCTGCCAAAATCCAATTTGTGTTTCAGATTTATAATTATATGTAAGTTATAGGATATGATTAATTATAGTGTGTTTTTACTTGTGAAGTGGATAATTTCTTGGCAAAATCCTCCAAAAAAACAGCATAGTTCCATAGAGAGTTTTCGTGAATGCACAAGCTTCTGCAGGTGTGTTGAAGAAGATGAGTCACAGGCAATGGCATTATAGCCGTTTGGAATTAATGGGCATTTGCGGAATTCTACTAAATATATAGGGCCAACTCAGTCGTTCTTACGTAGTCAACTATAAAAGTTGACCAAAATTTAAACAATCAAACTACATGGAAACAGTAAGTCACACAACCAAATATGGGATAAAATGATTAGCTTTGATCCATTATCAAAATGAACAGTAACTCAGGTCTTATCCCCGTACCCCAACCAAATTAGCCCTAAGAGAATAAACATAGTTGTATGTATACTGGGTAAATGTTTTTGAAAGCCTCATGCATGATTTACCCCTACGTCATTCCATTCCATTTAGGATTAGGAATAGGCATAATTGGGTCTGCTTTTTCCATGTCTCTTTAATTTTTGGGACCCTATTCACCTCTTTGAGCTTCTATTGAATCGAGAAATAAAATAGGTTTGATTTGCCATCTTTTTGATATATACATTTGTACTTGAGAATTACAGGATTAACAGGAAATAAAGTGGCAGAGATAGGTTAACTTGGAAAGTATCGTAATGAGCTAGACTGCTTTTAGATTCTGTTTTGATGCATTAGCAGTATGAGTTTTTGAGTTCTCGATACCCAAGCACATAATTGTGAGTGCTGGGGTTTCTGGTTTGTGTGTTGTACATTTTGGTTTGGCAGTTGGTTAAGAAGTAACTACTTTACATCTAAGAAAACATAGTTGTATACAATTCATATGCCTCTTGAACATGTCAAATAAAAATAAGAAGCAGCAATAGTACCTCCTCTCAAATGTCTCCTTAGCAACTTTTGGAAAATGTCTAGCATATGCCTCTTCAACATCTGACACCCAACCATTTAGACAGCCACAAGCAACAGGTACCTCTCACATGTCTCCTTAGCAACTTTTGGAAAATGTCTAGCATTTGCCTCTAGAACACCTGACACCATACCATTTAGAAAGCCACGAGATGAGGAAAAGATAAATATTGATCTGGAGAAAAATCTAAATATACTTGTTCACTGTCTTAAGTCTAATTATTCTCAGTTGTCTAAAATACTTTGTTGTGGGTAAGCTTAAGTATCCTCATTGTCTAACATAGTTTATTATTTCTTAACACTTTGCACACGTTACCTATTTTTAAATGTGACAGAATCATGGCACCGAAAACAAAAAAGAGCAAGTCCAAGAAGAATGATGTTGGCGCTTCAGGCTCCCAAACTAGAAAGCTGGTAAGAAAATTTAGATATAACTTACTTTGTTTTGAGTGTATTTTATTAATTGATCTTCAAAAACTCATTCAATCTAATTTTGTGTGTAAGGACCCAACAACATATACTAGTGAAGAAATAAAAACTATGACAAATGGCTTTAGTGACAAAATTGGCGAGGGGGCATATTCAAAGGTTTACAGAGGCAAACTAGACCAGGAGGACATTGCTGTCAAAGTGTATTCTAATGGATCACAAAAAAACCGTGCACAACCAGAGGTTTGGCTCTCATTGTGTGTGTTAATTGTAATCTTTAACTAACTCTGTTGATGTCTAACATTTACTTCTAATCTTTGCCTTTTGAAGAATGAGATACAGGCCCTAAAAGATATTGGATGTTACCCACACATAGTTCAGGTGAGGGGAATATGTGTTGATAGACCACGCTGTTTAGTGATGAAATACGTGCCAAACGATTTAAAAACATTAATGGAAGGTAATGCTATTACTGACTATTCTTTTTCCTTTTCTGTTATAGGATTATCTACACAAATAATTTTTTATAACTTTCATGTTTTATGTAACTAGAGTCTGAGCTGAAGTGGCCGGAAACTGTCCAAATTCTAGTACAGCTAGCTTCAGCAATCAAATCGATCATTAAAGAGGACTACGTAGTTGCTGATATCAAGCCTGACAGTGTCCTGATCGATGAGGTAGGTATTTAAGTAAATCCAAATATCATATATCTAGATTTCCTTACCACATACACGATTGCAGGAGTACAATGTACATTTGTGTGATTTTGGGTCCGCCAAGAAAGGTGGACGTGACTTGCCGACAGTGAACTGGCATTATGCAGCAAAAGAAGCCCACCAGATAGGTACGACCCAAACCATAACTAAACATACCCTAGCTTTTTGTTTTCTAATGCACCAAACTCCCAGGGGTATCGAACCTAACAGCTAATCTACCAGATTTAACAACAAATATACCAGATTTAACTTCCCTGAATTGTAGATTTATATGTACCTAGTTACATGCCCTAAGTGCACAAACCGAACAGGAGAATAGATGAATGGCACATGGACTTACAAGACCAAGGCTAAGATCTGAATGTTTGAGTGAGGCTCGATAGTTCGATAACATGAATCTTAATTTAGTTCACATCTTTGATTTTAGAAAACATTGCACCACATACTAAGTTGTAGAGCTTCTTGTCTGATCATACAAGTCAGGTTGTCCTGAAACTTTATGTAAATATAAGATTAGGGTAAATTACATGCACACCCCCTTACCTTTGTCATAATTACAAGAACCCCCGTCACTTTTGACAAATTACAAGGACACCCCATATCAGCATCTAACGTCCCCAGAATATGTAAAAAGTCTATTTTATCCTTCCGAAAAAAGGCATAAAGAAAAAGAAAAAATAATCCAAACTTATAATTTATCTATGGACTAAAATACCCTTGTATCTTATATACTCCATAAATATTATATATATACACACATATATATTACAAACAAGCACATTATATATATATATATACAGTAAAATATATATAAAATAAAAAGAAAATGAAGGTCTTGCAAACAGAAACTTTGTGGTGAAAAGCCAGCGGCGGCGTGGTCTCTTAGACTGCGATCTACGCGAGTTTTGGGGGAGGAGACCGTGCTGAACGGGGATCTGCACTTTAGTTGTGTGGGAGGGGCAAGGGAATCTGTGGGATCTGGGCGGGCGGACGGATTTTGGCGGTTGGGTATGGATGTGGTGGTTCTGGCTGAGGCCTTGTATGTTTTGGATGTTTGGCGGACCCAAGTTTTGTTTCTTATTTCTCAACATTTTGAGAGGGCCCTATGGATGTGGTGGTTCTGGCTGGTGGTGGTTGAGAATCTGAAGTTTTGTGGAATCTGGATGCGTTTTTGTGGTGCTTTGAGGTGGAGATGGTCGTATGGTGCTAACTAGGTACATTTCGCATACTTTGGGAGAAAAAGCATGGTTTCATAAGTTTTCATTTGATTGATTTTTAGGGTTCGTTTGTTTCTCTTGCAGATTGCAAGTTTTTGGCTGAATATGTAGAGGTGGTGGTATGGTATGCAATCTGCAGGTGGTGGTATGCAAGTTTTCATTTATTGCAGAATGAATTATGCAATTCTGTGGAGGTGGTAGTATGGTGCCACAGAATTGCATAATTCAAACGGTGTTGAGGTGGTGGTATGGTGGTGGCAAGGGTTTTGGTGAGGAAGAAGAAGTAAGAAGGGAGAAGAAAAAGGAAAGGAAAAAGGAAATGAGAAAAAGAAATAAATTTGAATTAGTAGTTGATTAGGTGATTAAAAATGACTCAATAATTAGTTGAATCTTTTATCACAACTGTAATTAAGGAAATATTTAATCTATTGTTAGTTATAGGTATTTGACAACAATTAAATTATTATTTTAATGATTTTTTTTCATTTAAAAAGTTTATAATTGTTTGTTTTTAATTTTTTGGTTTGAAAAATATAATAAGTTGATTTTTTTATCATCACTACCTTAACAAAGAGTGTAATCTATTGTTAGATATAATTATTAGACTATAATTAAATTGTTATTTAATTAATAGTTTTTAAATTTAAATTTTTTTAAATTGTTTATAAATGTTTTTTTATTTTGGCTATCATTACTATAATTAACGAAAAATATAATCTACTGTTAGTTAATAGTTATGTGATTATAATTTAACAAGCATCATTCAACAAAAAAACTTACTTACTTGATTATTTGAATAACTATTTTATTATTTGAATAGTTAATTAATTATCTAATGCTTAAGGTAAAACATTTCAAATTAGTTAGATAATTTAATTAGCACCATTCAACACAAAAATTACTTAATTGATTATTTAAATAATTAGTTTATTATTTGAATAGTTAAAATATCTCTTTACTTAGCTAATTGTTTGAATGTTTAAGGTAATTAAAATTGATTATTTATTACATGTTCCATTAATTTTCTTTTAATTGGAACAATAATAGATAATTAGTGTTTCTTAAAAAAAAAACCCCTTCAGTGTTGCCTAATTACAAGTATACCCCTGGGGGTATTATCGTCATAAGAAAGTTGATCGAAATGGTCTCGGTCAACCCAGGGGCAAAATGGGGTTAAATAGGTATGTGTAGGATGACATCAGCGTTTTCCAGACCGGAAATAATCCCTGGGGGCGTTTTTGTAAGGGCCCACGGGGGGGGGGGGGGGGGGGGGGGGTGTGTAATTACAAGACTCTACTGGGTTTTTTTGAGTAATTTGCACTAAAGTGACGGGAACTTTATGTAGTTTACTCTTAAAATTACTGCACAAGTGTTATTTCCAGTCTTATGCAGTGTAACTAATCTGCACTACCCTAGCACATGTAGATTACTACACAAGTGTTGTAAGAAGCAAAAACTAGAAGCATTAAAAGAATGTATTAACTCAGATTATCATGATTTACTACCACCTGCTAACTAATCACAAGAAGTAAACAAGTATTTACATACTAGAGCTGCAAGTTTTCTCCTGAAAGTGCCATTAAACACAGCTTTAACAATGGAAACTCCAAGCTGGGAATACTTAGCAGTACATCTTAATTAAGAAATGAGATTTATAAAGATTCCAGCATGTAAATTGGCATAGTAGAGCATGTAAATTGGCATAGTAGGTAAAACTAGATCCTTATACCTTATGGTTCGCACTGGTGCTTTGGATCATCATGAATGGGATATAAACTAAACTGTCTAAGAGTCCAAGACACTGTCGTAATCAGCAATCTCTCACGAAGTTGCAGAAAGAGTTGTTGACGAACGTGGTACTGCAACAGTGATGTAAAACTATCATTGAATAATACATCGAGGAAAAACAATATAAAAAACAACTTACAAGTT
Organism: Buddleja alternifolia; assembly: GCA_019426215.1. Lineage (NCBI taxonomy): Eukaryota > Viridiplantae > Streptophyta > Magnoliopsida > Lamiales > Scrophulariaceae > Buddleja > Buddleja alternifolia. The sequence continues at coordinate 52,455,727 of CM033392.1, read as the reverse complement.
AAGCTAGTTGTATCATGTGAATTACTAGAATTACTGTTGTGCCAACAACTACATTTTGATTCTATATAGGTAGGTAGGCGCCAATTCTAGCATTGGTGCAAAAGTTTTTCTTCCCTTCTTTCCTTTTTGTGATCGCCATTTTTTAGATTCACAATGTACTTATATTTATGACGAACAGGAACCGGTACGCCAAAGATGGATATATATAGCTTTGGAGTTATACTCCTACAAATGATCATGAGATGCAATGACTTTGAACCAGTGTCCTCTCAAAAATCGATGAAAACAGAAGAAAAGATATACTATGCATCACTAGAAAAGAAGAACAAGAAGAAAGTGACAATTCCTCACATTTCAGTTTATGCTAGAGTTTGCATGCCTAAAGATGGTCATATCGTGCACAAGACACTGATCCAGTCGGGATGTGAAGATAAAGATGCAAAGACCATCACTGAACTTGGGATAAAGTGCACAAACGACAACAAAGAATCACGCCCAACAATCGAGGAAATCATTTCAACACTTGAACAACTTAAAGTCAAGAAAACCAAGTCCTGATGATAATGAATTGATTATTGTTTGTCAAAAAATTTCTAGTTAAAAGTATACATCAGCGACTTTGGTCTTTGCAAACTGAGAATCTGAAAAACTTATTTCTGCCCAAATTTCTAGTAGTTGTATCAATTTAAACAATTGCATTACATTATTCAGTGATGCTTAGTAGACTCGCAAACACTTGAAGCGCCAAATTTTGTGACATTCAAAGTTCAAATTAACAACATTGTCCCCATTCAACAAAAAAACAAATGTGTCCTCCTAAACTAGTCAAAACACAAAGCGGCCCAATGATCATACACTTGCACAGCTGTAAATTATAGATAGGAGTAATAAGTGTTCCACAAGCACTAAATATGCTACGTGTATCTTTAACATTATAAATCACAGGTATGGCTAGATTAATCAAGGAGATCTCTAATCATTTAAGTAAGAGCCACAATTTACTAAGTAATAATATATGTCCTCATATATACTCTATTATTATGCCGCAAGGCCATGTAAGTTAGTGTGGCATACTCTAATTGATTTTACAAAAATAACTTGGCACTACAATGCAAAGCGCAAACAACCAGACCATGATTGTAAATTTGCATCATTTTAAATCAACGCCCATAACTCATTTTATTATGCACAAAGCAGCAATTCAAATTCAATTCAAATTCAGGTAACTTTCACCACCATCTATGATATTGATTTAACCCATCAGATATATTTGTTATTCTCCATTTGTGTCATTCTCGCATGATTGAGTTTCCAGAAAAATCTTTTAACTTCTTCAGGGAAGTCTTTTGAGCATTAATGTAATTTTTTTCACCAATCTATATCCCTAACATCTACATCTCCCTCGACATATTTCATGTATTTTCATGAGTAACTCATATCCCATGTATTCGTATGAGTAACAACTGCTGCCTATTAATCTCCAACTACAACAGTGCTTTTAACTTGATATGTCAAACATTATTGAGAAGAAAATCCAACAGATGACACAACATGGATTTTCTGAATGCTACAGGAAAGGGGGGGGGGCATACACACTGCTTATTTTATAATTTGGGTTTAGGATTCATAATTAAAAATATTCGAAATACTTTGAAAGTTTTAAAATGAATAACTGGGATAGAAGGATCCAATTTAGTAATTGCATGAATTCTTAAATCATTTTGCAAACCCTCTATTAAAATAGCTATATTTTCTTTAACATATTTTTGCAACCATGAAGCATAAAAACGTACAAGAGTGAATAAATATGGATGAGACGACTTTATTTAGGTATCATATTTTCAAAGAAAATAAGAGTACTTTTCATCCAATTGCATACGCTAATAGATTTCTATTTATTTATCTTATTACTAATATTCATATACCAGGCGTTGATGATGCCTGTGAGATGGTACAAACCTAATTAAGATTTATAATATTATGTTTAGGATTATCAGTGAACTCTTTTTTGGTATACAAAAGAACCACAAAAATCTGGTACGTCGACATCAAAGGTTTGGCGTTCTTTATTATTATTATTAAAATGAAAATGCAGGAGCAGCAAGTTCAATTGTGCCACAGATATGAGGCAATCGTTTTTACACATAAATTTAGCATGAGACCAATTTATAGTGGTAAAATGATTGTATATGGATTTTACATATACCCAAACGCAGGTTGGTTGCAGGAGTTTACCTTCTGGGTTTTTAGTTGTATAGAAAAAGAAAAACCGTATATATCGCATTCATACTTGGTACTTTATCTTTACATGTACAATTATCGAAAATTTTATTTGGACTTCGTGTGTTTCAATTTTAGTCACATTGGACTTAAAATTGCAAAATCAGTCCCCATAGGACTAAAAGAGTTGCATTTGTGGCCTAGACGTCTATTTTTTGACGGGAAACAAGGAGTGGTTTGCACGCGTCGTTAAGTTTAAAAAAATACATAAAAATTCAAAATATAATTAAATACAAATTACAAAAAAAAGGAAAAAGAAAAAGAAAAAAACAAAGAAAACGAGAACTGAAGAAAGACGACTTCTTCTACCCCCAATCCAATTACTGCTGCCACCAGCCAACATCCTCAACCTCCACCATGCCTCTAAACTACCCCCAATCCCATTACTGCTGCCACCAACTCCCCAACCCCAATTCGCAACCCTAAACCCCCAAAGCCAATCACCCCCTCCCCACCAAACCTTATCACCACCGCACCAGACAGCGGCGTGGCAGTGTCGGGTTTGGGCGTTACGATTTTCTATTTTGTTTATAGTTTGTGCTCTCACATGATTTTTCTTTTCTTGTTTATGTTCTAATAATTCAGCAACTAACAACGTGAGTACCACACGTCATTTTCAAGTCCATTTTTTAACGCCTAGGACCAAACGTGCAACGTTTTAAGTCCAATGGGACTAAATGTGCAATTTTCAGTCCATCGAGACTCAAATTGAAAGGCGTTGAAGTCCTATGAGACCACAAATCTCTCTCTAAAGAGCCTCTAAACTCGTAAGCCGGCATACGAGCAGGGAGGGTAGGATAATGAAATTTTCCCTATGATTATTGTTTGTTTATGTGTCAAATTTTATCTTAGTGTGTTGTTTCCATGAACTCAAAACTGAATTTACATTAAATTATATCATCACTCTCAACAAAAAGAAACAGCTAGCTAGCTAGTACAAAATAAAACTCAACAAATTGTAATGCTTAAGCAGAATTTTTAGTTGACGGAGATTTGTGAAAAATATGTCCGATAAAATAAAGATGTGACACATCTATAACACCAAATTTTAACACTTATTGTGGAAACCCCCTACCCTAAAATTCTCGAAAAGATAGAAAAAGTTGTGATTAATTAATTAATTTGATTGAGAGCACAGAAAAATAGAGCTGCTGCAAATATAATAATTAATTAACCTACCTTATTACTAGAAAAGGAACGAAAACAAATATGCATAATTCATATTCAAAATCAAGCACCATATTTTTATGTAAAGAGATCTGAAAAGAAAAGGAATGGATTACCGTCGTCATCATCGAGTACAAACAAGTTTTAATTGCGGGCAGGCAGGCAGCAACTGCAGTAAATCAAAGACCAATTGCAGGTGAGAGAATAAATTAAATTAAAAAAAAAAGATTAAATGTTTGCAGAAGGAAGGAACGAAGACGAAAAGTAAAGCGATATAAGCACCTAAACCAAATCTGAGAGATAAGAAGATTCTTCTTCGAGGGTACTTAATTGTTTTTGCTTTCTTTTGCAGATGCCAGCTGGCTGCCCTATACTTTGTTTTTGTTGACAATGTCGTTGACTGGTTCACCCAATGGGAACTTAAGTCGAAACTTATTCGGTAATAAAAAGGTGTGTTTGGTTATTGGTTTTGGGCCAATTTTTGGCCTTCGTTTATGGTTATTAAGAATTTCGGCCCAAAACCCAATTTTGTTGTTTGGTTTAACTTATTATGCTGGAAATCGCGTTTTTCATCATGTAATTGTGATCGTGTACATTTTTAGTCTCGAACTTTAAACCTCACATTTAGTCATATAACTTTCTAACGTCTCACATTTAGTCACAAACGAAATTTCTGTCCAAAACTTAACGGTCAACTTCGTTGGTCAACATTTTGACCGACTTTTGTAGGAGATTTTGTGCGTGACTGGCACGTGATATAGAATAAAAATATCGTGATATTGAATATAATTCATGTATAAGTGCATTCACTCATGAATTAGTAAAAAAAAAAGGGTCAAATGTTGATTAAATTTTGGATGGAATATTCGATTGGGACCAAAAGTGAGACATTTGACGAGTTATGAGATACAATATGAGATTTTATATAAAGCTCGAAACTTAAAATGTACTCAGGTACAATTACGTGATGAAAAATAAATTTTTTCTTGATTATACTTCTGCTTCTCTGGAAAAAATTTTTGAAAATAACCTAAATATAAAAGTATACTTATGGTTACTTCAACCAACTTCTTCTTTTTCTTCTGGTTTTTATCAAATTTTACAAACAAACTCAACTTTAATTTTTTTGCCACTTTTACAACTTATTATAAAATTCAACACTTTTCTAAAAGTACAAGATTTTTTTAAATTCTAGACGAATGGAGATGCTCTGACCCAATAAACCCGGACCAATAATTTTTAATCATGGACCATACTAATCTTATAACACTCGAGAGAAAAATCATAACTTGTGACAGTCTGAGATTTGAACTAGGACCTCCCACAGGAAAATGAAAGTTGATACCACTAGCTTGGGTTAAAAGTACAAGTTTTTAAAAACATGCTTTAAGTAACTACATTTATATCTATATGTTACCACTCACTCACGCGCGCGCGCGCGCACACACACACACATATATATATACACACACTATTATTATATATTAAATGAGAATGAGGCGTGTTGACCGAATTGAACAAAATTTGACCAAATCTGAATTCTCATAATTTTGAATTGTCGTTTTTTTTTTTTTAATGAAACGATTACATCATTACATCGGATATCGAATCAACAATTGTAATCAGCAATTTTCTATTACAAACTAGTAACAATAAGCTACAAGCTAAAAACAAAGAACTACTATATAAGTAGAGAAATAACACACACATCTGGTGAGATCGAACTCATGACCTCTAAGTCATATTGAATTGTTGTAAGCTTGTAATTAGTGATAATTTTTTCCGATTAGATGTTTAAGCATTTCTTTTATATCCCTTCATAGAATAGTTCAAAATCTACCAATAAAATCATTGCTACTTTAATGCCTCTCTTTACGCTATTCAGTTACACAAACTAGGAAGAGCCGCCTCCTTCCTATTAGAAGAATTATTAGATAAATTAATTTATTAATTTATTTCTTTAAAAAATTAATTTATTAATTTATTTATTTGAAAAAATTAATTAATAATTAATCTTAATTATTTATTTAATTATTTCATCTAATGATTAATTCAATATCAACATTGTTTCTAAAGCAATTCCTCCTTATTTTCTTTTGCAAAACTTTTTAGCGCGACTCTTTAGGTTCGTCTCGTTTAGCAATGAGAGGTGATAGGGTGTGAGATTTACATATTTTAGAGCCTCATATGCATGTGTTTTATGTGGGTTTATGCATGATTCATGCCACATATGCGTTTAATTTGTGTGCTTATTGAGTAAAGATGGAAAATTATTGCAATTGAGGAAAATTGGTTGGAAATGCAGAATTTTGGAGTATTTAGAGATGGAATTTGACAAATGTTTCTTCTACAAATTTGTAGAGCTATATCTTAGCTTCACGTAGAAACTTGAATCATCTAAATTGGAGGTTTATGAAGAAAGTTATGAAGAAAACAAGATTGTTGCGCAGAAGGCAAAATGTTACTGTTCCCAACGTTCGAACATTAGCTATTGGACGTTCGAATGTTGCGTCTGACGGGAAAAATAGCAGATTTTTGAAAATTTCCAACTCTAATTCAAGTTGAAGTCTTCCCCTTCCACCCTAATATATAGTAGATCAGTTTTCTAGGATTTTAGACACGAAATACACACAATATAAAGTTCTTTTAGGGTAGTTCTTAGATTAGATTAGTTATGAAAATTTTCAAGAACCCTTGAAGGTAAAGAAATCAAGAAGCATGGAAGAGATGAAGATCGAAGTTCAACCATCGAAAATACGAGGGAGTTTCTTAGATTTTGATTTGTTTTTGTCTTTGAATATGAATCTTAATTTAAGTTTCTATCTTTTATGATGAATTAGATTCTTCGAACTAAGGTCATGTTGAGGCTAAATTATGATATTTGAGTTATAAATTGTGTTTTTCATATTAATTTTATTGTTTCTTTGTGTCTTGATCTTGTTTGAATGCTTCATATGCTTAGCTACCATATGCATGATTTATTGCTTAAATTATTCGTTCGAGAGAAGGTAATTTAAGGTGCAAAAAGGATCATCACATAATCCGTAAAAAATAAGGATTTGCCCCTAGAGATAGGTAGAAATTCCCGGATGCAGTTAGCCGGATTAATCCGGGAAAATTCTAGAACTTGAATGCATAATTGTTGGTTAGAATCTCGGATAGACATATTTTGAAAACCGTCAATTAATCATAGGATTATTATTTTTGAGACATCAGGTAGTAAATATCTAAGGAATTTTCACCAAAGCAACATTAGTCTAATAATACGAGAGCATGTTTATAATGAATATTGATTAATTTGTGACAATACATGTGTCTTAGTTGCTCTCTTCCATAGCTATCTTGTTTTCGACATCTTGTTTCAATCATCTTATCACCCATCATTATCTTATTTTAATATCTTGTTTTTGCATCGTTTTTAGTTTATTTAAGTTATTTGTTATTCTTTAGTTTTAGTTCAATTCTTGTTTGCTTTAAATTTAAGAAGTCTAAAATACAAGTCTCTGTGGGATAGACAATCCGGACTTATTGTCCACTTTATTACTACACACGACCAGTCCACTTACTGTGCAAACACGTGAGGATTTCTCGTGTCAAGTTTTTGGCGCTGTTGCCGAGGACTTGTTTTTTTTTAGTTTTCGTTTTTATTGCAAGTTTTTATAATTGTCGTTTTATATTTATTTTTGCTTTAGTTTTTTGTCTTAATTCTAATTCCAATAAATGGCAGGAAATCTTCCGTTTCCGACCCCGTAGCAGCGAGAATGATTTCTAGGACTCATTCAGGCTATGCAACTCACTCTCGAGGATTTGGATTGTCCGAAAAATATGCAATTGGTGTTCGACGTCATTCAAGCTTTGCAACAAGCACCAAATGGTGGCATGACTTCGAGGAGTGGTGAGGAATTAAAAAATGGCTAGATTTCTATTCAGGTGCCAATGCCTCAGCGTCGCACACCTAACGCTCAAGCGTCCAAGGCAGAGTCTCCAAACTGCGAGAAATCCACTCCTATTCCTTCTCCAGCGATACTCAACCCCACCTTTCTTGAAGAATTGATATCAAATGTTAGAAAATTTCATGTTAGATGTTTTGATGATGACAAGATAAGATTTCATGTTTGTTTACACCTAAAATAAAATGGGCTTCTCAATTTAAAAAGCCCAAACGATCCATATATTAATTCGAAATTGGGCTGAAGATAAATTAGCCCAAGCAACCTTTATTAATAGATTAATTCGAAATTGGGCTCAAGTTGAAGGACCCAAGCAGCCTCATTAATTAGTTAAACACAAAAGAGGTCTTAAGTTGAGAAAGCCTAAATAGCCCATATGTTGATTAATTAATTCGAAAATGGGCCTAAGTAATTTAGATTTGTTTTGTAAGGAATAGGTCCAAGCCCAATATTCCACAAAGTCAAAAGTCCGAGAAAGAAGGCCCAAAAGAGTAGGAGGTTATCCAGTTCAGGGACGCGCCAACAAAATGAGTTTGAAAACACGATTGAAGGCAGTTCCCAACCGCAAAGGACGTGGGTACGTGATAAAGAGCAAGGCGAAGAGAGAAAAAAAAGAGGACAACAGATCAACTCTGCTTCTTTTTTATCTTTTTCTCTAGGAGTAGGCGTAATCTTAGATGTGGCATAGTTTAGTTAATTCCGTAGATTAATTCCTGGTGATCAAGAGTTGATATCAGTCATATCTTTTGCTCGAACAGCTTTGTGGTACGCGATTGGGGATCAATATGGAGGTATAATATTTATCGTTTGATCAGATTTAAGTATTTGGTAGATAAATTTATATCTGAACTTGTATCTTCCTTTCTTCTCTATTTTCATTAATTGCGGTCTGAATAACAATTTTAAACAACATATCGAACTGTTAAAGTCTGAACCACCGTCTAGTGTATCGAGTTCGAACGAGGGGGTTGTTAGATAATTCTAAGTGGAGAATTATCACGGGGCTTGAGTTAACCGAATTAGCTCTACCTTTATCCAATTTGTTTTTATCCAGAAATAAATTTTTGGCGACCACAGTGGGAGTTGGTTCGCGTAAAATTAACTTTTTAAGATCGTTTAAGTCATACTGACAAGACCAACAATGACAGACGAGTTCACTCGTGATGACTGCACCGAGGATTTGGATATCCAGCCGGTGGCAAAAAAAATAAATCAGAGCAGACAAAATGTACGAACAATTTGTCTGACTCATGAAATAAACTCTAGCAGGTGCTCGAGAAGATCAAAGGATAGAACTCAATGATCAGTACCGAGCACTGACACAAAAGTCCGCCTGAATATTCACTGCAATTGTACAAGATATTGTTGTGAGTACTCGAGATGGTCTTGCTCGAGAAGTCACCAGGGTTATAACTGAGCTAGGTAAAATCTTTAATTAAACTTGTGATGTTTTTTCGAACATGATAAATACACAAGTAGTCTTGGGTCTCGAACCCTTAATCAACAAGCATAATATTTTAATCGAAAAAGTATCACAGTTGGTAGAACCAAGGACTCAAAGTAGATATATTAATCCAAATGAGATTCCTCTGGGATATCCTCGAGAAAACAGGGCCTCGGAATGGTCAATTTGAAATTGGTTAGACTTCAAGACCCTCACCTCTCGAGGGCAATAATAATGTTAATAATAACCCTCAAAATATAAATTCAAGTTATAACTAAACACCATATCCTAATGCATATTATAGAAGCTCAAATCCACATAGTACTCAAAATACAAGGCCTAATGGTCCCATATCACCGAACGGAATGGGACAAACTCCGGCGGGATATCCTCCAAATATGAATTTTGGAAGTTTCGAGACAGGATTTAACTTTACCCAAGGATATTTTGCTGGGGGACAAAACCAGCATCAGGGGCCAAGTTTTCCTGGGGTCTCGAACAACCCTATGAATACAGGGAATCAGAATTTTTCTGGATTTCAAAATAATCCAAATTTTACTTACACCCCAAATAACTTCCAAATGCAATTTGCTGGGGGGCAAGCTATTCCCAACGGTTATATGGGGGGTAATCTTGGACCACAAGTTCAAGACATACTCCGAAATTGAATCGAATTAATAATTGAAAGAATGTATGGTCCTGATTTTCGAAGGAACCAGAGGTTAATTCCAAGGAATCCATACCCTGAATGGGTGGATAGGAATTTTCCTTTTCCTAGAACATATAAGGTCCCAAATTTTACACTGTTCTCAGGAGATGACAGTGTATCAGCTTTAGAACACTTATCTCGATTTACCTGCCAATGTCGAGATGCAGCAGATCAAGATTATCTTAAACTGAGATTGTTCCCTAGTTCTCTAATAGGGTCAGCCTTTAATTGGTATATTAACTTGTCTCCAAACTCAATACATACTTGGGAGGAAATGCAGTTCCAATTTCAGAATCACTTCGCTCGAACTGATCCAGGAATACCCATGAGTGACTTGGCTAAGATCAGGCAAAACATAGGAGAGTCTATAGAAGAATTCCTATCAAGGTTCAAAAAGGCTTGGGTTAAGTGCCATTTGAATTTACCTGAATACGAATTTGTGCAGTTAGCACAACAGAATATGTACTTCAATTTTAAAATAAAATTCGATGGGATGATATTCCCAGATTTTCGAAGTCTGGCAGAAAGTGCAACTATATGAGAATATGTTAAAAGAAGAAAGCCTAAGAAAACATCAAGGACTTAACACATTCAAAATCTCAGCACCATGGGTATTCGAGGATACTTACGAAGTAGACCTCGCAGAATTCATAAAAGGGCCCCCATTCCAATGTGGAGCACTCGAATAAAAAAAAGTGTGAAGCGATGGGTTCTTTACAGTCGAAGAAAGATAAGAAATATACCTTTGATGTAGCAAAAATAGAAGAAATATTCGATTGACTACTAGCTAATAAGAAATTAAAGATTAAAGGAAAACATCGATTCCCAACTAAGGCAGAAGCCAAAAGAAAACCTTATTGTAAATGGCATAATGCCTTTACACACGAAACAAGAGAATGTATTATGTTCCGAAACTTAATACAATCAAAATTAGACTTGAATGAAATAACCTTTCCTGGTAGTCAGAAAACGAGTATAGATGAAGATCCTTTCCCTGTTTTAAATTTCGAGATTAATAATCTGGAAATTGATTTACCTGAATGTTCTAACACTTTGTCTGAATCTTCGAATGAACAGGTCCCGAAGGAAGCTAAACTGACGAACAGGCTCTTTAACAGACTCATAGATGAAGGAGTCTTGACCTTCCCAAAAATCAAAGACGATGGGCTCGAGGGCATGTGCAAGTGGCACATGAACACGATGCATACCACTGACCAATGCCAAATCTTCAGGTGCTTTGTTGCCAAACAATTTGAGAGGGGCAAGATATTCTTGGATGGCACATTCAGGTTATTTAAATGAATCAAAAAATTGGTCATATTGATAAGTATGACCTCATTTTGGATTAACCGGTAAAAAATCCATTATTTATTTACACCTATGTGTTTCGGTTGTCTTTAATAAATGGCTAATTTGACCGAGTTTTGTATTGTAGTTTGTCACCTTATTTTTATTTTATTTTTAGTATCTAATAAAAATATAGTAAACAAAATTTGAGATTAAGTTAATTAAAATTTAATCATAAGAGAAAAAAAAAACTATATAGATAGCAATAAATGGGTACAAAAGTGAATATATCATTTTAAATTGAGGGAAATTTGACTATCAATGTGTTCAGAGGATGTTTGAACAATTATTTGGTAAAAAGAGGGGAGTATTTTGAAAATACTTGTTGTACATTCTTGTAATAAATGGGCCAAATTGAATTTTACCAAAAGAAAAGGATTCGCATTAATAAACGAAAATTTGAGAAAGATGGAACGAAACAGAACAGAACAGAACAGAACTATAGGGTTATTTGCATCCACCTCCCTGAGGTTTCATGCTTTGGCAAGGACCTCCCCTCAAGTTTGGAGTTTTGGCAAGGAGACCCCTTCTGTTAGTTCACTGTTAAGTCTGCCGTTAGTTTTAAGGACACGATAGTAATTTCCAATTAATATAAAAACTAAAAAAGAAAAACTTCCATGTCAGATTAAATCTCACAGAATCATCGTCTTTAACCCTTCTTCCTTCTTTTACGGTTTAACTTCTCTCACAAAATCTATTAGAATAAACCTTCAAGATTCAAGGAGAAAAATTGTAGGGCTTCTCAATAGGTGAGAAAATCAAAGCTTCAAATATCAGACTGAAGTTCGTGAGTGAAAGTTTACAAATTTGATTTTTCTTCTAGGGAGGAAAGATTATTGCACAGGTAATTTTTTTTTTTAATTTCAGAAAATTGAGTATTTTAGAGTTACCCTCATTCACGATTAATCTTTTTGCTAACTGGGTTTTTCATAATGCTAATCAGTTTAGTTAATTTGATGGACTTTTATACTAATCCATATGGTAGATTTGATGTTAATTGTATTGATTATTTTTAGTGTCATATTTCTAAACTCAATTTTTTTGGTTGCTGTTTCAATCTATCACATGCATGTCAAATTTTCATTTATCCAAAAGAATAAAATATAGTTTTGTGATGTGGGTACATAAAGTCCCATTCTTGTCAAAGTCCCAAAATTACGTGTGCTTCTTAATATTCATATTGTGATATCACTATGTGGCAAAAGCAGTGGAGGCATAACAATGCAAAGCTATCTTCAACTTCAAGTTGTAAATTTTTTGTGGACTAGGTCTATAAGATGGTTTTGTTATTGAATACTCTTTTCAGGGACAGTTTTTGAATATGACGGTGACGTTATTAATCCAATACGGAGCATTGGAGTATTTCATTCATGATGTGGAGACAGTAGGACTGACCCTTGAGGGTGTATTTGATAGAATCTTTTCTTGGACAAATGTGATGCACATTTGTTTGTTGGGAAGATACCAAAGTTGCAAGGAGTGATCCCGTTGTATGCTGATGCAATTGACATTTTGAATGATGATGATTTGAAGATGGTTTTGAATATATACACTGACATGGGAAATAAGGTGGTAGAGCTAAAATTCAAAATGGAGATGCCTGATTCAATCCAACCAGAAACTAGCAATATTGTTAGGCTCGGGGTTAAGGAAATTGAAAATGTTGCTCATCATGGGATTCAAAAACCAAATGGGTCTCACACTACACTCGAAATTCCAATTGTTGCCCAACCTGGGGTTGAAGAGGAAGTGCAACAAGAGTTTCATGTGAATGAGAATGATAGCATGCTTAGCAGTGAAATAGAGAAAGAAGTTCCTTGCAATGAAACTGAGGATGACAGTGCAGAAGATAGTGAAGATGACCTATCTGATTATAAGTCTTCTGATGGTGAGAAATTTCAAGGTCTTAGTGACGTGGATGAGGCACATACTAATGGAATGCGAATGTTAAGTGATGAAATAGTTGGGAACTACTTCCATCAGTCAGAACGAAATATTGATGAGTTAGAAATAGGTATGACATTTGATGATGTAGATCATTTTAGAATGGTTGTCAAGAATTTTTCCATACAAGAGGATTTCCCATTGGAAAGAGTAAAGAATGAAAGGAGTAGAGTAACACTCAAATGCCAAAGAGAAGGTTGCACGTGGAGAATCCATGCATCTCCAGTTGGGGCAGATAAAAAAACATATCAGATCAAGTCATACAACTCTAATCACACTTGTGATCCTTTCGGAGATGGATGCAAAGAGGCATCAGCAACATGGATAGCAAATAAAATGAAAGATGATTTTGAGTCCAATCCTTTGACTGATGTTAACACTCTTGGTATGAACTTAAAGAAAAGGCATGGAGTATCTGTCAGTTCTTGGAAGTTGTATAGGGCAAGACAAAAGGCAATGGATTTAGTATCGGGAGACCACAAAGAAAGCTATGCGAAAATTCCAAATTACATTGCAGCATTGAGAAAAATAGATGCTAATATCTTCATAGGGCTAAAGTGTGATGGCCTTGATATATCTAATCCACTTTCACATTGCAGATTTGAGAGGTTGTTTATTTGTTTTCCTTCTCAAAGAGATGGATTCAAGTATGGGTGTAGGCCATTTATCGGCATCGATGGTTGTTTCCTAAAGGGGCCATATGGGGGTCAATTACTTGTTGCAACCGCACTTGATGCCAACTTTGGCATTTTCCCTCTCGCATTCATGTTTGCTGAGGCAGAGTCAGAGTCATTATGGGGATATTTCTTAGATTGCCTACAAAATTACCTAGATGATTCAAGATGTCTAACTTTTATGTCTGATAAGCAAAAGGGCATTCTTAAAGCAGTGAAAACCATATACCCTACGGCTTCCAACAGGTATTGTGCCAGACATAGGTACAATAATTTTAAAGCAGCACATCCTGGACCAAAGTTGAAGATATTGTTTTGGAGGGCAGTATGAGCAACAAATATCACTGACTTCAATCTAGCTATGGATGAAGTAAAGCGGGTTGATCAAGAGGCATGGCAGTGGTTACTGAGAGATGATCCGAAGCATTGGTCAATTCATGCATTCGATGCACATGTGAAGACTGACCATGTTACCAATAATATGACTGAATCATTCAATGGGTGGATCGCAAAACATAGGCAGTTGCCAATTCTTTCTCTACTTGAGGTATTGAGAAGAAAATGCATGAAACGCTTCAAATCAAGGTATCAAAAAGGAGAAACTTGGGATTGTGATATTCCACCCAAAGTGAGACAAAAGCTCAATCTTGCACGGAAGGCTGGCAGACACATTCAAGGGCTCTTAAATGGTGAGGAATATGAAGTTGACAATGATAGAAGTTATATAGTGAGCCTTCATCATAAAACCTGTCAATGTGGGGCATGGCAAATATGTGGAATTCCTTGCAAACATGCCATGGCTTGCATCCATAACAGACAAGCTGATCCGCTACATTATGTTCATCCATATTTTACTAGAAGTGCATACTTAAAAACGTATGAAGGTAAGATACTAAAATCAAAGATAAAATCCATGCCGTCAGTGGAGAACTTGGATACCCCACCATTGCAACTGAGATGCAAGACCAGAAAGGCAAGACAAAACAAAAAAAATAAAGGGAGGCCAGTTGGAATAGGAGGAGAGAAGCTGAGAGCCGGCTTAAAAAGGCAAAGAGTCAAAGTAATACACTATAGAAGTGCAAACAGATTAATCCAGATGGCGGACAGCTCAGAGGCAACACACACACATATATATATACACACACTATTATTATATATTAAATGAGAATGAGGCGTGTTGACCGAATTGAACAAAATTTGACCAAATCTGAATTCTCATAATTTTGAATTGTTGTTTTTTTTTTTTAATGAAACGATTACATCATTACATCGGATATCGAATCAACAATCGTAATCAGCAATTTCCTATTACAAACTAGTAACAATAAGCTACAAGCTAAAAACAAAAAATTACTATATAAGTAGAGAAATAACACACACATCTGGTTGGATCGAACTCATGACCTCTAAGTCATATTGAATTGTTGTAAGCTTGTAATTAGTGATAATTTTTTCCGATTAGATGTTTAAGCATTTCTTTTATATCCATTCATAGAATAGTTCAAAATCTACCAATAAAATCATTGCTACTTTAATGCCTCTCTTTACGCTATTCAGTTACACAAACTAGGAAGAGCCGCCTCCTTCCTATTAGAAGAATTATTAGATAAATTAATTTATTTCTTTAAAAAATTAATTTATTAATTTATTTCTTTGAAAAAATTAATTAATAATTAATCTTAATTATTTATTTAATTATTTCATCTAATGATTAATTCAATATCAACATTGTTTCTAAAGCAATTCCTCCTTATTTTCTTTTGCAAAACCTTTTAGCGCGACTCTTTAGGTTCGTCTCGTTTAGCAATGAGAGGTGATAGGATGTGAGATTTACATATTTTAGAGTCTCATATGCATGTGCTTTATGTGGGTTTATGCATGATTCATGCCACATATGCGTTTAATTTGTGTGCTTATTGAGTAAAGATGGAAAATTATTGCAATTGAGGAAAATTGGTTGGAAATGCAGAATTTTGGAGTATTTAGAGATGGAATTTGACAAATGTTTCTTCTACAAATTTGTAGAGCTATATCTTAGCTTCACGTAGAAACTTGAATCATCTAAATCGGAGGTTTGTGAAGAAGGTTATGAAGAAAACAAGATTGTTGCGCAGAAGGCAAAATGTTACTGTTCCCAACGTTCGAACATTAGCTATTGGAGGTTCGAACGTTGCGTCTGACGGGAAAAATAGCAGATTTTTGAAAATTTCCAACTCTAATTCAAGTTGAAGTCTTCCCCTTCCACCCTTATATATAGTAGATCAGTTTTCTAGGATTTTAGACACGAAATACACACAATATAAAGTTCTTTTAGGGTAGTTCTTAGATTAGATTAGTTATGAAAATTTTCAAGAACCCTTGAAGGTAAAAAAATCAAGAAGCATGGAAGAGATGAAGATCGAAGTTCAACCATCGAAAATACGAGGGAGTTTCTTAGATTTTGATTTGTTTTTGTCTATGAATATGAATCTTAATTTAAGTTTCTATCTTTTATGATGAATTAGATTCTTCGAACTAAGGTCATGTTGAGGCTAAATTATGATATTTGAGTTATAAATTGTGCTTTTCATATTAATTTTATTGTTGCTTTGTGTCTTGATCTTGTTTGAATGCTTCATATGCTTAGCTACCATATGCATGATTTATTGCTTAAATTATTCGTTCGAGAGAAGGTAATTTAAGGTGCAAAAAGGATCATCACATAATCCGTAAAAAATAAGGATTTGCCCCTAGAGATAGGTAGAGATTCCCGGGTGCAGTTAGCCGGATTAATCCGGGAAAATTCTAGAACATGAATGCATAATTGTTGGTTAGAATCTCGGATAGACATATTTTGAAAACCGTCAATTAATCATAGGATTATTATTTTTGAGACATCGGGTAGTAAATATCTAAGGAATTTTCACCAAAGCAACATTAGTCTAATAATACGAGAGCATGTTTATAATGAATATTGATTAATTTGTGCCAATACATATGTCTTAGTTGCTCTCTTCCATAGCTATCTTGTTTTCAACATCTTGTTTCAATCATCTTGTCACCCATCATTATCTTATTTTAATATCTTGTTTTTGCATCGTTTTTAGTTTATTTAAGTTATTTGTTATTCTTTCGTTTTAGTTTAATTCTTGTTTGCTTTAAATTCAAGAAGTCTAAAATACAAGTCTCTGTAGGATAGACAATCCGGATTTATTGTCCACTTTATTACTACACACGACCAGTCCACTTACTGTGCAAACACGTGAGGATTTCTCGTGTCAAGTTTTTGGCGCTGTTGCGGGGGACTTGTTTTTTTTTAGTTTTTGTTTTTATTGCAAGTTTTTGTAATTGTCGTTTTATATTTATTTTTGCTTTAGTTTTTTGTCTTAATTCTAATTCCAATAAATGGCAGGAAATCTTCCGTTTCTGACCCCGTAGCAGCGAGAATGGTTTCTAGGACTCATTCAGGCTATGCAACTCACTCTCGAGGATTTGTATTGTCCGAAAAATATGCAATTGGTGTTTGACATCATTCAAGCTTTGCAACAAGCACCAAATGGTGGCATGACTTCGAGGAGTGGTGAGGAATTAAAAAATGACTAGATTTCTATTCAGGTGCCAACGCCTCAGCGTCGCACACCTAACGCTCAAGCGTCCAAGGCAGAGTCTCCAAACTGCGAGAAATCCACTCCTATTCCTTCTCCAGCGATACTCAACCCCACCTTTCTTGAAGAATTGATATCAAATGTTAGAAAATTTCATGTTAGATGTTTTGATGATGACAAGATAAGATTTCATGTTTGTTTACACCTAAAATAAAATGGGCTTCTCAATTTAAAAAGCCCAAACGATCCATATATTAATTCGAAATTGGGCTAAAGATAAATTAGCCCAAGCAACCTTTATTAATAGATTAATTCGAAATTGGGCTCAAGTTGAAGGACCCAAGCAGCCTCATTAATTAGTTAAACACGAAAGAGGTCTTAAGTTGAGAAAGCCTAAATAGCCCATATGTTGATTAATTAATTCGAAAATGGGCCTAAGTAATTTAGATTTGTTTTGTAAGGAATAGGTCCAAGCCCAATATTCCACAAAGTCAAAAGTCCGAGAAAGAAGGCCCAAAAGAGTAGGAGGTTATCTAGTTCAGGGACGCGCCAACAAAATGAGTTTGAAAACACGATTGAAGGCAGTTCCCAACCGCAAAGGACGTGGGTACGTGATAAAGAGCAAGGCGAAGAGAGAGAAAAAAAAGGACAACAGATCAACTCTGCTTCTTTTTTATCTTTTTCTCTAGGAGTAGGCGTAATCTTAGATGTGGCATAGTTTAGTTAATTTCGTAGATTAATTTCTGGTGATCAAGAGTTGATATCAGTCATATCTTTTGCTCAAACAACTTTGTGGTATGCGATTGGGGATCAATATGGAGGTATAATATTTATCGTTTGATCAGATTTAAGTATTTGGTAGATAAATTTATATCTGAACTTGTATCCTCCTTTCTTCTCTATTTTCATTAATTGCGGTCCGAATAACAATTTTAAACAACATATCGAACTGTTAAAGTCTGAACCACCGTCTAGGGTATCGAGTTTGAACGAGGGGGTTGTTAGATAATTCTAAGTGGAGAATTATCACGGGGCTTGAGTTAACCGAATTAGCTCTACCTTATTCAATTTGTTTTTATCCAGAAATAAATTTTTGGCGACCACAGTGGGAGTTGGTTCCCGTAAAATCAACTTTTTAAGATCGTTTAAGTCATACTGACAAGACCAACAATGACAGACGAGTTCACTCGTGATGACTGCACCGAGGATTTGGATATCCAGCCGGTGGCAAAAAAAATAAATCAGAGCAGACAAAATGTACGAACAATTTATCTGACTCATGAAACAAACTCTAGCAGGTGCTCGAGAAGATCAAAGGAGTGAACTCAATGATCAGTACCGAGCACTGGCACAAGAGTCCGCTCGAATATTCACTGCAATTGTACAAGATATTGTTCTGAGTACTCGAGATGGTCTTGCTCGAGAAGTCACCAGGGTTATAACTGAGCTAGGTGAAATCTTTAATTAAACTTGTGATGTTTTTTCGAACATGATAAATACACAAGTAGTCTTGGGTCTCGAACCCTTAATCAACAAGCATAATATTTTAATCGGAAAAGTATCACAGTTGGTAGAACCAAGGACTCAAAGTAGATATATTAATCCAAATGAGATTCCTCTGGGATATCCTCGAGAAAACGGGCCTCGGAATGGTCAATTTGAAATTGGTTAGACTTCAGGACCCTCACCTCTCGAGGGCAATAATAATGTTAATAATAACCCTCAAAATATAAATTCAAGTTATAACCAAACACCATATCCTAATGCATATTATACGAGCTCGAATCCACATAGTACTCAAAATACAAGGCCTAATGGTCCCATATCACCGAACGGAATGGGACATACTCCGGTGGGATATCCTCCAAATATGAATTTTGGAAGTTTCGAGACAGGATTTAACTTTACCCAAGGATATTTTGCTGGGGGACAAAACCAGCATCAGGGGCCAAGTTTTCCTGGGGTCTCGAACAACCCTATGAATACAGGGAATCAGAATTTTTCTGGATTTCAAAATAATCCAAATTTTACTTACACCCCAAATAACTTCCAAATGCAATTTGCTGGGGGGCAAGCTATTCCCAACGGTTATATGGGGGGTAATCTTGGACCACAAGTTCAAGACATACTCCGAAATTGAATCGAATTAATAATTGAAAGAATGTATGGTCCTGGTTTTCGAAGGAACCAGAGGTTAATTCCAAGGAATCCATACCCTGAATGGGTGGATAGGAATTTTCCTTTTCCTAGAACATATAAGGTCCCAAATTTTACACTGTTCTCAGGAGATGACAGTGTATCAGCCTTAGAACACTTATCTCGATTTACCTGCCAATGTCGAGAGGCAGCAGATCAAGATTATCTTAAACTGAGATTGTTCCCTAGTTCTCTAACAGGGTCAGCCTTCAATTGGTATATTAACTTGTCTCCAAACTCAATACATACTTGGGAGGAGATGCAGTTCCAATTTCAGAATCACTTCGCTCGAACTGATCCAGGAATATCCATGAGTGACTTGGCTAAGATCAGGCAAAACATAGGAGAGTCTATAGAAGAATTCCTATCAAGATTCAAAAAGACTTGGGTTAAGTGCCATTTGAATTTACCTGAATACGAATTTGTGCAGTTAGCACAACAGAATATGTCCTTCAATTTTAAAATAAAATTCGATGGGATGATATTCCCAGATTTTCGAAGTCTGGCAGAAAGTGCAACTATATGAGAATATGTTAAAAGAAGAAAGCCTAAGAAAACATCAAGGACTTAACACATTCGAAATCTCAACACCATGGGTATTCGAGGATACTTACAAAGTAGACCTCGCAGAATTCATAAAAAGGCCCCCATTCCAATGTGGAGCACTCGAACAAAAAAAGTGTGAAGCGATGGGTTCTTTACAGTCGAAGAAAGATAAGAAATATACCTTTGATGTAGCAAAAATAGAAGAAATATTCGATTGACTACTAGCTAATAAGAAATTAAAGATTAAAGGAAAACATTGATTCCCAACTAAGGCAGAAGCCAAAAGAAAACCTTATTGTAAATGGCATAATGCCTTTACACACGAAACAAGAGAATGTATTATGTTCCGAAACTTAACACAATCAAAATTAGACTTGAATGAAATAACCTTTCCTGGTAGTCAGAAAACGAGTATAGATGAAGATCCTTTCCCTGTTTTAAATTTCGAGATTAATAATCTAGAAATTGATTTACCTGAATGTTCTAACACTTTGTCTGAATCTTCGAATGAACAGGTCCCGAAGGAAGCTAAACTGGCGAACAGGCTCTTTAACAGACTCATAGATGAAGGAGTCTTGACCTTCCCAAAAATCAAAGACGATGGGCTCGAGGGCATGTGCAGCTGGCACATGAACACGATGCATACCACTGACCAATGCCAAATCTTCAGGTGCTTTGTTGCCAAACAATTTGAGAGGGGCAAGATATTCTTGTCCGGGGTAGACAAGCGAATCCTGGAATTTGATCAAGACGGAAAGCCTAAGGAAAAGGAGTCGCAAATCGAATCGGCTCCTCTGGTCCAAAAGGCTGAGGGGAAATCATACAAGGAGGCACTCGAGACCCCCAAGTGTGAGATCGTCTATCAAACCCGTTCGAAAGTGGTGGAAAACCTTACCCAGATGCAGAAGGTGCTCTGCAGTCAATGTACCGACACCCTGCACTACGAACTAGTGAGGTTGCAGGTGATCCCGAATGATCCCGATTGGGTTCTAGCCTACCAAAGGGAATGGAACAAGAGGCAAAGGTATGAGAACAACAACTACAATTATCAGCCCTACAATCTGCACTTTCGAGGAAGGGGAGACAGAGGTTATGGAAAACCTTCGTCAGCAAGCAGGGATTCACCATTTAGCCACTTAGGTGAATCTAGTGAGCAGGTCGAGAAGAAGAAAAATAGCCACCCGAAGGCTATTAAGCAACAAGTGGCTTACTCTCGAGCTGCTGTGGCTTTAGAGATGCAGCAAGAAGCTGTTATGACCAACCTTCGAATCAAAGAAGAAGCATTGAGCAAGGGCTTGCTGAAAGCCAGGATGGGAATGAAACCTGAGGAAAATGAATATGAGAAAGACGTTGACCAGTTAAGTGACCAATTCAAGGATACTAGCTTGAAGGGAAAGAACACAAGGTTCGAAGAAGATGAAAACTTGGATAATTTCGAGTCAGGCGACGACTTGGATATCCTGTTGGGAGATTCTACTTATGAGGAATCGGCAAATGAAGCCGAATTGAAAGCAAAGAAAACATCCCTGAAAAGAGCCCTGCAATTCGAAGAGGATAAAAATGTGAATATGGTAACTGTTTTGCCAGCAGCATTTGCTGCAAAAGAAGATATAATGGACGAGGAGGAAAAATCTCTTGAGATGATGACCATCTCTGAGTTAAGTAATATTTCTAGGTCAGAAATTCCTTACTGCAAGTTATTTGGGACGAAGACAAATAATGAAAACTTAGTCGATCTTTTATTCTCGAAGAAAAAGATCGATAATAATCATATGAGACCTTTATTTGTAAAGGCCGAGATCGAAGGCATTAGAATTAGCAAAGTTCTAGTTGACAATGGTGCTACTATTAACATTTTACCCGGAAAAACGTTAACAAGATTAGGAAAGACTGTGAAAGACCTAGTCACCACTGATGTTTCAGTATATGGTTTTTCTAGGCAAGCTACTCGAGTATCTGGGGTCCTACCTTATCGGATAAAGGTTAAGACTCAGAGTTCATACTTTGCATTTTTCATGGTAAACACGAATTCACCATCATTTAATGCCTTATTGGAGAGAGATTAGATACATCAGAATTATTGTATCCCTTCGACCCTGCATCAGGTGTTGGTTTGCTGGAATGGACATAAGTTCAAAATTATTAAAGCCGAGGAAAATTCATGTTTTATTGATACTCACATTGTCTATGCTAGGTACCTAGCTAGAGGAGTCGAAGTAAAGAACAGCCAAGCTTTGGAGTTTCCAGCCATCGAAACGTCAAGAAAAGAAGGTGAAGAAAAAGGCATCATGGCTTAGGAGGATGAGGGCCAGTCTACAACCGAAGTAGATGATAGTTTAGCCCAAGTCAAAATAGGGACTTTGTGATCTTGCTTTGTTTAGTTTTTAATGGACAAAGTTAATTACGATTATGTATCCGAATGTTTGTTTAAGAAATTGCTAATCAAAAAAGTTATTTCAAGTTTATCTGCTTGCAATCATGTTTTAGTCAAAGAATTTAATACAAGTGCTAATAGTAATGTGATTGAATGTTTCGAAACTGAAGGAAACTTTTTGGCTGATACGTTCGAACAAGGGGTTATGGAACCTGATGAGGATATCAAGAAGGATATCCAAGACCCTCTAGAGGAAGTCAATCTTCGATAGAAGATCCAAGAATGGCTTATATAAGTTCGAAATTAGGTCAATTCAAAAAGGAGAAATTGATCGGAATCTTACATCAGTTTAAAGATTGTTTTGCATGGGCGCATCACGAAATGCCTGGGGTAGATATGAATATAGCTCGACATGAGTTTCCAATCAAATCTGGTTTTAAGCCAGTAATACAGGCACCTCGTCGACTATCTCCAGATTTGAGGGGTGCAATTAAAGATGAGATTGGAAAATTGGTTGAAGCCAATTTCATAAGACCAACTCGATACATCGAATGGCTAGCAAATATAGTCCCAGTAATCAAGAAGAATGGGAAGGTAAGGGTCTTTATTGACTTTCGAGATTTGAATAAAGCCACACCTAAAGATGAATATCCTATGCCCATGGCTGGCGTCTTGATTGACGCAGCTGCAAGGCATAAAGTGATGTCTTTTATGGATGGTTACTCTGGATATTATCAACTAAAAATATCCGAAGTAGACAGAAACAAAATGGTATTTCGGTGCCCAGGTTCCATAGGAACTTTCGAATGGATAGCTATGCCCTTTAGATTAAAAAATGTCGGGCCACATACCAAAGGACCATGAATTATATGTTTCATGACTTTATTGGTAAATCCCTCGAAATATATATAGATGATATAGTGGTCAAAATCAAACATATCAAGACCATTTGAGATCATTGACTGAAGCCTTCGAACGAATGAGGCATTTCAAGTTAAAGATGAATCCATTGAAGTGTGCTTTAGGTGTAGAAGCTGGAAACTTTGTATGATTCCTAATTCATAATCGAGGCATTGAGGTGGATCGAAACAAAGCCAAAGCTATCTTGGAGGCTAAACCTCCAAGGAATAAGAAAGAGCTGCAACGTTTTCTAGGGCAGGTCAATTTCTTGCGAAGGTTTATAGCTAATTTAGCTGGAAAAACAGAAGCATTCTCTCCTATTTTACGTTTGAAAGATGCGAATGAGTTTGTTTGGGGAAATAAACAGCAAGAGGCTTTTGAAGCCACAAAAATCTATTTAACCCAACCTCCAGTTCTAATCCCTCCTCGAAAAGGAAAAAAGTTGAGGTTGTACATATCCGCGGCTAATCATTCAATTGGTTGCCTTATGGTACAAGAAAATAATAGAGGCTACGAACAATCCATTTTCTATCTAAGTAAGCTGTTAAATGATACCGAGAAAAGATACACCTCAATCGAAAAATGGTGTCTAAGTTTATACTTTGCATCAGTCAAATTGAGGCACTATTTCATTTCCTATTCGATTGAAGTGGTTTCACCAACTGATGTGATTAAGTTCATGATCAATCAACCTTTGATGAGGGGGCGATTGAGCAAATAGCGTCTTAGTTTACTCCAGTTTGATTTGTGCTATGTGCCTCAAAAGGCTGTAAAAGGTCAAGTGATAGCCGATTTCTTAGCTGATCACCCTCCGATGGGAGATGAATTGCTTGAGAGTCTCGAGTTTAATTTCATTGACAAAGTCCCTTGGATTTTCTATTTTGATGGTTCGAGTACTCGAGGCAGTGCTGGAATAGGGATATATATCATATCTCCATCAAAGTTGATCACCAAAATGTGTGTAAAAATCGAGGGGGATTGCACAAATAATAGAGCAGAATATGAAGCTCTCATTTTGGGTTTCGAAATATTACTCGATATGGGTGCAGGAAATATCGAGATAAAGGGAGATTCCAAATTGATCATAAATCAAGTAAAAGGAATATTTAAATGTATCAGCCCAGTATCAATAGCCTCGTATGCTCAAGTGTATCAACTGTTGAGTTATTTCGAGTCAGCAGAAATTACATATGTGCCAAGGGAAAAGAATCAAATTTCCAATAATTTGGCCCAAATGGCATTGGGTTATAGGATTGATCCTGACTTACTCGAGTCAACAATTCAACTCGAGACGAGAGTTCTGCTACCCTTTGAACAAAGGGCGTTGCAGATTAATAAAATTGATATCTTCAAAGGAAAGAAGATTGGCGTCTCGAGATTATAGAATACTTGAAGAATCCAGCCAAAGGAGGATTCCCGAATAGGTTAAAACTAATGGCCCATCATTATTTTTATGATGGGCAAGAATTATATCAAAAAGATTCTCAAGGGGTTTTATTAAAGTGCCTCGATTTAGAGGACGCTTTGGTTATCATGGCAGAAACCCATGAAGGGATTTGTGGTGCTCATCAAGCTGGCTAAAAGATGAGATGGCTGATACATCGATATGGTTTTCATTGGCCCACTGTCCTTCGAGATTGCATAAATTATGCAAAAGGTTGCAAACAATGTCAAAAGTTTGGCAAAGTGTTAAGGCAGCCTACAGTTGAACTTAACTCGATTATAAAGCCATGGCCATTTCGAGGGTGGGCTATGGATATCATAGGTGAGATAAAGCCAACTTCTTCGAGGAGGCACAATTATATTTTAGTAGCCACAGACTACTTGACCAAGTGGGTTGAAGCCAAAGCTTTCGAAAATATCAATTCGAAGCAGGTAGCCGACTTTATTAAAGAATATATCATAACTCGATTTGGGATACCTAAGTCTATAACTTTGACCAGGCTAAGGTTTTCAACAGCACGGAAATGCTCGAATTTCTGAGTCAATTTAAGATAAAGTTATTGAATTCAACTCCTTATTATGCTCAAGCAAATGGACAGGCTGAATTTTCGAATAAATTGATTAAAGGATGTATCTCGAAAATGATACAAAACAATCCTAAAATTTGGCACGAGTTGCTAATTGATACTTTATGGGCATTAAGAACTATCAAAAGGATAGCCTAAGGGTTACACCTTTTCAATTGGTATACGGTCATGAAGATGTAAATATTAAGTCAAAAAGGATTTTTGAGCAATCGAAACTCACACGAAAGGAGTATGTCGAGAATATGACCATTGAAAAACTAGATCACGAAATGATTCAAGTAATGGCATTACAACAAATCGAACTCCAAAAGAAGAAAGTAGAGAAAATCTATAATAAAAAAGTAAAGACAAGATTCTTCGAAGTGGGGGACTTAGTCTGGAAAATGATGTTACCAGAAGACTCGAAAGATCATTTTTATGGAAAATGGTCGCCTAAGTGGGAAGGGCCATTTTTGATCTCGAGTAAATTATCAGGTAACTCATTTAGACTCCAGTATTTAAATGGAAAAGAATATGGAAGGGGTTTAAATGCAAAATACTTGAAGAAATATACACCAAGTATATGGCAAGAAAATGCAGATATTATATTTGAAAGATTGCCAGAAACTGGCAATTTGTTCACAAACAATAATTAGAGTACAAAATACTATTCGAAAGTATACTACTCTACAGAACTACTCTAGAAAACATAAAGAACCTATCAATACATTTATAGCCAAAATAAAAGCATCCTTCTCGAGCAAGGCCGGCTTCACCACTGTCTAGAACTCATGTGTGAGGAGAGCAATCTGATTGTTAACAACAACCAACTCCTCATCAGTCTTGTTGGCCAAATCTAGGAGGTAGTCCCTCTCGGCTTGGAGACCGGCAATTCTGGCAAGTTCTGCGACTTGGGCCAGATAACCTGCTCGAGTATTTTCCAGAGTTGGGACTCGAACTTGGAGTTGGCCTAATTGTTGTGACCCCATGGGTTGGATCTCTGCCTCGAAAGGGGTAAAGCCTTGATCGATTAAACCCTGGATAGCAGTAAGGTGACTCTCAAACATCTGCCTCGCCGCAACAAATATAGGGCGACACTGGAAAGCAATCCTCAGCGTTGCACCATCCAGGAGCGCTCGAAGCCTCCCAAGCATCTCTTGGTTAGTCGGATCAAGCTTGATCGCATTAAGGGCTTCGCTTAAATCAAGCTCAACATTCCCTGAGAATTATAAACGAAATAACTTAAGAAAAATGGAGAATCATGCAAACGGGGTATAGTACCATGGCAAAAACACTTACCTTCGACTGAGATAATATTTGTGGGTGCCGCTGCATTCGAAGTGGAAGAGGCATCATGGATCTCGAGAGATTGAGTCACAATTTGATCTTCTAAAATCTCCTCGGGGGTAATTTCGACACCTAAGGAAATAAAAGGTTAATCTTATAATAAGAAACATTTTGAGAAAATGTTAAAATAGTTACAGCTTACCTTTGAATGGTGGGACTTCAGCAGTTTGTTCAACAGGCTTTGAGAAACCCAGCTCGAGAGCCTCCTCAGCAGTGGCTTCTTTTTCTGCCACAAGGGCAGGCCTCTCGATCGAAGTCTCTTCACTCGAGGAACCTACGAAATAAAGGGTTTGTGATAATCCGGGTTAAAAAAAATTTTGTCAAACAAAAATAATAAAACCTTAATAAAATATTGCCAAAATAAATACCTGAGGAAATGTCCTCGAGAACTTGAGTACGTTCTTCAGGCTGGGCTTGGGTATAATTTAAAGGCACCTCGAACGGAGCCTCTGCCCGTAAGGGGATGGTATAGATATCCAATTCAGCCTTATCGCCTATCTCGATTACAGGAGTTTCAACGTGTGTGGTTTCTTTCGAGGGGCACTCACTCCAGAAGGAGCCTCACTCGAAGGGCCTGCACACAAATACCTTTTAATGTAAATGAAGAAAGATATTTATCAAGCAGAAGACTCATAAATTGGTAAAGTAAAAATACTTACCGACCTCGAAAGGCCCACGTAATTTGTGCCTTTGGAATACGATGGGCGCATCCTCATCTTCATCTTCATCCTCTACCACAATTCGAGGAAAGTCTGCAATGTCTTCCTCGGTATCAGTTTGGAGGGTTGGGGAAGAAGGCTTTCGAATGGTAATGCCCCCAGTTCTGCATTTTCGAGTGGCAGGTGGAGATATAGCAGTAACTGGGGCCTTCGATTTGGCTGCCTTCGAGGAGCGGGCATGTGGAATAGCTCTGAGAAGAGGCACCGCCAAAGCTTCAGACTCTCAAAGAGCTTGGAAAAGCCCCTCTTGTGCTTGGACCAAGGGGTTATCCCTCTCGAATCTCCACCCCAAGGTGACTGGATAAGGGATAACATATGCATCATCCTGCTTACACAAATCGAAATCAAAAACCAAAATATTTAAAGTGCATAAAGAAATAAAAAGAAAAAGATCTTTAAGTACCCATACCTCAGGGGACAGCAATGTTGACAAGGCAGTCATTTGTACAGACCCTGAACAAAGTCTTGTAGCATCCATGACCAACCTTCGAATCATTTGTCTCGAGAAGTTGCGCTGCAAGACTCGATTCCAGAATTCGGCAAAGTGTATATCCACTCGAAGGATCCTACAGAAGCCCGGGATGGGAGAAATAGCAACTTGGCTGGAGGGCTTCCCTCGAATGGATGCCTCTGCCAATTCCCTCTTTGTCTTGGGGATAGTGTATAATCTGCCTGACCATGGACGATTTAAAGTGCCTAGAAAAGGCAGGGCAAAGCTTTGGCTAATGCCAAATTTCCTTGAGCATAACTGCAAAAAACACAGAAGCAACATGTAAATAAACAAGAATATTCACTCGAAGGATAATACATGAAATTTTTTATAAGAAATACCTGATGGTTGTAAACCTCAACTTTAGGGTTGTTGTCTGAATATAGGAGGTCTCGATAAGATAGGATAGATCTCCAGTAAGGACGATCTTCATCAGTACGCCTCAGGGAGTCAAGTTCTCGCAGCCAAGATGGTAGGGCTGCACGAGACCAGTGATTAGGGGCCTGATCATGTCTTGTCTCGAAAAAGGGGCACCAGGTGGAAATGTGCAGTGGGTTGTATACTGTACTAAGCACCAGTAAGCAGGATGCCTTCTCGAGGGGTATCAAAAGGTTTACGGCTGCCTCCCCATAGCGCGCCCAATTCGAGATGGGCTGGACAATCTTCGAGGACTGAGATTCCTCTTCGAGTGAAGGAGTCCTGATATTTAGTAACTCAGGATAATACAAAAATGCCCAGCAGGTTAGCAACCACAGCGGGCCTGCAACCCTCCGGACCTTCGAAGGCTCTTCATAGATGTGAAACATCATCCTGTAGAAGTGGGCCAGGATAAAAGGACCCAATTCTATGGGAGCCAAAGTTGTGGCGATGTTGGCAGCAAGAAGCACGAACGTCTTATTAACTACACAACCTGCGTTCATGAATAGGCGGCAGAAGACATAATTCAAGAATATTACCTTTTTGAAATCGGGGACCTCATCATCTGTATCAGTGAAGTGTTTGACTAAGCTCGAGTAGGAAATGTTGGCACCCTCACTTTTGTCGTGGTGTTTAAACCAGATATTGGTGGCCTTTAGGAGTGCTCGAGCGCCCCCCTCCGCTTCACCAGTACGTAATACAACCCCGTGGGGGGGATGTTCCAGTAATCAGGGCCACATCTTCGAGAGTGACCGTCTGGAATCCCCGAGGCAAGATGAAACATTTATATAAAGGGTGCTATGAGAGAGAAAGGGCATCCTTCATCACTTGTTCGAAGGGGAGGGTTTGGTAGCAGGCTATTCGAATTAGCCCTATTATTCGGATGATTTCCCATTTAGCGTGAAATCGACTGAGATGGTTAAACCATGGAAAGGCATCAGTATTGCCAATCTAGCCAATGGTTGGTTTCGTCAAATTGATCCAGGCAAATTTGCGGGACCCTTTAAGACAAATCGGAACATTATCAGTCTCGAGAGCAGGCCAGGTCCCGAGGAGATTGGGGACATTAGGAGCATTGGCTTCAAAGGTAGGAGACTAGAAACGAGGACCCAAAGCCAGATGGTTAAGAGTTTGACCGCGACGGTCAGAAGCCCATCGAGGAACTATATACGTTGTGTCGAGAAAAGAGACCTTGGCATCAGAGTGATGGGCTTCGAATGCTCTAATTTCATCATATAGGTCTGATGCTTCCTCAGAGTCCAAAATGGACGCTCAAGGAACTAGGGAAGTCAGGCTATGTACTGAGTTATGTTGAGGAGAAGCCATTTCTGCAAAAAAGTGGCAAAGAACATACGAACGAGAACTAGAGTAGGAAAGGCGATTTGTTCTGCTTGGTTTTGCTTAAGGAAGAAGAGAAGAAGAAATTTTGAATTCTTGTGTATTCCGAGACTAAAATACAGGAATTTATAGGTTTTTCTGTCACTTTTCAGTGAAAAGACACACTCAATTAAATGAGAGATAGTGGGTGTAGTGAACGCAAAAGGGCGCGTCTTTCCATAAAATAGGCTTCTCAATTTAAAAAGCCCAAACGATCCATATATTAATTCAAAATTGGGCTTAAGATAAAAGAGCCCAAGCAACCTGTATTAATAGATTAATTCGAAATTGGGCTGAAGTTGAAGGGCCCAAGCAGCCTTATTAATTAGTTAAATACGAAAGAGGACTTAAGTTGAGAAAGCCTAAATAGCCCATATGTTGATTAATTAATTCGAAAATGGGCCTAAGTAATTTAGATTTGTTTTGTAAGGAATAGGTCCAAGCCCAATATTCTACAAAGTCAAAAGTCCGAGAAAGAAGGACCAAAAGAGTAGGAGGTTATCCAGTTCAAGGACGCGCCAACAAAATGAGTTTGAAAACATGGTTGAAGGCAGTTCCCAACCGCAAAGGACTTGGGTACGCGATAAAGAGCAAGGCGAAGAGAGAAAAAAAAAGGACAACAGATCAACTCTGCTTATTTTTTATCTTTTTCTCTAGGAGTAGGCGTAATCTTAGAAGTAGCAGAGTTTACTTAATCCTGTAGATTAATTCCTGGTGATCAAGAGTTGATATCAGTCACATCTTTTGCTCGAACAGCTTTGTGGTACGCGATTGGGGATCAATATGGAGGTATAATATTTATCATTTTATCAGATTTAAGTATTTGATAGATAAATTTATATCTGGACTTGTATCTTCCTTTCTTCTCTATTTGCATTAATTGCGGTCCGAATAACAATTTTAAACAACACATCAAAATGTTAAAGTCTGAACCACCGTCTAGTGTATCGAGTTTGAACGCGGGGATTGGTAGATAATTCTAAGTGGAGAATTATCACGGGCTTGAGTTAACCGAATTAGCCCTTCCTTATTCAATTTGTTTTTATCGAGAAACAATGTTAGACCCCAAAATAATGTAGACTAAGTATTGTAATTTTATTAAGCTTGTAGTTTTTATCTTTATAGATTTTAGACTAAGTATTGGATACTCAGTCGATAGTAGAATTCTAGGTGAGTCTATTAGAGATGAAGTTGAAGATCAGCGTTTGAAGACAAGGGAAGATGAAGATTCTGTCTTAAGCGACTGCCAATCGCTACGGACTGTTTCAGGACTTATAAATCAAGCGATCAAAGTAATCAAGCGATCAAGAAGATCAGATTCACCTGAAATAAATTCCGAAGTCACTAAGGACTCAAATGCAATCATTTAACGGACATTTATCTCCAATGGGAAATAAATTCAAATGCATTAAATGCTTGATAAGAGCATTAAATGTGATAAGGACAGATTGTATATGAAACAAGCTATCTATTAGCTTAGACTATCAGAATTTTAGAGTTCAAACCTGCCATATCAAATCAGTGCAGCAGAATTTCAGGAATGTCAGAGAAAAGGTATGACTCACTTGTGCGTGAGAGGCACGCTCCTACATGTGTCCAACGAACAAATCCCAAGAAATTGCCTATAAATACCTTACCCTCAGCAAACCCTAAAAACACGTACATACACAAGAAAGTCAAAACTTTGCTGAAATTCTCTCTCAAGAAAAAGCTTCGAAACTCCATAGCTAAAATTCTTTCAAGCTTTTTACATACATTCCAGACAGTCATAGATATGTCAAACATCTTCAAAGAAAAACCATACACTATTATTGAGATATCCTAAGTTGTTTGAACTTCCTAAAATCAAACAAACCCGTGACCAAAACCCTCAACCCCATCTTTCTGTGTGAAGAAGTTGTTAACTCTACAAGCAGTATTTCTGAGTGAGAGAAGCTTGTTGGTGAATATCTTCATTGATGCTAAAGTCTGTGTGATCAAGGAACCTAAGATCATCATCCCCTCCTCTATTTTGTAGAAGTCTCTGTGTGATCCTTCGATTATTAACTTAGTGGAATTTCTCCAAGTGTTCAAGGAGAAGAAGGACGTAGTTGGGATTACACCAGCCAGTGAACCTTATAAATTTTTGTGTTATTTATTGTCATTTACTATTTTATTATCTTGCTTTATATTTTATCATTTATCTTGAAAAAGACAAGTAAAACGGTTAAGCGACTATTTGAACAAAACGAACTCTAAAGTTTTAAAAATCATTTCCGCTGTGCTAACCCTGATTAAGTGATCTAAGCGTTACCCTACTTTGGTAAATTGCTAAAATCACTAAGACTAAGTTATCTTTACTGAAGCGCCTGACTAAGCGCTCAGCTTCCTAAGCGTTCAAATTTTTAAAAGTGATATGAAATCTTTTGAAGTCGAAAAAGACTTCAGGGTCTATTCAAACCCCCCTTCTAGACCCTTTCGTATACTACTTGGGACCACCAAGTGGTATTAGAGCGGTTGAAGTAGAAACCTAAGCGTTTCTGAGCTTAACTGCTTGTTTAGATCCATTTTTTTGAAACATAGTCGTTTTTTTTATATTTTAATCTCATATTATGGCTTTTAACAAGATGCCTAAGCTGGTTGAATCAAACTATGATTCATGGAAACTTAGAGCATTTGCATATCTATGTTCATGTGATAATGAGATGTGTGATGTAATTACATATGGCCCCATTCAGATCATGAAAGTTGTAACTCGAGCCCCTGGAGCGACTGAGGCTACTCCAGATGGTTATGTCGAGAAGCCTAAGTTAGAATGGATGCCAGATGATCGAAAAAGAGCAAATCTAGATAATGTTGGACGAAGCGCTCTATACTCAGCGTTAGGAGACAATGATGCATTGTTCAACAAGATCAAGCAATGTAAGACATCAAAAGAGATATGGGATAAGTTGGCTATTGTGTGTGAAGGTTCAGCACAGATGAAGGAGAACAAGCTCTCCATAACCATGCAAAGATTTGAGCATTTTAAGATGCAAAACAACGAGATGCTAGAACAATTGGACGCAAGGTTCACTTTGCTCATAACAGAGTTAGCGTCACTAGACAAGGAGTTGACTAACAAGGAAATGGTCAACAAGATATTCAGAAGTCTTACAAGAAAATATTTGATTAAGACTGTTGCCATGACAGAATCACAAACGTTGGAAACTCTAACTCCGGAACATGTATTTTCAGAGTTGAAGGCATTTGAGTTTGAACTAGGAGAAGTCAGCGACACAACAACTTCTACGTCAGTGACTAAATCAGGAGCCCTGATAGCTATGACTAAGAACAAGGGAAAGTCAGTCAGTGAGGTGAAAGCGACAGAATCGAATGAGGAAAAGGAAATGGCTTTATTGGTCAAGAAATTTAAGAAATTTCTAAGATATGAAAAAAGAAACCCCATTGGACAAACATCGTTTCAAACCCCCCCCCCCCCTGCACCAACGCCTCATTATCAAGCGTCAGTGTATTCTACACCTCAACCAATAGCGTCAGTTCCATATCAAGCGCCTCCATTTCCAGTACAGAATGTTTCAGCGCCAACAATTTCCAAGCAATTAACCACTAAACAGAAAATGAAAACTAATTTGTGTTACAATTGCAGGAAACCAGGTCACTACCAGGTAAATTGCCCTTATCCGAATGTATCTAAGCCAACAAGGTAAGATTATGCGGATAGAGACCAATTCAGGAGCAACCTTTGCCAACAAGGTTTGCTAGCGGAATCTGAACCATTCTCCGCACCTGAAGAGGATTTGGAATCATCAGATGAAAGCAGTGATGATGAGCCAGCCAGCGACTCAGCGATAATTTATCTTATGGCAAGAGATGAAGAAGAGTCTGATGACTCACTATCTAAGGTAAACAATGAATTATCTCATCCTCTTTCTTATGATGAATTACTTGACAAAGTAAATGAATATTATAAAGAATGTCAAGATGTCGCTAAGATATATAAAAATCACTTTGATATTATTTCATCGCTCACAAGTGATAAAATGACGCTCAAAGCAGAGTTGCAAGTTTAGCAACAATGCATTGAGAAGAATCAATCGCTTGAGAGTGAAATTACCCAATTAAAAAGTGATATTGATATAATAGTCAAGAGAGAAGCTGAATTGATCGCTAGACTTGCAAAATCAGAGCAGCTTATCTCATCATTATCCAAAGCATCAAGAAAGCTAGATAATGTGACTGAGGTAACCAAACTTTTTGGTGAAAAGACCGGGTTAGGTTGTGATAAATTTGGTCAAAAATAAAAAACATCTAAGGTTACGGCAAACAACAAAGGAAAAGGTGTATTCTTTGTTGAGAAGAGTTCAAACAGTCAAACGTCGAATGAAGCCGAGGACAATGGTAAGAGGCCAAATGAGAAGGTCAATACCAACTCAGGCAATAAGGAGAAGACGAAAGTGAATGATTCATAGAAGAAGGCTCATCCAAACGCTCCAAACGCTAAGGATAAACTATCTACAAGTGAATCAAACGCTAAGCGTCAATCGCCAAAAGCGACTCCTAAGCCAGCGTCAAGGAAATACCAGCGTCAATATCCTCAAATATCTAGATCATATTATCGATATTATGATGATTATGATTATGACTATGATTATTATTATAATCGAGGGTATTACTATACACCTAAAAAACACACACAACACAAACGGAAACCCAAGAAGGCCAATCTTCCCATAATGAAGACAAGGTAGATATGGGTTCCGAAAGTTTTAATTCAAACCAAAGTAACTAACATTGAAGGACCCAAGACAAAATCGGTACCTAAGAAGAATTAGAACTGCCCTTTGAATGCAGGTACCTAGAGCCAACACCGATACTTCAGTATGGTACATTGATAGTGGGTCATCAAGACACATGACTGGCTCAAAAGATCTCTTGGTCAACTATCGTGCAACCAACGGTCCTCAAGTTATATTCGGTGATAACTCCAAAGGTATAGGTATCATGCATAGGGGAAACATCATGATTAGTGATGTATATTTTGTTGAGGGTCTTAAGTATAATTTGTTAAGCATTAGTCAATTTTGTGATAAAGGTTTTGAAGTCAAATTCTCAAGCGACTGCTGTTATGTTAACGACACTAAGACTAAGTCTACTAAATTAAGAGAAAAAAGAACAAACAATGTGTATTTAGTGGATTGGGATTCTACAATTGATAACAACCCCTCATGCTTTGTTGCTAAGAGTCAAAATGAATTGGGTTGGTTATGGCATAGAAAAATGAATCACTTCAACTTTAAGGCAATCTCTCAGTTAATATCGCTAAATCTAGTAGAAGGATTACCTAAAGGTTCCTTTCAGAAAAATCACTTATGTGATGCATGTCAAATGGGTAAACAAGTTAAATCATCTTTTAAGAAGAAACCATGCCTATCTACTTCTAGAATTCTTGAACTGTTTCATTTAGATTTGTTTGGTCCTATTCAAATCATGAGTGTTAGTGGTAAAAAGTATTCACTAGTGATAGTAGATGATTTCTCTCGCTATACATGGGTAGAATTTCTAGCGACCAAAGATGAAACTAGTGTCAAGCTCACAGCGCTAATTCGTCAAATACAAAGCTCAAAAGATCTAAAGGTGACAAGAATTAGAAGCAATAGAGGAACTGAATTTACTAACCAATTTGTTGAGAAGTTTTGTACAGAATTTGGAATACTTCATGAGTATTTTGCGCCTAGAACACTTCAACAGAATGGAGTTGCCGACTATCAAGTCGGAATCAACAGCAAGAGGAAAGGAAGAAGTCCCAAACGCGTTTACGCCGCCTCAGCATATTCTCGGGATTCGTGAGCAAGAGCTTTTTTTTTATTTAAGCTTTTGAAACAAGATCGGATTGGTGAACAGGAATAAAAACCTTGGCTCACTTCACTACCTTTAGAGAAAAGAGTTCCAACAGAAGACGAATAAGACTCTCGGATGACACTTGCTTTCCTAACTGTAATGGGATCTGATTCTTTATAAGACACCTCTTCTTCACACTCAGCAGACGATCAGGCGAGATGCTAATTGGAGAAGGACTGACCGGACCTGCCTTCCCGGAAAGCACGAGCATACAGATTCGTAGTGTTCATTCGGTTGGATCTTGGTCTATTTGAGATTGTTTCTTTTAATCGTAATCAAAGATGTTTTCTTGTCTCTCGTTTCTTTTCTGAACAAATTGAAGAACCTAATGGATCGAACTCATCCTTGGCTGCTACGAATCCTTCTGTGAGGCAAAACCTCACTAAAAGAAAACTTTCCAATCAATTATCAGGAGAAGTGCACCGGGCCCCTTAGCGGGCGGTGCGCTTTAAAAGAAGAAATTCGAAATGAAATTCATGAAACGCAAATTATCACTTTCGAAATGTAAGATCACATTAAACTAGGCCCGTTACCCCTCTTAACACCAACCGCACCTACTTTCTTTCGTACCCAAGCCCCCAGGGGGTAGCGACTGTTTATTAAAAACAAAGGACACCCCTTCAGATAGGTCCACGTGTGACTATTATTTCTTTAGAATTTCATCATTGACCGGGTGAGGCATTCCATACATCTCTTTTTCTATGGAGTAGATAGATCTAGAGCAAAGCCCTTACCTATGTCCCAATTACAGGGCCTACGTGTGGATGTTTTCAAAAGTCTTTCTATTAGAACCGATTGGAAAATCTTCCTTCCCCCATTTCAACTACACTACGTCGCTGGGTTTCCCTTATGCCTAACGTAACCATTAAGCTTTCTTCGCGGCCTTTTTCCCATCCTAGCCTGATAAACCACAACTAACTGGGTCAGCCTTACTCAAGTTGTAGAACGAGGTCATCTACATAGCACTCAACCTCGTGATGAAGAAGTTCTTTGAAGATGTTGGTCATTGCTCGCTGGTAAGTTGCACCGGCATTCTTTAGACCAAAAGGCCTTGGTCGTGGCGGGAACAGAACAACAGGGAAAGACCCGGCCGACCGGCCCAGGGCTCGAGGGCGAGCTTTATTTAAGAGAGAATGGGAAGTGAGTCGAAAGGCTTCCGTTTCCGTTCTTGGTTTGGGGGCTTTCGGGCCCCTCTCGATCTTTTTCGTAGTTGAGAAGGGGGAAGGAGTCTAAATCAATGAACATTAATGAACCATCATTGATGGACGTTGCACATGAGCAATGGAACAGAAAGCTTAAAGTAGCCGTTAGGACGATGTTAGCAGAGTCTAAGCTGCCTCAAAGGTTTTGGGCCGAAGCTATCAATACCGCTTGCTACACTCAGAACCGGTGTATGATCAACAAGCAACATGAGAATACTCCATATGGGTTGTGGAAGGGACGTAAGCCTAAAGTTTCATATTTTCATGTATTTGGTTCAAAATGTTTCATTCATAACAATGGATCCCAAAGTCTAAGGACATTTGATCCTAAAGCGGATGCGGGAATCTTTCTAGGCTATGCCAAGAATGGAATGAGTTTTTGTATCCTAAATAAGATCAAATCGAAGGTTGAGGCATCCATTCATGTTGTGTTTGATGATGCTAACCAAGAACCGAGTAAGGTTAATCCTGATGATGTAGGAATTGAAGATCTTACCCAACAAGCGTATCAAATCAATCTTGGTGATGATAGTGATGATGATGAGGATAGTGAGATCTTTGTGCACAATCCTAAGGTTATTTGTGAGGTTACAAATGATGATAATGTCAGAATCGCTGATGATCATGAAGAGAATGATCATCCAGAGCAAATTGGAACTGTGAATGATGCAGCGACTGCACAAGAGACAAATGAGGGTCAAGCGATTGATAATCAAGAGTCTCTCAACTCGTTCCAACCAGATTGTAAATGGCTTAGAGACCATCTACCAGAGCTAGTGATTGGAGATATTGAAGCACCTGTTAGAACTAGGTCCGCTACAATCAATGAGGCCATGTTCGCAAGCTTCCTATCTCAAGTGGAACCAAAGAAAGTGGATGAAGCACTCAGTGATTCAAGTTGGGTAGAAGCGATGCAAGAAGAGCTTAACCAATTTGAGAGAAGCAAGGTTTGGACCACTACCACAAAAAAGTCCTATTACAGCGCACCTATGACAGCGGTTTTGAAAACTGCTGTAAAAAGTGGCATTCGGTTCGGACCTATGACAGCGGTTCGAGCCAAAACGCTGGCATAGGTTTCAGAAAAAAAAAAAAAAAAAAAAATATTTTGAATGTGGCAGCGGTTCGGCCAGAACCGCTGCCAAAAAGCACACGTATGGCAGCGGTTCGGCCGAACCGCCGCCACAAAGCGCACGTATGGCAGCGGTTCGGCCGAACCGCTGCTAGAAGTGTACTTTGTGGCAGCGGTTCTAGCCGAACCGCTGCCAGAAGTGTACTTTGTGGCAGCGGTTCTAGCCGAACCGCTGCCACAAACAGACATGTGCCAGCGGTTCGACAGAACCGCTGGCACAAGGGCCGGGTTTTCTACAACCCGGCCCCCCTCACTCTCACTCTCACTCTCACCACCTACTCACTCTCTCTCTCTCTCAACTCTCTCACCACCACCACCACCACCACCACCACCACCACCACCACCACCACCTCCACCATCGCGAGACCACCGTCCGCCGCCCCCCTAGATCTCTTTTTCTCTCTCTAGATATCTAGCCCTCTCTCTCGGTTTTTCTCTCTCTCTCTCTCTCTCGGTTTTTCTCTCTCTCACCACCACCACCACCACCACCACCACCACCATCCGCCGCCCCCCTCCCGTTTTCTCTCTCTCTCTCGGTTTTTCTCTTTCTCTCTCTCTCTCGGTTTTGCTCTCTCTCTCTCGGTTTTTCTCTCTCTCTCTCTCTACCACCGCCGCCGCCGCAGCCGACCTCCGCCGCCGCCGCCGCCGACCTCCGCCGCCGCTGCCCCTGCCGCCCACCTCCGCTTCCGCCGCCGTGGTCCATTTAATTTTGGTATTTTCTTTTAGATAAATATAAATATATATATATATATATATACACACACACATAGAGTATGTATAGATGTATGTATATGTGGGTGTATGCATATATGAGTGTATGTATATATATTTGTGTATGTGTGCTTGTATTTGTGTATATGTGGGTGTATGCATATATGAGTGTATGTATATATATTTGTGTATGTGTGCGTGTATTTGTGTATGTGTGGGTGTATAAAAAATTTAAGGGAACTAGGAATTTGACTGAATTTAGTATTAATTTTAGTTAGTCGGGTGTTAATTCCGTTTGATTTGAGATTAAATTGTGGTTATTTGGTGGTTTAGGGTACATTGATCCAACTGGTGATCTATATTTATACTTAGTTGCTGAAAATATAATGTTTTATCTATAGTTTTATGTGATTTATGTGATCCGACTGGTGATCAATATTTGTAGTTGCTGAAAATATAATTAATTAAGATTGAAATTGGATTTTAGCGGATCGTCAGATTCGAATTTTGTTGGATTCAACCTAACCGGGTGAAGATTAAGTCGAGAACTTGGTAGTAATTTTTGCGTTGTTACTCTGCTGAATTTTTTCTAGAATAATGGGAAATAAATTAAAATACAAATTATTTAATTAATTTAACTATCAACTGATGATAAAATTGTTTAATTTGATTAATTTAGAATCAAAATGGATCGAAGTTGGATTTTAGCAGATCGTATGTCGGAACAGTATGAGAAAGGTGTGAAAGAGTTCATAAAGTTTGCGGTTGACCATGCACCAGATCGAACTAGGATCACTTGCCCGTGTTTACGTTGTTGTTTTGGAAAGAGAATTAGTCCACGTGAGTTGGAAGATCATTTGGTGTGTAATGGAATTGATAAAAGCTACAAACGTTGGACAAGACACGGTGAAAGCAGTGTCCCGTTGGATGATTTGGGTGGTACATCATATCCATCACACGATTTCAACATGAATGATTATGAGCCTGATCGTTTGGAGGAGATGACAAATGTGATTGAGGAGGATTTGCGAAATTGTCCTAAAATGTTTGACAATTTGACAAGTGATTCAAAGACACCACTGTATAGTGGTAGTAAATTCACGAGATTGAAAACAGTTCTTAACCTATACAAGTTAAAAGCCAACAATGGGTGGAGTGATAAGAGTTTCACAGACTTGCTTGGTTTATTAAAAAGCATGCTACCTGAGGATAATGTGTTACCTAATCGTACTTATGAGGCTAAACGGATGTTAACCTCAATTGGCATGGGATATGAGAGGATACATGCGTGTCTCAATGATTGCGTATTATTTAGAATTGACTATGCATCATTGAAGGCCTGTCCAAAATGTGGCGCCTCACGGTACAAGAAGAATGGATCTACGCCTGTCAAAACCATGTGGTATTTGCCTATAATACCACGATTTAAACGCATGTACAGTAGTAAAGAGTTAGCCAAGGACTTGACATGGCATGCTGATAGAAGGTTTGAAGAAAGGATTGAAGATGACAAGATTCGACATCCCTCAGATTCTCCTCAATGGAAAAAGATTGATGATGATTTCCCTGAATTTGGTGAAGAATCAAGAAACCTGCGCCTTGTATTGGCTACAGATGGCATGAACCCTCATGGCTTGCAAAGCAGCTCACATAGTACATGGCCGGTGATTTTGATGATCTACAACCTTCCCCCATCGCGATGCATGAAGCGAGAGCATATAATGATGCCTATACTCATTTCTGGGCCGAAACAACCTGGAAATGATATAGATGTCTACTTGACCCCTTTAATTGAGGATTTGAAGGTGTTGTGGGACACCGGTGTTCAAGTATATGACGGGTTGAGAGAAGAAAATTTTAATCTCAGAGTCATGTTATTTGGAACAATCAATGATTTTCCGGCAAGAGCAAACCTCGAGGGATATGGTGTACATGGCCAATGTGGATGCCCCATATGTGTGAAGAGTACAGATCAATATCGATTGACACACTCCCAGAAATATGCATTCCAAGGGCATCGGAGATGGCTAAATCGGAACCATCGATATCGTCGGTGGAAGAAAGCTTTCAATGGGAATATAGAAGAAGGTCGAGCTCCTAAGTGCTTAACTGGTGAAGAAGTGTTTGAAAATGTAAGAGACTTGGAGGTTAAATTTGGAAAGACTTTTGCATGTGGCCTTGCAAAAACTGGGTGGAAAAAAAAGTCAATTTTCTTTGAGTTGCCGTATTGGACGTCTTTACATGTTAGACATTTTCTCGATATAATGCATATTGAGAAAAATGTATTTGATAGCGTCATTGGAACACTTCTAAATGTGCCCGGAAAGACAAAAGATGGCGTAAAGGCACGGTTAGACTTGGTTGAAATGAAGATAAGAGGAAAATTGACACCAACAAATAAGGGGAAACGTACTTATTTGCCTCCAGCAGCTCACACTCTAGCCAGGAAAGAAAAAATTGCATTATGTGAGTTTCTTAATGGAGTGAAAGTTCCAGAAGGGTATTCTTCAAACATTAGCAGTCTTGTATCAATGAAGGATTTGAAGCTAAAACACTTGAAGACTCACGATTGTCATGTAATCATGGATCATTTGCTACCAATTGCTATACGGGCCATTTTGCCAAAAAAGGTGAGAGACACGATAACTAAATTGTGTTTCTTCTTCAAAGCAATGTGGAGCAAGGTGTTTGATCCTGAGCAATTTCCTGCACTTCAAAAACAAATTGTCATCACTTTGTGTGAGCTTGAAATGTATTTTCCACCTGCTTTTTTTGATATAATGACTCATCTTCCCATTCACTTGGTTAGAGAGACTCAACTATGTGGACCGGCTTTTATGAGATCTATGTATCCGGCTGAGCGTTATATGAAGGTATTGAAAGGCTACGTGAAAAATCGTAGTCGACCGGAAGGTTGCATTGTTGAACGGTACATAGTTGATGAAGCCATTACATTTTGCACAGAGTATCTGACAGATTCTAATGTTGCAGAGCTCCCAAAGTCTCATGTTGTGGGAGGGGGAACAGAAGGAGTCGGATTAATGGGAAAACAATTAGCTAGTGTTCATATTACACAAAGGGATCAGGCACACCTATATGTGCTCCACAACACCGATGAGGTTGACCCATATGTTGAAGAGCATAAGAACCAACTTAGGAGATTCAATCCAATTAAAAATGAGAGTTGGATTTCAAGAGAGCATAATAAGAGTTTCATCGATTGGTTCCGAAAGCATTTTGAAGAAAAACAGAAAGAGAATCCACAGCTTTCAGTTTCAGATAAATTGACACGGCTGTCGATGGGTCCGGACAGACTAGTATTTTGTTATTCAGGTTATCGTATCAATGGTCGCACATTCTATACAAAAGACCAAGACGAACGAAGTACAATGCAGAATAGTGGTGTGAGTCTTGTAGCTCAAGCAATGCATATCTCAAGTGCGAAAGATAATAATCCTATCTATGCCGATTTATCATATCACGGGGTGATTGAACGTATATGGGAGCTTGATTATAGTTGGTTTCGGGTGCCTGTATTTGGGTGTAGGTGGGTTGACAATAAACATGGTGTCGATAATAGTGAAATAGGCTTCACTCGAGTAGACCTTGAAAGAGTGGGATACAAAGATGAACCTTTCATTTTAGCGTCACAAGCTAAACAAGTATTTTTTGTTACCGATCCTATTGATAAGAGGTGGTCCATTGTTTTATCGGCAAACAAAAATACATGTATTGAAGGTGATTATGAAGAAAGTGAAGATGATGGAGAAAACCCTATCTCCTTAGGTGATTCACAATCAATTGATAGTGACGATGACTTGGATATAAGTGATGATGAATTGTATATGCGTCAAGATCACCAAGAGGGGATATGGATTAATCCGTCAGTTCGTCGCCGTACTAAAAAAAATGGTCGTACCGATGGGAAGCAAAAGACTGCTAAGCCAACGACAAAAAGAAAACGATGAAAGGTATTAGAATTTATTTCATAATTGTATGATAGACTTCTTTCAATATTTATACTTAGTTGCTAGAAAATTTATATTCTTGAGATTTGCCAATTTTTGTGGAAAATTTAAGGGAAATAGGGGTTGATTGATTTTAAGGTTAATTTGGTTTAGCTGGGGGTTAATTATGTTTAATTGAGGATTAAATTTTGTTTATTTTGTGGTTTAGGATAATTTTGTTTATTTTGTGATTTATTACTTCTATTTGAAATTTATTATTGCCAAATGAATCTGCCAAATTTATATGAAGATAACTTCTGTATTTATTACGTCTATTTGAAATTTATTATTGCTAAATGAATCTGCCAAATTTATATGAAGATAACTTCTGTATTTATTACGTCTATTTGAAATTTATTATTGCCAAATGAATCTGCCAAATTTATATGAATCTAACTTCTGTATTATTTGTCTTTTGTAGGTCGATGGCTTCAAATCCTGATGGTAGTTTTCCCGACGATGATGTATATGGATCAGATAGCGGTCATGAGAAGGACATACGGAGAGGTGTCTCTGCTATGAAAAAAGTTGTCAATGCCAGAAGTAAAGGCATAAGGCTACCTGTCGGCTGGAATGACAGAGGTCAGCCAATTAACCCCAACAAATCAATATTTGTTGGGTATATAGGCGTGCAGGTTCGGCAGAAGGTGTCGATTGCCATTAG
Source organism: Buddleja alternifolia (assembly GCA_019426215.1). Lineage (NCBI taxonomy): Eukaryota > Viridiplantae > Streptophyta > Magnoliopsida > Lamiales > Scrophulariaceae > Buddleja > Buddleja alternifolia. The sequence goes on along the minus strand of CM033392.1, from coordinate 52,412,660 downwards.
TACTTGGCGCAAAGTCCCGTCAGCAACAAAAAAAAACATTTGGGATGAGATGAAGGTAATTTGGATATTATCTTATTTGTAAGTGTTAATATATTATCATATTCTCTAAATTATAATTTTATATATACTTTATTGTTTGTTTTTTGTAGTTGGCGTTTGATATTGACGAAAGTCGACAAAAGTACGTACTAGCAGAAGCTGGGAGGCTAGCACGTAACTTCAGGAGCTACATAAGCAGAAAGTATGTGCGAGATGATGATGGAAATGTTAATGTCAACCCACCTCCACAATATGAGATATCCCAAGCCGATTGGGCGGCATTTTTAGAGGTTCGCTTAGGTGAACCTTGGCAGGTAGCTAGTCATTTTAATTTACAGTTTCATTTGTTGGTTATTGCGTTTATATTTAGCTAATAATTTGATAATGTAATAAACAGAAAATAAGCATTGACAATCAGGAAAGAGCAAAGAACCCTGAATATCCTTACCGGAAAGGGAGTTTTGGAGATGCTGTTGTGGAGCAAATGGAGGTATGTAGTTCATTTAACAGTGAATCCTTACAATTTTTTTAATAATAATTCTATGTTAATGCATACATATATTTTTTTATGAAAATACAGATAAATAAAAGAAGGGATGCGGGATCCGATTGTACAGATGTGACACGAGCACTCGTGTGGAGGGTTTCGCGTTCCGATCCGACAAATCAAATTGATAACGAAAATGTTAGAAGAGTGGTGAATGAAATGGTGAGTTATTGGCAATTTTAGCTCTATTAATTGTTTTATTGAAATACTATTAAAAGCACAAGGTTCACTATTTTTTTTAATTTTTAAAAATATATCATTACAGGAGAGCATTTCACAAGAGAGCACTAGCCATAGTGGAACTTACACGAGTCGAGATGACCTATTGGCTAAAGCTATTAAAAGGAAAGAGCATCCGGGTCGCGTTAGGGGTGTTGGCTTTGGGGTCTCACAAAGAGACTATTTTAAGGATCCAAAGCCTGCTTCAGAAAAGGAGATGGAAAACTTGAGAAACATAGTGAAAAACCTCTCCGAAACTATGGTTGCCATGCAACAACGAATTGATGTTTTGGAAGCCCCTAGCTCGCGTCAGCCACATGAAGATGACGTCATTTCTTTGAAAGATAGCAGCCCAGAACCAGGTTATAAGATGCTTCCTGAGGTAAAATATTTGAACTTGTTTATTAATCATATAACTTGCGACTCTCTATTTTCTGTAAATCATACAAAACTTTCTAATATAATGTTGTATATATATATATACGTGTGTGTGTAGGGTATCACTCCATGTCAATTAGCACTTTCATCTCCATCATATCGTGTGGTGGCTAAAGGACAGCTATACAATCGATCAGAGACTGATAGAACACTTCACAACTGTCAATTAGCCACCAACAATGTGAAAGTGCGCATTGACACTGCAGTTGAGGCTAATACACTCCTGCCCGTCCCTCTCAATGATGAAATATTCTCCATTTCTCATGCGCTGGGTACCTTTGTTGCTTGGCCAGCGAGTCTTGTCATTGTCACTGCTGCACCGGTATGTAATTAATAGCTAGTCATTAATAAATTATAACAATTTGTTTGAGGTTACTAAATATACTTTGGTGTGTAACATTTATATTTTATTTTCTTGCTTAAACAGTCCAAATCATCTGCAAACCGTAAGTCAGGGACGTCGAAGCGGTCAACTGTCAAAGGAAAATCTCAAGTGGCCGAGCCTGCAGGTGAAGTAGACATATGTGCAGATCTTCAACTAGATGGACTCCCTAATGACCTTGTATTTCTGGGAAAGTACACGAAGATGATGAAGATTGATGCCCAGATCAATATATATATGGACGAAGCCATTATGAATGTTTCATTTCCAGAGTTCATTGGGAGGGAGGAGATCTATCACCTTCTGTGTAGACAAGAAATAGGAGCCTCTATCATTACAGCGTACATAAAGTAAGTTTTTTAATTATTTTATTACATCTAAACTACGATTATTTTCGTCACTCGAAATTCATTTTTTATGCTCAATTTAGGTGTTTGTGGTTTAACTACGTGATCCCCGAAGGAAAAGAAACAAGTTTCGGGTTCCTTAGCCCACATTCCATAGCTGCTCAAACAGACCCGTCAGTTCAACAAGTGCAGTACATAGCACGTGCTATGATGCAGAGTACACAACAAAATAAGTTATTTTTTGCACCTTACAACACCGGGTGAGCTACTAAAGACTCGATTTTAATTTGTAAAACTAGCTACGCAAAACAAATTTTCAACTATCTTTTGAATGTTTTGTAGGGGTCATTGGTTGTTGCTTGCAATTAATCCATTTAAAGAGATTGTTTACTATCTGGATTCTGTGCATGGTGAGCCGCAATACCGAGATGATATGATGCTAAAATTCAATCAGTAAGTTTTTCATTCAATCAATGTATCCATTATATTTAATATTTTTTTAAATTGTATTTATTTCACATAATTTCTTGTTTTTAACATATTTTCTTGTTTTTTATATTTTTTTATAGAGCTGTGCACATATTTCGTGCAAACTGCAACAACCAATCCAACAAATCCAAAACTCGGACTGTAAATGGTTTACTATAAAGGTTAGCGTTTTCTAGGTTCATGAGATTATATATTCGTATAGAAGTTCGTCTTCTAATACAATGTAAGTTTGATTGCTTTTGTAGTGCCCCCGGCAGACCAACGAGGTGGATTGTGGCTATTTCGTTATGAGATTCATGAAAGAGATTATTAGCCACGGACTATCTATAATCCCAACAGCGGTATACATAATCCTTATATATATATATATACTTAATTCTATTACTTTTGAAATTATTAAACCTTAATTGGTAGGTAATTGAAATGTTATTTCACTTTGCAATTAATCTCTATATATATACATATATCTTGCAGTACTTTAAGGATTGTCAATCCTTCTATACTGATGAGCAAATTGATGAAGTACGCTGCGAAGTTGCACGTTACATTTTCTTAGCAGCTCCTTAGAAATTAGGTAATTTAGTTTTTGTACATTGTGACTTGCTATAAATTGAGATTTGATTTATTGTATTTCGTAAGGTCATTAGTAATTTAATTAGTTAATTGTATATTTTGTTGGAGATTAAAGATGGTAATATTGAAGTTTGGGATGATGTTTGCTTATGTTGAATATGTTTTGTTGTTAGTTGAAATTTGTTGATTGGATCATTGCATATTACAGGCACTATCATGACAGCGCAATAAATAATTAAAAAAAAAACAGAAAAAAAAACAGCGGTTCTGCAGAACCGCTGCTACAGTTCTCACCTGTGGCAGCGGTTCTGGGAAAACCGCTGCCAAAGGTCTCACCTGTGGAAGCGGTTTTGGGAGAACCGCTTCCACAGGTAAGACCTCTGGCAGCGGTTCTGGGAAAACCGCTGCCAAAGGTCTCACCTGTGGAAGCGGTTCTCCCAAAAACCGCTGCCACAGGTGAGCTGCCAAAGGTCTCACCTGTGGAAGCGGTTCTCCCAAAAACCGCTGCCACAGGTGAGACCTTTGGCAGCGGTTTTCCCAGAACCGCTGCCAGAGGTCCACCTGTGGCAGCGGTTCTGTAGAACCGCTGGCACAGGTCCGTAATTTTTTTTTATTTTTTTGGTTTTTTCGCAGCGGTGTTCAGGAAACCGCTGTCATAGGTAGACCTATTACAGCGGTTTTGTAACCGCTGTCATAGGTCCACCCCTATACCAGCGGTACCTTTGACAGCGGTTAAAACCGCTGCCATAGGCCCAAAAAAACCGCTGCCAAAGGTCATTTTTGTAGTAGTGGACGCTAGTACCAAGACCAACTCACCAAGGAGTTATTGGGACTAGATGGGTTTTTAGGAACAAGATGGATGAAGATGGCATTGTTATAAGAAACGAAGCCAGATTAGTCGCTCAGGGTTATTGCCAAGAAGAGGGTATTGATTTTGATGAGACTTATGCCTCAGTAGCCCGTCTTGAAGCGATTTGGATATTCCTTGCGTTTGCCGTATTCAACAAGTTCACAGTGTACTAAATGTACGTGAAGAGTGCTTTCCTGAATGGTAAACTCCAAGAAGAAGTTTATGTGGAGCAACCACCAGGATTCATCAACAACCATGGGAAAAGTATGGTCTACAAATTGGATAAGGCACTTTACGGCTTTAAACAAGCACCAAGGGCATGGTATGACACTCTCTCTATCTTTCTTATAGGTAAAGGCTTTTCAAAAGGCAGCGTTGATACAACGTTATTTAAAATTACCCATAATGAAGAAATTCTCTTAGTCCAAATTTATGTTGATGATATTATATTTGGATTTACTAATAAGCGATTGTGTGAGAAATTTTCGAAAATGATGCAAGATCAATTTGAAATGAGCATGATGGGTGAATTAACTTTCTTCTTAGGATTACAAGTTAAACAACTCCCTAATGGCATCTTTATAAACCAAGCTAAATATACAAGAGATATGATTAAGAAATTTGGTATGAAAAATGCATCATCTTCAAAAATTCCAATGAGCTAAACGCTTAAGTTAGAAAAAGATGAAAGTGGGAAGAAAATTGATATCACTAACTATAGAGGTATCATTGGATCACTTCTTTATCTTACCGCTAGTAGACCTGACATTATGTTTTCGGTATGCATGTGTACGCTTTCAAGCTGATCCTAGAGAATCACACTTAAATGCTACCAAGAAGATCATTAAATACCTAAAAGGCACACAAAATGTGGGCTTATGGTATCCAAGGGATTCTCCTTTTGAACTAATTGGTTATTCAGACGCATATTTTGCATGATGCAAAATAGATAGAAAGAGTACTAGTGGTACATGTCAATTTCTAGGTGATAGACTAGTTTCATGGCATAGTAAGAAACAACAATCCATAGCGACTTCTATCACTGAAGCAGAGTATGTAGCCGCTGGAAGCTGTTGTGCACAAATCATTTGGATGAGACAACAACTTAGAGATTATGGAACAATCTTAGGTCCTACCCCAATCCATTGTGATAACCAAAGCGCTTTAGCTATGACCCAAAATCCAGTCCTTCATTCTAGAACTAAACACATTGACATTGGCTACCATTTCTTGCGTGACCATGTTCAAAAGAAGATATCTCCATGCACTTCATTGGTACTGACAAGCAACTAACAGATATCTTCACAAAAGCGCTCAACGAACAACGCTTTATCACTTTGAGAAGTGAACTAGGTATGATCGATTTAAACGCTTAATCTATGAGCATCATATCTTTATAAGCATATAATTTAGGGGGAATTCACTTTATTATATTGTTTCAAGCGATTTCAAAAATTGAAATAAGTTATCAATTTTAGGGGGAACTTTAAAATTGTACTTTTTCAAATCATTAAGCATCTATGATCAAAAATTAATTTCAAAATTCTGTGCATTGATCATTAACGTTTATCTGTTATGCACGACAAAATCAATATCAAATAAAATTAAATGAAAATGTCTTTTCGAAGCGATTGAACTTTACAAAATACTTCCGTGTTAAGAATATTCCCACTTAAAGACTAAGTAACTTTTTCTGAAATTCATGTATTGTTTTCATCGCTAAAAGGTAGCGTGTGGATAATTCCAAAAGATAAGATTTGACAACTGCCCACACGCTTTTATCAAATCAAACTGACAATTAATGATTCCTATAAATAGGCGGTTTAGTAACTGCGCATGTCTGGGTACGTGTCAGTGTACCATTAGGCGCGTGCAACTCACGCTGAGCATTTTCAAAATTCCAAACGTTTTTGAAAAGTAACTGCGGACTCCAAAGTTTATAATTTTCAGCAGTTAACCTATTTTACCGCACCTTTTTAAATTCGACTTTATGAGTAAACGACTCAGATTAAATGCTTCAATTTTCAAAATTAATGATTTAACACGTGGTATTAATCTAAGCAACTGAGGAGTTATTTTTTTGCCTCTATTTAAACCCTCCATGATTTTACAGAAAAGCTTTATCACTCTCAAACTTTCCTTGCTGTAAAATCTCTCTCTTTCTCAAGGCAAAAGACTTTTTCTTAACTCTCAGAAAGCTTCCAAATCGACCACCGGAAAATCTATTAAATCTCAGAAACCAGTCACTGTTAATGCTGGATTTTTTGTGAACTAGGACTACCTCTTTGATAACCAGAACTTTCCTCTTAGGACTGTTCTTCCTCTAGTCCAAGAATCTGGTTTACTCAAAATGATAACCTCCCATTCAAACATTCATGAGGAAGAAACCCTTTTCTTCTTCCAGAACGCAAAAATTTCTGACGATGGAAACTCCATTTCCTGCGTCTTTCTTTTTGCTCGTGAGACCTTTGTTGTTACTCCTCATCTTCTATCTTCTTTACTACAACTACCAAATGATGGTGGAGAAGTTAAAGACATCACTCTTGGCGATGCAACCAAGGTCTGGGCACTGATCAAGAAAGATGAAATTGAAGCTGCCTATGAACCTAACTTCAAGAAGAATGACATGAAGGGCGAACATGTCATTCTGGCTGACATATGCTCGAAGATGATCGAATGCGGGAAGGGAAGTTTCAATAAGATCTCCAACGTTCAGTACAAGATGATGGTAGCCATTCTGACCAAGTTGAAGATCAATTGGTCTCTTTACGTTTTTAATCCCTTTAAGGCAGCGATGGCTGAGTCGGTGAATCCCAAGCCTTATAGGATTGTGTTGAGTTTAATTTTAAGCGCTAGCAATTTTGTCAACACCGCTGGAAAGAAAGTCCCAACGCTTAAGTTCTACGGGAAAAAGATGATCGGAGAGTTGCTCAAACCCAAGCGACGGGGTGGAGCATCGGTTCCCAAGGAAGAGCATGAGGGACTCCTTGCGGAAGGCATTGTTCGCAGCGATGATGAAGAGCAAGCATCTTCATCTTCATCGAAAGAAGCAGTGGCGGTTAAGCGACCGAAACGTAAAATTGCTGTTAAAGTCGCTGAGCTAGCCCAGCCAGCAAAGAAGCAGAAGAAGAAGCCGGAGCCAAAAAAGAAACAAAAGTCTCCTTCTCCTTCTCCCAAATTGCCCTCTCCTCCTCCAGCGTTTATCTTCACTGTAAACGAAGAAGAAGAAGAAGAAGAAGAAGAAGTACCACTAGTACGCAGGCGTACTCCTTTATCCACTCCAGCTGCATCAACAAGCGCTCCAGTCGAGCCAGCGCTTGAAGAACCAGCGAGTGTTCCTCTTCCTTCCTCTGACGCTGCTCCTGAACCCAGTTCAGAGTCTAAAGCCACAACTCCATCTGAGAGGCTTTCTCGTGTTCAGGGTAAGTACTTATGCTAAACAAAGTAGTCTATCCTTTCCTCGTTAGTTTTTTATCTCTAACGATAGGATAAAATTCTTACAGCCGAGTGTGAAGCAAATATCGAGACTGTTCTTAACACTCTTGAGAAATTGCGTATCCCCATTCGTGCTGATCCCCTTACTTCTTTCCTCGATTTAGATCCTGAAGAAGTTGTCCCAGAGCCTGAGGAAACTGTCCCAATTGTTGAAACAAAACAAATGATTGAGTCAGTCGATGATAGTCCTCAGAGTAAGTGTTGTAGTTTTTTATTTGTGATTTCTACTTAGTAGAAATTTTGCTTGCTTTTCTCAAACGCTTGCTTGTATCAGCTCAAAATGCTCCAGACGCTGATGCACCTCCGTCTTCAGAGGTTCTTGTTGAAGTGGATGTCGATGTGGCAAAGGTTGTGAATATCGCTAAGGAAGTAGCTCAAGTCCTTCTTGACGCTGAAACATCTCCAGTCAGTGAAGCGACTGTGCACGCTTAGCGGTCGATAGAAGTGGCCCCTATCCCAACAGAATCAATTGCTTTTATCCCTACTCCAACCGGATCTCCTCCTCGTGTCATCAATTTTTTTCCCCGTGGCTATGATGCAAATGACGAGTTCTACTTTGCCACCAGGGAATTGGTCGATATGGAGATAAACTTTCAAAATACTCTCCACAGGACTGATGTCTCTAATTCTGATAAGTTAGGTTTCTTCAAGCATTTCGCTGATTTGGGTCTCTACTCTCTTAAGCGTCTTCAATCTCGTCTTGAGTATATTAGGTGACCAGCATTCAATATGACAGAATTTGATGAGAAGCGTTTCAATTTTACTGGCCATTCTGAAGAATCCTTTTATCTTTTGCGCCAGAACAAGATCATCATCAAGAATCCCCTTATGGGTGATTGGTTGAAGAACCCTGATGAAGAAATTATTAACAGAATTGGATACTCTGCTTATCCTCAAGTCATTCATTCTCCTAAGAACGCTCTATCCCCTAAGCCTCTTAAGTTATGGAAAGGTAAAGGACCAGTTGTCACTGAGCGTCCTAATCCTATTAATGCTTGGATAGAAGCTGAAGCCCTCAAGTATCTTGTAAGATTATGGGCTGAGGACTATGATGAAGAAATAGAACGCTTTGAGAAGTTTCTAGCCGCTAGAAAAGAACAGAAAAAAGCTGATAAGCTTGGCAAGCGATGGATGATGGATACCGCAAGATGTGCTGAAGAGTTTGTGTTGCATTTCTACACGATAGATGAACTTGTGAGGTATCCATTCTTGTTTCAATTTGGAGTAGATTACAAACGTAGAGGTTTTTCTGTGTTTCTACTCGAGCAGGGCAAGAATTTGGTGGGCAATATTAGCAACTTGCCTTATTATAGACAGTCAATAGAAAGCTATATTCGCCAGTATCTAGCTTTAGTCGCTCAGGTAGGACGCTATGTTTATTATCCGTCTCAAGATTTTATACAGCGTATTCTTCCTGATCTGAATGAAGATGCCTCCACCAGTAAGAAACCTCTCTTGCCAGGGCAAAGTAAAGTTCCAATAAGCCCTGATAATGATCACACTGAGTTTGCAAAACTCTACAGAGATAGGAGAGCGATTCTCGAGAATACACAATCGCTGGACATCTCCTTCGTTGAATATTTTGGCCTGAATAACTTCCGAGGCTACAATCTTCACCCTGTTTTTGTATGTGAATAGAATGTTCAAGTGTCCAAGATGATTTCGCTGATCAGGCCAGTGGACCGAGAGGCTGCTCAAGCGCTGATACCTGTTATTTTGGGACTTTTACAATTCTTACATTTCAGGAGTTGATCTGCCCGAGGTTGTGCAATTTGCACTTAACACTGAAGAGCGCGAAGATGTTATATTCTTTATTCCGCAGACCAACTTTATAAGTCCAAGGCATGTTATGGAAGCGATTGGCCCATTCTGGGTCATTGCCATTGAACAACCTTCTCCCCAAATTCAAATAGTTGAAATTGAAGAGGAAAAGCTCCTGCTATGGAAGTCACTCATACTGATAGTGCTTCTGCAGTGGAGGTTCCAGTTGTTGCTCAAGCTGCAGAAATTGATGCTATGACTCAATATTTTGAGCAAACGATTGAAGAGGTGCAAGCCGAGCTGAATGAAGTGGCTAAGGAAAAACCTATTCTTTGTGATCTGACTAAAGGCAAGGCTCCTACATCGATGCCCTCTCAAGCAAAATCTTCTTCCAGCGATTCATCAGATTCGGACTCCGAAAGTGATCCAGAAGCTAAAGATTTTAGAAAAGCAATTCAAAATTCTCTTGGTAATATCACGGGCTCTTGTTCTTGATTGGAAGAGCGAAGCAATTCAATGCTTAACCAAGTAGAGAGAATTCTTCACGCTAACATGAGTAACGTCAACAAGCATACAATCACTATGATGAATAGTATCGCTCCTCTTGTCAAAGATATGTCAGATGATTTTAACCGGACGCTAGCCCAGAATGCATCCGTTGATACTGAGCGACATACTTCTTCCAATTTGATCTCTCAAAGTATCGCCGAGCAAGTTGCTCTTCTAGTGGATGAAGTCAAACTTCTTTGCAGGGACATTGCTGAGTTAAAGACCTCCCTTGATGATGCCAAGAAGGGGGAAGATCTGAAAGAAAAGTCCCAAGTCAAAGCGTTGAAGGAGCCAATCTCTAAAATCGATAATAAACATTGGCGATCCATGTTCAAAGAGATAGTAAGCATAAAGAAAATGCTAACTAAGAAGTGTAAGCCAAGATACTATCTAGGCAGACACTTGCTTCCGGACTTGGATGTAGACTTTTTAGAGAGTATGGGTTTTCATCCATACGCTGGACCTCTTAGAAGACCTATCAACTGGAAATCCACCACTGATCGAAGACAAGACATTTACCATGACTTGATCCGAGGACTTAGAATTCCTGCGAGGGAATGGGTGGAAAGATTGTTGGAGCTGAATGAAAGCGCTAGACTAAGAAGACATAACTATGATGAACTTCAGCATACAACAATGATAGATGTTGATAGACTTCTTCTGGACTTAGCGAATGAAATCTATGTAGAAGAAGCAAATAGGAAGCGACAGAAAAGATGATTGCTTATATTGTTTTATATATTTCTGTTGTCGCTTTAATTATCTACCTTCAGTGTAAATCATGTATGCATAATTTTCTTAAATGAATGAATGATTTATCGCTGAAACAACTTGTTGAGACTAATCTAACTTAACTAACTTTGCTAACTTTTGATTATTTTGGACTTTTCTTTGAACTCTTAATCTATAAAAGAGTTATAAGAGTTAAGGTCTTAACATCATCAAAAAGGGGGAAATTGTTAGGAAATTTCATGTTAGATGTTTTGATGATGACAAGATAGGATTTCATGTTAGACCCCAAAATAATGTAAGTTTATATTTTCATAGAACTATTGTATAAGCATTTGAAAGGTTGTAATTTTATTAAGCTTGTAATTTTTATCTTTATAGATTTTAGACTAAGTATTGGATACTAAGTCGCTAGTAGAATTCTAGGTGAGTCTATTAGAGATGAAGTTGAAGATCAGCGTCTGAAGATAAGCGAAGATGAAGATTCTGTCTTAAGCGACTGCCAATAGCTATGGACTGTTTCAAGACTTATGAATCAAGCGATCAAGAAGATCAGATTCACCTGAAATAAATTTCGAAGTCACTAAGGACTTAAATGCAATCATTTAACGGGCATTTATTTCCAATGGGAAATAAATTCAAATGCATTAAATGCTTGATAAGAGCATTAAATGTGATAAGGACAGATTGTATACGGAACAAGCTACCAATTGGCTTAGACTGTCAGAATTTCAGAGTGCAAACCTGCCACATCAAATCAATGCAGCAGGATTTCAGGAATGTCAGAGAAAAGGTATGACTGACTTGGGCGTGAGACGCACGCTCCTACATGTGTCCAACGGACAAATCACAAGAAATTTTCTATAAATACCTTACCCTCAGCAAACCCTAAAAACACGTACATACACAAGAAAGTCAAAACTTTGCTGAAATTCTATCTCAAGAAAAAGCTTCGAAACTCCATAGCCAAAATTCTTTCAAGCTTTTTACATACATTCCAGACAGTCATAGATATCTCAAACATCTTCAAAGAAGAACCATACACTATTATTGAGATATCCTAAGTTGTTTGAACTTCCTAAAATCAAACAAACCCGTGACCAAAATCCTCAACCTCATCTATCTGTGTGAAGAAGTTGTTGACTCTACAAGCAGTATTTCTGAGTGAGAGAAGCTTGTTGGTGAAGATCTTCATTGGTGCTGAAGTCTTTGTAATCAAGGAACCCAAGATCATCATCCCCTCCTCTATTATGTAGAAGCCTCTGTGTGATTCTTCGATTATCAACTTAGTGGAATTCCTCCAAATGTTCAAGGAGAAGAAGGACGTATCTGGGATTACACCACCCAGTGAACCTTATAAATTCTTGTGTTATTTACTGTCATTTACTATTTTATTGTCTTGCTTTATATTTTATCATTTATCTTGAAAAAGACAAGTAAAACGGTTAAGCGACTATTTGAACAAAATGAGCGATAAAGCTTTAAAAACCATTTCCACTATGCTAACCCTGATGAAGTGATCTAAGCGTTACCCTACTTTGGTAAATTGCTAAAATCACTAAGTCTAAGTTATCTTTACTGAAGCGCCTGACCTAAGCGCTCAGCTTCCTAAGCGTTCAAATTTTTAAAAGTGATACAAAATCTTTTGAAGTCAAAAAAGACTTCAGGGTCTATTCAACCCCCCCTTCTAGACCCTTTCGTATGCCACTTAGGACCACCATCAAAGAAGCCTAAGTTGAAGGAAAGGACATTTGAAACTATGTCAAGAGCTTCCTCGATTGTAATTTTAGATAATTTGCCTAGGCGATATGCGGATCATAAGAGCCTCATATTCCCTTTCACAATTGGGGAATTTCAGTTCAAACAAGTCTTGTGTGATCCGCAATCAAGCATCAATGTGCTTCCATACTCCTTGCTCAAGAAACTAGGCTTAGGAGAACCACGACCAACTTCAATGCGTATAGAACTTGTAAATACTTCGAGCAAATATCCTAAAGGAATTATCGAGAATGTACATATACAAATTAACAAGCTCCACTTTATGGTCGATTTTATAGTACTTAAGATTCTTCGTTCCTTTGATTCTAAGGTTTCCGTTCGTATGCCAAGCCAATGTGAAGGACAAAGTAAACGAGAATAAGTTAACCTTGAGTGATGGGAGAGAAATAATTTCTTTCGATTTTGATAAGGTTTAGAGACATCCTTTCGACACGGGATCTGGATTAGATAGAGAATTGGGGAAAGAAGCAATACGACTCTTTAGGTTCGTCTCGTTTAGCAATGAGAAGAATCCAAAGGAAGTGGGTAACACCTAATCAGTCACGTGGCCCACTTCGTAGCCCAAACGAGATTGAATGAGTAAATCATTCTAAAACTTTCCAATCGTGAATACCATGTATGTATAAACTTTTTGTTCTCGTGTTCCAATCAAGTGAGAGTCACGATTATATCAAACTCACTAAACTTGACCATATGCATAAATCATAATAATACGAGATAACTGAGTTTGCTTTTGTGCTTGGCACAAGTGACTCTAATGTTTTGGCCAAAAACTTTGGCTGTGTTTGTTTTTATTTTGGGGTTCTTTTCTTGGTGAAAAAGTTTTTTGGGAGTTGTGTATTTTGATGAAAATGTGTTTGGTTTTGTGTTTGATTTTATTTTCAGAAGAGATAAAAGTTATTGTAGCAGTCAAATCATGTAAGTTTTTGTCTGAAAAGTTGTGTTTATAATTAGTTAATGATTGAAAAATATAATATAATATAAGTTTTAAATAATTGTAATATTATGGTTATATATATATATATATTGTAGTTGATGTAATTATTAGGCACCCTAAAGTAGATACAAATAGGAAGACAATAGCTGACAAATTCTTTGACCAAAAAAGTCCTTTTTGGGCAAAAAAACATAAAGCAAACAAGTTTTGGCCAGAAATTTTGGCCAAAACATGTTTCGAAACAGAAACAAACACAGCCTTTGATTTCCATTATCTATAATCACATCGGACATATTCTCACTCACTTATGAGAGAACAAATTCAATCTTAGCAGTCAGTTAAGACTACCACTCGCCCATCAAGCAGCATTTCGAGGTCGACCCCACCAACGGATGAATTAGATCTAACTACTCTAGTGATAGAGTTGACGTCACGAGTGCATTTTCAGCCTGATACTTCAGGTCATAAGTTTACTTATACCTATCACGAATTAATAATCAGTTGTGTCATTAACAGTAACAGAGTGAAAACCCATGTGACAGAACTGATACGAGTCATGATAGAACAAATCGGTTCCACTGATGTGTCTACAATCATAAACTCTCACTATCACATAATGTCCGACTGCCGCTCCCATGTCAAAGCTCAGATTGTACAAATATTTAAAAAATTTATTGTCCATTAAAGACTTCTTATTACTTGCGAACTAGTTAAGTAATCAAGACTAATCTCTCTAGTGCCTTTTTTTCCTATCTCATAGGAAATAGAGAGATTGCACTGATTACATGGACAATTGTTTTACACTACTTACTGATGCTAATAAGTTTTATGTGAAAACTAATATAATACCTTTTATTATAAATAAGTCAATTTCAACTTGAATGCCCTGTACAATCTATCCTCTATGGCATTTAAGGGCATAATCCTAACAATCTCCGACTTGCACTCAATTGGGTCCAGTTAGGGTGTTCATTTCGAGTAATATTGAAAGTGGGTTTGTCATATTTGAGAGAGATAAACAGGAAAATAATTGTAGAAATAAATCAGATAAAATTAAATTAATTCGTAATTGTTTTGACCAAGAAAATTAAGGACTTTATAATTTTAACTTGGCTCCCACAAAAAATTTTGAATCCTACACTCCCACTGTAGAAATCAGGAGTCATCGTTGGCATCGATCCCATAGTGGCTATTGAGTTCTTCAAATTATTCAGTGGATTGCAAGCTAACCGATTTCTGGCCCACTAATTATTCAAAGTGGTGTCTAACATCAATTTATCTAATAAATAATGCAAAACATTTCCCCATAGTTCACCAAGTCGCAACCCTTGAACAATTTCTAAGTTCGTGAACTACCGAGTTCCATCGCACTAACTCCCTTTAATCTAACAGTTGAATTTCATCTTGCAATCTAACTAATTGATGGGGTGAAATATGCTTCGACTAAGGCATCTAATGCACTTAATAAAATTTCAAATTACTTCCAAATGCATAACCCCCAAAATTGAGAAGCATTATACACCAGTTGTAATTTTAATTTAGTTAAGCTTAGTGGGGGGAGAGGATGCCTAGCACCATTTACTAACTCGGTATTTATTTAATTGGAAGAATTGATTTCTCAACAAATATTTGGTCTCACTTTGCATATTAATCAATTTATATAGCACGATAAACATATTGATCATGCATTATTTATACAACTAATAAATATGCCCATCAAATATATTAGGAAATAAATAAAATCAACTAATTTTAGCAAATTGTTAATTGAGCTTAATATCAATTAATCCGGGTTATCATCCTTTTGACCCATGCGGTTAATTTTAATTTACCCAAAATCGGAGATATCAAAATTTGATCTGAATTCATCATCCCAACTCGCATGAATAGTCTAACTATTCTTGTCCATGGATTAAACGAATCGGTTCATACGCCCCTACATGTGACACACACAATCACACTCTGTCAGGCACGTTCGAATGTCACCTGGTGCACGTTCGAACGTGTGCTTTGCGCACAACACTGCACATAGACTGCATCGCACGTTCGAATGTGCCTGAGGCAATGTCTGAACGTGTCGTTAGTGTGCAGTTCTGCGCGTAAACGTCTCGGGGCATAAAAGCCTCATTTTTCTTGATTTCTATGCTTTTCTCAATCTTAAATAATTCCATATATTTATAGATCATAAAAACACGAAAAACTAGGCTTTAAACATAAAACACAGATTTATTCATACGAACATACATGCTTCAAAAACATATAAATCAAATCGTATGATTAATCACATAAAAGATTAAATATGCAAATTAAAGATTGGCTTTGATATTACTGTTGGAAAACATGGTAAAAATGCAGCGGAAGCAAATAAAACAAATTTTTTCCAAAGTGATCATCTTGATTTGTATACTCAAATCTATAAAGCGCTAAAACTTATCTATTGTAGTGAAGTGGTTGGAGAACCCGACTCTTCGAAATTTTCTGAAACTTCGGGAGAGCTATCTATACCATTCCTTGGATTATCCAGCCTTTTTGAATCCTTGTTTGATTTCTTAAATTCTGATTCGAATGACGAAGTTAACCCGTCTCTAAATTATCAAGCAGAGAATTGCATGAGAAAAAGTTGTCTTCTTTCTCCGTTAAGTGGACGGCTAGACTAGGGGGGGGAGAGAGAGAGAGAGAGAGAGAGAGAGAGGAGGGAATTTTTCTTTCTATGCTTTGGAGGCTCACAATGTGACTAATGTCAACTTAGGTCAAAAAGTCTTTAAGTGATATATATTTATATTACATGACTTGATGACCAAGTCACACAAGCCTATAATGGGTGAGTATGAGATTGAACGACCCCGTTAGTATTATATGTTGGTTCTATGTCAAACTTGGAATCTATGATTAGAGTATGTGTGAGATTAGACCTCTAACCTAAGGTGTCATGGCTGGGATGTGTACTACCCACTATACTTTGATATACACATGAATTGCAAGAGAATCATATTGTGACATATGTTGGGTATAGTCTAGTAGTATGATGGAATAAATGACATTAGATATTGGATCCATCCATGGCTTGAAGCCTGGTATTTCTTATATTGTGTAAGATGAATGATCGATAAAAGACTCTAGCAAGAGCGAAGTCTTAAAAGATGTGATGGTCCCTGCTTAGAAGACTAGATCATTAGTGTTCCAACACAATCATAGCTTCTGAATTTTTAGGATTTCTACCAAAGCCAAACCCTAGACTACAGACGGGAAAAAGATGAAGGCTTCGACTCACATGAAGATCGTAACATGGAGAGGTTTGTCGTTCATCATTAATATCTAGGAAGTCATGGCGACGGTGCTAGACATCGATCCATGACAAATAGGTGCCTTGAATTAATGTGATGAATTAATTCAAGGCCTAACTGATTATTTGGCTGAATAATTAATTATGACAATTAAGGGATTGTCTAGCCTTTTGGGGATAGAAACTAATGTCATCTTATTAATGAGTCTAAGGGGTCATATACTTAACTTAGTGTAGTACCTATTGACATAATTAATTATGTGTGAATTAATGGAGAAATTAATTAACTGAAAAAAATTAATTAATTAAGTGTTCTTAATTAATAATAGTCATGATTTAATATTGGAATATTTAATTAGAGATGACTAATTAATTAATGTTTAAGAGGAAAGAAAATATAATATTATATAGATACACGTATAGGTGTATATATGTATGTGTATGGTGGAAATGTCTTGTTCAATAAGTCTACAGAGACACACACACACACACACACATATATATATGCATATATTATTAATTTATTATATGGAAGGTTCTAGATATTTGGAAAGATCTCAAATATATGGATGGATCTTAAAGATATGGACAGATCTAAAATATATATGGGAAGGTCTCAAATATATAGAAGATCTAATTAGTTACTTAGTGGATCTAATTAATTAAGGAAGAGAGATAAAGAAACAAAGAAATTCATATAATATAATATATTTTAGTATATATACATACATAATACACACACGTGTTGCGCGTATGTGTGTGAAGCGTGTATGTTTGTGTGTTGTGGTGCACCACACAAACACACACACACACACAAACACACACACACACACACACACACATATATATATATATATAAACATACTATATTCATTGAATTAATTAATTGACTTATCACAAGTTTATGAACTTGAGAAAATTAATTCATCTTCTCTACTTCCTCTCCTCTCTACATCAGAGTTTAAACACATATTGGAAAAAAGAACTAATTAACTGAGAAAAATGAATTTATTAAGTGGTCTTAATTAATAATAGTCTTGATTTAATATTAACTGAATAATTAATTATGACAATTAATTATTCAGGGCCTAATTGATTATTTGGCTGAATAATTAATTACGACAATTAATGGATTAATGTCTAGCCTTTTGGGGATAGAACCTATTGTCAACTTATTAATGAGCCTAAGGGGTCATATACTTAGTGTTGTACCTATTGGCAGAATTAATTCTTTGTGAATTAATGGAGAAATTAATTAATTGAGAAAATAAAATTAATTAAGTGATCTTAATTGATAATAGTTTTTAATATTGGAATTATAAATTGGAGAAGACTAAATAGTTAACGTTTCAGAGGAAAGAAAATATAATATCATATATATATAGATACACGCATAGGTGTGTATATGTATGTGTAGTGAAAAGTTTCTTGTTCACTAAGTTCACACACACACACACACACACACACACATATATATATATATATGCATATATTATTATATGGAAGGTCCTAGATATTTGGAAAGATCTCAAATATATGGATGGATCTTAAAGATATTGAAAGATCTAAAATGGGAGGATCTCAAATATATGGAAAGCTGTAATTAGTTAATTAGTAAATCTAATTAATTAAGGAAGAGAGATAATGAAAGAAAGAAATTCATATAATATAGGAAAAATTACTAAAAAAACCCGAAAATAATTTTTCATATCCAAAAAACTCATGAAAATATTTTTTAATCTAAAAACTCATTCTACAAACTTTTCATTCCAAATACCCCCAAAAGTGAGGATTAACGGCTTTTTCGTCTAAACTACCCTTCATTTATATAGTTAATAATTGATCACTTATTTTTTCTTATTGGAAAATTGATTAATCTTAAAATACGGATTTTATTTTGTAATAATAATTTTTTAAAACTATTTGTGTAAATTTATTTTGATTTAATATGGTAATTATCTATAAATAAATGTGTTAAATTTTTTAAAAAGTTCAAAAAATCTGGAAATTTAAAATTAAAATCATAATTAGTACCAATTATCAATATAAAATTTTTAAATGAATAAATTTCATGACAAAACTACAATTGATTAATTTTTAATCTAGAAGACTAAGGGCAATTAAGTCCAAAAACTTGTTAACCCTAAATATTGGGTTTTTTGATGGAGTGGGTTTTGTGGATTGACAAGTATTATCATGGGTTTTTTGGATGTAAAAGTTTATTTTAAGAGTTTTTAAGTAATTTTTGGTGTTCCCAAGTGGCATACAAAAGGCTCTAGAAGGAGGGGGTTGAATAGATCCTGAAGTTTTCTTCGATTTCAAAAAAATTCGCATCACTTAAAATATTTTGAATGCTTGGTAAGCAAAGCGTTAGGTCAAGCGCTAGAGATAACATAACTTAGACTTAGAGATTTTAGCAATTACCAAAGTAGGATAACACTTAGATCGCTTAACAGGGTTAGCATAGCGGAATAGATTTTGATGCTTAGCATTCGGTTTTACCAATTAGTCGCTTAACTGATTTAAAGCCTTTTAAAGATATAATGTAGATAATAAATAAAGCAATAAAACAGTAATGTAAATGATACAAGATATGAAAGGTTCACCAGGTGATGTAATCTCAGCTACGTCATTCTTCTCCTTTTCACTTAGAGGAAATTCACTAGATGATAATCAAAGTCTTCACACAGAGGACTTCTACAAATGATGAATGAATATGAAGATGATCTTGAGCTCCTTGATCACACAGACTTCAGCGCTACGTGAAATCTCTTCAACAAGTTTCTCTCACTCAGAAATACTGCTTGAAGGAAACAACAACTTTCTCACACAAATGAAAGAGGTTGAATGGTTTTGTCACAAAGGTTTGTTTGATTTTTGGAAGTTCAAACAACTTTGGATATCTCAATAATAATGACAGGTTCTTCTAAGTAAGATGTTTGAGATATCGGTGACTGTCTTTTGGAATGTATGAAAAGCTTGGAGAATTTTGGCTATTGAGTTTGTTAGGAATTTCATGTTAGATGTTTTGATGATGACAAGATAGGATTTCATGTTAGACCCCAAAAGAATGTAAGTTTATGTTTTCATAGAAATATTGTATAAGCGTTTGAAAGTTTACTTATTTGGTTAGACTTGTAATTTTTGTCTTTATAGATTTTAGACTATGTGATACCAAATCACTAATAGAGTTCTGTGTGAGTCTATTAAGTGATGAAGTTGAAGATCAGCATCTGAAATCAAAAGAAGATGAAGATTTGTTCCAAGCGTCCGTCAAGTGCTCACTATTCAAGTGTTACTATTCACGCATTACTATTCAAGCGCTCAAGCGTCAAGCGCTTACTATTTAAGTGTTACTATTCAAGCGCTCAAGCGTCCAGCGACTCAAGCATCAAGCGCTTACTATTTAAGTGTTACTATTCAAGCGCTCAAGCATGAAGCGACTCAAGCGTGAAGCGCTCACTATTCAAGCGCTTACTATTCGGATGAACAGTGTTCAAGCGCTCAAAGTTTCAAGCGGTACTATTCAGATGAACAGTCCCCAAGCGTCTGCTGAATAGTGCTACTATTCATGCGTCACTATTCAAGCGAACAACTTTCAGATTCATCTGAATATAAAACCCAAGTTATAAAAGACTTCAATACAAGCATCAAAAGATAATTATTTCCAACGGAAATAAAGACAAGATGCATTAAAAGATGGATAAAGTGCATTAAAGTATGAGCACTATAACATGGGCAACCTACCTTTTTGACCAAGACTATCAGATTCCAAAAAACCAAGAACATGTCTGACTATTTAATATAGCCAAATGTCAGGAATGTTTGAGACAAGGAACGTTTAGGGAAACACGCTCCAAATTGTGTCCAACGGACAAAATTCCAAGAAACATAAATAGTACCCTTTTTCAGCAAAAGAAAGAGGTGTGACAGAGGGAAGAAGTGACCGAGATTATACACGCACATACACAAGAAAAAGGTCCAAACTTTGCTGATATTATTTGAGAGAAAAAGCTTAGAAACTTCATAGCCGAAATCCTTCAAGCCTCTCAAATACATTCCAAAAACAGTCACCAATATCTCAAACATCTTTTTAGAAGAACCCTAAAATCCGTTACAAAAATCCTCAACATCTTTCATCTGAGTGAGAAAGTTTGAACTTCCCAAAACCAAACAAAACCGTTACAAAAATCCTCAACATCTTTCATCTGAGTGAGAAAGTTTGTTGATTCACAAGCAGTATTTTTGTGTAAGAGAAGCTTGTTGAAGTTGATCTCTATTGGAGCTGAAATCTGTGTGACCAAGGAGTTCCGAGATCAGTTGTAACTTGCATTATTTCTGGGTGAAAGAAGCAAGGGGATAGAGGATCTTTATTGGAGCTGAAATCTGTGTGACCAAGGAGTTCCGAGATCTATATCCAATCTCTCTCTATTTTGTAGAAGTCTCTGTGTGACTCTTCGATAATCATCATAGTGGAAATCCTCCCTGATAAAAGGAGAAGAAGGACGTAGCTGGGATTACATCACCCAGTGAACCTTACAAATATCCTGTGTCATTTAATGTTTTATTGCTTTACTATTCATATTGCATATATTTTGATAAAAGCTTTTAAAAACGACTAAGCGACTAATTGGTTAAAACGAACGCTAAGCTAAAATAATCTCCGCTGTGCTAACTCTGATTTAGTGACTAAACCTACCCTACTTTGGTAAGCGTTGAAATCATCGAGTCTAAGTTAACGTTTCTCAAGCGCCCAAAACTAGCGCTTAAGTCATCATCTCTCAAGCGCCGCACCCAGCGCTTAAAGCTTTCCGAGCGTTCAAATACTTCAAAGTGATACGAATTTATACAAGTCGAAAAAGACTTCAGGGTCTATTCAACCCCCTCCCCCCTTCTAGACCCTTTCGTATACCACTTGGGACCAACAGAGTTTGTAAGCTTTTCTTGTAAGTATTTCAGCAAAGTTTTAACCTATTTTCTTGTGTATGTGCGTGTCTATTTAGGGTTTGCTGAAGGATACTATTTATAGAGATTTCTTGAGATTTATCTGTTGGATACATGCAGGCGCGTGTCTCTCACGCAGTGAGTGAATAGTTCCTTTTTCTGACATTCTTGAATATCTGCTCCACCGATTGGATGCTGCAAACTTTGAGCACTAACGGTCTAGTCAAAGGTGGCTTGTCCGTATGCAATTCGTCCTTATCACATTTAATGCTCTTATCAAGCATTTAATGCATTTTAATTTATTTTTCGTTGGAAATAAATGCCCATTGATGATTGCATTTAAGTCTTTCATGACTTCGGAATTTATTTCAGGTGAATCTGATCTCTCAATTGCTTGAAGCTTAATCGCTGATTCATACTCCTGAAATGTCCTTAGCGTTTGACAAACGCTTAAAACAATCTTCATCTTTACTTAACTTCAGACGCTGATCTTCAATTTCATCTTTGAAAGACTCACCTAGAATTCTATCAGCGACTCGGTATTCAATACTTGGTCTAAAATCTATAAAGATAAAAAATACAAGCCTAATCTAAAAATTACAACTCGATAACTTTCTTAAAATGCTTAAACATATTCTATTAAAGATAAACTTACATAATCTTTTGGGTCTAACACAAAGCCTATCTTGTCATTATCAAAACATCTAACATGAAATTTCTTAACAGTTTTCCCCTTTTTGATGATGTCAAGACCTTAACTCTTTTATAGTCCAAGAGCTAGAAGAATGACAAAGATTATATAAATTTAGCATTTAAAAAAATTAGAGAAGTTAGCTATAAGTTAGCACAAATAGCAAAAAACAAGATATTTCACCAAAACTCATTCAGTCATAGATAAGCAGTTAAGTGCAATGAGTATAAACAGAAACATTCATAAAGCGCTTAAAAAGTAAACAGTAAAAGTCTAGTGCTTTCTCTTAATGGAAGTGGTTTTTGATTTACTTGCGTCCTTTCCTTGCTTAGCGAGCATCTCCGCAAACTTTCATAGATTGTTATTGCCGTCTACCATCTTTTTATGTGTATCATTGGCGTATTGTTTTTCACCCATCTTTTCAACAAATTGTTCAAAACTGTATAGACGCTTGTTCCAAACCGATGGATCAATTCCAAGTTCACATAGTAGTTTTTCAAATATTTCATAAGTTCTTGTGACTGGAGTTCGGCGAGTTGTCTGATTAGCAGGAACAAACACAGCAAAAGGCGGAATGCTCAGCTCTTTAAGAAGCTCAATGGAAAAGTCAGGAATTGGGAAACCTCTGTAGAAACGTGGTTTTCGTTTCTTGAGGATGGCTTGCTGGATAGATGAAATTTTTCTTTGAAGATCTTCCCAGCGATTGTTTTCAGAGCTTTGAGCGCTCTTGGACTTGCCTTTACCCTTTTCCCCCTTCTTGACATCATCAAGAGAGTTCTTAATTTTGGCCATATCTTTCCAAAGGAGCATGACTTCTTCTAAAAGAAGAGCAACTTGCTTAGAGATAGACTGAGCGACTGAATTAGATTGATTGTGTCGCTTGATATCAGTAGAAGCATTCTGGGCTAGTGATCGGTTGAAATCTTTAGAAAGCTCAGTAATCAGCGAGACCATTGTATCAAGCATTTTTGCTGAACGTTTAATCACTTGATTTCTCATCTCAGTGACTCTTTGTCTGTCCATGGCATGGGTTACCTCTTGATATTTTTCCTCTATTTGAGAACATGAGCCTTGAATTTCAACAAGAGAGTTTTTAACTGCTTGCTTGAAGTCTTTGGCTTCAAGGTCACTCTCAGAGTCAGAATCGCTTGAGGAAGATGACTTAGGCAACATAGTATCTTTCCAAGTCATTGGAGCCTTACCTTTAGCCTAATCTCGGATGAGTGATTCTTCCTCTAGAATTTCATCAATTTCTTCGTTCGCTCAACTTGAAGATTGAGCGGAGCTTCTTCCACTAGAGTGCTTGGAACATCTTGCATTTCAGCGTCTTCTGCTACAGTAGGAGCATCCACTAACATTTCTGTGATTTCCACAGAAGGAGAAGGTCTTGGAATAGGGATGACCCAGAGTGGGCCAATCGCTTCTCGAACATGCCTCGAACTTAGATAGAATGATCTCGGGATAAAGAATAAAGCGTCTCCGCGCTGTTCGGTACTAAACGCTAGATCAGCGTCTTCCGGGATCACCACACCAGATGTGTAACAATTAATAAAGTCCATCAAAGAAGGCATCAGCGCTTGAGCTAACGGTTGATCCACTGGCCTAGGGGTGTAAACGAGCTGAGTTCGAGCCGAGCCTGCTGATTCTTTTGAGCTCGAGCTCGAGCTCGTCGAGCTTGGTTTTTCGAGCTCGAGCTCGAGCTCGTCGAGCTTGGTTTTTCGAGCTCGAGCTCGAGCTCGTCGAGCTTGATTTTTCGAGCTCGAGATCAAGCTCGAGCAGAGCCCAGGCTCACTAGCAATGGAAGCTCGAGCTCGTGAAGCTTGGCTCGAGCTCGAGTCGAGCTCATTTCGAGCCGGCTCGGCTCAATTTACACCCCTACACTGGCCTAATCAAGGAGAGAATCTGGGCCACGGGGATGTTCTGCTCTACAAAGAGACCTGGAAGCACGGAGTATGCTCTGAACTCGTTCAAACCAAAGTGGTTGTTGAAAGTCATGTCTAGCGAGTGAACATTGTCAAGAACCGCTTGGCATGTACAATGGTCTTCTGCATGCTCATAATTTAATCTCATATGAGTGGTCTTGGGCATTGGGATTACATCTTGCTTACTTGGGCAGGCATCTTCATTAAGATAACATGGATAGCCTCGGATGAAACCTTGACAGTTCCCTTATGATGTATCGCTCAATGCCTTGACGATAATAAGGCGAATTTGCAATACTAACCACAAAATCTAAGCGTTGTTGGAGAACAAAAACGGCATAGCCCCTTTGCTTGTACAAGATTCCAAACTCAAAAAGAGACGTGCAGCGAAGCATTTCTTCAAGCGTATGAAAGTGCAAAACATATTCTTCTGTCCATCTGGATGTATCAATCATCCAACATCTCCCGAGCTTCTCAGCAACGAGTCTATCTTTATTGGCTTCGACCAACTTCTTAAATCGTTCTCTATCATGATCATAGTCATCAGCCCAGACTCGAGCGAGAAACTCTCTAGCTTCATCTTCCACCCAGGAATTGATGGGATTAGGACGCTCAGCGACAGCGGGTCTTTTTCCCTTCCACAATTAAGGGGTCTTGGAGAGAGAGCATTCTTAGGGGATCGAACAAACTTTGGCTTGGCTAAGTACCCAATTGCCTCATCAGGTCTTGAGCCATCCAGCGATATTGGGATTTTTTAGCACAACCTTGTTCTGGCGCAAGGGATAGAACGCTTCTTCAGAACAGCCAGAAAGATTGAAACGCTCAGCGTCAAAATCAGTTACATTGATAGCACGATGCTGAATATATCCTAACCGAGATTTCAGACGCTTCTTGGTATGAAGACCTAGATTTGCTAGCGTATCGAATACTTCAAATTTCTTGGCGTCTGAAAGAAAAGGGTTGTGGAGAGTTTCTTGGAACGTCTTCTCTATATCAACCATCTGAAAGGTGTTATTTTCTCTTCAGGCATAGTAGAATTTGACTTCTGGATCATAGCCTCTTGGAAATAAATTGATAACACGAGGAGACGGAGGAGGAGGAGTTGGTCGTTGGATGATAGGGGCCATTTCTATAGACCGCTCAGCAATCACATACGCTTCCTGGGCTATAGATGCGTCAGGAACAGTCTGTGCAACTTCCTTTGCAATTTCCATGACCAATGTCAGATCGACATCTAACTCCATTTCAACCTCTGAAGATAAGGTTGCCTCGTCGACAGCTGGAACTGGAGGAACTTCAGTATCTGCCACAATTAGAGCTGAAACAAGCAAGCGTTTGAGAAGATAGAAAAATTTCTACTAAGTAGAAATTTAAAGGAAAAGATATAAATGCTTACCCTGAGGACTCTCAACAGTCTCAGTCGCTTGGGCTTTAGGAATAGATTGTTCCTTTGCCTTAAGCTCCAATGAAACTTCATCATCAAGAGTGATGAGAGTGGTGAGAGGAGTAGCACGGATAGGAATATGACGCTCCTCTAAGGCGTCTAAAACGACTTTCATTCCTGCTTCTCTAAGAGCTGGAATATTTTATCCTAGCGTTAGATGAAAGAAACTAATAAGGAAAGAATAATGTACATTGTAGTTTTACAAGTACTTACCCTGGTCGCTAAAATGAATACCCTCTGAAAGAGGATTAGCTTCAGGCTCTGAGGGAGATTCATGAGGAGGGGAGGCACTCAAAGGTTCTTCAAGCGCTGGCTCTAGCTCTGATGGAGCACTTTTTGTTGGGTTTCGCGTAAAATCGAATAAACGCAGCTGAAGTTTTAAATTTTTAACCCAAAGTACTTTCTCCGTTTGCATATATGAACCAATTAATCGCATAACGAATAACGACTTACCCGTAGAAGCGAAGTGGTAGGAGAATCCTATTCCTCCTCTAAATTTTGAGTTGATGAAGCCTTGAATTCTTCAATGCTTGTGTGATCTATTCTTCTTGAATTTCTTGACTTTTTCTTGAAGTTTGATCCGAACAACGGACACACGTTGTCGCTAAATTATCACGCTCGGATTGATTGACAAAAAATTCCCTCTTTTTCCCTATGATGACCGATGGCTAGTGTATAGAGAGAGGGAGGAGATTTTTCTTTTTCTTTCTAGGAGAGTTATGATTTCGTATGTCTTGTTTTAGGTCAAGGAGTCCGTTTATGACCTCTTGACTTGTTGACCAAGACAAACAAAAGAGACCTCGTTGGGCATCCTTATGGACGCCTAACTTAGCCCTAGTAGGCATCTTCATGGACGCCCATTCTAGGCCCGGGGCTTCTTTTGTTTTAATTAATTATCTATTTAATTAATAATTTATTATATTCAATAAATAAATTAATTAATTAAATAACCAAATTAATTAGATAAATTAATTCATTAATTTATTTTCATAGGAAATTAATTAATAATTAATCTTATCTTTATAATTAATTATTTCATCTAATGAGTAATTAATTATTTAATTTATCCAATAAATTAAATCTCCTAGAAGAAAAATAGAAAGCCCTCTTTCTTTTTTGTTTATCAATCCTTTAGCGCGACTCTTTAGGTTCATTTTGTTTGGCAATGAGAGGAAACCAAAGGAAGTGGGTAACACCTATCCAGTCACGTGGCCCACTTTGTTGCCTAAATGAAATCGAATGATTGGATCATTCCACAACCTTCCAATCATAAATACCGTATAAGTATAAACCCTTTGTTCACGTGCCCTAGTCAAGTGAGAGTCATGGTTATGTCAAACTCACTGGACTTGATCATATGTATTAATTATAATAATACGAGATCATTGAGATCGATTTAGTGCCTCGCACAATCGTCTCGTTTTGCTTTGGCCAAAGACTTTGATCTCTATTTATCTATAATCACATCGGGTACTTTCTCATTCACTTATGAGAGAACAAATCTCATATTAGATATCAGCTAAGATTACCACTTGCCTATCAAGCCGCATTTCGAAGTTGACCCCACCAACGGGTGAATTGGGTCTAACTACTCTAGTGAAATACTTGACGTCACAAGTGCATCTTCAGCCTGATACTTCAGGTCAAAGGTTCACTTATACTTATTACGCATAATTAGTTCTGTTATTGACAGTCACAGAGTGAAAACCCATGTGACAGAACCGATGCAAATCATGTTCGTGCATATCAGTTCCACTGATGTGCCTATAGTCTTAAGCTCCCACCATCACATGGTGTTCGACTGGGACCCAATGTCAGAGCTAAGATTTATACAAGTGTTCTAAGTCTTAATTTGTCCATTAAAGACTTCATATTACTTGCGAACGAGTTTAAGTAATCAAGATCAATCTCTCTAGTGCCAATCTTCCTATCCCATAGGAAGTAGAGGGATTGCACTGAAAACATGGACAAAACGTTTTACACTACTTACAGATGCAGATAAGATTTAAGTGAAAACTAAATAATGCCTTTTATTATAAATAAGTAAATAAGTTCATTACATGAAAGATGCCTTATCATTTTATCCTCTATGGCATCTGAGGGTATAATCCTAACAATCTCCCACTTGCACTCAATGCCACTCATTGTGGTATCTTATACCCATCCTTTCTAGATGTCGGTCCAGAATAGCCTGAGGAAGTGGTTTGGTTAACGGGTCAGCTACATTGCCAGTTGAGACTATTTTCTACCCTGTTATCTCTCATCTACCAACGATCTCTCTGATAATATGAAATCTTCTCTCAATGTGTTTAGACTTGTTAGGAGACCTTGGTTCCTTGGGTTGCGCTTTTGCTCCATTGTTATCACAATAAAGTGGCGACAGGAGCTTTGCACTAGGAACCACTTCAAGTTCTCCAAGAAACTTTTTCATCCAAATAGCTTCTTTGAGGCTGCCACATATTCTGCTTCAGTGGGGAATCAGCGATTGTGCTTTACTTGGAACTTTTCCAAGACACCGCCCCACCATTAAGCGTGAAAACAGACCCGGAAGTGGATTTTCGGTCATCAACGTCAGACTGAAAGTCTGAGTCAATGTAACCTTCCATTTTTAGGTCTCTACCTCCATAGATGAGAATCATATCCATAGTTCTTTTGAGATACTTCAGGATATTTTTCACAACTATCCAATGTTCCTTTCCCGGGTTTTCCTGAAATCGACTCACCACGCTTACAACATAGGAAATGTCAGGTCTTGTACACAACATTGCATATATCAGGCTACCAACTGCAGAAGCGTAGGGTACATTACTCATCTCTTTTCTATCTTCCTCGCTTTGAGGACACATAGATTTGGATAAGTGTACTCCATGCCGCATGAGAAGAAACCCTTTCTTAGAATTGTCCATCCTAAATCTCTTTAGGACCTTTTTTAAGTAAAGGGCTTGGGAGAGGCCTATCATTCTATTCGTTCTATCTCTATAGATACAAATTCCTAGAATGTATGTCGCTTCTCCCAAGTCTTTCATGGAAAACGTACTCGAAAGCCATTTCTTGACAGTGGTGAGCATTCCCACGTCATTTCCTATAAGTAAAATGTCATCCACATATAGTACTAAGAATGAGATCTTGCTCCCACTAGTCTTGTAGACACAAGGTTCATCTTCGTTCTTGATGAAGCCATATTCCTTTACTACTTCATCAAAATGAAGATTCCAGCTTCGGTTAAAGTATATGCCCTCGAATGCCATAAAGAGGATAGATTTATAGGGCATAAACATTGTAACTAAACTATGGTTTTTCTATTAATATAAGGCAGTTGGTTGTTGGTTTTTTTATAGGCATTTATAAGGTGTGAATAAACAGCCATAAAGTCCTTGATGATAAGGCGAACTTTCTACCTCCTATGGGATAGGATGAAAGGCACTAGAATGGTTTGACCCTTGACATCTAAAAGGGTTCGCAAGTCTAATAAATATTGATTGGGCATCAATAGTGAATAAAGACTTGTATGATGTAAGTTTCGACAGAGAAAGTGCCAGTCGTACACTATGGAAATGGTAGTGGGAACTTATATCATAGACGTGTTAGTTAGACTGATATGTTCGAACACGGCTCGCATCAGTTCAACACATGGGTATTCACTCATTGACAGTCAATGATGAAACTGATAAGTAGTGATAGGTACGTGTGAACCTCTGACCTGAGAAATCGAGTTGAAGATGTACTTGTGACATCAAGTCTGTCATTAGAGTAGTTAGATTCAAATCACCTGTTGGTGGAATCGACCTCGAAGTGCGACTTGATGGGCAAGTAGCATTGTTAACTGATTTGCAATATGGAATTTATTCTCTCATAAGTGAATGAGTAAAATATCCTATGCGATCATGAAAAAGTGAGGGTGAAAGTCTTTGGCCAAAGCATTTAAATACCTCGACTTATTATGAGCTTAGGCATATGGTCAAGTTATATGAGTTTGACTTTAAACCATGACTCTTACTTGACTGAGATATAAGAATAATAGGTTTATACACATACTGTATTCACGGCGTAAAGGTTTGGAATGATCCTATTCATTCGTTCTCAATTGGGTTACGGTGTGAGCCACGAGACTGGCTAGGTTTCACTCACACCCCTATGGATTCCTCCCAATTGCCTTTTGAGACGAACCTAAAGAGTCGCGCTTAAAGGAAGTGCAAAATGAAAAATATGGGAAAAAGACTTGAGAGAAATTCACAGCATTGGATGCCGTAATTAATTAATTAATTATTGGATAATTTAATTAATTAATTAAATTAATGAGTTAATTAATTTCTTGGAGAAATTGAATTATAAATTAATTAGGAATTGAATTAATTGGATTATCAATTTATTTATTGGATAAATAAATTATCCAATTAGCAAGCAAGACGAAAGCCCGAAGGCTTCCGAGCCCACTAAGGGGCGGCCAAATAGACACCCAAATAGGGCTCTTGCATGCTAGGGTTATTGTTTCATAATGATATAAATATATCACAAGGTGAAAAATAACACAAGACAACTTACATAACTTTCTCTCCAAGAAAAAGTCTCCCACCTCTCCCTCTCTCTCTCTAGCCATCTTTGACAAGGAAGAAGGGAGGAGTTTTTCATTTTTGATTCCGGCGTGACGAATTAGAGATGTTGGCAAATTCGGCGTTAGAGAAAAGGATCATGTTCAGAAATTACAATACGCGAGAACGGTAATCTTTCTATACACAATTAAACACAAGGATTAGAGATGATTCAGTCTTTGGGAATTTAATTTACTTTCTGCTACGTTTTATTCGTATAATTCCCAACAGTGGTATCAGAGCCAATCTCTGAATTCTATGTTTAATTGCTTGTGTGATTGACTGTTTTTTCTGCGTTTTTGAGACCTGCTTTGAACGTGTTTTTCATATGAAAATATTCTGAATCTCACTGCAGTTTCTTCATGAAAGTTGTAGTTTATTGAGTTTTCAATCTGGACATATAAATTTTATGAGAATCGGAGAAGTATAACCCCGAGACGAGACGGCCTCCCGTTGCGCACACTGGGTGGCTCCAACGCCGTGCCATTTCACGGCGCCGATCGGAGGGGTTGGCCGGACGCCCAAGCACGATTAAACCGTGCGCGCATATACCTTGCCATGCGCCCAGCGCACGGACCTATTTCGGGGTCCGGGTTTTCGTGACTTGGGCCCTAATGGGTCGGGTTTTATTTTTCTAAGGTCCAAATTTTAATTGAATAGGTGTTTGGGCTATTTTAGTTATCTGGGTGGGTCAAAAGGATGATGACCCGAATTTAATTAAAAAGGGGCTCAAATTGTTTTGATTAAAATTGTGAATAATTCAATAAATTAGTTATTGGGCCTAATTAATTAATTTTGAATATGCCAATGGTTGGTAATTTAATTTTGATAAAATTAAGCCCAATATAGTTTTTATTGATCTTTAGTTGAATGAAATAATTAATTAATAAACTCTTGGAGAATTTTATTTATTAAGTTATTTATTTAAATAAAGAATTCTCATAAATAGGATTATTTTCATATGAATCAATAAAATTTGGAATTTTATTGTGGAAATTATTTAAGTTGGACTAATTAATTTTTATTAATCACCAACATAAGTGCTTTATTTATTGCGAGCATGTATTATGTGATGGTGACATATGTCTATGGGCTTAGGTTGCTTCTTTTGATTATGTATTTCTTTTGATGGGTTGTAACGGCCGGTTTGAGCCCATTTCAATTTTATTTCTAGATTTATGCATAGGTTCTTTGTTTACCTCTTGTAATAAATAGAAATAGAATAGGCCTTTCAAGATGGAGATCATGCAAAAGAAGAGGAGCTTGGAGCCCACGAAGATTAGCTAGGCTTTTCTTTTTCAATTTTATGATGGCCCATTGGCTTGGGCCCTTTAGATAAAAGCCCATAGACATGTGTGTTGTTTTATTGCTTTCGATGCATGTTCATTAATTGTATGAAGCATGTGTGTTATCAATATGCGCTATATAAATTGGTAAATGTGCAAGTGAGACGAAATAAATGTTTTGAACATGAATTCTCCCAAACAAAAATAATACTAAGTTAGTAAGGGGTGCTAGGCATTCTTTCCCTCCACTAAACTTGATAAGATCAAGGATTAAATCCATATGTGGCATCTTCCTAGTAAGTAGGGGTCATGTATCAAGATTTAGTTCTAGAATTTTATTAAGTGCATTAGATGCCTTAATCGAGACATATTTCACCCCAAATATCGTTAAAGGATTGCAAGGTGAAATTCAAATGTTAGATTATGAGGAGTTAGTGGGAATGAACTTAGATAGTCCACTTTACCAATAAATCGTTAAAGGGTTGCGGTATTTGTGGATTATGGGATAAACATGATTGAATCGTCTGTTTGATAGATTGATGTTTGACATCACTTTAATTAAGTAATGGACCAAATATCGTTAAAGGGTTGTCATCCATTATATTAATTAAAGAACTCAATCCCCACCACGAAGTTTTCATCAACGATCGCTTCCGTCATTTCACAGTGGGAGTGTGGAATTTCAAAAAATGTAGTGAGAGCCAAGTTATAAGTTGAAGTCCTTGATTTTAAACTTGGTCTTAGTTTAGTTCAATAATCTAATTAAGTCTGGCTTATTTTCTGCAATCATTTTGTTTTCTCTCTCTCAATCAAAAACCATGTCTCCCAAACCACTGTCGAAGTTAATGGAATATACGATTCTCACCGGTCCAAATTACATAGAATGGCTCACTATGCTTAGGATGGTCCTTAGCAGTGAATCCATTGACTATGTATTGGAAATTGGTCGTCCTCCCATTCCTAGACCAGACGAGGGTGATGAAGTTCGCCTAGCTCGTTGGGATTGGTGCTGTGACAACCATAGAGCAAGAGTGTACATATTGAGCTCAATGTGCATAGAGTTGCAAAGGTCTCATGATAAGATTGATAATGCAAGAGACATTATCCTTCATCTGGATGAATTGTTCGGAGAACGCGCTAGGACCGCCAGATACTTTATTTCAAGGGATCTATTCCGAACTAAAATGACTGAAGGAGAAGATGTTGGAGAACACGTTTTCAAAATGATGACCATGATAGAAAAACTAAAATCTTTAAACTTCTACATGGACCTGCATCTCCAAGTCGATCTTATTCTACAGTCACTCCCAGATTCGTTCTATTATTTCGTCATAAATTTTGATATGAAAGACATTGAGGGATCTTTAGCTGGGCTATTGGAAAAACTCAAGGTTGCTCAGAAACAAATAATGACGGGCAAATGGAACAATCTGATGGCTATTACATTTCCCAAAACATTGCATGGAAAAAGAAATAATGCCCATTTAGAGGAGGGAGCATCCAGTACGACTTGCAACAAGGCACAACGAAGGATAAATAAGAGGGCTAGAAAACAGGAAACATGTTTATGCTGCAGTGAGCTGGGCCACAGGAGAAGAGACTGTCCTAATATACAAGCGAAAGGTGAATAACTTTATAGTTTGAAACTAATTGCTTTATAATATTCCCTCTTCATCGATTATGATTCAGAAGTTAATACCTTTTGTATAATTGTGTGAATCAGAATCTGGGAAGAAGAAGGGAGCTGAGCCCTAATGAGGAGAAGATCAAAGTAGGCAGCGGGCAAGGCGTCACGGCTACTAAAACAAGATCTGCCTCATTATTTTTTATTCTAGACATATGCTATTTCTGGATATTGTTAAACATTGGTTCAATTTTTGTTTTAGTTAAATATGTTGGAAATTATATGAATAAAACGCAGTGGAAAGTAAATTTAATTCCCAAACCCCGAATCATCTCTAATCCTCGTGTTTAATTGTGTATAGAAATATTACCGTTCTCGCGTATGTTGATTTCTGAACGTGATCCTTTTCTCTAACGCCGAATTTGCCAACGTCTCTAATTTGTCACGCCGGAATCAAAAATGAAAAACTCCTCCTTTCTTCCTTGTCAAAAACGGCTAGAGAGAGAGAGAGAGGTGGGAGACTTTTTCTTGGAGAGAAAATTATGTAAGTTGCCTTGTGTTATTTTTCACCTTGTGATATATTTATATCATTATGAAACAATAACCCTAGCATGCAAGAGCCCTACTTGGGCGTCTATTTGGCCACCCCTTAGTGAGCTCGGAAGCCTTCGGGCTTTTGTCTTGCTTGCTAATTAATTAATCGGATAATTTATTTATCCAATAAATAAATTGATAATCCAATTAATTCAATTCCTAATTAATTTATAATTCAATTTCTCCAAGAAATTAATTAACTCATTAATTTAATTAATTAATTAAATTATCCAATAATTAATTAATTAATTACGACATCCAATGCCGTGAATTTCTCTCAAGTCTTTTTCCCATGTTTTTCCTTTTGCACTTCCTTTAAGCGCGACTCTTTAGGTTCGTCTCAAAAGGTAATTGGGAGGAATCCAAAGGGGTGTGAGTGACACCTAGCCAGTCTCGTGGCTCACACCGTAACCCAATTGAGAACGAATAAATAGGATCATTCCAAACCTTTACGCCGTGAATACCGTACGTGTATAAACCTTTTATTCTTATATCCCAGTCAAGTAAGAGTCATGGTTTAAAGTCAAACTCATATAACTTGACCATATGCCTAAGCTCATAATAAGTCAAGGTATTTAAATGCTTTGGCCAAAGACTTCCATATTGCAAATCAGTTAACAATGCTACTTGCCCATCAAGTCGCACTTCGAGGTCGATTCCACCAACAGATGATTTGAATCTAACTACTCTAATGACAGACTTGATGTCACAAGTACATCTTCAACTCAATTTCTCAGGTCAGAGGTTCACATGTACCTATCACTACTTATCACTTTCATCATTGACTGTCAATGAGTGAATACCCATGTGATGAACTGATGCGAGCCGTGTTCGAACATATCAGTCCAATTGACACGTCTATGATATAAGTTCCCACTACCATTTCCATAGTGTACGACTGGCACTTTCTCTGTCGAAACTTACATCATACAAGTCTTTATTCACTATTGATGTCCAATCAATATTTCTTAGACTTGCGAACCCTTTTAGATGTCAAGGGTCAAACCATTCTAGTGCCTTTCCTCCTATCCCATAAGAGGTAGAAGGTTCGCCTTGTCATCAAGGACTTTACGTTGTTTATTCAAACCTTATAAATGTCTATCAGAAAACAATCAATTGCCTTATATTAATAGAAAAACTATAGTTTAGTTACAATGTTTATGCCCTATAAATCTATCCTCTTTATGGCATTCGAGGGCATATACTTTAACAAAATAAGGTTACATTTTTGTTTTATTAATGAACAATGCAAGATTTATTATGGTAATAAATTAGTAGGCTTTGTTTCTTTGATAAATGCATTTCACTGTGGGGTCCCGCGCTGCTTACAGCTGCACACATTTTAAATAGATGTTCGTCCAAGTCCGTTCTTATGACTCTCTATGAAATGTGGAGAAATAGGAAACCAAGTCTTAACCACATAAAGATTTGGGGATGTCCGGCTTATGTCAAAAAGACTAAAGTGAACAAGTTGGAGGCTAGATCCTTAAAGGGACATTTTGTTGGATATCCTGAAGATTCTATGGGATACCTCTTTTACCTGCACAATGATCAAAGGATCATTGTAGCCTTACAAGCCCACTTTCTTGAAGATGAGTTCATTCAAGAAGAAGGAGCGGGTAGAAAGTTTGTTCTAGAAGAACAAAATAAAACCCCACTGGATACATCTACACAGGGAGTGAGAACCGAACCTTCTGTAACACAACCACAACCACGACGATCGAATAGAGTATCTCAACCGCCTGAGAGGTACGGATATCTAATGCAGAGGGAGTTGGATCTCCATTCTGTGTTAGAGGAGGATCATGGAGATGATCCCTCCACTTTTGATCAAGAGATGGTGGATGTGGATGCTGCTAGATGGCGTGAAGCTATGCAAACTAAGATCGATTCGATGCATGCAAACCAAGTCTGGAAACTTGTAGACCAACCTGAAGAGGTAAAACCAATCGGGTGTAAATGGATCTACAAGAGAAAGATTGGTGTTGATGGCAAAGTAGACACCTACAAAGCCAGGCTAGTGGCGAAAGGGTATAGTCAAAAGGAAGGAATTGACTACCAAGAAACCTTCTCGTCAGTGGCTATGATCAAATCAATAAGGATTCTACTTGCAATAGCAGCACACCTAGATTATGAAATATGGCAAATGGATGTCAAAACTGCTTTCCTAAATGGATTCCTAGATGAGGATATCTATATGGAACAGCCAAAAGGTTTTGAATCCGAGGAGCATATTCATAAGGTGTGTAAACTTGAGAGATCCATTTATGGACTCAAACAAGCGTCTCGTTAGCTGGAATCTACGTTTTGATGAGGTTGTCAAAGGATTTGACTTCATCAAAAACGAAGACGAGCCCTGTGTATATAAGAAGGTCAGTGGGAGCAAGTTGACATTCCTAGTGTTATATGTAGATGACATATTACTCATTGGGAATGACATAGGAACGCTCACCACAACCAAGAAGTGGCTTTCGAGTACATTCTCCATGAAAGACTTGGGAGAAGCGACCTATATTCTAGGGATTCGGATCTATAGAGATCGAACCAAAAGAATGATAGGACTTTCTCAAGCCCTTTACTTAGAAAAGGTCCTAAAAAGGGTATAGGATGGAAGATTCTAAGAAAGGGTTCCTACCAATGAGACATGGGATACATCTTTCGAAATCTATGTGTCCTTAAAGTGAGGAAGAAAGAAAAAAAATGAACATTATACCCTATGAGTCTGCTGTGGGCAGCTTGATGTACGCGATGCTCTGTACTAGACCCGACATTGCTTATGCTGTGAGCGTTGTTAGTCAATTTCAAGCAAACCCGGGTAAGGAACATTGGATAGCTGTGAAGAATATCCTAAAGTATCTGAAAAGAACTAAGGATATGATTCTCACCTATGGAAGTGGTGACCTGAGGGTCGACAGGTACACTGATTCGGATTTCCAATCTGATGTTGATGACCGAAAATCCACCTCGGGATTTGTATTTACTCTAAATGGTGGAGCGGTGACTTGGAAAAGTTCCAAGCAAAGCCCAACCGCAGACTCCACCACAGAGGCTGAATACATAGCTGCCTCGGAGGTAGCTAAAGAAGCTGTTTGGATTAGGAAGTTCGTTGAGGAACTTCAAGTGGTTCCTAGCATAAAGCTCTCGTTGCCACTTTATTGTGACAACATCGGAGCTATAGCGCAAGCGAAGGAACCTAGGTCTCACAATAAATCCAAACACATAGAGAGGAGATATCACATCATAAGAGAGAACGTTGTACGAGGTGAAATAGCTGTTCAGAAAATAGCCTCAGCCGACAATGTCGCTGATCCATTGACCAAGCCATTGGCACAGGCGGTGCTGGAAAAACATCTCGAAAAGATGGGTATTAAATACCATATCAAATGGCATTGAGTGCAAGTGGGGGATTGTTAGAGTATATGCCCTCGAATGCCATAAAGAGGATAGATTTATAGGGCATAAACATTGTAACTAAACTATGGTTTTTCTATTAATATAAGGCAGTTGATTGTTGTTTTCTTATAGGCATTTATAAGGTGTGAATAAACAACCATAAAATCCTTGATGACAAGGCGAACCTTCTACCTCCTATGGGATAGGAGGAAAGGCACTAGAATGGTTTGACCCTTGACATCAAGGGTTCGCAAGTCTAAGAAATATTGATTGGGCATCAATAGTGAATAAAGACTTGTATGATGTAAGTTTCGACAGAGAAAGTGCCAGTCGTACACTATGGAAATGGTAGTTGGAACTTATATCATAGACGTGTTAGTTGGACTGATATGTTCGAACACGGCTCGCATCAGTTCAACACATGGGTATTCACTCATTGACAGTCAATGATGAAACTGATAAGTAGTGATAGGTACGTGTGAACCTCTGACCTGAGAAATCGAGTTGAAGATGTACTTGTGACATCAAGTCTATCATTAGAGTAGTTAGATTCAAATCACCTGTTGGTGGAATCGACCTCGAAGTGCGACTTGATGGGCAAGTAGCATTGTTAACTGATTTGCAATATGGAATTTATTCTCTCATAAGTGAATGAGTAAAATATCCTATGCGATCATGAAAAAGTGAGGGTGAAAGTCTTTGGCCAAAGCATTTAAATACCTCGACTTATTATGAGCTTAGGCATATGGTCAAGTTATATGAGTTTGACTTTAAACCATGACTCTTACTTGACTGAGATATAAGAATAATAGGTTTATACACGTACTGTATTCACGGCGTAAAGGTTTGGAATGATCCTATTCATTCGTTCTCAATTGGGTTACAGTGTGAGCCACAAGACTGGCTAGGTGTCACTCACACCCCTTTGGATTCCTCCCAATTGCCTTTTGAGACGAACCTAAAGAGTCGTGCTTAAAGGAAGTGCAAAAGAAAAAACATGAGAAAAAGACTTGAGAGAAATTCACGGCATTGGATGTCGTAATTAATTAATTAATTATTGGATAATTAATTAATTAATTAAATTAATGAGTTAATTAATTTCTTGGAGAAATTGAATTATAAATTAATTAGGAATTGAATTAATTGGATTATCAATTTATTTATTGGATAAATAAATTATCCGATTAATTAATTAGCAAGCAAGACGAAAGCCTGAAGGCTTCCGAGTCCACTAAGGGGCGGCCAAATAGATGCCCAAATAGGGCTCTTGCATGCTAGGGTTATTGTTTCATAATGATATAAATATATCACAAGGTGAAAAATAACACAAGGCAACTTACATAACTTTCTCTCGAAGAAAAAGTCTCCCACCTCTCTCTCTCTCTCTAGCCGTCTTTGACAAGGAAGAAAGGAGGAGTTTTTCATTTTTGATTCCGGCGTGATGAATTAGAGACGTTGGCAAATTCGGCGTTAGAGAAAAGGATCACGTTCAGAAATCAACATACGGGAGAACGGTAATCTTTCTATACACAATTAAACACGAGGATTAGAGATGATTCGGGCTTTGGGAATTAAATTTACTTTCCGCTGCGTTTTATTCGTATAATTCCCAACAGCTTCTAGATGCTTGCTTGAGACTGTATATAGACCTCTCAAGTTTACATACTTTATGGATATCGGTCTCGGATACAAAACCTTTTGGCTATTGCATATAGATGTCCTCTTCTAGGAATCCATTTAGAAAAGCCGCTTTGACATCCATCTGCCATATCTCATAATCTAAGTATGCAGCTATGGATAACATTATTCGGATGGACTTTATCATGGCCACAGGCGAAAAGGTTTCTTGATAGCCAATTCCTTCTCTCTAACTATAGCCTTTTGCTACGAGCCTGGCTTTAAAGGTGTCAACCTTGCGATCGCTACCTATCTTTCTTTTGTAGATCCACTTACATTCTATAGGTTTGATACCTTTAGGACTAATCCTAAGACTTGAGTAGCTCTTTCAAAAGTCCCGGTGAAGGGTGATCTACCCATCTTGCCTAAGAGACATGATTCACATGTTGGATAGGGATCCGACCCTAGTGAGCTTAAAGCCCAACTTTTTCCATTTTATGGATCTTGTGCTCTCCAGCATGGCCTACTCTAAGATGCCACTTGAGTCTTAAGTTAGCTTCTTGCCTACCACGTTTATGAGTTACAACATTCACATCAGATGAATTACGGACATTTAAATAGTACAAACCATTAACTAAAGATACATTACCAACTAATTTATTTCCATAATAAATGTCGCAATTCAATTTAGAAAAACGGAATGTATAACCAATCTTAACTAATATAGGAATGGAAACAATGTTCTTAAGCCCCTTGGACAAAACTAAAACATCATTTAAAAACAATAAATGTCCAGAATTCAAAAATAAAGAAGTAAATCCAATCCTAGTAGCTGCGACGCTTTCCCCGCTGTCTACTTTGATCATCACTTCTTCTCGGCCCAGCTTTCTACTTCTCTGCAAATCCTGATCCTAACAACACACATGGGCACTTGCCCCTGAGTCTAGAATCCATGAAGTAGAAAAAATGGTCATACAATAATTAGTTTCAAATACGAAAAGTTCCATACCTTTTGCCCCTTTGCTTAATTTAGGACATAATTTAGGACAGTTCCTTTTCCAGTGGCCAAGCTCACCGCACTCGAGACATCTGTCCGTCTTCTTAGGCCCTTTGCTCTTACTACGATGTCCCAATTTCTTTTGAGTTCTTGTGGATACTCCTTCTTGCTTTCTCCTTTTTCCATTTTGTCGATCATCAAATGAATCATTTGTGAAATAGACAGAAGAATTCCTCTTGTTCCTCGTCCTCATGCGAGCTTGCTCGATTTTAAGCTTCTTTGTTAGCCTAGCTAATGAACAATCGATATCATTGATATCAAAGTTCATGACGAAGTAGTAGAAAGAGTCAGGGAGTGACTGTAGGATGAGATCAATTTGAAGATGAAGATCCATATAGAAGTTCATTGATTTTAACATTTCCATATAGGGTCATCATCTTGAGAATATGGTCTCCCACGTCCTCTTCCTCTCTCATCCTCGCTCTGAAGAGATCTTTCGATATGAAATATCTTACTGTCCTACCGTGCTCTCTAAACATTTTTTACAGGTGAAGAATTATGTCCCTTGCATTGCTCATTGCATCATGAGAACTTTGTAGTTCACTGCACATAGAGCTTAGGATCTATCCCCTGGCTTTATAGTTGTCACAAGTCCAACTAAAGTGAGCTAGTTGAACTCTCTCATCCTCATTTCTTTTAGGAATAGGAGGACGATCAGTTTCCAACACATATTCAATCACCTCTTCATTTAGGACATTCCTTAAGATCGCGAGCCATTCGATGTAGTTAGTTCCAGTTAGAACATTTCTTTCGAGTAATTTCAAAAGTGGGTTTGTCATATTTGAAAGAGATAAATAGAGAGATAACTGCAGAAATAAACCAGATGAATAAGATTACTTGTATTTGACTTAACCAAGAAAAATTAAGGACTTAAAATTTATCTTGGCTCCCACTGCATTTTTCGAATCCCACACTCCCATGTGAAAATCGGGAATCATCATTAGCATCGATTCCATAGCGGATATTGAGGTCCTCAATTAATTAAATGGGTTGCAACCTAACCTATTTCTGGCCCATTAATTATTTGAAGTGATGTCTAACATCAATTTATCTAATAAATGTTTCAATACCTTTCCCCATAGTTCACCAAGCCGCAACCTAACCGATTTCTAAGCTCATGAACTACCCAAGTTCATTCCCACTAACTTCTTTAATCTAACATTTGAATTTTACCTTGCAACCTAACCGGTTTTTGGGGTGAAATATGCTGCGATTAAGGCATTTCATGCACTTAATAAAATTTCAAATTATTTCCAAATGCATAACCCCCATAACTGGGAAGCATTACACATTTGTAGTCATTTTAATTTTAATAAGTTTAGTGGAGGGCGAGGATGTC
Source organism: Buddleja alternifolia (assembly GCA_019426215.1). Classification (NCBI taxonomy): domain Eukaryota; kingdom Viridiplantae; phylum Streptophyta; class Magnoliopsida; order Lamiales; family Scrophulariaceae; genus Buddleja; species Buddleja alternifolia. The sequence continues at coordinate 52,371,743 of CM033392.1, read as the reverse complement.
ACACATCCTTTACTAACTCGGTATTATTTATTTGGGAGAATTTAAATTGTCAAATGTTTGGTCTCACTTTGCACATTAATCAATTTATATAGCACAATTATCACATATTGAACATGCATAATATATACTACTAATAATCATGCCTATCAATATAAACATGGAATTAAATAAATAAATAAATCCACTACACTCGATCATGGACTTTTTCTAGAGGGCCCGAGCCAATGGGCCATCACAAAGAAAGGTAAAAATGAAAAACTTAACTAAACTTCATGGGCTTCTTATCTCCATCAATTTTGAACTATTTTACTACTATTCTTTAAAACAACCCATAAAAAAAAATTTAAATCGAATATAACCTAAGTCCATGATCGGTGTCTCCATGACATAAGACATGCTCGCTATATTAAAACACTTATGTTGATTATTTAAAATTTTAGTCCAACTAAAAAGTCCTTTATTAAAATTCCCAACTTTTATATATTATTTATTTCAATTAAAATCATTCTAGTCCTACTAGATGACTTAGATATACAAAATTATAAATTAAGTATATCTACCTTTAATTAAAATAATATTAATCCAACTAAAATGAATACATAAAATATGAAATCATATTTTATTATGATTTAAAGCAATCATTAATTGAAAAAACATTTATTTGATTAAAGAATTAATTATTAATCATCCAAGAAAAATAATTTATATTCTTTATTCAAATATTTAAGTAATTTCCAAGTTGAGGAAAAATTAATAATATTTAATCCATAAATTAATTATTAATCTCCAAGAAAAATAATTAATTATTCTAATTAAATATTTTTATTCCAATTAATCTTATTGGGCTCGATTTCATCAAACCCAAGTCACCATCCTTTTGGTCCACTTGGATTTAAATTAATTTGGCTCAAAATTAATTAATTAGAAAAACATGCACGCATTATTAATTTCTATTGGGCTAGTTTTAATTTTAAATCCAATCACCAATCCATTGCCCCATTTGGAATTAATTAAATTAATCCCAAACTAATTAATAAATCAAAATTGAGTAATTTTCCAATTGGGCTTAATTTGAATTATACCGGGTCATCATCTTTTTGACCCACCCGGATATTTAAATTTACCCAAAACCCAAATACCAATTTCGACCCAATACCATAGCCCGTTTTTAGACCCGGATCCAAGACCCTGTTCGACAGGCCTGGCCACTGTGCGTGCGCGCAGCACGCTGTAAGCACTAATCGGGGCTTTCGAGCCTCGTTCTTCCTCGTTCTTGATTTTTTCTCATATCATAAAAATACCCAGATTTACAATAAACATAAAAAATCAAAATCCATACTAAAAACCACAAAAAACGCAGATTTAAGAACACATAATTGCATGCTTCAAAAACACATAATATGCATATCAAAAATCACATAAACATGATCAAATATGCAAATCAGAGATTGGCTCTGATACCACTGTTGGGTTTCTCGAAAAATCGAATAAACGCAGCGGAAGTTTAAATTTTTTATCGCAAAGTAATTTCTCCGTTTGCATATATGAACCAATTAATCGCATAACGAATAATGAATTACCCGTAGAAGCGAAGTGGTAGGAGAATCCGATTCCTCCTCTAAATTTCGAGTTGATGAACCCTTGACTTCTTCAATCCTCATGTGATCTACTCTTCTTGAATTTCTTGACTTTTTCTTGAAGTTTGATCCGAACAACGGACACACGTTGTCTCTAAATTATTACGCTCGGATTGATTAATGAAAAATTCCCTCTTTTTCCCTATGATGACCGATGGCTAGTGTATAGAGAGAGAGGGAGGAGATTTTTTTTTTCTTTCTAGGAGAGTTATGATTTCGTGTGTCTTGTTTTAGGTCAAGGAGTCCTTTTATAACCTCTTGACTTATTGACCAAGACAAAAAGAGACCTCGTTGGGATGCGCAACTTAGCCTATGAGGACGCCCATTCTAGGCCCGGGGCTTCTTTTATTTTAATTAATTATCTATTTAATTAATAATTTATTATATCCAATAAATAAATTAAATAGCCAAATTAATTAGATAAATTAATTCAATAATTTATTTCCATTGAAAATTAAGTAATAATTAATCTTATCTTTATAATTAATTATTTCATCTATTGAGTAATTAATTATTTAATTTATCCAATAAATTAAATCTCCTAGAAGAAAAATAGAAAGTCTTCTTTCATTTTTCTTTATCAATCCTTTAGCGTGACTCTTTAGGTTCGTTTCGTTTAGCAATGAGAGGAAACCAAAGGAAGTGGGTAACACCTAGCCAGTCACGTGGCCCATTTCGTAGCCCAAATGAAATCGAATGATTGAATCATTCCACAACCTTCCAATCGTAAATACCGTATAAGTATAAACCCTTTGTTCACGTGCTCCAGTCAAGTGAGAGTCATGGTTATGTCAAACTCACTGGACTTGACCATATGTATTAACTATAATATTACGAGATCATTGAGATCGATTTAGTGCCTCGCACAATCGTCTCCTTTTGCTTTGACCAAAGACTTTGATCTCTATTTATCTATAATCACATCGGGTACTTTCTCATTCACTTATGAGAGAACAAATCCCATATTAGATATCAACTAAGACTACCACTTGCCCATCAAGCCGCATTTCGAGGTCGACCCCACCAACGGGTGAATTGGGTCTAACTACTCTAGTGAAATACTTGACGTCACAAGTGCATCTTCAACCTGATACTTCAGGTCAAAGGTTCACTTATACCTATTACGCATAATCAGTTCTTTCATTGACAATCATAGAGTGAAAATCCATGTGGCAGAACCGATGCGCGTCGTGTTCGAGCATATCATTTCCACTGATGTGCCTATAGTCTTAAGCTCCCACCATCACATGGTGTTCGATTGACACTCCCATGTCAGAGCTACGATTTGTACAAGTGTTCTAAGTCTTTATTTGTCCATTAAAGACTTTATATTACTTGCGAACGAGTTTAAGTAATCAAGATCAATCTCTCTCTAGTGCCAATCTTCCTATCCCATAGAAGGTAGAGGGATTGCACTAAAAACATGGACAAAACGTTTTACACTACTTATAGATGCAGATAAGATTTAAGTGAAAACTAAATAATGCATTTTATTATAAAAAAGTAAATAAGTTTATTACAAGAAAGATGCCCTATCATTCTATCCTCTATGACATCTGAGGGCATAATTCTAACATTTTTTGATTCGTTCGAAGTAGACCACTGTGTTCACTTTTCAGCTAGCGGCACAACCCCTTCATCTTTTTATCCCTCGGACTCAGGCGTATACTCGAACACTGGGGGAGGAGAAGGGGTTTTCTGAGGAGGAGAGGGAGATTTCTTCTTGGTCTCTTTCTTCTTCGACTTCTTAGACGGCTTAGATGACTCAGCATCTTTCTTAGCAGCCTTTCTCTTTGGTCGCTTAACCATAACTTCTTCTTCAGGCTCATCTGATGAAGAAGTCGCTTGCTCCTCATCATCACCTTGAAGTCTCGCTAAAACGGCGAGTCGCTCTTTTTCTTCCTCGGGGACCGTTGCACCACCACGTCACTTGGGGTTGAGCAGTTTCCCAATCATCTTATTTTCATAGAATTTCAGCGCTAGGACTTTTGTTCCTGCGGAGTTAACGAATCCTCTAGCACTTAAAATAATACTTAACAAAATCCCATAAGGATTGGGGTTAACTGACTTCTGCATCGCTGCCTTAAAGCGATTAAAAACGTAAAGAGCCCAATTGATCTTAAATTTGGTCACAATGGCTATCATCATGCTGTACTGCAAATGGAAAATCTTGTCGAAAGATCCCTTTTTGCATTCGATCATCTTAGCACAAATATCAGCAAGGATTACATATTCTCCCTTCATGTCATTCTTTTTGAAGTTGGTTCATACGCCGCAGCAACATCATCTCTTTTGACTCGTTCTCAAATTTTGGTAGCATCCCCATTGTAACTTCTTCAATCTCGCAGGCATCAATGGGCAGTTTTAACAAATCAATAAGAAGTTGGGGAGTAAGAACAAATGGTTTTGGATCAAAAGGGAACACGCAGGTAATGGAACTGCTATCGTCAGAAATGACGGCATTCTGAAATAAGAAAAGAGTTTCCTCTCCGTGAATCAAGGAGTGAGAGGTTAAAAGAGTTCGAAGTCCAAAATCTTTAATAAGAGGAATAATTTTTCTCATCAGAAAATGTTGGTTTTCAAAGAGGTATTCCCAATTGGCTAGGAATCCTGCATTGACTGTGATTGGTTTGTCGGTTTTGGACTTGAAAGGTTTTCCGGCATCAATTTTGGAAGATTTTGGTGGCATCATTGATGAACAAAGGTTGAGCTTTTGAGAGAGAAAGAAGAAACACTTTTTTGCCTTAGAATATTTTTACAGCGGAAAATATGAGAGTGATAAAGTTTTTTTGTAAAAATTTATAGTATTTAAATAGAATGGAAAAAATTAAACTCTCGTATGCTCGATAATAGCCACGCATAAATGCAGTTAATCAAAAATAAAAAACATTTAATCTGAGCTGTTTAATCATAAAGACGGATATGAAAGGAAGACATATTTTGGGTAACTGTTATGTATAATAAAGTTTGAAATCCGCAGTTACTTTTTCAAAAATGTTTGAATTTTTTGAAAATTTTCAGTGTGAGCTGAACGCGCCTGTTGGTACACTGACACGTACTCAAGCATGTGCAGTTACTGAACCACCTATTTTAGATAGAAATCAATAACCGTCAGTTTGATTTGATAAGAGCGCGTGGGCAGTTGTTAAAATCTTATCTTTTGGACTTATCCACACACCACCTTTTAGCGATGAAAACAAGGCATGAAGTTTAGAAAAGTTAGCGTCAAAAGGGAATAATTTTAACACTAAAGTTTTCTTTTGAAGATCAGACAATCGAATCACTTTTAAAAAAATAATATTTTTGTTTTATTAGCGATCAATTTGACATGCATAAAAGTAAAAACTGAGGATCAATGCATAACATCTTGAAAATCAATTTTAATCATTGTCGCTTACTATCTGAAATAAGTACAATTTTAAAGTTCCCCCTAAAATTGATGAATCATTTTAATTTTGGAAATCACTTAGACATTATAATAAAGTGGATTCCTCCTAAATTATATGCCTATGAAAAGTATGATGCTTCATGATTGATAAGTCCATATTTTACAGTATTTTATGCCCCATTGTGATATGATTTGATCGTTACTTTGATCACTTTTTATCCCTCATAATGCTTTGATTGGTATAGATTTTGTTTTGTAGGATACAAGTTGATTTACGCATGAAAGACGAGAAAGGAGATCCAAATTGAGCTTGAAATTGAAGAAAGAAACAAAAGAAGATAGTTGATGAAAGATTTTACACAATGCTCATATAGACACGAGATTTTCGTCAACTTAAAAGCCTAATCAGATTAAGGTTTCTTCTCCAATATTGTAGAGAATTGTCTTAGCTTCACGTAGAAACTTGAATCACCTCAATCCGACATCTGTAGGGATAGTTATGATTAAAATACGAAAGCTGCGCATTTTGCATCAGACGACCGCGGCACGGGACCGCGGTCTTGCTTCGAAAAATTGGTTCGCACTTTTTGCACCGCGGCACTGTTCCCTGCTGCCCAATTTTTATATCCGCCGTTTTTGGTCTTTATAACACATTCTTCACTTATCAAAAGGCTAGACATGCTCTAAAACACCAAGGGGGAGCCATGGGAAGTCCTAAGGAAGCTTGAAGAGCCATCATCATCCTCATCATCATCATTTTCATCATCAAAGCTTGGATTCACACTTTATAATAGGGAGTAATTCAACTCTTTCTCTTGATTAGTATTTCAATTATGTCTTGTAGAGTTGTTGAATCACTTGTTGTTGTAAGTATGAGCTAAGTATTTTTGTGATTGGGTTATGTGAATACTTTGCGATGTTTTGTGTTTAATGAATCATTAATTTCCGGATTTATTACATTCTTGTTACATGTTTGATTTTGTGCTTAATGCTTGCATATGCTTGATCACCATGTGTTTGATAAAATGCTTTGTATTGAGACCGAGAGGAGATAGATAAAGGGAGATCGAAAAATCAAACATCATAACGTAACAATTGACTAGAGATAGAATCGATTGCGTTGTGTGGCTTTTTGTGATAAGATGACCCGATTGAATGTAGGATCTTCGTAAACAAGGAATTCCTTTGAACCTAAATGCATGTTAGTTAATTCAATCTTCACTATAGAGATATAGGAAGTTGTTAACTAGTATAGGCTTGTTATTTCAAGAGATTGAATAATAAATACATTAGGGGGTTTCGCTATAACAAGAACGTTCTAAGAATCCGGATAATTGAGAGTTCATGAACATAGAATAGAACATAGTAGGATCATAACCCAATCACCTCTTTCCATTCGATTTATTATCTTGTTTATCACATAATTGTCTTTGATTATTTTCATAGTATAATCAACCATCATCTTATAATTTGATTTAGCTTAGAGTTGATAATATAGCAATTACGAGCATTGAATCCAATTGTCCCTGTGGAGACGATACACCCCGGGCTAAATAGTCCACTTTATTACTTTGCACGACCTAGTATACTTGCTAGGAATTCGCGTGTCAATGATTTTAAGCGTTTAAATCAATCATACATAATTCACTTCTCAAAGTGAGAAAACGTTGCTCATTGAGCGCTTTGGTGAAGATATCTGCCAATTGTTTGTCAGTTCCAATTAAATGCATGCAGATATCTTTCTTTTGAACATGGTCACGCAAGAAATGGTAGCGAATGTCAATATGTTTGGTTCTAGAATGAAGAACTGGGTTTTGGGTCATGGCTAAGGCTCTTTGGTATCACAATGAATGGGGGTAGGACTTAAGATTACACCATAATCTCTAAGTTGTTGCCTCATCCAAAGGATTTGTGCACAACAATTGCCAGCTGCTATATATTCTGCCTCAGCGGTAGAAGTCGCTATGGATTGTTGTTTCTTATTATGCCATGAAACTAACCTATCACCAAGAAATTGACATGTACCACTTGCATTTTTTCTATCAATTTTACATCTTGCAAAGTCTGCGTCTGAATAACCAATTAGTTCAAAAGGAGAGTCCCTTGGATATAATAAGCCCACATGTTGTGTGCCTTTTAGGTATTTAAGGATTCTCTTGACAACAATTAAGTGTAACTCTCTAGGATCAGCTTGAAAGCGTGCACACATGCATACCGAAAACATAATATCATGTCTACTAGCGGTAATATAAAGAAGTGATCCAATGATACCTCTATAATTAGTTATATCAATTTTCTTCCCACTTTCATCTTTAACCAACTTAAGCGTTTGGCTCATTGGAATTTTTGAAGATGATGCATTTTTCATACCAAATTTCTTCATTAAATCTCGTATATTTAGCTTGGTTTATAAATATGTCATTAGGGAGTTGTTTAACTTGTAATCCTAAGAAGAAAGTTAATTCACCCATCATGCTCATTTCACATTGATCTTGCATTATTTTCGAAAATTTCTCACACAATCGCTTATTAGTAGATCCGAATATAATATCATCAACATAAATTTAGACTAAGAGAATATCTTCCTTATGGGTAATTTTAAATAACAGTGTATCAACGCTGCCTTTTGAAAAGCCTTTACCTATAAGGAAGATAGAGAGAGTGTCATACCAGGCTCTTGGTGTTTGTTTAAGGCCATAGAGTGCCTTATCCAATTTGTAGACTATACTTTTGCCATGGTTATTGATGAATCTTGGGGGTTGCTCCATATATACCTCTTCTTGGAGTTTACCATTTAGCAAAGCACTCTTCATATATCCATTTGATATACTGTGAATTTTTTGAATGCGGCAAACGCAAGGAACATTCGAATCGCCTCAAGACGGGCTACTGAGGCATAAGTTTCAACAAAGTCAATACCCACTTCTTGACAATAACCCTGAGCGACTAATCTGGCTTTGTTTCTTATAACAATGCCATCTTCATCCATCTTGTTCCTGAAAACCCATCTAGTCCCAATAACTCCTTGGTGAGTTGGCCTGGGAACTAGCATCCAAACCTTACTACGCTCAAATTTGTTAAGCTCCTCTTGCATTGCTTCTACCCAACTTGAATCACTAAGTGCTCCATCCACTTTCTTTGGTTCCATTTGAGATAGAAAGCTCGCGAACATAGCCTCATTGAATATAGCGTCCCTAGTCCTCACAAGAGCTCCGATATCCCTAATCACTAAATCTGGTGGATGATCTCTAAGCCATTTATGGTCTGGTTGGAACGGGTTGAGAGACTCTTGATTATCAATCGCTTGACCTTCATTCATCTCTTGTGCAGTCGCTTCATTATTCACAGTTCCATTTTGCTCTTGAAGATCATTCTCTTCATGATCATCAGCATTTCTTGCAATATCATCACTAATAACCTCACGAGTAACCTTAGGATGGGGCACAAAGATCTCATCATCCTCATCATCATCACTATCATCACCAAGATTGATCTGAGATGCTTGTTGGGAAAGATCTTCAACTCCTACATCACCAATATTAACCTTACTCGGCTCTTGGTTAGCATCATCAAACACAACTGACACAAAAAATCCTTACGTGTATTAAACAGCAAGTGGACTGGTCGTGTGTAGTAATAAAGTGGACAATAAAGTCCGGGTTGTCGAACCTCAAGGACTTGTATTTTAGTTTATGATTTTAAAGCAATTGAAGAACTTAAACTAAAACAAGAATTAACTAAAATATTATGGAAGTAAGATATAAGAAACAAGATGTCGAAATCAAGATAGCTATGGAAGAGAGCAACTAAGACACATGTGTTGGCATAAATTAATCAATTTTCATTACAAACATGTTCTCATATTATTAGACTAATGTTGCTTTGGTGGAAAAAACCTTAAATAATTACTACCCGATGTCTCGGCTGTAATAATCCTATGATTAATTGATGGTTCCCTAGATATGTCTATCCGAGAATCTAACCAACAATCATGCATTCAAGTTCTAGAATTTCCCCGGATTAATCCGGCTAACTGCACCCGGGAATCTCTACCTATCTCTAGGGGCAATTCCCTATTTTTTACGGATTATGTGATGATCCTCTTTGCACCTTAAATTACCTTCTCTCGAACGAATAATTTAAGCAATAAATCATGCATATGGTAGCTAAGCATATGATGCATTCAAACAAGATCAAGACACAAAGCAACAATAGAATTAATATGAAAAACACAATTTATATCTCAATTATCATAATTAAGCCTCAACATGGCCTTAGTTCGAAGAATCTATTTCATCATAAAAGATAAAAGATAGGAACTTAAATTAAGATTCATATTCATAGACAAAAACAAATCTAAATCTAAGAAACTCCCTCGTATTTTTGATGGTTGAACTTCGATCTTCATCTCTTCCATGCTTCTTGATTTCTTCACCTTCAAAGGTTCTTGATAATCTTCATAACTAATCTAAGGATGATGAAGATGATGATAGGATGTGTTTAGGCTCCCCCAATGGGGAATGTGTTTTCAAGTGTGTTTGTAGGAGGGCATCCAATCCTTCTTTTATAGCCAAAAAAATTCACCAACCAAGAGCATGTGCTTCCATTCTCTTTTCTTTTCACCTACCTTTCTCTTGCTTTCCATCTACCAAGAATGTAAACTACCATTCTCTTGTTTTCCACCTACCATTCTCTTACTTTCCTCCTACCAAGAATGTGAACTACCATTCTCTTCCTTTCCATCTACCAAGAATGTGAACTATCATTCTCTTGTTTTCCACCTACTAAGAATGGGAGCTGCCACTTTCGTGTTTTCCAGCGCAGAGATAGTGTTTTATTCATAAAATTCTCCACAGACCTCCGAATTGGATGATTCAAGTCCCCATGTACAGATAAGACATAGATCTAAAACTTTGCAGAAGGACACTTCATCAAATTCGATCTCTAAATGTATCCAAATGGCGTTCCAACGTGGATATTATTTCTGATTTGGCGCCCAGGTGTGCGGAAATGGTACTAAAACATGATCTTGGCTAACTCCAACTTATTTCTTGCTTGTTTGGTCGTGGAGGTGTGAAGCATCTTGGCCTAAACTTGTTTTATACGTCGTTTTTCAGCCCGTTCTTCGATTGTATCCACTTAAGGCCTGAAATCACTTAATGCACGAATTAAACGCACAAGTGACAAAATCAAGCGATAAATGAACCTAAAACATAAACGCAAAGGGGCTTAATAACACGTAAAAATGACTCCTATCAACAACATGAATAGATTCTTCAAACTTTGATTTGATCTTATTTAGGATGCGAAATTTTTTTCCATTTTTGGCATAGCCTAGAAAGATTCCCTCATCCGCTTTAGGATCAAATGTCTTTAGGTTATGGGATCCATTGTTATGAATGAAACATTTTGAACCAAATACATGAAATAGGAAACATTAGGCTACGTCCCTTCCATAACTCATACGGAGTTTTTCTATGTTGCTTGTTGATCATACACCGGTTCTAAGTGTAGCCAGCGGTGCTGATTGCTTCAGCCTAAAACCTTTGAGGAAGCTTTGACTCTGCTAACATAGTCCTAGTGGTTTCTTTAAGTGTTCTGCTCCGTCGTTCAGCGATTCCATTCTGTTGAGGCGTTCTAGGCGCAGAGTACTCATGAAGTATTTCAAAATCTGTACAAAACTTCTCAACAACATGGTTAGTAAATTCAGTTCCTCTATCTAATTCTCGTCACCTTTAGATCTTTTGAGGTTTGTAATTGACGAATTAGCGTTGTGAGCTTGCCACTAGTTTCATCTTTGGACGCTAAAAATTCTACCCATGATCAATTATCACTAGTGAATACTTTTTACCACTAACACTCGTAATTTGAATTGGACCAAACAAATTCATATGCAATAGTTCAAGAATTCTAGAAGTAGATAGATGAAGTTTCTTCTTAAAAGATGATTTAACTTGTTTACCCATTTGGCATGCATCACATAAGCGATTTTTCTGAAAAGAACCCATAGGTAATCCCTCTACAAGATTTAGCAATATTAACTGAGAGATTGCCTTAAAGTTGAGGTGATTCCTTTTTCTATGTCATAACCAACCCAATTCAATTTGATTTTTAGCCACAAAACATGTAGGGTTGTTACCAATTGTTGAACCTCAATCTACTAAATAAACATTACGTGTTCTTTTTCCTTTCAATTTAGTAAATACAGTCTTAGTGTCATTAATATAGCAATGGTCACTTGAAAATATAACTTCAAAACCTTTATCACAGAATTGACTAATGCTCAATAAATTATGCTTAAGACCCTCAACATAATATACATCACTTATCATGACGTTCCCCCAATGCACGATACCTATACCTTTGGTTTTTCCTTTGGAGCTATCACCGAATATAACTTGAGGACCATTGGTTGCACGATAGTTGATCAAAATATCCTTTGAGCATGTCATGTGCCTTGAAGACCCACTATCGATGTACCAAATTCATGTATCGGCGCTGGAGCTAGGTACCTGCATTCAAAGGGCAGTTCTAATTCTTTTTAGGTACCCATTGTGACTTGGGTCCTTTCACATTAGTAACGTTAGTCTAAATTAAAACTTTTAGAACCCATATTTTCCTAGTCTTCATTGCGGGAGGATTGGCCTTTTTGGGTTTCAATTTGTGTTGCGTGTGTTTTTTAGGTGTATAGTAATATCCTTGATCACAGTTATAATTATAATCGTAATCATAATCATCATAGTACTGAAAATATGATCTTGATCTCTATGGATATTGGCGCTGGTATTTCCTTGGCACTGGCTTAGGGTGTAACTTTGGCACTTGACGCTTAGCATTTGATTCACATTTGCAGGTTTCTCCTTAGCCTTTTAAACATTTAGATAGACCTTTCTTTGTGAATCATTCACTTTCGTCTTTTCCTTATTGCCTGAGTTAGCTTTGGCCTTCTCATTTGGCCTCGTACCATTATCTTTTGGTTCATTCAGCGTTTAACTGTTTGAACTCTTCTTGACAAAGGCTACACCTTTTCCTTTGTTGGTTGCCGTAACCTTAGACGCTTTTAGTTTATTACTGAATTTATCACAACGTAAACCAATATTTTCACCAAAAAGTCTGTTTACCTCAGTCACATTGTCTAGTTTTCTTGAAGCTTTTGACAATGATGAGACGAGCTGCTCTGATTTAGCAAGTTTAGCGATCAGCTCAGCTTCTCTATTGACTACCATATCAAGATCACTTTTCAACTGAGCGATCTTGGTATCATTGGTTCTTCTCAAAGCACTGTTGCTAAACTAGCAACTCAGCTTTGAGCATCACGTTTTCACTTTTAATCGTTGAGATCTCATCAGTGTGTTCTTGATATAGTCTGGCAGCACCTTGACAAGCTCCATAATATTCATTGACCTTGTCTAATTCTTCATAAGAAAGAGGATTAGATAATTCAGTGGTTACCTCTGGTAGTGAGTCTTCAGACGCTTCTTCATCTATCTCCATGAGACAGATTAGCGCTGAGTCACTAGAAGGCTCATCATCGCTGCTTTCTTCAGAAGATTCTAGATCCTCTTCAGGTGCGGAGAGTGGTTCAGATTCCGCTAGGAAACCATGTTGAAGGTTGCTCCTGAATTAGTTTCTATCCAAGTGATCTTGCCTTGTGGGCTCAGATACATTTAGATAAAGGCAATTTACCTAGTAGTGCTCCGGTTTATTGCAATTATAACAAAGATTAGTTCTCATCTTTTGTTTTGTTGTTAATATTGCACTATGTGGCTTAGAAACCACTGATGCTAAGAGATTCTGATTTTGATTCTGATTCGGAGATAGAGACACTTGGTACTGAATTGGTGCTGGAGGAAGCGGTGCAGAATATACTGGGATATTGAGGCACTTGTGCAGGGGGAGGGGTTTGCTATGAAGTTTGTCCATTGGAATTTCTCTTTTCATATCTCAGGAATTTCTTAAACTTCTTAACCAATAAAGCCATTTTTTTTCCTCGTTTGACATTGACGCTTTCACCTCATTGGTCGATTTACCCTTACTCTTAGTGGTTGCAATTAACGCTCCAGATTCAATCGCTGAAGTGGACGTATCCCTGACTTCTCCCAATTCAAATTCAAAGCTCTTAGCTCTGAAAACATATATTCTGGAGTCATGATTTCCAACATCTGGGATTCTCTCATCGCAATAGTCTTCATTGGATATTTGCTTGGAAGACTTCTAAAAATCTTATTGACCATTTACTTATTGGTTAACTCCTTGTCCAATAACATTAACTCTGTAATAAGCGAAGTAAACCTCGCATCCAATTGATCTCTTTGCATCACTATGGAGAGTTTGTTCTCCCTCATCTGTTCAGATCCTTCACACATTGTTGGTCCCAAGTGGCATACAAAAGGGTCTAGAAGGGAGGGGGTTGAATAGACCCTGAAGTCTTTTTTTTTTTTTTTTACTTCAAAAGATTTCGTATTTAAAAAATTTTGGACGCTTGAAAAAATAGACGCTTGAAGTGTCTAACGCTTGACTTAAGCGTTCACTTAAAATATTGGCGTTTTGGCGAAGCGTCTGATGAAGACTAATTTTTAAAGTTAACTCAGACTTCAAGAATTGAATACTTTGACCAAGTAGGTTAAGCGTTCAGTTCTTTTAATCAGTGTTAGCACAGCGGAATGATTTTTGGAGTCTTCTCTTTGAAAGTTTTAGCGTCACACGAGGTTTCTTAGTTGCTTAGCTTTTGATTGTGTTTTACTTAATCAATTTATGCAATGATATGATAGATGAAAGAATTGACTGAAAAGTAAATGACACAATATTTGTAAGGTTCGTTGGGTGGTGTAATCCCAACTACGTCCTTCTTCTCCTTTGCACTCGGAGGCAATTCACTAAAATGATTCTCAAAGAATCACACAGAATCTTCTACAAATTAGGGAGAGATGGGTGTCTATGACTTGAGCTCCTTGATCACACAGATTTTTGCTCCAAATCACTTCAATCCCCTTGCTTCTTTCACCCAGAAATAATGCAAGTATCCAACTTCGACTTCACACAGATCGCGAGGCTTGGATAGGGGTTTTTCTAAAAGAGTTTGTTTGATTTTGATGAAGTTCAAACAACTGGAATATCTCAGTAGTAGAGTAGTTTCTTCAAAAAGAATGTTTGAGATATTGGGTTGACTGTCTCAGGATTTGATGAAAAGCAGAGAAAATATTTTCTTGAGTATTCTGGCTTTTCTGAGAGTTTAAGGAATGAGACTTCAATGTAACAGCAATTTGGCTTGATAATTGTTCTCTCTATTTGGCTTGTTATTGAAGTTCTATTTATAGGCATTCTTGGAAAAAGTGTCCGTTTGACACATGCAAGGGCGCGTGTCTCTCACTTTCGCGAGTGAACAACTTTTCTCCTTTTTCCTGAAAATCTGTTGCACAAAAGTTGGTCCTGCAGTCTTTGAAGTGTTGACAGTCCAATAGGGTGGCTTCTCCGTACGTCTGAAAGTGCTTATCACATTTAATGCTCTTATCAGCATTTAATGCAATTTGAATTAAATGCCCGTTGGCATTTAATGCACTGAGAATATTTGCATTGAACTCCTTTCGATCTGACGCTTCAAGAGAATGTTTGTCATTTGATAGACGCTTCATTCATGAGCTGACAGTTCCAAATAATCTGGAGGACTATTTAATGTTTAGACGCTTGGAAAAAGTCTTCAGACTTTATTTAGAAGTATAGACGCTTGATACTTCAGTCTTAGTTACTTGACACTCAGAACATGTCAGGCGCTTAGAGTGAACTTCTTCAAACTTCATTCACTATTGATTTCTTGGACGCTTGGAGTCTTCAGATTTCGCAGTCTTGATAAGCTCACTCAGAAAGTATCAAACGCTTTAATCTAACTGACTTCTTGATCTAAGAATGTCAAAAGTAAAAGGTAAAATAAAGCTTATACATTTCTAATGTTCAAATGCTTATACAATGTATCTATGAAATTTAAGCGTACATAACTTTGGGGTCTAACAAGATTTCTAATTGTCATCATCAAAACATCTAACATGAAATTCCTAACACACACAGTAGCTAACTTATCCCATATTTATTTTGAAGTTTTGCATAACTTGATTTTATTGAACAATCCCTCATTATCTATCAACGCTGAGTAGAGAGAACTTCGTTCAACATTATCCAGATTTGCTCTTCTGTGATCATCTGGCGCCATTCTACTTTCAGCTTCTCGACATAACCATCCGGAGTCGCTTCATCCGCTCCAGGGGGTTCGAGTTATAACTTTCATAATCTGAATGGGGCCATCTGAAATAACATAGCATATTTCATTATCACACGAGCACAAATATGTAAATGCTCTAAGTTTCCATGAGTCATAGTTTGATTTAATCAACTTTAGCATCTTTGTAAAAGCCATGATATGTGATAAAAGATTTTCAAAAAAGCGACTAATGTCTTTTTTTGAAAAATGAATCTAAATAAGCAGTTACGCTTGAAAATGCTACGGTTTCTACTTCAACTGCTCTGATACCACTTGGTGGTCCAAAGTGGCATACAAAATAGTCTAGAAAGGAGGGGTTGAATAGACCATGAAGTTTTCTTACCTTGAAGTTTTCTTCGACTTCAAAAAATTTCACACCACTAAAAATATTTTGGATGCTTGGTAAGCAAAGCGCTAGGTCAAGCGCTAGAGATAAGATAACTTAGACTCATAGATTTTAGTAACTACCAAAGTAGGGTAACACTTAGATCACTTAATCAGGGTTAGCACAGCGGGATAGATTTTGATGCTTAGCGTTTGGTTTTTACCAATTAGTCGCTTAACTGATTTTAAAGCCTTTTAAAGATATAATGTAGATGATAAATAAAGCAATAAAACAGTAATGTAAATGACACAAGATGTGAAAGGTTCACTGGGTGGTGTAATCCCAGCTACATCTTTCTTCTCCTTTTCACTCAGAGGAAATTCACTAGATGACAATCAAAGTCTTCACACAGAGGACTTCTACAAATGATGAATGAATATAAAGATGATCTTGAGCTCCTTGATCACACAGACTTCAGCTCCACTTGAGATCTCTTCAACAAGCTTCTCTCACTCAGAAATACTGCTTGAAGGAAATAAGAACTTTCTCACACAGATGAACGAGGTTGAATGGTTTTGTCACAAGGGTTTGTTTGATTTTTAGAAGTTCAAACAACTTTGGATATCTCAATAATAATGAGAGGTTCTTCTAAGGAAGATGTTTGAGATATCTGTAACTGTCTTTTGGAATGTATGAAAAGCTTGGAGAATTTTGGCTATGGAGTTTGTAAGCTTTTCTTGTAAGTATTTCAGCAGAATTTTGGCCTATTTTCTTGTGTATGTGTGTGTCTATTTAGGGTTTGCTGAAGGGTACTATTTAAAGAGATTTCTTGAGATTTGTCCATTGGACAAATGCAGGCGCATGTTTCTCATGCAGCGAGTGAATAGTCCCTTTTTCTGACATTCTTGAATATCTGCTCCACCGATTGGATGTTGCAAACTTTGAGGACTAACAGTCTAGTCAAAGGTGGCTTGTCAGTATGCAATTCGTCCTTATCACATTTAATGCTCTTATCAGGCATTTAATGCATTTGAATTTATTTTTCATTGGAAATAAATGCCCGTTGATGCTTGCATTTAAGTCCCTCATGACTTCAGAATTTATTTCAGGTGAATTTGATCTCTCAATCGCTTGAAGCTTAATCGCTGATTCATACTCTTGAAATGTCCTTAGCGTTGACAGACGCTTAAGACAATCTTCATCTTCACTTGACTTCAGACGCTGATCTTCAACTTCATCTTTGACAGACTCACCTAGAATTTTATCAGCTACTCGGTATCCAATACTTAGTCTAAAATCTATAAAAATAAAAAATACAAGCTTAATCTAAAAATTACAACTCGATAAATTTCTTAAAATGTTTAAACATATTCTATTAAAGATAAACTTACATAATCTTTGGGGTCTAACACAAAGCCTATCTTGTCATCATCAAAATATCTAACATGAAATTCCTAACAATTTTCTCTATAATATAACGTATTATAGTATATATATACATACATAATACACACGTGTGGCTCGTATATGTGTGTGAGGCGTGTATGTTTGTGTGTGTTGGTGCACAACATATATATATATATATATATATATATTAATACTATGTTCATTCAATTAATTACTTGACTTATCACAAGTTTATGAACTTGAGAAAATTAATTCATCTTCTCTTCTTCCTCTTCTATCTGCATTAGAGTCTCAACACATATTCCACCCTTTTCTCCATAAGTCGAAATTTCGATTTCTTCTTGCTAGCATTGGTGAAGAAGATCGAGGGTACAAGATAAGGTGTGGATACGCCTAGAGAAGCTATACAGAGTTGGAGCTTTAGAGCAAATGAGGAGATCAGAAGTTGCTGTGAAGTTTTTTTCTTTTGTTGGATAAACCTTCTGAATGGTGTTCATGAGAAGCCCCTTGTTAATTCGATGGTACCATGTCAGCCTAATCCTTTGTTTAGGCATTGTGTTTTACAAAAATTTTAAATATTTATTCCAGTTGTGTACACAATCCTGGAGGATTAGCCACTCGAGGGGTTCGAACCCAACAATATAGTCGTGTTTGCTATGTTGTTGCATGGATGTTGGTTATTTCCAATCAAGTCATTCACGTGAATTGCGTAGAAATATAGAACACGTTAACCATCAGTCCATAAATCATGTGTGTCATCAATATGTATAGTTTCAATTAGTCCAAGTGTTTGTCATTCAAACAGAGATAATAGAATTGTCATCATTTAGTTGATTACGACCTTTAAAAACAAGAAACGTGAAGTGTCATCAAATGTCAAACATGTCACCCATAACAAGATGATTGAATTGTCATTATAAATATTGATAAGAGGCATTTTTACGTGTTTTTAAGCCCATGAGACCTATGCTATGGATTATTTATTGCCTAAATTATGCCACATTTGCGTTTAGTCGGGTTGTTAAGTGATTACAGGTGATAAATGAAAGCATACGAAGAAACGAGGCGAAAAACGACGTATAAAACAAGTTCAGGCCAATTTGCTTCTGTTGTCCACGCCCAGGTGCCAGTATTACCACGCCCAGGCGCCGGACAAGATGCAAATAACATCAACATTCTGCTGTCCACGCCTAGGCGCCATCCTGTCCACGCCTAGGCGCCGTATTTGCACCACTTTCCACGTTCGAGCGCTATTTCCGTATGTTTAGAGACCGAATTGGATGAAGTTACCTTCTACAATGTTGTATAACTATGTGTTAGCTTCAAATGAGGACTTGAATCATCCAAATCGGAGTTTCGTGGAGAACGTTATGAATGAAATACGATTGCTCCGCAGGACACATTGCATTTAATTTCAGCATTCTGTCAGCGGCGCCCAAGCGCCGTAATTCCCACGCCTAGGTGTGACCACACCCGAGTTTTGATTCCTTTCAGCCAAAAGATCATCATTTGATGGGGGAATGGAACATTTAAAGCCAAGAGGTCATCACATGTATGGAGGGGATGTCATAAGTATGTTTCTTAGTAGATCTACTTTATGGAATTTTATACTACTCACTTTAGAGTAGTGGAGGACACACTAGGGGAGACACACACTAGAGAGCCCAGAATTTCTGGTCTTCTTAAGGCATTTTCTTCACTTGGGAACCGAGAATGAGAAGAGGAGGAGGAGCTGGCCATTACTCTTCACCTATCATCATTCATCACCATTCTTCATCACTTTTGGAGGGGAACAAAGAGAGAGGAGTTAAGGATCAAAAGCAAGGATCCATCATCAATCGATTGAGGGAGTTTTAATTACTTGCATTTACATGTTTATTTCCATGAGTATGTATATGTTTGTATTAGATTTTCTTAAGGCCTTGATGAGAGGCTAATATTGTAGAACTAAGGCCATGTGAAGGCCAATTTATGAATCAATATATGTGAAGTGAATTTTCGTATTAATTCTCATATTGCTTTGTGTGTTGATTTTGAGCTTTTATTACAATCATGTGCTTGATCACCATATGCTTGCTATCTTGCCTAGTCTAGTCATTCGAGAGAAGATAGATTAGGGTTCAATGGAATCAACTCATCATCCGAAACTAATGTGGAATTGCCCCTAGACATAGGTAAAGATTTCCGGGTGCAGTTAGCCGGATTTATCCGGGGAAACTCTAGAACGTTAATGCGTGGTTATTGATTAGATTCTCGGATAGACATATTTAGAGAACCATCAATTAATCATAGGATTATTATGTGCCGAGACATCGGGTAATAATTATTTAAGGAATTTCCACCAAAGCAATAGGAGTCTAATAATTCGAGGAGGAGCTCATATATATTGACGAGTAGATTCGGTTGTAGCATGTGCCTTAGTCATTTTATCATACGTGAGATTTAATCTATAGTACGTTTCTCTTTGGTTCTTCGTTTGTTTACTCTTTTTTCTTGCACTTTACTTTAATTGTCTTTTCTTTTATCGAAAATCATTAACTAGAATTCAAGTCCTTGTGGTTCGACAACCCGGACTTTTTGTCCATTTATTACTACACACGTCTAGTGCACTTGCTATCATAGCACGTTAGCTTTTAGCGTGTCAAGTTTTTGGCGCCGTTGCGGGGGATTTGTTTATTTTAGTTTTTGATTTTCGTTTACATTTTTTTATAATTCTTAGTTTTCGTTTATTTCTTGATTCTCTTTTATTTTTGTGTTTAGTCTAATTTTGTTCTTGTATTTAATTGTTAGGTTCTTGAGGTGCATGACCCGCTCCTCAAACAAGCCTCTATACGAGTTGGAGCCCGAAATTGAACGAGTTCTTCTGACTAGTAGGCGAGCAAGAGAAATGGCCAATAATCTCAACCAAAACCCGAATGGAAATTTCCCGGACATGAACTCACCGGAAACTAGGGAGTGGTTACAAGGTGTTCTACAAGCCATGCAAGCGGTACCTCCTCAACAACTCCCGTCGGTTCGGGGTAGCTTACCACCTAGGGTCCATACCATTCCGGGCCCCGTAGTCGTGCCTAATTTCTTCACACCAAACTACCACATTCCGGCTCACATTTTTAATATGGTGCAAGGAGATCCTTTCTATGGAGAACCGCACGAATCACCACACGCTCATTTGGAAACCATAGATGAGGCTCTTGTGACCATTCAATATCACCCACGAGATCTTGATGCGATTCGTCTAAGAGTTTTCCATTTCTCATTGAAGGATAGGGCGACAACATGGTACAAATCCTTACCTCCACAATCTATTACAACATGGGGTGAGATGATCGATGCCTTTTTAAATAAATTCTTTCCACCCTCCAAAATCAATGAGCTCTGGAGTAATATAAAAAGGTTTAGGCAAAGGAGCAATGAGTCTTTAGCCGAGGCTTGGGCTAGATATAAGGGCATGCTCCGTGAATGTCCCGATCATAATTTTGGGTTGAATGAACAAGTACTCCATTTCTATGATGGGGTTAGGTCACGTATTCGGCATAGACTCAACGCGGGTGCGGGAGGAGATCTCCTTGGGTTAGACTGTCAAAGTGTATGGGACAAAGTCGAACAGTTAGCCCGAGAAGACGAGCTTTACCCCGACGATGAAGAGGCCTCATCCTCTAAAAAGGTTGTTTGTATTGAGGAAGTAGTTGAGGGAGTAGTAGTCTTGGAACCGGAGGTTGGAAACGTTAATTATGTGGGGAATCAAAATCAACCTCGGGTGAACTTTCATGTACCCGAGAATTTTCCAAAAAGGCCCAACCCCGCACAAAACGCACAACCGGGGATCTATCAAGCTCCACGGCCACCTTTCAATAACCCACCTCCGAGGCAAGGCAATTTCAATGGACAAGGTCAAGGTCAAGTGCAAATGCGACCTCCCACAATCGATGAGAAACTAGATGCTCACATGAAAAAGTCCGATACATCTTTCAACGAACTTCGGGGTATGATAAAGGATATGTGTATGGAGATGAAGGATTTGCGAACACAAGTGGGGCAACTTTCTAATGCGGTTAACGGTAGAGCCCCGGGGACTCTCCCAAGCGACACGGAAAAGAACCCGAAGGCCCAATGCAATGCCATAGCCTTGAGAAGTGGCAAACAATTGGAGAGTGACACTGCCAGTACATCCGCGCCCGAGCGCCCCGACATGCACGCCCAGGCGCCTGATCTCCCCTGTTCTGGACAAAATTCTCTGTTTTCCGCGCCCGAGCGCCCCGACATGCACGCCCAGGCGCCTACAGATCCGCGCCTAGGCGCCAATATACGCGCCCAGGCGCCACCCACAACCCTGCCAGATGCATATGTTCTGAATCCCGCGCCCGAGCGCCCCGACATGCACGCCCAGGCGCCTACAGATCCGCGCCTAGGCGCCAATATACGCGCCCAGGCGCCGCCTACTGTTTCAGTGGGTTTTCATCCGTCTAATCCAACGCTTTCTCCCCTTATCGAAGTTCGTCTCCCCTTCCCAAATGCTCACAAAAAGAAGAAAAAGGAGATGGATCCGAGCTTTCTTCGAATTTTGGCAATCCTTCGGAAAGTGAGAATTAATATTCCGTTTATTGACGCCATTCTCCAAATGCCGAATTATGTGAAGTTCTTCAAGGACATACTCTCCAACAAGCAGAAGTGGGAGGAGAATGAGACGGTGTGCCTCACGGAAGAATGCTCCGCCGTATTGCTCAATAAATTGCCAACTAAGCTCCAAGATCCCGGGAGCCTCACAATCCCGTGCACGATTGGATCCCTATCGTTCAAGAAGGTGTTATGTGACTCGGGGGCCAGCATCAATCTTCTTCCATACTCACTATTTAAAAAGCTAGACCTTGGAAATCCCAAGCCGACCTCAATGAGCCTTCAACTAGCCGACCGATCGATCAAGAGGCCCAAGGGGATAATCGAAGACGTTCTTGTCCAAGTCGACAAGTTTTATTTTCCCGTTGATTTCGTGGTACTCGACATGGAAGAAGATGTGGAGGTACCATTAATCCTAGGGAGACCATTCCTAGCCACGGGTAAGGCGGTGATTGACATTGCTAATGGTAAGCTTACCTTGAATGTGGGCGATGACAAAGTTACCTTTGATGTTTACAAAGTCCTTAAACACCCTATTGATCATGACTCGTGTTATCGAATTGATACATTTGACCAGTTGATTGTTGAGTATTTACAGGACAATACAATTGAAAATTCTCTCGAACAGGATCTTATGAAATCCATGCAAGTGGACTCGGAGAGAGATGATCTAGTGGAAAGAGTTCTAAGCTTGGAGTACAAATCTTCCTCTCATTCGGGAGGATTCATCAAAGTTGATAGATCATTGTCAGGAGCACATCGCCCATCTATTGAAGAACCCCCCTCTCTCTAACTCAAACCCCTCCCCTCCCACCTTAAATATGTGTACTTGAACAACGACGAAACACTCCCATTGATCATTTCCTCATCTCTTTCAGGATCACAAGAAGAGCAATTAATGACGGTGTTGAGATCTCACAAACGAGCTTTTGGGTGGAAACTTGCGGACATCAAAGGCATTAGTCCAGCGATATGTATGCACAAAATACTTATGGAGGACTCCACCAAGCCTACACGCCAACCCCAAAGGAGGTCAAACCCACAAATCCAAGAGGTAGTAAAGAAGAAAGTGATTAAACTGCTCGACTCAGGTATAATCTATCCTATTTCTGATAGTGCGTGGGTGAGCCCTACCCAAGTGGTGCCTAAGAAAGGGGGGATAACGGTAATTGAGAATGCGAATAATGAGCTAATCCCAACTCGTATAATTAGTGGGTGGCGTGTGTGTATAGATTACCGTAAGTTGAATGATGCCACCCGTAAGGATCATTTCCACCTCCCCTTTATTGACCAAATGCTTGAACGATTAGCCGGGCATGATTTCTATTGTTTTCTAGATGGTTACTCCGGCTATAATCAAATTGCCATAGATCCCGAGGACCAAGAGAAAACCACTTTCACTTGTCCTTATGGCACATTTGCTTATAGAAGGATGCCATTTGGCTTGTGTAATGCCCCGGCCACTTTTCAAAGATGCATGATGGCTATTTTTCATGATATGGTTGAAGATTTCCTTGAAATTTTTATGGATGACTTTTCTGTATTCGAAACAACTTTTGATATTTGTCTTGCTCATTTAAATGTTGTGCTTAAACGTTGTGAAGAAACCAACCTTGTTTTGAATTGGGAAAAATGTCATTTAATGGTCCGGGAGGGGATTGTGCTTGGCCACAAGATCTCTCAAAAAGGGATCGAAGTGGACCAAGCCAAGATTGAGGTCATTGAAAAACTTCCCCCGCCCACTTCTGTAAAAGCTGTTAGGAGTTTTCTCGGGCATGCCGGTTTCTATAGGCGATTCATCTTGAATTTCTCTAAAATTGCGAAACCGTTGTCTAATTTGCTTGTCAAAGATGCACCTTTTGATTTCAATTCTTCTTGTATGCAGGCCTTTCTTGATTTGAAGGAACGCTTAGTTTCCGCCCCTATCATGTCACCCCCGATTGGAGCTTACCATTCGAGTTGATGTGTGATGCGAGTGACACCGCGGTTGGAGCGGTCCTTGGCCAAAGGAAGGAGAAGGTATTTCGAACCATTTACTATGCTAGTAAAACTCTTAACGATGCACAATTGAATTATGCCACCACAGAAAAAGAATTACTAGCCATAGTCTTTGCATTCGATAAATTCCACTCTTACCTCGTGCTAAACAAAGTGATAGTTTACACCGATCATTCGGCTTTAAAATATTTGCTTGCCAAGAAAGATGCTAAACCAAGACTTCTTAGGTGGATTTTGTTACTCCAAGAATTTGATTTAGAGATAAAAGACAAGAAAGGCACCGAAAATGTAGTAGCCGACCACCTCTCACGATTAGAGCTAGTGAATGATCCGTTAGATGAGATACCAATTCGTGAGGAATTCCCGGATGAACACCTCCTTGCTATTTCTGACAAAATTTCACCTTGGTATGCTAACTTTGCCAATTATATTGTTACGGGCCGTCTTCCCCCGGATATCACTTTTCATCAAAAGAAGAAATTTCTATTTGATGTGAAGCAATATCTTTGGGATGAACCCTTTTTATTCAAAGTTTGTGCAGATGGCTTAATTCGACGTTGCATACCCGAAACGGACGTGCATGCTATCCTATCTCATTGTCATGATATGGCGGTGGGTGGCCATTTTGGGCCTTCCAAAATGGTAGCTAAGATCCTCCAATCAGGTTTCTTCTGGCCTACTCTTGTTAAAGATGCACATCATTATGTCAAATCTTGTGATCGCTGTCAACGAATGGGGAACATCTCTAAACATCATGAAACGCCCTTAAATAGCATGTTAGAGTGTGAGTTGTTTGATGTATGGGGTGTGGATTTCATGGGCCCTTTCCCCAGTTCTTGTTCAAATAAATATATCCTTGTTGCGGTAGACTATGTCTCCAAATGGGTGGAAGCCGTGGCCTTGCCTACTAATGATGCTCGGGTTGTCACTCGTTTTCTGAAGAAGCATATTTTTACTCGATTTGGAACTCCCCGAGCCATCATTAGTGACGGGGGCACCCACTTCTGCAACAAGCAGTTTGAACTTTTATTGACCAAGTACGGGGTGAAGCATAAAATTTCGACCCCATACCACCCACAAACTAGTGGCCAAGTGGAGGTCTCGAATAGGGAGATTAAGCGTATTTTAGAAAAAACTGTCAACGCATCAAGAAAGGATTGGTCCCTTAAATTGGATGATGCTCTTTGGGCTTATCGGACCGCCTATAAAACCCCAATTGGCATGTCCCCGTATCGTCTTGTTTTTGGCAAAACATGTCACTTGCCCGTCGAACTTGAGCATCGTGCTTATTGGGCCATTAAGTTTCTAAATTTTGACTCTCAAAGTGTAGGTACACAACGTTTGCTACAACTCAACGAGCTCGAAGAATGGCGTCATCTTGCCTATGAGAACGCGAAACTCTATAAGGAGCGGACCAAAATGTGGCATGACAAACATATTCTCCCCCGGGAATTCCACAAGGGAGAGCGGGTGTTGCTATACAACTCTCGACTCCGACTCTTCCCCGGGAAGCTTAAGTCTCGATGGTCGGGCCCATTTTTGATTTCCCATGTCTATCCATCCGGCGCCATCGAGCTTACAACAGATAAAGGACATACTTTCTTGGTCAACGCTCAACGTCTAAAACCTTACTTAGGGATGGATGGACCGAGAGACAAAGAGTCCTTCATCCTCGCGGACCCTTCGTGATTCTTCGCTTTCAGTCGAGCTAATGACTCTAAACTAGCGCTTCTTGGGAGGCAACCCATGTTTTCTTTCCGTTTTTTTTTCTTTTTCTCTTATTATCCCGTTTGTTGCTTTATTTTCTAGTCTTACATCTTTGTTAGTTTGTGTTTTAAGTGTTTTGTCTCTCCCCTTTTGAAACAGGAAATGAAATTCTTTACATAATATTTCTGAAGAGCCCGCCTAGGCGCCTATCGACGCGCGCCTAGGCGCCCATTTCTGAAAAGGGCGCCCAAGCGCCGAAAAACTCCCGCCTAGGCGCGGGAAGTGTCACTCAAAAATCCAGGTACGCTGTGTCGCGCGCCTAGGCGCCCAAACACGCGCACCTAGGCGCCCGTTTCTGATTTAAACACATCTGTGGGTCAAAACGGTCAAAATTCCCACAAAATCTTCACAACTCCTCTCCCACGCGATTTCCGGCGACACTCTCACCATTTCCGGCCATTTCCACCGTGTTTCACCACCACTTTCCATCAACATAATTCGTTGCACAAGTGGCTCCTCTTTCACATCGACTCGGTGCGACAATTTTGGGGATAAAAGTGATCGACACAGTGATTGCCATCCTTGGACTCGATTGCCTTAAGTGGACTCAGGTATTGCTTTTCAGCTCCCCTATGGTGATGTGTACTTTACCCTTATTTTCTTTCGAACATTGGGGCCAATGTTCATGTTAAGTTTGGGGGGGTGCTTGAGATAATTCAGTCCAAGTTTGGGGGATGAAAAAAAAAAAAAAAGATTTTTTTTTTTTGGATAGAATTTCAACCCGTCACTTGATAAATTGAGCATGGTTAACGTGAATACATGGTATGCATTCTCTATCAATTTGGTTTTCAATTTGGTTTTTAATGGCTATACACGCAATTCCTTGTTTGTGAGACCCTAACTAGACTAGATTGACCTTAAGATGATTCACATATGCACATAAATCGAGGGTAGAGGAGTTGAGTGGGTAACCATTTTGAAACACTTAAAGGCTTGATCCCGGAAATATCAACTTAGAATTTTCACATGTGTTATGAGTTGAGAACGTTAACTTCGTGTGCTTAATAATAATAAAAAGAGGTTGAACATTGGTATGACTGAAAAAGTCAGGCTTAATAGATACTGGGGGCAAAGAGCACCATGCCTAGAATACTGTACTATTAAGCTAATTTGAGCTAGAGCTCAAGCCAATACAAGTGTTAAGTAAATAAGGACCTAGTTTGATTTTGTGGCCTTTGACACTCGAGCGATTAAGCCCTTAGGAATGTCTCTACATTTGATACCCGAAAGCCGTCTGGTTTAGGAGTTATTGGCCTAAAGCTCGTTACACGGGTGTCATAGAAAGCCTAAGAGGATCGAACATTGCACATGGTCTAGCCTCTAAGGTTTCGAGTTGAAAGTGCATAAGTTAAAGTCGAAAGTGGAATGAAGTGATGAATTTTTAAGTGGCTATGAAGTTGTATTCAATTCTCGTACCATGTAAATAATCAAAAGTTGATAAATATGGGGTTAATGCTTGAAAAGTGGTAAGAATGCCACTCGATTATAATACTTGAAATTTATTACACTACACCCTTAGGATGATCTTTTCGATGTTAAGGCGTAACATGAGCAATTGGGTGACGTGTATATATGTAACTTGAGCTTAAACAGGTGAATTCGTACCATTGTGTGCAATATATTAATCATTGTAATTTACGTTGAGTGATCGGGGTTGAAAATCTTTCGATTTTGTGGGTATATCGTCTGCAAACCCTCACGAGACTATAACTCGTCCTTTGAGGTAACTCAAAGGTTCAAAGGCTTGTTGCATTCGCTAAATGCAACCGTTTACTCCACGAAAGTGAGTTAGGTAGTTTTCTTTTTGTTTCTCTCTTTGATTGATGATGTTTCCTTATCTTAGAACTCTTATTGCTCGAGGACGAGAAATAGATAAGTTTGGGGGTGTTGATAAGAGGCATTTTTACGTGTTTTTAAGCCCATGAGACCTATGCTATGGATTCATTTATTGCCTAAATTATGCCACATTTGCGTTTAGTCGGGTTGTTAAGTGATTACAGGTGATAAATGAAAGCATACGAAGAAACGAGGCGAAAAACGACGTATAAAACAAGTTCAGGCCAATTTGCTTCTGTTGTCCACGCCCAGGCGCCAGTATTACCACGCCCAGGCGCCGGACAAGATGCAAATAACATCAACATTCTGCTGTCCACGCCTAGGCGCCATCCTGTCCACGCCTAGGCGTCGTATTTGCACCACTTTCCACGTTCGAGTGCTATTTCCGTATGTTTAGAGACCTAATTGGATGAAGTTCCCTTCTACAATGTTGTAGAACTATGTGTGAGCTTCAAATGAGGACTTGAATCATCCAAATCGGAGTTTCGTGGAGAAAGTTATGAATGAAATACGATTGCTGCGCAGGACACATTGCATTTAATTTCAGCATTCTATCAGCGGCGCCCAAGCGCCGTAATGCCCACGCCTAGGCGTGACCACACCCAAGTTTTGATTCCTTTCAGCCAAAAGATCATCATTTGATGGGGGAATGGAACATTTAAAGCCAAGAGGTCATCACATGTATGGAGGGGATGTCATAAGTATGTTTCTTAGTAGATCTACTTTATGGAATTTTATACTACTCACTTTAGAGTAGTGGAGGACACACTAGGGGAGACACACACTAGAGAGCCCAGAATTTCTGGTCTTCTTAAGGCATTTTCTTCACTTGGGGACCGAGAATGAGAGGAGGAGGAGGAGCTGGCCATTACTCTTCACCTATCATCATTCATCACCATTCTTCATCACTTTTGGAGGGGAACAAAGAGAGAGGAGTTAAGGATTGAAGTTCAAAAGCAAGGATCCATCATCAATCAATTGAGGGAGTTTTAATTACTTGCATTTACATGTTTATTTCCATGAATATGTATATGTTTGTATTAGATTTTCTTAAGGCCTTGATGAGAGGCTAATATTGTAGAACTAAGGCCATGTGAAGGCCAATTTATGAATCAATATATGTGAAGTGAATTTTCGTATTAATTCTCATATTGCTTTGTGTGTTGATTTTGAGCTTTTATTACAATCATGTGCTTGATCACCATATGCTTGCTATCTTGCCTAGTCTAGTCATTCGAGAGAAGATAGATTAGGGTTCAATGGAATCAACTCATCATCCGAAACTAATGTGGAATTGCCCCTAGACATAGGTAAAGATTTCCGGGTGCAGTTAGCCGGATTTATCCGGGGAAACTCTAGAACGTTAATGCGTGGTTATTGATTAGATTCTCGGATAGACATATTTAGAGAACCATCAATTAATCATAGGATTATTATGTGCCGAGACATCGGGTAATAATTATTTAAGGAATTTCCACCAAAGCAATAGGAGTCTAATAATTCGAGGAGGAGCTCATATATATTGACGAGTAGATTCGGTTGTAGCATGTGCCTTAGTCATTTTATCATATGTGAGATTTAATCTATAGTACGTTTCTCTTTGGTTCTTCGTTTGTTTACTCTTTTTTCTTGCACTTTACTTTAATTGTCTTTTCTTTTATCGAAAATCATTAACTAGAATTCAAATCCTTGTGGTTCGACAACCCGGACTTTTTGTCCACTTATTACTACACACGTCTAGTGCACTTGCTATCATAGCACGTTAGCTTTTAGCGTGTCAAATATGCAGTAAAAACAAGACACGTGAAGTTTCAGAAACTTTAGGTCATTCGCGTGAATGACATAAAAATGAGTGCATGTGAATCGTCGGTCTGAAAATGATGTGTGTCATCAATATGTTTAGTCACATTTCATCCAAGTGCATGGTCACTCAAGTCGATGTAATTGGATTATCACCATCCAATTGATTACGATCGGTAAAACACGCGAATTTTTCATATTTACATGTGAAGTATCATCACACGTTTGAGCATGTCATTCATAACGAAATAAACAAATTATCATCGACTACTTGCAATTACGCACTAAAATCAAGACATGTGAAGTTTTAGAAACATCAAGTCATTCATGTGAGTTGCACGGAAAAAAAGTGCAAATGGATTGTCATTATCCAACTATAAATGTTCAAATGGAAACAAGTGATGTGAAGTTTCAGAACTAATTAATGTATCTTCCTATCACTTCGCTGAATAATTACATTATTACTGTGTCGTATTGGCTTTATTCACATATAAATAATACAACTCAACAACACAAATCACTAGCAGTTGTATTTGTGATATCCAATTGAAAATGGGAGAGAATCGAAATTATAGAGGCCAAGGAATATGGTTATTAAGAGAAAAGAACGATGAGTATGATATATTTTGGTATAAAGACCCAATAGAGTATTATTGTGGACTCAGAAATGAATGGTCTCATCGACTTAGCGAATACGAGGAGTGGGTTAATGATCTTCGAATACTTAGCGTGCGAATTCCACGATGTCGATCAATGCTGATGCCGAGGAATTATGTCAAAAATTGCAGGAAGATTGTTTCAAGAATAAGAATAAAAAACAACAGGATGCTTATACGACGTTACAGATATCACATGCTTCAATTAGCATAAGAACTTGTGTTTGCAAGAGGTCAAAAATTCACACATCGTGAAATTCATAATCTCTTGACTCATCCTTCATATAAGTCGGACTACTATATATCGGATGTGTGGGATAAATATTATAAAATGCAGTGGAAACGATATAACGAATTTTTCATTAACAGGATCAACCCGGGGTTATTAACACACGTACGTAAAAGAGGGATTTCAATACTTTATCAGCTGTAGCGAAGTGGTTGGAGAAATCTAACTTTCTTCAAATTTTTGAAATCGTTAACCTTTTCGCGAATTGATCCGACTGATTGATTCTTGATTTGAGCAGTATAATTGCTCTGCCGCTAAATTGTCTTACCAAAAAACTTGAACGAAAAACTCCTTCTTCTTGACCTTGGAGGCCGACGGCTACTGAGAGGAGGAAGGGAGTGTTTTTCTTTTTCTTGTAGCTCAAGTGTATTATGACTTGTGTTGTAGCTAGGTTTAATTAAGTGATATAAATATATCACTTAAGTTAAAATATTGAGCTTAAAAAGCCCATGTAGTACGCCTACTGGGGCCATCCTACACGCTTTATGAGGTGCACCAATTTAATCTCAATCCAATCTTATATTTAATTAATTAATTTAATCCAATTAACTAATTCAATTACGTAATTGATTTGATATTTAATTAATTTTATTTCTCAAAGATATAACCAGTTAATTAATTCCATAAATGAATTAACTTGTTCCTCTAAATAATTAATGTTATTTATTCAATAAATAATTTTAAGTATTCAATACTTAAAATATTGCTACAAGAAATACTCCATAAATTTCGTTCAATTTTTTCTTTTTAAGCGTGACTTTTTAGGTCCATCTTTATTTGGCATTGGAAGGATTTCAATGGATGTGGGTAACACTTAGCCAGTTATGTGGCCCACATCGTACCCCAAATAAGGTGAAATAATTTAGATCATTATAAACCTTTCATATTGTAGTTTCCGTGTGAATTTCATATCTCAGTCAAGTAAGAGTCATGGTTAGGTCAAACTCGTAAACTGACTCTATGTTTTATTTATAATAAGTTTAGATCAATGAGCTTTCCTATTTGAGTCTTTCTGAAATAGCTCATATGCTTTAGCCAAAGACTTTAGATCTAACTTACCTATAAATGCATAGGATCCTATCTTGTTCACTTACAAGGGAACGAATCTCATCTTGGATGTCAATTAAGACTACTACTTGCCTGTTAGGTTGCAATATTTTTCTTGTCACGGAGCTCTCAACTGAGTTGTTTAGGTTCTGGAATTTCAAGGTCGACCCCCACCAACGGGTGAAACGGGTCTAACTACTCTAATGACAAACCCAACGTCACAAATATATCGTCAACTAGATTCCTCAGGTCAAAGGTTCAGACATACCTATTACAATTTAATCAATTCTGTCATTGACTGTCAAAGAGTGAAACCCATGTGACAGAATCGATACGAGTCATTTTTTAGTGCACTAACCTCCATCAATGCACCTATAATATAAGTTCTTCACTGCTCCATAGTGATTGATAGGCGCCTCTCTTGTCAAAACTCATATTATACAAGTCTTGGAGATCTCCAATGCCCAATTGTGAATCCTTGACTTGTGAACGAATTTAGTACACAAGTATTAAACTCCTCTAGTACCATAGAGAGTTAACTCTTGTGTTCAGGGACTTCTAAATGATTACTATAAATAAATGCCAATAATAAAGTAAACAACTAAAAAAGTCTTTTATTAAAATAGAGAATAACAATTACATGATCAAAATGTCCTAATTCTATCTTATCCTCTAATTGCATGTGATGACATAAACCTAGCAGGATGAAGATGAATATATTGAATGGAGCAACTTTATTGTCGACTAGTTATGTGTTTTTTTTATTGTCAACTAATTATGTGTTTTTTTATTGTCGACTAATTGGGTAAAAGATATAAAATTAAGATGGTGCCTTCAATTTAAATCCGAAAAATAGGGTGAAAAAAAGGAAAAGTGAAGGTGCCATCTCCAGTTTAAATATTAAAAAATATGGAAAAATTGAGATGGTGTCTTCAATTTAAATCTGAAGTTGTAGGTGTCATCTCGGATGGGAAAATTGAAGGTGTCATCTTAAAAAATGGGGAAATTGAAGGTGCCATCTCGGATAGAATCGTAGCCATAGAATATGACCCTAATCGAAATGCCATATTGGATGGCACATTCAGGTTATTTAAATGAATCAAAAAATTGGTCATATTGATAAGTATGACCTCATTTTGGATTAACCGGTAAAAAATCCATTATTTATTTACACCTATGTGTTTCGGTTGTCTTTAATAAATGGCTAATTTGACCGAGTTATGTATTGTAGTTTGTCGCCTTATTTTTATTTTATTTATTTTTAGTATCTAATAAAAATATAGTAAACAAAATTTGAGATTAAGTTAATTAAAATCTAATCATAAGAGAAAAAAATACTATATAGATAGCAATAAATGGGTACAAAAGTGAATTTATCATTTTAAATCGAGGGAAATTTGACTATCAATGTGTTCAGAGGATGTTTGAACAATTATTTGGTAAAAAGAGGGGAGTATTTTGAAAATACTTGTTGTACATTCTTGTAATAAATGGGCCAAATTGAATTTTACCAAAAGAAAAGGATTCGCATTAATAAACGAAAATTCGAGAAAGATGGAACGGAACGGAACGGAACAGAACTATTTATGGTGCGAATAAAAGTACCCTTTTCCCTTACCCAGTATGATTTGGACTTTAGTCTAGGGTAAATATATATAATATATATATATATATATATATATATATATTTCAAAGCAAAAACCAGGCAAGAGAACCTCCAATTCACAGTGTTGAAGATAAAATCACAATAAAATCAGGCGAGGCGAGAGCATTCAAAACCAAAGTTCAATCTACGGAAGGTAGAAACTCTTCAACCGTAATTTTTGCCTTTGTTCTTTGATCGAACTACTTTTCGCCCCGATCGAGTGTTTTCTCTTAAAATCAAGCTTTTCTCATCTAATAATCCTCAAAAATTTCATTTTTTTACTGTTATTTGAGTTTTTAAAAATAATTACTGTTATTTGAGTTTTTAAAAGTAATTACTGTTATTTGATTTGTCTGTACGAGTTCATATTTTTGAATTTTTGATCCTGAAAGTATTGTATTGCCATAAGAAAAAGATTTAATCTTTTTCCCATGAACATGCACTATAATGAAAAATATTTATATTTTGCCCTAGTTTCTCTCTGTGATTTTTGTTGTTATATGCTTCTTCTAATTATTCTGAACATACCTTCCTCTTATATTTGTTAGCTACCTTATACTTTTTTATTAAATCTTGTTTTGTGCCTTTATCAGTTCTGGAGTTTTTGATTTAGCTGTATACATTATGGAATGAATTCATTTGAAGCAGTTATTTAATTTCAGAGTGACTCTGATTGATTTATTTTTTTTGCTCTTGATTGTGAAACATTAGTTAGAATATGGCCTTTGAGTTTGAGAATCACATTATTTATTCGTCTAATAAAGGAGTTTACTTCATATATTGCATAATTCTGCTTTTACACAATTGGTTTTGATTTTAGTGGATCTTTTGCTAGAAATGACGGCAGGTGACTATGTCCAACTCTCCTACAAGGAGCTGGAGTGTTACACTGATAGCTTTAGTGAGAGAAGCTACCTCGGACATTTTCAATTTGGCAAACTTTACCATGGAAAGATTAATTGTCTTGGATGGACACAACATGTTTTGGTGAAGATATGGGAAGTTCCAGAAATATACAATTATTTTGATGGGGATAACGAACTTAGGCTAATAGTATGTTGTTGCGTTTATCATACATTTTGAGATAATATTATTTTTTCGTGATATTTATAATAATACGTGCTTGTACAGGATGAACTGATTTTACTTAGCCATGAAAAGCTGACTACTCATCCAGGCATGGTAAAATTATACGGATACTGCTTGGAAGGTGATCATCTTGGTGTTGTTTATGATTTCAAACCATTCGACTCTGTTTATAACCTCATTCCAAAAGGTATATTTAGATTTATTTTCTCTTCTAAGGTTTTCTTCTCTGATAGATAGCACCATCCACGATGCTTTTCGCTCGTTTAGTTTTTTTTCGGCTTTTTTCTTGAGAAGTAGACACATAATCAATGAAACCAAACAACAAAAAATAACTTAAATTCAGCAAAAAGCTCAAAAGCAGTTTTTCCCAGTTTCTGCAAACAGGAGTATAAACTCCTAGGTAGGCATGTCATAGTTAGGTTCACTAAAAACATTATGAAACTTTTGGTATTGTTATGTTGTGGAATCACTTCACTTGATATTTCATCTCCATTCGGGTTAATTCATATTTTGCGTCCCATGCGAAATGTGGTTAAGGTTTAACTTGGCAGATGATATACTGTATTGTACAGATTTTTGTCAACTTGTGCAATAATTATAAGCAATTGACATTTGGTAGTAGATAACATAACTGACTTACAAGTTTTATCTGTAGATGGTTTCACTTGGCTGCAAAGAATGAGAGTTGCCCTGAGATTTGCTATCCTCCTCAAATTTCTGCATACTAGAAAGTGTTCGTTTTACAAACCTTTCATAGTTCGCAATCTTGATGCTGCTCACCTAGTGCTTGATGAGGTCTGTTCAATGCTGCTCTTACTCCACTGAATTGAATATACTAGTGCAACATTAATTAAGAAGTAATTATTAATAGTTGAGTTATTATGCAGGACTACAATCCAAAAATATGTGATTTTGGTTTGATCACTGGTGGAGTTTTCCCTAATAGGACTATATTTAAACACCATCATGTCATTGGATGCTATGGTTACATTGATTCTTGTGCATTTTATGCAGGTATTTGTTATATTCTCACAAATTTATACGCTGAATCCCTATTTCATAGCATTCACATCAACATTATGGGAAACATCTGATAGATTCATCACATCTTTAGTTGAATTGTGCTGGTGTGTGAAAACTTGTTGAATAAATTCCGAATCATACCCTTTTGTTAAAGTAAGCAATATTTGAAAATGCAAACTTCAAAAATTTCTCTTTGAAGAAATTGAATTGTTATTTAGAAAGACAAGTTTAGCTTCAATTTGTGACTTGTTTTTAATTCAAGAAGAACTTTGCTCAGAGTTAATACAATTTCAAACATATTAAAGTTGACTTAAAACTTGAGAGCATTATGTTGAATATGCTTCACCTTGTATGCATGATGGAGATGTGATTCAGGCACATTCAAGATGAACTAATTCTCTTCTGAGAGTAAGTCAAATGGAACCTTACTGATAAGATATGTTAAAAAACAAGATGAAATCTGTTCATATTATTTATAGAGATTAGGTCCGAAATATTTGTTATGAAGCAGATTTTCGAAGATTTAGTTATTTAGGTTTATTGTTTTATTTCCTAGTTTGAGTCCTTATTTATTTAAGTTGCCTAGTTGGTTTAGGTAACAAATTATTTCAATCCTTGTTGGTTTAGGGGTTTAATTACTTGTTGATTAAGTCTCCTAGTTTGATTAGGAGTTAGTTATTTTCTTTCCTTGTTAGGAGTCTTTGGTTATATATAGGTGTTAGAGGTTATGTTTTCATTATTCAGTTTTTGATTCAATAAAGAGTCGAGCTTAGGCTTGGGGCAAAATTTATTCTTGTTGGGATTTCGAGTAATCGAAAATATTTTTATCTATCCTAATTCTAGCAAGATAAAGGCTAGCTAACTAGAAATGTGGATTAAGAAACACCTTGAACTAGTATTTGAATAATCTAATTGATACAGGAAATAAATAGTAAACGGCTCCAAAAACACTGCAATTTGCTTCTTGCACTATATATATATATATATATATATATATATTTACACACTATTACGTTTCTCTGATAGTACGGTTTGTGAAATTATAAGTCACTCGGAAGGATTATTGGGTGTTATTTTTTTTTTTGTTCACAGGTGATTTTTCAGATAAGATAGATGTGTTTGGATTTGGTGCTATACTTCTAAGTTTAATAATGAAGAGAGTTTATACAGAAGAAGAGAGGCTAAGAAGTGCACCATTTGTTTTTAAATTGGCTTTAAACGAATATGAAGAGTATGAATATGGATCAGAGAGTGAAACTGAGGTGAATAGGCCCAAGTTTTCAGTTGTCCATCAAAGTCTAGCAGCGGAACCCGGTTATTGTCCTGACGATGGGCATAAGCTTAGTATGATGGGAGTGGAATGTGTAATAGGACTCGGGTCTGAACGCCCCAACATGAAGCAAATTCTAAACTCAATGCTCAAACTTAATGTCGTGAAGGAACATGCCGACTATCTTGGAGTGAACGACGCCATACGTTCCTGTGAAAACAGCCCATGATCATGGTTAACTGTCATTTAAGTTTAAATTATATCTTAAAACTGCATTTTACTGATATTAGTTATGTAGCATTTTATGCATTCTGGCATGTACCACTAAGTTATGTAAATTGCAATTTGTTAATACTGGACTTTAATTGACTTAATATAATCATATGGAGCGTATTGTACTGCCCCTTCATCCATAAATTATACCTCTATTTCATTAACAACACAGTTCTATTCATCATAAGGTATCTTGTTAACTTTGTATTAGTAATTGGATTATAATTTGTAGTTTAAAGCTTTGATTGGATATGGGAAAAATTCAAAATCGTCCTTGAGGTTTCAACCAATTTTCTGAGGTTTTTAATTTTGTTAATATTGTCCTTCTAACCAAATTTCATTAGTAAAAATCTGTTTTTTTTAGATTACTAGCATACCCTTATATAAGATTATTTAGTTAGCTACTTTTTTGTTCGCAATTTTTTGATGAATTGAAAAACAAAATAACACTCAAAGAATGTGGTTCTTGTATTATATATTTTCCCTTCCTTACATCTCTCTCACCCTATTCCGTTTTCTTCTTCTTTAATCACATCATCTAATCTTTACTTTTTTTTATCTTTCGCTTATTATAAATCTCATTAAAATGCATTAGATTCATTAAACTAATTGCACTACCATAACAAAACAAATAAATTCTATCAATTTTATATTTTAAAATTTTAACTATATAGATAAAGTATAACAATATCACTAATATATGTGTTGTTTTAAAAATAGATCAGGTAATGATGTAACTTATTTTGTAATAGTTGTATCAGTTTTAATTGATTATTTTTTGTCTTCAATAATTGTCTATATAAAATTCTTTCTAGATGTATCGCATTTCTTTTGCCGGTGAGAAAAAGTAATTTATAAGTAAATTTTGCCTTGGAATAAGGTTTTTGATTTTATAATGAAAACTAATTTAGCACCTTTTAAATTTTACAAAAAAATGAATTTTGATATTTACTTTACGGTGTAAATTACCTCTAGGACTTCTTTGTTGACTTAATTAACATTAAATTAGTAATTAAATAAATAGTGGATGATTTGCATTAGTTGTTTCAATCTCGAACAAAATACTATTTACGTTTGGTTTACTAAACTTTCAAATAAAGTATTCAATCATAAAAAAATAATCAAGTAGTATATGTTAGAGTAGAAACCATATTTAAGTACAATTTAATATGAAATTTTCTTTAGATGATGTGATTAAAGAAAAAAGAAAAAAATGGGGTGAGAGACTTGTTAAGGAGGGAAAATATATAATAGAATTATTTTTTTTAATTCATAAAAAATTTAAGGGAAAAAAATGGTAAAGACATTATATAATCTAATACAAAGGTATTTTAGTAATCTAAAAAAGAACATATTTATTTTTTCGAAATTGCTAATAAAATTTGGTTAAACGGGCAACATTGACAAAATCAAAAACCTCGTGGATGATTTTGAGAATTTATTAAAACTCAAAGATGATTTTGAATTTTTCCCGATTGCAAATAGAAGTTAGTTTTGTAGGTCTATCTGGTCTTCTAAGTTCTAATCTTTCTCTAGGCCAACTAGCAATAACTAGGAACACGTTCGGGCTTAATCAAAGTTAAATTCCTTTTAGGAGTTATATTTAGGACTAAAAATTTAGGTTATGTTTGGATATGTTTCCAAACCCAACTAGTATGGTCCCCGTGCAACTATTTTAGACTACATTTTTTCAATTTTACTTTCCATTAATTTAGGACAAAATAATATTTTGATTCAGTAATTAATTCGATGAAATTTTCTCCTATAAAGTCAGTTTATAATATACAAAGATTTAGTTAACACCCCCTCCAAAAAAGAATACCTTGTTATCTCTGGAATAATCTAAAACAACATGATTTTGAAAAATAAGAGATTGACATAACGAAAAATGATTTTCTAAATAAACATATTTCAAATTAAAAGAGACAAAATATATATACTGACAAATAAAATAAACTATTCGAGATTAACCATTGCTTTTATTGAGATAAAATTACTCTTTTACGCCTTTCTCTTTAAAAACACATAGGAATGGGTTTACTAAATACCTACAACGATTTAATCAATAGCATTTAAAACGTAAATTAATTGAATTCAACATAAGTGGGAGATGTGGTATATAGATACTCTATAAATGAAAAAGAAATACAATGCATAGATACGCCAGCTATATTCGATTAATTTCTCTATGAATTGAATTATGAAATGAGAGACCTCAAATTTTATTTATTTGGAATTTCGGAAGTAACAAAAAATAATCAGCTTCAATTCCAAGCAATTTGAGTTCTTTTAAAAAATTACAGGGATTAGGGACGAAGCCCATTCACTTTTTAAAATAATTCTTAAGCCAATTTTATCTCTCTTTAGCATGTGGAAACCATTGAACTTTAGGATGAATCTACAATAGCAATACGTAAAATAATTTGTACAGAGAATTGAAAATAATAAATAATACTTATTAATAGGGACGAATTACCTACTTACCTTCCACCAGCATAAAATTTAGAAATGTTATGACAATACTCATAATACATACAATATATATATATATATATTACTAAACTATATAAGCAGGTATGACTTTCCAAGAAATTCCATGGTCGTAAATATTTTTCATTTTTTTTTTATTGGTGGCCTGCCAAAACGACATCGTTTTGTTTAGTTTTTTCCCCGTTATTGCACTGTACTCCAGAACGATGCCGCATTACCCTTCTTTCTGCTCCTTCCAACCACACTTTACCCGATGAGTTTGCCCGGACCGGTGATCCACAGGCCACGTGTTATCGCCGGACGTACCGCGTGTTCTCTTCTTATGGACAATTGTCGCCGGAAGTCTAACCTTCGGCGGCCATATGTCCCCGGTGATAACACGCGTTCTCTGCTCTTTTTTTCATTCCCTCTCTCTTTTTCAGTCATATATTGAAGGTATATGTGAAAAGGTATATGGGTTTTATTATTTTGGTGATTTTATTGTCTTAAAAAGCTTGGTTCTTACGTGTTCGATCTCTATTTCTATGGAGCCGCCAGAGCTTTTTCCGTTGCAATCCATGAATCTCAGGTGAAAATCTTCTTAAATCTTAAGGCTTCTGAAGAAAAGAGAAAAATCGAAATCAACTATTCTCTCAATTTTGAGGCCATAAATTTTAAACCTAATCCACTCTTCTCTCAATTTTTCAGGTGAAATCGTCGATTGGGGGGCTGGAGATCATCAAAGCACCCTTTGACGTTGTTGTTATGATTGGTTGATGGGGTTTAACATTATTTCTTTCTTTTATATCAAATCTAAAATTGCTTGAAAATTTTGATTTTGATGGTTCTTGATCTTTAACATGAAGATGAGTCACCGGTGTTTTGCACGAGAAATAGAAAACTGCAGGTGTTGAGGTAAAAATTTTGCCTTTTTGATAGAAGATTCAATTTTCGTTCCTTTAGTTTTTGCAATTGTTATTGGTGGAATATGAAGGTTAAGTCGAGTTTGCTCTCTACACTTTGGAAATATTGGGTCCAGATATGTGAATGTGGAAGATCTAATGTAATTGATTGTTATGACAATTAAGATGAGGAGGGCTGGTTCCCTCCACCACCATAGAAAAACTATATAATTGTAGTAAGAGTCGTCAGGAGCGATCGACTTTGAAGGCACTGAGGTAAACCGATAATGTAAAGTATATCTTTCTTTCATTGGATTTAACAATAATACGTTGCGCTTATATTGTAACTGTAATTTTTGGTGGTTTTGGTATTTTTTGGCTTTTACCAAGTTTCTAATAACTTCCCTTCAATCCGAACCTCATTTGTTCAATTTGTGTGTGACTCTTGACCAAGGAATATGAACCCTATAACAGTATGAATTTTGTTAGGGAATCGGTTTACTGGACCCTATGAACTCATGTTTCTCAACACTAATATTCAATTTCTTTCTTTTTCTTATTTTTGTTAGTTAAATTCCACAAATTGATTTGATCCTATGTCACTCATCATCTGAAACAAAAGGATATACCTATTGATGTCGTTGCAGTTATAGAAAGGCTTTGCGAATGATGAAATATGTTGATCATCACGGGTTTCCCATTGTTACATTTGTAGACACTCCGGCGGCCTTTGCGGACCTGAAATCCTTGGAAGGGATGATGAGACACACATATATTAAATAAGATTTGTATTAAGGCGTCTAATTTTTATGGGTACTGATATTTTGGTTTTTTGGGGTAAGTTTTATACAGGAAGTACAATTTGAAGGGGTTGCCATGTACTTGCTAAGAGTTTATCTTCTGACGTGTGGTCTTAGAGAAAATATGGGCCAAATCCATAAAAGGTTCCTCTATCCAAGGTTGGTTCTTTCACTTTTTTCTTCAAATGTTAGTTAATAATTAGAGGTTGAGCTTAAAAATTTCCGCAAATTTTCTATTTTTTTTTTATGTGTGCATGAAGAGGGGTTAGTACATATGAAGCCCTAGGTTGGAAGAAGGTGAGTTTCGATTTAAAAGTATATATATTTTCTAAAATCACCTTTTGAAAATTCACTTTTTAAAGAAAAAGAGGTGGTTCTGAAGCGATATGATTTCAGCTATACAGTTTTGGTGCTTTTTTTTTTTTTTCCTTAGACATAAAAATGACGTGGTTTGCTTGCATTCTGACCAGTATTTGATTCACTGACCAAAAGGATTACTCATTTCTGAAGCTTAGCTATTGCCAACAACAATTATTGGAGTTAAGGTGGTCTTCTTGGTATGTGAATTTGCACATAATTGAGATTTTTTTATGGAATGGAAATTGTTGATCATCTGATTTTTAAAGGTCCCTTTTGGTTCACAGGATAACTTTATGTGAGCATGACCCCCTTCAACCAAATGGGAATATTTTGGTGAAAAATGACTACATTCAGAATAAAGGTACAAATATGATAGCTTTTGTCACTTTAATGATTATCCAATTAAATAGCCCCTAAATTATGAAATGAAATAAATAGTCTATATTTACAGTGGCAAACATGTTGTACATGGAATATTGTTGTTGGAATTGGTGAGAAGAATTCAAGAGGAACTCTGTGTTTTTGAGGTTATTCGCCTAGGGGTAGTGATATGGGTGGGATTTACGGTCGGGTTATTCTTATTCTGCAATATAATCAATTCTTTTAGTACTCTGTACTATTAAATAATGTATTAGATAAAGAAATCAAAGAGGAACCCTGTTTTTAACTAATTATTGTCTTCGAATTCTATAGCTTTTGGTCAAGGGTTGAATTTCTCGGTTGGAGCTTGTAGAATGAGAGGGAGAATGGCGAATTAGTACATAGGTGTTGTTACGACAACTCATCTAATCTAATATCGCGTATGTATGCTGTGGTTTTGAGTTCAATGGAAACTTCTCTTATCAAAAAAAATAAAAAATCGCGTCTGTAGATTTTGCATGTTTTCTGCTTGTTACGACATATATGCCTTTGAATTTTATTTTTTTAGATATATATATGCCTTTGAATTAAGATACAACATTATGACAGAAAACATATTCTTTCACGGACATAATGACACAACTTAATACTTCAGCTTGGCATAATATTGTAGGTGGCACATCGAATGGGAAACCCTGGGTATATTGTTGAAGTCCAAGCGCTAAGGTTTTCCAATAGCAGCAGGGTTATGTGCTTTAGTTGTACAATGGTTCCAGCTCTATTATTAGACTCGATCGAGAAATTAACCCTTCTGCTACCCGTATGGTGGTAATATCAATATATTCTCTTTGCTTTCAGAGCACAAATGCTGCTTTTAGAATTTAAGCAAACAAAAATTTCAAGCATGTGGTGGATTTCAGGATTAACATTTGTTCGATGGTTAGATGTATAAATGAGGTTTACATCTCTCTTTTACGCAGCATGAACTAATCACATTATGGTTAATGGATAATTAGTAGAGCGTACATTTCTTCGGATGGGGAATGGTTAATGGATGGTGAGCTTCCCAGTCATTTTCCATTTGCCTCGCATGAGTCGCATTTGATTCAGATGAAAATCATATGATGACGATTACCATCGCGTTTTTTTTTTAATTTGGTTCTTAACCCATAAATGCAGTTTTCCATGCGACGGATGACTATGGAAATAAATTCTATGAGGATAACATTTCCGAGCGTATTCACCCGGTATAACACTCTTGCAACATACATAATCACTTGATTTTTTCTTGGAAAATGTTTATGGTTTAAGAAAAATTGCCTTTTATTTTCAATATTAGGCAGTAGAAAAGTTCTATCGCTTTTTAGGTAATCATCCATAGGCCTAATTTAATAGTCAGGTAAAATTATATATTGCAGTCACTGGGACCGAGAGGCCGAAGCGTTCGGTCGCGAATTACAGGGACAATAAGATGTGTTTCATAAAATTACATCCTCCGCGTGATTGTGTTGTTGCATAATACAGGGAATAAGACTTGAATTATAAGCGAGGACAGGGTGGTCTTCTATCTGATGTTACTCACATATCTAGAGAGAATGGTCTGTCAGTTACCCGAGCTGAGGTCACAACAAGAGGCACGCAAACTGCAAATGTTTTTTTAACCTGATTGATGTGATCATCAGGCTATGCGGTTAAAAGTGAAACAAAGGCTTTATAACATTTAGGCTTTGATAAAATCATGTTCCTGAGGAGATAGTTTAGACTAATTAACAAATCACGGTACCAACAAAGCCAAAAATAGGAAAATTCTCAGCAAATACATATATTTTCACACCCCAAAATGAGAAATAAAATCTGTCAAATAACTAAAGGAACATCTGTAATATAAATGTAACTGCGAGCATAACAAGGTAACTGCGTACGTCTGATTCCGATTTCGGGTGTAAAGTGATCTGAGCATAAACTATATAAGCAAGTATGACTTTCCAAGAAATTTCATGGTCGTAAATATTTTTCATTTTTTTTTATTGGTTGCCTACCAAAACGACGTCGTTTGTTTAAGTTCATTTGTTATTACACTACAGTCCAAAACGACGTCGCACGTCGACTATACTCTTTGCAAGCACGCTTTGACTGATGTCTTCGTCCGGCCCGGCGATCGGCAATCCACGTGTCGCCCGCTGGGCGCACCGCATGTTCCCCGTTGATGGAAAATTGTCGTCGTTCGCAAGCCATTTGTGCCTCTCCTGCCCACGCGTGTGTCCTGCTTTACCTCCTCCGCAGGTCGTCCTCCGGTGAATACCAAGCCACGCGCCCTCATTGTTATCTCCGCCATTTACCTTCTCTCTACACATCTCTCTCCCCATGGATCTGAGTATAATCTGTTCGTTCATCAATCTGCACACTATCATGTAAAAATATGCATCTCTCCTCTCAGTTTTTTTTACACAGTGTCATGTAAAAATTTGTTTGTTCATCAATCGGTCATCAAATCCGACGACTTCCGTAGTCTAGGAGACGACGACGAGGTTG
Source organism: Buddleja alternifolia (assembly GCA_019426215.1). Classification (NCBI taxonomy): domain Eukaryota; kingdom Viridiplantae; phylum Streptophyta; class Magnoliopsida; order Lamiales; family Scrophulariaceae; genus Buddleja; species Buddleja alternifolia. The sequence continues at coordinate 52,328,004 of CM033392.1, read as the reverse complement.
AGTACGTATGGAAACGACAGCTGCGCTAAGGCTGGTAAGGATTTTTTTAGAGTTCAATTTTGCTGTATTTTTCGAATTGTAGTGGCTTAATTTCAATTTCTTTATTATGATTGAGAGATATAGGTTTTGGATAAGAGTTAGGGTTGGAAATTGGAATTATTTGAGGTTTGAATTAATGGTTTAGATCTAATGGGGTTTGATTATGTTCATTAAGGTTTAATTGTGTCTTATTTTATTTTCTATATGAGTGTATTAAATTTTAGGTACTAAACTGATGCAGATCTGAGTGGGGAAATTATAGGCTATGTTTGGTTATGTTTTGGAATGATATTTTGGTGAGAATTATTGGTGAGAAATTTATGGGGACACGTGCGTGTTTGATGAAATTGTGTTTGGTTTTATTTTGGGAGTTGGTTTTTGGGGTGTTTTTTTTTTTTGTGAGATAATGTTTGGTTTTGTTTCCAGAGGGAACAAAAGTTACTGTAGCAGTCAAATCATGAAGCTTTTGTCTGTTAGAGAGGAGAGAGAAGAGAGAGAGCACATAGAGAAGAGTGTAGGGACAAAGTAGGTGTAGAAAGATAGAAAATAATTATTATGTTTTTTTTTGACAAAAAAAGTAGTGTATTTTTTACTAAATATTTTGTGAACCAACATGATTTGGTAAGAATTTTGGACCAAACATGATATGGAAACATAACCAAACATTGCCATAGATTTGTCACGCTTGATCTACTGAAACAACAAAGTGTAGAAGGGATTACTACATGGTGGTTTGAATTCCTCAAGGTTTTGCGCATGCAGGCGGAATGGCGAGTTGGCCGATTGATTCGCTAGCCACGGTCGTATCAGGACAGAAGTCTGTGTAGTACTGTGGGTGTAAGGTTTTGGAGGAGGTAATTTTTCGGTGATTCGATTGTTGGCTATCACTAGGTTTTTTTTTTATTCTTTTTATTTTTTATTAGTAATTATGCAATATAGTATGCTGATGAACTTGGTTTGCTTTGTGAAGGAATAGTATAGAAAAGATGATTGGGACCAGAGTTGAGGTTCATCTGAAGATGAAGAAGGCGACTGATATTAAAATAGTTGATAATCAAGAAAACTGAGATATATTCACAGGGGAACGGCTACCGAATCCGGATGCTCCATATTACACGAATACTACGTGTTGGGCTATCCATGAGCATCAAAACTGCATGGAATATGGACGGCCGGATTTCGAGTTCATGATGGAGGTGGAAACCGGACGGCTGTGATTTGTAAGTGTTCAGATCGTTTCAGCTCTTGGATATTGTAAGGGATAAGTCTTTGGCCTTTGTTGGAGATTCTGTGGGGAGAAACCAAATGCAATCCATGATTTGCCTCCTGCCAGGGTAATTTTTTTTTTAATCTATTGTTTTTTTATATTAATTATTTTGTGTTTTGCTGAATTTGAAGTTCGGTTCGATTCGATTATTAAAAAATGATAATACATGCGTAAGGTTATTATGTAATTCGATCTGTTTTGAATTTCAGTTTGAATAAAGCTCGTTCGAGCTCAATTTAATTTACCATCGTATCGAGTTGAATTTGCTGAATTTGAAGTTTGGCTCATTTTGAGTTCGACTCGATTAGTTAAAAAATGATAAGATATACGTAAGTTATTAAGTTATTCGATTTGTTTTGATATTCAATTTTATTAAAGCTCGTTCGAGCTTAGTTTAATTAACCATCATGTCTAAAGTTCAAACTCGATTTTTGCAATTTATGAATAAGTCAAATAAATTTATCACTTACATCACTAATTAAATAGCATAACAGTATCTGTGATTTTTTTTGTGGTTAATGAGCAACAGTATCTGTGATTTTTTTTTGTGGTTAATGAGCAAGTTGAGTAGGCACTGAAATATATATAAATTTATATATAGTATATGTGGATATATATGTTGTGATACATATTTTATGTTGAAGACAATTGAAGTTTAGACAAAAGGTTTAGGGATTGCAAATTTTAGTTGAATTCTTTTCTTTTTCTTGTTATCACATTTTGATATACTTTATAAATATTGATGTATGTGATTGTGCAGTTTAATTTCATACATTATTGCTTAAAAGTTTAGTTTACCTAAGCTCACATGTCTATCATGGACTATTATTTAAAGGTTTAGATGAATTATGGACCAAAAAGGTTTTAGGACAATCGCTATCATTTTATGAGATCCATTGTATACGAACAATTGTAATTGTGTCGAGTTTGAAGCATAAATAAACATGGATATGTCAACGTTTTCTATAACTTTGTTTCGCGCTGAACAAATAGTGTTTAATGTTGTACTTTATTAGCTGGGAAGAAACTCTTATTATCATTCAACTATTCATACACTAACGATAGTTGTATTTATAATTTTGTAATTGATATCATTTACCTGTTGGAACAATTTACTTGCTCTCTTGTTCTATATACAATATAGACTTGGATTTCAATCACACAATTTGGTATATATATAAACAAAAAAGTTCATTGTAGTGGTCTTTTTTTATCAGTATATTAAAGGTTAATTACATGCACACCCCTACGTGATTACGGAAAAGATTCTGAAGTTTGGGAAATTACCATAACTTCCAATAAATAGAAGCGTATTACAATGTTACCCCGTGTCAGTAAAAAAATAGATTATAATTCTATCCCCTTTTCAGTTGTCTGCATTCACTCAACCTGACCAAAAGGTTAAGGAAAAAAAGGATAAGGGTTTACTTAAATATGTTACTACCTCCTTTATTTTATGATTTGTGGCTCAGTATAGAAAGTCATTTCAGGAGCCCCCAAGATAGCTGCAACAAAATTAGTAGAAGAAAAGGGGAATATGTTGAAGCTGGAAAGGAGCCACTTTTGGATCCTATGGAAGAAAAATGTGGCCAATAGAGGTGGGTTTCTAATATTTTCGCCACTGCTAAGTATTTTGAATCCTATGTAATCGTATGTTTATTGTCTAAAGTTTCTCAATTAATGGGCTATAGAAGATTACTATTGTTTTGGTTCTCTTGATTTTGCGTTGTATTTTCTTGAAACATGATTTTTTTCATTTGCTATTGGAGCTCATACACTTGGTATAGAGAAAAAATGGTCTGGGCTGATGAAAAAGGTGAAAAATGAGTCTTGATGTGGGGGAAAGATAGAGATAGACAAAAGGTGAAATCTTTCTCTGCATAATGGAAATATATTTTTCTTCTGAAATCACAAATATATGAAGAATCTCTGTAAACATGTGGGCTTATTTTTATTCTTTTTCCTATGTTTGCATAAAATTTGAACTTCATGTGTCGGGTTTGTAGGTTGTTAGGTCTTAAAGTAACATTGATTTAGTATGTTTTTATCTCACATTTGTCTTGAATTCATACCTTGAGTTGATCCTTTTAGTTGTTTTTATTTGTATTTGCGTATTTTGGCTTCTAAGTCGTTTAAATGCTTTTATAGGCAAAGGACGATTGATTTGGCGAGTAAATGAAGGGATATCTAAGCAAAGTGAAGAAGTCAACTAAGAGACTTAAAGAGGAGCAAAGAAGAGTCCAAACGAAAAGAGTTGAGTTGAAGAAAAAGTAAGGAAAAAACAGTGGACAGCAGAATTGGCACAGTGGTGCCAATATTCGGCACCACTGTGCAGCGCGCAGAAATCAGAATTTCTGGTTGGGCTCGGATTTTATTTCTTTTGTTGGGTTTTTTGTAATTAGGAATCCTATATAAATATAAGAAGTCAGAAAAAAATATCAGTTTTTTTAACTTTTCTTTTGAGGATAGATGACGTTATTTTGGGAGAGAGAAAGAAAAGAGAGAAACTTTGAGAGAAAGAAAAGGAAGTCATTGAAGAGAAGAAAGAGAAATCTTGATTCTTTTCATCAACATAAGGATTCTTCTTGGTTTTTCTTGAGTTCTTCTTCCCCAATTGTTCTTATTATTTTCCACCATTGTTAAACATTAGAATTCTTAATTTTATGCAAATTATTTCTTCTTCTTGTTTAATTATGTGTAGCTAAATAATTTTCTAGGGTTTAAGATGTAGTCTTGAGTATTATTATGAATTGTTGATTTTCATTGGGATATTTCTTGCTTTAATTAATCTGTCAATGAGTATTTAATGTTTGTAGATGATTGGCCACCAAATACATGATTTAAGATTAATTGAGAAGTACTGGGAGGTGAATTAATTCATTAGTTCAGATTTGATAGACGTGTTTAAATTACTCAATAGGGATATTAGTAATTGTGCATGAGGCTAGCTAACGAATTTCATGAAAATTAATGGATTCATCTAGATTAGTTATTGATCATGGGAGTGACGAGAACGAGTTTAGTTGGGTACTCATGGAGATCTCGGGAGAGTATCCATGTAATTAAGGAAATTCGGGTCTTTAATGAATGCAAGAATTTACAATCCAATGATGTTCATAATCCATAAAAATACCTTGATGAAGTCTTAATCCCTAGGCTCTCCATTTATCGAATTATTGTTTATTAATTTTGTTATTATTTATTTCTGTTTTTAATTAGTTAAAATCTTAAATCTTGCTAATCGCTAGTCTAAATAATAGGATAAACTTTGTTTGGTACTTGACAACCTTTCCCGTGGAAACGATCTTACTTATTCTATATTATTTGTCGATACCGTGTTGTTACGGGTGATAACAAATTGGCTGAGGAACCTAGAGTATCCATGTAATTAAGGAAATTCGGGTCTTTAATGAATACAAGAATTTACAATCCAATGATGTTCATAATCCATAAAAATACCTTGATGAAGTCTTAATCCCTAGGCTTTCCATTTATCGAATTATTGTTTATTAATTTTGTTATTATTTATTTCTGTTTTTAATTAGTTAAAATCTTAAATCTTGCTAATCGCTAGTCTAAATAATAGGATAAACTTTGTTTGGTACTTGACAACCTTCCCTGTGGAGACGATCTTACGTACTCTATATTATTTGTCGATACCGTGTTGTTACGGGTGATAACATAGGTTAATCAATAGTATCTACGGATCCGGGCCAGGAATAGCGGGAGATGAAAAATCTTACTTTTTCGGTGAAATTCACTTCTATGTTCTGGATGATGAATATTATGTAAAAGAAATTATATGTATGCAACCTTAAAGCTTAATCTGGAGTTAGTTTCTTACAAATCTGAGTAAATTAGCTTGTACTTTTGCAAATCAGTATATCAATAAGTAGCCTGTCCCACTTAACATTTGGTTATGATAGCTCGAATGAGAATTTACGCCCTATGACATGCTTAGAATGCTTTTTTGCAAGTTTCAGTTTGTTCTGTGTATGTTATTTTTAAAATTTTCTAATTTTCCTTTTATGCGGTTGTTAATTAGTCACAGACTTCTTGAGAGAACAAACTGAATGTTGAGATAGTGATGAGTGGCTTCTGTATATATAGACTGGAATATGCAATCACTGGTATTATTTCATCGCTCTGCACATTCAACACAGCGCCCCCAATTCCGCTGCATTTGAGTGCAGGTCTTAATTCAGAGTACGTTTACATGAGTGGCTTCTGTGCATATTGAACCTGAGCTGTCGTTGATATGCTTTACATTCTTTATAGATTACTTGCTACTGGTTTAGATATGTTCCCTCTTAATACCCACTTTGATCATTGTGTTTCATTAGCCGTGCACTTGAAATGGCTATGTGTCCATCGTCCGTCGGAATCGAACATCGTCTCCACATCAAGTACCAAACAGTTTATCACTATCGATTATCAGCCCCCAATAAAACGAACAATCCGCTGCATTTGAGTGCAGGTCTTAATTCAGAGTCACTCCCATGATCAAAAACTAATTTAGATGTTTACATTGTTTAACTAGTCTCATGAACTTTATGTGTCTGAACCGATAAACTAATTCACCTCCCGGCTTCAATTGGTGATCAAGCAATTACAAGCATTAAACACTCATTAATAGATGTTCTCAATTACACAAGACTAACTAAACCCTGAAAATAATTTAGCTATGTCAAGAAATAAATTGCATAAACATAAAGTTACTCATGCTTTACAACTTTGAAGCTTTATAGATCTACTTGATCTATTTGATCTACTTTTTTTTGCAAGAATAATGTCTAGTATACGTTTTTGTTTGGTCTTGTGCCCATGTCGGTCCGCAGCTGCACAGCTGTGCAGTTCCAATCTGCTTGTATTTTATCTCTTCACAACCACTTTGTATTTCTTCACATCCTCTTGGATATCATTGTGTTTCATTAGCCGTGCACTTGAAATTGCTCGTGTGGCTAAACAAATGTGTCCACCTCCAAAAAGTCGGAGCTGTTGGATACATTTATATCAAAAGAATAAAATAATTTATGAAATTTCTACGTGATCATTATAGCTCCCCCAGCCATGCTTTATGTGGTTAGGCAAATACTGAAAATAGTGGTTTTTTATGAGATTGTGTAAATTTTGATGCCTTATTGATATAGCGAGTTCATTAGTTGGATGGTTTTGTTTCTAACTTTCCAGATTGTTTAATTATCTCGATTTTTTGTAAAACAATGGCGAATCTGAAAATTCTGAGTAGAATTGGGATCCTGAGGAAACAATGAATGTCGTTTGAACTTTGATAAATGAGCTAGGATTTTTGGCCTACTGCTTCATAATTGTTGAATCTGCCGACACATTTTCCAAGTTAACGAGGCATATACTATAAATGTAAACTGTAAAGTGAAATTAGTGTGGTTGTATGCCATTATGTGTCCATGTGAATGCTGGATTTGTGTTTGTATTTTAGAGAGTAATAATAATTATTATTAAGGTCGTTTAATTATTTTAATTAGATTTTAATAGATAATTTAAGTATTTTATGGTTAGATTAAAAATATTAGCATTTTTAATCAATGTAATGATAAATAGTATCAAGGGATTACTTAAACTTCTGATTTTATAGTGTTAGTCAAAGATTTTGTTTTGTAGATTTTCTGTTGTGAGAGGCCTTCTTTTTAGGCAAGTTTGTGGCTTTAAAATTAATTTGTTTCTATGCTTTTTATTGTGAAATTTTCCTTGGAGATTCCGTTAGTTGTGTTGTATTCTCCTTTTATACGCTTAATTCAATCTTTATAGTTTTTCTTTTAGATTAAACTTACAATTCCGTATCAAAATGAGTTTTTGTTCACACACTGTATTGTGGATGTTGTAGACTTTGAGAATTCATTTTCAAAGTTAGGCTTTCTGGCTTATTAGAAATAAATTTTTGGGTTTTATCGAGCTTTTCATTGGGTATGCAATTGCTCACCCGATGGATTTTTTAGGACACTTTTTGTACAAATATTTTCTTCTTATTTTACTAATCTTTATTGCTGTTGTTTGTATCTTACAGTGAAAAGTAATGGAGCAATTTCAAAATCACGATCTGAAGTATGTATTTGAGAATTACTATGAGTCTATGACGTCACCGATTTTAGTGACAACAACATTTCAACCGAGTGAAAGCACTTCCCTTGATGATGGCTCTATGGATTCCAATTTTAAAGATGACTTCAAACTGGTAATTGAGCTTTTGTTTAATATTTATGGACTAATGTTTCTTCTAAGCTTCAATTTAAAGAGCAAGTAAACTTCTTAGGTTTGAAGATTTGAAGTTGTTGGGTGGAATAACACAACTAATCAAGGACTGATTACGTTTTTTGCATGACTTGTAGGAAATAATTGCAGATATTATTCTCACCACAGAATTTTATCACTTTTGGTCGTGGAATAGATATAATGAAGAATTTGTGGGACTATGTATATAGTTTGAAGGAGGTTTTAGTGAAGATATAGCAACAACCAAGGAGTTAGCATTTTCTCTTGCTGATATGAAAGTCTCACTTATGTGGAAGCGAGTTGAGTTGAGGGGAGTCAAAGGTGAAGATATCGTTTCCCGATACGTGGAGGATGGTTCAGTCTTAATCTTTAAGGATCTTATGAAAAAGGAACAATGTAAGAAGTATACTTCCTTTAAGGGATTTAAAGTTCATTCTTGCGTGCAAGCGTTATCCTTTATTTTATGCTCGATTTCCTTGGGTACTCTCGGGGCTTTCCTAATAGTTTGTGATATTATTGCTGTAAAATGTTGGAAAAATTATATAACTTTTTTCTAATTAGAGTCATATTCTTGGAGGTGTTCAATATGGGATAATTTACAGAATTTTGCTTGTAAGTTGTGGCTGATAAATAAACACTTGTCATATGTATATTTTCCAATTAGGTAGATCATTGTAGTAAAAGCTCAAAGGATTGTAGTGCTTCTTGAAATTTTCAGCTTATGTATCGCATTCCATTGGAAAAGTGGAAAAGATTCCTAGATTTAGAATGCATTTTTGGTTTAAATGAGAATTGCAACTGCTTTAAGCTATTTACTCTATTTATTAGGGATTCATTTTAAGTTTTGTCATTTTATTGCTTTTCACTTCTTGTTCCTCACAAAAGTATGCTTTTTCCACTCGAGTAGTTAGCTAACCTTTCATGTTGACATTTGTAATTGAGAAGTAGGAATTTCTTTCGATTTTGAATATGATTATATAGAATGCTGAGCAGTGAGAATTATCTAATGTTTGTTTTTATTTCGGACAGGTCATTGTGTATTTGGTGAATTGATGAAGAAACTGCTTCCATATTTTTGTGAAGAAACCGCATTCAATAGAAAACCCTTGGAAGAGTTGGTTCACAATTGATAATTTTCCTTTCTCGGCTTATGGGAGAAATTGGTTACTTTTCTATCTTGCAGTTTTCTTATGAAGTACTGCTCTTCCAGTAAGTGCCTATGAACCTGTCAATAGATTTGTCGTTTTAAGCTTTATTGATGTCATTATGAAATACTTCCTTGTAAGAAATGTTTGTTTAGAGTTTCGAACATAGATTTGCTCGTCTGAATAGCAAATCCATGTGTTGGCAGATTTGTGTTTCATCTGTAGATCCAACAACTTTTTCGGTGCTGATTAAAGCTTTTTGACATATACCTATCTCGGTTTCTGGTGTGAATGCCTGAATAAATGCTATTTTTCGTAAATGCAGATGGAACTTTCAATTTATTTACTACCCGCCCACAGATTATTGAACTAATTGATACTGCTCTGGATTTAAGATCCTGGGCATGATTGATCTAGAGCTTGGAAGTTAAAAGCATGTTGTTTACTCTGTATTCTCGACTTCTCGTCAAATTTGTAATTATTATTCATTTGTTATTTAGAGAGTTTCCATTTTGGTTCTGAGTCATTCAGTAATGTTTTCTTTATCTTTAACTAATCATATAAGTCTTAGGTTATGCATGTAATCTTTATATGGAAATGTAGGATTGGTGGTTTTTGTATATAATTGTTTTTCGATTCATCATCCGTATTGACCATTCATCGTGACATAAATTCAAAAAAATTTAGTGAACTTTTGTCATTTATGTTAGTTTTGGATATAATTGTGGTATTTTATCCATTTAGTCAAAATTTCATGCGTGGCTATATTCGGCTTATGTATACATGGATGTATAAACATAATATAGTATGCATCCGAAAATATAACTGGACAATTCTTTTCGTACGGGCCAAAAAAATGTGCAACTCACACTGAGCTCCCACCTGCAAGTATCTCAAACTATACATTTACATGTGGGCCAATATAATGGACATTAACACCCAAGTTGTAACATTTAATTTTCATTGTGGGCTCCGAACAGAAAGATGTAACATTTAATTTAAATTGTGCATTGGGCTTACACCCATGTTCTATCTCACATGGCAATCACAACTATAGAAGTCATATTGGACTCCTATTAATTATAGTCATCTCAAATAATTCACTGGCAAGTGGGCCAGTATAATAGCCATTATGACTATTAGGTCTGGGCAGGCCCCTTATCTGCGCTTTAGCGTGGTGCAGGCCCCAACTAGTATATATATGTGTGTGTGCACGCGCGCGCGTGTCTATATACATATGAAAGTTGAAAAAAATAAGGTTAGCATTCGAGAACTCATTTACAAAGAAATTCAAGATATATCTTTCAACATATACAAAAGAAGGATTGAAACAGTGTAGGAAAAACTCATTGGTAAGATTGACTTTATAGGGAAGGACGGATGACTATTGAAATGATTTTCAAATTCTGGGGTTACTAATATTAAGACATTTAATATTTCAACTAAAATTAAGGAGGTAATTGTTGGTAAAATTGACTGTGATAAAACGGATATGCAATTTGGAATCGAAGCGAGAATAAACTCTATCCTTAATACAATATTGCCCGTTATAGCCCTGCTATTGGTGGTACGGGTTGGTGCAATTGTGTCCCAAGATACAACGATTCTTCTCAGGATAGAACCACTTCGAATCCCGAGAACCACTAACGAAACCCTGTTTCGAACTCTCAATAACAAAATGATTCAACTCTCGACTTTGTTATTCCCGAAATAACGAAACTTGAGAGAATGAACAAAAGATGAAGAGGAATTGTAAATTCGCTTTTAGAAAGAATGATCATCCGAAGGGGTTTATATAGGTGTTAGAAACAAGAGGAGCCATAAGTGTTATTAAATTCAATTTAATGACTCACATAAATGTCATTAAATCCAATTTAATGACTCACATGTAACGGCCGTAACGGTTTTGACCGTCATAAATACGACCAATTTCATGTGTGTTAAAAATACAGCTCGTACGATCGTGGTTATCGATTGTAATGAGTAGTATCTTTAACTCCTCATCATTTTACACCGTTGGATCAGAAGAAATTCACAGTAAACCCACAGATTTCAAACCACAATTTCAGCATTTAATTTCTCATTCGTCCGAACTCGAATTAGAGAAATTCGAAATGCACACGTGTTGTTCGAATTTGTTACCGGAAGTATGTCACACGTACTTTATTTACATCCGATTTCCAACAGCAATTAAGAAATTTAATTAGAATTGTCTAATCATCAATTTAATTAAGGAGGTGATATTGGAATGTAACGGAAATGTTTTAACTAATATTAAGATTCATGAATTTTATGCAAAACCGCAGGAACGGAAAATCACTAATATGATTAAAATAATTTAAAATTCCAAAAAAATTAGAATTTGGTCAAATTTTTATAAACTAAATGTGAAAGGCTTAATGCATTCAAAAGTTAAATTGAGAATGATAATGAAAATTAGATTATGCATCTTGTGGATTCAATCAATACTTTTTAGTATTGATTCAAATTAGCTGAAATTAAGGGATGATATAAATGTCTTTAAAAACTATTCGTATTGACTTAAATATTACATAATGAAGATGAGAGACAAAATTAAAAGAGATAAAAGATATAATAAAAAAAATTCAAATAAATGGCTTAAATATGGAATTGTATCTACATGGCAAAAATAATTTGTCCACCACATGTCCACAAAAGAAAGAGATGGAATTATGGGTTTGGATTCATTTTAAATATTAGAATAAGATTTGGTCCAAAATTTTGGCCCAATTGTGTTTGGCAAACACAATTTTGGGCAAAAAATATGTTACTTTTCTGGTAAAAAAAACACAATGATTATTTATTTAAAAATCTACAATCCAGGTATTGTCCCCTACTTTTGCCTCTATCTTCTCTTAACTTTCAATCATTAACTAATTATTAACAGATAAAAACTTCATGATTTAACTGCTACAATACCTTTTGTTCCCTCTGCAAACAAAACCAAACACTATCTCACCAAAAAAAAGTCAAAAAATCAACTCCCAAAATAAAACTAAACACAATCTCATCAAATATGCACATGTCCCCATAAATTTCTCATCAATAATTCTCACCAAAATATAACCAAACATAGCCTCAACATTCGGTACATATTACACATGGTGTGCTACAACAACTAACTTTCACCTTATTTGGAGGGGTAATGAAAGTGTAAAAACATACAACACTTGGCACTTTTTCGACTCTAGCAAAATATTATATATGGGGACTATTTCTTTTTGGGACAAAAGGAAACAACATAGATTAAGATTAGGGTGTTAATCAAAATCAAAAATTCGGTCAACCGGCCGAGTAGGACCGAAAATCGAGAATTCGGTTCGGACCGAAACCAAACTGAAAATTTGGTTTGATTTTTATTTTTACAAAAGGTTCGATTTTCGATTTTGAGGTTCGATTAACTGAAAATCGATTTTTTTTTATATAGTATAATATAGACAAAAAACTATAAAAAATATTTTTTTCTAGTGACAACTTATAGGGAAAAAAAAGTAATTTTTTTTATAAGATGGGCTTTTTCGAAATAATGCAACCGAAGCTGATTTTTCTTATCTTTTTTTTATTTTTTTTCAAAAGTTCGATTTGGCCCGAACCGAACGGAACCCAAAAAGTTCGGTTTTAACCGAACCGAACTGAACTTTTTTGGTTTGATTTTCGATTTGTGTTTTCCGTAAATCGAATTGTAGGTTAATCGAATTTTGGGTTCGGTTTGGGACGAAACCGAACCGATGAACATCCCTAATTGAGATGGAAAATTCTTACCTACACCCAATATGGGATCTAGTAACCTACATCAAGACAAAATCAAAAATAATAAAAAAATATTTGACTTGTTTTTATATTAAATATACATTTTTTAATTTTTTTTTGTTGTGTCTTGGTGTAGGTCACTGAGTCTACACTTGGTATAGGCAATGGCGAATCTACATTAGGGGAAGGGAGGGGAGGGAGGGAGACAGTGTCCCCACTCAGATTTTTTTTAATATATAAATATTTTTTAGTTTTAATTTATAAATTACATTAATGCCCCCACTCAGATTTTAAAGGCCCCCTCAATTCCAATTTCCATCTCACTTTCGGCCTCTTTCAGAAGATGAAAACTCGTAGACTACAGTTGTAAAATGTAATTTACTAATTATTGTTGATCATTTTGTGTTAAAAATATTGTTTATATTTATTTTTTATTTTGTTCGGTAAATTGTGTCCCCATTGATCCAAATTTCTAGATCCGCCACTGAGTATAGGTAAGAATTTTTCGATTGAGATATTAAAACAATCTTAGTACATAACATCGTGATGTTCCTACGACATGACAAGCGAGAATGTGAATCAAACAACTGAACAAGAAAAAGATGCACAGCCACAAGCACCAAACATGGTCCTGGAACACGAACACCGTATTTAGCAAGACTAGCAGCCACTTCATTAGCTTCTCGAAAGCATAACGACATAGAGACATGCTGAAAATCAGTTGATATCTTTGAAATATTGTCGCAGAGTAAACACTGTTAAGGCCTAACTTGCAAGGTATAACAAAAAGTGAACCAATTTCAATTTTGGTCGCCAGCATATTTGCCAACACATGTTAGCTCAGTGGATAAGGAACAAGTCACTTTCTGTTAGAATGTTGTGGGTTCGATTCTCCTACTTATATAAGGACAGTGTTGGTGGACGATCTATACATACCTCTGTAAACAACCTCTGACCCCGGAGCCATGCCCTGGTCCTTAGTAGGTGACCGAAGTCGACCCTACCCAAATTTTCGTTAACCAAACAAAATAAATAATTGCAGCCCTTCTTTAATGGCCAATGTTTCGATATTTTATTGGATTGAGAATTGATATGTCCAGTGAAAAGCAACTAGAAAAGTTCCATTGGGATCTCGGAGAACCCTTTCAATGTCGGTCGAACCCAATTGGTATGTGCCAACTCGGGTATTGCCAATAAGTAGGACTGTTCAACCAAATCGTTAGACTACCTCAGGCCAAACTGCAACGCAAATGACGGGTTGACGATTTGATAGGTGGATCCTGGGTTAAGTTATAAAAAATTGCATTTTTGCAATCGGGTTAGGTTTTAACTTATTTTGAACAACAAAAATGCAACCACAATATATAAATATAATTTATATATACTTATATATAATGGGAAAATTGCATTGACCTCCCCCAAACTATAGGTATTTCGCATCCACACCCCTCATATTTAATATATTAACAAGGACCTCCTCTCCTTCAACTTTTTCCTAAACTTTACAAGTTCAAGATTATTATACCCTTCACATTTTAGCTAAAAAAGGTTTAATTGAATGAAAAATTGTCAATATTTTCAAATTACTTTGTAATAAAATATTTAAAATGAATTTCTTTTTAGAAATATATCTAAAATCTCTAAACCTTAAATTATATATTTAAAAAGAATCTTTCCTAATTTTGTGAATAGTTTATCATGGACAAATACTTTTTGTTTTAATTGTGCGATTTACATCATTTTTTTTTATTTCTATCACAATAATATTGAATCAATTTGTCAAGAATTTTTTTTTATATTGTATTTAATATAATTTCATATTTAGAATTGAAGATTTATGGTGATGTTTAGATTTTTTTTTTCATTCAGTTAAGTGAAATTCATAATTAATATATATATATATAGATATATAGATATAGGTTTGCTACTAGTTGAGTTATAATTTTTCATTAGTTTGTAATTTATTTATACAATAGTCATAAGTTAATTTTTCATCGTACGTTTCTTAAATTTCAACTTAAGAATAAAAGTATCCGAGATTTTTTTTAATCAATTTATGGTTTAAGAGTTTTAGAAATATATCTCCATTTTTTTTTTATTTTGGATGATTATGTTTTTTATTTTATTACAATGTCATTTAATGATACTTCTAAAAAAAAATCCAAGAAATTATAAAGTCTAATTCAATAGTTTTAGCTATAACAATAATGAGTATTTTAGTCTTTAATAAATAAATTTAATGAAAAAGTTGAAGAAAGGGAGGTCCATGCCAATATTTTAAAAGTGAGGGGTGTGGATGCCAATTGTCCATAGTTCAGGGGAGGTTGATGCATTTATATCTATACATAATATTAATTTAATTAACCACCATTATGTAATACCCCTCACTTCACAAACGATATACAATTTCTTATTTGCTCTATAATATATTTGTACTTTATTATAAGTAAGTATGCTTATATTAAATATTTGACAAATTACCATTTGATTTAAAATTTTAAAACTAAAATTAATCCATTTTTGAGAAAACACGAAATGGCATTCAGAAAGAAATTTTATTGATCGATCTAAACTAATATATGATAACCGATCACTATGCGTATGTTAAATTCTACAACATAGTTTATGTGATCCTTTTAATTATCCTACAAAAAGTTTTCATAAAATATTCTATTTATTATGAAATTGACTATATCGCTAATAAAAAAAGTTTGTTTTTACCTAAACATAATGTTTTTAGGCAAAGTGTGGTGGTAATTTTGAAAATAAATGACAAAAAATTGTATTTTCTTTTCTTAGTTTTTTTAAAAAGAACATAGTATTCTTGTGGAAAATGGGAATGAAAGAATACAATTTATAGGTGTTAGCATACAAGCTTAAAATATTGTTAACACCCGTAACAACACGGTATCGACAAATAATAAAGAGTAAGTAAGATCGTCTCCACAGGGAAGGTTATCAAGTACCAAACGAAGTTTATCCTATTATTTAGACTATTGATTCACAAGATTTAAGATTTTAACTAATTAAAAACAGAAATAAATAATAACAAAATTAATAAACAATAATTCAATAAATGGAAAGCTTAGGGATTAAGACTTCATCAAAGTATTTCTACGGATATTGAACTTCATTGAATTGTAAATTCTTGCATTCATTAAAGACCCGAATTTCCTTAATTACATGGATACTCTCCCGAGATCTCCATGAGTACCCAACTAAACTCGTTCTCGTCACTCCCATGATCAATAACTAATCTAGATGAATCCATTAATTTCCATGAAATTCGTTAGCTAGCCTCATGCACAATTACTAATATCCCTATTGAGTAATTTAAACATGTCTATCAAATCTGAACTAATGAATTAATTCACCTCCCGGTACTTCTCAATTCATCTTAAATCATGTATTTGGTGGCCAATCATCTACAAGCATTAAGCCCTCATTGATAGACTAATTAAAGCAAGAAATAACCCAATGAAAATCAACAATCCATAATAATACTCAAGACTACATCTTAAACCCTAGAAATTATTTAGCTACTCATAATTAAACAAGAAGAAGAAATAATTTATATAAAACTAAGAATTCTCATGTTTAACAATGGTGGAAAATAATAAGAACAATTGGGGAAGAAGAAGAATTCAAGAAAAACTAAGAAGAACCCTTATGTTGATGGCAAGAATCAAGATTTCTCTTTCTCCTCTTCAATGACTTCCTTTTCTTTCTCTCCAAGTTTTCTCTCTCCAAAGCGTCTTCTTTCTTTAAAGAATCTAAAAAATCTCTTATTTTTCTGACTTCTTCTATTTATATAGGAATTCTAATTATGAAAAGCCCAACAAAAGACCCAAAATCCGAGCCCAACCAGAAATTCTGATTTCTGCGCGCTGCACAGTGGTGCCGAATTTGGCACCACTGTGCCAATTCTGCTGTCCACTTTTTTCTTTACTTTTTCTTCAACTCAACTCTTTTCGTTTAGACTTTTCTTTGCTCCTCTTTAAGTCTCTTAGTTGACTTCTTCACTTTGCTTAGAAATCCCTTCATTTACTCGCCAAATCAATCGTTCTTTGCCTACAAAAGCATTTAAACGACTTAGAAGCCAAAATATACAAACACGGATAAAAGCAACTAAAAAGATCAACTCAAGGTATGAATTTAATACAAATGTGAGGTGAAAACATACCAAAACAATTTTACTTTTAAGACCTAACAAACACCCCACACTTAGCCTTTTACTCGTCCTCGAGTAAATCTAAAACAAACAAAGAAAAGAACAACAAAATAAAATAACACCACTTTCGTAGGGAACACTATTGCACTTAGCAGGTGCAACAAGTCGTTAAACCCCTAGGTTTCCCCTAGTGGACGAGTTTTGTCTCGTGAGGGTTTGCAGTGAATATACCCACAAAATTCTCGACATATACCTTATTGATTCATTGTTTCTCAACCTAGCAACAAGCCACAACAATTGGACATTCCCACAATTATCATACAAGATCTAACATGAACGCACAAATTACTATCTTCCACAATATAAATACTTTTGTTCAAAGTTAACACACAAATTCAAACCAAATTTAATTTAAATATGCATCCACGTGAAAAGATGAATTCTAGCAAGGGAAATTTCTCAGCTACATCAAGCAAACACAAACATTCTTCATAGCACAATCCTTCCTTTCCTTCTTTCACTTAACACTCATTAACCTGTGCAATGTTTTGTTCTTTTAGGCTTTCTATGACACTCATTTAACGAGTTTTAGGTCAATGACTCTCAAACCAGACGGTCTTAAGGCATTAGGTGTCAAGACACCCCTAAGAACTGAATCACTCGAGTGACAAAGGCCACAGAACAAAACTAGGTTTTTATTCCTCAATATCAAGGCATTTATTCAATTCATTGCCCCCTTCGTTTTTTTCATTCATCTTTTTTTTTCTTTTCTTTTTTTATAGCAATTTTTTTTGTCTTATTTTTATTTATTTTTTCTTTTTTTTCTTCACAATTTCATAATGTATCCAAATACTTTGTAATTGCTTTATCTCACCGATCAATTCCCTTTACTAAAACCCGTGTGTAGTGTGCAAGGATGCATATCAAATTTCACAAAATTGAGAACAAATGAGTAACTCGCACAAAGTATCCATATTACGGAAAATAGGTCTATTTGTTCATTTCAATCTCGAGTTCTAATATGGGAACTAAAGTGTTGCGAACATGTCACCAAATCAATCACCAATTCAACAAAAATATGTACACGTCTTTTCTTTCACCAATTTTCTCGATCACACCACCCCACACTTGAATCATTCAACAATATAAACATGCACACACCCCACACTTAAAACATGACATTGTCCTCAATGGACTCACACATAAGTATAGGCCTAAGCATAATCATACTGAAATAAAATAAGAGGGTGAAAGAGAGACTCCCCTACGGATATGCATGAAAGCCCTGGAGTCGATAGGGTGATGCTTATGTGGAAGGAGGTGACGATGGGTCGAACCCCACAAACTTGAAATATGCGGTCATTTATCTCATTATCTCAATCTGCATTTGTTCGACCGTGGTCAAACGAGACTCAAGTCGATCAATAGCAGTTTGGGTCCCCGAGGAACTACCGGATGGTGGGTCCCCGATGGGTGGCTCCGAACTAGCAACTGACAGGCGAGGATGGTCCTTAAGCATATAACCGCCTAGCTTATGTTTCTTGAGAAGATTCATGGCACACAATTGCTGAGTATCCACTGTCATCGGACCGGGGATGGGAGTTAAGGTGGTTTTGGTTCGATCAAAAGCTCCTATGCGCTCGGCAATACGCGTGATAAGTCCCCCCATAAGAATTTGACCCTTAACTTGATGAGCTACATGGACAAATCGCTCGCATAAAAGTGTAGTGAAATCTGCTTTTATTCCATGATGGAAACAATAAAGAACTCCAAGTTCAGCTTTCGACACTTTTCCACTCGCCCCTCGCCCGAAAAGTGTGAATGCGAGGACACGGTGGAAGTACCTAAGTGACGAGTCGACGATATCCGTGGCCTTAGCCATGCAACCAGAGTACTTTTCGTCGGGTAAGCGCGTAATATCTTGCCAAAATTTATCCTCCGCCTCTGCTGATAATGAAGTAGTCTCAATTAGCTGCCAACCAAACATATGCGCTAATTCCTCCTTTGTTTTCATATATTGAACATTGGCAATCCGAAACCCGACAGTAGTATTTGTATACTCAAACGTGCTCAAAAATTCCAAGGTAAGTTATTTGTAGCTTGGCTCATTCATCCGCTCAAGATCACCCCAACCCACAGCATTCAATTTTTCCCGAAAAACCCTTTCGATACTGAGTTGAAACAAAGCATCCGAATCCACATACCGAGAGGGGTGACATTCTAATTTCTCAAGTATAGCATAAACAGGGGTGGGATTTTTGATTCTTGGATACTTTGCCAAACCTGTTCGTATGAGAGTATCTTAAAGGCTCGTATCCTTGGCCAATGGTTGAAACCGTGAAACAGTAGAAGGCCCGGCGTCGGCTCGAGCTCATTTCGGCATAGTCGAAGAAGAAAGATGACTGCTCGGTAGCGTAAAAGAAGACGGCTGCGGCTGATTTTTTTAGAATCCGCTACGGCGATCTAACGACGATGTGGTGAAGATGACGGTGGCGCTGTACAACTGCTGTTTGAGGGCTGAAACAGGTCGAGAGACGGCGACGAGCAACGACACGATGACTGGGCCGAAGAGAAACGAGCGAGAGAGAGAGAGCGGCGCTGCCGAAGTTGAGCCGCGACGGCGGCGTGGTAGAGTAGAGCAGCAGCGCGGAATCTCGACGGGAGGTGTGGTGGTGAGTGGCGGAGTGGTGGTGGAAAATTGAGGAAGAAGATGAATAGGAATAAGATTTGGGGATTTTGGGTTGGAGACGGGTTTTGGGGACTTTGGAGAATATTTGAGTGTGAGTTGGTGTAATGGGCCAATCTGGGTTTGACTAGGAGATTATGAAATTTTGATATATATTTTTTTTCGCAGCTGCACCACCGTGCTTCAATGTGGCATAGTGGTGCCAAATCTCCTGTAAATATTTCAACAGCCCTTTTTAAGAGGTTTTCACATGGCACAGTGGTGCCGAATCTCGGCACAGTGGTGCCAAATTGTCTGCGTGGATCACTTTTGCTAAAGACCTGAAATCAAAAATAAAACGAAAACATGAGAAAACGCAACCAAAGCAAAGAAAAGAAAATGACCGAATAAAATGAAAGCAACGAAAACCCTTGGGTTGCCTCCCGAGCAGCGCTTTTTTAAAGTCATTAGCTCCACTTAGATGAAATCATTGTTGAGGGTCAGCAAGGGAAATCATTTCCTCTTGAGGAATATTTTCGCCTTCAAAGTATAGCTTTAACCGTTGGCCATTCACTTTAAATACACCGGATCCTTCGCGTACAATATCAACCGCTCCATGAGAATGAACTTTGACAACTTCAAACGGTCCCGACCATCTAGACTTAAGCTTTCCCGGAAAAAGTCGAAAACGGGAATTAAAGAGCAAAACTTTTTAACCCACTTGGAACTCTTTCGGTTGAATGCGCTTGTCATGCCATCTTTTAGTTTTTTCCTTGTAAATTTGTGCACTCTCGTAAGCATTCAACCGAAACTCATTAAGTTCACTCAATTGCAGCAATCTACTCATTCCCGCTGCTTTTAAGTCCAAATTTAATGCTCGTGTTGCCCAATACGCTTTATGTTCGAGTTCCACGGGAAGATGACAAGCTTTCCCGTATACTAACCGATATGGTGACATACCAATGGGAGTTTTGTAAGCTGTTCTGTATGCCCATAGTGCATCATCTAGTTTATTAGCCCAATCCTTACGTGAACTATCAACGGTCTTTTCCAAGATATGCTTGAGTTCACGATTAGAAATTTCAACCTGACCACTCGTCTGAGGGTGATAAGGAGTTGCCACCTTTTGAGTAACCCCATACTTTTTCAATAAATTCTCCACTTGTCGGTTGCAAAAGTGAGCTCATCCATCATTGATAATTGCCCTCGGTACTCCAAATCTCGAGAAAACATATTTTTTTAAGAACTTTGTCACCATTCGAGCATCATTAGTCGGTGTTGCTATAGCTTCAACCCATTTCGATACATAATCGACTCCAACCAAGATATATTTGTTGCCATAGGACGAGGGAAACGGTCCCCATGAAGTCCATTCCCCATATATCAAACAACTCCACAACCAATATAGGTTGGAGAGGCATCTCATTACGGCGAGAGATGTTCCTAGGGATGGCAACGGGACGGGAATGGGACGGGTTGGGCAGGACTCATTTCCCGTCCCGTTTAAAAAAAATTGGACCCGGACCCGTCCTGGACCCGTCCCGAACCCGGACCCGTCCCGGACCCGGTCCTGTCCCGGACCCATCCCAGACCCCGTTATTTCCCGGCGGGTCCGGGTCCTTCCCGTTGGACCCGGCTGATTTTTAACTTTTTTCTTCTTCTTCCCTACTGCTTTTTCTTCCTTTTTCTTTTTATTCTTCTTTTTCTTCTTCTTCTACACCAACAAACATGACCAACAAAACAAAAAACAGTTGAAACATCCAACATAAATTAATTAATTTTACAGGAAACCGATAATTAAAATAAAAGTCACATAATTTCATCATGTCCATTTATATATATATGTCCATCTACCAAAAAGAAATAGAAAAATAGAGAATAAAGTATTAGGGTTTGGTTGATATAATTATTATTATATATATATAAAATTAAAAAATATATATTATACTACCGGGACGGGTCCGGGTCCGGGACGGGAAATCGACTGGACTCATTTCCCGTCCCGGACCCGGCCGGGTCTTGAATTTCGATTCCCGGACCCGGACCTGGTCCCATTTTCTTGGACTCATTCCCGTCCCATTAGGGACGGGTTCGGGACGGGTACTCGTTAGACCCGGTCCCATTGCCATCCCTAGATGTTCCCAGTCCTTTGACAACGATCACATGATATGACAAAAACCCTTGCGTCTTGATACATTGTTGGCCAATAAAATCCGGATTGCCAAACCTTAGCTACCGTATTTGATGTACTATTATGACCCCCCACATTCCAAAGAATGACAATGCTCCAAGATACTTTGAATCTCATCAACTGGCACACAACGACGAATGACACCATCCCCACATTCTTTGAAAAGAAGAGGCTCTTCCCAATAGTAGTGTTTTACTTCTGCCAAGAACTTCTTCTTTTGGTGATAACTTAAATCTGGAGGAGGAATGTCACTCACCAGGTAATTCACGTAGTCAGCATACCATGGTATATCGTGTGATATCCCCATCAACCGTTCTTCTGGAAAGGTCTCATCAATTGGCAATCCCTCCGTAACCGTTTTGTTTCCTCGTTCAAGCCTCGAAAGATGATCTGCGATCACATTTTCAGTACCTTTCTTATCACAAATTTCCAAGTCGAACTCTTGTAGCAATAGAATCCAACGGAGTAAACGTGGTTTTGCATCCTTCTTTGTCATTAAGTACCGGATTGCAGCATGATCCGTATACACTATCACTTTAGACCCCACAAGGTAAGATCTGAACTTGTCAAACGCAAAGACCACAACAAGTAACTCCTTCTCAGGAGTGGCATAATTAACCTGAGCACTATCCAACGTTTTGCTTGCATAGGCAATGACATGAACCCGTTTATCCTTTTTTTCCCCCTAGAACAGCCCCCACTGCAAAGTCACTAGCATCGCACATCAATTCAAAAGGTAGGTCCCAGTCAGGTGATGAGATTATTAGGGCCGAGATCAATGCTTGTTTTAACCTGTTGAAAGCAAGTAAACATTCATTAGTAAAATTAAACACAACATCTTTTTCAAGTAAATTGCACAAAGGTTTAGAGATTTTTGAGAAGTCCTTGATAAACCGACGATAAAAAGCTAGCATGACCAAGGAAGCTTCGAACTCCCTTTACGGATGTAGGTGGAGGCAACTTCTCAATCACTTCCACCTTTGCCTTATCCACCTCTATTCCTTTGTCAGAAATTTTATTGCCCAAAATAATTCCCTCAGTCACCATAAAGTGACATTTTTCCCAGTTCAGGACTAAATTAGTTCCTCACACCTCTGCAAGACTTGAGGAAGATTAGCTAAACAGTGATCAAATGACGAGCCATACACAGTAAAATCATCCATAAAAACTTCCATGGATTTCTCAATAAAATCAGAAAAAATGGCCATCATACATCTCTGAAAAGTAGCAGGTGCATTAGAAAGTCCAAAAGGCATGCGTCGATACGCAAAAGTACCATAAGAACAAGTAAAGGTGGTCTTTTCTTGGTCCTCGGGTGCAATTGGAATTTGAAAATATCCTGAGTAACCATCTAGAAAGCAATAAAACTTATTACCCGAAATTCTTTCCAACATTTGATCAATGAAAAGTAAAGGAAAATGATCTTTTCGAGTAGCATTGTTTAACTTCCTATAATCGATACAAACCTACCAACCTGTAACTGTTCTAGTGGCAATTAATTCATTTTTTTCATTATAAATCACAGTCATTCCCCCCTTTTTAGGCACTACATGTATAGGACTAACCCAAGGACTATCAGAGATAGAGTATATTATGCCAGCATCTAACAATTTCATAACTTCATCCCTAACAACTTCTTTCAACTTGGGATTCAATCTACGTTGAGGTTCTATTGATGTCTTATGATTTTCCTCCATTAGAATCCTATGTATGCATAAGGTAGGGCTAATTCCCTTTATATCAGAAATAGTCCATCCTAAAGCTTTCTTCCTCAACCTCAACTCCTCTAACAATTTATTCAATTCAAGCTCAGATAGAGTAGCACTAACAATAACAGGTAAAGATTCATTGTCACCAAGAAAGACATACCTGAGATGTGGTGGAAGAGGTTTAAGTACTACCTTTGGTTTAGAGGAGATGTCAGGATACGACTCTAGTGGATCTCTTTTACCTTGAGGAAGGCCTTCCTTATGCAAGTCCTCCTCGTTATCGAGAGCTAAAGTCACTGTTTCAATCTCTGGATTCTCAGCATCGCTAGTTTTTAACTTCTCCAACGGATCCTCAAGAAACTCCCTCTCAAATTCATTCTTGGCTATCTCATCGATCACATCCACTGAATAATAACTCTCATCTAGGACTGGCGACTTCATTACCTTGTTCAAATCAAATTCCACTTTTTCATCTCCAATGTTCAAGGTAAGCTTGCCTGCCCGTACATCAATGTTCGTTCCGGCAGTAGCAAGGAATGGTCTCCCAAGTATAATCGGGACCTCTGAATCCTCATCCATTTCTAACACCACAAAATCACACGGAATGTAAAACTTATCCACCTTGACTAATACATCTTCGATTATGCCCAGAGGATGTTTGACACTCCGGTCTGCCAACTGTAAGGACATCCTTGTGTGTTTGAGTTCTTGAAAACCCAATTTCCTGCAAATAGAAAAAGGCATTAGACTCACACTCGCTCCTAAATCACACAATGCCTTAACAAATTGAAATTGACCAATGGTGCAAGGAAGAGAAAAACTCCCTGGATCTTTGAGTTTAGGAGGAATGCTCCTTTGGATGATAGCACTACACTCTTCGTTTAAAGACACTGTTTCCACTTCTTCCAATTTTCTTTCGTTGCTCAACAACTCTTTCAGAAACTTCACGTAAATTGGCATCTGAGCTAAAGCATCCGCGAATGCTATGTTGATACGCAACTATCGAAAAACTTGAAGAAATTTCTCGTACTGCTTGTCTAACCTCTTATGTTGCAATCTCTGAGGAAATGGAATTGGAGGTACAAACGGCTTCACATACGGTTTAGGTTTAACAATCTCTGGTGTAACCTCTTCTGAAGGCTCAGAAACTTGAACCTCGGTTATCTCTTGTTCCTTATTAGGTTCCCCCGGTTGTTCAGATTCTCCCACGATTCTTCCATTTCTCAGAGTTACTGCATTACACTACCCCTTAGGATTCTGCTCAGTTTGACTCGGTAGTGTACCTTTTGGTCTTGAGGTCACAGTACTAGCCAACTGCCTCATTTGTGCTTCTAGATTCTTGGTTGCACCTATCATCTGATCCATCTTTGCCTCAAGCTTCTCAATACGGTTCGCAGTTCCGTTGGCTAGCTTTTCAATGGCTAATTCCCAAGCTTGTGGTTCTCGAGGTGGTGGTCCTTGCTGACTTGGTTGTTGAAAATTCTGAGGACCCTGTTGTTGGAAACCTGGAGGAAACTGTTGTCTAGGAGGATTTGCTTGAGCTCCTTGGTTCCCTTGACCTCCCCAAGAAAAGTTAGGGTGATTTATCCAACCCGAATTGTAGGTGTTCGAAAATGGATTTCCTTGCTGCTTATTCTGATTGGATAAATAGTTAGCTTGCTCGATGAGTGGGCAATCAGTAGCCGTATGAGAGGCCCCACAAATATCGCAAGCTAAAGTAGGCCGAGATACTGCACTAACATTTCCCTTGAGTCCCTCCATGTGTTTTACAAGTGCTTCAATGTTAGCATTGAGCAATGTAATGTTATCTACATTGTGGATGCCTGGTGTCTTCTTTGCAGCCCGACTATCACTTGTCCACTGATATGTATTAGATGTCATCTCCTCCATAAGAGCCAATGCATCATCCAGATTCTTTGCCATAAAACTCCCTCCTGCAGCTGCATCGATATTCATTCGGATACTATGTGACAGACCATTGTAAAATGTCTGCACAAGCATCCAACTAGGAATACCGTGATGTGGGCATTTTCTGAGTAGTTCTTTATACCTTTCACATGCTTGGTAAAGGGTTTCACTATCAGTTTACATGAATCCTGTGATTGCATTCCTTAACTGAGCAGTCTTAGCTGGGGGAAAATACTTGGTGAGAAACGCAGTCTACAATTCAGCCCAAGTGGTGAACTTATTTGCAGGCTGGTTTTTCAACCAGTCCTTAGCTCTTTTAGACAGGGAGAACGGGAAGAGTCGCAGTCTTATGGCATCTTCAGTAACGCCATTCATCTTAAAAGTACTGCAGATTTCCAGAAAATTCCCCAGATGGGAATGAGGATCCTTCCTCTCAATATCTCCCTCAAATGCAGTGTGTTGTAGCATTTGAATGATAGCCGGCTTCAACTCAAAGGTATTGGCCTGAACATTTGGTACTGCTATGCTGGAGGTTAAGTTCTGATATGTTGGTGTAGCATAATCCCGAAGACTTCTCTGCGCAGGAGGTTCAATCCCTTGTAAGTCTTCTGCCATTCTACGTTGTTCTCTTTGCTGACGTCTGCCTCTTCGAAAAGTTCGTTCTGGTTCTGGATCGATTTCAATAGCAGGTGCACTCAAAGAACGCCTGTGCATCTACTAAAATTCAACCTAAAACAAGAAATTAAGATCAGAGCGAGACAGATAAAATAAACTAAAAATAAATAAAATAAAATGAATTCGAAAATTTGAAATAAAAATAAATGTCCAAACTAATAAGAACTAACTTTTTATTGATATTGACTATTTGTTGCCTTCCCCGGCAACGGCGCCAATTTGTTAACACCCGTAACAACACGGTATCGACAAATAATAAAGAGTAAGTAAGATCATCTCCACAGGAAAGGTTATCAAGTACCAAACGAAGTTTATCCTATTATTTAGACTATTGATTCGCAAGATTTAAGATTTTAACTAATTAAAAATAGAAATAAATAATAACAAAATTAATAAACAGTAATTCAATAAATGGAAAGCCTAGGGATTAAGACTTCATCAAAGTATTTCTATGGATATTGAACTTCATTGGATTGTAAATTCTTGCATTCATTAAAGACCCGAATTTCCTTAATTACATGGATACTCTCCCGAGATCTCCATGAGTACCCAACTAAACTCGTTCTCGTCACTCCCATGATCAATAACTAATCTAGATGAATCCATTAATTTCCATGAAATTCGTTAGCTAGCCTCATGCACAATTATTAATATCCCTATTGAGTAATTTAAACATGTCGATCAAATCTGAACTAATGAATTAATTCACCTCCCGATACTTCTCAATTCATCTTAAATCATGTATTTGGTGGCCAATCATCTACAAGCATTAAGCCCTCATTGATAGATTAATTAAAGCAAGAAATAACCCAATGAAAATCAACAATCCATAATAATACTCAAGACTACATCTTAAACTCTAGAAAATTATTTAGCTACTCATAATTAAACAACAAGAAGAAATAATTTGTATAAAACTAAGAATTCTCATGTTTAACAATGGTGGAAAATAATAAGAACAATTAGGGAAGAAGAAGAATTCAAGAAAAACTAAGAAGAACCCTTATGTTGATGGCAAGAATCAAAATTTCTCTTTCTTCTCTTCAATGGCTTCCTTTTCTTTCTCTCCAAGTTTTCTCTCTTTTCTTCTCTCTCCAAAGCGTCTTCTTTCTTTAAAAAATCTAAAAAATTCTCCTATTTTTCTGACTTCTTCTATTTATATAGGAATTCTAATTACAAAAAGCCCAACAAAAGACCCAAAATCCGAGCCCAACCAGAAATTCTGATTTCTGCGCGCTGCACAGTGGTGTCGAATATTGGCACCACTGTGCCAATTCTGCTGTCCACTTTTTTCTTTACTTTTTCTTCAACTCAACTCTTTTCGTTTGGACTCTTCTTTGCTCCTCTTTAAGTCTCTTAGTTGACTTCTTCACTTTGCTTAGAAATCCCTTCATTTACTCGCCAAATCAATCGTTCTTTACCTACAAAAGCATTTAAACGACTTAGAAGCCAAAATACACAAACACGGATAAAAGCAACTAAAAAGACCAACTCAAGGTATGAATTTAATACAAATGTAAGGTGAAAACATACCAAAACAATGTCACTTTTAAGACCTAACAAATATATAATTAGATTCTTTTAATATCGCATAACTAATAATTTAATACTACACAATAAAGTAAATTTTGCTCGAAATCTAGTAATTTTAGATTCATGAATCATGTCGATATTTTTTAGAGAACCACACAAACTTATGAGTATTAAACTTGTTTATGTAGTCAAAACATTTTGATTTATGTCTTTTTGTTTATTATTGTTCAAGTTGGAATTATTATTTTTGTGATAATACTTTTATTATAAGTTGTATTTTCAGTACTTTAATTATGTTCTACTATGTAAAATCAATTAAATTATATATTTATATAAAAAAAAAGAGAATATATAAATGAGGACTCTTGGGGGAAAAAATAAAAATACAAACGAGGCAAATGGTTCAAATTTGCGTCACAATCACTTCGTGGAAGGAAGAAACTCTTCAACCCTAATTTTAACCACTGTAAAAATTGTATATAATTGAGAGAGGGTGGAAAACCAGCCTCATAACCCTAATTTTCACTTCATGGAAGGTAAAAACTGTTCAACCCTAATTTTTACAGTTGTTCTTTGATGGGTTATGTTGATATGGTTTGAATTAAACAACTTTTGATTGAAATCGACATCTTATTGTGTTTTATCTGAAAATTTTCATTTTTTTTACTGTTGTTTTCTGTAGGAGTACAGTAGTTTCATCCAAGGATTTTGATTGAATTATTGACATCTTATTGTGTAATTTAGTACAATATTTGTATTGTTTAATATTCGTGTATCATTTTATTTTGAAGTTTGATCCTGAAAGTATTGTATTGGCATAAGAAAAAGATCCTAATCTTTTTTCATAAACATGCACTATAAAATGATCGATCAACAGTATGATAATTTTCAAGCAGTAATATAATTTTCAGAGTGATTCTGAGTCAAACAGTAAGACTCAAGCTTGTTTAGATTCCTCTAATGGTAAACAATTTTCAGTTTAAATTTGGTCTCTGAGTTGAAAATCACATAATTTATTTTTAAAAAAAATATCCCTCCAATCTTAAATTTTTTTCCCATTTAATGCGCCTTGTTGGTCCCTCAATTCTGAAAACTGTCTCACTGCAGCTAGGGGTGGGCTAACGGGTCGGGTTCGGATCCATTGGGTGGGATTTTTTTGCAGAAAATCGGGTATTGGGTATTACCCAATACCCGATTGGGATTTCGGGTCGGGTATCGGGTAGGAAATTCCTACCCGATATACCCATTGGGTACCCGAAATGAACAGTAACCCGAATGAACAGTAATATATATATATAAAATAAATATGCAACCCCGAAATGAACATTTGGTGTTGCGTGTTGGTGTTTGGCTGGTAATAAGATTGGTGTTTAATTTGTGTTAGACTTGGACGCTTGGGCTCAACGTCAATTTAATCGAATGAGTTATCTTATCTATTTTCAATTCTCATTTCATGTGGTAAATTGTTGAATAGTTGTTATAAATTATAAATCGATTGATTAATTATAATTGTTAATATGTTATTCATTTGAATTTGATTAATTAACAAATTTGGATTAAACAAAAAAAAAAAAGAAAAAATAAACCAAAGTTAGGCATCAAAACAGCTGCCTCTGTTTTGATGCCTAACATTGCCTTGCAATATGCTACAGGAACCGGGTACCCGATACCCGAATTATCGGGTACCCAGTTTTTTCGGGTACCCGACCATCGGGTACCCGAAATTTTCGGGTACTTATTGGGTACTAAAATTCGATACCCGAAAACCCGAACCCGATAGCCCCAATACCCGATATCCCACCCGATACCCACCCCTAACTGCAGCCCTTGAGGTCACAATTCTATTAGGAAAGGACAGAATATTCCCTCAGTTGGATGGAATATTTCAATGTGAAAGGGTAAAATTAGAATAAATCATCATCTGTCAAACAGAATTATGTCCTCAAAGACTAAAGTGAAATGGTTTTGAGAGTGGAGGGACCAATGGAGACATTATTAAATAAAACTTGAGGAACCACCAGAGAGAGTTGGCGTTTATTCTTCTAATAAAGGAGTTTGCGTCACATATTCTATAATTCTGCTTTTACATAAATGGTTTTGATTTTATTGGATCTTTTGCTAGAAATGAAGGCAGTATTACCTGCTGTGGAACTCTCCTACAAGGAGCTGGCTTGTTACACTGATAATTTTAGTGAGAGAAACTACCTCGGACATTTTCAATTTGGCAAACTTTACCATGGAAAGATAATTTGTCTTGAACGGGCAAAACATGTTTTGGTGAAGATATGGGAAGTTCCAGAAACAATTATTTTGATGGAGATAACGAACTTAGGCTAATGGTATGTTTTGTTGCAGTATGATCGTACAATTTTAGATAATATTCTTTTTTGCGCCATATTTATAACAATACGTAAAACTTGTACAGGATGAAATGATTTTACTTAGCCATGAAAAACTGAATACTCATCCAGGCATGGTAAAATTATATGGATACTGCTTGGAGGGTGATCATCTTGGTCTTGTTTATGATTTCAAACCATTCGACTCCGTTTATAACCTCGTTCCAAAAGGTATTATTAGATTTTTCATCTTCCCAACTAAGGTTTTATTATCTGATAGATAGCACCATCCACGATGCTTTTCCATCGGTTACTTTATTTTCAGCTTTTTTCTTGAGAAGTAGACACATAATAACAATGAAATCAAACAATGAAAAACAACTTAAATTCAGCAAAAAGCTCAAAAGTGGTTTTTCCTAGTTTCTGCAAACAGGACTATAAACTCCTACTTAGGCATGTCATTGTTTGGTTAACTAAAAACATTATGGAACTCTCGGGTTAAAAACAGCTACGAAATTCATGGGAAGACACTCTCCTGTTGAAACTGGAAGGTAAGAGTATTCACTTTAATTTACTCTATGGTCGTGTGGATGCTATGTGGAAACTCGAACTGGTGGATTTGGGATTTGGCTGCTGCATCATCAAGCTGGAAGATGAGACAAGCGCTGAAAGTATCTTAACTGGCGGGCCATGGATGATCTTTGGTCATTACCCGGGGGTGAGAAAATGTACACCGGGTTTTAGACTGTCTAAGGACAAGGCCATGATAGCCATTACATGGGTAAGAGTTCCAGAGGTTCCGATTGAATTTCTTAGACCCGACATCACATATCTAATAGCCAAAATTATTAGGAAACCTATAAAAATGGATCATCATACCCATTCTGTTGAAAGAGGAAGATTCGCTAGATTTTGTGTGCAAGTTGACCTTGAACAACCTCTTAAGGGTTTGGTGGGGATTAATGGGCAAAAATACAGTGTGGTTTATGAAAATCTATCCTTAATATGCTTTGAATACGGTAGAGTTGGGCTCCGAAATAAGGATTGCCCGTCAAAACCGCCGGAACAAGTGGCGGAGGAAGAAAAGGATGAGGAAATCTCCGGCAAACCATAGAGCGGCGGTGACAATCCTGTTAAGAAGACGAGTACGGTAAGGGTGCATGGGGAGTGGATGTGTGTGCAGAAGCATAAGACAAAAAGAAACATTGGCAGTGGACAAGCTACCCAGTCTGTTGACAGGCAGAAATGTGGGACCCAAACTAACCCCTTTGTTGTGTTGGATGAGGAGCAGGAGACAAAGGTTGAAAGTCAACCTAAGACTTCAACTACCCATTTTGGTGAAAGAAATGAGTTGGCTATAGGGACTAAGAATCCAAGAAAAAGACATTTAATTAAAGTTGGAGAAAAGGAGGGACCCAAAGTTGGTACCAAAGTTGTTATTAAAGGAAAGGGGCCGACTAAAAAAGATCTGAAACAGACTAAAAACAAAAGCTATGACAACTCAGCCCTAGACTTTCAGCTAGGAGAAACCAGTAAAAGATTTGAGTTTGGGAGTTTGAGCAAAAAAAATCTTGACTGCTCAACGGCTAAAAACAACATGGAACCCTCTGCTTCATCCGCGAATCTTACACCTCTACCCCCTTATTGCTCTACACACACTGAAACCCTAACTCCAAAAGCTGTGTGTGATTTGGTCGGCAGCAAAGATGAATTCGGAAGACGAGGGCGGACTGGTTCTGCCGAGAACGGGATACATGACAACTCTGATGGAGATGAACGAGTCGATATTTGCATCGATCACATTATTGATGTTTCAATGTGTAACGAGGATTTTGATAACACCTCTATTCCGCCAAGTGATGATCGAGTGCAACTTCACTCACCACATCAGACACCCCCATCGGAGTATCAAAACGGTGATGTATCTCAGCAGCGCGGAGAGGTTATGACAACAGGAGGTTGCAATGGGTTTGTTGGGGCAGATGCGCCAGATGTGGACATGGGGAAGAATTGAGTCTTCGATAAATTTTTCAAACCCTAATTTGTCTCTAATGAAAATTCTAACTTGGAATTGTCAAGGGGCGGGTAATAGTGCTTTTCGTAGCAATTTTTGGGAGATTATGTCTACTCATCACCCGGATGTGGTGTTTTTACTTGAAACAAAGGTTTCGGAGGAACGTGCGATGTATATTTGAGCCCATTTAGGGTTTACGGATGTGTGTAGGGCTCCTACCGTGGGGAGGGGTGGAGGTATTTGGCTTTTGTGGATAGTGGATCGATCTATGTTGATGTTATTTCGGTTAGTGAGCAAGTCATTCACGCCATTGTCGGACCTAGAGGGATTCTAGTTGGCTTTGTTCTGGAATTTATGCGAGTCCGCATTCTAGATCGAGGGAGAAGCTTTGGGCGAGTTTGGAAAGCTTCAGTACACAACACTCTCTCCCGTGGCTTGTCACCGGAGATTTCAATGAGGTTGCTTTTTTCCATGAGAAAAGAGGGCAGGTGGGTCCTAATATGAGTCAGTGCCATCGTTTTAATGACATGATGAATGAGTGTAATCTTTTGGACTTGGGTTGTCAAGAGCCCAAATTCACTTGGTGAAGAACGTGTGAGGTGCGTGTCACGGTTCGGGAAAGGCTTGATCCATATTTGGCGAATGAGGCTTAGCATCTCCTCTACCCCGAAGGGACCATTCTCAATCTTCCTAGAACGCACTCCGACCATCACCCTATCTTGACGTGTTGCTTGGGGCTTTCAGCAAGTAGGGCTTGGGAAAAACCGTTTCGGTTTGAACTTGCTTGGTCTACCCATCCGGAATGTGATAGCATGATCCATGGTCATTGGGAGGATTCAGGCTCGATCGAAGAAGCGGTATCCAAGCTACCTAAGGTTATGCGCAAGTGGAATAAAGAGGCGTTCGGAAACATATTTTCTAGGAAAAAATCTCTTATCGCTCGGATTAATGGAATTCAAAAATGTCTTGTGAATAGGGAGAATGAGTATCTTCACACTCTGGAAAAATCTCTCATCATGGATTTCAATAAAACCATTCGACAAGAGGAGATGTCGTGGTTCCAAAAATCTAGAGTCAAATGGTTAGTCTATGGAGATAGCAATACGCGTTTCTTTCATGCGACTACAATTGTGAGACGTCGTAGAAGTAAAATTGATATGCTCAAAATTGACAATGTGTGGGTTACGGATGGGGATGTGTTAAAGGAGCATGTTACCCGATATTTTATGAATTTCTTTGCACCGGTCAGAGAGATACAAAATGGGGTCCTGCCTTTGAGCAAATTTCAAAGAAAAATTGAGGAGAGAGATTGTGATACACTCGGTCTAATTCCTTCTAGGACCGAGATTCACAATGTGGTGAAATCTATGAGTCCGTAAATGGCACCCTGATCGGAAAGGTGCCAAGCTTTCTTTTTCCAAAAGTATTGGTGCACGGTGGGTGATTCGGTGGTGGATTTTGTTGCGAATGCCTTTCGGACAAGGAGATTTAATGAGGGTATCGGAGAGACATTTATTTGTCTTATACCCAAGGAGAATAATCCAGAATGATCAATCTTTTTAGACCAATTGCTCTGTGCAATGTGCTATACAAAATTGTTACAAAAATAATTTCGCTTCGATTGAAACATTTGATGGCGGGTTTGGTGTGATCCCTTAAAAGTAGTTTCATATCGGGTAGAGGAACCCATGACAATGTGCTTATAATCCAAGAAGTGTTACATAGCCTTTGAAAGTCAAAGAGCAAAGTGATAAGTCCATATTTTACAGTATTTTATGCCCCATTGTAATATGATTTGATCATTTTTTATCCCTCATAATGCTTTGATTGGTATATATTTTGTTTTGTAGGATAAAAGTTGATTTACGCATGAAAGACGAGAAAAGAGATCCAAATTGAGCTTGAAATTTAAGAAAGAAACAAAAGAAGATAGTTGACGAAAGATTTTACACAATGCTCATATATAAATGAGGTTTTCGTCCTCTTACAGGCCGAATCATACTAAGGTTTCTTCTTCAATATTGTAGATCTATTTCTTAGCTTTGCGTAGCAACTTCAATCAACTCAATCCGACATTTGTAGAGAGAGTTATGATCAAAATACGAAAACTGTGAATTCTGCGTCAGAGGACCGCGGTCTGATAAGAGTTTGTGCCGCGGTCCAATTCTCCCGAAGCCCTAAAATTAAGTCCGCCGTTTTCTCCCTTTATAACACACTTTTCTCTTGGAAAACAAATAAAAAATTCTCTAAAACACCAAGGGGAAGCCATGGGAAGTCCTAAGAAAGCTTGAAGAGTCATCATCATCATCATTTTCATCATCAAAGCTTGGATTCAAACTTTGTAATAGGGAGTAATTCAATTCTTTCTCTTTGATTTGTGTATCAACCATGTCTTATAGAATTGTTGAATCACTTGTTGTTGTAAGTATGAGCTAAGCATCTTTGTGGTTGGGTTATGTGAATACTTTGTGATGCTTTGTGTTTAATGAATCATTAATTTCCGGATTTATTACATTCTTGTTACATGTTTGATTTTGTGCTTAATGCTTGCATATGCTTGATCACCATGTGTTTGATAAAATGCTTTGTCTTGAGACCGAGAGGAGATAGATAAAGGGAGATCGAAAAATCAATCATCATAACGTAACAATTGACTAGAGATAGAATCGATTGCGTTGTGTGGCTTTTTGTGATAAGATGACCCGATTGAATGTAGGATCTTCGTAAACAAGAAATTCCTTTGAACGTAAATGCATGTTAGTTAATTCAATCTTCACTATAGAGCTATAGGAAGTTGTTAACTAGTATAGGCTTGTTATTTCAAGAGATTGAATAATAAATACATTAGGGGGTTTCGCCATAGTAAGAACGTTCTAAGAATCCGGATAATTGAGAAGTTCATGAGCATAGAATAGAACATAGTAGGATCATAACCCAATCATCTCTTTCCATTCGATTTATTACCTTGTTTATCATATAGTTGTTTTTAATTATTTTCATAGTATAATCATCTATCATCTCATAAATTGATTTACCTTAAAAATAGGTAATATAGCAATTATGAGCATTGAATCCAATTGTCCCTGTGGAGACGATACACCCCGGGCTAAATAGTCCACTTTATTACTTTGCACGACCTAGTATACTTGCTAGGATTTTGCGTGTCACAAAGTGGGAGGAATGATTATTAAATTGGACCTTGAGAAGACCTATGATAAAATAAATTGGGAGTTCCTTGGGCAAACGCTTGAGTTCTTTGGTTTTCCCTCCAATTTGATTCGTCTTGTGATGTATTGTGTTAAATGTGTGAAACCGAGGGTCTTGTGGAATGGAGAACCACTAAACCCTTTCTCACCTACTTGTGGTCTTAGACAAGAGGACCCTCTATCCCCTTATCCTTTTGTGCTTTGTGTTGAACGATTAAGCTATTTGATTGAGCAAGCGGTTTCTGATAAGGATTGGGAACCATTACAAATTTGCCGAGGGGGCCCAAAATTCTCACACTTGTTTTTCGCGGATGATCTTCTATTCATGGCTAGGGCCTCTAGGAAGAACTCGACTACTATTGCTCATATTTTGAAGAATTTTTGTTCGAGCTCGGGTCTCATGGTGAACAAAGGTAAATCAAAAATCTTCTTTTCGAATAATACGGATAGGAATACTAGGAGAAGTATTTCTAGCCAACTTAAGATGGGATGTACGATGGATTTGGGTAAGTATTTGGGGGTCCCGTTGGTTCATGGACGGACATCTCCAAGACTTTATCAAGGACTTTTGGATATGGAGGAAGCGAGGCTTTC
This sequence comes from Buddleja alternifolia, assembly GCA_019426215.1. Lineage (NCBI taxonomy): Eukaryota > Viridiplantae > Streptophyta > Magnoliopsida > Lamiales > Scrophulariaceae > Buddleja > Buddleja alternifolia. The sequence goes on along the minus strand of CM033392.1, from coordinate 52,292,528 downwards.
TACTTGGAAGGCGAAAATGTTGAATATAGCGGGTAGGGCAACATTGATCCAAGCGGTCACGACGGCGAGCCCTTCGTATATCATGCAATCTACTTGGCTCCCTTCATCTATTTACTCTAGATTGGACAAGCTTAACCGTGCATTTTTATGGGCAACGGATGGAAATAATCGTAAAGTTCACTCGATTAGATGGGACAAAATCACAATGCCGAAGGAACATGGTGGGCTAGGATTTCGAGAAGCAAGGAAATTTAATGCTTCCTTTCTTGCCAAAGTTGAATGGAAATTGATTAATGGAGAGAATTCAATTTGGAGAGAGATGTTTTGTAAAAAATACTTGTGTAAGAAAGAGTTGTTGGATTGCTCTCCTTTGACATGGTCTTTCCCTCAATGGAAATGAATATTACGTAGTACTAAACTTGTGGAACGATCTATTCAATGGAGGATTGGAGGTGGCAAAACAATATCCTTTTGGTTTGCTAGATGATGAGGGGAGGATTATATTTGTGATCTCTTGGATGAAACGGTTAGGGATGAGGAGGTTAGCTTGACAATTAATGATGTTCTTGACAGAAATCGTTTGTGGGACCTGAGTCGCGTTACAACGCCGATACCACTGCACGTTCGAGATAGAATCTTAAATACCCGGTTCCTTTTGACCCCGAATTAAAAGATAAACGTGTTTGGAGTGCATTGTCTAATGGGCTATTTTCGTGTAAATCTGACTATGCGGTGTTAGGAGGGGTTTCGAATGAGGAGGAGCAAGAGTGGAGCTGGATTTGGCGCATGAAGTGCCCCCTAAAATTCAAATACTTTGTCTGGATTTATCACCATGAGGGATTTATGACAAATTCCTTCCGTTTTGATCAACATTTCGCTACTACTACCACATGTACAAAATGTGGACATATGCAGGAAATGCCTATACATGCTCTACGGGAATGTCGGGTTTCGAAAGTGGTGTGGGAAATGATTGTTACTTCGTCTTTGTTCCATGAGTTTATGTTGGAAATCGGATGGAAATAAAGTACGTGTGATGTACTTCTGGTAACAAATTCGAACAACACGAGTGCATTTCGAATTTCTCTAATCCGAGTTCGGACGAATGAGAAATTAAATGCTGAAGTTGTGGTTTGAAATCTGTGGGTTACCGTGAATTTTTTCCTGATCCAACGGTGTTAAACAATGAGGAGTTAAAGATACTACCCATTACGTCGATGGCCACGATCGTACGAGCTGTATTTTTAACACACATGTGATTGGTCGTATTTATGACGGTCAAAACCGTTACGACCATTACATGTGAGTCATTAAATTAAATTTAATAACATTTATGTGAGTCATTAAATTGAATTTAATGACACTTATGGCCCCTCTTGTTTCTAACACCTATATAAACGCCCTCAGATGATCTTTCTTTCAAAGTGCGAATTAACAATTCCTCTTCATCTATGTTCATTCTCTCAAGCTTCGTTATTCCGAAAATAACAAAATCGAGAGTTGAATCATTTTGTTATTGAGAGTTCGAAACAGGGTTCGTTCGTGGGTCTCGGTTTTGAAGTGGTTTGACACGAGAAATCCTCACGTGTTTGTACAGCAAGTGGACTGGTCGTGTGTAGTAATAAAGTGGATTTTTAAGTCCGGATTGTCGATCCCACAGAGACTTGTATTTTAGACTTCTTGAATTTAAAGCAAGCAATAATTAAACTAAAACTAAAGATTTAAAGATTTTAAAAGCAATAAAATAAACTAAAACAAGAATTAACTAAAATACTTGGAAGCAAGATACAAGAAACAAGATGTCGAAATCAAGATAGTTATGGAAGAGAGAAACTAAGACACATGTGTTGGCATAATTTAATTAATTTGGTTAAAATCACGTTTTCATATTATTAGACTAATGTTGCTTTGGTGGAAATAACCTTAAATAATTATTACCCGATCTCTCGGCTGTAATAATCCTATGACTACGTGACGGTTCTCTAAATATGTCTATCCGAGAATTAAATCATTAGTCATGCATTCACGTTTTAGAATTTCCACGGATAAATCCGGCTAACTGCACCCGGAAATCTGTACCTATCTCTAGGAGCAATTCCTCATGTTTTTCGGATGATGTGTTAATTCCTTTGAACCTTAATCTATATTCTCTCGAATCATAAATTAGGCTAATTAGCAAGCATATGTTGATCAGACATACGATTGGAATAAAAGCATAAAATTAACACACAAAGCAACAATAGAATTAATATGAAAAACACAATTTATAACTCAAATATCATAATTTAGCCTCAACATGGCCTTAGTTCGAAGAATCTAATTCACCATAAAAGATAAAAGATAGCAACTTAAATTAAGATTCATATTCATAGACAAAAACAAACCTAAATCTAAGAAACTCCCTCGTATTTTTGATGGTTGAACTTCGATCTTCATCTCTTCCATGCTTCTTGATTTCTTCACCTTCAAGGGCTTTTGAAAATCTTCATGAATATGTAAAAACTATCTCTAAACCCCATTAGGGCTCTATTCTATGTGTATTTTCCGTCCCCTAACCCTAGAGAACTGATCTAATATATATAAGGGGGGAAGGGGAAGACTCCAACTTGAATTAGAATTGGAAATTTCCAAAAATATGCTATTTTTCCCGTCAGAACCAACGTCCGAACGTGAAGTACCCAACGTCCGTACGTTGGAAACAGAAACATTTTGCCTTCTGCGCAGCGATCTTGTTTCCTTCATAACTTTCTCCACGGACCTCCGATTTGAGTGATTAAAGTTGCCACGTGATGCTAAGACAGAGATATACAACTTTGTAGAAGAAATATTTGTCAAATTCAGTCTCTAAATACTCCGAAATTCTACATTTCCGTCCGGTTTTCCTCAATTGCACTGATTTTCCACCTTTACTCAATAAGCACACAAATTACTAGCATATGTGGCATAAATCATGCATAAACCAATGTAAATAACATAAATATGAGGCTTTAAAACATGTAAATCTCACACCTATCATGGTTCAATCCCGAGAAGAATCTTGTATCTTGGGACACAAATTGCACCAACATGTAGGGCTATAGCGGGGCAATATTGTGTTAAGGACAGAGTTCATTCTCGCTTCGATTCCAAATTGCATATCCATTTTATCACAGTCAAATTTTACCAACAGTTTATGTCCATTCCGGCTAACCAATGGATAAAATGCAATGTTAAATCTAATGTAAGAAATCCCATCTTCTCGGATTGTCCCTGGAGCTTGGTTTTTCTTGTCACCGTGTGGAGCATTTGGAGAGGGAGAAACAAATTTGTGTTTACAGGACAAGATAATACATACAAGGAAGTCTTCTCAGAAGTTAAGAGGCTTGTGGTGGCTATAGAGGTTGCCTTCCCTAAAAAGATGAGTAAAACAAAGGAGGGACGTGCAAATCTTTGTTGGGAGCTCCCACCTCGGGGATAGTGGAAGTTAAACACGGATGGGAGTTACATGAGAAGCATGAACTGTGCCACATCTGGAGGCTTAATTCGGAATGACATGGGGCAGTGGGTGATGGGTTTTTGTCGGCGGTTGGGCCCGATAACCATCAACAAAGCCGAGCTTTTAGCTCTTCGGGAAGGTCTTCAAATTGCATGGGAAAGGAGGATTGAAAGGATTATTATTGAGATCGATTTCGAAGTGGTTTGGAAACTCGTCACCAAAGGGAATACCTCGTCTCACCCTTTGGGTAGCCTTGTAGAACATTGTCGTATCTTGCTAAGGAAGCCGTGGACATGCAAAATTGATCATATCTTAAGGGAGAAAAACAACTGTGCAGACATGCTTGCAAAAATGGGGCATGAGGTGAGAGATACAATGATGATTTGGAATGAGCCTCCACGTGAGCTAGAGGATTTGTTGTGCCTTGACTTAAAGGATTTGTAGATAGTGTTGTAATTCATGTTGTTAACCATAAAAAATAAAAAATGAGTTCTTTTAAAGTAGTAACATAATCTACAGAAGTCAAAATTGATTGCTACAAGTGATCAGTATATGTAGGCTATGTTTGGATATGTATCCAAGCCCATTTTGGTCCGAATGTTTGTCCCAATTGTGTTTGGTTAACACAATTTTGGGCCAGAAAAATGTGTGATTTTTTTGGTCAGATAAAATAAAACAATAATGATTGTCCTTCCCCTCTCCAAAGCACGCAGAATTTGTCCCCTACATGTCTTTCTCTCACTCTGTCTTTGTCCTCTCTCTCTCTCTCATTCCTTTTTCTTTTCCCCACCCTTATTTGTTCATTGTATATGGAATATATTTATATATATATAAGGAATATATATAAAAATTATTTTATATTTGTACATATAGAATATTTATAAGGAAAATATATTTATAAACTATATCTTATAAATATTTGTGTGGTGAATATATATGTATAAAATGAATATACAATGTATGTATATATATATATTGAGAACATACATAAATATATTTTACCATATATATATATATCATGTGTGTATATATTTGTACATATATATCATGTATTTTTGTATATACATAAACCAGAGACTATGTATACAGAGACTATTTATAAATCACTCTATAATTATATATATATATATAAGAACATATATAAATATATTTTACCATATATATCATGTGTGTGTGTATTTGTACATTTATATCGTGTATTTTTTGTATATACATAAACCATAGACTACTGTATATACACAAATATATAAATATCCAATTATTAATTTTGATATATTAATATATATATATATATAAACTACTATTCATACATATATATAACAATGATTACAACCTTAATATTATATTATAACTTTTAATCATTAACTAGTTATTAGCAGACAAAAGTTTACATGATTTGACCGCTACAGTAAATTTTGTATCATATGGAAACAAAACCAAACACTATCTCACCAAATAAAACACCCAAAAACCAACTCCCAAAATAAAACCAAACGCAATCTCATCAAATATGCACGTGTCCCAAAAAATTTCTGACCAATAATTCTTCCCAAAATACCATCCCAAAACATAACCAAACATAGCCTTAAATTTTGCATGATACGTAGTGTTTTGGTATTTATCATAGGCTTGAGGATTGAACTATAGCCCTGCTTCTTTTCGTTTTACAATAATTATCATGGTAAACTTAAAATTCGTATTCTAAAAAAAAAACTTAAAATTCGTATCACATGTTGATATGATCTTTAGGTTTTATTGAGATTTGCTAGAAATGGAGCCACCTGATGTGGACAAAATGACTTACGAGATGTTGGTTCAATATACCAATAACTTTTCTGACTATGTTGGCCATTTCCAATTTGGAAAATATTACCGTGGAGTTATCCCATGGCTACTGGTACGATATACAAAGCGTCTCATGGTGAAGATATTTGAAGATCCAGAAATATATAATTGTAACATACTTAGGCTAATGGTACGTTCATACGACAATCATACATTTCAGATACCTTTTTTTTCCAGTACACCTGATATTCATAATATATACTTGCTTGTTTTACAGGATGAAATCATTTTACTTCGCCATGAAATGTTTTTTAATCATCTAAGCATGGTTAAGTTACATGGATACTGCAGGGAGGGCAATCATCTTGCTGCGGTTTATTTATTTAAGCCATTTGACTCGGTTTTTAACCTTATTCCAAAAGGTATTGGATTTTTCAGTCCTTTCTTGAGATTCGTTTTTTATCTAGTTGCACCATCCACAATCTAGCTTAGCTGTAATATACTTTTTATATAGTGATAACGGGAAAATCGCAGTATTGGTCCTATTGGATAAAGCCTATTGCAATTTTGGTCGTATTGTTTCCTTAGTTGCAAAAAGTAGTCCCATAGGATTCTCTTTTTGGCAATTTTGGTCTCACCCGTTAAGAAAACGGATGAAATTTTACAAGTGGCATACTGGCATGCACTTGCCTTTGATAAATTGCATAAGATATTAAGATCCCCCACACTTTTACAACCATAAACCCTAAGCGTTAATCAAAAAGTTAGTTTTTTTTTTTTTTGCAAGTTTTACATAATATAGGCTTTTGTTTTATGAAATTTATGCAAATTAAGTAATGGCCTGCAAGACACATGGACACGTAGCCAACTGGCGGTTTTCATTCAATTTTTAGCAACCGAGACTTAAAATGCAAAAACATACATCCTAGAGGACCAATTATGTGAGTTTGTAAACATTAGGGTCAACATTGCAAGTGGACCTATCTTATGGTACTAATACTGCAATTTCCTCCGTGTGCAAGAACTTCTTGGTCTATACTCCAGTTAGTTGTAAGAAGGTTTGCATTTTCAAAGTTCGGCATTGTCACTCTAGCTGAAAAGAACCTAAATGTTAGTATAGTTTTAAGCAAAACGGTTTGGTAGCATTTTAATGAATTGTCAATTCAATTCACTTGATATTTTTTTGCTCGTGTTAATTCATGTTTTGCATCTTGGTTGAGAGGGAAAATTACAATATTGGTCCCACAGGATAAGGTTTATTGCAATTTTAGTCCCATTGTTTGCAAAGTTGCGAAAATTGCCCCATAAGACCCTTTTTTTGTTTTTGCAATTTTGGTCCAATCCGTTAAGAAAAAAGATGGAATTTCACAAGTAGCATGCAAAGGTTTTAGGGTATATGGGATATATTGTATAAACACCCCCCGTAACTTTTACAACATTAATGAAAAAGTGAATTTTTTTTGCAATTTTTACAGAATATAGGGTTTTTTTTACGAATTTATACAAACTAAATAATGGTCACATGACAAATTGAGGATTTCCAATTTTTTTTTTTTTTTGGCATTTTCGCTCCAATCCGATAAGAAAACAGATAGAATTTCACAAGTAGCTAGCATGCACAGGCCCGTAAAGTTTTAGGATATATGGGAGATATATTGTATAAATACCCCATGACTTTTACAACACTAACTACTAAACATTAAGGAAAAAGTGAGTTTTTGCAAGTTTTACATAATATAGGGTTGTTTTTTTCATGAAATTATAGAAACTAAATAATGGTCACTTGCCGTATATTTTTAACAACTGGGATTAGGAAAGCAAAAACATATGTTCTATGGAACTAATTTTACAAGTTTGTAACCAATAGGACTATATTGCAAGGGGACCAATCATATGGGACTAAACTAATATTGCAATTCTTCCTATTTGAGATGTGGTTAAGTTTTAAAGTTGGCCTTCGATACCTATTATTGGTAGAAATAACTGGAAAATGTGTTTTTATATGTAGATGGTTTCACTTGGCTGCAAAGAATCAAAGTTGCCCTTGGACTTGAAAGTCTTCATTTTATGATCCTTTCATAGTTCTCAATCCAGATGCTGCTCATATGGCGCTCGATGGGGTGATTTTTGGACTAATTGAGTATGCTATAGTGAATGAATAGAAATAGTAACTAATTCAGTGTTTGTGCAGGACTATAATCCAAAATTATGTGATTTTGGTTCGATAACTGGTGGAATTTTCGCCGATAGGACAAAATATAGAGGCCATCATGTTCTTGGATGCTATGGCTATGTCGATTCAGCATCAGGTCTGTTATTTTTCTCAATATCACGTGTCAGCCACGCATAAAATCTCTCACAAAAGTCGGTCTAAATATTGACTAACAGGGTTGATCATTAAGTTTTGGACAACAATTTCGGTTGGGACTAGACATTTGGAAAGTTAGAGACTAAATGTGAGATTTATGTAAAACTCGGGATTAAAAGTGTACTCGAATACAATTATACGATGAAAAATGCGATTTGCCCTACATAATCAGTTAAACCAAACGACAAAATTGGGTTTTGGGCCGAAATAACAATTATAGGTTCGGCCTGCAATTAAAACTTGCGTGTACTCTCGTATCGATGATGATGATGACGCTAATTGATTCTTTTTCTTTTCAGATCTGTTTTTGCTCTTTACATAAAAATATGGTGGTTGATTTTGAATGAATTATATATTGCGACATATTTGTTTTTGTTCCTTTTCTAGTAATAAGGCTAATAATTATATTTGTAGCTCTATTTTTCTGTGCTCGATCAAATTAATTAATTACAACTTTTTCTATTATTTTAGGGTAGGGTTTCCACAATAAGTGTTAAAATTTGGTGTTATAGGTGTGTCACATCTTTATTTTATTGGACCTATTTTCTACAAATCTCTGTCAACTAAAAATTCTGCTTAAGCATTACAATTTGTTGAGTTTTATTTTGTACTACCTAGCTAGCTGTTTCTTTTTGTTGAGAGTGACGATATAATTTAATGTAAATTCAGTTTTGAGTTCATGGAAACAACAGAGTAAAATAAAATTTGACACATAAACAAATAATAATCATTGGGAAATTTTTATTACACATGATCAAAACAATTTTTGGGCCAAAAATTGGCCCAAAAGAAAAAACCTTTTTATTACCGAAGAACTTTTGACTTTCAGTTCCTATTGGTGAACACGGTCAACAACATTTTTTGTCAACAAAAGCAAAAGTGTATATATATGTGTGTATATATATTGGGTATGGATCAAATACATCCCTTGCCATTAGATAAGATATAAGACCCAATCTAGGCCTTTGATTCAATTTGATCCCAAGGTCTACATTTAACACATTCAACTGATTTAATAATTTGTTTTAATTACGTAAAGGGCATTTTAGTCATTAAATTATAACTAATAGATTCAATTTAATACACAATATCAAATCAAATCCCCAGTTTCAAGTGCCATAACCGATTTCATTATATTCTTTCCATAATCACATATATCAGCAAAATTGATAAGAGATATTTTTTTACCCATTCAATTCATTATCAAATCGGTTGTTTTCCAGCAAAATTGATTCGAGATATCGTTTTACCCGTTCAGTTCATCATCAAATCGGTTGTTTCCAGCAAAATTGATACGAGATATTGTTTTTTCCCCGTTCAATTCATCATCAAATCGGTTGTTTCCAGCAAAATTGATACGAGATATTGTTTTTTTCCCGTTCAGTTCATCATCAAATTGGTTGTTTTTCAGTAAAATTCAAGATCGGCGCTGTAAAGATCGAAAGATATGCAGAAATCGAATCCCTATTCATCATCTTCTTCTGTTTTCAATTCAATTTTTTCTGAATTCTTCTTCTGTTATCAATTACGAGTCTGTAAATCATCATTAAGCAACTGATCTAATGTAATAGATAGAGTGAATTTGAACAAGTAATGGGATGATGAATGAATAATTCTTCAGTCAATATACTGTATAATGAGTTACAATACACTGTATTATGTGTTATAACATAATGTATACTGACTTATAAGATACTGTATAATAATTATAAAATTGTAATTGTATGATGTATAAACACACACTCTATAATGGGTTGTAAGATACTGTATAAAATGTTATAACATACTGTATAGTTGTTTATAAGATACTATATAATAGTTTGAAATCACTAATTATATGTCACTAATCACACACTGTATATTACGGTTGTATTTACTGTATAATGATTTACAAACTACTGTATAATGGTTTATAAGCTACTGTATGATGGTTTAAAAAATCACTAATTGTGATGTCACTAAATACTACATTGTATATCACCACTCATCTACTGCGTTTTGCTTTAAAAAAATAATAAAAAAATATATATTTTAAATTTCCGAAAGGCAAAAAGTGTTTTTGGAATTTGGTCTCAAGCTCTAATTCAATCTTGTAGGAAACGTCGTTTTAAAAACAATTTAGATACTTATCATAAGTATACTGAGCACCACCCTATCAGGTCGAAATTCCATCGTTTTAATAGATTTTTTCGCGTTTTTGTGTTTTTAGTCGGATTTTTATTTTTATTTATTTCTATTATTTTCGTACTTTACCTTGTTTATATTTACTGTATATTTGATTATTAACTATTATATAATGGATTAATTAGCTATTGGATTCACTGTATAATGGCTTATATGATACTGTATAATAGGTTATAATATACTGTATAATGTAGTACAGAATGATGTATAATATATTTTACTGACTGTTGAAAGGAGCACAATCACATGTTGTGTATCCCTATTGTATGAACTGTATAATGTAATATAATACGCTGTATAATGTAATATAATGAGCTGTATAATGTGTTCAAATCACAATATATGGTATATCACCATTATAGTTTACTAATTAAGCAATATACAGAAATAACAGAACATTCAAAAATAAAAAATCAAAGCAAATAACAATGATGTAAGTGAAAACATGTGGAATTCCATCTTTTCAGATTCTGGGTTTGCAATCTCGATTTTCAGAATTTTTTCGTGGGTTTCAGATTTCCAGAACATGTGGGTTTCAGAATTTTTTTTTGTGATAATTGAACGAAATCTGAGGTTAATACGATTCTATAAATTGATTGCGTTAATCTTGGGCTGAGATTGTGATAATAAATGGCTGAGTTCGTGGGTATCAGTTTTTGAGAGATTGCAGGAGATGATTGACGTTATTTTTGGTAAATGGGTGATGTATAATTTTGCCATTTTGTCCATTAAACCCCTAATCCCTATTTTTCATTTTTTCCTGCCTGTTTCTTCCTTATTTTTTGGACTGTTGGATTTAATGTATCCATATTTTCCTGCCTATTTTTTCCTTATTTTTTGGACTATTGGATTTAATATATCCAATGATGTATATTGGGTTTTAAATCTTAAAGAGGGTATGTATTCGATTTTCACCATATATATATTTATATTATATATTATGAGGCCCGCCGCCAGCTGGCATAAAAAAACAAAAGTACCCTAGAAGAAGAATCTTCTCCTCCTCCTCTCTCAAATAATCAGATCTGGTTTAGTACTTCTCGTCTTTCCCTTCAGCTTAGATTTTCCCTTTCATAGTAATTTAAATCCCTTGTCTTCTTTTTAGTATTCATTAATTAATTGATTCTCTCGCCTGCAAATTGGTCTTTGATTTACTGCAGTTGCTGCCTGCAATTAAGTACTCGATGATGATGACGGTAATTGATTCTTTTTCTTTTCAGATCTGTTTCGCTCTTTACATAAAAATATGGTGCTTGATTTTGAATATGAATTATGCATATTTGTTTTCGTTCCTTTAATAGTAATAAGGTAGGTTAATTAATAATTATATTTGCAGATGCTCTATTTTTCTGTGCTTCAATGAAATTAATTAATTTACAACTTTTTCTATCGTTTCGAGAATTTTAGGGTAGGGGTTTCCACAATAAGTGTTAAAATTTGGTGTTATAGGTGTGTCACATCTTTATTTTATCGGACATATTTTCTACAAATCTCTGTCAATTAAAAATTCTGCTTAAGCATTACAATTTGTTGAGTTTTATTTTGTACTAGCTAGCTAGCTAGATGTAATTTAATGTAAATTCAGTTTTGAGTTCGTGGAAACAACACAATAAGATAAAATTTGACACATAAACAAAGGGAAAATTGCATTGTGTCCTCCCTTGAACTATAGGTGGTATTTGGCATCCGCACCCCCTCACATTTGGTATATTGGTAAAGACTCCCCCTTTTCAACTTTTTCATTAACTTAAAAATTTAAAGACTTTAATACCCCTTACATTTGAGCTTAAAAGGGTTAATTGAATGAAAAATTATCAAAAAGTCATTAAATGGACTTTGTAATAAACCAAATAATAAAGCATTCAAAATGAATAATGTCTACAAAATAACTCTAAAGTTCCTAAATTAAAAAAAATAAAAAAATCCTAATTGCACGAATAATTTATCATGTACAAATATTAGTATTTTAATTGTGTTATTTTTAATTCTTACATCATTTTCTATTTCTAAGGCAATGTTCAATTAATTTGTTTAGCACTTTTGTTTTTCACATCGTATATAATATAATTTCAAATTGAGGGTGATACTTTTGATTTTGCTTTTTTGTGAGTTAAGTCCAATTCATATAAACAAACACACACACACATATATCCCCTACTACTTGAGTTATATTAGTTTTCATTGATTTTTAATTTATTTAAACAATAGTCATTAGTTACTTCTTTTATTCTATATTTATTTAGTTTAGGAACAAAAGTAGTCTGAGGCTTTTTTTCATTACTTTATGGCTTAAGAGCTTGGAGTTATCTTTCAGAAAATCTTAATATTGAATTATTTTTATTGATTTTATTACAATCTCATATAATGATGCTTTGACAGTTTTTTATTCTCCAACAAATTGTCAAGTCCAATACTTTTTAGTTCAATTATGAGGGGTATTTTAGTCTTTAAACAGTAAATTTAATAGAAAAGTTGAAGAAAGGGAGGTTTATGCCAATAAATTAAAAGTGAGGGGTGTTGATGATAATAGTCCATAGTTTAGGGGAGGTTGATGCAATTATCCCCATAAACAAATGATAATCATATGGAAAGTTTCATTTTTGGTCCATTATTACTTCGCTAGTTTCAATTTTAGTCCCAGTGGACTTCAAATTGTAACTTTAGTCCCATTGTATTATTGGTAGAAAAACCTCTTTAATCAGTTCTCATTTTCTTTCTTTTTCTTTTTTTTTGACCTTTTTTTTTGTAATTTGTATATAATTATATTTTGAATATATTTTTGAATTGTATTTTTGTTAGACTTAACGGTGCGCGCAGACCTGTCCTTTTTTTGGGTCAAAAATAGACGTCTAGGACCAAAAATGCATCTCTTTTATTTCTATGGGACTAAATTTGCATATCTAAGTCCAATGGGACTAAAATTGAAATGCGCAAAGTCATATGGACCATAAATGGAAGTTTCTCTATAATCATACATGTAAAGATAAAGTGCTAAGTATGAATGCGATGTATTTGGTTTTTCTTTTTCTGTACAACTAAAAACCCTGAAGCTGAAGCTAAACTCCTGCCACCAACCTGCATTTGGGTATATGCAAAATCCATTTACAAGCATTTTACTACTATAAATTGATCTCATGCTAAATTTATATGTAAAAAGGATTGCCTTATAGTTGCGTCACAATTGAACTTGCCACGCTCTTGCATTTTCTTTTTATCAGAAAATAAAATAAAATAAAAAAAAGAAAGCCAATCCTTTGATGTCTATATACCGGATTTTGTGGTTTGTTTCTATACCAAAAACGAGTTAACTGATAATTGTAAGCATAATATTCTAAAGCTTTATAAGGTTTGTATTATCCAGTAGGCAAGTTGGCAACATTAACACCTGGTATACATTTATTAGTAATAAGATTAAGATAAATAAATAGAAATCTATTAGTGTATTGCCCCCCCCCCCCCCCCCAATCCATAATCTATTAGTGTATGCAATTGGATGAAAAGTATTCTTATTTTCTTTGAAAATATGATACCGAAATAAAGTCCTCTCATCCATGTTTATTCATTGTACGTTTTTATGCTCCGTGGTTGCAAAAATATTTTTAAAGAGAATATAGCTATTTTAGAGAGTTTGCAAAATGATTTAAGAATTCATGCAATTACTAAATTGGACCCTTCCATCCTAGTTATTCGTTTTATACACCTTCAAGGTAATTCGACTATTTGTAATTATGAATCCTAAACCCAAATTACAAAGTAAGCAGGCCATCCATTTTTTTCCCTATCCTGTAGCATTCAGAAAATCCATGTCGTGTCATCTTGTGGGTTTCTTCTCAATAGTTTGAATGTTTTCGAGAGTTTAATTGAGTTTCTCCAGTACTGATAAGATTTCTTCGATTGTTGGACGAGCATCCGCATCTTCATTTGTGCACTGTATCCCAAGTAAACTGATGGTCTTTGCATCTTCTCGACCACATCCAGAGCTGATTAATTCCTTGTGCACGATATGAGGTTCCTTTTTCATGCCAACTCTAGCATAAACTGCAAGGTGTGGAGATATCTGACCAGTTGTATTACGAGAAGAATTTTTTGCTTTCTTGTCCTTCTTTGATATCTGCGATTTCCAGTATATCTCCTCTTGTGCTTTCATCGATGTCTTAAACATCGATCTCGTTTCTTGAAAATTGTTGCATCTTGTTATCATCTGTAGTAGTATGACTCCATAACTGAATATATCAGTCTTTTCTGTACCTCTTCCTGTTCATCATCATACAAATTACATTGTTAATCTAAGTATTGTGTTCAGAAAAGATAAAAGAACAAAAAAAAAAAAAGATAACCTTTTACATCCATGCGTTGCTTGCCTATAGAGTTGAAATATAAATGCTTGCATCTTTTAGTACAGAAATTTCTTGTAACTCGCATGATACGACTGGCTTAACTTGATTTAAAGTTGTTTTTGATATTGTTTTTTCAATGACTTTTTCTACATCACTGTTGCAGTCCACGTTCGTCAACAACTCTTTCTGCAGTCTAATTACACGGTGTCTTAGGCTCTCCACAGTTCAGATTGGTATCCCATGCAAGATGATCCAAAGCACTATAAGGTAGTAGAATTATCTAGTTTTACCTTACCTGCTGGAATTTTTATGAATCCCATTACTTACCTAGATGTACTGCTATGTATTCGCAGCCAGCTTGGAGTTTCCATTATTCAAGCTTGTGTCTAATGGCACTTTTAGGAGAAAGCTTGCAGCTCTAGCATGTAAGTACTGGTTTATAAATTAGACTTGCTTCTTGTTAGTTAAAAGGTGGTCATAATCTTGTTCATGTGAGTTACATTCCTTCAATGCTTCTAGTTTTTGCTTTGTACACACACTTGTGCAGTAATCTACAGTTGCTAGGCTAGTACAGATTAGTTACACTGCCTAAGACTGGAAATAACTTGATTAACATAAAGTTTCAGGGAGGACCTGACTTGTATGATCAGAAACTTAGTATGCAGTGGCAATGTCTTCCAAATTCAAAGGCTTCTTATCTTGTCAACTAAATTAAGAATCGTGTAATCAAACTAGTGGGGGCAAAATGGTTTCATACCATGGTTCCAACCCAACCCAACTAGTTTTGGGTTGTGTTGGATTGGATTTTTTTGGATCGGTTCCAAGCTGGTTCCGCTTTGTTTCTGAGTTAGTTCCAACTTGGGTCCAATCCAATGTTTACCAAAGTTTAAAATAAATTTTAATTACCATCTTAATAATTAATTTACACTTGTACTCATTACAAAAGTTAAGTGATAATATTTTAAAATGGGAATATTATTATCACTCTTTTAGTAATCGAGCTCCATAAATAATTCAAATATTTAACTTACTTAATATCTTTAATCTTTCATCACTTCCATAAATTTCTAAGCTCATTTTTCTTCTTTACTTCCAGACCTGGGACTAAACAAGGCAAATGGCATTGAAAGAAATATTGAAATTTATAGTTGATGATTGTAAATCACTTGAATTGCATTTGGATAGGAAAAACTAACTTTTTCAGAAACATTTATATTTACACTAATAAAACAGAACAATTATAAAAAAAGCACTTATGAAATAGAACAAACTCCATTAACTAGTATAAATTAATAGCCTTATATAGATCAAAAAGATTCTTAGGAAAAAAGTAAAACATTCATTATCACTGTGATATTGTTGTTCTTTATTCGTTCCATGAAATTACATGAGTAATTGAAACATTAATTTTTTATTAAAATCTCTTATTTTAGAAACTTTAGACTGAAGACAGACCCCCCAAGACCTCTATAATGATCTGTGGTAATTTAAGTGATATGGACATTAAACAAAGAAAAAGAGCTGAGATGTGTAAATGATTAAGATTAATTAAATTCTAGTGAATTAAGGACAAAACAAGATTTATTAGCAGAGAATTCTTAGGTGCAATGACCTGCAAAAACAAGCTTTGATCATTTCTTAATTCACCACCTTTGGTTCTGGTAGCAACCACTTCGGCTGCTGGTTTGGTGGAACAAATTTGGTTTCAGTGTGGATTCAGATTGGGCCAATATGGTTCCTTGTATAAGAATCAGTTGAGACGAAACCAACCCAATTTGGACCCAAACCACATTGAACCCGTACTTTTGCACCCAACCCATCTTGGAACCGATCCAATTGGACCCGAACCAAACCCGATAACCACCCATTTGACACATCTAAATCAAACTATCGAGCCTCACTCAAACATTCAGATCTTAATCTTGGGCTTGTAAGTCCGTTTGCCGTTCATCTATTCTCCTATTTGGTTTTGTGCACTTAGGGTATCTAACTAGGTTCACATAAATCTACAATTCAAGGTATGTTTTACCTATGCCACTTTACCTGCTGGAACTTTTATGAATCCCATTACTTACCTAGATGTACTGCTACGTATTCACAGCTTGGAGATTCCATTGTTAAAGCTGTCTAATGGCACTTTTAGGAGAAAACGTGCAGCTCTAGTATCTAAGTACTGGTTTATAAATTAGACTTCTTATTAGTTAGAAGGTGGTCCTGATCATGTTCATGTGAGTTACATTCATTTAATGCTTCTAGTTTTTGCTTTGTATAACATTTGCGTACTAATCTACATGTGCTAGACTAGTACAGATTAGTTACACTGCCTAAGACTGGAAATGACCTGATTAACATAAAGTTTCAGGGACAATCTGACTTGAATGATCAGAAACTTAGTATGCAGTGGCAATGTCTTCCAAAATCAAAGACTTTTTTATCTTGTGAACTAAATTAAGAGTCATGTTTTAACTATTGAGCCTCACTCAAACATTCAGATCTTAGCCTTGGTCCTGTAAGTTCATGTGCCATTCATCTATTCTCCTATTTGGTTTTGTGCACTTAGGGCATCTAGCTAGGTTCATATAAATCTATAACTCTCTAGGTAGTTAAAATTGGTATATTTGTTGTTAGGTTTGGTACCCCTGTAGAGTTTGGTGCAATGGAAAACAAAAATCTAGGGTATGTTAGTTATGTTTTAGGCCATACCAAGCATGATGACTTCTTTCGGTGCATAATGGTTGTTCCCAGTCGGCAAGTCACGTCCACCTTTCTTGGCGGACCCAAAATCGCACAAATGAACATTGTAGTCCTGCAGTCACATATATGCGTTAAGGAAATATTATATCTTATATGTGAATTTGGAATATATATACTTAAATAATTACCTCGTCGATCAGGACATTGGCAGGTCTGATATCAGAAACTACATAGTCTTCTTTGATTATCCACTTAATTGCTGAAGCTAGCTGTGACAAAATTTTGAGAGCTTCTGGCCACTTTAGCTCGCATGCTAGCAAACAGAAAACATGAAAATTATAAAAATTATTAGATTAAACTGGAATTTGACGAAAGGGGGAGGGATTTGCAGAGAGACATTTTGAGAGAGGAGATGAGTGAGAGACTAGAATTTTAAGAGGGAAGTCAGCTAATTCTTTTCTTGATTACTATAATGCAAATCACAATCAATATATATAGTAAATATCTAACAGAAAATGCCAGTAAAATAGGTTGATGATCGATTCCCACTAATGTATACGATGTCGCTCGGCTTCATACGTGGCGCTTCCTCTAACTGCCAACACATTAATGCAACATCTCCTGTATGTTCTTCTTATTCTTGCTCTACTCCTCCCTCTTCTCCAATTTTTAAAACATTATCATCCAAAAAATGCTCAAACATTCTGTCTTTACTTTGTCCAGAAAGAACCAAGGAAGAGAGTCAACAACAATCATGGCACTCGTGTTCTCGTCCAGCTTCCTCTTCCATGGAAACTGGTTGCACTCCGTATATTTGCCGTTAAAATTTTAGATGCCCATAAATATATGCACCAGAGAGTTCAGCGCTAGAATCCTTATACCCCTTTAAATCATTCTGGAATTCAAACTTCGCACTCCTCTTCAGTAAATATATCTTATATATATTTTGGCCATTACAAGCAAATAAGTCTCTTCTCCATTACTAACAGTTTCCTGTATAACTCGCAGGAATCACTCCCCATATCAGACCACCATCACCAGTGTCCCCTGTTCCTAAAATTTTGCTCTTAAATTCCTTTAGCAGAAAGTAGGCATTTGTGTCGGTGTTATCTCATATATTTATTAAGAAATACTACAAATTTGGAGATAGATCCACCACCTCACTTAAAATATTTCTCAAGTTTTTGCTCAATTCACGAACTTTTTTCAACGAAAAAAACCTCTCTCTAGATGACTTGTTTCCATACTTTCATCCAACCTCATCACCCAGGGGCTCAAAACACAGTTACTTGGATCAAGCCTCTTAACCTCACCAAGTGTAGCATGTTACAACTTTTAAGTAAAGTTATTGGACTATAGCTCTAGGCAATTGTTCAGATTCCTTTGAAATTTCCTCAATGAGATAAGCCCAATCCAACAATTTCTATTTGCCAATTCAACATAAACTTGTCTGCTTACTAGTACTTCAGTAGTGAGTATCAATATTCCCCCTTGATAGAGTGTACACAAATATGCAATTTCAATGGATGCACACTAACATCAGTATGACCACACGTGGAGAAATATCTTATGAAAGTCCATCTTGCACCAAGAATACTCAATTCTCATAATATGTACTATATATTAGCTCCTTTCCACTCCCGAAGACCATCTTGACCCGATATTAAACTGGAATTTGATGAAAGGGGAGGGATTTGCATATAGACATTTTGAGAGAGGAGATGAGAAGAGAATAGAATTTTAAGAGAGAAGTGAGCTAATTCTTTTCTTGATTACTGTAATGCAAATTACAATTAATATATAGTAAATATCTAACAGAAAATGCCGCTAAAATATATGTGATGACTTGGCATAATCAAACATAAATAAATGGCAAAAGTCTCATAACAGGAGCAACACGTGTACGTTCACAACAATCGTGTACAAACACGTGTACAGTTGATGATCGACTCTCACTAATGTATACGACGTCGCTCGGCTTCATACGTGGCACTCCCTCTTATTGCTAACACATTAATGCAACGTCACAGTTTATCACATAATTCAGTCCCATTTTCTTAATCGTACTCCTAATCTAATGGATACCCTTTTTCCAAATTCCTTCGATCATACGATTGTGATTAAATGTGTCATTTACCATCAAATTCATTACAATTTATTTGACAGAAAAGGAATAATAATCATGTTTATGATATTCATGAATTAGTCAAGGACACTATAGATGTCGTTAGTGTAATTGATTACATTGTCACTTTCTAGGCATTTTCGTTTACTGTCTAGATCATTTAATATTACTTATAATAATTTCAAATAAATACTGAGAAATTGTGTTTTTGAGAAACGTCAAAATACCACAAGAATAGTCAGTAATGCCATTACCATTCATTAATGTCTTTAAATCGTTTGGCACGAACTTCATCACCAAACAACGTGGTCCATCTACACATATTCCCCTCACTTGGACTATGTGTGGATAACATCCAAAATCTTTTAGGGCCTGTAACTCATTCTTTAGAAGACAAAGACAAGAAGTAAATGTTATATATCAACAGAGTTAGTTAAAGATAACAATTAACACATGCAATGAGAACCAAACCTCTGCTTGTTCACGGTTTTTATGTGATCCATTAGCATACACTTTGACAGCGATGTCCTCAGTGTCTAGTTGGCCTCTGTAAACCTTTGAATATGCCCCCTTGTCAATTTCGTCACTGAAGCCATTTGTCATATTATTTATTTCTTCACTAGTATACTTTGTCGGCTCCTTACACACAAAATTAGTTTGAATGAGTTTTTGAAGATCAATAAATAAAATACATTAAAAACAAAGTAAGTTGTATCTAAATTTTCTTACCAGCTTTCCAATTTTGGAGTCTGAAGCGCCAACAACATTCTTCTTAAACTTGCCCTTTTGGATTTTCGGTGCCATGATTCTGTCACATTTAAAAAAAAACAGGTGACGTGTGCAAAAATGTTCAGAAATAATACACTATGTTAGAGACAATTGAGGATACTTAAAGCTTACCCACAACGAAGTATTTTAGACAATGAGAATAATTATAGTTAGACAATGAAGAAGTATATTTAGACTTTCTCCAGATGAATATTTATCTTTTCCTCATCTTGTGGCCGTCTAAATGGTATGGTGTTAGATATTCTACAGGCAAATGCTAGACATTTTCCAAAAGTTGTTAAGGAGACATTTGAGAGGTACTTGTTGCTTGTGGTTGTCTAAATGGTATGGTGTCAGATGTTCAAGAGGCATATTAAGACATTTTCCAAAAGTTGTTAAGGAGACATTTGAGAGGAGGTACCTATTACTACTTTTTATTTTTATTTGACATGTTCAAGAGGCATATGAATTGCATACAACTATGTTTTTTTAGATGTAAAGTAGTTACTTCTTAACCAACTGCCAAACCAAAACGTACAGCACACAAACCAACCAGAACCCCAACACTCACAATTATGTGCTTGGGTGTCGAGAACTCAAAAACTCATACAGCTAATGCATCAAAACAGAATCTAAAAGCAGTCTAGCTCATTACAATACTTGCCAAGTTAACCCATCTCTACCACTTTGTCTATTTACTGTTCATCTTATAATTCTCAAGTACAAATGTATATCTCAAAAAGATGGCCAATCAAACTATTTTAATTCTCGATTCAATAGAAGCTCAAAGAGGTGAATAGGGTCCCAAAAAATAAGGGGAGATATACGCCTATGCTTAATCCTAAATGGAATGGAACGACGTAGGGATAAATCATGCATTAGGCTTTCAAAAACATTTACCCAGTATACATACAACTATGTTTATCCTCTTAGGTAGGGGTGCCCACGAGCCGAGCTCGAGCTCGACGAGCATCAGAAAAATGAACTCGAGCTCGTTTGAACTCGATCCTGGGTCGAGCCGAGCTCGAGCTCAGGAAAAAAAAATTATTATTTTTTAATTAATATATATTATATTATTAATTTTGTATTAATATATATATAATTAAATATAATCATCATAAATAGTTAATATTTGATAACTAATTCATATATAATAATATAAGATATTATATTATATGTATGTATATATTAAAAAATAAATAAAATATTATATTTTATATATATTAAAAAAATAAAAAATAAAATAATTTTTTTATTCAGAGCCTTTGAATAGGCATAGTTGGACTCAAGCTCGGCTCGAACTCGAATTTTCTCGAGCTCGAGTCGAGCTTTTTTCGAGCCGGCTCGGCTCGGTGGTCACCCCAGCTCTTAGGGCTAATTTGGTTGGGGGTACGGGATTAGACCTTATTTACCGTTCATTTTGATAATGGATCAAGGCTAATCATTTTATCCCATATTTGGTTGTGTGTGATTTACTGTTTCCATGTAGTTTGATTATTTAAAATTTGGTCAACTTTTGTAGTTGACTACGTGAAAATGACCGAGTTGGCCCTATATATTTAGTAGAATTCCGAAAATGCCCATTAATTTCAAACGGATATAATGCCATTGCCTTCACCCGTCTTCCCCCATTTGCTACAAGGGAATCGAAAACTCCATAAAGTCATAAACAAATTAAGAATATATAAAACTAGGGCAAAAAATGCAAAAAAAATTACTAGTTGGTTTGAGAAAATTGGGGATTTATAAACAAGAAGAAGTAAAACAGCACCTTACCATGGATTTGTTGCTAGCAGTCGAAAAAAAACAAAGAGAGGAACAAGAAAACGAGATTACCTAGTCCAATGTTCAGCAGCCTCTAAATGGAACTATGCTGTTTTTTTGGAGGATTTTGCCAAGAATTATCCCCTTCACAAGTAAAAACACTATAATCAATCATCCTACAACTTACGTATAATTATAAATCTGAAACACAAATTGGATTTTGACAGAGTAGAACAATTCACCCGTCTTCCCCCATTTGCTACAAGGGAACCGAAACTCCATAAAGTCATAAACAAATTAAGAATATATAAAACTAGGGCAAAAAATGCAAAAAAAATTACTAGTTGGTTTGAGAAAATTGGGGATTTATAAACAAGAAGAAGTAAAACAGCACCTTACCATGGATTTGTTGCTAGCAGTCGAAAAAAAACAAAGAGAGGAACAAGAAAACGAGATTACCTAGTCCAATGTTCAGCAGCCTCTAAATGGAACTATGCTGTTTTTTTGGAGGATTTTGCCAAGAATTATCCCCTTCACAAGTAAAAACACTATAATCAATCATCCTACAACTTACGTATAATTATAAATCGAAACACAAATTGGATTTTGGCAGAGTAGAACAATTCACCCTTCTTCCCCCATTTGCTACAAGGGAACCGAAACTCCATAAAGTCATAAACAAATTAAGAATATATAAAACTAGGGCGAAAAATGCAAAAAAAATTACTAGTTGGTTTGAGAAAATTGGGGATTTATAAACAAGAAGTTAAACAGCACCTTACCATGGATTTGTTGCTAGCAGTCGAAAAAAAACAAAGAGAGGAACAAGAAAACGAAATTACCTAGTCCAATTTTCAGCAGCCTCTAAATGGAACTATGCTGTTTTTTTGGAGGATTTTGCCAAGAAATTATCCCCTTCACAAGTAAAAACACTATAATTAATCATCCTATAACTTACATATAATTATAAATCTGAAACACAAATTGGATTTTGGCAGAGTAGAACAATTCACCCGTCTTCCCCCATTTGCTACAAGGGAACCGAAAACTCCATAAAGTTATAAACAAATTAAGAATATATAAAACTAGGGCGAAAAATGCAAATAAAATTACTAGTTGGTTTGAGAAAATTGGGGATTTATAAACAAGAAGTAAAACAGCACCTTACCATGGATTTGTTGCTAGCAGTCGAAAAAAAACAAAGAGAGGAACAAGAAAACGAGATTACCTAGTCCAATGTTCAGCAGCCTCTAAATGGAACTATGCTGTTTTTTTGGAGGATTTTGCCAAGAAATTATCCCCTTCACAAGTAAAAACACTATAATTAATCATCCTACAACTTACGTATAATTATAAATCTGAAACACAAATTGGATTTTGGCAGAGTAGAACAATTCACCCGTCTTCCCCCATTTGCTACAAGGGAACCGAAAACTCCATAAAGTCATAAACAAATTAAGAATATATAAAACTAGGGCAAAAAATGCAAAAAAAATTACTAGTTGGTTTGAGAAAATTGGGGATTTATAAACAAGAAGTAAAACAGCACCTTACCATGGATTTGTTGCTAGCAGTTGAAAAAAAACAGAGGGGAACAAGAAAACGAAATTACCTTTCAGTTGCCTTTACTGGGTTCTTCTCAAAATGCTCATGAAGAAGGAATAAAGCAGGGGAGAAATGTTGTTTTGGAGGCTGCTAAGGTGTGTATATACGTGGGGAGTATTTTGGTATTTTCCTTCCTAACCATGGGGCATGGTAAATGTATCAGGCCTCCTTGCTCCTGATCCATAAACCATTGGCCCGGTTGATTAGCACCGGGCCGTGCTTCAATCACATGCCACAAAGTACCGAGCCAAATGAAGGGAAATGGATCTATCATGCCTTAAAACACCCAACCAAATGAGCCCTTAGTATACATACAACTATGTTTCTCTAATTTGGTTGGGTGTATAGGATCATGGTTGATAAAGGTTGTGAATTGGATTATTTTGACTATAGATCAAGAGTTTTAATTTTATCTCATGTTTGGTACTTAGGATTGTACTGTTCATTCTCTCTTGATTATAAAAAGTTTAGTCAACAATTTCCGTTGACCATGGTTTTAATACCAAAATTGACCTCAACTGTTGAATTTAGTTCTGAATTCCTCCCCCCCCCCAAAACGCCAAAAATCAGCTTAGTGAGCCTATCGTGCCAAACATGGAACAAGCTTGATTATGACCCATATCAAGTTTGTTCACCCCAACCAAACTAGCCCTTAGTATACATACAACTATGTTTCTTTAATTTCCATTTACGCCTGTTCCTAATTTTAAATGGAATGGAACGAGGTAGGGATAAATCATGCATTAGGCTTTCAAAAATATTTACCCAATATACATACAACTATGTTTATCCTTTTAGTAGGCGTACAACTATGTTTGTCCTCTAATATACATACAACTATGTTTCCCTAATTTCTATTTCTTTTTTCAAAATTATTGCTATTTTATTGCAGAAGGAGAATTTATGAGAACATTTCACACAGGAAGAATCGGAGAGCCATTTCAACAAAGCCATTTAAGGTCTATCTTGTGGTTTTATATTTGGTATTTGTAGAGTTTAGGGTTTATGGATCACCTGAATCTTCTAGTGCTTATATTTACTATTGAATAATCGCAAAAAAAATTCCTATCACGCATTGTAATTAAATATTCCTTTAATGCAAATTTTAATTATTAACAAAGAAGAAAAGAAATAAACATACCTCAAAGCTCAACCTTCCTGTTTACACTCCTCGAGTAAGCTATTGTGCTGCTTTGCAAGAAGAAAAAATAGGAATTATAACATGATTTAAATATGATTGGGGAAATATTGCTACCATGTGATGAAAAATATAAACACAAAATTTCAAGTTCAGAGATGGAAATTTACCGTGAGTAAATGTAAGACGGAGGTAATTAGGGCTCACACTATAGAGAGAAAAATGAATTCAGCAAAATCAAAGAGGGGAAATTGAATTTCATCCTGAAGGTTTTCGAGTAGTAGCGAAATAGTCCCCCCAGTTGTGAAATTTTTCAATATCATCTCCCCCTTTCATATTTTAATTTTGATTTTTAACAAAGAAAAGTGTATTTTAGCACTTCACTCTTATTCGTTATAGAAATATTCATTTTTAACCCTTAACCTTCACTGGGGTAGCATTAAGTATCTTTAATGTTTAGAATATGTTATATATATGTGTAATAAAAAAATAAAAAAACTCCTCTCTCCCCATCTCTCTTTAAACCCTAGCCTTCTTTTTCTTATATATTCCTCTGCCGACGATGACTTGATGAAACAGTCTTCTTTTTCACCACTGTCACCACCACCATTGTCGGCGGGTTGGGTTGGAGTACCCTTCTTCAACTTGTATATCATATCTTCAAATCTGACGAGACAACTATGGATCTGACGAGACAACTATGGATCTAACGAGACAGAGACAGATCTGATGAGATGAAGACGGGTGATGCATAAGTTTTTATATAGCGTTTTAGATTCTTTGCTTAGTATTTTACTTTTTCTCTCGTATGAGAGTTTGCTTTCTCTCTCGAATGAGAGTTTTATCTCTCCTTGAATAGAAGTTGCACAAGAATTTTCTTGTGTTCGGTTGTGAGTTCTTAAGATTTGTTATCTTCAAGAATTTGATAGTTAGTGTTTCAGATGTTCTTACTATATCGTTTGAGTCGATATGAATTGTATTGTTCCAAACGTTGTTGTTAGGAATTTCATGTTAGAAGTTTTGATGATGACAATTAAGTTTTTGTTAGACCCCAAAAAAGTTGTAAGTTTATTTTCGTAGAAAACTTGTATAGGCTTTGAAGCGTTAGACTTGTAATAGATTTATTAGGCTTTGTTATCTTACTTTAGAGTGTTAGGCAAAATAGTCTTAGGCTGAGCGTCTGATGATTTCTGAGTGAGTTTATCAGTGGTAAAGTTCGAAGACTCAAGCGCCTGATCTCAGAAGATAGATACAGTCTCCCAGCGTCCACTTTGGCCAGCTATATCAAGCGTTACCTTATGGGACAGAAGTGATTTCACCTGAATTTACTTCTAAGTCCAGAAGGAGTTTAATGCAAATATTCTCAAAGCATTAAATACCAACGGGTATTAATTTCAAATGCATTAAATGTTGATAAGAGCATTTAATATGATAAGCAATGTCAGACGTACGGAGAAGCCACCCTATTGGACTGTCAACTATCTCAGACTGCAGCACCAACTTTCGTGCAGCAGATTTTCAGGAAAAAGGACAAAAGCTGTTCACTCGCGAAAGTGAGAGACACGCGCCAGTGCATGTGTCAAACGGACACTTTCTCCAAGAATACCTATAAATAGGACTTCAACAACAAACAAAAAAGAAGAGGAACAATTTTATCAAAGCCAAATTGCTGTTGCATTAAAATCTCATTCCTTAAATTCTCAGAAAAGCCAGAAAATTCAAGAAACATCCTACTTGCTTTTCTTATATTCCTGAGACAGTCAACAAATATCTCAAACATTTTTTTTGAAGAAACCAGATTCCTACTGAGATATTACCAAGTTGTTTGAACTTCATCAAAATCAAACAAACCTTTTAGAAAATCCCATCCAAGCCTCGTGATCTGTGTGAAGTCGAAGTTGGATACTTGCATCATTTCTGGGTGAAAGAAGCAAGAGGGTTGAAGTGATTTGAAGCAGAAATCTGTGTGATCAAGGAGCTCAAGTCATCGACATCCATCTCTCCCTAATTTGTAGAAGTTTCTGTGTGATTCTTTGAGAATCATTTTAGTGGATTGCCTCCAAGTGCAAAGGAGAAGAAGGACGTAGTTGGGATTACATCACCCAACGAACCTTACAAATATTGTGTTATTTACTTTTCAGTCATTTCATTCATCTATCATATCATTGCATAAGTAAAACACAATCAAAAGCTAAGCAACTAAGAAACATCTTGTGACGCTAAAACTTTCAAAGAGAAGTCTCCAAAATCATTCCGCTGTGCTAACCCTGATTAAAAGAACTGAACGCTTAACCTACAAGGTCAAAGTATTCAATTCCTGAAGTCTAAGTTAACTTTATAAAACAGTCTTCATTAGACGCTTCACAAAGTCTCAAATATCTTATGTGAACGCTAAGGTGAAGCGTCAGACACTTCAAGCGCCTATCATTTCAAGCGTCTAAATACGTTTAATACGAAATCTTTTTTTTAAGTCGAAAAAGACTTAAGGGTCTATTCAACCCCCCCTTCTAGACCCTTTCGTATGCCACTTGGGACCAACAAGTGGTATCAGAGCGGTTAATTTTTGAAATTTTAAAATTTCCAAGCATAACTGCTTGTTTAGATCCTTTTCTTTCAAAATCTAGTTGCTTTTTAAAGCTTAGATATGGCATTTGCTAAAGTTCCCAAATTGACAGAATCAAATTTTGACACATGGAAAGTCAAAGCATTTACGTATTTATGTTCATGCGATGATGACATGTGCGATATTATTTCAGATGGGCCAATCAAAATATACAAAGTTATCACAAGAGCGCCTGGAGCCACAGAAGAAACCCCTGATGGTTACGTTGAAAAACCAAAACAAGAATGGTCTCCAGATGA
This sequence comes from Buddleja alternifolia, assembly GCA_019426215.1. Lineage (NCBI taxonomy): Eukaryota > Viridiplantae > Streptophyta > Magnoliopsida > Lamiales > Scrophulariaceae > Buddleja > Buddleja alternifolia. Next base: position 52,265,423 of record CM033392.1, on the reverse strand, counting down.
GCGTCGAAGAGCTAACTTGGACAATGTTGGTCGCAACGCTCTGTATACAGCTATTGGTGATAATGATAACTTATTCAATAAAATCAAATCTTGCAAAACGACTAAAGAAATATGGGATAAGCTGGCTACAATCTGTGGTGGTTCAGCTCAAATCAAAGAAAACAAACTTTCCATTGCTAAGGAAAAGTTTAACGGATTTAAGATGCTACCCAATGAAACGCTAGAGCAATTGGATATAAGATTCACAGCTCTTGTTACAGAACTTACGTCGTTGGGTATGGACTTATAGAATCGAGAAATGGTGGTTAAGATCTTTAGAAGTCTACCAAGTAAATTCTTGATGAAGACAACAGCTATGAGAGAATCAAACATGCTGGATCTCTTAACTCCAGAAGACGCCTTTTCAGAGATAAAAGCTTTTGAGTTCGAGTTGAACTCTGCTAGTGACATTGTGAGTAATCCAGTGATTGAATCTGGAGCGCTCATTGCATCAATCAAAGGCAAATCGGGTAACAAAGGAAAGAATTCGGACATTAATGAGGAAGAAGAGTTGGCTTTGCTGAATAGATTCAGGAAGTTCTTGAGATATGAAAAGAAAGGAAAAGGTCCTAATAATCAAGGACAAAGTTCATATCAAGCGCCTTCTCCCATACAACAACAGTTTCAAGCGCCTCAATATTCTGTTCCTTTACCTCAAGCGCCTGCTCAATATCAAGCGTCTACTCAAAGTCTCCCAGCTCCAGTGGTTTCAAAACCACACACTGCAAGGCTAACAAGTGAACAAAAAATGAAAACCAATCTTTGTTATAATTGCAGGAAACCGGGGCACTACCAGGTAAATTGTCCCTATCCAAATGTATCCAAGCCCTCAAGGCAGGATTACTTGGATAGAAACCAATTCAGGAGCAACCTTCGACAACAAGGTTTGCTTGCGGAATCAGAACCAACATCAGCACCTGAAGATTTAGAATCATCAGACGAAAGTAGTGATGATGATGATGAGCCGATAGATGACTCAGCGCTCATATGTCTCATGGCCAGAGATGATGAAGCGTCCCCTGAGGTAATCAATGAATTATCAATTCCTCTTTCTTATGATGAATTACTTGACAAAGTCAAAGAATATTACAATGAATGTCAAGAAGCTGCCAAAATATATCAAAATGATCTCGCTATTATTTCATCACTCACAAACGATAAAGTAACGCTCAGAGCAGAGTTGCAAATTCAGCAACAGTGCATTGAGAAAAACCAATCGCTTGAGAGTGAAGTTATTCAATTGAGAGGTGATCTTGATATAATAGTCAAGAGAGAAGCTGATCTGATGGCTAGACTTGCCAAGTCAGAACAACTCATCTCATCGTTGTCCAAAGCATCCAGAAAGCTCGACAATGTGACTGAAATAACAAGGTTGTTTGGAGAAAAGACCGGTTTAGGATGCAATGAATTCGGTAAACAACCAAACAAACCTAATGTTACGGCAAACAACAAAGGAAAAGGTGTTTTCTTTGTTGAGAAAGGTTCACAAGGTCAAACTCAAAATGAACCAAGGGACAATGGTAAGAGGCCAAATGAGAAAGTCAAAACTAACTCAGACAAGGGTAAGGCTAAAGCAAATGATCCACAAAGACAGACTCATCCAAACGCTCAAAAAGCTAAGGATAAATCTAGTCACTGTGAATCAAGCGCTAAGCGTCTAGCACCAAACGTGCAACCCAAGCCAGAGCCAAGGAAATACCAGCGTCGATATCCAAAACAGTCAAGATCATATTATCGATACTATGATAATTATGATTATGACTATTATTATAATCGTGGATATTATTATACATCCAAAAATTACACACAGCACAAGGTGAAACCCAAAAAGGCCAATATTCCTACTATGAAGACAAGGCAAATTTGGGTTCCTAAAGTTCTACTTAACACTAACAAGGATACTAATGTTGAAGGACCCAAGCAACAATGGGTACCTAAACAGAAATAGAACTTCCCTTTTGATTGCAGGTACCTAGAGCTAAAGTCAATACATCTGTTTGGTATTTTGATAGTGGATCGTCAAGGCACATGACAGGTTCCAAAGATCTTCTGATCAACTATCAAGCTGCCAATGGTCCTCAGGTTGTATTTGGTGATAACTCCAAAGGTAAAACCAAAGGTATAGGTACTGTGCATAGGGGGAACATCATGATAAGTGATGTTTATTTTGTTGAGGGTCTAAAGCACAATTTATTAAGCATAAGTCAATTCTGCGATAAAGGCTTTGAAGTCATATTCTCAAGTGACTATTGCTATATAAACGACGCTAAGACTAAATCTACTAAACTAAAAGGAAAAAGGAATAACAACGTATATTTGGTAGATTGGGGTTCAACACTTGATAACAACCCAACATGCTTTGTTGCTAAAAATGAATCTAAAATGGGTTGGTTATGGCATAGAAAAATGAATCACCTCAACTTTAAGACAATCTCTCAGCTTATAAGTCAAAATCTTGTAGAGGGATTGCCAAATGGACCATTTCATAAGGATCGCCTCTGTGACGCTTGTCAAATGGGTAAACAAGTTAAATCATCTTTCAAGAGAAAACCTCATCTATCTACTTCTAGAATACTTGAACTACTTCACATGGATTTGTTTGGACCTGTTCAAACAATCAGTGTAAGCGGTAAAAAGTATACTTTAGTGGTAGTAGACGATTTCTCTAGATTTACTTGGGTGGAATTTCTTTCATCCAAAGATGAAACATGTGACAAGTTAACAGCGCTTATTCGGCAACTTCAAACATTGAAAAATCTTAAGGTTGCAAGAATAAGAAGCGATCACGGTACTGAGTTTACTAACAAGGTTGTTGAGAAGTTTTGTGCAGAAAATGGAATACATCATGAGTATTCAGCTCCCAGAACTCCCCAACAAAATGGTGTTGCTGAGCGCCGGAACCGAACGCTTAAGGAAGCCGCTAGGACTATGTTAGCTGAATCCAAGCTTGCTCCTAGATTTTGGGCCGAAGCGATCAACACTGCTTGTTACACTCAAAATCGATGCATGATCAACAAACAGCATGGAAAAACTCCATATGAACTGTGGAAGGGACGTAAGCCAAATATTTCATACTTTCATGTCTTTGGTTCAAAATGTTTTATCCATAATAATGGATCCCAAAGCCTAAAGACTTTTGATCCTAAAGCGGATGAAGGAATCTTTCTAGGCTACGCCAAAATGGAAAGAATTTTCGCATTCTCAATAAGATCAAATCGAAGGTTGAGGAATCTATTCATGTTGTGTTTGATGATGCTAACCAAGAGCCGAGTAAGGTAAATGTAAATGATGTAGGAGTTGAAGATCTATGTCATCAAGCGTCCAAAATTACTATTGATGAAGATACTGACGATGATGATGAGATCTCAGTGCCTCCTCCTAAGAATACTCGTGAAATCAATCTAAATTATCATGTAAGAAATACGGATGATCATGAAAGAATGATCATCAAGAGCAAAGAAGGAATCGTGAACTTGAAGCGCCAACGCAGGAGAATGGTCAAGCGAATGATTCTCAAGCGCCTGTTCATTCTCAAAACCCCTTCCAAACAGATAGACTATGGTTACGTGACCATCCACCTGAGCAAATCATTGGAGATATTGAAGCACCAGTTAGAACTAGAGCCGCTACATTTAATGAGGCTATGTTCGCAAGCTTTCTATCTCAAATGGAACCTAAGAAAGTGGATGAAGCGTTAAGTGATCCAAGTTGGATTGAAGCTATGCAAGAAGAGCTCAATCAGTTTGAGCGAAATAAAGTTTGGATGCTAGTACCAAGACCAACTCATCAAGGAGTTATTGGAACTAGATGGGTATATAGAAACAAGATGGATGAGGACGGCATTGTTGTAAGAAACAAGGCCAGACTCGTAGCTCAAGGATACTGCCAAGAGGAGGGCATTGACTTTGATGAGACTTACGCTCCTGTTGCTCGTCTTGAAGCAATCCGCATGTTTCTAGCGTACGCAGCGTTTAACAAGTTTACAGTATTTCAAATGGACGTAAAGAGTGCCTTCCTGAATGGTAAACTCCAAGAAGAAGTGTATGTGGAGCAACCACCAGGATTCATCAACAATCATGGTAAGGGTATGGTTTACAAGCTAGAAAAAGCACTTTATGGGCTTAAGCAAGCACCTCGAGCATGGTATGACACTCTCTCTATCTTTCTTATTGGTAAAGGTTTTTCAAAAGGCAGCGTTGACACAACGTTATTTAAAATTACCAATGATGAAGATATTCTCTTAGTTCAAATTTACGTTGATGACATTATATTTGGTTCTACTAATAAGCGTCTGTGTGAGAAATTTTCGAAAATGATGCAAGAACAATTTGAAATGAGCATGATGGGTGAATTAACCTTCTTCTTAGGACTACAAGTTAAACAACTCCCTAATGGCATATTTATCAACCAAGCTAAATATACACGAGATATGATTAAGAAATTTGGTATGGAAAATGCATCATATTCAAAAATTCCAATGAGCCAAACGCTTAAGTTAGATAAAGATGAAAGTGGAAAGAAAGTTGATATCACTAATTATAGAGGTATCATAGGATCACTTCTTTATCTCACTGCCAGTAGACCTGATATTATGTTTTCGGTATGTATGTGTGCACGATTCCAAGCTGATCCTAAAGAGTCACACTTGACTGCTGCCAAGAAAATCCTTAAATACCTAAAAGGCACACAACATGTGGGCTTATGGTATCCCAGGGATTCTCCTTTTGAACTAATCGGTTACTCAGATGCAGATTTTGCAGGTTGCAAAATAGATCGTAAAAGCACTAGTGGTACTTGTCAATTCTTAGGTGATAGGTTAGTTTCATGGCATAGCAAGAAACAACAATCCATAGCTACCTCCACAGCCGAAGCTGAGTATGTAGCTGCAGGAAGTTGTTGTGCACAAGTTCTATGGATGAGGCAACAACTTAGAGATTACGGAACAATCTTAGGACCAACTCCCATTCATTGTGATAACCAAAGCGCTTTAGCCATGACTCAAAACCCTGTTCTTCATTCAAGAACCAAACACATTGACATTAGATACCATTTCCTTCGTGACCACGTTCAAAAGAAAGATATCTCCATGCACTTCATTGGAACTGACAAACAACTGGCAGATATCTTCACCAAAGCACTCAATGAACAACGCTTTCTCACTTTGAGAAGTGAACTAGGTATGATTGATTTAAACGCTTGATCATGAAGCATCATATTTTATTAGGCATATAATTTAGGGGGAATCCACTTAAGTTATATCTCACAATTTTTTTTTTAAAAAAAATATATTTATACTGGACCATAACTGTAAGCGTCAATGATAAAAAAAAATTTTCAGATGCATAATCATCAACGCTCAGTTCTATGTTTGCATAAGATATTGAATGCTCAAAATATTGAAAAGTCTTTTGACTTCAAGCGTCCATTTTATCAGCTAAGCGCTGAATAGTTTATCAAAAATTTATAAAATATTTTCGTTACAAGCCATGCATAAAATTTTCAAACTTCTTTCAAGGTCATGGGTAGACTCAAAGGTCTATTTTGTACTCTACTCACACGCCTCTATCACATCAAACTGGCGGGTACTCAAATTTTTTAAAAATGACGGTTCAGAGATAGCACGCATTTGTGTACGTGTCAGTGTACAAGCATGCGCGTGTGTTACACTCTGAAAATACCAAACGTTAATTTTTGTTTTACTCGGATGTCAAATCTTTATATGTGAGAATTACCAAATGTAACTTATCTCTTTTACACAAAACTCGCGTCCGCAGTTAATAAATTTATGGCTAAGATTCAACAGTTATTACACGTGTTTAAATCCTACTAAGACTACATAACACAAGTTTCAAAACTCTTTACTGTGTCATTTAAAATACAAACTCTGCAGAAAAAGTAACTTACTTTCTACTCAAGCATATCTGCAAATCTCTCTTTATCTCTCTCTCAAAACAACAGAAAAATCTCAGTCCATCTTCTTCGTTTTAAACAAAAAAATGGCACCAAAGAAATCATCATCTACTTCTGCTGAAATTACCATCAAGGTAACTGAAGGTCTTGTTGTCGACTGGAAATTTCTATATGAACAAACTCAGATCAACCTGACGGACATAATGGACATGGTCGTCAAAGCTGGGCTCAAACCCTTCTTAACCCAATACTCTTATATGTTTCCTACTGAAGTTGAAACTTTCTGGAAGACTGCTACACTTTCAGAGGACAAGAAGTCCATCTCTTGTCAAATTCCCTTCTCCAAGAAGGAGTCTCCAAAGGAATTCATCCTATCTGCTTCCACCATTGCCAAGAACTTCAATTTGCCTAATGAGGGTGAGGCACTGGATTCTGTTACGTTGAAACAAATTAAGGAAGCATGGGCAATCATGAGTGCGTACGACGACGTTCCTTACACTCAGTACTTCGAGAAGAAAGACTGGTGTCCAAATACCGGTTATTGGCTGATTTCTGCAGCAAGATCATAGAATGCCGCGTGGGAACCTTTGATAAGGTAAATCCTGTTCAATTTCAGATGATGGTTGCTATACTCTTCAACATCAAAATCAACTGGAGTGAGTACATCTTCGGATGGTTTCGGGACAGTCTAAGCGCTTCAAATAAGCCTTATGGACTCATCCTGAGTGACATCTTGTTTAAATCGAATTGTGTGTACTCGTCTGGACTTCCGTGAATAAGTCCAAGTTGTTGGGAAAAAGGATTCTGACCAATATGTTCAATCCTCCAAAAGTTAGTGGTGCGGCTAGACCCTATCTGAGCGGCTGGAAGAACGCCAACTGCTTGCTCAAAAGGCTGAGAGACCAGTGCCAGAGGAAGCTGTGAAGCGTCCAGCAGCAACGAAGAAGAGAGCCCCCAGAAAACCCAAAGTTAAAATTGCCGTCCCCTCTCAAAAGATTGATGAGGAAACTGATGAGGATGCCGAGGACAAGTTGCCTCTCAAAAGACGAAAGCTGGAAGGGATCATTAAGCAAATAGACTTTGAAGAACCAGCTGCTGATCCTCCCGCTCCTCCGGCTAAACTAGTTGAAGGAGTCAACATTAAGAAAATCTTTAAGCGTTCCAGGACTAGCAAGCGTCAAGCTACTCCTGAAGAGCCTGAGACAGTTGAGCCAAGCGCTCAAGTCGTCGTTGAGCAAGCGCTCAAGTTGCCGTTGAGCCAAGCGCTCAAGTTGTCGTTGAGCCAAGCGCTCAAGATGTTGCTGTTGAGCCAAGCGCTCCAAAACTGCTGTTGAGCTTAGTTCTCAGGGTAAGTTTATTTCTTCCCACAGCATTTCTATTCCTACATCTGTAGAAGATCTGCTCTTATAGAGGATGGCTCTTGTTTTTCAGCTATAGTTCCAGCTGCTGCTGAAGTGTCCACAGATGTTCTGTTGGATGTTGACCTGACTGGAGTCGTAGCTATCGCTCAAGATGTTGCCGCTGAAGTAGCTGCAATTGAACCTGAGGAACCTGCTACTTTAACAGAGGCACGTTCAGAAGGTCAGAACGCTGCTGAAGACGTTACAGCTCCTCGTCACTTCTTTCAACTCGATCCGCTGAAGACAATTGATCATTCAATTAACTATATGCCCCCAGCCCCCAGCGCTCGACGAAGATTTCATTCCTGCAGGATATAATATAGAAAGATATATTGCTGCAGAAGCTGACGCTGCAAGACTGATTGACTTTGACAGCGCAATCAAAGCAACCGTTCTAGACAGACCAGGAGACAGACCTCCTAGATGTGCCGTGGATGTGGCTTACTATCTTGACAATGGCCACAGCAGACCAACTGGGTTCGCGCTAAGGGATTACACTGTTCGTGTGTATGATCCTCTCCGTCCTAGCTTTCTCAATCCCTCAGAGTCAGTCTTGAACAGAGAAGGTTACACACATTTCCCACAGACGGCTCACAGCCCTGAAAATCTTGCATCGGTCCGTCCTCTTGTCTATGGAAAAATAAAGAGATTCATGCTGGTGAGCGCCTTGAATCGTTGACCGATCTGCTCCAGACTGAAGCTGATGCTTACTTTGACAGCGTCTGGAATGCCAACTATCAGCCTGATAAGCACCGCTTTGAAGCCATAAGAGATATTCATCTTGAAGGTATTCGTGCTATGGTGACTGCTGGCACAGACTTCTGTATAAATGAAGTAAATTGGGTTGAAGCGTACATGGGACATAAATACACCTTCCCAGAGTTAGTCCAAGCTCCCCATCTTTTCGGCATAGGCATGCATGACAAGAAGCGTCAATTCGCCAAGTATTGCCTCCTGAAGCGTCAACAAAGACTCGGACCTGTTCTCAAGCTCCCAATTATTAGACATCAAATAGAACAATGTCTACGTCAAGAACTTCAGAGATTATCCCTCACCCCTTTCGGTTTAATGCTCAAGCGTCTTCCAGTGGTACAGTTGGTGAACGGTGCTTAAATCTTGCTCCAAGCCACTGTGAAGAAAACTTCAATCTGATGGTAAAGATTCTATCTCCCGTATCTCTCTTTGATAAAATCTTCACTGCCAATCTCAGATCTTGGAACGGCTCAGTGATCAATTCATTCAAAGGATATCCGCTGCTCCCTTCCATTCGCAGTGAGGTACTCAATCACTATGAGTATGTTCTCTTCTCTGCTTGAAAGGAATCAAGAGCTCGCTCAAGCCATTTATCCGTATCTTGAAGAGTACTATGCGGACTGTGTGCCTACACATCGACGTCCTGCATCTCTTCCCTCAGATTGCTTGATTGGATTTTCCAGAACTCACTGCACAGATTCACTATTCTCCATCGCTCAAGCGCCGTCCAAAGTTTTCCCAGATCATGTGCTGGATATCATTGGTCCAATGTACATCAGGGCCATTGATAGTCCTCTTCGCACATTTATCTCCGGTACTTGTATGTCCAGGACCAGACTCATTGAACTCTTGGATTCTACATCCACCTCTTATGCCGACTCAGCAAGCTGGAACTTCCAATTCACTGACTTTCGCCAACCTGAGTCAACGCTTGAGGAAGCGCCTGCTGAGACATCTGAAGCGTCCAAATCTGCAGATACCAGTATTCCTGACGCTCCTGAACATGCTACCATTGATAGTGCTGAAGATACTTCCCTGGATATTCGAGGTACTGTTTTTGATCCAGCCTATCAAGTTCCTTTTGACTCTCTCAAACACTCATCACGGTTCAAGCGACCAGCTCCTCAAGCGGTTCAATCAGATGAGAGTCAAGCCTTCGGTCCCCTGCTTAAATCTGTTTTGGAGACAATTAGCGCTCAAGCTACTCAGAGTGAAGAATCTCTCCATTGGATTAAGGAAGACCTGGCAAAGATTGAAACTCACGTAATGAGCGCTCAGATTGCTCATATGCGTAGTTCAGCTCAAGCGGCAGTTGGTGAGTGCAAACAAGACTTTCAAGAAATGCAGGATGCTGCCCACGCAACCCAACTTGCCATGAAAGAAGAACTTGAAAAGCGCCTTGCAACCCTTGAGATCTCTGTGAATGACGCCACCAGCGCTAAGCTTCTTGTTATGCAGGAACGCTTCGACAAGCGTCTGGATGACATCACAGATTCCTTATCTCAGATTGCTCATCAGGTAAGTGTACTCACAAACCACTTCTTAAAATCTGATGATGGCAATAAGGGGGAAGAGAAGAAGAAAGGAGAAAAGCGGAAAGCGTCCAGTTCAAAAGTTGAAGATCCTCCGTCTCCTAAGCGTCAAATGCCTCCTTCTCAGTCTGCGCTTAATCTCCCGTCTTGGATAACTGCTCTGAAACAAAGTTCATCCGGAGCGCCCAGTAGTACGCTAAGGGAACCTCCTAGAGCGTTATATCCAAACCTACCAATTCCTACAAGAGCACTGCTTGAACAGTTTGACATTCCTCTTCAGAGAACATCCATTTCAGAACCTACAGATCCACAGATCTTAGCTGAAGAAAGGAAGATGACTGATTTTAGCCAAGCTTTTCGAATCTGCCTAAGGTACATTGGTATCGACCCAACTGACTGGGATAATCATTTTAAAATATTCAAAAAGAGACAACAAGAAGAAAACAAGCTTATCATCAACAAAGATCATGAAGCAATGATGATCTTGGAAGACAATCTGACTGAAGCTATCCGAGCTGAAATGTCCAAGCGATACAGAGTTAGACCAAGTCATTAAAGCTTTCTGATTTTACATTATCTATATTCTTGTCTCTTATATCTTTAAATATTCAGCTGTAAAAATGCTTGTAATTCTCGATAAATATGAAATGCATTTTTTTCTCTTGCTGAAACATCTCGTTGAAGCGTAACTAACTTTAACTAACGTCTACTGATCAAAGCTAACTTTTACTTTTGGCTATCTAACTCTTGAACTATAAAAGAGTAAGTATTGCCATCATCAAAAAGGGGAAATTGTTAGGAATTTCATGTTAGAAGTTTTGATGATGACAATTAAGTTTTTGTTAGACCCCAAAAAGTTGTAAGTTTATTTTCGTAGAAAACTTGTATAGGCTTTGAAGCGTTAGACTTGTAATAGATTTATTAGGCTTTGTTATCTTACTTTAGAGTGTTAGGCAAAATAGTCTTAGGCTGAGCGTCTGATGATTTCTGAGTGAGTTTATCAGTGGTAAAGTTCGAAGACTCAAGCGCCTGATCTCAGAAGATAGATACAGTCTCCAAGCGTCCACTTTGGCCAGCTATATCAAGCGTTACCTTATGGGACAGAAGTGATTTCACCTGAATTTACTTCTAAGTCCAGAAGGAGTTTAATGCAAATATTCTCAAAGCATTAAATACCAACGGGTATTAATTTCAAATGCATTAAATGTTGATAAGAGCATTTAATATGATAAGCAATGTCAGACGTACGGAGAAGCCACCCTATTGGACTGTCAACTATCTCAGACTGCAGCACCAACTTTCGTGCAGCAGATTTTCAGGAAAAAGGACAAAAGCTGTTCACTCGCGAAAGTGAGAGACACGCGCCAGTGCATGTGTCAAACGGACACTTTCTCCAAGAATACCTATAAATAGGACTTCAACAACAAACAAAAAATAAGAGCAACAATTTTATCAAAGCCAAATTGCTGTTGCATTAAAATCTCATTCCTTAAACTCTCAGAAAAGCCAGAAACTTCAAGAAACATCCAAACTGCTTTTCTTATATTCCTGAGACAGTCAACAAATATCTCAAACATTCTTTTTGAAGAAACCAGATTCCTACTGAGATATTACCAAGTTGTTTGAACTTCATCAAAATCAAACAAACCTTTTAGAAAATCCCATCCAAGCCTCGCGATCTGTGTGAAGTCGAAGTTGGATACTTGCATCATTTCTGGGTGAAAGAAGCAAGAGGGTTGAAGTGATTTGAAGCAGAAATCTGTGTGATCAAGGAGCTCAAGTCATCGACATCCATCTCTCCCTAATTTGTAGAAGATTCTGTGTGATTCTTTGAGAATCATTTTAGTGGATTGCCTCCAAGTGCAAAGGAGAAGAAGGACGTAGTTGGGATTACACCACCCAACGAACCTTACAAATATTGTGTTATTTACTTTTCAGTCATTTCATTCATCTATCATATCATTGCATAAGTAAACACAATCAAAGCTAAGCACCTAAGAAACATCTTGTGACGCTAAAACTTTCAAAGAGAAGACTCCAAAATCATTCCGCTGTGCTAACCCTGATTAAAAGAACTGAACGCTTAACCTACAAGGTCAAAGTATTCAATTCCTGAAGTCTAAGTTAACTTTATAAAACAGTCTTCATTAGACGCTTCACAAAGTCTCAAATATCTTATGTT